>CM055122.1:884777315-887362315 GCA_029206835.1 Rana muscosa | reverse complement strand
TGTGCCTAGACGCATCGGCGGAGGAGACGGACTGGGACTTGTCCGGTTGGTGAGAGAGCACTTGCTTGCAGACAAATACTGTATTTCTACTACCCTGTTTGGATTACAAAGTTTGTTCATCAAGTGCACAACCGAGTGAGTTTTGCTAGCGAAGATTCCTTTACAGAACTTCCGTTTAGTTCAGTCAGGCCTGACTGCATAGGTAGACATTGCTGGGTGTCAGTCTGCCCACGAGGGGAAGTCGTTGAAAAGGGGTATCGGTAGAGTTGCATAGCAATTCCTGTCTATTCTGTTTGTTTGAATACTGTTTATTGCAGGGAGCTGCAAATAATCTTATACTCTCGTTTATTACTTGCCCATTATACTCTTGTTTATTACTTGCCCATTAGTCTCAGTAAATAATACCTGGGTCAAGTACATTGGTGTCTGTTTCTTTTACTTTATACAGAAGTTTAGACATTTTACTGTGTGTGTTTGCCATAGGACTGTGTCACCCAGAGTTGCTGGTCACGCAGTCCTATCTCCCCTTACTAGCTGTGCCACGGGAGGGTAGAGCCGATTGCCAGGGGTTGACAGCGGTGCACTACAGGGCCCAAGAAATCAATACCAGCAGCCCTCTTAACTGGGGGTACCGCTATATATATATAGAGATATGTACAGTGCTTTGAAAAAGTATTCATACCCCTTGAAGTTTTCCACATTTTGTCATGTTACAACCAAAAACGTAAATGTATTTTGTTGGGATTTTATGTGATGGACCAACACAAAGTGGCACATAATTGTGAAGTGGAAGTAAAATAATAAATGGTGTTCAAATTTTTTTACAAATAAATATGTAAAAAAGTGTGGCGTGCATTTGTATTCAGCCCCCCTGAATCAATACTTTGTAGAACCAGCTTTCTCTGCAATTACAGCTGCAAGTCTTTTTGGGGATGTCTCTACCAGCTTTGCACATCTAGAGAGTGAAATTTTTGCCCATTCTTCTGTGCAAAATAGCTCAAGCTCTGTCAGATTGGATGGAGAGCGTCTTTGAACAGCAATTTTCGAGTCTTGTTAAAGTTTCTCAATTGGATTTAGGTCTGGAATTTGACTGGGCCATTCTAACACATGAATATGCTTTGATGTAAACCATTCAATTGTAGCTCTGGCTGTATGTTTAGGGTCGTTGTCCTGCTGGAAGGTGAACCTCTGCCCCAGTCTCAAGTCTTTTGCAGACTCTAACAGGCTTTCTTCTAAGATTGCCCTGTATTTGGCTCCATCCATCTTCCCATCAACTCTGACCAGCTTCCCTGTCCCTGCTGAAGAAAAGCATCCCCACAACATGATGCTGCCACCACCATTTTTCACGGTAGGGATGGTGTGTTCAGAGTGACGTGCAGTGTTAGCTTTTAGCCACACATAGCGTTTTGCCAAAAAGTTCAATTTCGGTCTCATCTGACCAGAGTACCCTCTTCCACATGTTTGCTGTGTCCCCCACATGGCTTCTCGCAAACTGCAAACGGGACTTCTTATGGCTTTCCTTCAACAATGGCTTTCTTCTTGCCACTCTTCCATAAAGGCCAGATTTGTGGAGTGCACAACTAATAGTTGTCCTGTGGACAGATTCTCCCCTTAGTTCCAGTGAAGGGAACTCTTAAGGCGTCAGCATACCAAGACATTTTGGACAATTTTATGCTCCTAACTTTGTGGGAACAGTTTGGGATGGCCCCTTCCTGTTCCAACATGACCTCAACCCAATAGAACACCTTTGGGATGAATTAGAGCGGGGACTGTGAGCCAGACCTTCTCCTCCAACATCAGTGCCTGACCTCACAAATGCGCTTCTGGAAGAATGGTCAAACATTCCCATAGACACACTCCTAAACCTTGTGGACACCCTTCCCAGAAGAGTTGAAGCTGTTATAGCTGCAAAGGGTGGGCCAATCAATATTGAACCCTATGAACTAAGACTGGGATGCCAATAAAGTCCATGTGCGTGTAAAGGCAGGTGTCCCAATACTTTTTAATATAGTGTGTATATATGTATATATATATATATATATATATATATATATATATATATATATATATTTATATACCGGTGTATATATATATATATATATATATATATATCTGCACTTCTTTTTTAAAAATATCTCCCCCTAGCTGCTGTAAATGTACTTTTACTTCCAAGTGTTTTCCGATTTTATATATAGTGCTATTCACCTAAAAGATACCTCCAAAAAATTCCCAATCTACATTGTAAATAGCAAAAAAGTTTTCTGGCGCACTATATAAATACATCATAATACAAACAAACTGAATGCATAAAACATAAAATAGTGTGACAAGTCAAAGCGGAAATAAACTCAGACCATCTGCACCTAAATTTCAAAGAAGGAATAGTCTTAAATCATTTTAAAACATTGCGCCGCAAACTGAAGCCTCATTGGATGTTTGTTACTTTTATTTTCCTAGTTCAAGCCTATGCTCTTTTCCGGGAGCAGCCCCCGCCATATTAAGTGTTGTCTTCCGTTTCTGAACTTCCGCCCTATCTCCTTCTCCCTGTCCATAATCTTGCGCATGCCAGTAATTATTAGGCCAAGCCTCGTTTTTGCTGCTTAGTCCTGCTGTGTGCTTGCCAGCTTTAATACCCCTGTGATGTAGTGAGGCTCAGACTTTGTCAATGGAAACTGAGTCTCGCGGGATCTTGGAGCTGATGCTGGGCAAGGGAAATTACATACCCCAGGCATGTCAGCACAGGACTTACGGTGTATTGTCGAGAAATGCCCCCTATCGAAAAAAGCCCGGCTGGAACTGCGAATGCGCCGCGCATGCGCAAAACGGAGCCTCAACACAGCTGAGTTTATGATCAGCTGTTGTCTAGCGTGTTGGCACGTTCATGTAGGAGAGGGGTGGATATTTACAGGAAGGGGGCAGGTATTTCAATGATGGGCAGTCCTGGGGGCAGAATTATTATTGATGGCCAAACAAATCTGCTAAAGAAATATTTATCTGCTATTCATTTTGAACACTTGCGGGGCGTGTTTAGTCAATTGAAGGGCGGCTTTTTCTATATTATATAAAGATTTATTTAGCAGATTTGATTGGCCATCGATAAAAAATCCGCCCCAAGCACTGCCCATCATTGAAAAATCCGACCCCTTAATGTAAATATCCGCCCCTCACCTACATGAACGTGTCTCGGCAACGCAAGACAACAGCTTTTTGTCAACTCAGCTGTTCTGTGGCTTCCGTGCGGCGCATGCGCAGTTCCACCCGGGCACTATTCGATAGCCGGGCACTTTTCGACAGACCAACGGCAAGAAGAGCATGGCAGAAAAATCTGAAGAAGTGCACACACGCCGATGACGTAAATGAAAAGAAAAGGACAGATTTCACGGAATCAAAGCAGGTAGAAAGAATTTTGCACAAAGCAATCAGTTCAATGCTTGAAATGGCAGAAAATTAACATGATGGGGTTACTACCGCTTTAAAGACTAGGCTTTTCCTGGCCCTTTTTGTATACAGGTTTAAATCAGTATTTTTTGCTGGAAAATTACTTATAACCCCCAAATATTATACATTTATTTTAAGCAGAGACCCTAGGGAATAAAATGGAGATCATTGCAATTTTTTATGTCATACGGTATTTACCCAGCGGTTTTGCAAATGCAATCTTTAGGGAAAAAATACACTTTCATGAATAAAAAAAAAAAACACAATATATACCCCAATTTTTTGTAAAATGCAAAAGATGATGTTATACCGAGTAAATTGATACCTAACATGTCATGCTTTAAAATTGTGCACGCTTGTGGAATGGCGACAAACTAGAGCACTTAACAATCTCAATAGGCAACGCTTTAAAAATGTTTACAGGTTACCGGTTTAGAGTTACAGAGGAGGTCTGCGCTAGTATTATTGCTCTTGCTCTAACGTTCACAACGATGCTTCACATGTGTGGTGCGAATACCGTTTACATATGCGTGTGCGACTTACGTATGTGTTCGCTTCTGTGCGCAAGCACAGAAGGCTGGGACCGCTTTAAAAAAAAAAATGTTATCACTTGTATATCCATGTAATAGAAATAAGGATGCCAGGTCGTCTTTATGGAGAGATCTGGGGTCAAAGAGACCCCATATCTCTCCTTTAAAAGCAAAAAATCTAAAAATATATATATATATTTACTTTCACCCTGGACTCTTTGATCGCCTTTGGGACCAGACAGCAGCACCGTTGGATCGTTTCTCGAGCGACCCTGTTGAAACTGTAAGCCCAAGGGACACTGGCGAGCAGCGGGAGGGGACATCCCCTCCCACTGCTTTCAAAAGCATTCCAGAGGCTCCTTAGCCACTCGGAGCACTTTCATGAGAAAGCCAGCTGCCGGCTGTAAAAAAAAACAAAAAACAGGTTATGGCTGATATCTTCAGCCATAACCCAAGTAAACCACTTCAAAGCCGCAACGTATATATACGTATTGCGGTCTTGAAGTAGCTAAATGATTGAGGTTTTGATTTTATGTACTACTTTATTCTCTATAAAGAATGAATATAAATATATATATATATACACACAGTATCTCACAAAAGTGAGTACACCCCTTGTATTTTTGTAAATATTTTATTATATCTTTTCATGTAACAACACTGAAGAAATAACACTTTGCCACAATGTAAAGTAGTGAGTGTACAGCTTGTATAACAGTGGAAATTTGCTGTTTTCTCAAAATTACAACACGCAGCCATTAATGTCTAAACTGCTGGCAACAAAAGTGAGTACACCCCTAAGTGAAAATGTCCACATTGGGCCCAAAGAGTCAATATTTTTGTGTGGCCAGTATTATTTTCCAGCACTGCCTTAACCCTCTTGGGCATGGAGTTCACCAGAGCTTCACGGGTTGCCACTGGAGTCCTCTTCCACTCTTCCATGATGACATCACGGAGCTGGTGGATGTTAAAAATCTTGCGCTCCTCCACCTTCCGTTTGAGGATGCCCCGCAGATGCTCAATAGGGTTTAGGTCTGGAGACATACTTGGCCAGTCCATCACCTTTGCCCTCATCTTCTTTAGCAAGGCAGTGGTCGTCTTGGAGTTGTGTTTGGGGTCGTTATCATGTTGAAATATTGCCCTGCGGCCCAGTTTCCAGAGGGAGGGGATCATGCTCTGCTTTAGTATGTCACAGTACATGTTGGCATTAATGGTTTCCTCAATGAACTGTAGCTCCCCAGTGCCGGTAGCACTCATGCAGCCCCAGACCATGACACTCCCACCACCATGCTTGACTGTAGGCAAGACACACTTGTCTTTGTACTGCTCACCTGGTTGCCGCCACACACGCTTGGCACCATCTGAACCAAATAAGTTTATCTTGGTCTCATCAGACCACAGGACATGGTTCCAGTAATCCATGTTCTTAGTCTGCTTGTCTTCAGCAAACTGCAGGCTTTCTTGTGCATCATCTTTAGAAGAGGCTTCCTTCTGGGACAACAGCCATGCAGACCAATTTCATGTAGTGTACGGCATATGGTCTGAGCACTGACAGGCTGACCTCCCACCCCTTCAACCTCTGCAGCAATGCTGGCAGCACTCATATGTCTATTCCCCAAAGACAACCTCTGGATATGACGTTGAGCACATGCACTCAACTTCTTTGGTTGGCCATGGAGAGGCCTGTTCTGAGTGGAACCTGTCCTGTTAAACCGCTGTTTGGTCTTGGCCACCGTTTTGCAGCTCAATTTCAGCGTCTTGGCAATCTTCTTATAGCCTAGGCCATCTTTATAAAAACAAATACAAAAATTTCCGCGCTGCTAATGAAAAGAGAAAAGCAGCTACAAAACCAATAAACAAAAAAGGTGCATATACAAAATAACAAATAAATTGTAGCGCTGATGAATGTGAAAAAACAAATGAAAGAATAACACCCTACAGAAAAGAAAAAACTCAAAATCTCTTGATTCAAGTGTTAATAGTCCATCATAGTGAAAAACTAACTGAAACGTCTCTTGTGAATGATATCAAAGTAAGTTTGTGATGGTATAAATATTCCAATAATGTTACAACAGTACTCCAAAATATGTTCGTAATGATTAACCAGTGCCAAACAATCTTGAATGAATATGTGAAGAAAACCACCACCAGTAAAGAGGAGGCTTACGTACGTACGTCTAGAGGGTCGACTTAGACTTTGGATGTATATCCCTGAAGGATCCGCAGCTGATGATTCGCCCAAGGAGCATCATTTACAGCAACCCACAGTAGGAGAGTGAATAAAAACTTGAAAGATGATGGCCCAATGATGGTGTGCCAAAATGAAAGCCAAATATAAAGGAAAAAGAAGGGCACATAGCGTAATACTGTTTAAAAAGTATATTTTAATGTAGGTAGATACACTTACATTTAGGAGGTCATAAAAAGCGCTTCATAAAATATCAGTGGCAACAGTGGAAAGTCCCGATGCGTTTCGCAATAAGTTGCATCATCTGGGGTGTGACAGGGGCCCGGATGGCAACCCCCCTTTTTTTTATATAAAAATGGCTTTATTTTTTAAATATTTTTTTTTTATTACATTTTTTGTATTTCTTTTTTTTTTTAAGGGGCCCAGAGGTCCCCAGGGCCCCGGATGGCAACCCCCTTTTTTATATAAAAATGGCTTTATTTTTTTTATTTAATTTTTTTTTATTCCTTTTTTTTTTAAGGGGCCCAGAGGTCCCCAGGGCCCCGGACCCCCCCCCTTTTTTTTTTTTTCGGCAGCACCCAAAGCCCCCCGACCTCAACAATTCGCGGCGACAGCACCCCCCCCGCGCTTCCCGGCCCACCGCTTCTCAATTTGCGGTGGCAGCACCCCCCTCATCTCAGTTCTCCTCTGCTCCATCAGCATTGCGGTTGCCCTCAAAGGGCTGTTTGTATCTGTAAGACTATATACATGTACTTACTCTTTATCGTGTTAAATAATTGCCTCTGTATTCAAGTATTACTGGTTATAGTAATAATAGTAATAACTTAAAGTAGTTGTAAAGGCAGAATGTTTTTTTTTATATTAATGAATTCTATGCATTAAGATAAAAAAATGTTCTGTGTGCAGCAGCCCCCCTAATACTTACCTGAGCCCCCTCTCGATCCAGCGATGTTGCAGGACTGTCTCGGCTGCTTGGGACTCCCCTCCTCATTGGCTGAGATAGCAGTGTGGCGCCATTGCCTCCCGCTGCTGTCAATCAAAGTCAGCCAATGAAAGAGAGGGGACGGGGCCGGGCTGCGGCTCTGTGTCTGAATTGACACACAGAGCCGCAGCTCGGCTTGCGTGCCCCATAGCAAGCTGCTTGCTGTGGGGGCACCCGACAGGAGGGAGGAGCCAGGAACGCTGGAGGGGGACCTGAGAAGAGGTGGATCTGGGCTTCTCTGTGCAAAACTACTGCAACAGAGCAGGTAAGTGTAACATGTTTGTTATTTTTAACTAGAAAACAAATGAGACTTTAGTATCACTTTAAGACTTAAGCTGTGAAGGACAGGTGCAGACCGGCATGGTGCCCACTCACACTCCTGTAACAGATGATGGTAGTCTGAAAAGGAGGGTTCCACATCCATAATAAACCAGTTTTGCCATGGTATTCTGTCTGAGCAGTCTCCAATAAAGTATCTTATGGATGATACCAGCGGTGTGCGACTCTCCTTTTCAACTGACATAGTATTGTATTATTCTCATAATAATTATAAGCAGATGGCAAGAGCTTCAACCCCCCCACCATCAGAAGTCAAGAGCCCTCCACTCTCCCTTACATCACAGTGCACACCCCCCCCCCCCTTTTGTTGCTGCTGGGAAGAAGTCAGTTGCCAGAGTCTGCTGAATTATGAGACCAGGGGGTGCTGCATGTGCACATAGAGGTGCAGGATCTGTAGGAGGAATTGTGTCCTCCTCTCTGCTGCTGATTGCTGAAACAAGGTGGGGACAGAGACAAGGGATGTGCCGCAGCTGCAGAAGATGTGCAAGGGCCACATGAAATGGCCTGGAAAGCCGGATTCGGCCTGCGGGCGTTGTGTATGGCACATATGATATAAAACATTTATCCAAAAAGGAGAAAAAAAAATGTTTACTGTAACTGTTTATAAAGTGTAAGCTGTGGCTTGGCTTCAATTTGTTAATATATCTAAATCTGCTAATACATCTAACTCTTTTCTCCCCCTAAACTAACAATACTGCTGTTCAAAGGTGCCCTGTGCTCCTTCATCCAGAGTGGGGGTACTCTAGTACAGGAGGTGCGTTACTGGCCAGATCACCAGATGAAAACAGAGGAAAAAACGAAAAAAGAAAACGAATGCGACCACCATATTTTATGATCGGTGAGCTGCAATATAATACATTTTTGGTTTTAGACTTAATACTGCTTTAAGGTGAAATAAGGTAAGGTAAAGTGTTGAAGCAGTCTTTTAGGGTTAGCTTGCTGGGTACACTTTGTTTTCCTGCTAAAAGCTGCATGCTGAACACTAAGAGAAGAAAGAGAAAGGTGAATAATGAGAGAATAACAGAGAAGAAGACAAAGACTGAGATCATGATTTAATATATGTGATAAGTGTTCCGATGTAAACATCATATTTTCTAACCATTAACTTTCACTATCTGAAAAAATGAAAGCTGAAATCCGCTTTTCTCTAATTGTCAGATTTCGCCCTTTGACCTTGGCAAAGCTACAGTGATGAAATGGATTTTTACCGTCTTTGGGACTGATTGCAGAAAGGCTGTAATTTTGTACACCGCTGACCTTTCCCATTTCAAATTACAGTATTTCTGTGCCATAAAAAAACTGCCATTCCAATACTGATTATTTTACATTGTTGTCATTATCTGTTTCAGAAGTAAAAGCAGTCTCCAGATCACATAATTTGGATTAATTTTTTTGTTCCCAAATTGTTTTAGAGTCATGAAATCCATTTTGAACCACTTGACAGTTAAACTATATCAATGCTCAAAGTGAAAAAATCATATAATCATTTCAATTATTTCTAGCTTACTCCTATTAATCAGAACAATCTTGAAGTTTATAAACTTACTTTGTGAAGATCCCCACACATTACTTCCTTGAATTCTGTAACGCGTATTCACTTTGCCCTGTCTGTAGGCACTGCTGTATAGACATGTGCAGTTCGTTTTGTTCCGAATTGAAATTCGGACAAATTTTATGTTTTTTTCGGAAATTCGGATGTATCTGAATTTTCGAATTACAATAGTACCTAATTTAAACTAATCCGAAATAATGAAAAAAAAAAAAACATTTGTATAAAATTCGAATTCAAATCGGTTTGAATCGTTTTCAAATCAATTTTGAACAGTTTTCAAATAGTTTTCTCCTTTGCTGTTTATTTTCAATTTCTAAGGACTACATTTCCCATAGTACCTTGCTGCCTGCAAGCAGTGATTCCCGTACTGACTCCTCCTCTCAGCATCTCTGTAGTTCAGAAGGCAGTCTCTGTGAAATGTGTGACACAGCAGTAGACATGTGCTGAACGAAAAAAAATTGTTTTTTTCGATTCATTAGTTACATATATTTGTTTAGTTAAATTTGTTCAATCCATTCAATTTGTTTTTTGAATTTGCTTTGTTTATTCATATTCAAATTCATTTAAATTTTCCAAATTTCGAATAGTTTTCGAATTCGAATAGTCTTCAAATTTGTATTCGAAAAGTTTTCGAATTTCAAACGTTTTCGAATTTCAAACGTTTTCGAATTGGAATAGTTTTCGAATTGGAATAGTTTTCAATGTGTTTTCCAGTTTCCAAAGAGAATAAAATAGAATAGAAAATAAAGGAATAGAATACAAAAATATATAAAAGGATAGAATAGAATAGATTTAAAAAATATATAGCCATCTTCTAAAATTTGAAATTAAAATAGATTAAATTTGAATTCGAACACATAAGAAAAGAATAGAATAGAAAAGAATGGAATAGAAAAAAAGGAATAGAATAGACTAGACAATAAAGGAATGGAAAATAAAAGAATAGACTAGAATAGAAAGAATATAACCATTTCCCAAAATTCAAATAGAATTAACTCGAATTAGAATAGAAAATAATATATTAGAATAGAAAAGAATATATTAGAATAGAAAATAACAGAATAGTATAGCAAGAAACAACAGAATATAATAGAATTAATATGAGCATCTTCTGAAATTAGAATTTTGAATAGAAAATAGAATAGAATAGAAAAGAATAGAATAGAAAATAATAGAATAGAATAAACAAATATAAAAAGATTAGAATTCAAAAACCAATAGAATAGAATAGAAAGAATATAACCATTTCCCAAAATTGAAAACAGAATCAAGTTTTATATAATTTTTATGCTATTTAAATTAGAATTCATTCTATTCATTCCACTCACTTTTGTTGCCAGCTGTTTAGACATTAATGGGTGTGGGTTGAGTTATTTTGAGGGGAGGGCAAATTGACACTGTTATACAAGCTGTAAACTCACTACTTTACATTTATAGCAAACTGTAATTTCTTCAGTGTTGTCACTTGAAAAGACATACGGTAATAAAATATTTACAAAAATGTGAGGGGTGTACTCACTTTTGTTTATTTATTTTTAGATTATTAAATACATATTATTATTTATTTATTTGTTTATTTATTTATAATACTGTATATTATAGTTTACTATATTATAGTTTACTACCTGCATTTATAATGAATACATATCTGTATTTATTGGTGTTTCTTTACAACTTCTTTTGATAAACCTTTTTTCTAAGAGAGTGGGATAGGGTTAGAACCTCTGTCAGTGTTTTATGGCTCTCCTTCTCCGGTTTGGGAGATTTCCCACATACACAGCGTCTGAATGGATTGTGAGTTTTCTCCTATCTTCAGTTGTAAAGTGATTCTATAGACAGTGAAGACGCACAGCTACGATAATGCGTGGATGCAGTATGGAGAAATATTCATTTTCTTAGGGGACATATCTGAAGGAATGCATCAAACATGACGACGGTACTCATTTATTCCAGCCAACACACTGAAATCTGTTTGTACTGTGGGATTAAAAGGTGCTGTCAAGAAGAGTGTGCTTTTCTCATCAGTTTAAACAACTGACTTGGAATTTTATCTGTACACATTTTTCAGCTTAAAATATCATCTGTCTTTAGCGATTAAATGAGATGAATCATAGACAAAGCCAGGCAAGGTGTCCATAAAACTCGCAGCGTTTGGCGCCCTGCTGTCTTTCTACGCATTTGGCCGACATAATCGAAAGGAGATTACAAGATAATTAGGCTAAAAGCTAATTAGGACAGGGCTGCCCAAGCTGCTGAATGAATTTCACTAGGGGGTGAAGCTTACAACATGATGTTTGCAGTGACATATAACCAGCCACTGGGATGAGATGGAGGATGGACATGGGAGCGCGATTGTACGGCTAAAGTATCATTTTCAGATGTGATTTTGCATAAATATCCAAACGTCAAGTTGAGGGCTCTCCCTTATCACTGGCCTTAGGCTTCTTTCAGACAGGCTGTAAGCTTACCACACTATTAAGAGCGATCCAGGGTGGGTCGCATTTCAGAGGAAAGTATAGGACCAGTTGACAGGCCTTCCGGAGGCGCTATTGCCCTTTCTTGAATTCTGTTTTATTTTTTTCATTTTTTTTTATTGTGCGACCCAAGTCTCTATTTTTATACCCTAAAGTCCAGTATCATAATTAAAGCAATGTGTGTGGTTTGTTACGTAACACCACTATTTCAAAAGTGCAATATATAAACCAAAAAGGAATATAGAACAATATGCATATATAAACAATAAATTCCTTAATATATAAACACTTAATCAGTGAGAAAGTCCTTAATGTCCAAATAAATTAAAAGTCTGGCGTTTTTTATTTATTTTTTAAGAATGATACTTACCTAGTTGAATGCAGCATCAGTCCGATGCGGCATCTGTCTCCCACTGGCTCTAAGACAGAGAACCAAGCGATCAAACACCGCTGATCACTCAGTTCTTAGAGCTCCATGAACAGAGAGCTGGTGACTGTCAGTCACTTAAACCGCATTCCAACTGCCTCGAGTACAGCGGCAGAGAGGCTCCCCTGCGTTGGATCATGCATCTAATATTTGATCCAGTTCTTACGGGTAGGGGGCATGCACAAGTCTGCTGTGCTGTGATTAGTCACTGCACAAGCCGATTGTGTGCTTTTATGTTCATACGTTTAAGTGTGTGGAGGTGGGGAGGTGTGGGGTGGTATTTTAAGAACTTGGGCTAACTTTTTTAACACACAGTGAACAAAAAATTTCTATTGTGATGCACTTTATAGTAATAAGTTCTGTTAAGTATTGAGCAAACAGTTTGGCCCGAGCATGAGTTCGGGACGAACATTGGCTGTTCGCCCCATACAGGGAACACCCAAATTTGCAGGGTGTTCGGCCGGTGTTCGCCCCACTGAACACCCTTCAATACACTGCGTGCTGCACAGTGAAATCTATGCCCTAATTGGGCAAATCTTTGCTCAATCAGGGCGCAGTAAAAGCTGGATGTTAAGGATGGATGTTAAGGATGTTAATGTTAAGGAGCGGGGCCGGGAAGCCGGCCGCAGTATCCTTAAAAACCATTGAGTCATCAGCCATCAATGGGATTCCCCGCTGACAGCTGAATAAAAAAAAACATTTGAGGGTAGAAAATTGTAAAAAAAAAAAGACGATGTGGACCCCTCGCGTATTTTTCCTTTATTTTTTTTCAATAGACGGGTGTCGGCAATTGCAACCGCGAGCCAATTCAAATGTGATTGGAATCGTTTTTTTTTTTCTTAAAAAATTTAAATTTTACTGCAGCATGTTCTGTGCATACTACAGATGTGCCACTTTACAGGCAGACTAAGGGGACCCCCAGGCACTATATTTAAAGGATTTTTTAATTTTTATTGCTGCACTTTAAGCATCATTAAAATCACTGCTCCTGAAAAAATTATAATTTAAAGATTTTTTTTTTGCATTGATACATGTTCCACTTGGCAGTACCAAGACCCCAATGCCCCTTTTATGGCCAATTACTTGCATATAAGACGTCAAAATGGGAACTTTAGATTTTTCCTGTTCAGCTACCATAGACTTCAATGGGGTTTGCCGCTTGGGTTAGAACTTTTCCTCTGTTTGGCAGTTCTGCTGCGAAACCGAACAGGGGGGTGTTCAGCCCATCGCTAGTTCTGTTTTAATGAGAGAACATTTGTGCACCATTAGCAGGAAGAAGAGTTTAGCGAACAGTTGTTCGCTGATCTCCCTCCGTTCTACCTGGCGGCACCTACCATGCCATTCAGAAACATAGCAGGGGTGAGTTGGGGAGTGGGGGGCACTCATGGGGGGCTGGCACTCATGAGGGGCTGTGGAAGTGATCCAGTTGTTGCACAGCTACTGCATCACTTCGACCTGACAGCCGACAGTCAACTTATCTACCATACCATGTATATAAAGGAGTTAATAGTCCTATAATCTGTTTTTCATTTAATATTTTCTTACTGTGTTTTTCTGCCTCCTTATAACATCCTCTGTGGGAACCTCCCCTTTTCCCCTTCACGCCTGTTTGCTTGGGACAAGTGGTGCACATTAGTTTCCGTCATGTTCTCAGTTCTATGCACACTAAAAATCCTATAATCCATAGTTCATAGTCCATTTCAGGAGCAAATAAGAAATGGTGGCTATGTTCCTACATACAGTGGGACCATGGAGAATGGGTGTGGCCACCCTTTTACAGGAGGAAAAATCACAGCAGCAAGAAAAAAAAAGTATTTGGAGCTTTGAAGAAGGCTGACAACAAAAGAAAGTACTTTTGAATAAGAATACATACTTGAATAGAATTAAAAAAATTTAACCAAAGTTTAGTTTTACATTAAGTGTTGATTTAAAAAAAAAATTTGTAGATAGATCAAGTGTTCAAGAGAAATGAGGCAGCCCAACGCCTATATAATAACACCTCTAATTTGTATAAATGAACCTCATTTCTGTAACAATTGCCTCCCTTAATACAGATCTTAGTTCAACTGGCTTTGATAAACACTGACAATGTTACCAGGAATAGTTTAGAATTTTTATGGAAAAATGCTATAATAGATATTCATCTGAACATCTTTTCATAGTAAGACATTCGTATTTGTTAGCTAATATTCTATTATTATTTTTTTATCTGGGGGGGGGGGGGGATAGTTTTTTTTTAAAAGTGCAATTTCCTTTTCCTTTAACTTGTGAAATAGAGCAATTTCTTGGAGAGACATCATTAAGTGTCAGTCCGGGACATTTTAATCATAATCTTGGGCTTAATGGTATCATTACCAAAAGGTGCTCTGATGTCCAAAGCTTTGAATATTAGGAGCCTTTGTTAGAAAAATAATTAGAGATGAAGACGTTTCTTGTTGCCAGAAGCATCAATTAGATGTGTTTAATGTGTTTATGGCTCTTCAAGAGCAGATTGGTCCCGGCAATAATAATGAACATAATTAGATTCTGTGTTGATACAATGTAATTCAGACATTTCCATGTTTGATATGTTTCAGGTGCTTGAAATGTACTGCATTGGAAACCAGCAATTAATCAAAAAATCTGCTTAAAATAATATGCTACTATAATGCACACTTCCAGATTCGAATCCCATGAAATTCACTGGAATTACCAATTAATCCTAACAATTAACTTGTTGACTTATCTGTTTAATACGCCAATGAAAGTGTTTAGTTATATCTGTTCAATATGTTAAAAAAAAAAAAGATTCTGCCAGAAATGTAATAGTTTACTTTTCACTCTGCGGTCTAGTTGATCTCAAATGGATTACCTCTGTGAACCACAGACTACAGAGCATCTACCTTTTCATTTTACAAAGATAAAATGTAATATAGTCCTAAAACACTTCCTTTCTAGGATGACAACACTTGCTTCTCCATAGATAAATTGAGTGTACGTTGTCACTAGGGTTGTACCGATACAAATACTGGTATCGGTGCCAATACTAAGCATTTGCACGAGTATCGGTAATCATGCAAATGCTCCAATACCTGAAACTGATACTTTCAGGCTCGTTTCTTTCAGCTGTCAGCAGGATCACGTCACTGACAGCTGAAATGTAAAAATAAAAAAGCCAGCAAATATCGGTTGGTAAGGAGTAGGGATGAGCTTCGAGTTCGAGTCGAACTCATGTTCGACTCGAACATTGCCTGTTCGCCCGTTCGCCGAACTGCGAAGAATTTGGGGTGTTTGCGGCAAATTCGAAAAGTCTATGGGAGAAATCTAAAGTGCCAATTTTAAAGGCTTATATGCAAGTTATTGTCATAAAAAGTGTTTGGGGATCCGGGTCCTGCCCCAGGGGACATGTATCAATGCAAAAAAAAGTTTTAAAAACTGCTGTTTTTTCGGGGAGCAGTGATTTTAATAATGCTTAAAGTGAAACAATAAAAGTGAAATATTCCTTTAAATTTCGTACCTGGGGGGATGTATAGTATGCCTGTAAAGTCGCGCTTGTTTCCCGTGCTTAGAACTGTCCCTGCACAAAGTGTCATTTCTGAAGGAAAAAAAGTAATTTAAAACTCACTCGCGGCTATAATGAATTGTCGGCTCCCGGCAATACATAGAAAAGTAATTGATAAAAAAAAAAAAAAAAAAGCGTGGGGGTCCCCCCAAATTCAATTACCAGGCCCTTCAGGTCTGGTATAGATATTAAGGGGAACCCTGCCGCAAGTTAAAAAAAAAATGCGTGGGGTTCCCCCAAATATCCATACCAGGCCCTTCAGGTCTGGTATGAATTTTAAGGGGAACTCCACCCCAAATTTAAAAAAAAATGGCGTGGAGTTCCCCCAAAAATCCATACCAGACCCTTTATCTGAGCACGCAACCTGGCAGGCCGCAGGAAAAGAGGGGGGACGAGAGAGCGCCCCCCCTCCTGAACCGTATCAGGCCACATGCCCTCAACATGGGGGAGGATGTCCCCATGTTGATGGGGACAAGGGCCTCATCCCCACAACCCTTGCCCGGTAGTTGTGGGGGTCTGCGGGCAGGGGGCTTATCGGAATCTGGAAGACCCCTTTAACAAAGGGGACCCCCAGATCCCGGCCCCCCCTATGTGAATTGGTAAGGGGTACATTGTACCCCTACCATTTCACGAAGAAAGTGTAAAAAACGGTAAAAAAAACACACAGACACCTTGGAAAAGTCCTTTATTAAAAAAAAAAAAAATTCCAAAATTCCAGCGATGAAATCCAGTGTCCCGCAGCGATCCGATGTCCAGCGCTGTCCACACGAAATGTCATTAGCTGAGCCTGAGCGGACCTGATGGGGAACTTCCTCCGCAGTGTATTAAATGAATAGACCCGCCCCTTCTAAAGTTCCCCATCAGGTCCGCTCAGCCAATGACGTAGGTGTAAGGCTAAGCGGACCAGATGCGGAACGTGAGAAGGGGCGGGTCTATTAATTTATTACACTGCGAGGCAGTTCCCCATCAGGTCCGCTCAGCCAATGATGTAGGCGGGGTCTGACATATGAGGGGGCCGACCTGATGGGGAACTTCCTCCACAGTGTAATAAATGAATAGATCCGCCCTTTCTCACGTTCCGCATGACCCCCACGTTTTTTTTTTTTTTTTTTATCAATGACTTTTCTATGTATTGCCGGGAGCCAACAATTCATTATAGCCGCGAGTGAGTTTTAAAATTACTTTTTTTCCTTCAGAAATTACACTTTGTGCAGGGACAGTTCTAAGCAAGGGAAACAAGCGCGACTTTACAGGCATACTATACACACACCCTAGGTACGAAATTTAAAGGAATATTTCACTTTTATTGTTTCACTTTAACCACTTGACAACTGGGCACTAAACCCCCTTCGTGCCCGGACCAATTTTCAGCTTTCAGCGCTCTCACACTTTGAATGACAATTACTCAGTCATGTAATACTGTACCGAAATGATTTTTTGTCCTTTTTTTCATACAAATAGAGCTTTCTTTTGGTGGTATTTGATCACCTCTGGGGTTTTTATTTTTTGCGCTATAAATGAAAAAAAACGGAAAATTTTGAAAAAAAAACAAATTTTTGTGATAAAATTTTGCAAATTATAAATTTTTCTTCATAAATTTTGGCCACAATTTATACTGCTACATATCTTTGGTAAAAAATAACCCAAATTAGTGTATATTATTTGGTCTTTGTGAAAGTTATAGAGTCTACAAGCTGTGGTGCGGATCATAAACAATTGATCACACCATGTACTGGTGGCCTATCTCATTTCTTAGAACTCGAACAAGCCAGCAAAGCACAAATACCCCCCAAATGATCCCTTTTTTGAAAGTAGACATTCCAAGGTATTTAGTAAGATGCATGGTGAGGTTTTTGATAATTGTAATTTTTTTCCACAATTTATTGCAAAATTAAGATTTATGTTTATTTTTTTTATTTTTTCCACAAAATTGTCATTGTAATAGGTTATTTCTCTCACATGGCATGTGTATACCACAAATAACGCCCCAAAATACATTCTGCTACTCCTCCTGAGTATGGCGATACCACATGTGTGGGAATTTTTCACAGCCTGGCCACATACAGAGGCCCAACATGCAGGGAGCACCATCAAGTATTCTAGGAGCATAAATTACACATCTAACTAGTTGACTACCTATTACACTTTTGAAGGCCCTGGAGCACCAGGACAATGGAAACGCCCACAAAGTGACCCCATTTTGGAAAGCTAACACCCCAACGTATAATCTATGAGGCATAATGAGTCTTTTGAACAGTTCATTTTTTTCCTGAAGTTTTTGGAAATTGCGGGAAAAAAATTAAAACGCAATTTTTTTTTTACGCAAAGTTGTCCTTTTATAAGATATTGCCAACACAAAGCATGTACAAAGCAAAAATGACACCCCAAAATACATTCTGCTACTCCTCCTGAGTATGGCGATACCAAATGTGTGAGACTTTTATACAGCCTGCCCACATACAGAGGCCCAAAATTGAAATGGCACCTTCAGGCATTCTAGGAGCATAAATTACACATCTCATTTCTCAACCACCTATTACACTTTTGAAGGCCCTGGAGCACCAGGACAATGGAAACGCCAACAAAGTGACCCAATTTTGGAAAGCTAACACCCCAACGTATAATCTATGAGGCATAATGAGTCTTTTGAACGGTTCATTTTTTTCCTGAAGTTTTTGGAAAATGCGGGAAAAAAATTAAAACGCAATTTTTTTACGCAAAGTTGTCCATTTATAAGATATTGCCAACACATAGCATGTACATAGCAAAAATGACACCCCAAAATACATTCTGCTACTCCTCATGAGTATGGGGATACCAAATGTGTGAGACTTTTATACAACCTGGCCACATACAGAGGCCCAACATGCAAGGTACACCATCAGGTGTTCTAGGGACACATAGCATGAACATACCAAGAATTACACCCCAAAATACATTCTGCTGAGCAAATGGTAAACAAAAGATTACCTGTGGTTTTAGTAGCACAGTTTTCCACAGGAGGATAGCACTGGCCCAGGCAGCAGGCAGGGACTTGGTCAGCTAAAGCGAATGCAATTGTCCAGGCAACAGGCAGGAATACTGTCCATAGTCAGTACAGGCAGCAGGCAGGGATACTGTCCATATACAGTCCAGGGTCAGTGCAGGAAGAGATTGTCCTGGTAGTAGGCAGGTCCATGTGGTGTGGTCAGTTCATGCGACAGGCAGAGGCATGATGGCATAGGCAGTTGGCAGAAGTAGGGGAGTTGGCAGTTGGCAGAAGTAGGGCCTTGTTCAGGACTGAATGGGGACAGGGGTAGAGGCTTCTCCCACCCAAATCTCTTTGAAGCCTCCGAGTCTCCAGACCCTAATCTGGGAATGAGAAAAACAAAAACAATTGTTTTCTTTATCCAGAAAAACAATTCTGGAGCCCCTCACATATGTGAGACCCCTGTGTTATGAACCCCACTAGTCCACTGGCAGGGTACAAGATCAGTCCAAGAGGCAGGCAAAAAGCATGGTCAAACAGTCCAGGGTCAGTTCCAGATCAGGCAGAGGTATGTACAGAATCGGTAGGCAGAAGCGTGGTCAAATAACAGTCCAGGGTCAGTTCCAGATCAGGCAGAGGTATAAACAGAATCATTAGGCAGAAGCATGGTCGAATAACAAGCCAGGGTCAGTTACAGAGAAAGCAGAGGCATAAGGGGTGTGAAGATAAATGGCAGGAAGTGAACTAATAATTTACTTTGGTATGGTAATGGCGGAAGCAGTCGCCTATGCAGAGGCCTGGTTCTGAAGGACATTGGGCACAATAATAAATGGTGTCTTTTCTCTTTCCTCTTTTGGTGCACACCCGGCATTTTTTCTGACGTTTTTGGCCTGTTGGTCTGGGAGGGATTTTATCTGGGAAGTGGCGCTCGGAGAGTCGGCTAACGACATCGGATCTTATGTTTACTGGTGGGCTGTTCGGGTATAAAAGGGCAGTGGTGATTTCCTCCTGGAAGAAAAGGAAGGATTTGGGTATAGTGGATTTCTGATAGATGACATAGGAGTTGTACATGGCCAAATTAAAAAATAAATGGAAACTTTCTTATACCACTGGTATGATATTTTGTTTCCTTTGCATTCTTTAGCTATGAGTAAGCATCTTATGATGTGAAACGCGTTAGCCTATCCCTGTGTTCACTTTTTGGTGTTTTTGCTGTATTTGTGGATTTTATGAAATAAACCAGCATCCTTTTGCAGAGTGCGGCCATCCAGGAATTTTTTCTTTATCACCTATATTGTGCAGATCCAGCACCTGCGTATGCTTAGAGTGGGGCGGAAGCATCACATGGATTCAGAGGCTTCAGAGTGGTGATCTCCTTTTACACTGGTATGATCTTCTTGTGGAAAGGTAGGGTTCGAGCATCTGGTCGTTGAAGTCGACACCCCCCATAAACCTATTGTATTCGTAGATGCATTTGGGTTTTTGGATCCGGCCATTCCTCCTGGTGATCTCAACAAATTCATTGTTGTGGATGGAAGAAAGTACGTAGACATCTCTTCTGTCCCTCCACTTCACAGCCAAAATTTCCTCATTCCTCAAACTCGCCGTCTCCCCTCTTCTCAATTTTTTGGTGACCAGGCTTTGAGGAAAGCCCTTCTGGTTCGTCCGTACAGTGCCGCATGCTGGAGTCTTCATTCTATGTAAGTTTCGGAACAGGGGCAAACTTGTATAAAAATTGTCCACATACAAGTGGTATCCTTTCTCCAGGAGTGGGTTTATGAGTTCCCAAATGACTTTCCCACTGGTTCCTATATAGTCTGGGCAATTAGAGGGGTGCAGTTCGGTGTCCTTCCCTTCATACACAATAAAGGCATACACATACCCAGTTGCTCGGTCGCACAATTTATACAGCTTCACCCCATTGCGGGCCCTTTTGCTGGGTATAAATTGTTTTATGCCCAGCCTGCCAGAAAATTTGATAAGGGACTCATCCACGCATATATGTTGGTCTGGGGTAAACAATTGGGGGAAGGTTTCAGAAAAATAATTTAGTAGCGGCCGAATTTTATAAAGCTTATCAAAATTTGGGTCATTTCGGGGAGGGCACTGGGTATTATCATTGTAGTGTAGGAATCTCATAATCATTAGATATCTGGTTCTGGGCATTACTGAGGAAAAGATGGGCATGTGATAGATGGGGCGGGATGGCCAATAGGAACGCAATTGATTTTTTCCATTTAGTCCCATGCAGAATGTGAGGCCCAAAAAAATTCTAAACTCCTCCACTGTAAGGGCTCTCCACACGTAGGGACGGGCATAAGAGGACGTTGGGTTGCTGGTTATAAACTGTTGGGCATATAAGTTGCACTGGGCCACAATTGTTGCCAGCATGCCTCAGTAAAAATTAAATTAAAAAAATCTATTGGGGAAAAGTTTTCTGTATCCACCTGGACTCCTGGCTGGGCAGTGAAAGGGGGAATGTTGGCTTCTCCTGAATTAGGAGGAAGCCACAAGGGGTACTGAAGGGAATAGGGAAGGCTGGCATGGGACCTAACCCTTTGGGGCTGAGGTGACACCCCTATGGGACGTAGCCTTGCTTCCCGAGGTACTGCGGTGCTGGTGGATGGCACTGCAGTGGTGGTGGTTGATGGCACTGCGGTGCTGGTGGATGGCACTACTCTTCCTCTTCTTCTTCTTCCTCCTCCTGCTCCTCCTCATCCTCCTCCGTCTCCTCCGTCATTGATCCACTGCTTATGACAGGCTTGTAGTCCACGTCAGACTCATCTGAATATGCAGAGGAATCCGAATCGGAAAGCTCCCCGTTGCTCCCGTCGGCCGCAAGAATTTCGTACGCCTCCTCGGCTGAGAATACTCTTTTAGCCATTTGATGAGGTGGCACTGATGGCAGATGGCACTGGCAGGTGGCACTGGTGGCAGATGGGACTGGTGGCAAATGGCACTGGCAGGTGGCACTGATGGCAGATGGCACTGACAGGTGGCACAGAGGGCACTGACAGGTGGCACTGATGGCAGATGGCACTGACAGGAGGCACTGGCAGGTGGCACTGGTGGCAGATGGGACTGGTGGCAGATGGGACTGGTGGCAGATGGCACTGGCGGCAGGTGGCACTGGCAGATGGCACTGGCGGCAGATGGCACTGGCAGGTGGCACTGGCAGCAGATGGCACTGGCAGATGGCACTGGCAGAAGGCACTGGCGGCAGATGGCCCTGGCAGGTGGCACTGGCGGCAGATGGCACTGGCAGGGACTGTGGGCACTGTTTTTTACTTGTGTGTGTATGTGTTTTATCACTCACAATGACAAGCTGCAGCACAGATCTCTCTCTCTCCTCACACGCTGTCTCTGTGTGAGGAGAGAAAGCCGGCAATGAGAGATGATCTCATATGTTTACATTTGAGATCATCTCTCATTGGACAGTGAGATCGAGTGCTGAATGGCCTCTGTGATTGGCCATTCAGCACGATCTGTGATTGGCTGTGTCCAAGGGACACGGCCAACACAGATTTTCCCCGATGCGCGCTCGCGGGGGTGCGCGGGGGGGAGGAAAGAGGAGGACGTCCATGGACGTCCTGTCAGCACTTCGGCGCCACAATGCAGACGTCTTTTGAGCATTGCCCGGGCGCGAAGTGGTTCAGCATTATTAAAATCAGAGGCATAGTCGATACAGTTCAGGGTCAGTTCACGTGAAAGGCAGAAACATGGCGGATAAACAATGCAGATGGTAGGCAGAGGCATAGTCGAGAAACAGGCCAGGGTCAGTTCACATGGAAGACAATGATATGGCAGGGAAATATTCAGGACAGAAATTGAAAACGGGGAAATGGCATTCTCTGATGCAAAGGCCAGATTGGGAGGGACAGTCGGGACAATGGAAGCTGGTGTCTTTCCTAATTCCTCTTTTGGTGCACACCCGACAGTTTTTTTGGCGTCGTCTTCCGGATCCTGATGGTGGAATATGGTCCGGAAAATGGCGCTCATGTAGTCTTGCTGACACAATCTGAGTGAATGCTTTCTGGGGGGGGGATATTTATTGGTAGATCAGGGCAGTGACAATGTCTTCAATAAACTTTATCAAGGTGTTGGGCCTTTCCGTTGATTTTTGGTGGATGAAGAAAGAATTTAAAAGGGCCAAATGAAAAAAGTAAATTGCGACTTTTTTTGTACCAGAAGAGGGATTTTTGGGTTGAAAGATAGGGCTACAACATTTGATCATTTAAATCCACCCCCCCCATGAATTTATTGTACTTGTTGATACAGGAAGGTTTGCGAACGGTACCACGTCTTCTGCGAAGTTCCACCGAGGTGTCATCGTGGATGGTGGACATGATGTACACATCTTTCCTATCCCTCTACTTCACAGCCAACACTTCCTCGTTCCTCAAGCTTGTCAATTCCCCCCTTTGAATGGTTGTGGTGACAAGACGCTGTGGGAAGCCCTTTCTGTTTTTTCTTGCTGTACCACAGGTCAGAGTTTTTTTTTAGGTATAGGTGGTGGAGAAGGGGCAGACTGGTGTAATAGTTGTCCATGTAAATATGATACCCCTTTTGGAGGAGTGGGAATGCCAACTCCCAAATTTTTTTCCACTTATTCCCATGTAGGCTGGACACTCAGGGGGCTGGAGCTGGGAATCTTTGCCTTCGTACACGCGGAATGAGTACACATAACCAGTGGCGCTTTCACAGAGCTTGTTGAGCTTCAAGCCGTACCTCGCCCGCTTACTGGGGATATATTGCTTGATTTACAGCCGGCCTGTGAAATGCACCAGGGATTCGTCCACAGAAATGTTTTTGTCAGGGACATAAAGTTTGGCAAACTTCTTGGTGAAAAAATGTAATTAGGGGGCAAATTTTATATAGTTTATCAAAGTTTGGGTGATTTAGGGGGGCACTGTGAGTGGTCACTGAAATGCAGGAACCGCATTATAATTTCATATCGGGACCTGGACATGGCCGATGAAAAAAATTGGCATATGGTGGATGGGTTTGGTCGACCAATACTTATGCATTTCTTTTTTTTTGTAAGCCCCATGTTGAGTGTTAGGCCTAAAAACAATCTAAGCTCCTACACTGTTAGTGGTCTCCATTCAAAAGGACAGGCATAGCTGGAGCTGAGGTTGGTTGCAATGAATTGTTGGGCAAAAAGATTGGTTTGGTCCACGATGCCTTGAACTAATTCGTCAGGGAAAAATAAATTTAAAAAATCCATTTGGGAAAAACCTGCAGTGTTGACCTGCACACCTGGCTGTGCTGTAAAAGGGGGATTGTGGCTGATCCTGTGGTAGAAGACAGCCACAATGGGCTTGCTAAGGCATCTGGAAGCAGGGTTTGGGCCCTAATTCTTTGGCGTGCACTTGTACTGGGCCTTTCCTCCTGGGGTCTAGCAGCGCTTGTACTGGGCCTCTCCTCCTGGGGTCTACTGCCATTGGCACTGCTGGTAGCTGCCTGGTGTTCAGACCGTCTTCTTTTTGGACGGACTGCTTCCTCCTCTGATTTGGATCCTGATGTGCTGCCTTCGGGGGGCTCATATTTCGAACCGGAATCAGAACAGAGCAGTGAGAGCTCCCCGTTGCTCTCATCGGTCAGACTGAGTATTTGGTATGCCTCTTCTGTCTTCTGGGGTGTACACCTTTCTGGACATAGTGGCTGTATGTACTTTGGTGGCGGGTACTCTGGGGAGGTGGCAGGTACTCTGTTGGCGGGTACTCTGGTCTGGTGGCGGGTACTCTGGTCTGGTGGCGGGTATTCTGGTCTGGTGGCGGGTACTCTGGTCTGGTGGCGGGTATTCTGGTCTGGTGGCGGGTACTGCTGATGGACAGGTACTCCTGATGGACAGGTACTAGATGACAGGTACTAGATGACAGGTACTCCTGATGACAGGTACTAGATGACAGGTCCTCTTTATTTAGGGGGGCAATCTGGGCACAGTAGTACATATATGTAGTATAGTACAAATGTGTAACTCACTGTTAGCTAATCTCCTCCTCACACTGGATCGGTGTGTGAAGAGGAGAACCCAGCAACAGCAAGTTACACAGTGTTTTATTTACATTTACAGTAGTGACCAGCTGTGATTGGACACAGCCGGTCACGTGGTAAAGAGCCAATTTAATTGGCTCTTTACCCTGATCGGGGCTGGGCTGTATCCAAGGGAAAAGCCTCAGCCCCGATTGGCGCGCTGTGCATCCCCGGGGCGCGCGCGGGTGCCGTGCACGCCACTACTGCATAGTGACCAATGAGAACCGGTCACGCCACTGCCGAAGCTCGGCCGCTCCAATACCCCCATCGCGGAATGGTTGTGTCCCAAGGGACACGCCAGAACCCTGATCGCCGCTCTGCGGGCCCACAGTAGTGGCGGAAAGCTGAGGACATCATATGACGTCCACCCAGGATAGGAGATCCCATCTGTGGATGTCATTTGACTATGGCTGGGTATTAAAGCTGTTAAAGATACTGACAACTGCCTGTCCACTACATTGTATCGTAAAGAGTCTACAGGAAACACCATCCTGCACTCTTCTAGTGCACATTCTACTTCCCTGATCCACAGCATTCCATATGCTCAATACATCATATTGAGAAAAAATTGCACACATTACAGGGATTTCAAATACCATTCGGCTCAACTTAGGGAACGCCTCCTCCTACATGGTTATTCTAAATCACTACTTCAGAAGGCGTTTAATAAGGCATTCCAACAGCCTAGAAATGCATTACTTTTTAATACCAGGCCCAAACTTGATCCCAATTCAACAGTTAAGTTCATTACGAATACCGCACCAAGTTAGAGATAGGATGTGCTGGCTAAACACTGGCACATCCTATCTGATGACCCGACCCTCAAGATTTTTTTTTCCAATTTTCCAACATTTGACCAACAACCAGGGAAAGGTGAAGAAGACTTCTCTGCTTCTGTTGCACTGTCTCTGCTTCCGGGTTTTAGCTGGGGACACGCTGCCATGGAAACAAGGCACGTGAAGAACGTGCTCATTCTAGATAGCAGCCTGGGTGTGCACCTCTTCACCAATCACCCCCACATGTTCAAGAGAGGGAGGGAGTGAAGGAGTGGCTGGATTGTGGAGCTGTATTCACCCCCTGGAAACTTTTGAACTGAGAAAGAACTGTTAGAGGCTGATTCTGGACTCTTCAAAAGACTATTCTGCAAAAACTAAAGCTCAAGAAACTCAAGGAAACATTCACCTTCCCTAATGTACTCATACAGAGAGAACATGCTGCATGATTGTCGAGAGGTTTGTTCCTCAAGGACACCACAGGCAATACTATCCTACAGGCCTCCAGTTTCCATCCTCAGGCATGTATAAATTCCATACCAGTCAATACCTCTGTGTAAGGCAAAATTGCTTTAGTTAGCAAACTTTAAAAGGAAAACTGATAAGTTGAGAAATAGGTTATTAGAAAGAGGCTGTACAAAGACATGTTTGTGCAAAGCGTTTAATCATGCAAAGGATCAGTGTTGGTAAAAAATGCTTTTCAAAAAGAGAAATCTCAAAAAATTTGGATATGACTTGCGTAATTTTGTGTTATTTTAATCAACATGCAGAATGCAGGAGAGTTCTCAACAAACATTAGAAACCGGTGACACACCACTACAACTACTGACAAGACATCCAAAAGGCTTCAGGGCCCAGTGCTGAGCCTGAGAGGTCTCTGAAAACCTCATATAGTAGTTAAACTTCAATAGAAAGCTGGCACTTCGGTAGTTATCAGCAAGCAGTTATTCTTTCTTGGGCAAAGTGATATAAAGCCATGAAAAAAACAATGTGTTTCAGATGATCAGGCCTTAATCATTGTACTAAAATCACAGACACCTTCAATGAAAATTCAAGGTCACATGTTTAAAAGGAAAAAAAAGGAGGAGTGAGGGAAGGACAAAGTAAAATCAACTCCATTATTACAATAGGAAAATGCATAAAACACACAGAGTACAAAATATGTAAGATTTTTTGTCATTCATCTAATAGAAACATCATTTGTAAAAAGAAAATCCCAATGAACAGATATATATGGTTTCTCAACAGACTATAGTCAATTGAGTATAGTGATAATCTCGCGCCTTACAAAATGTTGAAATTAATAAATAATTAAGCTGCAATCCCCAAATTTTCAAACATTGAAACCGTAAGTGGAAGTGATTATATGTGCTGAATAAACAAATATAGTGGGGGTGCTAAACGATACTAATAATATTTAATTAATATTAAACTATATTTAGTAATGAGTGAAAAATATATTAAACACCAGCCAGCCTGAACGGACCGCAAACACTAGTCTAAGTCTATCCAATGATGGTAAAACAGACTAGATGCAGTACCCTTAGTATATGAGATGGCTTACAAGACCTATCTACCTACTAGATTATGATACATGTGAAAATAAAAATGTTGAATGACAGCAATAGTTAAACATGCAGTGATAATGATAATTAAATGTCCCAAGATTTAAATAAATATTATCAAGAGAACAGGTGATAGTCCATATGGTGCAACCAATGAATTTAATCCTGGATCATATCTGCATCCAACAGGAAAATAAAGGAAATTGCTTGAAGTGATAACCTTCACCACCTTAGCGCAAAACACCTGATAGTGCTCGTGTAGAAAAATTGGCTGCTTACCAGATAATGTTGACTCTTTTAGTTAAAAAATAAGTCAAATACGCTTTATTCAAGTTCCACTTGCTGGTATGGATAATGGTGTCAAAAGAGCAGGCATGAAGGATCCCTGCCTCCTGGAGGCTCGGATGGAGCAATGCGGACCGCAAGAAAAAAATGGAACGGAAGATAGTGTAATCCCGTTTATTAAAATACATAAAAATATAATAGCCAAATGCCCCCTTACTTGGTTGGTGCCTTGAGCCCGGCACTGAGGCTGAAGAGCGTGGGCTGATATGGCTAGTATCCCATGGGAAGGTGAGCCGGCGTGCGTTCCACCTGTGGCAAACGATGGACCAGCGGGACCGGAAGTATCGTCAGATCGTAGTCTAGCACCTCGACAGCTGTTTCGTGTAAGCACGTCGTCAGGAAGCGTGCTAGACTACGTGTTTCTGACTGTTAAATACGGATGTCAATCACAATAGGGGGAGGGGTTTCCGGACTAAGATCCAGCCTTTAATGCCGTCTCGCCGCATAATACAGACACAGCAAGGTTGGAATCCATAACTAATTGTACCATATAGATTATAGAAACCAATCCACTGCCTACATCCTGCCTATGAATTGGCTCATAATAAAACATTATCTAAAATACCCATACATCAACCCTGTCAGTATACATTGTTAGATGATACGTACCACTCACGCCCCCTAATGGGTGGATATGATACGGCACTAGCCAAGACTAGTAATACATGTTGCAATAAATGTATAATAGTGCAGCAACATATCCTAGACAGGGTATTGATATTGAATAGAAAAAAATATTTTTAAAATAATTAAAATTGAATTCGTAAATCTCTACACCTGTTGGACCTCCAATATATTGTATCAAATTGTAGAAATCTATATTTATTCATTGGTCAGGAAGCAATTCAAATCCAAGTCTATGTTGAGGCCCAGTGGCTGCATTGTGGACAATCTATACAGCCACTGGGTCTCATTCTGGGAGATAGCCTTGGTAAGGTCTGTCCCTCTCCAGTTGTATGTAACCCTATCTATGCCATAAAAGACCAGCTGGCGGGGGTCTCTGTTGTGATGTTGGAGAAAATGACGCGACACACTATGATTTGGAAAACCCTTTGCTATATTGGCTACATACTCATTGATTCTAATTCTAAGCTCTCTTGTGGTGCGCCCCACATACTGAAGGGAGCAGGGACATTCCAAAACGTATGTCACATGTTTGGAGTAGCAAGTTATCAAGGGTTTGATATTAAATTCTTCTTGTGTCACCAATGACTTGAATTTAGTTACTTTCCTTGTACGTCGTATTGTAGTACGACAAGCTTTGCATCTGGTGCAGTAATGAAATCCAGAACCATCCAAGAAAGTGGGGGGTTTGTCGGGTGGATCTGGAACATTAGGCGCAATAATTTTTCTCAGGCCTGGTGCCTTTCTGGAAATAAATCTAGGTTTTGAAGGTATTACCGATACCAGATCTCTGTCTTTCTGAAGTATAGGCCAGAACTTTTTAAAAATCTTTTCGATACTTTTATATTGTCTGTTGAATCCTGTAATAAATGGCAACATCCCCATTGTTGTATCAGTTTTCTTTTTAGACTCTAAGAGGGAATGTCTATCCATAACTGCTACTTCATTCTTAACTCGGGTCAGTTCAACCTCGCAATACCCCTTACACAAAACCGTTCTGTGAGAATTGAGGCCTGTGTGGTATTATCGCTATCCTCAGCGCAATTCCTTCGGATGCGCATGAACTGGCCTTTAGGTATAGCCCCGAGCCATTGGGGGTGGTGGCAACTATTAGTTGGCACAAAAGCGTTCCTGTCTGTTGCCTTAAAGAACGTCCTTGTGCCAATCCTATCTTTCTGTTTGACCAAAGTAAGATCCAAATAATTTATAGTTGTCAGACTAAACTCAGCCGTAAACCTTAATCCATACTGGTTGGAATTTAAATCTTGTAAGAAGCTATGTAGTGTGATCTGGGATCCCTCCCACAACAATACTACATCGTCAATGTACCGTTTGTAGTAGAGTAGGGATAATGGTTTATCTTTATAAATGGTTTCTCCCTCCCACTTATTCAGTACCATATTGGCTACACTTGGGGCATATCGAGCCCCCATTGCCACCCCTTTGATTTGATTGTATAACACCCCCTGTGCCCAAAAATAATTGTTCCATATTGCAATTTTGAGTCCCTCTACTAGGAAGTTTATTTGGGCTTTTTTTAGATGTGAGTCAGCAGTTAGTGCAACCTGAACTGCAACCAATGCATCTTCCTGTCTAATGTTTGTGTAAAGAGACTCTATGTCCACTGTAACCATAATGGTTGCATCGGTTACCTGGATATTCGAGAGGGATTTAATTAATTCAGGGCTGTCCTTAAGATATGACTTGCCTTGTTTGACCAAGGGTTGCAGGAACATATCCAGATATTCCCCTACCCTAGAGTAGAGTGAACCTATCCCACTTATAATGGGGCGGCCTGGGGGTTTTTCCTTATTTTTATGAATTTTTGGTACCACATAAAGCACCGGGGTACGAGGTACTTTTGGTAAAAGGTACTGTGCTTCCTTTACATCCAAAATCTTTTGATTGACTTTTTTGTCAATCCAATTATGGAGTTCGATTTTGAGTTTATTCAGTGGATTAGATGCTAATGGTTTGTACGTGCTAGTGTCCTTTAGTAGCCTTTGGATTTCTCCATAGTAGTCCTCCTTAGTAAGTATGACTACCCCCCCCCTTTGTCCGCTGGTCGGACTACTATGTTTTTGTTTTTTTCTAATTGCTTAATCCCCTCAACTAGGGACCGTTTAGTTCTGGCCTTTTTGATTTCTAGAGACTTAATTTCATCCTGCACCATATGCTTGAAAATCTCTATATGGTGGTGTGTACCCTTTTGAGGGTTAAATATAGAATTGTTTCTTAACCCACTGTGTTTAAACTTGTCTGTTTCCACGACAGGGGGACATGTGTCCCTTTGTATGGCAAAGAATTTTTTAATATTGAGCTTCCTCACATATTTTTCCACATCAATGAACAATTCAAACTTGTTGCGATTCTTATCAGGTGCAAATTTTAAACCTTGCGTTAAAACCTGTAATTCGTTATCTGAAAACGATGCACCTGCTAGATTGAATATTCCTTCTTTTAACTGTCCCTTGGTCTTTTTCTTTCTGGTTCCCCCTCTTCTACCTCTTTTTCTAAATATTCTTTGGGATATTGGGGTGTGGTAGGTGGAATTTTGTAGGGCTCTTTCCATCCCCTCCATTCCCCCCCTTGTTGGTAATTATTTTGATAGGGCATAGGTCTCCCCCTATAGTTGCCCCTAAAATTACCCCTAGGGGGTCTGGGTGGATAATGGTTAGGTCCTTGATATTGATAAGGATAACCATAATCACTTGGTCTATTGTCCAATGTTCCATACCTATTATGAGTGGGTACTGAATAGGAAGTGGGGTAGTAGTCATTGGATGGGGGTAATTACCCCCCATATGGGATGGGGGGTACCCCCTATTACCTTGGGTGGCTTGGCCCTTTGGATTGGCTAAAGTTTTAGATTTTTTAGGAGTATGTGTCTTATTTTTGTTTTTAGCTAGCTGTGTAACCGTATTGTGTACTTCCGTATCCCTGTCCAACGGAGATTCTTTGGAGTTGTCCACATCCAAATCATCCTGCCATTTATATACCTTGTTTTCTTCATAATCTTTGATATCTCTCTGGTATTTTTTCATTTTTTTATGTTTGATCTCTCCATCATATTTGGCCAGGTGAGTCTGAAGGCTCTGTGCCCTGTCCAAATATTCTTTGGTTCCCATAAAAGGCTCCATACTATTTTTGAGATCAACTATGTTGGCTTCTACCACCATATTTTTGGCTTTACGCCTCCTAATCATTAGCTGCATTAGTTTCTGTTCGCAGCCGTTAAAAAACTGAAACCATTCATCTAATAAGGTTAAATTATCCGCACTGTCAGTTGGATTAACATCCCATCTTAACCTCCGAGGGGTGAGATTTTTGCCAATATACATCTCAAATGAGGCTATGTCCCACCACAAATGAATTTGTTTCTCCAGGTCATACTGGAGTTGTTTGAACTCTTTTTCCACATCCAAATATGGGCTAGGTGTCTGCTGGAATATTTCTTCAATATTTATCTGTCGACCCTTCATGAAGTTAAATACATCCATGGCTGCGTAGATTGCAAAAGTTTATGGTAGAACCTCTAGAAATGTGTATAGTGATAATCTCGCGCCTTACAAAATGTTGAAATTAATAAATAATTAAGCTGCAATCCCCAAATTTTCAAACATTGAAACCGTAAGTGGAAGTGATTATATGTGCTGAATAAACAAATATAGTGGGGGCGCTAAACGATACTAATAATATTTAATTAATATTAAACTATATTTAGTAATGAGTGAAAAATATATTAAACACCAGCCAGCCTGAACGGACCGCAAACACTAGTCTAAGTCTATCCAATGATGGTAAAACAGACTAGATGCAGTACCCTTAGTATATGAGATGGCTTACAAGACCTATCTACCTACTAGATTATGATACATGTGAAAATAAAAATGTTGAATGACAGCAATAGTTAAACATGCAGTGATAATGATAATTGAATGTCCCAAGATTTAAATAAATATTATCAAGAGAACAGGTGATAGTCCATATGGTGCAACCAATGAATTTAATCCTGGATCATATCTGCATCCAACAGGAAAATAAAGGAAATTGCTTGAAGTGATAACCTTCACCACCTTAGTGCAAAACACCCGATAGTGCTCGTGTAGAAAAATTGGCTGCTTACCAGATAATGTTGACTCTTTTAGTTAAAAAAGAAGTCAAATACGCTTTGTGCAAGTTCCACTTGCTGGTATGGATAATGGTGTCAAAAGAGCAGGCGTGAAGGATCCCTGCCTCCTGGAGGCTCGGATGGAGCAATGCGGACCGCAAGAAAAAAATGGAACGGAAGATAGTGTAATCCGGGGGGCGTGGCCTGACGCGGCATGTGAACAGACCTGTTCGACGGAGCTCCCGCTGTAGATCCTGTCTGTGATCCTTTCCTCGCCACCTACAACACCCGATTCAGCCAGAAACCTGCGCCTAAAGACCCCCAGAGACCCCCCGTTCCAGCGGTGCTCGACGATCCCGGCATGATGACCCGGGGAAATAAAGGAGACGCCGCGGCTGCGGCCTCCCAGGCCTTCCAAGATGGCGCCTGGATGTCTCAGTCTCTGCCTCCCAGGACTCCACGAGGGCAGGAGAAGAAGACGGAGCTGGGGGGTAAGTCCAACAAAGCCCCTAAAGGGACAGACCAAACAAGAGAAATGCTATATTATGCCAGGAAACTGACAGGCCCGGACGATTCCCTGCAGACTGTTGCACAGGGCCATACAGTGCCCGCAGAGCAAGCTGAGCAGGGACACACTGACATGCAGGAAGCTGAGGATGAAGAAGTGGAGTCAGCCCCTGGTTCTATTCCAGCCTTGCTTGACCAGCAGACAGAGGACAGTCCCCAGCCCACACTCAGTGAAATCCTGCATGCTGTTCACAGGTGCACTGCCTCAGTGGATGCCCTGAAGGAGAGATTTGGGGGACTGGAGGAGAAAGTTAATCTCCTGAGACATGATATACAGAAGGTCAGGGAGAGGACCACGGCCGTGGAGGGCAGAGTCAGTGATATAGAGGATCAGATGCCGCACATGACCCGGGAAGTGAGAGTCGCTGCTCAGCAGGCACGCCAGGCCTTTGATCGCCATGATGAGATCGAAAATCGCCTGAGACGCAACAACGTACGCATTGTGGGGCTCCCAGAGAAGGTGGAGGGCAGGGACCCCACAACGTTCATAGAAGGCTGGCTACAGGAGACCTTTGGTAAAGAGGCTTTTTCTCCGATTTACACGGTGGAACGGGCGCACAGGGTGCCACCTCGCCCCCCTCCCCCCCGGTAATCCCCCGAGATCCATGCTTGCTAGACTCCTTAACTACAGGGACCGGGAAGTGATACTTCGAATGGCCAGAGAAAGGGGGGCTGTACATTTCAACGGAGCCCGGATATCCTTTTATCCTGATTTCTCGGCAGAAGTGCAACGCAGACGATCAAAGTTTATAGATGTCAAGAAAAGGCTGCAGAGGCTTTAGCTATCATATGCCATGTTATACCCAGCCAAGCTTCGCATAACAGCCAGACATGAGACCCACTTTTTTGAGACTGCACAGGATGCTGCTGACTGGCTAGACCGCAACGAACAAGACATCCGCAGGAGGGGACCGGAGAATGGTGCAGGTTGATGCGGACGATCCTATCTTTATCAAGAGCAATCCGTGTAAAGAAGTGCTGTTACTGAAATGATGTCACTATGAGAGGACCTATACCTACTTGAAGATACCAGCGAATAGTTTTCCACTAACTCTTCTGGTTTTTTTTCGCTAACCTGAGTTTATGGGTGGAGTGTGTCTCTACACCCCCCCTATGTATTGTTTGCTGCCATGGTGGACATGGCTTATGTTTTTGTGCCCTGTTGGCACTAGAAATGCCCGTGTTGTTATCACTCAACACCGGTGGGGAGTCCCCAGTGACGCCCTGTTGGCAGTCCAGGAACCACCGGCAGATGCAGATAAGTTCTACTGTTCTTGTTTTTCTTATGCTTCCTACTTCTATTTTTACTATACTGACACCAAAGCGCCGTTGCGCAGGAATTTCTGCCACAGTTTCTGCAGGATTTTTCTTTTCACAAGGTACTGTACTGTTCTAACTGATGCACCACAGTCAAAGCTGTTTGAACCAAAGGGCTGTTTTTTGCTAGCTGGATGGGGGGATGCAGGACTGTTACTCTCTTCTGGGTACTCCTCCCATTCAGACAGAACTCTTAGTATACACTCACCATGTCTTCTACACCCATAGTGTCGTGGAACGTCAGAGGGGTAAATGATCCTCTGAAAAGGACCATGATATCCACTGTATTGCGTAAATTTCACCCGGCCATAATTGGCTTACAGGAGACCCATCTATTGAAAGACACGACTAGTTTCTTGGGATATGCGAGGGTAGGACAGGCCTATCACTCCACTCACTCCGCCTTTTCACGCGGAGTGAGCGTATTGATCCACAAGGCTCTGGTATACCAGGAGTTAGATTCGCTTATCGATATATCTGGGAGATTTGTATTTCTTTATTGCAAACTGTTTACCGTTACTATGATTCTGGCGTTTGTATATGTGCCTCCTCCTTTTTCTAGGGAGGTGCTGCAGTTGCTGCTGTCTTACCTGGCAAACAAGCCTGACGTCCCACTACTGCTGCTAGGGGACTTTAATTGCTACCTAGACCCCAAATTGGATAGACACCCCCCCGGTGATGCCCCCTAAGGGCAACCGGGGTACGGCTCTTGGACGCCTGATAGAGGAGGTGGGGTGGGTTGACATCTGGCGGGTTCGGAACCCCAAGTGTAAACAATTCTCCTGTTTCTCCAAGTCGCATGGTTCCCTCTCCCGTATAGACCTTTGTCTGGGCACTCCCAACATGGTTAGTTGCACCTCTAAGGTGGAGTATTTCCCACGGGGGGTATCAGACCACTCTCCGCTAGTACTTTGGTTGGTAACTCAACCGTCTAGCTCCCTACCTAGAGCCCCTTGGAAACTGAATGCTTATTGGCTCAAACTGTTTACATCCCCAGAACGTATTGAAACCAAGATTGAAGTCTTTCTCCGGGCCCATGAGCACTACCTAGACCCACTGCTAAAATGGGAAACTTTGAAAACCTATCTAAGAGGGGTATTTATCGAGGAAATTCACATTGTCAGGAACAACTCCTCTGCCTTGATGGAGCGGGTGGGAGACGAGGTGAGACAGCTGGAACTCGCTTATGTGACTAGCCCCACTGACTCGGCCAGGGAGGCTTGGATGTCGGCCCAGGACTCTCTGGACCGTCTGCGATCCTCAAAGGCAGAGCGGAAGAGGTTCTTTACCAAACTTGCATTTTATGAGGAAGGGGAACAAACTGGGCGATTGCTGGCCAGGATAGGAAGGTCTCAAACACAATCCCTGGCCATCGGTGCTATACGCGCCTCTACGGGTAAAGTGGTTAATACCCCTGAAACCATTGTATCCGAGCTGGCATCCTTCTATGAAGGCCTTTATGGATCGAGGGATGCCTACTCGGATGAGGACCTTGAAACATGCATGGCTAGTATTGATCTGCCTGCTCTCTCCACATCTGCCAGAGAACAATTAGATGCACCAATTACTCTGGGCGAGCTGCAACTAGCGGCAAACTCTTTTCCTACATGTAAAGCCCCTGGAGAGGATGGCTTGCCCATAGAAGTGTACACTCAATTTGGGGAGCACTTGCTACCTGAACTATTGAAGGTCTTTAACGCCGCACTAGAGGGTGGTCAGCTGCCTGGTTCCATGGCCAGGGCTAATATCATTTTACTGTTGAAGCCGGGGAAGGATCCGGTCGACCCTGGCTCCTATAGGCCTATATCGTTGCTGCAGAGCGATGTAAAAATCCTGGCAAAGGTCCTGGCGCGCAGGGTTAACGGGATAATCACGTCTATTATCCACCCAGACCAGGCTGGCTTCATGCCACAGAAGTCCACCGCCACCAATTTGAGGCGCATGTTCTTGAACATGCAGGTGCAGGCAGACAATGGGGGCCGTAGGGCGCTCTTATCCCTTGATGCCAACAAGGCATTTGATAGTGTCAGTTGGAGGTTCCTCTGGGCGACGTTGGCCAAGTTTGGCTTTGAGGACAAATTCATAGAGTGGGTCAGGCTGCTGTACGCGTCCCCCCAGGCGACCATTAGGGTCGCGGATAGGATGTCACCGGCCTTTGCTCTGGGTAGGGGGACGAGGCAGGGATGCCCCCTGTCCCCCCTGCTCTTTGCGATCGCTATAGAGCCGTTGGCAGCCCTGGTGCGGGCTAGTGCCTGCGTCCGGGGATTCCAATACGGCACGCTGCAGGAAAAAATCATGCTGTACGCGGACGACATGCTGCTGTTCCTGGAGGACCCCACGCACTCCATCCCCGGGGCTATGTCAATAATAGAGCAATTCGGTCACTACTCGGGATTGACCATTAACTGGTCGAAATCCGCCCTGATGCTGTTGGATGAGGATGGTGGGGTAGCCCTGCCGGACTCTTGTCCCATCCCAGTTGTATCTAGCTTTAAATATTTGGGGGTGCAGGTGTCGCCCAGGCTGGGGGACTACTGATCCCTTAATGTGCACCCATTGCTGTCCCGGTTTAGGGACAAAATCAATACCTGGAACACCCTAAAAATGTCACTTGCAGGTAAAGCCAATCTGATCAAAATGATTTTAATGCCACAACTACTCTACTTTCTACATAACTCGCCAGTAGTAATACACCTGAAAATCTTCCGAATAGTGAACACTCTCTTCCGACGGTTGTTATGGCATACTAGGCCCCCTCGGATTAGACTGGAACACTTGCAGCGGGCCAAGGACAGTGGGGGGCTGGCGGTTCCCAACCCTTGGCTGTACTACATAGCAGCCCAGTTACAGCATTTGATAGGCTCTATGTCCCAGGACCCGGGGAGCTCGGCGACACGACTGATGCTATCGGCCACTGGCGCTGAGACTGTCCCGATGGGGCTGGAGGCGCAAATGTTCCTAAAATCCAATAAGCAGACCCAGACGCTCGCACTTATCTAAAAAGTCTGGAATAAGAACCGACAACTCCAGGGAGTGCAGGGATTCACGGAAGACAGCCCAATATGGGGCAATAGGTCTTATGTGGAGTTGGTGAAGCTGCAGCAGGGGCCCAGATGGCGTGCCCATGGTGTGGCTCTGCTGTCCCACATTTTCATTAATGGCAGGCTTCTCACTTTCCCCGAACTGCAGGCCAGATTTGACCTCCCAGCTCATATGCATTATTATTACATGCAGCTTCAACATGCGGTTGCTGCACACGGGAATGCGGTGGAATGGGTTCAGTCGCCCGCCCCGGTGTTCCGTGTGCTGCACACTAGCACTGAAACAAAAGGATTTATCTCACAATGCTACCAGATGTTACTGGCAAGTCACCTACAGGCATTCCCGAGCAGGGCGGAATCCATGTGGGAGAAGGACATAGGTACACTGTCAGGGGACCAATGGGAGGAGGCGTGGCAGTCAGTCACCACCTGTTCTTTAAACGTTGCGCAGAAAGTGTCACAGTTATATATATTATTGAGGGTACATTACACCCCGCTGAAATTATATAAGATGGGTAAGCTCGGGGACTCTGTGTGTGGTAGATGTCAGAGGCACAATGGAGATCTCATCCATCTCCTGTGGAGATGCCCTAAGCTTCACAGGTATTGGACTGAGGTGGTGGGTACAATAAACAGAGTGTTTCAAACTACGATCCCTTTGGACCCTAAGTGCTGCCTGCTGGGGATCTTGGAGGAAGCGATCCCTGGGGAGTTGACCAGGGTCGCAGTCTCTAGGGCCCTGTTTCAGGCCAGGAAGCTTATTTTGATGGGTTGGAAGTCGGTCTCACCGCCTACCACCACCTCTTGGGTAGCACACATGGGGAATACTCTTATAATGGAAAAGTACATATACCAGCACAGGGGAAGCCCGGGTAGGTTTGAGAGAATTTGGTCCCAATGGCTTGATACCCCTGGCCTGAGCCCCAGGGAGCTGGTGATGTCCCGACTTTTGCAGTAAATTTGAAACCAAGCGGCCAAGGATTAATATGCTTATATATGCAAGATTGTGGTGCTGTTCTTATGTGATCTTATATGTTGTTTTACAGTTCGCCAGCAGAGGGAAACCTTTGCTATTTTTTTGTACAATGGAAACTGTACTATCTGATGTTCAATAAAAACCTTTTTGATAAAAAAAAAAAAAGATAGTGTAATCCCGTTTATTAAAATACATAAAAATATAATAGCCAAATTCCCATGGGATACTAGCCATATCAGCCCACGCTCTTCAGCCTCAGTGCCGGGCTCAAGGCACCAATCAAGTAAGGGGGCATTTGGCTATTATATTTTTATGTATTTTAATAAACGGGATTACACTATCTTCCGTTCCATTTTTTTCTTGCGGTCCGCATTGCTCCATCCGAGCCTCCAGGAGGCAGGGATCCTTCATGCCTGCTCTTTTGACACCATTATCCATACCAGCAAGTGGAACTTGCACAAAGCGTATTTGACTTCTTTTTTAACTAAAAGAGTCAACATTATCTGGTAAGCAGCCAATTTTTCTACACGAGCACTATCGGGTGTTTTGCACTAAGGTGGTGAAGGTTATCACTTCAAGCAATTTCCTTTATTTTCCTGTTGGATGCAGATATGATCCAGGATTAAATTCATTGGTTGCACCATATGGACTATCACCTGTTCTCTTGATAATATTTATTTAAATCTTGGGACATTCAATTATCATTATCACTGCATGTTTAACTATTGCTGTCATTCAACATTTTTATTTTCACATGTATCATAATCTAGTAGGTAGATAGGTCTTGTAAGCCATCTCATATACTAAGGGTACTGCATCTAGTCTGTTTTACCATCATTGGATAGACTTAGACTAGTGTTTGCGGTCCGTTCAGGCTGGCTGGTGTTTAATATATTTTTCACTCATTACTAAATATAGTTTAATATTAATTAAATATTATTAGTATCGTTTAGCGCCCCCACTATATTTGTATAGTCAATTGACATTGGTCAATCTTAAGTGACAATCCCACGGTCAATACCTTTGTTACTAGCATTAGAGAATATCCAAATTTATAGAGTACCTAAGGCAAAACCTGCAGCACATGATTGATTACACATACCTGTCCAAGGAAGAGATTACAACAAAATGCTCTTCCAGTTAGACAAAAATGGATTTACCAAACAAAAGCCACAAGTCCCCTGGGTCTCAACCATACAATAAGTTATAAAACCATTTTTGGAAGGTTTTACATTAGGGAAAATAGTTTAAGTGTTGGTGATCTCCCTAGACTTTGTTTGTTCCTCAGTAGTGATGGGCCGAACACCCCCCTGGTTCGGTTCACACCAGAACTCTGGAACATGTAAAAAGTTTAGACCCGGGCCACAAACTCTATTAAAGTCTATGGGACCTGAACTTGAAAAATCAAAAGTCACCATTCTTAAGGCTTATATGCAAGTTATTGGCCATAAAAAGGGTATAGGACCCAGGTACTGCCATGGGGGACATGTATCAATGCAAAAAAAAAAAACAATAAAATAAAAAAATTCTTTAAATATGGTATCAGTACCATGTATAGAACCTGCTACAGCAAAACTGACATGTATAAAGAAAAAAAAAATGACATTTAAATAGATTTTTCCAAATTTCACCCCATTAAGATTCCCGATATCAGCTATCTCACTCTTAATTCCTGATATCTTTTACTAATTGGTGCTCCAACAAGGATCTCATAATAGAAGATTTATTCGTGGACTCTGCGCTCAAAATATTTAGGGCGCTCCAACTAGAATACTCTATTCCACCAGTTCTATAAAGCCCCATACACACGGTCGGACTTCCATCTGACTTTTCCCTGGATTTTTGTCCGAACGGAGTTGGCCGGGCACACCCATAGCATACACACCACAGGACTTTTCTGCAAACTTTCCCAAAACTTTTTGCAACATCACGTGGTTTTTCTGCTCTTTTCTGCTCTTTACCGCCACCCTTTGGTCAACTTCTGCTATTGTTGGTTGATTTTATCATTAGTTGTTTTGTCCATCGGACAAAAGTCCTATGGTTTTCTGTACACACGGTCGGACTTTGCTCCATCGGACTTTTGTTGGGCAAAAGTTTGTCCGTTTGCAGACCCAACTTTTGTCCGATGAAAACAAAAAACAAAAAAAAAAAGTTTGTCCGATAGAGCGTACACACGGTCGGATTTTTGGTCCAACTTGCTCAAAATGAAGTTTGTTGGCCAAAAGTCCGACCGTGTGTACGGGGCTTAAGTATATCCAAATATCCCATCTGTTAAAACATACTAACAAACTGATGACCTATTTACCATGACAAATTGCCCCATACTACACAACCAACAATTCAAAGACTAAAAGGTAATTCATTAATATACAAACACCTACAGAACAAACAGGAATTCTCCAAATCTCCCAATATTCAAGCCTGGGAGAGAGATTTTGGGAGAGAATACTCTGAGGATCAGTGGTAAAAAAACTTTGGGTGCAATGTATGTATCTACTAGGAGTGCCAATTGACGACCTATTGCCCCATACTACACAACCAACAATACGAAAACTAAAAGGTACTTCATTAATATATAAATACCCACAGAACTAACAGGAATTCACCAAATCTCCCAATATACAAGCTTGGGAGAGGGATTTTGGGAGAGAATACCCTGAGGATCAATGGAAAATAGCTTTTGGTGCAACGTATGCATCTACTAGGAGTGCCAATTTATGGGAGCTGTATCAAAAGATTACATTGCGCTGGTACCTTACTCCATATCGCATATGGATATTCGCCCCCCGGGTGTCCCCAGAATGCTGGAGAAACTGTAGGGGACCTGGGACATTGGTGCACATCATGTGGTCTTGTCCGAATATTACTAAATACTGGTCTCTTATATTTAATCTTATCAAGCAAGTGTTAGGGATCCAAATTTTACCCTCTCCTAGTATGGCACTACTATCATTAGACATAGACTCTATTCCACCTACTATGAGGTTAGTAGCATCCCATATCTTACTATCAGCCCGACTTATTATAGTCCGGCACTGGAAGGATAAAATAGCTCCAAACCTGACAGAAACATTGCAAAAAATAAACATGTACAGTACATATGAAATACTATTCGCATATAGTACGGGTAACCACCAGAAGGTCAATGAGAATTGGCACCCCTGGCAGAGGTTGTACTCACAGCACTCAAGGCTCTTTAACCCCTAATATTGTTGAATTATTCAAATGCGATATCTAAATGTGGTTATAGGTTTAAATGTTGTTACTTTTGTAATTGTTCTTTCACCTTCCTTATGTTATGTACATGAAGTATAATGGTCTACACCTAACATTATGATACGGCTCACACAATCTACTGTATACTTTGTATTTCTTAAAAACTTATTGAAACAAAATAGATTTTCCCAGCTGCAAAAAAAAAAGAAAACCATTGCCAGCAATAGAAAAAAAAATCCATACCAGACTCCCATGCCCTTTCTCTATTAGACTTGAAAATAGGCATAAATCATTCTCATAATTTGCCCCCTATAGACTTCAGTGGGGTTCTGTTTAAAGTTCACCATTTTCTGAATTTATAGTGAATTTGACAAATGGCTCATGACTCAAACCCAGGCTGCTCCACTCATCAACCATGTTGTTTTTAAAACCGTTGTTAACAAAACTTTTAATTGCCCTATAACAGTGGTTCTCAACCTCAGTCCTCAAGTACCCACAACAGGCCATGTTTGCAGGTTTTCCTTTATCTTGCACAGGTGCTTTAAATCAGAGTCAATGGCTTGGTATTTTGCACAGCTATTTTATCTAAGAAAAATTCCCAAAACATGGCCTGTTGGGGGTACTTGAGGACTGAGTTTAAGAACCACTGCCCTATAATGTCATATTCACTTGAGTACACATAGGAGCAAAGTGGAAACACTTAATTTTTGTTGTTTAAGTTTTGGGTAGAGCAGGGATGGATTAGAACCCCATCAAGTTTTTATTACTGTCTAGGTCCCACTGAGGAGATTCAACCTCTTTGTTTGTCTTTAATTCAGTAAATATTGTGTAGACAGTTATGTAACACCACAGAACTGGAAATGTCTCACAACAGCAATTTGTGTCTGAAGATTGTAATATTGTATGTATTTTCTATACCGGAATATGTTTTATTAATTATTTTGTCCATATACTTTAGTAGGTACTATATTATCCTTTCCTGATAAAAATCCTAATACCACTATCAATATAATCTATGTACTACTATTTTCTCAATGCATGGCCTTGAATCTCATATAAAATATTATTCTACTTTTCAGTGCATTCTCTGACATCATTCAGTACTTACTTTCTATTCAGCTGCAGCTGTTCGTTATTTGTATGTTTGTACTTGAATTATTAGCGTCTTATGCTTCTGGAGTATGTTTCCACCAGCACAGAAAACATCATTACAATTTAGTTAATGTATTTTTTATAGCACGGGTACTTCAATTAAGTCGGGAAGCTTCTTTTCTTTTTATTTTTTTTTTTTTTTTATTTGGAATAGAGCATTAACATACATGGTCCATCAAATAAAGAGCTTATTAAAAATAAAGAAATGTATAATGTGTAATTATGGACTCAGCTTGGAGCTTAAACATTAAGCAGGTTGTATTAATACCATGTAGCAGAGTAATTGAATAATGTATAATCCTGCAAGACGGATTTATTCTATAAACGGAGTACAGGGTCAGCATCTTGTAAAGGGAGAAATGGAGGGCTATAATAAAAAATACACAATTAAATAGCATTAATTAGGCTACAAAGGCTTTAGGCTTGGGAGTCTATACAAGGCATTAATAGACAGGGGGGTGAGTTTTTATTATTTTGTTCAGCAATTTAATTTGAGGCTTTGAACTAGTATTGCTATTTTCAGAAAAATGTCTACCAGACTTTTGAACCAGCAAGGTTCCTGTGTAAAGAGGAATTTAGTTCCATTATGCTGGCTTCTTTGATGTTTAAAGGAGAATTACAGGCAAAACCATTAAATTAAATATAAAAATAAAACAATCATAAGAATAACTGCTTGTCTATATTGTGTTTTTCTTTTTTTATGGAATAACTGTTTGGCAGAAAAAAAAGCCAATGATGAGGTGTGCATGTTACCTTCCGGTGTATATTTAAGAGCATGATAGCCATTTCAAACTGTATTTCAAAAGCAGACATACCCACACACAACAATGGCAATTAGGGAAGCAGCAGAAATCTGGAGGTCCTGGGGACTTTTCTTCAATACAGGGACAAATGGAGTTCTTATTTAAAACAAAACGATACACTTAAACTAACACAATACGCAACAAGTATTGTATAAATACGCTAATGGTGATTTAAGTTTTTTAAGTAGTTGCACATTTTTATATATATATATATATATATATATATATATATATATATATATATATATTGTGGCAGAGCGTCCCAGAGAGAGCCTGGGAAAGTCCTGTTCGGGGTTTATACATCTCCCGGGCTCCTCTCATATACATTCAGGGATCTCTGAGCCAGGATCCACTTCAGGTGTTGGTTCTCTCCCCCAGGTTAATTAAAAGCTCACCTGAGCAGACAGGCTTGGCTCTGCCTGGGAAACACAGACAACGCTGGTCTGTGAGAGCAAAAAGGTTGGTAAAACTTATCAATCAGTTGATGTGGAAGCTAGCAAGCGGTAGGCTTGTTCAGCCTGGTAGTGAGGGCTTGTAAATACCATATAGTTAGAGCCGAGACACGGCTAGGCTTTTGTTTAGCTATTATTTCTTCTGTTTGTTTTTGCACACTGTACAGCACCTGTCATTGACTTTGTATATAGCACCAATAAATAACACTGTGTTTTCACTGATCCAATGGACTTGGTATCTGTGCTTGCTCATCCCAGGGAGCTTTTGTACCTGCTACCTGTCCCCCAGGTTACACCGGTTTTTGACAATTCCTTTATTAATGTCTTCTCCATTCTTCCAACTTTTTCTTCCATCTTCTTCTTTTCTCCATTCGGGTTTCTTCATCTTCATCTTCATCTTCTTCTTCCATCTTCATCTTTTCTCCATTCGGGTTTCTTCATCTTCATCTTCATCTTTATTCTTCCTTCGGTGTTCTCGTCCGCATCTGAGTCCGCTGGCACCCGGTGGCCCCGCCCCCCTCTGACACCATGGGGAAAGTCCCCGTGAAATCCATGTGCGTCAGAGGGGGGCGGGGTGCCAGCGGACCAAGAGGAGAACTGAAGAACTGAAGCGTCACACAGCGGGAACCTCCAATTCAAATGGAGCGGCCGAAGAAAGAAGATGGGGAACAAGAAGCCAGAGCAAGATGCGGATGAGAACACCGAAGGAAGAAGGAAGAAGGAAGAGGAAGAAACCCGAATGGAGAAAAGAAGAAGATGGAAGAAGATGGAAGAAAGGAGAAGACATTAGTAAAGGAATTGTCAAAAACCGGCTATTGTCATTTTTAACATCTTTGACACTTTCTTTGTGAAATGGTAGGGGTACAATGTACCCCATTACCATTTCACATAGGGGGGCCGGGATCTGGGGTCCCCTTTGTTAAAGGGGTCTTCCAGATTCCGATAAGCCCCCCGCCCGCAGACCCCCACAATCACCTGGCAAGGGTTGTGGGGATGAGGCCCTTGTCCCCATCAACATGGCGACATCCTCCCCATGTTGAGGGCATGTGGCCTGATACGGTTCAGGAGGGGGGGCGCTCTCTCGTCCCCCCTCTTTTCCTGCGGCCTGCCAGGTTGCGTGCTCAGATAAAGGGTCTGGTCTGGATTTTTGGGGGTACTCCACGCCATTTTTTTTAAATTTGGGGTGGAGTTCCTCTTAATATCCATTCCAGACCTGAAGGGCCTGGTAATTGAATTTGGGGGAACCCCCACGCTTTTTTTTTTTATCAATGACTTTTCTATGTATTTTCTATGTATTGCCGACAATTCATTAATAGCCGCGAGTGAGTTTTAAATGACTTTTTTTCCTTCAGAAATTAAACTTTGTGCAGGGACAGTTCTAAGCACGGTAAACAAGCGCTGCTTAACATGCATATTGCCGAACACCTGACCCGAACCCGAACATACAGTCAATTGCAGTTCGGGTCCGCTCAACCCTACTTAGGAGCTAAAAGGGTTCTGTGGCAGAGGATCTTCTTAACACGTCCCTAGGAGAAACAAATCTAAAGTGAATGTTTCGTGCTCCACTCCGGCTGCTAGGACCGTGAGAGGGAACTATCCGGGTGAGCAAAACCCACTCAGGCTTGAGTGGCGACAAGAGTAAATAAGTGCCGTGTGCCTGAACCTCCCTCCCTGTTTAACTCTCTCTATCCTCAACTTTCTCTACCAAGTTTCTACGCAATAAAAATAGACTCTTTTGTTGGGGTTTAATACTGTCTGGACATTGGCCTTCTTAAGAGAGAAAATAGACTTTTCCCTACACTCTAGGGACGAGAACCAACGGTAACTCACTGCAGGACCAAAAACTGTTAACACCGCTCACCCTCTACAAAATGGAGGATACTGGGCATGTGGCATGGTGTGTCCCACTCTGCGAGTGAAGGTAAGCAGAGGCCAGAGATCTGTGTGGTACACTTATACAGCTGGGTTATTTACAGATCAATGAAGGGGAAGAGCCTCTGTAAACATATGCTCTTAAATAATATATATAACTCCATATTATTGCAATAAAGTCACTATACAAATGGCCATAGCAACACATACCACCTCTTGACTTTATAGGATAATATAGAAAACTTCAACATCTCTTAAAGCCTTTTATCCAGGAAAGGGCGAAATAAACCTCCTGTATTGTTAATGGGAGGAAAAAATTCCCTTTGGACCCCTGTATCTTCTGGGCGGTCAGACTTTTGTTTTGTTGTCCCTGGAAGGCTGCTACATTACTGTTGAGCAGGGTTAACAGTGTCTTTGGCAGTTTGTGTACAGAAAGTCCCAGATGAAAGACTCTTGTCCTCTTGGTCATAAGGAAATTCTCAGATGAAAGTCCACTCCAATTCAGCCACCATCAGGAAATTATCCACATTTTTCTCAGGCTCTCTTCTGGTTTGCCTCCTCCCATCTGCCTGCTCCACCTATCGGGGCTCAGTACCTAAAAAAAAAAAAGTAAGAGACAAAGCAGATTATATGTTCCTTCCAACTGTGCCAAAAAACATAGCTCACATTTCTGCCCATTTTTAACTGCAAAATGATTGTAGGGTGCCCACTGTTGCCTTGAAACACTTTCACGGAAAGGCATTGACTTCCAACGCAATGAATAAACTTGCATGTCTCTCTGTGCTGTCCTGGGAAGCACACAGGCCTGCTGTTGTCCAGTCTTCACAGCATGTCACATTTTTGCAAAGTGCCCCATTTTTTGGCAACAGAAACATTTAATGTGACTGAATCTACCATTCCCAACCACTTGCTTTTTACTTCTTAAGCAATGCTGGTGTAGAAATCCCATCTATTTCCTCTCTAGGGACCCCCACCTTAGGTAAATCAATCCGCATGTGTCTCCTGGAGATCAAAGGCCTTGCCTTTCCTGTATCTGACTCAACTCAGCCATTTGAGCTGATCAAATCCTCAGCTTCCCACTTATGGGAAGTAACAGTGGCACATGTCCTACTTCTGCTTACAGGCTTCGGGCCTTTGTCTTTTGTTAGGGCATCATTAGACTTGTTCATGAGGGCTGCACACCACTCATTCAAATCTTCATATCGGCCTACAGGGGTTTGAACACACTTCGAAGCCACTGCAAGTTTAACTTTGATTACCCTACTTTCTAAATCTTTTGCCTTGCTTGCAGTCTCTTCCAAACACTTGGATGCCACTGCAAGCTGCTTCTTCAGTAAATCTCTTTCTAATTCTGCCTATTCCCTCTTTTCAGATTCAATATGTAGAGCATGCAGGAAGTGTAAAACCAAACACAGCAACTGTGCGCATCTCTCCCTTACTGAACCCAAACATTTTGAGACTAAAATCTGAGGAAAGATCAGAGACTTCATCCCAAGCTCTGCTCAAAGGAGAAGCATATCCAGCCAGCTCCTTTACAACAGACATCCACTGACTATTTCTGGCCCAGATAGGAAGGGTGCACGCCTTCAAGTCCTCCTAGACACCAGAAACCTTTGCAGCCTTACTCTTCTTAAACAGTGTACACAGCATCTTCTCCCAGCACAAGCAACAAAACACAACACAGAAAAACAATTCTGCTTCAGTTGAGAATTTAGCACAAATCCTGGCACGAGCCCCCAATGTTAGATAGACGCAAAGTATATTAAAGTTCTTGCGGTAAAACCAAGGAAGCTTAGACTTCTGTAGTGTATCCATGCTTTACTAAACACGAAAAGCTGCACATACCACTGTAGGGTGCACAATAGAACACAACTAATAGCTTACAAAAATATGCTTACAAATATAAAACATGTACAATATGTACGCATTAAGGAAACTAAACCGTTACTCAACTTAGGGTTTCAAATATAATGTCCTTCATGGTTCCTTGCTCAGAGTCCAATTCAAAACATCTCCAAAGTTCTCACACTCCTTGCATCCATGTCTTCCTCTTCGTCCTTCCAAACACATCTGTTGTCCAAACACGTTTCTTTCAAAAGCGAAATCTCCTCCCCCTAACTTCTGCTTACATAAAATCCTGCAGAGAACTTCCTGTCTCAGCTCCAAAACCTATCCAACTGGTTTATTTCCATATCAATGGAGGGGGGGGGGGGGGGGTTGGGTTCCCTGGAAACATGCTCTTAAAAATCTAACTCTACATTATTCTTAAAGTGACTAATAATAGCCATAGCAAAACAAATAGAAAGAAGACTGCAACAGAATAGAAGAAAATGACCAGTAACACATCTGGAACAAAGCTTTCATATGCAAACATGACAAACCAGAACTACCAGTCTTGAAAATTCAAGATGGAAATGCTGCTAATAGGGATGAGCCGAACACCCCCCAATTCGGTTCGCACCAGAACCTGCAAACGGACTGAAAGTTTGCGCGAACGTTAGAACCCTATTAAATACAATGGACGCGAACGTTCCAAATCTAAAGTGCTAATTATAACGGCTAATATGCATGTTATTGTCCTAAAAAGGGTTTGGGGACCCGGGTTCTGCCCCAGGGGACATGTATCAATGCAAAAAGAAGTTTTAAAAACGGCCGTTTTTTTTATTGGGCAGTCATTTTGATGCATAAAGTGAATAAAAAAAGTGAAATATTCCTTTAAATATCGTACCTGGGGGGTGTCTAAAATATGCCTGTGAGGTGGCATGTGTTTCCCGTGTTTAGAACTGTCCCTGCACAAAATTACATTTGTAAAGGAAAAAAAGCCATATAAAACTGCTTGCGGCTTTAATGTCACGTCTTGTCCTGGCAATATGGATGAAAATCTTTGAGAAAAATGGCATGGCTACCCCCTCACCCCCCCCCTACCCCAGCCCATTACCAGCCCCTTTGGGTCTTGTATGGATATTAAGGGGAACCCTGCACCCAAAATAAAACCCTATACCTAAAACCCTATATACTCTGAACAGCAGTATACAGGCGGTGCAAACAAGACAGGGACTGTAGGTTTGTTCTTAAGTAGAATCTGTTTGTAATTTGGAACAGGTAAATTTTTAAGTATAGCTGCAGCCAAAAAATCTATTTTTAAGCTTTTTGGAGAACATAGGGAAGGGTTATTACCTCTGTACTATTTGTTTTGCTGTCTGTGCACCTGTTCAGAACATTTCACCTCACTTTCCGTCCCAATGACAAATGTTTTTGGAAAAGTTGGGTTTTTATTGAAACAAGGATTGGTGATAAAGCATCAGTAGAGAGGAGACACCTTTTTCCCATATTAACTCTTACAGGAGAGAATTTCCCTTCCTAGGGGTAGATTTCCTCTCACTTCCTGTTGTCTCCTTCCGTTTGCAAGTAGGAATCGTTTGTAAGTTGGATGTTTGAATGTAGGGGCCTGCCGTATATACTCTTCAGAAATTTGCCCCTTAGTTGTTGGTGTTGCCACAACACTGTGAGCCCTCACAGTTACTCTTGGTGGGCGCTGGAATGCCCTGCTGTGAACTATTATATCAGGAATTGTAATTACATGCCAGTGTTGAACAGTGGTAGGAAAAATTGGGCCTTTGGTGGTGGTGGTGTTGCCACAACACTGTAAGCCCTCACAGTTCCTCTTGGTGGGCACAGGAATGGGCACTGCTGTGAATTATTAGATCAAGAATTGTAATTGCATGCCCCTGTTGAACAGGGGCAGAAAAATTGGGCCTTTGGTGGTGGTGGTGGTGGACGGTGTTGCCACAACACTGTAAGCCCTCACAGTTACTCTTGGTGGGCGCAGGAATGGGCCCTGCTGTGAATTATTAGATCAAGAATTGTAATTACATGCCCCTGTTAAACAGGGGCTGAAAAATTGGGCCTTAGGCACTGGTGCCACAACACTGCAAACCCTCACATATACTGTACTTGGAGCACAGCAATGAGCCCTGTTGCAAAGTATTGCATCAAAAATTTAAATTACACGTCCCTGTTAAACAGGGGCTGAAAAATTGGGCCTCAGGCACTGGTGCTGGTGCCACGACACTGCAACCTTTCCCAGATACTCTAGTTGGAGTGCAGGAATAAGCCCTGCTGCAAAGCATTGCATAAAAAATTGTAATTACATGCCCCTGTTAAACAGGGGCTGAAAAATTGGGCCTTAGCCACTGTTGGCGGCACCCAGAAACAAAAATGTTCTTCCAAGCTATCATCAGGATCATTGAGGAGGAAGAGGATAGTGAGTTAACATAACAGGACAGTCACTCAGCATCAGCATAGGCAGTCTTGAAGGGATGTGACATTTCAAAATAAATTATTCTGTTACATCAGCTTCAGGTGCCTGGTAGCTGGTGGTGATCCAAGTCTGATTCATCTTTATGAAGGTCAGTCGATCAATCGAGTCGGTGGACAGGCGCACCCTGTGATCGGTGACAAAGCCTCCAGCAGCACTGAATGTGCGTTCCAAAAGAACACTGGATGCAGGACAGGCCAGTAGCTCAATTGCATATTGTGCAAGCTCTAGCCATTGATCCATCCTCAAGACCCAGTAACCCAGAGGATTTTCGGTGGGAAAGGTGTCCAAGTCTGACCTTGCCCCTAGGTATTCCTGCACTATGTATATCAGATGCTGGCGATGGTTGCTGGAACCGATCATACCTTGGGGCTGCGGACTAAAAAATTGTCTGAACGCATCGGTCAGACGTCCACCTTCTAAACCGCTCCTTCTGCTACTGACCGAAGCCTCAGCAACTCGTTGTCCAGGACCAGGAGTTTTTAACCTCCCAGTCTCTGGGAACACGTTGCACAGACCTTTCTGCAAGGCCTCCCGGAGATGTCTCATCCTCTGCTCCCTCTGCGATGGCAAGATAAGGTCCGCAACCTTACCCTTGTACCATAGATCAAGGAGAGTGGCCAGCCAGTAATGGTCCCTCTCCTTGATCCGAAGAAATACGAGGATCCTTCCGCAGACTTTGCAGGATCAGGGAGGCCATGCAGCGTAGGTTAGCTGAGGCATTTGGTCCGGAGTCCTCTGGGTCACTAAGGACGACATGATCCGCAGCCACCTCCTCCCAGCCACGTACAAGTCCACGGATTTCTTGGGACTGTAAATCATCCCTAAAAGACTGCTGCTGTTGATGCTGAGTGCCTGGCTCTGCCTCCATGCTGACACAATCCTCCTCCTCCTCCTCCTCGTCCTCTTCCTGTGTGATGGGTGGGACAGAAGGAACACTGTCTGGGTAAAGGGGGCCTTGAGAGGCAAGGAAGTCCTCCTCTTCCTGCCTCTGCTCTGCCTAAAGTGCCCTGTCCATTATTCCACGCAGTGTATGCTCCAACAGGTGGACAAGAGGTACAGTGTCACTGATGCATGCACTGTCACTGCTCACCATCCTCGTGGCCTCCTCAAATGGTGCCAGGACAGTGCATGCATCCCTGATCATGCCCCACTGGCGTGGTGAAAAAAAACAGAGCTCCCCTGACCCTGTCCTGGTGCCGTAGTCGCACAGGTACTCATTGATTGCCCTCTGCTGCGTGTGATGCCGCTGCAGTATGGCCAATGTTGAGTTCCACCTGGTGGGCATGTCACATATAAGGCAGTTCTTGGGCAGGTTCAACTCCTTTTGCAGCTCAGCCAGCCGAGCACTGGCATTATATGATCTGCGGAAATGCACACAGACTTTCCTGGCCTGCCTCAGGACATCCTGTAAGCCCGGGTACCTGCCCAAGAACCGCTGCACCACCAGGTTAAGGACATGAGCCACACAGGGCACATGGGTCAGTTGTCCCTGTCGGAGGGCGGAAAGGAGGTTAGTGCCATTGTCGCAAACCACCATTCCTGGCTTAAGCCAGCGTGGTGTCAACCACCTCTCGGCCTGCCCCTGCAGAGCTGACAGAACCTCTGCCCCAGTGTGGCTCCTGTCCCCCAAACACACCAGCGCAAGCACGGCATGGCATCTTTTTGCCTGCGTACTTGCGTAGCCCCTTGAACGCCTACGGAGCACCGTTGGTTCAGAGGAAAAAGCACAGAAAGAGGCCATGGAGGAAGAAGAGGAGGGGGTGGAGGAGAGAGGTGTGTCACAACCAGTAGTGGCATTTTGGAGGCGTGGCGGCGGAACAACTTCCAACACTACTGCACCTTGTCCTACATCCTTCCCAGCTGCCAAAAAGTGACCCAATGGGCCGTGAAAGAAAGGTAATGTCCCTGTCCATGCCTGCTGGACCATGAGTCAGCGGTAATATGCACCTTACCGCTGACCGCCCTGTCCAGTGAGGCATGGACATTGCCTTCCATATGCCGGTAGAGAGCCGGAATTGCCTTCCGTGAGAAAAAGTGGCGTTTGGGAACCTGCCAATTAGGAACCGCACATTGCACAAACTCACGGAAGGGGGTCGAGTCTACCAACTGAAAAGGCAGCAGTTGAAGTGCTAGCAATTTAGCCAAGCTAGCATTCAACCGCTGGGCATGTGGATGGCTGGGAGTGAACTTCTTTCGACGGTCCAGCAGCTGGGGCAGGGAAATTTGCCTGCTACAATCGGACATCGGTGTACTGCTAGCAGAGTGCCCGCAAATACTTGGCTGTGACACACCTAATTCTACACCTTCATTCCTCTCAGTGAAGGTTTCAGAGAGGACTGAAGGTATAGTGGGGTTGGAGATCCCAGCTGATGAGGAGAAAGGAGAGGTCTGCTTTGTTCTTTGGTGTGGGTCTTTAAGGTACGCTTGCCAACGAGCTGCATGGCAGGTCAACATATGTCTGGTCAAGCATGTGGTGCCCAAGCGGCTGATGTTTTGGCCACGCGAGATACGCTTGAGACATATGTTGCAAATAGCAGCGGTGCGATCTGATGCACTCGACTCAAAAAAGGCCCACACCAAAGAACTTTTGGAATAACGTGCAAAGCTCTGCGGTGTGATTCAGTCGGTGTGCTGCCCTTACGCTGGCCCCCCAAGGGCATCCTGCCTCGTTGGAGGTGTGCCTCCTCCTCCTTCTCCTCCTCATCCTCCTCCTCCTCCTATCAGGCACCCACGTGGAGTCAGTGACCTCATCATCCTCTCCCTCTTGATCACTGGAGCAAACCTGGCAGTATGCTGCAGCTGCTGGAACATGACTGCCAGATTGCTGTCCTTCTTGAGCATCCCCTCTCTCTGCGCTCACGCTACTGCCTTCCTCTAGCTGGGTATCATCATCAGACCCTTCAAAACGCTGGGCATCCTCCTGGAGCATGTACCCAACACTGTTCTCAAACAGTTCGGGGGACTCCTCAGGAGGACATGCTGGGTCTAGAGAAGGAGTGACTGATGATGACATTGATACGAGGGAAGAGGACGCATTGGCAGCTGCTTTGCCAGTACCCTGAGCCTGGGTGAGAGAGGATGAGGAGGATGAGGAGGGCTTGGTCATCCACTCTACCAAGTCTTCGGCATGATGCGGCTCAACACGTCCAGCTGACGAAAAGAAGGACAAGCGTGTCCCATGGCCACGTGCTGATGACAATGCACCGTGTCCACGACCAGCACTGTTGCCCCCAGACACAGAGCCTGCTTGCCCTCTTTTATTGGCTCGTGACTGTCTGCCTCTCCTTGTTGGCCTTCCAGACATTCTAATGGCCTGCAGGGAGATGGGAAAACCAGCAATACGGGGTAGCTTCAGGTGTATACTGTGCAGGAGGCACCTACACCCACTGTAACTACTTGCAGATGCCTGTCTGTGTTACACAACAGAACAACACCACGAGCAATAAGGGGTAGCGTATACTGTGCAGGAGGCACCTACACCCACTGTAACTGCTTGCAGATGCCTGTTAGTGTTACACAAAATAAATACACCAGCAATACGGGGTAGCTTCAGGTGCATACTGTGCAGGAGGCACCTACACCCACTGTAACTGCTTGCAGATGCCTGTCTGTGTTACACAACAGAACAACACCACAAGCAATAAGGGGTAGCGTATACTGTACAGGAGGCACCTACACCCACTGTAACTGCTTGCAGGTGCCTGTCTGTGTTACACAACAGAACAACACCACGAGCAATAAGGGGTAGCGTATACTGTGCAGGAGGCACCTACACCCACTGTAACTGCTTGCAGATGCCTGTTAGTGTTACACAAAATAAATACACCAGCAATACGGGGTAGCTTCAGGTGCATACTGTGCAGGAGGCACCTACACCCACTGTAACTGCTTGCAGATGCCTGTCTGTGTTACACAACAGAACAACACCACGAGCAATAAGGGGTAGCGTATACTGTGCAGGAGGCACCTACACCCACTGTAACTGCTTGCAGGTGCCTGTCTGTGTTACACAACAGAACAACACCACGAGCAATAAGGAGTAGCTTCAGGTGTATACTTTGCAGGAGGTTTAGCAAAGAATAACACTGACACTGTCCCTGCCTAGCCTTCTCTCTCCCTGCACGCCAACACACTGTAAATGCACAAGGTTTAGCAAAGAATATCACTGACACTGTCCCTGCCTATCCTTCTCTCTCCCTGCACGCCAACACACTGTAAATGCACAAGGTTTATCAAACAATATCACTGACACTGTCCCTGCCTATCCTTCTCTCTCCCTGGACGCCAACACACTACACAAGGCCGCCGCGCTGGCGGCCTTTTATAGTGTGGGGCGTGTACTAAACCCCCCTGAGCTATAATTGGCCACAGGCATCCTGCCTGTGGCCAATTATGGCTCTCCTCGCTGCCGGCGCTGTGATTGGCCAAGCATGCGGGGTCACAGTGCATGCTTGGCCAATCACAGCGCCGGCAATGCGCTGCGATGGCGCAGTTTATTGTGGGCCGTTCGCGTCACAAAGTTCTGGTTTCGCCGAACAGGCGAACACCGAGCTCATCCCTAGCTGCTAATAAGAAAAGGTATGTAGAAATGTATACAGTAAATTAAGTCAGGCCAGAACACCCTCCGGATGAGTGGATAGAGAAAGACCAAAAAATTAAGAGCACAATCTTTTTTAGTACAGACGATGATAAATTTTATATATATATATATATATATATATAAAAATGTAAGCGTGAAACTGCTGAAGAAATGTGGAAAGGATTAGAAAAGGTGCATGAAAGAGCTAATCTCTGCAATCATCTTTATTTGATTAGATAACTATACCAATCCAAGCCAATAAAAGGCCAGAATATGCAGGTTTACATAAGGAACACCTTAGAAATGGTTGAACGCCCGAGAGGTTTAGGAGATGAAATAAAATATTTTCATGTTGCAGTACTATTACTCAGTGGTTTAACAGAAAGTTATGAAACACTTGTCACAGCACTTGATGCATTTTCCAGATGATGAACTGACATTGGAATATGCTATAGGGCAAGCTTGCGGAATATATAAGTGTAAAACAGAAAGTATTAATCGTGACGGTGCTTCTGTCGCAGAGTCTGCTTTAACCACTTCAGCCCCGGAAGAATTTACCCCCTTCCTTACCAGAGTACTTTTTGCGATTCGGCACTGCGTCAATTTAACCGACAATTGCGACGTTGTACCCAAACAAAATTTACTCTCTTTTTTACCCACAAATAGAGATTTCTTTTGGTGGTATTTCATCACCTCTGTGGTTTTTATTTTTTGCGCTATAATCTAAAATATAGCGACAATTTTGAAAAAGAATGCAATATTTTTTACTTTTTGCTATAATAAATATCCCCAAAAAATCTATAAAAAAACATTATTTTTCCCAGTTTAGGCTGATACGTATTCTACATATTTTTGGTTAAAAAAATATAAAAATAAAATTGCAATAAGCGTATATTGATTGGTTTGCGCAAAAGTTATAGCGTCTACAAAATAGGGGATAGTCTTATGGCATTTTTTTATTTTTTACTAGTAATAGCAACGATCTGCGATTTTTATTGTGACCGTGACATTAAGACGGACATATTGGACACTTTTGACACATTTTTGGGACCATTCACATTTATACAGCGATTAGTGCTTTAAAACTGCACCGATTACTGTGTAAATGTGACTGGCAGGGAAGGGGTTAAAACTAGGGGGCACTGAAGGGGTTAAGTATGTTCCCTAGTGAGTGATTCTAACTGTAGGGGGAGGGGACTCACAAGGGGAGGAGACCGATCTGTGTTCCTCTGTACTGGTCTCCTCAACGCTGACAGGACATGGATCTGTGTGTTTATACACACAGATCCACGGTCCTGCCATGATTGCGGGCAATCACGGGTGCCCGGTGGACATCCCGGCCACCGGGCACGTGCACCAGGTCCCGAGCAATGCCGTGGGCGCTCGCGTCCCCTAGACGGCCGGGAAGCCCAGGACGTCACATGATGTCCACCCAGGATGGGAGATCCCATCTGTGGACGTCATATGTCTATGGGCGGGTAGGGAAGTGGTTAAAGACCGAAAATACTAATAAAACCAGTAGCATGCAACAAAAAACATGTGAATGTTTTGTGTGCAAGAAACAAGGTAATTTAAAAGCAGAATGTAGAATCTGGAAAGCTAGAATGCAAAAACAAACTAAACTACAAAGGACCAAAAGTGTGAAGGAAGAAACAGATTTTTCTTTAGATAATGAATATGTTTTTCAATGCAAAAGTTGCACTTCATCTTTGCAGGCATAGCATGTTGATTCAGGAGCTACGAGTCACATGACAAATGACAGAAATGTCTTTACTCGCCAAAAAAATAAAAAATAAAAATAAACACAGCTAATGGGCAAATAATGGAATCAGAAGGAATAGGAGATGGTTTTCTTTACTGTCCTATTTCCCAGAGTGTCACCAGAAAGGTACTTGTGAAAACTGTCCTGTATATCACTGCTCTTGAAACAAATCTTTTGTCAGTGAAAAAGCTCACAAAACAAGGCAATGTAGTGACCTTCCAAGATGACAGTTGTGCCATCACAAAAGGGGATATTTTACTCGCAAAGGCTAAAATTATAGATGAACTGTATCAGCTGAACTGCAATGAAGTGGTTAATACTGCCAAAGAGGGAAAAGAGGAAGGAGGATAACCCGCTTCATAAGGGCCCCCGATTATAACACAGATTATCTATATACTGTACTTTAAATGATATATAAACATATTATTATCACAACAATTCATATAGAAAACAAAAACCAAGAAAAATATATATGTTCATTGTATATTTCAACAATATTAATAAATTATATCACATCTAATTTACATCACTTTTAATGATCAATTGATAAATCTACAAAATATATTCCAATAAAGCTTGTTACATGCACTATGGCACATTGTGGGAAAGAAAACGGAAAATTGTATTAAATACTTACCGTAATTTTCCTTTCCTAACGCCAAACCATGGCAGCATACTAGTGATAGAGATCCGCCTCTTGACCACTCCCTCAGCACCAGTGAATAGCATAAATTAAGGCATGGTTTTCTGCCACCCCATTCTTTGTAACAAGCCACATACCGGAACGCACATGGGTGGGCTCATATGCTGCCATGGTTTGGCATCAGGAAAGGAAAATTATGGTAAGTATTTTGATACAATTTTCCGTTTTCCTGATGCCAACATGGCAGCATACTAGTGATAAATAACTAGCTGACAGGGTGGTCCAACCAATCTTCTAATTAGGATAAGACAGAGGACCGCATAGTCCTTCCTACAAAGTCCCCTGATGACAAAGCGCCCGGGTCTATTCTGTCAAGTTTGAGTAGGAATGTTGGAACGACCAGGATACCCCTCTACAGATGGACACCATAGATTCTCTTGAATGTGCTGCCTATGAGGCTTCAACCGCTTTGGTAGAGTGCTCTGCCACCACTGACGGAGGCTCGCGACCCCTAGTCCCATATGCACAACCAAGCCTGCTAGGGTCCAGGCAGTAACCTCTTTCCCTTGATGATTCCCAGCTGGAATGACAAAAGGTTTATTTAGATGACTTGAAAGGGACAATTTTGGACAGATACTACTTTAAAGTTCTGAAAATTGTCAGTTCGTGTGTCTTTCCTGTGTGATGTTCTGGAAAGTTAGGCAATGTCCAGCTGTCTGTTAAATAGCAGGCTGTCGCTACGTTTGGTGCAAGATGATCTACAAGACCAACTCTACTCCTTTTGGAATGAATTTATATTATATATATATATATAATTATATATTTACTTTGAAGCTCCAAGAGCTTGAATCTCCGACAACCTTCTGCCTAAAGTTCTTGCAATTGATACTGCCTTAGTGATGGCCTGAACCGAACACTGCTCTGTTGGAACAAACGGTTGAACGGATATGAGAACCAGCAACTCCAATAGATCTCTTTTCCCTGAAGGAAATTTAATTCTTGGCCCATTTAAATGTGTTTATTGCCGATATAGCTGACACTGGTTGGGTCAGATGCAGGCTCAGGATAGGATCAGGTCGGGTCGGATGCAGGCTCAGGGTCAGATGCAGGCTCAGGGTCAGGAGAGAGAGATACCAAGGCGAGCATGTAAGTGCTCGCCTGGTATTCATAGGACTGCAGTGCATGCCCTCATGTGACAGCTGAGCGGAGGAAGTGCTGCCTGCCCCACACTGCCAGAATACACCGGCTGGTGGACGCCAGTACTACGGCCCATGGATCAGACAGTACCACCAGCAGGTGAGATCCCCCACTATAGATACTGGCTGCAAGAAGACACCTGCTGGTGGACACTAGTACTGCAATCCATAGGACCAACAGCGCCACCAGCGGGTGAACCCTTTCCTGACAGTACCCCCCCCTAAAGGAGCGGCCTCCGGACGCTCCAACCAGTCTTAATTGTCCATAGTATATGAAGTACCCTCATCCTTTGTGCTACTCAATGCCAGACTGGTCATCAGGCACTTTAAACTGGACCAGGAACACGTCCGGACAGACAGCCAGCACATCCGGGCAGACAGCCGGCACATCTGGGTCATCGAGCTGGGCAGCAGGCTCCGGTTCGTCAAGCTGGGCAGCAGGCTCCGGGTCGTCGAGCTGGGCAGCAGGCAGGAACACCTCGGGCTGGGCAGCAGGCAGGAACACCTCGGGCTGGGCAGCAGGCAGGAACACCTCGGGCTGGGAATCAGGCAGGAACACCTCAGGCTGGGCAGCCGACAGGAACACCTCAGGCTGGGCAGCCGACAGGAACACCTCAGGTTGGGCAGTCGACAGAAGCTCATCAGGCTGGGCAGCCGACAGAAGCTCATCAGGCTGGGCAGCTGACAGAAGCTCATCAGGCTGGGCAGCAGACAGAAGCTCATCAGGCTGGGCAGCAGACAGAAGCTCATCAGGCTGGGCAGCAGACAGAAGCTCATCAGGCTGGGCAGCTGACAGAAGCTCATCAGGCTGGGCAGCAGACAGAAGCTCATCAGGCTGGGCAGCAGACAGAAGCTCATCAGGCTGGGCAGCAGACAGAAGCCCATCAGGCTGGGCAGCAGACAGAAGCTCATCAGGCTGGGCAGCAGACAGAAGCTCATCAGGCTGGGCAGCAGACAGAAGCTCATCAGGCTGGGCAGCAGACAGAAGCTCATCAGGCTGGGCAGCAGACAGAAACTAATCAGGCTGGGCAGCAGACAGAAGCTAATCAGGCTGGGCAGGAGCCAGAAGCTAATCAGGCTGCGCAACAGGCTCCGCAGGCTGGGAAACCACAACCTCAGGCCGGGAAACGGGCACCACAACCTCAGGCCGGAATGCTGGCTCTTCAGGCTGGAACACTGGCACCCCGGGCTGGAACACTGGCACCTCAGGCTGGAACACTGGCACCGAGTCATCAAGCTGGGCGGCAGGCACCAGGAAGTCAGACTGGGTAAAAGGCACAGGGACGTCAGACTGGGTAAAGGCACAGGGACGTCAGACTGGGTAAAAGGCACAGGGACATCAGACTGGGTAAAAGGCACAGGGACGTCAGACTGGGTAAAAGGCACAGGGACGTCAGACTGGGTAAAAGGCCTAGCGTTGGCAGATTTAAGTGGGTCATCAGGTTCAACTGGCATGAATGCAGGCTGGAGCAGGTTGGTCGGTGTGGAGGCAGGTTGGGTTAACGGCAGGATTGTGTGGGTCGGAAAGAACTTCCGTTTCTTTTTAGGCTTAGTCACTGCAGATTTGTAAATAACGGGAGGGATGTATGAAAAAGATGGAATTGGGTAAAAGGAAGGACTGGAATGTGGCAGAGACACAGGAACAGTGGCTGGAGAAGGTTTTTGTGGCATTGTTACAGGTGGAAGGGAAGAGGCAGGTGGATTGAAGGCAGGATAAGTGCAGCAAGTAGAGACTGGGTAATAGTACTTGGTGGGAAGCTGTATATACTGGCCTGTAGCTGAGGTTGCCATGGGCGATGGGGAAATAGGTTCTTGGGAAGGCAGATGACCAATGGCAGGGCTAGATTGTTGTGGCTTGGCTAAATACAGGAGATCTGACCATGCCTGCAGCACAGGTTGAACAAAAGCTGGTTCACACACACCCTGTCTAATCAGAGACTGCACTGAACTAATACAATCAGATAACATCTGCTGGGAACAAGAGAAATTATGTTCATCGAAAGAAGCCGGATCATCCTCTATTAACCATACCAGGGATTCAACTTGGTCACCGTTGAAGGGAGGAGAGAAATTGTCACTTCCTTCGGGAATGCATGACAGGGCTGGCTTTATACATAACCGGATTAACGGCTGAACATTCTCAAAAGACATATAGCCCTGATCCACCCAGGAATGAGCTGATTGAATGGTTTTCCTCAGCTGGTCGCTAGTCCACCCTTTTAAAATCTGGCGACAATATTCACCATTCTCTGCCGCCAGTAGAGAATAGTAAATGATTTAATCAAAATCCATATCAGAAAAACGCACAACACCAGGATGGTTCCTCAATGCAGCCACGTCTGGTCAGGGAGTGGCCTTGGTATACTGTCAGGGAATCTAGTAGACCAGACTGTGTGACTACACAGGAGACTAAAAACGCATGTAAGTGAAATAAAAGGTGTTTATTTACAAGGTGAGAAACAAGTGAAAACAACCAGTGCACAACCAACAATGAATAGTATATACAAATCAAGGGGAGATACCGTAATCGTAAACAAAGCCAGGCCGAGATTATACACCAGGGGATATCAGCAGATGGGTGAGGACGGGAACACAACAGGGCAGGGAGAGGAAGGATGGACAGGCTGCGGGTTAGGAATCCAAGGTCAACAGGTAACAGAAGGGGCAGGTCCAGGATGGGCTCAGGATAGGATTAGGTCGGGTCAGATACAGGCTCAGGATAGGATCAGGTCAGATGCAGGGTCAGGAGAGAGAGATACCAAGGCGAGCATGTAAGGGCTCGCTGGGTATTTATAGGACTGCAGTGATTGTCCTCATGTGACAGCTAAGCGGAGGAAGTGCTGCTTGCCCCACACTGCCAGAATACACCCGCTGGTGGACGCTGGTACTATGGCCCATGGATCAGACAGCACCACCATCAGGTGAGATCCCCCACTATAGATACTGGCTGCAAGAAGACACCTGCTGGTGGACACTAGTACTGCAATCCATAGGACCAACAGCACCACCTTTCCTGACAGTTCCATAATTAGGCCTAGATGTTGTAAGTAGAATGTCTTCTCCCACACAACAAAGTAGAGATCACACTGGAGTGAAACTGGAGCAACCGGAGTTGCCCACCCTCCCCCTTTAGTGCCCCTGCTTGCAGCCCCAGTCTGCATAGGTTATGGAGGGGAAATGTCTGCTGTATCCTGAAATGAATGGCCAGGGAAATCTGAGGGCCTCCTGGTCAATATGGAGGACTGGCTATGACAACTATGTTCTCTCTTGACAGCTTCAAGAGGAATCTCATTAATGGGAAATGCTGGGGAAAAATATATAGGTTAGTAACAATTGAAGAGCTTCCAGCGAACCGACCACTGTCGCTTCCAGCACAGTCGATGAGTTTGTTCTGTCCGGCTGTAACCACCACGCCGCTGTCACCAACTGCGCGGAGAGGTAATACTTATAACAGTCCAGGAATGCCATGCCACCCTGCGTTCGTGGCCTCATTAAAGTCGTCAGTCGATACCTGGGAGGAGAGGGACCCCACAGGAAGGAAGAAAAAATGCGGTTCAGATTCTTTAAAAAAGATTTGGGCACCCATTGTGGAGAGTGGCGGAAAAGATACGTTAGTTTGGGAATAATCTTCATTTTTATGAGGTTAACTCGCCCCCATAATGACAGGGGCAGGTTACTCTTCGTCTGGGACTCTAACAGCACTGGGGCGAGATTTAAAGATATAGAGTCTGAGGTTGAACCAGAGACATGCACCCCTAAGTATTTAAAGGAGTCCACCCACAGGAGGGGGCTATCAGGAGGGGAAGTTGACCTGGCCGCCGGATCAATCAGGAATAGGAGGGACTTAGACCAATTTACCCTAAGACCGGTGACCTCAGCAAAGGTGTTTAGAATACTTAGCACTCCCTGCAAGGACGGGCCGGCATCATTCAGGAAGAGCAGCATGTCATCTGCGTACAGGGCTACCCTCTCCTCCAGCAACCCAAGTCGGAGACCCTTTATGTGCGGTGAGGTGCGAAGTGCCTCCGCCACCGGTTCAATAGCAAGGGCAAACAAAGCTGGAGAGAGAGGGCAGCCCTGCCTCGTTCCCCTGGTAAGCCCGAAGGGGACAGACAGTCCACCTCCGAAGCGCATCGAGGATGTGGGGCATTTGTAAATCACCTGGAGCCACTTGATAAATATCAGAGGAAATCCCATCCTACGTAATGTTTCCCACAAAACGGGCCACTCGACCGTATCGAAGGCCTTTTCTACGTCTAGAGAGGCCACTGCCTGGGATCCCAAATTGAGATGATGAGCGTGTATGTTAGTGAACAGCCTTCTGAGATTAACATCCGTGGACCTACGGGGCATGAAACCCGTCTGGTCTGGGTCTATCACTGAGGGTAGCATGGGATACAACCGAAGGGCCAGAAGCTTAGTCAAAATTTTAAAGTCGGAATTAAGTAATGCAATAGGGCCATATGAAGCACAGGAAGTGGGGTCTTTGGGAGCCCTATATATCAGTGTCAAGTAGGCATGGTACATAGAACCAGGCAGACTGCCGTCTGCCAGACAGATGGTATATAATTGTGCCAACAGGGGTGCTAAAAGTTTCATATGAGCCTTATAAAAGTCTATCGGTGGGGAAGGACCGGATAGCCAAAGCGATTCTGAGTTCCCCGGGCCTTCCCGTTACAGCCTTTATGACCTCAAAGGCCATAAATGGTTTGACCAAAGTCTCTCTTTCGTGGTCAGAGAGCCAGCCAAGCGCCAACGGATCCAACAGGCCGTTCAGCGACTCCGGCTGAAAATCTGACCGGACGAATACAAAGTGCCATAAAAGGAGTTGAACGTCTGTAGGATATCAGAGGGGGAGGACACCGTACCGCCCCCGGGGTCTGTAGGGTAGACACAAGGGTAAGGGGTTGGTCATGTTGTGCCATCATGGCCAGTAGGCGGCCATTTCGATCACCTTGTTCAAAGGCCCTCTGCTTACCCCTATATGAGTCGAGTCGCGTGACCTCAGCCAAGTGCAACTGTAGTTCCCTCTGAGCCGCCATCAGCAGATCAATGTGAACAGGGGTGGGGTCATCACCATACGCAGCAGTGTGGTCATCAAGAATCCTCTGCAGTGCCAGAGTTGCAGCAGATTGCTGTTTCTTAATGCTGGCAATAGAAGAGATATATACTGTCCCCTCGTGAAAGCTTTAAAGGCATCCCAGACAATGTCGGGAGAAGAGGATTCCTTATTATGTTCCTAGAACTCAGACAACAGGGGGGCAGTCTGTCAGCAAGGTCAGGATGAGAGACCCACTGTGTGGGATCCCGGTCACAGTGCAAAAAATACTGACAGTACTTAAGCATAACACAAAACAGAACAGAAAAAAAAAGCAAACAACATAAGAGTAAGGAATAATGAAATCCTTAAACAAACTTCCCAGGCACAGGTGCCTATCCTACTATATCCCAGCCTTCCTCCAAACAGGGGGGAAGGTCTGGGAATAGTTTTTACCCAGAAAAAAAAAAACTTTAACGTGTGCTAGTGAACCCCTCGACTGGGGCACTACACTACTGGTGCCAGTCCACCCACTCTGCCGACGGGCAATGTCTCTTCCGTCTTGTAAGAACAGGGAGCAGAGGGATGGTGGATAATGATCCCAAAGACCAGTGGCAACAAAGTCAGTGGCTTGATAGAACAGTGGGCAAAGGGTGGGGGGGCGTGTATCTCAACACAGTGAGAAGGGCTGAGCAATCCGGAGGGGGGTTGTAGTTCCTCCAGTTATTGGGGTATCTCCAAGAGAATGGAGAACACCAGGCCTATCTCTACTCACAAAACACCAAACCGTGAGGGTTAAGTGCGAGTCACGTGTAAAAATGCATTCGTGTTTGCTCCGGTATTTGTCGAATGTTCGTAGGATGAATAAAAAAAATAAAAAAATATGGAAGATCTGTGCATCCGGTATAATGAGCTTATAGGACTTCTTAGTGGGATATACCAGACAAAGGTGTCTAAAATCTGTGCATTAGATTAGGGAAAGGGTTTTCAATGCAAGGTGGCCAGCCAGGCATCAGCATCCGCTGGGTTGTCAAAGAATCGGATTGTTCCATCGTGTTGGACTCGCAGGCGGCTGGGGTAAAGCATGCCGTATTTTATGTTCTTATCCCTGAGTCACCTACGAATATCGTTGAAGGTCTTCCTTTTCTGTTGCACATCAGCCGAAAAGTCAGGGGAAAAAAAACAGAGGCGTTACCGTATTTGAGAGTGGGATGTTTGCAGGCTTCAGAGAGAATCCTGTCTCTGTCTCGATAATTAAGGAAGCGTACCAAGAAGGGCCTGGGGAGGTTCCCCGGGATGGCGTGGCCGGTGGGCACCCGATGAGCCCTTTCGACCACATAGGTAGGAGAAACATCTGTGAGGCTCAGGAGATTTTTAAAGAACTCCTCCACGAATTCAGCCAGGCAATCCCCCTCCTCCCTCTCAGGCAGCCCCAGGACTCTGACATTGTTGCGTCTGAGGCGGTTCTCAGCGTCATCAGATTTTGCGACAAGGGACTGGACCGTGCGCTGCAGCTCAGCAATGGAAGAGACATGGGTGGCAGTAAGATCTTCTATAGCGGATATCCTGGTCTCCGTTTCAGTCATTCTCCCCCTTATTTTGTCGAGGTAATTTCTGATAAGATTGAACTCCTCAGCAAGATGATCGATGCGCACAAGCAGTGAGGTCTTACTCTGCTCGATCGCAGCAAGGATCGTGGCCGTACTGTCCTGCGATGGCGGGGCTGACTCCGCCGCCGAAACCTCTCCAGGACCCATCTCCAAGTCAGCTAGTAAGGCCCGGAGTTGACCAAGCAGTACGGGGTCCGGCTGTAGCGGAGAGGGTTGTGGCTGCCGGGGGGACGAGCCAATCCCAGCGGCCCCGGAGGTTTTTTTCCCCTTTTTGGAGGTGGGGGACATCTGGTGGGCCTCTAAAGGGGGCCCCAATAGGTGAGCAGCACGCGCCAAGATAAACGTCTAGTATGCAGCAGGGGGTGGTTCAGATGGGTAGTGGGTAAAGGGCCCGGGAGAATCACAGTCCAGGCAGATAGCCAGCAAGCCCACTCAGCCCCTCAGCACACAGCAAGCATCCAGGCAGTAGCAGCTCAGTAAGGGTGGCATGCAAAGAGTGGAGGCAGGATATGTCTAGAGCTGGGGGACACAGGCAGAAAGTGGCAGAGTCTCCAGGCCCCGGGGCACCTTCAGAGGCCCACACAGCTAGTCCCCACACGCAGCACACCAGGTCCCTGCAGGGAGGAGGATGAGCGTCAGGGCCGCAGGATCCGCAGCCGCGATTTTCGGCCCGGCCGGCGCACCGCCGCCGGGCAGCCGTTTTAGGAAACAGCGGTGTCCGGCAGGCTCCACTAGGCTGCCACGAGCGCTCCCAGTGGCTCGGCAGGCCTCTGGATCACGCCAGGCAGTGGATGGGGCAGGCAGGAGGGAGAAGAGCAGTCCAGGGGATGTAGGATGGTCTCTTACCCCACTACCAGGCGCGGATCTGCTCTCTCCAGTCGGTCACAGGCCAGCAAGATGGTGGCGGCAGCTGCAGGCTGGGTACAGGACGTCCTCCCGGGCGACCACGGTCAAATCCTCGCTCAATACTAAGTCAGGGCTCAGCAGGGGACACAGAGGAACAGGTATATAGGGTTGCTGGTGCTGTATATGCCTTTAGGTGCACAGATGGCAAAAGGATGGAGGTCAGGATACCCGGAGCTCCTCTCAAACACGTCCGCCGCCGCATCCGGACACGCCCCCCCGAGCATGTTCTAAATTTTTAATGGCCATTTTTCACGTCGCGAAAAATGCCCTGGAGCCTAAACACGATCGTTTTTAATGACCAAATTAAAAAATTGCATTTTTCTCATCATGAAAAAAGGCCGTGTGTACGCGGCATTAGGTGTTGGTGTTGCCACAACACTGTAGGCCCTCACAGTTACTCTTGGTGGGCGCTGGAATGCCCTGCTGTGAACTATTATATCAAGAATTGTAATTGCATGCCATTGTTGAACAGTGGTAGGAAAAATTGGGCCTTTGGTGGTGGTGCTGGTGCCACAACACTGTAAGTCCTCACAGTTACTCTTGGTGGGCGCAGGAATGGGCCCAGCTGTGAAATATTAGTTTAAGAATTGTAATTACATGCCCCTGTTGAACAGGGGCAGAAAAATTGGGCCTTAGGCACTGGTGCCACAACACTGCAACCCCTCACAGATACTGTACTTGTAGCGCAGCAATGAGCCCTGCTGCAAAGTATTGCATCAAAAATTGTAATTACACGCCCCTGTTAAACAGGGGCTGAAAAATTGGGTCTTAGCCACTGGTGGCGGTGCCCAGAACCAAAAATGTTCTTGCAAGCTATCAGCATGATCATTGAGGAGGAAGAGGATAGTCACTCAGCATCAGCAGTCTTGAAGGGAACTGACATTTCAAAATTATTCGGTTACATCAGCATCAGGTGCTTGGTAGCTGGTGGTGATCCAAGACTGATTCATTTTTATGAAGGTCAGTCAATCAACCGAGTCGGTGGACAGGCGCACCCTATGATCGGTTACAAAGCCTCCAGAAGCACGGAATGTGCGTTCCGAAAGAACGCTGGATGCAGGACAGGCCAGTAGCTCAATTGCATACTGTGCAAGCTCTGGTCAGTGATCCATCCTCAAGACCCAGTAACCCAGAGGATTTTCGGTGGGAAAGGTGTGCAAGTCTGATCTTGCCCCTAGGTATTTCTGCACCATGTAAACCAGATGCTGGCGATGGTTGCTGGAACCGATCATACCTTGGGGCTGCGTAATAAAAAATTGTCTGAACGCATCGGTCAGACGGCCACCTTCCCCACCGCACCTTCTTTGACTGACCAAAGCCCCAGCAACACGTTGTCCAGGACCAGCAATTTGTAACCTCCCAGTCTCTGGGAACACGTTGCACAGACCTTTCTGCAAGGCCTCCCAAAGATGCTTCATCCTCTGAGACGGAAAGATAAGGTCCGCAAACTTACACTTGTAACGTGGATCAAGGAGGCTTTCCAGCCAGTAATGATCCCTCTCCTTGATCGTACAAATACGAGGATCCCTCCGCAGGATCAGGGAGGCCATGCAGCGTAGGTTTGCTGAGGCATTTGGTCCGGAGTCCCCTGGGTCACTCAGGACGACATGATCCGCAGCCACCTCCTCCCAGCCACGTACAAGTCCATGGGTGTCTTGGGACTGTAATTGATCCCTTGGAGACTGATGCTGATACTGAGTGCTAGGCTCCACCTCCATGCTGACACAATCCTCCTCCCTCCTCCCTTCTCCCTCCTTCCTTCTCCCTCCTTCCTCCTTCCTCCTCCTGAGCCGGGCCAGCAAGAACACTGTCTGGATAAAGGGGGCCTTGAGAGGTAAGGAAGTCTGCCTCTTCCTGCCTCTGTTCTGCCTCAAGTGCCCTGTCCATTATTCTACGCGGCGTGTGCTCCAACAGGTGGACAAGAGGGACAGTGTCACAGATGAATGCACTGTCACTGCTCACCATCCTCGTGGCCTCCTCAAATGGTTCCAGGACAGTGCATGCATCCCTGATCATGGCCCACTATCGTGGGGAAAAAAATCCAAGCTCCCCTGACCCTGTCCTGGTGCCATATTGCAACAGATACTCATTGATGGCCCTCTGCTGCATGTGCAGCCACTGCAGCATGGCCAACGTAGAGTTCCACCTGGTGGGCATGTCACAGATTAGGCGGTTCTTGGGCAGGTTGGATTCCTTTTGCAGGTCAGCCAGCCGAGCACTGGCATTATATGACCGGCGGAAATGCCCACAGAGTTTCCTGGCCTGCTTCAGGACCTCCTGTAAGCCCAGGTACCTGCCCAAGAACTGCTGCACCACTAAGTTAAGGACGTGAGCCAAACAGGGCACATGGGTCAGTTATCCATGTCAGAGGGCAGAGAGGAGGTTGGTGCCATTGTCGCAACCCACCTTTCTTGGCTTAAGCTGGCGTGGCATCAACCACCTCTGAGCCTGCCCCTGCAGAGCTGACAGAATCTCTGCCCCAGTGTGGCTCCTGTCCCCCAAGCACACCAGCTCAAGCACTGCATGGCATCTTTTTGCCTGCGTACTTGCGTATCCCATTGAACGCCTATGGAGCACCGCTGGTTTCCGAGGACAAAGCACAGGAAGAGGCCATGGAGGAAGAAGAAGAGGGGGTGGAGGAGAGAGGTGTATCAGAATCACCAGTAGTAAAATTTTGGAGGCGTGGTGGCGCAACAACCTCCAACACTACTGCACCTTATCCTACATCCTTCCCAGCTGCCAGCAGAGTCACCCAATGCGCCGTGAAAGATAGGTAACGTCCGTGTCCATGCCTGCTGGACCATGAGTCAGCGGTAATATGCACCTTACCACTGACCGCCCTGTCCAGCGAGGCCAAGACATTGCCTTCCACATGCCGGTAGAGAGCTGGAATCGCCTTCCATGAGAAAAAGTGGCATTTGGGAACCTGCCACTGAGGAACCGCACAAGGGGGCAGAGTCTACCAACTGAAAAGGCAGCAGTTGAAGTGCTAGCAATTTAGCCAAGCTAGCATTCAACCGCTGGGCATGTGGATGGCTGGGAGCGAACTTGATTCGGCGGTGCAGCAGCTGGGGAAGGGAAATTTGTCTGGTACAATCTGACGTCGGTGTACCAATAGCAGATTGCCCCCAAGTACTTGGCTGTGACACACCTAATTCTACACCTTCATTCCTCTCAGTGCAGGTTTCAGAGAGGACTGAAGGTATAGTGGTGTTGGAGATCCCAGCTGATGAGGAGGAAGGAGAGGTCCGCTTTGTTCTTTGGTGTCGGTCTTTTAGGTAGGCTTGCCAACGAACTGCATGGCAGGTCGACATATGTCTGGTCAAGCACGTGGTGCCCAAGCGGCTGATGTTTTGGCCACGCAAGATACGCCTGAGACATATGTTGCAAATGGCAACGGTGTGATCTGCTGCACACGTCTGAAAAAAGGCCCACACCAAAGAACTTTTGGAATAACGCCCAGAGACAGCAGCGCCCTGGACATGCTGAGCTCTGCGGTGTGATGCAGTCGGTGTGCTGCCCTTAAGCTGGCCCCTGGAGGGCATCCTGCCTCGTTGGAGATGTTCCTCCTCCTCCTCCCTCCCTCCCTCCTCCTCCTCCGAGCAAATCTGGCAGTATGCTGCAGCTGGGGGAACATGACTGCCAGATAGCTGTCCTTGTTGGGCACCCCCTCTCTCTGGGCTCACGTTACTACCCCCTCTCTCTGGGCTCACGTTACTGCCCTCCTCTAGCTGGGTTCTATCATCGGAGCCTTCAAAACGCTTGGCATCCTCCTGGAGCATGTGCCCAACACTGTGGTCAAACAGTTCGGGGGACTCCTCAGGAGGACATGGTGGGGCTAGGGAAGGAGTGACTGATGCCATTGAGCCGAGGGAAGAGGCCGCTTTTGGCAGCTGCTTTGCCAGACAAAGTACCCTGAGCCTGGGTGAGAGAGGATGAGGAGGATGAGGACAGCTTGGTCTTCCACTCTACCAAGTCTTGGGCATGTTGCGGCTCAACATGGCCAGCTGCCAAAAAGAAGGACAAGCGTGTCCCACGGCCACATGCTGATGAGGATGCACCGTGTCCATGACCAGCACTGTTGCCTCTAGACACAGAGCCTGCTTGCCCTTTTTTATTGCCTTGAGACTGTCTGCCTCTCCTTGTTGCCTTCCAGACATACTAATGGCCTGCAGTGAGATGTAGCTGCACAAAGGTGGGATGTGTGTGTATATATGTGTGTGTGTGTGTATATATGTGTATGTATGTGTGTATATATATATATGTATGTGTGTGTATATATATATATATATATATATATATATACTGTGAGGGAGTTAACTCAGCAGCGGGTGTGTGTGACCCCCTGGATGGGTTCACCACACAAAAACAGGCACAGCAGACAGTGGTAGGGGAAAACAAAAGGGTGTGGTTTTATTTGAACTATATACAGACAAAAAAAATACAGCAAAAACAAAAGAAACAGGAAAATAAATCCTGGTCAACTTGACCGCTCACTACACACGTTGGTGTCCCTAACTAACAACTGGGTACAGCCTTGTGCTGTCCCAGTCCCTAGCTCCCTGCTTTTAGAAGTTGTTAGCACTAACCACACAGGCTTTGGCTCACCGCACAGAGATCACACTCCCCAGACTATCCACACAGATCTGGTTCCAGGTTGGAGCATCTCCCTTAGCATGCTGGGAGTTCTTGTAGAGGCCCTAATGAGCCCACTTACTTAAGCTGGGCTCATTAACTCTTCCCCTGCAAGACTCCCAGCACTCCCCCTAGTGGTATAAATCGGCATAAAGCCTGAATCTAGGACATATATACCTTCCATCCTCGATGCAACCTGGTGATTTTACCTGCCTGCTGTCACTATATATATATATATATATATATTTATTTATTTATTTTATTATAATGCAGCTATCAGAATCAACTGCCTGCTGTGGTATGTGTATGAGAAAAGCAGCAATTGTATTCAGTTAGTTTTAGGTGAAAACTGTGCAGAGGACACAGTACACTAACTGAAAATACTTGCAGCTCTCTGCCTGTGGTTTTATTATGAGAACACCACTATTAGTCACTAACTGTATTCAGGTAAGCTTTAGGTGAACGCTATGCAAAGCACACAGTACACTAAGTGAAACACTGACTGCAGCTAGCACAATCACCTGCCTGCCTGTCACAGTATAGAGAATAACAGGAACGGATCTAGCTAAACTGAATACAGTGTATAAATATATATACAACACCTAGGATGCATATATATCCTCTACACACTGTAACTGCAGCTAATTGACTTGCCTGCCTGCTCCATTTAACTCAATATCTCTCTCTCTCTCTCTCTTCTCTCTCCCCTCTCCCCTCTCCCCTCTCCCCTCTCCCCTCTCCTCACGGGAGCACTAAGCTATTTCCAAGTCCTTCATTATAAGGACTGTATGCATCTGCACTCAAAGCCTGCAGGTCTCCTGCAAGACCTGGGCACTGAGTAGGAGATTTCTTCCCTCCCAAACCTCTTTGACATCTACAAACACTGGAATCCAATCCAGGATTACCAGAACCTAGAGAAAGCTGTAAAAACTGTTTTCTCTGCTCATAAATAATTTCCCAGAGTCCCACACTCTGCATCGGTGAGAACCCCCTGGGTCCCTTTTTCCATACCTATATGTAACGGGTGGTCATATTTAGGGGAGGCATCTGAGTGGTATCGGGCTCAGATGCAACAATTGTTAGGATTCCTGGACCAATTTATGCCAGTGGAGGATATCAGTGGTGTCTAGTTCCCTGGGGCCTATAGGTGGCACTGTTGCCATAGGCCGGTGTTGAACCACCATTGGAGGGCTGCGCCCTTTGTGTCCTCTCGCGGCAGTAGTACAGCAGGGCGGGGAACCTGCTGTGCATGCTGGAAGAGAATATAAAGGGGGCAGACATCTTCCGCACAAGGTCCGTGCCCAGGCACCTTTAGCCTGGGTGCATGTGCGTGATGGCGCTCTCCGGGTGCCCTAGGCCCGGGAACGGAGTTGCTGTTCCACCCCAGACATCTTTGGTCTGGGGTGAGGTACTCCTCTGGAGGCCTGGGGCCCAGTACCTTCGACTGGGTCCCGCAAGGGATCGAGGGTTCCTAGGGTGTCCTCCGGTGTGGACACCCGAATCTGGAACAAGGAGGCCAGGGAGGTGACCCTTCCGAAGATCCAGTGCAGCATTTGCTGGTGACGGCGGGGCCTCTGGTAACTGTCCGGATGGATGTCCTTTCCCTGACAAGGGCCATTTCCTACAGACGGTAGTCCACGTTCTCATGGTCTGTGGCAGGGACCCATCGTGAATCAGGTCGGTGGCAGAGACCCAACAACCAGGTCTGTGGCAGAGGCCTTATTCATCTGATCTGTGGCAGAGACCCCCTCATGGTCGGTGGCAGCGACTGTGCGCCAAGCCTGTTCGCGCTATAACGGAACAGGAGAAAACCCAAGTTCAAGTTTGTGCCTGGACCTCCTCCCCACTGTGTTCTGAACTGTTCTATGTCTAACCAGTCGCTCTCATAGGACTATTTATTGCTCTGAAGAATAAATAAGTGTTGGACTTTCAGTGGTGTGGAACTTGACTTTCTGGAGTTAAAGGGTCATTCTCAAGGGAAGTTTTGGCTCTGGACAGGGGCACAGCTCCGAAGGTAAAAGGTTATAGCTCACACCTCTGCACACAAGAGGATACCAGCTGGTGGTGCCACACACTGGTCCCCTAGACGAGAGCCATTGACCGAGAATAGAGGAGGGAGTGAGAGGTGAGGTCGCTACATATATATTTGCAGTATATAATTTTTTTTAACCAATGTTTTATATCTCCCTTTCTAGTATTTATATAAAGGATACATTTACAATTAAACAGTTCATAGGTTGCATCTTTGACACTGGATTCTCTCTCTGATTGAAAATCAGAGAAGGCCAGGAGAAAGGAAGAAACACTTTACAATTATTTCCTTTAGTCCTAGCTCACAAAGCATCATAATATGTGACAATTATAAAGACAAAATTATATTAAGAATGACAAAAAAATTAACCTAGAATAGTTATATAATACATACAGTGGGGCAAAAAAGTATTTAGTCAGCCACCAATTGTGCAAGTTCTCCCACTTAAAAAGATGAGAGAGGCCTGTAATTGTCATCATAGGTATACCTCAACTATGAGAGACAAAATGTGGAAACAAATCCAGACAATCACATTGTCTGTCTGATTTTTAAAGAATTTATTTGCAAATTATGGTGGAAAATAAGCAGTTGGTCGCCTACAAACAAGCAAGATTTCTGGCTCTCACAGACCTGTATCTTCTTCTTTAAGAGGCTCCTCTGTCCTCCACACATTACCTGTATTAATGGCACCTGTTTGAACTTGTTATCAGTATAAAAGACACCTGTCCACAACCTCAAACAGTCACACGCCAAACTCCACTATGGTGAAGACCAAAGAGCTGTCGAAGGACACCAGAAACAAAATTGTAGACCTGCACCAGGCTGGGAAGACTGAATCTGCAATAGGCAAGCAGCTTGGTGTGAAGAAATCAACTGTGGGAGCAATAATTAGAAAATGGAAGACATACAAGCTCACTGATAATCTCCCTCGATCTGAGGCTCCACGCAAGATCTCACCCTGTGGGATTAAAATGATCACAAGAACAGTGAGCAAAAATCCCATAACCACACGGGGGGACCTAGTGAATGACCTGCAGAGAGATGGGACCAACGTAACAAAGGCTACCATCAGTAACACACTACGCTGCCAGGGACTCAGATCCTGCAGTGCCAGACGTGTCCCCCTGCTTAAGCCAGTACATGTCCGGGCCCGTCTGAGGTTTTCTAGAGAGCATTTGGATGATCCAGAAGAGAATTGAGAGAATGTCATATGGTCAGATGAAACCAAAGTAGAACTGTTTGGCAGGAACACAACTCGTGTTTGGACGAGAGAGAATGCGGAGTTGCAACCAAAGAACACCATACCTACTGTGAAGCATGGGGGTGGCAACATCATGCTTTGGGGCTGCTTCTCTGCAAAGGGAACAGGACGACTGATCCGTGTACATGAAAGAATGAATGGGGCCATGTATCGTGAGATTTCGAGTGCAAACCTCCTCCCATCAGCAAGGGCATTGAAGATGAAACGTGGCTGGGTCCTTCAGCATGACAATGATCCCAAACACACCGCCCAGGCAACGAAGGAGTGGCTTCGTAAGAAGCATTTCAAGGTCCTGGAGTGGCCTAGCCAGTCTCCAGATCTCAACCCCATAGAAAACCTTTGGAGGGAGTTGAAAGTCCATGTTGCACAGCAACAGCCCCAAAACATCACTGCTCTAGAGGAGATCTGCATGGAGGAATGGGCCAACATACCAGCAACAGTGTGTGACAACCTTGTGAAGACTTACAGAAAACATTTGACCTCTGTCATTGCCAACAAAGGATATATAACAAAGTATTGAGATGAACTTTTGATATTGACCAAATACTTATTTTCCACCATAATGTGCAAATAAATTCTTTCCAAATCAGACAATGTGATTGTCTGGATTTGTTTCCACATTTTGTCTCTCATAGTTGAGGTATACCTATGATGGCAATTACAGGCCTCTCTCAACTTTTTAAGTGGGAGAACTTGCACAATTGGTGGCTGACTAAATACTTTTTTGCCCCACTGTAGTTCTGTAATGTTCGAGGGTGACCAGCAAGAATTTCACTTTTAACAGACTTCTACACCTTTGTCCAAACTAAAGACTTTGCCTGCAGCAATTCTGTGGCCTTCACAGAATGTTGTGACAAGTCATTTGGTTCATTTTAGCAATGGTGATCAGTTCAGGAACAGTGAGGTTGATCATGTCGCATAATGCACATGATATCTTTGCTCTGAAGCGCAAATATAACAATGTTACAGACCTTGATTATTTGCGGCATGTGATGTCTAGATTTCTGATTATTAATTATATTGACAGACTTGGAAATCCTAACAAAACTAATCTTAAACTGGAACTACACCTAAAAAGAAAAGATTTGCCATTTTACAGGGATCAGCTAGAAATTGTTATTGTGCTTAAGTAGTGCCCTGAACAATGTAACTTTTTACTTCTTTCAGTTTTTCTTGAAATATAGCAGTGTGTATGTGAGTTAGCCTGGGCTCCCCTTTGCCTACGCAGTTTATCTGTTGTATAAGCACTCACAGGATTTGCCGAAATTTTGTGATATCACTACTCTACTGTTCTCCTTTCTGGAGAGAAAGCTTTACCTGAGGTCAGGCCCGGACTGGGACAAAAAATGGGCCTGGCCATTTTAGACTGAGCAGCTCATGGCTAATTTACCGGGAGGCACAGAGAGCATAAGGGGCAGAGAATGTGGGGGGCGGAGAACACGGGGGAGTGTAGAGAGCACTAGGGGGGCCAGAGAGCACTAGGGGGAGCCGGAGAGCACATGGGAGCTGGAGAGCACAAGCAGGGGCAGAGAACATGGGAGGCGAAGAGCACAGAGGGGCTGGAGAGTGCTGGAAGGGTCGGAGAGGGGGTGTGGACCAGGGGGGCCTGGAGAGCACAAGCAGGGGCAGAGAAAATGGAAGGCAAACAGCACTGGGAGGGGCTGGAGAGCTCTGGGAGGGTGTGGAGAGCACTGGTGGGGCCGATGAGCACAGGGGGGCCTGAGAGCACTGGGAGGGGCTGGAGAGCATTAGGGGGGCCTGAGGGCACTATGGGTGGCTGGAAAGCACTGAGGGGACGATGAGTACAGGGGGCATGAGAGCACTGGGAGGGAATGGAGGGCTGGGGGGCAGAGAGCACAGGGGTGCCTGGTAGCACTGGAAGGGGATGGAGAGCATGAAGGGCTGGAGAGCACTGGGTGGGCCAGAGAGTACAGGGGGGTGATAAGCACAGGGGGACCTGAGAGCACTGGGAGGGGCTGGAGAGCACTGGGAGGGGCTGGAGAGCACTGGGGGGGCCAGAGAGTACAGGGGAGCTTATGAGCACTGGGAGGGGCTGGAGAGCTCTGGGGGGGTAGAGTGTACAGGGGCTGGAGATCACTGGGGGGGCTGGAGTGCAGTGGGGGAGCCTGAGAGCAGCGGGGGCACCTGAGAGCATGGTGGGAGCTTAAGAGCACTAGGGGGCAGTAGGCCCGGACTGGGTGAAAAAATGGCAACGAGCATTTTAGACTGAGCAACCCATGGCTAATTTACCGGAAGGCATGGAGAGCATGGGGGAGCAGAGAATGTGGGGGGTGGAGAACACGGGGGAGTGTGGAGAGCACTAGGGGGGCCAGAGAGCACGGGGGTGAAGAGCACTAGGTGGAGCCGAAGAGCACATGGGAGCTGGAGAGCACAAGCAGGGGCAGAGAACACAGGAGGCGAAGAGCACAGTGGGGGTGGAGAGCAAGAGGGGCTGGAGAGCACTGGGGGGGTCGGAGAGCACTGATGGGGGTGGGGACCACGGGGGGCTGGAGAGCACAAGCAGGGGCAAAGAAAATAGAGGGCGAATAGCACAGGGGGGTGAAGAGCATAGGGGGGATGGAGGGCACTGGGAGGGGCTGGAGAGCACTGGGGGGCCGGAGAGTAAAGGGGGGCTGATGAGCACAAGGGGGCCTGAGAGCACTGGTGGGGCAGATGAGCACAGGGGGGCCTGAGAGCACTGGGAGGGGCTGGAGAGCATTAGGGGGGCTGGAGAGTACAGGGGTTGATGAGCACAGGGGGGCCTGAGGGCACTGGGAGGGGCTGGAGATCATGGGGGATGGAGAGCACTGGGGGGGCAGAGAGTACAGGGGGCTGATGAGCACAGGGAGGCCTAAGAGCACTGGGAGGGGCTGGAGAGCACGGAGGGATGGAGGGCTGGAGAGCACTGGGTGGGCCAGAGAGTACAGGGGGGCTGATGAGAGCACTGGGGGGCTGGAGAGCACTGGGGGGGCCGGAGAGCACTGGGGGGGCTGGAGAGCACTGGGGGCCAGAGAGTACAGGGGGGCTGATGAGCACTGGGAGGGACTGGAGAGCTCTGGGGGGGCAGTGTACAGGGGCTGGAAATCACTGGGGGGCTGGAGTGCAGTGGGGGAGCCTGAGAGCAGGGAGGGCACCTGAGAGCATGGTGGGAACCTAAGAGCACTAGGGGCAGTAGAATAAAGCTGGATAGGAGAAGCAGCTGCATACACACAGTAGAAGAATCCATCTCTATTTTTCTCCTACAGCCTCTGAATGCCCACGGGAGGGAGAGAGTGAGAAGCAGGCATTCAGAGGCTGTAGGAGAAAAATAAAGAGATGGATTCTTCTACTGCAGGGGTCTCAAACTGGCGGCCCTCCAGCTGTTGTGAAACTACAAGTCCCATCATGCCTCTGCCTGTGGGAGTCATGCTTGTAACTGTCAGCCTTGCAATGCCTCATGGGACTTGTAGTTTCACAACAGCTGGAGGGCCACCAGTTTGAGACCCCTGTTCTACTGTGTGTATGCAGCTGCTCCTCCTATCCAGGCGCACGCATGGAGAGACGCACTCCCCTTCCCTCCTGTCCGGAACATCGGCGGGCGCGTCTCATGTAGATCCCTTCCCTCTTCACAGTCACAGGTAACGTGACCTGTAGTCTCCGCCCCCCAGCCCGACGGCCGAACTGTAATGGTGGTCGGCCGGCTGGCCAGCCAGCCGAGGAGAGGTGAGCGGCGGGGGCTAAAGGAGCAGGAGCTAAAGGAGCAGCTCAGCTGCCTTGGCCCCACAAGAGCATGCGGCCAGGCAGCCCCCGGCCCACCGGGCAAGTGCCCGGTGTGCCCTATGGCCAGTCCGGGCCTGCCTGAGGTCCTGAAGTTAGAAAAATCTCCCTGCTTATACATCATCTATTCTGCAGTTCAGTGCTTGATACAACATCGGATTACCATTCATCGTGGGATGCAAGTCTGTCACGAGGAAGCAAAATTTTGTCTCCAGTTTGTGCAGCACTTTACAATATAAAGAGATACAGTACAGTCTACCAGGACGGGGCAAGTGAAACAAAAGGTAATAGCTGTGAGTGATGAACTGATAGGAGAATTAAGGCCTCATGCCCACTGGCGTTTTTACAGCTGCGTTTTTTGCAGCTTAAAAACGCCTGTCCATGTTAGTGCGCGTTTTTTGCGCGTTAGTGCGCGTTAGTGCGCGTTTTTGCGCGTTTTTTGACGCTCACGTTTTTTCCTGCCTAATTCTGACGCTGAGGAACGCACTGGTCCTGGGTTTTTTTTACAGCTTACAAACGCCTATGCTCTTTACAGCTCAAAAACGCCTAGGTGGGCATGAAGCTATAGACTAACATGGACAGGCGTTTTTAAGCTGTAAAAAACGCTCAAAAACGCGGCTGAAAAAACGCCCGTGGGCATGAGGCCTTAAAGTTTCAGTTGTTAGGTAAAAGCAGAATTTGCTTAAATGAAGAGAGGAGTTTTCACGGATCATCTAAAAGTGGACAGAGTAGGAGATAGCTGAACAGATTGGAGGCTTGTAGAAGGAGGATTTGGGATGAGCAGAGAGGGCGGTTTAAATGATATATTGAGACAAGGTTGGTGATATAGTTGGGGACACAGATGTAAATGGCTTTGTATGTTGGTAGTATTTAGAATTGTATTCATTGGGCAATCGGAAGCCAGTATAGGGATTGGCAGAGAGTAGTAGCAGGCACTGTGTGGTTGGTAAGCTAAATAAGTATAGCAGCAGTGTTCATGATAGACTGAAGGTGAAATAGCCTATATAGAGGTAAGCCTTTAAAGAGGGAGCTGCAATAGTCGAGGCGAGAGATAACAAGGGAGTGAATGAGTAGTTTGGTTTCATTGGTAAAAAAGGGGCATATTTTTATTTTATTTTTTTCAAATACTTTATTGATTTTCCAACATAATAGGTAACAAAATTTCATGGCAAAATAAACAAGCTGAGGCCTGATAGCAAACATTTATATTTTGCACGCAGGCGAATAATAATCAGAATGCAGTAAAAGTAATTACAAGCAAGAGGGGATTGCCCCAGAGAGAGAGAGAGTTATATGCTGGTACTTTATGGATGCATGGTCATCCCTCCAAACCTGATGGTGTCGCTCCTCCCTGGCTCCAACATCGGGAGAGGGAAGGAGAGAGGGCAGTGGTAGGACATCTCTGGTGCTCACCCCCACAGGGGAAAAGAATGCATCAGAGCTACATCACAGCCAAACTGGTTATGAAACATTTAGGTCTAAAGAGAATGAGTCAAGGGGCATATTTTAAAGATGTTTCAGAAGTGAAGGCTGCAAGATTTGGATAGTGATTGGATTTGGAGCTGAAAGTACAGGTCAAAGTCCAGCACTACACTCAACACCCTGGCATGAGGGGAGGGACTGATAGTTGTATAATTGATATTTATGTATTTTTGATCTGTATAATCCACTGTAGCCAGAATATAAAGACCATCTATCAGGGTCACTAGTAGGTAAACCGCACTCAGCTTCTAAGTCCTGTTTGCACTATATCTTGCTAAAAGTATTGGGACGCCTGCCTTTGCACACACATTAACTTTTATGGCATCCCAGTCTTAGTCCATATGGTTCAATATTGAGTTGGCCCACCTTTTGCAGCCATAACAGCTTCAACTCTTCTGGGAATGCTGTTCACAAGGTTTAGGACTGCGTCTATGGGAATGTTTGACAATTCTTCCAGAAGCGCATTTGTGAGGTCAGACACTGATGTTGGACGAGAAAGCCTGGCTCGCAGTCTCCACTCTAATTCATCCCAAAGGTGTTCTATCGGGTTGAGGTCAGGACTCTGTGCAGGCCAGTCAAGTTCCTTCACCCCAAATTCGCTCATCCATGTCTTTATTGACTCAGTCCATTTCCGCCCACCCCCCAATGGGACCTAACTGTAAGCGGAGATTAACTCTCAAGATCTTATAACCAGTAAGGGAGAAAGAAGAGATAAACCTGGGTTCTATGCTATATTGTATCATGTTATTAGAATACTGTTGTTATCAATTAGTGAGATATTTATAGTTCACAATTTTTGTCTTATAATTAACTGTAGCGGGTATTTAAATTTAAGGGAAGCATCTGGGTGGTAGTGTAACCCAGATGCACTGATTATTGTTTATGGAGGATTCTGGTGGTGTGAGGTTCCCTGGGGTCCGAGGGTGGCGCTGTTGTCCTGGGCCGGGGGTTGAACCCTCACTGCAAGACCGTACTCTTTTTGTCCCTTTCCGGTGGTTGTACAGCGGGGCGGGGAACCTGCTGTGGTGCTGGGGAGAGGAGATAAAGGGGGCGGATGCCCTGAGCACGGGGTTCAGAGTCGGAGGATACCGCCGCACCCAGGTACCTTCGGCCTGGGTGCGGGCGTTCCGGAGTTCCGTGCACAGGGGCCCTTGACCTGGCCAGAGAGGGAGATGGAGTCCATCCCAGGCACCTTTATCCCTGGGGTGAGGTACTATTGAGGAGTCCTGGGACCCAGTACCTTCGACTGGGTTCCGCAAGGGTGCAGGAGTCCGAGGGGCCCTAAGGTGTTGGGCGCCCGAATCTGAGATGAGGAGGCCGGGGAGTGTAACCCTTCCGAACAGCCCGGTGCAGCATTTGCCGGTGACGGTAGGACCTCCGGTAACTCTCTCGGAAGGATGTCTTCCCTCTGACTGGGGCCACAGCTTAAAGAAGGTAACTCCTATTTCATGTTCGTCAGAGTTTCTGGTAGAGACTCAGAAAAGGAAAGACGTACATTCACAGCCACTGTGCGCCATAACCGTTGGTGATATCTCAATGGTTTAGTTTGATTGAGGATTGTGCCTTGACCTACTCCCCACCTGTACTGAACTGTTCGTTGGTCACAACCTGTCTGTGCCAAGTGACGATTTATTGCTGCTAAAGAAAAAATAAGAGTTGGACTTTTTCAGTGGTGTGGAACTCTGGTTACTGGGAGCAAAGGGGGGTCAGTTCGAGGAAAGATTTGACCCTGGGTTATACACACGACACGATGGTAAATACGTTCGGGCCTTCACCTCTATCCAGAAGAGGACATGGGCCGTGGTGGATCTCATCCCTCCTCCCAGGTTCCCCTAGACAAGACAGCAAGCCGAGAAGAAGGGGTTGAGAGGGGTGAGCCCGCTACATAACATTTTATCAAATACATTGTAATCACATGGTTTATCAAATTTAAAATAATATATAAAACACAGCAGTGAGTGTTATAGCTTTTTAGAAACATAATAAATTGTTGGGAAAATTTAAATCTTTCAATGTAAATCATCAGTTTAAACACAAGTAAAAAAAAAAAACCTCTCCAATGTGAAGAACTATTAATTTCTACCTGTAGTCTTTAAATATATTACTTGGCAGTATTAGGAGTGATTAGGTGACAATATTAAGTGCAATCATAATTTTTGCTCTACAAAAGCAGCAAAACCTTCTGAAAGATTTCAGACTTCCTACGACAGCTTTAGAAATAAGAAGTTATTTTACCATGTAACATTATAATCCAACAGCCAATCCTCTCACATCTACTGTACCTAAACCGTTGATTGTGTAAAAGTTGAACTCTAGGCAAACAGTTAAAAACATATGTAGGAGCTGTTTCATCTGCAAAATATTTTGTATAATTCAATTCTGGAGAGGTACAAAATTCTGTCATACAGCACAACCCCATGTGGTAGGGCAGGAGACCTAATTTTGTTCCACTGCCATTCAAGATCACTTATAAGCAGGCATGAGCCGAACACCCCCCTGTTCGGTTCGCACCAGAACCTGCGAACAGACAAAATGTTTGTGTAAACTTTAGAACCCTATTAAATACAATGGACTCGAACGTTCGAAATCTAAAGTGTTAATTATAAAGGCTAATATGCAAGTTATTGTCCTAAAAAGTGTTTGGGGACCCGGTCCTGCCCCAGGGGACATGTATCAATGCAAAAAGAAGTTTTAAAAACGGCCGTTTTTTCGGGAGCAGTGATTTTAATAATGCTTAAAATGAAAAAATAAAAGTGAAATATTCCTTTATATTTCGTACCTGGGGGGTGTGTATGATATGCATGTGAAGTGGCGCATGTTTCCCGTGCTTAGAACTGTCCCTGCAAAAAATGTAATTTTTGAAAGAAAAAAATGCATTTAAAACTGACTCGCGGCTATTAATGAATTGTCGGCTCCCGGCAATACATACAAAAGTCATTGATAAAAAAAAATAAAAAAAAGCGTGGGGGTTCCCCAGAATCCAATTACCAGGCCCTTCAGGTCTGGAATGGATATTAAGGGGAACCCCGCCGCAAATTAAAAAAAAATTGACGTGGGGTTCCCCCAAATATCCATTCCAGGCCCTTCAGATCTGGCATGGATTTTAAGGGGAACTCCACCCCAAATTTTAAAAAAAAATGGCGTGGAGTCCCCCTAAAAATCCATACCAGACCCCTTATCTGAGCACGCAACCTGGCCGGCCGCAGGGGAAAAGGGGGGGACGAGAGAGCGGCCCCCCTCCCTCCTGAACCGTACCAAGCCACATGCCCTCAACATGGGGAGGATGTCCCCATGTTGATGGGGACAAGGGCCTCATCCCCACAACCCTTGCCCGGTGGTTGTGGGGGTCTGCGGGCGGGGGGCTTATCGGAATCTGGAAGACCCCTTTAACAAAGGGGACCCCCAGATCCCGGCCCCCCCTATGTGAATTGGTAAGGGGTACATTGTACCCCTACCATTTCACGAAGAAAGCGTAAAAAAATGTTTAAAAAAAACACACAAACACCTTGAAAAAGTCCTTTATTAAAAAAAAAAAAAAAAAAACATTCCAGCGGTGAAATCCAGTGTCCCGCGGCGATCCCGATGTCCAGCGCTGTCCTTCATTGGTTGTGCCTGAGCGGACCTGATGGGGAACTCCCTCTCAGTATTTTAAATGTATAGACCCGCCCCTTCTAAAGTTCCCCATCAGGTCCGCTCAGCGGACCAGATGCGGAACATGAGAAGGGGCGGGTCTATACATGTATTACCAAAGTGAGAGCAGTTCCCCATCAGGTCCGCCCCCTCGGTATGTCGGACCCGCCTACGTCATTGGCTTGAGCGGGGAACTTCCTTCACTATGTAAATTTAAATTACGCTGAGCGGACCTGATGGGGAACTTTAGAAGGGGCGGGTCTATACATTTAAAATACTGAGAGGGAGTTCCCCATCAGGTCCGCTCAGGCACAACCAATGAAGGACAGCGCTGGACATCGGGATCGCCGCGGGACACTGGATTTCACCGCTGGAATGTTTTTGTTTTTTTTTTTTTTTTTTAAATAAAGGACTTTTTCAAGGTGTTTGTGTGTTTTTTTAAACATTTTTTTACGCTTTCTTAGTGAAATGGTAGGGGTACAATGTACCCCTTACCAATTCACATAGGGGGGGGCCGGGATCTGGGGTTCCCCTTTGTTAAAGGGGTCTTCCAGATTCCGATAAGCCCCCCGCCCGCAGACCCCCACAACCACCGGGCAAGGGTTGTGGGGATGAGGCCCTTGTCCCCATCAACATGGGGACATCCTCCCCATGTTGAGGGCATGTGGCTTGGTACGGTTCAGGAGGGAGGGGGGGCCGCTCTCTCGTTCCCCCCTTTTCCCCTGCGGCCGGCCAGGTTGCGTGCTCGGATAAGGGGTCTGGTATGGATTTTTAGGGGGACTCCACGCCATTTTTTTTTTTAATTTGGGGTGGAGTTCCCCTTAAAATCCATGCCAGATCTGAAGGGCCTGGTATGGATATTTGGGGGAACCCCACGTCAATTTTTTTTTAATTTGCGGCGGGGTTCCCCTTAATATCCATTCCAGACCTTAAGGGCCTGGTAATTGAATTCTGGGGAACCCCCACGCTTTTTTTTTTTTTTTTTATCAATGACTTTTGTATGTATTGCCGGGAGCCGACAATTCATTAATAGCCGCGAGTCAGTTTTAAATGCATTTTTTTCTTTCAAAAATGACATTTTTTGCAGGGACAGTTCTAAGCACGGGAAACATGCGCCACTTTACATGCATATCATACACACCCCCTAGGTACGAAATTTAAAGGAATATTTCACTTTTATTTTTTAATTTTAAGCATTATTAAAATCACTGCTCCCGAAAAAACTGCCGTTTTTAAAACTTCTTTTTGCATTGATACATGTCCCCTGGGGCAGGACCCCGGTCCCCAAACACTTTTTAGGACAATAACTTGCATATAAGCCTTTATAATTAGCACTTTAGATTTCTCCCATAGATTTTTCGAATTTGCCGCAAACACCCCAATTTGTTCGCTGTTCGGCGAACGGGCGAACAGGCAATGTTCGAGTCGAACATGAGTTCGACTTGAACTCGAAGCTCATCCCTACTTATAAGTCTTGTCCCTCCTTTCAGCCTGTGACTGTTTGTTTAGTGAAAGAACAAGCAGCAGACTGATTAGCTGATCTTTCTTATCACTCTGCTCTTTACTTCTATCAGTGTGTTCCTTTTTTAGCACCGCACCGCAGCCCAGCTATTTGGCTCTTATGCCTGTTCTCCCTCCCCAAGTCTAAGATCTGCTGTACAGGGATTGCAGGAGGCTGATATCAAGTCACATGCAGGTACTTGCACTGTATGCATTTACAAAAATACATTTATTGATATAAATAAATACAAAGTTGCACCAATTTGTGTCTGGCAAAAATGCATTACAGTATACACATCTGTATACATGTGTCTTTTATACCTTGAAAATTGCTTTAAAAGTGCCAAGGACACATAAAGTACATTTTGTAAAGTTACTGAAAACTGTCTTTTTTGGAGTTCTCCTTTAAATATCAATTATTTGAATGGGCATTTCAGGGACATATTTAATTCATTTTCCTTTTATCTCGTTTAACAGTGGCAGTGACATTCAATGAGTCAGAGTGAATACTTGGTTAATGCTTTAGATTACAGAGAATGCAACAATGTTCAAAGTACATAATAACTTAAATAGACCTTACTGAACTTTTGCAATTTACTGCCGATTTAATGTACTTTTCTATGTATAATTATAGCTGAATTTATCCATGGAACAAATAACCCTTATAAAATTGTAATCATTTTTTTTTTTTTTCGGATTTAGAAATATAAATTAAAAAAGGAAAATAGCAGAGAGAAAATTATAGCTGATTAGATAATATTTGTACAATAAAAACTGAGCTATCTTAAATCAAATTTCTTAAACAGCTTAAACAGAATGTATAGTACATACTTAGTAAATGCATATTTATAATTTTATTGTAAAGTAATTTTAATGTACGGTAACTTTTTACGGTTTTACAATTTTCAGAGTGCCATATTTCCAAAATCTGTTACATATACAAATTTGTAAATGATCCATATAGTGTTCATCTGCCTTTCAATTCAGTCACTCAACCAATCGTACAATATAGCATTTTGTCAAACAATTTCCATATTGTAACGTGGGAAAGATAAAAACACATTCTTTGTGATGTGCGTCATCCCATGCTAGATATAGAGTTTGAAAATGTGGTTCTCCCTACTGCCCCTATGTCTCTGGATCCTGTGCCACTTTTTTTGCTGCATTTTTTTGATTGCAGTAGCTGCCCCTGGAGCCCAGCTTTTTTCAGTTAACATCCTATGTCCAAAAGGTCTCCATGCCTACATGCACTGTATAGATTTTATACGTAGTCTTGTGCTAAATATGATACCCCTGTGACCTTGTAAATACACTCCACAAAATTTTAACTTGCCATTCATTCCAGCATTTCTCCTATTCAAAGTCCCAACAAGTGTGCATGCAGGACCACATTCAGTAGAATTTTTTTTATATATAGTATCTTTGTTGTGAGAAGTGAAGGAATATTATGAGCTTAACTAACTCCATCTTGTTATAGCATACCTTGTCTCACTGATATAGTATGTTCTAGCTTTAGAAATAGACCCATGCAGTTCTCTCTGGTATTTAGTTTTGTTTTCCTGTAAATCACATGACTTCTCCGAAATGACGTTTGTATTTTGCTAAGATAAGTTTGTCTAGGTCATATGCCAGATGTATTTGTAAACTATGGAAAATTACTGTGTGACCAAACTTATGCTTGAAAGTTACTATTCTGTCTATATAACCCATACAATAATACAGCATTTCAGATTACATTGAGAGACTACACTGTGTGCATGTCGAGTTATTTCAGAGTATTCTCCAGGCCTGTGGAGTTCGAGGGTTAACCTGGTCAGGGCAGAGACCAGTCTATATACCCCTAGAAAGAGCAATGGCCAACAGTTTGGGGGCTCGTCCGGGATGGTCAGCTACATCTGGTAAGTCTTGAATTTTATTTTTCCTTACCGTGACCTCTGGTTGCGACCATCCCTATAACTTTGTTGGTCATAGACTGTGTCGTATATATGTATATATGGTGTTTTGGAAACACTTAAAAAAAAAAGACTGTGGGAGTCTAGGTTCTGAGAAACCCGAAGGTTATCATTTTAAACTTGGAAAACAATATTTGTTTAAAGAAGGGAAACCTAGGGTTAAGGTTTTGAGGTTAAATGTACATTGTGAGGTAAAATTTACTGAATGTTTATCACTGCAAGAAATGAGGAAACAGGTATATGATAACAGGTTGCTCTTTGTAGTTTGTCCTAATTCTCTATTTTTTGTATCACCAAGTGACATATTTTCAAATGGGGAAGAGCCAGACTAAGAATGTTCCACCCCCTGATCCTGGCGAGACATGTAAGAATTATGTTGCCCGAGTCTCAGGTGGATACACATATGTAAGTCCTTGGGCAGATAACCTAGCGGGGTGGACGGAGGCCATGGGGAGCAACAACCCCTTCCCAAGAGGAGGTGATAATGACACTTTTTATATGGATATGATAAAGGGGCTTTGTCTGGGAGACAAGGAAGCTTTTCCATACTTCCCGGGAGACCCGCAATGGGACATGGAGTATATGAGAAAAGGTGGAGAAAATTGGATCACCTATCCACCATATTGGTACGATAGGATGGAAAAAAAGACAAAAAGAGTTTTGAGCAATCCTAGAAATCAGGAGGCGCTTGGATTACACTCCTGTGAAAAACGCAAATTCCTTTCTCCACCCATCTCTGTGCCTCTCTGTCTCTCGAGTTGTCCCCCTCCCATATGTCCCAACTTTATGCAAACCCACACAAAATGTATATCCATCGTTGCAACACATTAATTAAGAAGCTGCACGAGAAGACATAGATTTTCTTACTGCTGCAGCTCATCATCACCAGATGACTAGCAGGGCTGATCCCCATATCTTCCACCGCACCAGCAGTCAAAAAAATACCAGTCATACAACGACAGCCGAGCGCAGATCAACAAGTGGTATCCTCTACTCAGGGCCAGGTAACAGAAACTGAAAGTGAGGATGAGGAATCACTACAAAGTTCAGGCTCAGTAGTTATAGATATAGGACGTGCTGTACAGCAAGTTTTTTGCCCTCACCTGCTAAGAAGTAAGGGAAAAAAGGAGAAAGAGGATCCAGGAGGAATTGTAAGGGGCGCTGGAGGTAGCACCACACAGTTACCTTTCCTGACTGTGGGTGATACCTTAGTGATTAAGCCTTTGGAATTAATAGAAATAGATCATATGGTAAAAAATTGCCCAAAACCCAATGTAACACCGAATGGTACCATAGCCTACTTAGAAAGGGCTTGTAAGGGTAGAAACTATAGTCAGGAGGATATGAGACTCCTGATCGATGGCATAATTGGTACCACTTCACAATGAGATTGGTCTAAGGTTCCTACCATAGACACTGTTACCCCTCTCACTAACACTGCCACCAACTATCCGCTCAACACAACTACAGGTGTAAAGAAAATGTGGATAGAAATCACTGTAGAAAGGGTTCGGGCTTTTAAAAATAAAACCTCCCTCCCCACAGCCATAGCCTGCAGACAGAAAACAGGGGAAACTGTTCTCGAATTTTGGGCATGGTTCAAAAATGTCTGGACTCATGAGGCGGGTCTGAGCATTTTGGGATCCATGCATAGTCTGATGATTCAGATTCAGATTCAGACTTTTATTAATAACCTCAAACTTCAGTATATTCTAATAGTGAAACAACAGATCTCTGATTGGGCCACTAAGGGTATGGATGATTTTCAAGAGAAATTGACTGAGAAGGATGCAGCAGGGTGTTTCAAGCTCCCAAAGGACAAGCCTATAGTAATATAGTAACAAATTTTCAGGGTAGATACCAGAGAGGGAGGAGGGGACGAGGTGGATATAGGGGACGAGGTAGAGGTCACCCCGGCAGAACTCATTTCCAACCACCTCAATTCCAACCACAACCCCAAACCAAGAGCGGATGTTTCAATTGTGGGGATCCGAATCATTAGAAAAGGTATTGTCCTTATGAAGACTGCTGTTCCAATGATTCCCCCGCTTTTAAACATATACAGCTGCAGGAACCAGCCCCAGGCTCTGCCCCAGGGGGAGCCCCAGGACAACCAAAATTAAGGTTTCTTATTAATTGGAAACCTCCCCAAGAACACCAATGAAGCTGCCCGGAAGGTGGGGACCCAGCATACCCCCTTATATCTCTCCATTACAAGGACCAGCCTATGATCTCACTATGTGTGGATGGTAGGCATATCCCATTCCTCGTGGATAGCGGCGCGACTTGCAGCACGCTGACACAGGAATTTTGGCATGGAGAAGTTATAAGTGCTGAACCTTCTATGGGAATAAATGGGATCCCCACTAAGACCTTCAAAACACCTAATTTACCTATAGTAGATGAAGAAGGTGATCATTCAATTGTGTGGCATAGTTTTAAAATCATCCCCAAATGTTCCGTAAGTTTATTAGGCAGAGATCTAATTGGAAGGTTACAGATAGCATTGGCTGCAAATCCAGATGGAGGACTGACAGTCACGTCTGAAAGAATACCAATTTTTACCCCATCACCAGAGGATCAATACTTTCTGTCAGAAGAGGGCTGTAGTAAAATCGAGGTTGATCCCGGGATATGGGCAACAAACTCCTTAGATGTAGGACTCATCCAATGTACACCCTATAAGGCCACACTAAAACCAGGGGTGGGTCCAATAAACCATAAACAATACCCATTATCAAAAGAAAAAGAAGGGATGTTACCAATGATCAATACATTTCTAGAAGAGGGGAGACTTGGGGAGATTATATCACCTTATAACACCCCTATAAACCCCGTAAAAAAAGCTGATGGAACTTACCGCTTTGTACAAGACATAAGGGCAATTAACAGTTTAGTTATACCTATAGCACCAGTTGTACCTGATGTGCCATCTCTACTTACAGACATACCATCCGATGCTACCCATTTCACAGTGATTGATTTAGCGAATGCGTTTTTTAGCATCCTGGTGGATGAGGAGACACAGCCCATCTTTTCATTTACCTTTTTACGGCCGGCAACTAGCCTGGTGTAGAATGCCTCAGGGTTATGTAGACTCCCCTGCTGTCTACGCAATTGTGCTCCAGACCACACTGAGGGGGTGGGCACCTGTGCATAGATCAGTCCTGCTACAGTATGTTGATGATATCCTCCTCTGTAGTTACTCTTTGGAGGCCGGTCAAAGGGATGGGTTGAGTTTGTTGAAGTAGTTACATAAATGTGGACACAAAGTGTCAAAGAAAAAGTTACAATAGTTTCAGCAAAGTGTTGAATACCTTGGTTTTGTACTCACTAAAGGAGAACGAAAGGTCAGTCACAAAAGAGCTACGACTCTAGTGGAACTTGCCCGCCCACAAACTAAGAAAGACATGCTAAACTTTCTAGGAATCATTGGTTACTGCCGCCAATAGATCCTTGACTGTTCCTACTATGACAATCTCCTGAGACAAGCCACAGGTCAAGAAATGTCAGAAATTATCAAATGGTCACAGGAAATGTTAAATGCCTTTGTGTATCTGAAAAATGCAATGGTGGTTGCACCCGGACTTGGCCTCCCCTGCTATGTAAAAATGTTTCATTTGTATGCAAGGGACAATTGTAAGACTATGGCAGGTGTCCTCGCCCAAGAACATGGTGGAAAACTGCACCCTGTAGCTTTTTTCTCAAAGATGGTCCCAGTTCAGGTTCAAGGCATGCCTGCGTGCCTCCTAACATTAGCATCCTGTGCGATGGTAGTCGAGATGGCAACATCATTTACCCTGGGCAGACCTACTACTTTACACACCACTCACAATGTGTCAATATTACTTAAAAATATTCACACCCAACATATGTCCTCTCAGAGGCTAAGTGGCTATGAAGTCATTTTGCTATCAAACCCTGAGTTAATAATTAAATATGCGTCCCCAAACTCTGGTCCAGCCCCAATCCTAAATGGACTTCTAGGATTAAAAGGTGAAACAGATATGGTAGTACCCCAGCATGACTGTGAATAGAAATAATTCATTAAGATACCTCACCCAGACCGGACATGTCCTCTGCTGCCATGCCGGGAGCAGAGAATGTGTATGTTGATGGGTCCTGCTCAAGACCAAACGATTATACCTACCATGCAGGGTATTCTGTGGTGCAACAACCAGACAGAATAATTGAGGCAAACAAAATACCTTTCCAATCAGCACAAGCAGCTGACTTAATAGCATTAACAAGAGCATGTCAGCTATTTGAGGGCCAGGATGTAAACATATACACAGACTCTAAATATGGGTTTGGGGTAACCCACGATTTTGGGGTCATCTGGTCTAGGAAAGGGTATGTAGCAGCGGATGGGAAAAGTATTTCACACTCAACATTGGTAAAATCACTGCTCCAAGCCATTCAGTTACCTAGGAAAATAGCTGTTATTCATTGCAGAGCACATACAGGAGAACAAACAGATATTGCCAAAGGGAATGCACTAGCAGACTTCGCTGCTAGAGCAGCTGCTACCTCACAGCCAACACACATCCAAATGCCAGTACTAATGCCTAAAAATAGCACTGCTAGATAATACATTACTAGACCTTCAGACACATGCCACTGACCAAGATCTTGGGGACTGGGCTGGGGAGGATTTGGAAAAGACCCAAAGCGGACTTTTCCTCAAAGAGGGGAAACCATGTATCCCTGCAGCAAGTGCTCCCCTATTTTATAGCACAGTACCACGGAATGGGCCACAGGGGTTGGCAAAACACATGTGAAGTCCTCCTTAAGGATTTTTATATTGCAGGACTACCCAAATTAGTCAGAGGTTATGTTGCATGGTGTATTATCTGTATTTGGAACAATCCGAATACTCCTAATAAACCAAAACATGAACACTTAAAGTATCCTACGACACCTTTCACACATCTCCAAGTAGATTTTACTCACATGCCTAAATTAGGAAAGACACAAGAATATCTTCTGGTCAGTGTCGATATGTTCTCACGATGGGTGGAAGCTTTTAAAACCTCGAGAGAAGACACGCAGACAGTGGTTTGCATACTTACACAGGAAATTATCCCGAGGTGGGGATGCCCTCTACAAATTAACTCAGATAATGGCCCTGCTTTTGTTTCAAGGGTGTGCCAGGATCTAGTTAAAACCCTTAAAATAGATTGGAAGTTTCACATTCCCTATCACCCACAGAGTTCAGGCATAGTAGAGAGGATGAACAGAACAATTAAAGATAAAATCAGAAAAGCAACTGGTGGGTCCTTCGCTGGGTGGGTAAAAGCACTTCCTGTGGTCTTGGCTGAGATCAGGATGACACTCTCGAAGACTACAGGATACTCCCCGTTCAAAGTGTTAATGGGAAGACTGTGCCCCACCCCATAGGCAAGAACACCCCTTATCTTAGAAGCAGGAGATCTTGATCAGATAAGGGAGGAATATGTCCGAAAATTTATTGAAACTTTAGACAGAGTTGAAAGAAATGATGCTTGCACATCTCCTTTTTCTTAACAGTATCCAACCCATCCTTTCCAAGTAGGAGACATGGTTGTGGTGAAGCAATTGGCATGCAACAGGAAATCTGGATATCCATTTGGACCTCCTACCATAGTAGGAGTATGCAGTTCAATTTTGGGCTCCAGTTCTCAAAAATGATATTGGGGAACTGGAGAAAGTGCAGAGAAGGGCAACCAAACTGATAAGAGGCATGGGGGAGCTCAGCTATAAGGAAAGATTAGAGGAACTGAATTTATTCACTCTTGAGAAGAGGAGATTAAGGGGGGATATGATCAACATGTATAAGGGGTCCATATAGTGAACAGAGGTGGTTCTGGCCAGCTCAGTAGATTGCTTTAAGAAGGGCCTGGATTCTTTCTTAAATGTACATAATATAACTGGGTACTGACATTTATAGGTAAAGTTGATCCGGGGAATATCTGATTGCCTCTCGGGGGATCAGGAAGGAATTTTTTTCCATGCTGTAGAAAATTGGATCATGCTCTGCTGGGGTTTTTTGCCTTCCTCTGGATCAACTGTGGGTATAGAATTGGGTATATGGGATTGCACGATATTTCTTTTTTTTTTTCTTTTTTTTTCTGGTTGAACTGGATGGACTTGTCTTTTTTCAACCTAACTAACTATGTAACTATGTAACAGTAGTCACAGTGACCCGAACGGCAGTCCTCGTGGAAAGTCAACAAGCCTGGATCCATGCCAGTGGAGTAAAAAAAGGTCAAAGTGGTTTGTGCGAAGCAAGACAAAGACACAGATAAAGCTTCAGTTCCAGATAAAGGAGGTGAAGCAGGTGTTGTAAATCTTCGAAAAGCGAGTGATACAGTCTCTGAAATACAGAAAAATGACTTTGTTTACTGCTCAGAACTCTGGGAAACTTTGGATACTCCTGGGGGTGATCACACTTTCAGTGTTCATCCCAACATGGATTATAACTAACTGTATATACCACCCAGAAGTTTTAGGTGTTATAAAAGACATCTGTGGAAAAAGAACAAACTCTAGCCACACTGAAAAACATGCTAGAGTGAAACGAGAAGTTGGTGAAAGTTTCACTGGTAAGATGCTATTGTTAAAATTTAAATGTAAATGTATGCTTATGCTCAAAAATCAAGATATGACAAATGTTGTATATGTAGTAAACTCCACCCTAGCACCACTAGAATCCCGTTGATGGCGGTGCCTTTAAATTTCACATCTCTTCTAAAAGGTACCCCACCTATTTATCTTAACAAAGTCACAAGAACATTTCCAAACAACACTGTTATTTTCCAAACCATGGGTAGAAGCCACTCTCCATATTGGTGTTTTAAATTAGGTAATTCCACAAGCGGTGCTACAGCTTGCCAACATGCTGCACCTAATTTTTCAGCAACATCACTGGATAGCGCCTTTTTCCATACCTCAGACCCTTTATTTAATTCTACGTTGCTAGAATTCCTAAGCGCCAACTCTACCTCCTACAGTAGGACAATTGTTGTCAACTATAGCATTCTCCGGTATCTCTTACGAGCTAAGAATTTTTTTCCAAAAGTTGCCTTTAGCCCTTGGCAATCATATATACATCTGTTGCAAGCAGATCCCTTTTAGAATCCCAGGGATGGTGTTATTTAGCGCCGTGGTCCCGGTAATGGGAGTATTAGGTTATAGTAAAGGAGGACACCTTCTTAAAGCTAGTCTACACCCCAGGTATCCTCTCAAGTATAGAGAAAAAAGGGAACTATTCTTTGAGAAAGATATGGTCTGGGCCTGGTTCCCCTCCTGGACAGGGGGGGGCATAGATTAGATGAAAAGGCTGAATAATTACACTGGGATTATGGATGAGATAATGGAAAAGAATTATGGTGACATTACTAATCTAAACATTGAAACTAGAGCAATTAGAAAACAACCGGAGCTTCATGATTTTGCCATTGAAAGTATAAGTGCTGCACTCACAGGCCTATGTGAGATTACTGAGGACTATGAGTGCTGCACTTGGGTTCACAATACATCTATTGAGGTACCTGATTATTATGACATTATTTCCCAGCATAGAAAGGAAGTAGAAAAATTACAACAAGAAGCCAGGGACATTGCAAAAACATGGAGTCCTTTTGGAGAAGGAGGTTTTGGATTCAAAGGAATCTTCTCTTGGCTTAAGGATATTGTAATAACTATTATAATGATTTTGATTCTTGCCCTATTGATCTACCTATGTTTTAAGTGTTGCCTGTGTATAGTGGAAAGGGTACCACGACCAACTGGGGACATATTCCCTTATGCTATGTATATGAAAAATTACAAATCACACAACTAAAATACAGGTCATACATTATGATCCACAACAGTATGTATGGACATGCGCTTTTAGAAATAGACTTCACAAAGGAAATAGAGACATAAGTTTAGAATAAAACATCTGTTAAGAGATGATCTAAGAGGGGATTGAAGGAATATTATGAGCTTAACTAACTCCACCTTGTTATAGCATACCTTGTCTCACTGATATAGTATGTTCTAGCTTTAGAAATGGACCCATGCAGTTCTCTCTGGAATTTAGTTTTGTTTTATTGTAAATTACATGACTTCTACGAAATGACGTTTGTATTTTGCTAAGACAAGTTTGTCTAGGTCATATGCCAGATGTATTTGTAAACTATGGAACATTTCTGTGTGACCAAACTTATGCTTGAAAGTTACTATTTTGTCTCTATAACCCATACAATAATACAGCATTTACTTTGAGAGACTACACTGTGTGCGTGTTGAGTTATTTCAGAGTATTCTCCAGAGAACAAAAAATGGTAGCGCTATTACTAATGAATTAGCAAATACATAACACCCAAGTGAATGAATGAAGTAAATATCAATCAAAAATTTAACAAATTATATGTTAATGTGCAAAAAGTCTCTAATGTGAATATATTGGTGGATGAAACAAACAATCCAAAAATTTGAAAAAATAATGAAAAAAGAATGATGAATAGAATTGTCCAATCAGTCTTGACAAGGTAAATATAGGATGACCACCACCAAATCAAAAGAGGCTTACCGGAATAAGTAGACCCAAGTAAACCTACGTCTACGGGGTCAACTCAAGCTGTATCATGTATCCCTGTTAGGGTAGGATCCTCCGCTGGAAGTACCAAGATGGAACTCTTCAGTAACTTGAGACAGATAATTGAACCGATTCTCCAGGCCTGTGGAGTTCGAGGGTTAACCTGGTCAGGGCAGAGACCAGTCTACTGTATATACCCCTAGAAAGAGCAATCACCAACAAGAAGTACCTGTCAGGAGGACTTTTACATGCTTGTACAGGAAAGTCCTCTCCTATAATCCCAAGCACCTCTTCTGACTTACAATACAGCTTTACTGCAAAAAAAATTAAGTATTGGATAGAAAGGGAGATGGGTAAAATAGACTAAATGCTGCTGTTAGAATGGGACTTTGGGGTTGGTTTACTAAAGACAAATATGCTCTGCTCTTCACAAGTGATTTTGCACTTTGCAAAGGGAATAAGCCCCAGAGATCAGTGAATGAGGTGAAGCTCTGCTGACTTCCATCACCCAATCATGTGCAAGCAAAAATGCATTTTTTTTTTATTTTCCATGCACGTGATTGGGTATTCTTTTTAAAGTGAAACTTAAGCACCTTCACTAAGCTCTGGGTGAAATTCCCTTGCAAGTAAAATTTTCCCTTGCAAAGTGAACAGCCTATTTGCCCTTAGTAAATCAACTCCTTGTCTAGCACAGCACAACCTTCTTAGCATGTAAGGCAATTAATGCCTCATTACATTAAATATCCCCAAAAATAAGAGGATTATTCCTCTTACGGTTGAAGCAAGTGCACATAGAGAGGAAGTGTCTGAAAGCAGGACCAAAGAGATTAGCTGTAATGCAATGCTAAAAAAAAAAAGGGGGGGTTGAAAACAAGTATTTTTGAAAAAAAATATTGCAACGTTGCATGATATGCAGCGTACAAAGAAAACAAAATATTAACTAATTTAGCTCTATTTTTAATGGTTACTCCACTTTTATTAGTTCCGGCCCAGCCAATAGCAATTTGACGGCCGAGCAGGACTTTAGTCATTCTGGGTGGATGTCACCTGTGATCTGTCACTTGCTGTCAGAGATGAGCCGAACACCCCCCTGTTCGGTTCGCACCAGAACCTGCGAACAGACAGAATGTTCGCGTGAACTTTAGAACCCTATTAAATACAATGGACTCGAACGTTCAAAATCTAAAGTGGTAATTATAAAGGCTTATATGCAAGTTATTGTCCTAAAAAGTGTTTGGGGACCCGGGTCCTGCCCCAGGGGACATGTATCAATGCTAAAAGAAGTTTTAAAAACTGCCGTTTTTTCGGGAGCAGTGATTTTAATAATGCTTAAAATGAAAAAATAAAGGTGAAATATTCCTTTAAATTTCGTACCTGGGGGGTGTGTATGATATGCATGTAAAGTGGCGCATGTTTCCCATGCTTAGAACTGTCCCTGCATAAAATGTCATTTTTGAAGGAAAAAAAGTCATTTAAAACTCACTCGCGGCTATTAATGAATTGTTGGCTCCCAGCAATACATAGAAAAGTCATTGGTAAAAATAAAAAAAAAGCGTGGGGGTCCCCCAGAATTCAATTACCAGGCCCTTCAGGTCTGCTATAAATATTAAGGGGAACCCCGCCGCAAATTAAAAAAAAAATGCGTGCGGTTCCCCCAAATATCCATACCAGGCCCTTCAGATCTGGCATGGATTTTAAGGGGAACTCCACCCCAAATGTAAAAATAAATGGCGAGGAGTCCCCCCAAAAATCCATACCAGACCCTTATCCGAGCACGCAACCTGGCAGGCCGCAGGAAAAGAGGGGGGGACGAGAGAGCGCCCCCCCCTCCGGAACCATACCAGGCCACATGCCCTCAACATGGGGAGGATGTCCCCATGTTGATGGGGACAAGGGCCTCATCCCCAAAACCCTTGCCCGGTGGTTGTGGGGGTCTGCGGGCGGGGGGCTTATCGGAATCTGGAAGACCCCTTTAACAAAGGGGACCCCAAGATCCCGCCCCCCCCTATGTGAATTGGTAAGGGGTACATTTTACCCCTACCATTTCACGAAGAAAGTGTCAAATGAAAAAAAAAACACACCAACACCTTGGAAAAGTCCTTTATTAAAAAAAAACAAAAACATTCCAGCGGTGAAATCCAGTGTCCAGCGGCGATCCGATGTCCAGCGCTGTCCGTCATTGGCTGAGCCTGAGCGGACCTGATGGGGAACTTCCTCCGCAGTCTATTACATGTATAGACCCGCCCCTTCTAAAGTTCCCCATCAGGTCCGCTCAGCCAATGACTAGGTGTAAGGCTGAGGATGTGATGCGGAACATGAGAAGGGGCGTGTCTATTTATGAATTACACAGTGAAGGAAGTTCCCCATCAGGTTCGCCCCCTCGGTATGTCAGACCCCGCCTACGTTATTGGCCTGAGCGGGGAACTTCCTTCACTGTGTAATTTACACAGTGAAGGAAGTTCCCCATGAGGTCCGCTCAGGCTCAGCCAATGACGGACAGTGCTGGACATCGGATCGCCGCGGGACACTGGATTTCACCGCTGGAATGTTTTTTTTTTTTTTTTTTTTAATAAAGGACTTTTCCAAGGTGTTGGTGTGTTTTTTTTTACATTTTTTGACACTTTCTTCGTGAAATGGTAGGGGTACAATGTACCCCTTACCAATTCACATAGGGGGGGGGCGGGATCTGGGGGTCCCCTTTGTTAAAGGGGTCTTCCAGATTCCGATAAGCCCCCCGCCCGCAGACCCCCACAACCACTGGGCAAGGGTTGTGGGAATGAGGCCCTTGTCCCCATCAACATAGGGACATCCTCCCCATGTTGAGGGCATGTGGCATGGTACAGTTCAGGAGGGGGGGCGCTCTCTCGTCCCCCCTCTTTTCCTGCGGCCTGCCAGGTTGCATGCTCGGATAAGGGTCTGGTATGGATTTTTGGGGGGACTCCACGCCATTTTTTTTTAATTTGGGGTGGAGTTCCCCTTAAAATCCATGCCAGATCTGAAGGGCCTGGTATGGATATTTGGGGGAATCGCACGCATTTTTTTTTAAATTTGCGGCGGGGTTCCCCTTAATATCTATACCAGACCTGAAGGGCCTGGTAATTGAATTCTGGGGGACCCCCACGCTTTTTTTTTTTTATCAATGACTTTTCTATGTATTGCCGGGAGCCGACAATTCATTAATGGCCGCGAGTGAGTTTTAAATTACTTTTTTTCCTTCAAAAATGACATTTTATGCAGGGACAGTTCTAAGCACGGGAAACATGCGCCACTTTGCATGCATATTATACACACCCCCCAGGTACGAAATTTAAAGGAATATTTCACTTTTATTGTTTCACTTTAAGCATTATTAAAATCACTGCTCCCAAAAAAACAGCCGTTTTTAAAACTTTTTTTTTGCATTGATACATGTCCCCTGGGGCAGGACCCGAGTCCCCAAACACTTTTTATGACAATAACTTGCATATAAGCCTTTATAATTAGCACTTTAGATTTCTCTCATAGACTTTTCGAATTTGCCGCGAACACCCCAATTTGTTCGCTGTTCGGCGAACGGGCGAACAGGCAATGTTCGAGTCGAACATGAGTTCGACTCGAACTGGAAGCTCATCCCTACTTGCTGTGTCCACGAACATAGCCAATGACGGATCAGGGTACGGGCCTGGTGCTGGTACCATGTGATCACTGTGACCAATCACAGCAGATCACATGACAGTTGCAAACAATGAATGGCTTCCTTTCATGCCATTCATTATTACAATTGTATTGTTAGCTGTGATTGGTCACAGTGATCACATGATACAGACATGATCAATCACAGCCCATCTGTACCATGTGATTAGTTATGTCTAATCACAACAAAACAAACTGAATGAATCAATTTAATTCAGTAAAATGCTGGCTTATAGCAATGAAATTCATTGCTATAAGCAATCATAATGTGTGAAAGAAAAAAAAAGCTGATCACTTCCCCAGAGTAGTACAGTGGTGACATTATATTGCTCGCCACAGACTGTCTATTTTCCAAAAAGGGGTCATTTGGGGGATATCTGTACTGCCCTGACATTTTCGGGCCTCAAGAAATGAGATGGGCCGTAAGTACATCAGGTGATTGATTTTCAGATATATACCGTAGTTGGTGGACTCTAACTTTTCTACAGACTAAAAATAATAAACACTGATTTGTTTTTTTTTTACCAAATGTATCAGAATACATGCTGCTCCAAATGCATGACGAACAATTATTTATTTGCAAAATTTTACAAAAGAAACAAAGAAAATATGTTTTTTTTTCTTCAAAATTGTAGGTCTTTTTTCATTTATTTAGCAAAAAATAAAAAAACCCAGTGGTGATTAAATACCAAAAGAAAGCTCTATGTGTGTGAATAAAATACTAAAAATTGATTTTGGGTACAGTGTTGCATGGCCACACAATTGTCATTTAAAGTGTGAAGCCGTGTACACACGATAGGTTTTACTGATAAACAGTCCGATGGACTGTTTTCATCGGACAAACCAATCGTGTATGGGCCCCATCGGTCTTTTTTCCATTGGTGTTTAAAAATAGAACATGTTTTAAATTTATCAGATGGTTAAAAAAACGATAGCAAATTACTATCGTCTGTGGGGAACTCCATCGGATAAAAAACCCACGCATGCTCCGAATCAAGTCGACGCATGCTCAGAATCAATAAACTTAATTTTTCTCAGCTCATCGGAGTGTTTTACGTCACCGCGTTTAAAACCTTCGGTTTTTTGACTGATGGTGTGTGGGCAAGACTGATGGAAGACAGTTTCATCGGATTTCCGATGGAAAAAAACATTGGATTAGAATCCATAGGATATCCGATCGTGTGTACAGGGCTTGAGAGTGTTGAAAGCTGAAAATTGGCCTGGCAGGAAGGGGGTGAAAGTGCTCGATATTGAAGTGGTTAAAAAAATCTTTGTACTGCATATAATTGCAACTTGAGCCATTTTGAAATGTATTGTTGTTACAAATAACCTTTCTATTTCAATTTGCAGTCAGCTACAATTTTCTAAAACGGACACAAAATGTAAATGTCATTTCCTTATAACTTGAGATGAGCAAGAAAACAAAAAATTCAATCTTCCAGCAATTTTCAGGATTTACACCAAAAACCCAACCAGAGAAACTTCAGCCCCTGAATTTGCAGACCTAGAAAATTAGAATAGATAGTCAGTTGCTGAGATTACAACAGCAAGATTGAAAAGCGATATTTTCTCCCTAAAACAATAAAACATTTGGTATACGAAGAGTGTTGGCCATGAATTTGTCTTGCATACAATGGGCACACAATTGTTGGCCAACAAACTATTAACATGCAGCAAAATCCATCTACCCATCAGGAGCTCTGGTGAACAGGTGCATAGTCTCCGCACCTCAGGTGAGCCTGCGCCATCAGCAAAGGTGTACCTACCTACTAGACTTGTGCACAACGGAAAAATTCGTTCCGTTTCGGTTCGTTTCTTTCCGGTCCTGTTGATTCGTAATCATTCGTAATTTTGCTAGACGGGATTTTTCGTGTTCGGACTCATTCGTATTTTTGCAAGCGACATTTTTCGTTGAATTTTTTGTTGCTTTATAATTCGTACTTTCGGTAGAGTACGTTGTTTTTCGTTGATTCTGGACACAACTCCTACTTTCGTAACTTTTTTTGGGTTCGTTGATTCGTAATTTTCCGTGTCTCTCTCACAACGACGCTGCCTATTATGCCTAATGTGCTTCGAATGGATTTGTACTTTTCTAAATACATAGCGGTTATTTGTAACGATTCGAAATCTCGTATTTTACTTTCGTTTTTTACATGCGGCTATAGGCTCCGCCCCTGTACACCATTTTGAGAGGATTCAGCACGGTGAGGGAGAAGCAGAGAGCAGAGCAGAGTGAGTGTTATTGTGCTTCGAATGGATTTGAAATCTCGTATTTTACTTTCGTTTTTTCATGCGGCTATAGCCTCCGCCCCTGTACACCATTTTGAGAGGGAGTTCAGCATGGTGAGGGAGAAGCAGAGAGCAGAGTGAGTGTTATTGTGCTTCGAATGGATTCGTACATTCGTAACTTTTTTCATAACGAATTATGCCGAAGACCTTCGGGCATTCGCTATTTTGCGGTATAATTTATTTCGGATTCGGTTTTATTCGTAATTGCTCTGTTCGGAAATTCGAATGCTTCCGAATGTCCGAAAGTTGCTAAATTTGGACGATTTTTGATTCGTTACGAAACGAATTGCACAAGCCTACTACCTACCTGTGTACCTATCCTGCTGGTCATGGGTAGTTCCACTGCTACTATAGCAACTGGTCTTCGAGCGTGACCCCTGATCGTGACACTCACTCTGTATGCCTGGGTTTGTCCCACATAATGCAGCAGGTTCTGCTTAGACTTCACATGATGGCAATAAATAACATGCTGATAGGAATGGGGTTGGAGGGAGATAGTGGGAATTTATAGATCAGGTATTTGAAATATCTATAGACATGGATGCCATGCTATGCGTGCTGGGCTGGATAGAGGGAGAAGGCAAACCAGGAAATATCCAACTCACAATCCTGAGATGTTTATTCCAGGCAGGGAAACTGATTGCTCAAAGATGGCAATCTCCCATATCCCAGTCCAGGAGAGAATGGGAGCAAGGCATGAATGTGGTGATTCTGAAGGAAAGGACTTCATTTATTAGACAAGGAGCCCTTAAGAAATTTGATAAGATCTGGAAACTGTGGGTTGAGAAAAAAAGTATAAACATCAATAGCTAAAGAGATGATCGAGTAGGAAAAGGGAAGGAAAATATATAAAAGACGAGTGGTTATCTAAGGGAAGATAGGTGCGGGGTGAAAGGTGAATGAAAGGACTGGAAGTGAGACTGGGTTGACTCAAGGATGTTTGTTTGGGATAGGGAAGGAAGTGGCACATAGGGTTTGAAGGAAACTAGCTAAGAGAGGGGGGTTCTTTTTCTTATCCACTAATTTTATAGATGTATGATATTTTTGTCTCCCTCGTTTTATATTAAAGAGAGAGGGGTGGAGTGGGAGGGCAATGTGGGTTTTGGGAAATTAATGATGTGTTGTATAATGGAAAATGTTTAATAAAGATATAAAGTTTAAAAAAAATAAAACATTGTAGCAAAGTGTAATTTCTTCAGTGTTGTCACATTAACCACTTAAGCCCCGGACAATTTTGTAGCTAAAGGACCAGGCTACTTTTTGCGGCACTGCGTCGCTTTAACTGACAATTGCGCGGTCGTGCGACGTGGCTCCCAAACAAAATTGGCGTCCTTTTTTCCCACAAATAGAGCTTTCTTTTGGTGGTATTTGATCACCTCTGCGGTTTTTTATTTTTTGCGCTGTAGACAAAAATAGAGCAACAGTTTTGAAAAAAAAATTCTATATTTTTTACTTTTTGCTATAATAAATATCCCCAAAAAAATCTCTAAAAAAACTTTTTTTTTTCCTCAGTATAGGCTGATACATATTCTTCTACATATTTTTGGTAAAAAAAAATCACAATAAGCGTTTATTGGTTTGCGCAAAAGTTGTAGCGTCTACAAAATAGGGGATAGTTTTATAGCATTTTTATTAATATTTTTTTTTTTACTAGTAATGGCGGCAATCAGCGATTTTTTATTGTGACTGCGACATTATGGCGGACACATCGGACACTTTTGACACTATTTTGGAACCATTGTCATTTTTACAGCGATCAGTGCTATAAAAATGCACTGATTACTGTGAAAATGACACTGCCAGTGAAGGGGTTAACATGTAGGGGGCGATGAAGGGGTTAAGTGTGACCTAATGTGTGATTCTTACTGTGTGGGGGCATGGCTTGGCGTGTGATGTCACTGATCGTCGTTCCCTATGACAGGGAACAGACGATCAGTGACAGTCTTACTAGTAAGCACGGGGAGAGGTTTGTTTACACTTACTCTCCCCGTTCTTCAGCTCTGTGACCCAATTGCGGTCACGGAGCTCAGGACCCACGGCTGTGCATCCTAAAGAGGACTTACCTGTACGTGCTTGTGCCCAGCCGTGCCATTCTGCCGACGTATATCGGCGTGAGGCGGTCCTTAAGTGGTTAAAAAATACATAGTAAAATATTTACAAAAATGTGAGGGGTGTGCTCAATTTTGTGATATATATATATGTATATATATATATATATATATGTATATATATATATATATATATATATGACTTTGGTGAAATATCAGCGATGTAAATAGACCCCTGATGTCTTACTTTCGAGACAGAGAAATGGAGTGATAACAGAGATTCCACAGCCCCTTTCTCTGCAGCCTCAGCTGCACTAGATAGTGAATGAATGGGAAGTGTGGGTTCCTATTCATTCACAAACTGAGGCATAGTTTACTATGCTCCAGTTATGAATGAATGAACACTCCACTCTCCATCCTGAAACCTCACTCTCTGTGCCTACAGCAGCATTTGACAGAAGAGGAGAGAAGGGAAGCCAGTAGCGCTGTGGGGGGAGAGGAAGTCTGGGCAGCAGGGGGAATCTGTAGGATGATTAGGGTGGCACGCACTGTGCGCATGAGACTGCCCTATTTAGCACACAAGAAGGTGGAAGTAAATGGAAAGCACTGAAGTTTGCTAAAATCCAGTGCCTTGTATTTAACTAAAATTGAGAGAAGTTACTTTATAAAACATTACACCGACAATTTAACATATGAAATTGCTTTGTCCTTTGAAGTGTAATAAAACTGTTCTCTTTAGGGAGCCAAAAACTTGCCCTTACACTGAATGTGAGATATTTTCCCCTGTGGGTCTGGTTTTGCAGTTTTTTTCCTGCAATTTCATGATATCAGTTTAACTTTTTATTTAGTTTTTAGCTAGAGTGGAACATTTTTAAAACAGGCGCTGAATTTAAATTCTTTAAGGGTCACTGAAATTGTCACGGGCACACTGGTCCCAGGTTTGGTAGCACTCCACAAATGGGGATTGCCCTCAGAAACAGGGAAAGGAGCCAGAGTTGAGCACCTACATACATACAATCCAATGAGGGCACCAAACAAATGTCCGTGAGTGCAAGATTTTTAATGATTCATAGCAGAAAAAAATCAATGCATTTTGGGGGGCCAAACACACTCCCCCTTCATCAGGGCTTAGGAATTTTGACTGTGCTTAACCACTTAAGCCCCGGACCATTTGGTAGCTAAAGGACCAGAGGTGATTTCAGAATTTTGCACTGCGCTGCTTTAACTGTAAATTGTGCAGACATGCAATGTTGTATCCAAACAAAATTTGCGTCCTTTTCTTCCCACAAATAGAGATTTCTTTTAATAGTATTTGATTGCCTCTGCGATTTTTATTTTTTGCGATATAAACGGAAAAAGACCGAAAATTTTGAAAAAAAATGATATTTTCTACTTTTTGTTATAAGAAAAATCGAATAAACTCAATTTTAGTCATACATTTAGGCCAAAATGTATTCAGCCACATGTCTTTAGTAAAAAAAATGTCAATAAGCGTATATTTATTGGTTTGCGCAAAAGTTATAGCGTCTACAAACTAGGGTACATTTTCTGGAATTTACACAGCTTTTAATTTATGACTGCCTATCTCATTTCTTGAGGTGCTAAAATGGCAGGGCAGTACAAACCCCCCCCCCCCCCCCCAAATGACCTAATTTCGGAAAGTAGACATCCCAAGGAAATTGCTGAGAGGCATGTTGAGCCCATTGAATATTTTTTTTTTTTTGTCTCAAGTGATTGAATAATGACAAAAAAAAAAAAAAATTACAAAAAGTTGTCACTAAATGATATATTGCTCACACATGCCATGGTTATATGTGGAATTGCACCCCAAAATACATTTTGCTGCTTCTCCTGAGTACGGGGATACCACATGTGTGGGACTTTTTAGGAGCCTAGCCGCGTACTGGACCCCGAAAACTAAGCACCGCCTTCAGGATTTCTAGGCACAAATTTTTGATTTCACTCCTCACTACCTATCACAGTTTTGAAGGCCATAAAATGCCAAAATAGCACAACCCCCCCCCAAATGACCCCATTTTGGAAAGTAGACACCCCAAGCTATTTGCTGAGAGGCATAGTGAGTATTTTACAGCTCTCATTTGTTTTTGAAAATGAAGAAAGAAAATATATATATATTTTTTTCAATTTTCAAAACTTTGTGACAAAAAGAGAGCTCTGCAAAATACTCACAATACCTCTCAGCAAATAGCTTGGGGTGTCTACTTTCCGAAATGGGGTCATTTGGGGGGGTTTTGTGCCATCTGGGCATTCCATGGCCTCCGAAACTGTGATAGGCAGTGAGAAGTGAAAACAAAAATTTACACCCTTAGAAAGCCTGAAGGCGGTGCTTGGTTTTTGGGGTCCCGTACGCGGCTAGGCTCCCAAAAAGTCTTACACATGTGGTATCCCCGTACTCAGGAGAAGCAACAGAATGTATTTTGGGATGTAATTCCACATATGCCCATGGCATGTTTGAGCAATATATCATTTAGTGACAACTTTGTGCAAAAAAAATAAATAAATAAATTGTCTTCTTTCCGCAACTTGTGTCAACATATAAAATATTCCATAGACTCGACATGCCTTTCAGTATATAGCTTGGGGTGTCTACTTTCCAAAATAGGGTCATTTGGGGGGGGGGTTTGAACTGTTCTGGCATTTTATACACAACATTAGGAAGCTTACATCCACTCTTCTAACCACTTGAAGACAAAGCCCTTTTTGACACTTTTTGTTTACATGAAAACATTTTTTTTTTGCAAGAAAATTATGTTGAACCCCCAAACATTATATATATTTTTAAAGCAAAGGCCCTACAGATTAAAATGGTGGGTGTTGCATTTTTTTTTTCTACACAGTATTTGCACAGCGATTTTTCAAACGCATTTTTTGGGGAAAAAATACACTTTTTTTAATTTTAATGCACTAAAACACACTATATTGCCCAAATGTTTGAAGAAATAAAAAAGATGATCTTAGGCCGAGTACATAGATACCAAACACGACATGCTTTAAAATTTCGCACAAACGCGCATTGGCGACAAACTACATACATTCTTAAAAGCCTTTAAAAACCTTTACAGGTTACCCCGTTAGATTTACAGAGGAGGTCTACTGCTAAAATTACTGCCCTCGATCTGACCTTCGTGGTGATACCTCACATGCATGGTGCAATTGCTGTTTACATATGATGCCAGACCGACGCTTGCGTTCGCCATTGGGCAAGAGCAGGGCAGGACAAGGGTGCTTTTTTTTTTTTTTTTTATTATTAATTTTGCTTTTTTATTTTATTTTTAAATTGTTCCTTCCATATTTATTTATTTTTATCATTTTTATTGTTATCTCAGGGAATGTAAATATCCACTATGATAGCAATAGTTAGTGACAGGTACTCTTTTTTTAAAAAAACTGGGGTCTTCTAGACCCTAGATCTTTCCTCTGCCCTCAAAGCATCTGACCACACCAAGATCTGTGTGATAAAATGCTTTCCCAATTTCGCTTTTTATATCCGGGGGGGGGGGGGGACATTCCCTCCCACTGCTTGTAAAAGCAGTCCAGATGATACCTAAACCCGCAGGCATCATTCTGGTATAAACATTCAAAGTCCAGCAACATACCAGTACGTTGCTGGTCCTTGTTGGACATGTATTGTAATCTTTTTTTTTCATGCAGCCAGTTGGCTGAACGAAAAAAAAGATTGATCGGTGGGTATGCCCACCATTAGAATACCGCCCTTCATCCACCCACTTCTAATGATGGGCATACATGCACCATTTATATATGCCAAAGCATGGGGGCATCCTCCCAACAAAAAAGTTATGCCGCACACACATGGTCGGACTTTTCCACGGGCAAGCCTCTGTCGGAATTTCCGACCGTATGTAGGCGGCATTAGGAGCAAAATCGCTCCTCCGCTCCTTCGCCCCTGCTGCCCCAATGCTTCGGCATATATGCTTTTTTTTTTAACTGTGGTGGTGAAATCTCCTCCTACAGCACTGGAGTCGCAGGGATCAGGCCTGTCTCTGCAAACGCTGCAGTTATGTGTGTTGTGTTTTGTAAGTGACAGTGATCGATCGATACTGCACTTGGGTGGCCTGGGCTGGACAGAGGGGCAAAACGCAGGTGCTAGCAGGTATCTGGTCTGATCCCGCTAACACTGCGTTTTTGGGAACTCTAAACTGCTGGGGACGCTAGTATAGATCTGATCAGATCAGATATTGATCTGTTCAGATACTATACCACTAAGGGAGGTGTATGCTTCACGCGTGGGTGTTAGCGTTACTGGCACTAACCTGACGCTGCCTGGGGTGTGACGCAGACCCTCACTGAAGCTAAAACCTAATTGATATCACCCGCCGGGCGATCAGGGGGTTAAACTTTTATTGGGTTATATATACGGCGGGTGCCCTGACACTATAAAAAGCAAACTAACTAACCAGCGTCACCCGTAACACTTATATGGTGATCACTGGTGAAAGGGATAACTAGGGGCAATTAGGGGGTTAAAACCTTTATTAGATAATATATGGGGGTACCTGACGCTATAAAAACCTGCGGCGAACCTAAAAAAAATTACTGGCTACCGATCAGCATCACCGACACTAAGACAGCGATCAGAAAAACGATCGCTTAGCGACAGTGGTGATAGGGGGTGAAAGGGTTACCTGGGGGACGATCAAGGGGGTTTAACCTTTATTAGATAATATATGGGGGTACCTGACGCTATAAAAACCTGCGGTAAACCTAAAAAAAATGACTGGCTACCGATCTGCATCACCGACACTAAGACAGCGATCAGAAAAACTATTGCTTAGCGACAGTGGTGATAGGGGGTGAAAGGGTGACCTGGGGGGCGATCAAGGGGGTAAACCTTTATTAGATAATTTATGGGGGCACCTGACGCTATAAAAACCTGCGGCGAACCTAAAAAAAATTACTGGCTACCGATCTGCATCACAGACGCTAAGACAGCGATCAGAAAAATGATCGCTTAGCGACAGTGGTGATAGGGGGGTGAAAGGGTTACCTGGGGGCGATCAAGGGGGTTAAACCTTTATTAGATAATTTATGGGGGTACCTGACGCTATAAAAACCTGCGGTGAACCTAAAAAAATTACTGGCTACCGATCTGCATCACCGACGCTAAGACAGCGATCAGAAAAATTATTGCTTAGCGACGGCGGTGCTAGGGCGTGAAAGGGTTATCTGGGGGTGATCAGGGGGTTAAACCTTTATTAGGTAATATATAGGGGTACCTCACGCTATAAAAACCTGCGGCGAACCTAAAAAAAATTACTGGCTACCGATCTGCATCACAGACGCTAAGACAGCGATCAGAAAAATGATCGCTTAGCGACAGTGGTGATAGGGGGTGAAAGGGTTACCTGGGGGGCGATCAAGGGGGTTAAACCTTTATGAGATAATTTATGGGGGTACCCGACGCTATAAAAACCTGCGGCGAACCTAAAAAAAATTACTGGCTACCGATCTGCATCACTGACGCTATGACAGCGATCAGAAAAATGATCGCTTAGCGACGGCGGTGCTAGGGGGTGAAAGGGTTATCTGGGGGGTGATCAGGGGGTTAAACCTTTATTAGGTAATATATGGGGGTACCTGACGCTATAAAAACCTGCGGCGAACCTAAAAAAAATTACTGGCTACCGATCTGCATCACAGACGCTAAGACAGCGATCAGAAAAATGATCGCTTAGCGACAGTGGTGATAGGGGTGAAAGGGTTACCTGGGGGGCGATCAAGGGGGTTAAACCTTTATTAGATAATTTATGGGGGTACCCGACGCTAAAAAAACCTGCGGCGAACCTAAAAAAAATTACTGGCTACCGATCTGCATCACCAACGCTATGACAGCGATCAGAAAAATGATCGCTTAGCGACGGCGGTGCTAGGGGGTGAAAGGGTTATCTGGGAGGTGATCAGGGGGTTAAACCTTTATTAGGGTGGGTTAGGGGGCTACACTGGACCTAAAACTAACTTTAGTGACACTTTTACAGTCACAAATGTCACTGATTGCAGTGATCAGTAAATAAATGGTCACTGCAATCAGTGACACTGTGACTGGGGGCTGGGGGGTGATCTGGGGGGGCCTGGGGGGGCGATTTGTATGCCTATGTGTCCTGGTGTCAGTGTAGTGTTTTGTGCACTGACCTGTGTGTCTTCTCTTGTACGGCGCTCGGTATATGTGAGCGCCGCATGAGAGATAACATCACTTCCTCCTGCTTCCTCTGCCTGGGTTTACATTACAGGACAGAGGAAGCATTTTTATTCGCCGGGAGCGATCGTGGGGGGGTGGCCGGAATCGAACGGCCGTCCCCTCATCTTGGATCGCTCCCCAACGAATACCGACCACTCACTGTATAGGAGGGGGGTCCGATTGGACCCCCCAACTGTACAAAGGCAATCACGTACACTGTACGTGATTGTGCCTGTCGGTGCCATTCTGACGACGTACATATACAGTGAGCGGTCGTTAAGTGGTTAAACAAATTCAGGTAAGCAACTACCAAATAGATCTGCACTGTGATTTACTGCTTGAAACCGTTTCAGGGGGGTAGGTTAGGGTAGTGAATGCTACATTCAGTGACACTGGCATAACCTGCCCCCTGAAACTGTTCCAAGCAGTAAATCACAGTGCAAATCTTTATTGCTATCTGTGTCCTGAGAGGCTGAGTTGAGTGCCGGTCCATGCATGTGGGCGGATCCTGACCATATGGTCGTGATCTTTACTGAGCCTAGACCAGCTCTGTGATGTCAGCTGACAACGGGCTTCAGCCTGCTGTCTGCTGAAAACGGGTCACAGGAGTGCAGAACAAACTGTACTCCTGTGATCCACAAGAGAAGTACAGGGAAATGAGCTTTGGCTGTAGTTTTCCTTTAAGTAAATGTCCATTTATGCACAAGAATCATCTCATAATGTCTCCTACATGACTTCATCACAAGAAGATCTTGTGACTGCACATCAACTGACTCTGCTACTATGCCATGGGTTTAAGGCACCATTCAGTCTTCCTCCTCAGGGCATGGAACCTTTTTGCTACATCATAGTGCACCTTGCCAGTTTCAGTGTTTGATAATGCAACAAGATGTCACTGAGGAGAATGCTAAACTGTGTGAAGACTCCCAAATGTTAGAAGATTATTTTTCTGAGATATAAATCACTATGGAGGACACTGCTGAACCTAAGAGCAAAAGATTTGTTATTTCCCATGGTAATGGCAATAGGAATGATGGCAATGCCCACAAAACATAAAAAAAATAAAAAAGTAGTTTCCCTCCCCCCAACCTCAGGTGTGAAAAGGCCCCACTAATGCAATGCAGGCACCAGTTACAGTATCGCCAGACCAGTATACAGCAAGAGAATAGAAGCGCCAAATATTAAAAACACATACCACCAACCTTGACATAAAAATGGCCATGGCAATAGTATTGGTTTATATAACATTAATAATTAAAAATGGAAAACCTTATTACCGACCATGAATAGTAAATTAAAAAATTGTTCGGCCATTAAGACTCAAGCAATAAATGTCAGAAAGTTATGAAAAAAACTTAATTTAGTTATGTGGTCTGTCACAAGGGGTGACAGACCACATAAAAAGTACCACAACAAAAGCAGAAATAGGTAGGGGAGCTCCCAGTGATGTGAGTCCGTTCAATGGAGGCTGAGCTGCAGATCCAGTTGTTTTTATAGGGAAAATCAAGAGCCAAAGAAGACTCCAGAAGAGGACCGAGGAACAAATTTTCCCACCAAAGACACAGGAAAGGTAATCTGATGGGATTTCTTAAAGGGACCACACCAACTGTATTGGACACAACAAAGAGGGGACAGGGGGAGGGTGGGCACTGCAATTGCATGGAGATGGGCACAAATAAATTCTCACCCCCCTTCCTTTCTTGTGTTTTAATTTGACTATGGTCAATGTGATTGGGGTGCAGGAGAGGATGTGTCATTTCCCTAAATATTCTATAAGAAGTGCTTCTCTTTGCTATTTCAGGAGTGTTGGCGGTATGTGTTACATTGTTTTGTGTGTACAGTACTCATTTTGTCTGTTTTGTAGTAATACTACCTACACTGCAGAGCATATTTTCGCAACTTGCACCACTGGCATCTGCTTTGCATTTTGATTTAATTCCCAACTAATCCTTCAGTTTAAATCAGCTTAATACATTTCAGGTGCTTTAAAACAAAAAGGGTTTTGTGTCTTACAATTTGTTTACTTTCAAAATCAGCCACAGCCTAAGTAGAAAAGTATGTTCCCTGCATGCTGCAGAGTGGGGAACCTTGGTTTCTGTGGTGAAGCAGCAGTCTCTCTGCAGAGGTCTGACATGCCCCCTGCTCATATAAACCCAAAAATCTCATATATGTAAGCTTTAATAAGTTAATTTAACTTCAAACATAATTTTCAACCGAAATCTAAAATTATACCTTGTAATCCTAGCAAGTAGCTCCTTGTTGGGCACTTCCTGTTATAGGATGACAACACTGTTTCTGCCTCCTATTTGTTCTAATGAGTTGTCACACTGTCACACCCTACAAGCTTCAGTGCTGAAGCACATTAGATAATTGCACAGGCAAGGTCCTCTGTTGTCACCATGAGGAACCCCTCCCTAAAAGATCATTTGTAGACATTAAGTGGCTGCAAAAAAGCGAAGGAAATAAAAGAGGAAAAACAGTATTTTGTTTAAAAAAAAAAAAAAAACATGGAATTGTTCATGATATACTGTATAGTACCTTTGTGAAATAAATGTAATTCTGTTACGTTTTATTTGTACTTTCAGTACTGAAACGATCTTTTCTGGAGTGTTCATTACACAATTTTTCTAATGCTATTCCAGTTTTTATCATCGATAAAATCCAATTTGAATGCAAATGAAACACAGGCTTGGTAAGTGATTTTCACTGGGGTCAGGGTGGGTTCATGAGAGACAATTTATTACAGGGATGTCCGATAGAACATTTACAGTCAGGATTAACAAGTAATTAGATGGCCTTGTACCTGCTTGGTTGAGTGTGGACTTGCAGTAAGTGGTGTTTGAGCACAAAGGAGTTCTCCTGGCCTTGTCCTCCAAAACCTAACTCCATATTTCTGTACATTCTGGTAAACCTTGTTGACTTACTGTATATAAAAATACATTTCAGGAACTAATTTAAGCAGCAGTTGTAAGCGGGTAATTTGTGCAGTCTGTCATACCTATTCAGTAGGGCAGTGTAATGATCAAAGCTGAAGTGTAAAGTGAAGTAATCCGTAGCAGCACATAAGATTGCAGTATGCTGAGGACAAATTCTGGGTAATTGCAGTTTTCTAAGTTTTTTTATGTTTTTGATCAATTAAAAAAAAACTATAGCAAAATCTGGGAACCATAATTGACATATGCTTTCCCTGACTTTCCCCTGACAAGTGTGGGTCCATTCTACTTGGTGTCTCAGGTGACTCCAGTTCCCTACCCTTTCTTTCTCCCCCTTACTTAACTTTAAAATTTCTCTCTTGTCTTGTTTTCTGTTCCCTTTCTTTCGATGGGTTCTTCAGCCCTCTTTAGTTTATTGATATCCAGGACAACCTACTAAGGCCCCTTTCACACTAGTGGACCGTATGTCCGCTTTTTCATCCATCCGTTTACGGATGAAAAAGGGACATACATTGGTCCCTATGAGATCGCGGGTGTCAGCGGATGACACCCGATCTCCTCCATGTCCGCAATCCCCCGATTCTGCAGATGGAGGAAAATCCTATTTTTCTATCCGTCTGCAGAGCGGATCGGGTGAACACGGACAGACGGTCCGTGTTCATCCGATCCCCCCACAGGGGAGAGCGGAGATCTGACAGGGCGGTCCCTGCACAGTGTGCGGGGACCGCCCTGTCATCTGCTAGCTCAGCGGAGGTTTACGGGGCGGATCCTCAAGGATCTGTCCCGTGTGAAAGGGGCCTAAGGGGTCATTGACATATATGTCCTGGCTACTTTGGCAAATTATGGAGTTTTCCCCAATATATATATATATATATATATATATATATATATATATATACAGTGCCTTGAAAAATAATTCATACCCCTTGAAAAAATGTTGTACAAATAAATATCTGAAAAATGTGGCGTACATTTGTATTCAGCCCCCCTGAATCAATACTTTGGAGAACCACCTTTCGCTGCAATTACAACTGTAAGTATTTTTGGGTATGTCTCTATCAGCTTTGCACATCCATAGAGTGAAATTTTTGCCCATTCTTCTTCGCAAAATAGCTCAAGCTTCGTCAGATTGAATGGAGAGTTTATGTGAACAGAAATTTTTTAAGTCTTACCACATATTCTCAATTGGATTTAGGTCTGGACTTTGACTGGGCCATTCTAACACATGAATATGCTTTGACCTAAGCCACTCCATTGTAGCTCTGGCTTGTATGTTTAGGGTCGTTGTTCTGCTGGAAGGTGAACCTTCACCCCAGTCTCAAGTCTTTTTCAGACTCATATGCCCTGTACACATGATAGGAATTTCCTATGGGCTAAAATCTGATGTAATTTTCTGTCAGAATTCCGTTCAAGCTGTCTTCCATCAGTCTTGCATACACATTGTCAGACTAAATTCCGACCGTCCAAAGCACAGTGACGCAAAACACTACGATGAGCCCAGAAAAATGAAGTTCAATGCTTTTGAGCATGCGTCGATTTGATTCTGAGCATGTGTGGGTTTTTTCTCTGACGGAGTTCCACACAGACGATCGGAATTTCCCATAGGATTTTTTTCCATCAGAAAAATTTAGAACATGTTCTATTTTCTAAAATCCTATGGAAAAAAGTCTGATGGGCCCACACACGATAGGAATTTCTGATGAAAAAATTCCATCAGACTTTTTTTATCAGAAATTCCTATCGTGTGTACAGGGCATAACAGGTTTTCTTCTAAGACTGTCCTGTATTTGGCTTAATCCATCTTCCCATCAACTCTGACCAGCGTCCCTGTGCCTGCTAAAGAAAAGCATCCCCACAACACGACGCTGCCACCGCCATGTTTCACGGTGGGGATGGTGTGTTTAGGGTGATGTGCAGTGTTAGTATTCAGCCACACATTGTTACATTTTGGTCTCATCTGACCTGAACATCTTCTTCCACATGTTTGCTGTGTCCATCACATGGCTTCTAGCAAACTGCAAATGTGACTTCTTAAGGCTTTCTTTCAGCAATGGCTTTCTTCTTGCCACTCTTCCATAAAGGCCATATTTATGGACTGCACAACTAATAGTTGTTCTATGGACAAATTCTCCCACCTGAGCTGTGGATCTCTGCAGCTCCTCCAGATTTACCATGGGCCTCTTGGCTGCTTTTCTGATTAATGCTCTCCTTGCAAGGCCTGTCAGTTTAGGTGGATGGACGTGTCTTGGTAGGTTTGCAGTTGTACCATACTCTTTCCATTTTCAGGTGATGGATTGAACAGTGCTCCGTGAGATGTTCAAAGCTTGGGATATTTATTTTATAACCTAACCCGGCTTTAAACTTTTCCACAACTTTATCCCTGACTTGTCTGGCGTGTTCCTTGGCTTTCATGATGCTGTTTGTTCACTAAAGTTCTCTAACAAACCTCTGAGGGCTTCACAGAACAGCTGTATTTATACTGAGATTAAATTACACACAGGTGGGCTCTATTTACTAATTAGATGACTTCTGAAGGCAATTGGTTCCACTGGATTTTAGTTAGGGGTATCAGAGTAAAGAGGGCTGAATACAAATGCACGCCACACTTTTCAGATATTTATTTGTTAATGAAATTGAAAATCATTTATAATTTTCCTTCCACTTCACAATTATGTGCCACTTTGTGTTGGTCTATCACATAAAATCCCAATAAAATATATTTCGGTTTTTGGTTGTGTAGCGGTTATGTGCTTTTCTGTTTTGAATCTGGTGGGGAAACTGTGATGTATGGTTCCCTGGGGCCCACCGGGTGGCGCTGTCACTTTGGGCCAGGGGTTGAGCAATCGTTGCAGTGTCGTACCTCTTTTTGGCCTCTCTCAGCGGTTGTATGGTGGGGCGGGGGAACCCGCCGTGCTTGCTGGGAGAGGGTATAAAGGGGCGGCCATTTTTGGTGGCGGGAGTCGAGCCCCGGGCACCTTCAGCCTGAGGGCGGTAGTTCGTGTCGGTCCTCTAGGCGGCCTAGGCCTGGAGGACGTTCGGAGGTCGTGTTCCATCCCAGGCACCTTTAGCCTGGGGTGAGGTACTGGGATGGAGATCCGGGACTGAGGGTCCCGGATTAAGGCTATGCGAGGGAGGAACTTCCTAGGGGACCCCGGGAGTGGGTACCCGATACCAGTGGTGTAAGGGAACGGAGGGGGTACTTACCTGAAGACCTGGTGCAGCAAATTGCCAGTGATGGGTGAGCCTCCGGAGACCACCGGGAGGGATGTCTTCCTCGATTGGGAGCAGAAATCTACTTCTGGGAAGGAAGTAGGAGAGTTCATTGTGCCTGGGCCTACTTGCATCCACACCCCCTGTCTGTTCTGTTCGTTGAGGGAGTCCAACTGATTGTGCTCGCTTTTACATTGAGAAGAATAAAGGAGTGTTGGACTTTAATGGTGTGGGGCTCATTTACTGGCAGACACTGTTCAAGAAACCAGGAGGAGGCTCCAGATGTAGAACACCGACCTGAAGGTAAAAGAGAATTGTCTCCCACTACACACACATCTGCAGTGGGAACTTGGCGTGGTGACCTCGCTCTCTCTCCTCAGAGGTACCCCTAGACAAAAGCCAGAGCCAGAAGAACTGCTAGAAAAGAGGAGAGAGAAGGCCGCTACAGTTGTAACATGATAAAATGTGTAAAAATTCAAGGGGTATGAATACTTTTTCAAGGCGCTGAATTGTGTTTGGGTTTACATGTGCCTGTTTGAGAAGGAGGTCCTCCCTCCTTTACTTACAGTATACTGTGTACATATATTTATGTTTTCTATGTTGCCAGTCGTAGCCCATGTGTGGGTGGACTAGGTGCATTTGTACTACTTTATATATTGATATGCCTGCAATAAAAATTATTAAACAAGAACCAAAAAAGCCTAGTCCCATGAAGAAACAGCATATATATCTATATATATATATATATATATATATATAACGTTTCCAGTGGCTCATATCTTTAAATGCCACTGTTTCATCTTTCTCTAATGGCAGCAGGTATTCAATAAGTCAGATATCTGTTCCCCCAATTTTCTCAATATGAACCCTGCTTTTCAGCCTCGTCCAATTAGAGATTGCCTTGTGTTCACTGAGAAAATGGAGATAGTTTCTTAAACGGCACCTGTGCCATGTGTGCAACGTTCGGTGTTCACTAACTAGAATCAGAATAAGTGCAGCGCTGAATACAAAGTATCCCCTGAGGGATACTTCTGTGTTCACTAAGCAGCAGACAGCCATTTCGCATGGGACCCAAAAACTAGTGGAAATCACTGTAGTAGTGGTGCCTACTACAGTCATTTTCAGCTTCCACTGTGATCCCACAGGTATGGCACTTACATACTCCCATTGGTCCAAGTTGCCTTTCCTAAACTTCAGCTTTAAGCCTAGGTTCACATATGTGTGGATCGGGAACGCGTGTATAATTGTGCACATTCCGGACCCACAGGCAAAACACGCTGCTTTTTACCAGGAGAGTTTACACTTGTGTGAAACAGCAGGGTGCCACAGCACCATGAGATTCTGTGAATTGCATTTTTAATCACTTGCCGACCGCCGCACGCAGATGTACGTCGACAGAATGGGACAGACAGGCAAATGGGCGTACCTGTACGTCCCTTTATACTTGCCACCCAGCGGGCACGCGCCTCGTGAGCGTGTTCGCGGGTCCCAGGAACTCGATGTTCCCGGGCGGCCCGCGATTGCGGTTGGCAAAGGCAGAACAGGGGGATTCCTTTGTAGACAAGGCATTCCCCTATTCTGCCTAGTGACATGTCACTGATGGCTGTACCCCGTGATCGGGAACGGTCATCAGTGACGTGTCACGTGTAGCCACTCCACCTAACAGTAAGAATCACTCCCTAGTACTGACTTAACCCCTACAGCGCCACCTAGTGGTTAACCCCTTCACTGCCAGTGTCATTTTCACGGTAATCAGTGCATTTTTATAACACTGATTGCTGTAAAAATGACAATGGTCCCAAAAATGTGTCAAAAGTGTCCGATGTGTCCGCCATAATGTCGCAGTCACAATAAAAATCGCTGATCGACGCCATTACTAGTTAAAAAAAAATATTAATAAAAATGCCATAAAACTATCCCCTATTTTGTAGACGCTAGAACTTTTGCGCAAACCGATCAATAAACGCTTATTGCAATTTTTTTTACCAAAAATACGTAGAAGAATATGTTTCGGCCTAAACTGAGGAAAAAAATATTTTTTTATATATTTTTTGGGGATATTTATTATAGCAAAAACTAAAAAATATAGAATTTTTTTCAAAATTGTCGCTCTATTTTTGTTTATAGCGCAAAAAATAAAAACCGCAGAGGTGATCAAATACCACCAAAAGAAAGCTCTATTTGTAGGAAAAAAAGGACATCAATTTTGTTTGTGAGCCACGTCGCACGACCGCGCAATTGTCAGGGACTTTTTTGCACACATTTCCTGATGGTACAGCAGCCTATTCAAATGAATAAGCTGCACCGCAATGTGCCCACACAAACACGCATGCACGACCTGCACATATGTGAACCTACCGTAAGTATTCACACATTTTTTGGGCGAATAATGTAGTGCTCCTGGTAATATGTGAACCCAAGATCCAGAGCTGCAAGATAGAATTGCACATTACTAGGTCACCAGTAGGGATGAGCTTCGTGTTCGAGTCGAACATACGTTCGACTCGAACATTGGCTGTTCGATCGTTCGACGAAGATCGAACGATTTGGGCCGTTCGCGCCAAATTCGAGTGACGCGAACGGCCCACAATGCACTACGCCATCGCAGTGTCATCCAGGCGCTGTGATTGGCCAAGCATGCACTGTGACCCCGCATGCTTGGCCAATCACAGCGCCGGCAGCGAGGAGAGCAATGATTGGCCACAGGCAGGATGCCTGTGGCCAATTATTGCTGAGGGTGTTTAGTACACGCCCCACACTATAAAAGGCCGCCAGCACGGCGGCCTAGTGTAGTGTGTTCCGGAGCAGGGATAGAGTAGCATAGGCAGGGACAGTGACTGTTATTTCTTTCTTGCTTAACCTGGATTCCTTTAGTTTAGGGAAAGAGAAGGATAGGTAGGGAGAGTGTCAGTGTGTTTTGTGCTTCTGCTATAGTGTGCTTAAAAAAAAACATTTATTCTAGGGACAGAAAACTCTAGGTAGGGACAGTGTCAGTTTCTTTCACTCTGCAAGTCCTTGTTTCCAGGGACCTGGAAGGACAGTGAGTGAATTGTCCTTTTGCTATATTGTGATTAAAAAAAACATTTATTCTAGGGACAGAAAACTCTAGGTAGGGACAGTGTCAGTTTCTTTCACTCTGCAAGTCCTTGTTTCCAGGGACCTGGAAGGACAGTGAGTGAATTGTCCTTTTGCTATATTGTGATTAAAAAAAACATTTATTCTAGGGACAGAAAACTCTAGGTAGGGACAGTGTCAGTTTCTTTCACTCTGCAAGTCCTTGTTTCCAGGGACCTGGAAGGACAGTGAGTGAATTGTCCTTTTGCTATATTGTGATTAAAAAAAACATTTTTTTCTAGGGACAGAAAACTGTAGGTAGGGAGAGTATTTTTTTTCTTTCACTCTGCAAGTCCTTGTTTCCAGGGACCTGTAAGGACAGTGAGTTAATTGTCCTTGTGCTATATTGTGCTGAAAAAAACATTTATTCCAGGGACAGAAAACTCTAGGTAGGGACAGTGTCAGTTTCTTTCACTCTGCAAGTCCTTGTTTCCAGGGACCTGGAAGGACAGTGAGTGAATTGTCCTTTTGCTATATTGTGATTAAAAAAAACATTTTTTTCTAGGGACAGAAAACTGTAGGTAGGGAGAGTATTTTTTTTCTTTCACTCTGCAAGTCCTTGTTTCCAGGGACCTGTAAGGACAGTGAGTTAATTGTCCTTGTGCTATATTGTGCTGAAAAAAACATTTATTCCAGGGACAGAAAACTCTAGGTAGGGACAGTGTCAGTTTCTTTCACTCTGCAAGTCCTTGTTTCCAGGGACCTGGAAGGACAGTGAGTGAATTGTCCTTTTGCTATATTGTGATTAAAAAAAACATTTTTTTCTAGGGACAGAAAACTGTAGGTAGGGAGAGTGTTTTTTTTCTTTCACTCTGCAAGTCCTTGTTTCCAGGGACCTGTAAGGACAGTGAGTTAATTTTCCTTGTGCTATATTGTGATTAAAAAAAACATTTATTCTAGGGACAGAAAACTCTAGGTAGGGACAGTGTCAGTTTCTTTCACTCTGCAAGTCCTTGTTTCCAGGGACCTGGAAGGACAGTGAGTGAATTGTCCTTTTGCTATATTGTGATTAAAAAAAACATTTTTTTCTAGGGACAGAAAACTGTAGGTAGGGAGAGTATTTTTTTTCTTTCACTCTGCAAGTCCTTGTTTCCAGGGACCTGTAAGGACAGTGAGTTAATTGTCCTTGTGCTATATTGTGCTGAAAAAAACATTTATTCCAGGGACAGAAAACTCTAGGTAGGGACAGTGTCAGTTTCTTTCACTCTGCAAGTCCTTGTTTCCAGGGACCTGGAAGGACAGTGAGTGAATTGTCCTTTTGCTATATTGTGATAAAAAAAAACATTTTTTTCTAGGGACAGAAAACTGTAGGTAGGGAGAGTGTTTTTTTTCTTTCACTCTGCAAGTCCTTGTTTCCAGGGACCTGTAAGGACAGTGAGTTAATTTTCCTTGTGCTATATTGTGATTAAAAAAAACATTTATTCTAGGGACAGAAAACTCTAGGTAGGGACAGTGTCAGTTTCTTTCACTCTGCAAGTCCTTGTTTCCAGGGACCTGGAAGGACAGTGAGTGAATTGTCCTTTTGCTATATTGTGATTAAAAAAAACATTTTTTTCTAGGGACAGAAAACTGTAGGTAGGGAGAGTGTTTTTTTTCTTTCACTCTGCAAGTCCTTGTTTCCAGGGACCTGTAAGGACAGTGAGTTAATTTTCCTTGTGCTATATTGTGATTAAAAAAAACATTTATTCTAGGGACAGAAAACTCTAGGTAGGGACAGTGTCAGTTTCTTTCACTCTGCAAGTCCTTGTTTCCAGGGACCTGGAAGGACAGTGAGTGAATTGTCCTTTTGCTATATTGTGATTAAAAAAAACATTTATTCTAGGGACAGAAAACTCTAGGTAGGGACAGTGTCAGTTTCTTTCACTCTGCAAGTCCTTGTTTCCAGGGACCTGGAAGGACAGTGAGTGAATTGTCCTTTTGCTATATTGTGATTAAAAAAACCATTTTTTTCTAGGGACAGAAAACTGTAGGTAGGGAGAGTATTTTTTTTCTTTCACTCTGCAAGTCCTTGTTTCCAGGGACCTGTAAGGACAGTGAGTTAATTTTCCTTGTGCTATATTGTGATTAAAAAAAACATTTATTCTAGGGACAGAAAACTCTAGGTAGGGACAGTGTCAGTTTCTTTCACTCTGCAAGTCCTTGTTTCCAGGGACCTGGAAGGACAGTGAGTGAATTGTCCTTTTGCTATATTGTGATTAAAAAAAACATTTATTCTAGGGACAGAAAACTCTAGGTAGGGACAGTGTCAGTTTCTTTCACTCTGCAAGTCCTTGTTTCCAGGGACCTGGAAGGACAGTGAGTGAATTGTCCTTTTGCTATATTGTGATTAAAAAAAACATTTTTTTCTAGGGACAGAAAACTGTAGGTAGGGAGAGTATTTTTTTTCTTTCACTCTGCAAGTCCTTGTTTCCAGGGACCTGTAAGGACAGTGAGTTAATTTTCCTTGTGCTATATTGTGATTAAAAAAAAACATTTATTCTAGGGACAGAAAACTCTAGGTAGGGACAGTGTCAGTTTCTTTCACTCTGCAAGTCCTTGTTTCCAGGGACCTGGAAGGACAGTGAGTGAATTGTCCTTTTGCTATATTGTGATTAAAAAAAACATTTATTCTAGGGACAGAAAACTCTAGGTAGGGACAGTGTCAGTTTCTTTCACTCTGCAAGTCCTTGTTTCCAGGGACCTGGAAGGACAGTGAGTGAATTGTCCTTTTGCTATATTGTGATTAAAAAAAACATTTTTTTCTAGGGACAGAAAACTGTAGGTAGGGAGAGTATTTTTTTTCTTTCACTCTGCAAGTCCTTGTTTCCAGGGACCTGTAAGGACAGTGAGTTAATTGTCCTTGTGCTATATTGTGCTGAAAAAAACATTTATTCCAGGGACAGAAAACTCTAGGTAGGGACAGTGTCAGTTTCTTTCACTCTGCAAGTCCTTGTTTCCAGGGACCTGGAAGGACAGTGAGTGAATTGTCCTTTTGCTATATTGTGATTAAAAAAAACATTTTTTTCTAGGGACAGAAAACTGTAGGTAGGGAGAGTATTTTTTTTCTTTCACTCTGCAAGTCCTTGTTTCCAGGGACCTGTAAGGACAGTGAGTTAATTGTCCTTGTGCTATATTGTGCTGAAAAAAACATTTATTCCAGGGACAGAAAACTCTAGGTAGGGACAGTGTCAGTTTCTTTCACTCTGCAAGTCCTTGTTTCCAGGGACCTGGAAGGACACTGAGTGAATTGTCCTTTTGCTATATTGTGATTAAAAAAAACATTTTTTTCTAGGGACAGAAAACTGTAGGTAGGGAGAGTGTTTTTTTTCTTTCACTCTGCAAGTCCTTGTTTCCAGGGACCTGTAAGGACAGTGAGTTAATTTTCCTTGTGCTATATTGTGATTAAAAAAAACATTTATTCTAGGGACAGAAAACTCTAGGTAGGGACAGTGTCAGTTTCTTTCACTCTGCAAGTCCTTGTTTCCAGGGACCTGGAAGGACAGTGAGTGAATTGTCCTTTTGCTATATTGTGATTAAAAAAAACATTTTTTTCTAGGGACAGAAAACTGTAGGTAGGGAGAGTATTTTTTTTCTTTCACTCTGCAAGTCCTTGTTTCCAGGGACCTGTAAGGACAGTGAGTTAATTGTTCTTGTGCTATATTGTGCTGAAAAAAACATTTATTCCAGGGACAGAAAACTCTAGGTAGGGACAGTGTCAGTTTCTTTCACTCTGCAAGTCCTTGTTTCCAGGGACCTGGAAGGACAGTGAGTGAATTGTCCTTTTGCTATATTGTGATAAAAAAAAACATTTTTTTCTAGGGACAGAAAACTGTAGGTAGGGAGAGTGTTTTTTTTCTTTCACTCTGCAAGTCCTTGTTTCCAGGGACCTGTAAGGACAGTGAGTTAATTTTCCTTGTGCTATATTGTGATTAAAAAAAACATTTATTCTAGGGACAGAAAACTCTAGGTAGGGACAGTGTCAGTTTCTTTCACTCTGCAAGTCCTTGTTTCCAGGGACCTGGAAGGACAGTGAGTGAATTGTCCTTTTGCTATATTGTGATTAAAAAAAACATTTTTTTCTAGGGACAGAAAACTGTAGGTAGGGAGAGTGTTTTTTTTCTTTCACTCTGCAAGTCCTTGTTTCCAGGGACCTGTAAGGACAGTGAGTTAATTTTCCTTGTGCTATATTGTGATTAAAAAAAACATTTATTCTAGGGACAGAAAACTCTAGGTAGGGACAGTGTCAGTTTCTTTCACTCTGCAAGTCCTTGTTTCCAGGGACCTGGAAGGACAGTGAGTGAATTGTCCTTTTGCTATATTGTGATTAAAAAAAACATTTATTCTAGGGACAGAAAACTCTAGGTAGGGACAGTGTCAGTTTCTTTCACTCTGCAAGTCCTTGTTTCCAGGGACCTGGAAGGACAGTGAGTGAATTGTCCTTTTGCTATATTGTGATTAAAAAAAACATTTTTTTCTAGGGACAGAAAACTGTAGGTAGGGAGAGTGTTTTTTTTCTTTCACTCTGCAAGTCCTTGTTTCCAGGGACCTGTAAGGACAGTGAGTTAATTTTCCTTGTGCTATATTGTGATTAAAAAAAACATTTATTCTAGGGACAGAAAACTCTAGGTAGGGACAGTGTCAGTTTCTTTCACTCTGCAAGTCCTTGTTTCCAGGGACCTGGAAGGACAGTGAGTGAATTGTCCTTTTGCTATATTGTGATTAAAAAAAACATTTTTTTCTAGGGACAGAAAACTGTAGGTAGGGAGAGTATTTTTTTTCTTTCACTCTGCAAGTCCTTGTTTCCAGGGACCTGTAAGGACAGTGAGTTAATTGTCCTTGTGCTATATTGTGCTGAAAAAAACATTTATTCCAGGGACAGAAAACTCTAGGTAGGGACAGTGTCAGTTTCTTTCACTCTGCAAGTCCTTGTTTCCAGGGACCTGGAAGGACAGTGAGTGAATTGTCCTTTTGCTATATTGTGATTAAAAAAAACATTTTTTTCTAGGGACAGAAAACTGTAGGTAGGGAGAGTGTTTTTTTTCTTTCACTCTGCAAGTCCTTGTTTCCAGGGACCTGTAAGGACAGTGAGTTAATTTTCCTTGTGCTATATTGTGATTAAAAAAAACATTTTTTCTAGGGACAGAAAACTGTAGGTAGGGAGAGTGTTTTTTTTCTTTCACTCTGCAAGTCCTTGTTTCCAGGGACAGAGAAGGACACCTGAAGGTAGCCCTTATTGCTTTTTTCCCATCTCCCTGCAGGCCATCTATTAGAATGTCTGGAAGGCAAACAAGGAGAGGCAGACAGTCAGGAGGCAATAAAAGAGGGCAAGCAGGCTCTGTGTCTGGGGGCAACAGTGCTGGTCGTGGACGCGGTGCATTGTCATCAGCACATGGCCATGGGACACGCTTGTCCTTCTTTTCGGCAGCTGGACATGTTGAGCCACATCATGCCGAAGACTTGGTAGAGTGGATGACCAAGCCCTCCTCCTCCTCCTCATCCTCTCTCACCCAGGCTCAGGGTACTGGAAAAGCAGCTGCCAAAGCGTCGTCTTCCCTGGTATCAATGTCAGACAAATCATCAGTCACTCCTTCCCTAGACCCACCATGTCCTCCTCCTGAGGAGTCCCCCGAACTGTTTCAGCACAGTGTTGGGTACATGCTCCAGGAGGATGCCCAGCGTTTCGAAGGGTCTGATGATGAAACCCAGCTAGAGGAAGGCAGTAGCGTGAGAGCAGACAGAGGGGATGCTCAAGAAGGACACCAATCTGGCAGTCATGTTCCAGCAGCTGCAGCATACTGCCAGATTGGCTCCAGTGATGAGGAGGGAGGGGATGATGAGGTCAATGACTCCACGTGGGTGCCTAATAGGAGAGAGGAGGAGGAGGAGGATGAGGAGGAGGCACATCTCCAACGAGGCAGGATGCCCTTTGGTGGCCAGCGTAAGGGCAGTACACCGACGGAATCACACCGCAGAGCTCCGCCTGTGCAGGGCGCTGCCTCTGCCCGTCATTCAAAAAGTTCTTTGGTGTGGGCCTTTTTTGAGGCTAGTGCATCAGATCGCACAGCTGCTGTTTGCAACATATGTCTCAAGCGTATATCGCATGGCCAAAACATCAGCCGCTTGGGTACCACATGCCTGACCAGACATATGTTGACCTGCCATGCAGCTCGTTGGCAAGCCTACCTCAAAGACCCACACCAAAGAACAAAGCGGACCTCTCCTTGCACCGCATCAGCTGGGATCTCCAACCCCACTATAACTTCAGTCCTCTCTGAAACATGCACTGAGAGGAATGAAGGTGTAGAATTAGGTGTGTCACAGCCAAGTACTTGCGCCCACTCTGCTAGCAGTACACCGACGTCCGATTCTAGCAGGCAAATTTCCCTGCCCCAGCTGCTGGACCGTCGAAAGAAGTTCACTCCCAGCCATCCACATGCCCAGCGGTTGAATGCTAGCTTGGCTAAATTGCTAGCGCTTCAACTGCTGCCTTTTCAGTTGGTAGACTTGGCCCCCTTCCGTGAGTTTGTGCAATGTGCGGTTCCTCAGTGGCAGGTTCCCAAACGCCACTTTTTCTCACGGAAGGCTATTCCGGCTCTCTACCGGCATGTGGAAGGCAATGTCTTGGCCTCGCTGGACAGGGCGGTCAGCGGTAAGGTGCATATTACCGCTGACTCATGGTCCAGCAGGCATGGACAGGGACGTTACCTTTCTTTCACGGCCCATTGGGTCACTCTTTTGGCAGCTGGGAAGGATTCAGGACAAGGTGCAGTAGTGTTGGAGGTTGTCCCACCGCCACGCCTCCAAAATGCTACTACTGGTTGTGACACACCTCTCTCCTCCACCCCCTCCTCTTCTTCTTCCTCCATGGCCTCTTCCTGTGGTTTGTCCTATGAACCAGCGGTGCTCCGTAGCCGTTCACGGGGCTACGCAAGTACGCAGGCAAAAAGATGCCATGCCGTGCTTGCGCTGGTGTGTTTGGGGGACAGAAGCCACACTGGGGCAGAGGTCCTGTCTGCTCTGCAGGGCCAGGCCGAGAGGTGGTTGACGCCACGCCAGCTTAAGCCAGGAATGGTGGTTTGCGACAATGGCACCAACCTCCTCTCCGCCCTCCGACAGGGACAACTGACCCATGTGCCCTGTGTGGCTCACGTCCTTAACCTGGTGGTGCAGCGGTTCTTGGGCAGGTACCCGGGCTTACAGGATGTCCTGAGGCAGGCCAGGAAAGTCTGTGTGCATTTCCGCAGATCTTATAATGCCAGTGCTCGCCTGGCTGAGCTGCAAAAGGAGTTGAACCTGCCCAAGAACCGCCTTATATGTGACATGCCCACCAGGTGGAACTCAACGTTGGCCATGCTGCAGCGGCTGCACACGCAGCAGAGGGCCATCAATGAGTACCTGTGCGACTACGGCACCAGGACAGGGTCAGGGGAGCTTGGTTTTTTTTCTCCACGCCAGTGGGGCATGATCAGGGATGCATGCACTGTCCTGGCACCATTTGAGGAGGCCACGAGGATGGTGAGCAGTGACAGTGCATGCATCAGTGACACTGTACCTCTTGTCCACCTGTTGGAGCACACGCTGCGTGGAATAATGGACAGGGCACTTGAGGCAGAACAGAGGCAGGAAGAGGAGGACTTCCTTGCCTCTCAAGGCCCCCTTTACCCAGACAGTGTTCCTTCTGTCCCACCCATCGCACAGGAAGAGGAGGAGGAGGAGGAGGAGGAGGAGGATTGTGTCAGCATGGAGGTGGAGGCTGGCACTCAGCATCATCAGCAGCAGTCTTTTAGGGATGATTTACAGTCCCAAGAAACCAGTGGACTTGTACGTGGCTGGGAGGAGGTGGCTGCGGATCATGTCGTCCTTAGTGACCCAGAGGACTCCGGAGCGAATGCCTCAGCAAACCTACGCTGCATGGCCTCCCTGATCCTGCAAAGTCTGCGGAAGGATCCTCGTATTCTTCGGATCAAGGAGAGGGACCATTACTGGCTGGCCACTCTCCTTGATCCACGGTACAAGGGTAAGGTTGCGGACCTTATGTTACCGTCGCAGAGGGAGCAGAGGATGAGACAACTCCGGGAGGCCTTGCAGAAAGGTCTGTGCAACGCGTTCCCAGAGACTGGGAGGTTGCAAACTCCTGGTCCTGGACAACGAGTTGCTGAGGCTTCGGCCAGTCAAAGAAGGAGCGGTGGGGAAGGTGGCCGTCTGACCGATGCGTTCAGACAATTCTTTAGTCCGCAGCCCCAAAGTATGATTGGTTCCAGCAACCATCGCCAGCGTCTGATAAACATGGTGCAGGAATATCTAGGGGCAAGGTCAGACTTGGACACCTTCCCCACCGAAAATCCTCTGGCTTACTGGGTCTTGAGGATGGATCACTGGCCAGAGCTTGCACAGTATGCAATTGAGCTACTGGCCTGTCCTGCATCCAGCGTTCTTTCGGAACGCACATTCAGTGCTGCTGGAGGATTTGTCACGGATCACAGGGTGCGCCTGTCCACCGACTCGGTTGATCGACTGACTTTCATCAAGATGAACCAGTCTTGGATCACCACCAGCTACCACACACCTGATGCTGATATAACAGACTAATTGATTTTAAAATGTCACATCCCTTCAAGACTGATGCTGATGCTGAGTGCCTGTGCTGTTATGTTGACTGGCTATCCTCCTCCTCCGAGTCCTCAATGATACGATTGATGATGATAGCTTGGAAGATCATTTTTGTTTATGGGTGCCGCCACCAGTGCCTAACGCCCAATTTTTCAGCCCCTGTTTAACAGGGGCGTGTAATTACAATTTTTGAAGCAATACTTTGCAACAGGGCTCATTGCTGTGCTCCAAGTACAGTATCTGTGAGGAGTTGCAGTGTTGTGCCACCAGTGCCTAAGGCCCAATTTTTCAGCCCCTGTTTAACAGGGGCGTGTCATTACAATTTTTGAAGCAATACTTTGCAACAGGGCTCATTGCTGTGCTCCAAGTACAGTATCTGTGAGGGGTTGCAGTGTTGTGCCACCAGTGCCTAAGGCCCAATTTTTCAGCCCCTGTTCAACAGGGGCATGTAATTACAATTCTTGATCTAATAATTCACAGCAGGGCCCATTGCTGCACCCACCAAGAGTAACTGTCAGGGCTTACAGTGTTGTGGCACCAGCACCACCATCAAAGGCCCAATTTTTACTACCACTGTTCAACAATTATATGTAATTAAAATTCCTGATATAATAGTTGACAGCAGGGCGTTCCAGCACCAACCAAGAGTAACTGTGAGTGCTTACAGTGTTGTGCCAACACCAACAACTAAGGGGCCTATTTCTGCAGAGTATATACGGCAGGTCCCTACTTTCAAACATCCAACTTACAAACGACTCCTACTTGCAAACGCAAGAAGACAACAGGAAGTGAGAGGAAATCTACCACTAGGAAGGAAAATTCTCTCCTGTAAGAATAAATATGGGAGAAAGGTGTCTCCTCTGTACTGATGCTTTATCAGCAATCCTTGTTTCAAGAAAAACACCACATTTCAAAAACAGTTGTCATTGGGACGGAAAGTGAGGTGAAATGTTCTGAACAGGGGCACAGACAGCAAAACAAATGTTACAGGGGTGATAACCCTTACCTATGTTTTCCAAAAAGTTTAAAAATAGATTTTTGGGCTGGAGCTACACTTCAACAATGTACCTGTTCAAAATTACAAACAGATTCTACATAAGAACAAACCTACAGTCCCTGTCTTGTATGCACCGCCTGTATACGGCTGTTCAGAGTATATAGGGCCTTTTTTATTTTATGTGCGGGGTTCCCCTTAATATCCATACAAGACCCAAAGGGGCTGGTAATGGGCTGGGGTAGGGGGGGGGGGTCATGGGGTAGCTATGCCATTTTTCTTAAAGAATTTCATCCATATTACCGGGACCAGACATTACATTAAAGCCGCAAGCAGTTTTAAATGGCTTTTTTTTCCTTTAGAAGTGTCATTTTGTGCAGGGACAGTTCTAAACACGGGAAACACGTGGCACTTCACAGGCATACTTTAGACACCCCCCAGGTACGATATTTAAAGGAATATTTGACTTTTTTTTTTTCACTTTATGCATCATTAAAATGACTGCTCCCGAAAAACGACCGTTTTTAAAACTTCTTTTTGCATTGATACATGTCCCCTGGTGCAGAACCCGGGTTCCCAAACCCTTTTTAGGACAATAACATGCATAATAGTTGTTATAATTAGCACTTTAGAATTCGAACGTTCGCATCCATTGTATTTAATAGGGTTCTAATGTTCGTTCGAACTTCCGGTCCGTTCGCGGGTTCTGGTGCGAACCGAACCCGGGGGTGTTCGGCTCATCACTAGTCACCAGGCTGTAAAAAAATCACTTGTGTGGCTGGAGTTAATAAATCAAGGTAGAATACATCAACAATAGGCATTGTTGTACTCATTTTTGATCATCAAGTAAACAAGAAACATTTTTAAGTCACTGCGGTGAAGAAAAACCCAGCTGACACGTTACAATATTCTCTGTAATAAAAGCTTTTAGTCACATTTAGCCAGACCAGGTTGCTATTTTGCTTCTCTCCTCGTGCTGTGCTTTATCCTCAGACCAGCTGCATATTACAGTTTTTGGAGCACAGCATGTGCGAGGGAAGTGTGACCAGAGCACTTACTCACAGACATCTGTATCAACCTTTTATATTTCGGCACTGAGTGGGGAACGCTGCTGTGTTATTATGTGAACAATGTGAATGTTTCAGAACCTGTTCTGTTGTACTGTGCTCTAAATTATGCATTCTTATTCTGCTCTGCTCATTCAAATGCAGGTGTTGCAGTTGTAACATTAATAAAAAGTTAAAATGTCTGGGGAGAAAAGTAAAATCAAGCTTGAGAGTGCCACATAAGTTATTGTTCTGAAGGACTAGTGCATCAAAAGTGACATATATATTTTCGGTGGATGCCGGCAAGTTGAATCACCAGAGCAGTTACAAAGCAATCTAAGGCTACCCACAAGAACAAGATATTTGTCTTAAGCAGGGGTTTTTAAATTTAAGACGTTCTAGTCATTAAAATGTTCCTCCAGTAGAGGTCTGAATCTCATGTTTGTGCTATAATTTATATATGCAGGTGTGGCGCTCCCCCCATAGGGTCCTCTGTTTTTTACCTCAACCTTCTCAAGAACCTGAGCACCTCTGACACACCAGGATGAGTGCACAAACCTATATATCACATGAATTCACTGAAAGTACCCAATAGTGGTCCTATATCATGTAAAACGGGCATCAAATCAGGTAGTAAAGGTAAACTTAATATATTGTCACCCAATACGGTTGGTAACTAGGCAAGCATAAACTGGATTAACAGTGGTATTAACACAATTTAACATACAACGTTATTAACAGTAAGGTCTAGGCATAAGATGACATTCAGTATCCAAATAAGCATAAACAGTAGCAAGGTCTCCTCAAATGTAACAGTTAGACTTGTGCACAACGGAAAAATTCGTTCCGTTTCGGTTCGTTTCTTTCCGGTCCTGTTGATTCGTAATCATTCGTAATTTTGCTAGACGGGATTTTTCGTGTTCGGACTCATTCGTATTTTTGCAAGCGACATTTTTCGTTGAATTTTTTGTTGCTTTATAATTCGTACTTTCGGTAGAGTACGTTGTTTTTCGTTGATTCTGGACACAACTTCTACTTTCGTAACTTTTTTTGGGTTCGTACTTTCGGTAGAGTACGTTGTTTTTCGTTGATTCTGGACACAACTCCTACTTTCGTAACTTTTTTTGGGTTCGTTGATTCGTAATTTTCCGTGTCTCTCTCACAACGACGCTGCCTATTATGCCTAATGTGCTTCGAATGGATTTGTACTTTTCTAAATACATTGCGGTTATTTGTAACGATTCGAAATCTCGTATTTTACTTTCGTTTTTAACATGCGGCTATAGGCTCCGCCCCTGTACACCATTTTGAGAGGGTTCAGCACGGTGAGGGAGAAGCAGAGAGCAGAGCAGAGTGTTATTGTGCTTCGAATGGATTCGAAATCTCGTATTTTACTTTCGTTTTTTACATGCGGCTATAACCTCCGCCCCTGTACACCATTTTGAGAGGGAGTTCAGCACGGTGTGGGAGAAGCAGAGAGCAGAGCAGAGTGAGTGTTATTGTGCTTCGTATGGATTCGTACATTCGTAACTTTTTCATAACGAATTATGCCGAAGACATTCGGGCATTCGCTATTTGCGGTATAATTTATTTCGGATTCGGTCTTATTCGTAATTGCTTTGTTCGGAAATTCGAATGCTTCCGAATGTCCGAAAGTTGCTAAATTTGGACGAATTTCAATTCGTTACGAAACGAATTGCACAAGCCTAGTAACAGTGAGCAGTAGTAAAGTTTAAACTACCAAGTGTTGTAACTGTACTGCCAGAGTGCATTTATGGCAGTGATGCTAGTCCTGGTCCAACTGGATATGCACTGTCCAAAAGAAAAGGAGCATGGTAGTGGGGGGAATAAAGAGGAACAAACGGGGCTTGCAGAACAATTATTGTGAGGGGGCAGTCTTCTGAGATGTTTTTCTGTCGGCTATTGCTGGGGCCCGTTAGAAGCTTCTTTGAACTTAACAACAGTCCTAGTAACCTGCATGCAATACAGGCACTGGATAGGTATGGTATAGTCTCAGCACAGGTGCAAGCTGGATGTGGTTCGGATGCGGTAAAGGTTCAGTATAATATGGTATAGGTGCAGCCTAGGTTTGGAATAAGTGCGGTATAGAGTTCAGTATGGGTGCAGTATGAATTGGGTACATTTGGTGTCCTACTCTCAGTGGCTCAATCTCTGTAAGCAGTGTCAATAATGGGTGGATATCCCTCTCACCAGTTCCCAGGATGCTGCTGTGGACGTTCATTGTAGAAGGGGGAACCCTCCGTCTCTTCCTGAAAACCTTTGATGATCAGAGGCGGGAAGTAAAGGGTGATTGGATGCTCCAGCCTCTCTGCAGCAGTGGTGCAGGATCTGTGATGTGGGCGACTGGGTGGTGCTGCGCAGTCTCTGGGAGTCCTCACCCTCAGCCTCAGGCTCACTTCCCCGCTAGCAGGTGAATACTTGAATAGAAGTGTTCTTCTCTTCCTTTCTAGTTGGGATCAAGAGAAAGAGCTTTCCCAGGCATTTTAATAAAAAATCCTCTCTCTGCTCCTCCTACTGCACAGTGCATATTGGGATCTGTAGTGTAATCATTATACAGTAGAGTAACCATTCTCAAACTACCACTCCCAGCATTCTCAGTCTATGGACTTTCTTGGCTTTAGCTCTCCTCCTACTAACTAGAGAAGAATGGCGCAGCATAACATCAATATCTCAGTAGAGGGAGAGAAGAATAAAAGGCAATGTGATTGATTCACTAAAACTGGAGAGTGCAAAATATGGTGCAACTCTGCATAGAAACCAATTAGCTTCCAGGTTTTTTTTGTTTTTTTTTGTCAATGCTTAATGGAATCAAGCTGAAGTTAGAAACTAATTGGCTACCATGCACAGCTGCACCAGATTTTACACTCTCCCGTTTTGGTAAATCAACACCAAAGTCTCCTTATTCATATTGCTATAACTCAGCACCTGGCTACATAGGCATTTTTTATGTCTACCTAAACAAAGACACCTATCACAGTCCCCCCTTACATCAAAATATAATGATTGGGAAAGTGTTGGTGCCAAAGTCCCTGTCCAGCTTCTTCTCAGATAGGACAACCACCCACCTGTTGTTGAGGAACTTCTCCGCAATCTTGCGCCATACTCCTGGCCTGAGGCGCACTCACGACATCCCCAACCAGAGGCCCTTCAAAGTGCCCTTCACGTCAGCTCTGAAAGAGACTACATCCAGCAGCTCTGGGGTATCTTACTCCCATGCTACATCTAACCTGGGACCCACCCACACTGTAATTTCTATGGGCTCTAACTAGGAGCTAACATCTAATTCCCTTTATCATACTATAATGGATAACTGCACCTGCCAACAAAGTGTTCCATCAAAGTGCCCCCTTTCATTAGTTGTTCCCAGCATAGTGAACCCTTACATTAATTGTCACTATCACAGTGCCACCCTATCAAAGCGTCCCTTACATCAGGTGTCCTCATTTCAGTGCCCCCCTTACATCAGGTGTGCCCATCACAGTGTCCCCTCACACCAGGTGTCCCCATCAAAGTGCCTTCTTACAGCAAGTGTCCCCATCACAGTGCCGCCTTGCATCAGTTGTCCCCATACCAGTGCCCCCTTACATCAGGTGTACCTATTAGAGTTCCTCTTACATCAGATGTCCCCAACAGAGTGTCCCTTTACATCAGTTGTCCCCAGTACAGTCCCCTCTTACATCAGGTGTCCCTATCAAAATTCCTCTTGCATCACGTGTCCCCACCAGAGTGTCCCTTACACGAGCTGTCTCCTACACAGTGCCCTCTTACATCAAGTGTCCCTACCTGAGTGCCCCTTTACATCAGGTGTTCCCATCAGAGTGCCCCTTACATCAAACACCACATCAAAGTGCACCTTGCATCAGGTGCCCCCATCATATTCCTTTCTTATATCAGGTGTCCCCATCAAAGTGCCTCCTTACATCAGGTGTATTATTATATTTTGTACAGGCTCAAATTGCAATGCAAAGATATCGGTACTTGGGATCGGCGAGCACTTATGTACAAGCATCAGTACTCATACTTACCAGTAAAAAACAGGTCTAGGTGCAACCCTAAAATATACTGTATACTGCATGGCTGCATGATTAGAAAAAACAAAACAGAATATTCAGATTCTTACATAACGCTATACTCCTTCTCAGGGCTCTTTTTCAGCAGGAACGTGGGGGAACGCAATCCCAATCTTCTATCCCTGTCTTTAGGCAATCCCTAAAAACCCACCTCAACCCAACAACTGAAGGTCAGGTTTGTCAACCTCCCAAAGTGAAATTTACTGACATAGCATAAAAAAATGTGCTGACAGAGCCAATTTTTTACTGATACGACACATGCGATTTGGTGACACAACAGCAAAATTTGCAGACAGAGTAAATTTTTTACTGACATGACACATACAATTTACTGACAGAGACAAATGTTTTACTGACAGTTCACAAAATAAGCCAAAATGACAATTTTTACTGCAAATATCATTATTTTTTTATTTATTTTTTGATATATAAACAAAAGCATATAAAAATTCCTGTCCATACAAAAAAAAAAACCTAATCAATTTACAGTACAACAGTGACATTTTACATTTTAATTTTTCCCTTTTACCTTCCCCCCCCCCACCCAACCCTTTGAATCTTAACAACCTGGGTCTTTACTCCTGTTCGCAAACTCTCCCAAATCTAGTGCATTGTCATTAGTGCATTTAACTTATAATTTCCCCCTCCCCCTCCCCAACCGCCACATAGGTTTCTACATCAGGAGCCTATCCTTTACCAGTTGTAATGACACAAGGCTAGGATCCTCCAGCCATGGTTGCCATATAAGATTGAATTTATCCACTGCCTTTCTACGTCTGTAGGCGAGCCGTTCTCTGAAAAGCAAGGAATTGACATACGCAATCCACTGCTTCCCTGTGGGAACCGTCTCTGCCATCCAATATCGCGCTATTAGCTTTCTAGCCAGGTACATCAGTCTTGTTATCATATAGTACCTTCCTTGTGGGAACTTTTCAGCTTCAATCGCCCCAAGCAGGTACACCAAAGGGTCCAAGGGTATAGGTACCTGGGCCACTCTTGTGATGTTCTGGGAAACCTCCTCCCAGTATCTGTGGAGTTTAGGGCACCTCCAAATTAGATGTATAAAGTCCCCTTGCTGTACTTTGCACTTTAGGCACAAGGGGGAGTCCCTTCCTCCCCACTTGTAAAGCTGTACTGGTGTTCTATAGGCCCTATGCAGAATAAATAATTGTGATAATTTGTGGGACGCTGATACAGATACCGCCGGAATAGAGTCCAACGCCATATCCCACTGGTCCCCATCTATATCTCCGATGTCTTCTGCCCATTTACTACGACATCTAAGGGAGGCATAGTCCTGTATTGAGGATAGTAATTCCGCATATGTTTTTGATATTAGTCCTCTCCGGGTAACAGCAGTGGGGATAACGGACACCCCTGCCTGGTACCTCTATGTACCTCAAATGAGGAAGAAAGATTGTTATTGATACGGAGTCTGGCTCTCGGTTTGGAGTAAAGCACCTTCACCCATGTTATGAATTTCTTCCCCAATCCAAATCTTGTCAGGATTTCCTGGAGGTAGGGCCACTCCACACTATCGAATGCTTTAGCAGCATCCAGCGATAGAATGGCCCTACCCCCTGGGTTATCCACCAGCACCTGTAGATTCAAGTACAGCCGTCGTATATTATCTGCCGTTGAACGTGTTGGTATAAATCCAGATTGATCTCTATGGATCAGCTTATCAATCACCTTGGATAGTCTCGTAGCCAGAACTCTAGCCAAAAGCTTGACATCCGTATTCAATAAAGAGATCGGGTGATAAGAGTCTAGCTGGAGCTTGTCTTTGCCTGGCTTGGGGAGTACTATTATTATAGCTTCTTGCATACTTTCTGGCAGGCTACCTGTCTCCGCTGCCTCTGATATGGCCTCCAGTAAGGGTGGGAGAAGAATCTCTCCATACTGGGAGTACACCTCCGCCGGTAATCCATCCGAGCCTGGGGACTTATGGTGCGTGGCTTCATCTAGGGAATCTTTCAATTCTGTCAATGTAATAGGGAGGTTTAACATCTCCCAATCTACCTCTGACAGCTGGGGGAACGGGCAAGTTTGCAAAAACCGGGCCAGTTCTGACTCTGTATAATTAGTTTTAGAGGAATATAAATCCCTATAAAACTGATGGAAGTCATCTAAGATTTCAGAGCCAAGAGTGTGTGTATCCCCAGACCCCACTCTTATAGCCTCAATGCCAGAAGAGTCCCGCTGTTCCCTAGCCACCAAGGCAAGAAGATGACCCCTTTTTTCCCCTTCCTCAAAATAACTCTGCTGATGGAAATATCTCCTCTTCTCTGCTGCTGTTAACAAAACAGAGTTGTATAAAGATTGCGCCTCATTCCAGGAGCGATGATTATCTTGGGAGGGGTCTGCTACCAGTGCCTGCTCTCTAGCTTTCATTTCATCTCGTACTTTGTTCTCCCATTTCCTAGAGCCTTTTTTAATACCTGTAATTTCTCTGAGACGTCCCCTCAAGAAAGCTTTAAGTGAGTCCCATACAACCGCTGCACTAGCCGATCCCCTGTTAAAATATAAAAATTCCTACAATGCCCCCACGGTCTCATCTGGGGATGGGAACAGGGTCAGCCAAAAAGGGTTCACTTTCCACAGTAGGCAGCCCGATGTAGCAGTAATATCTAGCTGTACCCAAAATGGAGAGTGATCTGACAATAATCTTGGCTCATAGGCGGAGTCCCTTACCCTCTGCATTAAAACCCTGTTTCCTAGACCCATGTCGATCCGGGAGAGTCCACCATGTGAAGCGGAATGGCACGAATAGCATCTTTCCCCATCATGTCTCTCCCGCCAGACATTGTGTAGTCCCAATTCAGAGAGCAAGGAGGCAAAGGCTGTCCTACCGACTGTGGACCTTGCCCCTCTAGGAACCAGTTGCATTCTATCCAGTCCTGGATCTAGGGTATTATTATAATCCCCCAACGCTAACACCGGGACCTCTGGGAATAATGCCATAAGTTGCGCCAACTTTCTAAGAGGCGCCTCTGAAAATGGCGGAGGAATATAAATCGCAGCAACAATACATAGTAACCTGTTAAGCTTACACAGCAAAAAGACGTATCTGCCCTCTCTGTCCACCTGTTGCTGAATGCATTCAAAGGGGACATTAACAGACACCAGAATACTGACTCCCACTTACGGACCGCCCGCAGCAGGAATACATCGCTACTTTGACGAGGAATACCGTTGTTATGGTAGCAGCTAGCTACCATAACCCCGGTATCCTCTTCAAGAGCGGGTGGTCCACTTTCAGATAAAAGTGGTCTCTGCGGCGGATTCAGCGCAAGATCACTTTTAACCGGGGTGGGAGAGGGGTCCCACCGCCGCCCTCCGGTGCCCTCTGCCGCTCACTGGAGCCGCCGGCAGCGGCGGAGGCGATCGGGTCCTGTCCCTGAGCTGACATGGAAACGAGTGAGGGGAAGATGGCCCCACCCGTCTCCATATCATTGCAGGGTGGAAGCAAAGTCAAAACGTCACTTCCGCCCAATGTTCTTAAAGGGACTTTTTTTAATATTGCATTTTAGTCTAAATATGAGATCTGAGGTCTTTTTGACCCAAGATCTCATATTTAAGAGGACCTGTCATGCTTTTTTCTATTACAAGAGATGTTTAAATTCCTTGTAATAGGAATAAAAGTGACCCACATTTAAAAAAAATAAACTGTGTCAAAATAAAAAAATGTAAGTAAAATAAATAAGATTTTTTTTAAAGCGCCCCGTCCCGACGAGCTCGCGCGCGGAAGCGAACGCATACGTGAGCAGCGCCCGCACATGAAAATGGTGTTCAAACCACACATCTGAGGTATTGTCGCGATCGTTAGAGAAAGAGCAATAATTATAACCATAGACCTTCTCTGTAACTGAAAACATGCAACCTGTATAAATTTTAAAACGCTGCCTATGGAGATTTTTAAGGGTAAAAGTTTGTCGCCATTTTTACGAGTGGGCGCAACTTTGAAGCATGACATGTTGGGTATCAATTTACTCAGCGTAACATTATCTTTCACAATATAAAATTGGGCTAACTTTACTGTTGTCTTACTTTTTAATTAAAAAAAGTGATTTTTTTCCCAAAAAAGTGCGCTTGAAAGACCGCTGCACAAATACGGTGTGACAAAAAGTATTGCAACGGCTCACATTTTATTCTCTAGGGTATTCGATTTTTTTTTTTATAATGTTTGGGTGTTCTAGGTAATTTTCTAGCAAAAAAAAACAGTTTTTAACTTGTAAACACCAAATCTCAGAAAGAGGCCCGGTCCTTTAGTGGTTAAGCTACAAACATGTAGCTAATACTAATAGCAATGTCCTTATGGTAAAACAAAAGACAAAAAACATATTTCTCCTTTTACGGTACATGGAGTTTGAGGTTAATATAGTTACATAGTTACATAGTTAGTCAGGTTGAAAAAAGAGTCCATCCAGTTCAACCATAAAAAAAAAAAAAGAAAAAAAAATAAATAAATAAATAAATATAGTACAATCCCATATACCCAATTCTATACCCACAGTTGATCCAGAGGAAGGCAAAAAACCCCAGCAGAGCATGATCCAATTTGCTACAGCAAGGGAAAAAATTCCTTCCTGATCCCCCGAGAGGCAATCAGATATTCCCCGGATCAACTTTACCTATAAATGTCAGTACCCAGTTATATTATGTACATTTAAGAAAGAATCCAGGCCCTTAAAGCAATCTACTGAGCTGGCCAGAACCACTTCTGCAGGGAGTCTATTCCACATTTTCACAGCTCTTACTGTGAAGAAACCTTTCCGTATTTGGAGGTGAAATCTCTTTTCCTCTAGACGCAAAGAGTGCCCCCTTGTCCTTTGTGTTGACTGTAAAGTGAATAACTCAACACCAAGTTCACTATATGGACCCCTTATATATTTGTACATGTTGATCATATCCCCCCTTAATCTCCTCTTCTCAAGAGTGAATAAATTCAGTTCCTCAAATCTTTCCTCATAGCTGAGCTCCTCCATGCCTCTTATCAGTTTGGTTGCCCTTCTCTGCACTTTTTCCAGTTCCCCAATATCCTTTTTGAGAACTGGGGGCCAAAACTGAACTGCATATTCCAGATGAGGTCTTACTAATGATTTGAACAGGGGCAAAATGATATCTCTCTCTCTGGAGACCATACCTCTCTTAATACAAGAAAGGACTTTGCTCGCTTTGGAAACCGCAGCTTGGCATTGCATGCCATTATTGAGCTTATGATCTACCAAAACCCCCAGATCCTACTCCACTACAGATCCCCCCAGTTGTACTCCCCCTAGAATGTATGATGCATTCATATTCTTAGCCCCCAAGTGCATAACTTTACATTTATCAACATTAAACCTCATCTGCCACAAAGTCGCCCAATTAGACAGAGCATTGAGGTCGGCTTGTAAATTGGCGAATATAACCCAGCACAGAGTAGGGTGACCACATTTCCAAACTACCATTCAGGGACACCCTCCCTTCCCAAAAATCAGCTTGTGCTGTAACGAATTACAGCACAGTGATTGGACACAAGAGGCAGGATTTATGATTTCTCCAATCAGAAGCAGGGGGCGGGATTGTGCTCCTCCAGGCATTCCCGGCCAGGACAAATACTGTCAGTGAGTAAAGCGGTGATGTGGCGGCCTTTTTTGGGGGCATCAGATTGGCCTCGGGGGTGGCTCTGTCAGTTTAATTCCGGGACACTGTATTGTCCTGGAATTAAGGTGACCGGGACAGACCTGCAAAATGTGGGACTGTCCCGGGCAATCCGAGACACGTGGTCACCCTAGCACAGAGTTCCCCCTTACATAAGAGTCTGCAGGGTTCCCCTTAATATTGTATGGGTGAACTCTGTGGACGCTAATGTAAATGGAAACACTGTGGACCCTGATGCAACGTCGAGTCCTCAAGCCGCTACTCAAGGCTCTACAGGATGCTAAGTTAATATGCAGATGGGGCTTTCCCTTTACCCTGTCTGTTATTAAGGATGGCCAGCAATTTCTTTTGCGCAATAAGGATGACCTACCCCAATTCTTGAAGCACCTCAATATGCCAACCATTGACATTCCGGATTGGAGGTTCTCCCCTGAGATCCCACTTCCATCTCGATCCCAGCCTTGGAAACCGCACATCACAGAGGCCGGAATAGGAACAGAGATGGCTCTTCTCGTGTGGCACCGCGGCCTCAACATTCTTCACCTCCTGGGGGGGTCCCTTAAAACCCCCTCAAAATCCCCTCAAAATCCCCCAAGCTTTGAGTCTCCGCAGTCATTCTACGAACGTTACCTCCTGGTTTACTGTTGTGGCAATCTATTTTACACACTGTGGTTGCAGATATGCACCTACTCAATAGTGGGTGCTCTGCTGAGCCCACACAGGGTGTTGTGTCACCTACCCTCAATAGGACAACTCCTAGGAGTTATAACCCCATTTTGGGGCCTTGTTCTGCTCGTTGACCTCCATTCATTAAAAAATGGAAGTGGTATACCGCGCTAATAGGTAAAATCTGAAAAGCTCTTGGCTGCTGGAAGAGGGACTCTGAGCTGCTCTGTGTGATGGAGGAGTTGTGATCCTGGAGGAATTCAGTTGTCACCCAGGGCAGGGACAATGAAGAGGGCTCTGGATCTCCTGGGTTAGGTGCTGAGGGTGAATTTTCCTGGGAGCCCCAAAGGGATTCTGCAGACTTATGAGCGTGCAACTCCGCAAGTGCCTCCTGCAGACTGCTGCCCTGCCAACAACTTGGGATTGGGATTTCTAGGAGGAGAGGTGGACGATAGCCAGCTATCGAGGAAGACTGCCCCAGACTGTCAGTGAATCCTTGAGACAGGAAGTATCTGCAGACCCCGCAGAGGGCGCTTGTGACCTCGCTGCTACAGGAGGTCCACTCCTTCCGGTAAGAGTCCCCACTTATTGAATGATTATCACACGGACATCTCCATTTTCCTTGGTGGTGGTGAAAGTCCTGGAACATTTTATCTTGTCGGACCTTTCTTATTTGTTACCATTGTTGCACTTTATATCACCTTCATCTTTTAGGGACGTTTACACTGCACTTCATATTTGATTTTTCAGAGCCGTTTATATTTGTATAATTAATTTTTTCATACACTTGTGCAATTGACTATTCACATATATTCACCTATTGTGGTTTAACACTCTTTGATTGACCTCCATTCATTCCCTGACTGGGGGGCTGGATGGAGGTCCCCTACTAGCAGAGTCTGGATACTTGGACTTTTCCTCCAGGTTTTGTCTTCCTTAAGTTTCCTAATAGTTTTCTGTTTCTTAGGTTTTAATTTGTTTTCTGTTTTCTCAGCACTTAATATCTCATGGATCGGTCCATTGCAGGTCTCTCTCCGCTCCCGTCGGGGGTCAACAGGATCCCAGACACTCCTCCCCACCATGGCCTCTTTGAAGATCGTGTCTGTCATGTACCTGGTCAGAGGCTGAAGTGCTGAGAGGGCTTCCCTTGCGGCTAAGTACAGAACGCCCCCTGAAAGTGGTACAGGGAGTGCTATACTCAAAGAAGCAGGAGTTTCCAGCTGCGACAGGCTGAAGTGATGAAGAGATGTCCGCTGGTAGGCAGGGTAGACTGCTAGGCAGGAGTCCCTCGGGAGTACCAGATGAGACTTGGAAGCAGGGAGAACCAGGAGCAGAGTCAGGAGCCAGGCCAGAAGTCATACACAGAGGATCAGCCAGGGGTAAGCCGGGGTCATACACAAATCAGCAGGCAGAAGCGGAGTCACTGGAACAAGCCAAGGGTCAAAGCCAGGAAATTAAGATAAGACTGGTCAAAGGCAAGCCGGGTCGGTAACGGAAAATCCAAAGATAACAGGAACAAGAACTCAGGAGTACACAGAATTCTAGACCGTAAATTCACTTTTGCAGCCGTGTACGCTCCAAACTCTCAGCAACTTTCTTGGACTCGGTCCTAGAGTCACTCTCTGCTTTCCGTGAGGGCCAATTGGTAATAGGGGGTGATTTCAATGTGAGCCCATTCTCAGGCCGCTCCACACATTACTTCGCTTTCCTTAAACATTTTAGGAAATCCCTACACACTTACCATCTGGTTGACTGATGGAGAATACTCCATCCTGCTGACAAAGACTTCAGCTACTACTCGGCTACCAATGCTGTTTACACCCGAATAGCCTTACTGCTGATGGATCAGTATTCCTTGGAGTCTCTCTCCAGTGCATCAATCGGATCGCTTACCTTATCTGACCATGCCCCGGTCTCCATTTCCCTACACCCATTATCCTCCGACATGAGATTGTGGACTTGGCGACTAAACGAGAACATCTTAGACAACATGGTGGCATTAAAACAGGTCTCAGACTCAATATCTCTATACTTTGCAAATAAATCCAAAGATGATGTGGGTTTGGCTTACATCTGCGAGGGTCATAAGGTAGTGGTTAGGGGGAGAGCTCATAACCCAGGGGTATAGCCTGAAAAAGATACGTGAAGGAGAAGTGCAGGCCTTGCTGACGAAAATCTGAACCGCGGAGCTTAGGAATAAATGCAATACTACCCCAGAACTGGCTGCCGAACTCCAATCCCAAGATCGGAGTTGGCCAACCTCTTAGATGTCCGGATTCGAGTGTGCCTCGGAACATGTTCACAAGATTCACACAGCCACTGGATCTCCAGAAATCCACCCCTCTAAGATAGCTGCAGCCTTTAGGGACTATTATGCCCAGCTCTATCACCTCACCAGCACATTCCCAGCATGACACTACCATACCTTTTACCCACTATTGGCTACACCAATGTGTGTCTACTTTAACGCCTTAACATCAGGCACTGTGAAACCTACAGAAGGGTTACTTGCTCACATATCAGTCATCACTAAAGATGGGAAGGATCATACTGTTCCCAGTTGTTATAGATCGATTTCGCTCCTGAACAATGGCATTAAGATATTAGCGAAGATACTGGCCAACAGGGCCGATCCTAGGGTCACAGGCGCCTGGGTGCAGAAATATTTCTGGCGCCCCCACATGGGCGTTGTCATTTTGCTAACTCCTCCCCTTTACAAATGTTTCTATGGCAATGACTCAACCACAGAGATACTCCCCCATGAAGTCTTCAATAACCTGGGATCCTTACATGGTCTCTTAACAATAAACAAAATACAGGAAGAGAAGCAGAGTACTTTATTGGGACCTGGAGGGGGGCCTCGCTGATGGACACAGAGAGGGCTTCTGTTAGAGAGTCTGTTAGAAAGAGCCCCCAGACATACTACAGACATGATACAGGAGATGGTCAGAGACTGCAGACATGATACAGGAGACGGTCAGAGACTGCAGACTTAGTACAGGAGACAGTCAGAGACTGCAGACTTAGTACAGGAGACGGTCAGAGGCTGCAGACTTAGTACAGGAGACGGTCAGAGACTGCAGACATGGTACAGGAGATGGTCAGAGACTGCAGACATAGAACAGGAGATGGTCCATTAGACCCCTTTCACACTGGAGGCATTTTTCAGGCACCTTAGCATTAAAAATAGCGCCTGAAAAAAGCCTCATCTGCAATCCCACTGTGAGAGCCCGAGTGCTTTCACACTGGGGCGGTGCGCTGGCAGGACGTCAAAAAAAGTCCTGCAAGTAGCTTCTTTGAGGCGCTTTAGGAGCGGTGTATACTCCTAAAGCGCCCCTGCCCATTGAAATCAATGGGCAATGCCTGTAAAGCACTTCGGTACTGGCGCCTTTAAACCCTTTATTTGGCCGCTAATGGGGGTTAAATGTACCTCTAAAATGACAGTAAAGCACCGCTAAAACTAGCGGCGCTTTACCGCCGACGCCCCCACACTGTCAGTGTGAAAGGGCTCTTGGTACATCTAATTTTACATCACATCTGTAGATGGACTACTGAGGTGCAGGAATGGGCAGGGGCTGTGTATCCTATGCAATCTATCATGCCATAAAACATCTAGAGCAGGGGCAGCCCAGAGCACGTGTAAAGGGATGCTGGGGATGCCATCCCCCCAGCACACAGCACACTGAACACTGTGACTCACTCGGTTTTCTCTCTGTGCAGCCCGAGATAGAGATGGGAGAGGGAGTCATTCCAACTGGAGTTGGTGGAGACAGTGTGGGATCCAAGACTCCCAGTGTGAGGAATTCATTCCTGCACATCAGCACTGAGCAGCCACTGAAAACTAGAACCCTTGTGTCAGGAAGAGGAGCGGCCCCTCCCCCGAGCACTGCCAGGCTGGACGGCTGCCCTATGCTCACACATCAGTTCTGGACGGACACACACCTATGCTCAGAACACTAGTTCTGGACTGACACAAACAAGGAGAGAAGGAGGGAGGGGAGAACTCTGGCACTTCGGCACCCCCACCTTTGTAGGCGCCTGGGTGCAAAGCACCCTGTGCACCCTGCCTAGGATCGGCCCTGCTGGCCAAACGCCTTAAACCCATCTTGCCTACAGTCATTAATTCAGACCAAACAGAATCCATAATGGGAAGGGAGGCCAGGGATAACCGCCCGAAGCCATGCCATTCGGCTGTTACATTGGGTACGAAAGCAGACTGACCATCCACCCTGTCTTCTACTCTCTACAGATGCTGAAAAAGCATTAAACAGGGTGGATTGGACATACCTCCGGGCGGTTCTGACGAAATTAAGCCTTGGCCCCAACATGCTCACCTGGGTGGCATCACTTTACAATTCTCTGGAGGCTTGGGTGAGGGTGAATGAGGTACTCTCCGACTCGTTCCCCATCTGTAATCTGTTTTACCCCTCATATTTATATATCAGATGCTTGTTGGGCGGTACTGAGGACAACGGGGCACATTCCTACATATTTGGTGGGAGTGCCCCAAGCTGAGGCCCTTCTGTTACGACATCAGGACCCAAATTAAAGCGATCTTAGAGTTTAGATTCTGCTGCACGTGCCCGCCATCCCTCGTGACCTTCACCCTAAATCGGTCCTGCCTCATCTTTCGAATGCGGCCGTCACAACTGATTCCAGTTCACTGGAAATCAGCCCAAATTCTAAGTAGGGAAGAATGGCTTCACTTGGTAAATAATATAATGTCTGCGGAGCAGTGGAATGCGACGTATGAGGGTAGACATAACATGTTCTTCAGTATATGGGCTACGTGGATCCATTATACGAGTGCAATTCCACAGGACTCTCAACCTATGGTTTCTGGAAATGGGGACTTTGTTGGTCGTTTAAGCTCTAATAGACTGATCCGAAGAGATTTCATTGTTTGCCGACAAGCATTTGCACTAGAGTGCTGTTTTTGTTACCCCCTTCCTTTACCTTCCCCCTCCCCATTTTCTCTCCCCCCCCTCCCATGGTTCTTCCCCTACAACCTCCCAAATGGGTTAGTTATCCATGAAAATGTACTCCATTTACCATGCTATCATGGCAAGGTGCTTTCATTGACACAAAGACACATTGACAGGAATAGGGCTAGTTATTGTTGAGATGATTCCTATGTTTTAGTATTAGATATGTAGATCATACATCTTATTCCTTGTGTGGACTGGTCAATGAAACCACCCTTTTTTGTTATGCATTCAGGAAGTCACCTGTCTGAACTTGTTGATAGATGGATGACTACCGATGGTTCTTAATTTTTTCCTTCTGTTATTAGTTTTTTCATGCAAATGTCTAAAAAATGGTTAAATAAAGAACTCTGGGGACTCTGATGTAACGGGGAAAGCTACAGACTCTGGTGTAAAGGGAAACTCTGATGTAAGGGGGTCTCTGGTCACCAGAGCATTTCTCCTTACACAAGAGTCCAGTCCACAGAGATCCTCTTTACATCACAGTCCACAGAATTCCCCCTTAAATCAGATTCCACAGAGTTCCACTTTACATCAGAGTCTGCAGGGTTCCCCCTTACAGTGTAAGGATGAACTCTGCGGACCCTGACGTAAAGAAGAACACTGTGGACCCTGATGTAAAGGGTAACACTGCAGACCATGATGTAAAGAGAAACTCTGATGTAAGGGGGTCTCTGGTCACTAGAGTCCCCCCCATCCCCCTTACATCAGACTCCAGAGAGTTCCCTTTTACATAACAGCCCACAAAGTTCTCCCTTAAATCAGAGTTCACAGAGTTCCCTTTTACATCAAAGTCTACAGGGTTCCCCCTTAAAATGTATGAATGAACTCTGCAGACCCTGATGAAAAGCAGAACACTGTGGATCCTGATGTAAAGGGGAACACTGCAGACTGTGATGTAAAGAGGAACTCTGATGTAAGGGGGTCTCTGGTCACCAGAGTCCCCCCTTCCCCCTTACACAAGAGTCCACAGAGTTCCCCTTTGCAATAACGTCTGCAGGATTCCCTCTTACATTGAAAGGGGAAAGTCTGCAGACCCTGATGTAAAGGGGAACTCTGATGACCATGATGTAAGGGGGAATGCTGTGGACTCTGGTGTAAAGGGGAACTCTGCTGTGAGGTGGTCTCTGGTCAGCATTACCCATTACATTAGAGTTCCCACTTACATCAGGGTTTGCGCCATTAGCATTCCCTATTACATCAGAGTTCCCCACTGCACTGTAAGGGGGAATCCTGTAGACTCTGATGTAAAGGGGAACACTGAGGACTCTGATTTAACTGGGAATGCTGGAAACTGTGATGTGGGGGGGGGGGGTCTGGTGACCACAGAACACCTTCTGCAGAGTGAATACACTAAGGTAAGGGGGTTACTGATATGATATACATGTATTATTCACTCCCCCTTACATAAATTACCCCCCTTCTCCACAGACTGTGCAGCCTGGCTGGGAGCTATCACTGACCAGACCTCCAGGCTCCTTTATTGCTCACTCAGGTCGGGCGCAGCAGGGACAGGCAATTAGACATGGTCCAGGCTGTCTGGGCAGCTCGGCGCTGGCAGATCCTCATCACCACCTCTGTGGAGTCTGTCCTCTTCTCATCCAGAGTCCTCCAGTGACACAGACAGTTACAACTCCCAGTGGGCAGCTCTCCCGCCTCTGCCTCCAAAGTCCCGGCTCCCTCTCCAGAGTCCCGGCTCCCCCTCCAGTCTTGCTGTGTGAGATTCATAAAAGACACTTAGCAGCGCCAAGTCGTCACCGCATGCATGCCCCCCGCTAAACCTGGCCAAGCCCACCCAAGCCCGCATGGCTTTGGGAGGAGGACGTAAGTGGGTACTCTGGAAAAGAAGGACGTAAGGGAGCACTAAAGGAGCACTCTGGAAAGGGATGTAAGTGGGCACTCTGGAAGAACTGTGCAGTTCCTAAGTCAGCCGAAAGCCATTTTTTTATGGGCAAACGCAGTCCGTAACTGACATTTATGGAAAACTTGTGTAGCACACAGATCCCTTACCCTGCTTACCTCCACTTGCAGAGTGGGACACACCATGCCACATGCCCAACATCCTCCATCTTGTAGAGGGTGAGCGGTGTTAATAGTTTTGGGTCTTGCAGCGAGTTACCTCTTTCCATTGGTTCTCGTCCCTAGAGTGTATGGGAAAAGTCTTTTTCTCTCTTGAGGAAAGCCAATGTCCAGACAATGTTAAACCCAAAAAATAGTTTATTTTTCTTTTGCTTGCAACTCGATAGGAAAGTTGAACAGGAATATAGGTTCAGGCACACGGCAGTCAATTACCACTCGTCGCCACTCAGGCCTGAGTGGGTTTTGCTCACCCGAATAGTTCCCTCTCACAGTCCTAGCAGCCGGAGTGGAGCACGGAACATTTACTTTAGATTTGTTTCTCCTAGAGACACATTCAGGAGATCCTCTGCCAAAGGATCTTCTAGCTTCTAAGTCCTGAACTCTTCAACACTTGTAACTTCAGAGACCGTAGGTGCCAATAGGGCATGTTACAAGAGCTTTTGGCAGATCGCGGAATCCTTCCCTCTGACAGGTAACCAGGCCTCTCCCGAGACAGTGACATCCTTCACCGATCCCCTTAGAAAGGTCCTCCCCTGGTTGCCTCTCCTTCAGAGTGGGTCACCCTCCCACAGGCACCCTGGAATTCCGTGGTTTGGTTGTAGGCCTCAGTTAAAGGTACTGGGCCTACCTGGAATGGTGTGGCCTCGGGCTAAAGGTGCCCGGGACCCAACACATTCACATGTACCCCTGGCCATGAGGACCACCGAAGGTGGGGTACGTGTCGAAAATGAAGACCCTTCGCCAATGGCATCTGCCCCTTAAGTACCCTCTCCCGGCATGCACAGCGGGTAGACCATGCCCACCGCACAGCCGCAGAGAGAGGACACCCAATAGTGTTGCAATGCCACCTGCGGTTCAACCTGAGACCTGGGCAACAGCACCACCCACAGGTCAAAGGGAACTATACACTCAGGCAACATCACAATAAAGTAGAGACCAATTTTAGAAATCAAACAGCCTGAGCCAAACTAATGCTCAGGCTACCCCCTAAATTTCAGGCATAGCGACCCCAAATATGGGAGGCCTGCTACAATTGTAAATTAGCTGATATTTGCAAACTGTCTGTAAATGTGTGGACAGTTAGCAACCCTGCTAAAGGTTTATCTTCTCCATCAACCCATCCTGAAACAGTTATTTCTTTTTACATTACCGTAGATACTCGAGTATAAGCCGACCCGAATATAAGCCGAGGCACCTAATTTTACCACAAAAAAATGGGAAAATGTATTGACTCGAGTATAAGCCTAAGGTGTCCATCTGCATGCCTCACTGTGCCTCACTTTGCCTCACTGTGTCCATGTGCACACCTCACTGTGTCCATGCCTCACTGTGTCCATGACTCACTGTGTCCATGCCTCACTGTGTCCATGCCTCACTGTGCGCATGCCTCACTGTGTCCATGCCTCACTGTGTCCATGCCTCACTGTGTCCATGCCTCACTGTGTCCATGTGCACGCCTCACTGTGTCCATGCCTCAGGCCTCGTACACACGGCCGAGATTCTCGTTGAAAAAAACATGTCGTTTTTTTCGACGAGATTCTTGGACAAGAAACTTGTCCCGGCCGAGTGTACACACGCTCGTTTCAAAGAACCCGCGGTTCTTTGAATGGAGCGTACGCGGTGACGTCATCGACTACGACGAGCATGCGCTCGTCACATTCGATGCCGTCGCCGCCATCTTGGTATACCCTACGTATGCCTAGGAAGCTACCGCGTATGCGTCGAATTCATTTCGAACATGCGCGGGCTTCCGGGAGGACAGGTAAGTGTACACACACTCACTTTTCTCGTCGAGAAACATGCCAAGGAGAATCTCGACGAGAAAATAGAGAGCAGGTTCTCTATTTTCTCGTCGAGGTTACTTGTCAGTTTTCTCGACGAGAAACCCGATAGCCGCGTACACACGACCGATTTAATCGGCAAGACCTCTCTGCCAGCAAGTTTCTTGCTGGTTCTTGCCGAGAAAATCGGTCGTGTGTACGAGGCCTCACTGTGCCCATGCCTCACTGTGTCCATGCCTCACTTTGTCCATGCCTCACTGTGTCCATGCCTCACTGTGCCCATGCCTCACTGTGTCCATGACTAGACTGACGTTTAACATGAGAGTCTATGGAAGGGTTCCCGGTTTTAAAAAATCGGTGATCCTCGGCTGTAGGTCCCCTAGACAACAAACTTTGCACACTTATAGAGGAGAAATGGGGCTACATGTGTGCCAAGTTCCAGGTCCAGGGGATGAGATGAAATGAGCAGAGGGGGAGTGTGGCAAGAGTAAGTATTCCTGGGTAGAAAGTTATTCTTGCACTTTGCCTTTAATGGGCACAGTGAAATTACTGACATTCTGTCAATTTATCTCAAGGAATCTAATCAGCTCTGCTTACTTTAGTTCCTTACAGTACAGAACCCCCTTCCTTTATTGTTGAGATGAGAAGAGGAGGAGGTAATCTGTAGTTCAGAAAAAGACAAATGAACAGGACTGACTCTGTTGCTTGCAATTTCATTTCAGTAAATACACTATGTTGTCAGCTCACAAAAGGAAATGAGGGCATTTCTAGCATATCAAGAGGTACTGTATATCTAGCTGATTCTGCCAGTAACACACTTCCTGTCCTAGGGTGACAACACTCACTTGCTGTACTGTATCTATGGATGATTAACTTTATTCCCCATGGCTGCTTGCTCCAGGTTTGGAATACAGTACAAACACCAGTCCTTCTGTATAACATATGTGTAGCACCCTCTACCTTAGGTGTTTTTGTGTGTACTGCCAGTGCAGGTAAATTTAGGTAGGCCTAGCTGTGAGCTAGGCCTGTTTGTTTTTGATCTGGCTGCAGGGGAGTGGTTTTAGTGTAGCAGCAGGTGACTGACATGTGCCTCAGCTCTCTGGCACCTCCTCTGTTTCCTCTAAGAAGGTTCTGAAAAAGAGGCAGGGCAGAGGGTTGGGGTGAAATGGGGTGTATTTGGGAGCCCTGACCAATCCCCAACTAGGATTGCCAGGGGGCAGGCCTCCTATATATACCCATGGTCAGCCTGTTGTGGGAGAAGTTGTCAGGTGGAAGAACTGAATGATGCCGTGTTAGGCTGTGGTGGCCCTTAAGGGAGCCCTTTTCTGGGGGGGGGTGACCTCGGGCCTGGAGCTCGGGAGCCTCTCTTTTCACGATCATTGAGAGGTGTCCTGGAGCAGGAGGAAGACAGCAGGGAGCACGGCCAGGAAAGACACTCAGGAGGGATCCATGCCTGGGTCAGTGAGTGAGAAGCTGAGAAGCACAGTGAGAAGCTTTGGGAGAGACATGCCAGGATTGGATGTGGAGCCAGAGAGAGAGATTGTGGTGTTGTTGAAGTCAAGTCACTGCAGCCAGGAGGGTTGGCAGGATTTGCACCCGACTTGCTGGGGTCAGTAGTCCACCATGTATTAGTTAGCACAACTATCCGTTTCATCTGAAATGGTTGCTACCACAGAGGAGACTGCAGACCCCTGCCTGCAAATGGCTACTAGGAAAATGTTAGGACTTATTCAGAGTGAGGCCTAGCCATGTGCTAACAGTGACAGGAATCTAGAATTGGACAGTAAGAGGCAAGCAAGTGATCTCAAGTAGTGTGCTGGAGGAGATTTGAAGTAGCAGAGACTGTCAATTTAGATTCAACTACCATTATTTCCAGCAAGAAAGATTCATCATTTGGGCATCCCATGTTCCTTTTCTCCATCCAAGTTTAATCCCCTAATAAAAACAACAAAAACAAGCAAGAGACTGTTCAATGACTGGAGAAAGCGGCCTAAAATGGATGTCTGACCGAGCAGGGTGATGTGTGGAGCTGAAACACGCAGCGACCACACGGGGGCACCGCTGCCTATGAATACATGTTCTGTAGTTCTCAAAGAAGGCCTGTGAAGGCTTATAACATTGTTTGAGATATCAGTTTAGTGCACAGGAAGAAGTGTAGTATACAAGAACAATGGAATTCCGGCAAGAGCAATGGGACATTTTCTGTATGTAGCGCTCACCCCCGGATTGTACGCTGAAAATAACTTAGGTCTCCCTTATCTGCTCAGAGGCTGCCAAGCCAGGGACAAGCTCCAGAGCACACCAACTAAATTCTGGCTCAGTCTAGGGGTGACTATTTTGGAAGATGTATTGCAGTACTGGAACATAGAGGGTAGAGGAGTAAGAGTGCAGAATACTCCAAAACACAAAGGCTTTAGAGGACAGATTCTCAAGCAAAATCCTTTGGTAGGTGTTGTAAGTAATGCTGGTGGTAGAAAGGACAGGCAGCTAGTCTGAGACTATGTAAGAGCAGTCACAGTCTTTGTAGCAGCCTCTGGCATCTAACTCACAGCACAGGCTCACCTTAAAGCGGAGGTTCACCCTCATTTGAAAGTTTGCTGTCAACAGTCCCTATTACCATGAAGATAAATAAAAGACTATCCTTTTTTTTTGTTATATTGCAGTTTTCATTTATTCTTATTTCTTCGTTCCTACTTCCGGGAGTAGGCGTGTCCTTTGCTGTGCATTAGTGCTGCAATGTCTCCTGGGAGCAAACTGGCCTGCTTCCCAGGAGTAATATAGTAACGTCTTCCTTGCAAATATCACGATAATTTAATCGTCACGTGACTCGTCTACCTGGTCACGTGATGAGGGCAGATCTAATTCCGCCATTTTAAATAAGGGCACGCAGGTGTATTTTGCCCGTTGTGATGGCAACCAGGAAGTGTTGACGGCGCTGCTCGCCGTTAACACTGCGCATGCGCGAGATACAGCGATGAATGCCGGGAGACAAGCATTCATCGCTACCCGGAAGAATATGCTTGTGGGCTTCAAGATGCCCACAAGCAAAATGGGAATAACAGGAAGAGTTTTATAAACTCTTTTTTTATCGCAAAACGGACGGGGGATGTTTTAAAGCGCCGGAGACGTGAGTTATTAAAATGCATACGTTTTTGCATAGAATGCCTATAAAAAAAAAAATGTATGGACCGCAGAACCTCCGCTTTAAGCTCTAGGCAAAAGGTCTTACACACAGTGTCCAGAGGCAGATTCCCAACCAGCTTCTCTGCAACACTCTTCAGTGAAAGTAGTCCTTCTCCAGCCCAGCTTTCTAAAGTAGTGCCCTCCAGCTAATTATTTTTAATCCAGGCTCCTTCAGGCCCTCAGATAAGCCTAACGTTAACATCTCTTCAGTACCACAGGCTGCCTACCGGGAGCAAAAGCCCCAGAAAAGTGATCTTTGAACAGACCCTCCTAAGCTTTTATCTCCTCCCACTCACACCTTCTGGGCCAGCCTCCCAGGCATTGCCTGAGGTCAGATAAATATTCATATCCCAGTGTCTAACCCTCCGACTCTGTTTATGGAACATTCTTCCAGAGGCAGGCAGAAGCAATCAACTACCAGGCTTAGGGAGACCTGAGCAGACCTTGAAAACAAAATTGCAGCTTAGCTAGGTTCAACACAGCAAAAAACTAAATTTACCCAAACTAGGGCAGGTGCACTACAGGAACTTCCACAAAATGTTCTTAGCTTGCAAAATGGAAACTAGTACAGCATCAACATCTCAGGATTTAAAAACTGCAATATATTAGACAATTTATTATTTTAGGCCTAAAATGCGACCCCGACATTAGGGCTGCACATAAAATTCAGTGATTATTCAATGTTAGAGGCAGCAGACACACAAAAGGATATAGTCAAAGACTAGCATGATAAAAAAAATGGTCAGAGACTGTTGACATATTAAAGAAGATGGTCAGAGACTGCAGACAGTATAAAATAAATGGTCAGGGACTGTGAATAGAATACAAGAGATGGTCAAATACCACAGATATGATACAAGAGACTGTGGACATGGTGTAAGAGATGGTCAGAGACTGCACACATGATACAAGTGATGGTCAGAGACAAAAGATATGATAAAAAAGATGGCCAAAGACTACATATATGGCACAGGAGATGGTCAGACATGATACAAGAGATGATCGGGGACTGAAAACATGATACAAGAAACATGATACAATAGACCATGGACTTGGTAGGGGGAGTTGGTCAGAGGCTGCAGCTATGATACAAGAGATGGTCAGAGACTGCAGACATGAGACAAGAGAGGGTCGAAGACTGTGGATATGCTGCAGGAAACTGTCCAAGACTGTGAACATGCTTTAGGAGTTGGGGACATGCTTTAGGAGACAGATATTGACTGAAGACCCATTACATGAAACTGCTATAACAGGGTTATAGGGAAACACTGATTAGTGTCTGTAGGGGCCCCAAGGGGCGCATAAAGGGTTCCAAAGGGCAGCATTTAGGGCCCCAGGGCTTTAAAGCGGTGGTAAACTCCTGAATTAAAAAATGTGGTCCCCAGGCAGTTTAAACCATAATATACACCGAGCCACGAGCCCCAACTACATTATTTTCTCACATGCGCACAGAAGTAAGTTGCGGCACAGTGCTCTAAATGGACAACACTCAGTATGCTGTCCATTCAGAGTTCAGTGTGTATTCACCGATAAGGTCACCAGTAGGGATGAGCTCGGTGTTCGAGTCGAATGCATGTTCGACTCGAACATCAGCTGTTCGCCTGTTCGGCGAAACCAGAACTTTGTGGGCCGTTCACGCCAAATCGCAGTGCATTGCCGCCGCTGTGATTGGCCAAGCATGCACTGTGATTGGCCAATCACAGCGCCGGCAGCGAGGAGAGCCATAATTGGCCACAGGCAGGATGCCAGGCATCTGCAAGCAGTTACAGTGGGTGTAGGTGCCTCCTGCACAGTATACGCTACCCCTTATTGCTCGTGGTGTTCTGTTGTGTAACACAGACAGGCATCTGCAAGTAGTTACAGTGGGTGTAGGTGCCTCCTGCACAGTATACACCTGAAGCTACCCCTTATTGCTCGTGGTGTTGTTCTGTTGTGTAACACAGACAGGCATCTGCAAGCAGTTACAGTGGGTGTAGGTGCCTCCTGCACAGTATACACCTGAAGCTACCCCTTATTGATGGTTTTCCCATCTCCCTGCAGGCCATTAGAATGTCTGGAAGGCCAACAAGGAGAGGCAGACAGTCACGAGCCAATAAAAGAGGTCAAGCAGGCTCTGTGTCTGGGGGCAACAGTGCTGGTTGTGGACGTGGTGCATTGTCATCAGCACGTGGCCATGGGACACGCTTGTCCTTATTTTCGGCAGCTGGACGTGTTTAGCCGCAGCATGCCGAAGACTTGGTAGAGTGGATGACCAAGCCCTCCTCATCCTCTCTCACCCAGGCTCAGGGTACTGTCAAAGCAGCTGCCAATGTGTCCTCTTCCCACGTATCAATGTCATCATCAGTCACTCCTTCCCTAGACCCACCATGTCCTCCTGAGGAGTCCCCCGAACTGTTTGAGCACAGTGTTGGGTACATGTTCCAGGAGGATGCCCAGCGTTTTGAAGGGTTTGATGATGATACCCAGCTAGAGGAAGACAGTAGCGTGAGCGCAGAGAGAGGGGATGCTCAAGAAGGACAGCAATCTGGCAGTCATGTTCCACCAGCTGCAGCATACTGCTAGGTTTGCTCCAATGATCAAGAGGGAGGGGATGATGAGGTCACTGACTCCACGTGGGTGCCTGATAGGAGAGAGGAGGAGGAGGATGAGGAGGAGGCACATCTCCAACGAGGCAGGATGCCCTCGGGGGGCCAGCGGAAGGGCAGCACACCGACTGAATCACACCGCAGAGCTCCGCCTGTGCAGGGCGCTGCCTCTGCGCGTTATTCCAAAAGTTCTTTGGTGTGGGCCTTTTTTGAGTCAAGTGCATCAGATCGCACTGCTGCTATTTGCAACATATGTCTCAAGCGTATCTCACGTGGCCAAAACATCAGCCGCTTGGGCACCACATGCTTGACCAGACATATGTTGACCTGCCATGCAGCTCGTTGGCAAGCGTACCTTAAAGACCCACACCAAAGAACAAAGCGGACCTCTCCTTGCTCCTCATCAGCTGGGATCTCCAACCCCACTATACCTTCAGTCCTCTCTGAAACCTGCACTGAGAGGAATGAAGGTGTAGAATTAGGTGTGTCACAGTCAAGTACTTGCGGGCACTCTGCTAGCAGTACACCGACGTCCGATTGTAGCAGGCAAATTTCCCTGCCCCAGCTGCTGGACCGTCGAAAGAAGTTCACTCCCAGCCATCCACATGCCCAGCAGTTGAATGCTAGCTTGGCTAAATTGCTAGCACTTCAACTTCTGCCTTTTCAGTTGGTAGACTCGGCCCCCTTCCGTGAGTTTGTGCAATGTGCGGTTCCTCAGTGGCAGGTTCCCAAACGCCACTTTTCTCACGGAAGGCGATTCCGGCTCTCTACCGGGATGTGGAAGGCAATGTCCATGCCTCGCTGGACAGGGCGGTTAGTGGTAAGGTGCATATTACCGCTGACTCATGGTCCAGCAGGCATGGACAGGGACGTTACCTATCTTTCATGGCCCATTGGGTCACTCTTTTGGCAGCTGGGAAGGATACAGGACGAGGTGCAGTAGTGTTGGAGGTTGTTCCGCCACCACACCTCCAAAATGCTACTACTAGTTGTGACACACCTCTCTCCTCCACCCCCTCCTCTTCTTCTTCCTCCATGGCCTCTTCCTGTGCTTTGTCCTCGGAAGCAGCGGTGCTCCGTAGGCGTTCAAGGGGCTACGCAAGTACGCAGGCAAAAATATGCCATGCCGTGCTTGCGCTGGTGTGTTTGGGGGACAGGAGCCACACTGGGGCAGAGGTTCTGTCAGCTCTGCAGGGACAGGCCGAGAGGTGGTTGAGGCCACGACAGGTTAAGCCAGGAATGTTGTTTTGCGACAATGGCACCAACCTCCTCTCCGCCCTCCGACAGGGACAACTGACCCATGTGCCCTGTGTGGCTCACGTCCTTAACCTGGTGGTGCAGCAGTTCTTGGGCAGGTACCCGGGCTTACAGGATGTCCTGAGGCAGGCCAGGAAAGTCTCTGTGCATTTCCGCTGATCATATAATGCCAGTGCTCGGCTGGTTGAGCTGCAAAAGGAGTTGAACCTGCCCAAGAACCGCCTTATATGTGACATGCCCACCAGGTGGAACTTAACGTTGGCCATGCTGCAGCGGCTGCACATGCAGCAGAGGGCCATCAATGAGTACCTGTGTGACTATGGCACCAGGACAGTGTCAGGGGAGCTTGTTTTTTTTTCACCACGCCAGTGGGGCATGATCAGGGATGAATGCACTGTCCTGGCACCATTTGAGGAGGCCACGAGGATGGTGAGCAGTGACAGTGCATGCATCAGTGACACTGTACCTCTTGTCCACCTGTTGGAGCATACGCTTCGTGGAATAATGGACAGGGCACTTGAGGCAGAACAGAGGCAGGAAGAGGAGGACTTCCTTGCCTCTCAAGGCCCCCTTTGTCCAGACAGTGTTCCTTCTGTCCCACCCATCACATAGGAAGAGGAGGAGGAGGATTGTGTCAGCATGGAGGTGGAGCCTGGCACTCAGCATCAGCAGCATCAGTCTTTTAGGGATGATTTACAGTCCCAAGAAACCCATGGACTTGTACTTGGCTGGGAGGAGGTGGCTGCGGATCATGTCGTCCTTAGTGACCCAGAGGACTCCAGACCGAATGCCTCAGCTAACCTTCGCTGCATAACCTCCCTGATCCTGCAAAGCCTGCGGAAGGATCCTCGTATTCTTCGGATCAAGGAGAGGGACCATTACTGGCTGGCCAGTCTCCTTGATCCACGGTATAAGGGTAAGGTTGCGGACCTTATCTTGCCGTCGCAGAGGGAGCAGAGGATGAGACATCTCTGGGAGGCCTTGCAGAAAGGTCTGTGCAACGCCTTCCCAGAGACTGGGAGGTTACAAACTCCTGGTCCTGGACAATGAGTTGCTGAGGCTTCGGTCAGTCAGAGAAGCGGTGGAGAAGGTGGCCATCTGACCGATGCGTTCAGACAATTTTTTAGTCCGCAGCTCCAAGGTATGATCGGTTCCAGCAACCATCGCCAGCGTCTGATTTACATGGTCCAGGAATACCTAGGGGCAAGGTCAGACTTGGACACCTTTCCCACCGAAAATCCTCTGGCTTACTGGGTCTTGAGGATGGATCACTGGCCAGAACTTGCACAGTATGCAATTTAGCTACTGGCATGTCCTGCATCCAGCGTTCTTTCGGATCGCACATTCAGTTCTGCTGGAGGCTTTGTTACCGATCACAGGGTGCGCATGTCCACCGACTCGGTTGATCGACTGACATTCATAAAGATGAATCAGTCTTGGATCACCACCAGCTACCAAGCACCTGAAGCTGATGTAACCGAATATTTTTTTTTTAAATGTCACATCCCTTCAAGACTGCCTATGCTGATGCTGAGTGAATGTCCTGTTATGTTGACTGACTATCCTCTTCCTCCTCAATGATCCTGCTGATAGCTTGGAAGAACATTTTTGGTTCTGGGTGCTGCCACCAGTGGCTAAGGCCCAATTTTTTAGCCCCTGTTTAACAGGGGGATGTAATTACAATATTTGATGCAATGCTTTGCAGCAGGGCTCATTACTGCACTCCAACTAGAGTATCTGGGAGAGTTTGCAGTGTTGTGGCACCAGCACCAGTGCCTAAGTCCCAATTTTTCAGCCCCTGTTTAACAGGGGCGTGTATTTACAATTTTTTATGCAATGCTTTGCAGCAGGGCTCATTGCTGCGCTCCAAGTACAGTATCTGTGAGGGGTTGCAGTGTTTTGGCACCAGCACCAGTGCCTAAGGCTCAATTTTTCTGCCCCTGTTTAACAGGGGCATGTAATTACAATTCTTGGTCTAATAGTTTGCAACAGGGCTCATTCCTGTGCCCACCAAGAGTAACTGTGAGGACTTACAGTCTAAGTACAGTATCTGTGAGGGGTTGCAGTGTTGTGGCACCAGTGCCTAATGTCCAATTTTTCTGCCCCTGTTCAACAGGGGCATGTAATAACAATTCTTGATCTAATATTTCACAGCTGGGCCCATTCTTGTGCCCACCAAGAGTAACTGTGAGGACTTACAGTCTTGTGGCACCACTGCCACCACCAAAGGCCCAATTTTTCAGCCCCTGTTCAACAGGGGCATGCAATTACAATTCTTGATCTAATAATTCACAGCAGGGACCATTCATGCGCCCACCAAGAGTAACTGTGAGGGCTTACAGTGTTGTGGCACCAGCACCACCACCAAAGGCCCAATTTTTCCTACCACTGTTCAACAATGGCATGTAATTACAATTCCTGATATAATAGTTGACAGCAGGGCGTTCCAGCGCCCACCAAGAGTAACTGTGAGGGCTTACAGTGTTGTAGCAAAACCAACACCTTAAGGGGCAAATTTCTGCAGAGTATCTATGGCAGGTCCCACTTTCAAACATCCAACTTACAAACGACTCCTACTTGCAAACGGAAGGAGACAACAGGAAGTGTAAGGAAATCTACCCCTAGGAAGGGAAATTATCTCCTGTAAGAGTTAATATGGGAAAAAGGTGTCTCCTCTCTACTGATGCTTTATCACCAATCCTTGTTTCAATAAAAACCCCAAACTTTCCAAAAACATTTGTCATTGGGACGGAAAGTGAGGTGAAATGTTCTGAACAGGTGCACAGACAGCAAAACAAATGTTACAGGGGTGTTAACCCTTCCCTATGTACTCCAAAAAGCTTAAAAGTTGTTTTTTTTGGCTAGAGCTACACTTTAAAAATGTACCTGTTCCAAATTAAAAACAGATTCTACTTAAGAACAAACCTACAGTCCGTGTCTTGTTTGCACCGCCTGTATACTGCTGTTCAGAGTATATAGGGCCTTTTTTTTATTTTGGGTGCGGGGTTCCCCTTAATATCCATACAAGACCCAAAGGGGCTGGTAATGAGCTGGGGTAGGGGTGGGCGGATGGTGTAGCCATGCCATTTTTTTCAATGATTTTCATCCATATTGCCGGGACCAGACATTACATTAAAGCCGCAAGCAGTTTTAAATGGCTTTTTTTCCTTTAGAAATGTCAGTTTGTGCAGGGACAGTTCTAAACACGGGAAACACGTGGTAAATGTGGGTGGTCGAGTATCAGCATATAAATATATAATTGATTACCGCACCATCATCCCTGTAAATAATGTGAAAACTAGCGAAACAGGATGTGGGATTTTAAAGGTGCTGATTGACAAAAGTATATAAATCACAATGACAGTGATATATAAAAAAATAGAAAAAATATATTTATTGATTACATACATAAAATACAGTGATATATGCACATATATATGACTATCATAGGTATACACCTACTACCTATCGGTATAAAGTCATAAGGTAACATCAACTGCAAAAATGTGTCTATGAAGATTCTACAGTTTCGCCATTAAGGCTTCATCAGGAATAGACGCATGAGTAACTTTTTAATGAAGAATTTTCCAGCTTGAAGGTGTAAGAAAAATTTGGAGACAAAAAACAGCAATTAGAAACAAAGAATAACAGACATAATAAGGCACACTTTAGCACAACATGCATGAGCAGCATCCCGTGGACCCAGAACTTCCCCTTAATTGAACAGCGCAATTCCCTCACATCCCTCCCCCTACCCACTGGGGTGCCTACCTGATGAGGGCACCAAAGATCTATACTGTGCGTCACTGCCCGTCAGCATCTCACCACAATGACCCCGTCCATCATAGCCTCAAATCCCATAAGGGAGGATGAAAATATGTTTAGATTCCAATCAAAAAGATATTTGCCTGTAAATATTTAAATAATAAATCACAAATATAGGACTGAAAGTCCACATATAGGGGTTGGGGGAAGAAAGGGTCCGGCTGAAGGCAATTTACTATAGCCATTACTCACCCTCTTCTCTGATAAATTATTCAAATTGATGCAGGAGCTCAAGCTTGTCAGTAAACCGGGTGAAATCAGGTCAAAGTAAAATGTTTAATGGGTCCATCTAAACATTTGTCAATAGCAAAAAAGATTTAACATGCTAATTCCATGTCTAATGATAGAATGCTACAAAAGTAGGCTCATAAACAAAATGAATAAAACTTACAAAGATCACTATATATCGCCAAATATGCCGTGCAGTGTTAGCAAAGGCTATATCCGGACCACTTCTATACTTCACGACAAATGTGTGGAAACTGATGAAAATGTCTAATCAAAAATGACAGACATAAAGTCCACCTAAAGAACAAAAACCCATAAACGTAAATTTCAAACCCTTTATAGTTACTCTCATTGATGAATCTAAGAGATGCCCCAATTTCCAGAGTTACCTGCATTGTATGTCCTGTCCGGTTTGAGCTCCCGCCAAAGTGTGAGGACAGCGTGTGCTGTCCACATTTATATACCCCCCCGACCGCCCATTGGCGGCGTGTGGCGTCATGCCGCAAAGCGAGTCACATGTACAGTGGGAAGCCCTGTATGTGGATGGAGCGCCGGAAGTGAAACACTTCCTGTGCGTCTCACCCATGCGGCGCATGACGTCACTCCGCAGGGAAGGTCACGGACGCAATGGGAGCCCGGTCTGTTACTGGAACACAGGAAATGAAAACATTTCCTGTGCACGCCGTCTGCAAGGAATGACATTTCTTACAGACATCAGGAACCCCATAGATGAACCGGGATCTGTCAAGGCGATAAGTGCCAGTAAGATTCGCGGAACTGACCCACAAATCACAACAGGACGGGACCACCCCAAAAGGGGATGGGCAGACATAGGACCCTGAACATTGAAGTTCAGTCCAAATGCATGCCCCTACGCGTCCGTATGGGAATGCTGGCATGAAGGAACGGGCCATTGTTACATGGCAAAAGAGACGGCAGTGACCCCACAGACCTATGGATGAGCAGGGGGGGGAAAATATGGCATAACTATCCAAGTCCGATTCAGTCCACTCCACGGGGGTACCGCCACATACGTAGCATGTATGCAAAAGCAGCTTGAAAAATTTAAAAATAAGAAAGTAAAAAACACACAACATGTATTACATACAATAAATTACAGCAGGCTGATGTCTTGGCACCAGCCGACTGTGGAGCAAAAATACAATCATTCATGTTTTAATGTACATATATTAACATGTAATCACTCGCTCCCTTTTATGGGGAGAGAGAGAGACAGTGAGTTTATGAAGTCTTTCCTCAGCAACGCCAGTATCCTAAACCGTCCCTATTGTAGTCCCACCTTCTATGGGGAGTGAGATGTCAGAGCATCACCACAGGTAAGGCTATGATAGCAAGAAAACCCCCACGAACCACCAGAGTGAATCCAAGAAGGGAAAGATCACAGGAATGGATAGAGCACATGTCTCTCAAGAATGGAAATTAGAGGCAAGGCATAATATAACACCCAAAAAGGTACCCCTGCTCATAGCCCAGAGATCAGCCACCACAGAAAAGGTTTAAAACAAATACCTTCATTGAGACCCGGATGCCGGGTTGCTTGTAATAAGTAAATCCATCTACTTTCGAGTTGAAGCAATTTCTTATCAATTTCACCTCCTCGGTCATGTTGAGGTATATGTTCAAGCACAAAAAATTTTATGAATTTTAAATCGAAATTATGGTATAACCCCACATGCCGACTAATCGGCGTCTCCATCCTATGCTTTGCAATCAGAGAGACATGGTCTCGGATCCTGCAAAACAGGGGACGTTTAGTTTTGCCCACGTAGTACGATCCGCATAGGCATTTCATCAAATAGACCGCTCCTACTGACTGACAATTGCATCTATATTTGGGTATCCATATGGTGTCATTAGGTAGTGACACGTTTTTACCCGTGAGAATAAATCTGCAAAAATTGCATTTTTCACACGGGTAAGTGCCCGGTGTCCGTCTCTTGGTAGTGGTTTTTGTATGGGTATGATGGCTTGATACTAACATATCCCTCAATGATCTTGATCTCCTATAAGTAATCTCTGGATAGGATTTGATAAAGCGAGATATTCTTTGGTCTGCGGTCAGGAGATACCAATATTTATTGTAGATACCACAAATCTTTGTATGTTGACGATTAAATTTAGTAATAATCCTAGTTGATGAGCTTGATCTGTTCTGTCTAGGTTTATAAATTAATGATTACGTGTTTAGAAACACGTGCCACTTCACAGGCATACTTTAGACACCCCCCAGGTACGATATTTAAAGGAATATTTCACTTTTTTTTTCACTTTATGCATCATAAAATCACTGCTCCCGAAAAAACAACCGTTTTTAAAACTTCTTTTTGCATTGATACTTGTCCCCTGGGGCAGGACCCGGGTCCCCAAACCCTTTTTAGGACAATAACATGCATATTAGCTGTTATAATTAGCACTTTACATTTCGAACATTCGCATCCATTGTATTTAATAGGGTTCTAAAGTTCGTGCGAACTTTCGGTCTGTTCGCAGGTTCTGGTGCGAACCGAATCGGGGGGTGTTCGGCTCATCCCTAGTCACCAGCTGCTTCAAGCATGAAAATCTCCTAAACACTGTAAGTTTAGGATACATTCACTGTACCTACAGGTACGCGATATTATAGGCGTACCCGTAGGTTCAAGTAAAAAAGCAGAGCTTACTACCGCTTTAAGGTAAGTGCACAGTAAGTAACAATTACTTGTTACAAAATGTACAATTTTAGTGTGTCCCCTTTCGGCATTCATAGGGACACTTTTGTTTAGATAATGAAATATATAGCTTTAATATATCCATAGTGCAAACATCACTGTCCATAGCTATATATCAGTACCTATTGCTATAATATAAAAATCTAATTTTTTTGCCAGCATACAATATGCAAGGTTAAGTTAAAAAAAATCTATTATCCCAGCATACAATATGCAAGGTTGAGTTAAATAAATCTATAGGTAAAATATAAAAACCTCATTCCTTTCAAAGTCATCCTCAAGTCTGTTCCTTCAAGCACCTCATTGAAGCTATCAAGGTCTTTTATAGCTAGCTGTAACCACAGGATAATGATTTTATCATCAAACTTTGTAAACTCCCTCTGCCACTAAGTACCTGTGCTAAGTTCTCTGAGTTTGGAAATAAATGATTACTCATGTCTCATTACGGATCTTTAAATGGCATTGACCAGCCCTCGAGAGATTTCCTTAGCATACAAAAGGAATAATGCTCTTCAGGAGGTCTTTAAAATCAAACCTGTAATAGAACAAATGTGGGAGTAATATAGAAGAAATCCATTATTTCATCTTAAATATGTTTGCAAATCAACAATGGGCTGAGTTGAATTTTGACTGCATCACACACTTTGGTACATTTTAATGATTTTTGTCTGCATTGCCCAATTATTCTGGTTTAAAGGATCAGCAGAAGAAATGCCTACTGAATGGGCTTGAAGATTATATTTAAGTTTCCATAACTTAAATATAATGTGTGAAGCACCAAACAAGTGCTCACTGCTAGGCCCACACAACCTAAAAAAAAATAACAATACATTTATGTGTATAAAAACACTTAAACAGTAATCGCTCTTGAAATGTGGCAGTCACTTTGTGAAGATTAACATGTACTTACTATCTTGTTGGTTATTCATAAAAAAACGCACTTAGAATGCAAATTAAGACATTTATGAAGCCATTAGCTATATCTATATATTACATTTTGTAGCAGGGCGAGCCTGTGCCACTGTTTAATATGGTGGTTTATGCCAGATTTTGTAAGAAGCAAGCACACTAATGGCACAGGTGTGTTCTGGCTTTATATGAGTGCCAGAGTTAGAGCTCAAGGCCCCACCCTCCCGAGGGGGTCAGTGTGTGAAAGGAACAGTGAGAGGTGCTCGTTTGCACCATAGTGTCCAGGTCAGGATGGTCCAAGGCCTGACAAAAAAGAAAGAAAGGGTGCACTGACCTAGTACATTATCCTAAAACCAAAGCTTTAATGTTATAAAAAGTATTATACTCACAAATTGCCAATTGCATCAAAGCTCATCATATACTGTAAGACAGCATTGTTCAGTCCACATTACATCAAAATGTGGCATGAGTTAAGAGAACTTGCCATGTAATTTTGCTATATAAGAGGGGTGCATGCAACAGTCTTTTTGGCTCTGAGGAAGAGGCTAGTCCTCAAAACGTGTTTGCCTATTGGATCTTCACCTCCCGACACATGTTTTGTTGTACTGTGGACTGAACGATGCTGTATTGTGTGATAAACTTTGATGCAATTGGAAATTTGTGAGTTTACTACTTACCACCTTTTGTAAACATAAAGCTATGGTTTTAGGATAATGCACTAAGTCGGTGTGCCCTTGCTTTCTTTTCTTGTGGTTCTAGTTGTTCCAGACTTCCCCAGTCTTATGAGGGCAGCAAGATGAGACTTATCTATATTAAGCCAGGGTGGAGATATAGCTTACTCATCTTGAGCAGGCACACTCCCAAGCGCAGGAGAATTTATGTTCGTGACCATTTGCAGAGCAAGGCCCAAGCTTGAGAGAGAGTCAATGAGAGACAGAGCAGCTGGGGAGCTGCAAGGAAAGATGTAGAGCCGAGGTACAGCATCTGTGCATGAACACTGGGACGTGTTTGATGTTCAGGAGGACCTAAAAGGTACTAAGGGTCAGAAAGACCAAAAGGTACTATTGGAAGCAGTAAAGCTGCCAAGAAGAGCCAGGAGGCGGAATGTTATATTTGTTGCATTGATGGTGAGAACCCCCTGCATGGGAAGACATACCTGTATGAACTGTTGATGTTCTTTTAAATAAAATTGGTTAGAAAAGCCCCGAAAACTACTTCTGGCGTGGAGTAAGCTCACTATTTTAGCACTACCACAGAGCTACAAAACCCCAACCTGTCACACTATGTATATATACATTTTCTGACAATGGTTGAAGTAGCCCATATGAGTCTTTAAGGTGCCTTGTTTTGTGCCATTGTCATTCTTTGCTACTGTTGTGCATCCCTGGGAGAATCCCGGAGCCACCCCATCTTAAACAGGGATGCCTTAGTCTTGCTGGGTGATAGCCCACGTTGATTTGCAGTTTATATGTTCACTTGGTTTTCCCCAACTCAGTGTTGCTGTAGTTTCTCTCTGCCGCTAGTAGGTGTTACTGGTACCTCTGGAAATAGTATAAGATGTTACAGTGATGCTGGTTTATAGTTATTGATATGTTTCCTCTAGCCAATCAGTAGGAGGTTTATTGCCACTGGTGCATGCTGAGGGAGGATATACATATTTGGGGTGGTTAATGTGAGCTCTTTCTTCCCCCAGGAAACGGCCTGGGAAGGTGCTGCTGGAGTGATCTGATTTGATACGTGCATAGCCCCTGTGGGGCCTAGTATGTGCTCTGTGTCAGGAGTTAGACCGGAAATGGTCCTTTGAAGCTGCCCTGTCTGGTCAAGACGGAAGTTGAACCAAGAATAGGGTCAAGGAGGAGAACTCTGCTGGAGGAAGAAGCCTGGAAGAGGCTGGTTTTCTCACTGGGACCTGGTGGAATACATGGAGGCCTTAAAGGATGCATAAAGGCCTGGGGAAAAGTAGAGGAAGGTCTGCCAACCAGCTGAATGTGCAGTCTACAGTGTTGCTGGTGTTGACTTAAAGGCTCTGTACACCATACAAGATGGATGCAGATCTGGAAATCTGTAAGTGTTGCTTGGGATATATGCAGTCCTAACCACCCCCCTTTGTGTGTTGAGCAATAACCTCTTTAAAAGACACTTAATGTGACTGACGCTCAATGTTTTCTCAGTCCCCCATTTTTAGCCATTTTTCACCCTGGGTTAAATTCTGACCCCCCCCCCACTCCCCCTGTCTCTGGGGTACTCAGTGTGCCTTCGTTGGTCAGGGAGTCACTATATTCGTGAGCCATGAAGGGCTATTTGTTTGGCATCAAACTTTTAAAGCATTAGTGCCACCCATTTCCAGATAAGTCCTGTTCATTAGATTGCACAGGCATCCAAAAGTCTTGTCAGGTCAGTGGAGCTTTGTCTTTTTTTAAGTTTTAGGTACATACTGGAGAGGTAAAGCTAAACTCCAGACAGATATAAAAGGGAGTAAAATGCATGTTTAAATGCAGCTGCTGAAAGTACCTGAATGTGATTTGGTATCAGCCTTCTACAATCCCTTATACAGTACAGCAAAATTCTGACTGGGAGAGGAAGGGGCAGGGTTGGGAGCCAAGCATGTGTGTTGCATGTAATTGTGTTAACAAAGAACATTATAAATGGAGGACAGATCAGAGTGAGAAGAGAGCTGACCTTATCAGTCTGCTGCTCTTTCACTGTCCACTCAGAAGGTTGAAGGTAGATAGGGGGACACCATTGTAATGCTTAACCACTTAAGGACCAGCCGCCACAGTTGTACTGTGGCAGGTTGGCTCTCCTGCACAAATCACTGTTCCCAGGGAACAGTAATCTCTGTCATGTCCCAGGCAGCCCATCCCCCCTACAGTTACAACACACCCAGGGAACACAGTTAACCCCTTGATCGCACCCTAGAGTTAACCCCTTCCCTGCCAGTGTCATTTTTACATTGATCAGTGCATTTTTATAGCACTAATCAATGTCACTGGTCCCCAAAAAGTGTCATTTGTGGTCAGATTTGTCCGCCGCAATGTCACAGTCCCGCTAAAAATCGCAGGTCGCCGCCATTACTAGTAAAAACAATAGAAAATAAATAAAAGTCCCTAAATCTATCCTATAGTTTGTAAACGCGATAACTTTTGCACAAACCAATCAATATAGGCCTATTGGCATTTTTTTAACCAAAAATTTGTAGAAGAATATATATCTGCCTAAACTGATAAATTTTTTTTATATATATTTTTTTTGGATAAGTATTATAGCAAAAAGATTTTTTTTTTATTTATTTTTTTAAATTGACGCTTTTTGTTTGTTTATAGCACAAAAAAATAAAAACTTCAAGGTAATCAAATACCACCAAAAGAAAGCTCTATTTGTGGGAAAAAAGGACGTCAATTTTGTTTGGGTACAGTGTCGCAATGACCGCGCAGTTGTCAATTAAAGTGACGCAGTCATTAAGGGGTAAACTCTTCCAGTCCTTAAGTGGTCTCACTGAGATCCCTGGGTCTCTTACCAATGATCGAGACCCCGGGACTTTGGGTTAAGTGGTCACCTGATCACTGTGATAGCCTCTGATTGGCTGTCACAATGATAAGTGACGGTGAGCCCGCCCCTGTGTTTATTTCCTCTTCCAAATGAAGAGGAAGATACATTGTATCTTCTTCTCCTTGCAGGAGAGGAAAATGTAAACAAACCAAAGTGTGTAAAAAAAAAAAAAAAAGAAAATAAAGAATAAAGGAAAAATAACAAGATCAAGGTTTGCTAGTGTTAGGGTCAAGGCCAGGGTCAAAGGTTACAGTCAGCATATTTTGGGTAGAATTGAAAAAAAATGTTTTAATTAGTATCAGTGTCAGTTAGTGTTTGTGTGTTTTAGGCATGATAAAAAAAAATGCAAAATGTTCACCATTGTTTCTGGGTTGTACTACAGGTACAAACAACAACTAACATACACTTATGTGGTATCGCTGCAATCATCAGGTGCAGGAGAATTTATTTGGGATTGTTCTTTTGTGGTAAATTATGAGAATAGCAAAAAATTTACAGCTAAATAAATAAAAAAATGTTTTTTTTTTACTATTTTGGGCCAGTTTTCCTTTGATAATAAAAATAAAATCAGGAGATATCAATACCATTTACCACCAAAAGAAAGCCCCATTTTTCCTGAAAAAAACAAGGTATAATCCACCTGGATACACTAAGTAATTGTGACGATATGTACAGTTTTACTAACACATGTCAAACTTGCAAAATTGTGCTTAGGCCTTTAGATTTGTTTTACCCTAATGCCCCGTACACACGTTCCGATTATCGGATGATAAAAATAGCTTTCAGATAGATCGTTTGATAATCTGATTGTTAGTACACAGCTTTCGACAGCCGATCACGGCAGTCCGTCCAACAAAATCCGAAGGGACAAACACGAAAACTTTGCTCGGACAGCCCATCGTACGACAATCGTTTAATCAGTACAGTATGCGTCCGCTAAAAATCGATAGACAAACACCGTGCATGATCGCAAACACGAAAATAAACCAGAAGGACACAGGGGTCACATGTATTTGACATAATTTCAGATACGTAGCTACGCACAACGGAAGGTATTTCCAGAATTGTACGACAAAAATCTTAATTTTCGTAGAGCACATTTTGCAATGTTGTATTCGATATTAGTTTTATACAACAAAATGCGAACGATACGTCGTACGATAATCGGAACGTGTGTACAAGGCATTAGGCATGAAGGGGTTAACTAGATTTAAACAAGGTCTGTTTTAACTAGCTGTTAAAGATTTAAAAGCTGGGACTCCTGTACTGAATGTTAATGAGGGGAGACTCAATCTGACCTTCATCTGGGACAGGCTCACCCAAAACCTGTTCGTAAATACTTGTAGTCTGCTATAACACCTTCTCCTAAGAAATATTTAAAAGGTAAAAAACGTTAGAATATTTTTTTAGTTATGCTGTATGAAGGGGAACACATAACATAAATATACAGTATAGTGGGGTCATATTTGGCTGCAAAGCAGCAGCCTGGATCTCCTGTGGTCTGACATGCTACCCCTTCCACCCAAATACTGCTTGAATCAACAGTGCTGCTTAGCGAGTAAGAGCGCTGTTGATTAAAACGGTGTTCAGAGTGCATGGAGGAGATAGAAAATTAAGTTGTTGTTACAGAATTGGAAATCAGCCAAAATTTCACACCTAAGGTAACTATAAGTTTACTAAATAGGTGCAGAGTAAAATTAGCAATGCAAACAGTGTCAGAATGGCAAAGTCTATGCATGCAGTACAGAACAATAGTAACAGATTGTGAAGAGGTGCAAACAGGAGCTCCTCAAAGCAATATCTCTGCAACTCAACAACACAGCACAGTCTCTATAAGGCTCTATAGTAACATAGACTACAGAAAAATCAACACTTCAAAAAACAGCGTAGTACACAAACAGTTAATTTTGTGTATCCTCACAGATAGCATCGCTCACAGAAAAGTTCAACACAGGTGCAGAGCTTAAGGGACCCCAGGGCTGGTAACACAGGCAAATGTCTGGCGGAGTCTCAGGGCTGGTCACAGAGGTGGGTGGGTGGAGAATCAGGACTCCCCCCCCCCACTTGAGACTTTTGTAGCAATTGGAGAAGTGTTTTCTACAACACCCTGGTCTTCCGTAGAAGCTTATACTATTGGGCTGTCACCTGGCTGCCTGCAAGCCAGGGTAAACAGTGAAGAATTGTACACCTGGCAGCAGATCCCATGCCCAGCCACCTCTGCATCACCAGGTGTGGTCTCTCTGAGTTGTTGAGGGTTGAAAACTGGGAAGCAAAATTCCTTGGGCATGTCTAGGAGTCCACAGGATTGTGGGAATACAGGGGATTTTGGGAAAAGGAGTTAAAGCCAGCACCCAAATCTGAGCACAATGAGAAAAAGGGCAAGCTGCTACATTGGAAACACCCAAGACTCCTAGGTGGGCAGAAAAATGGTGAGGTATTATCATGAGAAGTTCTCATTGTTGGTGTTTCCAAGACATACATGAATCCATGGACTGCCCCAACTCATCTGGATGTATCTATAATTAAAATATCGCTGTCAGGAGAATTAATCCGTTAAAAATTCTGCATCAGCGTTTTACTGTTTGCTATCTCTGGTGCAGCTCAAGTAATAAATTGACGCTGGAGGCTGTTTTTGTTATGTGAAAGGCTTTTTCTTTTATTTGCTTCTCTGCTTCTGTTCATTCTTGTCTTTTATCTGCTTTTCTTCATATCCTTTTTATCAAAGCCACTACTCTGCCTTGTGTACTGCCATGAAGGATCAGCATGACAAAAGAGTTACGGTAAGAAAATAATGTTCCGTAATTTCAATGCAGTCATAATGTCCATTGCCTGTCTTTAAAAATCCTCTCATTTTGTAATAAATGTCCTTGATTCTATCCATTTCTTCCTTGATATGTACTATAGCTGCTCTACCTTGAAGAGTGAATGCACGTTGTCTGAGATTATTTCTAGGAAGCGTCAGAAATCTTGGGCTGCCCACATAACTCCGCCATCTACTCTCAGTGCATGACATGCAGCATTTTTTCAGCAGCAGACACTAGATACTAGATATTTGTTTTCCTCCCATTCATTAATATTTTGCTGTTTTTCTCTGTTTCAGAAGTCTCAGCTCCCAGACAGATTTGAAGTTTTAACTAGTGCAATAGTTATGAGAATATAAAGTGTAAATACTTGTTACAATTTGAACAACTTGCTTGTTTTGAAGTGTAACTGTGGGCAGATTAAAAAATGGCATATGATGAAGTCTGTCACTAGCATTAACACAGCATATTTTTATTTATTTTTTGTTAGTCCCTCCTATAAGATTTTACCTGTTTTTACCAGTTTGAAAGCAGGGTCAACTGAGTCACCCACACACACTCCACTAGGAGGCCTGTGATGGAGGTGTGGGTTGAACATACCACACTTGGAGAGCAGGCGTACACACAAGGCTTTTATTGGAAGACAGGTGGTGGGCATACAGCAGGAATAGCAGAGTTATGGTAGGCAAATAGCTAAGTCTGTAACACAGGGCTGGGTACACAGCTGGGATAGCAGAGTTCTGGTAGGCAAAGAGCTAAGTCCATAACACAGGGCTGGGCGCACAGCAGGGATGGCAGAGTTTTGGCGGACAAATGGTTAAATCCATACACAGGCTGGGCACACAGCAGGGCTAGTATAGTTCTGGTGGGCAAAGGGTTAAATCTGTACACAGGCTGGGTACACAGCAGGGATAGCAGAGTTCTGGTAGGCAAAGGGCCATGTCCATGACACAGGGCTGGGCACACAGCAGGGATAGCAGATTTCTGGGGGGCAAAGGGATAAATCCATACACAGGCTTGGCACACAGCAGGGATAGCAGAGTTCTGGTAGGCAAAGGATTAAGTCTGTAACACAGGGTTGGCCATACAGCAGGAATAGCAGAGTTCTGGTAGGCAAAGGGCTAAGTCCATAACACAGGGCTGGGCACACAGCAGGGATAGCAGAGTTCTGGTAGGATCAGGGCTAAGTCCGTAACACAGGGCTCTCAGGGTTAAATACTCAGCAAGAGGCACAGCATGGGTTAAGGAAACCCACCAGACAACAGTGGCCTCAGCAGAGGAAGTCCAGGCAGCTTGGCAGGGAAAAGGATGTCTGGTGGGTAGAGGTCCTTCATAGGCACATCACGGATCCCTATGTTCTACTCCCTGTGAGGACACAGGAACTCACAAACCAAATTATTCAGATAAATTGACTGTGTTACAAACTGCATTTGGACTAGAAACTGTCAATTTCATAAAACGAAAGAAAAAGAAAAATCCATTATTTCTGACCTCCATTACAGGGCTCAATTGGCAGGTTACAAAACTTCCACTCAACCTTTCAGGTCACTTGCCGCATGCTACATTGAGAGGGCCAGTTCCTCCACAACAGTAGAGGTACCTAGTCCCCTATTCAGCCCCAGCCCCAATCTGACTTGGTTTGCACTGATACTCAGAATCCAGTTTCCCAAAGTGCATTTCCTCCATGGGATGCAACTGTCAAACTCTTTTGTCTACTATGTGCTGTCCAAGCTCACATTCTCAGCAATAACTTGCATCCACTTTAATCACTATATTTCATTGGCTCGCGCAGGATGATGTCACTCCCGTATATGTATCTCGGCACTGTGCCAAAAATTTTAACAAATGGCGCATGTGCAGCGGCATTTACATATTGGGGAGGATTGTGAACAGGCAGGTAATGGTATTTAATTGCAATAAAGATCCTGCCTGCTCGCAATTTTTTATTGATTACATTCACTTCCACTTCAGCCACTTGACCTCGAGAAGGTTTTACCCTCTTCATAACCAGGTCATTTTCTGCTATTCAGGCACTGCACTACTTTAACTGTGAATTGCGCAGTCATGCAACATTGTACCCAAATCAAACTTATATAATTTGTTTTCAAATAGAAAAATTTAGCTTTATTTTGGTGGTATTTGATCACCACTGGCTTTTTTATTTGTTTCTATATAAACTAAAAAAGACCGAAAATTTGGAAAAAAAACTATATTTTCTACTTTCTGTTATAAAATATATCCAAAAAAAACCAACACTTTGATTGCTGTTACAGTAATAATCACTGTAAAAGCAATGCTGTGAACTGTCATGAATAGGCCCATATGGTACAGGGAGCTGTGACTTGCCTAGGCACCATGTGATGGCTGTGGGCCAATCACACCCTCATTATAGGAATTACAGCTGTGATTAATGAAAATCATTCATAACAGCTTTGTTGACAGTGTGATCATGAGATCGCATAGGGATCACAAAATCCCCCAGCCGCTCAAAGCGGTCGGTTAATAGGAGCCACAATCCATTGTGTCCAGTGGTCGTGGGAACATGTACATGATCCTGCCTGCTGCAGTAAATTTGTCTGCAAGTGGTTAAAATCTCCTCTATAACTCTTCCATGTGATCTCTGTTTATTGTGTGTACACGCATACTTTACTCTTGCATTAATTTTCATAAGAAGCATGTGTAGTTAAACATTATGTATATACTGTATATATTCTCTTTTAACACCAGCTGTATAAAATGATATCTTGTTGCTAAAGAGGCAATTATTTTGTCACTTTCATATACATAATTAAATGTGTCAATAACCACTTTACACTTAAACTATCATTTTATAGTTGCGAGCACTAAAATACATGTACACGTACTTCCCTTTAATTATTTGATCACTTCAGCTTTTATTTTCACTTAACATTTCATTATTCTGTTATTTAATAGGATTATTTTTAATAAGTAGAATACTTACTGAGACACTACATTGCCAACGTGTAATGCATAGCAGCTGATTTACTAAAACCAGAGAGTGCAAAATCTGGTGCAGCTCTGCATAGAAACCAATCAGCTTCCAGTTTTTTTTTTTGTCAAAGCTTAACTGAACAAGTTAAAGTTAGCAGCTGATTGGCTACCATACACAGTTGCACCAGATTTTGCATGCTCCAGTTTTAGTTAATAAATCCCATAGTAGTTCCTCTGCTGCTCAACACGTTTGATATTTTTACTCTAAAGTAATGTACTTCAGATGATGAACCTTTAAGCTTATTCACACTGATGCAATTTAAGATACGACCTGGGTTGCACTGAATCGCATGACAATGAAAATAATAGCTTCCGACGGTGCCTGCTCACATCAATGCAGCACAGCTGCAATGCGAGTTTGGGGGAGGGTCCTGTACTACTTTGGTGTGAAGCAGTGAGATTTTGTGGTTTATAGACTTCAATGGAAGAGCATCAAAATTACATCTACAATCAGGTATGCATTTTTGTGTGATATTTGGGCTGGTTGTTAGGAGCAGGCACCCACTGGCATCCTATCATCCAGTGACTCATCCCTGCTGTTAGAGATGAGTCATCCCTGCTATCAGTGGGGATATTCCCTGCTGACAGCAGAATGTAAACAAAAGAACCGACATAATAGATTTTTTTAAAAAAATGGCATGTGGGTCCTCTCAAAATCCATACCAGGCCCTTATCTGAGCATGCAGCCCATTAGTCCAGGAAAGGGGGTGGGGAAAAAACCATACCACCTGCCCTCAACATGGGGGGAACCCCCCTGGCAAAGCACTTTGTCCCCATGTGGATGAGGACAAGGGCCTCTAGGGCCTCTTCCCCACACCCGACCTGGTGGTTGTGGGGTTAGCTTATCGGAATCTGGAAGCCCCCTTTAACAAGGAGGCCCCAGATCCTGGTCTCCCAATGTGAATGAGTATGGGGTACATAGAAATCTTACTCATAAGCCAACAATAATACAACAAGGCAAGTTTTTGACAAGGCATTATAAAAAAAAACGAATAAAAATGTCCCCAGTGTTAAACCGTCACCAGTCCTGTTGAACGCCGGCAGCTAACCTACACAAAAAAAAAGCCGGCCGCTGAACACGACTACTTTCATCACTTGAGGCTCGCCAAATGACAGTGCCAATTTCCCCTCCATTGCTAAGTAAATGAAGGGGTGTGGTCACCCAATTGACAGAAGGGATAAGCCGCAGTAGTGTAGCTGGGTGTAGCCGGCTGTGTAATCTCCTGTCCTGGAGTGGTGAGCTGAACTTCACATCCTAAACTCTGGCCATACGCAGTTCACGCTATAAAAGATTACTCTTACCTACTGTAGCAGCTCTATCACTCATCAACCAAATTTTCAAAAGAACTATGCACCACCTACAATATGTCCCCACCGAGAGCCAGCTGCTATTGACTAATCAGGCACCTTGTACTTAAGTCAACTTGTGGGGTACCCCTTATTAGACAATGTGAATCCACCCATTAAAATGCTGCAGGCTCAAGGGGCACCCAAGATCACTATTATTTTGTTAGCGGATTTTGACCTTGCCAGTTACTGCTTACTTTGGTTAAACTTGATTTAACAGTGCCGCAGTTCAGTTAAATCCCCTGTTATAGGCCAGTGTTCACTTTATCTAGATTTTGCAGTTTTGAAACGGTTCTGTTGTTGTTTGTCAGTTTACACACTGTTTAAATGCCTTCACAGAATACATTTTATTAACATACCTTTCGGCTGTTGGTGGCCCACTGTGTGCTGATATAGAGAGCTTAAGTCACACAGGTGTGCGCATGTCTCAAGCCGCAATCAGGTATGTCGGTGAGGAACAAGCAGTTTATTGAGTCGTGGCAGAACAGAGAACCCACCATCACCACAAGGGGTAACACTACACTAGTAAAACAAGAGTTAAAAATGTACCAAAAAGGCACCAAGCTGCACTACAAAATTTTATTAAAAATATGATCAAAATCGCACTGCACAAGTGTTAACTTACAACAACATGGCCTCTGGAATGCCCAGGAAAAAACCAAGCCTACTTACCGACCAGCTCGCTGACAACCAATTAACCAGTCTAACAGTATGCGTTAAAAACAGGGGTTTGTCCGCACGCATTTGCAATTGCATGCGTGAGCCACAGAGCCACGCCAAGGCCCCCTGGAGTCTGTGGTCCTACACTAACAATGAGTGTCCCCACAATGGAGGCACATGCATTCTGATGGTTAGATGAGGGCAGGTGGACTGAAGGGGATCCACCTCTCCTTAAAGGTACAGGAGCACACCAAACACCCAGCATGTAGCACAATGGCTGCAAAGGTGCTGGTGCATTGCTGGACCAATACATGCACCATAGGTGAAAACAAAAACCATGTCCACCGCCCCCATCTATAGCTGGCTATCACGGTAGGTAGCATTGGAATGCTAAAACAGGTAACAACATGGCCTGGGGAATGCCCAGGAAAAAACCAAGCCTACTTACCGACCAGCTCGCTGACAACCAATTAACCTGTCTAACAGTATGCGTTAAAAACAGGGGTTTGTCCGCACGCATTTGCAAACGCATGCGTGAGCCACAGAGCCACGCCAAGGCCCCCTGGATTCTGTGGTCCTACACTAACAATGAGTGTCCCCACAATGGAGGCACATGCATTCTGATGGTTAGATGAGGGCAGGTGGACTGAAGGGGAGCCACCCGTCCTTAAAGGTACAGGAACACACCAAACACCCAGCATGTAGCACAATGGCTGCAAAGGTGCTGGTGCATTGCTGGACCAATACATGCACCATAGGTGAAAACAAAAACCATGTCCACCGCCCCCATCTATAGCTGGCTATCACGGTAGGTATCATTGGAAGGCTAAAACAGGTAACAACATGGCCTGGGGAATGCCCAGGAAAAAACCAAGCCTACTTACCGACCAGCTCGCTGACAACCAATTAACCTGTTAGTCAAACTATAGCCAGCAAGCTCATGAAGAGCTTGTAGCTTCTGGGGCTGCCATACACCAAAACCTGGGAAAATAGACTTAGCAAAGAAATCAGGTTCACTTTTTTATTTTGGGTAACCTTCTAACTCAAGGGGGATAATCAGGAGAACCAATTTTCATGGCTCAACAAGAAGCAATGGCACTTGTAGCTTCTAGCTCTAGTTGGTCAATTAAAGTGTATTTAAACCCTAACAATGGACTTCTCTTCTTTGTAGCGCCACCCCCTGAAGGAGCCGCTTAGTAATGTTAGGTCTTCTGTTCTGTGCCTTGACTCCAAGAACAGGCTCCGCCCCTTCGGCACACCTGGTGAAATTTAAAAACCTTTGCGACTCCAGAACCAAAAAAATAAATACTCCACACCTGTCTGTAGGTTATTGTAGTAAATGTACACACACACTCATAAGGTAAGCAGGTTGATGTATTGAGACCACTTAAAGCGGAGTTCCACCCAAAATTGGAACTTCCGCTTAAACCACTCCTCGCTCCCTTACATGCCCCATTTGGCATGTAATTTTTTTGGGGGGGAGTGGGGGCTTCAGTAGGAGTGGGACTTCCTGTCCCACTTCCTCCTTCCACCCAGGGACTACTTAGGCGACACGTCATATTGCCTAAGGCGGACCCCTCCCTGTAGGCGATCACCTGGGACACGTGACAGGTCCCAGGCGATCGCCTGTCCACTCAGATTGCGCAGCACCGCTTGCGCATGCGCAGTGAGTGCCCGGCCGGGAAGCCGAAAGCTGTCCCGGCCGGGTGCCCACAGTAGGAATGGAGGCGCCGGCGGAGAAGGGGGGGGGAGGAGCGAAGCTCCGTTTGGCCGCATCGCTGGATGGTGGAGCAGGAAAATGTCTGTTTATTAAAAGCCAGCAGCTACACTTTTTGTAGCTGCTGACTTTTAATAAACATAAAAAAGGCTGGAACTCCCCTTTAAATTAAAGACAGTTTGAAATAACATATGCTCACTTAGGACTCTATGCCCTTGGAGGAGCGGAGCGACATCTGACATCACTTCCCCCTAAGGGCCTTAAAGGATGGAGATTTTTAAGTGCTGTAGTTTGTCGCTATTCCACAAGCATGCACAATTTTGAAGCATAACATGTTTGTCAGTTTACACACTGTTTAAATGCCTTGACAGAATACATTTTATTAACATACCTTTCGGCTGTTGGTGGCCCACTGTGTGCTGATATAGAGAGCTTAAGTCACACAGGTGTGCGCATGTCTCAAGCCGCAATCAGGTATGTCGGTGAGGAACAAGCAGTTTATTGAGTCGTGGCAGAACAGAGAACCCACCATCACCACAAGGGGTAACACTACACTAGTAAAACAAGAGTTAAAAGCATAACATGTTAGGGATCTATTTACTCAGCGTAACATCATCTTTCACATTATACAAAAAATTGGGCAAACTTTACTGTTTTGTTTTTCTTAATTGATGAAAGTGTATTTTTTACCAAAAAAATTGCGTTTGAAACACTGCTGCACAAATACAGTGTGACATAAAATATTGCAATGACCGCCATTTTATTCTCTAGGGTCTCTGATAAAAAATATATATATATATACTGTGAGGGGGTTAACTCGGTAGCGGGTGTGTGTGACCCCCTGGTTGGGCTCCCCACACAAAAACAGGGCCAGCAGACGGAGGTTGTGGTTTTCAAAATCAAAAGGTGCGGTTTATTTCTCTATGTACAGTGACAAAAACACAGCAAAGCCAAAAAGAAACATAAACAAAATAAATCCTGGTCAGTTTGACCTCTGACTAAACATGCAGGTTTCCTAAACTAACAACTGGGATCAGCCTGGTGCTGTCCTAGTCCCTAAGTCCCTGGTTTAGTAAAAGTCCAAACAAATAGCCACACAGGCTTTGCCTCACCGCACAGGGGTTCACTCTCCCTAGACAGTCCACACAGGTCTGGTTCCAGGCATGAGCTAACATCTAATGAAGCTGGGAGTTTTTATAGAGGCCTTTAAATGAGCTGACAAGCTTCAGCTGGTCTCATCAACTCCCTGCCTGCACGACGCCCAGCCCTCTCCCTAGAGGTATGAGTCATCCATGAGCCCACTAGCCTCAGCTGGGCTTCATCAACTCCCTAGTTGTATAAGTCGGCGTAAAGCCTGAATCTGGGCGAAATATATCTACCCCCCTGGATGCAACCAGGTGACTTTACCTTCCTGCTGTCACATACCCCCCCCTCTTGTTTTAACCTCGGGGTTGGAACACCAGCAATCAGGCATTCATGTACTCGAGACAAAGCATCCACATTCCCCATTTGAACGCCAGGGCGATGCTTTACTGTGAAGTTGAATTCCTGGAGGGCCAGGAACCACCTATTCACTCTTCTATTTGTTTCCTTGTTTTGAGCCATCCACTTTAACGGAGCGTGATCCGTAACCATGTCAAAGTGCCTACCTAGCAGATAGTACCGAAGGGAATCTAGAGCCCACTTCACCGCTAAACACTCCTTTTCAACCGTGGCGTAATTTACCTCATGGGACTTCAACTTCCTGCTGAGGTAAATGACTGGGTGCTCTTCCCCGTTCCAGACCTGGGACAATACTGCTCCTAACCCCACATCTGACGCATCACTTTGTACGACAAAGTCTTTAGAGAAGTCGGGTGAGTACAACACTGGCTGGCTACATAAGGCTTGTTTCAAGAATTGGAATGCTGCCTCAGCCTCGGGGGTCCATTTAATCATGACCGACCCTTTCCCTTTCGTCAGGTTGGTTAGGGGCACAGCCTTAGAAGCAAAGTGGGGAATGAAGCGCCGATAATAACCCGCGATTCCCAGAAAGGCCCGTACCTGCTTCTTGCTGTTGGGACGTGGCCAACTCTGGATGGCCTCGACTTTGTTGAGTTGGGGTTTTATCACTCCCCTGCCAATGGTGTACCCAAGATATTTGGCCTCCTCCTGCCCAATGGTACACTTCTTGGGGTTAGCCGTAAACCCCGCTTCCCGGATAGAGTCTAGGACTGCTTGCACTTTTGGCAGATGTGAGGCCCAATCTGTGCTATGGACAATTACGTCATCCAGGTAAGCCGCAGCATACTTCCGATGGGGCCTCAGTATCTGGTCCATTTTCCGCTGGAATGTGGCCGGCGCATTCTGTAACCCGAACGGCATTCTCTTATATTGGAACGCCCCGTCTGGGGTTACAAATGCGGTTTTCTCTTTGGCCGACTTGGCCAGGGGAATTTGCCAATACCCTTTTGTGAGGTCAAGAGTCGTCATGTATCGGGCTGTTCCCAGCCGGTCGATCAACTCATCTATACGTGGCATGGGGTAGGTGTCAAATTTTGTAACTTTGTTCAACTGACGAAAATCGTTACAAAATCGCCAGCTCCCATCCGGTTTAGGCACCAACACAATGGGACTAGACCAATCACTTTGGGACTCCTCTATCACCCCTAAGTTCAGCATTTTCTGTACTTCCTCCCGTATTGCCTCCCGTCGGGCCTCTGGGATCCGATAGGGTTTTAACTTCACCCTTTCACCGGGCGGGGTAATAATATCATGCTCTACCCCAGATGTTTGTCCCGGCAGCTCAGAGAACACCTCCTTGTTGCGAAGCACAAACTCCTTAACCTCCTGTTGTTGGGGTTGTGACAAGGTGGCTGCTATTCCAACCTCCGGAATCACGCAACCAGTTTGAGCTGGTGACCAAGTTTCTGCGACTAGGGACTCTCTATCCCTCCAGGCTTTCAACAGATTAACGTGATATATCTGTTCGGGCTTTCGCCTTCCTGGTTGTCTGACCTTGTAATTCACTTCGCTCACTTTTTCCATTATCTCGTAGGGGCCTTGCCATTTGGCAAGGAATTTACTTTCAACCGTAGGGACAAGTACCAATATCCTATCCCCCGGGGAAAAGGTACGGGTCTTTGCTCCACGGTTGTACACTCTCTGCTGTGCCAACTGCGCTTGGGCCAAATGTTCCTTCACGATGGGCATTACCTGTGCAATTCGATCTTGCATCAGGGCGACATGCTCAATCACACTCCTGTGGGGAGAACTCTCACTTTCCCAAGTTTCCTTGGCAATATCCAACAGCCCTCTTGGGTGTCTCCCATACAGTAACTCAAAGGGGGAGAATCCCGTAGAGGATTGGGGCACCTCCCTAATAGCAAACATCAAATAAGGAAGTAGAGAGTCCCAATCCTTTCCATCTCTATCCACCACTTTCTTCAACATTTGTTTTAGGGTTTTGTTGAATCTTTCAACCAGCCCATCGGTTTGGGGGTGATACACAGATGTACGCAATTGCGTCACTTTGAGCAATTTACACAGCTCTTTCATAACCCGGGACATAAAGGGTGTACCTTGGTCCGTAAGCAGTTCTTTACAAATACCCACCCGGCTAAAAACAAGAGATAGCTCTTTGGCTATGGTTTTGGCCGAGGTATTTCTGAGAGGGATCGCTTCTGGATAACGGGTGGCATAGTCCATTATAACCAATATGTACTGGTGCCCCCTAGCGGACTTGATTATAGGACCTACCAAATCCATGGCGATTCTCTCAAACGGGACCTCAATGATGGGTAGAGGGACCAGCGGGCTACGGAAATGTGGCATCGGGGCCGACCTCTGACACACAGGGCAGGAGGAACAATAATTTTCTATGTCCTTCATCACCCCAGGCCAATAGAATCTCTGTAATACCCTCTCTCGGGTTTTCTCTGTCCCCAGATGACCTCCAAGAATGTGCCCATGGGCCAACTCCAACACCAACTTCCTGTAAGGTTTGGGCACCACAAGCTGCTCAACGGTTTCTTCTGCCCTTTTTGCCACCCGATACAGTAGGTCCTTCTCTACGCTGAAGTATGGGTAAGTGCAGGTATTATCTGGGTTCACTAACTCGCCATCTATTTCCACTACGTTTTCCCGTGCCTTTATTAGGGCGGGGTCTTTTAACTGTTCTGTGGCAAAATTTTCCCTGTGAACCTCCAGATCAGAAAACTCCACAGACGGTAGGTTTTCGTCTGAGGAGGTGGGCTCCTCTCCAGTTTCTTGAGTCTCCCCTGCCAATACTGACAAGGGAAATTCTGGAGAGTCCTCACCACTCTCAGAGGAGTTCTGGCTATCACATTCCTGGTACATAGGGGCACCAGTGGGGGGCTCAGGATCATCCCACAGTTCCCAGAACTTCGGAAAATCCCTTCCCACAATGGCATCATGCGGTAATTGAGATACTAACCCCACTGGATGAGAGAGGGTACCTTTGGGGGTCTCGAAACACACTGTAGTCACTGGATACTCTCGGGTGTCCCCATGCACACAAATAACAGCTACCTTGCTATTCCCAGAGACCTCTGTTTTAACTAATTCAGCCTTTATCAGGGTCACAAGGCTACCTGAATCCAGTAATACCACAACATTTCTACCATTAATACACATTTTGCATAAATGTTTCTCAGTTCCCCGAATGGCAGTGCATGCGACTGTCGCACACAGCGACTGACGTCTGTCCATCAGAAAGTCACATTGCATGGGTTCCTCCACAACCGGGCAATTTGCTGCAATATGTCCCGCTTGCCGGCAGCGGTAGCAAACAATCCATTTGGCTGCCTCTTGAGCCCCTGACTTCCCAGGCTGTTCTCGCCAAACTTTGGGTAGAGCTCCCACCCTCTCACTCTCTCCACCCTCACCCCTTGGAATCCTCTTATCCGCCCCTGGGGATGGTCTGGTCTTAGGGTGGAAAGTCCGAGAGTCTCTGGAAGAGGCCGTCAGGTTCTCTGTAGCCAAGTATTTCTCTACACGATCCACAAGACCACCGGCCGTCTCTGGGTCTCCATGGCTTACCCACTTTTGGATGGCAGTAGGAAGAGCTCTCAAAAACCGATCCATTACAACACGTTCCACAATCTCTGGTGCGGACAAAGTCTCTGGCTGTAGCCACTTCCTGCTCAGGTGAATGAGATCATACATTTGAGACCTGGGGGGTTTTCCAAGCTGGAAAGTCCAGTTATGCACACGCTGAGCCCGGACAGCCAGGGTGACACCCAGCCTTGCCAATATTTCAGCTTTTAGCATCACATAGTCTTTTGCTTGGTCAGGCTCTAGGTCATAGTAAGCCTTCTGCGATTCACCAGTTAACAGAGGAGCCACCAGTCCAGCCCACTGCTCCTCAGGCCACTTTTCTCTTTCAGCAGTCCTTTCAAATGTGGTCAAAAATACCTCTGGATCATCCTCTCCAGTCATTTTTGTCAATAAACGACTCACCCCAAAGGACGCGGTATTAGTGGGACGGCTTTCCTCACTGGTCTGCGGACGTTGCTGCATTACTGCTTCCATTTGTTGTAGTCTCTGCTCTTGCTTCTGTAACAGGTCTATGAAGCGGGCCTCAGATTGCTGCTGGGCTTGTTGATGAGCTTGCTGCTGGGCTGCAAGGCTCCTTTGCAAACCTGCATTTGTCTGCTGTTGATTGGCATTTGCTAGAGCCAGCTGTTTCAGTATCTCCTCCATGCTGGCTTAAAAAAAAACTGCCACTGGTTCTCCACCAACTGTGAGGGGGTTAACTCGGTAGCGGGTGTGTGTGACCCCCTGGTTGGGCTCCCCACACAAAAACAGGGCCAGCAGACGGAGGTTGTGGTTTTCAAAATCAAAAGGTGCGGTTTATTTCTCTATGTACAGTGACAAAAACACAGCAAAGCCAAAAAGAAACATAAACAAAATAAATCCTGGTCAGTTTGACCTCTGACTAAACATGCAGGTTTCCTAAACTAACAACTGGGATCAGCCTGGTGCTGTCCTAGTCCCTAAGTCCCTGGTTTAGTAAAAGTCCAAACAAATAGCCACACAGGCTTTGCCTCACCGCACAGGGGTTCACTCTCCCTAGACAGTCCACACAGGTCTGGTTCCAGGCATGAGCTAACATCTAATGAAGCTGGGAGTTTTTATAGAGGCCTTTAAATGAGCTGACAAGCTTCAGCTGGTCTCATCAACTCCCTGCCTGCACGACGCCCAGCCCTCTCCCTAGAGGTATGAGTCATCCATGAGCCCACTAGCCTCAGCTGGGCTTCATCAACTCCCTAGTTGTATAAGTCGGCGTAAAGCCTGAATCTGGGCGAAATATATCTACCCCCCTGGATGCAACCAGGTGACTTTACCTTCCTGCTGTCACAATATATATATATATATATATATATATATATATATATATATAATGTTTGGGGGATCTAAGTAGTTTTCTAGCAAAAAATATAATTTTAAACTTGTAAACAACAAATGTCAGAAAAAAAGCCTGGTTTAAACATTTCTTCACATTTCTCCACATAGTATCACTGTAATTTGTATTTCAACCACTTACTGACCACCCACCGTCATTTTACGGCTGCTGTTTGAAGAGGAATACCATTGTTACGGCAGCAGCGGGCGGTCCGCTTTCAGATAAAAGTGGTCTCAGCTGCGAATTCGGTGCTTAGCGGAGCCATTGGTATCGGTGGAGATGATCAAGTCCTCTTCCATCACAGATGCCACAGTTGGAGAAACGTGTTGGTTTGAGAGCACCTGTGATATCATCGCGGCTGGTGGGATAGGTGACACCGCGGCTGGCTTGTATGCCCTGCTTGTTTCTTTGCAGCTCATTGTAAGTGCATTTGCATTTAGTTTAACCACTTCAATACCATGCACTTATACAGCTTCCTGCCCAAGCCAATTTTGAGCTTTCAGCGCTGTCGCAATTTGAATGACAATTGCGCGGTCATGCTACACTGTACCCAAACAAATTTTTTATCATTTTGTTCCCACAAATAGAGCTTTCTTTCGGTGGTATTTGATCGCCTCTGCGATTTTTATTTTTTGCACAACAAATATAAAAAGAGCGAAAATTTGGAAAAAAAAATGTTTTTCTTTGTTTCTGTTAATTGTTTTTGTAAATAAGTACCTTTTCTACTTCAATGACGGGCACTGATAAGGCGGCACTGACGGGCACTGATAAGGCGACACTGATGGGCACCGATGAGGTGGCACCAATGAGGTGGCACTGATGAGGTGGCACTGATAGGCACTGATGATGGGCACTGATAGGCGGCACTGATGGGCACTGATATGTGGCACTGGTATGCGGCACTGATTGGCACTCATAGGCGGCACTGATTGGCACTCATAGGCGGCACTGATTGGCACTCATAGGCGGCATTGATTGGCACTCATAGGCGGCACTGATTGGCACTTATAGGCGGCACTGATGGGCACTTATAGGCGGCACTGATAGGTGGCACGGACAGGCACTGATAGGTGGGCACAGATGGGCATGGATGGGCACTGATAGGTGGCGCTGATGGACACTAGTAGGTGGCACTGATGGACACTGATGCCCAGCAATGCCAGCCACCACACATTGAGGTGGTGCCATCATAGTGCCAGTCAGTGCCCATTTGTGGGCACTGATTGGCATTTTTTTTTATTTTATTTTTTTATTTTACTACATGTGGATGGCCATGGGGGCCATCCACATGCTTGGGGCTTCCCTGTGGTCCTGGGGGGCTTCCCTGGTGGTCCAGTGTGGGTATCCGAGGGGGGCTGCACTGATAAACAATCAGCGCGAACCCCCCCTGTCAGGAGAGCCGCCGATCGGCTCTCCTCTACTCGCGTCTGTCAGACCGGAGTGAGGAAGAGCCGATCAACGGCTCTTCCTGTTTACATTGTGATCAGCCGTGATTGGACACGGCTGATCACGTGGTAAAAAGCCTCCGCCGGAGGCTTTTTACCGAGGTCAGTGTAGCGGTGGGTCAGACTGACCCACCGCTCCACCGATCGCCGCGATGCGCGCCCCCCCGGGCGCGCGGCGGCTGTTATCCCACAGGACGTCATATGACGTCCAGTGTGGATAACAGAACCACTTCCCGGACGTCAATCTGCTATTGACGGGGCGGGAAGTGGTTAATTAAACATTTTAAACTGATTTACACTATGAGGCTTATCTCTGTTCATGTGCCACACATGCTCCTGTGTTGAGTGGAGCTCATTCATAGAATGGGTTATTTTGTTGTGAAGATATATTCACTGTGAATTAACCCATTGGAGTTTGATTATGGACTGTGTTTGATCTCTCTAATAGGGATCTATCACATTTGGTAAGAGACCACCTGTTCACATTTGAGGAGCACCTTTTGTCAGCACTGGAGCACTTTGAAAGTGATATTGATTGTGAAGCACCAAGCACTTTATTACAGCAATTTCTATTATGGACTTTTCCCAGTTTATTGATTATGATTCATTTGTTTGAGTTTTTTATTATATATACTGTATATTGCATGTTTGCGCTTAACACACCAGCACTAGCACTTTATTTTGCATGTCATCATACTGTGTTAAGTTGATTCATATATCATTCATACGATTTATATATTATTCACATGATTTAAAGGAACAGCACACCTATTTTGTATTTGTAGTTTATCAATCCAGTATTCCAAGGTTTTAGGTTGCAGCAGTTCACGGTGACATTAGGGTTCAGTGCAGAATATGTATATTTTTAGATTAGATAAGAAGTTGTGCTATTACCATCATATAGCCGTGGTCATAAGTTTTGAGAATGACACAAATATTAATTTTCACAAAGTCTGCTGCTTCAGTGTTTTTAGATCTTTTTGTCAGATTGTTACTATGGTATAATGAAGTATAATTACAAGCATTTCAAAAGTGTCAAAGGCTTTTATTGACAATTACATTCAGGGGCATGGCCTGGCGCGTGAGCAGCATGGCATCACACTGAGAGAGCTACGGAGAGACGGGGAACAACTGAGTGCCTGGCGACCCTCCAGAATGACAGAACATGAGCAGAATATCAAAATCCACACCGCAAAGCAGATCGCAACGCTCGACCACCGCTGCGACTTCCAGAAACATCCCAGACATCTTTAGAACAAGATCCTCAGAGGAGCGGCCTCTTCGGCTTCTTCGCTTCTTCGCGGGCAAGATGGCGACTTCCCACCATGAGGATGAATTCAGTGAGGAATCGTTGCCGGCCTCGGAGGACATGGTAAGGGAAATAACTCACAATGACCAACCCCTGACTTTCTCAGAGATGACACAAATTGTAAATAAAGAGTTCATTCACGGCAGCTATCACATATCTTAAGACTGACCGATATACTCTCTCTGAACAAATGGCGTCTCATAAGAGATCAGGCATACAGAGAGACAAAGCTTACTCTAGACTGGAAAAAGTCTCTGAAACACATTCCTCACATCTAATTGCCATAAACAGGTATCTAGAAGACCTGGAAAACAGGGGTAGAAGGAATAACATCAGAGTAAGGGGAATCCCTGAAACGATCACAGCAAAGCAAATTAAACCAGCATTACAATCAATATCCAACAACCTACTTGAAAGACCCCTTGATACTAACATTGACATTGATAGAGCTCTCAAACCCAAAGGAGCTGAAAACACCCCTCCAAGGGACATTATCTGTTGTCTCACTAGTTTTCCATTGAAAGAGGACATTTTGAGAAAAGCAAGAAAAAATTAGCTCATTACTTTCAATGAAGAAAACATTTCTCTATTCCAGGATCTCTCACCCATTATTTTGAAAAACAGAAGAGTGATGCACCCTTTGCTGGCAATCCTGAAAGAGAAAGGAATTACATATAGATGGTGTTTCCCCTTTGCACTCCAAGCCTCTTTTAATGGCAAACAATTTATATTGAAGATGTCTAAAGAAATACAAGCTTTCTGTAATAGCCTGCAACTTGCCCTTACTGAATTACCAGAATGGCATGAGAAGTTCCGACTTCCCAGATCAACATTAACTTTATTAAATGGGGAGCTAGAAAGAAAAGAGACCGTAACCGTAAAATAGCTGAGATTTCAAAGCAGATAAGTATCCTAGAAACTCAACACAAACAGTCTCTTTCCACCCTTTCTGCAAAATAAATTGATGGAAGCTAGGCAAACACTACAGTCCATCATCGAGCTTAACTATAAACGCTCCTTGTTCTTCAAAACAATGAGTTTATTACAAGGGAGGAGACAAAAGTGGAAAATGCCTAGCTAAAGCATTAAAAAATGCCAAATTAACTAAAAATATTTGGCATTAAAAATGCTAACGGCATTGTGGAACATAATACTAACCACATAGCTGCAAGCTTTCAACAATTCTACACTAAGCTGTATAATTTACACCCACTTCACAAACCCAAAGATCTACAGGGTGAGAGAGCCAACATAATAACCAACTTATTAAAGAAAAGTGGTCTGCCAATTCTTCCCCCCGAAGATATTCAAATGTTGGAAAACCCCAAATACAAGAGCTAGTTAATGCCAATAAAAGCTTAAAATCTGAAAAAAATCCAAGGGCCAGATGGACTAACAACACAATACTATAAAACCTTCACCGATATCATCTCACAGCCATTACTGCACACTTTAAATTCTCTACGCAAAACACAAACCATTGCTGATTAGTTTTTACTTGCTCACATAACAGTTATTCCAAAGAAAGATAAGGACCCTACTGAATGTGCGAGTTACAGGCCAATTTCCTTTTTTACAGACCTAAAATTATTTGCAAAAATACTAGCTAACCGACTAGAATTCTTCTTATCCAAGATCATTGGTCCGGAACAAGTAGGGTTCATGCCAGTCAGAGAAGCTAGAGACAATATTACTAAGACCCTCAACCTAATCTTTAGGTCTCGAGCGGAGGGGATCGAAGGTCTTCTCCTTTCTACATATGTAGAGAAGGCCTTCGACTATGTTTCCTGGGAATATATGTTCGCTACCTGTGTGCATATTAGACTTAAAGCGGAGGTTCACCCACATTTTGAAGTTTCGTGTCAACAGTCCCTCTTTGCGTGTATATAACTAAAAGACTAACCTTTTTTTTTTCTGAGCAGTTTTCTTTATTCTTGTTTCTTTTCTCCTACTTCCGGGATTTCCTCCCGCGGGAGTAGGCGTGTCCTTTTCTGTGACATTGTCCTGCAATGTCTCCTGGGAGCAAACTGTCCTGCTTCCCAGGAGTAATATAGTTACGCCTTCCTTCCAAACATCACGATAATTTAATCGTCACGTGACTCGTCTACCCGGTCACGTGACGAGAGCACTGTTTCTTTTTTGTTGAATGGCATCACAACTGGGTGTGTACTTTAACTGTTGATGCCCATTGTGATGGCAACCAGGAAGTGTTGACGGCGCTGCTCGCCGTCAACACTGCACATGCGCGAGATACCGCGATGAATGCTGGGATTCAAGCATTCATCGCTACCCGGAAGAATATGCTTGTGGGCTTCAAGATGCCCACAAGCAAAATGGGAAATGCAGGAAACATTATATAAAGTGTTTTTTTTTATCGCAAAACGGACGGGGGATCTTTACCAGCACGGAAGAAGTGAGTAATTACAATGCATACGTTCTTGCATAGAATGCATATAAAAAATAAAAATGTATGGACCGCGGAACCTCCACTTTAAACAGAACATGCTAAGTTGGATTGTCACGTTATATGACAACCCTGTAGCAAAAATTTCAGTAAACAGCACCATTTCCGAGAAGGTCAATAAAATGGGACTAGACAGGGCTGCCCACTATCGCCTCATCTTTTTATCCTCACACTTGAACCACTTATATATGTACTCATACGACTGTATCATGATGTATATGTTTTAATTCAATCCTCAGAGCTCATGTTTTGAACACAAGCAAATGTCCTCTGTGAAACCCTTTTTCAAAAAAAAAAAAATTGATATTACAACCAGTATTACATTTTTTACTGCAACTCACTCAAACCCCTCTGAGGAAATCATTTTCATTATATATACAGTATATTTGGGGTGTGCAGCACCTCTAAACCCACCACAGTATCACTTTTCCCTTTCTGCTAAAGAAATGGTTTCCAAATTCAAATGATATATGCTGGAGATGTGGGCAGGACAAAGGCACAATGCTTAATATTTGGTGGAATTGTCCACGAATAACCAATTTTTGAAATCAAGCATATAATCTCAGATACTTCATCACTGATACCAGACTGAGGCTCGAACCTGCCTGCTGTCTACTCTACATTTCCTCATACACTGCCAAACAATACAAACAGAACCTGATGAGACATCTCTTAAATGCGTCTAAAAAAAAAAATTTCAAGGCACCGGAGAGAAACTTCATCCCCCTCCATAAAAGATTGGTAAGTTGATAGAGTTTATGAGATGGAACAAATACTTACTATGACCAATGATAGACTGTCCAAATTTCATAAAACCTGGCAACCCTGGTATATTTTCTCCCTTTCAGATCAGTTAAAATAGTTAAAGGCCACCTAAAAATCTTTGAACGAAAATCTAGTCTGTGAATGCAAATACTAATACCAATACCTATATTAAGGTTATGATATCCTAACACTGAGGTAACTGCAATAAATGCAGTTCTCTACTGTCTTTATTAAGTTCTTTAAAACTAATTTGTTTTATATGTTTAAATATAATTTTGAATATCCTTACATCACTTGTTACTATTGATGTTATTTATGTCATCCATCAGTATATAACTAATTGACAATATACTGTACATTATTATGCTTACGTGTGCGTCTTTTTTGTAATGTACTGTCTAATTTGTGAATTTGATAAATCTAGTTGTTTAAAAAATAAATAAAAAATTCATGCAAAAAGTCCATATTTGCAGTGTCGACCTTTCTTTTTCAAGGCCTCTGCAATTCATCCTGGCATGCTGTCGATCAACTTCTGGGCCACACCCTGACTGATGGCAGCCCATTCTTGAATAATCATTGTCAATGAGTTTGCCAGAATTTGTGTTTTTTTTTTTTTTTTAGATTAATTAGCATGTATGTATGTTTGTTCATTGATAATATGAACATACATACAAAAGTACTTACCACGCTCACAATATTTGGGTGTGGGCAAGGGAAAATCCTAATTTACTTTGTCCCTATTTCTGACTAAAAATCCCTACCTGCTCGAGCGTCTCACCTTTCCCACGAACTCCAAGCTACTAATAGGCGTGTACACTTTTCCACAGCATTCCTGGAATGCTTAAAGCCAACCTGGGCACCACATCATAGAAGCCCCAAGCTGCTACAACAACCAATATGCAAGTAATCTCTACAAGTAACAACCATTAATAACAAGTTATGCTACCAGTAAAGTAATACTAATTTGCGCACACTTCAAGTATTTCCTAAGCTGACCTAAGGCATTTGTCCTATAAGGGTGGGCAACCCAGGTGAAACTTAGGAATTAACCAATTCTGTCACCAAAGCGGCCTGCACCCTCTCTAACAAAAAATATTCAAGAAAAAAACAATTCTTCTCTTTTAATCTAAGTCCCTATCAAATTTAATCTATATTCAAATATTATTCAATTACCTGAGTATTTAAAATTCTGATACCATTGAAAGGTGCAACTTCACCTTTAACCGGTTCCCAACCGGCTCACGTCTTTTTTTTACGGGGCACAATGGCACCCCTGCGTGAAACCCCGTATGGGTTCCCTTTAAGAGCCACCAGAGGGGGACCCGATGCACATGGCCTGCGGTCGCAATCGCCGCCGGCCACGCGCGATCGCATGCACGAGAGCCAGCATGGGGATTTGTGTGTGTAAACACACAAATCCCTGTTCTGTCAGGGCAGGGGAGACATGTCGTTTGTTCCTACTAAGTAGGAACAAGGATATGTCTCCTCCCTTAGTTAGTCCTATCCCCCCACATTTAACCTGTTTGATCGCCCCTAGTGTTAACCCCTTCCCTGCCAGTGACCTTTACACAGTAATCAGTGCATTTTTATAGCACTGATCGCTGTATATATGTCAGTGGTCCAAAAAATATGTCAAAAGTGTCAGATCTGTCCTTTGCAATGTCGCAGTACAGCTAAAAATCACAGATCACAGTCAATAATAGTAAAAAATAAATAATAATAAAAATGCCATAAAAATGCCATAAATCGTTCCCATAGTTTGTAGATTCTATAACTTTTGCGTAAACCAATCAATATACGCTTATTGCGATTTTTTTACCAAAAATATCTAGAACACATATCGGCCTAAACTGATGAAAATATTTTTTTTTTTAAATTGTGGATATTTATTATAACAAAAAGTAAAAAAATTTTTTTTTATTTCAAAATTGTCACTCTTTTTTTGTTTATAGTGCAAAATATAAAAACCGCAGAGGTGATCAAATACCACCAAAAGAAAGCTCTATTTTTGGAGAAAAAAAAGGAAACAAATTTTGTTTGGGTACAGCGTCACATGACCGTGCATTTGTCAGTTAAAACGATGCAGTGGCAAATTGTAAAAAGTGCTCTGGTCAGGAAGGGGGTAAAATCTTCCAGGGGGTGAAGTAGTTAAACACTAGTCCTGACTATTATCTTATTATCTAATTATAATTAACTTATCATCGGCCGATTCCGTTACTTTCATACCCAAATATCTCTATGCATAATGGACAGCGTATATAAATAATTGACACAACACGGTGCTTCATACACTGTTCCGTTTTATTCTGGTTCAGACAAGGTATTAAGTATAAATGAAAGATGGGCGTTACGACCAGCTTCCACCAAAAAAGAGTACATTTTCAAATGACACATTTCCTTTTAACATACATTCAACCAATCATAGTCATTAACTCTTTATCTAAGCTAACCCATTATGTCACATTATACTATGTCACATTATATTATGTCACATTATATTATGTCACCCAGACAGATATAACTGCAGACCATCTTATGACACACACACGTAACTTCCCTATGTCTGGTTTCGACTTCAACACAAGTTTACTTGTTCAACAACAATAATTTCACTCAATCAGCAATATGATAAATTTAAAGGTGCAGTCAAGTATTAGATTGTAAAACACAATATGAACATAAGAGGGGCTTTTTCCATGATCCTCTTGAGGATTGACAACAAGTTCTCCATGGAATTAAGGTCTGGGGAGTTTCCTGGCTATTGACCCAACATTTCCATGTTTTGTTCCCCAAGATACTTAGTTATCACTTTTGCCTTATGGCAAGGTGCTCCATCATGCTGGAAAAGGCATTGTTCATCACCAAACTGTTCTTGGATGGTTGGGAGAAGTTTTTGTATCATTGTTTATTCATGGCTGTGTTCTTTGACCAAATTGTGAGTGAGCCCACTCCCTTGGCTGAGAAGCAACCCCACAAATGAATGGTCTCAGGATGCTTTACTGTTGGCCTGACACAGGACTGATGGTATCGTTCACCTTTTCTTCTTCGGGCAAGGTTTTTTTTCGTAAGCCCCAAACAATCGGAAAGGGAATTCATCAGAAGTCCAATCCCTGTACCTTTTGCAGAATACCAGTCTGTCCCTGATATTTTTCTTGGAGAGAAGTGGCTTCTTTGCTGCCCTTCTTGACACCAGGCCATCCTCCAAAAGTCTCTGCCTCACTGTGCATGCAGATGCACTCACATCTGCCTGCTGCCATCCCTGAGCAAGCTTTGCACTAGTGGTGCCCTGATCCAGCTAAATCAACTGTAGAAGACGGTCCTGGCGCTTGCTGGACTTTCTTGGGTGCCCAGAAGCCTTCTTCACAAATCCAGTGGAAATGTTTTTTATGGGATTAAGTTCATTTTCATGGCAAAGAGGGACTTTGCAATTAATTGCAATTCATCTGATCACTCTTCATAACATTCTGGAGTATATGCAAATCGCCATCATAAAAACCGAGGCAGCAGATTTTGTGAAAATTTATATTTGTGTCATTCTCAAAACTTTTGGCCACGGCTGTACATAACGTTTTAGGGTTCTAAGTGCGTTTTATTAAAAAACAAAATTAGCATTTTAGCATGTGTCCGAAAAATGAAAACAAGGGTTCTGCAATTACATATTTGATTTGTATTGTGCTGTGACACAGCTTATTGCATACATTTAGAAATTGTCACATAGTACAAGTTTTTTTTTTTTAAAGAAAGGCCAAATTATATAACCTTTTAATTTTATTGACTCAGCGTTGCAGGCACTCTTTTCTTTAAACCGGTTACAAGAAAAGTTTTAGAGTTATAATTGATGTCAGCAAACACTTTGGGGAAACAGCACAACTTTAGTCTATTAAAGCACAGATCTATTTAAATAATAGCAATTGAATCAATTTTTTTCATTTAGTGGGACATGAGCTGAGTAAACAGAATGTTAAAATTGTTTTTATTCTAATTTTGTTCACGGTGCCTAGGATTTTATTTTAATCAGATTTCCTAAACATCACTGATTTTATCTGCAAACATAGTCAGCCAATGTGTCATTACCAAATCTGTATGGTCTGTATTTAAAAATAATATCTTTGCTGCGCTCGTTATGCTTATGTTTCAAAATCTGGCAAAAACAGGTTCAAGTGATGTTAACATTAAATATAATGGTAAATCTTAAATCCAGGCTTTAGATAAAAAAAAAGGCATGCATTGATGCAGCTTTATATTTATTAATACATCATTATTATTATTTTTTTAAAGAAAGCAATTTACATACCTGAATTTGACATGGTATCAGCCACTTGTGATATTCTGTGCAGAAAATCTTGGAATAGGGGCGGGGGGAGCAGCACAAGGAGGTAATCAAGTGTGCTGCAATGCTCATTTGCTAACAATGGATGGACATTTTGATAAGAGAAGAAAGCAGAGCGACAGAAGCATGAGTTGTAAACCCCCCCTCCCGAGACATTTTTACATATAGGTAAACCTATAATAAAGCTTACCTATATGTACTGAAAATATCTCCTAACTGTGTGCCGTTTAGGGGATACTTACCTTGTAGTGAGGTCATCCCGCATTCGCAGTGAAGAAACGGCTCTCCGTGACGTTTCTTCTCCAGCATGTGCCGTGACTGGCGGCTCCCACGCGCATGCACAGGAGTGACGTCACGCGGCTCCAGACAGTCACAGAGCCGGAGTCAGTGGCCCCGGAAGGAAGAGGGGCGAAAATGGATGCTTCCACCAGCGGGGACATCGCGGACATCGCAGGCTTCATTTGCAGGTAAGTGCCGCATAATGGGCTAGTATGTGATGCATACTAGCCCATTATGCTTTTACTTTGCAGGGGAATAAAGAGGAAGTAAAACCCATCAGGGGTAGGATTTAACCTCTAGTGCAGCGGTCCCCAACCTTTTTGGCACCAGGAACCAGTGGCTGGGGGGAGGATGGTGATTGTAGCAAACAAGTTGGGGGATGAGACATTTATGAAGTCTGTCCCCTTCACACCACAACCCCCTTTACATCGCATTTCCTCCTTTAAAGAAGGCCCACAGAGTCCTCAGTTCCCATTCACATCACAGCCCCCTTTACATTACAGTGCCCCTTTACAGTGCAGTGCCCCTTACATTAATGTAATATGGACTGCTCTGTAAAGGGGGCACGGTAATGTAAAGGGGGGTGATGTAAAGAGGACTGCACTGTAAAGGTGGCACTGTAATAAAAGGGGGACTGCACTGTTAAGGGGGCACTGTAAAGTAAAGTGGGGCTGTGATATAAGGGGGCACTGTGATATTAAGTTGAATGCACTGTAAAAGGGCACTGTAACAGTGCCCCTTTACAGTGCAGTCCCCTTTATATTACAGTAGCCCCTTTACATCAGAGCCCCCATTTACATTACAGAGCCCCTGCAATCTGCCCCCTCCCCTCCTTTCCTCTCTAACACCAATCTCTGCCTCCCCTGCACAGGACTGCTACCTGCAGTGCAGAGGCTGTTAACAGTCCGTGTGTCCTTTTCCAGCTCCTCTGCCCGCCAGCCCAGCCAATGATGTCATCCTATCAGCAGAGCAGGGGGTGGGAGGAGCTCTCCATTTCGATCTGCAGTTTCTCCCACCCCTGCCCTGCTGATTTGATGTCATTATCGGCCAGGGCAGGCAGGAAGTCAGGAGAGGACACACGGGCATGGCCACCTAGTAGAAGGCGAGCGGTAAATGCGGTCTGTGATAGACCTGTGCTGACCACAGAAATACTTTAAATAGACATTTTGGATGCAAATCAAATACAAGTGTACTATATTAATTTTTCAATAACTTAAAGCCTATAGGGATTAAACATAAAAAGTGCAATTAATGCAGCATTTTACTTTCTGATGAATGAAATGGCAAAATCCCATATCCCATTGCTAAGTGTTTTTACTTATCTGCTAACATTTCTCTATAGTGCCTTATCTAAGCATTAACATCCTACCTTGTGCTCTTTAAGTTGAAAGGCTACTTGATGGAAATCTTTAAAGTTCGAGCAGTTTCTTTTAAGCCTCTTAAAGCCAGTTCCTTGGTATGTCTTAGACAAGTTTCTTGTAATCAACTTTCTAAGATAACATAAAGCTTTAGAGTGAATAGCTTTGAAAGCTTGTGAGATAAAAATGAAAAATTAACCATTAAAATGTACTTAGGGTGTACATATATCTTATCAACTGAAATTTATCTTGATTAAAGTATATGTAAACCCAGTCTCATAGCAGCTTTATCATATTAAAATTCTTTCCATAGTAATTTTATTGTTCTTAAATCTGCAGCATTCAATAAAATACTACTTGGTGATTCTGCCATGAAGGTCCTTGTGAAGGCACTTTCTCTTATAGGAGGGCACCAATCTGACCCCATCTCCCAACTGTTCTTCTGCATCAGGGGATGAGACACCACACCAACACCAACAGCTCAGCAGAGGGAGAGGAATGTGAACAGCCTCAGCCTTGAACTCCTCTTAAGCTACCTATCTAATGCATTTCACCCTGCCCATTGGGGCTTAATCATAGAGGCGAAGGAATGGTGCAACACAATTCTATTTATGCATCACCAGCCGCACATAGAATATAAAAATGATTATGAAAGCAACACATGGAAATAGAGCTGAAAATACCTTTAAAGAGATAGCTGTCTCCCGACAATGATATAATCAGATTATGATGGCAATTTTTAAATGCAGAAATAAAAAAAATAATAAAAATAAACAAAAAACAAAAAGACAAAAAAAATAGAATAATTTATTAAATATGTTCGGTCTTATCCAACTGCAAAATTCTTCTGCATTGCAATCCTGTAAAACAATCTCACACAAATTTTGCTTTGAAAAGCAAACTTAGTCACTTGACAGAAAAATAAAAAATAAAAACAGTATTTTTGTCTGCACATGACTGAATGATAGAAATCAGAAAAGCTTAACTTCTTTCAATGAGATAAGGGGACTGTGACAGGAGGGTCACTTTGGACACAGGGTGAGCCAGGAAATAATGGACATTAAGAAATATATCTTGGGCTACCTAAAATGGGTCTGTAATATTTATCCACCATATCCCCAAGGATATCTGTAAAGGACTATTTACTGTTTCTGAACTCAACAGGTTAATTGAGAGATACTGAGGTGTTCAGCCTCAATCACCTGTCTAGTGTAATGCTAATGAATTCCAGCTTCTAGAAGACCTGTTCATTGTTTGTGGTGATGTGGATTGGGGAAATTAAGTCTGTCCTTGTGTGTATTGTAAAGTATCAGACAGTCTGGTGACTATAAAGGTCATGCATAGTCATTCAAACATAAAGGGGATTATTAGAACCTGTTGTCTCCTAGCAGACGTCAAAATAATGTGTGGAGTCTTGTAATGTGTGGGTGGAGCTGGGCCATTGTTCATGTTAAACTACTGTGTATTAGATGTATATAAAAGTTACAATGTTTCTCAATAAAAGGCATTAGATCTTGGGAAGATACAGAGCGTGTGTCTCGTTCTTCCAGAAGGATTAATTCCTATGGGAAAGGGTCGCCTGGCTGTGGAAGATTGGTTCTTGAATGGGTGTCCAGGAGAGGGAACATCTTATACGGCGTTAACCCCTTCGTATTTGGGGTGCCGTTACATTGGTTGGCAGCAGCGGGATTTTCCCTCCAGTTCCTGGGACACTCCAAACCACCACAGTGAATGACCAGCTATGCAGCCTGCAGGAAAGTCACGCTGAAAGACCTACTTGAGAGCCGAGATGGACCAGAAGAGGGTTGGTGATGCAGGACCCCGGTCAGTTGAAGATTTGTTTCAGCAACGAGTGCGACAGCGGTTGGCATTATATGGGGCTAACCCATCAGAGACCGCCATACAGGAAGCCATTAAAGGCATCCAGCTGCAGGATGCCCGACAAGAGAGAGAACGAGAGCGACAAAAGAGAGAACTAGAGCGGCAACATGAGAATGGCGGAAATACGGCAATCGGAGACAACGCCTAAAGAACCAGCCGCCATGGAAGAGGAATTCGGAAGGAGGTTGCAAGAGATGCAGATACAGCATAGAGGACCAGTATCAGAGGAGGTCCTGCTGGGATGGTCGGATTTGATCCTCTGCGAACTCTGGAAGAAAGTGCTAGCTCTCGAGCAGCAACACCAGGGAAAGATTCTCCCCTCCATCTATGTACGGTACTGGTCGCAGTACGAAGTACGAATGCCGTTATTGGGGGAACAACCAAAGCAGGAGTGGACAGCTGAGTTAAGCAGGCTGATCCGGGCAGAGATGCGGTTGGACGAGAGCTACAGAGCCCTCCGGTGGTATGTAGCCCAAGAGTGCCCATGGTCAGCGGATGACAGCCCCACAGAAGGCTTTGACTATGATGGCCTGGGATTGTTGTATTGGGGGCTGTCCAGTGACCCTGACTTTGGGAGTGATCGGGAGTGGCGTTTGGAGGAAATAATGGAGCACAGAGAGCGAAAACTGAATGTCTCGGAAGGGCACTGGGCAGAGGAAGATTTGGAATTTCTGGCCGTTCAGGAATGGGAGCTGGAGATCGCCTACAGACAGCTGCTAGAATCTGCTCAGCAGCAGGGTGGTGCTACCTTTGCCTGGGACTATTAGGAAATACCAGTTGACAACTATGAAATCCTGGCTGAAGAATCGGCAGTGGAAAATCTGAAGATTACCATCCTTAAAGCCGAAGTGGATAATATGGAGTTCCAGGGAGCTAGCCTGGCTGAAGAATCGGCAGTGGAAAAGCTGAAGATTGCCCTCCCTAAAGCCGAAGTGGAGGATGTGGAGTTCCAGGGAGCTAGGGCAGTTGGCTCATCTCCCCATCCACAGATTACAGAAGGTATGGACTTAAGGGACTGTTCAGAGGATGTTAGGGATTATGCATCGCCTGCCCAAGTACTGGCAGCAGGACAGAGTACTACAGACCCCTGCTCTACACCCGTGGCAGTTTTGGAGGCCCGAGGTGAGAAGGCGATGGTTCCTCTTTCCCAGTGGATTTCACAGATGCAGGGAGGAGAAGCAGGCCATCCCCCCCCCAACAGTTAACCAGAGCAGATGGTGTGGAGTCCCCAGCAGAAGTGCTGGCAACAGGGCAGAGTGATGGCAACCTCTGCCCAGCACCGGAAACAACTGTGGAGTTTCAGGGAGCCGGGGCAGTTGGCCCCTCTCTCCAGCAACAAGTTGAGGTGGTAAAGCTTTTACCCCCAGCTGAATCACTGGCAGCAGGGCAGAATGCTACTGGCCGCTGCACACAACTGCCACTTGAGCTGATATCGGTGGATGGGACTGCGGTCTCCGCTCACAGCAACCCAGCTGTCACGGATGCCTAACACGGCATCCAGCACAGGGTACGCAGATCAGTAGGCTGCACTAAAGGAACTAGGCACAAGGTAAGTAAATATATATATGAGTTTATTGAAAGGATAATTCCTAAAACAATAAAGGCAACCAGCAAACAACCACAGTGACACACAAAACAACTCCCTACACCAACGTGAGTACAGTTTAGAGATTAAAGCGTAAATGTAATCAAGCCAGGGTCATACACGAGAGATCAGTCCGATTGAACAGGGAGCCGGAAGGGACAACAGGAGGAAGGGATGAGTCTGCAAGACAGGGGTCCAGGGATGGATGCAGGGTTCAGGAACACAGGATACAAGGTACAGAGGCAGGGGTCCAGGGATGGGTCTTCAAGCTGGCCACCGGGCAGAGGCACTTCAAACTGGCCACCGGGCAGAGGTTCAGCAAGCCAGATGGCAGGCACTGGTTCAGCGGGCTGAAAGACGGGCACCAAAACGTCAGGCTGGGTGACGGGCACCAAAAATCCAGGCTGGAACAGGTTGGCTGGTGTGGAAACAGGCTGGAACAGGTTGGCTGGTGTGGAAACAGGCTGGAACAGGTTGGCTGGTGTGGAAACAGGCTGGAACAGGTTGGCTGGTGTGGAAACAGGCTGGAACAGGTTGGCTGGTGTGGAAACAGGCTGGCTGGTGTGGAAACAGGCTGGAACAGGTTGGCTGGTGTGGAAACAGGCTGGAACAGGTTGGCTGGTGTGGAAACAGGCTGGAACAGGCTGGCTGGTGTGGAAACAGGCTGGAACAGGCTGGAACAGGTTGGCTGGTGTGGAAACAGGCTGGAACAGGTTGGCTGGTGTGAAAACAGGCTGGAACAAGTCGGCTGGTGTGAAAACAGGCTGGAGCGAATCGGCTGGTGTGGAAGCAGGCTGGAGCGAATCGGCTGGTGTGGAAGCAGGCTGGAGCGGATCGGCTGGTGTGGAAGCAGGCTGGAGCGGATCGGCTGGTGTGGAAGCAGGCTGGAGCGGATCGGCTGGTGTAGAAGCAGGCTGGAGCGGATCGGCTGGTGTAGAAGCAGGCTGGAGCGGATCGGCTGGTGTGGAAACAGGCTGGAGCGGATCGGCTGGTGTGGAAACAGGCTGGAACAGGTCGCTTGGTTTGGAAACAGGCTGCAACAGGTCGCTTGGTTTGGAAACAGGCTGCAACAGGTCGCTTGGTTTGGAAACAGGCTGCAACAGGTCGCTTGGTTTGGAAACAGGCTGCAACAAGTCGCTTGGTTTGGAAACAGGCTGCAACAGGTCGCTTGGTTTGGAAACAGGCTGCAACAAGTCGCTTGGTTTGGAAACAGGCTGCAACAGGTCGCTTGGTTTGGAAACAGGCTGCAACAGGTCGCTTGGTTTGGAAACAGGCTGCAACAGGTCGCTTGGTTTGGAAACAGGCTGCAACAGGTCGCTTGGTTTGGAAACAGGCTGCAACAGGTCGCTTGGTTTGGAAACAGGCTGCAACAGGTCGCTTGGTTTGGAAACAGGCTGCAACAGGTCGCTTGGTTTGGAAACAGGCTGCAACAGGTCGCTTGGTGCGGAGACAGGCTGCAACAGGTCGCTTGGTGCGGAGACAGGCTGCAACAGGTTGCTTGGTGCGGAGACAGGCTGCAACAGGTCGCTTGGTGCGGAGACAGGCTGCAACAGGTCGGCTGGTGCGGAGACAGGCTGCAACAGGTCGGCTGGTGCGGAGACAGGCTGCAACAGGTCGGCTGGTGCGGAGACAGGCTGCAACAGGTCGGCTGGTGCGGAGACAGGCTGCAACAGGTCGGCTGGTGCGGAGACAGGCTGCAACAGGTCGGCTGGTGCGGAGACAGGCTGCAACAGGTCGGCTGGTGCGGAGACAGGCTGCAACAGGTCGGCTGGTGTGGAGACAGGCTGCAACAGGTCGGCTGGTGCGGAGACAGGCTGCAACAGGTCGGCTGGTGTGGAAACAGGCTGGGTTACTGGCAGGATCATGTGAGTTGGAAAGAACTTCCGTTTTTTCTTTGGTTTAGCCACCGAAGATTTGTATATGTATACAGGGCTGTAGGTGGTGGATGCAGCTGGTAGAGGCGAAGAGCGGAAGGATGGTGAAGCAGAGGGTGCGGATTTTGAAGGGGGTCTTAGGGGAACTGATGGAGGCAGCCGAGACGAAGCAGGAGGGTTAAAGGCAGGGTAAGTGCAGCAGGGGGAAACAGGGTACTGGTACTTCATTGGTAGGAGGGTGTATTGGTTGGCCACTGTGGTAGTTGGGAGTAAAGGAGACGCAGACATCCCAGCAGGCTGGTGTCTAGACACAGGAATGGGTGGCAGGGAACCGACAGGGGCTGAGTACAATAAACTTGACCAGGCCTGTAGTAAGGTTTGCATACTGCTTGTCTGACCAGAGACTGCACTGACTCAATACATGCTGCAAGCACCTGTGTAGGACAAGTTGAGTACTGCTCAAGGAAAAAGACTGAGTCATCTTCCAACAGCCACACCAAGGACTCTACCTGAGCTGCACTAAAAGGAGGTGTATAGTCATCGTCTCCACTGAAGGCATCAGACAGGGCCAACTCTGTACAGATACAGATCAGATCTTGCACATCCTCAAACACAAAACTGCCCAGATCCACAAAAACATGGGCTATGCGGATGCATTCCAACAACTGCTCTCTAGTGTGTTCACTTAATGTTTGAGAACAAAACTCCCTGTCCTCTGTTGCTAGTAGCGAAAAATACAGAATATCGTCAAGCTGCATTTTTAAAGCAATAGCAGTGCCCAGACCCAATTCCCAAGTGCAGCCGATCTGCTTGAATGGCTCTGGTATTCTGTCACGGATGCCTAACACGGCATCCAGCACAGGGTACGCAGATCAGTGGGCTGCACTAAAGGAACTAGGCACAAGGTAAGTAAATATATATATGAGTTTATTGAAAGGATAATTCCTAAAACAATAAAGGCAACCAGCAAACAACCACAGTGACACACAAAACAACTCCCTACACCAACGTGAATACAGTTTAGAGATTAAAGCGTAAATGTAATCAAGCCAGGGTCATACACGAGAGATCAGTCCGATTGAACAGGGAGCCGGAAGGGACAACAGGAGGAAGGGATGAGTCTGCAAGACAGGGGTCCAGGGATGGATGCAGGGTTCAGGAACACAGGATACAAGGTACAGAGGCAGGGGTCCAGGGATGGATGCAGGGTTCAGGAACACAGGATACAAGGTACAGAGGCAGGGGTCCAGGGATGGATGCAGGGTTCAGGAACACAGGATACAAGGTAACAGATAACAGGTCACAAGGTTCAGGTTCAGGTTCAGGTTCAGGTTCAGGCATACAGGTCTGGGTTCCAAGACAATACCAGAGCAAATGCTTTAGTGTCTTCTGGGTATTTATACACACCTCCTGCAATCAGTCTCAGGTGACGCCTGATTGCAGGAGATGATTTCGGCTCCAGACAAATGGGAGACACCCGCTGGTGGCCACCAGAACTGCACCCTTTGGTGCTGAAAGCAATAGCACCACCAGCAGGTGACCCAGGCAATGACACTGATCATGACACCAGCAGAAGAGCTGGCAACAAAGCAGAGTGCCGCAAGCCTCTGCTCTCAACTAACAGAAGAGGGAGTTCCTGTGGTACTGGATGGGACTTCGGTACTCACTGACACAACCCCAGAAAATGGTGTGAAACTGAGACAGGAGGATGTCAGCCTTGCTTTGCAAGCACTGGGGGATTTTCATCTACCACAAGTGGATGGGACTTCAGTCTCCACTTGTATACTCCAGGGATGCGGGGCAGTCGGCCCAGATCTCCAACAGCATGACGGACTGAGCCCAGTCACCCTGTCTTCTCTCCAGCGGCTGAAAGGACTCCAGGGAGAAGGGCCAGTCCAGGCCTCTCCCCAGCGGCGGGTATGTTCTCTGAGAGAGGCAGAGGTTGGCTGGATAAGTAATGTTCTGTTTGGAGCAATTTGTTTGGGGTACTGTGGGGATACCGGCATTAGAGGAATGGACCTATGGACTAACTTCGGAGTCAACCCGTCTGTGGTTGCCTCCTCTGTTAGTCTCCTGCCGAAAGGGGAGATGTGTGACAGGAGGGTCACTTTGGACACAGGGTGAGCCAGGAAATAATGGACATTAAGAAATATATCTTGGGCTTCCTAAAATGGGTCTGTAATATTTATCCACCATATCCCCAAGGATATCTGTAAAGGACTATTTACTGTTTCTGAACTCAACAGGTTAATTGAGAGATACTGAGGTGTTCAGCCTCAATCACCTGTCTAGTGTAATGCTAATGAATTCCAGCTTCTAGAAGACCTGTTCATTGTTTGTGGTGATGTGGATTGGGGAAATTAAGTCTGTCCTTGTGTGTATTGTAAAGTATCAGACAGTCTGGTGACTATAAAGGTCATGCATAGTCATTCAAACATAAAGGGGATTATTAGAACCTGTTGTCTCCTAGCAGACGTCAAAATAATGTGTGGAGTCTTGTAATGTGTGGGTGGAGCTGGGCCATTGTTCATGTTAAACTACTGTGTATTAGATGTATATAAAAGTTACAATGTTTCTCAATAAAAGTCATTCGATCTTAGGAAGATACAGAGTGCGTCTCGTTCTTCCAGAAGGATTATTTCCTATGGGAAGGGGTCGTCTGACTGTGGAGGATCGGCAGCGAATGTGTGTCCAGGAGAGGGAAGATATCTAAACGGCGTTACCTCCTTTCGTATTTGGGGTGCCGTTACAGGGACATTCTCTTGCAAAGTGAAATTCTCTTGTAAAGTGAATAGCATTTTTGCTTTTAGTAAAAAAAAATGGTAACTCCTTCTGATACATGGTGCTTTATCAAGTGAAATGTCGATCACTTAGAGTTTACATATACTTTAACAAAAGGTGGACTTTCAAGTTTGAAAAAGCTGACTTTTATATTGCTCCTCATACCTATTTGAGTCAATGCTAGCAGCCAAAGGTCCCAAAAAATGTTATCTCCTCTCTGTGCAGTGCAGATGACCCTAAAATCTCTTGCACAAAACAAGAAGTTTAAGAGGGATCAGGGACATGAGAGTCCGAATTTTCCGGTATTAAATAAAAGAAGGAATCCCCAAGATCCCTTTATATAATCATGTTCTTTGCTTACCCTTGCAGGACTTAGATAAGTGCTGTCAGCTGCACCTGACTTAATCCGGTTGTCACAACATTTTGAGGATTGCCTACAGAAGAATCACACATTAATGAGATAAACACTAATAATTTTTATGATAAAATCCCTGCTTTTTGTATCATACACTTGTATTCCTCTAATGGAAAACTCCACTCCACTAACCAAATATTATTATAAATCATGTTCCTTGCTTACCCCTGCTGCACTTTGATAAGCACTGTCAGCTCTACCTGACATAATTCGGTTGTCCAAAAATGTTGAGGTTTGCCTATGGAAGAGTCAAAAATGAATGAGATAAACACTAATAAATTGTGTGATAAAATCCCTGCTTTTTGTATCATACACCTGTATGCCCTTTAAAGAAAAACTGCACTTCATTGACAAAATATTAATACAAAACATATAACTGCTGCACAAAAAAAAAAAAAGGTAATTTGTTATAAAAAAATCTCATTACTAGTTTAACGGCTTCCCATCCAGAATCTTCTTATTAATCTTCCTTAGTATTGTGCCCCATGCTAGCTGCTAGACGTGTGACTGCACTGAATTTAGGGTCCAACCTGTCAGAAATAGCAATCGGGAACCAGTCATTGTGGTTCATGATCATGTAAATACTATGACACCTAAACCTAGTTCACATGGCCTTGTTTATGAATAAGCTGCCACTGCCTGGCTGAGCTGTCATTTTGCCTTTGAATTCTCCTTTCTTCTTGTCATGTGAATGGTAGGAAAACAAAAAGAGGGTTAACCGCTTGCCAACCATGTCACGCCGATTGTTAAAATCAATCTTTCTGTTAAAAGATTATACTCTGCGATCTTGATGTATTGTGTGAGACAAAACTTCCGTGAATCAACTCAAATAAAACCGTGTGTTTTACTATACACACTAATAAAGAATAATAAGTACAGTTATAGTACATTAATTCAAAGCTTCACATAGGTTTCAAGATAGAGTTCAAATATAAAAGAAAGTTCAATACATGTGATGCCATGTGCTCTTCTGAAATCATTAAAGATGGCCGATTAACCCTGTGTATGCTAGTATAGTCTGTGTGCTGTAAGAATAGATGTTGCAAGGAGCAAAGCAGGAAGCAAAGAGACCTTCTTCATAGAGCACTTCGATTATATCTAGTAACTCTCAGTTAGACTTTGTGCCGAAAAGTAAACCACTCCTACATCACTCCTACATCACTCCCTCTATCCTCCCTTTTAAGGGTAGGGGCAAAAGAGTAAAATATGAGAAACAACATCTGTTTAAACTTATACATGGTTCTATAGGAAGTGGCTGAGCTCTTAATTAGATACAGACACAGGATATGGGTGATGGGGAAGCTAGTCTAAACACAGTTATATACTCAGTTACATAGGAATATCCCATAGGAGGGAGCATATAATATTTATTAACAATATACATCAAAAACCTGACAGCTTCTAGAATTTGAAACTCGGGTTCAAAAAAGTCACATCTGGAGATAATTAGCTCAGAATCCCAACATTCATACAATTATTAACCACTTCAGCCAATTCTGACACTTTGCTCCTACATGTAAAAATCATCATTTATTTGCAAGAAAATTACTTAGAACCCCCAAACACTATATATGATTTTTTAGCAAAGACCCTAGAGAATACAATGGCGGTCATTGCAACTTTTTATCTCGAACGGTATTTGAGCAGCAATTTTTGGGGAAAAAAACAGTTTCACGCTTAAAAAAAAAACAAAAAAGGAAAGTTAGCCCAATTTTTTTGCATAATGTGAAAGATGAAGTTATGCCGAGTAAATAGATACCTAACATGTCATGCTTCAAATTTGCACACGTTCGTGGAATGGCGCCAAACTTCAGTACTTAAAAATCCTAATAGGCGACGCTTTAAAATTTTTACTGGCTAAATTTTTTGAGTTACAGAGGAGGTCTAGGGCTAGAATTATTGCTCTCGCTCTAACGTTTGCGGTGACACTTCACGTGTGTGGTTTGAACACCGTTTTCATATGTGGGCAGGACCTGCGTATGCGTTCGCTTCTGCATGCGAGCACACGGGGACAGGGGCACTGTAAAAATATGTATTTTTTTTTATTGTTAATTTTACTTATTTTTTTTATTTTGACACTTAAAAAAAAAATTTGATCACTTTTATTCCTATTACAAGGAATGTAAACATCCCTTGTAATAGGAATATGACATGACAGGTCCTCTTTACAGTGAGATATGGGGTCAATAAGACCCCACATCTCACCTCTAGGCTTGGAAGCCTAAAAAAAATGATTCAAAGCCGAAGCGGCGCCGTTCTTTTGAATGCAGAGGCCGGGCGTGACGTCATAACATCGCGCCCGGCCTTCTGGCGATCATAGAGACTCCGGCGACCAACTGGTCCACCGGAAATCTCTGTGATCTACATCCGGGGCCGGCGGATCCTGTCACGACTCACCGTTCCAACAGGTGAGTCGGTAGAAGCATCAGAGGGCGTCGGGAGGGGGGGATGTCCCCTTCCGCTGCCTGTAAGAACGATCAAGCGGCAGAACAGCCGCCATGATCATTCTCATGGTGCAGGGAATTGCCGGCTGAAACCGGCAATATCTGAATGATGCCTATAGCTGCAGGCATCATTCAGATATACCCCCAAAAACCCGAGGATGTCATATGACGTCCTGTGGGCCTGAAGTAGTTTTAAAGGAATTCTTATTCTCAATGCAATGTTTTATAGCCAAATTAAATTTTAGATATTAAGAATATAACACCGATATACGTTGACAGAATGGCACGGCTGCGCAAAGTGACTTATATATATGTCACTTTGAATTTTGCGCCATGCGGGCGCCGCTGCGAGCTCCGTTACCATGCCCATGGTACCCGCGGACTCGATGTCCGCCGGTGTCCCGCGATCGTGACACGGAGCTGCAGAATGGGGGGATGCCATTGTAAACAAGGTATCTCCCTGTTCTGCCTTGTGAGATGACACTGATCGTCTGCTCCCTCTCATCGGGAGCAGCGATCAGTGTCATGTCACAGTAAGCCCAGCCCCCACACAGTTAGAATCACTCCCTAGGACATACTTAACCCCTTCCTCACCCCCCTAGTGGTTAACCCCTTCCCTACCAGTGTCATTTACACAGTAATCAGTGCATTTTTATAGTACTAATCGCTGTATAAATGACAATGGTCGCAAAAGTGTCCGATGTGTCCGCCATAATGTCGCAGTCATGATAAAAATCGCTGATCGCTGTCTTTACTAGTAGAAAATTAATTACGCTGTCTTTACTAGTAGAAAAATGCCATAAAACTATCCCCGATTTTGTAGACGCTATAACTTTTGCGCAAACCAATAAATAAATGCTTACTGCGATTTTTTTTTACCAAAAATATGCAGAAGAATACGTATCGGCCTAAACTGAGGCAAAAAATAGTTTTTTTATGTATTTTTTGGGGATATTTATTATGGCAAAAAGTAAAAAATATTGCTTTTTTTTCAAAATTGTCATTCTATTTTTGTTTATAGCGCAAAAAATTAAAACCACAGAGGTGATCAAATACCACCAAACGAAATCTCTATTTGTGAGAAAAAAAAAGGATGTCAATTTTGTTTGGGAGCCACGTTGCACGACTGCGCAATTGTCAGTTAATGCAACGCAGTGCCGAATCGCAAAAAGTGGCCCGGTCATTTGGCAGCCAAATCCTCCGGGGCTGAAGTGATTAATATTCAATAGTGAGAAGATCTAAGTTAAAGTGAAGCTGAATCTGCTCTTGTACAAAAAGACCCTGCAGATACTGTCTGCAAATGTAATTGAGAAATGCAATGTAACATTATTGTTATATTGTACAGTATTTACTCATATGTAGATCAAAGGGATGACCTTTTGATTTGCATATTACATCAGTTAAAGCAATCTTAATGCCGCGTACACACAAATTTTTTTAAATTGGTCATTAAAAATGATCAGGTGTAGGCTCCAGAGCATTTTTACCGACGTGAAAAACGGCCTAAAAAAAATTAGAACCTGCTCTATTTTTTCACGTCGTTCTTTTTAACGTCGTGAAAAACGGTAGTGTGTATGCTTTTACGAGGGAAAAAAAATGCGCATGCTCAGAATTAAGTATGAGACGGGAGCGCTCGTTCTGGTAAAACTAGTGTACGCAATGGAGATAGCACATTCGTCACGCTGTAACGGACTGAAAAACACGAAGACTGAAAAGCGCGAATCGTCTCTCACCAAACTTTATTAACACGAGGATCAGCAAAAGCGTCCCAAAGGGTGGCGCCATAAAATGGAACTTCCCCTTTATAGTGCCTTCGTACGTGTTGTACGTCAGTGCGCTTTGCTCAAGCGTTTTTTTTCATGAACGTGTGTATGCAAGGCAGGCTTGAGAGGAAACACGAAAAATCACGTCGAGAAAACCGTCGTTTTTTTCAATGACATTAAAAACGGCCGTGTGTACACGGCATCACACTTAAAACAAAAGTATTAAATAAAATGTGTTTTATTTCTTATTTTATTAACCCTTAGTTAACTCTAATCAGTCCTAGTTAAAGGGGTAGTAAAAGCTAACTCCTACTGTTCTTAAAAATGTTCCCTCCCCCCACCTCCTACCTATCCTGTACACGCTGTACAAAAAAGATCTGTGTATTTACCTTTTTTAAGTTGGTCCAATCTGGTCAAGTGGTTCAGTAGCTCTGTCTCTCTTGTGTAAGGGAGCACTCGACAACAGCTGTGAATTCCTAGAGCCATGATGTTATCCATAGGCTGCCGTGGCCCAGCTGTTGTCGGGCTGTCCCCTCTCCCCTACTGGCTCAGGGGAGCTGGAGCTGCATGCTCATATTACTGGAATGGATATGTTTAATTTAAAATAGACACAGATATATATATTTTTGTTTTACAGGGTGTGCATGATAGGAGAAGGGGGAGCAAATATTTTTATAGATTAGAGTTTGGTTATTCTTCCACTTTAGCTCCTTCCTCCCCTTCCCCCTTTAGCTATCTTCTTGCGCTGACATTTTTTTTTTTTTAACTATTTCAACTTTCGTTTTTTTTTCATTTGTTTAATGCTATTTTTATGTGATGCATCTTTAAAAAAAGGTGTACTTAAAAAAAAAAAAAAAACTTTATTTCAAATTTTGCAGAAACCTAATTCAGACTCATTAAACATGGGAAAAGTTATAACATTAAAAGTCTACAGTAACACTTATTAGTATAAAACTATCCCTGGTTTCAGATGTGTCTATAGTTTATATTGCAGTATTATTATTATTATTATATACATACATACATATATTTTACATACGAGTTATGCCAAAGTTATTGCTGAACAAACAGGCCCATAGCAGAAATGTAAACATTTATTTAATCCATAAGAGGGATACAAGTGCCAGAGCTGGAGTGGTTAAAGAGGTTTTTAAAAAATAATGTCCATAATTATTTCATATGTTTTACAGTATATTGAAAAAATGTGCAGCAACAGAGCTCTGATTGACAGAGACTGCTGCTCCTCCCCCTCTCAGTGTAAGTTCTGATTATTGAAGGATGATATTGAGGTAGATTCAGTTACATATGCCAATTGTATATAAATATAAACATATGATTTTATTTAAACATTAAAAATAAGACTAGATTAAATGCTATATGCTATTTTTTATATGTACCAAGATTTCAGTTTTAATCTGTATCTTGCTGCTTAGGTTAAAATAATCTAAAGCATTGTCATTCTTTATGAATGGTTTTGACGCTCCCATACAATTACTGGAAAGCTTACACAGGGAATGATAAAGGTCACAAAATAACATAAAGCCTTTGTAGCCAGGTGCTTTGCTAAGAATTGAGAGTGAGAGAAACGGTAGGTGAAGTAGCTCCCTGTAGCTGCTGCGGTGCTGAAATGGTTAACAGCTATATCAGCAAGAGGAGAGTGACTCTACTGTAATCAAGGCCTTTTTGCCAGAAGGAGGTGAAAGAGCTGTATTTTCTCAAACTGTACAGGACACAGCTTCCTCTTGCCATGATGGATCCCGAAGAGTGCATAGTGTTGTCCAGTGTGCATCACCACTGTTGCATAATGGTAGGATCCAGAAAGCTGAATCTAGATGTGGCAACAGCCAGAGTTATCTGGGTGCAGAGCAGAGAATGGACTTATTGCTGTGTGAGACTGGATGGTGAGCTGCATTATCACTGGGACTGGTAAGCTGCTGTGGGAATTTACTTTCTGCTGCTAGACAGGGACAGAGCCCTTTGGAAACTGACCATACAGCAATCTAGTAGCCTTATTTTCTGCCTGTGTGACTGGGACTGTACTCTTGTGCACCAATGGTACAATTGGGCCCCGACCATAGCCGGCTGAAGATTTAGGACTAAAGACTGTCCCTTAACAGCTGCTGCACAGAGACCTTCTTATGCTAAGAGGTACCTCTCAGGAGACATTGCACCACATCCTAGCTATTCTCCTAGAGTGCACTCTAGACTAGTTATAGTATTATTATTTGCATTGCAGGTAATGCTTATATGCACTGTTTATTGCTGAATTTGCTGATTCATGAGTTAATTCCAGTCTAGTGGTACAGAACTCTATTCTGTTACCTTGGCATAGTGATTATACTGTCTAGCATACCATGTCTGAACCAACCTTCTGTGTGTTTATTTATGCTCAAACCAACATTTATTCTAACCTGTACCAATACATTGAGTTCATTTACCACAAAACAGCTTTGTAGCTATTTCCTGGTACTAATTCAAGGTAAAGGTATTGAATTTTTTTGTTCCTATAAACACTTACAGTAATTTTCACTCAACCAAGTCTGTCAGATGGGTTGAATTTAAGGTTGTTGACAGATAAAGAGGGTAAATCTCCCTAACAAGGGCAGAGACAGCAATAAAAATCTGCCAGTTATTCTAATCCCTCTCCACTCTATCAAAAAAAAAAAAAACTTTTTGCCTTTACTTCTAATTTACCCATTTTAATGCCAGACACTTTCACCCCCTTCTTGCCCAGGCCAATTTTCACATTTCAACGCTGTCACATTTTGAATGACAATTACTCAGTCACTGTAGCCAAATTAAATTTGTATGATTTTTTGAGACAGAGAGAGCTTTCTGTTGGTGGTATTTAATCACCAATGAGTTTTTCATTTTTTTGCAAAAAAAAAATGGGAAAATATAGTTTCTGTTATACAATTTTGCAAATAGGTAACTAATCTTCCTCACTTATATGCACTTATGAGGCTGCACTGATGGGCAATGATGAGGCTGCACTGATGGGCACTGATGAGGTGGCACTGATGGGCCCCTCACAGATTCAGCTCTCCTTCCCTCACACACTGTCTCTGTTACAGGAAAGGAGAGCTGATAACTGGCAAAGGAATTGAGTATGTTTACACTGTGACAGCTGTGATTGGACACACCTGATCACATGGCATAGGGTTGCTGTGATTGGGGTCTTTACCCTGATCTGTGATGCGCTGTGTGTAAGGCATACAGCAGTCACAGAGCGCTCCCGATGCACCCTCCCAAAACTGTAGAGCTGCGCTGTAGCCGAACATGGACTATAGCGTGGGCGGGAAGTGGTTAAGACAGGAAATTTACACTAAATACTCAATACACATTACTGTTATGTTTGCCAATTTTCATTATATTTTAGACACTGGGCATGTAAGAAAGTAACGCAGACAGTGAAATTACAGGAAAACAATAAAGTAACAGTACACTAATAGCAAATACAAAAAATAAGCTTAATGGGTAAAATTCAGAGTTTCCACTCCAACAACATTTTGCCCCTACTCAATTTCACCTAAAAGCATTCCACCCATCTTAATTAGAGAACTTTGAGGCCTATCTCAGAAAATGACATTAAAAAGTTTAACTATCAGTTAAAATATATATATATATATATATATATATATATATATATATTGTGAGGGGGTTAACTCGGTAGCGGGTGTGTGTGACCCCCTGGTTGGGCTCCCCACACAAAAACAGGCCCAGCAGACGGAGGTTGTGGTTTTCAAGATCAAAAGGTGCGGTTTATTTCTCTATGTACAGTGACAAAAACACAGCAAAGCCAAAAAGAAACATAAACAAAATAAATCCTGGTCAGTTTGACCTCTGACTAAACATGCAGGTTTCCTAAACTAACAACTGGGATCAGCCTGGTGCTGTCCTAGTCCCTAAGTCCCTGGTTTAGTAAAAGTCCAAACAAATAGCCACACAGGCTTTGCCTCACCGCACAGGGGTTCACTCTCCCTAGACAGTCCACACAGGTCTGGGTCCAGGCATGAGCTAACATCTAATGAAGCTGGGAGTTTTTATAAAGGCCTTAAATGAGCTGACAAGCTTCAGCTGGTCTCATCAACTCCCTGCCTGCACGACGCCCAGCCCTCTCTCTAGAGGTATGAGTCATCCATGAGCCCACTAGCCTCAGCTGGGCTTCATCAACTCCCTAGTTGTATAAGTCGGCATAAAGCCTGAATCTGGGAGAAATATATCTACCCCCCTGGATGCAACCAGGTGACTTTACCTTCCTGCTGTCACATACCCCCCCCTCTTGTTTTAACCTTGGGGTTGGAACACCAGCAATCAGGCATTCATGTACTCGAGACAAAGCATCCACATTCCCCATTTGAACGCCAGGGCGATGCTTTACTGTGAAGTTGAATTCCTGTAGGGCCAGGAACCACCTATTCACTCTTCTATTTGTCTCCTTGTTTTGAGCCATCCACTTTAACGGAGCGTGATCCGTAACCATGTCAAAGTGCCTACCTAGCAGATAGTACCGAAGGGAATCTAGAGCCCACTTCACCGCTAAACACTCCTTTTCAACCGTGGCGTAATTTACCTCATGGGACTTCAACTTCCTGCTGAGGTAAATGACTGGGTGCTCTTCCCCGTTCCAGACCTGGGACAATACTGCTCCTAACCCCACATCTGACGCATCACTTTGTACGACAAAGTCTTTAGAGAAGTCGGGTGAGTACAACACTGGCTGGCTACATAAGGCTTGTTTCAAGAATTGGAATGCTGCCTCAGCCTCGGGGGTCCATTTAATCATGACCGACCCTTTCCCTTTCGTCAGGTTGGTTAGGGGCACAGCCTTAGAAGCAAAGTGGGGAATGAAGCGCCGATAATAACCCGCGATTCCCAGAAAGGCCCGTACCTGCTTCTTGCTGTTGGGACGTGGCCAACTCTGGATGGCCTCGACTTTGTTGAGTTGGGGTTTTATCACTCCCCTGCCAATGGTGTACCCAAGATATTTGGCCTCCTCCTGCCCAATGGTACACTTCTTGGGGTTAGCCGTAAACCCCGCTTCCCGGATAGAGTCTAGGACTGCTTGCACTTTTGGCAGATGTGAGGCCCAATCTGTGCTATGGACAATTACGTCATCCAGGTAAGCCGCAGCATACTTCCGATGGGGCCTCAGTATCTGGTCCATTTTCCGCTGGAATGTGGCCGGCGCATTCTGTAACCCGAACGGCATTCTCTTATATTGGAACGCCCCATCTGGGGTTACAAATGCGGTTTTCTCTTTGGCCGACTTGGCCAGGGGAATTTGCCAATACCCTTTTGTGAGGTCAAGAGTCGTCATGTATCGGGCTGTTCCCAGCCGGTCGATCAACTCATCTATACGTGGCATGGGGTAGGTGTCAAATTTTGTAACTTTGTTCAACTGACGAAAATCGTTACAAAATCGCCAGCTCCCATCCGGTTTAGGCACCAACACAATGGGACTAGACCAATCACTTTGGGACTCCTCTATCACCCCTAAGTTCAGCATTTTCTGTACTTCCTCCCGTATTGCCTCCCGTCGGGCCTCTGGGATCCGATAGGGTTTTAACTTCACCCTTTCACCGGGCGGGGTAATAATATCATGCTCTACCCCAGATGTTTGTCCCGGCAGCTCAGAGAACACCTCCTTGTTGCGAAGCACAAACTCCTTAACCTCCTGTTGTTGGGGTTGTGACAAGGTGGCTGCTATTCCAACCTCCGGAATCACGCAACCAGTTTGAGCTGGTGACCAAGTTTCTGCGACTAGGGACTCTCTATCCCTCCAGGCTTTCAACAGATTAACGTGATATATCTGTTCGGGCTTTCGCCTTCCTGGTTGTCTGACCTTGTAATTCACTTCGCTCACTTTTTCCATTATCTCGTAGGGGCCTTGCCATTTGGCAAGGAATTTACTTTCAACCGTAGGGACAAGTACCAATATCCTATCCCCCGGGGAAAAGGTACGGGTCTTTGCTCCACGGTTGTACACTCTCTGCTGTGCCAACTGCGCTTGGGCCAAATGTTCCTTCACGATGGGCATTACCTGTGCAATTCGATCTTGCATCAGGGCGACATGCTCAATCACACTCCTGTGGGGAGAACTCTCACTTTCCCAAGTTTCCTTGGCAATATCCAACAGCCCTCTTGGGTGTCTCCCATACAGTAACTCAAAGGGGGAGAATCCCGTAGAGGATTGGGGCACCTCCCTAATAGCAAACATCAAATAAGGAAGTAGACAGTCCCAATCCTTTCCATCTCTATCCACCACTTTCTTCAACATTTGTTTTAGGGTTTTGTTGAATCTTTCAACCAGCCCATCGGTTTGGGGGTGATACACAGATGTACGCAATTGCGTCACTTTGAACAATTTACACAGCTCTTTCATAACCCGGGACATAAAGGGTGTACCTTGGTCCGTAAGCAGTTCTTTACAAATACCCACCCGGCTAAAAACAAGAGATAGCTCTTTGGCTATGGTTTTGGCCGAGGTATTTCTGAGAGGGATCGCTTCTGGATAACGGGTGGCATAGTCCATTATAACCAATATGTACTGGTGCCCCCTAGCGGACTTGATTATAGGACCTACCAAATCCATTGCGATTCTCTCAAACGGGACCTCAATGATGGGTAGAGGGACCAGCGGGCTACGGAAATGTGGCATCGGGGCCGACCTCTGACACACAGGGCAGGAGGAACAATAATTTTCTATGTCCTTCATCACCCCAGGCCAATAGAATCTCTGTAATACCCTCTCTCGGGTTTTCTCTGTCCCCAGATGACCTCCAAGAATGTGCCCATGGGCCAACTCCAACACCAACTTCCTGTAAGGTTTGGGCACCACAAGCTGCTCAACGGTTTCTTCTGCCCTTTTTGCCACCCGATACAGTAGGTCCTTCTCTACGCTGAAGTATGGGTAAGTGCAGGTATTATCTGGGTTCACTAACTCGCCATCTATTTCCACTACGTTTTCCCGTGCCTTTATTAGGGCGGGGTCTTTTAACTGTTCTGTGGCAAAATTTTCCCTGTGAACCTCCAGATCAGAAAACTCCACAGACGGTAGGTTTTCGTCTGAGGAGGTGGGCTCCTCTCCAGTTTCTTGAGTCTCCCCTGCCAATACTGACAAGGGAAATTCTGGAGAGTCCTCACCACTCTCAGAGGAGTTCTGGCTATCACATTCCTGGTACATAGGGGCACCAGTGGGGGGCTCAGGATCATCCCACAGTTCCCAGAACTTCGGAAAATCCCTTCCCACAATGGCATCATGCGGTAATTGAGATACTAACCCCACTGGATGAGAGAGGGTACCTTTGGGGGTCTCGAAACACACTGTAGTCACTGGATACTCTCGGGTGTCCCCATGCACACAAATAACAGCTACCTTGCTATTCCCAGAGACCTCTGTTTTAACTAATTCAGCCTTTATCAGGGTCACAAGGCTACCTGAATCCAGTAATACCACAACATTTCTACCATTAATACACATTTTGCATAAATGTTTCTCAGTTCCCCGAATGGCAGTGCATGCGACTGTCGCACACAGCGACTGACGTCTGTCCATCAGAAAGTCACATTGCATGGGTTCCTCCACAACCGGGCAATTTGCTGCAATATGTCCCGCTTGCCGGCAGCGGTAGCAAACAATCCATTTGGCTGCCTCTTGAGCCCCTGACTTCCCAGGCTGTTCTCGCCAAACTTTGGGTAGAGCTCCCACCCTCTCACTCTCTCCACCCTCACCCCTTGGAATCCTCTTATCCGCCCCTGGGGATGGTCTGGTCTTAGGGTGGAAAGTCCGAGAGTCTCTGGAAGAGGCCGTCAGGTTCTCTGTAGCCAAGTATCTCTCTACACGATCCACAAGTTTACCGGCCGTTTCTGGGTCTCCATGGCTTACCCACTTTTGAATGGCGGTAGGAAGAGCTCTCAAGAAACGATCCATCACAACACGTTCCACAATCTCCGGTGCGGACAAAGTCTCTGGCTGTAGCCACTTCCTGCTCAGGTGAATGAGATCATACATTTGAGACCTGGGGGTTTTCCAAGCTGGAAAGTCCAGTTATGCACACGCTGAGCCCGGACAGCCAGGGTGACACCCAGCCTTGCCAATATTTCAGCTTTTAGCATCACATAGTCTTTTGCTTGGTCAGGCTCTAGGTCATAGTAAGCCTTCTGCGATTCACCAGTTAACAGAGGAGCCACCAGTCCAGCCCACTGCTCCTCAGGCCACTTTTCTCTTTCAGCAGTCCTTTCAAATGTGGTCAAAAATACCTCTGGATCATCCTCTCCAGTCATTTTTGTCAATAAACGACTCACCCCAAAGGACGCGGTATTAGTGGGACGGCTTTCCTCACTGGTCTGCGGACGTTGCTGCATTACTGCTTCCATTTGTTGTAGTCTCTGCTCTTGCTTCTGTAACAGGTCTATGAAGCGGGCCTCAGATTGCTGCTGGGCTTGTTGATGAGCTTGCTGCTGGGCTGCAAGGCTCCTTTGCAAACCTGCATTTGTCTGCTGTTGATTGGCATTTGCTAGAGCCAGCTGTTTCAGTATCTCCTCCATGCTGGCTTAAAAAAAACTGCCACTGGTTCTCCACCAACTGTGAGGGGGTTAACTCGGTAGCGGGTGTGTGTGACCCCCTGGTTGGGCTCCCCACACAAAAACAGGCCCAGCAGACGGAGGTTGTGGTTTTCAAGATCAAAAGGTGCGGTTTATTTCTCTATGTACAGTGACAAAAACACAGCAAAGCCAAAAAGAAACATAAACAAAATAAATCCTGGTCAGTTTGACCTCTGACTAAACATGCAGGTTTCCTAAACTAACAACTGGGATCAGCCTGGTGCTGTCCTAGTCCCTAAGTCCCTGGTTTAGTAAAAGTCCAAACAAATAGCCACACAGGCTTTGCCTCACCGCACAGGGGTTCACTCTCCCTAGACAGTCCACACAGGTCTGGGTCCAGGCATGAGCTAACATCTAATGAAGCTGGGAGTTTTTATAAAGGCCTTAAATGAGCTGACAAGCTTCAGCTGGTCTCATCAACTCCCTGCCTGCACGACGCCCAGCCCTCTCTCTAGAGGTATGAGTCATCCATGAGCCCACTAGCCTCAGCTGGGCTTCATCAACTCCCTAGTTGTATAAGTCGGCATAAAGCCTGAATCTGGGAGAAATATATCTACCCCCCTGGATGCAACCAGGTGACTTTACCTTCCTGCTGTCACAATATATATATATTTCAACTGTAACTAAAGGCAAAACCTTTTTTTTAACGTTTTGGAGATTCACCCTCTCTATTTGTCTTGCTTACCTATATTATCAAAAGTAAAAGAAAATCAAACATTTTGGGTTGACATCAGAACACTAATAGAGGGGAAATCTTCCAATGGGGACAATAGTTCTGGTGACTCTGCTAACAAAACGAGATTCCCTCATGTTGGAGGGATATCCTCTTACTTTGGCTATAGGACAGGAAGTGAAGATAAATCTTCCCAAAAGGACACAGATGGAAAAAACCTAATGGGGGTTATAACTCTTCCTTACTCTATTCAAAATGGAAAAAAAGTGTTGCCTTCAGTTACACTTTAGCATGTAATGTGATTTATTACTTCATAATATATTACAATTACTTTATACAAACATGAATCTGCTTAGAGCAAACAGTAATAAGAAACTGTAATCCCAAGCCCTAACATCTCGAAACCATTTAATTCCAACTAAATAAATATTCATAATTTATTTTTCAGTTAATAAAATATGCGCCACAAAGATAGTGTCCTGGATAAATGTTCAGGGGCTTCTCTGTAATATTTGCGGCACGGGTCTCCTTATCCATTTCATAAGTCTATATAGCCATTTAAGGTTGTTGGTGATTTGTGATTAGTAATTCAAGACTCAGTAACCCATTATGCTTTGCAGTCATCTAATCCCTACTTTGCTGCTCTGGGCATTTAGTCTGTGTGAGTCAAATCCCAGCATTTTGGTGTGCCCAGGAGGCACATATGCAGCATCCAGCATAGCTGTCTGCAGCCTGTCAAAGTCTATGATAGGGCAACGCTGGTGCTGGAACGCTTATTGGCCATATGTGCTCAGGGATGTATGACTGGAACACAGGTATTCCAGTTTGCTTTTGGCCAAATGTTGACACCTGAAGTTTTTGATTAAATCAGGTACATTATTACCACGGCTATAATTTTATACTTTTTATAGATTGGCTTTTATAGAATTCTAAACTCTTAAATCTGTCTTTTTGTCATCCCATCACTTGGCCTCTGCCAAGAAGGAATAAAGTGACATTTTCACTTAATTTAGCGTATAGTGACAAATTCTCTGGAAAAGCTACTGTAGCGCTACTCCCCTAGTAGCCAGCATGATTACTGTTCAGGTCTTCCCAAACTTCTGCCCCACAGCAGGTCACACAAAAAGCTCATTCACTCTTTCCTCAAAGACCAGTCTAGGGGATGTTGTTTTTGTTTTTTTGTTTTTCATTTTTGGAAAACTTGGATAGGATTGAGGGAAGTGGTGGGATACTCCAAAGATAAGAAGTATGTACAACTGGAGGACTTGACTTTCCTTTCTAAGCAAGCTACTGTATAATGATGTCCGGGCTTGAAACAAACAGCAGACTTCAGCCTAAGTAGTAGTTGTAGTAGTAGTTAAAGCCACAAGCGCTAAGCCCCTCCAAAATAGGAGATTATCTGGACGAAGCTCTTCAGGACTAGGGATGAGCTTCGTGTTCGAGTCGAACATACGTTCGACTCGAACATCGGCTGTTCGATCGTTCGACGAAGATCGAACGATTTGGGCCGTTCGCGACAAATTCGAGTGACGCGAACGGCCCACAATACACTGCGCCATCGCAGTGCAATCCCGGCGCTGTGATTGGCCAAGCATGCACTGTGACCCCGCATGCTTGGCCAATCACAGCGCCGGCAGCGAGGAGAGCCATAATTGGCCACAGGCAGGATGCCTGTGGCCAATTATAGCTCAGGGGGGTTTAGTACATGCCCCACACTATAAAAGGCTGCCAGCGCGGCGGCCTTGTGTAGTGTGTTGGCATGCAGGGAAGAGATACATAGGCAGGGACAGTGTGTTTTATGTTCTGTTTTATTTTCTCAGGCATCTGCAGGAGTTAGTGGCACAGTATACACCTGTATATCCGTCCTTGCTGTTCTCAAAGACAGGCATCTGCAGGAGTTAGTGGCACAGTTGGCATGCAGGGAAAGAGATACATAGGCAGGGACAGTGTGTTCTATGTTCTGTTTTATTTTCTCAGGCATCTGCAGGAGTTAGTGGCACAGTATACACCTGTATATCCGTCATTGCTGTTCTCAAATACAGGCATCTGCAGGAGTTAGTGGCACAGTATACACCTGTATATACCCGTCATTGGTGTTCTATAATACAGGCATCTGCAGGAGTTAGTGGCACAGTATACACTTGTATATCCGTCATTGCTGTTCTCAAATACAGGCATCTGCAGGAGTTAGTGGCACAGTTGGCGTGCAGGGAAAGCGTTTCATAGGCAGTGACAGTGTGTTCTATATTCTGTTTTATTTTCTCAGGCATCTGCAGGAGTTAGTGCCACAGTATACACCTGTATATTTGTCATTGCTGTTCTCAAAGACAGGCATCTGCAGGAGTTAGTGGCACAGTTGGCGTGCAGGGAAAGAGATACATAGGCAGGGACAGTGTGTTCTATGTTCTGTTTTATTTTCTCAGGCATCTGCAGGAGTTAGTGGCACAGTATACATCTGTATATTCGTCATTGCTGTTCTCAAATACAGGCTTCTGCAGGAGTTAGTGGCACAGTATACACCTGTATATACCCGTCATTGGTGTTCTATAATACAGGCATCTGCTGGAGTTAGTGGCACAGTATACACCTGTATATACCTGTCATTGGTGTTCTATAATACAGGCATCTGCAGGAGTTAGTGGCACAGTATACACCTGTATATCCATCTTTGCTGTTCTCAAATACAGCATCTGCAGGAGTTAGTGGCACAGTATACACCTTTATATACCCGTCATTGGTGTTCTATAATACAGGCATCTGCAGGAGTTAGTGGCACAGTATTCACCTGTATATCCGTCATTGCTGTTCTCAAATACAGCATCTGCAGGAGTTAGTGGCACAGTATACACCTGTATAACCGTCATTGCTGTTCTCAAAGACAGGCATCTGCAGGAGTTAGTGGAACAGTTGGCGTGCAGGGAAAGAGATACATAGGCAGGGACAGTGTGTTCTATGTTCTGTTTTATTTTCTCAGGCATCTGCAGGAGTTAGTGGCACAGTATACACCTGTATATCTGTCATTGCTGTTCTCAAATACAGGCATCTGCAGGAGTTAGTGGCACAGTATACACCTGTATATCCGTCATTGCTGTTCTCAAATACAGCATCTGCAGGAGTTAGTGGCACAGTATACACCTGTATATCCGTCATTGCTGTTCTCAAATACAGGCATCTGCAGGAGTTAGTGGCACAGTATGCACCTGTATATACCCGTCATTGGTGTTCTATAATACAGGCATCTGCAGGAGTTAGTGGCACAGTATACACCTGTATATACCCGTCATTGCTGTTCTATAATACAGTCATCTGCAGGAGTTAGTGGCACAGTATACACCTATATATCCGTCATTGCTGTTCTCAAATACTGCATCTGCAGGAGTTAGTGGCACAGTATACACCTGTATATCCGTCATTGCTGTTCTCAAAGACAGGCATCTGCAGGAGTTAGTGGCACAGTTGGCGTGCAGGGAAAGAGATACATAGGCAGGGACAGTGTGTTCTATGTTCTGTTTTATTTTCTCAGACATCTGCAGGAGTTAGTGGCACAGTATACACACACCTGTATATCCGTGTTGGCTGTTCTCAAATACAGGCATCTGCAGGAGTTAGTGGCACAGTATACACCTGTATATACCCGTCATTGGTGTTCTATAATACAGGCATCTTCAGGAGTTAAGCCCCGTACTCACGGTCGGACTTCCATCAGACTTTTCCGTGGATTTTTGTCTGAACGGAGTTGGCCGGGCACACCCATAGCGTACACACCACAGGACTTTTCTGCAAACTTTCCCAAAACTTTTTGCAACATCACATGGTTTTTCTGCTCTTTTCTGCTCTTTACCGCCACCCTTTGGTCAATTTCTGCTATTGTTGGTTGATTTTAACATTAGTTGTTTTGTCCATCGGACAAAAGTCCTATGGTTTTCTGTACACACGGTAGGACTTTGCTCCATCGGACTTTTGTTGGGCAAAAGTTTGTCCGTTTGCAGACCCAACTTTTGTCAAACAAAACAAAACAAAACCAAACGAAAAAAAGTTTGTCTGATGGAGCGTACACACGGTCGGATTGTTGGTCCAACTTGCTTAAAACGAAGTTTGTTGGGCAAAAGTCCGACCGTGTGTACGGGGCTTTAGTGGCACAGTATACACCTGTATATCCGTCATTGCTGTTCTCAAATACAGCATCTGCAGGAGTTAGTGGCACAGTATACACCTGTATATCCGTCATTGCTGTTCTCAAATACAGGCATCTGCAGGAGTTAGTGTTACAGTATACACCTGTATATACCCGTCATTGGTGTTTGTGACAGGGGTCACTTTGGGCATAGGGTGACTGAGGAAATATATCTTGGACTACCTAAAATGGGATAGTAATATTAATCCACAATATTTACTGTTTGTTGATCCTGAACTCAAAAAATTTATAATATAGTGTTAAACACGTGTATCACCCAAAAGAACGTGCTAGATGACTCCGGTGATAGAGTCTTCAAACTATATTAACAAAAATAAATAATGCAAATAAATAAATGCAATTAAATGTCCATTTAAAGTATAATCCATGAACGGAAAATAGTAAAAAAGTGGTGAAGATCAGTCCAAGGAAAACATGTTGAATCAAAACGTGAAATTACAATCCAAAATCTTCTATGTATGGAAGAAAGAAGCCACCACCAAGGTGAGTTTGAGGAAGGCTTACCAGAAGTTTTGGATTTGGCGGGGCATACGCCACCCAAATCAAATAAAGCTTGAAGAGTGTGAATACTCAAACAATAATTATATACAGATGTGATGTGAAATTCGCCACCAAGTGTATGTTGAGGAGGCTTACCAGAGGTCTCGGATTTGGAGAGGCTTACGCCACCCAAATCTGAGATTGCTTTAAGGGTTAATGGACCCCAATAAAGATGGTCTTGAGTGGAGGGATGGTCTGGAGTCAAAGGGGTTTAGTACTTCAATCAGACGGGACATCCAATAACACAAAACACCAGTTCATGTAGGGACTCGGTATCCAATGCATACGTGTAGAGATGGAAAAACTCACATCGCATAATTGCGTTTGGAAAGGATTTAATGTAAAAAAATCATACAATGTAACACTCACATTTAGGATGGTCTTAAAAGCATGGATGCAGGTACGAGAGCGATGTATATGGACAAATCCACCCGACTAGTTTCGACTAAAAAGTCATCATCTGGGGTATGGATCTTGTCCCACAAACATCGCAAATTTATAAACATATTGACCTCCATGACCAAGGAAGCGAACCACACATAGTTCACTTCCTGTTTGATATATATCATGGATGGTCATAATACTGATGCACAAATCTATAGCTTTATCTTAGCATGATACATAGAAAAAGGGAATATCAAAGAAATGGCATTAATACTAATAATAGGGCTCTAAATCGCCCTATATGATAGCGCTATTCACGCCTCGTTTTCGATCCCCCTGTTATTCTGCAGGAAGCGGCCTGTATTCAAGCCTCGCTATGAAAACGAGGCCTGAACTCAGCATCCGCACGCCACTTCCGCAATAACCATACGGACCGGAAGTGACAGCCAAGTCTCACTCTGAAAGTTGAGACGTTAGGCTGCCGCTTACCTCAACTACGTCACCCCACCGGGACACACATAGAGGAGTAATTAAAACGCCTGTTGGTCAATCCGCCCTTGTAAAGGGCTTGAACTGCGTCCTCTCCCAAAGGGAAAGGATGTGTCTCAGACAGAGTGCGCAGATCGAATAAATGGGGTGTATTAGAAAATATCGATATGGAAAATCTAAAAAATAATAATAATACCATACCATATAATGTACATAATTGAGAATAGAAAATAGTCCTATACTTAAATAATGCATATGTGACAAAAACAGCCTGCATTTTGTAAACCTATATAGTCCAATCCAAACCATATATAATGCACATGATGTACACATAAAGGTACATAGAGCACATCCATAGATGTGAATGTATGTGTTATACCCAAATAAAATAAAAAACAAATAAAACAATTCTAATTTAAAAATACATGTGTGTAATTATACACACATAAACATATTTTAAAAACTAATTTTAAAAAAATTAATGAAATAATTTTTACAAAATATTATTTAAAATATAAATAGAATATGTGAAAGAATCTGTGAAAAAAGAGAAGTCGTCTAGTTTTAAAGTGGTCAGGACATATTAATAAAGGAGTTAATGTCCCACTCGACATTCATTCCCTGTGGCTGATAGGTCTGAAGCTCATATATCCAGAATGTTTCTAATCTGGATACTCCTCTAGTAGTTGCTCCTCCCCTCCATGGAGCAACATATTGGTCTATAACTAGAAACTGGGTGCCAACAGGGTTACGGGCATGGTGTTGCCGATAATGTCTGGGGACAGTGTGTTTAATACTCCCAAATTTGATCAAACCCACATGTTCAGATACTCTAGCGGTAAAAGATCTAATTGTTCTACCCACATACTGTTTCCCACATGGACAGGTCAACAAGTATACCACGTGGGTAGTGGCACACGTACAAAAATGTTTAATGGGGTAAACTTTATTAGTTGCCGTAGATCTAAATTCCTTAGTGGGCCTTCTTCCACATGTGTTGTATTTATAAACAATGCATTTTTTGCAGGGATAGTTCCCCATCCAGTTATGAAAAAAGGTGGGTTTTATAGGTGGATTAATGATATTCGGTGCGATTTGATTCTGAAGGGAGGGTACTCCTTTATAGATAACTTTGGGCCTTTCTGGTAACAATGTGCCCAAAACCCTATCATTTTTCAATATCCCCCAATGTTTTTCAAAAATGGCTTTTATATGTCTGTATTGAGTGGAAAAAGTGGTAAGAAAAGACCATTTAAAAGTATTGTTTCCTTCTTTAGGTGGTCTGGCTTCAAATAATGTGGGTCTTTCAATATCAAGCACCTGTTTAAGATCACTGTCTATCTCTACCTGATTGTACCCCTTCTCCAGAAATCTCTTTTTGAGCACATTAGCTTGTGCCACAAAGGTTTCAGTTTCTGTGCAGTTCCGGCGAAGACGTAGGAACTGGCTCTTGGGGACCGACTTTAGCCAAGATTTGTGATGACAACTAGTCATGGGTATAAACCCATTCCTATCAGTAGGCTTAAAATAGGTACTGAATTTAAATTGTTGTTCAGATCTTTCGATCTGTAAATCCAGAAAATGTATCCTAGATTGACTAGATTCGTACGTAAGAGATATACCTCTATCGTTGTCATTCAACAAACAAAAAAAGCCCTCTAGGGTTTCTGAAGTGCCAGGAAATAATGTCCATCAAACCAGAAATAGTTATGATGCGTTCTTTGTGAATTTTAGGTAAATAATATATGATAGGAATCCTAGGATTCCTATCATATATTATTTACCTAAAATTCACAAAGATCCCCTCCACCCTCCCGGAAGACCCATCATTAGTGGAATAGACTCCATCACTTCAAGGATAGGTAGATATATAGATTTCTTTTTGCAACCTTCCGTTAAGACCACACCTTCCTATTTGAAGGATACTAAGGACGTTATCCAACGCCTTATGTCAGTGACCTTTGAAGGAGAGCTCATTATGGCCACGGCGGACGTGGCGTCCCTATACACCTGTATCCCACATCATAGAGGCATGGAGGCTTCACAGGAATTTCTTAATAGGGACCTCACGTTGGCAGCTCCACAGGTCAAATTTATTATGGAATTATTAGAATTTCGCGATGCATCATAACTATTTCTGGTTTGATGGACATTATTTCCTTCAACAGAAAGGTGTGGCAATGGGGGCGAAATTCGCACCTAGTCTGGCCAATTTATTCATGGCCAAGTGGGAGGAGGATGTCGTCTATGCCCTACAGGAGCCTCGGCTCCTGTTTTGGGCTAGATATATAGACGACATCCTCCTCCTATGGACTGGCACTTCAGAAACCCTAGAGGGCTTTTTTTGTTTGTTGAATGACAACGATAGAGGTATATCTCTTACGTACGAATCTAGTCAATCTAGGATACATTTTCTGGATTTACAGATCGAAAGATCTGAACAACAATTTAAATTCAGTACCTATTTTAAGCCTACTGATAGGAATGGGTTTATACCCATGACTAGTTGCCATCACAAATCTTGGCTAAAGTCGGTCCCCAAGAGCCAGTTCCTACGTCTTCGCCGGAACTGCACAGAAACCAAAACCTTTGTGGCACAAGCTAATGTGCTCAAAAAGAGATTTCTGGAGAAGGGGTACAATCAGGTAGAGATAGACAGTGATCTTAAACAGGTGCTTGATATTGAAAGACCCACATTATTTGAAGCCAGACCACCTAAAGAAGGAAACGATACTTTTAAATGGTCTTTTCTTACCACTTTTTCCACTCAATACAGACATATAAAAGCCATTTTTGAAAAACATTGGGGGATATTGAAAAATTATAGGGTTTTGGGCACATTGTTACCAGAAAGGCCCAAAGTTATCTATAAAGGAGCACCCTCCCTTCAGAATCAAATTGCACAGAATATCATTAATCCACCTATAAAACCCACCTTTTTTCATAACTGGATGGGGTACTATCCCTGCAAAAAATGCATTGTTTGTACATACAACACATGTGGAAGAAGGCCCACTAAGGAATTTAGATCTACGGCAACTAATAAAGTTTACCCTATTAAACATTTTTGTACGTGTGCCACTACCCACGTGGTATACTTGTTGACCTGTCCATGCGGGAAACAGTATGTGGGTAGAACAATTAGATCTTTTACCGCTAGAGTATCTGAACATGTGGGTTTGATAAAATTTGGGAGTATTAAACACACTGTCCCCAGACATTATCGGCAACACTATGCCCGTAACCCTGTTGGCACCCAGTTTCTAGTTATAGACCAATATGTTGCTCCATGGAGGGGAGGAGCAACTACTAGAGGAGTATCCAGATTAGAAACATTCTGGATATATGAGCTTCAGACCTATCAGCCACAGGGAATGAATGTCGAGTGGGACATTAACACCTTTATTAATGTGTCATGACCACTTTAAAACTAGACGACTTCTCTTTTTTCACAGATTCTTTCACAGATTCTATTTATATTTTAAATAATATTTTGTAAAAATAATTTCATACATTTTTTTAAAATTCGTTTTTAACCACTTAACAACCACCTGCCGACAAATAACGTCGACAAGGTGGTTGCTTAACTCTGGGAGGACGTTATATAACGTCCTCCCAGAAACGCGCTCCCGCGCGCCCCCTGGGGCACGCACACGGGAAACTCCGTGACCGCCGGGTCCAGAGGACCCGGCGGATCACGAATCGCGGTAAATCGCCGCTGATAGCGGCCGTTTACCACGTGATCGCTCCGTCAAATGACGGAGCAATCACTTGTAAACAGACCGGCGTCATTTGATGACGCCGGTTCCTCCCTCCCCTCTCTGTATTGATCGGTACAGTGTGAGAGGGGAGGGGGAGGGAGCGGATGGCAGCAGCAGCACTGTGGGCTGGATCTGTGACAATTGCAGTCACAGATCCAGCCATCCATCCATCCCTGCTCAGCCATCCCTGTGCTATACCCTGCCAATACTCTGCAATACACCCTGCCAATACTCTGCAAAATACCCTGCCAATACTCTGCAAAATACCCTGCCAATACCCTGGTGCAATACTCTGCAATACCCTGGTGCAATACTCGGCAATACCCTGGTGCAATACTCTGCAATACACCTGGTGCAATACTCTGCAATACCCTGCGCAATACTCTGCAATACCCTGCGCAATACTCTGCAATACCCTGCAAAATACTCTGCAATACCCTGCAAAATACTCTGCAATACCCTGCGCAATACTCTGCAATACCCTGCGCAATACTCTGCAATACCCTGCGCAATACCCTGCAAAATACTCTGCAATACCCTGCACAATACCCTGCAAAATACTCTGCAATACCCTGGTGCAATACTCTGCAATACTCTGGTGCAATACTCTGCAATACTCTGGTGCAATACTCTGCAATACCCTGCGCAATACTCTGCAATACCCTGCGCAATACTCTGCAATACCCTGCGCAATATTCTGCAAAATACTCTGCAATACCCTGCACAATACTCTGCAATACCCTCCACAATACTCTGCAATACCCTCCACAATACTCTGCAATACCCTCCACAATACTCTGCAATACCCTCCACAATACTCTGCAATACCCTCCACAATACTCTGCAATACCCTCCACAATACCCTGTGCAATACCCTCCACAATACCCTGTGCAATACCCGTGCAATACCCTGCCATACACCGCAATACCCTGCCATAGTCCGCAATACTCCGCAATGCCCTGCAATACTCCGCAATGCCCAGCAATACTCCGCAATGCCCGGCAATACTCCGCAATGCCCGGCAATACTCTGCAATAACCACTTCCCGCCCTCCGGCCGTCATATGACGTCCTTGACTTTGTGCGGGGATATCTGAATGATGGGAGCAGCTACAGGCATCATTCAGATATTAGCTTTTTCAGCCGGCGATTCGCTACACCATAAGACCAATCATAGCGGCTGTTCCGCCGCTTGATCATTCTTACGGGAGGCGAGAGGGGATGTCCCCCCCCCCCCCCGCCGCCCTCCGGTGCTTCTACCGACTCACCGCTACGATCAAAGCCAGGATTGTTGTTTTTTTTTTTGTATTTTTTTCAGGCTTCCCAGTCTAGAGTTATATCTCACTGTAAAGAGGACCTGTCATGCCATATTCCTATTACAAGGGATGTTTACGTTCCTTGTAATAGGTATAAAAGTGATCAAAAAAATGTTTAGGGCGGAAAAACATGTCAAACTAAAATAAATAAAGTAAAATGAAGAATACAATTTTTTTTTTTTTTTAAAGCGCCCCTGTCCCCGTGAGCTCGCATACAGAAGCGAACGCATACGTAAGTCCCGCCCACATATGAAAACGGTTTTCAAACCACACATGTGAGGTATCTCTGCGAACGTTAGAGCGAGAGCAATCATTTTGGCCCTAGACCTCCTCTGTAACTCAAAACATGTAACCAGTAAAAATATTTAAAGCGTCGCCTATGGGGATTTTTTAAGTAGCGAAGTTTGGCGCCATTCCACGAGTGTGTGCAATTTTTAAGGGCGACATGTTAGGTATCTATTTACTCGGCGTAACTTCATCTTTCACATTATGCAAAAACATTGGGCTAACTTTACTGTTTTTTTTTTTTTTTAAGCACAAAACATTTTTTTTCCGTAAAAACCGCGTTAAAAAAATTGCTGCGCAAATATCGTGTGAGATAAAAAGTTGCAACAACCACCATTATATTCTCTAAGGTCTTTGCTAAAAAAACATATATAATGTTTTGGGGTTCTATGTAATTTTCTAGCAAACAAATGATGATTTTTACATGTAGGAGAGAAATGTCAGAATTGGCCTGGGTGCTCCAGAACGCCTGAAGGTGCTCCCTGCATGTCGGGCCTCTGTATGTGGCCACGCTGTGTAAAAGTCTCACACATGTGGTATCGCCATACTCGGGAGTAATAGCAGAATGTGTTTTGGGGTGTAATTTGTGGAATGCATATGCTGTGTGTGAGAAATAACCTGCTAATATGACAATTTTGTGAAAAAAAAAAGAGAAAAAAAAAATCTTGATTTTGCAAAGAATTGTGGGAAAAAATGACAACTTCAAAAAACTCACAATGCCTCTTTCTGAATACCTTGGAATGTCTTCTTTCCAAAAAGGGGTCATTTGGGGGGTATTTGTACTTTTCTGGCATGTTAGGGTCTCAAGAATTGAGATAGGCCGTCAGTACTTCAGGTGTGATCAATTTTCAGATATTGGCACCATAGCTTGTGGACTCTATAACTTTCACAAAGACCAAATAATATACACCAATTTGTACTTATTTTTACCAAAGATATGTAGCAGTATAAATTTTGGCCAAAATTTATGAAGAAAAAATAGTAATTTGCAAAATTTTATAACAGAAACGAAAAAAAAAATCATTTTTTTACAAAATTTTCAGTCTTTTTTCTCTTATAGCGCAAAAAATAAAAAACCCAACAGTGATTAAATACCACCAAAAGAAAGCTCTATTTGTGTGAAAAAAAGGACAAAAATTTCATATGGGTACAGTGTTGTATGACTGAGTAATTGTCATTCAAAATGTGAGCGCACCGAAAGCTGAAAATTGGTCTGGTTATTAAGTGCCCAGTGGTCAAGTGGTTAAAATATGTTTATATGTGTATAATTACACACATGTATTTTTAAATTAGAATTGTTTTATTTGTTTTTTATTTTATTTGGGTATAACACATACATTCACATCTCTGGATGTGCTCTATGTACCTTTATGTGTACATCATGTGCATTATATATGGGTTGGATTGGACTATATAGGTTTACAAAATGCAGGCTGTTTTTGTCACATATGCATTATTTAAGTATAGGACTATTTTCTATTCTCAATTATGTACATTATATGTATGGTATTATTATTATTTTTTAGATTTGCCATATCGATATTTTCTAATACACCCCATTTATTCGATCTGCGCACTCTGTCTGAGACACATCCTTTCCCTTTGGGAGAGGACGCAGTTCACGCCCTTTACAAGGGCGGATTGACCAACAGGCGTTTTAATTACTCCTCTATGTGTGTCCCGACGGGGTGACGTAGTTGAGGTAAGCGGCAGCCTAACGTCTCAACTTTCAGAGTGAGGCTTGGCTGTCACTTCCGGTCCGTATGGTTATTGCGGAAGTGGCGTGCGGATGCTGGGTTCGGGCCTCGCTTTCATAGCGAGGCTTGAATACAGGCCGCTTCCTGCAGAATAACAGGGGGATCGAAAACGAGGCGTGAATAGCGCTATCATATAGGGCGATTTAGAGCCCTATTATTAGTATTAATGCCATTTCTTTGATATTCCCTTTTTCTATGTATCATGCTAAGATAAAGCTATAGATTTGTGCATCAGTATTATGACCATCCATGATATATATCAAACAGGAAGTGAACTATGTGTGGTTCGCTTCCTGGGTCATGGAGGTCAATATGTTTATAAATTTGCGATGTTTGTGGAACAAGATCCATACCCCAGATGATGACTTTTTAGTCAAAACTAGTCGGGTGGATTTGTCTATATACATCGCTCTCGTACCTGCATCCATGCTTTTAAGACCATCTTAAATGTGAGTGTTACATTGTATGATTTTTTTACATTAAATCCTTTACAAACGCAATTATGCTATGTGAGTTTTTCCATCTCTACACGTATGCATTGGATACCGAGTCCCTACATGAACTGGTGTTTTGTGTTATTGGATGTCCCGTCTGATTGAAGTACTAAACCCCTTTGACTCCAGACCATCCCTCCACTCAAGACCATCTTTATTGGGGTCCATTAACCCTTAAAGCAATCTCAGATTTGGGTGGCGTAAGCCTCTCCAAATCCGAGACCTCTGGTAAGCCTCATCAACATACACTTGGTGGCGGATTTCACATCACATCTGTATATAATTATTGTTTGAGTATTCACACTCTTCAAGCTTTATTTGATTTGGGTGGCGTATGCCCCGCCAAATCCAAAACTTCTGGTAAGCCTTCCTCAAACTCACCTTGGTGGTGGCTTCTTTCTTCCATACATAGAAGATTTTGGATTGTAATTTCACGTTTTGATTCAACATGTTTTCCTTGGACTGATCTTCACCACTTTTTTACTATTTTCCGTTCATGGATTATACTTTAAATGGACATTTAATTGCATTTATTTATTTGCATTATTTATTTTTGTTAATATAGTTTGAAGACTCTATCACCGGAGTCATCTAGCACATTCTTTTGGGTGATACACGTGTTTAACACTATATTATAAATTTTTTGTGTGTATATATTCATATTTATACACATTGATCTAGATAGCGCTACACTTTCATTTTTATTCACCACTAGCTTTTTTGTATCAGCAGTGTTGGCAGCTTGTTTCAAATTACTTTTCCAGCGCAGTATTACCCATTTACCGTTGATCCTGAACTCGACAGGTAATTGAAAGGGCTAATGTGTTCAACTTCAATCACCCACCTGCCTGTTGTGATGTAAATTAATCTAGGATGGCTTCTGAAGATCATTTCATTGTGAATAGTGATAATTAACTCTGTACTTGTGTGTATTGTAAAGCAGACAGACAGTCTGGTGAATATAAAGGTCATGCATAGTCATTTAAACTGAAAAGTGATTAGCTAATGACTTCACCTGTTGTCTTCTAAGAGATGTCAAAATAATGTGTATTGGGCCTCATTATGTTGTGGGTGGAGTTGGACCATTGTTCATTTAGATTAATGCAGTATTATTTTGGTGTATAAAAAGAGCCTGCTCTCATTAAAGATTGTCAGACCTGCTGGAAACTTCATACAGAGTGTTTGTCTCGTACTTCTGGAAGAATTATTCCTATGGGAAGCGGTCGCCTGACTGTGGAGTGTCGGTAGTGGATGTGTGTCCAGGAGAGGGAATATCTTAAACGGCATTAACCCCTTTCATACTTGGGGTGCCGTTACATTGGTGGCAGCAGTGGGATGTCATGGATATGCAGTAGTGTTTGTCTGTCAGCTTACCTTCCTTCCCATGTGTTCATCTTAGAGGCCTGAGCCCTTTCACCTGGCTTCCTTTATAATCTCCTCCCAGCCTGACTCCACCCCAGGCCCTATCACAGAACACTATATTAACCTGTGCACTGCAAACCTGCTTTGCTGATCAACGTGTTTGTTAGGCATTGTGTGTTTGGGTTCCTGCCTGCCGTGTGCTACGTCTGTCTCTCTGTTACGTTATTGGCTTGTCCCCTTCTATCCCTGTCTGCTCGTGACCCTTGACCTTCGGCTCATTCTTCGTTATCCTTGTCTGCTTGTGGCCCCTGACCTTCAGCTTGTTATTCGGTTCTCTCTATCGTGTGCTGCTGCTTCCCCTCTTTTCCCCTTATCCTACGGGGCGTGAGCTAGGAAACTCCAGGGGCCGCGACCTGGTCCCAGCCTGCAGCTAACATCCTCACCACTAGAGGCCCTGGAGAAGACCAGCTGGGTCTTAGACTCCGCGCCCTGGGGAATCTTGGCTCTAGCTTCCGTTTGGATCCCGGTTGTGCTCCTCTGGTCCCGCTTTCCACAACCACCCAGTTTCCTATCCGCAGAAGCCAGCCATAGGGTTCACTACCTCGCGGTGCACTCCTGTCCCCCTACGGTGTGCATCTGTCACCTGGCCACAGGTGACCCTGACAGTTTGATCAGCCATGAACCCGGCTGACATCCCGCTACCCGCGGATGATCCATTGCAGGGCATAGTTTGCAGACTTGAAACCCAGGAATCGAATCAGACTCAGGTGATGCGATTCCTCCAGGATCTGGCTTCCTGTCTGATCGGGCTAAGGTAGCCTATATCATTTCCCTCCTCTCTGGTGAAGCTTTAGCCTGGGCAGCCCCTCTGTGGGAACTGAATGATCCAGTGGTTTCTAGCCTGTCTGGCTTCTTGAAACTTTTTCGGAATATCTTCGAAGAACCGGCTCGTGTCTCTTCAGCGGCCAGCACCCTTTTACGTCTCCGCCAAGAGTCTGCTTCTGTGGGACAGTATGCCCTTCATTTCCGCATACTGTCGGCTGAGTTGAGCTGGAACAATGAGGCCTTAGTCGCAACCTTTTTGCATGGCCTGTCTGATAGAGTGAAGGATGAATTAGCAGGAAGAACATCCCCACTGATCTGGCCGGCGTTATCTCCTTGTGTAACCAGATCGATATTCGCTTTCAGGAGAGGACCTTAGAAAAGCAACGCCAGCACTCCTTGGTTCTTAGTCAGCCTGAGCTCCCCTCTCTTCGACCCGTAGGGCATCTCCTACCAGCTGAGGAACCCATGCAGCCGGGTCGGACCAGGCTATCCCCCGAGGAACGTGCTAGGCGCAGAACTCTTGGTCTGTGTCTTTACTGTGGGGGCAAAGGTCATTTTCGTGACACTTGCTCTCTTTGTCCAGAAAAACGTTCGGGTCCACTTCATCTGGAAAGTGGAGTATTGGACCCAGAAATATCACCTTCCCCTTCTCGTCTTCTGCTTTCTGTGTTCCTTCATGTTGGTGCTTCTTCTCATTCGGTCTCAGCATATCTGGATTCCGGAGCCGCTGGTAATTTCATGGACTGGGAAATCGCATCGTCCATGAGACTTACTCTTTTGCCCCTCACCACGCCATTGGTGGTCTTGGAGATTGATGGTACTGTTCTCCCAGGGGGACCTATCCGCTTCCAGACCCTCCCTGTTAAGATGTCGGTAGGGACACTCCACCAGGAGTGGATATCCTTCCTTATCTTACCCAAGGCCTCAACGCCTATAATTTTGGGTCTCCCATGGTTACAGCTCCATTCTCCTCATGTGGACTGGACTACTGGACAGATTCTGGCTTGGGGTCCCTCCTGTTCCTCGTCCTGCCTACCCAAGGTTGCCCCCTGTGAATCTGAGCCGGTCATTCATTCCAGGTTGCATAACCATTTACATTTCTCTGTCCCTAACCACCCTTGGACGCACAGCCAGGCTAGCTTGTCTACAAGTCCTGCAGTCGCTACGTCTTGCGATGCGATTCAGGTAGTCGCTACACCTGACTCAGCTATTCACTCTGCCTCTGTACTAGTTATGCCAGTCCAGCCCATGCCCAGTGAGCCTCCTACTTTTTCTTGTTCGGGACATTCTGCTTGTCCTTCAGCTATTCAGCTTGACTCCGGCGACATGTCACCTTCTAACCAACCTGACTTCAGGGTTCCACTGACATCTGCCCAGTCTGATGGTCCTGTGCAAGATGACCAGTTCCCCTTTAAGGGTCTAGGGGACCCTCCTCAGATTCCTGTTGATCCTCTCATGCCCTTGCTTATTCCTAGAGAGCCTTTGGTCCTCAATAGATCTTCTTGTCATCTCCCTACCTCGTTTTCGGTCTCTGAGGATAATCTTAAGTACGAGGTTAGACAAGTTCTGGATTCTCGGCTCTGCAGAGGCATTCTTCAGTACCTTGTGCATTGGAGAGGTTTTGGTCCTGAGGAGGCGTCTTGGATCGCTGCATCTGATGTCGCTGCACCTCATCTGTTGAGAAGGTTTCATCAGAGATTTCCCTTTAAGCCTGGGTCCAGGCGGGGGAGGGGCCATAAGAGGGAGGGTACTGTCATGGATATGCAGTAGTGTTTGTCTGTCAGCTTACCTTCCTTCCCATGTGTTCATCTTAGAGGCCTGAGCCCTTTCACCTGGCTTCCTTTATAATCTCCTCCCAGCCTGACTCCACCCCAGGCCCTATCACAGAACACTATATTAACCTGTGCACTGCAAGCCTGCTTTGCTGATCAATGTGTTTGTTAGGCATTGTGTGTTTGGGTTCCTGCCTGCCGTGTGCTACGTCTGTCTCTCTGTTACGTTATTGGCTTGTCCCCGTCTATCCCTGTCTGCTCGTGACCCTTGACCTTCGGCTCGTTCTTCGTTATCCTTGTCTGCTTGTGGCCCCTGACCTTCAGCTTGTTATTCGGTTCTCTCTATCGTGTGCTGCTGCTTCCCCTCTTTTCCCCTTATCCTACGGGGCGTGAGCTAGGAAACTCCAGGGGCCGCGAGCTGGTCCCAGCCTGCAGCTAACATCCTCACCACTAGAGGCCCTGGAGAAGACCAGCTGGGTCTTAGACTCCGCGCCCTGGGGAATCTTGGCTCTAGCTTCCGTTTGGATCCCGGTTGTGCTCCTCTGGTCCCGCTTTCCACAACCACCCAGTTTCCTATCCGCAGAAGCCAGCCATAGGGTTCACTACCTCGCGGTGCACTCCTGTCCCCCTACGGTGTGCATCTGTCACCTGGCCACAGGTGACCCTGACATGGGATTTTCTCTCCAGTTACCGGGACACTCCAAACCACCACAGTGAATGACCAACTATGCAGCCTGCAGGAAAGCCACGCTGAAAGACTTACTTGAGAGCCGTGGAGGGACCGGTGGGACAAAGAACAAGGCCACCCTGATCAGTGAGCTAGCCGAGATGGATCAGAGGGACGGTGATGCAGGACCCCGGTCAGTTGAAGACTTGTTTCAGAAACGAGTTCGACAGCGGTTGGCATTATATGGTCCTAACCCATCAGAGACCGCCATACAGAATGCCATTAGAGACATCCAGCTGCAGGATGAGCGACAAGAGAGAGAACTAAAGCGGCAACATGAGCGGAGAATGGCGGAAATACGGCAATTGGAGACAACACCTAAAGATGCAGCGCCTTTCCGTAAGTTGCCCTTTCGGGCGTTCAAACTATTTAAGGAAGGAGAGGAGGAAATTGAAGCGTTCCTGCAGAACTTTGAGAGACTATGCCAGATACATGAAGTACGGCCCCAAGATTGGGTCACCTTACTGGCGAGTAATTTAACTGGCAGAGCGGCGGATGCGTATCGGGCCCTGGTGGATGAAGACGCTAAAGACTATGACCGGGTAAATGAAGCTCTGCTAGCCCGATTTGCCATTACACCCGAAGCCAGCCAGATTAAGTTTCGAGAATCCCGGAAACAAACCCACATAACATACGTGGAGTGGGCACATCGTCTGCAGCGAGACCTTAAGGGCTGGTTCCCGGGAAGCCACACTCATACCATAGAGGACATCACCCAGCTGTACTCTTAGAACAGTTCTTTAACCACACCCCTCTGGTATTACGGGATTGGGTGCGAGATAAGCAACCACGGACTGTACAGCAAGTGGCTACTTTGGCCGATGAATATCTGGACTCTCGAAGGTCAGGCGAAAGCGAGCGCTATCCACTATCTCGGCCCAGTTTACCAGCCTCTAACCCAACTTCAGCACCACCTCCAGCGGCCACTTATCCTCAGCAGCCCAGGTTCAACTCCCAGGACTACTCACAACCCATCAGGTGTTTCGGGTGTAAACAGCTAGGGCACAAAAAGCCAGACTGTCCATTGAATCCAGCCAGGCAGTCCCAGTCGTGGAGACAGCCAGCAAGGGGGAACCCCCACACATCCATGCCTGCGGCCCACTGCGTTGAGGAGGAAGAACATTGCGGCATCCTGCACGAGGCTGATCCAATACAAGCAGCTAACCGGGACAACAGGCAACAACACAGGCAGACTGTCCGGGTTAATGGAATGGTAGCCAATGGCCTACGTGATAGTGGCGCTACCATGACCCTACTACAGAAGAACCTCATCCCAGAGAGCCAACACACCGGACACACTGTAGCCGTAAGAGTAGCAGGAGTTACCATCTTCCAGCTACCCATTGCCCGTGTTCACCTGGATTGGGGGGTTGGATCGGGACACGTGAATGTGGGGGTGATGATGGATTTGCCAGCGGATGTACTAATGGGGAATGATTTGGCCCCCCTCGTTTCTGCTTAGGCCCCGATGGGCCCCGCTGAACCCAACCCAGTGACTACCTCTGCCCAGACCCATGCTGCTGGAACCGGCCTGCTTACAGCTGAGAACTGGGTAAGACTATCTTACCCGACATGTACCTTAGATCAGTCAAAATATCACAGTCTAGATTTGGAATGTGACAAGTTGGCCAGGGAGAAATCGGAGATGCAACGACACTACGTCATGTATTGTGAAATATCCCATGGCTTGAACATTGAAATGCACAAACAGGCTGAAATTATCAAAAGGTTAAATGGGATTTGCGCACTGGTTTTGCCTTACCTTTCCCAAGAGCATCAGCAGCAAGTTTTGGGAGCCATTGAGAGAGCAAAGCAAGTGACTGTACCAGAACTGAATTCCATTATTCGCCCTACAACCTTACAACTGCCCCATCAGCTACTGACCCGGTAAGTAAAATGGCAATGCTGATGGGTTATCCAGGCATTAGAGGAATGGAACTATGGACTAACTTCGGAGTCAACCCGTCTGGGGTCTCCTCCTGTGTTAGTCTCCTGCCGAAAGGGGAGATGTCTGACTGGGGTCACTTTGGGCATAGGGTGACTGAGGAAATATATCTTGGACTACCTAAAATGGGATGGTAATATTAATCCACAATATTTACTGTTTGTTGATCCTGAACTTGACAGGTTAATTGAAAGGGCTGATGTGTTCAACTTCAATCACCCACCTGCCTGTTGTGATGTAAATGAATCTAGGATGGCTTCTGAAGATCCTTTCATTGTGAATAGTGATAATTAACTCTGTACTTCTGTGTCTTGTAAAGCAGACATACAGTCTGGTGAATATAAAGGTCATGCATAGTCATTTAAACTGAAAAGGTATTAGCTAATGACCTCACCTGTTGTCTTCTAAGAGATGTCAAAATAATGTGTATTGGGCCTCGTTATGTTGTGGGTGGAGTTGGACCATTGTTCATTTAGATTAATGCAGTATTATTTTGGTGTATAAAAAGAGCCCGCTCTCATTAAAGATTGTCAGACCTGCTGGAAACTTCATACAGAGTGTTTGTCTCGTACTTCTGGAAGAATTATTCCTATGGGAAGCGGTCGCCTGACTGTGGAGTGTCGGTAGTGGATGTGTGTCCAGGAGAGGGAATATCTTAAACAGCGTTAACCCCTTTCATACTTGGGGTGCCGTTACAGTGTTCTATAATACAGGCATCTGCAGGAGTTAGTGGCACAGTATACACCTGTATATACCCGTCATTGGTGTTCTATAATACAGGCATCTGCAGGAGTTAGTGGCACAGTATACACCTGTATATCCGTCATTGCTGTTCTCAAATACAGCATCTGCAGTAGTTAGTGACACAGTATAGACCTGTATATCCGTCATTGCTGTTCTCAAATACAGGCATCTGCAGGAGTTAGGCTTGATTCACACAAATGCGCTTTTTGGTGCATTTTGCATTTTGCAGAAATGCATGGAAATTTTTTAACATGGGTTCCTATGGAACATGTTCACATCAATGCATTTTTGTGCCTCTGCGTTTTTGGAAAGGGTCGGGGACTTTTTTTCCTGCAAAAAGCAGCGTTTTGCATGTAATAGAAGTCAATGGACCTGCATCCAAAACGCAAGTGCCGCATTTTTGCCGCGTTTTTACCGCGATTTTGCCGCGATTTGCGTTTTTTTTAAAGGAAATGTAAAAAAAAAAAATTACTGTATAATAAAAAAAAGATATAAAAAAAATGCAAAACGCAAAAAGCAAGGCAAAAACGCTCAAAAGCAACATGCATAGGTGTGAATCGAGCCTTAGTGGCACAGTATACACCTGTATATACCCGTCATTGGTGTTCTATAATACAGGCATCTGCAGGAGTTAGTGGCACAGTATACACCTGTATATACCCGTCATTGCTGTTCTATAATACAGGCATCTGCAGGAGTTAGTGGCACAGTATACACCTGTATATCCGTCATTGCTGTTCTCAAATACAGCATCTGCAGGAATTAGTGGCACAGTATACACCTGTATATCCGTCATTGCTGTTCTCAAATACAGCATCTGCAGGAGTTAGTGGCACAGTATACACCTGTATATCCGTCATTGCTGTTCTCAAATACAGCATCTGCAGGAGTTAGTGGCTAGGGATGAGCTCGGTGTTCGAGTGGAACATACGTTCGACTCGAACATCGGCTGTTCGATCGTTCGACGAAGATCGAACGATTTGGGCCGTTCGCGCCTAATTCAAGTGACGCGAACGGCCCACAATGCACTACGCCATCGCAGTGTCATCCAGGCGCTGTGATTGGCCAAGCATGCACTGTGACCCCGCATGCTTGGCCAATCACAGCGCCGGCAGCGAGGAGAGCAATGATTGGCCACAGGCAGGATGCCTGTGGCCAATTATTGCTGAGGGTGTTTAGTACACGCCCCACACTATAAAAGGCCGCCAGCACGGCGGCCTAGTGTAGTGTGTTCCGGAGCAGGGAAAGAGAAGCATAGGCAGGGACAGTGACATTTATTTTTTCTTGCTTAACCTGGATTCCTTTAGTTTAGGGAAAGAGAAGGATAGGTAGGGAGAGTGTCAGTGTGTTTTACTGTGCGAATCCTTGTTTCTAGGGACAGGGAAGGACAGTGAGGGAAATTCTCCTTGTGCTATAGTGTGCTTTAAAAAAACATTTTTTCTAGGGACAGAAAACTATAGGTAGGGAGAGTGTCAGTGTGTTTTACTGTGCGAATCCTTGTTTCTAGGGACAGGGAAGGACAGTGAGGGAAATTCTCCTTGTGCTATAGTGTGCTTTAAAAAAACATTTTTTCTAGGGACAGAAAACTATAGGTAGGGAGAGTGTCAGTGTGTTTTACTGTGCGAATCCTTGTTTCTAGGGACAGGGAAGGACAGTGAGGGAAATTCTCCTTGTGCTATAGTGTGCTTTAAAAAAACATTTTTTCTAGGGACAGAAAACTATAGGTAGGGAGAGTGTCAGTGTGTTTTACTGTGCGAATCCTTGTTTCTAGGGACAGGGAAGGACAGTGAGGGAAATTCTCCTTGTGCTATAGTGTGCTTTAAAAAAACATTTTTTCTAGGGACAGAAAACTATAGGTAGGAAGAGTGTCAGTTTCTTTCACTGTGATAATCCTTGTTTCTAGGGACAGGGAAGGACAGTGAGGGAAATTCTCCTTGTGCTATAGTGTGCTTTAAAAAAACATTTTTTCTAGGGACAGAAAACTATAGGTAGGAAGAGTGTCAGTTTCTTTCACTGTGATAATCCTTGTTTCTAGGGACAGGGAAGGACAGTGAGGGAAATTCTCCTTGTGCTATAGTGTGCTTTAAAAAAACATTTTTTCTAGGGACAGAAAACTATAGGTAGGAAGAGTGTCAGTTTCTTTCACTGTGATAATCCTTGTTTCTAGGGACAGGGAAGGACAGTGAGGGAAATTCTCCTTGTGCTATAGTGTGCTTTAAAAAAACATTTTTTCTAGGGACAGAAAACTATAGGTAGGAAGAGTGTCAGTTTCTTTCACTGTGATAATCCTTGTTTCTAGGGACAGGGAAGGACAGTGAGGGAAATTCTCCTTGTGCTATAGTGTGCTTTAAAAAAACATTTTTTCTAGGGACAGAAAACTATAGGTAGGAAGAGTGTCAGTTTCTTTCACTGTGATAATCCTTGTTTCTAGGGACAGGGAAGGACAGTGAGGGAAATTCTCCTTGTGCTATAGTGTGCTTTAAAAAAGCATTTTTTCTAGGGACAGAAAACTATAGGTAGGGAGAGTGTCAGTGTGTTTTACTGTGCGAATCCTTGTTTCTAGGGACAGGGAAGGACAGTGAGGGAAATTCTCCTTGTGCTATAGTGTGCTTTAAAAAAACATTTTTTCTAGGGACAGAAAACTATAGGTAGGAAGAGTGTCAGTTTCTTTCACTGTGATAATCCTTGTTTCTAGGGACAGGGAAGGACAGTGAGGGAAATTCTCCTTGTGCTATAGTGTGCTTTAAAAAAAATTTTTTCTAGGGACAGAAAACTATAGGTAGGGAGAGTGTCAGTGTGTTTTACTGTGCAAATCCTTGTTTCTAGGGACAGGGAAGGACAGTGAGGGAAATTCTCCTTGTGCTATAGTGTGCTTTAAAAAAACATTTTTTCTAGGGACAGAAAACTATAGGTAGGAAGAGTGTCAGTTTCTTTCACTGTGATAATCCTTGTTTCTAGGGACAGGGAAGGACAGTGAGGGAAATTCTCCTTGTGCTATAGTGTGCTTTAAAAAAACATTTTTTCTAGGGACAGAAAACTATAGGTAGGAAGAGTGTCAGTTTCTTTCACTGTGATAATCCTTGTTTCTAGGGACAGGGAAGGACAGTGAGGGAAATTCTCCTTGTGCTATAGTGTGCTTTAAAAAAACATTTTTTCTAGGGACAGAAAACTATAGGTAGGAAGAGTGTCAGTTTCTTTCACTGTGATAATCCTTGTTTCTAGGGACAGGGAAGGACAGTGAGGGAAATTCTCCTTGTGCTATAGTGTGCTTTAAAAAAACATTTTTTCTAGGGACAGAAAACTATAGGTAGGAAGAGTGTCAGTTTCTTTCACTGTGATAATCCTTGTTTCTAGGGACAGGGAAGGACAGTGAGGGAAATTCTCCTTGTGCTATAGTGTGCTTTAAAAAAACATTTTTTCTAGGGACAGAAAACTATAGGTAGGAAGAGTGTCAGTTTCTTTCACTGTGATAATCCTTGTTTCTAGGGACAGGGAAGGACAGTGAGGGAAATTCTCCTTGTGCTATAGTGTGCTAAAGCATTCCTCATCAACCATCTTTGAAATCCTTGTTTTTTGGACAGTCAGGGAAATTGTCGTTGTGCTATTCTGTGCAAAAGCAATCATCCTCAACCATATTTAGAAATCCTTAAGTAAAGGGACAGAGGTAGGTACCTGAAGGTAGCCCTTATTGCTTTTTTCCCATCTCCCTGCAGGCCATCTATTAGAATGTCTGGAAGGCAAACAAGGAGAGGCAGACAGTCAGGAGGCAATAAAAGAGGGCAAGCAGGCTCTGTGTCTGGGGGCAACAGTGCTGGTCGTGGACGCGGTGCATTGTCATCAGCACATGGCCATGGGACACGCTTGTCCTTCTTTTCGGCAGCTGGACATGTTGAGCCACATCATGCCGAAGACTTGGTAGAGTGGATGACCAAGCCCTCCTCCTCCTCCTCATCCTCTCTCACCCAGGCTCAGGGTACTGGCAAAGCAGCTGCCAAAGCGTCCTCTTCCCTGGTATCAATGTCAGACTCATCATCAGTCACTCCTTCCCTAGACCCACCATGTCCTCCTCCTGAGGAGTCCCCCGAACTGTTTGAGCACAGTGTTGGGTACATGCTCCAGGAGGATGCCCAGCGTTTCGAAGGGTCTGATGATGAAACCCAGCTACAGGAAGGCAGTAGCGTGAGAGCAGACAGAGGGGATGCTCAAGAAGGACACCAATCTGGCAGTCATGTTCCAGCAGCTGCAGCATACTGCCAGATTGGCTCCAGTGATGAGGAGGGAGGGGATGATGAGGTCACTGACTCCACGTGGGTGCCTAATAGGAGAGAGGAGGAGGAGGAGGATGAGGAGGAGGCACATCTCCAACGAGGCAGGATGCCCTTTGGTGGCCAGCGTAAGGGCAGTACACCGACGGAATCACACCGCAGAGCTCCGCCTGTGCAGGGCGCTGCCTCTGCCCGTCATTCAAAAAGTTCTTTGGTGTGGGCCTTTTTTGAGGCTAGTGCATCAGATCGCACAGCTGCTGTTTGCAACATATGTCTCAAGCGTATATCGCGTGGCCAAAACATCAGCCGCTTGGGTACCACATGCCTGACCAGACATATGTTGACCTGCCATGCAGCTCGTTGGCAAGCCTACCTCAAAGACCCACACCAAAGAACAAAGCGGACCTCTCCTTGCACCGCATCAGCTGGGATCTCCAACCCCACTATAACTTCAGTCCTCTCTGAAACATGCACTGAGAGGAATGAAGGTGTAGAATTAGGTGTGTCACAGCCAAGTACTTGCGGCCACTCTGCTAGCAGTACACCGACGTCCGATTCTAGCAGGCAAATTTCCCTGCCCCAGCTGCTGGACCGTCGAAAGAAGTTCACTCCCAGCCATCCACATGCCCAGCGGTTGAATGCTAGCTTGGCTAAATTGCTAGCGCTTCAACTGCTGCCTTTTCAGTTGGTAGAGTCGGCCCCCTTCCGTGAGTTTGTGCAATGTGCAGTTCCTCAGTGGCAGGTTCCCAAACGCCACTTTTTCGCACGGAAGGCGATTCCGGCTCTCTACCGGCATGTGGAAGGCAATGTCTTGGCCTCGCTGGACAGGGCGGTCAGCGGTAAGGTGCATATTACCGCTGACTCATGGTCCAGCAGGCATGGACAGGGACGTTACCTTTCTTTCACGGCCCATTGGGTCACTCTTTTGGCAGCTGGGAAGGATGCAGGACAAGGTGCAGTAGTGTTGGAGGTTGTTCCACCGCCACGCCTCCAAAATGCTACTACTGGTTGTGACACACCTCTCTCCTCCACCCCCTCCTCTTCTTCTTCCTCCATGGCCTCTTCCTGTGGTTTGTCCTCGGAACCAGCGGTGCTCCGTAGGCGTTCAAGGGGCTACGCAAGTACGCAGGCAAAAAGATGCCATGCCGTGCTTGCGCTGGTGTGTTTGGGGGACAGAAGCCACACTGGGGCAGAGGTCCTGTCTGCTCTGCAGGGCCAGGCCGAGAGGTGGTTGACGCCACGCCAGCTTAAGCCAGGAATGGTGGTTTGCGACAATGGCACCAACCTCCTCTCCGCCCTCCGACAGGGACAACTGACCCATGTGCCCTGTGTGGCTCACGTCCTTAACCTGGTGGTGCAGCGGTTCTTGGGCAGGTACCCGGGCTTACAGGATGTCCTGAGGCAGGCCAGGAAAGTCTGTGTGCATTTCCGCAGATCTTATAATGCCAGTGCTCGCCTGGCTGAGCTGCAAAAGGAGTTGAACCTGCCCAAGAACCGCCTTATATGTGACATGCCCACCAGGTGGAACTCAACGTTGGCCATGCTGCAGCGGCTGCACACGCAGCAGAGGGCCATCAATGAGTACCTGTGCGACTACGGCACCAGGATAGGGTCAGGGGAGCTTGTTTTTTTTTCTCCACGCCAGTGGGGCATTATCAGGGATGCATGCACTGTCCTGGCACCATTTGAGGAGGCCACGAGGATGGTGAGCAGTGACAGTGCATGCATCAGTGACACTGTACCTCTTGTCCACCTGTTGGAGCACACGCCGCGTGGAATAATGGACAGGGCACTTGAGGCAGAACAGAGGCAGGAAGAGGAGGACTTCCTTGCCTCTCAAGGCCCCCTTTACCCAGACAGTGTTCCTTCTGTCCCACCCATCGCACAGGAAGAGGAGGAGGAGGAGGAGGAGGAGGAGGATTGTGTCAGCCTGGAGTTGGAGGCTGGCACTCAGCATCATCAGCAGCAGTCTTTTAGGGATGATTTACAGTCCCAAGAAACCAGTGGACTTGTATGTGGCTGGGAGGAGGTGGCTGCGGATCATGTCGTCCTTAGTGACCCAGAGGACTCCGGAGCGAATGCCTCAGCAAACCTACGCTGCATGGCCTCCCTGATCCTGCAAAGTCTGCGGAAGGATCCTCGTATTCTTCGGATCAAGGAGAGGGACCATTACTGGCTGGCCACTCTCCTTGATCCACGGTACAAGGGTAAGGTTGCGGACCTTATGTTACCGTCGCAGAGGGAGCAGAGGATGAGACAACTCCGGGAGGCCTTGCAGAAAGGTCTGTGCAACGCGTTCCCAGAGACTGGGAGGTTACAAACTCCTGGTCCTGGACAACAAGTTGCTGAGGCTTCGGCCAGTCAAAGAAGGAGCGGTGGGGAAGGTGGCCGTCTGACCGATGCGTTCAGACAATTCTTTAGTCCGCAGCCCCAAAGTATGATCGGTTCCAGCAACCATCGCCAGCGTCTGATAAACATGGTGCAGGAATATCTAGGGGCAAGGTCAGACTTGGACACCTTCCCCACCGAAAATCCTCTGGCTTACTGGGTCTTGAGGATGGATCACTGGCCAGAGCTTGCACAGTATGCAATTGAGCTACTGGCCTGTCCTGCATCCAGCGTTCTTTCGGAACGCACATTCAGTGCTGCTGGAGGATTTGTCACGGATCACAGGGTGCGCCTGTCCACCGACTCGGTTGATCGACTGACTTTCATCAAGATGAACCAGTCTTGGATCACCACCAGCTACCACACACCTGATGCTGATATAACAGACTAATTGATTTTAACATGTCACATCCCTTCAAGACTGATGCTGATGCTGAGTGCCTGTGCTGTTAGTGTTGACTGGCTATCCTCCTCCTCCGAGTCCTCAATGATACGATTGATGATGATAGCTTGGAAGATCATTTTTGTTTATGGGTGCCGCCACCAGTGGCTAAGGCCCAATTTTTCAGCCCCTGTTTTACAGGGGCGTGTAATTACAATTTTTTTAGCAATAATTTGCCATAGGGCTCATTGCTGTGCTCCAAGTACAGTATCTGTGAGGGGTTGGAGTGTTGTGGCACCAGTGCCTAAGGCCCAATTTTTCAGCCCCTGTTTAACAGGGGCGTGTCATTACAATTTTTGAAGCAATACTTTGCAACAGGGCTCATTGCTGTGCTCCAAGTACAGTATCTGTGAGGGGTTGTAGTGTTGTGCCACCAGTGCCTAAGGCCCAATTTTTCAGCCCCTGTTCAACAGGGGCATGTAATTACAATTCTTGATCTAATAATTCACAGCAGGGCCCATTGCTGCACCCACCAAGAGTAACTCTGAGGGATTACAGTGTTGTGGCAACGCCACCACCACCACCACCACGAAAGGCCCAATTTTTCAGCCCCTGTTCAAAAGGGGCATGTAATTACAATTCTTGATCTAATAATTCACAGCAGGGCCCATTCCTGCACCCACCAAGAGTAACTCTGAGGGCTTACAGTGTTGTGGCAATGCCACCACCACCACCACCACGAAAGGCCCAATTTTTCAGCCCCTGTTCAAAAGGGGCATGTAATTACAATTCTTGATCTAATAATTCACAGCAGGGCCCATTCCTGCACCCACCAAGAGTAACTCTGAGGGCTTACAGTGTTGTGGCAACGCCACCACCACCACCACCACGAAAGGCCCAATTTTTCAGCCCCTGTTCAACAGGGGCATGCAATTACAATTCTTGATCTAATAATTCACAGCAGGGCCCATTGCTGCACCCACCAAGAGTAACTGTCAGGGCTTACAGTGTTGTGGCACCAGCACCACCATCAAAGGCCCTATTTTTACTACCACTGTTCAACAATTATATGTAATTACAATTCCTGATATAATAGTTGACAGCAGGGCGTTCCAGCACCAACCAAGAGTAACTGTGAGTGCTTACAGTGTTGTGCCAACACCAACAACTAAGGGGCCTATTTCTGCAGAGTATATACGGCAGGTCCCTACTTTCAAACAACCAACTTACAAACGACTCCTACTTGCAAACGCAAGAAGACAACAGGAAGTGAGAGGAAATCTACCCCTTGGAAGGAAAATTCTCTCCTGTAAGAATTAATATGGGAGAAAGGTGTCTCCTCTGTACTGATGCTTTATCAGCAATCCTTGTTTCAAGAAAAACACCACATTTCAAAAACAGTTGTCATTGGGACGGAAAGTGAGGTGAAATGTTCTGAACAGGGGCACAGACAGCAAAACAAATGTTACAGGGGTGATAACCCTTACCTATGTTTTCCAAAAAGTTTAAAAATAGATTTTTGGGCTGGAGCTACACTTAAACAATGTACCTGTTTAAAATTACAAACAGATTCTACATAAGAACAAACCTACAGTCCCTGTCTTGTATGCACCGCCTGTATACGGCTGTTCAGAGTATATAGGGCCTTTTTTATTTTATGTGCGGGGTTCCCCTTAATATCCATACAAGACCCAAAGGGGCTGGTAATGGGCTGGGGTAGGGGGGGGGGGGTCATGGGGTAGCTATGCCATTTTTCTTAAAGATTTTCATCCATATTACCGGGACCAGACATTACATTAAAGCCGCAAGCAGTTTTAAATGGCTTTTTTTTCCTTTAGAAGTGTCATTTTGTGCAGGGACAGTTCTAAACACGGGAAACACGTGGCACTTCACAGGCATACTTTAGACACCCCCCAGGTACGATATTTAAAGGAATATTTGACTTTTTTTTTTTCACTTTATGCATCATTAAAATGACTGCTCCCGAAAAACGACCGTTTTTAAAACTTCTTTTTGCATTGATACATGTCCCCTGGTGCACAACCCGGGTTCCCAAACCCTTTTTAGGACAATAACATGCATAATAGTTGTTATAATTAGCACTTTAGAATTCGAACGTTCGCATCCATTGTATTTAATAGGGTTCTAATGTCCGTACGAACTTTCGGTCCGTTCGCGGGTTCTGGTGCGAACCGAACCCGGGGGTGTTCGGCTCATCACTATTAGTGGCACAGTATACACCTGTATATCCGTCATTGCTGTTCTCAAATACAGCATCTGCAGGAGTTAGTGGCACAGTATACACCTGTATATCCGTCATTGCTGTTCTCAAATACAGCATCTGCAGGAGTTAGTGGCACAGTATACACCTGTATATACCCATCATTGCTGTTCTCTAATAAAGGCATCTGCTGGAGTTAGTGGGTGTTGTGTGCCTCCAGCACAATATACACTACCCAATTGCTGGTTTTCCCATCTCCCTGCAGGCCATTACTATGTCTGGAAGGCCAACAAGGAGAGGCAGACAGTCACGAGCCAATAAAAGAGGGCAAGCAGGCTCTGTGTCTAGAGACAACAGTGCTGGTCGTGGACGCGGTGCATCGTCATCAGCACGTGGCCATGGAACAGGCTTGTCCTTATTTTCGGCAGCTGGACATGTTGAGCCGCATCATGTCGAAGACTTGGTAGAGTGGATGACCAAGCCCTCCTCATCCTCCTCATCCTCTCTCACCCAGGCTTAGGGTACTGGCAAAGCAGCTGCCAAAGCGTCATCAATGTCATCATCAGTCACTCCTTCCCTAGACCCACCGTGTCCTCCTGAGGAGTCCCCCGAACTGTTTGAGCACAGTGTTGGGTACATGCTCCAGGAGGATGCCCAGCGTTAAGAAGGGTCTGAAGATGATACCCAGCTAGAGGAAGGCAGTAGCGTGAGAGCAGAGAGAAGGGATGCTCAAGAAGGACACCAATCTGGCAGTCATGTTCCAGCAGCTGCAGCATACTGCCAGATTGGCTCCAGTGATGAGGAGGGAGGGGATGATGAGGTCACTGACTCCACGTGGGTGCCTAATAGGAGAGAGGAGGAGGAGGAGGATGAGGAGGAGGCACATCTCCAATGAGGCAGGATGCCCTCCGGGGGCCAGCGTAAGGGCAGCACACTGACTGAATCCCACCGCAGAGCTCCGCCTGTGCAGGGCGCTGCCTCTGGCCGTTATTCCAAAAGTTCTTTGGTGTGGGCCTTTTTTGAGTCGAGTGCATCAGATCGCACCGCTGCTGTTTGCAACATATGTCTGAAGCGTATCTCGCGTGGCCAAAACATCAGCCGCTTGGGCACCACATGCTTGACCAGACATATGTTGACCTGCCATGCAGCTCGTTGGCAAGTGTATCTTAAAGACCCACACCAAAGAACAAAGCGGACCTCTCCTTGCTCCTCATCAGCTGGGATCTCCAACCCCACTGTACCTTCAGTTCTCTCTGAAACCTGCACTGAGACGAATGAAGGTGTAGATTTAGGTGTGTCACAGCCAAGTACTTGCGGGCACTCTGCTAGCAGTACACCGACGTCCGATTATAGCAGGCAAATTTCCCTGCCCCAGCTGCTGGACCGTCGAAAGAAGTTCACTCCCAGCCATCCACATGCCAGCGGTTGCATGCTAGCTTGGCTAAATTGCTAGCACTTCAACTGCTGCCTTTTCAGTTGGTAGACTCGGCCCCCTTCCGTGAGTTTGTGCAATGTGCGGTTCCTCAGTGGCAGGTTCCCAGACGCCACTTTTTCTCACGGAAGGCGATTCCGGCTCTCTACCGGCATATGGAAGGCAATATCCATGCCTCGCTGGACAGGGCGGTCAGCGGTAAGGTGCATATTACCGCTGACTCGTGGTCCAGCAGGCATGGACAGGGACGTTACCTTTCTTTCACGGCCCATTGGGTCACTCTTTTGGCAGCTGGGAAGGATGCAGGACAAGGTGCAGTAGTGTTGGAGGTTGTTCCGCCGCCACGCCTCCAAAATGCTACTACTGGTTGTGACACACCTCTCTCCTCCACCCCCTCCTCTTCTTCTTCCTCCATGGCCTCTTCCTGTGCTTTGTCCTGGGAACCAGCGGTGCTCCGTAGGCGTTCAAGGGGCTACGCAAGTACGCAGGCAAAAAGATGCCATGCCGTGCTTGCGCTGGTGTGTTTGGGGGACAGGAGCCACACTGGGGCAGAGGTTCTGTCTGCTCTGCAGGGGCAGGCCGAGAGGTGGTTGACGCCATGCCAGCTTAAGCCAGGAATGGTGGTTTGCGACAATGGCACCAACCTCCTCTCCGCCCTCCGACAGGGACAACTGACCCATGTGCCCTGTGTGGCTCACGTCCCTAACCTGGTGGTGCAGCGGTTCTTGGGCAGGTACCCGGGCTTACAGGATGTCCTGAGGCAGGCCAGGAAAGTCTGTGTGCATTTCCGCAGATCATATAATGCCAGTGCTCGGCTGGCTGAGCTGCAAAAGGAGTTGAACCTGCCCAAGAACCGCCTTATATGTGACATGCCCACCAGGTGGAACTCAACGTTGGCCATGCTGCAGCGGCTGCACACGCAGCAGAGGGCCATCAATGAGTACCTGTGCGACTACGGCACCAGGACAGGGTCAGGGGAGCTCGGGTTTTTTTCACCACGAGGATGGTGAGCAGTGACAGTGCATGCATCAGTGACACTGTACCTCTTGTCCACCTGTTGGAGCATACGCATATGCTGCGTGGAATAATGGACAGGGCACTTGAGGCAGAACAGAGGCAGGAAGAAGAGGACTTCCTTGCCTCTCAAGGCCCCCTTTACCCAGACAGTGTTCCTTGTGTCCCACCCATCACACAGGAAGAGGACAAGGAGGAGGAGGATTGTGTCAGCATGGAGGTGGAGCATGGCACTCAGCATCAACAGCAGCAGTCTTTTAGGGATGATTTACAGTCCCAAGAAACCCGTGGACTTGTACGTGGCTGGGAGGAGGTGGCTGCGGATCATGTCGTCCTTAGTGACCCAGAGGACTCCGGACCGAATGCCTCAGCTAACCTACGCTGCATGGCCTCCCTGATCCTGCAAAGTCTGTGGAAGGATCCTCGTATTCTTCGGATCAAAGAGAGGGACCATTACTGGCTGGCCACTCTCCTTGATCCACGGTACAAGGGTAAGGTTGCGGACCTTATCTTGCCATCGAAGAGGGAGCAGAGGATGAGACAACTCCGGGAGGCCTTGCAGAAAGGTCTGTGCAACGCGTTCCCAGAGACTGGGAGGTTACAAACTCCTGGTCCTGGACAAGTTGCTGAGGCTTCGGTCAGTAGCAGAAGGAGCGGTGGAGAAGGTGGCCGTCTGATTGATGCGTTCAGACAATTTTTTAGTCCGCAGCCCCAAGGTATGATTGGTTCCAGCAACCATCACCAGCATCTGATATACATGGTGCAGGAATACCTAGGGGCAAGGTCAGACTTGGACACCTTTCCCACCGAAAATCCTCTGGCTTACTGGGTCTTGAGGATGGATCACTGGCCAGAGCTTGCACAGTATGCAATTGAGCTACTGGCCTGTCCTGCATCCAGCGTTCTTTCGGAACGCACATTCAGTGCTGCTGGAGGCTTTGTCACGGATCACAGGGTGCACCTGTCCACCGACACTCGGTTGATCGACTGACCTTCATAAAGATGAACCAGTCTTGGATCACCACCAGCTACCGGGCACCTGAAGCTGATATAACAGAATAATTTATTTTCAAATGTCACATCCCTTCAAGACTGATGCTGATGCTGAGTGACTGTCCTGTTATGTTGACTGACTATCCTCCTCTTCCTCAATGATCCGATTCTTGATGATAGCTTGGAAGAACTTTTTTGTTTCTGGGTGCCGCCACCAGTGGCTAAGGCCCAATTTTTCAGCCCCTGTTTAACAGGGGCATGTAATTACAATTTTTGATGCAATGCTTTGCAGCAGGGCTCATTCCTGCACTCCAACTAGAGTATCTGGGAGAGGTTGCAGTGTCATGGCACCAGCACCAGTGCCTAAGGCCCAATTTTTCAGCCCCTGTTTAACAGGGGCATGTAATTACAATTTTTTATGCAATGCTTTGCAGCAGGGCTCATTCCTGCACTCCAACTAGAGTATCTGGGAGAGGTTGCAGTGTCGTGGCACCAGCACCAGTGCCTAAGGCCCAATTTTTCAGCCCCTGTTTAACAGGGGCGTGTAATTACAATTTTTGATGCAATACTTTGCAACAGGGTTCATTGCTGTGCTCCAAGTACAGTATCTGTGAGGGGTTGCAGTGTTGTGGCACCAGTACCTAAGGCCCAATTTTTCTGCCCCTGTTCAACAGGGGCATGTAATTACAATTCTTGATCTAATAATGCACAGCAGGGCCCATTTCTGCGCCCACCAAGAGTAACTGTGAGGGCTTACAGTGTTGTGGCAACACCACCACCACCACCACCAAAGGCCCAATTTTTCAGCCCCTCTTCAACAGGGGCATGCAATTAGAATTCTTGATCTAATAATTTACAGTAGGGCCCATTCATGTGCCCACCAAGAGTAACTGTGAGGGCTGATAGTGTTGTAGCACCAGCACCACCACCAAAGGCCCAATTTTTCCTACCACTGTTCAACAATGGCATGTAATTACAATTCCTGATATAATAGTTCACAGCAGGGCGTTCCAGCGCCCACCAAGAGTAACTGTGAGGGCTCACAGTGTTGTGGCAACACCAACATCTAAGGGGCAAATTTCAGCAGAGTATATACGGCAGGCCCCTACTTTCAAACATCCAACTTACAAACGACTCCTACTTGCAAAGGGAAGGAGACAACAGGAAGTGAGAGGAAATCTACCCCTAGGAGGGGAAATTCTCTCCTGTAAGAGTTAATATGGGAAAAAGGTGTCTCCACTCTACTGATGCTTTATCACCAATCCTTGTTTCAATAAAAACCCCACTTTTAAAAAAAATATGTCATTGGGACGGAAAGTGAGGTGAAATGTTCTGAACAGGTGCACAGACAGCAAAACAAATGTTACAGGGGTGATAACCCTTCCCTATGTTTTCCAAAAAGCTTAAAAATATATTTTTTGGCTGGAGCTACACTTAAACAATGTACCTGTTCAAAATTACAAACAGATTCTACTTAAGAACAAACCTACAGTCCCTGTCTTGTTTGCACCGCCTGTATACTGCTGTTCAGAGTATATAGGGCCTTTTTTTATTTTGGGTGCGGGGTTACCCTTAATATCCATACAAGACCCAAAGGGGCTGGTAATGGGCTGGGGTAGGGGGGGTGATCAGGTTAGCCATGCCATTTTCTCAAAGATTTTCATCCATATTACCGGGACCAGGCATTACATTAAAGCCGCAAGCAGTTTTAAATGGCTTTTTTCCCTTTACAAATGTCATTTTCTGCAGGGACAGTTCTAAACACGGGAAACACATGCCACTCCACAGGCATACTTTAGACACCCCCCAGGTACGATATTTAAAGGAATATTTCACTTTTTTATTTTCACTTTATGCATCATTAAAATGACTGCTCCCGAAAAACGTACGTTTTTAAAACTTTGTTTTGCATTGATACATGTCCCCTGGGACAGAACCCGGGTCCCAAACCCTTTTTAGGACAATAGCATGCATATTAGTTGTTATAATTAGCACTTTAGATTTCGAACGTTCGCGTCCATTGTATTTAATAGGGTTCTAACGTTCGTGCGAACTTTCGGTCCGTTCGAAGGTTCTGGTGCGAACCGAACCGGGGGGGTGGTGTTCGGCTCATCCCTATTCAGTGTCCCCTTTAACAGACCCAAAGTTGACTATAAGGTATAGAGAAGTAGCTAGCGCACAATGTCCCCAAGATCTCTCTGTACTGACAAGGCCCAAGGATAGATGATTGCCTCCTTCCAATCTTCCAAGTGATACTCTCCAGTGATACCAGACAGATCTTTGGCAGGAAGCTCCCCTTCAGTCAGCTTCTTCTAAGCACCTGGGTCTCAGCTAGGGATGAGCTTCGAGTACGAGTCAAACTCATGTTCGACTCAAACATTGCCTGTTCGCCCGTTCGCCGAACAGCGAACAATTTGAAAAGCCGCGGAACACCCTGTAAAAGTCTATGGGAGAAATCTAAAGTGCTAATTTTAAAGGCTTATATGCAAGTTATTGTCCTTCCCCAGGGGACATGTATCAATGCAAAAAAAAGTTTTAAAAACGGCCGTTTTTTTCGGGAGCAATGATTTTAATAATGCTTAAAGTGAAACAATAAAAGTGAAATATTCCTTTAAATTTCATACCTAGGGAGATTGTATAGTATGCCTGTAAAGTAGCGCTTATTTCCTGTGCTTAGAACTGTTCCTGCACAAAGTGTAATTTCTGAAGGAAAAAAAGTAATTTAAAAGCACTCGCGGCTATAATGAATTGTCGGCTCCCGGCAATACAGAGAAAAGTCATTTAAAAAAAAAAGCGTGGGGGTCCCCCCAAATTCAATTACCAGGCCCTTCAGGTCTGGTATGGATATTAAGGGGAACCCTGCGTCAAATAAAAAAAAATGACGTTGGGTTCCCCCCAAATATCCATACCAGACCCTTTATCCGAGCACGCAACCTGGCAGGCTGCAGGAAAAAGAGGGGAGGACGAGATAGCGCCCCCCCCCTCCTGAACCGTACCAGGCCACATGCCCTCAACATGGGGAGGATGCTTTGGGGGTCTGTGACCCCTCAAAGCACCATGTCCCCATGTGGATGGGGACAAGGGCCTCATCCCCAAAACCCTTGCTCGGTGGTTGTGGGGGTCTACGGGCGGGGGCTTATCGGAATCTGGAAGACCCCTTTAACAAAGGGGAACCCCAAATTCCACCCCCCTATGTGAATTGGTAAGGGGTACATTGTACCCCTACCATTTCACAAAGAAAGTGTAAAAAATTGTAAAAAAAAACACACAGACACCGTTGGGAAAAGTCCTTTATTAAAAATAAAAAAAATTAAAAAGATTCCAGCGGTGGTAATCCACTCTCGGTATCCTGTGATAGGTGATCTCCTCTCTGGGGTCCAGCGATGGATGATCTCTCCTCTCCGGGGTCCAGCGATGGATGATCTCTCCTCTCCAGGTCCAGGCTCTAACGATGATGTCCAGTGCAGCGAGGAACAGCAAGCATCCTGTCTCCACCGGAGACACCCCGGGAATTCCGGCAGCCTGACAGGTCTCTTAAGTAGCTGAGGGTGGGGCCACCCGTCACGTGACCCCGTCCCCCAGTGACGTGCGGGTGACCCCGCCCCCCTCTGATGCAACGGAAACCTGCGTTACATTAGAGGGGGGCAGGGTCACCCGCACGTCACTGGGGAAGCTCGGGTTTCCCCTTGCGTCAGAGGGGGACAGGGTCACGTCATCCATCGCTGGACCTGGAGAGGAGAGATCATCCATTGCTGGACCCCGGAGAGGAGATCACCCATCGCAGGATACCGAGAGTGGATTACCACCGCTGGAATCTTTTTTTTATTTTTTTTATTTTTAATAAAGGACTTTTCCCAACGGTGTCTGTTTGTTTTTTTACAATTATTTACACTTTCTTTGTGAAGTGGTAGGGGTACAATGTACCCCTTACCAATTCACATAGGGGGGCGGGATATGGGGGTCCCCTTTGTTAAAGGGGTCTTCCAGATTCCGATAAACCCCCTGCCCGCAGACCCCCACAACCACCGAGCAAGGGTTGTGGGGATGAGGCCCTTGTCCCCATCAACATGGGGACATGGTGCTTTGAGGGGTCACAGACCCCCAAAGCATCCTCCTCATGTTGAGGGCATGTGGCCTGGTACGGTTCAGGGGGGGGGGCGCTCTCTCGTCCCCCCCTATTTTCCTGTGGCCTGCCAGGTTGCGTGCTCGGATAAAGGGTCTGGTATAGATTTTTGGGGGGAACTCCACGCCATTTTTTTTTTATTTGGCATGGCGTTCCCCTTAAAATCCTTACCAGACCTGAAGGGTCTGGTATGGATATTTGGGGAGAAGCCCACGTAATTTTTTTTAAATTTGATGCAGGGTTCCCCTTAATATTCATACCAGACCTGAAGGGCCTGGTAATTTAATTTGGGGGGACCCCCACGCATTTTTCTTTTTTACCAATGACTTTTCTTTGTATTGCCGGGAGCCGACAATTCATTATAGCCGCGAGTGCTTTTAAATTACTTTTTTCCTTCAGAAATGACATTTTGTGCAGGGACAGTTCTAAGCACGGGAAACAAGCGCTACTTTACAAGCATACTGTACAAACCCCCTCCCCTAGGTACGAAATTTAAAGGAATATTTCACTTTTATTGTTTCACTTTAAGCATTATTAAAATCACTGCTCCCGAAAAAACTGCCATTTTTAAAACCTTTTTTTGCATTGATACATGTCCCCTGGGGCAGGACCCGGGTCCCCAAACACTTTTTATGACAATAACTTGCATATAAGCCTTTAAAATTAGCACTTTAGATTTTTCATGTTCCAGTCCCATAGACTTTAATGGTGATCAAACAAATTTATTGCCTGTTCGCAAGTTCTGGTGCGAACCGAACTAGGGGGTGTTCAGCTCATCCCTAGTCTCAGCTTTCCTCTCCCCAGATCACCCACCTAAGGCTTCTCCAATAACAACTTCTGCCTCTGAAGGCAGCTTGCCCCCAGGCTGGATTCCTCCACTCTCGGGTGAGACCCAGAGCTCTGTGTGCTCCCAGAATAAATACAGTCTCCCAGCAGGCCATGGGAGCTTGCCTCTGTGGGATAGGCTGGGGTTGCATCCATATTCATGCTGCCATCTGCATAACTGCACACCTATCATCCAGAAACTTCTCAAGTTACCTGGATACAGAGGGAGCTATCAGGCAGACTAGCAGCAGCAGAGCACACAGAACAGACCTGACTAAACAAATACAGCTCACTCAGTACAGTGAGCCAAACTATGATTTTACCTTATCCAAATTTACAGCCACACTGACAACAGTGTGGCAACTACATTTTTCTATCAAAAACACACACTAATGCTGCGTACACAATATCGTTTTTTCTGATGAAAAAAAAACGATGGACGTTTTTCATCGGACAAACCGATCGTGTGTGGGCCCCATCGATCTTTTTTCCATCGATATAAAAAAATAGAACCTGTTTTAAATTTTACCGATGGAAAAAGAAACGATAGCAAATTCTGATCGTCTGTGGGGAACTCCAGACTTACCTAACTATGCTAGCACCTACCTAGGAGGGTGCTACATCACTTTTCAGCCACCAACCCACCTACTTACCTTTACTACAATACCCCCCTTCTCCATCACCATGAGCTTCTGCAGCCTTGCTGCTAATCCTTGTGTAAACTGTCCGTGTGTGTTTAAGTATAAACAGGATTAATGACCTTCCCCTCTTACATGTGTTAGTGTTCGAGTCTGGAGATTGACCACCCAGTCCTGAGCACAGGGCACTTTTACCCCCTTCCTGCCCAGGCCTATTTTCAGCTATCAGCGCTGCCACACTTTAAATGACAATAGCGCAGTCATGAAACACTGTACCCAAATGAAATTGTTATAATTTTTTTACACACAAATAGAGCTTTCTTTTGGTGGTATTTTGCTAAAAAAAAGGTTTTCCTAGTTTCTGTCAGAAAATGTTGTAAAGAAGATTTTCGCCTTTACTGATGTGTGCTGATGAGAAGGCACTGAAGGGCACTGATGAGACGGCACTGATGAGTAGGCAGTAATAGCACTGATGGTCACTGATATGCAGCACTCATGAGCACTGATAAGTGGCACTGATGGGCACTGATATGTGGCACTGATGGGCACTGATAGGTGGCACTGATAGGCGGCACTGATGAGCAGGCACTGATGGGCACTGAAAGGCAGCCATGACTGGCATTACTGCCCAGGTCTATTTTCAGGTTTCAGCGCTGTCACACTTTAAATGACAATAGTGCGGTCATGCAACACTGTACCCTAAAGAAATTGTTATCATTTTTTTTACACAAATAGAGCTTTCTTTTGGTGGTATTTAATCACCGCTGTTTTTTATTTTTTTTTGCTAAAAGAAAGGTTTTCTTAGTTTCTTTCAGAAAATGTTGTAAAGAAGAAATTTTTCGCCTTCACTAATGTGTGCTGATGAGGCTGCACTGATGGGCACTGATGAGGTGGCACTGATGGACACTGATGAGAAGATATTGAAGGGCACTGATGAGATAGCACTGATGAGTAGGCAGTAATAGCACTGATAGGCACTGATATGCAGCACTGATATTGAGCACTGATAGGTGGCACTGATGAGCACTGATATGTGACACTTATGGGCACTGATAGGCGGCACAGATAGGTGGCACTGATGAGCAGGCACTGATGGGCATTGAAAGGCATTACTGTTGGGCACAGTCATACGTCGTCACCCCAGAACGAAAGAGGATCCCGCCCGCCGTTATTTGTCTGTACGGCGGATGGGAGGGAGTTAAAACCAGGTACCTGCCCCCCCCCCCAAAAAAAATTAGGTCCCAAATGCTAAGGAAGGGGGGAGGAGGAGGAAGAGCAGAACGTACCCTTTTGGGTGAATTTCCACTTTAAAATGAACCTCCAGTAACTGCTATTATAACCTATTTAGCAAAGTATTTTTCACAAAAATAATGGTGGTAATTTTCACCTATAGCCTTAATAATGGTAACAAGAATGGCCAGCCAAAAAGCTGCCCTTGTGCCAATAGCTTTAGCATATGTCAAATAAGAATACTGGGTAGTGCATTTTATATTTTTGTGTGTACATATGTCACACACAGCTCAGCCCACCTGCTGTTTCTATCGCTATGTCTACTGATGCACCAAATGTACCTGGGTTAAATGTGTTGGATGTTTGCTGAACCTAAAATCAAATGTTAATCTAAAACCCATTGGATTAAAAAGGAACCAAAGGTTTAAAGTCAATTCTGGCCATTTTCAAGAAACTAGGCTTAGGCAGAATGACGTGACTGGAGCTCCGAGGCTTTTAATGACAAAAGGTAATTAGCGCTAAAAGCTCTTGGAACTGACCAAGTGGGCTTTATCCCAGGTAGGGAGGCTAGGGATAATACTATCCGCACTTTGAATATACAGCATTGGCTTACTTCATCGGAGACCAAGGGATTCCTCCTGTCCCTTGATGCTGAGAAGGCGTTTGACAGGGTGGCATGGGAATACATGCAGGCGGTATTGGAGGGCATAGGCCTTCTGCCTCGTATGCTTGCACACATCACTGCCCTCTATACTAATCCCTCCGCAAGGGTGAGGGCTAATAGCCTCCTGTCAGACGCCTTCTCAATAAGTAATGGCACCCGTCAGGGCTGCCCGTTGTCTCCCCTGATCTTTGTTTTGACGTTGGAACCCCTTCTAAACAGACTAAGGTCCAACACGGATATCAAGGGAATACTCATTGCCCATAGAGAATTTAAAGTAGCGGCCTTTGCTGACGATATTTTACTATCCCTACAATCCCCTCGGATATCGTTACCTAATCTTTTGAAAGACATAAAACATTTTGGCGAGTTATCAAATCTCAAAATCAATTACTCCAAATCACATGCCCTAAATGTATCCCTTGCACCTCAGGAAGTCACTCATTGCCGGGAATCCTTTCCCTTTCATTGGCAGATGACATCCATTACCTACTTAGGCGTCCAGGTCACTAAGAACATAGCGGATCTTTATAGCCACAACTTCCTCCATGCCCTCTCTAAGCTCCAGGCAAATTTGAAGGATTGGGCCAACCTCAACGTTTCTTGGTTTGGGCACTCGGTTCTCATTAAGATGGTCGCTCTCCCCCGCCTACTGTAGTTAATGCAGACGATTCCGTTCCACTTACCCCCCTAATTTTTTGCAGCATATAAAAAAACGTGCACTAGCTTTATATGGAAGAATAATGCCCCACAAATGAAATACTCACGGCTGACATGCTCCAAAACAACAGGTGGCATTGGTCTGCCTGACCTTTATAAATATTATCTGGCCTGCCACCTAACTAGAGTGGTGGACTGGAAAATTCACAAATCAAGGAAAGCATGGGTGATGTTGGAAAACTCTTTCACACGTACCCCGATTGCCACACTACCTTGGCTGTCACCGCGATTTTGGCCCCTGTCCCTCAAGATGCACCCGCTCATCGCACCCTCCCTATCGGCCTTTGGGAAGCCGGTTGCTCGCTTTAACTTATCCTCACAACCGGGTCCGCTGACCTCTCTGAGAGGCAACCCCAAGTTCCCTCCAGGACATTCAAACTCATTCCTCCACATGGAATGGCCACACGAGGAGGTTCTGGCGTGTCACTTCTTTCACAGGGGCCGTAGACGATCCTATGAGGAGCTTACCTCTGAATCACGTACTAACACTTTTCCTTTTTGGTCTTTTAGACAGCTGACTCACTTTCTTACCTCTAAAGATGTGAATGTCACGTGGAATAGACAACTTACGCCATTTGAAGCACTATGCTCACGCAATGCACCACAGCGACACCTTGTGTCATACATTTACGCCCTACTGCAGGACGTTCCTGGCACTCCTACGATGCAGACTGTACGTGCTTCTTGGAAAAGGGATTTGCAACTGACACTTGAGGATGATGACTGGGAATCCATATTCACTCTTGCCCATAAGGGTTCGATGAACGTAGCAATCCAGGAAAACGGTTATAAAATTATCACAAAATGGTATAGAACCCCAGCTCTTTTACATAAATTCTCACCCTCAATTCCAAATACATGTTGGAGGTGCACAGAAGGGGTAGGATCCATGATACACATTTGGTGGGAGTGTGCAATGCTCCAGCCTTTTTGGAGGGAGGTCCACTCCATCATTACACGGGTCACCACTTTCACTTTAGACTACACTCCTGCTCAATACCTTCTGCACCATACTACTTTACTCAAAGAATTTACCAAAAATCACTAGCTATGCATATGGTTAATGCAGCCAGACTCTGTGTTCCTACACACTGGCGTTCGAAAGATATCCCGACCATTCGAGAATGGTTGATCAGAGTCTCCAAGATAGAGGAGATGGAGGAATTGATACATACAGCCCAGGACCGCTTACAGAAGTTTAGCCTGACCTGGGCCTGTTGGACGCATTTTAGGACCACAGATTACTATAAATCCTTCTTTTAAACGCTGTCCTGAAGTATTTAAATTGCTCGCTGATATCTTCCCTGCATTTTGAACTGGTGCGTGGGTCCGGGATGGAGAGCGGCCCCCACTACTCACACTACTCACTACTCTATACTCTATATTCTCTGCTTTCTATTCTTGACTGTTATCCTTTACCTACCCTCCTTCCCTTATTCCTTTCCCACACCTGTCATCGTCAACCTCCTTTCTGATTCCCCCTTTTTTTTTTTGTTGATTTTACTTTAATCTTCTTCCCCGATTACGTTGTAACCGACCAAATGATAGCCTGGAGCCTTGCCATAGGCTCCCAACATCTATACGTCCTTTGTAATTCCCGAATTGAGAAGTTTTACCATGACCCCGGATAGACCTGCTGATATTAGTCTACGGAGGGTCTTTGCACTCTTACGCAGGGTTTCTTGCTCCTATTCAGATAACGGATATTGCTTTATTTGATTGGTGGTTATTCTTGAAATGTTCATGAGCTTGTATGTCTTGTATGTACATGTAACCTTATTTCTCTTTCAATAAAATCATTTATGGAAAAAAAAAAAAAAGCTATTGTAACTAAATCACATATAGGTGGTATTTGTGTGATCATGCAGGTGTGGCCCGTGGCAAGGAGGATTTTGGCTGTTAAATACAGGCAAGTTTGCATCTAGGTAGGGAGTAGGGTTTGATATTTTTGATCAAGGAGTATATGAAAGTACACTTTAATTAAATATAAAACTTGTTTCTGTAGCAATTACATACATCAATTTTATTACAATAATGGATATGAAGTTATAATAATATGTAATTATTATGCAAAGTAACTAATGCAGTAATCATATCAATTTTAAGCAAAGCAGAGTTAAGCCTAGTACACACGGCCGAGAATCCCGTCAGGAAAAAAACGTTGTTTTTCCTGACGAGATTCCTGGTAAGCTTTTCTTGCCAAGCCGTGCATACAGATGGCCATTCAAAAGAACCGCCGTTCTTTTGAATGGCAAGAACGCAGTGACGTCATCGACTACGACGAGCATGCGCTCGTCACTTTTGATGCCGTCGCCGCCATCTAGCTTCACCCTACACTACCCTTGTAAGCTACCGTGCATGCGTCAAAGTCTCATTGAGCATGCGCGGGCTCACCGGAGGACAGGTAAGCTTGTAGCCGCATACACACACACAGTTTTCTCGTCTGGAAACAGGCCGATGAGAATCCTGGCGAGAAAATAGAGAGCAGGTTCTCTATTTTTCTCGTCGAGATTCCCGGCAATTTTCTCGACAAGAAAACATACACACGACCAGTTTTCTCGGCAAAAAGCTCTGACAGCAGTTTTCTTGATGGTTTCTTGCCGAGAAAACCGGTCGTGTGTACGAGGCCATACACTTTAAGGAAAGAAGAGGAAAATAAATATGAGCAGCAGATTTATTAATTGTTCTCCAGAATTGCTTAGAATAATATAAATGGATTTGTATGTAACTTAAATATTGTTTTGTTCTCCTTTTTGTCAAATTACAATGTCTCTCTGTCTTTCTGGGAGTATCTAAAATACCCTAAAATGCTTCATTTTTTATTCCAGTGTGTACACACTCAGCAAATTTGCCCTTAAGGTTTATTGTAAAATGTTTGTTTGTATATATATATATATATATATATATATATATATATTTTTTTTTTTTATTATTATTATTGTTCTTCATCATTGCAATTACTCAACCATTATTACAAAGAGAAAAAAATAACTAATTTATACACATATATTTCTCTTCTATATAAAATAGCCTTAATAAATGTCCAAGGAATTACAATTTTCTATTTCTTCTTTTTGACTCTCTACGGCTTATGATTTAATTGTCACACTAGCTGTCAATCAGCAGTTGAAGTTTTAATATATGCTTCAATTCTACCGTTAAAACCAATTGAAAAATACAATTGTTCCATTGCCTACAAATTACTTTGCGGTTTTTCTTCCATAAATGAGTTGTTTTATGACCATGGAAAAACAAATTATGTAGTAGAATATACGAATTGAAAAAGAAAGGAATATTTTAATTAATCACATGTTAAGAAATATGATCATTTTTTTTAAATTTGGAACTTAGAAGTGTATAGCATGTATGGTTCTAGGCATGAAAGACATCATGAATTACTCAACAGAAATGAATTAATTAGCTCTGCTTTCCAATATAGTTTAATGTTTTGTTTCCCTCCCGGCTCTGTACTTTGAAGTTCAGCTTCAATAGCCTGCCATCATTGACTATTCCAGTTGTGATTCATGTAACATTTTCCAATTATAAATTAAACTAAACCTCAATTCATAGTTCAAATAATGAATAAATAATTATTTAACCAATAATTCCCATTGGAGAGATGAGTGTACATTAGCTTTGATTTCAACTGTTGCTGTAATGCATTGTGTTTGTTCCCTGTCAATTGGACCCTGTAGTATTGTACTTGTCATGGGTTGTGGTATGTTTGAATGGGCATTAAAATGATTCATACTAGCTCTCTGTCTGATTGCAATACAGTGATGGCCTTCTACTGTATGGGGGTTTGTACTGGAAGCCTAAAACCAGCCAAAACATATTTTATTGTTGTCTGTGTCCCCCCTGGGAAGAATTCTTCTTGTGTTCTGGTGACAGGCTCAGAAGCACAGGAAGTAAATTGGGATCTTACTAATAGGGACAGAAATACAAAACAACACAAAAAAGTAGAATGAGGAGAGTTTGCAGCCTCTATGAGATTGTAATAGCAGTCTACCTGGTGCCTGGAGACCCTGTCCCCCTAAGTTATTGCCCTGACCTGATTGATAACAATAAAGAGTGAGGCCAACCTAGCCAGGGGAATAAGAGACAGCAGCAGAAACCGGGCAAATGTCCACACCCAATGCCTCTCTATTCAAAACTATATAAAAAGAGTTTTGTTTGGAGTTGGATTTTGGGCAAAATGGTGAAAAACAGCTCTGCAGTTTGATGATGAATAATAGGTGTCCCCTCATGGAATGAAGGCCTGCAGCTAATAACTCTGAGGCTATTGAATTATTTGCTGTGACTTTTGTAGTGTAGGTACATATAACCACTTCAGCAGCCCATGAAATATTTTCTTAAGACCAGAAATGAGCTTATTGGATATTTTTCTTGCCTTGTCTTTTACCATATATACTCGAGTATAAGCCGACTTTTTCAGCACATTTTTTTTGTGCTGAAAAAGCCCCCCTCGGCTTATACTCGAGTCTCCCGCTGTGTCATGCAGTCTTATCTGCAGTCAGCGGCTGTCCACTGTAACAAAGCCCTGCCTCCTCCTAGTCCGTGATAGACGGAACACTGAAACTGAATCAGTGTTCCGTCTATCACGGACTAAGAGGAGGCAGGGCTTTTTTACAGTGGACGGACGCCGACTGAAGTAAAGACTGCATATCACAGCGGGAGAAGAGGGACATAAGGCTGCGGGAGAACAGGTATATGATGCTGCAGATGGGCACAGTGAGGCATGCAGATGGGCACAGTGAGGCATGCAGATGGGCACAGTGAGGCTGCAAATGGGCACAGTGAGGCTGCAAATGGGCACAGTGAGGCTGCAAAATGACACAGTGAGGCTGCAAATGAGCACAGTGAGGCACAGTGAGGCTGAAAATGGGAACAGTGAGGCTGCAGATTGGCACAGTGAGGCTGCAAATGGGCGCAGTGAAGCTGCAAATGGGCACAGTGAGACTGCAGATGGGCACAGTGAGGCATGCAGATGGGCACAGTGAGGCATGCAGATGGGCACAGTGAGGCTGCAAATGGGCACAGCGAGGCTACAAATGGGCACAGTGAGGCTGCAGATGGGCATCGTTGACCCTCTTTTACACTTACAGTAGCTGTTGCATTTCCCACCCTTGGCATATACTCGAGTCAATAAATTTTCCCAGTTTTTTGTGGTAAAATTAGGTGCCTTGGCTTATTTTCGGGATGGCTTATACTCGAGTATGTACAGTATTTTATGAAAACATAGGCTGCCCATCTGCAGCATCATATACCTCCTCTCCCGCAGCCTTATGTCCCTCTTCTCCCGCTATGTTATGCAGTCTTAACTGCAGTCAGCGGCTGTCCACTGTAACAAAACCCTGCCTCCTCCTCGTCCGTGATAGACGGAACACTGAAACTGAATCAGTGTTCCGTCTATCACGGACGAGGAGGAGGCAGAGCTTTGTTACAGTGGACGGCCGCCGACTGATGTTAAGACTGCATGACACAGCGGGAGAAGAGGGACATAAGGCTGCGGGAGAGCAGGTATATGATGCTGTAGATGGGCACAGTGAGGCATGCAGATGGGCACAGTGAGGCTGCAAATGGGCACAGTGAGGCACAGTGAGGCTGCAAATGGGCACAGTGAGGCTGCAGATGGGCACAGTGAGGCTGCAGATCTGCACAATGAAGCTGCAAATGGGCACAGTGAGGCTGCAGATGGGCACAGCGAGGCTGCAGATGGGCACAGTGAGGCTGCAGATGGGCATTGTTGACCCTCTTTTCCACTTACAGTAGCTGCTGCATTTCCCACCCTTGGCTTATACTCAAGTCAATAAATTTTCCTATTCTTTTGTGGTAAAATTAGGTGCCTCGGCTTATTTTCGGGTCGGCTTATACTCGAGTATATACGGTATTTCCTGACAGACTCCATGGCAGCCTATGTGTGGGTTAATCCCGCCCCTCATGCCTCATAGGACCCTTCTCCCATAAATCTTTGCTCTGGGCCAGAGGACGTGTTCTTTTTTTGTCCTCCTCCTAGGACCAAGATATAGGCCTCGTACACACGGCCGAGATTCTCGTTGAGAAAAACATGTCGTTTTTTTCGACGAGATTCTTGGACAAGAAACTTGTCCCGGCCGAGTGTACACACGCTCGTTTCAAAGAACCCGCGGTTCTTTGAAAGGAGTGTACGCGGTGACGTCATCGACTACGTCGAGCATGCGCTCGTCACATTCGATGCCGTCGCCGCCATCTTGGTATACCCTACGTATGCCTAGGAAGCTACCGCGCATGCGTCGAATTCATTTCGAACATGCGCGGGCTTCCGGGCGGACAGGTAAGTGTACACACACTCACTTTTCTCGTCGAGAAACACGCCGAGGAGAATCTCGACGAGAAAATAGAGAGCAGGTTCTCTATTTTCTCGTCGAGGTTTCTTGTCGGTTTTCTCGACGAGAAACACGCTAGCAGCGTACACACGACCGATTTACTCGGCAAGACCTCTCTGCCAGCAAGTTTCTTGCTGGTTCTTGCCGAGAAAATCGGTCGTGTGTACGAGGCCATAGTCTTACCTTTTCATAAAATTTTCTGTAATCCAGGCCTGGCGGTGTGCACGGCGATACGTTGGTGGTTAGCGGTGATCCTCTCTGCAGTCCAGCAATCCTAGATATTAGCAGGTGGACATGGGCGATATGATACGATACCATGAAGAGCTTACTAACCTGGCCATTGGCAGGCAAGCGGCAATATGGCCAAACGTCCCAGCTATTAGCAGGAGGCCTTGTAAACGGCAGATCGTGCGGTGGGTAGAGCGAACAGCTCCCCAGTCCCAGGTTCTGGTCCGGATCATGCCGTGGTGGTGGTAATGTACAAAGATATTTGTTTTATATGGCAGCCGTATCTCTGTGTTTTGTGTGTCTCTTTTCTATCAAGCTCCAGCTCGCCGTTTCAGGAAGTCGCCGGGACCTGTCTGCGCATCCGCAAGCCGCAAACAAAGATTCCGTGCTTGGTTTGTGCAGGCGCGTTTTTTTCAAAATGGTGGCGGCGGCGGCGGTCGCGCATTTGATTGGCCGTCACCGGGTGGCAATTTTTTCCAGCGCAGGCGTGCTGTGGGGCGGTGACATCATTAACGGTGGCAGATTTAAATAGCTGTCAAAGCAGCTATTCCTTGGAATGACTTGCAGGCTTATGCAGCGGTTTCCCCAGGCACTGGTCTCTGGTTTACAAGGTAAATTGTTTGCTGCAGGCTCCCTGGGTGCTGGCTGCTGGCTATGTTTTGTTATGTGCTCTCTCATGCCTGTTGTCACTCCTGTTTCTCATAAGGCTTTAATGGTTTATGTCAGTTTCAAACTGCCTTGCCATGGATCTGTCACCGCCCTCCTGTGGCCAACCCTTGTGGTGCAGGTAGGATTTAGTTCTTTTCTACCTGTGATGCTTGGGTTCACTCATTCAGGAGCTCTTAACCCTTTCTTTTTCACTTAGCCCTTCTAGGTCTGAACACCAAAGCGCGGCAAAGACCGTCCTAGGTCTCAACGTCATCACTCCTCTTCAAGCTCCAGACGTCATAGATCTCCCTTTAGATCTAGGTACCACAGAAAGGAGTCTAAAACCACCTCTGGGCGAAACTCTCACCGCCACTCCAGTCGCTCTGTGAGGAAAGCCTGCTGGGTATGCAGGGCCCAGGTTCCTGAAGGCAAATCGTTTTGCGAGCGATGCTTTTCTAAAGTCGCAAGAGAAAGAGAGGGTGGAGACCAACAAGTGGAAGCACTGGTCAGAAAGATGGTCCGTTAGTCCCTGAGTAAAGCGGATTCTGGTCATACCCACAACCCTGCTGGCGACACTATGTCAGTCCCTATTAGGGATGATCTCAAGGCTCCAGGCCCTTCACAGCCAAGCCATTCCTCAATTGAAGCCTCAGACAGTGAGGTGGAGGTAGATGACCCTGGTGCAGGTTTTGAATTTGCCCTTGTACCACAGTTGGTCAAAGCTGTCAAAGAAGCTTTGAGATGGAAGAGCCAGTAGAGGCACCTTCCAAACAGGGGAAATGTTTTAAACCCCTCAAAAAAGAATGCCCTAGTTTCTCCTTTTTGGGTGAACTCAGCGCAATAATTACCGATGAATGGGGTGGTGTTGAAAGGAAGAATTGCCTGTTAACAAAGGTATCAAAAATTTACCCATTTAAAAACAAGGATGTAAAACACCTGGAGTCGGCTCCTCTTATTGACTCAGCCCTAACGAGGATGGTGAGGCACATCACACTACCATTGGAGGATACTGTTTCCTTTAGGGATGGCCTGGAGTGTAAAATTTATACCGACCTCAAGCGGATCTACATTACAGCGGGAATGACCTGCAAATCAGCTCTAGCTCTCGCAGCTCTTTCTAAAGCAATGGAAGTCTGGACGGATGACGTAGATGCTTCTCTGAGCGGCATCTCGGAAGAACTGGCCAGGAGCTCACCTATTCATGGGCTACGGTTGGCGGTGGCTTTTCTGGGTCTGGGCTTCCCTAGACATAATTCGCCTGGTGGCTCGGATCATGCTGACATCTGTCACGGCTAAGCATGCCTTGTGGCTGCGCCCGTGGGTAGCTGACCCTGCCTCCAAGCAGGCATGGTGCAGGATTCCATTTGAGGGTTCGTCCCTCTTTAGGAACAAATCGGACAGTGCCATCACCCGTGCCACAGGGGGCAGATCGGGGGTTCCTTCTCCAGGATCGCCGTCTGCTAAACCAGAAGATAACACAGCCCAGGCAAGGTTCAGATTGAGCAAGGAATGCTCGCTACTATAGGCCTGGCTGTGAGTTCAAGACCTGTAAGAAAAAAAAAAAAAACAGCCTTCAGGCCACAAGTTTTCAAAAGGGCCATCTTCCGGTGGACAAGAATCCCCTAAGTCTTTATGATATTGCACCTGCCTAGACAGAGCGAGTCGGCATCCTTGCCTCTCTTGGAAAAGAAAAAGCTAATTCTCCTGTCCAGTGCAGACTCTCTTGTGGCTCCAGTTCCAGAGGACAAAAGGTTTAAAGGGGTCTACTCGCCCCTCTTCATGGTGTTGAAGAAAAACGTCTCCTGGAGGCCAGTTATAGACCTAACCCACTTGAATTATTTTATCTAGAAGGAGAAGTTCAAGATGGAGACACTACTCATGATCAGTAAAGCAATCCAACTAGGCGATTGGCTTGTCTCTATAGACCTGAAGGACGCCTTCCATGCTCCGATAGCGTCAGAATTCCAGAAATACCTTTGCTTTGCTGTCGATCAAATCCGTCTGCAGTTCACCTGTCTCCCCTTCGGGCTTACAACTAGTGATGAGCCGAACACCCCCGGGTTCGGTTCGCACCAGAACCCGCGAACGGACCGGAAGTTCGAACGAACATTAGAACCCTATTAAATACAATGGATGCGAACGTTCGAATTCTAAAGTGCTAATTATAACAACTATTATGCATGTTATTGTCCTAAAAAGGGTTTGGGAACCCGGGTTCTGCACCAGGGGACATGTATCAATGCAAAAAGAAGTTTTAAAAACGGTCGTTTTTCGGGAGCAGTCATTTTAATGATGCATAAAGTGAAAAAAAAAAAGTCAAATATTCCTTTAAATATCGTACCTGGGGGGTGTCTAAAGTATGCCTGTGAAGTGCCACGTGTTTCCCGTGTTTAGAACTGTCCCTGCACAAAATGACACTTCTAAAGGAAAAAAAAGCCATTTAAAACTGCTTGCGGCTTTAATGTAATGTCTGGTCCCGGTAATATGGATGAAATTCTTTAAGAAAAATGGCATAGCTACCCCATGACCCCCCCCCCTACCCCAGCCCATTACCAGCCCCTTTGGGTCTTGTATGGATATTAAGGGGAACCCCGCACATAAAATAAAAAAGGCCCTATATACTCTGAACAGCCGTATACAGGCGGTGCATACAAGACAGGGACTGTAGGTTTGTTCTTATGTAGAATCTGTTTGTAATTTTGAACAGGTACATTGTTGAAGTGTAGCTCCAGCCCAAAAATCTATTTTTAAACTTTTTGGAAAACATAGGTAAGGGTTATCACCCCTGTAACATTTGTTTTGCTGTCTGTGCCCCTGTTCAGAACATTTCACCTCACTTTCCGTCCCAATGACAACTGTTTTTGAAATGTGGTGTTTTTCTTGAAACAAGGATTGCTGATAAAGCATCAGTACAGAGGAGACACCTTTCTCCCATATTTATTCTTACAGGAGAGAATTTTCCTTCCTAGTGGTAGATTTCCTCTCACTTCCTGTTGTCTTCTTGCGTTTGCAAGTAGGAGTCGTTTGTAAGTTGGATGTTTGAAAGTAGGGACCTGCCGTATATACTCTGCAGAAATAGGCCCCTTAGTTGTTGGTGTTGGCACAACACTGTAAGCACTCACAGTTACTCTTGGTTGGTGCTGGAACGCCCTGCTGTCAACTATTATATCAGGAATTTTAATTACATATAATTGTTGAACAGTGGTAGTAAAAATTGGGCCTTTGATGGTGGTGCTGGTGCCACAACACTGTAAGCCCTGACAGTTACTCTTGGTGGGTGCAGCAATGGGCCCTGCTGTGAATTATTAGATCAAGAATTGTAATTACATGCCCCTGTTGAACAGGGGCTGAAAAATTGGGCCTTAGGCACTGGTGGCACAACACTGCAACCCCTCACAGATACTGTACTTGGAGCACAGCAATGAGCCCTGTTGCAAAGTATTGCTTCAAAAATTGTAATGACACGCCCCTGTTAAACAGGGGCTGAAAAATTGGGCCTTAGGCACTGGTGGCACAACACTGCAACTCCTCACAGATACTGTACTTGGAGCACAGCAATGAGCCCTGTTGCAAAGTATTGCTTCAAAAATTGTAATTACACGCCCCTGTTAAACAGGGGCTGAAAAATTGGGCGTTAGGCACTGGTGGCGGCACCCATAAACAAAAATGATCTTCCAAGCTATCATCATCAATCGTATCATTGAGGACTCGGAGGAGGAGGATAGGCAGTCAACATAACAGCACAGGCACTCAGCATCAGCATCAGTCTTGAAGGGATGTGACATTTTAAAATCAATTAGTCTGTTATATCAGCATCAGGTGTGTGGTAGCTGGTGGTGATCCAAGACTGGTTCATCTTGATGAAAGTCAGTCGATCAACCGAGTCGGTGGACAGGCGCACCCTGTGATCCGTGACAAATCCTCCAGCAGCACTGAATGTGCGTTCCGAAAGAACGCTGGATGCAGGACAGGCCAGTAGCTCAATTGCATACTGTGCAAGCTCTGGCCAGTGATCCATCCTCAAGACCCAGTAAGCCAGAGGATTTTCGGTGGGGAAGGTGTCCAAGTCTGACCTTGCCCCTAGATATTCCTGCACCATGTTTATCAGACGCTGGCGATGGTTGCTGGAACCAATCATACTTTGGGGCTGCGGACTAAAGAATTGTCTGAACGCATCGGTCAGACGGCCACCTTCCCCACCGCTCCTTCTTTGACTGGCCGAAGCCTCAGCAACTCGTTGTCCAGGACCAGGAGTTTGCAACCTCCCAGTCTCTGGGAACGCGTTGCACAGACCTTTCTGCAAGGCCTCCCGGAGTTGTCTCATCCTCTGCTCCCTCTGCGACGGTAACATAAGGTCCGCAACCTTACCCTTGTACCGTGGATCAAGGAGAGTGGCCAGCCAGTAATGGTCCCTCTCCTTGATCCGAAGAATACGAGGATCCTTCCGCAGACTTTGCAGGATCAGGGAGGCCATGCAGCGTAGGTTTGCTGAGGCATTCGCTCCGGAGTCCTCTGGGTCACTAAGGACGACATGATCCGCAGCCACCTCCTCCCAGCCACGTACAAGTCCACTGGTTTCTTGGGACTGTAAATCATCCCTAAAAGACTGCTGCTGATGATGCTGAGTGCCAGCCTCCACCTCCATGCTGACACAATCCTCCTCCTCCTCCTCCTCCTCCTCCTCTTCCTGTGCGATGGGTGGGACAGAAGGAACACTGTCTTTGTAAAGGGGGCCTTGAGAGGCAAGGAAGTCCTCCTCTTCCTGCCTCTGTTCTGCCTCAAGTGCCCTGTCCATTATTCCACGCAGCGTGTGCTCCAACAGGTGGACAAGAGGTACAGTGTCACTGATGCATGCACTGTCACTGCTCACCATCCTCGTGGCCTCCTCAAATGGTGCCAGGACAGTGCATGCATCCCTGATCATGCCCCACTGGCGTGGAGAAAAAAAACCAAGCTCCCCTGACCCTGTCCTGGTGCCGTAGTCGCACAGGTACTCATTGATGGCCCTCTGCTGCGTGTGCAGCCGCTGCAGCATGGCCAACGTTGAGTTCCACCTGGTGGGCATGTCACATATAAGGCGGTTCTTGGGCAGGTTCAACTCCTTTTGCAGCTCAGCCAGGCGAGCACTGGCATTATAAGATCTGCGGAAATGCACACAGACTTTCCTGGCCTGCCTCAGGACATCCTGTAAGCCCGGGTACCTGCCCAAGAACCGCTGCACCACCAGGTTAAGGACGTGAGCCACACAGGGCACATGGGTCAGTTGTCCCTGTCGGAGGGCGGAGAGGAGGTTGGTGCCATTGTCGCAAACCACCATTCCTGGCTTAAGCTGGCGTGGCGTCAACCACCTCTCGGCCTGGCCCTGCAGAGCAGACAGGACCTCTGCCCCAGTGTGGCTTCTGTCCCCCAAACACACCAGCGCAAGCACGGCATGGCATCTTTTTGCCTGCGTACTTGCGTAGCCCCGTGAACGGCTACGGAGCACCGCTGGTTCATAGGACAAACCACAGGAAGAGGCCATGGAGGAAGAAGAAGAGGAGGGGGTGGAGGAGAGAGGTGTGTCACAACCAGTAGTAGCATTTTGGAGGCGTGGCGGTGGGACAACCTCCAACACTACTGCACCTTGTCCTGAATCCTTCCCAGCTGCCAAAAGAGTGACCCAATGGGCCGTGAAAGAAAGGTAACGTCCCTGTCCATGCCTGCTGGACCATGAGTCAGCGGTAATATGCACCTTACCGCTGACCGCCCTGTCCAGCGAGGCCAAGACATTGCCTTCCACATGCCGGTAGAGAGCCGGAATAGCCTTCCGTGAGAAAAAGTGGCGTTTGGGAACCTGCCACTGAGGAACCGCACATTGCACAAACTCACGGAAGGGGGCCGAGTCTACCAACTGAAAAGGCAGCAGTTGAAGCGCTAGCAATTTAGCCAAGCTAGCATTCAACCGCTGGGCATGTGGATGGCTGGGAGTGAACTTCTTTCGACGGTCCAGCAGCTGGGGCAGGGAAATTTGCCTGCTAGAATCGGACGTCGGTGTACTGCTAGCAGAGTGGGCGCAAGTACTTGGCTGTGACACACCTAATTCTACACCTTCATTCCTCTCAGTGCATGTTTCAGAGAGGACTGAAGTTATAGTGGGGTTGGAGATCCCAGCTGATGCGGTGCAAGGAGAGGTCCGCTTTGTTCTTTGGTGTGGGTCTTTGAGGTAGGCTTGCCAACGAGCTGCATGGCAGGTCAACATATGTCTGGTCAGGCATGTGGTACCCAAGCGGCTGATGTTTTGGCCACGCGATATACGCTTGAGACATATGTTGCAAACAGCAGCTGTGCGATCTGATGCACTAGCCTCAAAAAAGGCCCACACCAAAGAACTTTTTGAATGACGGGCAGAGGCAGCGCCCTGCACAGGCGGAGCTCTGCGGTGTGATTCCGTCGGTGTACTGCCCTTACGCTGGCCACCAAAGGGCATCCTGCCTCGTTGGAGATGTGCCTCCTCCTCATCCTCCTCCTCCTCCTCTCTCCTATTAGGCACCCACGTGGAGTCATTGACCTCATCATCCCCTCCCTCCTCATCACTGGAGCCAATCTGGCAGTATGCTGCAGCTGCTGGAACATGACTGCCAGATTGGTGTCCTTCTTGAGCATCCCCTCTGTCTGCTCTCACGCTACTGCCTTCCTCTAGCTGGGTTTCATCATCAGACCCTTCGAAACGCTGGGCATCCTCCTGGAGCATGTACCCAACACTGTGCTGAAACAGTTCGGGGGACTCCTCAGGAGGAGGACATGGTGGGTCTAGGGAAGGAGTGACTGATGATTTGTCTGACATTGATACCAGGGAAGACGACGCTTTGGCAGCTGCTTTTCCAGTACCCTGAGCCTGGGTGAGAGAGGATGAGGAGGAGGAGGAGGGCTTGGTCATCCACTCTACCAAGTCTTCGGCATGATGTGGCTCAACATGTCCAGCTGCCGAAAAGAAGGACAAGCGTGTCCCATGGCCATGTGCTGATGACAATGCACCGCGTCCACGACCAGCACTGTTGCCCCCAGACACAGAGCCTGCTTGCCCTCTTTTATTGCCTCCTGACTGTCTGCCTCTCCTTGTTTGCCTTCCAGACATTCTAATAGATGGCCTGCAGGGAGATGGGAAAAAAGCAATAAGGGCTACCTTCAGGTGTCCTTCTCTGTCCCTGGAAACAAGGACTTGCAGAGTGAAAGAAAAAAAACACTCTCCCTACCTACAGTTTTCTGTCCCTAGAAAAAATGTTTTTTTTAATCACAATATAGCACAAGGAAAATTAACTCACTGTCCTTACAGGTCCCTGGAAACAAGGACTTGCAGAGTGAAAGAAAAAAAACACTCTCCCTACCTACAGTTTTCTGTCCCTAGAAAAAAATGTTTTTTTTTATCACAATATAGCAAAAGGACAATTCACTCACTGTCCTTCCAGGTCCCTGGAAACAAGGACTTGCAGAGTGAAAGAAACTGACACTGTCCCTACCTAGAGTTTTCTGTCCCTGGAATAAATGTTTTTTTCAGCACAATATAGCACAAGGACAATTAACTCACTGTCCTTACAGGTCCCTGGAAACAAGGACTTGCAGAGTGAAAGAAAAAAAATACTCTCCCTACCTACAGTTTTCTGTCCCTAGAAAAAAATGTTTTTTTTAATCACAATATAGCAAAAGGACAATTCACTCACTGTCCTTCCAGGTCCCTGGAAACAAGGACTTGCAGAGTGAAAGAAACTGACACTGTCCCTACCTAGAGTTTTCTGTCCCTAGAATAAATGTTTTTTTTAATCACAATATAGCAAAAGGACAATTCACTCACTGTCCTTCCAGGTCCCTGGAAACAAGGACTTGCAGAGTGAAAGAAACTGACACTGTCCCTACCTAGAGTTTTCTGTCCCTAGAATAAATGTTTTTTTTAATCACAATATAGCACAAGGAAAATTAACTCACTGTCCTTACAGGTCCCTGGAAACAAGGACTTGCAGAGTGAAAGAAAAAAAACACTCTCCCTACCTACAGTTTTCTGTCCCTAGAAAAAAATGTTTTTTTTAATCACAATATAGCAAAAGGACAATTCACTCACTGTCCTTCCAGGTCCCTGGAAACAAGGACTTGCAGAGTGAAAGAAACTGACACTGTCCCTACCTAGAGTTTTCTGTCCCTAGAATAAATGTTTTTTTTAATCACAATATAGCACAAGGAAAATTAACTCACTGTCCTTACAGGTCCCTGGAAACAAGGACTTGCAGAGTGAAAGAAAAAAAACACTCTCCCTACCTACAGTTTTCTGTCCCTAGAAAAAAATGTTTTTTTTTATCACAATATAGCAAAAGGACAATTCACTCACTGTCCTTCCAGGTCCCTGGAAACAAGGACTTGCAGAGTGAAAGAAACTGACACTGTCCCTACCTAGAGTTTTCTGTCCCTGGAATAAATGTTTTTTTCAGCACAATATAGCACAAGGACAATTAACTCACTGTCCTTACAGGTCCCTGGAAACAAGGACTTGCAGAGTGAAAGAAAAAAAATACTCTCCCTACCTACAGTTTTCTGTCCCTAGAAAAAAATGTTTTTTTTAATCACAATATAGCAAAAGGACAATTCACTCACTGTCCTTCCAGGTCCCTGGAAACAAGGACTTGCAGAGTGAAAGAAACTGACACTGTCCCTACCTAGAGTTTTCTGTCCCTAGAATAAATGTTTTTTTTAATCACAATATAGCAAAAGGACAATTCACTCACTGTCCTTCCAGGTCCCTGGAAACAAGGACTTGCAGAGTGAAAGAAACTGACACTGTCCCTACCTAGAGTTTTCTGTCCCTAGAATAAATGTTTTTTTTAATCACAATATAGCACAAGGAAAATTAACTCACTGTCCTTACAGGTCCCTGGAAACAAGGACTTGCACAGTGAAAGAAAAAAAATACTCTCCCTACCTACAGTTTTCTGTCCCTAGAAAAAAATGTTTTTTTTAATCACAATATAGCAAAAGGACAATTCACTCACTGTCCTTCCAGGTCCCTGGAAACAAGGACTTGCAGAGTGAAAGAAACTGACACTGTCCCTACCTAGAGTTTTCTGTCCCTAGAATAAATGTTTTTTTTAATCACAATATAGCAAAAGGACAATTCACTCACTGTCCTTCCAGGTCCCTGGAAACAAGGACTTGCAGAGTGAAAGAAACTGACACTGTCCCTACCTAGAGTTTTCTGTCCCTAGAATAAATGTTTTTTTTAATCACAATATAGCACAAGGAAAATTAACTCACTGTCCTTACAGGTCCCTGGAAACAAGGACTTGCAGAGTGAAAGAAAAAAAACACTCTCCCTACCTACAGTTTTCTGTCCCTAGAAAAAAATGTTTTTTTTAATCACAATATAGCAAAAGGACAATTCACTCACTGTCCTTCCAGGTCCCTGGAAACAAGGACTTGCAGAGTGAAAGAAACTGACACTGTCCCTACCTAGAGTTTTCTGTCCCTGGAATAAATGTTTTTTTCAGCACAATATAGCACAAGGACAATTAACTCACTGTCCTTACAGGTCCCTGGAAACAAGGACTTGCAGAGTGAAAGAAAAAAAATACTCTCCCTACCTACAGTTTTCTGTCCCTAGAAAAAAATGTTTTTTTTAATCACAATATAGCAAAAGGACAATTCACTCACTGTCCTTCCAGGTCCCTGGAAACAAGGACTTGCAGAGTGAAAGAAACTGACACTGTCCCTACCTAGAGTTTTCTGTCCCTAGAATAAATGTTTTTTTTAATCACAATATAGCAAAAGGACAATTCACTCACTGTCCTTCCAGGTCCCTGGAAACAAGGACTTGCAGAGTGAAAGAAACTGACACTGTCCCTACCTAGAGTTTTCTGTCCCTAGAATAAATGTTTTTTTTAATCACAATATAGCAAAAGGACAATTCACTCACTGTCCTTCCAGGTCCCTGGAAACAAGGACTTGCAGAGTGAAAGAAACTGACACTGTCCCTACCTAGAGTTTTCTGTCCCTAGAATAAATGTTTTTTTTAATCACAATATAGCAAAAGGACAATTCACTCACTGTCCTTCCAGGTCCCTGGAAACAAGGACTTGCAGAGTGAAAGAAACTGACACTGTCCCTACCTAGAGTTTTCTGTCCCTAGAATAAATGTTTTTTTTTAAGCACACTATAGCAGAAGCACAAAACACACTGACACTCTCCCTACCTATCCTTCTCTTTCCCTAAACTAAAGGAATCCAGGTTAAGCAAGAAAGAAATAACAGTCACTGTCCCTGCCTATGCTACTCTATCCCTGCTCCGGAACACACTACACTAGGCCGCCGTGCTGGCGGCCTTTTATAGTGTGGGGCGTGTACTAAACACCCTCAGCAATAATTGGCCACAGGCATCCTGCCTGTGGCCAATCATTGCTCTCCTCGCTGCCGGCGCTGTGATTGGCCAAGCATGCGGGGTCACAGTGCATGCTTGGCCAATCACAGCGCCTGGATGACACTGCGATGGCGTAGTGCATTGTGGGCCGTTCGCGTCACTCGAATTTGGCGCGAACGGCCCAAATCGTTCGATCTTCGTCGAACGATCGAACAGCCAATGTTCGAGTCGAACGTATGTTCGACTCGAACACGAAGCTCATCCCTACTTACAACATTGCCTCGTGTGTTTTCAAAACTCTTGTTGGCTGTCATGGCTCTGATCAGGATCAGAGGTATCCGTCTGTATCACTATCTAGACGACCTGCTGTTAGAGCGGGACAGGAAACAGTTGCTAATCCACAGATCCCAAGTCATCTCCACTCTACTCGAGTTTGGTTGGCTTCTGAATCTGGAAAAGAGCCATCTGGATCCTACACAGTCCCTGGTATTCCTCGGGGCACACTTCAACGCTATCAAGAGCACCATCTCGTTACCCCTGGAAAAATCCCAGTGATCCGGGACAGAGTTCGGCTTGCAATTTCGTCCTCATCTCCGAGCCTCTCAATGCCTAAAGATCATAGGCAGCATGGTGGCAACAGCACCCATGGTAAAGTGGGCTCAGTGGAAAATGTGGCCCTTCCAGAAGGGTTTCCTCCAGCAGTGGAACCCAGGGCTTCGGGATCACTCTATCCAAATAACCTCATCCATGCGGGAGAGCCCTCCTTGGTGACTACAACAGAGGAACCTCCTCAATTGTCACTCCATCGCACCTGTATCTTGGGTCACCATCACTACAAATGCCAGCAACAGGGGCTGACAGAAGCAGCCCAAGGTATATGGAATTTTCAATCTCACGGGATAGTCTCCAATGTTCTGGAACTCCGGGCAGCATTCTGCGCTCTGCAGTCATTTTTACCACTTAACAGCAGGAGACTCAGTCCTCCTAAGACTGGACAACACAACGGCAGTCACATACATCAAGAGACAGGGGGGTACTCGCAGTTTCTCCCTGTCAAAGGAAGTAGAGCCCATCATGATCTGGGCATAGAAAAACCTGGCCAACCTGACAGCTGTCTATCTCCCTGGAGTCCAGAATGTTCAGGCAGATTTTCTGTCGAGAGTTTCTCTGGATAACGAGTGGACTTCCCCCACGAAGTCTTCAGGTGGGTCCTGTCCCTGGGAGTCATTCCGGAAGTAGACTTGTTTGCCTCCCCGTGCAACTTCAGACTAGAGAGATACTACATGAGGTCTCGGTATCCCCAGGCTTTCGGGTAGATGCTCTGACAGACCATTGGCGGTTCCACAGGGCCTATGCCTTTCCACGGTTCCTGTCATTCTCCGGTTTCTGTCGAGACTCAGGATGGAAGAAGCAGAGATAGTGGCAATAGTCCCATACTGACCAAACAGGCCATGGTTTCCACTGCTGCAACTCAGCTTCCGGGACCTAGTTCCTCTACCCTCCAAACCAGATCTCCTATCACAAGGGGCAATTCTACATCCATGCCTGGCCCATCTACATCTGATGATCTGGTTCTTGAGAGGGGAAGGTTGGAGGCCCTAAGCTGTCCAAGTAGGGCCAGCTCCACATTATTAAATGCCAGAAGAGCAGGCACCAACAGGGTCTACCAGAGGATTTGAAAAAGTTTTCAGACTGCACCTCTTCCACTGCAGGTTCTTGCAATAACCCAAAGATACATGATATCCTGGGCTTCTTACAATCAGGATTGGATCTCTCATTGTCAGTCAGCTCGCTGCGAGTCCAAGTCTCTGTAATCTCTGCCTTTATGGGTGTTTCCTGGGCTAGACACCCTCTTACTGAGTAGTTTTTCAGAGGAGCAATAAGGCTCAGATCTCAGATAAAGCCAAGTTTCTCTAATTGGGATCTTCCCCTTGTCCTGGATTTTTTCTTAGGTAGAGAGTTGGAACATGAAGATCAATCTTCTATCAAATGGCTGTCTTTAAAAGTTGCCTTCTTGGTGGCTATAACATCGGCCAAGAGAGTCTCTAAAATCAACTCTCTGGGATGCAAGGAGCTATTTCTAACCTTTTTAATTCCTATGTTGGGTTCAAACCCCAAAGTGGCATCTGTGTTTCATGACAATCAGGAGATTGCTCTTCCAACGTTCAGATCTACCGAGGATTCCAGTGTTCATCCCTTAGATGTTGGAAAAGCTCTGAGTCAGTATCTTGAAGCTACAGCTTCTTTCCGTCAGACAGACCACCTGCTCGTTCTTTTTCATGGGAAGAATAAGGGAATGCATGCCCCTTCCAGATCTATGGCAGCATGGATTGTTCAGGCCATTCAGTGGGCCTACAAAGCCAAGGGCTTGGTGCCTCCAGAAGTGGTGACTGCTCACTCAACTAGAAGTGTGTCTTCATCATGGGCGGCGTCACGTCACGTGCCTCCAGAAGTTATTTGCAAGGTGGCCTCGTGGTCTTCAATTAACACATTCATGGCACACTACTGCGTAGAGCCAGCCTCATTATCTTCTCTTAAATTTGGTTTACGTATCTTGTCTGTTGATGGTGCCAATTAAACCTTTTTTTCTTTTTCCAGCACTCTGCCCACCCGAGTGTGTATGGCTAGTTATTTCCCACACGTAGGCTGCCATGGAGTCTGTCAGGAAAGCGGAAAATTTATATCAAATACTTACCATAATTTTCCTTTCCTGATGAACTCCATGGCAGCAGGAGTTCCCTCCCAGTGGCTGGAGTAGGCTAAATTATGGAACACGGACTCTGGCCCAGAGCAAAGATTTATGGGAGAAGGGTCCTATGAGGGGTGGGATTAACCCACACGTAGGCTGCCATGGAGTCCATCAGGAAAGGAAAATTACGGTAAGTATTTGATAGAAATTTTCAGTTTTTATGAAAACATAGACTGCTTTAGCAAATCCAGATTAAATATAGTTCTTCATGATTTCTGGTATGGTCTTCTAACTCTGATGTTAACCTTCATTAATTTATACAGACAGAAAGCATAATAAAATATTCAAATTGCCCATCACCCTTTGATCAGGAAGTGATTACCACTTCCAGTTCAAAGGGTGATGGGTTATTCAAATATTATATTATGCTTTCTATAAATATGACTTAATGAAGATAGCAGAGCTAAAAACCTATTGTAAGTGCCAGAAACAGCTTGCTGCTCAGGGCTAGATTAGCAGAAGACCCATGGGGCTAGGGCAAAGCACCCCTGATGGTTTGCTGGAGCACAAAACGCGTTGGGTGGAGTAAGAGTGCAGAAGTCACACAGCCGCATGGTGTGTGTGCGGTGGCCATCATTTTAAGTGCCGGTTGTTACTAGTTTCATGTACTTTCATATGTTTTATGCTGGATGTTTTTTTACAATAAATACTAAACCATGAGAGACAATTTTGGCTCCATTTGGTGAGCAATTATCCCACACAGCTAAGCTATTCCCTTCCCTACTTAAACAACAAAGATTTGGCTGGTGTCACGAGAGATAGCAGTAGATTTACAGGAGGCCAGATAATTCAGGCAGAGACAGGACTATAAGAGAGCATCAGCAGACACAAGTACAGCCCTGAATGGAGGAGAGACAGGAGAGATACCAGAGGGCACAGATCAAGTCACTGTGCTGAGAGGAGATGTTAGGAAGGGCAAACCAGTAAGCAAGATGGCAGCCGCAGAAGAATGTGGTTATAAAAGAAAAATTTGCGCTAGGTGCAAATTATTAAAGTGCAATAAATGAATAAATCCCTAAAGGAAAACCTGCTGCTAAACACCAAAAAAAAAACCCTGATATAAGGTTCAAAAATATAAATATACAAAAAAGTGTAGCGCTGGATGAGCAAAACTGTGTATGGTTATGCAGTGAAAAAAATATATAATATAAGAAAAAGTATCAAAAACATGAGTGAATACTATAAATAAACAATTTAAAGTTCATGTGTGTCAGTGAAAAATATATGAAATCTTCTCCTCTATTTAAAGATGATAAGAGTTCTACAGAGTGCAGGTATCCGATGAAAATCATAGGCAAAATGCTCCAACACTTAGTAAAGATTCCGCCACCAAGGTGAAGAATGAAGGCTTACCAGACAGCCTGCGACCACCCTTCTCAGGGGGGTCAAAACAGGCTCAGTAGAGTGATGTTTTACTCCATGGAAGGCAGGATGATTCTGCAGGAACGCTTCATCCACAATGGGAGAGTCTCCAGAGACGTTGATTGAACACCTGGCCAGAACTGGGAGTAGACACACTCTTTGCAGATCAGAGTGGATGTTCCTCAGTAAGTAGGATAAAATCCAAAAGAGAAAGAAAAACTTTTATTATTCTGAAGAAATAGATGTTTGTTTGTCTGTGTCCATGTTACACATGTTACACATGGACACAGACACAGACAAACATCTATTTCTTCAGAATAATAAAAGTTTTTCTTTCTCTTTTGGATTTTATCCTACTTACTGAGGAACATCCACTCTGATCTGCAAAGAGTGTGTCTACTCCCAGTTCTGGTCAGGTGTTCAATCAACGTCTCTGGAGACTCTCCCATTGTGGATGAAGCGTTCCTGCAGAATCATCCTGCCTTCCATGGAGTAAAACATCACTCTACTGAGCCTGTTTTGACCCCCCTGAGAAGGGTGGTCGCAGGCTGTCTGGTAAGCCTTCATTCTTCACCTTGGTGGCGGGATCTTTACTAAGTGTTGGAGCATTTTGCCTATGATTTTCATCGGATACCTGCACTCTGTAGAACTCTTATCATCTTTAAATAGAGGAGAAGATTTCATATATTTTTCACTGACACACATGAACTTTAAATTGTTTATTTATAGTATTCACTCATGTTTTTGATACTTTTTCTTATATTATATATTTTTTTCACTGTATAGCCATACACAGTTTTGCTCATCCAGCGCTACACTTTTTTGTATATTTATATTGTTGATCCGCAGAAGAATGCCTGTGCTCCGCTTTCCTACAAGAAGAGCCACACTACGCACGAGCATGCGCAGATACGCGAATGACGGTGCGTGTGAGCGCACGGGGCAACGTGCGTACACAATGTGCCAGTTCTTGGCTCCAGATGCGCTATTTAAAGGAGACTGATGTCCAGGCTCAGTGCTGTCTGGTCTACAATGTTCCCTGTGACCCTTGCTATCTGTTTATCCAGGAAAACCTGCTCCAATTGACTCTTGGCATGTTCCTGACTGCTCTCTGCCCTCACCCGACCGCGGCTTGTCCTTGACTCCACTTCTGCCTCTTCCCTGGTTACCTCGCTGCCAGCCTGTTATCGACCTGGCCTGTACCCTGACTCTGATTCAGCCATCTGTTCCTGATCTGCCCGTCTGTGTATGACCCGGCTTGCCTGTACCTGTCTGTGTTCCTATCTACAGAACACCTCTTCGCTGATTGCTCTTTCCTGCTTCCAGTCTGATTATGGTAGTGCCATTTATTTTAGCTGACGAGTAATTACGGTAGTGGCCTTTATATAACCACTCCATTCCTCCTGTCATTGGACACCACCTTCTCCCAGCCCCACCCCATCCAGCTCACTTCCTCATCCTTGTCCCTATATAAGGCGTCTATCCACTTCTGCCCTTATGTCATGTTGATAAAGGAGCGCGACTTGCCAGGACACCGCAAGTCCGCACGCTCACGAAACGCGTCCATTTTTGATGACGTCACCCTCTGCAGCTTAACCACATGTGTGCTCCTAGCCTCGCTCTTAACACACTACAGGATCGTTGTCCCCGGAAGCCGGCCGCTCCATCTTCAGAGACACTCCTGTCATTCTACGCAGAGCTGAGAACCCCCTGTGACCTGCTGCTGATGATCGTCATCCTGACATTTTAAACGCCTATGTTAATTCACCTAAATGTGAGTGTATTTGTATCTACTATTAAAAACTTGTTACACTATTGCACTTAGAGGCGCCTCTCTCCTTGTCTTCCACTTAAGGACCGCCCACTACATATATACTGCGGCAGGGTGGCCCTATTGCAGGAAACAACATACCCGTATGGCGGGGGAGCTAATGCATGGGTGCGGCAGCCGCGATGTCCGCCGGCCACCCGCAATCGCTTCACAGAAAGGCAGAATGGGGATCTGCCTATGTAAACAATGTAGATCCCGTTCTGACAAGAGAGTACAGAGCGATTGTTTGTTCCTAGTGATTAGGAACAGCGATCTCTCTGTACTCCCAGTTCGTCCCCTCCCCCCACAGTTGAAAAGCACTTCCATAGAAACCACTAAACCCTTTGATCGGCCCTGGTGTTAACCCCTTCCCTGACAGTGTCATTTATACAGTGATCAGTGCATATTTTTATCTCTGTTCACTGTAATAATGTCACTGGTCACCAGAAAAGTGTCAAAAGTGTCCGATCTTTCCCCTGCAATGTCGCAGTCCCACTAAAAATCGCTGATCACCGCCATTACTAGTAAAAAAATAATAATAATAAAAATGCCATAAATCCAACCCCTATTTTGTACATACTATAACTTTTACGCAAACCAACCAATATACACTTTTGCATTATTATTTTTTACCAAAAATATATAGAAGAATACATGTTGGCCTAAGCTGATGAATAAATGTGTTTTTTTACATTTTTTTTGGACATTATAGCAAAGAGTAAAAAATTACGGTATTGCCCCTTATTTAAGCTGACGAGTAATTACGGTAGTGCCCTTTATTTAAGCTGGCAGGTAATTACGGTAGTGCCCTTTATTTAAGCTGACAAGTAAATACACAGTGCCCTTATTTTAACCACTTCAGCCCTGGAGGTTTTGGCTGCCCAATGACCGGGCCATTTTTTGCCATTCGGCACGGCGTCTCTTTAACTGACAATGGAGCGGTCGTGCGACGTGGCTCCCAAACAAAATTGACGTCCTTTTTTTCCCACAAATAAAGCTTTCTTTTGGTGGTATTTGATCACCTCTACGGTTTTAGTTTTTTACGCTATAAACAAAAATAGAGCGACAATTTTGAAAAAAAATGCAATATTTGTTACTTTTTGCTATAATAAATATCCCCCAAAAATATTGAAAAAACAATTTTTTCCTCAGTTTTGGCCGATACGTATTCTTCTACGTAAAAATCGCAATACGCGTTTATTGATTGGTTTGCGCAAAAGTTATAGCATCTACAAAATAGGGGATAGTTTTATGGCATTTTTATTAATCTTTTTTTTTTTTTTTTTACTAGTAGTGGCGGCGATCAGCTATTTTTATCCTGACTGCGACATTATGGCGGACAAATCAGACACTTTTGATGCTATTTTGGGACCATTCACATTTATACAGTGATCAGTGCTATAAAAATGCACTGATTACTGTATAAATGTGACTGGCAGTGAAGGGATTAATCACTAGGGGGCTAGAAAGGGGTTAAGTGTGTCCTAGGGAGTGATTCTAACTGTGTGGGGGCTGGGCTTACTGTGACATGACACTGATCACTGCTCCCGATTACAGGGAGCAGACAATCAGTGTCCTGTCATTAGGCAGAACAGGGAAATGCCTTGTTTACACCGGCATCCCCCTGTTCTGCCTCTCTGTGACCGGATCGCGGGACACCGGTGGACATCGAGTCCGCAGGTTCCGCGGGCACGGTCACGGGGAGTGCGGCACGCATTCTTAAAGGGGACGTACAGGTACGCCCATTTGCCTACCGCTGCCATTCTGCCGACATATATCGGCGTGCAGCAGTCAGCAAGTGGTTAGGCTGACAGGTAATTAGGGTAGTGCTCTATATTTAAGCTGATGGTAATTATGGTAGTGCCCCTATTTTAAGCTGACAGGTAATTATGGTAGCGCCCTTTAAGCTAAGGGGTAATTATGAAGTGCCCTTATTTTAAGCTGACAGGTAATTAAGGTAGTGCCCTTTATTTAAGCTGATGGGTAAGTACGGTAGTGCCTTTTATTTAAGCTGATGGGTAATTACAGAAGTTCCCTTTATCTATGCTAGCAAGTAATTAGGGTAGTGCCCTTTATTTAAGCTGACGAGCAATTATGGTAGTGTCCTTTATTTAAGCTGATGGGTAATTACGGTAGTGCCCTTTAACCACTTAAGCCCCGGACATTTTGCTGGCCAAAGACCAGGCCACTTTTTGCGATTCGGCACTGCGTCGCTTTAACTGACAATTGTGCGGCCGTGCGACGTTGCTCCCAAACAAAATTGACATTTTTTTCCCCCACAAATACCTGTAGAGCTTTCTTTTGGTGATATTTGATCACCTCTGCGGTTTTTATTTTTTGCGCTATAAACAAAAATAGAGCGACAATTTTGAATTTTTTTTTAAAAAAAATTACTTTTTGCTATAAAAAATATCCCCCCAAAAAATATAAAAAAACATTTTTCAGTTTAGGCCGATACATATTCTTCTACATATTTTAGGTAAAAAAAATTTGCAATAAGCTTATATTGATTGTTTTGCGCACAAGTTATAGCGTCTACAAAATAGGGGATAGAATTATGGCATTTTTATTATTAGTTTTTTTTTTCACTAGTAATGGCAGCGATCTGCGATTTTTATCGTGACTGCGACTTTATGGCGGACACATCGGACACTTTTGACACATTTGATCAGTGCTATAAAAATGCACTGATTACTGTGAAAATGACACTGGCAGTGAAGGGGTTAACCACTACTGTAGGTGGCGATGAAGGGGTTAAGTGTGCCCTAGGGAGTGCTTCTAACTGTAGAGGGGATGGGCTGTGTGTGACCCGACAGTGATCACCGCTTCCAATTATAGGAAGCTGTGGTCACTGTCCTGTCACTAGGAAGACTGAGGAAATGCTTGTTTACATAAGCATTTTCCCCTTCTTCCTCACCGTGACACGACCCGCGGTCGGAGTCACGGAGCTTGCGGCGCACGCGAGAGGTGATCTTAAAGGGGACGTATATATACGCCCTTTTGCCTGTCCGCGCCATGTTGCAGACGTATATCTGTGTGCGGCGGTCGGCAAGCAGTTAATTAAGCTGAGGGATAATTATGGTAGTGCCCTTTTTTAAAGCTGACGGGTAATTACAGCAGTGCCCTTTATTCAGGCTGACGAGTAATTACGGTAATGGCCTTTATTTAACCACTTCAATGCAGGGCACTTCCTGTCCAGACCAATTTTCAGCTTTCAGCGCTCTCACACTTTGAATGACAATTACTCAGTCATGCAACTCTGTACCCAAACAAAATTTTTATAATTTTTTTCACACAATTGCTGGTGAATACACTAATCAAGAAAACATTTCATGCATGTCTCTTCGACAGGGAAAACCACACTCTAATTGAAATCTGTCCGGTTCCTGTTCAACCAACCTAATTGCGATCAGTGTATGGACAGACTAAAAGGGATTGATAAATGTAATGCACTTCTGCAGGGACATGGTTGCAACTGTACTGTGATTGGACTAATAGAATATGTTGCATTCCAGATTTATTCTGTTAATTCTGCTTAGTAAATAATGGAATTGTGTTATCATCAGCTGAAGTCTTCAATAAAGTACTTTATTATACAGTTGGTGTTGAGCTAATTGTCAGTTAAAAGTCTACAGGGTGGGGTTTTATTGGGATTTTTGTATACGAGTACAGCTAACAGTAAGATGTTTTATAGTGTTTATTGAGATATATGTTTTGTATGCACCTTGTACAGTCCACAGTAGTCCTAGAAGCATAATGGTCTTTCTGATGATATTGGTACTTGTGTATAACATTATAAATAGGCAAATGAATGATGTCTGTTTCTAAAGGTTTCAGCATTTGTTAGATAACTTATGTAACAAAAAGTCTCATAAAGATGAAGAAGCTGCCATGTTATGGATTTAGTCCATCTAGGGGTAAATTATAAAAAATATTGAAAATGTTGAACTTTCATTGGTGGCACTCTGACATTAAACGTCGTTAAAATTGAGTCCATTATATGTTACCTACAACACACAAGAGGGGGTTTTGTCTCAAAGGCCTAATTCACAACTATTTCACTATTAATATTTTTCCCTAAGCTTAGTGACTGTGTTGAAAATTCATTCATGTGCAAGGAAATAAAAAAAAAATAGCATTTTGCTTGCACATAATTGGATGATGGAAGTGAGCAGAGCTTTGCCTCATCACCATGTATTAACCACTTAAGGACAGAGCCTCATTTTGAGATTTTGTGTTTATGTTTACTGGTTTAAAACTGTTTTTTTTTGCTAGAAAATTACTTTGAACCCCCAAACATTATATATATATTTTTTCTAACAACCTAGAGAATAAAATGGTGGTCGTTGCAATACTTTCTGTCACACCGTGTTTGTGCAGCGGTCTTACAAGCGCACTTTTTTTGGAAACAATAAACTTTTTTGAATTAAAAAAACAACAGTAAAGTTAGCCCAATTTTTTTATATTGTGAAAGATAATGTTACACCGAGTAAATTGATACCCAACATGTCACGCTTCAAAATTGCGCCCGCTCGTGGAATGGTGACAAACTTTTACCCTTAAAAATCTCCATAGACGATTTTTTTCAAAAACTCTACAGGTTGGATGTTTTGAGTTACAGAGGAGGTCCAGAGCTAGAATTATTGCTCTCGCTGTAATGATCTTGGCAATACCTCATATGTGTGGTTTGAACACCGTTTACATATGCGGGCGCTACTCACGTATTAGTTTGCTTCTTTTTTTTCTTATTTATGTAGCACTTACCCCCATTTAAGGGACCGGCTGTTTTTTTTGTTTTGGGTCTGCAGCAATTACCTCTCTAGAGTGGATCCCTTAGCTCCGTTATCTAGGCAAAAACAATCTCTTGTAATAAGGCCAATGTCCACACAGGAGTAAAACCTAATCATCAAGGCTTTATTCTTTTTCTTTGAGTCAACACCTAAGGTTCCATGTCTATATTCGTCACCACTCAAGCCTGAGTGGGCATTGCTCACCTGGATAGTCCCTATGAGAGCGGTCCTAGCTGCCGTGATGGAGCACGGATATCAGAGACGATGAATCCCTCTTTAGGCGAGTTTCCAGGCCTCTTCCCCGAGACAGAAGTACCGTCGCTAATCTCCTGGGACTGATCCTCCCCTGGACTCCTTTCCTTAAGTGGGCAGCCCTACAAGTGGGCATCCTGGGATCCTTCTCTGAAGCGTAGGCCCTTGTCAGCGGAGCTGGGCCCACGATGCAGCAACAGGGCCTCGGGCTGAAGGTGCCCAAGGCCTAAACACACTCGCGCACCTCGTGCCTTGCGCCTCGGGTCCCCCTGGAATCGCCTCACGCCTAATGGCGTCTGCCCCTTATGTACCCTCTCCCAGCATGCATGGCGGGTAGACCACGCCCACTGCACAGCTGCCGAGAAGGGACACCAAGGTGCTGTGTAGTTTAACCTATGCCGGCGGTGACAGTGCAACCTACAGGCAACGGAGAACATTACTGCCAGGCAGTATCACACCCAGAGCAGAGAAATATTGAATCATTGATTGGTCTGAGCCCAACTACCGGCTCAGATTACCCCTAAATTTCCACATAGTGCCCCAAAATATTGGGGGGGAGAGGGCGCTACATTTATTTTACTTTTTATTTTTACACTGTTCCTTTAAAAAAAATTGTGTCACTTTTATTCCTATTACAAGGAATGTAAACATCCCTTGTAATAGAAAAAAGCATGACAGGTCCTCTTAAATATAAGATCTGGGGTCAAAAAGACCCCATATCTCATATTTACACTGAAATGCAATTAAAAAAAAAATGTCATTTGAAAATAAAATTTAAAAAAAGGCCCTTTAAGAGCTATAGGCGGAAGTGATGTTTTGACGTCGCTTCCGCCCTGCAATGGTATGGAGCTCGGTGGGGGCCATCTTCCCCTCACTCAGCTCCATACCACAGAGGAAAGTGAACCCGATCACCTCCGCCGGCGGCTCCGGTAAACAGCATAGGGCACCGGAGCATGGCGGGAGGGGGGCCCTCTCCCGCCACCGATAAAAGTGATCTCGCTGCGAATCTGCTGCAGAGACCACTTTTATCTGAAAGCCGACCGCCCGCTCTTGAAGAGGATATCGGGGTTATGGTAGCAAGCTGCTGCCATAACAACGACATCCCTCTTCAAACAGCCGACGTATAACGATGGCCGACAGTTGGCAAGTGGTTAATACATACGTGGTTCATATAGTGAACCTGGTGTTGAGTTATTCACTTTCAGATCATTATAGAGGACAAGGGGGCACTCTTTATGTCTGGAGGAAAAGAGATTTAACCTTCACATATAGAAAGGCTTCTTCATAGTAAGAGCTGTGAAAATGTGGAATTCTTCAAGAAGTAGTTCCTGCCAGTTCAGTAGAGTGTTTTAAAAAAAAGAGCCGAATAAACAAAATATAACTGGATATTACTATTTCGTCACATTGAGGAGCTGTGTAACGTGACGGATCCACTGACTGTCTTACAGGAATCAGACACAGGGACACTGGGAGTTCACTATATCTAAATAATAGAGGAACCAGGATTGCTGAATCATTACAAGACTTTCCATGCAGCCCTTACCAGTTACTTTGAGGGTAGCTTAATAGGAGAATTTTATTTGGACATTATTTTTGACTCAATTTGTTTCCCCTTGCAGATGTTGGATCATACCAGCACCAGAAATTGGATGTTTTGCACATTTCAATATTTTATGTCACTAACATTTAGTTTTGCGCAGCTTGAATTTTTATTATTTGCATTTTTGTGTGTGTCTCACATATATAGTTGCAGCACAGGTATTTATATACCTAATTATGGTTGTATAAGACAGCGCAGTATACACGCCCCTATTACTATTTGTAGTTAATAACACCAGGGCATGTTGACACAGGGAATATCATATTGCCTTCTATTGGGGCAGAAAGGTTTTTTTCCCTGATGGAGCAAATTGGATCATGCTTTATGTGTTTGTTTGTTTTTTTGCTGCCTTCCTCTGGGTCATCTGTGGGTATAGGATTGTGTATGTGTAGGTTTTCTCAGTTTTTTTTATTTTCTTTTATTTGATTGGTTGAAATAGATAGACTTGTGTCTTTCTCAACCTGACTAACTATGTAATTCACTAAGGCCCCTTTCACACTGGGGCGGGCATATGCGGTGGCGGTATAGCGGCGCGATTTTCAGCACCGCTATACCGTTGTGTTTACCGCGATATTCGGCCGCTAGCGGTGCGGTTTTAACCCCCGCTAGCGGCCGAAAAAGAGTTAATACCGTGGTGTCCCATTGAAAGGAGCGGTAAAGGAGCGGTATACACACCGCTCCTTCACCGCTCCAAAGATGCGGCTTGCAGGAGTATTTCAGGCGTTATTTATGCGCTATTTTTAGCACAAAAACACCTGAAATACGCCTCAGTGTGAAAGGGGCCTTAGCTAAGAAAAAAATCCAGTGCAAAGTAAAAAGCCTAATTGCCTTTAGTAAATCAACCCAACAGGGACTGTAACAACAACATTATACCCAACTTAAAAAGCTGAAACAGGAATGACAACTGCCCAGAAGGGTTTACAATCTAATAAAATGTTATGTACTTTTTATTCTAACAGTGCATCCAGGCTGACAATGCAGACCTGGGTATGGGAAGTAGCTGTTCAAAATGCATATATTTATTGCTGTGTGTTGAGGTTTCCTTTGAGTTTTCTTTTAAGCTGAAATGTAACTGTTGTCCTTACAAACTAGTTACATCCCTGCATTGTAAATCATAGTCCTGGCTAGATCAAGGATTATTTATTGCAGATGGGCATTGTTTCCAGGCTTTGCTTTGAATGAATAGGAATTTACTGTGGAGTTGGCATTGATATATACCCAGCATTAGGAAGTTGGGCTTTTCCACTTTCCTAACATTACCTAGAAAATCTTTTGAACTTTGCTGCTTTCTTGTCCAAAGCTGTGACCTTTTTGTAACTTTTTGCCCTTGCCGGATTTGTAATGAATGCAATTGTTTAGTTTGATTGATGAAAACTAGAGAGAGTTTACCCATACCCACCAAGTGAGATACAATTTCCTTCCTTTTTTTAACCACTTGCTTACTGGGCACTTAAACACCCCTCCTGCCCAGACCAATTTTCAGCTTTCAGTGCTCTCACACTTTGAATGACAATTACTCAGTCATGCAACACTGTACCCAAATGATTTTTTTGTCCTTTTTTTCATACAAATATAGCTTTCTTTTGGTGGTATTTGATCACCTCTGGGGTTTTTATTTTTTGCGCTATAAATAAAAAACTAGCGAAAATTTCGAAAAAAAAAATAATTTTCTTAGTTTCTGTGATAAAATTTTGCAAATTATAAATTTTTCTTCATAAATTTTGGCCACAATTTATACTGCTACATATCTTTGATAAAAATAAGCCAAATTTTTGGGAAATTATTTGGTCTGTGTGAAAGTTTTAGAGTCTACAAGCTATAGTGCAAATCATAAAAAATGTATCACATCTGATGTACTGGCGGCCTATCTCAATTCTTGAGACCCTAACAAGCCAGGAAAGTACAAATGCCCCCCAAATGACCCCCTTTTGGAAAGTAGACATTCAAAGGTATTTAATAAGAGGCATGGTGAGTTATTTGAAGTTGTATTTTTCCCCACGATTCTTTGCAAAATGAAGATATTTTTTTTTCTCAAAATTGTCATTATAATAGCTTATTTCTCTCACATGGCTTGTGCATACCACAAATGACACCCCAAAATACATTCTGCTACTCCTCCTGAGTATTACGATACCACATGTGTGGGACTTTTTTACTGCCTGGCCACATACAGAGGCCCAAAATGCAGGGAGCACCTTCAGGTGTTCTAGGAGCAAAAATTGCACATCTAACTAGTTGACTACCTATTACACTTTTGAAGGCCCTGGAGCACCAGGACAATGGAAACACCCACAAAATGACCCTATTTTGGAAAGCTAACACCCCAACATATAATCTATGAGGCATAATGAGTCTTTTGAACGGTTCATTTTTTTCCAGAAGTTTTTGGAAAATGTGGGAAAAAAATGAAAACTCATTTTTTTTTACGCAAAGTTGTCCATTTATAAGATATTTCCAACACATAGCATGTACATAGCAAAAATGACACCCCAAAATACATTCTGCTACTCCTACTGAGTATGGAAATACCAAATGTGTGTGACTTTTACACAGCCTGTCCACATACAGAGGACCTACATTGAAGTAGCACCTTCAGGCGTTCTAGGAGCATAAATTACACATCTCACTTCTCAACCACATATTACACTTTTGAAGGCCCTGGAGGACCAGGACAATGGAAATACCCACAAAATGACCCTATTTTGGAAAGCTAACACCCCAACGTATAATCTATGAGGGATAATGAGTCTTTTGAACGGTTCATTTTTTTTCAGAAGTTTTTGGAAAATGTGGAAAAAAAATTAAAACGCATTTTTTTTTACGCAAAGTTGTCCATTTATAAGATATTTCCAATACATAGCATTTACATAGCAAAAATGACACCCCAAAATACATTCTGCTACTCCTGAGTATGGCGATACCAAATGTGTGGGACTTTTACACAGGCTGTCCACATACAGAGGACCTACATTGAAGTAGCACCTTCAGGCGTTCTAGGAGCATAAATTACACATCTCATTTCTCAACCACCGATTACAATTTGAAGGCCCTAGAGCACCAGGACAATGGAAACACCCACAAAATGACCCCATTTTGGAAAGCTAACACCCCAACGTATAATCTAAGAGGCATAATGACTCTTTTGAACGGTTCATTTTTTCCAGAAGTTTTTGGAAAATGTGGAAAAAAATGAAAACGCATTTTTTTTACACAATGTTGTCAGTTTATAAGATATCTCCAACACATAGCATTTACATAGCAAAAATGACACCCCAAAATACATTCTGCTACTCCTCCTGAGTATAGCGATACCACATGTGTGAGACTTCTACACAGTCTGGCCACATACAGAGATCCAACATGCAAGGAACACCGTCAGGTGTTCCAGGGACACATAGCATGCACATACCAAGAATTACACCCCAAAATACATTATGCTGAGCAAAGGGTAAACAAAAGATTACCTGTGGTTTTAGTAGCGCAGTTCTACACAGCAGGATAGCACTGGTCCAGTAAGCAGGCAGGGACTTGGTCAGCAACGGCATACACAATTGTCCAGGCAGCAGGCAGGGATACTGTCCATATACAGTCCAGGGTCAGTGCGGGCAGAGATATTGTCAGCAGTGCCAAAAATATTGGTCCTGGTAGTAGGCAGGTCCATGTGGTGTGGTCAGTTCATGCGACAGGCAGAGGCATGATGGCATAGGTCCTACAGGCAGTAGGCAGAAGTAGGACCTCGTTCAGGACAGAATGGGGACAGGGGTAGAGGCTTCTCCCACCCAAATCTCTTTGAAGCCTCCGAGTCTCCAGACCCTATTCTAGGATGAGAAAACAAAAAAAAATATTTTCTTCGTCCAGAAAAACTTTTCTGGAGCCCCTCACATATGTGAGACCCCTGTGTTGAATCCCACTAGTCCAGTAGCAGGGTACAAGATCAGTCCATGAGGCAGGCAAAAACATGGTCAAACAGTCCAAGGTCAGTTCCAGATCAGGCAGAGGTATTACAGAATCGTTAGGCAGAAGCATGGTCGAATAACAGTCCAGGGTCAGTTCCAGATCAGGCAGAGGTAGTACAGAATTGTTAGGCAGAAGCATGGTCGAATAACAAGCCAGGGTCAGTTCCAGATCAGGCAGAGGTAGTACAGAATCATTAGGCAGAAGCGTGGTCGAATAACAAGCCAGGGTCAGTTACAGAGCAGGCAGTGGCATAAGGGGTGTGAAGGTGTGTGAAGGCAGGAACTGAGGATTACGTTTACCATACTTCACTAATAACTTAGTGAAGTATGGTAATGGCGAAAACAGTCTTCTACACAGAGGCCTGGTTGGGAAGGGCATTGGGCACAATAATAAGATGTGTCTCGTCTGACTCCTCCACTGGTACACACCTTACATTTTTTTTTTACGTCGTCGACCTGTTGCTGTGGGAGGGACTTTATCGGGAAAGTGACGTTTGGCGAGTCGACTTATAACATCAGATCGGATGTTTTGGGGTGGGCCGTTCGGGAATATAAGGGCAGTGACAAGGTCCTCCTGGTAGCCAAGGAAGCGTTTGGGGTTTTGGGTGGAGTTGCAGTATATGTAATATGAATTGTATATGGCCAATTGAAAAAAAAAATTGCAACTTTTTTGTACCAATGGTATGTCCGTCTTGTGGCAAGGTAGGGTTCGAGCATCTGGTCGTTGAAGTCGACTCCCCCCATAAACAAATTGTAGTCCTGGATGCATGTGGGCTTTTTTATGGGGCCATTCCTTATGGGGATTTCCACAAAGGTATCGTTGTGGATGGAAGATAACATGCATACATCCCTTCTGTCCCTCCACTTCACTGCCAGAACCTCTTTGTTTCTCAGACTTGCCGATTCTCCTCTTCTCAGCTTCTTATTTACAAGACTCTGAGGAAAGCCCTTCCGATTCTTTCTGATGGTGCCACATGCTGGTGTCTGCATCCGGTGAAGGTTATGGAACAGGGGAAGGGATATGTAGAAGTTATCTACATACAGATGGTAGCCTTTTTTCAGTAGGGGGTATATGAGGTCCCAAACAATTTTCCCACTTGATCCCAAGTAGTCTGGGCAATTAGGGGGATTTAGCTGGCTGTCCTTCCCCTCGTACACTAAGAAGGCATACGTGTACCCTGTGACTCGGTCACATAGCTTGTACACCTTCACACCATAGTGGGACCTTTTGCTGGGAATGAATTGTTTTATTTGAAGCCTGCCGCTAAATTTAATAAGGGACTCATCCACACATATGTGCTGGTCCGGGGTATACAACTGGGGGAATTTTTCGGAAAAATAATTCAGTAAGGGCCGAATTTTGAAAAGCCTGTCAAAATTTGGGTGATTTCGGGGAAGGCACTGGGTGTTATCGTTAAAATGTAGGAATCTCATTATCATGAAGTATCTGGTTCTGGGCATTACGTTGGAGAATATTGGCATATGGCAGATGGGGCGTTTTGACCAAAATGAACGCAAAGTGTTTTTTGGGTTGAGTCCCATACAAAACGTGAGGCCTAAAAAAATCTTCAACTCCTCCACCGTTAGGTCTCTCCACTCGTAGGGACAGGCATAATATGCTGTAGGATTGTTCAAAATAAATTGTTGGGCATATAGATTGCACTGGGTCACAATGTTGGATAGCAAATAAGATCAAAAAAATTGATTGGGGAAAAATTCTCCATGTCTACCTGGACTCCTGGCTGGGCAGTGAAAGGGGGAATGTTGGCTTCTCCTGAATAGGGATGAGCTTCGTGTTCGAGTCGAACATACGTTCGACTCGAACATCGGCTGTTCGATCGTTCGACGAAGATCGAACGATTTGGGCCGTTCGCGCCAAATTCGAGTGACGCGAACGGCCCACAATGCACTACGCCATCGCAGTGTCATCCAGGCGCTGTGATTGGCCAAGCATGCACTGTGACCCCGCATGCTTGGCCAATCACAGCGCCGGCAGCGAGGAGAGCAATGATTGGCCACAGGCAGGATGCCTATGGCCAATTATTGCTGAGGGTGTTTAGTACACGCCCCACACTATAAAAGGCCGCCAGCACGGCGGCCTAGTGTAGTGTGTTCCGGAGCAGGGAAAGAGCAGCATAGGCAGGGACAGTGACTTTTATTTCTTTCTTGCTTAACCTGGATTCCTTTAGTTTAGGGAAAGAGAAGGATAGGTAGGGAGAGTGTCAGTGTGTTTTGTGCTTGTGCTATAGTGTGCTTAAAAAAAACATTTTTTCTAGGGACAGAAAACTATAGGTAGGAAGAGTGTCAGTTTCTTTCACTGTGCAAGTCCTTGTTTCTAGGGACTGGGAAGGACAGTGAGTGAATTCTCCTTGTGCTATAGTGTGCTTAAAAAAAACATTTTTTCTAGGGACAGAAAACTGTAGGTAGGGAGAGTGTCAGTTTCTTTCACTGTGCAAGTCCTTGTTTCTAGGGACTGGGAAGGACAGTGAGTGAATTCTCCTTGTGCTATAGTGTGCTTAAAAAAAACATTTTTTCTAGGGACAGAAAACTGTAGGTAGGGAGAGTGTCAGTTTCTTTCACTGTGCAAGTCCTTGTTTCTAGGGACTGGGAAGGACAGTGAGTGAATTCTCCTTGTGCTATAGTGTGCTTAAAAAAAACATTTTTTCTAGGGACAGAAAACTGTAGGTAGGGAGAGTGTCAGTTTCTTTCACTGTGCAAGTCCTTGTTTCTAGGGACTGGGAAGGACAGTGAGTGAATTCTCCTTGTGCTATAGTGTGCTTAAAAAAACATTTTTTCTAGGGACAGAAAACTGTAGGTAGGGAGAGTGTCAGTTTCTTTCACTGTGCAAGTCCTTGTTTCTAGGGACTGGGAAGGACAGTGAGTGAATTCTCCTTGTGCTATAGTGTGCTTAAAAAAAACATTTTTTCTAGGGACAGAAAACTGTAGGTAGGGAGAGTGTCAGTTTCTTTCACTGTGCAAGTCCTTGTTTCTAGGGACTGGGAAGGACAGTGAGTGAATTCTCCTTGTGCTATAGTGTGCTTAAAAAAAACATTTTTTCTAGGGACAGAAAACTGTAGGTAGGGAGAGTGTCAGTTTCTTTCACTGTGCAAGTCCTTGTTTCTAGGGACTGGGAAGGACAGTGAGTGAATTCTCCTTGTGCTATAGTGTGCTTAAAAAAAACATTTTTTCTAGGGACAGAAAACTGTAGGTAGGGAGAGTGTCAGTTTCTTTCACTGTGCAAGTCCTTGTTTCTAGGGACTGGGAAGGACAGTGAGTGAATTCTCCTTGTGCTATAGTGTGCTTAAAAAAAACATTTTTTCTAGGGACAGAAAACTCTAGGTAGGGAGAGTGTCAGTTTCTTTCACTGTGCAAGTCCTTGTTTCTAGGGACTGGGAAGGACAGTGAGTGAATTCTCCTTGTGCTATAGTGTGCTTAAAAAAAACATTTTTTCTAGGGACAGAAAACTGTAGGTAGGGAGAGTGTCAGTTTCTTTCACTGTGAAAGTCCTTGTTTCTAGGGACTGGGAAGGACAGTGAGTGAATTCTCCTTGTGCTATAGTGTGCTTAAAAAAAAACATTTTTTCTAGGGACAGAAAACTGTAGGTAGGGAGAGTGTCAGTTTCTTTCACTGTGCAAGTCCTTGTTTCTAGGGACTGGGAAGGACAGTGAGTGAATTCTCCTTGTGCTATAGTGTGCTAAAGCATACCTCATCAACCATCTTTGAAATCCTTGTTTTTTGGACAGTCAGGGAAATTGTCGTTGTGCTATTCTGTGCAAAAGCAATCATCCTGAATAGGGATGAGCTTCGTGTTCGAGTCGAACATACGTTCGACTCGAACATCGGCTGTTCGATCGTTCGACGAAGATCGAACGATTTGGGCCGTTCGCGCCAAATTCGAGTGACGCGAACGGCCCACAATGCACTACGCCATCGCAGTGTCATCCAGGCGCTGTGATTGGCCAAGCATGCACTGTGACCCCGCATGCTTGGCCAATCACAGCGCCGGCAGCGAGGAGAGCAATGATTGGCCACAGGCAGGATGCCTGTGGCCAATTATTGCTGAGGGTGTTTAGTACACGCCCCACACTATAAAAGGCCGCCAGCACGGCGGCCTAGTGTACTGTGTTCCGGAGCAGGGATAGAGCAGCATAGGCAGGGACAGTGACTTTTATTTCTTTCTTGCTTAACCTGGATTCCTTTAGTTTAGGGAAAGAGAAGGATAGGTAGGGAGAGTGTCAGTGTGTTTTGTGCTTGTGCTATAGTGTGCTTAAAAAAAACATTTTTTCTAGGGACAGAAAACTGTAGGTAGGGAGAGTGTCAGTTTCTTTCACTGTGCAAGTCCTTGTTTCTAGGGACCTGGAAGGACAGTGAGTGAATTCTCCTTGTGCTATATTGTGCTTAAAAAAACATTTTTTCTAGGGACAGAAAACTGTAGGTAGGGAGAGTGTCAGTTTCTTTCACTGTGCAAGTCCTTGTTTCCAGGGACCTGGAAGGACAGTGAGTGAATTCTCCTTGTGCTATATTGTGCTTAAAAAAAACATTTTTTCTAGGGACAGAAAACTGTAGGTAGGGAGAGTGTCAGTTTCTTTCACTGTGCAAGTCCTTGTTTCTAGGGACCTGGAAGGACAGTGAGTGAATTCTCCTTGTGCTATATTGTGCTTAAAAAAAACATTTTTTCTAGGGACAGAAAACTGTAGGTAGGGAGAGTGTCAGTTTCTTTCACTGTGCAAGTCCTTGTTTCCAGGGACCTGGAAGGACAGTGAGTGAATTCTCCTTGTGCTATATTGTGCTTAAAAAAAAAAAAAATTCTAGGGACAGAAAACTGTAGGTAGGGAGAGTGTCAGTTTCTTTCACTGTGCAAGTCCTTGTTTCTAGGGACCTGGAAGGACAGTGAGTGAATTCTCCTTGTGCTATATTGTGCTTAAAAAAACATTTTTTCTAGGGACAGAAAACTGTAGGTAGGGAGAGTGTCAGTTTCTTTCACTGTGCAAGTCCTTGTTTCCAGGGACCTGGAAGGACAGTGAGTGAATTCTCCTTGTGCTATATTGTGCTTAAAAAAAACATTTTTTCTAGGGACAGAAAACTGTAGGTAGGGAGAGTGTCAGTTTCTTTCACTGTGCAAGTCCTTGTTTCTAGGGACCTGGAAGGACAGTGAGTGAATTCTCCTTGTGCTATAATGTGCTTAAAAAAAAACATTTTTTCTAGGGACAGAAAACTGTAGGTAGGGAGAGTGTCAGTTTCTTTCACTGTGCAAGTCCTTGTTTCCAGGGACCTGGAAGGACAGTGAGTGAATTCTCCTTGTGCTATATTGTGCTTAAAAAAAACATTTTTTCTAGGGACAGAAAACTGTAGGTAGGGAGAGTGTCAGTTTCTTTCACTGTGCAAGTCCTTGTTTCTAGGGACCTGGAAGGACAGTGAGTGAATTCTCCTTGTGCTATATTGTGCTTAAAAAAAACATTTTTTCTAGGGACAGAAAACTGTAGGTAGGGAGAGTGTCAGTTTCTTTCACTGTGCAAGTCCTTGTTTCCAGGGACCTGGAAGGACAGTGAGTGAATTCTCCTTGTGCTATAGTGTGCTTAAAAAAAACATTTTTTCTAGGGACAGAAAACTGTAGGTAGGGAGAGTGTCAGTTTCTTTCACTGTGCAAGTCCTTGTTTCTAGGGACCTGGAATTACAGTGAGTGAATTCTCCTTGTGCTATATTGTGCTTAAAAAAAACATTTTTTCTAGGGACAGAAAACTGTAGGTAGGGAGAGTGTCAGTTTCTTTCACTGTGCAAGTCCTTGTTTTCAGGGACCTGGAAGGACAGTGAGTGAATTCTCCTTGTGCTATATTGTGCTTAAAAAAAACATTTTTTCTAGGGACAGTAAACTGTAGGTAGGGAGAGTGTCAGTTTCTTTCACTGTGCAAGTCCTTGTTTCTAGGGACCTGGAAGGACAGTGAGTGAATTCTCCTTGTGCTATATTGTGCTTAAAAAAAACATTTTTTCTAGGGACAGAAAACTGTAGGTAGGGAGAGTGTCAGTTTCTTTCACTGTGCAAGTCCTTGTTTCCAGGGACCTGGAAGGACAGTGAGTGAATTCTCCTTGTGCTATATTGTGCTTAAAAAAAACATTTTTTCTAGGGACAGAAAACTGTAGGTAGGGAGAGTGTCAGTTTCTTTCACTGTGCAAGTCCTTGTTTCTAGGGACCTGGAAGGACAGTGAGTGAATTCTCCTTGTGCTATATTGTGCTTAAAAAAAACATTTTTTCTAGGGACAGAAAACTGTAGGTAGGGAGAGTGTCAGTTTCTTTCACTGTGCAAGTCCTTGTTTCAAGGGACAGAGAAGGACACCTGAAGGTAGCCCTTATTGCTTTTTTCCCATCTCCCTGCAGGCCATCTATTAGAATGTCTGGAAGGCAAACAAGGAGAGGCAGACAGTCAGGAGGCAATAAAAGAGGGCAAGCAGGCTCTGTGTCTGGGGGCAACAGTGCTGGTCATGGACGCGGTGCATTGTCATCAGCACATGGCCATGGGACACGCTTGTCCTTCTTTTCGGCAGCTGGACATGTTGAGCCACATCATGCCGAAGACTTGGTAGAGTGGATGACCAAGCCCTCCTCCTCCTCCTCATCCTCTCTCACCCAGGCTCAGGGTACTGGCAAAGCAGCTGCCAAAGCGTCCTCTTCCCTGGTATCAATGTCAGACTCATCATCAGTCACTCCTTCCCTAGACCCACCATGTCCTCCTCCTGAGGAGTCCCCCGAACTGTTTGAGCACAGTGTTGGGTACATGCTCCAGGAGGATGCCCAGCGTTTCGAAGGGTCTGATGATGAAACCCAGCTACAGGAAGGCAGTAGGGTGAGAGCAGACAGAGGGGATGCTCAAGAAGGACACCAATCTGGCAGTCATGTTCCAGCAGCTGCAGCATACTGCCAGATTGGCTCCAGTGATGAGGAGGGAGGGGATGATGAGGTCACTGACTCCACATAGGTGCCTAATAGGAGAGAGGAGGAGGAGGAGGATGAGGAGGAGGCACATCTCCAACGAGGCAGGATGCCCTTTGGTGGCCAGCGTAAGGGCAGTACACCGACGGAATCACACCGCAGAGCTCCGCCTGTGCAGGGCGCTGCCTCTGCCTGTCATTCAAAAAGTTCCTTGGTGTGGGCCTTTTTTGAGGCTAGTGCATCAGATCGCACAGCTGCTGTTTGCAACATATGTCTCAAGCGTATATCGCGTGGCCAAAACATCAGCCGCTTGGGTACCACATGCCTGACCAGACATATGTTGACCTGCCATGCAGCTCGTTGGCAAGCCTACCTCAAAGACCCACACCAAAGAACAAAGCGGACCTCTCCTTGCACCGCATCAGCTGGGATCTCCAACCCCACTATAACTTCAGTCCTCTCTGAAACATGCACTGAGAGGAATGAAGGTGTAGAATTAGGTGTGTCACAGCCAAGTACTTGCGGCCACTCTGCTAGCAGTACACCGACGTCCGATTCTAGCAGGCAAATTTCCCTGCCCCAGCTGCTGGACCATCGAAAGAAGTTCACTCCCAGCCATCCACATGCCCAGCGGTTGAATGCTAGCTTGGCTAAATTGCTAGCGCTTCAACTGCTGCCTTTTCAGTTGGTAGACTCGGTCCCCTTCCGTGAGTTTGTGCAATGTGCGGTTCCTCAGTGGCAGGTTCCCAAACGCCACTTTTTTTCACGGAAGGCTATTCCAGCTCTCTACCGGCATGTGGAAGGCAATGTCTTGGCCTCGCTGGACAGGGCGGTCAGCGGTAAGGTGCATATTACCGCTGACTCATGGTCCAGCAGGCATGGACAGGGACGTTACCTTTCTTTCACGGCCCATTGGGTCACTCTTTTGGCAGCTGGGAAGGATGCAGGACAAGGTGCAGTAGTGTTGGAGGTTGTTCCACCGCCACGCCTCCAAAATGCTACTACTGGTTGTGACACACCTCTCTCCTCCACCCCCTCCTCTTCTTCTTCCTCCATGGCCTCTTCCTGTGGTTTGTCCTATGAACCAGCGGTGCTCCGTAGCCGTTCACGGGGCTACGCAAGTACGCAGGCAAAAAGATGCCATGCCGTGCTTGCGCTGGTGTGTTTGGGGGACAGAAGCCACACTGGGGCAGAGGTCCTGTCTGCTCTGCAGGGCCAGGCCGAGAGGTGGTTGACGCCACGCCAGCTTAAGCCAGGAATGGTGGTTTGCGACAATGGCACCAACCTCCTCTCCGCCCTCCGACAGGGACAACTGACCCATGTGCCCTGTGTGGCTCACGTCCTTAACCTGGTGGTGCAGCGGTTCTTGGGCAGGTACCCGGGCTTACAGGATGTCCTGAGGCAGGCCAGGAAAGTCTGTGTGCATTTCCGCAGATCTTATAATGCCAGTGCTTGCCTGGCTGAGCTGCAAAAGGAGTTGAACCTGCCCAAGAACCGCCTTATATGTGACATGCCCACCAGGTGGAACTCAACGTTGGCCATGCTGCAGCGGCTGCACACGCAGCAGAGGGCCATCAATGAGTACCTGTGCGACTACGGCACCAGGACAGGGTCAGGGGAGCTTGATTTTTTTTCTCCATGCCAGTGGGGCATGATCAGGGATGCATGCACTGTCCTGGCACCATTTGAGGAGGCCACGAGGATGGTGAGCAGTGACAGTGCATGCATCAGTGACACTGTACCTCTTGTCTACCTGTTGGAGCACACGCTGCATGGAATAATGGACAGGGCACTTGAGGAAGAACAGAGGCAGGAAGAGGAGGACTTCCTTGCCTCTCAAGGCCCCCTTTACCCAGACAGTGTTCCTTCTGTCCCACCCATCGCACAGGAAGAGGAAGAGGAGGAGGAGGAGGAGGAGGATTGTGTCAGCATGGAGGTGGAGGCTGGCACTCAGCATCATCAGCAGCAGTCTTTTAGGGATGATTTACAGTCCCAAGAAACCAGTGGACTTGTACGTGGCTGGGAGGAGGTGGCTGCGGATCATGTCGTCCTTAGTGACCCAGAGGACTCCGGAGCGAATGCCTCAGCAAACCTACGCTGCATGGCCTCCCTGATCCTGCAAAGTCTGCGGAAGGATCCTCGTATTCTTCGGATCAAGGAGAGGGACCATTACTGGCTGGCCACTCTCCTTGATCCACGGTACAAGGGTAAGGTTGCGGACCTTATGTTACCTTCGCAGAGGGAGCAGAGGATGAGACAACTCCGGGAGGCCTTGCAGAAAGGTCTGTGCAATGCGTTCCCAGAGACTGGGAGGTTACAAACTCCTGGTCCTGGACAACGAGTTGCTGAGGCTTCGGCCAGTCAAAGAAGGAGCGGTGGGGAAGGTGGCCGTCTGACCGATGCGTTCAGACAATTCTTTAGTCCGCAGCCCCAAAGTATGATCGGTTCCAGCAACCATCGCCAGCGTCTGATAAACATGGTGCAGGAATATCTAGGGGCAAGGTCAGACTTGGACACCTTCCCCACCGAAAATCCTCTGGCTTACTGGGTCTTGAGGATGGATCACTGGCCAGAGCTTGCACAGTATGCAATTGAGCTACTGGCCTGTCCTGCATCCAGCGTTCTTTCGGAACGCACATTCAGTGCTGCTGGAGGATTTGTCACGGATCACAGGGTGCGCCTGTCCACCGACTCGGTTGATCGACTGACTTTCATCAAGATGAACCAGTCTTGGATCACCACCAGCTACCACACACCTGATGCTGATATAACAGACTAATTGATTTTAACATGTCACATCCCTTCAAGACTGATGCTGATGCTGAGTGCCTGTGCTGTTATGTTGACTGGCTATCCTCCTCCTCCGAGTCCTCAATGATACGATTGATGATGATAGCTTGGAAGATCATTTTTGTTTATGGGTGCCGCCACCAGTGGCTAAGGCCCAATTTTTCAGCCCCTGTTTTACAGGGGCGTGTAATTACATTTTTTTTAGCAATAATTTGCCATAGGGCTCATTGCTGTGCTCCAAGTACAGTATCTGTGAGGGGTTGGAGTGTTGTGGCACCAGTGCCTAAGGCCCAATTTTTCAGCCCCTGTTTAACAGGGGCGTGTCATTACAATTTTTGAAGCAATACTTTGCAACAGGGCTCATTGCTGTGCTCCAAGTAACGTATCTGTGAGGGGTTGTAGTGTTGTGCCACCAGTTCCTAAGGCCCAATTTTTCAGCCCCTGTTCAACAGGGGCATGCAATTACAATTCTTGATCTAATAATTCACAGCAGGGCCCATTGCTGCACCCACCAAGAGTAACTCTGAGGGCTTACAGTGTTGTAGCAACGCCACCACCACCACCACCACCACGAAAGGCCCAATTTTTCAGCCCCTGTTCAAAAGGGGCATGTAATTACAATTCTTGATCTAATAATTCACAGCAGGGCCCATTCCTGCACCCACCAAGAGTAACTCTGAGGGCTTACAGTGTTGTGGCAACACCACCACCACCACCACCACCACGAAAGGCCCAATTTTTCAGCCCCTGTTCAACAGGGGCATGCAATTACAATTCTTGATCTAATAATTCACAGCAGGGCCCATTGCTGCACCCACCAAGAGTAACTGTCAGGGCTTACAGTGTTGTGGCACCAGCACCACCATCAAAGGCCCAATTTTTACTACCACTGTTCAACAATTATATGTAATTAAAATTCCTGATATAATAGTTGACAGCAGGGCGTTCCAGCACCAACCAAGAGTAACTGTGAGTGCTTACAGTGTTGTGCCAACACCAACAACTAAGGGGCCTATTTCTGCAGAGTATATACGGCAGGTCCCTACTTTCAAACATCCAACGTACAAACGACTCCTACTTGCAAACGCAAGAAGACAACAGGAAGTGAGAGGAAATCTACCACTAGGAAGGAAAATTCTCTCCTGTAAGAATAAATATGGGAGAAAGGTGTCTCCTCTGTACTGATGCTTTATCAGCAATCCTTGTTTCAAGAAAAACACCACATTTCAAAAACAGTTGTCATTGGGACGGAAAGTGAGGTGAAATGTTCTGAACAGGGGCACAGACAGCAAAACAAATGTTACAGGGGTGATAACCCTTACCTATGTTTTCCAAAAAGTTTAAAAATAGATTTTTGGGCTGGAGCTACACTTCAACAATGTACCTGTTCAAAATTACAAACAGATTCTACATAAGAACAAACCTACAGTCCCTGTCTTGTATGCACCGCCTGTATACGGCTGTTCAGAGTATATAGGGCCTTTTTTATTTTATGTGCGGGGTTCCCCTTAATATCCATACAAGACCCAAAGGGGCTGGTAATGGGCTGGGGTAGGGGGGGGGGGGGGTCATGGGGTAGCTATGCCATTTTTCTTAAAGATTTTCATCCATATTACCGGGACCAGACATTACATTAAAGCCGCAAGCAGTTTTAAATGGCTTTTTTTTCCTTTAGAAGTGTCATTTTGTGCAGGGACAGTTCTAAACACGGGAAACACGTGGCACTTCACAGGCATACTTTAGACACCCCCCAGGTACGATATTTAAAGGAATATTTGACTTTTTTTTTTCACTTTATGCATCATTAAAATGACTGCTCCCGAAAAACGACCGTTTTTAAAACTTCTTTTTGCATTGATACATGTCCCCTGGTGCAGAACCCGGGTTCCCAAACCCTTTTTAGGACAATAACATGCATAATAGTTGTTATAATTAGCACTTTAGAATTCGAACGTTCGCATCCATTGTATTTAATAGGGTTCTAATGTTCGTACGAACTTTCGGTCCGTTCGCGGGTTCTGGTGCGAACCGAACCCGGGGGTGTTCGGCTCATCACTACTCCTGAATTAGGAGGAAGCCACAAGGGGTTCTGAAGGGCATAGGGAAGGCTGGCATGGGTCCTTGGCCTTTCTTGCCGAGGCACTGCGGTGCTGGTGGATGGCACTGCGGTGCTGGTGGATGGCACTGCGGTGCTGGTGGATGGCACTGCCTCTTCACCAGAACGCCTTCGTTTGGCGGGCCGACTAGCTTCCTCCTCTGAGTCACTCAGTGTTGCACTACTGAGGACTGGCTCATAGTTGACGTCCGACTCAGAATCGGAATTGGAAAGGGAATCTAAAAGAGAGAGCTCCATATTGCTCTTGTCAGGCGTGGAAAGGATTTGGTATGCCTCCTCGGCGGAAAATCTTTTTGAAATTTTTTGCTGCTGGTGGTGCGACTACACAGGTGTGTGCCAAGCCTTAACTGATGGGCACTGATGAGGCTGCACAGATGGGCACTGATGAGGCGGAACAGATGGGCACTGATGAGGTGGAACAGATGGGCAATGATGAGGCGGAACAGATGGGCAATGATGAGGCGGAACAGATGGGCACTGATGAGGCGGAACAGATGGGCACTGATGAGGCGGAGCAGATGGGCACTGATTGGCGGCACAGATGGGCACTGATTGGCGGCACAGATGGGCACTGATGAGGCGGGACATATGTGCACTGATTGCACAGATGGGCACTGACACAGGTGGGCACTGATTGGCACTGAGGTGACACAGGTAGGCACTGATGAGGTGGCACAGGTGGGCACTGATTGCACAGATCACTGACGTCACAGGTGGTCACAGACTGTCACAGGTGGTCACAGACTGGCACAGGTGGACACTGTATAGGCACAGGTGGGCACTGTATGGGCACTGTATGGACACTTTATGGGCACTGTATGGACACTGTATGGGCACTGTAAAAAAACTCACTTGCGGATACAATGTAAAAGATCGCTCTCCCTCCTCACACGCGTCTCTGTGTGAGGAGGGAGAGCCGGCAATGAGAGATGATCTCATATGTTTACATTTGAGATCATCTCTCATTGCCCGCACAGATCGCATAGTAAATGGCCACTCTGATTGGCCATTCACAGCGATCTGTGATTCGTTGTGTCTAAGGGACACATGCAGCATTGAATTTCCCCGCTGCGCACTCAAAAGCATGCGCTGGGAACGAGGAAAGGGGAGGCCGTCTATTGACGGCCTCCCGGATTTTCAGGTCCGCGCTGAAGCCGTCATTCGGCTATAGCGCGGGCCTCAAGGGGTTAAAGATGAAGCCTTATTAGTTGCTAGATAGTTAATATAGTTTATTCCAGCGGTGTTCAAGCAACGTATTTACTGGGTAATCTTAAAGGTGAAAAGATATCTAAAAGCCCTGTGACTCTTTAACCACTTCCCGCCCAGTCAATAGCATATTGACGTCCGGGAAGTGGTTGTGTTATCCACACTGGACATCATATGACGTCCTGCAGGATAACAGCCGCCGCGCGCCCGGGGGGGCGCGCATCGCGGCGATCGCTACACTGATCTCGGTAAAAAGCCTCCGGCGGAGGCTTTTTACCACGTGATCAGCCGTGTCCAATCATGGCTGATCAGGATGTAAACAGGAAGAGCCGTTGATCGGCTCTTCCTCACTCGCGTCTGACAAGGGGGGTTCGCGCTGATTGTTTATCAGCGCAGCCCCCCCTCGGATACCCACACTAGACCACCAGGGAAGCCCCCCAGGACCACCAGGGAACCCCAAAGCATGTGGATGGCCAGGTAAGTACCCCATCCACATGTAAAATTTCTCAAAAAACATATGCCAATCAGTGCCCACAAATGGGCACTGACTGGCACACCACAATGTGCAATGCCCAGCAATGCCACCTACCAGTGTCAACAGTGCCACCTACAAGTGTCAACAGTGCCACCTACCAGTGTCCATCAGTGCCACCTATCAGTGCCCATCCGTGCCCATCTGTGCCCATAAGTGCCCACCTATCAGTGCCCGTCTTTGCCACCTATCAGTGCCACCCATAAGTGCCCATCAGTGCCGCCTATAAGTGCCCATCAGTGCCGCCTATGAGTGCCCATCAGTGCCGCCTATGAGTGCCCATCAGTGCCGCATACCAGTGCCACATATCAGTGCCGCCTATCAGTGCCCATCAGTGCAGCCTATCAGTGCCCATCATCAGTGCCCATCAGTGCCACCTCATCAGTGCCACCATATTGGTGCCACCTCATCGGTGCCCATCAGTGTCACCTTATCAGTGCCCGTCAGTGCCTGCCTTATCAGTGGCCGTCATTGAAGTAGAAAAGGTACTTATTTACCCAAAAAATTGACAGAAACAAAGAAAAACTTAGTTTTTTCAAAATGTTCGCTCTTTTTATTTGTTGTGCAAAAAATTAAAATCGCAGAGTCGATCAAATACCACCGAAAGAAAGCTCTATTTGTGGGAACAAAATGATAAAAAAATTGTTTGGGTACAATGTTGCATGACCGCGCAATTGTCATTCAAATTGCAACAGCGCTGAAAGCTCAAAATTGGCTTGGGCAGGAAAGTGTATAAGTGCATGGTATTGAAGTGGTTAAAAGTTACTTTCTTAGAAAGGGTAAACAGAAACCAACCTTAGAGCAGTGTTTCTCAAACTTTTTTGTCTTGCGGCGTACCAAAAAGATCTAAAAAATTTCATGGCACACCTGAAAATATTTTACAATTTTTATAGTGAAGAATAGGGGTGCAACGGATCAAAAAACTCACGGATCGGATCGATCCTCGGATCAGAGCCACGGATCGGATCATTTTCGGATCGGCAAAAAAAAATTACTAATATCCACGTCATCCCCCCCCCACTGTAATATCCACAATCTCCCCCAGTAATATCCACAATCTTCCCCCAGTAATATCCACAATCTTCCCCCAGTAATATCCACAATCTTCCCCCAGTATGTAATATCCACAATCTTCCCCTGTATGTAATATCCACAATCTTCCCCTGTATGTAATATCCACAATCTTCCCCTGTATGTAATATCCACAATCTTCCCCTGTATGTAATATCCACAATCTTCCCCTGTATGTAATATCCACAATCTTCCCCCTGTATGTAATATCCACAATCTTCCCCCTGTATGTAATATCCACAATCTTCCCCCTGTATGTAATATCCACAATCTTACCCCTGTATGTAATATCCACAATCTTCCCCCTGTATGTAATATCCACAATCTCCCCCAGTAATATCCACAATCTTCCCCCAGTATGTAATATCCACAATCTCCCCCTGTATGTAATATCCACACTCTCCCCCTGTATGTAATAGCCACACTCTCCCCCTGTATGTAATATCCACACTCTCCCCCTGTATGTAATATCCACAATCTCCCCCAGTAATGGGCATCTCCCCCACTTACCAGTCTCTCCCGCCGGCCAGTTCAAATCCACGAGCAGCGAGGGGTGATGACGTCACAAGGCGGCCGCCGCCACCGGGTGTACCAAGATGGCCGCGGCTCCGGAGCTAGGCCGAAGCCGCGGCCTTTCCTAAGGCCGAGGCCGCGGATCGCGGTGTGTGCCGATCCGAACGGGGTGACCCATTCGGATCACGGATCGTCACCGATCCGTTGCACCACTAGTGAAGAACTTTATTTTTTCATATATATTTAATTTTAAATTTAATGTGAAGGATGTGCCTGCTTTCGAGAGCAGGTTAAAGCGATTGTAATCTTCTTTGTACTTTCGCTTGCTTCCTTGCTTTGCATTTAACAGTTACTCCTTCAGAGTTCCAGACTTGACTAAAACCCCTTTCACACTGGGGCCGCAGCCACGTTAGCGGTGCTTTAGCGCTGTTTAAGTGGCGCTTTTCGGCCACTAGCAGGGCGCTTTTAACCCCAAAGAAGGGGTTAAAAATGTCTGTATTGCAGTGCTTCCGAATCTCTTTTCAGGCGCTTTGTAAGCCTTGCCCATTAATTTCAATTGGCAGGGTGTTTTAACCGCCCCAAAAATGCTGCTTGCAGGACTTTTCCTAACGTCCCGCAAGCGCACTGCCCCAGTGTGAAAAGACACACTGAAATGAATGGGAGGCGGTTTTCAGATGCTATTTAGAGGCTATTTCTAGAGCTAAAACGCTCGAAAACAGCCTCAGTGTGAAAGGGCTTTAAGTATTTCTCCATCGCTAAAAAATTAGCAAACTTTATTTATAAGCACCAAAGTTGGAATGCAACAGTCTCTATTATTAAGATATAATTAGAACGATCGAGTTCTCTCAAGATCTCGCAGAAGTCTTGCGTTACGAAAGGAACCAATGAACGACAGACTGACAGAGATTGCATTTTTATATATGGTACTTTTTTAACTTTTGCAACATTGATTTACCATTTAATTTTTCATTATGTTCAAGGTTTCAAAAGGCTAGCCATTTTAAATATTTTTTCAGAACTCCCATGTCACGGCATGCTGTTTGAGAATCACTGCCTTAGAGCATGTGGAGGCTGGAAGTGTCTAACTAGGGGTTGTACTAACTAGTATTAAACCAAAATTTAAAACATATCAAAGGCACAAAACATTTAACAATTACTGTTTGATAAGCAGACTGCTGTGGCAGTATGCCTAGCAGAATTTAAAACAAAAAAGCAGCTCTGGCTGCAATACTCCTCTCTATTCTCTAACACTCAAGCCCTGTACACACGATCGGATAACCTATGGATTTTCGTCCGATGGATTTGACCATCGGAAATCCGATGAAACTGTTTTTCATCAGTCTTGGCCACACACCATCAGTTTAAAAACCGACGGCAACAAAACGACGGCACGTACAAAACGTACGACGCACTATAAAAGGGCCGAACAAATCTAATGGCGCCACCCCTTGGGCTGCTTTTGCTGATTTCGTGTTACCGCGTGTTAGTAAAAGTTTGGTGAGAGCCGATTCGCACTTTTCAGTCTCCGTGCTTTGCAGATCGTTTCCTGTTGTTCAGTTTGTGCTTGTGGGTTTGTATTTGTGATTCAGTGCGTGCAGTCAGGTCGTTACTGCCTTGCAGTGCCGACTTGGCCGTTCGTTTCCTGTTTTTCAGATCGTTCTTTTCAGGCCTTGCTGTTCCACGGTGCGTTCTGTTTGAGTGCGTTCTGACCAGCCGACCGGTTTAAAACCATGTTTGAAGTGCGTTCTCGTTCTCGAGCTCGTGCTGGCTTTGGGCTTGGTGTTGCAGTTAACACTGTAACCCGAGTTCAGTCTGTGAACAGGGTGAGGAGGAGTTCATGGACTAAGAATTGGTTGCTCCAGCGGGACCAATTCTCTCATATGCCTCTGCTGCGGGAAATCCATGAGAATAACCCTGATGATTTCAGGAATTATCTCAGGATGACGGACCCCGTATTTCACCGTCTGTTGGATTTGCTGTCCCCCTATATCACGAGGCAGGACACTGTGATGCGCCAGGCCATCACTGCCGAGCAGAGGCTTATTGCCACGTTGAGATACCTGGCGACTGGGAGAAGCTTGCAGGACCTCAAGTTCTCAACAGGCATCTCCCCCCAGGCTCTCGGGATCATTATACCTGAGACGTGTTCGGCCATCATTCAGGTCCTGCAGAAGGACTGTATGAAGGTAATTATGCTCCTTTAACCTCACATTATATGTTTTTATTCTCTTTTTTTATTATTTTTTTTCCTCCTAACACAAATATGCCTGTTTGTAATATCCTGGTAATGTCCCCATTTTCCACATGCCTTTTTTTACCTGTAAATCCCTTTTTGGGCCCTACATGCCTATTTCCCTCCACTAACCTCTCCAGCATGCTATCGTGGGCGCAAACCCAGCTAGCCTTCTATTTTCCTTTTCATTTTTGGGGGGTCATTGCCCTCGTAGTTTGACAACCTTCCCTCCCCCCCTAAAGATGTTAAAAAATTAGTAGTTCTCAATCAAGCTCAGCAAAGTGGTAGATCCTTTTTTGGGATCCCCCACAATCACCTTAGGCCCCCCCCTTAGATTATTTTAGAATGTCCACTCAGCGGGGGTGAGGCATCTGCTAAGTGGGCCTTTGTTTATTGTTTTGAAAAACTCCCTTAAATAATAATGTTACTCAACAATGTTTTTTGGTGTGTCATCTGCTTGCACTGTAACCATAAACCGTACTAATGTCTTCTTTTTGTTTGACTCCACAGTTCCCTAGCACACCACAGGAATGGCTGACTGTGGCCTCCCAATTTGCCCAGCGGTGGGATTTCCCCAACTGTGGAGGGGCAATTGATGGGAAGCACATCCACATAGTGCCGCCACCCCCGTTCGGGGTCATACTATTTCAACTATAAAGGTTTTAATAGCATAGTGTTAATGGCGGTGGTGTCGGCACGGTACGAGTTCCTGTATGTGGACGTGGGGAAGAACGGCCGGATGTCCGATGGCGGATCATTCGCGGAGACGGAGTTCGCTCACCGTCTGCAGGCTGGGGGTCTTGCACTGCCTCCAGATGCAGAGAACGTTGAAGGGCTCCCGTTCGTTTTCATTGCGGATGAGGCTTTTGGACTAGGACCACACCTGATGCGGCCGTTTCCCCAATGCACCCTCACCCCGGAGAGGAGGGTTTTTAATTACCGGCTGGCCAGAGCCCGGAGAGTTGTGGAGAATGCCTTCGGGATAATGGCCAGCCGGTTCCGCCTGTTCCAGACAGCGATACATTTGGCGGATTATAAACTGAACCACATCGTCTACTGCTGCTGCATATTGCACAATTTTCTACGCAAATTTGCAAACAATTATGTTTCATCGTTTGGGCCTGAGGCCGGTCCATCTGAACTGATTAATCTGACCGGCCTCAGCACTGCTCGTACTGGCTTGGCCCCCCAAAGTGCCCGTGAAGTACGCCAGAAATACGTAGAGTACTTCACGGGTAGGGGGGCCATCGCAATGCCAGACCACATCTGACCAATTCTTAAACCTTTTTAAAATAAAAAAAAATTAGAATTCATACAAACTTGTGTTGTCATTCTTGTATTTTGGGTTCATGTATCTCCCAGGTTCTAGTAGTGCCAAGTGTAATTGTCCTTAGTAAATAGCCTCAAAACTCAGAGCGAAAAACACGGTTTTTGCATCTTCAGAACTGTTCTTGAGCATAGAAAGAACATGGCACACCTTTTTTAGACTTCCCAAATGTTTTTATTATTTGCACCGCATTTTGTTTTGGTTTTTAGAAATACTAGCCTTTTTTTTTATGTGCGGCTTTTTTGGCAGAAACATGCATGGGTCGTAAGCCATTTTTTTAATTTGAAAAAGTAATAAAATAACACTGTGAAAAATAACAACTGGAGATGGGGTGATGGTACCCCTGATCCATCACAAATGTTAACAAACACACTTTCTTTGGGGGCTCAAATGGGTATCTTCAACAAGATCCCATGGCTAGGGTAAACATGTGCTATCTGCCATCATGGGGGATCAATGGTCGTGCTTTGGGGCTGTAAACCCTTCCTCTCCCCTACTTGAGGAGGGAGGAAGAGGTTGCACCCCCAAAACAGGGACATAGATATCCTGTGACGGCAGATAGCACATGTTGAGTCTTCAGTGTGTGCATCTTCACATTTGGGATGTTGGAAATCCCTGAGATAATGTCAGACGCAGAACAAAAAACACAAAAGGGGGGGTTCACACTATTCTCCCCAAAATATCTATCATGTTTTTATATTTTTGCTCAATCACAATCATTCTCTTTCTCATAATGTCCATTTCGCTACTGCATTCCATGATTTCCTGAATGATTATTTTGACGCTGGCACTCGAGAATGGCGGATTTGGACTTCCTGACACACCCCCACGTTCAGTCCCTAAAACAAAAAAAAAGGTTTTACACTAGGCAGTCCTACATCTGTATTTACCTTGAAGTTGTGGTGACAGACACTGACCTGTTGTGCTGATAAGCTCCACCTCTCCTTCCTCCACCTCCCCTTCCTCCACCTCCGCTTCCTCCACCTCCGCTTCCTGAACCTGCTGATCTTGGTCTGCTTTGGGAGCTTCGGGGATTTTCTGTGGTGTTGGGTTACTCGTCTCATGAGCATGGTGTCCTCCCACTCTCCTCTCCCCTATGGGAATTTACAACAAAATGTATACTTTAGCACACAGACTTTTTTTAGGCCTGAAAAGGGATCCTCAATGTGTTGAAGTGGGGTACAACTGATATTTGGCCCTGAGTTCCAACATGAACATATGTGATTTTGCAAACTCAACAAAGCAACATGTTATTTCTGAGGACACTCACAAATACACTTGGATAACCACCAAGGTATCCACTGGACCACCTGTGTGTGACACCGTTAAGAAATTTGGTCGTGTGGCCCAGAGTATAGTATCTTTCTGAAGAACAAAAAAGAGTACACAACTGTTGGAGTGTCATCTCCTTTACCCAGAATACAGTTTTACAACACATCATCTAGCCAACAATGTGTAGATAAACATTGTTGAAGTAAAATGAGGCATGCCCACATGTAGTTTACGTGGATATGTGCCAAACATGTTTGGGGGAAGAGCAGCAAGTTATTGGTCAAAACATTGTCCAAATAAGTGGACTCTCCACTCAACATAAAAGATGAGATTTCAAAATGTGAACCCAGTCAAGACAAGCACATGGTGCAAAACATGGAAGAATACATATTACAATGTGAAAGAACACAGTAAAATTGTTTACTTTTTTCTATGCTTTTTATAAGCTTCCTATACTGCTCCGGCTCCCTGAGCTTAAGGTGTGACCACATTTTACGGAGTTGTTCAATTGGATCTCCTGACCACATATTTTTTATAGAGAGTCTTTGCAACTTTATCCATAATTTGTGACTTCCGGAGATTAGGGGTGTCGTATGGGCCATGCTTGCCGTCGTAATCCTTCCTCCGCAGAATGTCCACCATCTCCGCCATCTCAGAAAAAGACATATTAGTCGCCTTGTATCTTTTTTTACAGGATCGGGACGTTTCCGCCTCCGGGCTTTCCTCGTCGGTAATTTCAAGGAAAGAAGCCACCTGTGTCTGCGACATGTCGCCGTCTCACACTGTGCGCCAATCGTTAAGGGGCGGGGAAATGCAGAAAAAGTCCGTCATTGGCGGGCGACGAGGGCGGAGTTACACGCATGCGCAGGGTATAAAAAGGGGAAAGAAGTTATTAGGGATGCGCGGAGTAAGGACGACCGGAAGTGAACCCACAAAGTGAACAAAGGTAAGAAGGGAACTCGTGCCTGCAGTGGCATATTAATGGGTCATGATTGTAAAGGGCAATATTGTGATAATTTGAGGAGAATCAATTCTGATCCTTTTTTTTTTGTACTTGCTGATCCTAATAGATGCATAAACTAAGAGAGCCGGAGGTGATGCTTGTTTTTATTGAAAAGTATAAGGAACAGCGCAACCTTTGGGAGCTGAAACACCCTGCGTATCACAAAAGTGATGTACGACGGGCAACTATTACCAAATTAGCCGAGGATATGAAGCCATGGATCCCAGATGCAGACTACACTATGATCAATAATAAAATTAACAACCTGCGCAATTCTTATAAAAAAAATTCAAGGAAGTGCGCCAGTCCAAGAGATCAGGAGCAGCAGCCGACAATGTAGTAAAGCCCAAGCTGTGGTACTACAGACATCTTCAATTTCTGGATGACCAGATCGAGGCCAGGGAATCTATTTCCAGCCTTCCCTCAACCCTTCCTTCCACCCTTCCCTCCAGCGTTCCTTCCACCCTTCCCTCCACCCCTGCAGAGGCGGAGGAGGAGCCTCCCGAGCTAGAAGAGCCAGATCTTCACATCTTCAGCCCGGTATAGTATTTTTGATGCTAATTATTGTCCACTAAGTAATATGGAGTTGAACTGTTTGGCTTAGCCATAAATGATCCCACCCCCCCCCCTCCAAAATAAAACAGTAATGAGTTCAAAATTGTGTGTGATTGATTCCTCAAATAATAGAAATCTACTTTTTATTTTATAAACAGGATAAGGCAAGCAAGGAGGAAGAGGGTCAGGAGTGTGACAGGCAGGAGGAGGCAGGGCCAAGTGGGACTCAGCAGGTCCCCAGGCCTAGTGGCAGCACCGTCTCCCAAGTGGCTCCCCTCCATGTCAGACCGCCAAAACAACGGCGGATGACACAAGTGGAGGAGGAGTCACTAAAGATGATTCAGGAGGCTGCTGCCATTATGAGGGCCCCCCTCAACCCTACGGAGGGGTTTAGCACCTATCTGGCGGATAAGCTGCTCAGAATGGAGGCGGGACAACGGGCCCTCTGTGAGCATCTCATCTATATGGCCGTACACATGGGGGCGAGGGGGCTGCTGACTGAGGACACCCATATCTCACATCAGCCCAATCCCTCTCCTCCTTCTCCTCCTCCTCCTGCCACATCACCACCCACAGTGGCCCAGCCTGCAAGGGTGCGTGGACGGGGCCGTGGAGAGAACGCTGCAGAGAGGCGTGGAAGGAAGGCTACAAGAAAGAGCAGGAGGTGATTCCCTGGCCTCGAGCTGCTCATCCAGAAATTGAAGGTTGATGGAGTACCACAGCTTGGGATGATGTATGTCTTTGGCTGCTGCTCCTGATTTCATGCTGTTGTTGATTTTATTATTGATCATAGTCAGGTCTGCATTTGGGATCTAATGACTTTATATTCTCTGCTAATTTGGGAATAGTTGCCCTTCGGTTTTTGTTTGTTTTTTTCCAAAATAAAGGGAAATTTGATTACAGCCAACCTACATGCCTGATGTGTTTTTTTGAGAAGTAGCAATAAGATTGCATAAATACAATGTGTAATTAAGAACAAGGGACACCAACCTCCATGATTTTTCTAAAATTAAATATTATGTTGTTCTGAGAAATTGACACACCAAAAAATGCACAACAAATTTTAAGAGTCAAAAAACATAAAGGTGTAATTTGGGAGGTCGGCCTTGCAGAATTTTAATAATTATTCCGAAGATCACTAGAAAAAAGAAAGACATACATTTGTCAGAACTCAGGAGAAAGTTCTGCTGCCAAAATGACATTTTAAAGACCGTTCTAAAGCAACAAAACATGCGCTGCATTAAACGAAGCAATAACTTGCAGAATGACGAATGTGCTCTCTCCATTAGGAACGCTAGTTTTACAAGAACGAGCGCTCCCGTCTCCTAATTCAGTCTGAGCATGCGTGGGTTTTTAAACCGATGGACTTGCCCATAGACGATCGAAAATTACCATCGGTTTTTTATCCATCGGAAAAATTTAAAACAAGTTCTATTTTTTCCATCCGATGGAAAAAAGACCGATGGATACCATACACGATCGGTTGGTCTGATGAAAACCATCCATCGGACGGTTTTCATCAGTTAAACCGATCGTGTGTACGGGGCTTTACAGTGATAAATTTTTGCAACTAGACATCCTTAGTCTTCCACCTAGCAATATTAAACCCATAAGACCATCCTATGAATGCACTCACATACAATGATGCAGAGAGCAGCACTGTATATTATTATTATTATTATACAGGATTTATATAGTGCCAACAGTTTGTGCAGCGCTTTTCAACATCAGGGAAGATAGTACAGTTACAATACAATTCAATACAGGAGGGATCAGAGGGCCCTGCTTGTTAGAGCTTACAGTCTAGAAGGGAGGGTTAAGTGGAACTGGAAGCCTATCCTACCCATACTGGAATTAAGTGTGGGTAGGATAGGCTTCTCTGAAGAGGAGGGTTTTTAGGGATCCTCTAAAAGCTAATAGAGAAGGAGATAGACGGACAGATTGGGGTAAGGAGTTCTATAGGCTTGGAGAGGCTCTGGAAAAGTCCTGGAGACGAGTATGGGAGGAGGTGATGAGAGAGCTAGAGAGCAGGAGGTATTGTGAAGAACGAAGAGAACGATTAGGTTGGTATTTAGAGACTAGGTCAGTGATGTAGCTGGGGGCAGAGTTGTGTATGACTTTGTAGGTAGTTGTTAGTATATTGAATTTAATTTGTTGGGCGAGCGGAAGCCAGTGGAGGGATTGACAGAGAGGAGTAGCAGAGACAGAGCGGTTGGTAAGGTGGATGAGTCTGGCAGCAGCATTCATGATGGACTAAATGGGGGATAGAGTATGCCGAGGTAAGCCAGTGAGATGGGAGTTGCAGTAATCGAGGCGAGAGATGACCAGGGAGTGAATTAAAAACTTAGTGGTGTCATTGGTTAGAAAGGGGCGCATTTTGGAGATGTTGCGGAGGTTGAGGCGGCAAGATTTGGACAGTGATTGGACGTGGGGCTTAAAGGAGAGTTCAGAGTCCAGGACTACTCCTAGGACCTTGGCATGTGGGGATGGGCTTATGGTTGTGCCATCAATTTTGACAGAGAGATCCGGGAAAGAGGCACGCGGGGGAGGAAAAATGATAAGTTCGGTTTTGGATAGATTGAGTTTGAGGAAGTGGTGTGACATCCAAACTGATATATCTGATAGAAAATTAGTGATACGTGAGGAGAATGAAGGAGCGAGTTGAGTGGCAGAGAAATAGATTTGAGTGTCGTCAGCGTAAAGATGGTATTGGAAGCCGTGGGAGGGTATAAGCTGACCCAGGGAGGAGGTGTAGATTGAAAATAGGAGGGGTCCAAGAACAGAACCTTGGGGGACCCCAACAGAGAAAGGAAGAGGAGAGGAGGAAGTAGAATTGTAAATAACACTAAAGGTGCAGTTGGATAAGTAGGTAGAGAACCAGCGCACGTAGGGATGAGCCGAACACCCCCCGGTTCGGTTCGCACCAGAAACTGCAAACGGACCGTAAGTTTGCGCGAACTTTAGAACCCTATTAAAGTCTATGGGACACGAACGTTCAAAATCAGAAGTGCTAATTTTAAAGGCTAATATGCAAGTTATTGTCCTAAAAAGGGTTTGGGGACCCGGGTCCTGCCCCAGGGGACATGTATCAATGCAAAAAGACGTTTTAAAAACGGCCGTTCTTTCGGGAGCAGTGATTTTAATGATGCATAAATTGAAAAAAAAAAGTGAAATATTCCTTTAAATATTGTACCTGGGGGGTGTCTATAGTATGCCTGTGAAGTGGCACGTGTTTCCCGTGTTTAGAACTGTCCCTGCACAAAATTACATTTCTAAAGGAAAAAAAGTCATTTAAAACTGCTTGCAGCTTTAATGTAATGTCTGGTCAATATGGATGAAAAAAATGGCATGGGTACCCCCCCCCCCCCCCAGCCCATTACCAGCCCCGTTGGGTCTTGTATGGATTTAGGTGTACACTGTGCAAAGGACACTAAAGCAAAATACTGCAGCTCCCTGCCTGTATTTGTATCAGAACACCAGCAGTTGTATTCAGGTAAGCTTTTGGTGCACACTGTGCAAAGGACACTAAAGCAAAATACTGCAGCTCCCTGCCTGTATTTGTATCAAAACACCAGCAATTGTATTGAGGTAAGCTTTTGGTGCACACTGTGCAAAGGACACTAAAGCAAAATACTACAGCTCCCTGCCTGTATTTGTATCAGAACACCAGCTGCCCTGCCCTATAAAAAACACACCAGTTCTGGGTTTGCTTTTCACAAGAAGCATTGCCTGATGTGAATGATGCCTCGCACAAAAGAGCTCTCAGAAGACGCACGATTATGATTTGTTGACTTGCATAAAGCTGGAAAGGGTTATAAAAGTATCTCCAAAAGCCTTGCTGTTCATCAGTCCACGGTAAGACAAATTGTCTATAAATGGAGAAAGTTCAGCACTGCTGCTACTCTCCCTAGGAGTGGGTGTCCTGTAAAGATGACTGCAAGAGCACAGCGCAGATTGCTCAATGAGGTGAAGAAGAATCCTAGAGTGTCAGCTAAAGACTTACAAAAGTCTCTGGCATATGCTAACATCCCTGTTAGCGAATCTACGATATGTAAAACACTAAACAAGAATGGATTTCATGGGAGGATACCACAGAGGAAGCCACTGCTGTCCAAAAAAAACATTGCTGCACGTTTACAGTTTGCACAAGAGCACCTGGATGTTCCACAGCAGTACTGGCAAAATATTCTGTGGACAGATGAAACCAAAGTTGAGTTGTTTGGAAGAAATACACAACACTACACCAACATCAAAACCTCATCCCAACTGTGAAGTATGGTGGTGGGGGCATCATGGTTTGGGGCTGCTTTGCTGCGTCAGGGCCTGGACGGATTGCTATCATCGAAGAAAAAATGAATTCCCAAGTTTATCAAGACATTTTGCAGGAGAACTTAAGGCCATCTGTCCACCAGCTGAAGCTCAACAGAAGATGGGTGTTGCAACAGGACAATGACCCAAAGCATAGAAGTAAATCAACAACAGAATGGCTTAAACAGAAGAAAATACGCCTTCTGGAGTGGCCCAGTCAGAGTCCTGACCTCAACCCGATTGAGATGCTGTGGCATGACCTCAAGAAAGCGATTCACACCAGACAACCCAAGAATATTGCTGAACTGAAACAGTTCTGTAAAGAGGAATGGTCAAGAATTACTCCTGACCGTTGTGCACGTCTGATCTGCAACTACAGGAAACGTTTGGTTGAAGTTATTGCTGCAAAAGGAGGTTCAATCAGTTATTAAATCCAGGGGTTCACATACTTTGTCCACCTGCACTGTGAATGTTTACATGGTGTGTTCAATAAAAACATGGTAACATGTAATTCTTTGTGTGTTATTAGTTTAAGCAGACTGTGATTGTCTATTGTTGTGACTTAGATGAAGATCAGATCACATTTTATGACCAATTCGTGCAGAAATCCATATCATTCCAAAAGGGTTCACATACTTTTTTTTGCAACTGTACATGTATTTGCACATGTGTGCAAATGAAAAACCCTGTTTTTAACATGAACTGTTAGACAGGATAATTTGGTTTGTTGGCTCTCAGGAAGAGGCAAGTCCTCAAAATGCATCAGTCTGTTGGATTTCCAATTGTCCTATCACCTGATATGATGCATCGTGGACTGGAAGTTTTTATTTTTATATGACAAGCTTTGATGTTTCTGCCAGTTTTTGAGTATAATACTTATCACCTTTTTTTTAATTTAAGCTATATTTTGATGCCAGTGCACCCTCTGTTTTGTTTTATGGTTGCAGTGTTTCCAGAATTCCCCAGTGTAGCGCCCCCCAATATTGGGGGGCGCTATGTGTAGATTTAAGGGTGGTCTGAGACAGTAATTGGGCTCAGACCAATTGATTGTTCTGGATTTGCTTCTGCTCTGGGTGTGATACTGCCTGGCAGTAGTGTTCCCTGTCTGCCTGTAGGTGTCACTGTCATCACCAGCATAGGTTGAACTACAGGGGGTATCACAACACCTTGGGTGTTCTTTCTCGGCAGCCATACAGTGGGCGTGGTCTACCCGCTGTGCATGCTGGGAGAGGGTACATAAGGAGCAGACGCCATTAATTGGGGTCCTGTTCTGGGGTTCCGCCCTGGGAGCCCACCCATCGGTGTGCACCTCGTGGCCCTCATGGCACACTCTGACAACAGAAGCCTTGGAGGTAGTTTGCAGACCCAACAAAACCAGCCGGTCCCTTAAGTGGGAGTAAGTGCTACACGTGGGGGCTCATCCAGGATTTACGGTTACCTCTCGCAATTGAATTATTCTCTATATGTTTGAAAAAGTCGGCCATTGAGGAAATTAAACTGTGTTTTTCTTTTGGAACGAGAGGAGGGGTTAAGGGGCACAGAACTGTGTTTTTCTAACTGCGTAGTTCGTGGGCGGATCCAAAGGAAGAAAAGCATGCGAGTTACATGCAGGAAGAGAAAAAATAAAAGGGGGAGGAGTTCCCGCCACGTGATTGGATCAATTGAGAGGAGCAACATGTCTGCGTTCCCATGGACCTCAACTTTATCGGGACCCTGGATGTTCCCAACGCCTACTACCATGGACATTGCTCCACTTACAGCCCCACTCACGAATACGGGGATCCGGCTCAAGCCCCGGGACCGCCTCGCTTTATACACCTGCCGAGATGCGGAGACCCTGGGCATGCTCTGTCCTACATGCGGTGGACTGGCTGTGCAGCTGCGGCCGTTCGGACAATGTTTGTCCTGTGGGGAATTCTTGTTTGAAGTGGACCAGCCCACCGAATCGCCCCGGGCCTACCGGGTAAATTGTGTTACAGGCGTCGTTACTTCAGAGGAAGACGTCTATGCCCCTACAGCTGAACCCACGCGCATCGCATTGGCTGCCACGGAGGTGACCGAAGAGGATGCCTCTGCCGCTGCAGAGCCATCGGCGGACACCGCAGCAGACGCTGCCTCCGCCACTACCGAAGTTCATATCCCCCCAACAAAATGGAAGGTGGGATGTGTCAAGGCCTCCCGCGGCCGCGGTCGAAGCCTGCCCCAGCGCCTGCCGGAACCGGACTTTAAAAGCAAGGAGATGCCCGAGAAGTCCACGTCAGGGGACGGTAAGGAGGCTGGGGGAAAAGTGTCTGTAAATGCCAGGAATTACCTGCCTGCTGAAGAGGTAGATTCCTTGGATATTGACTCGTCATCCGATGTTGGGGATGATGTGGAGATAGACGAGATCTTCCTCGCAAAGGGATGGGACAAGAGGAAAAATGTTGTCTCAATCCGCAGCCTTCGAGAGGGATCGCCCATGAGCTCTGGGGAAACCACACCCCGGGTGGAAGTCCCCGCTTTTGACAGAGAAGGCTATCGCTGTGACAAATGAAAGACTCTCACCACAGCCTGTTACGGCTTTGGTCCGGAAGTCCCCGGATTCGTATGTAATGCCTGAAGCAGGAGACCCTGCAACTCTGCCTAAACTTGCTCGCCTGCAGCGGATCCTTATGAAAAGAGTGGCTGGTGAGTACGGCTTGGAGTACCCCTATGTACCCAAAGAACTATTATTTGAAATTGAGGCCTGTCGTAAGCGGTGGTACGGGGAAGCTATCTGGGACCACCTTAAAGTGCCCAAGCCGTACAGGAACTTTGCCCACTCAGCTGCCATGACAGATCGGTTCAAATGTTGCCGCAGGGACTGGAACTATGGTCGGCACATCCACGCTGACCGAGTGGTGATTTGCTGCCCGGGAACAGATGATGTGACTTATTTTGTAACAACTTTGGACAAGCAGTGGAAAGCAGTTACCCTCCAAGTTTTTACCTTTTAAAAAAAAACTTAAAAGACAGGAGCTTGATTTTTGCTTTTATATCCTGTCCCTTTACGGGTGAATCAAATCTTGGATCAAAGTGACTTTGCCCTCTGCTAAAAGAGGATGTCTGCTCCTAATGAGGAAAAGACGAGAGTATGTTTTTTTTGTTTTTCTTCTCTCCAAAAAAGGGACAGTTTTCCCGCTGAGCAAACTTTGGGTTAGATAGTTAGTATGTTATGGTGAGGAAACGCCGTGATCAACAGTGGGATGCTCAGTGTGTTTTGTTGCAAACCCCTGCGTGGCCATTAAAGGACGTTAAGATTCTGCTAACACTAGGTGGCAGTGGTCTGCAGGAATGAAGAGACTGTAGTGATAATATGGCACTTAGAATTAGAAAACCTTTTTATGCTAGGCTTAGCATTAAGAAAACTTTTGTAGAAGGAAACTGCTTCCTCTCGGGGAAACAGTCTGCTTCTTTTGTAGGATAAGATGTGAGTAGTGGTTAGGATGTTTGCTGTTTCTATGTGTATTGTTTGTGATTTCTTGCAGGTACCAGAAGCTACTATCAAGACCACCGGAGAATGGGGTGGGATAGATAGTCAGTAATGGGTGGAGTGTATTTTTTTTTTACATGTCTGGAGATTTAATGTCATGTGTGTGTTTTCTCTCTTCTTTTCTTTCTCCTTTACCAAAATATTTTTGGTTCAGGTACCAGTTTTTTTTTTTTGTAAGGATTGAACGATTTTGATTTCCTCAGCCACTGGGGACAGTGTCTTTTTTCTAGGAGGGGGTGTGTGTAGCACCCCCCAATATTTGGGGGCGCTATGTGTAGATTTAAGGGTGGTCTGAGCCAGTAATTGGGCTCAGACCAATTGATTGTTCTGGATTTGCTTCTGCTCTGGGTGTGATACTGCCTGGCAGTAGTGTTCCCTGTCTGCCTGTAGGTGGCACTGTCATCACTGGCATAGGTTGACTACAGGGGGTATCAACACCTTGGGTGTCCTTTCTCGGCAGCCATACAGTGGGCGTGGTCTACCTGCTATGCATGCTGGGAGAGGGTACATAAGGAGTAGACGCCATTAATTGGGATCCTATTCTGGGGTTCCGCCCTGGGAGCCCACCCGTCGGTGTGCGCCTCATGGCCCTCATGGCACGGGGTGCATGTGTGTGTTTTGGCCCTGGGCACCTTTAGCCCGAGTCTACATCGCTGCATGATAGGCCCAGCTCTGCTGGCTGAGGCCTATACTTTTCAAAAGGATCCTCAGCTACCCACCTGAGGGAAGCCACACTTAGGGAAGGAGACCAGGGGAGGATCTGCCCGGGAGGAGACTAGCGATGGTACTGCTGTCTCGGGAGGAGGCCTGGAGCTCACCTAAGGAAGGATCCATCATTACAAGCCCTGCAATATGCCAATCCGGCTTAAAGGTTCTTCACTATTGCTTGGCTGGGAGGTTCGGGACTTTTAACAATCCTGTGGCAGAGGATAAATGATCGTATCCCTAAAAAGATTGATTTGTGCATCATTCCGGCTGCTAGGACCACTAAACGGGACTATCCGGGTGAGCAATACCCACTCAGGCTTGAGTGGCGACTATTGGGACTTTAGTGTTGCGTGCCTGAACCTTCCCCTGTGTTTCTCTCGTTTCCTACTTTCCTCTAAAAGTTTTCCACTTCAGCAAAGTAAAATAAAGCTTGACTGTTTGGGTTTTACATTGTGTGGACATTGGCCTTTCTAAAGACTTTTCTCACACCCTGGCAATGGAAGCCTTGGAGGTAGTTTGCAGACCCAACAAAACCAGCCGGTCCCTTAAATGGGGGTAAGTGCTACACCAGCATTAGGAGGGCAGCAAGGCAAGACATATCAAGGAAAGCCAGGATGGGAATATAGACAACTGTTATCTCTGAGCCCACTCTCAAGTGTAGGAGATTTTGTGTTTGTTATAAATTCGGTTTGTTGCAGGCTGGCTGGTTAGTTAAAGAGGACCTTCAGTAATTTTTCATCTATTAAATCTTCTGTCCTTGTTGTTTTACCTTTGGATAGTAAAATGTTTTTCTTCTGCCAGCAAATACCTTATACAGCCCACTTCCAGTTTCTTGTCTGGTCATTAGCCTAGGCTTATGACATCATGTACAGCTTTCTCTCACACTCTCATGAGAGTTTCCCAGGAAGGGAGGGGGTGAGTCATAAGAGGGCCAATGAGAGTTGCAGAGCTGGAGGTGTGCCTCTGTGTGTGTGTGTGTGTGTGTAAATTCAGGAAGTGAACAGGCAGTAGCTTCAGCTGCCCACAGTTAAAATGGTTGCAGCCAGACTTAGTGGAGGGAGATTTCTGCAGCATATTTGGCAAGGACAGAATCACAGTATATATAAAATAATATGCAAAGTGGTTGGAGGGAAGCTTCATAATGGCAAAGATGTTTTTATTACAAATTATGTGAGCAGACTGCAGTTCCTCTTTAAGCTAGGAATTTTTGTTTGTTGTTATTTGACTCTGGTGACACACTGGGATTTTCTCACTTTGCAGGGATTTTCCTCTCACTTCCTGTCTTGGATATGGGACAGAAAGTTAAGGAAAATCTCCCCAATGGTACACAGAAACCCAAAAAACTGACAGGAGTTACATCTCTCCCTTGAGATGGGTATGAAACTACAGCCTTTAAGAAAAAAAAAACCTGCAAGCGAATGGCATAATGTGCTACTATGCATCACATACTAGCACATTATGAAATACTTACCTTAGAATGAAGCCCTCCAGTGGCGCGCTGTCACCGCTGACAGGGCTTCCATCTCCACCCAATCTTCCTTCCAGATTCACGAGTGGCCGAGTCGCAATGACTTCACTCCTGCACATGTGTTCAGGAGTCATGGCCATGGCACAGAGCTCTAAAGGGACGGCATTCCCTTCAGAGCAGTTCATTCAGAGCCCATGTGCCGACAATGTTGCCGGCTGCATGCAGTGTGAATATCGCCTAAATGAAGATATTTACTGTACCTACAGATAAGGCTTATTATACAGTAGGCCTACCTATAGGTGCATGTTAATAAAAAAAAGACTTTACTTTCACTTTAAGCCGGCCATAGATGGAGAAATGTCTCTCCTGCAACCACAGTCAGTGTTGATGGAGGAATCCCTCCCATGGAACTATTGTGTTCTCCTGGGGGGGGTGGGGGGGGGGGGGCTGTCCTAGCTGGGAGAACACACAGTCATTTATTGCTAGTGGCACAAAAAAAATCGATAAACTTGGGTACAATCAGCCTGCCCATACATGGTTTGATTTTTTTGGGCCGGTCTTTGGCCAGGTTTACGCTATCCAAGATAAAAAAAGAAAAAGGTTTTTCATTTAATTACACTTTAAATGCCCGCCCTCCCAGCAGCACTCACCCACCTTTTGGTCACTTCCCCACTGCTCCATTCAGTTGCCAGGAGTAAATAAAGGAATTCACAGGTAGGCTCCATGCCACATCAGTTTAAGCTTACATTAGGCTAATGACTGTTGCTGCCTGAAAGCGCTGAGCTAGTCACCAAGCATCAGCGCTATCACAAGAGAAGTACTAAGTGTTTCTACCCTTCCTGACAATTAATGGGCCAGCAAAGAAAATGTAACTACGTGCTGCCGGGGAGGGGGACATAAAAACAAAACCTGTGGCTTCACCCTGCATGATGGGAAATCTTTTCAATGGGTACACCTCTTTCAGTGACACCTGTCTAAAAGGGGATTTCCCCTCACTTTAGAGCAGGGGTCTCAAACTGGTGACCCTCCAGCTGTTGCGAAACTACAAGTCCCATCATGCCTCTGCCTATGGGAGTCATGCTTGTAACTGTCAGCCTTGCAATGCCTCATGGGAACTGTAGTTCTGCAACAGCTGACAGGCCCCCAGTTTGAGACCCCTGCTTTGGAGACATTTCTATCACTCCTATTTGTATTTGCAGGTCAGTAAGTGGAGGGAAATCTATTGAATGGGATACAGCAATCAAAAATAGAGAAAATTTGACAAATGTTTTAACCATGCTCTATTACAGAGGTAGGCAACCTTGGCACTCCAGCTGTGCTGAAACGACAAATCCCATCACCCCCCTTCTCTTGGGAGTGATGCCAAAGCGATCCACTATGGATGGCTTTTCAGAGGCTAACACCAGTGTAAATGAGCCCCTATTGGTGTATTGGTAAACTATGTCACTCTAGCAGATCAAATATAAGGACCTTTCTTACTGATGTGTGACCAGCTTTTGCCAAACGAAGGTTTGCCCTGAAATAACACATTTTTTGATGTTCAATCTGATTATTTGATTTGCAATCTCTATATACCTTATGTCTATGGATACCTTTGTGCCAGACACACTTAAATGGCTATATTTAAGTAAGTTCAAGCATCTTCAACCAGTTTTTGGTAAAGAAAAATTGTATAAATGCCACTAAGTTTCTATTAAAGTAGATGTAAACTCATTCTCATCCTTTCTAAACTACTGCCATAGTGGTTATCTATAAGGATATACATGGCTCCTGCATGTATCCTTACCTGTCAAATGTCTCCACTCTGTCTGTTAAGCCTCGTACACACGACCGAGTTTCTCGTCGTTAAAAACACGTAGTTTTTCTCGACGAGATTCTTGTTAACCTTGACGAGTTTCTCGTCAAGCTTTCCATGCGTACACACTGACAATTCCAAATCTCGTCGTTGTTCTGCGCGGTCACGTCCAGCACGTACGACGGCAGTATAAAGGGGAAGATCGATTTCCCTGGCGCCACCCCTTGGGCTGCTTTTGCTGATCTCGTGTTACCGCGTGTGAAGTAAAAGTTTGGGAAGAGACGATTCGCGCTTTTCAGTCTTCGTGCTTTCAGTTCGTTTTCTGCGGTTCAGTTTGTGCTTGTGGGTTCGTATCTTGTCTTTCAGGGCGTGTAGGCAGGTCATATCTGTTTTACAGTGCGTTCTTGCCCGTTCGTTTCTGAATTTCAGTTCGTTCTTCATAGGCCTTGCTGTTCTAAAGTGCGTTCTGTTTAGTACGTTCTGATAAGACGACCGTTTCCTAGCCATGTCGCGGGTACGTTCTCGTCATCGAGTTCGTGCTGTGCGGGCGCTTGGTGTTGGTCTGCTTGTTTTGGACCAAGACGAGTCCATGAACGGGGTGAGGAAGAGTTCATGGACCAAGAATTGGTTGCTCCAGCGGGACCAATTCTGCCATATGCCTCTGCTGCGGGAGATCGTCGAGAATAATCCTGAGGACTACAGGAATTTTCTGCGGATGTCTGACCCCGTTTTTCAGCATCTGTTGGCTTTGGTGTCCCCCTATATTACCAGGCAGGACACCGTTATGCGGGAAGCCATCAGTGCTGAGCAGAGGCTCATCGCCATGTTACGTTACCTGGCGACAGGGAGAAGTCTTCAGGACTTGAAGTTCACGACAGGCATCTCCCCCCAGGCTCTGGGCCTCATAATCCCAGACACCTGTTCTGCCATTATCCAAGTCCTGCAGGAGGACTATATTAGGGTAAGTTTTCTCCATTAACATCACATTTTATGTATTTCAGGTATGATAATGTATTGTATTTCTTTCATCCTTCCCTAATTACCATGATTGTAATATGCTGAGAATGTCCCCTTTGTCCCCATGCATGCTGGAAGCTTTAAAATGGCCCTTTTTCTCCTCCATGCATATTTCCCTTCACTAACCTCTCCAGCAGTGGCGACTGCTGCTCCAAATGTTTGGGGGGCCACCCCCAAATTATAAATCTAAACTTCCTCCATTTTTGCGACTGTGCCTATTAAATGCCACCAGTTTGCCCCCTCCAATGCAGCCAGTTTGCCCCCTCCAATGCAGCCAGTTTGCCCCCTCCAATGCAGCCAGTTCCCCCCCAGCCCTGCACTTACCTTCTTCTGGTCAGCGCCATCCTTTTTCTGTCCTTGATGTCTTCTCCTGCCCTCGATGTTGCATCAGCCAATCAGGTTACCGGTAAACAGACTTGGTGAACATGATTGGCAGAGGAGCCTGTCAGTGTTTACCCAAGGAATGCCCCCCCTGCATCCCCTGGTTAACTTTTATGAAGCCAATTACATCCCTCAGTCTGTAATCGCCAAGGCTATTTGCCCCCTGGCTCTGATAGGCAATTTTCACCCCAAAAATGCCGCAGTTATTCATATGGCCGTCGCTCAACAGGGGGCCATCCACCTGAATAGTGGGCGGCATTGACAATACATAGGTTAATGCAAGGCATGAACCTATGTATTGTTCTGAGTGACGGGCGCAGGAGAGAGGGGGCAGCGCTCCAGCGCCCACTCTGGACGCACCGCCACTGCAATGCTATCCTGTGGCCAAACACACCTACCCCCCCAAAAAAATGATTATAATGGACCATCAGAGGGGGTGATGAATATGATCCTTGATCCTTCCATTATACTTTTAAAAAACACATTAAATGGAGATTTTGATTGATGTTGGGCTCGAATGTATTTTATTTTAATCTGCTTGCAATGTTATGTGCAAAAGTACTAATATTTTGGTATCTTGTTTGACTCCACAGCTTCCTTCCACGCCACAGGAATGGCAGACTGTGGCATCGGAGTTTGCCACGCGGTGGGACTTCCCCAACTGCGGTGGAGCCATTGACGGGAAGCACGTCCGCATCGTGCCGCCACCCCGTTCTGGGTCCTACTTCTTCAATTACAAGGGGTTTCATAGCATTGTGCTGATGGCGGTGGTGTCAGTATGGTATGAATTCCTCTATGTGGATGTGGGGAAGAATGGCCGGATGTCCGATGGGGGATCCTTCATCCAGACGGAGTTTGCCCTCCGTCTCCAGAGTGACGACCTTGCATTGCCACCGGATGCAGTGAATGTTGAAGGACTCCCCTTTGTTTTTTTGGCTGATGAAGCCTTCGGACTCGGACCGCACCTCATGAGGCCATTTCCCCAGAGGACCCTGACCCCAGAGAAGAGGGTGTTCAACTACCGGCTGGCCAGGGCCCGAAGAGTCGTAGAAAATGCCTTCGGGATAATGGCCAGCCGGTTCCGCCTTTTTATGACTCCTATTCACTTGGCGGAGTACAAGATAAACTATGTCGTTTTATGCTGCTGTGTGCTCCATAATTTTCTGAGCCGAAAATCCAGTAATTATATGGCCTCAATATTGCCTGAGGAAGGACTTTCATATGGCAATACCCTGCCGGACCTAGAATCTGCCCGTCCTGGCTTGCCCCCCCCCAAAATGCCCGTGAGGTTCGGGAGAAATATATAGAATATTTCACGGGTAGGGGGGCAATTCCTATGCCAGGCCATGTGTAAATATTCTTGGAGAAAGAACTAAATAAAAATCTGATTTAATCTTTTCACTTTTGTTTTTTCCTGTCTCCTAGTTTGTCTTAGTGCATTTGTAGTGCCAAGTGTTTTTTCCTTTAGTAAATACCAACCATTTCACTATGAACAACAAAAATATACACAAATAAGGTTATAGCGTATTTGAAAAAGAATGTTTGTGTTCAAAAATTTTACTCGGTGCACATTCACACACATGGTAAATAGAACAGTATGTATATTATTTTTTTTTGCTGGCCACAAACCGGCTTTTTTTTTTTTAAGAAAATACAAAAACATTAGTAGCATTCAACAAACTACAACATTGGATACCTCTTGGCAATATGAGACATTCAATTACCCAAAATATGTCTCTATCTGGCCATCCTAATATGGGGTATTGGCACCCCTGGCCAAGCCAAAATTTGAATATGCACACAATTTGAAGTCATTTTCAATTGGGATTTTTGACTCCTGATCCCTATTGTCAACATGTGCTATCTGCCATCAGGGGTGATCAATGGACGTGTTTTGGGGGTGCAACCCCTTCTTCAGTTCACCTACTTGAGATACGAGGAAGGGGTTGCACCCCCATAACACGTACATGGATATCCCCTGATGGCAGATGGCACATGTTGACACACTGTGTGCATATTCAAATTTTGGCTTGATTGATTGTCTAAAAGCTTCAAAAAGGGGGAAGAACAATCTCAAACAAAAAATGGGGGTTTTGATGCCTTATTCAATTCTCTCCAAAACATCTAGGATGTCTTTAAAGGTTTGATCCATCACATGAATTCTTTGCTTAATTCTGTCCAGTTCTGTGCTACATTCCATCACTTGCTGTATGATTCGTAGGGCACTGTCAGCAGAGAAACATGTACTTTCTTTCACCACAACATTTACATCCCCTATAAAAAAATACAAAAGGTATTATAACTCTGCAGGCCTACATCTCTTACCTGAAGCTGTGGTGACAGATACAGACCAGTTGTGGTGACCAGTTCCACCACGTCATCCACTTCTCCTTCCTGCACTTCTCCTTCCTCCACCTCTTCAACTTCCTCAACATCCTCAGATTGTGGGTCTTGGTGAGGTTGGGGTTGTTTAGAAGGTGTGGGGTTCCTGTGCTCCCTGGAGTGTTCTCCTCCCAGTCTTCTCTCCCCTATGAGAATCAAACAAAAGGTCTAGTTATCACACAGAAATTTTCTCTAAAAAATAAAAATGGATACATTGCTTGGAAGTGGGGTACAAGTGTCTATTTGGGCGGGATTTCAAGATGAAGACATTATTTAAAAAAAAAAAATTCTTTACTATTCACCTTTGGCTGTCAATTTACATACATGGAGGCACCACAAAAATTCACTGATGCACCTGTGTGGGGCACCCAAAAAAGGCGGTTCTGGTGGCCAACACTATAGTGCTCAAAAGTACAGATGTAGAACCAGCTGCTGAGTGTCCTCTCCTTTACACTGATTAAAGTTTGCATTTCATTCTCTTTACAAACACATCATCTAGCCAACAATGTAAGAACAACTATTGAATAAAAACAGGCAGCTGTGTAAATGATTTAAACCCTGTAAAATCAATAAAAATCGTGCATAGTGGCCGATTACTGTGCCAAACCAAGTTCTAACTATGACATTTTGTAAGGTACAATAGAAAAATGCAATAACATGGAGCAACATGCAAGTTGTGAAATACAATAATAGGAAAAATGGGGAAAAAGTACTTACTTTTTTCAAGCATTCTCTTAATGCTCCTTAACTGCTCCGGCTCCCTCAGTTTGAGGTCAGACCACCTCTTTCTGAGCTGCTCATTTGAGCGTTTCACCCCGAAATTCTTCAGACTTTTCACGACTTTCTTCATGATTTTGGCCTTCCTTCGATTAGGTTTGCTATACGGCCCATGCTTTGCGTCATAATCCGACTTTAGCAATATGTCCACCATCTCCGCAAATCTCCGCGTAAGACATATTAGATGCCTTGAATCTCCTCCTTAATCGTGACGTTTCCTCAGTCTCCGGGCTTGTCTCCTCCTCGTTATTTGAGGAATTAGCAGACACCTGCTGTGAATCTGCCATATCTGTCTGCGCGCCGAAAGAGAAGGGGCGGGGAAAAGATGTTACTTAGAACGTCATGGGCAGGTGACGTGTGCGGAGCGACGTGTGAGTAGTTTTACGCATGCGTGGTGTATATATAGCAAACACACATGTGACTATACTACGTTCGGTGTGCGGAGAGAGGAGTAAAAGTGACGGACGTGCGAACGAAGGTATGTGATTTTGTGACTTTGAGAAATTGGTGGCCTATACTGTCTAGAGAATGTTGGAGGATATATATGGTGACTAAGATTTACAGGAGGTTAGACTGTGCGACTCACATTTTTATTTTTTTTTGGTTTTTGGCTTGCAGACCCAAAATGAATGTCTTCATAAGTGACAAGGAATTCCTTGCGGAATTTATAGACCGGGTAAGGGAGCTGCCCGCTCTGTGGGAAACAAAAAAAAACGTACATAGAAAAAAAGGGGTAAGAAAAGCAGCGCTGGAGACCCTGCTCCCATTTGTGCATACCAAGGTGCCCACAGCAACAGCAAAACAGGTGGACACTAAAATTGGGAGCTTGAGAGGCACATACAGGACTGAACGCTCTAAGGTCCTGGCTTCTCAAAGGTCAGGAGCAGCAGCAGATGATGTGTATGTCCCGAATTTGTGGAACTACAGCAGGATGTCCTTTCTGGATGACCACATTGAGGCAAGGCCATCACTGTCCACTCTTCCCCCCAGACTTCCCTGCAGCCAACCTGAGCCTTCTCTGGAGCAAGAGGAGGCAGCCATCCTGGAAGAAGCCGATTTGGACACCTGGAGCCAGGTATAGTATTAAATGAAAATGTATTGTGAGAAAATTAATGCAGGAAAAATAAGTCAAGATGAAAATCCTAAACTATTTTGGGATACAAAAGTGAAATCAAGATCTATAGACATTAGTCTGCCATAAATTGGGGGCAAAATAGTCAATCTGATGTAGTCCTAAAAATATTTGTCTTTTCTCTTGATTTACATTCAAATTGCTACATTCATGATCTCAAATTTGAGTAAAAATAAGAAAGCAAAATATTAAACGATGTCACTTTTTCATATACAGGATGAAATCAGCCAGGAGGAGGGTCTGGAAACTGTCAGGCAGGAGGAGGCAGGGCCCACTGTGAGGCAGGAGGTGGCAGGGCCCACTGTGAGCCAGGAGGTGGCAGGGCCCACTGTGAGCCAGGAGGTGGCAGGGCCCAGTGGCAGACAGGAGGTGGCAGGGCCCAGTGGCAGACAGGAGGTGGCAGGGCCCAGTGGCAGACAGGAGGTGACCGGCACGAGTAGAAGCACAAGATCTCAGGTGCCTCCCATCCGCCTTCCGAAAAGAAGCAGGAGGGACAGGACCACAAGTGAGGCAGCAATGGCCCTTATTAGAGAGGCACATGCCACCCTCCAGGAGCCCACATCCCCTGAAGAGGCCATTGCCGGCCTAGTTGAGGCCAAGTTCAAGGTGATGAGCATGGAGCAACACCTCCTATGCGAGCCCCTGCTCATCACCTTGCTGAACAAGGGGGTGATGGAGAGAATTACCCCCAATACGGCCATATGTGAGGTCGCACAGCTATCACAACCTCAACCTCCACCTCCTCCTCCACCTCCACCTTCTTCTTCTGCGCCACCCCCTTCTCCTCCACCTCCTCCTCCACCTCCACCTTCTTCTTCTGTGCCACCCCCTTCTCCTCCACCTCCTCCTCCACCTCCACCTTCTTCTTCTGCGCCACACCCCTTCTCCTCCACCTCCTTCTCCTCCTCCTGACAGGAGTACCCCTCCAGTGGCCCAGCCTCCAGCCACACGCAGAAGGAAGGCTGCAGAGAAGGCTGCAGGAAAGGCTGCTAAGAAGACGAGGAAGTGATGGCCTTGCTTCATTGTGGTCGGACAGAAGGCAGCCTGTTGTAGTACCACAGACTTGGGACATGTATATCACCTGCTGCTGTTCCTGACCTCTGGGAGGCCAGCATCAGATTGTGCTCACAACTGTTGTGCTTCTCAAGCTCCCAATTTTAGTGTCCACACAGGGTTGATGTGCGCTCTGGGGTCCCATGGATGCACAAATGGCAGCAGGTTCTCCAGCGCTGCCTTCTATTTATTTTGTTCTAGACATGAATAAGTGTTTTTTTGTTTTAAGTTCATGTGTTTTTATAATAATTATTTATTTCCCTTTGGAGTAAGCAGATACATTTGAACACAAAAAAAAAGGGACAGATAACACCAAAAAAAATCAGTAAAGGTGTTCTTTAAAAAATATAGGGTGTAAACTTGACACAACTAAATTTAAAAAATAAAATGGGAGATCACTATCAAAACATCGACAAATTACAATTAACATCTGTCTAAAAAATATAAAACATTAAAATATTCTGAAAATCTTGCACGATATAATACAGCTAAATCTTCTTAAGAGCAGCATGAAAAAGGTTTAAAATAGATAGTCAGAACTCTGTGTGAATATCAGCAGCAAAACAAGTTCATTCGTTTTCATTATTGTAACATTCTAAAGAAGATTTAAATGCACAACATTTAAACGATGCAATAATTTACAGCGTGAGGAATGTGCTATCTCCATTACGAAGGCTTGTTTTACCAGAAGATGCGCTCCCGTCTCATACTCATACAAATCTGAGCATGCGCGCTTTTTGAAGAGTCGTAAAAGCATACACACGAACCATTTTCTCGTCGCAAAACAGGCCGACGAGAAACACGACGAGAAAATCTAGAATCAGGACGAGAAAATAGAGAGCAGGTTCTCTATTTTTCTCGTCGAAATTCACAGCAGTTTTCTCGTCGTAAAACCATACACACAAACGGTTTTCTCAACAATAAAGCTCTCTCTGCACTTTTCTTGTCGGTTTTGGACGAGAAACTCGGTCGTGTGTACGAGGCTTGAGACTCAAAAAACTGCAGATTCTGTGGGTGGGTCTGTTGTCTGGAGCTTAGTGGGTGGAGTCGTGATGTCAGTAGACTCCCTGTCCACCTCTACACTCCCCCTGTCAACATGCATTTTCTCCTGTGTATTTCTAAAGCCTCGTACACACGGCCGAGTTTCTCGTCTCAAAAAAAACTTAGTTTTTCTCTTGTGAAGCTTTCCTTGCATACACACTGGCAATCCAAAATCTCGTCGGTCTAAAAGCGCAGTGACGTACAACACGTATGACAGCAGTATAAAGGGGAAGTTCAATTCTCATGGCGCCACCCCTTGGGCTGCTTTTGCTAATCTCGTGTTGCCGCGTGTTAGTAAAAGTTTGGGAAGAGACGATTAGCGCTTTTCAGACTTCGTGCTTTCAGTTCGTTACAGTGTGACGAATGTGCTATCTCCATTACGAACGCTAGTTTTACAAGAAGGTGCGCTCCCGTCTCATACTTGAGTCTGACCATGCGTGGTTTTTGAAGACACGGAAAAGCATACACACGACTGGTTTTCTCGTCCAAAAACAGTCTGACGAGAATCACGCCGAGAAAAACCGAGATTCCGAAGAGAAAAAAGACCGCAGGTCGTCTTTTTTCTCGTAGAGATTTTGGACAATTTTCTCGACGAGAAAGCATAAACACGAACAGTCGTGTGTACGCGGCTTTACACTGAACTTCTGCTATGATCACTAACATCCAGTCAAAACCCAGAAAAGTCACCACATGACTTCAGCATGCCCAATCATGCTGAGGTGTGGAGCAGCCAATCCAGTGAGAGCTGGAGAAAAAAGGAGGAGGGGATCTGAAGTACACAGAATGCCTCTCTCATGCTCCTGCATGAGTAATGTAAATCACCTGTCACTCACAGCAAGGGGGGAAGAACTGACCCCTATTTCTTCATGTGTCAGCCTTTATCTCACTGGAAAAAGATAAGAAGACTGCTCAGAGCTGGATTAACTCTCCGTGGCAAGACTGGGCACAGATGACATGAGATCCTATACTGTATAAGGTGCAATCCTTAATTAAACAATAATAATTTTTGTTTACATACACTTTAAGGCCATGAAATGGTCGAATGTTTTTGTGGTATGTTTCTTCAAGCCATGCAGTTGTTTTTCCAATTGAAAGCTGGCAGAAATAGGTCAAAATTCCATGACAAATGCTGTGTGTGTAAGACACCGTACCAGAGCAAAGAGGGAACTCTAGCAGGGAGATCTGATCACCGGAGTCCATGAAGAATGTAAGACATCAGCGAACGATTCAACTGACATCTAATGATGTGGTCCCCTGTGACTTCTCTCACCTCCACTGTTCTTGAAAAGCTATTTATTATCGTTACCTGCAATGGTGACACTTACAAAGTGCACTGTCACCTTTCTGCTTAGTGACACGCAACAAACACAACATTCCCCTACAGCATGTAACCCTATATAATGCAATGCTAAGCGAGCCATTATTACAGCTAGGCATACATGAAAATGAACTGCTAATATAATCAGTTCCTGTGCGAAAATCTAATGTGTGCTCCATTTTTTGGAATATAAAGCGAATACAGATGTGATAAAACATAGTTACTGAACATCTAGAATATAAAATGGTCACTGTATATTCCCTTATTATCCTACTGCCAGCTACAACATGAAGACCTTTGTAAGCCGTTATTTAAACATTTTTATTGTTAACAGTTATATTTTCTGCTGAACAAAAAAAGTTCAGCTGGAGTTTAAAGTTTCACTAAAAGCTAAACTTTTTTATGTTGCCATTAAAAAAAGTTTTTGGCTTTAGATATACTTTAATTTTGAAAAGCATTCTTTATTCTAAATTGACCCTGTATAGGAATAACAGTATGGTCAATACCCTCTAGACCAGTGGTCTCCAAATTGTGGCCCTTTGCTTGCTTTTATCCAGCCCTTGGGGCACTATTTTTATCCAACATATTTTACCCCCCCCCCCCCCCCATTGACACCAATTAAAGGGAAGAATTTCTCCCAATGACACCAACAATGGGGCAGAATTCCTCCCAGTAACACCAAACATGGGGCACAATTCCTCCAGTTGACACCAAAGGTGGGGCATTGTTTATTCCCATTGACATCAGGACCTGTCCCCCTTAAGTCTGTTTTTAAATGTACTTTTCACACTGGGTATTGAAAGTTCACACAGCTTACCAAGGTTCACATTGCAAATTGAACCTTAAGGCTGGGTTCACACGGGAATTGGAGAGTGTAACCGGCTCTCGATGAAGCCGGTTCACACAGCTCCAGGGTGGCTGCGGTCCACATTTAAAAAAGGTCCTGTGCGTCTTTGGTTCTGATTCAGGTGTGAATTCAGGAAAAAAAATCGGACCTGATTCACACCTGAATCGGTGAACAGGGACGCACCGGACCCCCTACTGTGAACAGGGATAGACTGGGACAAAAATGTGGCCCTGGACTTCATCCAGACCGGCCCACTTTAATTTTGCAAACACGCACAAAAACAAGTGAACACGTGAACTGGGAGGGCTAACGTCATGCAGGAACATTGCCACAGCCTTATTGGCAGGAATTTCAGAAACCGGCATTGCTGCACAGCCATTGACTGCCTTTCAGCAATGCAGTGGCACTGAGGCTGAGTCGGGTTCTGCACTATGAAGTGAGGTGATGGGGAGTGCGGATGACAGGTTTCTCCCATACCGGCCAGCCAGACTAACCCCCCCCCCCCCCCCGGCCAGCCAGCCAGCCAAACCGATGGCCACCCAAGCCCCCCCTTCACTGGCCATTAGCCATTCTATTTTATTTCTCTTATAGACAGTACAGTGGTGCTCAAATTAATGGCTGTGCAAGCCATGCAGCCATTACTTTGACAAGCTGTCACTGAAACCGGTGTTCTATCAAAAAATGCCTCCCGTCGGCAAATGCCTGAGACGCAGTGATGACGTCACTCCAGCTGATCGGAAGACCAGCTGGAGGGACGTTCCGTACGGCACATGCGCAGATCAGTGTATTGCATTGTAAACCACGGGAGGCATTATTCGATAGACATGGCATGGTGTAAAGGCGGGCTGTGTGCTCTGTCATAGGTGGAGGGAGGGGAGTCTGGGCGGTCCTTATAAGATCTGTATCTAAAGAGGAGCAATTAGAGAGGTTCACGGGAGTCCAAGAGGGACTACAACTGCCAGCAGGCCCTGTCACTGCCTCCTAGAGGGACTACAACTGCCAGCATGCCCTGTCACTGCCCCCTAGAGGGAAGTGACTGGACTACAACCTACAACTGCCAGCATGCCCTGTCACTGCCCCTTAGAGGGACTACAACTGCCAGCATGCCCTGTCACTGCCCCTTTAGATTAACTACAACTGCCAGCATGCCCTGTCACTGCCCCTAGAAGGACTACAAACTGTGGGCAGTTTGCAAGCTTTTCTGAACTATTTCTAAGCGCAATTAGAAGGACAAACTGAGAAAGAGTGCATTAACATACAACATACTACCCGAGCCTACAGGCTAAGTTCAGACAACATAAAAAAAAAGCAAATCAGCACAAGGGTAATTACTTACTATTAATCCAATGTGTCCCTTTTTCTGATGGCTCTTGGATTCCTTGCAATCCTCAATCGACAACCCCCCCCCCAACCCCAACCCCAACCCCCTCCGTTGTAATCTTTCAGTGCGGTAGGGGTAATAGAATGGAAGAAATGACAGACACTTTTCAAGTATGCCCAATTATTCCCACTCTTCCTGTCTAATGCCACTATATATAAAAGCCTTTGGGTTCAATTCACTAACGTTTACTGCATGCAACAACGTGGTCACATAACTCATTTGCATGCGGTAAATTAAGTCCAATTCATAAAAAATCACGATTATGGGTTAATATGGTTGATATTTACGTGCCTGTAAATATCATTTAAAAAGCTCTTAAGTCCAATTCACGAATGGACCAGAGAGTAAAAAAGCATGCAATATTTACCACCAGGGATTTAATGGCAGTATCACATGTGGCATTTGTAAAAAACAGCGTTCTTTGACAAATAGCTGGTTGCTAAGGAGTGGGCCGGGAAGCCGACCGCCACCTCCTTAACAACGGAGGACTCATCGTCCGCTAAAACCGCTGACAGCTGAATGTAAAATAAAAATGAAAACAATTAAAAATTACCCTATTTCAAGCATGCAGCCCAATAGGTCAGGAAAGGGGGGGGAAGCCGACCGCCGCCTCCTTAACAACGGAGGACTCATCGTCCGCTAAAACCGCTGACAGCTGAATGTAAAATAAAAATGCAAACAATTAAAAATGACCCTATTTCAAGCATGCAGCTCAGTAGGTCAGGAAAGGGGGGGACAAGCGAGTGCCCCCCCTCTTGAATGACACCAGGCCACATGCCCTCAACATGCTTTAATGCAGCAGCCTACTTTAAGGCGACCACTTTGCAATGCTTGTCTAGTGCAGGGGGCAACCATCTTGGCTGCGCCTGGATCAATCCTGAAGGGCTGTGACCGGCTGAGGCAAGAGGGGAGAGGGAGGTGTCAGAAGGGGGAAGAGAAGCAAGCAGAGGTATAGGAAAAGGCTGAGATTCTTGCTGAACAGAAACCTGCCATAGCTGACCATGATTGGCAAAGAGACTGCTTATCGCACAGGACCTTGCCTCAGAGACAGGTTACTTTCTCCCTGGGAGGGTGTGAGGTGTATTTTGGATGCCTAATGTGTTTAAACTGTACTAAAGGTCACAGAGAGAAACTGTCTGATCAGGAATGAAAGAGAGAAGTCATGGCATCTCCTTTTCCTGTCTGAGGTCTTGAACTGAATCAGAGCACGTGTATGGAAACTTAAAATAAGGCACCCCAGGTCTGGTAAGAGACTAACATTGTACAAGTTTTCCTGTTGTCTGCTTTGAACATTGTGTTTTCTTCAAGGGTCCCAACTTTTGCCGGCCAACTGTTTTTATTCTTTCATCAATCCCTAGCCAGTGGGATAAAATGAGGACTGTTATAACAAGTAAGTACTGTGTAGCGGTACCCCCAGTTAAGAGGGCTGCTGGTATTGATTTGGGCCCTGTAGTGCACCGCTGTCAACCCCTGGCAATCGGCTCTATCCTCCCGTGGCACAGCTAGTAAGGGGAGATAGGACCGCGTGACCGCAACCCTACGTGACGCAGTCCTATGGCAAACACACACAGTGATATACTTTAAAACTTCTATTAACCACTTCCCTACCCAGCCATAGTCAAATGACGTCCACAGATGGGATCTCCCATCCTGGGTGGACATCATATGACGTCCTCGGCTTTGTAGGGGGATATCTGAATGATGCCTGCAGCTAGAGGCATCATTCAGATATCCTTTTCTTGGGCCAGCGATTCTGTGCACCATAAGAATGATCATAGCGGCGGTTCCCCAGCTTGATCGTTCTTATAGGCGGCGGGAGGGGACATCCCCCCTCCCACCGCCATCCGGTGCTTCTCCGGGCTCTCCCGTGTGATCGGGGACCCGGAGCGAATCTTCCGGCGTCGATGGTCACCAGTCATCTCTATGATCGTCGGAGGCCCGGGCGCGATGTGATGACGTCACGCCCGGGCCTCAAATGTAAACAAAGCCGCCATTGCGGCTGTAAGTATGAGATCAGTGAAAAAATTTTCACTGATCTCATGCTTTCCAGCCTGGAGGAGAGATGTGGGGTCTTATTGACCCCGCATCTCTCAATAAAGAGAACCTGTCACACACATTCCTATTACAAGGGATGTTTACATTCCTTGTAATAGGAATAAAAGTGATAAAAAAAAAATAAGTAAAATAATTGTAAAAAAATAAAATAAATAAGTAAAATAAATAAATAAATAATAAAAAAAAAAAAAATGCCCCTGTTCCCGGTAGCTCGCGATCAGAAGCGAATGCACACGTAAGTCGCCCACATATGTAAATGCCGTTCAAACCATGCATGTGAGGTATCGCCGCGTGCATTAGAGCGCGTGCAACAATTCTAACACTAGACCTCCTCTGTAATTCTAACCTGGTAACCTTTAAAAAAAATTAAAGCGTCGCCAATGGAGATTTTCAAGTACCGAAGTTTGGCGCCATTCCATGAGTGTGCGCAATTTTAAAGCGTGACATGTTAGGTATCTATTTACTCGGCGTAACATCATTTTTCATATTTTCCCAAAAAATTGGGCTAACTTGACTGTTTTGTTATTTTTTAATTCATGAAACCATTTTTTTTTTTTTAAAAAGGCGTTTGAAAAATTATTGCGCAAATATCGTGCAAGAAAAAATGTTGCAATGACCGTTATTTTATTTCCTAGGGTGTCTGCTAAAAAAACATATATAATGTTTGGGGGTTCTGAGTAATTTTCTAGCAAAAGAATGATGATTTGTACATGTAGGAGAGAAGTGCTAGAATAGGCCCGGTATTGAAGTGGTACAAAAAGCCCTGTATTGAAGTGGTTAAAGTAATTGAAACTGACACCAATGTACTTGACCCAGATATTTTACTGAGGCTAATGGGCAAGTAATAAACAAAAGGATAACAAGTTGCAGGTCCCTGCAATAAACAGTATTTAAATGAACAGAATAAACATGTATTACTATGTGAATCTAACGCTGCCTTTTTACAGCTACTTCCCCTCATGGGCAGACTAACGCTCAGCAATGTCTACCTACGCAGTCAGGCCTGACTGAACTAAATGGAAGTTCTGTAAACAATCTTCGCTAGCAACTTTCGGTGGTGCACTTGATGAACAACTTTGTAATCCAAACGGGTAGTAAAGATACAGTATTTGTCTATGAGCAAGTGCTCTCTCACCACCCGGACCAGTCCCAGTCCGTTTCCTCCGCCGATTCGTCTAGGCACATGGATCCATCGACATTCGGGTCTTCGGTCCTCCTGGTGTAGTACAGCAAGGATGAGAAGATGTCTCTCAGGTTCCGCTAGGCTGGCAGAGGGCTCTTTGGAAGAAAATGCCCAGGCTTCAGGCCTGGGCTTTCAGCAGTCTCGCACAGAGTTCTTGCTTGATAGGCAGGAAGTGTCCAAAGAGAGAGAATAAACTCTGCCTCCCCTTTATAAAGTCCGCCCCAGCAGTCTTTGCTCCGGGGCAATGCACCCTGGGTGCTGAAAGATGTCTTGGGAAATGTAGTCTCTGGATATTAAAGGGGAATACCCCGCTACAACTGTCTTTATATACTTTATATGCTTGACACAAACAAGAGGACTAAGAGTTGGGACTTTGAATGAAGCAGGCAGGTGTAAATAGTTTAAATTTATAGGAGATCAATGATGCATTGCATGAGGGTAGTCATGGGTAAACATAGAAAACCAATTTCATTCAGTGGATAACCATACAGCAATTACAATTTACCACTTAATAATACAAATCAGATAATATAGGTGACCACTAAATAAGTAAAACATATGGTTGGCATAAAACACGGCATATAGTAGCTCTATGCATTTCGTGGATTCATCCACTCTTCAGGAGCATGCATGTGGAAATTTAATTTTGTAGTTTAATGATAACAAGAATATCTGCAAGGTCTGACCCTGTCATGGAAAGGAGATTTAAAATGAGATGAAATTAGAGGTAATATTGCCTAGGATAGACCCCCCCAAAACCACTCTCAACAGTACTTACATTGTCTGTGTCTATACAATAGCAGTGCGCCGACATGAATCAGGTAACCCCCTGGGGGTGTCGCTTTTGGGAGCTGAGGTGGTAATGGCAGACCGGGACTCAACAAGGATGGTTTCCAAAAAAGGAAATTCCAAAAAAATATTGGTTATTAATGACCGTGAGTGCTGGAAACAAAGGTGAAATTATAAAATAGACTGGGAACTCGTATCATGTAATATCATGGCTCATAAGTCCTATACTTGGTAAAGGATAGGATAATGAGATGCTAATGAGTGTATAGCTAAGGTTAGGTTGGTGAGAGTAAAAAGTAAAAAGTAAAAATGATAAAGACGTGAAATACATAGAAAATCAGGAACCGTTACCAAGGGAATGGTGAAAATCAAAAATAAATAAAATGCAGCATGAATGCAAAGGAGGGGTGAGAATCAATATACCTGATAAGCACTTCAATTCAAAGTGATCCACAAGGTGTGCAGGTAAGAAGCTGGAACCACCATGTGAGTCAACCTGCCCCAAAAAGGCTGATAAGGGCTGGTCCGCCACACCCACCAAAGTCACGTAGGCATGCACTGTGGAGAGTAGGCAACTGCAGCTGGGCGGAAACCGTCCCCAAGCAAAAAGCCTTAAAATAAATCCCGATGGCTCCCCGGCCACCTGGCACCCCAGGGAGTCACAATTAGGAGAATGGCCCCCTCGGGGCATGCATGGACAAGATGGCGGACACATATTGGAGACTATCCTTCCTACCTTATATGCTTTATATGCTGTTGCTAGCAATTCAGTTCTGTTAAATACTGTTAGTCAGAAGGTGTTTAAAGGGGTTGTAAACCTACGTGTTTTTTCACCTTAATGCATCCTATGCATTAAGGTGAAAAAACACCTTGCAGTGTCCGGTCCCCCAGCCCCCTAATTTTACTCACCTGAGCCCTGAATTTCCGTGGGCGTTTCTCCGTCGCCCTTCTCTCCACGGAGTCCCGGCTTTGATTGGATAGATTGATAGAAGCGCAGACATTGGCTCCTGCTGCTGTCAATCAAATCCAATGACGTGGGCGCCGGGGGCAGGGCCGAGTCATACACTCTGCGCCTATGGACGCTGAGTGTATGACTCAGGAGCGCACCCGCAAGGTAACCCCCTCGGGAGAAATGCTTCCCAGAGGGGGTTATCTAATGCGGGGAGGAGCCGTGAGAACTGCCGTGGGACTCTAGAACAGGTGGATCGTGGCCACTCTGTGCAAAATAAACTGCATAGTGGAGGTAGGTATGACATGTTTGTTATTTTTTTTTTTTAAACTGAACCTTTAGTGTCACGTTAACCATATATCTCAGTGCAATTGTATTGTCTATTGATTGTATAAGTACAGTTGATATTCCTCTCTTCTTTTAGTCTATGCTAAACCTAATAAATTTTTTGAAATACCTTAAGGTGTGTCAGTAAGTGCTGAATGAGAGAGGTGTTACATAGTTATATAGTTAGTTACCTAGTTAGTCAGGTTGAAAAAAGACACAAGTCCATCCAGTTCAACCATAAAAAAAATAAAATAATATCATACAATCCCATATACCTAATTCTATACCCACAGTTGATCCAGAGGAAGGCGAAAAACCCAGGCAGAGCACGATCCAATTTGCTACAGCAGGGGAAAAAATTCCTTCCTGACCCCCCCGAGAGGCAATCGGATATTCCCCGGATCAACTTTACCTATAAATGTCAGTACCCAGTTATATTATGTACATTTAGGAAAGAATCCAGGCCTTTCTTAAAGCAATCTACTGAGCTGGTCAGAACCACCTCTGCAGGGAGTCTATTCCACATTTTCACAGCTCTTACTGTGAAGAAACCTTTCCATATTTGGAGGTGAAATCTCTTTTCCCCTAGACGTAAAGAGTGCTCCCTTGTCCTTTGTGTTGACCGTAAAGTGAATAACTGTCAGGGAACCAACAGCAGGAGAAGGGCTTTGGGACCCAGCATCTCTACCAACACTTATGGCAGGAGAAGGACTTTAGGACCCAGCATCTCTGGCAGGAGAAGGACTTTAGGACCCAGTATCTCTACCAGCAGGTCACATTGGCCTATATAAGGAAGTCTGCTAGTGTCTGCATTTGCTGGTGGTTGATCTTCATCTCCTCCAGTGTGTTATCTTCGTGATATTCCTGTTCCTGTGTCTCCTGTTACCGATCCAGCTTGTCCTTGACCTGTCCCCTGTTTGCTTCCTGTGTTCGACTCCAGCTATCCACCTGACCATGTCTGCTCTGATACCAACCCGACTCAAGACCTAGGCTTCCTTCTGACCACACTCCAGTCGCAGCATTATTTGAATCCTGCAACACCTCACGGGTGTCACCTGTCTGCTGATTCTACGCCAGCACACCAGCTGTACTCTAGAACCTCCTGCATACAGTCCAGCAGGCGACCCGTGCTTCTTTGGGCCTGACCTATCCTGTTTTCACCCTCAGGGGGGTCTGGAACTTAGCCACAAAGGAAGCCCTCTCTCTCCATTGGCCTCCAGTACCAGGTACGTGATAATAACTCAACACCAAGTTCACTATATGGACCCCTTATATATTTGTACATGTTGATCATATCCCCCCTTAATCTCCTCTTCTCAAGAGTGAATAAATTCAGTTCCTCTAATCTTTCCTCATAGCTGAGCTCCTCCATGCCTCTAATCAGTTTGGTTGCCCTTCTCTGCACTTTCTCCAGTTACCCAATATCCTTTTTGAGAACTGGGGCCCAAAACTGAACTGCATATTCCAGATGAGGTCTTACTAATGAATTTGTACAGGGGCAAAATTATATCTCTCTCTCTGGAGTCCATACCTCTCTTAATACAAGAAAGGACTTTGCTCGCTTTGGAAACCGGAGCTTGGCATTGCCTGCCATTATTGAGCTTATGATCTACCAAAACCCCCAGATCCTTCTCCACTACGGATCCCCCCATTTGTACTCCCCCTAGTATGTATGATGCATGCATATTCTTAGCCCCCAAGTGCATAACTTTACATTTATCAACATTAAACCTCATCTGCCACATAGTCGCCCAATTAGATAGAGTATTGAGGTTGGCTTGTAAATTGGAGACATCCTGTAAGCAAGTTATTCCACTGCATAGCTTGGTGTCATCTGCAAAGACAGAAATTTTACTTTTGATCCCAGACCAAATATCATTTATAAAGATATTAAAAAGTAAGGGTCCCAACACTGAACCTTGGGGTACACCATTGATAACCTTAGACCATTCAGAGTAAGAATCATTAACCACTACTCTCTGAATTCTGTCTTTTAGCCAGTTTTCGATCCATTTACAAACTGATATTTCCAATCCTGTAGACTTTACCTTACACATTAGCCGTGTGTGAGGAAATGCATCGAATGCTTTTGCAAAATTCAAGTATACCACGTCCACTGCCACCCCTCTGTCCAAGGTTTTACTTACCTGTTCATAAAAAGAAATGAGGTTTGTCTGACAACTTCTGCCTTTCATGAATCCATGCTGTCTGTTGCTTAAAATATTTTTTTAGCCTTTTAAAGTTATTGCCCATGGGAATATACTTTGCAGTGAGTTCACAAACAGTCTTTTTAAAGAATTCCCATTTCTGTTCTGTGCCCATTTATGCCAATATTCTCTCCCAGTCTAAGTCCTGGAGGGCAGCCCTCATCCTTGGAAAATTAGCTCTTTTGAAATTACTGTATTTATTGGCATATAACACTCACTTTTTTAGCCTGAAAATAGAGGGTAAACTGTGCCTGCGTGTTATACGCAGGGGGCTGTGGAAAGTTTTTTTCCTGAAACTTCCCTCTTAAAGTTAGGGTGCGTGTTATACGCCTGTGCGTGTTATACGCCGATAAATACGGTAAGTGTTTTTATCTTTCCTGTATGTGATTTTTGCTTACAGCTAACATCAAATTAAATCATACTATGGTCACTGCTACCCAGGTGTTCCTTTATGTGAACATTAGTAATAATCTCTGCATAATCTCTGCATGGTTTGAGATTACCAGGTCCAACAGAGCATCATTCCTAGTTGGGGCCTCAATAAACTGGACCATTGTCCTGTAATAGGTTTAACATTTTTTGCCCTTTAACTGTCCCAGCAGTGTCATTACTCCAGTCAATTTCTGGGTAGTTAAAATCCCCCATTATTATCACCGTCCCAGCCCTTGCAACACTTTCCATCTGTGCAAGGAGCAGAGTCTCCACCTCCTCATTAACATTGGGTGGTCTATAACAAACTCCAATGATTAACTTTGAACTACGCACATCTGTATGCAGTTCCACCCATAATGCTTTAGACTCATCACACTTTCCATCCACCAGGTCCTCTTTCACCCTCACTTTGAGATCACTTCTCACATAGAGACAGATCCCTCCACCTTTCCTTTTTACCCTGTCTTTCCGAAAGAGTGCATAGCCAGGAATATTAATAGCCCATTCATGTGAGAAATGAAGCCAAGTTTCAGCAATACTGATTACATCATAGCTCTCCTGATGCACCAGAGCTTCCAACTCACCTATTTTGCTTGACAGACTCCTGGCATTGGTGAACAAACACTTAATATATTTTGTCCGGTCACATACTATCCTCTTGGGTGTTCCGAGATTGCAACTAGGACTTGCTACTTTCCTTACCTTGGGTTTATGTGCTTTGGTTACCCTACCACTAATGCCCCTAATACTACCCTCTGGAATATGTTCCACGCCGACTATCTCTATCTCTGGACCCTCCCCCCCGTTGCCTAGTTTAAAAACCCCTAACTTTTTTGCCATCCTCATTCCCAGCTGATCTGCACCCTCCTCATTTAGGTGCAGTCCATCCCTTCTATAGTACTGGTTATCGACTGAGAAGTCGGCGCAGTCCTCCAGGAACCCAAACCCCTCCTTACTAGACCAGCTCTTCAGCCACTTGTTTACTTCCCTAAGTGACATCTTCAGGTGTGCAGAATAATCACCAAACAATTCAGCGGCTCCTCCATGGGTAGCGCTATAAACAGAACATGGCAAGTTTCATTGAAGCTGTGCAGATGTTTTTCACACAGTTTAGCAAACTACTTATACATAGACCCCTTTATGTACTTCACTATCCAGCCTTGCAGTTCTCAGAAAACCTTGGCTATGCATTACAGTAAAGAGTTTTTTTTTTTTTTAAATGAACATGTATTTAGATTCCTACAATTTTCTTACAATGTAAGTAGTCATTAATCATTTTTTACATTTTAATAACACAACATATCACAGTTATTATTGATAAATGAGATTGCAGAAAACAGTTTTGATGATTTTGCAGTATATAAAGGGATCAGTCAATTAATGCAGATCTGAGAAAACATGACCCTGACTATAATGTTAGAGGTGACAAGGTTATGATTTAGGTGTTGTTGACATATTTTTTATAGGAATCAATAAGAAAGGACAGGGGCCTATTGATTAAACTACATATGTAACTACAATACATTTCAAGACTGACATCGAAAGTAACTGCGATGCATGTACATTGCACAACAAGGTAATTTCATCTCAGAATAAACATTGCAGAGAAAAAAGAAGTGACTTTTCAGTTCAGATGTATGAACAAGTTTTTGTAGAAGTGTTCGGAGCCTCCTATGGGGGCCCGGCACAACATGAAAGCCAGGGCAAGCCTCTCCTAACAGACATCAACACAACTACATACAAATAAAGGTTAAATCTCTTTCTAAGATGCTTCTGAGCATAAAAGCTTCTTTTAGTTAAATGGGCTTTGCAAATTGTTATTCTTATTATCTCCTGTGGCGCTCCACAAAGCAATACAAACAGGGGTGAATAATACAGATAATACAGATACAGGAAAAAACATTTTTTTTCAAAGACAAGTATATTTCTTTTGTATAGCAAAATCAAATAAATACCAAGAGGGAAAGAGACCTGCTTATATGAGATTAGAGCTTTAGAGAAGCCTTAAACTGCCAACAGATGAGAACAAGTCACTTTCCAATATAGTGTCAGCATAAAGTTGTTTTCCCTTACCTATAATATTGTTGGTGATTTCTCTGGATACAATACAACTTTCCTCCGAAAAGTATAAGTAAAGGCAAAACATTCTTTAGTTTTAGTTAGAGTGGAGATGGATTAGAACTATCAGAAAGAAAGACATAGTTTTTCCCTGGTACAAATCATTAGTAAGACCTCACCTGGCAAATGCAGTTCAGTTTTTGGCACTAGTTTTCAGCAGTTTAAACGGAACGTGTAATTAAATCTGTATACTTAGAGGTCACCTTCATTGAAAATCATTGGAGGCAGCTGATATTATATGCAAATCTTTACTTTCCCCATAATAGTGAAGCTTTTCCCCACCCCAAACCTTCCTAGGCAGGCCATACATGGTTTGCATCTCGACCGGTTCACCACGAACGGGCTGGTTCACCAGGAACCGGCCGAGATTGTAAACGTTAATTGGCAGGCTGAATGTACCAAGTTGATCAATCAACTTGGGTACAACCAGCCTGCCGGATTCTCTTGTGATTATCGTTAGCGACTGCTATAGCCAAGAGCAATAAGTACTGTATTCTCCCGGCGGGGACGGCTTCCCCCACTCCCCGCTGGGAAAAGACAATTGCCGATTCCCCTGTCAACACTATCTGTGCTAATGGGGGAATCATGCAAATTTATTTCCTGCAACCTGTGGTTGCAGGAAAGAAATTTGCACTGTGTATGGCCGGCCTTATTGGTTTTTTAATATATGAAGGGATGTCCAGAAGGGAGGTGGGGCGAAGTCAAGCTCAAATGTTCCAGGAAAAGATTTGTATATCATTTTAGCTACCTGTTTTTTTGGATCTATTAGATCTTATTGACTTGCATTTTTCACTAAATGTAACTTTCACATATGCAATTTTTCAATATGAGCTCAGCTTAATTTATTTTGGGTTGTAATAGGATTACTATAAGGGCCAGATTAAACACTTCTTAGTAGTCTTCTAATGTCTCTACATAGGTATTTTATTTAGACAGTTACCCTGGAGTTGATTTACTAAAGACAAATTAACTGTTCATTTTGCAAGGGAAATTTCCCCAGAGCTTAGTGAATGAAATGCAGCTGTGCTTACTTACATCATCCAATCATGTGCAAGCAAAATTGCATTTGTTTTACTTCCATGTGATTGGGTATTCTTTGAAAATTGGCACTGCACCACCTTCACTAAGCTTGGGGGGAGATTCTCTTGTAAAGTGCTATTTACTTTTCAAAGAGAGCAACCTATTTGCTTTTAGTAAATCAACCCCTCAGTTACATAACAAATCATGTCTAGATATGTCTTTCAAGTTCAACCAGAACAAAAAAAGTACACAGAGGGTGCCAAAAAACACCCAAAAACGTGAGTTTATTAGCTTCAGTGTGCATGAGGCCTTATAAATGATCCAACTTTCTTCCTGAATTAGATAATTCCATGGATCAACATTATCTGATCCAGAAATATTAGAATTCAATTATATTTTATACTTGTAGAAAGGCATCCAGCTTTTTTTCTTTCAAACACTAAAATAAACAGTTCCTGAAGTAGGCTATTCCACAGTTGTATCACTCCAACAGAAAAAGAATAGACATATGAACACTGAAATATTTTGTTTCGGAATTTCGTTTTTGTCCGAAAAATACATTTGTTTAGTTACTCCCGAAATTCGTTTTTATTTATTTAGTTTCGTTAAAAAATGCATTCGTCCGAGAATCCAAATTAATTAAGGTTGAATCTGTCATTGAAGCCTCATGGTGTCTGTTAGGCAGCGCGTTAGACCACTTCTATCCCTTAGAGCCTAGGCCGGACCAATGGGTGTATGGATGCGCTCTTTAACCGGTTAGGTAATCAAGACACACGCACAGTTTTATGGTGAATCAAAATTACAAAGCTGTATTCAGACTTCAGTATACTTATCCTACAACACAAGGAGACTCCTCCCACTAAACCACAAACACAAGTTTAACAGAAGATATTGCAAAAAACTTAAAGTTACAGTGCATTCCTATCAATAGCCCTTACAATGTATTCTGTCTAGTTACAAAGGGTTGAAAACGTCATGTGCTAAGTTCTGACCATAGAAGCTGGGCGTCGAGCCAGATCTTGAAGTCTGTGAAAAAGTAGCTTGACCACTAGTCTTATATCCTGTCATTCTTAACAAGTTCTACAAAAATAGCTATTATGAGATGTAAGTGTGAACATCAGAGTCTGACATTAGCTAACTTAATATCTTACTGGAAAAATACAGATATAAGTCAATTTACTTATATATTGACTTGGTATTGCTAAAACTCATGAAAGCTGAAACGTAACGAAGATCAATAAAGACCCTCAATAATCTTACAGTGTCTGTCGAATGTTCTAAGAAGATTCGACGGAGCACCCAAACTGTACGACGCCGCAATCGTATATTTCCGGTCGAATGTTCCGCCTACAAGCTATAGTAGAATTCTAATGTTGTATGACTAGTAATAATTATATTTATTAATTATTATTACTAGTCAACCAACATTAGAATTCTTCTATAGCCTATGGGTGATTCACTTACGACTATCCACTGCATGACTGGGAGATCCTGTCCAGCCCTGGGGCTAGCAAGATCATCAGGCATTCATGCCACTCTGCACTCCTGCGCTACCTGTCTACTCTATCAGGGGCCCTGAGTCAGAGGTGCATTGAATCAGGCTCTTCTAGGTACATGACATTATTTACACCCCAAAACAAAAATGTAGTGTATTGCAGCTTAACAGTCCTTAGATGAGGTGGCTGTGTCTTTTAAACAAAAAACAATGGGTTAATATGGCGCACTCTGGATATGGCTGTCTAAAAATGGAGGTGGGTGGGCAGCTGGAGAATGATTATAACAAATCCATATATAATATAGTCTGTGCTAAAAAGTGTTTCTAAAAAGAGAAGCAGCTGAATCTGTAGAAGGCTGCCAGTCCAGAAAAGCTAGAAGAGGCTCTGAGAACAAACAAGAGAAAAGAGAATGGTGCTCTCTGAGTGCAGCATGTTTAAAACATATTTAATACAAGAGGATTAAAAACACTCACTTGGAGCTGAAATTTTAAGGCATTCAAGGGTTACAGAGTTTCATCCGCATTATGTTATACTTACATCCCCACGGTTCAAATTAGTTGGTTGTAAGTATAACATAATGATAATATAATATAGCCTAAATTAGAGTTACTTATAGTCCTTAATTAATAGCCATGTTACATGTCTTTAACAGTATGAACCAATTCCAATTTTCCCACTAGTATCATTCATAGAGCCTTAGCTTACCTCCCGTGCTGCTGCACCCAGCACTATTTAGCCTGAACCCTCACCATGGTTACTTGGGCCGCTTGTCACTCCCGCCCACTATATGGTATAAATGACCACATCCAAGATGACTACCACTCAAGCCTGAAGAAGGGACATGCATGTCCAGATCGCGAAGCATCGCCCGCTAACCCCAGTCCCGGAAGTGATGATGTCACGGCATCACGGAGCCCTTACTGTCTACATCCAAGCCTCCAGCCAGCGCTGTGTACACACACTGTGCGGACAGGATAGCTACAGGACAGCAGACCACCTCCATCAGCCCATGCAGTGCACACCGAACCGAGGACCATGCGGATGAAGCTCTGTAACCCTTGAATGCCTGAAAATTTCAGCTCCATGTGGGTGTTTTTTATCCTCTTTTATATTTAATATGTTTTAAACATGCTGCACTCAGAGGGCGCCGTTCTCTTTTATCTTGGCTGTGTCTTTTAACCTGGTAATCCGGGAAAAAACATACTTCCTTTCCCTGGGTGGCTGTTATCATTCCACCACTGTATCTTTGGAAGGAGCCATGGTTGCCACCTAGGCTGAACTTTAAACAGGTCTGAATTTCGATCCATCTATGGCCGTTTCCACTAGAAGTCGATCTAATGATTGTCTTCTCTTGAATGGGAATGCTGTAAAATTTCACTCAATTAGCAAATTCAGCCAATAGGCTACAGTGCTGCTCAATGCATTCTGCCAGAGGAGGAGTCTCGCTGTCAGAATACAATAGCGCAGCAGGGAGCATACCTTTATCCACTTCCATTGTGTGGATGGTGGAATCTACACAATGAGTTTAAAAATTCTTATGCTCTGTTCTGTAAGTTCCAGCAATGTAAAATCCTACTAGGCCTCTTTGTTTATGGGGGGGCTGGGGAGCTGTGTTAGCCATGATTAACCCTGTCTGTACTTAGCTGACAGCTCTCATCTCATCAATTGTAAATAAGATTTCAACACTAGGTGTTCAACAAAGAGTTAAATATTTAGTATTGTATGGTCATGAGAACTGGATTTAGCCAGTCCCCAGACTTTATATTGGGAAAGGTGATTTTCTTGTGTATATGGGGGAATCAGTTCAGTTTTTTTTTCATTGATTAGCTGACTGGCTAATCAAAAAAAAAAATCCATCTATGGCCAACCTAATTTAATCTCTATTTCATGGTAGTTGATAAGTTTAGCAGTCCACACAAGAAAGGTCAAAAGTATTTTCTGTACTTGCTAAAATGTTCTTGAGAACAGCCTAAAAAATGAAAATAACATAGTTACGCCATCTAAAGACTGGTAATCTGCAATATATTACTGTTTTTTTCTTGGGTTCATTACACTTTAGGATAGTATGAATACTATCCTGCTTAAGGGGATGCGCAAGTCATACACGGTCCGAATCTCGGCCGGTTCAACAGGAACCGGCCGAGATTCGAACCGTGTATGGGCAGGTTGAATGTACCAAGTTGATCAATCGATCAACTTTGGTACAACCAGCATGCCGAGTTTTACCCGCGATTAACGCTAGTGGCTGCTAAAGCCGCTAACAATAATCACTGTCTTCTCCCCTTGGGGATGGCTTCCCCCGTTGGGAGAAGACAATGGCCCAGCAGGAGGGATTCCCATATCAACACTGTCTGTGCTGATAGGGGAATCAGGCAAAAAAAATTCCCGCAACCTCAAGAAATTCTCTCCATGTATGGCCTGCCTTAGTTTGACAGGGCTGTAATCCAAATTAGGTTTAGCTTAAACAAAAGTTGCTTTATCCTTCAGGACACTTCTACTCAATATCTGACCTTGTCAGTTGCTAAACATCGTTTTTTTAGGTAATAAAATAGATATATTTTAGAGATGCGCATGATGGAAAAATTTGTTTTGTTTCGTATTTATTTGTTAAATAAATAATTTTGTTTCATCATATTCATTATGTTAGCTTGATTCATTTTCAGAATTATTTTCATATATTCAGATTTGTTTTGTATATTCATTATTTTTTAATAAAATTCGAATTTTAAAATGAATTTGAATTATAATTTTATTATTTTCTATTCTTTTATTTTCCATTCTATTCTGTTTTATTCTATTCTGTTCTATTTTATTCTATTTTATTCTGTTCTATTTTATTCTATTCTATTATATAAAGAAGCCTAAGTAAAAATCATCATCTTATTTCACTTTTATACCTTACTGTATTTATTGCAATATGTTTCCATTTCAAAAGTGAATTTATTTTCAAATTCGAATAATTCATTTCGTTATCATTCATTTCGAATTCATAATCAGAAATGTGGATTCATCCAAATCTCCAAATAACAAACATTTTGTCTAAATATTGATTCATAACAAAACAAATCGCACATGTCTAATGTATTTTTTAATTTCACAAAGTGTGGAGTCAGTTTCATAGGTATTAACTAGTTTTCTGTCAACTGCTTTGGAAAAAGAAAAAATCATTGACAGTTTTTCGCATTATTTTTAGTCAAACAGAGTTGTGCACTCTGAGGGAAGCACTGAAATGGGGGAAAGTTCTGTTGATTTCTATCATCCAATCGTGTGCAAGAAAAAACATTTTTTTTTCCCTTGCGTGTTCCCCTCAGATCTAGAGCAACTGCATTAGCAATGCACTTGAAGTACACTTGTGGGTGAATTTTTTCTTGAAATAGGGGCAAAATAAAAAACAATCTTAAAAATAAATACAATAAGCTGGGGTAATTACCAAAGGAATATGATGAAAAAATAGTTCTGAAAGTTCTAAACATGGCACAAACGAATGGTATATTTTTATTCAGGTTTTACAAACATGGTGTGCCAACTTCACACAGCTTTCTTCGTGTATCTAGTATGGCTTTACCTGAATCCTGAATTGGTCTTTTGTCTAGAGGTTTAAAATGTTCCTCAGCATGTAATTGTGATCTATTTGAGACATTTAGAAAGCATTTTGGGATTGTGACTATTTCAATCTAGACTGCAGGAAAACTGTTCAACCAGCTATAAAGTCTGTTGATCCTTGAAGTAATAAAGAGCTGATACTGACTTCTAAAGATATATGCATATATGGGATCTACATGACTTACCCAAAAATAAAGTGAGTATTCTTTTCTTTCAGAGGAAGGATAAGGAAGATTATGAGAAAAGGAACCCAGTGAAAGCTCCATCAGATAACATTGGCCTTATACTCCACATAATGTACCCGTGAATATGGATAATTTTAACATGCAGGAAAAAATTGCTTTCAATCGACAAAGAGATAATCGGGCTATAACAATCAGACAAGCAGATTAGAGGTAGGATAGGGCGGTAATGGCAGACGTGGGATATTATCAGAAAGAGGAGCTTTATCAGTTATCTGATAAAGATACTTATAAGTAGCTGAATAGTGATCCAACAAAAATGTTCTACAAAGGAATGCAACTGATCTTATTCCTAAAGTACTCACTGTAAGGGATATGAGCTCTGATACAGCAAAACAATTAATTGAAAGGACCCCAATCATGCTCATATTTCATAATTTATCTAAAGTTTATCCTTAAAGTGTATAACCCACCGATAAAGTCCCTTTGTTTTCTTCTTTTATGCCCTTATGTACATATAAATTCGTTATTGTATCGGTATGTGGTGTGATTTGTGCTCACTAATACACTTGCCACTTATTCTTCATTCACCTCCTTCTATAACCTGTCATATAGTTGCCAGAGGAATGAAAGAAGATACTATATCGTGACACTTGATTGACAGCTCTGAGTCTGCTGGGACTGATGACATCACATCCAAGATGGTGGCACCCAGTAGTAGTAGTAGTAGTAGTAGCTTAGTAGTAGTAGTAGCTTCAACATCCAGGCCCCTCAGCTGGCCAAGCTGAGTCCTCACGAACATCAAGTACAGGCTAGCGCTGCCCAGGGGGCAGCAAGCCCTCCAGGCTGTGTTCCTTTCCTGAAAAAAACACAAGATGGCCCTGACTACGACAGCTTTCCCAGCCACAGCAGCGTTCAGGGCCACCCTCCCTGGGATTGGTCAGGGCTCTAAAAATATCCATGCTGCTATTTGCATTGCTCCACGCCTATGTTCCAGAGAGTTTTACAGTTCTCTGGAAACAATCAAACCAGCAGCAGCTGAAACGCTGAACAGATCTAACTAATCACATGCAGCTGCACTTATTACAGTGAGCACAATGAGCACAACCTACCTAGCAACAAAAATACAGCTCCACTGAACACAATGAGCCAGCACTAAATCTACCTAATCCTAGCACTTATCTAGGAAGGTGCTACATAATAAATACAACAGTGATTTCATACACTGGGATCAATTGACAAAGTTTTGCACAAGTCTAAGTCACTCTAAGGCCATGTGACTGTAATTTTCATTAATTAAGCATTTGACTCAACTGGAAATATTTGTAACTTTTTTGACACTATGGGGTTGATTTACTAAAACTGGGGACAGTGGGGAGTTCAAAATCTGGTGAAGCTGTGCATGGTAGCCAATCAGCTTCTAACTTTAGTGTGTTCGATTAAGCTTTGACAAAAAAAAAAAACTGTATCCTTTTCCGGTGTGTTAGCTTTGTAAATTGAGCCTATTATACGCAAGGTAAATAAATATTTTATAAGTAAAATCCATATGTTTGCATGAATAAAGTGGAACTAAAGTGTGATATTAAAAAACTGTGAGCAGGCAGACTCTTTATTGCAGAAGAGGCATGTAATGCCAATAAACCTACCTGCCTGCTCACGGTTTTCTGTAGAACGTACACTGAATTGCACATGTGCAGCTCAGTTTACATTCCAGCACAGTACCTGTGTGCCGAGATGACTGCATTTCTGCACATGCACAAGAGTGATGTCATCCTGCACTGACCAATCAAGATGGCTGTAAACCGGCACCTGGAATAAACATGCTAGTTCGGAAAAGCGACCATGTGGGCAACAGACTGTTAAAGCAAAGGTAAATATTGCAGAGCTTAGTTCCACTTTAAAAATAACACATATTCATCAATTTTTCACAAACATGATTGATGGTAAAAACTCATTGCTCCTTTAGAAAATGAACCCTGTTGAGTGACTTTACTACTGAACATGCGAATTTGGCAGAAGTTTAGGCTAAACTGGGCAAAATGTTTTACTTCAGTTCACTAAGGACTCGTTTACAATAGAGGCAGCCCTCACTGCTCTTCTGAAAAGCAATCTGTGGTGGATCACTTTTCAGAGAGAGGTTGACAGGCAGCTAGAAGTTGTTTTAACCCTGAAAGTCCTGCACCGCCATGCTGCAACTGTGTGCAGGGCCAAAGCAGGGCTGTATGGTATGGCCCTATTCACCTGACTGGGTCATGTTCAGTGGTGGTATTGCCTTCCTAAGTCAACAGGGGGTACTATATATTGCTTGCCATGGTCATTAAGCAAAGCCTTGGTACGTGTATAACTTCTGCGGACTGCTTTTTCTACCCTGGCTGCAGGTGTAAATGAGCCCTAACTGATTTATCTGTCACCTGAAGTTGGATTTTAAAGTTACGTAAAGCCAAAACCTTTTATTTTTCATGATATAGATAGCGCGGTGATGGATTAGGTTAGAACTTTTTTATGTGAAGTACTTATGCGCTACTAAAAATGTTGACAAGTACAGTAGTGTAAATAAAGGTGTATAAAGCTGTTGAACTTCTGAAGTGTCACCAGCACCAACAAATATGTGAATAGTAAAGTGAAGCAGCACAATATACTATAACCAATAACAAGACAATATAAAGTGCTATATATGTGTAGCGGCCTCACCTCATCTCTTTTATCTAGGGGTATCACACACGACAGAGTGAGATGCGCTACGGCCCATGTCCTCCCCATAGCTGTGGGTGAGGTGAAGGCCAGTACCAGATATTTCCTCGGGCCTGTGTGCTTCTGTCTAGAATCAAGTCCTGCTGCGCCAACACTTCCCTTTGCTCCCATTAACCAGAGTTCCACACACCGATCACAGTCCAACTCTTGCTTTATTGCATATCTCACAATAAACTGCTTCAGTAGCCAACTGGTTGCGACTTGATAACATTTTGATACAGGGGATGAGCAGGTCGAGGCACTATCCTGGTTGTCAGCTAAACCACTGCGATCTCGCCAGCGGTTACTATAGCCTTAGCTAGAAAGGACTTAGAACTTGAGAGTCTCTACCAGCGACTCAAGAGAACATAGATAGGAGTACCTTTGCTGCGTTGTGGCCCCTGTCAGGGGAAGATGTCCCTCCAAGGGAGTTACCAGAGGCCCATCCGTCACTGGGTTGATGCTGCTCCAGACTCTCCGAATGGGTAACCTTCCCGGCCTCCTCACCTCAGACATGGGCCCCATCCACTTCAGGGACCCTCGGACTTCTCCACCCTCGCGGGACCCAGTCGAAGTCACTGGGCCCCAGGCCTCCTGGTTTAGTACCTCACCCAAGGCTGAAGGTGCCTGGGATGGACTCCAACTCCATCCCGGTCAGGCCTAGGGCACCTGAGCCGGAATCCAGAACCGCCCGCACCCAGGTCTAAAGTGCCTGGGTGCGTGATGATCGACCTCCAGAAGAGCAAGACCTCGTGACCAGGGCGTCTCCCCCTTTTATCCCCTCCCATCGACGCCACGGCAAGTTCCCCGCCCTCGCCGTACCATCTCCGAGAAGGGACAAAAAGGACAGCACTGTGGCGGCAAATCTACCTCGAGCCTGCGGGCACCTGCCACCCACAGGCCAAGGTGATTATTACACCGTCCAATCCTCCACGAATACAAATGGTCCATTACTCCTATACTTACACACCTGGGTGTGTCCCACCTTAATTTAGAGACCCCGCTACATACTCCCCCCTGTGATTTGACACTGGTCCCCAGCGTCTGGTGCAAACCTATGTCTCCCAAAGGTGGTGACATAAGCCTGACCCCAGAGGCCTTCCCTAAAAATTTGAACCTTAACCATACCAAGACCTGCTCAAAGGGGAAGGGAACATAAAACAATACAACTTTTTTTTTTTTACCCTCTAAGCATGTACACATACACAATCCCTCCCTTTTCTATCTAAGAACCACCCCATACTCAGTAGTCTTGACAGACAAATCTCCTGCAGAGGGAAAGAAAAAAAAAACAACACACAAGAAAAACCACATTCTGACATTCTGTGTTAATTTGGAATGAATGGGTCTATCAGCCGAGAGACCCACTCGCTCCAATAAGTAAGTGATGTAAATGTACAAGCAACAACCGTTGCGCAACACTGCCACCTGGTGACAGTGCGGCGGTAATGACACTTGGTGAAATCTTCATTCTTCCTGCGTCCCTACACTGATTCTACCCACAAAGTCTGTCTTTGAACTGTGAAAGAAGAGAGAACAAACAAACAGCTCTCATTCCTCCAAAAGAGTAGAAAAAACAAAAAACAAATAAAAAACTAGGGTACAGTTCGATGCTCCAGCAAGAACACTTCCAGAAGGTTGTCACAGGAAAAAAACAAGTGAGTCTCTTCTCACAAATAAAACCTCGGGTCAGGCAAAAACAAGGGCTTCAGATGTTTATCTAAAACCTCAATCGAATAGTCAGCATCCTCTCCATCTTTCCTGCAGATGCGCACCTTGTCTGCGTGGATTTGGCGGCCCCACATCCAATCTGCTCTGCAGTCTCTAAACTTTTTTCTACACGGGTGGCGAACAAGACAAGTATCGCCGGGCATGAGGCACTTTAAGTTTCTCCCAAACAAACTCATCGTACAATCGCTGTCGCAGAACTTCAACCTCAAACAGCAAGTCTCTGGGCAAGTAAGGATATTCCCATCTGTACTCGTGGGCGACCCTCTGAGAAAAGAGCCGTTGCAATCGGGCTAAAGGAGGCATTGTGGCCCGCTCACCTTCTCCTGGTTGAACGATGGCCTCCGGGTGCCGAGGTACTTTCACTACCTCTGATGGCTTTTCTCTCGGTGCTCGTAGTGATGCTCGCTGTTTCCCCGCCAACAAAACGGGTGATACTGTGGACTGTGGAAGAGCAATTGGAAGACTAGGCTTCCTCGTAGACTCTGGGGCCTCCGCCCGGGATATGCTATGCCCGATGGACATAGGTGAATCTTGGGGTGCACGTAGCATAAGTAATGGGCGTTTGTCCCAGCCCTTCTGGTGAAACAGTTCATCGATCTCACCGTCATCTCCACAATCCGACAGTGACTCTAGGTCGGAAGTGTCATACATCTCGGCGGGAAGGTAGTCTCTGGTAGACGTGGTACTACCCTCCCTAGCGGGCTCCACCGACTGTGGACCCCCTACACCTCCAACCACCACCACAGTCCCAGCCCCTGGCTCACCTTGACCTTTTGTAGAACTGGGATGTCCAGGACTCTTCCAACCGGATCCATCCAGGCCAGGCAAGCGACGGGGTGAAGCTCCTCCACGACCACAGGAGGCCTGCACCAAGCCGACTTTCCTCTTCAGAGGTGGGAGCAGAGAATCTGTGGTGACCGAAGCAGCATCCTCGGATTTTTCTTTCTCAGTCTCTGATTGGGCAGTCACATCGCCCTGGTCAGTGCGTAAGGGAACCTCCGCAAAGGCCTGGATCTCCCCTTCCGGAGTAGCGGTACCTGTGAGGCTGTTGAGGCGAAGGGCCCGGGGCCTTACTGTGAATGGCTCCACCTCGAACAAGAACTCTTTGCATGCCTCGCAACGCCCGAATGGCTTCAGGTGGACCACCAGTCCCGAGCATCCGGGACAGATTACACCGAGGGCCTCCGTGTCTCTGCATGTGTACAGAACCAACTGTCCTCGGGGCCTGAGTCTTATCCCCGTGTCTGTAAGGGGAGCAGCAATGGTAGTCATCTTCGTGGGGTAGGGAACCGAAATCCACGGAGAGCTTGAGGCCATCCCGACTGTCTGCTGCTCCATCACGCACTGACCACGCGCCAAAGTCTCCACGTGAGTTCCTCCACATGGCCAGACTCCTCCCACGACTTGCACGTTTTCGCGGGCTTCCATCGCGCTCCGCTTACGAACTGCGCAGTCACGGGGTGCCTCGTGGCGCAGTGCAGTAAAAGCCCCCACATGTAGTACGTCACACGGCTGGACTTCTCCCTCTTCTCACTCCTCCGCATGGGCCTTTCCCGTCTTAGGGTAATTTCCACGACTTTGAGCAGGGATGCACTTTGGCCGATCACATGGCCGACCTGCTCGGAACTCCTCCGGGCAGCAAAGTCCAGACACAGACATTCTTACTTCCAAAGTCAAAGCACACATCATCCCGGACTCACGAGCCCCCACGTGTAGCGGCCTCACCCCATCTCTTTTATCTAGGGGTATCACACACGACAGAGTGAGATGCGCTATGGCCCATGTCCTCCCCATAGCTGTGGGTGAGGTGAAGGCCAGTACCAGATATTTCCTCTGGCCTGTGTGCTTCTGTCTAGAATCAAGTCCTGCTGCGCCAACACTTCCCTTTGCTCCCATTAACCAGAGTTCCACACACCGATCACAGTCCAGCTCTTGTTTTATTGCATATCTCACAATAAACAGTGCTTCAGTAGCCAACTGGTTGCGACTTGATAACATTTTGATACAGGGGATGAGCAGGTCGAGGCACTATCCTGGTTGTCAGCTAAACCACTGCGATCTCGCCAGCGGTTACTATAGCCTTAGCTAGAAAGGACTTAGAACTTGAGAGTCTCTACCAGCGACTCAAGAGAACATAGATAGGAGTACCTTCGCTGCGTTGTGGCCCCTGTCAGGGGAAGATGTCCCTCCAAGGGAGTTACCAGAGGCCCATCCGTCACTGAGTTGATGCTGCTCCAGACTCTCCGAATGGGTAACCTCCCCGGCCTCCTCACCTCAGACATGGGCCCCATCCAATTCAGGGACCCTCGGACTTCTCCACCCTCGCGGGACCCAGTCGAAGTCACTGGGCCCCAGGCCTCCTGGTTTAGTACCTCACCCCAGGCTGAAGGTGCCTGGGATGGACTCCAACTCCATCCCGGTCAGGCCTAGGGCACCTGAGCCAGAATCCAGAACCGCCCGCACCCAGGTCTAAGGTGCCTGGGCGCGTGATGATCGACCTCCAGAAGAGCAAGACCTCGTGACCAGGGCGTCTCCCCCTTTTATCCCCTCCCATCGACGCCACGGCAGGTTCCCCGCCCTCGCCGTACCATCTCCGAGAAGGGACAAAAAGGACAGCACTGTGGCGGCAAATCTACCTCGAGCCTGCGGGCACTTGCCACCCACAGGCCAAGGTGATTATTACACCGTCCAATCCTCCACGAATACAAATGGTCCATTACTCCCATACTTACACACCTGGGTGTGTCCCACCTAAATTTAGAGACCCCGCTACATATGAAATAAAGTGCAAATGCAATAAACACATCCTATATCAATGTGCAAAAGTGCAATCATATATCATCAAGAAATAGTCCAATGACAAAAATTTTTGCATAAATATCAAAATGAATGAAAGTCTCTTTAATTGTGCAAAATAGGAGGTTAGAACTTGCTGTCTGTGTTCCTACTGGGGAGATTTACCTTCTCTTTTTTTCCTGGTGACCATTGTCTCTTGTACAGAAAGTGATGTGAAATCTGACATTTTTAGTTTTAATGGGAAGTGAGGAGCCATCTTCTAATAGGGACACCTGTTCTGGTGACAAATGTCTAAGATGGAAAATCCTCTTTCTTTGCAGGTGTGCCTTTCGTCTTCTGCAGTGTCTTAAAGTGGTTGTAAAGATTAAGGCTTACCTGTAGGTGCAAGAAATATCTCCTTAACCTACACGGTTAAGGAGATATTTGTATGTAAATGCGGCAACGCTGACGTCACCCCATTCACAAATTCGGCTAGGTCGCAACATTCGACGACGTAGCCGAATTCGACAGCTCACGCGCGCATGCGCGGAGTCACGTCTTCTCCGCTCCGGCCAATCACAGCGCCGGAGCGGCGCTGTGATTGGCTGCAGCGGCGATACCCGGAAGTAACATTCCGGCTATCGCTGGCAGCGATGGATGCGGCTAGAGGAGGGACACGGACGACTTCGGGGGCCCCGATCGAAGGTAAGTGGTACATAATGAGCTAGTATGCTAGTCATACTAGCTCATTATAGCTTTGTCTTGCAGGTAAGTCAAAAAAAAAAAAAAAAGATATAAGGGTTTACAACCACTTTAAAGTGTTATTAAACCCAGGATCCTGCATTCACTATATCTGGTCTCCCACAGTACACAGAACATGGAAATGCAATTAATTTTGTAAATATAAACTGCTAAATACCTTTTCTCAACAGCAGTACATAGCATTCTTGTGACTTCTATCAGTTCCTATTTAAAGCTTGTAGGAGGAGTTTTCATCCTCCTACAAGCTTTAAATAGGAACTGATAGAAGTCACAAGACTGCTATGTACTGCTGATGCTGTCCTATTAGGATCAACGGCCCCTGACCCTCTGACCCTGACCCTCTGTATGGACAATGTTGATTGGCCCTGTGTTGATCACATGCACTCCCCAAAGAAAAAAAAAAGTTTTTGCAATACACACCGAGCTGAGCATGTGTAGCCTAACGCCAGTAACTCTGTCTTATCCGAACCTGTTCTGGAGTCAGTAGAAGAAGGGGAGGATCCGAGCAGACAGGATTAAACAGCCTTTTTACACAATGCATAGGATTAACCCCTTAGGGTCCACAGTGAGTGTAACAAGCATGCTTTACTGCATATACAGACTAAATTTTACTGTTGTGGGTTTAATAACACTTTAAGCATTCTCTACTACACTTCAAATTCGTTTTTAACATTTCAATGCATGAAAGACAGTGACTATTTTGCCTAGCACAGTACAGCAAGATCCAGATGAAAGCCTCTGTATGGTTTTGTCACACAAGACATACTTCATTATTATACAAAAGGGAAGCATGAAGCTATATTTATTGACCCGTCATGGAAATATGTTCACTTTTATTATTCTCAAATTGCCACGATACAGGATGCAGCAACATTTACACCGGGAGCATATATTAGCTTCATATCAACAAATTAATGCATTGTTTCCCCACAACATAAATATCATAAACATCATATCCTGCCTGATATTAAATGCCAGTACAGTAATCCAGCAATTATAAATGAGATGACACAGCGTCCTGGGCTGGAAGAGAAAACACATTTATGTAGTGCTGGTATTTATGGCCACAGCATAAAGTGTAAATTGTCTGTGAGATTGCAAGTACTTCTAAATTGTACAAGCTGCAGAAAGAATTATAGAGGAAAGCATATGCAAGTAAAAATAAAGCAGAAGATGCAATTAATTTTTTCCCTTTCTGTTTTGTGCAAGTACATAACATTACTGGATCAGAGCTTTATCTCTTGGCTTTGGTTGTGTACTCACATAATGGCCGTTAGAGAAGAGCATACTTTTTTTTAAATTTGCTTCTGTTGTGGCTAAGCGATTATCAGCTTAGTTCATTAAATAATGCAAGAAGAGGGGTCTCTAATTTACATTTCAATGAAGTTCCTCTAGGGGTACAGAGTCAATTTTTTTTCATAGAAGTCATATAGCTGTTCCCAAACTATATACTACATAAGTTATAAAAATATATAAAACAGATGCTATGTCTGTAGCCAAGTGGAGTATATCGTCCATCCGGAAGGGGGCACTGTGCTTTTTTTTCAGGCTAGCAAGAGACCATTGAGGACTAATTGTCCCCTGCTGTGGGCTTCAAACAGCCATTTTAGGGAAGTCAGCAAATATTATTGGATACCAAATTCCTGTGTGATTTGGGTGGCCTTCTTGACACAGAATTATATAAACAAGAGTGTCTGTGTCTTTTGGTGTGCTCGTTGTGTGGGAGTAAAAAAGGAACAGAGCCGGCACATACCTGGGGTACTCAACAAGGAGGGAAAGAGTAGGTTTCTCCTGCAGGATGTCTCCTTTGTCAGCTTCCTGGAACGGTCTCTTACTGGAAGCCAGCTATCTGCAAGGACACTTGGGAATCACAGTGTGAACAAGCTATATCATTGCCCCTCCTAGGGAAGTGCTCCTCTGACATTCTATGATATAAGTGTCTGATATATCACTATTGCAAAGTGCCTTGTGAATAAATAGTGCCCTCTTCTGCCTGAGGAAGTGTATGACCTGCAACATATGTGGTCCAATTGCTGTAAATTACCTTAATTCTTTGAACAGTCAATTTGTACAATACAGACCAAGTTGAATTATCCACAAATTTCTCGGGTACGCTGGTTAGGCCCCGCCTACACATCAACCTTTCGAAACATTATGCAGCTAAACATCACTGGGTCCCTTTTCTCCTGGCCCTATAGCAGTCTCCTGGCCTGCTATAGGTATAGTTATGCCCTTGACTACAAGAAGCAGGGCCGGATTAACATAGGGGCTATTGGAGCTGCAGCTCCAGGCCCCTTCCTCAAGATAGGCCCATTTGCCCAAAAAAAAAAAAGAGTGACTTTGAGGATTGTAGCTCGGCAACCAGGGGGTCACAGAGACCCCACATTTGGCTTAAGATCCACCCCACCACTGGTCAAAATATGGGGCTCCTATCATTTATGGTTCCTGAGATACGGGGCTGCTTGCGCAGCCTGTCAGAAGCTACATACAGAGCGGCCAGTTTAAATACAAGCTGACACACTCTGAAGCAGACTGAGAGGATGAGATCACAGTGCTTATAATAATTATTTGTATATTACTTATAGTAATTAACCCCTTGCCATCCAGGCCAATTCTGACACTTCTCTCCTACATGTAAAAATCATCATTTGTTTTTTGCTAGAAAACTACTCAGAACCCTCAAACATTATATATATTGTTTTAGCAGACGCTCTATCGAATAAAATGGTGGTCTTTGCAGCTTTTTATGTTACACGGTGTGTATCTAACAATGTAACCTGTGTGTGTCTGGCTCTGATACTAGCCAGTGCCTACCCAGCCACTGACTAGTATCTCTCCCCAGCCTGTCCCCACACACCCTCTCACCTGCTGACCTGTGGATGGGGGACTCACTGCTGCAGTGTTATTGTGTTCTGCCTGTGAATACAATGATCAGTGTTGCTAACTATAGCTGGCAGCAGTGATTGTTTTGGGAAAAACCTGACAGGCTGGTTGTACTCAAGTCAGATAATAGATTTACTTGTGTAAAACCAGCTAGCCCATGCATAGATCAACTATGGCTGGTCTCTGCTTAATTGGCGTAATTTCAATCCATGTATGGCCCGTTTAACTACTACACAGTCCCTAAACATCCTTCCACAAACCTTTACATTTTTCCTTCCCAGATTCCTTCATCCTCCTCACCTGTACATTGTGTCCACAGTCATACTCTCCACACTTCTTTCCTATACATCGTGCCCACTGTCGTACCCTACACACTCCTCTCCTGTACATAGTGCCTGCTGTCATACACTTCTCTCCTGTACATAGTGCCCACTGTCATACCCTCCACACTCCTCTCCAATACATAGTGCCCACTGTCATACCCTCCACACTCCTCTCCTGTACATACTGCTCACTGTCATACCCTCCACACTCCTCTCCTATACATAGTGCCCACTGTCATACCCTCCACACTTCTCTCCTATACATAGTGCCCACTGTCACACCCTCTACACTTCTCTTCTTCACATAGTGCCCACTGTCATACCCTCCACACATCTCTCCTGTACATACTGCCCACTGTCATATCCTCCCCACTCTTCTTCTGTACATACTGCTCACTGTCTTACCCTCCACACTCATCTCATGTACATACAGCTCAGTATCAAACTGTCCACACTCCTCTCCTGTACATACTGCCCACTTTCATAAACTCCTCTATTGTACATAGTGCCGGCTGTCATACCCTCCACACTCCTCTCCTGTACATACTGCTTGCTCTCATACCCTCCACATTACTCTCCTGTACATACTGCCTAGAAACATGTTTCAGGTCGGTTTGCAGGCACTATTTTTAGCGCAATAGCGCCTGCAAACCGCCCCAGTGTGAAAGGGGTCTAATTGCATGCATGCTAAGTAATGTGTAAGTGTAACATGTCCAGGTATTTTTTGCTTCTCATAGATATTACAATACTCCCCCTGACAATCAGACAATGTGTTTCTTTCCAGAAGGACTGGCCCATCTTTGTTCAGACATCATCCATATCCAGAATGATTCATAGATGGAGAAGTTGACTCAGAGATGACACAATCATGTAAATCATGGTGTCTGTGCAGTTCCTGGCTGTGTACACAATTATTTTACACAGCATAGCCCCTTCTGCAATCACTCACTTTGTGGCTTGTTAAAAAGTTACCGGTATGTAGTCTACATGGGGAAGCAGGGGCTGAGGAAATGGTTCCTTATGCTTGCAGGAGACTGATGACATCTTCCCATGCTAGGTAAAGTCACTTGTTGGGGAAGTAAAGAGTTCTTAAAAAAAGGTACATGTTTTTCTGAAATATGATATTATCGGCAGACTTAAAAAGTTTACATATCTCTCTGTAAGAAATATAGTTGTATATCTACACCTAAAACCAAAAAGTAGAGCGGTTTACTAATCATTGGTGTGGTAAACGTATGATTGATTCTTCTGCTGGCTTAGTTGGGGCTTGTAAGTTGGTGCACAATAAAGCAAGCAGTCTCTTTAACCACTTGGAGCCCCGGCCTCTGTAAAAAGACAGCCACTAGGTGGCTTTACAATGCCGGGAGGACGTCTATTGACGTCCTCGGCTCCTCCGGCCCCCGGGGGGCACGCGTGTGCCCGCCGCATCACTGAGGTGCCGATGCGTGTGCCTGGCGGCCGTAATGTCCGCCAGGCACCCGCGATCGCCCGTTACACAGCCAAGGATGTGGATCTGTGTGTGTAAACACACAGATCCATGTCCTGTCAGGGAGAGGAGACCGATGGTGTGTCCCTTGTACATAAATAACGTGATGGTGACTGCGCTGTGGTGACTCAAATTAAATAAATGGGAGAAGGAGTTGGCAAGGAAATGGGAGTGGGATGGGAAGGGGAAGGGAAAAAAGGGAATAGGAAGCTAAATATAGCTAAATAGCAATAGTGAGCTGAATGCACAGTGACACAAAAAAACGTGCAAATATAATAAGTGAAAAACTAAAAAAAAGATAAACAAATACTAAACACTCCAGTGATATATGAACGTGATGGAAATATAAATGCAATATGTAGGTCACACTAAAAGGCTACTTAAGATCCGTGTTAAAGAACACGTACAAAATATACAACGCGGATTTGTTAAACATAGCGTTTCCAGGCACTTTGCAGAAATACACAATCGAGATCCCTCCCACCTAAAATTTTGGGGTATAGTTCCATACTCTAGCCCATGGAGAGGAGGGCACAAGGTGCGAACACTAAGCCAAATCGAATCCCATTGGATTTTTTCGATGGATACATTTGTGCCTAAAGGCCTAAATATAGAATTTGACTTAAACTGCTTTCTAAGTGACTACTAGGGTACTGAGTCACATCTGTTTCCGACCATGTACCTACTGATACTTGCCCACTGCCATAGGTATGTCCATATTGTTGCCTTATCATACGTCAGTCCCTGTCATCATAGAAGAGACAAGAATTATATTATCTAAATAGTAAAGTAAAAAATATTGTGTTTTTTTCTAAATTGTCGCTCTTTTTTTGTTTATAGCGCAAAAAAAAAAACCGCAGAGGTGATCAAATACCACCAAAAGAAGGCTCTATTTGTGGGAAAGAGGGATGTCAATTTTGTTTGGGAGCCACGTCGCAGGCTGCTTTCTTGATATGGGCTACAAACATGTCCATATCTCTTCATCTTCATTACCTGGGAGGGCAATCGGTAGATTACAAAAGCTAGGAAGCTAGGCAGAAAGATATTTTTTGGTTCAGCTCACAGAAAATGTCAGGGACACTGCACTGAAAATGTTTTTAGCTTGCAAAAAAAATGCAGCCAACACATCTAAGGACTACAATTTTGCTTTTGGGTTTAGTTATCCTTTAAAAGTGTTCAACCTTGATAAGTAGTAAAGTAATAGTAAGGCTGAATTACCTTTCCGGGAAAAAAAAATAAAAAATACTCCAGGCCCACCCTGTGCAGGTTGTATGACCAAAAGCCTGGGCACATGTCTATTTGATTTCTGCTGAACAGGGTAATCTGCTGGTTCTGAACTCTGGTAATGTCTGCAGAATAAGACAATTAGATAACAAGATCTCTGATTAGGAGGCCCTGCAGTCTTTAGGTTTTAGGTTACATGAATTAAACAGGAAAGAGCTAGAAGTAGCAATTTCTTCAAATAAGGTAGATATTTCAGAACTTGTATTATTCTTTATCAACTCACCCCTGCAAAACTGATGATATAGCTTAAAGAGTAACTCCACTTTTGTTGGGAAAAAAAGAATCCCCTCTGTGTGATCAATGTACATTATAGATATTTTACCAAATTTGTACCGGATTCTTACTTTTTCTGCTCTAAAGTTTGCTTCACGTGCGTTCTGTTCTGTGTTTGTTTCATCATGTTCTTTGGATACTGAATCTGAATGGGAAGGCCTGGTTCGTAACAATCAGCTGGTTCACTTTCAATGTTCTATTGAGGAAAATTGCAGGGTGTGCATCCTTTTGGGAGTATTTAATCCTTGTAGAGTAGCTCACCAAAACTAAAATTCTTATTGCAGGGGATGTCTAAAATTTGAAGTGTGTCTTAGTGCAGACTTCTGGGAAAAGCCAATCACTTAAAGTGAAACTTAAGGCAGAATATTAAGTCCTTCAGGCTTGCTCCTTTTGCAGGTATAGCTATGTAAAACATAAAAAATAAGTGCCTATACTGTTTAAAATCCAGTAATACACCATCTAACCCTACTCTGCACATACTCAGTTGCTCTCCATTTTTTAAGGCATTTTTAAGCACTGCAAACCAGTGTTAATTTTGGCAGAAAATTTCAATTTAGTTTTAGTCTACGGCTCAATTCACACCTATGCATGTTGCTTTTGAGCGTTTCTGCAGTGCTTTTTGCGGTGCTTGCCACGTTTTTCGACACGGCAAGCACCCATCCCCCATGTTGAGGGCATGTGGCCTGGTATGGTTCCGGAGGGGGGGGGCGCTCTCTCGTCCCCTCCCTTTCCTGACCTGCCGGGCTGCATGCTCTGATAAGGGTCTGTTATGAATTTTGGGGGGACCCCCACGGCATTTAAAAAAATTTGGTGTGGAGGGGGGTCCCCTCCGAATCCATACTAGACCCAAAGGCCTGGTATGGACCTGGGGGGGACCCTGCGCTGTTTTTTTTCTCAATTTTTTTGCCGGCATTTTTTTTTTTTACATTGAGCCCCCTCCATAGCAACCAGCTATATACAGTGTAAAAAAAGGAAATAAAAAAGATGCAAATCGTGGCAAAATCGCGGTAAAAACCCGGTACTTGCATTTTGGATGCGGGTCCATTGAATTCTATTACATGCAAAACTCTGCATTTTGCGGGAAAAAAAGTCCCAGACCCTTTCCAAAAACACAGAGGCACAAAAATGCATTGATGTGAACATGTTCCATAGGAACCCATGTTAAAAAATGTCCCTGCATTTCTGCAAAATGCATCAAAAAAACGCATTAGTGTGAATAGAGTCTTAGCCTTTTGACTAAAATTACATTTTAGTTTTAGTCCCATTTTATTCTTCTGCAATCCTTTTAGTTTTAGTCGTATTTAGTCGACTACATTTCCAGTACATATTAGTCTACTAAAACTAATATTAGTCGTCTAAAATCCAATGGGTATAATTAAATTGTAATGCATTATTTAAGCATTTCTTTACAATTTCTTTACAATTTCTTTACAATTTCCAAACTCATTATATACAGAGTGAAAAATCTGATATGTTATTATATATGGTATTGAGGTATGAACATGCACTACAGACCAGTGTTAATTTTGAGGTCAAATTTAAATTTAGTTTTAGTCTTATGCCGCGTACACACGACCATTTTTCATGACGAGAAAAATTAATTTTTTTAATTTGGTCATTAAAAACGATCATGTGGGCTGCAGAGCATTTTTCACAACGTGAAAAATGGGCATTAAAAATTTGGAACATGCTCTATCTTTTCTCGTCCATTTTCACGTCGTCGTCTTTCTCGTTGTGAAAAACGGCCGTGTGTAGGCTTTAACGACGTGAAAAAAAACGTGCATGCTCAGAAGCAAGTTATGAAACGGGAGCGCTCGTTCTGGTAAAACTAGCGTTCATAATGGAGATAGCACATTCGTCATGCTGTAACGGACTGAAGAGCACGAGGCTGAAAAGCGCGAATCGTCTCTCACCAAACTTTACTAACACGGGGATCAGCAAAAGCAGCCCAAAGAGTGGCGTCATCCGAATGGAACTTCCCTTTTATAGTGCCGTCGTACGTGTTGTACGTCACCGCGCTTTGCTTGAGCATTTTTTTTCAAGATAGTGTGTAGGCAAGGCAGGCTTGAGAAGAATCACGTCGAGAAAAACTTTGTTTTTTTCAATGACATTAAAAACGGTTGTGTGTACGCGGCATTAGTCTTTTGACTAAAATGTCGTTTTTGTTTTAGTCGTATTTTAGTCATCTCAATTGTTTTAGTTTTAGTTGACTAAAATAGTATTAATTTCATTGACGGAAATGTTTTAGACGACTAAATTAACACTGCTGCAGTGTTTGTAGAGGCAGAGTGTCTGAAAGCAGAATTAAACCCTCCTATCCTTTTTACAGCCAAGGAAGATGCTTCTATTTGAACTGCAACTGCACTACATGCTGCACATGTGATCAGCTAGGACACCAGCCATTTGATGGTTTGACAGTTTGGTTAAGGACACAATCAAATCAAACAGTTTTTTAAAACTGGTTAATCAATGGGTTTAGTCTCGCTTTATGATTTTCTGCTGGGGCTTTGGGCTTCAGCAAAATGGCAGCCTCCAGCAAGAAAAAACAGGAGCAATGCTGGAGGCAATTTACAGCACACACTGTTTTGGTTGCATAATTATTAATGTAGAATGTATGTTCCTTACTAAAGAACATTATTTTTTATCAAGTTGTTATGGGTAAAGTTCCACTTTAAGCAGGAAGGTGCTCTGTACATCAGCTGTGTACAGGACACTTCCAGGTTGCCATATTGCATGGAATTTTACAGAAAATTACTGTGGCTGTGTCATGGATATGCAGTAGTGTTTGTCTGTCAGCTTACCTTCCTTCCCATATGTTCATCTTAGAGGCCAGAACCCTTTCACCTGGCTTCCTTTATAATCTCCTCCCAGCCAGACTCCACCCCAGGCCCTATCACAGAACACTATATTAACCTGTGCACTGCAAGCCTTCTTTGCTGATCAACGTGTTTGTTAGGCATTGTGTGTTTGGGTTCCTGCCTGCCGTGTGCTACGTCTGTCTCTCTGTTACGTTATTGGCTTGTCCCCGACTATCCCTGTCTGCTCATGACCCTTGACCTTCGGCTTGTCTTTCGTTATCCTTGCCTGCTTGTGGCCCTTGACTTTCAGCTTGTTATTCGTTACTCTTATATCTTGTGCTGCTGCTTCCCCTCTTGTCCCCTTATCCTACGGGGTTTGATCAGCCATGAACCCGGCTGACATGCCGCTCCCCGCGGATGATCCTTTGCAGGGCATAGTCCGCAGACTTGAGACCCAGGAATCTAATCAGACCCAGGTCATGCGATTCCTTCAGGATTTGGCGTCCCATTTTGAACAGGTTCAGGCCTCATTAGGACCCCTGGTTCAACAACCTCAACCGCTACCAGCGGCTGCACCTATTCCGGTCGCAGTCGCAGCCACACATTCACTACAACTGCCAGCTCCGTCCCATTTCTCTGGGGACTCCAAGGCCTGCAGGGGGTTCCTTAGCCAATGCACGATTCATTTCGAGCTTCAGCCTCAAAACCTTCTGTCTGATAGGGCAAAGGTAGCCTATATAATTTCCCTCCTCTCCGGTAAATCTTTAGCCTGGGCAGTCCCTCTGTGGGAACTGAAAGATCCAGTGGTTTCTAGCCTGTCTGGCTTCTTGAAACTTTTTCGGAATATCTTTGAAAAACCGGCTCGTGTCTCTTCAGCGGCCAGCGCCCTTCTACGTCTCCGCCAAGAGTCTGCTTCAGTGGGACAGTATGCCCTTCATTTCCGCATACGGTTGGCTGAGTTGAGCTGGAACAATGAGGCCTTAGTCGCAACCTTTTTGCATGGCCTCTCTGATAGAGTGAAGGATGAATTAGCAGGAAGAACCATCCCCACTGATCTGGGCGGAGTTATCTCCTTGTGTAACCATATCGATATTCGCTTTCAGGAGAGGACCCTAGAAAAGCAACGCCAGCACTCCTTGGTTCTTAGTCAGCCTGAGCTCCCCTCTCTTCGACCCGTAGAGCATCTCCTACCAGCTGAGGAACCCATGCAGCTGGATCGGACCAGGCTATCCCCCGAGGAACGTGCTAGGCGCAGAACTCTTGGTCTGTGTCTTTACTGTGGGGGCAAAGGCCATTTTCGTGACACTTGCTCTCTTTGTCCAGAAAAACTTTCGGGTCCACTTCATCTGGAAAGTGGAGTATTGGACCCAGAAATATCACCTTCCCCTTCTCGTCTTCTGCTTTCTGTGTTCCTACATGTTGGTGCTTCTTCTCATTCGGTCTCAGCATATCTGGATTCCGGAGCCGCTGGTAATTTCATGGACTGGGAAATTGCATCGTCCATGAGACTTACTCTTTTGCCCCTCACCACGCCATTGGTGGTCTTGGCGATAGATGGCACTGTTCTCCCAGGGGGACCTATCCGCTTCCAGACCCTCCCTGTTAAGATGTCGGTAGGGACACTCCACCAGGAGTGGATATCCTTCCTTATCTTACTCAAGGCCTCAACGCCTATAATTTTGGGTCTCCCATGGTTACAGCTCCATTCTCCTCATGTGGACTGGACTACTGGACAGATCCTGGCTTGGGGTTCCTCCTGTTCCTCGTCCTGCCTACCCGAGGTTGCCCCCTGTGAATCTGAGCCGGTCATTCATTCCAGGTCGCATAACCATTAACATTTCTCTGTCCCTAATCACCCTTGGACGCACAGCCAGGCTAGCTTGTCTACAAGTCCTGCAGTCGCTACGTCTTGCGATGCGATTCAGGTAGACGCTACACCTGACTCTGCTATTCACTCGGCCTCTGTACTAGTTATGCCAGTCCAGCCCATGCCCAGTGAGCCGCCTACTTTTTCTTGTTCAGGACATTCTGCTTGTCTTTCAGCTATTCAGCTTGACTCCTGTGACATGTCACCCTCTAACCAACCTGACTTCAGGGTTCCACTGACATCTGCCCAGTCTGATGGTCCTGTGCTAGATGACCAGTTCATCTTTAAGGGTCTAGGGGACCCTCCTCAGATTCCTGTTGATCCTCTCATGCCCTTGCTTATTCCTAGAGAGCCTTTGGTCCTCAATAGATCTTCTTGTCATCTCCCTACCTCGGTTCTGGTCTCTGAGGATAATCTAAAGTACGAGGTTAGACAAGTTCTGGATTCTCGGCTCTGCAGAGGTATTCTTAAGTACCTTGTGCATTGGAGAGGTTTTGGTCCTGAGGAGGCATCTTGGATCGCTGCATCTGATGTCGTTGCACCTCATCTGTTGAAGAGGTTTCATCTGAGATTTCCCTTTAAGCCTGGGCCCAGGCGAGGGAGGGCCCATAAGAGGGAGGGTACTGTCATGGATATGCAGTAGTGTTTGTCTGTCAGCTTACCTTCCTTCCCATGTGTTCATCTTAGAGGCCAGAACCCTTTCACCTGGCTTCCTTTATAATCTCCTCCCAGCCTGACTCCACCCCAGGCCCTATCACAGAACACTATATTAACCTGTGCACTGCAAGCCTGCTTTGCTGATCAACGTGTTTGTTAGGCATTGTGTGTTTGGGTTCCTGCCTGCCGTGTGCTACGTCTGTCTCTCTGTTACGTTATTGGCTTGTCCCCGACTATCCCTGTCTGCTCGTGACCCTTGACCTTCGGCTTGTCTTTCGTTATCCTTGTCTGCTTGTGGCCCTTGACTTTCAGCTTGTTATTCGTTACTCTTATATCTTGTGCTGCTGCTTCCCCTCTTGTCCCCTTATCCTACGGGGCGTGAGCTAGGAGACTCTAGGGGCCGCGACCTGGACCCAGCCTGCAGCATAACATCCTCACCACTAGAGGCTCTGGAGAAGACCTGCTGGGTCTTAGACTCCGCGCCCTGGGGAATCTTGGCTCTAGCTTCCTATAGGATCCCGGTTGTGCACCTCTGGTCCCGCTTTCCACAACCACCCAGTTTCCTATCCGCAGCAGTCAGCCATAGGGTTCACTACCTTGCGGTGCACTCCTGTCCCCCTACGGTGTGCATCTGTCACCTGGCCGTAGGTGACCTGACAGGCTGCCAGCTGAAAAAGGAAAGCTAATTTTTAATAACTTTGGAATAAAACAGGGTTTGTGTAGCGATTGTATATGCTATTTTTTTTTTTTTTTTTATGAAAGTGCAGTTATCCCCTTTAAGAGAAAAATAAGGTCACCCACCTAAGGTGTCCTATGTGGCAGAGGTTAGTCAATTTCAAGTCACGCTGAATAGAATAACATATACAGTATCTTGAATGGAGAAAGAGTTTGATGCATTTCAGTCTGTACTTTGCCATTTGTTTGTTCAATTGTCCAGGCCCAAGAATGTTGAAATAGTACGAAAAAGAATAGTATAAAAAAAAATCAGGTAAATACAGTTTCACTCACAATAATTATTTCCAGATTTTGTGATTTGATTGACATTTTCCTGTAAGTTACATAAAAGAAACCCTGTAAGTGTAGCTATGGTTGAGCAGTCATGGTAGCAATTTACGAGGTAGGGTTTCTGATTAGATTGAAGACATACATTACAGTAATACAGTACATCAAGCAGGTTGAAGTTCAGCTGAGATAAGAAAAGTGAGGGATAAAGGTCCTGGGAGTGATAGAGCAAGAAGAGTACAAAAGCATTACAGCTTTAACTGGGGAAAATAGGAAACACTTGAGAATATTTCTAAATGAAAAAAACATCTTAGTTCCTCTTTAATTGTTATTTTTTTTGTCTTGTATATCTTCTATAATTTTTTTCTCTATTTTAAATTAACATTTTTATTGCAAGGGGGTCCAGGTATAAAGCAGTGGTATAGTTTTACCACAGTCTTTTACTGCTTAAAAAAATAAAAAATAATAAAGATCAGTATTGCTTAGATTTTCATTTGTTTTCATTTGTTTTGGGACTTTAAGCAAGCATAACTCAATTAATTTCAATGGAAGGAAAAGCAAAAAGTGGTATGCAGACAACACCGGTGGGCAGAACAGTGGTGTAGTGGTTAGCACTTTCACCTAGCAGCAATAGGGTTGCTGGTTCAAATCCCAACCACAACACCATCTGCCTGGAGTTTGCATGTTCTCCCTGTGTCTGCGTGGGTTTCCCCCGGGTACTCCGGTTTCCTCCCACACTCCAAAGACATGCTGGTATGTTAATCAGATCCTGTCTATAAATTGGCCCTAGAATGTGTATGTGTTTGTAAGCGCGGGTAAGACCGCGCTTTATCAAGATACCTCTCAACACCCCGTTAAACACCATGGCCTACATTTTATGAATTTGTCCCAAAATGCAGAGAACAGCATGAAGTTAACACTGTTTCCAGCTCCCCATTACAAACCTGAAGCTAATAGTGAATATCAGAAAGAATTTAGCATTTTTTAATAAGCATAAGTATCACTAGTTCTCTCCCTCCCTAGGTCTTGTCCAGCCCAGGATTGACGATTTTTTTTTTATTTAGCTTATTATTTCAGTTAAATTGGTTGAGATTTAATTTGGATCTTAAATGTTCCTTGGACTTGAATATTACTAAAACAAAAGATAAAGATAATTTAAGGATTACAATTAACATTATAGGAACATTACATCACACATCATTGCTTGTCCATGAAATTACATTGAGAGTTTTTTCTATCCAATAGACATCATGACCAAGAGATGGTGTGCTCACTACAACGAGCTATGGATTTTAATATTTGGAGATGTAAAGGGAGTGAGGGGGTGTTTGCTATCCATCCTCACCTGCATGTTATAAATCATGAGAGAGATCAGAGTATCTGAAAGATTGCTCTTCATCTATAGCTATACATTTATCTAAAACAGTGGTGGTCAACCTTAAAGGGCCACAATTGTATCCACAAGTGGAGTGGAGGGCAACTTACAAATCAACTATTTTTGTTTTGCAATTCTAATTCAAATATATCAGGCGATGGCCGTGTTTATTGGTTATGCATGGACAGCATTGATAGATTTGGCAGACCCCTCTTCATTAGGAGTATTATGTGATGTATTTATTTATTTATTTTCACTGATTAGAGCAGTTAAAGCCATAGTAACTGTTAAACTGGGATGAATAGCTAGAAGCATGTATTGGCTTCAGGCAGATGGAGGATTTTCTAAGAAGTGTGCTTATTTCACCTCTCAGGTCAACCAATGGGAATTTTAATTTTAGAAGACCTACTTTTTTTTAAATGTATTGGTCTGTGTTTTGAGTTGATTTTTTTTGTTTTTAAACCGTTGTCAATAAAATCTGGTATCATTTCAACAATAACAAATGTGTTTAAGTGGCTAACTTGGGTACCTTATTTGGTTTAATGTGGTTGTGAGTGTAACACCATTCAAGAAAGCTCTATCCTTAGGGCTCCTCTGCAAACTTGTGTTCTGCCCCTTTACAAGGGTTTCTGAGAAGTGCCATTCACCTTAGAACAGAAGCAGCAATAATAAACAACCCCCCCCCCCCCTCTTATGCTGTAAGCGACAGTGACAACAATAATAACCTCATAATTAATTTATCTTTAATGCCACTGTTAATGGACGCTGATGACGTGGCAGAGGTTATTATTGCTGTTAAGGATAACAATAAAAGGATCTTAAAGGACAAGTTCACTTTTGTAAAAAAATAAATAAATGCACATTTTTTTGCAGGTATAAAAATGTGCAAGTATTATTTTTTTTTTTACTATGAGCCTGCAAAGCATTGCACCCATGATCAGCAGATCGCGGGTGCAATGCAGGGTTCTTGCAGACAGTCTGTGTAATGCCCTGTACACACGACCGGTTTTCCCGTCGGAATAAACTCGGATGGTTTTTCCGACGAAATTCCGTTCAAGCTGTCTTGCATACACACGGTTACACCAAATTTCGACCGTCAAGAACGCGGTGACATAAAACACTACGACGAGCCGATAGAAATTAAGTTCAATGCTTCCGGGCATGCGTCGACTTGATTCTGAGCATGCATGGTTTTTAGTGCATCGGAATTGCATACAGACGAACGGATTTTCCGATAGGAATTTTTTCCGTCTGAAAAATAGAGAACATGTTCTCCAAGTCCGGAATATCCGATTAAAAGCTCCCATAGGAAAATCTGACCGTGTGTATGCGGCATTAGAGTTGCCTGCTCATAACAGCAAATGCTGCCAGTACTTTGGGGATGCTAGTGCATCTGTAACATGTTACACCCTGAATATGGGTGTAACATGTTATAAAAGGTAAACTTGTCCTTTAACACAAAAAATAAATAAAAAAATTCTTTGGTGTTAGTAGCAGAAATGATAAACTACCCTTCATTAATATCAATGGCAGCAATAAATGCTCTCCATGCAGTGGTGCTCAAAAAATAACCCCCCTTCCTTTACTTGTGTCCAGTGCTTACTTGCCAGAACACATTCCATTACACTGCTTCCTCCTGCCCCAGGGACAAGATCTACAACTATACTATCGGTCAGGCAGGAAGGATACCACTCTGTCCAACAACAGTTCAGGGTTTTTTAACTTCCCTGGCGGTATGATTCTGGAAGATTTTAGGTGCTGAAAGCAGTGCCATTATTTTGCATGGAAATTTGGCGTTTTACATTGTAGGCCTGTAATTCTTAGTAATAACTCACCTAAATCTGTCCAAACCAGAGTCTAGTAGACATCTCGGGTATGATAAAGTTTGAAACACAAAATCATAAATTATAATATAATAAATAATAAATAATAATTTAATAATAATAATACTTTTTATTCAATACATTTTAGTAAATAATATAATCAAAAACACTGACATTTTTTTTGCTCAAACAAGGGTGCAATATTAGAAGTCATATTGCGTCAGTAAACATCTTGGGTATGGAAAATGTTAAAACAAGGTACAGCACAAAGTCCTACGTCGCAATCGGGACAAAAGAACCGCGTTTCTTTACGGATTTTCCTTCCGGTGTCGTCACGCTTGGAGCAGCAAACCACACACATCCTTGTGGGTGCTGACTTTATTTCAGTAGGTGGAATGTGGTCCATAAAGTGACGACCAGTCAGGCGTTCCGGGTTTACAACGCCAGCAGCCTGACGATCAGATCTGCTTACAGTCGTTGGCGTCTGGTGCTTTAGAAAAATTAGTTTGGCAGCCTTCCACACAAAGTCCGCATGGATCATAGGCATGTCACTATTTTTTTTCAGAAGAATGAAAGCATTCCACAGGCACTGTTCCAGAAGATGCCTGAATATTTTTTTATAATATTTCTTCTGTTGCTTTCTCATCGCAGGATAAAAGGTCATGGCCTGGTCAGCCCTGTCCACACCTCCCATGGTGTTGTTGTAATCCAACACGACCTGTGGCTTCATGACATCTTTTCCAACTTTGGTATGTACCATTACAGTAGAGGTGTTGTGGATGGTACTCATAAGGCACACGTTTTTTTTGTCCTGCCATTTCAGTGCCATCATTTTGCCTTTCTGCCAGGCAACTATTTCTCCTGCCCCAAGCTTTTTTTGGGCAAAGGTTGGCGGCATGTCACGCCGGTTAGGCCTAACGGTCTCATAGGCATCCGTTTTGTTCAGGATAAGGAACTCAAAGAGTTCTGGGGACGTGTAAAAATTGTCTGTGGTGACACAGTAGCCCTGATTCAGCAATGGCTCAATCAAAGAGAGAACCGAAGCGGTTGCCATTCCAAAACTTCTGAATCGATCGCCGAATTTGGTCCCTTTCCTGGTGTACAGGACCGAATTCCAGATGTACCCAGAGCTGGATTCACACAGCATAAATTACTTCATGCAGAAACGAGCTCGCTTTGATGCGATGAACTGTATCCAGCTAAGTCTACCTTTGTAGGCCATAAGACTTTCGTCAATACTTACATCTCTGTCCGGCACATAGGTCTGCTGGAAATTCATAAGAATAAGTTGGTAAATCTCCCAAATTTTTTCAGCTTAGGAGCTGGATGAGAACTCTCATCAAAGTCTTCGTTATTTGCAAAATGCAAATATTTCATGATAAGCGAAAATTTATATTCGGACATAACAGTGCCAAAAAAAGGACTGGCCAGCAATTTGTTGGTTGTCCAGTACCATTTCTGCAGGGGTTTCCCCACCACTCCCTGTAGAATTATAAGGCCCAAAAAGCTCCATATGTCCTCTCTGGTTACTGGCTCCCATTTTCTGCTCCTTGAAAAGCGATGATGGGTAGCAGCTTGTTGCTCCTGATAGCGATTTGTCTCCAAAACAATTTTGACAATAACTTCATCCGTCAGAAAGAGCTCAAGGTATGCCAAGGGGTTATTGTCCTCAACTTCCACTTTGATCCCAGGTGCTCCTGTAAATGGAAATCTTGGGGGCGCTGTGTGCTCCGTACCGCAATCAATTGAGCACCAAGTCCGCACATCGCTGGGCACAGTCGCAGGATCGTCGCTAAAATCACTTTCTGCATCCGATGAAGAGCTTCCCCATGAATCTCTGTCACTCAACTCCTCTGCAACGCATTCTGAGTCACTGTCGCTGACTTCCAGCAGGTCATATAGTGACTTTGAGGTGGAGGCGCGTTTTTTGGATGCCATGGTCGCTGTGCAGTTTCCAGATACTAAGTACAGTAAAACTGCAGACAAGGGCACTGGAGAAAGCACTGGGGTGCAATCTAAGGTCAATTTATTTTATTTTTTATTGTAATCCAATAAGATTACATTTTATCAGTGTGTTTTGTGCTTTATACATTTGAATTTGCCGCCGGTTCCGCCCCCCTGCGTCGCGCCGCTCGCAGGGAAGGGAATCAGTAGAACACAGTGCATCGGGCGGAAGGTCCGGCCGCCGTACACTGCGGGAATACATCGCGGGATCCCAGAGACAAGGTAAGTCACCTCTTCCAGGATCCAGCGAGGCAATCCCGAGTGTGGCTCGGGGTTACCGCTTTAGGTACTGAAATCTCACCCCGAGCCACACTCGGGAATACCTCCAGGGAGGTTAAGTGCCAGGTTCTGGAACATATAGGGGGTATTTACTAAAATTGCATCGTCCAAAATCTGGTGCAGCTCTACATAAAAACCAATCAGCTTCCAGGTTTTATTGTCAAAGATGAATTGAACAATCTTAAGTTAGAAGCTGATTGGCTACCATGCATAGTTGCACCCGATTCTGAGTGCACCAGTTTTAGTAAATCTCCCCATAGAGCTTGACACCTGACTGCCCTGCACAAATGATAGGCCTCTTGGCTGAACCATAGAGTGCTACCGTACTTAACAAACACAATATAAAAATTTACCAGCTAGCCAGCAAAAAGGAAAAAATATGTGCACTGATTCTACAATTTACATTAAAAACAGTGATTGTAGTTGCATACCCTCCCAACCTTATTGGGCCTTTATCTTGGAATATATACTGTATATACCAATAAATAAATTGACAGCTGTTATGTCTGGAGGTAGCCCATTCCTTTTTTTCTTTTCCTTTTTTCCTGGCTACCTATTGTGTTTGTTTGAAAAAACCTTTCCACATGAATCAATCTTATTTCAAAAAGTTATTTTTAAATTGATTAGAGTGGTTGCCATTTTTTGTTTTGCTTTCTATGGTACTGATTCTATCAGAGATGTTTCACTTTTAACTCTCTTGACAAACAGCACAATCCGTTATTGATAAGCCTAGTGATATTAAACAAAAAAATAATAAATTGTCCGCTTTTTGACAGGTCTGCTTTACACAAAGCACACTATAGCCGTCCTGGTTAAATATGGAGACCCTGCAGTGAAGGATAGGCGGACTTCACATATTTTATGAGTACATGGACAGTAATAAAATGTAAAGGATCAATCTCAATCTCCTTCTTAGAGAACCAGAAATTAATCAGGATATTAAAAGAAGAGAAATTGCAGCAGAATGGAAAAATCGATGTCCACTATACAGCAGAGAAGAGTAAATATGCTGCCTTCAGTGATCTGTTGTTGAGAACTAAAGGCTGGTCAATGATATGATCTTTACTTATATTCTTTTTCCCATTTTAAAGTAAATGTCCAACTTGTGGGTAAAGAACTTTCTTAGAATGAAAATAACAGATGAATAAATAAATGAATAAATGAACATATGAATACATACTTTTTCTGAAGTGTTTCTGTGCTGTTTTCTGCCAAATTTCCTGTTATCAGATCTATGATAAGTTATGGTATAGGTAAGTTCTTGTTGCAAGGCTGGAGAACTTATATCCATTTGAACACCCAGACTTTTTGGATTGAAGCTGAATATATTGCAACAAAACTTGGTTTTGTTCTTTTATTTTTTAATGGGCTATTTATTTTTATATTGTTATTTGTGGCTAAAGTTTTCCTTTAATATCTAATATTCTAAAATATTTACACCTGTTTATCCACTATACAGAGCTTACGGTACATATATTTCAAAACCTATACGTCTGGGGTCCCTGCCCCTTTCACACTGGGGCGGTTTGCAGGTGCTATTTTGCTAAAAATAGCGCCTGCAAACCGAGCCTAAACAGCGGCTGCTGTCTCTCCAATGTGAAAGCCCCGAGGGCTTTCACACTGGTGCGGTGCGCTAACAGGACGTGATAAAAAGTCCTGCTAGCCGCATCTTTGGAGCGGTGAGAGGAGTGGTGTGTTTACCGCTCCTCCACCGCTCCTTCCCATTGAAATGAATGGGACACCGCGGTAATACCGCCCGCAAACCGCGGCTGTAGCCGCGGTTTGCGGGTGGTATTAACTCTTTTTCGGCTGCTAGCGGGGGTTAAAACCACACCGCTAGTGGCAGAATACCTCAGCAATCCCGACGGTATAGCGGCGCTATACCGCCACCGCATCCACCTTCCCAGTGTGAAACCGCGTGGGGAAAAAAAAGAGTTTATTGAAAAAATATATGGAATAGTAATAAAACTGTCCTTTTTTTTTATATGCTGAGTATTTCTCTGCTTAATACAAAAAAAATAAAAAATTCTCAGTATTTAAAAAAATATATTATTAAAGTGGTCATTAAGGCAGGTTTTTTTTTCTTACATTCTATGCAGTAAGGTAAAAAAAAGAAAAAAAAACTTCTGCATGCAGCTTCCCCTGCAATAAATAGCATCCTGGTCACTTTTCTTTTGATGTCTGAAAGGCTGAACTTTACCATTTTTGTAATACCCACATTTAGGAAATCTTTCTCTAAGACGTCAGGCCTCCCATTCAAAATGCATTCTGTTCAAACTATTTTATTGAGCCCTAAGATATTGACCTATGGGTATATTTCAAATTAATGTCTCAGGATGAAAGCTATTCGCATGTAATAAACTATTAGCAACCATAGGCTTCCTAAATAGCTGTGCACCAATGAGCCCCCCCCCCCCCCATACAAACAACCAGGACTTCCAAATAAATGTTGGTATACGCAAGGGAGAAAACTTGGTGCCCATCACTGTGCCTTGGACTTGCCAATAAGACCTTGCATCAAACTGAAATTTGTGTGTGTCAACAAGAACTCCAGAAGTTTAACAATAGATATTGTGTATGCCCACACTTGTTAAGTGCTCTTGTCTGCAATATTTTATCAACCACCTTTAGACCCTTATGATGTTGGATTGATTAATAGAATGCCTTAATGTCTGAGAATACCAAGTCATGCAAGGGAGTAAGTAAATGCATACTGTCCCTTACATAAGAAACTGGTTGGGAACAAAAGGTTGTAGAATTTGATTATTTTACTTGTTGACCTTCTCCAAGCTTATTTTCAGTCTTTCATTCATTGTATTCAGTTCTTTCAATTATGAAGGCTCAGCATCACACGTATAAATGCATCCTGCCTAGGAATGCATACTCTTTCAGACTGACATCCTCACTTCAAGACATTTTAACATTTGCATGACTCCTCTCAAGAGCCATCTCACTCCTTGCAACAGGGCTGAAGGCTATTGAGAGGGGTACTGAGTTAGGGCACTGTGATGTTTTCATGAATCTATGTACAGCACTCTGCCAGTCCCTTCCACCAGCCATAGTATGCTTGTATTTCAGAAGGGTATAAAGCCTGACCGGAAAGGAGCAGAGCAGAGCAACTATCAGAGGCACACATGGTGTGCAACATGGAAACACTATAGCAGAAGGTGAGCAGGGACCAAAGACAGAAGACTGAGCGGCATAAGATCAGCAGAGCTGGAGCAGGAGAAACTAGTCACATGTGGTGCGCAGTGTGAAAGCAATATAGCAGAAGGTGAGCGGGGACCAAAGAGAGAGGAGAATGAGCAGAGCTGGGGGTTATTACTGAGTGGAAGATCAGCAGAGCCGGAAGTTACTACCCAGTGGGGGACAAGCAGAGCTGGGGGTTACTACTGAGCGGGGGATCAGCAGAGCTGGGGATTACTACTGAGTGGGGGATTAACAAAGCTGGGGATACTACTGAGTGGGGCATCAGCAGAGCTGGGAGTATTATTGAGCAAGGGATCTGCTGAACGAGGGTACTAATAACCTGGGGATCTGCTGGACAAGTGTATCAATTAGCTGGGGACCTGCTGAGTGGATGTACTACTGTGCTGGGGTTCTATTGGACCACTTTAAAACAAACAGAAAATCAACACATGTGAGTGGTTATATATGCAAAAGAATTTGCAGATATATAGGGGGCGCTGATAACCAATATTGTACACTACATTAGTTATAATAAAATATATAAAATTAATATAAAATTAAATATATAGACATATATAAACACCAGCCTGCCTATAAAACTGTACTGTCTGGTTGGGCTGAACAGCCCCAGAAACAACCTAAGTGCTATGCACTGATAGATAGTTGACCCAACAACACACCATCAATTGTACAAAATCAAACCAATAATGTTAATCCAGTTATTAGTGATTAATAAAACAAGTAATCAAACATTCAGTGCCTGTGATAGTAACAAAATGTCCCAATGATATATTTAGTGAACTATAAAAACAGTAGTCCATAAATTGAAGAAAGTGAAGAAAACTCTTGAACATCAACGTGATCCAACGGACAAATTGATTGAAGTGACACCTTCACCAACTTAATATAAATCACCCGATAGTGCTCATAGTGAATGTAGCAGCTTAGCAGAAATAATGGACTCTTTTAATTAAAAAGGAGTCATATGCGCTTTTGCAAGTTCCACTTGCTCATATGGATTGAGACCGGATCATAGAAATCCCTGCCTCCTGGAGGCTCGGATGGAGATATACAAAATACAAAAGGAAATAGAGCGGACAATGGTGTAATCCCATTTAATAAAATATAAGTTTAAAACATGACAGCCAAATGCCCTCTTACTTGAGTAGTGCCTTCGACCCGGCACTGAGGCTGGAAAGCATGTACTATTTGGGCTAGTGACCCGAGTGGAGCCAGACTGGTGTGCGTTCCAACTGCTATAGAAGGAGAGCCAGCGGGACCGGAAGTGTCGTCAGAGCGTAACCTTGCGGCGCCTCGACAGCTTTTTCGTATTGCACATCGTCAGGAAGCGTGCTAGGCTACGTACGTCTGGCTTAATATACGGTTGTCAATCACAGAATTGGAGGAGGAGTAAAGAAGCCTAGTTCCAGCCTCAATGCCGTCTCTCAGCACACCACAAACAAATCACTTGATTGGTCAAAAGAATATCAATAATACATATAAAAAGCTTTACAATATCCTACCTTTTCATATCATTGCAGTATAACAAAAGCTGTGTGACTAAAGCCAAAACAACCATTAATGCTTTCAGGGCAAACAGTCACACTACAGCCAACCAGCATGAATATGCCCACTTTAGTAAAATATGCATTACATATAACAAATATTAAAAATCAATTATCTAATCATGCTATAAGTCAATATCCGCAATGCATATGTTAGAAGATAAAAATTCCTCTATAAAAGCTAATGGTAACTGAACATAAAAATATATAATGAACAATGCACCTGAACATTAACCCCTAATAGTTCTATTTTTGATAGTGGAATTTTTTTATAATTATTCATTAGTAAGGAAACAATTTAAATCTAAGTCTATATTGAGGCCCTGTGGCTGCATCGTGGACAATCTGTACAGCCACTGGGTCTCATTCTGAGAAATGGCTTTTTTGAGATCTATCCCTCTCCAGTTGTATATGGCTCTATCGATGCCATAAAATACAAGCTGGCGGGGATCCCTGTTATGATACTGAAGAAAATGGCGCGATACGCTATGATTAGGAAAGCCCTTAGTGATGTTTGCTACATGTTCGTTAATCCTAACCCTAAGCTCTCTTGTAGTGCGCCCCACATATTGAAGAGAGCAAGGGCACTCCAAAACATAGGTCACATGTTTGGAGTAGCATGTGATCAGAGATTTAATTTCAAATTCTTCTTGCGTTACCCAAGATTTAAATTTGGTTAATTTCTTGGTAAGTCGGATGGTAGTGCGACAGGCCTTGCATCTGGTACAGTAGTGAAATCCAGAGCTGTCTAAAAATGTGAGAGGTTTTTCAGGAGGGTCTGGAACATTGGGTGCAATGATGTTTCTCAGACCAGGTGCTTTTCTATAGATGAATTTAGGCTTCTGAGGTATTAACGATGCCAAATCCCTATCTTTACGAAGAATAGGCCAGAACTTTTTAAAAACCCGGCCAAGTATGATGGAGAGATTAAACAGAAAAAACTAAAAAAGTATCAGAGAGATATTAAGGATTACGAAGAAAATAAGGTTTATAAATGGCAAGATGACATGGGTTTGGACAATCCTAAAGAATCCTCGGTGGATAGGGATATGGAAGTGCATAACGCGGTTGCACAGTTGGCTAAGACCAAAAATAAGACACACACTCCAAAGAAGCCAAAACCTCTACCCAATTCTAAGGGCCAAGCCGCACAGGGGAATCGGGGTCACCCCCCAATACCCCAAAGTGAGGGTAATTATCCTCCATCGAATGAATATTATCCAACTCCCTACTCAGTGCCTACCTACAATAGGTATGGACCTCTGGATAATAGATCTAGTGATTATGGGTATCCTTACTACTGGCAAGGACCCAGTCACTATCCTCCTAGGCCCCCTAGGGGTAATTTTAGAGGCAACTATAGAGGGAGACCCACGCCCTATCAAAACAATTATCAGCAGGGGGGGGAATGGAGGGGATGGAAAGAACCATACAAAATTCTATCCACTACACCCCAATACCCCAAAGATCATATAGAAAAAGAGGTAGAAGAGGGGGAACCAGAAAGAAAAAGACAAAGGGACAGTTAAATGGAGGAATCTTTAACTTAGCAGGTGCATCATTCTCGGAAAACGAATTACTAGTTTTAACACAGGGACTGAAATTTGCACCAGATAAAAATCTTAACAAATTCGAATTGTTTGTTGATGTGGAAAAATATGTAAGGAAGCTGAATATAAAAAAAAAATGTTTGCGTCTCAAAATTTTGTTCGTAATCCTGTGGTAGAAACAGAGAAGTTCAAACATAGTGGGTTGAGAAACAATTCTATATTCAACCCTCAAAAAGAAACACATCATCATATAGAGGTATTTAAACATATGGTCCAGGATGAGATTAAAACATTAGAAATTAAAAAGGCCAGAACCAATCGGTCTCTAGTAGAGGGGATTAATCAAATAGAACAAAATAAAAATATAGTGGTCTGCCCCGCAGACAAAGGGGGGGGGGGGGTAGTGATACTGACCAAAGAAAACTACTATGGGGAAATCTAAAAACTATTAAAAGATACCAGTACAGTACATATAAACCACTGGCATCCAACCCCTTAACCAGATTAAAATCTGAGCTCACTGAATGGATTGATAAAGGTTTTTGGTTTTTTTTACAACCTGTAAAAGAAAGGCATAATGAGCTATTATGACTAGCATAATAGCTGATTATGTACCACTTACCTTAGATCGGGGCCCCCGAGGCAGTCCGCGTCCCTCTGTTCAGCTGCAGACATCACTGCGGCGATAGCCGGAATGTTACTTCCAGGTATCGCCGCACCAGCCAATCACAGCGCCGCTCCTGCGCTGTGATTGGCCGGAGCGGCGGAGACGTCACTCTGCGCATGCACGCGGGAGGCGTCCCACTCGGCTACGCCTAGCGATTGCTGGGAAGTAGCCGAGTTTGTGAATGGGATTAACCCCATGAATGCGCCGTAGACAGCGGCGCTTGTGATTTTAGTAAATATCTCCTAAACCGTGTAGGTTTAGGAGATATTTCTTGCACCTACAATTAAGCCTTAATCTAGGCTTACCTGTAGGTGCAAGTTGAAAAAGTGGGTTTACAACCACTTTAATAAAGAGATTTTGGATACTAAGGAAGCACTGTACCTTTTACCTAAAGCACCACGCACTCCGGTGCTATATATACTACCCAAGATTCATAAAAACAAGGAACAACCCCCAGGCTGCCCCATTATTAGTGGGATAGTAGGAAATGTCCCCCTAACTAGGGGTTGGGACTTTAAGAGCAACAAATATGACAAGTATATGAGTACAAAAATGTATTAAATAATTAATTTTAAGAAGCCAAATGAATGGCAGAGTGAAACAGCTGAATGTGCATTTAAACAAACAGGTAGAAATAACAACAAGATTTGTTCTTTCCAAATAGGGGTGGTTGTCCGACGCGTTTCAGGGATTGTACCCTTTCCTCAGGGACGAACCTCAATTGGAGAATAAAATATCTATAAAATATACAAAAAATATATGATCGGTAAAATGCATACAGAGGAAGAATGAGCATCGTTAAGAAAGAAAAGAGCAAACAGATGGTACAAAAAGCATGCAGGATCATGCCACACAATAGAAAATCTTTCCACATTGATTGAAAATTCTAACCTGATGGGACTGCCAGTTGCAATTTTGATGGATCAGCAAAATACTAGAGGTGTCGAGACACCTATGGATATCTTGATAATTTACATAAGGTTTATTGAAAACACTTGTAAGATGAAGATAAAATAACAAAATAACAAATGAAAATATAAAAAGTGAGAGACTGCTAGGAGTGCTACAACAGGAGGTTAGGTTTGCACCTCAGCACTGTCCACGGATGGTCAAGATTTTTGAAAGAAGAAACAGGGTTTATCAAAAAAGGTTCTATGGAGAAAAAACATACATATGACCTTTTAAAAATGTAGTCCTCATGAGTGAGCGCACTTTTTGATTTTTTGTTTATAAACCACTGTATTAATAAAGTATAATAACATATCATTTTAATTTTGATAATAAGAACCTTGTGTCTATCATCATTGAAGCAGGGGATTAGTTCAAACCCCCTGTAGAAATCATCATTAGGAGATTAGTATGAATCTCCAAAAACGGTGGATTAACTGAAATATGTGATGATGAAAGCTGGGCTATTTATAATAATAAAACATATGTATATAGGGGCCATTTTAGTCCGCTAAAACTGAAAGATTTATAAGGTATGAAGAAAAGTGCTACTTAGCCAGAGAAACAAAGAATCATACCTGTTTGGAGCAGCAAACATGCACAGCAGTCTCACACTTAAGTGGCAGCCTGTGTCTGAGCACAGACTAATGATGATGATGAAAGCTGGGCTATTTATAATAATAAAACATATGTTTTATTATTATAAATAGCCCAGCTTTCATCATCACATATTTCAGTTAATCCACCATTTTGGAGATTTATATTATTCTCCTAATGATGATTTCTACAGGGGGTTTGTACTAATCCCCTGCTTCAATGATGATAGACACAAGGTTCTTATTATCAAAATTAAAATGATATTTTACTATACTTCATTAATACAGTGATTTATATACCGTATTTATAGGCGTATAACACGCACTTTTTTCCCCTTAAAATCAGGGGAAAATCGTGGGTGTGTGTTATACGCCGATACTCCGTCAAATTCCCCTGCTGAAACGAGCGAGAGGAGCGAGAGGAGCCGAAGCCGAAGTACACTCGGCTTTACTCGGCTCCTCTCGCAGTCCCGCCCATCTCTGACTGCGCCGCTGACATAGAGAAAGCCGAGTGTACTTCGGCTAGTCTCGGCTCCTCTCGCAGTCCTGCCCCTGACTGTGAGCAGAGCCGAGTATAGCCGAAGTACACTCGGCTTTCTCTATGTCAGCGGCGCAGTCAGTGGAGATGGGCGGGACTGCGAGAGGAGCCGAGTCTAGCCGAAGTACACTCGGCCCCGCTCGCTCCTCTCCACAGAAATCGGCGCCAAATTTAAAAAACGCTGAGACTGACAAGGCTGCAAAGGCACTGAGCAAGGCTGCAGATGGACAGATGGACACTGGGCAAGGCTGCAGATGGACAGATGGACACTGGGCAAGGCTGCAGATGGACAGATGGACACTGGGCAAGGCTGCAGATGGACAGATGGACACTGGGCAAGGCTGCAGATGGACACTGGGCAAGGCTGCATGCTGCATTTAAATGTAAGTTTTTTTTCCTTGAATTTCCCTCCTAAAAGTTTTTTTCCTTAAAATTCCCTCCTAAACTTGGGGTGCGTGTTATACGCCGGCGCGTGTTATACGCCGATAAATACGGTACTTGGTGTCATCCCATCAATGGGATAGTGCATTCAGCTGGTATTCCTTCTCTGCACATGCCTGTTACACTGATGTCTGTCTTTATAAGGCAATTAGTCTGTGCTCAGACACAGGCTGCCACTTAAGTGTGAGACTGCTGTGCAGGTTTGCTGCTCCAAACAGGTATGATTCTTTGTTTCTCTGGCTAAGTAGCACTTTTCTTCATACCTTATAAATCTTTCAGTTTTAGCGGACTAAAATGGCCCCTATATACATATGTTTTATTATTATAAATAGCCCAGCTTTCATCATCACATATTTCAGTTAATCCACCGTTTTTGGAGATTCATACTAATCTCCTAATGATGATTTCTACAGGGGGTTTGAACTGCTTCAATGATGATAGACACAAGGTTCTTATTATCAAAATTAAAATGATATGTTATTATACTTTATTAATACAGTGATTTATAAACAAAAAATCAAAAAGTGCGCTCACTCATGAGGACTACATTTTTAAAAGGTCATATGTATGTTTTTTCTCCATAGAACCTTTTTTGATAAACCCTGTTTCTTCTTTCAAAAATCTTGACCATCCGTGGACAGTGCTGAGGTGCAAACCTAATCTCCTGTTGTAGCACTCCTAGCAGTCTCTCACTTTTTATATTTTCATTTGTTATTTTGTTATTTTATCTTCATCTTACAAGTGTTTTCAATAAACCTTATGTAAATTATCAAGATATCCATAGGTGTCTCGACACCTCTAGTATTTTGCTGATCCATCAAAATTGCAACTGACAGTCCCATCAGGTTAGAATTTTCAATCAATGTGGAAAGATTTTCTATTGTGTGGCATGATCCTGCATGCTTTTTGTACCATCTGTTTGCTCTTTTCTTTCTTAACGATGCTCATTCTTCCTCTGTATGCATTTTACCGATCATATATTTTTTGTATATTTTATAGATATTTTATTCTCCAATTGAGGTTCGTCCCTGAGGAAAGGGTACAATCCCTGAAACGCGTCGGACAACCACCCCTATTTGGAAAGAACAAATCTTGTTGTTATTTCTACCTGTTTGTTTAAATGCACATTCAGCTGTTTCACTCTGCCATTCATTTGGCTCTTAAAATTAATTATTTAATACATTTTTGTACTCATATACTTGTCATATTTGTTGCTCTTAAAGTCCCAACCCCTAGTTAGGGGGACATTTCCTATTGTTCCAGAATACACGGGATGTTGGCAACACTCTAAATCAAATTCTGGTGTATAAATTATTTGGTTATTTATTAGTTGGATAGGTTCACTCTATTCGAGAGTAGGAGAGTATTTAGACATTTTCCTGCAACCTTTGGTATCACGGAGCAGGTCTTATCTGAAGGATAGTCGTAAACTTATTAAATCCCTTTCTAATATCCAGGTCACTGATGCTACCATATTGGTCACAGTGGATATGGAGTCTCTCTATACAAATATTAGGCAAGAGGATGCACTAATTGCAGTTAAGGCAGCCTTGACTGCAGACTCTCATCTAAAGAAAGTTCAGATTCATTTTTTAGTTGAAGGACTCAAGATTGCAATGGGGAATAATTACTTTTGGGCCCAGGGAGCATTCTATAATCAAGTAAAGGGGGTGGCAATGGGAGCTCGTTATGCCCCCAGTGTGGCCAACTTGGTACTGAATAAGTGGGAGGGAGAAACCATTTACAAAGATAACGTACCATCCCTATTATACTATAAAAGGTACATTGACGATGTCATTTTGCTGTGGGAGGGATCTCAGGCTACATTGCATAGCTTCCTACAGGATTTAAATTCTAACCAATATGGTCTCAGATTCACAGCTGAGACCAGTTTGGTAACCATAAACTATTTGGACCTTACCCTGGTTAAACAAGATGGTAGGATTGGCACGAGGATGTTCTTTAAGGCTACAGACAGGAACACCTTCGTGCCAACCAATAGTTGCCATCACCCCCAATGGCTTGGGGCCATACCTAAGGGCCAGTACATGTGCATTCGATGTAATTGTGCTGAGGTGACCGACTATGATACCCAGGCTGCAGTTCTCACAGAAAGATTTTGTGAGAAGGGATATGGCAAGGGTGAGCTTACCCAGGCCAAAAACCAGGTGGCAGTTATGGATAGGCATTCTCTTTTAGAGTCCAAGAAGAAAAAATCACCATCATTTGGGGAATTTCCCTTTATCACAGGGTTTAATAGGCAATATAAAAGTATTGAGAAGATTTTTAAAAAGTTCTGGCCTATTCTTCGTAAAGATAGGGATTTGGCATCGTTAATACCTCAGAAGCCTAAATACATCTATAGAAAAGCACCTGGTCTGAGAAACATCATTGCACCCAATGTTCCAGACCCTCCTGAAAAACCCCTCACATTTTTAGACAGCTCTGGATTTCACTACTGTACCAGATGCAAGGCCTGTCGCACTACCATCTGACGTACCAAGAAATTAACCAAATTTAAATCTTTGGTAACGCAAGAAGAATTTGAAATTAAATCTCTGATCACATGCTACTCCAAACATGTGACCTATGTTTTGGAGTGCCCTTGCTCTCTTCAATATGTGGGGCACACTACAAGAGAGCTTAGGGTTAGGATTAACGAACATGTAGCAAACATCACTAAGGGCTTTCCTAATCATAGCGTATCGTGCCATTTTCTTCAGTAACATAACAGGGATCCCCGCCAGCTTGTATTTTATGGCATCGATAGAGCCATATACAACTGGAGAGGGACAGATCTCAAAAAAGCCATTTCTCAGAATGAGACCCAGTGGCTGTACAGATTGTCCATGATGCAGCCACAGGGCCTCAATATAGACTTAGATTTAAATTGTTTCCTTACTAATGAATAATTATAAAAATTTTCCACTATCAAAAATAGAACTATTAGGGGTTAATGTTCAGGTGCATTGTTCATTATATATTTTTATGTTCAGTTACCATTAGTTTTTATAGAGGAATTTTTATCTTCTAACATATGCATTACGGATATTGACTTATAGCATGATTAATTAATTAATTTTTAATATTTGTTATATGTAATGCATATTTTACTAAAGTGGGCATATTCATGCTGGTTGGCTGTAGTGTGACTGTTTTCCCTGAAAGCGTTAATGGTTGTTTTGGCTTTAGTCACACAGCTTTTGTTATCCTGCAATGATATGAAAAGGTAGGATATTGTAAAGCTTTTTATATGTATTATTGATATTCTTTTGACCAATCAAGTGATTTGTTTGTGGTGTGCTGAGAGACGGCATTGAGGCTGGAACTAGGCTTCTTTACTCCTCCTCCAATTCTGTGATTGACAACCGTATATTAAGCCAGACGTACGTAGCCTAGCACGCTTCCTGACGACGTGCAATACGAAACAGCTGTCGAGGCGACGCAAGGTTACGCTCTGACGACACTTCCGGTCCCGCTGGCTCTCCTTCTGTAGCAGTTGGAACGCACGCCGGTCTGGCTCCACTCGGGTCACTAGCCCAAATAGTACATGCTTTCCAGCCTCAGTGCCGGGTCGAAGGCACTACTCAAGTAAGAGGGCATTTGGCTGTCATGTTTTAAATGTATATTTTATTAAATGGGATTACACTATTGTCCGCTCTATTTCCTTTTGTATTTTGTATATCTCCATCCGAGCCTCCAGGAGGCAGGGATTTCTATGATCCGGTCAGTGACATCTCAATCCATATGAGCAAATGGAACTTGCAAAAGCGCATATGACTCCTTTTTAATTAAAAGAGTCCATTATTTCTGGTAATCTGCTACATTCACTATGAGCACTATCGGGTGATTTATATTAAGTTGGTGAAGGTGTCACTTCAATCAATTTGTCCGTTGGATCACGTCGATGTTCAAGAGTTTTCTTCACTTTCTTCAATTTATGGACTACTGTTTTTATAGTTCACTAAATATATCATTGGGACATTTTGATACTATCACAGGCACTGAATATTTGATTACTTGTTTTATTAATCACTAATAACTGGATCAACATTATTGGTTTGATTTTGTACAATTGATGGTGTGTTGTTGGGTCAACTATCTATCAGTGCATAGCACTTAGGTTGTTTCTGGGGCTGTTCAGCCCAACCAGACAGTACAGTTTTATAGGCAGGCTGGTGTTTATATATGTCTATATATTTAATTTTATATTAATTTTATATATTTTATTATAACTAATGTAGTGTACAATATTGGTTATCAGCGCCCCCTATATATCTGCAAATTCTTTTGCATATATAACCACTCACATTTATTGTTTCATTTTTTTAAATTTTGGGGTATAGCAGCTTATTCAGATTATATAATTGTTTATCAGGCGCGAGATTACATATCTATACAGAAAATCAACGCACACACACAGGACATTTGCCAAGCCTCATTAAAGTTTAAAAAAACATAATTGAAGCATCATCAAAGCATCAACGAATCATCACTGAAGCATAAAAAACACATCAAAATGCATGTTGAAGCGGTAGGCACTTTAATGTATGTTGAAGTGGAAGCAAGTGCAAATGAGTCCTTATAAAACATATATCTTTAATAACTTAAGTTAGCCAATAATTGGTATGAGCTAAATTCCAAACTTCACCTATGTTAAATTTAACAAATGCGCCCCTTCGTAACCAATTAATCACCAGGCTACTTGTTCAATCCTTTGTTAGCCCTTGACTATTGAAACTTCCTGCTCAGTGGCCTACCTCTACACAGGTTATGCCACCTTCAGTCTAGAATTCTGCTGCCAGACCCATCTACCTTACAACCCACTCATTATCTGTCACCCCTCTCTGCCAATCCTTCTGCTGCTCTCTAGTTCTAGCTTCCTCTTCCCATGCTTACCTCCAAAACTTCTCTAAAGCCTCACCCAATCCCTGGAGTTTTCCACCCCAGTCTGTATGGCTATCTCCTACTCTGTCCATCTTTAGGTACTACCTGAAAACTCTTTTTAGGACAGCCTTTCCCACTCTCTGCCTAAAAACTGAACTTTTCTTTCTTTATCAACTCATTCCCACACAGTTGTTACCTTGTACCACTTGCACCACCCTATTAGAGTGTAAGCTTGCGTTAACAAGACCTTATTTTCTTGGATTTTATTGTAACTGCACTGTCTGCCTTTACAATGGTAAACCCTGCACAAACTGATAGTGCAATATAAATCCTGTATATCAATAATAATAATAATACAGGTAGTATTATGGTGCTTGGATATTTTAGAGAAGCTTTATTTTCATACTCTAGGTTCTCTTTGAGCTAAAAAACAGAAGCTTAGCAAAAATCCCTAAAAATGTCAAATAATTCAACATACTCGCAACACAACACACCACATAAAAAAGCAGAAAAACTTGTCAGGGTTGTAGTCTGTGGAGAATAACTGGATATCAACAGAACAGCTAGTGGAAGTAAGCAGTTTTAACTCTGCCTATAGTGGCAGTAGTTACACTAAAACATACTAATTATCCCCCAGGAGAGCACCAATCAATGTTAAAGCAATTATCTGTTGTCTTAACTGGGAAGTATTTTAACAACTACAGTCAATAAAGTAGAACATTTTGCTAAGTTTTGCACTGTACCTATTAGGTTTTACTGCTAATGACCCCTTACTGGGACCAGTGCTCTGCTGTTAAGGTGGAAATCCAGACAAACTTCTAATTATACAGTTATAATACATACATTTAATTGTTCTAGCTCCCCCAAAAAAGAGTAATTCTTTTCACACACCCACACCATACTATTAGAGATTAGAGAGTGTAACTGCATATCGCTATATCAACTGCCCCATCTCCTATAATGGCATAATACTGAAGTGTTGGAGTCTTCCCTATAGTCTTCTCCACCAGGAAACTGTCTGAACACCTCCACATCAGGTCCCTGTGCTTCTAGTTATGGCCCGACTGTCAGTCTAGTTTATGGTTGGCAGTGGATTATGTAAATGTAATAATATATAAAATATATATATTTTTTTTTACAAATGTAAGTTTTCATGTATAAATTTAATATCTGACAAAGGATCTCAAGAGCACTATGTGGTAGCTGAACAAAAAGCACAGTAGATCTGGTTGATTTGAGGAACATTGTCTGACTGAAACTTTGGACTGAGGCACGGGTCATTGTGATGCGTCACTGCTAATGAGTCATTGAGTTGTGCAATCAAAAGGATTATTGTGGACGAAATAAAACGTACTCCTCCACTCTCAGGCTGAACTTTCCCACTGCCACCTGAACGCCAGCTGCTAGGGGTAAACGAAATTTTTTACACTAAAAGCACTGGATGAAAAAAAAGCCGCTGCACACCAATGATTTCATTGTACTTAATTTTTATTGCACAGATAGCCATCGTAGCTGTCTGAAGACTGCCCCACTAATGCATTTCATTCAATAGAGCTTAGTCATAAGCTTGGACTATACAAAGGATTCTTTGTTTAACCACTTAACAACCACCTGCCGCCAAATAACGGCGGCAGGGTGGTTGCTTAACTCTGGGAGGACGTTATATAACGTCCTCCCAGAATCGCGCTCCCGCGCGCCCCCTGGGGCGCGCACACGGGAAACTCCGTGACCGCCGGGTACAGAGGACCCGGCGGATCACGAATCGCGGTAAATCACCGCTGATAGCGGCCGTTTACCACGTGATCGCTCCGTCAAATGACGGAGCAATCACTTGTAAACAGACCGGCGTCATTTGATGACGCCGGTTCCTCCCTCCCCTCTCTGTACCGATCGGTACAGTGTGAGAGGGGAGGGGGAGGGAGCGGATGGCAGCAGCAGCTCTGTGGGCTGGATCTGTGACAATTGCAGTCACAGATCCATCCATCCCTGCTCAGCCATCCCTGTGCTATACCCTGCCAATACTCTGCAATACACCCTGCCAATACTCTGCAAAATACCCTGGTGCAATACTCTGCAATACTCTGCAATACCCTGGTGCAATACTCTGCAATACCCTGGTGCAATACTCTGCAATACCCTGCTGCAATACTCTGCAATACCCTGCTGCAATACTCTGCAATACCCTGCTGCAATACTCTGCAATACCCTGCTGAAATACTCTGCAATACCCTGCGAAATACTCTGCAATACCCTGCGAAATACTCTGCAATACCCTGCGAAATACTCTGCAATACCCTGGTGCAATACTCTGCAATACTCTGCAATACCCTGCACAATACTCTGCAATACCCTGCACAATACTCTGCAATACCCTGCAAAATACTCTGCAATACCCTGCGCAATACCCTGCACAATACTCTGCAATACTCTGCACAATACTCTGCAATACCCTGCACAATACTCTGCAATACCCTGCACAATACTCTGCAATACCCTGCACAATACTCTGCAATACCCTGCGCAATACCCTGCGCAATACCCTGCACAATACTCTGCAATACTCTGCACAATACTCTGCAATACCCTGCACAATACTCTGCAATACCCTCCACAATACTCTGCAATACCCTCCACAATACTCTGCAATACCCTCCACAATACTCTGCAATACCCTCCACAATACCCTGTGCAATACCCTCCACAATACCCTGCCATACACCGCAATACCCTGCCATACACCGCAATACTCCGCAATGCCCTGCAATACTCCGCAATGCCCGGCAATACTCCGCAATGCCCGGCAATACTCCGCAATGCCCGGCAATACTCTGCAATAACCACTTCCCGCCCTCCGGCCGTCATATGACGTCCTTGACTTTGTGCGGAGATATCTGAATGATGGGTGCAGCTACAGGCATCATTCAGATATCGGCTTTTTCAGCCGGCGATTCCCTACACCATAAGAACAATCATAGCGGCTGTTCCGCCGCTTGATCATTCTTACGGGAGGCGAGAGGGGATGTCCCCCCCCCCGCCGCCCTCCGGTGCTTCTACCGACTCACCGCTACGATCAAAGCCAGGATTGTTGTTTTTTTTTTTTTTTTTTTTTTCAGGCTTCCCAGCCTAGAGGTGAGATGTGGGGTCTTATTGACACCCCTCCCCCCCATATCTCACTGTAAAGAGGACCTGTCATGCCATATTCCTATTACAAGGGATGTTTACGTTCCTTGTAATAGGTATAAAAGTGATCAAAAAAATGTTTAGGGCGGAAAAACATGTCAAACTAAAATAAATAAAGTAAAATGAAGAATAAATTTTTTTTTTTTTTTTTAAAGCGCCCCTGTCCCCGTGAGCTCGCATACAGAAGCAAACGCATACGTAAGTCCCGCCCACATATGAAAACGGTTTTCAAACCACACATGTGAGGTATCTCTGCGAACGTTAGAGCGAGAGCAATCATTTTGGCCCTAGACCTCCTCTGTAACTCAAAACATGTAACCAGTAAAAATATTTAAAGCGTCGCCTATGGGGATTTTTTAAGTAGCGAAGTTTGGCGCCATTCCACGAGTGTGTGCAATTTTTAAGGGTGACATGTTAGGTATCTATTTACTCGGCGTAACTTCATCTTTCACATTATGCAAAAACATTGGGCTAACTTTACTGTTTTTTTTTTTTTTTAAGCACAAAACATTTTTTTTCCGTAAAAAACGCGTTAAAAAAATTGCTGCGCAAATATCGTGCGAGATAAAAAGTTGCTACAACCACCATTATATTCTCTAAGGTCTTTTCTAAAAAAACATATATAATGTTTTGGGGTTCTATGTAATTTTCTAGCAAACAAATGATGATTTTTACATATAGGAGAGAAATGTCAGAATTGGCCTGGGTGCTCCAGAACGCCTGAAGGTGCTCCCTGCATGTTGGGCCTCTGTATGTGGCCACGCTGTGTAAAAGTCTCACACATGTGGTATCGCCATACTCGGGAGTAATAGCAGAATGTGTTTTGGGGTGTAATTTGTGGAATGCATATGCTGTGTGTGAGAAATAACCTGCTAATATGACAATTTTGTGAAAAAAAAAAAAGAGAAAAAAAAAATCTTGATTTTGCAAAGAATTGTGGGAAAAAATGACAACTTCAAAAAACTCACAATGCCTCTTTCTGAATACCTTGGAATGTCTTCTTTCCAAAAAGGGGTCATTTGGGGGGTATTTGTACTTTTCTGGCATGTTAGGGTCTCAAGAATTGAGATAGGCCGTCAGTACTTCAGGTGTGATCAATTTTCAGATATTGGCACCATAGCTTGTGGACTCTATAACTTTCACAAAGACCAAATAATATACACCAATTTGTACTTATTTTTACCAAAGATATGTAGCAGTATAAATTTTGGCCAAAATTTATGAAGAAAAAATAGTAATTTGCAAAATTTTATAACAGAAACGAAAAAAAAATCATTTTTTTACAAAATTTTCAGTCTTTTTTCTCTTATAGCGCAAAAAATAAAAAACCCAACAGTGATTAAATACCACCAAAAGAAAGCTCTATTTGTGTGAAAAAAAGGACAAAAATTTCATATGGGTACAGTGTTGTATGACTGAGTAATTGTCATTCAAAATGTGAGAGCACCGAAAGCTGAAAATTGGTCTGGTTATTAAGGGGGTTTAAGTGCCCAGTGGTCAAGTGGTTAAAGAAGCAAACTAAAAGCTTACTGCCACTCTCAAAAGCAGAGTGTATAATAGCATAATATTAACATGCTACACTGCATGATGTTTTTTTATATATATATATATATATATATATATATATATATATATATATACACACACACACACAGGCACACCCCGCTTTTAAAGTGGAGGTAAACTCGATTCATGAAATTTGAGCTGGGCACATATATCTGCAGTATTTTGTTATCTCTCTTCAATGAGTCCTGTAGCTTTCTCCTGAAATGTTCCTCTGTTATCAGCCTGATAACTCCTGACAAATTCTCAGACTTTTAGACAAAAGCAGCCTGAATCTTTTGTCCGGGAGGTTGCTAAAATAGATTAGCAGAGAGCAGGTCCTATTACAAAACACCTCTGACCGGTTTTCCTGCCAAGAGAGCTTTTGGCCGGGAAAACCTGACGTGTGTATGCTTTCTCGCAGTTTTCCTGACAGGAAAACATCCGGGAATCCCGGCGGGAAAATAGAGAACCTGCTCTCTATTCTCCCGTCGGGATTCCCGTGTTTTTTTTTCTAATTAGATTTACTAATGGGAAACACTGCGAGGCAGTGCCGATGGAGCAAACACACAGCCAGGATTCCCGGCCAAAGCTCTCATGGCAGTTTTCCTGCCGGGTTCTTGGCTTTCCCCACGGTTTTCCCGGCTGACTTTTTACCGCCGGGAAAACTGAGTGTGTGTACAGGGCTTAAGAGTCTCTGCCTATGATGAAAGGAAGTGTGTGCCTTTCCTCCAATCAGCAAAGTTAGCCATCTTGGCTGTATGCCCAGACATCACACTCTGTGTTAACCAAGAAGAGAAAATCTCCTAACACGATCTTAACTTTCTAAACAGTATATAACTGTGAAGGCAGCAGATACAGTATGGATGTAAAACCTCTGTAGGGATATTTGGTTCATCATCCAAGGCTGTTCACTTCACTGGGTGTATGTATTTACTATAGCTGGGAAGTGCAAAATCAGGCTCACTTCTGCATAGAAACCAATCAGATTCCAGGTTTTGTTGCCAAAGCTTAATTGAACAAGCTGGGTTAGAAGCCCATTGGTTTCTATGCAGAAGTGAGCCTGATTTTGCTCTCTCCAGCTATAGTAAATAAACCCCATTGTGTAATTAAAAGTGGGGTATGATTTATATATATATATATATATATATATATATATATATATATATATGTTTTAATTAGCCCTGACTATAATAAATGATTCATGATTTGAAACAATGTAAATAATACTAATTATATACACGTGGAATGCCATATGTGTGTAGACAGGTATGTTGATGTAAAGATCACATATCGCCTAGAATTTTTGGGTAGGCTTCAGCTGAAACAGATTTTTTTGTATAAACAGATATCTAGAACAAAACAAATCTTTCTCTTAAGCATATGTCACACTAGCAATCTTCTCGTATATGTCACACTAGCGATCTTCTCGTATATGTCACCACCACACTGTCTGGATAAGTGAGGTTTGCTCGCTTGTGATTGTGAACAACTTATATTCTGCTAGGTTCTCCCCAGCAATGGTGTGGGTACCTTATTCATCCAGCCAGTGAAGGAGCAACACACAAGCAGGTGAGTGTTTTCCCTGCTAATTTTAGTGATCAAAATTTCCCATTACTTGCAAACTCAACAAGAAGTTAGGGGAAATAGGAATAATGAAGGAATAATAAAGAAAAACAAAAAATTTTGTTTCTGAGTTTCTATCTATCTATCTAAAAACCCCCAAAAAAAAGGTTTGGCTGGAGTTGGGCTTTACCTATCGAACTAGAAACAAAATGTCTTAATTTGCAAAACAACAGGAGAAGTGTAGCTGTGTAGTCATCAGAGCCATATTTACAATGCACCAGTGCCCAATCTATCGATATCTGAGTTTTTACATATTCAAGCAGTAAAAGAGCATTAAAACAAACCCTTGGTCAGGACTGCAGCGTGTAGTTAAAGTGGATGTACACCCGATTCATGAAATCTGACCTAGGTACATATACAGTGGATATAAACGTCTACACACCCCTGTTAAAATGTCTAGTTTCTGTGATGAAAAAATTGAGACAAAGATAAATAATTTCAGAACTTTTTCCACCTTTAATGTGACCTATAAACTGTACAACTCAATTGACAAACTAAAATCCTTTAGGGGGGAGGGGAGTAAAAATAAAAAAATAAAACAATGTGGTTGCATATGTGTGCACACCCTCTTATAACTGGGGATGTAGAGGTGTTCAGAGTTAACCAATCACATTCAAACCCATGTTAAATAGGTGTCAGAGAAACAGCCAAAGAGCCGGTAATCTTGTCAATAGCCATCATGGTCACATCAGACACGCAACGGCGTGAACGGGCGTATGAAGACGCGTGACGGTGCAATAGCGTGCAACGTGACAGATGCTGGCATCTCTTGGACTATTTAAACCTCCTGCTAACAATGGTGCATTGCTGGATTATCATCAGCTTCCCTGTGTTCCTGCGTATCCTGATTGAACTCCTGTTATTGACCCGGCTTGCTCTGACCTGTGATCCTAATCTCCTGATTTACCCTTGGCTTGTACTTCTGACTTCTCTCTTGCTTGCTCCACCGTGTTTGACCATGGCTCCACACTGCTACAGATTTATCTCACTGTGTATGACCCCAGCTTATCCAGTCTCCTTACCTGAACTGATCTCACCTTGTATGATCCCTGGCCTGGCTCCTGTCTCTGTTTCCAGTTTGCTACTCTGTCAAGTTACCTGGTATTTTCCAAGCATGCCAGCTCTACAGTTATCCAGCCTGCTTCTGCTACATTTCGGTGACCTGCTCATCTCATCACAGTACCTGGCAAACTGTGCTTCTCTGGGCACTGCTCTCCCTTTACCACTTCCAGGAAAGCACTGCACTTAGCCGCAAGGGGAGCCCTCTCAGCATCTCGGCCTCGCACCTGGTAAGTTACAGTAGGAGTCAGTACATACCTGCCATCATTTAACCGCTTGCCTACCAGCTGGCGTCATTATACTGCGGCAATTCGGCTCATTCCCGCAGACTGTCATAGCTGTACATGGGTCCCTTTAAGCGGGATAGTGGGTGCGCACGCGCCCGCTGCACGGCAAGGGTGCTGATGCTCATGACCGGCAGTCGCGATGACTGCCAGCCACGAGCGATCGCGGGCACGAGAGGCAGAACAGGGACGTGTGTGTGTAAACCCACACATCCCTGTTCTGTTCTGAGAGGAGATGCAGATCGTGAGTTCCTACAAGCTGGGAACCACGATCTGTCATCTCCTATAGTGAGTCCACTCCCCCCACAGTTAGAACACACATTAGGAAACACAGTTAACGCCTTGATCGCCCCCTAATGTTAACCCCTTCCCTGCAAGTGACATTTACACAGTAATCAGTGCATTTTTATAGCACTAATCGCTGTATAAATGCCAATGGTTCCAAAAATGTGTCAAAAGTGTCTGATATGTCCGCCATAATGTTGCAGTCCCGATAAAAAAAAAATCGCAGATCGCCGCCATTACTAGTACAAAAATAAATTATAATAAAAATACCATAAATCTATCCCCTATTTTGTAAACGCTATAACTTTTGCGCAAACCAATCAATATATACACTTTTTGCGATTTTTATTACCAAAAATATGTAGAAGAATACATATTGGCCTAAACTGAGGAAAAAATTAGCTTTTTAAAAAAAAAAAATGGGGCTATTTATTACAGCAAAAAGTACAAAATATTGTGTTTTTTTCAAAATTGGCGCTCTTTTTTTGTTTATAATGCAAAAAATTAAAACCGCAGAGGTGATCAAATAGCACCAAAACAAAGCTCTATTTGTGGGGAAAAAAGGACGCCAATTTTGTTTGGGTACTACATCGCACAATTGTCAGTTAAAGCGACGCAGTGCCGTATCGCAAAAATGGCCTGGTCATTGAGCAGCCAATTCTTCTGAGGCTGAAGTGGTTAAAGTGTCTCTGAGTAACCCCAAATAAAGTTCAGCTGTTCTAGTAGGTCTTTCCTGACATTTTCTTAGTCGCATCATACAGCAAAAGCCATGGTCCGCAGAGAGCTTCCAAAGCATCAGAGGGATCTCATTGTTAAAAGGTATCAGTCAGGAGAAGGGTACAAAAGAATTTCCAAGGCATTAGATATACCATGGAACACAGTGAAGACAGTCACCATCAAGTGGAGAAAATATGGCATAATAGTGACATTACCAAGAATTGGATGTCCCTCCAAAATTTATGAAAAGACAAGAAGAAAACTGGTCAGAGAGGCTGCCAAGAGGCCTACAGCAACATTAAAAGAATGCAGTAATATCTGGCAAGCACTGGCTGTGTGGTACATGTGACAACAATCTTCTGTATTCTTCAGTGTCTGGGCTATGGGGTAGAGTGGCAAGAAGGAAGACTTTTCTTAGTAGAAAAAACATCCAAACCCAGCTAAATTTTGCAAAAACACATCTGAAGTCTTCCAAAAGCATGTTGGAAAATGTGTTATGGTCTGATAAAACCAAGGTTGAACTTTTTGGCCATAATTCTAAAAGATATGTTTGGTGCAAAAACAACACTGCACATCACCAAAAGAACACCATACCCACAGTGAAGCATGGTGGTGGCAGCATCATGCTTTGGGGCTGTTTTTGTTCAGCTGGAACAGGGGCCTTAGTCAAGGTAGAGGAAATTATGAACAGTTCCAAATGCCAGTCAATATTGGCACAAAACCTTCAGGCTTTGCTAAAATAGCTGAACATGAAGAGGAACTTCATCTTTCAGCAAGACAATGACCCAAAGCATACATCCAAATCAACAAAGCAATGGCTTCACCAGAAGAAGATTAAAGTTTTGGAATGGCCCAGACCTGAATCCGATTGAAAATCTGTGGGGTGATCTGAAGAGGACTGTGCACAGGATATACCCTTGCAATCTGACAGATTTGGAGTGTTATTGCAAAGAAGAGTAGGCAAATATTGCCAAGTCAAGATGTGCCATGCTGATAGACTCATACCCAAAAAGACTGCTGTAATAATATCATGCTGAGGACATTTTAGTCGACTAAAATGTACTGGAGATTTAGTCGATTAAATACGACTAAAACTAAAACAGCTGCAGAAGACTAAAATGGGACTAAAACTAAAATGCCATTTTAGTCCTAAGACTAAAGCCTCGTACACACGACCGAGTTTCTCGTTGTTAAAAACACGTCGTTTTTCACGACGAGATTCTTGTTAACCTTGACGAGTTTCTCGTCAAGCTTTCCATGCGTACACACTGACAATTCCAAATCTCGTCATTGTTCTGCGCGGTCACGTCCAGCACGTACGACGGCAGTATAAAGGGGAAGATCGATTTCCCTGGCGCCACCCCTTGGGCTGCTTTTTCTGATCTTGTGTTACCGCGTGTGAAGTAAAAGTTTGGGAAGAGACGATTCGCGCTTTTCAGTCTTCGTGCTTTCAGTTCATTTTCTGCAGTTCAGTTTGTGCTTGTAGGTTCGTATCTTGTCTTTCAGGGCATGTAGGCAGGTCGTATCTGTTTTACAGTGCGTTCTTGCCCGTTCGTTTCTGAATTTCAGTTCGTTCTTCATAGGCCTTGCTGTTCTAAAGTGCGTTCTGTTCTGTACGTTCTGATAAGACGACCATTTCCTAGCCATGTCGCCTGGACGTTCTCGTCGTCGAGTTCGTGCTGTGCGTGCGCTTGGTGTTGGTCTGCTTGTTTTGGACCAAGACCAGTCCATGAATGGTGTGAGGAGGAGTTCATGGACCAAGAATTGGTTGCTCCAGTGGGACCAATTCTGCCACATGCCTCTGCTGCGGGAGATAGTCGAGAATAATCCTGAGGACTACAGGAATTTTCTGCGGATGTCTGACCCCGTTTTTCAGGAACTGTTGGCTTTGGTGTCCCCCTATATTACCAGGCAGGACACCGTTATGCGGGAAGCCATCAGTGCTGAGCAGAGGCTCATCGCCACATTACGTTACCTGGCGACAGGGAGAAGTCTTCAGGACTTGAAGTTCACCACAGGCATCTCCCCCCATGCTCTGGGCCTCATAATCCCAGACACCTGTTCTGCCATTATACAAGTCCTGCAGGAGGACTATATTAGGGTAAGTTTTCTCCATTAACATCACATTTTATGTATTTCATGTATGCTAATGTATTGTATTTCTTTCATCCTTCCCTATTTACCATGATTGTAATATGCTGAGAATGTCCCCTTTGTCCTCATGCATGCTGGAAGCTTTAAAATGCCCCTTTTTTCTCCTCCATGCATATTTCCCTTCACTAACCTCTCCATCAGTGGCGGCTGTTGCTCCAAATGTTTGGGGGGGCCCCCTCCAATGCATCCATTTTGCCCCCTCCAATGCAGCCAGTTTGCCCCCTCAAATGCAGCCATTTTGTCTCCTCAAATGCAGCCATTTTGCCTCCTAAAATGCAGCCAGTTTGCCCCCTCCAATGCAGCCATTTTGCCTCCTCAAATGCTGCCAGTTCCCCCCCAGCCCTGCACTTACCTTCTGGTCAGCGCCATCCTTCTTCTCTCCTCGATGTCTTCTCCTGCCCTTGATGTTGCATCAGCCAATCATGTTACCGGTAAACAGACTTGGTGAACATGATTGGCAGAGGAGCCTGTCAGTGTTTACCCAAGGAATGCCCCCCCCCCCTGCGTCCCCTGGTTAACTTTTATGAAGCCAATTACATCCCTCAGGCTGTAATCGCCAAGCCTATTTGCCCCGTCTCTGATAGGCAATTTTCACCCCAAAAATGTCGCAGTTATTCATATGGCCGTCACTCAACAGGGGGCCATCCACCTGAATAGTGGGCGGCATTGACAATACATAGGTTAATGCAAGGCATGAACCTATGTATTGTTCTGAGTGACGGGCGCAGGAGAGAGGGGGCAGTGCTCCAGCGCCCACTCTGGACGCACCGCCACTGCAATGCTATCCTGTGGCCAAACACATCTACCCCCTCCCCCCAAATTTGGTTATAATGGACCATCAGAGGGGGTGATGAATATGATACTTGAGCCTTCCATTATACTTTTAAAAAACACATTAAACAGAGATTTTTATTGATGTTGGCCTCGAATGTATTTTATTATAATCTGCTTGAAATGTTATGTGCAAAAGTACTAATATATTTTTATCTTGTTTGACTCCACAGCTTCCTTCCACGCCACAGGAATGGCAGACTGTGGCATCGGAGTTTGCCACGCGGTGGGACTTCCCCAACTGCGGTGGAGCCATTGACGGGAAGCACGTCCGCATCATGCCGCCACCCCATTCTGGGTCCTACTTCTACAATTACAAGGGGTTTCATAGCATTGTGCTGATGGCGGTGGTGTCAGCACGGTATTAATTCCTCTATGTGGATGTGGGGAAGAATGGCCGGATGTCCGATGGGGGATCCTTCATCCAGACGGAGTTTGCCCTCCGTCTTCAGAGTGACGACCTTGCATTGCCACCGGATGCAGGGAATGTTGAAGGACTCCCCTTTGTTTTTTTGGCTGATGAAGCCTTCGGACTCGGACCGCACCTCATGAGGCCATTTCCCCAGAGGACCCTGACCCCAGAAAAGAGGGTGTTCAACTACCGGCTGGCCAGGGCCCGAAGAGTCGTCGAAAATGCCTTTGGGATAATGGCCAGCCGGTTCCGCCTTTTTAGACTCCTATTCACTTGGCGGAGTACAAGATAAACTATGTCGTTTTATGCTGCTGTGTGCTCCATAATTTTCTGAGCAGAAAATCCAGTAATTATATGGCTTCAATATTGCCTGAGGCAGGACTTTCATATGGCAATACCCTGCCGGGCCTCGCTTGCCCCCCCAAAATGCCGTGAGGTTCGGGAGAAATATATGGAATATTTCACAGGTAGGGGGGCAATTCCTATGCCAGGCCATGTGTAAAGATTCGTGGAGAAAGAACTCAATAAAAATCAGATTTAATCTTGTAACTTTTTTTGTTTCCTGTCTCCTAGATTGTCTTAGTGCATTTGTAGTGCCAAGTGTATTTTCCTTTAGTAAATACCAACCATTTCACTATGAACCACAAAAATATACACAAATAAGGTTGGAGCGTATTTGAAAAAGAAGCTACACTTATTTTTTTTCTAAAATTCTACTCTGTGCACATTCACACACGTGGTAAATAGATTTTTTTTTTTTTTTTTTTTGGCTGGCCACAAACCGGCTTTTTTTTTTACGAAAATACATGTAGCATTCAACAAACTACAACATTGGATACCTCTTGGCAATATGAGACATTCAATTACCCAAAATATGTCTCTATCTGGCCGTCCTAATATGGGGTATTGGCACCCCTGGCCAAGCCAAAATTTGAATATGCACACAATTTGAAGTCATTTCCAATAGGGATTTTTGACTCCTGATCCCTATTGTCAACATGTGCTATCTGCCATCGGGGGTGATCAATGGACGTGTTTTGGGGGTGCAACCCCTTCTTCAGTTCACCTACTTGAGATACGAGGAAGGGGTTGCACCCCCATAAGACGTACATGGATTGATAGTCTAAAAGATGAAAAAAGGGGGAAGAACAATCTCTAACAAAAAATGGGGGTTTTGTTGCCTTATTCAATTCTCCCCAAAACATCTAGGATGTCTTTAAAGGTTTGATCCATCACATGAATTCTTTGCTTAATTCTGTCCAGTTCTGTGCTACATTCCATCACTTGCTGTATGATTCGTAGGGCACTGTCAGCAGAGAAACATGTACTTTCTTTCACCACAACATTTACATCCCCTATAAAAAAATACAAAAGGTATTATAACTCTGCAGGCCTACATCTCTTACCTGAAGCTGCGGTGACAGGTACTGACCTGTTGTGGTGACCAGTTCCACCACGTCATCCACTTCTCCTTCCTGCACTTCTCCTTCCTCTACCTCTTCAACTTCCTCAACACCCTCAGGTTGTGGGTCTTGGTGAGGTTGGGGTTGTTTATAAGGAGTGGGGTTCCTGTGCTCCCTGGAGTGTTCTCCTCCCAGTCTTCTCTCCCTTATGAGAATCAAACAAAAGGTCTAGTTATCAAACAGAAATTCTCAAAAAAAAAAAAAACATGCTAAATTGCTTGGGGGTGGGGTACAAGTGTCTGTTTGGGCGGAATTTCAAGATGAAGACATTATTTTTTCACAATAATTTCTTTACTATTCACCTTTGGCTGTCAATTTTTATACATGGAGGCACCACAAAAATTCACTGATGCACCTGTGTGGGGCACCCAAAAAAGGCGGTTCTGGTGGCCCACACTATAGTGCTCCAAAGTACAGATGTGGAACCAGCTGCTGAGTGTCCTCTCCTTTACACTGATTAAAGTTTGCATTTCATTCTCTTTACAAACACATCATCTAGCCAACAATGTAATAACAACTATTGAAGAAAAACAGGCAGATGTGTAAATTATTTTAACCCTGGGATAGTGGCCGAACGATGTGTCTGTAACGAACGATTACTGTGCCAAACCAAGTTCAAACTATGACATTTTGTAAGGTAGTACAATAGAAAAATGCAATAACATGGAGCAACATGCAAGTTGGGAAATACAATAATAGGAAAAGTGGGGAAAAAGTACTTACTTTTTTCAAGCATTCTCTTAATGCTCCTTAACTGCTCCGGCTCCCTCAGTTTGAGGTCAGACCACCTCTTTCTGAGCTGCTCGTTTGATCATTTCACCCCGAAATTCTTCTTCAGACTCTTCACGACTTTCTTCATGATTTTGGCCTTCCTTCGGTTAGGTTTGCTATACGGCCCATGCTTTGCGTCATAATCCGACTTTAGCAATATGTCCACCATCTCCGCCATCTCCGCATAAGACATATTAGATGCCTTGAATCTCCTCCTTGATCGTGACGTTTCCTCAGTCTCTGGGCTTGTCTCCTCCTCGTTATTTGAGGAATTAGCAGACACCTGCTGTGAATCCGCCATATCTGTCTTTGCGCCGAAAGAGAAGGGGCGGGGAAAAGATGTTACTTAGAACGTCATGGACGGGCGATGTGGGCGGGCGACGTGTGCGGAGCGACGTGTGAGTAGTTTTACGCATGCGTGGTGTATATATAGCAAACACACATGTGACTATACTACGTTCGGTGTGCGGAGAGAGGAGTAAAAGTGACGGACATGCGAACGAAGGTATGTGATTTGTAGACTTTGAGAAATTGGTGGCCTATACTGTCTAGAGAATGTTGGAGGATATATATGGTGACTAAGATTTACAGGAGGTTAGACTGTGTGCCTCACATTATTTTTTATTATTTTTTTTTGCCTTGCAGACCCAAAATGAATGTCTTCATAAGTGACAAGGAATTCCTTGCGGAATTTATAGACCGGGTAAGGGAGCTGCCCGCTCTGTGGGAAACAAAAAACCCCATCCATAGAAAAAAAGGGGTAAGAAAAGCAGCGCTGGAGACCCTGCTCCCATTTGTGCATACCAAGGTGCCCACAGCAACAGCAAAACAGGTGGACACTAAAATTGGGAGCTTGAGAGGCACATACAGGACTGAACGCTCTAAGGTCCTGGCTTCTCAGAGGTCAGGAGCAGCAGCAGATGATGTGTATGTCCCGAATTTGTGGTACTACAGCAGGATGTCCTTTCTGGATGACCACATTGAGGCAAGGCCATCACTGTCCACTCTTCCCCCCAGACTTCCCTGCAGCCAACCTGAGCCTTCTCTGGAGCAAGAGGAGGCAGCCATCCTGGAAGAAGCTGATTTGGACATCTGGAGCCAGGTATAGTATTAAATGAAAATGTATTGTGAAAAACTTAATGCAGGAAAAAGAAGTCAAGATGAAAATCCTAAACTATTTTGGGATACAAAAGTGAAATCAAGATCTAGAGACATTAGTCTGCCATAAATTGGGTGCTAAATAGTCAATCTGATGTAGTCCTAAAAATATTTGTCTTTTCTCTTGATTTACATTCAAATTGCTACATTCATGATCTCAAATTTGTGTGAAAATAATAAACCAAAATATTAAACTATGTCCCTTTTTCATACACAGGATGAAATCAGCCAGGAGGAGGGTCTGGAAACTGTCAGGCAGGAGGAGGCAGGGCCCAGTGGCAGCCAGGAGGTGGCAGGGCCCAGTGGCAGCCAGGAGGTGGCAGGGCCCAGTGGCAGACAGGAGGTGGCCGGCACAAGGAGAAGCACTAGATCTCAGGTGCCTCCCATCCACCTTCCGAAAAGAAGCAGGAGGGACAGGACCACTAGTGAGGCAGCAATGGCCCTTATTAGAGAGGCACATGCCACCCTCCAGGAGCCCACATCCCCTGAAGAGGCCATTGCCGGCCTAGTTGAGGCCAAGTTCAAGGTGATGAGCATGGAGCAACGCCTCCTATGCAAGCCCCTGCTCATCACCTTGCTAAACAAGGGGGTGATGGAGAGAATTACCCCCAATACGGCCATATGTGAGGTGGAACAACTATCCCAACCTCAACCTCCGCCTCCACCTCCACCTTCTTCTTCTGCGCCACCCCCTTCTCCTCCACCTCCTCCTCCACCTCCACCTTCTTCTTCTGCGCCACCCCCTTCTCCTCCACCTCCTCCTCCACCTCCACCTTCTTCTTCTGCGCCACCCCCTTCTCCTCCACCTCCTTCTCCACCTCCACCTTCTTCTTCTGCGCCACCCCCTTCTCCTCCACCTCCTTCTCCTCCTCCTGACAGGAGTACCCCTCCAGTGGCCCAGCCTCCAGCCACACGCAGAAGGAAGGCTGCAGAGAAGGCTTCAGGGAAGGCTGCCAAGAAGACGAGGAAGTGATGGCCTTGCTTCATTGTGGTCGGACAGAAGGCAGCCTGTTGTAGTACCACAGACTTGGGACATATATATCCCCTGCTGCTGTTCCTGACCTCTGGGAGGCCAGCATCAGATTGTGCTCACAACTGTTGTGGTTCTGAAGCTCCCAATTTTAGTGTCCATACAGGGTTGATGTGTGCTCTAGGGTCCCATGGATGCACAAATGGCAGCAGGTTCTCCAGCGCTGCCTTCTATTTATTTTGTTCAAGACATGAATAAATGTTTGTTTTGTTTCTTAAGTTCATACTTGACTATGTGTTTTTATAATAATTATTTATTTACCTTTGGAGTAAGCAGATACATTTGACCCCAAAAAAAAAAAGGGACAGATAACACCAAAAAAAATCATTAAAGGTGTTCTTTAAAAAATATAGGGTGTAAACTTGACACAACTAAATTTAAAAAATACAATGGGAGATCACTATCAAAACTTTGACAAATTACAATTAACATCTGTCTAAAAAATATAAAACATTAAAATATTCTGAAGATCTTGCACAATATAATACAGCTAAATCTTCTTAAGAGCAGCATGAAAAATGTTTAAAATAGATAGTCAGAACTCTGTGTGAATATCAGCAGCAAAACAAGTTCATTAGTTTTCATTATTGTAACATTCTAAAGAAGATTTAAATGCACAACATTTAAACGATGCAATAATTTACAGCGTGACGAATGTGCTATCTCCATTACGAAGGCTTGTTTTACCAGAAGATGTGCTCCCGTCTCATACTTGATTCTGAGCATGCGCACTTTTTGAAGAGTCGTAAAAGCATACACACGAACCATTTTCTCGTCGCAAAACAGGCCGATGAGAAACACGACGAGAAAATCTAGAATCCGGACGAGAAAATAGAGAGCAGGTTCTCTACTTTTCTCGTCGAGATTCACGGCAGTTTTCTCGTCGTAAAACCATACACACGAACGATTTTCTCAACAATAAAGCTCTTGCGGCACTTTTCTTTTCGGTTTTGGACGAGAAACTCGGTCATGTGTACGAGGCTTCAGACTAAAATGAAATTGAAATTTGCTGCCAAAATTAACACTGCAGTGAGGTATACTTTTCAAATTTGTGAGGAAATCCAGCAGTTAACATAACATTTTTGCTGAGCAGCTAACCACTGTTAGTTCCAACTCTCTGTAGTCAGCTGCACACCTAGCTACTCTGTTGAATTATATTTTTAGTTGTTGCGCAGTCTCAGTTTATAATCTGATATGGAAACTATAAATTACTGTATTTATTGGCGTATAACACTCACTTTTTTACCCTGAAAATAGAGGGTAAACTGTAACTGTGTTATACACAGGGGGCTGTGGAAAGTTTTTTTCATGAAACTTCCCTCTTAAAGTTAGTTATAAATATGGTAATTTAGCATTACTACGGATTGGACTGAGAAGGGAACCCACATAAAACTTGTCCTTACAATTTAACTGCTAGTGCAAAAAAGAGATCAGGGGAAATAATAGTTTTGATGAAAGTGCACGTATACAACTGCAGTTACCCTAAACATGACATCTTGGAAGAATTGTTTTTTTTGTTTTTTTTATTCAGGTCAAATACAGAAAGCGTTAAAGCGTTCTCTCTTCATGACCTACAGGCCACCTTTTGATTCATATATGGAAAAATAGTTCTTAACAAATGCACTTCACAGCTAACTATTTTATTGGGAGCCTTGGTTTACTGGTCTCAAATTATGCAGCAACCAAAGTTTATTGCTCTAACTTTCAGCCTTTAAAATGCTGTGAAAATTGACAAAAACCGACAATGACAAAAATAACAAAAGGTGATCACAACATGAGGATGCAAATCTAGATAGTCAATAATGGGTAAAGGGCAAATTGGATTTCACTCAATAGTTCCTTCTTTTCTGTGTACTAAAAGCTTTTGCTACTCTGAGAAGTACATGTGCTTTTTCTGAAAGCAGCTCCAGAGAGATAAGAAGAAAAAGGGAAAAACTGTACAATGAGCAGCTGGCATGCAGAATTCATTGGCATTAATATATTCCATTTCTTCCAAGGGAGATAATTGTACATTTCAAAAATTTAAAATAATGGTCTTTGCAGGTATGTGTGCATACTCTTCAAATATAGAATTAGTTCAAAGAGTAACCGTTTGAATTCCAAGAGTGATTAATATTCATAGAAATTAACTTTAGAGGAAAATTCATTGCACTTGAGTTACATATAGAAATTTAATTACCGTATACCAGTAAAATTTGAATTATTGTAACATTTTAAGCTTCAACAGTAATTCTGATATAAAGAAAGTATCATTAAAATGCAATATTTGTGAGTGACCATTTTAAACTTGATACAAGTTAATAACTGTTAGTGCATTTTCTACTTTTTAGGTTGAATGTACTTTTTTTTAATTGTTAGAGACTCTGATTAACTAACATTCATAGCAATCGTCCTATTAAATTCTGAGCTTTTGTCAAATGGTTCCTGAAGTTTCATTAAGATATGTGACGTTATCATTTATTCTGCTACAGTGGAACACGTTTGTTTGATTGGTACCTTCATTTGCCATTTTCCAGGTGATCGAGAGAGAGACCTGTATGTCTTGTTCATCTTCCATGCCTTTTTTGGGGTAGAGTTAGGCGAACGGTTTGGGGCGAGCAAAAGTTCAGCCTGAACATCGCCTTTATATGCCCGTTCAGTAAACACCCAAATTTGCGGGGCGCACGGTGGAATCTTCACCCGCTGAGCACCCCACAATGCACTGCGCGCTGCACAGTGCAATTTAGGCCCCTAATTGGATGAAGCCGTACACCTGACCCCTGCTTTTTTTTTTTTTTTTCGTTATCTGTTATTGCATAATCCTCTTGCACAATGTGTCCATTTTTCTTATTGTTTCTAATAAAATTCAAATGAACAGAAATATTAAAGGGACAGTGTAAAAATATAAAATAAAAAAAATAAGAAAAAAAATATTTAAAGCACCCCTATCCCTCCGTGCTCGTGCTCAGAAGCAAACGCATATATAAGTCGCACACGCATATGTAAACGGTGTCTGTGACATGCACAGGGGGGGGGGACTGTGATGTGAAGGATCTGAGTCATAGCACCAATATGACACTCGGACCTCCGCCAGAAGAAAATTTTACTGACCAGACCATTGTGAATTTTAATTCAGTACCCCTGCCATAGAGGAACCATGTTTCTCTTTACTTCCTCTACAACTGCAATGCCACTGCGGATGATCGCCACCTACAGTGGAGAAAATAGACTGCACCTGCCTACAGGCTGCTTGTATAGAGGTCCTTCTCAAAAAATTTGCATATTGTGATAAAGTTCATTATTTTCTGTATTGTACTGATAAACATTAGACTTTCATATATTTTAGATTCATTACACACAACTGAAGTAGTTCAAGCCTTTTCTTGTTTTAATATTGATGATTTAGGCATACAGCTCATCACAACCCAAAATTCCTATCTCAAAAAATTAGCATATTTCATCCGACCAATAAAAGAAAAAAAAGTCAACCTTCAAATAATTATATTCAGTTATGCACTCAATACTTGGTCGGGAATCCTTTTGCAGAAATGACTGCTTCAATGCGGCGTGGCATGGAGGCAACCAGCCTGTGGCACTGCTGAGGTGTTATGGAGGACCAGGATGCTTCGATAGCGGCCTTAAGCTCATCCAGAGTGTTGGGTCTTGCGTCTCTCAACTTTCTCTTCCCAATATCCCACAGATTCTCTATGGGGTTCAGGTCAGAAGAGTTGGCAGGCCAATTGAGCTACCATGGTCAGTAAACCATTTACCAGTGGTTTTGGCACTGTGAGCAGGTGCCAGGTCGTGCTGAAAAATGAAATCTTCATCTCCATAAAGCTTTTCAGCAGATGGAAGCATGAACTGCTCCAAAATCTTCTGATAGCTAGCTGCATTGACCCTGCCCTTGATAAAACACAGTGGACCAACACCAGCAGCTGACATGGCACCCCAGACCATCACTGACTGTGGGTACTTGACACTGGGCTTCAGGCATTTTGGCATTTCCCTCTCCCCAGTCTTCCTCCAGACTCTGGCACCTTGATTTCCGAATGACATGCAAAATTTGCTTTCATCCGAAAAAAGTACTTTGGACCACTGAGCAACAGTCCAGTGCTGCTTCTCTGTAGCCCAGGTCAGGCGCTTCTGCCGCTGTTTCTGGTTCAAAAGTGGCTTGACCTGGGGAATGCGGCACCTGTAGCCCATTTCCTGCACACGCCTGTTCACGGTGGCTCTGGATGTTTCTACTCCAGACTCAGTCCACTGCTTCCGCAGGTCCTCCAAGGTCTGGAATCGGTCCTTCTCCACAATCTTCTTCAGGGTCCGGTCACCTCTTCTCGTTGTGCAGCGTTTTCTGCCACACTTTTTCCTTCCCACAGACTTCCCACTGAGGTGCCTTGATACAACACTCTGGGAACAGCCTATTCGTTCAGAAATTTCTTTCTGTGTCTTACCCTCCTGCTTGAGGGTGTCAATGATGGCCTTCTGGACAGCAGTCAGGTCGGCAGTCTTACCCATGATTGCGGGTTTTGAGTAATGAACCAGGCTGGGAGTTTTTAAAAGCCTCAGGAATCTTTTGCAGGTGTTTAGAGTTAATTAGTTGATTCAGGTGATTAGGTTAATAGCTCGTTTAGAGAACCTTTTCATGATATGCTAATTTTTTGAGATAGGAATTTTGGGTTGTCATGAGCTGTATGCCAAAATCATCAATATTAAAACAAGAAAAGGCTTTCAACTACTTCAGTTGTGTGTAATGAATCTAAAATATATGAAAGTCTAATGTTTATCAGTACATTACAGAAAATAATTAACTTTATCACAATATGCTAATTTTTTGAGAAGGACCTGTATCTTTCAGGGTCTCCAGTGTTGAGACATCTCCATCAAAATGACCAGTTCTGACCCAGCACTATGGACTTTTACAAAATGATTGTGATGCTTTTCTTTTGATGGATTCTACATGGTAGACGTTAAATAAATAGATGTGAAAATATGGTGGGTAATTAACCCATGCTGTCCATTGAACTAACATTCTAGATGCAGTGGCATTTAACCCTTTAGCCAGTACACCCCCTGCAGTCAGAATATAATTGTTGGTTGTCAATAGGCCTACTCCAAAGGTGAGTCATATGGAGCTTTGCATTTTCTCCTTCAGTGGTGGGTGTACAAAGTGACAGGTTACATGACACATTACTGCCATATATGCCACAGCTCATATTGTTTAAACTGCTAGAAGACAATCAGTTCCTGAGAAAGGAGAATTTATTACATACAGCAGATCATTAACCACTTCAGCTCCGTAAAAATTTACCCCCTTCCTGACCAGAGCACTTTTTTGCGATTCGACACTGCGTCGCTTTAACTGATAATTGCGCGGTTGTGCGACGTTGCACCCAAACAAAATTGAGGTCCTTTTTTTCCCACAAATAGAGCTTTCTTTTGGTTGGTATTTGATCACATCTGCGGTTTTTATATTTTGCGCTATAAACCAAAAAGCGTGACAATTTTGAAAAAAAAAAGCTATATTTTTTACTTTTTGCTATAATAAATATCCCCAAAAAATATATAAAAAAACGAATTTCTTTTGCAGTTTATGCCGAAATGTATTCTTCCACATATTTTTGGTAAAAAAAATTAAAAAAAATCGCAATAAGCGTATATTGATTGGTTTATGCAAAAGTTATAGCGTCTACAAAATAGGGGATAGTTTTATGGCATTTTTATTATCATTTTTTTTTTTTTAGTAATGGCGGCGATCTGTGATTTTTATCATGACTGCGACATTATGGCGGACACATCGGACACTTTTGACACTATTTTGGGACCATTGTCATTTATAAAGCGATCAGTGCTATAAAATGCACTGATTACTGTGTAAATGACACTGGCAGGGAAGGGGTTAAACACTAGGGGGCGATCAAGGGGTTAAGTGTGTCCTAGGGAGTGATTCTAACTGTGGGGGGAGGGTCTCACTAGAACATGACAGAGATCACTGCTCCCGATGACAGGAAGCAGTAGATCTCTGTCATGTTGCTAGGCAGAACAGAGAAATGCCTTGTTTACATAGGCATCTTCCCGTTCTGCCGCTCCGTGACACGATCGCGGGCACCCGGCGGACATAGAATCCGCGGGACCCGTGCCATTCTGCCGATGTATATCGTCGTTTAGCGATCGGCAAGTGGTTAATTAGACAGTAGAATAAAATGTTTCAACCAGGTATATATGTTTTGAGATTAAAAAGCCAGTTTGCCAAGGTGTGTATGAACGGTTTTTCATAATTTGCACACGTATATTTGAACAAAATTCTATGGAGTGTGAACAGCTAACTATGGTGTATGGCTCTCTTATCTGTTTAAAACCTTACCTCTCTAGCATTCTAAACCATTCACAACTTTATTCAATAAAGAGCTCTAACTCCTTAAAAATCCAAAGTCATATAATTTTTTATTAATTTTTTGGTCAAAAAGGAAAATTTATATCATATACTTACCGTAATTTTCCTTTCCTGATGGACTCCATGGCAGCCTACGTGTGGGTTAATCCCGCCTCTCATACCTCATAGGACCCTACTCCCATAAATCTTTGCTTCTAGCCAGAGACTGTGTTCCGTAATATAGCCTACTCCAGCAATGGGAGGGAACTCCTGCTGCCATGGAGTCCATCAGGAAAGGAAAATTATGGTAAGTATATGATATAAATTTTCCGTTTTCCTGACAGACTCCATGGCAGCCTACGTGTGGGAAATGACTAGCCATACACACCCGGGTGGGCAAATGCTGGTTAAAGAAAAAAGATTTAATTGACACCGTCAACAGATAAAACATTTAAACCAAAATTAACCGAAGACAAAGAAGACGGTTCTACACAATAGTGCGTCATAAATGTGTTTATCGACGACCATGAGGCCGCTTTGCAGATTACTTCTGGGGAGACATGACGGGCAGCCGCCCATGATGTGGAGACGCTCCTGGTGGAATGAGCGGTCACTGTCTCTGGTGGAGCCAGACCCTTCCCCTTATATGCCCCTTGGATGGCCTGAACAATCCAGGCTGCGATGGTTCTGGAAGAAGCACGCAATACTTTGTTTTTCCCTTGAAAGAGAATGAACAGATGATCAGATTGGCGAAATGAAGCTGTGACTTCCAGGTATTGTTTCAAAACTTCTCCAACATCTAAAGGATGGACATTAGAGTTCTCAGGTGATCGAAAGGTAGGAAGAACGATTTCTTGATTCTCATGAAAAACTGATGTTACCTTAGGATTTGATCCAAGCATGGGAATCATAACTACACGATCCGGAAAGAAGGTCAGGAATGGTTCTTTGGAACCTAGGGAACCAATTTCGGAAACTCTTGTAGCCAATGTTATTGCTACAAGGAAGACAACTTTGAGGGAGTGCTCCTTGATAGATAGTTGACCCGTGTGTTGTCTTTCTATTTCTGAGAAAAAATCCAAGACCAGAGGAAGGTTCCATTTGGAGAATCTCGGTTTTCTCTGAGGTCTGAGCCTTATAGCTCCTCTGAAGAATTGTCTAACAAGAGTGTGTCTAGCCCAGGATATACCTGTAAAGGCCAAGATAGCCGAAATCTGCACTCTTAGGGAACTAACCAACAGGGACAGATCCAGGCCCGTTTGAAGAAAACCTAGAACGTCTTGTATCCTGGGTTCGTCAGGAGAACCTTCAACGGTAGAAATATAGCCTGTGAATTTTTTCCAGATCCTTTGATATACTTTGTTGGTATTAGCTCTTCTGGTGTTCAACAATGTAGAAATTGCTTTGCTTGGGCAACCTAATGCCTCTAGCCTTCCCCTCTCAAAAACCAAGCCATCAGATGGAGATGGGATGGGCACGGATGAAGAGTTATTCCCTGAGACAGGAGATCTGATCTGGCTGGGAAAGGAACTGGATCCCGGAAGCTCAGCTGTAACAGGAGAGGGAACCATGGCCTGTTGGGCCAGTATGGAGCTAGTGCCACAATTTCGGCCTTCTCCCCCCTGAGTCTCGATAGGAACCGTAGAATGACGGGTACCGGGGGAAAGGCATAAGCCCTGTTGAATCTCCACTGATCCGTCAGGGCATCCATTCCGAAGGCCTGGGGACAACGACATCTCGTGTAATATTTTGTTAGTTTGAAATTGCACGGGGAGGCAAACAGATCTACTTCTGGTACAATTCCCAGGGATAGGATCCAATTGAAAACCTTGGTGTGGAGAGACCATTTGTTGTTGTCGAGGGTTGTTCTCGAGAGAAAATCCGCCTGTAGGTTCTGAGATCCGGGAAGATAGACAGCCGTCAGGTTCGTTAGATTTGTCTGGGCCCATGTCATGATTGGTTCTACCTCCCTCAGTAGAGAGAGACTGTGAGTGCCTCCCTTTCTCTTGATATACGAGACTGCTGACGTGTTGTCCAGCCTTAGGAGAACTGAGGTACCTTTTATCAGGTGAAGAAAAGCTTGTAGAGCACAGAAGGCTGCTCGGATCTCCAGGACATTGGACACTATCTTTCTGGATGGGAAGTCCCACTTCTCCTGAGCTACTTCCTGCATGCAGAGAGCTCTCAAGCCTCTGTTGCTGGCATCCATCGTGATTGTGACCCAGGAGATGGGGCTATGGAATGGCAGTTGAGAAGATTCTTCCATAGTAGCCACCAGGGAAGGCTTTCCCGCATGGATGGAGTTATCCGTATCAAATGGTCGCGAGACCCTGGATCCCACTACTGGAGAAAACCCTTCTGAAAAGACAGCATCTTCCATTGTGCCCATTTCCCCATCGGGGCTGTGGATACCATGGTGCCTATTATCCTGAGGCACTGTGAAGCTTTGATGAGAGGAGAGGCTATTGCCAGACGAATCCTGTCTCGAACCACTGGAATTTTCTACAGGAGTAAGGAGATGGTACTTTGTATTGTATTGAATTGAGCGCCGAGAAAAACCAGAGACTGCGTAGGCTCTAAATGACTTTTCTCTTTGTTCAACAGCCAACCGAATTCTGACAGCGTGGAGATGACCTGAGACTGATGTACTAAAAGTTGCTCCCTGTTTTGGGAAAGTAATAGCAGATCGTCCAGGTAGTGACGTAGCCGGATTCCTCTGATCCTGATTAGAGCAACTACAGCCAACAAGAGCTTCGAAAACACTTGCGGCGATGTTGTAACCCCGAACGGGAGACATACGAACTGGAGGTGAATATGGCCCACTGCAAACCAAAGGTACTTTTGAAATTCCACAGCTATCGGGACGTGAAAGTAAGCGTCCTTCAGATCTATGGACACAAGCCAGTCGCCTGGTTGTACTGTCTGACGTATTGTGAGTAATGACTCCATTTTGAATTTTTCCTTTTTGATGAAGGTGTTTAGATGAGTCAGATCTATCACTGGTCTCCAAGAGCAGTTCTTTTTTTGAACCATAAACAGGGGTGAGTACATCCCCTGGAACCTTTCGTCTGTTGGTACATGTATGGCGGCACCCTGGGCCACAAGAGTGTCTGTGTAAGAAAGAAGGATTTGTTTCTTCTCATCCGAGCAGGGTAGTACTGTGGGTACGAACTGAAGTGTGGGTGGACTGACAAACACCCAGGAGTGACCTGAAGAGACTGTTTTGACAGTCCAGAAATCTTTTATCGAGGCTGCCCAGACGTGCCGGAACTGAAGTAGCCGAGCTCTCACTTGTTCCGTCTGGGCCGACCCTATATCAAAAGGACTTAGGGGCCTCCCGTCCGCCCGAAGAAGCTACTTTTGTGGATTTTTGACCAGAAGGCTGATTTCTTCTCCAGTTCTTTCTGAATTCTCGACCTGGCCTATAACGGCAAGCATCTCTTGCACGACCCTGGTCTTGTCTCTGTTGAGGTCTTTTCTGACTAAAAAAATGACGATCCTGAGGAAGGAACCCTGACTTACCCCCTGTGGCACGGGTGATAGCGCTGTCAAGCTTATTCCCAAAAAGGAAAGATCCTTGAAAGGGGATCCTGCACCATGCCTGTTTAGAGGCAGGATCAGCTACCCAAGGACGTAGCCACAAGGCACATTTAGCTGTAACGGAAGAGAGCATGACACGTGCCACCAGGCGAATAATATCAAGAGAAGCCTCACCCAAAAAGACAGACGCCATTCTTAGTTCATGGATCGGCATGCTTCTGGCTAACTCCTCAGAGACGTTTGCTAAGGAAGAATCCACTTAATCTGTCCAGGCCTCCATTGCTTTGGACAGAGTTGCAAGGGCCAATGCTGGCTTACAGGCCATGCCCGCGGTGATATATATACGTTTAAGATCCGTATCTATTTTTCTTTCCAAACCGTCCCTGAAGGAAACAGAGTCTTCTAGCGGGAGGGTAAGGTGTCTTACCAACCTCATCAAGGCTGCATCAATCAGGGGAGCTGATTCTAGATGTTTCACATCCTCACTTTTGAATGGGTACATCTTTGCGATTTTGGAAAGTAATGAATTTTTCCTTTCTATGCCAGTCCATTCATCTGTAATAATATCCCCAAGTTCACCCAAAAAGGGGAAATTTGGGCGCTCCTTCTTAAGTTGTTTGAAGTACTTCCTTTGTTTAGAAGGAGCTTCTATTGGTTCATCCCATTTTAAAGCGTCTTTGACTGCTTTGATCAAGTCTGGTACTGCAGAGAAATCAAACCCTGTGGTATTGCTGACCTCTTCAACATCACAATGTGAGGATTCGCTTGAGGAGCAATCATGCCGAGAGGGACCCGGGATTTCGGGGTCATCCTGTACCAGGACTGGTGCTGGGTCCACAGGAGGAATGGTGGTACGGCTGGAGTCAGTTTTGCTCAGGGATTCCTGGACCACTCTTCTGACTAGTGCCTCCACTTGGTGGTCTCCACCTTCTCCTACTGCTCGGGAATAACATGGCTCACAGAGGGATTTACCTTCCGGGACCTGAGCCTTACAACCCCAGCAGACTCTCTTTTCAGAATGACTGGAATGGCGGTGACAGTGGTGCCTAGGCCTAGACCGCGGCTCCTTACTATGATGTCTGGAGGATGATCTATGATGTCTAGAACTAGAAGAAGAATGTTGATGTGTTTTAGATTTAACATTATCTTCGCGTGCTGAGTGTCTATTTTCAGACCTAGGGGGGCTGAGAAAAGGAAAGAAAGAAAATACATTGGCTCATGTAAAAGAACCCAATACTGCTAAGCAGAAGGAAAGAAAAAAATCCTACCTGCAGCGCAAGGGTTGGCCACTGGGGGGCGGTGAGACGTCCATAGCTCAAGCTTGGAAACTGCAAAATTGACCATACAATAAATACAGGGAAGGAAAGTCTAACACAAGCCATCCCTGTAATAAACAGGTTTTCCTACCTTTACCACGCTGAAACGAAGCACCGGGAAGTAGCTGACTGAGCCTGCAGGACATCCCAAGTTATAGCTGTATCTGACAGCTATTTAAACTTGGCGCCGACGATGACGTCACCGCGCCCCCAGCGTAAAACAGCGGAGCTCGTGCGCATGCGCGAACGCCGCCGCGATCCGAATTGCGCACGCGCGAACCAAGCCTCGATCTCGGACGAGGTTCACTGCTGTGCACACAACCCGGAAGAGGTGGCTTAGTGGAACGCAGATGCGCTCCAGCCGCCATAGAGCCAAGGGGAAGAGGAAGACAAACGACACACAAACACTGCTGCCATGTTTTAAAATAACAAGCGATGTATACGATACCACCCAGCATGATCCTGATCCAGCCTGGAACTTTAGGAGCCATCCCTTCACTGCACGACCTGGGTATTTTCTCAATGGGCCTCCCGCTAATAGCTAGGACGTTTGGCCAAGTTGCCGCTTGCCTGCCAATGGACAGGTTAGTAAGCTCTTCGTGGCACCTCAAAAATGTCGCCTGCATCCACCCTGCTAATAGTTGGGCTAGTTGGACCTCCAAACAGAACCGCCATGAAACTCATGCAACCAGGACTGAATCTCAGTGAAAAACTTCTTTAAGGTAAGAAAAAGCACAACGTCCTAGGAGGAGGACAAAAAAGGAATACGGTCTCTGGCCAGAAGCAAAGATTTATGGGAGTAGGGTCCTATGAGGTATGAGAGGCAGGATTAACCCACACGTAGGCTGCCATGGAGTCTGTCAGGAATGTAGGAAATTTGAGTAGAGTACAGTAGACTAGAGTAGAAGTTACCAATATTGAAAGGAAAATTGGGACTTTAAAGGTGCAAATGAATATATAAAAAAATAAATTTGAATGTATAACAGTTAAAATTGACAGAGTAACATCCATGAGATGGATGTTATTCTGTCAATTTTAACTTTTATACATTAAAATACATTTTTGATATATCCATTTGTGTATTTTTGCACTTTTAAAGTCCCAATTTTCCTTTCAATATTGTTATCAATCAAAAGGGATGTGGTGCCAATGACTTACAGATGACAAGTTATCAATTTCTCTCCTTTAGAGTAGGAGGTAGGGATGCATCGATACCTGTTTTTTACTTTCAATAAATTTTTAGTGTTAGAAAAGTTGCACAACATAAAAAGAAAATGGTAATACAACATGAATAATGAGGTTTACAATATAGGACCATATAACATAGTAGCGTAAGGGGACACGTGGAGTATGTGTGCCCATAAAAGGGTGATAGATGATTACAATGGCTTGCTGGGAACTAGGAAAACAGATGGCAACATACTGTACCTAGAAGATTATTTAATATTGCCCACAACATGGTGTAGTGAAGAGGATATATGGAAGTAAGTTCAGTTTTGACTCTCCAAAGAGGGCCCGGTTACATCTGCCCAGGGTGTGGCTCCTATTGTGGGATGAGGGTCCCTTTGGCCTTATATAATACCTGTTTTTTTAACCCCTTCCTTACTGGGCACATATACCCCCTTCCTGCCCAGGCGAAATTTCAGCTTTCAGCACTGTCACGCTTTGAATGACAATTGCGCGGTCGTGCGACGTGGCTCCCAAACAAAATTGACGTCCTTTTTTTCGCACAAATAGAGCTTTCTTTTGGTGGTATTTGATCACCTCGGCGGTTTTTATTTTTTGCGCTATAAACAAAAATAGAGCGACAATTTTGAAAAAAAAGCAATATTTTTTGATTTTTGCTATAATAAATATCCCAATTTTGAAAAAAATAAAATATTTTTTTTCCTCAGTTTAGGCTGATACGTATTCCTCTACATATTTTTGGTAAAAAAAAATCGCAATCGGCGTTTGATTGGTTTGCGCAAAAGTTATAGCGTTTACAATATAGGGGGTAGTTTTATGGCATTTTTATAAAAAAAAAAAAAATTTTATTAGTAATGGCTGCGATCAGTGATTTTTTTTGTGACTGCGACATTATGGCGGACACATCGGACACTTTTGACACTATTTTGGGACCATTCACATTTATACAGCGAACAGTGCTATAAATATGCACTGATTACTGTATAAATGTGACTGGCAGGGAAGGGGTTAACACTAGGGGGCAAGGAAGGGGTTAAATGTGTTCCCTGGAGTGATTGTTACTGTGTGGGGGAGGGGGGTGACTGGGGGAGGTGACCGATCTGTGTCCCTATGTACAAGGGACACAGCATCAGTCCCCTCTCCCTGACAGGACATGGATCTCTGTGTTTACACACAGAGATCCACGTCCTGCCTCTGTAACAGCCGATCGCGGGTGCATGGCGGACATCGCGGCCGCCAGGCACGCGCATCGGCATTGCAGTGACGCGCCGGGCATGTGCCAAATTAGAGGAGGCCGTATAATAACGGCCTCCCGGCAATTGACAACCATCTTGCGGCCGTATATACTCGTACGGCGGGCGCGAGGTGGTTAAAGGAGACGTACAGCCAAAGCTCATTTGGCTGTACTTCTGTGGATCACAGAAGTGCAGTTTGCTGAAGCCCGCTGTCGACTAACCTCACAGTGAGGTTAGGATCTGCCCACTTGCCTGGACTGGCACCCAGCTTACCCTCTCAGTGAGCCGCTGACAGCCTGAGCCAGCGGTTTCCGTCCCTCTACAGCGAGGGTGGGAGAGGGCATAGCAGAGAGCTGGTGACTGACAGTCAACAGCTCTCTGCTCAGGGAGCTGTAAGAACAGAACGATATGTGATGTTTAATCACTTGGTTCTCAGTGTTAGAGTCGGCGGGGGAATGCTGCATCCACCTAGGTAAGTATAAATCAGCAAAAAAAAAAAAAAACATGCTTCTCTTTTTAGAACGAGTATGAGTACTGATACTTGTGCTCAAGTACTCGCTGATACCAATTTCCGATATCGTGCGGTGCGGTGCGGTGCGGTGCGATTTGAGCCCATACAAAATGAATGGGCTCAAATCGCACTGCAAATAATCACATTTAATTTGAATAGGAATGTGATGCAATTCCTGTCTGAATCACATGCGGTTTTCCGCACTGCTCCTGTGTAAACCCAGGCTAAAGTCACTATGAGATTGGGTTCCTGGTGCTCCTGGTGCAGGTAAAACACCTGTGATTCAGACAGGAATCACACCACATTCCTGTTCAAATCACATCTGATTCCTTGCAGTGCAATTTGACCCATTCATTTTGTATGGGCTCAAATCACACTGCAAAGGTATCGGTTTTAGGTATTCTACAAAGAACCCAGACCTCTTTTCACCTCCTCCCCCTACTCATCTCCTCCCCCTTCCTCATGTCCTCTCCCTACTCATCTCCTCCCCTTCCCTCATCCCCCTCCACTTCCTCACCCCCTCCCCCTTCCTCATCTTCTCCCCCTACTCATCTCCTCCCCCTTCCTCATGTCCTCCCCCTTCCTCATCTCCTCTCCCTACTTATCTCCTCCCCCTTCCTCATCTCTTCCCCCTCCTAATTTCCTCCCCCTTCCTCATCTCCTCCCCTTTCTCATCTCCTCCCCCTTTCTCATGTCCTTCCCCTCGTCATTTCCTCCCCCTTCTTAATCTCTTTCTCTTCCTCATCTCCTCCCCCTTTCTCATGTCCTCCCCCTTCCTCATCTCTTCCCACCTCCTCATCTCCTCCCCCATCTCTTCCCCCTCCTCATCTCCTCCCCCTTTCTCATGTCCTCACCCTTCCTCATCTTTCCCCCCTCCTCATCTCCTCCCCCTTCCTCATCTCCTCCCCCATCCTCACCTTCTCCTCCTTCCTCATCTCCTCCCCCTTCTTCATGCCCCCCCTCCTTATCTCCTCTCCCTGCCTTATCTCTTCCCCCATCCTCATCTTCTCCCCCTTCCTCATCTCCTCCCCCTTTCTCATGTCCCCCCTTCCTCATCTCTTCCCCCCTTCCGCATCTCCTCCCCCTACTCATCTCCCACCCTTCGTCATCTCCTCCCCCCTCCTCATCTCCTCCCCCTTTCTCATGTCCTCACCCTTCCTCATCTTTCCCCCCTCCTCATCTCCTCCCCATTCCCCATCTCCTCCCCCTTCCCCATCTCCTCCCCCTTCCTTATCTCCTCCCCCATCCTCACCTTCTCCCCCTTCCTCATCACCTCCCCCTTCCTCATCACCTCCCCCTTCCTCATCTCTTCCCCCCTTCTCATCTCCTCCCCCTTCCTCATTGCCTCTCCCTGCCTTATCTCTTCCCCCATACTCACCTTCTCCCTTCCTCATCTCCTCTCCGTTTCTCATGTCCCCCCCTTTTCATCTCTTCCCCCCCTCCGCATCTCCTCACCCTACTCATCTCCCCCCTTCGTCATCTCCTCCCCCCTCCTCATCACCTCCCTCTTCTTAATCTCTTCCTCTTTCTTATCTCCTTCCCCTTCCTCATCTCCACCCCTTCCTCATATCTCCACCTTCCTCATCTCCATAACACCTCCTTGTGCACAGACAGAGAGCAGATAGAGCAAGCTATCAGCTCACAATAATTTTGGCAAAATCAACTGGTATTTTTTACACTTATAGGACAGATAAAACAAAACAATTTCAATAGCATATGCAGCAGTCCAAAAGGCAGCAAATAACTCAAAGCTTCATTTTAGAATTGGCAGTCCTTATTGTACAAGGCTGTATGATTACATGGGACTAAAACATTTCTACATTTTATCATATTCTGCAATCGTTCATTTGAAGAATTCATTAACAAAGATTCTAGTGCTGTATTGTTATTCATAGCTTGAAACTTCTCCGTGTTCTGAGAACAAATCGCGCAGAAGAAAATAATAAAACTTTTCTGAAAGACTTGTCTATGAACTCTTCACATCTCTTGTCTCTCGGAAATGTCATGTTACAGCCGACTGTCAGTGCGCGCTTCTCAAACGCGCTGTTTTACTTGAACAGAGTACACGGGGGCACACCAAGGGTTTACAGCAACTAAACGCTTTCTCATGCAGGCAAAAGATGTGGCTACAAGGTTGTAAAGTGTCGCAGAAGGGTCTCTGAAGAAAATGTTCCTGCACACTTACTAAAAGCTCTTTCCCACTGTAGCACTCCAAGGTGTTTGTTAGACAGTGGTTTAAAAACAGAAAAATATATAATAAAACAATAGAATCATTTCAGGCAAACATGAACATTTTCACTTTGGGGATACTGCTGTGTGGCTCTAATACCAGTCAGATGTCGATCTCTTGCAGCAAGCCTGGTTCTCTAACATACATCCAACATAAAGGATGGCATTCCGTATAGAGCCATGTAAAAATAAGCTGTAGTTCAGCACAGAGTTCTTGTGAGATTTTGCTGAATCTGGCAGCAACTGTTTTTAAAAAAAAAACTGCATACCATAGCAAACCTAAAAAGGTATGGTGTCCGCCATTATCAACCTTTTCTGAATGTGTTACTTGACTAGTAGTCACGTAGATCTTTTTTCAATACTTTGAGTTGTCCACCTATAAGTAGACAGATAAAGATACTCACCTTATCTGAATACATGTTCTGGGTTAATTGATCAGAAAGTACTGTAGATGAAGGGCCAGAATGGCATTTTCAGAAAAAGAGGCTTCCAATCATGAGCCACTCTAACCTGCAAAGCTTCAAAACTTCCTGGTGAATTTATGGTGATGTGGTGAGTAGCAGTAGTACAAATAGTCATATGACTAGGTAACTTATTTGACAGTCTTTATTGGTTTTGGTTAAAATGGTCAGCATGTTTTTGGGGAATGTGGATTCCCCCTTGTTTGGGGCTTAAGATTAAAGTAAAATAAAAGCCCAAGTCGAAATATTCTTAAACCACATCTCCAGCTCCCCTGTGTCAGTGAGCAGCTGCTGCAGGGGAGAGGAGGGAGTGCCGACAATGGCTGGGCCATAGGAACCTTTGGTTGACGTTCTGGAATTCCCAGCCATTTGTTGAGGGCTTCCTAAGACAGAGCTTCAGGATCACATGACCGGAGAGGATTAAAAATAGGTACGTACAAACATCTTTTTTTTACAAGTTAGGCAGGATAGGTAGGAGGGGAGGAAATGAACATTTTTCAAAATAGTTAGACTAAAGCCCTGTACACACGCTCGGTTTTCCCGGCGGTAAAAAGTCCGCCAGGAAAACCGAGGGGAAAGCCGAGAACCTGGCAGGAAAACTGCCATGAGAGCTTTGGCCGGGAATCCTGGCCATGTGTATGCTCCATCGGCACTGCCTCGCAGTGTTTCCCATAGGAAAGTATTAGTAAATCTTACGGAAAAAAAAAACGCTGGGAATCCTGACGAGAAAATAGAGAGCAGGTTCTCTATTTTCTCGCCGGTATTCCTGGCTGTTTTCCTATCGGGTTTAAATTCTTATTTAGTCCTGGGGTGCACAAATAAGGACAAATACTTACCTTACTAAAGGTTTAAGCAGGCTCCCTCAATGCATATGACCAGTCCCCCTCAGTCTCTGCACTAAGGCGAGTCAGGCTACGATCATGGACCTGCATTGGACATGATGAAGCCAAGGCTCTGCCCACAAACCTTAGCATCAGGGTGAAGAGAAGAGCAGGTAAGTAACAATGCCTGTTCAGCTCTGCCTAGAATAACATGCATTTGGCCCTTCCAGTATGGTGGGCCCCACTGCAAAGGTTGTTTTCGTCACCTTCCCGGACTTCAGCTTTAAGTCCTTTACTTAGGTTTATACTCCATTGGAAGTTAACCCCTTCCCATTGACAGTACACAGATATGTGGCCTCCTGGAAGTGGGTCTTTATCCGTGAGGCCACATATATGCATACCTGTCTTTGTGCTGGGAGCAAGCCGCGCAGCGTACTCCAAGAACAGAGACAGGTCTCCTACTAATGATGGCGACACGAACACCTGGTTCCCAGTCACATGATTGCTGTGATAGCCTCTGATTGGCTCCAGTCCAAATAAATGTACAAAAATCTTAATTACATAAAAAAAGAAAAAGAGGAATAAAGGCTCTTATATTGTCATGCGCTTTCTCAAAGAATACCAACTGCATGCTTATCAACGCCTATATAAAAGACTTAATTAGATATGCAACAGATGATTGGCTTAGCAGTCACAAGTGTCAGCTGTTACAGAGGATTACTTCCCATTTTGAATTTAAATGGCAACATGAGAAGAAGTATCTTCTGTATGCAGTATTAACAGCCAGTGAGCTTGCTATATGGTCCTACTGAAATAGGTTTAGAATTCACATAAGAAAGTGTAGGCTGACAAGGTGTTGATATTATCTAGGAGGTCCCAGAAGGCAGGAATTATTGGATAGAAGGGGAGGGGGTCTGTTTCCTGAGGGATTTTCCAGGAGAAAGGAGGTACCCACATGTGTTGTAAGTACATGAGATTTGTATTTGGATAGAGGAATTGTTATAGGGCATGCCTTGGGTGTACTTTGGTCTAGGGTTTCCTGGGGGGTCTAAGTCCTCCAGTGTCAGAGTTTAGGAGGAATTGTCATCATTGCTTGAAGGTACGGGTCACTAGTTTTAAAGTACATTCAGAGCAGCCATGTCAGTATGAATTTCACTTCCAAATTTTTTGAAATTGCTAGTCAGAATCTTCCATTTGCAAGATGCCATTTATATTTAATACCTACATTTGTTTGAGTGGAGGCTGTGTTTGTTTCCACAATAGTCATTGTTGTCATATACAGAGTTGCAATCCCTTTTCATCATTTATTATCTAGAATTAAAAATTTCCTTAGAACTCCAACTCCGGACTTCTCTCCCACCTTCAGAAAAAAATGGGATAGCAAACTGAACATCCAATTTACCACTGCACAGAGGGAAAGTATCATGTACCTTGCACACAGATCATCTACAACTAACAAATATCAAAAACGACTACAAAATACTTTCTAGATGGTATAAAGTCCAATGCATACTACATAAAAAGGATAGTCAAAGCTTGTTAAAGTGTTATTAAACCCACATCATAAAAAACTATCAACAAATGGTGTATTACATACTGTTAATACTCACTCAGTCACTATGAGATCCTTTTTCTGCATTCTGCAAAAAACCTGGTTGATCCCGCTGCTCTCCCTATCTCCACCTTCTGTTCATGTCCCCAATTCAGCTAGGAATTTTTCAGTTGTGGTGGCAACTCTGCACATGCTCAGTTTTCAGTGAGTTTCTATGCTGAGCATTTCCTCTCTATCACATATGAGCAGCCCATGTGACTATAGAGTCACACATGTGGGCGTATACGCAGTGGTAAATGACAGCTCACTCCCTCCCTCCTTCTCCATGTCCACTAACCAGATAAATACAATGGGGGCGGGGTATTATGTAGATTAATGGAGGCTTCACCTCCCTCTACAGGCTGGAGGGGCGTAAAACAACCTGTAACTGGCAGAAATCCACCCACACCATGTTATTGCCAAAAAATATTAAAGATTTTATTTTAAACATACAGTGGGTACGGAAAGTATTCAGACCCCCTTAAATTTTTCACTCTTTGTTATATTGCAGCCATTTGCTAAAATCATTTAAGTTCATTTTTTTCCTGATTAATGTACACACAGCACCCCATATTGACAGAAAAACACAGAATTGTTGACATTTTTGCAGATTTATTAAAAAAGAAAAACTGAAATATCACATGGTCCTAAGTATTCAGACCCTTTGCTGTGACATTAATATATTTAACTCAGGTTCTGTCCATTTCTTCTGATCATCCTTGAGATGGTTCTACACCTTCATTTGAGTCCAGCTGTGTTTGATTATACTGATTGGACTTGATTAGGAAAGCCACACACCTTTCTATATAAGACCTTACAGCTCACAGTGCATGTCAGAGCAAATGAGAATCATGAGGTCAAATTGTGAATTGAACAGCCTATTTGCCTTTAGTAAATCAACTCCAAGGTCACACATCTTCAATCATTTCCATGATATAGTGTAATAACCAACAATGGAAGGTATTATAACTTAAATAGATGGTCAATGGTCACTCTCATATGGAATAATTTATTTTGAGGCGTTACTGCCTAATAATCCCACATCATTAACCTCCCTGGCGGTAATCCGACTGTGGCTTGGGGTTAATTTTCATTACCATTAGCGGTAACCCCGAGCCACACTCAGGATTGCATTGCAGAATCCTGGTATAGGTAACTTACCCTGTCCCCAGGATCCTGTGATGTCTCCCCGCTGTGTCTGCGGGCTCTGTCCTCCACCCGATGCCTCTGTGTGCCAGGCTCTGTTCCCTGCGACGCATGGGGCAGGAGCCCGGCGGCAAATTCAAAAAGTACTAAAAACAGAACACATACAGTACACTGTAATCTTACAGATTACATTACTGTATTAAATAATTTCACATCCCTTTTGTCCCTAGTACTTTGTCCAGTGCCCTGCATGCAGTTTTATATTATATATACTGTTCTTTCTGCCTGGAAACTTGAGAATGTCCATAGCAACCAAAAAGTGTCCCTTTATGTCAAAAGTGGTTTTAGACCAGCTAGAAAACAGCGATAATAAATTAGAATCACTTGCAGAATTGAGGGATAGTTATTTGTGGGGAAATTTGGTTTTTATTATTATATTATTATTTTTTATAATTATTTATAGTTATTTATTATAATTTATGATTTTGTTTCAAACTTTACTTTCAATATGTTTATTGATGTTTAACAGGAATAAGATAACATACATTAACAACCAAATCGTTGGCCTCCATACCCGGGATATCTACTAGACTCTTGTTTGGACATATTTAAGTGTGTTATTCCTAAGAATTACAGGCCTACAATATAAAACAATACATTTCTATGCAAAACAATTGTACCGCTTTGAGATTCAAAAATCTGACATAATCATACCGCCAGGGAGGCTACACTGTCTCTAAAAGGGAGAAAGGGTGAAATCTTCATACACTTGGCAATTCTGTTGCTATTTTGGAGTTTTCCTTTAGCTTTTAACCAAACTTTGAAATTAATTCCCAGTTTCAAATGAGTATTTTTAGTGCCGAGAAGCCAGCACTTGCAAAACATTAGAAGCCTTTTAAAACATCTACCACTTTATTGCATAACACTTGTCCACAGTATAAGGACAAAAATATCTCACACGTGAAAATTCGCCAGGTGCTGAACAGTCTGGGGATTGGTATAGCTCTTCAAGTGAGTGAAGATATGAGGTAAAGGCAGTGGGACAGGTAAGTATTATACCTTTACTTTTACAAGGTTTTTAATTTTTATTTCCCTTTAAAGGGTAACTCCACTTTCCAGGGGGAAAAAATTGCAAAAAAATAAATAATAATATAGCATATACAATTGCAACACAAATCATATTGTAATTGAATGTTATTAAAAATGGCCTTAACTTTTCAATCTGCAGCCACTGTAATTTTTTGAAAATGCAATATGGCTATCTGGAGGTGTTCTGCACCCAAAATGGGTACAGAATGCCCCACAGAAACTTAATTTCCTGCTTGTGTGATTGGCTCACCGATTTTCCCAGAAGTCTGTACTAAGATACAAATCAGATTTCAGGCATCCCCTGCAACAAAAATAATGATCACATGTCAAATCGGTGGTATTTGCTGGCAATTGGCGGCAATGGCACCATCCTAATCGGTGCGATGCCGCATCTGCGGCGCCACACCGATTTCAAAAAGTCGTTTCTGTACCACTTTTTGCAATTTCGGGCTGCGATTTACATTCACATCTGTGCAGAAACACACAGATGTCTCTGAAATTGTGGGCAAAATCGGGACTGACAAGCGGCAGTGAAATCGTGTGAGTTCAGCTAAACTGGCACGGTTTCATTCCCGCAGTCCAGTGTGAACCTGGGCTGAGACTCACTTTCCAACATGGGCACATAGAAACACACAGGGATTTTTTCAGAATAACAAAAAGGTAGGAATCTGCAACAAAGTTTGTTAAAATTCTTGCAATGTACATAGATCTCCCAGAGGGGAATATTTTTTTCTCAACAAAAGTGGAATTACGCTTTAATTGCTATTTCACAGAAAGGCTACATTCACACCTCTGTGTGTAGAGTGAGGTGAGATTAGGGTGCAGTTGCAAACATATATTATATTTATCCGTAAGGAAGGTGACATTTGCATGAAACTGCACCAAAGATGCATCAAGCTGAATTTTATAACGCAGTGCACTCCCCATAGCATGGAGGTGTCAACGTGTCCAAAGATTTGTTTTCTGTACTGTAATTGCTTTGAATTTATATTACTGTATGTGGTGGGTTTAGATGGCAGTAGTGTTTATGAGAGTTTTAAAACAAATGTCAGAATGAGCATTATGGCTGATGGCACATGTATATACTGTAGTGTATGCTGCAGTAAATGACCCTTACCACGCTTTGCTTATTTTCTTACATTAGAAGTAATTTTCCTTTGAAAAGCAAATTGTTATTAAGCTCAAGCCATCAAATACTTCAATTTGCCACTGATCGGCACTACAAAGAACAGAGATGTGGATTGCTAAGCAAAGGGGTTATAATAAATTCCCTTTAGTGGCGGAACAGGACAGTGCACTGTTAATGGATCCCCGTTGCTTTCACACTTCTATAACAGAGCTCCTTGCTTGACTTTAGCTTAAGTCCACTTGAAAGTTTCACCCCCTACCAAGATATTTAATGTAATATCCTTTCACCAATCATGCTGAAGTTATTTTGAACAATTTTATGGAGGGAGCTTTTAAGTCATTGTACAATATAGAGTTTGAGTCATTTTTTCCTAACGCAAGTTACAGAAATATTTCTATTTAATAATTAAAAGAACTGTCAAAATTGTGTAATCATTTCTGATATAAGTCATATGTGGATAACTGACTGTATTCACATTTACAGCCACCTATTAACATACAAGACACATAAAAAATCACACTTTAATGCACCTTAAGCCCTGGTTCACACTGGTGCGTTTTGACATGCGATTTGGCATGTCAAATCGCATGTCAAAACGGCGGTATTTGCCGCAAATTGCCGGAAATGGCACCGTCCTAATCAGTGCGACGCCGCATCTGCGGCGCTGCACCGATTTCAAAAAGTAGTTTCTGTACTACTTTTTGCAATTTTGGCCCGCGATTTACATTGACATCTGTGCAGAAACCTGCACAGATGTCTCTGTAATCACGGCCGAAATCGGGACTGACCAGCGGGAGTGAAATCGTGCGAGTTCAGCTGAACTCGCACGGCTTCACTCCCGCAGCCCGGTGTGAACCTGGGCTGAGTTGCACATTAACGGGCAGTAGATTAGGGCAGGCCATTTATGGGAATAGACTGCTAATAAACCACAACAGACCTAAAAATTTACCTGCACCATTTTTGCTGATACAGTGTACCCCAACACATGGTAGTATGTTAGCATGCATTGTGTTGCATTGAATTTTCATTGGCTTAATGCATTGTAATGCCATTCAAAATGAGTGTTACATTATTCAGAATGATAAAGTGGAACATGTGCTAGAGTGGGGGAGATTTACTAAGACTTAGGAGTGCAAAATTGTATGCAGTGCTGCACAGAAACCAATCAGCTTACAGGTTTCATTGCCAAAGCCAAATTGAACAAGCTGAAGTTAGAAGCTGATTGGCTACCAGATTCTGAGTGCTCCAGTTTTAGTAAATCTCCCCCTGTGTGTTGAAGTAACATGTTTTTAAATATGTGCATTACTGCAACACATACTGTATATGTGAAATAGGTTGAAATACTTACTATCACTGCATAAATTAAAGATCCAATATCAAACTGTGGTCAATTGTCTAATTTTTTTGGTCACACGATCCAGGCCCTGATCCTCCACCTGAGCGGAATAATGGGGTATGTGAGTATTAGACATGGCTCACCATCACATTTGGTGGGGAAGATCTAATGTTGCTTATCAGAGGGCTCAATATCAAGTTTCTGTCACATAGCTACAGCCTCAAATTAGGTTGCATGTTTGCAGGTGATGTCTTGTTAGCTAACTCATATAGCTCTGACAGTCATTTTTCTTGTATTAAGTTATTATTTGTAAAAGAAAGACTGAATTTATATAAAGTATAAAAACACATAAAGCTTTAGTTTAATACAGATAAACTTAGAAAAAATGTAATACATTTAAAAAAATCTAAATCAAAGCAAATTGTTTCCCATTAATGTCACACTGTAACACAATCATTGCAAGATAACAGAGAAGCTAAAGTAAGAAATTTTAGTCTTTAAAGATACTTAAATTATGCAAATTACAGTAAAAAGCTGTTCTAGAAGGAAACAATATGCAGCCTGTTCATTCTGATTGTATACCTTTTTCAGTTAACTTTATAAAAATGCAAAATATGGTGTTTAAAAATGCCAGTAAAATATGTTTCTGCCAAGATTATATGCCGGTACTATTCTTTTTATTCAGCCATTTATTGCACTTTAGTATTACACAGAAAAAATATAGCAGACACAAAAATAAGTTTATAAGGAAACAGAATCAGCTAGAATTGTATGTTGTCTAAGAATCATTAATCATGGTTCATACTTGTTAAAAAAAGGAATTAAATTAGTGGGAAACATATCTTCCCTCATTATTCCAAAGAGGGTTGTTTTTATTAAAATGCTATGCTAAGGGGGTATAGGATTTGGCACTGGGGGAAGCTCAGTTAAAATCTCTGTTAATGAATGCCAAATTTCCATTAAAACTTTACCTGCTGTCCCTACAGGCTGGATTCTTAAAGAAGTAAATGACAGTCCTTCAGGGAGTAAGGGCACAGCATTCCAGATATATGTGGGCTTGCCGGATAGAGTAAGCTGCTGCAGATATAACAATTGGGTAAAGAAAACTGGCACACAGTAAAATACCATGAATTGCTCTGCCGGGTCCTGGAAATTACTGAGCTGTACAAAGCATACGATTCACAGCATTTCCTTAATGTTTTCTCCTCAAATCAGGATTATTTAGTCACTAATTGCTTTCTGAGTTGAAAAGACTTAACTGAAGAGTTCCAAACCCATTTACTAAAATCCTATATGGGTTTTATCATGTTAATGTGTTTTATATATATATATGTAGCGGGGTCTCCTTTAAGATTCATTGGACTACCTTTCCCAGAACCCCCCTTGGCACCCAGGGTGCAGTGTTGTCACCACAGAGACTCATGGGTGGAGCTATATAAGGAGGAGGCGAGGCTAAGCTCGGCCTCTTTGGGGACACGAGACTTCAGTGGACAGATCTTCCTGTGCGGATCCGCTGTGGTGCAAGGCCTGAAGCCTGGGGCCTTGCACCGCTACCCAAAGAGCCTTCCACCCCATTGCGAGCCAGGGTGGCATCTGACGTGGTCATCCTCAACCGTTGCTGAGCCGGAGACCGGACCGCTGCGGACGCTGTGTGTGGAGACACAGCAGGTGGAAGTCCCGGACTGGGATCGCGTCTGGAGGGGTGAGCGAGCACCTGCTCAATCCATATACTTTACACTATTGTTAGGCCTACAGACTGCCGTGGCCCACCAGTTCATATTGGAGTCCTCACTGGAGATCCATAGGAGAACTGAGTCAAACGGATCTCTAGTGAAGTGTTCCGTGTTGGTACTTTTACCCTTTTGGATTACAAATGTGTTCCTGAAATGTGCACCACCATTTAAAGACCTGCATGCAAAGAATTCATCTCCTAGAGACTGAGTTATAGGGTCAGGCCTGACCGGGTATTAGAGTTTAGTAGCTGCGCCACAGGGCGCTTAGTTAACGGTCGCCCCACGTGGCACACCATTACTGTGTTCCATTAATGCGTAGTGTATCATTTGCTGCAGGGCTCGGCTAGAAGCATATGTTATCTGTTTTACTGTTGATTTATCTTAATAAGTGAGAGTAAACTCATTATTCTTTTACTATTTGTATTGGTGTCTGAATTTTCCATAGAGCCTAAGATATATTAGCCTAGACTAACTGTGCCAGAGTGGGTCGAGTAAATTGCCAGGGGTTAGCTGGGGGTATCGCTACATATATATATATGAATAAATTATTGGCTTTATTTGAGTACAGAATATGTGACAGCAGGTTTAGATGATGCCAATCTTGTTAGCAACATTAAGAGCATCAAAATCAGGAGCAAGGTGAACATATGTCTTATTCTCACTGCCTGGCCTGAAGAGGGTGTTCATTTTGGCCACATCTACTGTATGTCATAAAGCTTTTTCACAATTTTTTTTAATCTGGTGCTTGTTTGCTTTGAGGCCAACAGTGAAACCCAGAGAATTATTGTCCTCAATATCCTCCACAGTAGACTCATTGTTCAGAGGGAATGCAATGATGGCATAATGGTCAAGCTTGCACTTTTTCCTTGATATTTTGCTTCCTCAACCTCAAGGTTTTGGGTCTTCAGAATGTAGAAAAAGTTTGGATCTTTTTTTCTGTGATTGTGTCTTCACCTTGGGCCAATAGGGGAGAAAAGGTACTCTTACCAGCCAAAATGGATCCAGCACACCGTACGGCGGTGGATCATCAGAGCTTTGTCCACTTAATGGACAGAACAAACAGCAAGGATCTGTAGAACACCTCCTCTTGGTATTGGCAGCGCTAATCCGTGTTTCCAAGACAGAAAGGATCCAAACACTGGGCAGCAATCAATCAGTCATGACCATGGAAAAAAGGAAAAAATCCTCCACATGGTGTAAATTGCAAAAACGTCCATAAAAATTCAAACAGTATGAACATCAATAAAAACCATAAAATCCCAAAAAATCCAAAATACAGAAGGCAGCATGGTAAGGACAGCTGGAGCCAGGGCCGGCCCAAGACATTGTGCTGCCTGGGACCAAGAATGAAATGCTGCCCCCCCCAAAAAAAAAAAATCACGCCCACCAAAAGGTCCCCACATTCATTATTTTATATCGTGATAACTAAAGGGGACCCGTCATGGCTCTATACATGTATAGGAGTAAAAAGAGGACCTGTCATGGCTCTATACATGTATAAAGAGGACCTGTCATGGCTCTATACATGTATAAAGGATAATAAATAGGACCTGTCGTGGCTCTATACATGTATAAAGAGGACCTGTCATGGCTCTATACATGTATAAATGAGTATAAAGAGGACCTGTCATGGCTCTATACATGTATAAAGAGGACCTGTCATGGCTCTATACATGTATAAAGAGGACCTGTCATGGCTCTATACATGTATAAATGAGTATAAAGAGGACCTGTCATGGCTCTATACAAGGATAATAAAGAGGACCTGTCATGGCTCTATACATGTATAAAGGAGTATAAAGAGGACCTGTCATGGCTCTATACATGTATAAAGGAGTATAAAGAGGACCTGTCATGGCTCAATACGTGCATATAGGCATATAAAAGGACCTGTCAGGGCTCTATACATGTATATAGGAGTATAAAGGGACCTGTGCATGGCGGGCGGCCGCAATGTCTTTTGCGCAAACTAATCAATGTACGCTAATTGTGTTTTTTTGGTACCAAAAATATGTATAAGAATACATATTGGCCTAAACTGATGAAGAAATTATTATTTTTTTATAAATTTTTTGGATATTTATTATAGCAAAAAGTAAAAAATATTGTTTGTTTGTTTTTTTAATTGTTGCTCTTTTGTTGTTTATAGTGCAAAAAATAAAAACCGCAGAGGTGATCAAATATCACCAAAAGAAAGCTCTATTTGTGGGGAAAAAAAGGACATCAATTTTATTTGGGTACAGTGTCGCATTACCGCGCAATTGTCAGTTAAAGCGACACAGTGCCGTATCGCAAAAAATGGCCTGGTCATTAAAGGGTTTGTAAAGGTTCGTGTTTTTTCACCTTAATGCATCCTATATATATTTTACTAATGCTTTATTGTCAATGATCCGGTACACTCGATCACCTCTGGTAGGAGGTCTGAGTGTGCTGGTGAGTGACAGGTGTAATCTCTCTGAATGGAGACTGCAACGCATATCCGGCCAGTGGATGAGTATTCAGAGCTGTGCCGGATCTCCTTCAGACCAAGTTGAGCCGTCTGACGTATGTGGATACGTCAGGACAGGCTTGAATATAAATAAGAGCAGTCGCGATGTGTGGCCACGCCCTCTGAAGACGTGAGCCAATCACGAAACGCGTCAGGGCGTGACCACGCGATCAATCACGTCAGGGGAACGTTCGTCTTCCCGGGACTCAGGAGCTCTTTTGAATTGTGTGAGCGATCACTAACCTCACTGAGCAGACGGATCATCCCCGGTGATATGCTTTATGTTATTTACTTTCTTGTAAGCATGTTTGTATGCGGGGGGACTTCTTGATTTTTTATTAAAGTTTTTTAAAGGATTTTATGCTATGTGAAGCTTTATTTCCCTTACATGCTCGCATTGCTGCACGCACTTATGCTTGTTACCTGAGTACCTGGAGATTTCTTTAAGGAAGTTGACTGGAGACCTTAAGAGGAGCTGACAGGCGGTTAACCATCTGGAGTCTGGTAAGCACATTACCTTAAGGGAGTGGAATAACTTACACAGTGATGGAAGCACAAATTGCAACATGATCTGTTTGAATTGAAGAACTACAGTGATTGTTTTATCAGAGAGCATCTCTCATGTGAAGGACTAAACGGCGATTGGATTTATATTTCAGTTCCCTCATTTGTAACTGGTGTTTGAACTCACTGGGAAGCTCAGTCACTGGATTATTAGTGACATTTAACAGTGGGTGGACTTGGCAGTATATGAGGAATCCTTTATCCTTAGGATCGAGCTGTTATTTTCCACATGGTTATGCTGATATTTATTTTGCGGTATATATATTTTTAATATAGGTGCAATATTTAATACTCAATATTGCACATAAGCGCTGTTAATGCTATACTTGTTATAACATATTTTATATATTTTATTAATGCACAAGTTTGATCATCACAGATGGATCAAGGTGGACACTAATTAGTATCACATTTATTTTGTTCTTTGTTTTACACTAATACTTTATGTCACAATATTTTGTACTTTGGTAATATCACAATACACTGTGTATATTTCACATTCCAATATAATTAAAGTTTTTTACCCTAATTTTTATTAGTGCCACACTTTATAACACTTCTATACCCGCTATTATTGTCCACGCTGTCCTGACGATCCTGGTCTTTGCATTGGTAAATGTTTTGAACGCTTCCACACACTAGTGAAGTTTTAGCGTAGGGTACAGCAATGCACAGGACAGGACACACTTACACAGGGTCTCCCAAGATGCCATCGCATTTTGAGAGACCTGAACCGTTACAGTTGTAAAAAAAGGGTAAAAAAAAAAAATATATAAAATAAAAAAAACAAAAATAGTTGTTGTTTTATTGTTCTCTCTCTCTCTATTTTCTCTCTATTGTTCTGCTCTTTTTTTACTGTATTCTATTCTACAATGTTTTATTGTTATGTTTTATCATGCTTGCTTTTCAGGTATGTAATTTTTTGTTTTCAGGTGTGCCATTCAACTGCAGCGCGGATTTATTTATCTTGACAGCAACAGCGTTTGCTCCCACGATACATAAAGCCATGACTCCAGTGCTGTAGGAGGTTATTTCACCACCACAGTTAAAAAAAAGAGCATATATGCCGAAGCATGGGGACAGCAGGGGCGGAGGAGCGATTTTGCTCCTAATGCCGCGTACAGATGGTCAAAATTCCGACGGAGGCTTGCCCGTGGAAAAGTCAGACCGTGTGTACACGGCATAACTTTTTATGCCACGTACATACGGTCGAAATTCCGAAGTTTTTTCCCCGTGGAAAAGTCTGACCGTGTGTACGCGGCATAAATTTTTTGTGGGAGGATGCCCCCATGCTTCGGCATATATATATTTTAGGCACAGGTTGCGTTAAAAAAAATGTTTTATTTTTTACTGGTTTTTTTTGGTATTTGCTTTGCAGGTATGGTATGGTAAGGTCTTACTGTTATACTGTAATGTTACTTTGTTTTAATGTTAACCATCATTTGCTTAGCAGCTACGCCATTCAGTTGCAGCGCGGATTTATTTATCTTGACAGCAACAGCGTTTGCTCCCACGATACATAAAGCCGTGACTCCAACGCTGTAGGAGGTGATTTCACCACCACAGTTAAAAAAAAGAGCATATATGCCGAAGCATGGGGGCAGCAGGGGCGGAGGTGCGATTTTGCTCCTAATGCCGCGTACATACGGTCGAAATTCCGACGGAGGCTTGCCCGTGGAAAAGTCCAACTGTGTGTACGCGGCATAACTTTTTTGCAGGAGGATGCTCCCATGCTTCGGCATATATAAATAGTGCATGTATGCCCATCATTAGAAGTGGGTGGATGAAGGGAGGTATTTTAATGGTGGGCATACCCACCGATCAATCTCTTTTTTTCGTTCAGCCAACAGGCTGCATGAAAAAAAAGATTACAATACATGTCCAACAAGGACCAGCAACGTACTGGTATGTTGTTGGACTTTGAATAGTTATATCAGAATGATGCCTGTGGGTTTAGGTATCATCTTGGTAACATTCTTTTAAGCCAGCGGTCGGCTTTCATTTAAAAGCAATCCTAGCAGCTAATTAGCCTCTGGACTGGTTTTACAAGCAGTGGGAGGGAATGTCCCCCCCCACGGATATAAACAGTGCCATTGGGAAATTGGGAAAGAATTTTATCACACTGATCTTGGTGTGGTCAGATGCTTTGAGGGCAGAGGAAAGATATAGGGTCTAATAGACCCCAATTTTTTCAAAAAAAAAAGTACCTGTCACTACCTATTGCTAACATAGGGGATATTTACATTCCCTGAGATAACAACAAAAATGGTAAAAAAAAAGTAAAAAAAAAAAAAAGGAAGGAACAGTTTAAAAAAAAAGCAAAAAAAAAAAAAAAAGCACCCCTGACCCCCCCCCCCCCCCTGCTCTTGCGCAAAGGTGAAAGCAAGCGTCAGTCTGGCGTCATATGTAAACAGCAATTGCACCGTGCATGCGAGGTATCACCGCGAAGGTCAGCTGGAGGGCAGTAATTTTAGCAGTAGGCCTCCTCTGTAAATCTAATGTGGTAACCTGTAAAGGCTTTTAAAAATGTATGTAGTTTGTCGCCACTGCGCGTTTGTGCGCAATTTTAAAGCATGTCGTGTTTGGTATCCATGTACTTGGCCTAAGATCATCTTTTTTATTTCATCAAACATTTGGGCAATATAGTGTGTTTTAGTGCATTAAAATTAAAAAAAGTGTATTTTTTCCCCAAAAAATTTGTTTGAAAAATCGCTGCGCAAATACTGTGTGGGAAAAAAAATGCAACACCCACTATTTTAATCTGTAGGGCCTTTGCTTTAAAACATATATGTTTGGGGGTTCAACGTAATTTTCTTGCAAAAAAAAAATATGTTTTCTTGTAAACAAAAAGTGTCAGAAAAGGGAAAATGTTATACTTACCTGACGGTAATTTTCCTTTCCTGATGCAAGCATGACAGCATATACGTATGGGAAGGCTCCGCCTCCCCACCCAATTCAGGACCGGTTATACTATAAAAGTAGGTCTCCTCCCTTCCTGCAGTATTCTCATAACTTAGTATCACTGCGAAGGCCTTTATTATATTTTCGTGATTTTTTTTTTTTTTTTTTTCATGGGAGGGGACCTATATGCTGTCATGTTTGCATCAGGAAAGGAAAATTACCATCAGGTAAGTATAAAATTTTCCCTTTTCCTGACACAGCATGACAGCATATACGTATGGGATGTACCAAATCACCAGACAACAAGGGTGGGTACTGCTCAAGTGTTTAAGAGGATTAGATCTATCCCCACTAACGACTGAGATGTATTGTAGTTAAGACTGCTGGGTCCACAAGAATGGACCCCCAACGTGTTAAATGTAGACCAGGTCGTAGTTTTACATATTAATTCAGGAGGAACTATTCTGGGAGTTCCACCAATGGATGCGCAATCAGTCTGGGCAGAGCAGTCTCTGCCCTCACCTGATGGGTTTGTCCTAGTCATCTAAGCTTTGACTAACTTGATCCGCACCATTGCGATTGTCTTCGTTAGACAGTGATTGTCTTTTTCCGATGCCGTTAGGCCTGATGAGTCTATCGTTTTTCTCCTAGAAGAAGGGCCAATTCTATGTCTCTTTTCAACCTTGACTATTTTCAATGTTCGTGGTACTTCAAACACTTTATAGTTTGGATATGTCAGAAGGCTGATGTTCTAACCCAGGTTGCAAAGATACCAACCTTTGTATAGTGTTGAGGAAGAGACTAGAGCCATTTTGCCTGATAATTTCAGCAACAAGGTAGTTTATAGCTTGACACTTGGATGTCTGAGATTTCTAGACCTATTCGCCAAAAGGAATACTTATTCCATGTTACTGGCCATATTTAGGATGTCTTATCCCTCTAAATAGAGAGTGAGATAATGGGGCTGATTTACTAATAACAGTGCGCTGCGCTGGTTCTAACCTTAATTGGTGCGCCGGATAACTCCTTCACTGGGCGCAGGAAGCAGCGGCGCACTGTTATAGTAAATAGAAATGTCAGCGGCGCTCTATTGAAAATGAATGGTTCCCTATGGGAGCCCATTGATTTGAATAGAGGTCGCCCGGGAAGTCGGATCCGACTTGCGGGGCGACTCGTGTGACGGCTGACACAGGGACAGCGCGACTTTGCGAGGCGACCTGGACACGACCTGAGCGCGCAGCAGCTGCTCAAGTCGTGTCCTAGAGGCGACTAGCCGGCCGAGAATGTGTCCAGCGCGATGTCATCGCGCTGGTCCTCGGCAGCCTCGCTGTCCCATGTTTGGTATGAATCATGAAGGGGAACTCCAGGCCAAATTTTTATGAAAAAACCGGCATGGGTTCCCCTTCAGGAGCATACCAGGCCCTTAGGTCTGGTCTGGATTCTAAGGTGAACCCCCTAAGCCGAAAAACGGCGTGGGGGTCCCCCCAAAATCCAAACCAGACCCTTAGGTCTGGTCTGGATTTTACGGTGAACCCCCTTAAGCCGAAAAACGGCGTGGGGGTCCCCCTAAAATCCAAACCAGACCCTTATCCGAGCACGCAACCTGGCAGGCCGCAGGGGAAAAGGGGGGGACGAGAGCGGCCCCCCTCCCTCCTGAACCGTACCAGGCTGCATGCCCTCAACATGGGGGGTTTGGTGCTTCGGGGCAGGGGGGCGACCTGCGGCCCCCCCACCCCAAAGCACCCTGCCCCCATGTTGATGGGGACAAGGGCCTCTTCCCGACAACCCTGGCCGTTGGTTGTCGGGGTATGCGGGCGGGGGCTTTTCGGAATCAGGGCGCCCCCTTTAAAAAGGGGGCCCCCAGATGCTGGCCCCCCACCCTATGTGAATGAGTATGGGGTACATCGTACCCCTACCCATTCACCTGGTGGCAAAATAAGTCAATAAAAAAAGACAACACAAGTTTGAAAATTAATTTATTGGGCAGCTCCGGGGGTCTTTCTGCCGGGCCCCCGCTATCTTCTGCTAGCTCTTTTGCTAGCAGGGGTCCCGGGCTTCCTCGCCGTCTTCTTCCAACTTCGGGGGTCTTTCTGCCGGGCCCCCGCTATCTTCTGCTAGCTCTTTTGCTAGCGGGGGTCCCGGGCTTCCTCGCCGTCTTCTTCCGACTTCGGGGGTCTCTTGTTCTGTTCTCCGGTTGTTCTCCCGCTCTCCACGATCTCCGGTTCTTTCTGCCGGACGCCCCGCTATCTTGTGCCAGCTCTTTTGCTAGCGGGGGCCGGTCTTCTATGTCGCCTTCTTCCCCCGATGTTGCCTCATCGCTGTCCACCGCCGCAATGATCTGTCCGAGCAGCGGTGCCACTTTTATTGGCATGGGGCGTGGTCACCGGATGATGCCACCGCTGACCCCGCCCCATTTCACGTCACAGTCCCATCATTCCCCGGGACTGTGACATCATACGGGGGCGGGGTCAGCTGTGGCATAAGCCAGTGACCACGCCCATGCCAATAAAAGTGGCACCGCTGCTCGGACAGATCACTGCGGCGGTGGACAGCGACGAGGCAACATCGGGCGAAGAGAAGAAGGAAGAAGGCGACGTAGAAGACCGGCCCCCGCTAGCAAAAGAGCTGGCACAAGATAGTGGGGCGTCCGGCAGAAAGAACCGGAGATCGTGGAGAGCAGGAGAACAACCGGAGAACAGAACAAGAGACCCACAAAGTCGGAAGAAGACGGCGAGGAAGCCCGGGACCCCCGCTAGCAAAAGAGCTAGCAGAAGATAGCGGGGGCCCGGCAGAAAGATCCCCGGAGCTGCCCAATAAATTACTTTTCAAGCCTGTGTTGTCTTTTTTTATTGACTTATTTTGCCACCAAGTGAATGGGTAGGGGTACGATGTACCCCATACTCACTCACATAGGGTGGGGGGCAGGTATCTGGGGTCCCCCTTATTAAAGGGGGCTCCCGGATTCCGATAAGCCCCCCACCCGCAGACCCCGACAACCAACGGCCAGGGTTGTCGGGAAGAGGCCCTTGTCCCCATCAACATGGGGGCAGGGTGCTTTGGGGTGGGTAGGGCCGCAGGTCGCCCCACCTGCCCCGAAGCACCAAACCCCCCATGTTGAGGGCACGCAGCCTGGTATGGTTCAGGAGGGAGGGGGGCCGCTCTCTCATCCCCCCCCCTTTTCCCCTGCGGCCTGCCAGGTTGAGTGCTCGGATAAAGGGTCTGGTGTGTATTCTAAGGGGACCCCACGCAATTTTTTTTTTTTGGCGCGGGGTTCCCCTTAAAATACATGCCAGACCTGAAGGACCTGGCATGGATTCTGGGGGGACCCCCACGCCATTTTTTTTTCATTTTCTTTTTGGGGGGGGTCCCCTTTGAATCCATACTAGACCCAAGGGCCTGGTATGGACCTGGGGGAGGGGGCCACGCTGTTTTTTTTTTGTTTTGTTTTTTGAACCGTTTTTTTTTTTCTTTTTTACATTTCCTTTAACAACCAGCTATAAACAGGTCAAACAAAAAATCGGCGCAAAATTGCGGTACTTGTGTTTTGGATGCGGGTCCATTGAATTCTATTACATCCAAAACACTGTTTTTGTCCTGGCAAAAAAAATCTGCAGTTGCGTTTAAAATCGTTTTTCACAAACCCTCAAAATGCCTTCAGACGCCAAAGATTTCCACGTTTCAGACGCGGTACCAGCGTTTAGCCGCATTTTAGTTTAGAAGCGTTTTTAAAGGTGACCTATTTTTTTACATTGATAAACTCCAAATTTATGGCAAATGAGGAAAAACCATAATATATATATATATATATATATATATATATATATATATATATATATATATATATATAAATGCAATTGCTTCCATTGCATTGTGGACAATCCACAACTTGGGGCAGCTGACGTGGCAAGTGACACGCTAAATACAACTACACTGCTGCTCTCAGCTGCTCATATCACTCTGGTCTCACTAAATAGCTAAAATCGTAAATAATACTGTTTTTGGAGCTTAGGGCGGCTCCTTATCATATACACGCAAATGTGGTAAAACACGGCATGCAAACGCCACAAAGCGTGCCTTTTTAAACGCCACTTTCAACCTTACTTCTGAACACTTTGCACCAGCGTCCCGTCTACATGGGGCCTAAAAACGCCTATGCCATTTACAGCTCAAAAACGCCATGGTGGCCATGGGGCCATAGGCTAACATGGAGAGATGTTTTTAAGCTGCAAAAAACGTTCAAACAAGCGGCTTGAAAAACGTCCGTGTGCATGTAGCCTTATATTAACCACTTGTGCACTGCCCAGACCAAGTTTCACATTTCAGCGCTGATGCACTTTTAATGACAATTGCGCGCTCATACAACACTGTAACCCAATGAAAATGTTTTATTTGCTGGCACACAAATAGAGCTTGCTTTTGGTGCTATTTAATCACCTTTGTGTTTTAGTTTTATTTTTTTTCTATAAATACAAAAGACCGAGTTTAAAAAAAATAAAAATGGATATTTTACCCACTTCAGCACTGGGCCTATTCTGGCACTTCTCTCCTTCATGTAAAAATCATAAATTTATGGCTATAAAATTACTTCAAAACACCAAACATTATATTTTTTTTTGGAGCAGACACCCTAGGGAATAAGATGGCGGTTATTGCAAATTTTTATCTCGCTCGGTATTTGCGCAATAAATTTTCAAACGCCATTTGTTTGCTAAAAATATTACAAAACAGTAAAGTTACGGCCAATTTTTTGGTATAATGTGAAAGATCTTGTTATGCTGAGTAAATAGATACCTAACACGTCACGCTTTAAAATTGCGCACACACATGGCATGACACCAAACTTCAGTAATTAAAAATCTCCCTAGGCGATGTTACCATTTTGGCATTACAGAGGAGGTATTGCACTCGTTATAACGCACGCAGCAATAACTCACATGTGTGGTTTGAACGGCGTTTACATATGTGGGCGGGACTTATGTGTGTGTTCGCTTCTGAGCGCGAGCTACCGGGGACATGGGCGTTTTTTTTTTTTTTACTTTTTTGTATTTCTTACTCTTTTTTTTTTTTTTTTTTTACATTTTTGGGGATCACTTTTATTCCTATTACAAGGAATGTAAACATCCCTTGTAATAGGAATGTGTGTGACAGGTCCTCTTTATGGAGAGATGCAGGGTCAATAAGACCCCACATCTCTCCTCCAGGCTGGAAAGCATGATATTGTTCCAAAAAAATCACCAATCTCATGCTGACAGCCGAGATCACGGCTTGGTTAACATACGGGAACACGGCGTGATGTCTTAACGTCGTGCCCGCGCCTCCGACTGTCATAGTCATGACCATCTGGTCACCAGTCATCTCCAAATTGTTCTCCGAGCCCCAGATGGCACGGGAGAGCCCGGAGAAGCACCGGATGGCGGCAAGAAGGGGGGAGGGAACGTCCCCTCCCCCCGCCTATAAGAACGAACAAGCGGCGGAACTGCCACTATGATCGTTTTTATTGTGCACAGAATCGCCGGCTGAAAAGAATGATATCTGAATGATGCCTGCAACTGCACCCAACATTCAGATGTCACCGCACAAAGCCAAGGATGTCATTTGACGGTGGGCGGTAGGAAACTGGTTAATATTTTTATAAAAGGTAATTTTTCTTCTTCATTGATGTTCACTGATGAGACTGCACTGATGGGCACCGATAAGGTGGCAAGGGTGGGCACTGAGAGGTGGCATTGCTATTTGGCACTGGTGGGCAGTGAGAAGTGGCAGGGATCGGCCCCTTACTCGGATCTGTCATCACCTGAGTCTCAGTGACTCTGTGACCACAGCGCGCGCAAAGGGGAGGACGTTTATTGACGGACTCCCGGCAATTGAGGACCATGCTGTGCCCGTCGATCAGTTATAGCGCTGATCTCAAGTGATTAAAGAGGGTCTAAATGGGCCATTGACATGCATCACAATTCAACTTAGGAATGTGTCTGTGAAAAGTTAAACTAAATAATTTGGCCACTTTATCCTTCCAAATAATTCACTTCCTGTCACATAGCCACACAGGAAGTGAGGGAAAATCCCTAACAATGTCTTTCCTTGGGGACACACAGGTCAGTCTAAATACTTTCCCCATTATGCACATTGCACTCCAGCATTATGCGGGGTACACCACAATTTATTAGGTAGTTTGGACTGTGGGGTTTATTTACTAAAGGCAAATCTACTTTGCACTACAAGTGCACATGCTGTATATCTGAGGGGGACATGCAAGCCAAAAAAAACATCTTTGCTTTTACAAGATTGTAACATCCAATCACCAGTACTTTCCCTGGAGATTTTCAGCAGCTACACTTTTACTGCAGAGTGGATTTGTCTTTACTAAACCCCAAACTACCCAATGATTTGGGGTGTACACAAAGTGCTAGAGTGCAATTTGCTTAATGGGTAGTGATGAGCCGAACACCCCCGGGTTCGGTTCGCACCAGAACCCGCGAACGGACCGAAAGTTTGTACGAACATTAGAACCCTATTAAATACAATGGATGCGAACGTTCGAATTCTAAAGTGCTAATTATAACAACTATTATGCATGTTATTGTCCTAAAAAGGGTTTGGGAACCCGGGTTCTGCACCAGGGGACATGTATCAATGCAAAAAGAAGTTTTAAAAACGGTCGTTTTTCGGGAGCAGTCATTTTAATGATGCATAAAGTGAAAAAAAAAAAGTCAAATATTCCTTTAAATATCGTACCTGGGGGGTGTCTAAAGTATGCCTGTGAAGTGCCACGTGTTTCCCGTGTTTAGAACTGTCCCTGCACAAAATGACACTTCTAAAGGAAAAAAAAGCCATTTAAAACTGCTTGCGGCTTTAATGTAATGTCTGGTCCCGGTAATATGGATGAAAATCTTTAAGAAAAATGGCATAGCTACCCCATGACCCCCCCCCCTACCCCAGCCCATTACCAGCCCCTTTTGGTCTTGTATGGATATTAAGGGGAACCCCGCACATAAAATAAAAAAGGCCCTATATACTCTGAACAGCCGTATACAGGCGGTGCATACAAGACAGGGACTGTAGGTTTGTTCTTATGTAGAATCTGTTTGTAATTTTGAACAGGTACATTGTTGAAGTGTAGCTCCAGCCCAAAAATCTATTTTTAAACTTTTTGGAAAACATAGGTAAGGGTTATCACCCCTGTAACATTTGTTTTGCTGTCTGTGCCCCTGTTCAGAACATTTCACCTCACTTTCCGTCCCAATGACAACTGTTTTTGAAATGTGGTGTTTTTCTTGAAACAAGGATTGCTGATAAAGCATCAGTACAGAGGAGACACCTTTCTCCCATATTTATTCTTACAGGAGAGAATTTTCCTTCCTAGTGGTAGATTTCCTCTCACTTCCTGTTGTCTTCTTGCGTTTGCAAGTAGGAGTCATTTGTAAGTTGGATGTTTGAAAGTAGGGACCTGCCGTATATACTCTGCAGAAATAGGCCCCTTAGTTGTTGGTGTTGGCACAACACTGTAAGCACTCACAGTTACTCTTGGTTGGTGCTGGAACGCCCTGCTGTCAACTATTAAATCAGGAATTTTAATTACATATAATTGTTGAACAGTGGTAGTAAAAATTGGGCCTTTGATGGTGGTGCTGGTGCCACAACACTGTAAGCCCTGACAGTTACTCTTGGTGGGTGCAGCAATGGGCCCTGCTGTGAATTATTAGATCAAGAATTGTAATTGCATGCCCCTGTTGAACAGGGGCTGAAAAATTGGGCCTTTCGTGGTGGTGGTGGTGGTGGTGGTGTTGCCACAACACTGTAAGCCCTCAGAGTTACTCTTGGTGGGTGCAGGAATGGGCCCTGCTGTGAATTATTAGATCAAGAATTGTAATTACATGCCCCTTTTGAACAGGGGCTGAAAAATTGGGCCTTTCGTGGTGGTGGTGGTGGTGGTGGCGTTGCCACAACACTGTAAGCCCTCAGAGTTACTCTTGGTGGGTGCAGCAATGGGCCCTGCTGTGAATTATTAGATCAAGAATTGTAATTGCATGCCCCTGTTGAACAGGGGCTGAAAAATTGGGCCTTAGGCACTGGTGGCACAACACTACAACCCCTCACAGATACGTTACTTGGAGCACAGCAATGAGCCCTGTTGCAAAGTATTGCTTCAAAAATTGTAATGACACGCCCCTGTTAAACAGGGGCTGAAAAATTGGGCCTTAGGCACTGGTGCCACAACACTCCAACCCCTCACAGATACTGTACTTGGAGCACAGCAATGAGCCCTATGGCAAATTATTGCTAAAAAAATTGTAATTACACGCCCCTGTAAAACAGGGGCTGAAAAATTGGGCCTTAGCCACTGGTGGCGGCACCCATAAACAAAAATGATCTTCCAAGCTATCATCATCAATCGTATCATTGAGGACTCGGAGGAGGAGGATAGCCAGTCAACATAACAGCACAGGCACTCAGCATCAGCATCAGTCTTGAAGGGATGTGACATGTTAAAATCAATTAGTCTGTTATATCAGCATCAGGTGTGTGGTAGCTGGTGGTGATCCAAGACTGGTTCATCTTGATGAAAGTCAGTCGATCAACCGAGTCGGTGGACAGGCGCACCCTGTGATCCGTGACAAATCCTCCAGCAGCACTGAATGTGCGTTCCGAAAGAACGCTGGATGCAGGACAGGCCAGTAGCTCAATTGCATACTGTGCAAGCTCTGGCCAGTGATCCATCCTCAAGACCCAGTAAGCCAGAGGATTTTCGGTGGGGAAGGTGTCCAAGTCTGACCTTGCCCCTAGATATTCCTGCACCATGTTTATCAGACGCTGGCGATGGTTGCTGGAACCGATCATACTTTGGGGCTGCGGACTAAAGAATTGTCTGAACGCATCGGTCAGATGGCCACCTTCCCCACCGCTCCTTCTTTGACTGGCCGAAGCCTCAGCAACTCGTTGTCCAGGACCAGGAGTTTGTAACCTCCCAGTCTCTGGGAACGCGTTGCACAGACCTTTCTGCAAGGCCTCCCGGAGTTGTCTCATCCTCTGCTCCCTCTGCGAAGGTAACATAAGGTCCGCAACCTTACCCTTGTACCGTGGATCAAGGAGAGTGGCCAGCCAGTAATGGTCCCTCTCCTTGATCCGAAGAATACGAGGATCCTTCCGCAGACTTTGCAGGATCAGGGAGGCCATGCAGCGTAGGTTTGCTGAGGCATTCGCTCCGGAGTCCTCTGGGTCACTAAGGACGACATGATCCGCAGCCACCTCCTCCCAGCCACGTACAAGTCCACTGGTTTCTTGGGACTGTAAATCATCCCTAAAAGACTGCTGCTGATGATGCTGAGTGCCAGCCTCCACCTCCATGCTGACACAATCCTCCTCCTCCTCCTCCTCCTCCTCCTCCTCTTCCTCTTCCTGTGCGATGGGTGGGACAGAAGGAACACTGTCTGGGTAAAGGGGGCCTTGAGAGGCAAGGAAGTCCTCCTCTTCCTGCCTCTGTTCTGCCTCAAGTGCCCTGTCCATTATTCCACGCAGCGTGTGCTCCAACAGGTGGACAAGAGGTACAGTGTCACTGATGCATGCACTGTCACTGCTCACCATCCTCGTGGCCTCCTCAAATGGTGCCAGGACAGTGCATGCATCCCTGATCATGCCCCACTGGCGTGGAGAAAAAAAACCAAGCTCCCCTGACCCTGTCCTGGTGCCGTAGTCGCACAGGTACTCATTGATGGCCCTCTGCTGCGTGTGCAGCCGCTGCAGCATGGCCAACGTTGAGTTCCACCTGGTGGGCATGTCACATATAAGGCGGTTCTTGGGCAGGTTCAACTCCTTTTGCAGCTCAGCCAGGCGAGCACTGGCATTATAAGATCTGCGGAAATGCACACAGACTTTCCTGGCCTGCCTCAGGACATCCTGTAAGCCCGGGTACCTGCCCAAGAACCGCTGCACCACCAGGTTAAGGACGTGAGCCACACAGGGCACATGGGTCAGTTGTCCCTGTCGGAGGGCGGAGAGGAGGTTGGTGCCATTGTCGCAAACCACCATTCCTGGCTTAAGCTGGCGTGGCGTCAACCACCTCTCGGCCTGGCCCTGCAGAGCAGACAGGACCTCTGCCCCAGTGTGGCTTCTGTCCCCCAAACACACCAGCGCAAGCACGGCATGGCATCTTTTTGCCTGCGTACTTGCGTAGCCCCGTGAACGGCTACGGAGCACCGCTGGTTCATAGGACAAACCACAGGAAGAGGCCATGGAGGAAGAAGAAGAGGAGGGGGTGGAGGAGAGAGGTGTGTCACAACCAGTAGTAGCATTTTGGAGGCGTGGCGGTGGAACAACCTCCAACACTACTGCACCTTGTCCTGCATCCTTCCCAGCTGCCAAAAGAGTGACCCAATGGGCCGTGAAAGAAAGGTAACGTCCCTGTCCATGCCTGCTGGACCATGAGTCAGCGGTAATATGCACCTTACCGCTGACCGCCCTGTCCAGCGAGGCCAAGACATTGCCTTCCACATGCCGGTAGAGAGCCGGAATAGCCTTCCGTGAGAAAAAGTGGCGTTTGGGAACCTGCCACTGAGGAACCGCACATTGCACAAACTCACGGAAGGGGGCCGAGTCTACCAACTGAAAAGGCAGCAGTTGAAGCACTAGCAATTTAGCCAAGCTAGCATTCAACCGCTGGGCATGTGGATGGCTGGGAGTGAACTTCTTTCGACGGTCCAGCAGCTGGGGCAGGGAAATTTGCCTGCTAGAATCGGACGTCGGTGTACTGCTAGCAGAGTGGCCGCAAGTACTTGGCTGTGACACACCTAATTCAACACCTTCATTCCTCTCAGTGCATTTTTCAGAGAGGACTGAAGTTATAGTGGGGTTGGAGATCCCAGCTGATGCGGTGCAAGGAGAGGTCCGCTTTGTTCTTTGGTGTGGGTCTTTGAGGTAGGCTTGCCAACGAGCTGCATGGCAGGTCAACATATGTCTGGTCAGGCATGTGGTACCCAAGCGGCTGATGTTTTGGCCACGCGATATACGCTTGAGACATATGTTGCAAACAGCAGCTGTGCGATCTGATGCACTAGCCTCAAAAAAGGCCCACACCAAGGAACTTTTTGAATGACGGGCAGAGGCAGCGCCCTGCACAGGCGGAGCTCTGCGGTGTGATTCCGTCGGTGTACTGCCCTTACGCTGGCCACCAAAGGGCATCCTGCCTCGTTGGAGATGTGCCTCCTACTCATCCTCCTCCTCTCTCCTATTAGGCACCCACGTGGAGTCAGTGACCTCATCATCCCCTCCCTCCTCATCACTGGAGCCAATCTGGCAGTATGCTGCAGCTGCTGGAACATGACTGCCAGATTGGTGTCCTTCTTGAGCATCCCCTCTGTCTGCTCTCACGCTACTGCCTTCCTGTAGCTGGGTTTCATCATCAGACCCTTCGAAACGCTGGGCATCCTCCTGGAGCATGTACCCAACACTGTGCTCAAACAGTTCGGGGGACTCCTCAGGAGGAGGACATGGTGGGTCTAGGGAAGGAGTGACTGATGATGAGTCTGACATTGATACCAGGGAAGAGGACGCTTTGGCAGCTGCTTTGCCAGTACCCTGAGCCTGGGTGAGAGAGGATGAGGAGGAGGAGGAGGGCTTGGTCATCCACTCTACCAAGTCTTCGGCATGATGTGGCTCAACATGTCCAGCTGCCGAAAAGAAGGACAAGCGTGTCCCATGGCCATGTGCTGATGACAATGCACCGCGTCCACGACCAGCACTGCTGCCCCCAGACACAGAGCCTGCTTGCCCTCTTTTATTGCCTCCTGACTGTCTGCCTCTCCTTGTTTGCCTTCCAGACATTCTAATAGATGGCCTGCAGGGAGATGGGAAAAAAGCAATAAGGGCTACCTTCAGGTGTCCTTCTCTGTCCCTTTACTTAAGGATTTCTAAATATGGTTGAGGATTATTGCTTTTGCACAGAATAGCACAACGACAATTTCCCTGACTGTCCAAAAAACAAGGATTTCAAAGATGGTTGATGAGGAATGCTTTGGCACACTATAGCACAAGGAGAATTCCCCTCACTTTCCTTCTTTGTCCCTAGAAACAAGGACTGGCACAGTGAAAGAAACTGACACTCTCCCTACCTACAGTTTTCTGTCCCTAGAAAAAATGTTTTTTTAAAGCACACTATAGCACAAGGAGAATTCCCCTCACTTTCCTTCTTTGTCCCTAGAAACAAGGACTGGCACAGTGAAAGAAACTGACACTCTCCCTACCTACAGTTTTCTGTCCCTAGAAAAAATGTTTTTTTAAAGCACACTATAGCACAAGGAGAAATCCCCTCACTTTCCTTCTTTGTCCCTAGAAACAAGGACTGGCACAGTGAAAGAAACTGACACTCTCCCTACCTACAGTTTTCTGTCCCTAGAAAAAATGTTTTTTTAAAGCACACTATAGCACAAGGAGAATTCCCCTCACTTTCCTTCTTTGTCCCTAGAAACAAGGACTGGCACAGTGAAAGAAACTGACACTCTCCCTACCTACAGTTTTCTGTCCCTAGAAAAAATGTTTTTTTAAAGCACACTATAGCACAAGGAGAAATCCCCTCACTTTCCTTCTTTGTCCCTAGAAACAAGGACTGGCACAGTGAAAGAAACTGACACTCTCCCTACCTACAGTTTTCTGTCCCTAGAAAAAATGTTTTTTTAAAGCACACTATAGCACAAGGAGAAATCCCCTCACTTTCCTTCTTTGTCCCTAGAAACAAGGACTGGCACAGTGAAAGAAACTGACACTCTCGCTACCTACAGTTTTCTGTCCCTAGAAAAAATGTTTTTTTAAAGCACACTATAGCACAAGGAGAAATCCCCTCACTTTCCTTCTTTGTCCCTAGAAACAAGGACTGGCACAGTGAAAGAAACTGACACTCTCCCTACCTACAGTTTTCTGTCCCTAGAAAAAATGTTTTTTTAAAGCACACTATAGCACAAGGAGAAATCCCCTCACTTTCCTTCTTTGTCCCTAGAAACAAGGACTGGCACAGTGAAAGAAACTGACACTCTCCCTACCTACAGTTTTCTGTCCCTAGAAAAAATGTTTTTTTAAAGCACACTATAGCACAAGGAGAAATCCCCTCACTTTCCTTCTTTGTCCCTAGAAACAAGGACTGGCACAGTGAAAGAAACTGACACTCTCCCTACCTACAGTTTTCTGTCCCTAGAAAAAATGTTTTTTTAAAGCACACTATAGCACAAGGAGAAATCCCCTCACTTTCCTTCTTTGTCCCTAGAAACAAGGACTGGCACAGTGAAAGAAACTGACACTCTCCCTACCTACAGTTTTCTGTCCCTAGAAAAAATGTTTTTTTAAAGCACACTATAGCACAAGGAGAAATCCCCTCACTTTCCTTCTTTGTCCCTAGAAACAAGGACTGGCACAGTGAAAGAAACTGACACTCTCCCTACCTACAGTTTTCTGTCCCTAGAAAAAATGTTTTTTTAAAGCACACTATAGCACAAGGAGAAATCCCCTCACTTTCCTTCTTTGTCCCTAGAAACAAGGACTGGCACAGTGAAAGAAACTGACACTCTCCCTACCTACAGTTTTCTGTCCCTAGAAAAAATGTTTTTTTAAAGCACACTATAGCACAAGGAGAAATCCCCTCACTTTCCTTCTTTGTCCCTAGAAACAAGGACTGGCACAGTGAAAGAAACTGACACTCTCCCTACCTACAGTTTTCTGTCCCTAGAAAAAATGTTTTTTTAAAGCACACTATAGCACAAGGAGAATTCCCCTCACTTTCCTTCTTTGTCCCTAGAAACAAGGACTGGCACAGTGAAAGAAACTGACACTCTCCCTACCTACAGTTTTCTGTCCCTAGAAAAAATGTTTTTTTAAAGCACACTATAGCACAAGGAGAAATCCCCTCACTTTCCTTCTTTGTCCCTAGAAACAAGGACTGGCACAGTGAAAGAAACTGACACTCTTCCTACCTACAGTTTTCTGTCCCTAGAAAAAATGTTTTTTTAAAGCACACTATAGCACAAGGAGAATTCCCCTCACTTTCCTTCTTTGTCCCTAGAAACAAGGACTGGCACAGTGAAAGAAACTGACACTCTCCCTACCTACAGTTTTCTGTCCCTAGAAAAAATGTTTTTTTAAAGCACACTATAGCACAAGGAGAATTCCCCTCACTTTCCTTCTTTGTCCCTAGAAACAAGGACTGGCACAGTGAAAGAAACTGACACTCTCCCTACCTACAGTTTTCTGTCCCTAGAAAAAATGTTTTTTTAAAGCACACTATAGCACAAGGAGAAATCCCCTCACTTTCCTTCTTTGTCCCTAGAAACAAGGACTGGCACAGTGAAAGAAACTGACACTCTCCCTACCTACAGTTTTCTGTCCCTAGAAAAAATGTTTTTTTAAAGCACACTATAGCACAAGGAGAAATCCCCTCACTTTCCTTCTTTGTCCCTAGAAACAAGGACTGGCACAGTGAAAGAAACTGACACTCTCCCTACCTACAGTTTTCTGTCCCTAGAAAAAATGTTTTTTAAAGCACACTATAGCACAAGGAGAATTCCCCTCACTTTCCTTCTTTGTCCCTAGAAACAAGGACTGGCACAGTGAAAGAAACTGACACTCTCCCTACCTACAGTTTTCTGTCCCTAGAAAAAATGTTTTTTTAAAGCACACTATAGCACAAGGAGAAATCCCCTCACTTTCCTTCTTTGTCCCTAGAAACAAGGACTGGCACAGTGAAAGAAACTGACACTCTCCCTACCTACAGTTTTCTGTCCCTAGAAAAAATGTTTTTTTAAAGCACACTATAGCACAAGGAGAATTCCCCTCACTTTCCTTCTTTGTCCCTAGAAACAAGGACTGGCACAGTGAAAGAAACTGACACTCTCCCTACCTACAGTTTTCTGTCCCTAGAAAAAATGTTTTTTTAAAGCACACTATAGCACAAGGAGAAATCCCCTCACTTTCCTTATTTGTCCCTAGAAACAAGGACTGGCACAGTGAAAGAAACTGACACTCTCCCTACCTACAGTTTTCTGTCCCTAGAAAAAATGTTTTTTTAAAGCACACTATAGCACAAGGAGAATTCCCCTCACTTTCCTTCTTTGTCCCTAGAAACAAGGACTGGCACAGTGAAAGAAACTGACACTCTCCCTACCTACAGTTTTCTGTCCCTAGAAAAAAATGTTTTTTTAAAGCACACTATAGCACAAGGAGAAATCCCCTCACTTTCCTTCTTTGTCCCTAGAAACAAGGACTCGCACAGTAAAACACACTGACACTCTCCCTACCTATCCTTCTCTTTCCCTAAACTAAAGGAATCCAGGTTAAGCAAGAAAGAAATAAATGTCACTGTCCCTGCCTATGCTTGTCTTTCCCTGCTCCGGAACACACTACACTAGGCCGCCGTGCTGGCGGCCTTTTATAGTGTGGGGCGTGTACTAAACACCCTCAGCAATAATTGGCCACAGGCATCCTGCCTGTGGCCAATCATTGCTCTCCTCGCTGCCGGCGCTGTGATTGGCCAAGCATGCGGGGTCACAGTGCATGCTTGGCCAATCACAGCGCCTGGATGACACTGCGATGGCGTAGTGCATTGTGGGCCGTTCGCGTCACTCGAATTTGGCGCGAACGGCCCAAATCGTTCGATCTTCGTCGAACGATCGAACAGCCGATGTTCGAGTCGAACGTATGTTCGACTCGAACACGAAGCTCATCCCTATTAATGGGGATACTAGTTAGATTGATCTGTGTTTCCCCAAGAAAAGCCATTGGTAGGGTTTTACCTTCACTTCCTGTTTAGCTGTGTGACAGGAAGTGAAGCCAATGTTAAGAAAAGGAGACCAAGGCCAAACTACAGAAAAAAAAAAAAATTCTAAAAAAAAAAAAAAAAAACACACGCAGGGGTTCTAACACTTACTTTGTTTCCCTCAAAATGCCCACAATTAGAATTGTATGGCCTTGAGCTATTTTTAAGTGCAGTGCTCTAAATCAGTGCTTCTCAAGTACCCCAACAGGCCATGTTTGCGGGTTTTCCTTCATCTTGCACATGTGCTTTAAATCACAGTCAATGGTTTTGATTTTTGGACAGCAATTCTCGATAAGCTAAATTCACAAAACATGTCCTGTTGGGGGTACTTGAGGACTGAGGCTGAGAACCACTGCAGTAAAAAAAGGAAAATTGAATACTTACCGCTCTGTATTTTTTATTTCCTGGTGACTTTCCATGGCAGCACACAATGCAATCCATGCATATGCTAGCATGAAGGCACCAGATTAGACAAATCACACCTGTTTTGTTTTGACATGCCAATCAGCTGTCACATTTGTTGCAAAGAAAACACAAAACAAACATCAAAATTTTGCATCTAATGTTATTGTTCAACAAAACAAAAGGGAAGGCAAAATAAAAAACATGGTCAATTTGAAACAGTTACAGACTCAACATCTTGAGCAATTTTTGGCCAAAAAAATGCAGCAGACAATTAAATCAAAGTGAACAAACAACACACATTAACAACATCAGAATTATTTCAGGGGAATATATCTCCCCCACACCAAAAATATACAATCCACAAAAGTTAACCAATCACCTGTTTTGCAAAGACATAACAAATAAAATACATGTGTTACAAACTCGATAAGGACACCAACATGTACATTTTGACACACACACACACACACACATGGCTGGCCATGTGCAGAACAACACCAATGCAGCTAGCAAAAAATAACCCCCCCCCTCCCCCCGTCCAAAATTAAGCACATCATCCAGCATGCTACAAAATTAGAGATGGGACAATCACCCCTCCCCCCACCAACAAATCCCATTGCAGTCTATGGGAACTGACTTGTTAATTTTGCTAGTCCCCACTTGGCTGGCTTATCTTCTAGTTATTGGCCTTAAAATGGGGGGCCAGGTCCCACCCTAAGGGACATATATCAATGTCACCAATTTGGAAAACACCAAAAACAAAACAAGGAGAAGTGCCTTTAAATATGCCAAATTGCTTAAGGGCCATTTCACACCACATGCAGTGCATTGCGTTTTTCATGCATCCAAAATGCATGGAAAGTTGGTTATATGGTTCTAAATGGCAGTGTTTGTTCCAGTGCGTTCCAGTTCCACCAAAAAAGTAGAACATGCTGCATTTTACCTGCACTGCACTGGACTGTACTGGAACGCATCAAAACGCATCATAAACGCACTGGAACGCACAGGAACACACCTAAATGCACCAAAAACGCACTGGAACACACTTGTCCTTATCTATGGTTAATAAAAAAGAGGGGTGAAAAAAAAGCACTGGACTGCATCAAAAACTTACCAAAAATGCACTGGAACGCATGAAAAACGTGCATGCAGAAAAGCACCTGGAACGCATCCGGATTGTGTTTCTATGGTGTGAACTGGCCCTAGTTCACACTATAGAAACGCAGTCTGGGTGCGTTCCAGGTGCTTTTCTGCATGCGTGTTTTTGACACATTCCAGTGCAATTTTGAGGCGTTTTTGATGCAGTCCAGTGTTTTTTTCCCCCTCTTTTCACTTAGGACAAGTGTGTTGCAGTGCGTCTTTGGTGCATTTAGGTGCGTTGCGGTGCATTCCAGTGCATTTTTGGTACGTTCCGTTGCGTTTTTGATGTGTTTTACTGGGGTCCAGTACAGTTTTGTACCTAAAAAATGCAGCATGACCAATTATTTTTTGGCTTTCTGAAATGCACTGGAACGGACTGCAGTGGTGTGAACTATGCCATTGGTATTAATGTGATCAACTTTCTTTGCGTTTTTCAGGCATCGAAAAAACGCACTGCACTGCATCCGGTGTGAACTGGCCCTAAATATCATCCCCGGGGGGTGTCTATAGTATGCCTGTAAAGTAGCACATGTTTTCCATGTTTATAACAGTTGGAGAGCAAAATGACATTTCTAAAGTAAAATAATAGTCATTTAAAAGTCCTTGCGGCTGTAATGAATTTCTGGTTCCCGTCAATACAGATAAAAGTCATTGAAAGTCTTTGCTAACCAAAAAAATGACGTGGGGTTCCCCCCAAATATCCATACCAGGCCCTTCAGATCTGGCATGGATTTTAAGGGGAACTCCACCCCAATTTTTTTTTTTAAATGGCGTGGAGTCCCCCTAAAAATCCACACCAGACCCTTATCCGAGCAGATAACCTGGCAGGCCGCAGGAAAAGAGGGGGGGACGAGAGTGGCCCCCCCTCCCTCCTGAACGTACCAGGCCACATGCCCTCAACATGGAGAGGATGTCCCCATGTTGATGGGGACAAGGGCCTCATCCCCACAACCCTTGCCCAGTGGTTGTGGGGGTCTGCGGGCGGGGGGCTTATCGGAATCTGGAAGACCCCTTTAACAAAGGGGACCCCCAGATCCTGGCCCCCCCTGTGTGAAATGGTAATGGGGTACAAATGTACCCCTACCATTTCACAAGGAAAGTGTCAAAAATGTAAAAAATGACAAGAGCCGGTTTTTGACAATTCCTTTATTAATGTCTTCTCTTTTCTTCCATCTTCTTCCTTCTTCTTCGATCTTCTTCTTCCATCATCTTCTTTTCTCCATTCGGGTTTCTTCCTCCATCTTCCTCTTCATCTTTATCTTCATCTTCATCTTCCTTCTTCCTTCGGTGTTCTCGTCCGCATCTTGCCCCGGCGTCTTCGCTTCTTCTTTATTCTCCGCCGCTCCGTTTGAATTGGAGGTTCCCGCTGTGCGACGCTTCAGTTCGCCTCTGGGTTCGCTTACACCCGGTGACCCCGCCCCCCTCTGACGCACATGGATTTCACGGGGACTTCCCCCGTGGTGACAGAGGGGGCGGAGCCACCGGGTGGTTAGCGGACCAAGTGGAGAACTGAAGCGTCGCACAGTGGGAACCTCCAATTCAAACGGAGCGGCCGGAGAAGAAAGAAGAAGGGAAGACGCCGGGGCAAGATGCGGACGAGAACACCGAAGGAAGAAGGAATATGAAGATGAAGATAAAGATGAAGAGGAAGATGAAGAGGAAGATGAAGATGGAGGAAGAAACCCGAATGGAGAAAAGAAGAAGATGGAAGAAGAAGATGGAAGAAGAAGGAAGAAGATGGAAGAAAAGAGAAGACATTAATAAAGGAATTGTCAAAAACCGGCTCTTGTCATTTTTTACATTTTTGACACTTTCCTTGTGAAATGGTAGGGGTACATTTGTACCCCATTACCATTTCACACAGGGGGGGGCGGGATCTGGGGGATCCCCTTTGTTAAAGGGGTCTTCCAGATTCCGATAAGCCCCCCGCCCGCAGACCCCCACAACCACCGAGCAAGGGTTGTGGGGATGAGGCCCTTGTCCCCATCAACATGGGGACATCCTCCCCATGTTGAGGGCATGTGGCCTGGTACGGTTCAGGAGGGAGGGGGGGCCGCTCTCGTCCCCCCCCCCCCTCTTCCCCTACGGCCGGACAGGTTATGTGCTCGGATAAGGGTCTGGTGTGGATTTTTGGGGGAACCCGCACGTCATTTTTTTGAAAATTTGGGGTGGAGTTCCCCTTAAAATCCATGCCAGATCTGAAGGGCCTGGTTTGGATATTTGGGGGGAACCCGCACGTAATTTTTTTGAAAAATTTGCAGCGGGGTTCCCCTTAATATCCATTCCAGACCTGAAGGGCCTGGTTATGGAATTTGGGGGAACCCCCACGCTTTATTTTTTTGGTTAGCAAAGACTTTCAATGACTTTTCTCTATATTGCCGGGAGCCGACAATTCATTATAGCCGCGGCTGCTTTTAAATGGCTTTTTTTTTCTTTAGAAATGTCATTTTGTAGGCGCAATGGAAAGTCCAGAGCTGCGCCTGTTCAACTTATGCAAATTAGTTTACGTGACTTGACATTTACTAAGATTTTGCCGGCGCAGTGTCCAGGCGCATTTAAACCATTGAAATTCCCGCTCTGAGCTCAAAAAAACCTCCCGCAGCTCGAATCGTACTTGCCGGCACAGCGGGCTGGTTTTGAAAAAGTTACTTTCCCACTCTATTTTGGGCATATTAGTTATTTGGGCAGGTGTCCCTACACTTCCTCACATCACCCCATGTCACCCCCAATATTTTCTCACTTCCAGCTTCTTTATATTTAGATTTTAACATGCCCTGCGCCAGGTCCATAGTAGCGCACTGAGCGCCTCCTCCTGGGCGCAGAGAACACTATATTAAATGGGAAATAGGGCTGCGATACTGGCGCTAATGTTTTGTAAATACCAAAACAGCCATTGCGCATGCAGATGCGCCAATACTCATGGCGCAAACGTTTGGTAAATCAGCCCCAATGTGTCTCACACTATTTGGAAGACTCCATGGGGAAAAGAATAAAGCCCTGTACACACAATCGGATTTTCTATGGATTCTAGTCCGATGGATTTGTCCATCGGATATCCGATTAAACTGTTTTCCATCAGTCTTGCCCACAAACCATCAGTCAAAAAACCGACCGTTCCAAACGCGGTGACGTAAAACACTCCGATGAGCCGAGAAAAATTAAGTTTAATGCTTCTGAGCATGCGTCGACTTGATTCTGAGCATGCGTGGGTTTTTTAGCCGATGGACTTGCCCATAGACAATCGGAATTTGCTATCGGTTTTGGATCCATCGGAAAAATTTAAAACATGTTCTATTTTTTAAAACCGATGGATAAAAGACCGATGGGTCCCGTACACGATCGGTTTGTCCGATTAAAAAAATCCATCGGATGGTTTTCATCGGTAAAACTGATCGTGTGTACAGGGCTTAACTTGCCCAGGTTTTTCGGAATTGGTTGCCAAGATATGCAACCGTTACTGGATCCCAGAGAGTGAGGACACGACTGAGTTTCATGTATCCTTTAATGCCGTCTCTAGGCTTACTTATATACAATGCAATCATTACAGTAAGGAACAGAGAATTCCATCCTTTAAATTCTGTAGGTTTTTCTTGTATCTAATGTACTTGAAGTCTGGAGTAGGTGCTCTGACCTCCATAGGATTTCAAACACTTAAAACGGTGAGACCTCTACTTCTTGGTCTCCAGCATCTAGATATAACTTGTATGAATTTGGAAGATACCGCTGGCTACGCTGTATGAGGTGTTGGATCTCAGGAAGGAGAATAGGAGGTTCTCGGATCTGAGACTGTACCCGCGGATATTATGGCCTGCAAGCCACAGGGCAATTAGTGTTATCACCACCGAACGGCTGCGAATCCGGATAAGGATCCTGGAGACTACTAGGTTTGATGAATATACATATTGGCTAATTTGCCAACCCAGTTGGCTTTCATTAGTTTCTCTGCTCCCACCTCTGGGAAGCCACCCAGGTTACTGTCAGACCAATATCTTGATAGCCTTTTTTGTTGCCGATCCCTTGACCGGGTTTTTGTTTTGGAGACTGTCCCTTGTCATCCAACGGCTTTTGTATCTTACGCCATCTGGCCGTAAGTTCTAGAAAACCCTAACTTAACATGCTGGGAGATACTTCTGACAGAAGTGGACTAGTTTTGCATTCCTTCTTGACAGCGAAGATAGGCCTTCCCCATTTTGCTGAGTCTTTTCAGCATAGTTGAGGCTCTTTTTGTTGCGTTTCGGAAAGACTCCAGTCTGCAACCACTATAACTCTGACTTTGACACCTTGTTTTCCCTTGGCATGAATACCCGACGAGTAACAACTTGGGATGATTGGTATGCCTAAAAATTTTTTAGTTTGAGTAGTTCGTAAATCCATATGTTGTGAATACCTTGTAGATCACCTGTACCATCCCTCCTTTTGAGGTATGGGCTTGCCCATGGCTCAATAATGCAGCATACCTAAATAATGATGTAGGTAAGATGGGTTTACCGTCTGTACATGTATATACATCATTGACCAGTGTTGCCCCTTTTGATAACCACTTTTGTTTTTCACCTTCCGGTGATGCCTTCTGCATTTCTGATAACCATGTTTCATCAATAGCTTTCCGTACCTCACCATTTACTTGGAGATTTGTATAACATATGTACGTTATTTGCTGTCCTTCAGCAGCTGCTTTTGCTGTCTTGTCTGCTAGTGCATTCCCTAGGGTAATTGGATCTGTTCCCTTTTTATGTGCTGCACATTTACAAATAGCCACTTGTGCTGGTTTTTGTACATTTTCTAGAAGGGCAAGAATGAGATCTCTATGTGTGATCGGTTTACCTGTGGACGTAATCATACCCCTATTTTTCCATTGCTGGGCAAATATGTGTATAGTGGAGAAAGCGTATTGGCTGTCAGTATAAATATTTATTTTTTTCCCTTCCCCTAGACTGCAAGCCCTAGACAGGGCTATAATTTCAGCTTCTTGTGCAGAATAGGAATTGGGAAGGGATCTGGCTTCAATGACCTGGTCATGTGTCACTATAGCATAGGCTGTTTGATTTATCCCTTTATCGTTTTTTCTACACGACCCATCAACAAAGAAGGTAATGTCAGCATCTAGAAAGGGAACATCAGTGAGATCCTTTCTAGGGAGTACCCGTTCATCAATTTGAGCTATACAATCATGTGGATCCCCGTCACCAGGTGTTGGCATTAGTGTAGCGGGATTCAATGTAGTGCACCTCTCAATTGTAAGGTGTGGCTGTCCCAGAAGTGTAGTCATGCATGATAAATGTCTGGCTGGAGATAAATAGGAGATCTTGTCTTGTAGTAAGATCACTGAGATGGCATGTGGGACCTTAAGTACCAGGGGATGGAACAATACTATCAATGCAGAGGACCGTATGGCCAATGAGGCTGCTACTACAGCTTGTACACAGTGGGGCAAACTCTGTGCCACTGGATCTAATTTAGTTGCGTAAAATGCAATTGGTTTGTGTTTGTCCCCATAAACCTGAGTGAGAACAGAAGTCATGTACCCCTCTTTACAGTCTACAGTCTGATAAAATATTTTACTGTAATTTGGTAAGCTGAGCACAGAGGAACCCACAATGAGGTGCTTCACTTTTGTAAATGCATCCTCTGCTTGTACATTCCACTGGATGCAATCTTTCGCAGACATTTGTGTACCATAGATGAGATCAGAAAGAGGCGCCACCTCCGTAGCATAATTAGCTATCCATGCTCTACAAAAATTTGCCATACCAAGAAATGACATCATTTATTTTTTGGTGCGTGGTTTGGGGACTTGAAGGATGGCCTCTTTTCGGATCTCATCCAGATGTCTGCCTTCTTGAGACAAAATATAACCCAAGTATGTCACCTTTTCTTTCCATAGTTGTAGTTTATGCTTGCTGACTTTGTGACCTTGTTCTGCGAGGAAATGCATCAGAGCCAAGGTGTCAAGTTTGCATTGTTGCTCCGAAGGAGCTGCTACCAAAATGTCATCCACATACAAGAGAATTTGACTCCCACAGGGAGGTATAAACCGAGACAAATTATTGGACATTTCTTGTGAGAAAATAGTTGGACTTTCACAATATCCCCGGGGTAACCTGGTGTATGTGTATTTTTTCTTTTTATGTGTAAAAGCGAACCAGAACTGACTGTCTTTGTGTAAGGCAATAGAAAAGAAAGCGTTACTGATATCAATGACAGAAAATACCTTGTTATCTGGGTGAAGGTCGTTCAGAAGTACATGCGGGTCTGGGACCACCGGGGCCCTCGGTAATACGGCCCTATTGACCGCCTGTAAATCCTGTACAAGTCTCCACCCATCTTCCCCTCCCTTCTGCTTCCTGACTGGGAACAGGGGCGTGTTACATGGTGAATCCGGACATTCAATGATGACACCATTTTTTAGTAATTCCATTATCAAGTGGTCTGCTCCCTCTTCGGCATCTTTCCTTAGTGGATATTGTTTTTGATGAGGCCTCATTGTACTTTTAGGGGTTATTTGGACCTCACTGGCTGTTTTAATTAGTCCAACGTCTGCTTTTCCTTTTGACCACAAGAAATCGGGGACGTCTTTTAAGGCATCCTCTTCTTCTTGGGTCAAAAGTGTCAGTCACTGTCTTTTGTCACAAACTTCAATCATGTGGATTCTGGGTGTACATTCAACAAACCATGCTAATCTGCACCTCCGAATCCCTTTGGATTCTAGTTCCTCATCTGTTAGTAGAACCCAGTCTGTGATAAGTTCTCCCAGCTCATACCATGATACCCCAGGGTTCCGGGTGACCGAAACATGAGGTACAGTATCCTGCCTGTATATTTGCAGAATTGGTTGTGGTAGGAGACAAGTAGCCACACTATTTCCTTCCTTATCACAGTACAGGTATCTTAAGAGCACTTCAGTGTTAGTGAGACTCATTAACTGTTTCTCATAAGACTTATCAGGCCCTGAGGTCTTTTTGTAGTACATAGTGCAATGGAGGTTCGTCTGGACCTTGTACCCGCTCCTCACAGGCTCTTCTTCAACTATTTCTGTCAGGGTTTTGGGCATCTTTAACCCCTCAGTTTGCAAATCCAAGCTATACCAGTATCGGGGCTCATTATCCACGGCTGTGATTCATTTTTCACACAGCCGATGGGCTTTGAGGCCCCCCTCCACTGGTATGACAGAAATATCGAGAGCATGCAACATGTCTCTACCCAACAAATTAACAGGACATTTAGTTGAAATTACAATTTTACACTGAGCCTTTTTACCTGTCTGTGGATCTTCCACAGTAAGGCCTTCAGACACGGCCTCCTGGTGCATTAACCCATTTGCAGACTTTACATATACTACACCTGTTTTCTTTACCCCTGGTGGCATATCCAGTGGGTGTATTAGGGTCCTGCAAGCCCCGGTGTCACAGAGAAATGTTACCCAACTACCCTTTACAATCAATGTTATTTCTGGCTTGACTTCAGCATGCAAACAAGCTTCAACATTACACACATCCAAGATCTCAGACTCTTTCTCCTCATTTCCCTCTGTATCTCTCTCTGTGGACATACCAACATTTTCTAGTCATGCTTCTTCCTCTCTGTTTGACTCACATGCTCTCGCTAAGTGACCTCTTTTACCACACAGGAAACACTCCCCCCTCTTCTTTTTCCCCTCATAATCCTGAATGCGGGGCCTTGTTCGAGTGTTCCCCAATCTTTTGTTCCGATTCTCAACAACATACACATCATTACTTTCACCCATCATAAACACCTTCCCTTTTTTTTACTTTCTTTTTTGATTGGAAGTGCCTTTCAGCATGCCTTGCATACTCAATTAGCTCCTGAAGTCTGCAAATCCTATGGTTAATCATGTGTTTGGTAACAAAACTTGATATAGGGGCTATCAGCCCCTTCAGGATTGCATTCTTTAGCTGTTGCTCATATGGGCTATCGTTCACTTGGTCTGCTGGGATTTCTATCCCAGAGTGGTTATTGAAAATCTCCCTCATCCTAACAATGAAATTATCCACTGTTTCCTCTTCTCCTTGCATACACTGATTTATAATGGACCAGTCGGCCCGACGTACCCATCTATTTTCTATCCTTGCTATAAGAGCATTTCTCCTGACTTCAAGTGCTGCATCATCATGAACTTACACTACGATTAGCCTCCTCAAGCCATTTTTTTGCCTGGGGAAGACCTAATTTCTTCTGTTTCCTTTTTTTTTTTTCAGGCCGGCCTTATTTTTAAGCTTTCTACACAGCATTACACAACCATCCTTATTTAAGGAAGTATCAAAATCATATTTTGTTTCCCACATCTTAAGAAATTTCACATTCTCTTTGTCTAGACTACACATATACTTAGCATCTTCATTCAAACCAACAGATTTTCCATGGATCACACCCATTTTAACGTGCACACGGAGTTTTTTTTTTTGTAAGGTCTTCTCACACTGACACAATACCTGCACACAGTATCTTATCACTTCTGCAGCTACTCACAAACTTTCTAGTCGTGACATATCACTTCTAGATTATTGATCTTGTGTGCTGCTATAATACTGGTGTCTTGTCTTCTTACTTAATGTTTTATTCATTTATAGGGAGAATGAACAGAATTACAAGGCGAACGTAAATTCACCTGACTGGTCAACCCCCCCTGATCAAAACATTAATATTTCAGTAAACTGTAGGGAGCATGAACAGAATTACAAGGCGAACGTAAATTCACCTGACTGGTCAACCCCCCCTGATCAAAACATTAATATTTCAGTAAACTGTAGGGAACATGAACAGAATTACAAAAGAGACTTAATTTCTCTCGACTGTTGTTCCCACACTTTATCAAAACATTAATATTTGTTAATTCAACGGTATTTATAAATGCCTGTACAGGTTTTTTACACAACATACGAGGCTGGCTGAGCGCAAGGGCTCGTCAAATTACCTCTATTTGTTACCTGGAAATCTATCAGGCCATACCTTTGTATTAACAGGGGTTCATGTTTTTGATGTAGGAATATTTATGTGTCCCCCACGGGAATTCTTGCAGTTTACAAGGCTGTCAGGACCTAGGTCCTTTGTCGACAAATTTCCTTTATCTGCACCCGGGTATTAGAATGGGACCATACTCCTATATCAAAGGGATTTAAACTACGGACGTATCTACTTATATTCCCTCAACTCGGATAAAGCAAAACATATACACAACAGATAAACATTCAATTCATCTCTATATTATATGTATTTAACAAAAATCTCTTAATTCATTAAATCCCTAATCACATTTAGGCCTAAAGGTATAATATAATAAATGAAAATATCTTACCTTGCCCCGAGAGCGGTCTCTTGTGCTGATCCGGTAAGTCGCTGCCCGGGAGGCACTAGTTCAGTGAGCCGGCCTCTGTTAACGTCAAATTTAAGACGGAGGACTTACAGTTTTTTGCCGTACGGACATCGGTTCACTGGGTTGTTGGCTAGTGCTTTCCAGGAATTTGGACTTCCGGTCCGAAGGACCAAAATGTCAAAAAAAATTCGGACCGACTCTCGTTACAAGTCAAGATGTTTTATTGCATATGCAGAGAAAATGGTTAAAGTATATTTGCGGCTTCAGAGATCCATTTTCTGCCTGTCATAGATTCACATTCTGCTTTTATAACCCTTAAACCTTCCCCTTTCCTGCTCGTAACGTCCTGATCATGTGTATAATTTCAACCTTTATTCTGACGTTAGCAGGAAAGAGGGAAATATCCTTTTTCAGCCTACACCTTATGACAGGATATTTCATACAATGGATACATAAATTATCTCATACAATGGAAACATAAATTATTTCATGGTTCACAGCCCATGTTTGGCAGATGTAAGCAAATTACAGTTTTACTATAAGTCAGCACATTTTTTGCACAAATAGAATATGGTCATATGACTTATTCCAGTAATTAGGACTATTAGAGCTATTCAGCATATTTATGTATAATAGAGTTATAAAACAAACATTTTAACTTTAGAAGATTAATATGCATCTTGATAGTTGACAGATAAAGTATAATTTTAAATTTATCTAACACTGATACGCTGAAAGATTAGTTTGTTTAGCTACCTCCCCAAGAGGGGACTTTTCTCCTCTGTGGAGTTACTGTTTCTAGTGCAGGAAGTAAGTCTTTCCTTACTATAAAACCAGTTAATACAGTTGTCAACCTTCCCTTGGGCACCTCGGACCTCATGGATTACTACAGGCTACTTTATCGCTCTTGCGACCGTGGGATGCAACCAATGGGAAAGAGCCATTTGTTCAAGTGAGATACTTATACTGTTGCTCTCTCTGAGTGTAACTTTATTGTATTTTTTCAGAGATTCAGAATTGCTTCCCGGTAGGTCATTGTTGTGATGAGACTAGTTGGTCTCTCGATGATGGTTCCTCCCGATTCGATCAGAGTCTGTACTGGGACTCTTTTCCCAGAATCTGGAAGTCATTGCGCCAGTCTGTTGTCCAGACAAGGCTCACCAGAAGTCCTTGGTCCTGCAAGTCGGCCCTTATTGGACCCAATATCCCAGGAAATGTCCGGAGTTTGTGGAAAAGTCACAGTCTGCCAGATGAACTCGTAGTGAACTCTAAATGCAAAGCAAAAAGGTACTTGCTGAAACATGGGTATTTCGAAGTGTGTATACATAGACAGTCTTAGCCTAGGTTTCTACTATTGCGACCTAAAATCGTGCGATTTTACTGCGATTTCTATGTGTCTTGAATCAATATTATAAACAGTGAAAAATATCTGCGCTAACGGTGAAATAAAAAAACTATATATAAATGTGAATGAATGAAAAGCAGCTAGCACAGTCTGTAGATAGCAAACATAAATAATAAAGTCCAAAATGCAGCGCTATAAAAAATGTGAATGAAAAAAGTCCAAAAAGTAGAAAATCAATCAATATTGGATAGACGTGAAAAATGATGTAATACCGCCACCAGACTTCAGTGTGCAAAAAAGGATTTTTAAAGCACACCACACCACCGTGCTCACAATCTGCTTACCAGAAAATGGAGATAAGTAGACAATGTATTCAAATGTTGTGGAGGGTCAAACGATGACAGCAGAATACTCCAGATCAGATAATCATAGGGAAGACCAGCATCAAGGCAATTTCCAAAACTCAGAAGGCAAATGTGGATGTTGTACAAATCTCAGCCAGAAATTTTACCCAATGCAAAGAAATAAAGGCAGCATAGTGAAGCCCATAGGTAAAAGGCATAAACATTTATTTATAGTCTACTTACAAGAAGGCAGAAAACCTCAAAGCATAAAAAAACAGTTCCGCGGCTCTCAGCGTGCTTGCATCGGCCAGCCTGACATGTTTCATCCTATGTGGATATCATCAGAGGCATGGCCAATGATGCAAGCACGCCCACATAAATCCTAAAGGCCCAGTCCTGCTAGCCAATGACAATGCAGCATAGGCTAAACAGCTGGAGTAATTAAAAACGTAATGCAAACGTTGGCCGCACCTGCGCAGTGCGGCCAAGCTTGCACTAAAATTCCAATTCCTTGCACATGCGCCAACCGCCGATATTAGGCAAAAAAAAAGAAAAGGAAGGAAGGTGGGGGCGGGGGACAGAAGCTGTTGGTGGTTTTAAACATACCATGTCGTTCCCGGGAAGGACGAACAGTCTCTGCGTCCCCCGGAAGTAGATAAAAACTCCTACTCTAATAGGTGGAAACATCTCCCTGTACAGACATCTATATCCGGTCCGCGGACCCAACCGCAGGAACCGGAAATGACGTCAGTGGAGCGCAAACAGTGGAAAGATGCGCTCCACTCACAGAATTACGTCCACTTCCGGCTAACAGATTTGATTGCCGAAACCTTAAGTGATGTCAGTGAGGCGCAAACACTGAAAAAATGCGCTCCACAGAGAAAACAAGGACATGCAAAATGGAGCAAGGCTTAGAATAGCCGTGAAACCAACTGATCATCAAAATAATGTACAATCAATGTTTCCAAATATACTAAAAACAGATAAAAGTACCAAAACAGACAATATCTCCATATATAGATTACACTGAGATTATTTGCCTGAAGGGAGGAAAAAGAAGGGGAGGCTCACACCAGCCAAAACCTCTGCAATCTAGAATGGAGAACCAGGAGAAGGAGCCCCCTGGTGGTATAAATACACAATTGCATGAGAACAACCAAATAATGACACAAACATATTAGGTCTGTAATCGATTGGTATTTCGAATGCAATATCCCAAAAAATATTAAACAAAATATCACATAGGGACTAAAAAATACGATAAAAAATAATAATAAAAAATAACTGTGTATGTGTAAATACCCCGCCCACTGGTAATATGAAACACATAACACAGACGTTAACTATTATTGATAAAACAATTCACATCCCAATCGACATTCATGCCGAAAGGGGTGTAACATTTGAGGTCATATATCCATCGAGTTTCAAGCCTGGAAATCTCTCGCTTGGACATACTACCTCGCCAGTGAGAATTAAAACGGTCAATGGCCAGAAAGGTGGTGCCTTTGGGATTCTTTTTGTGACACTCCAAATAATGTCTAGACACCGTATGTTTGGGAAAACCTTTCCTAATGTTTGTGATATGTTCATTAACACGAACATGCATCGCACGCGTGGTACGTCCTACGTACTGAAGCCCGCAAGGACAAATCAGGAGGTAAACCACGTTCAAAGATGTGCAGGTGATGAAGGTGTTAATATCATAAACCCTGCCAGTAGTATGAAAATTGAACTGGCATATTTTTCTCCTCCTGTCTTTGTTAATGGCACATACATTGCAATTATGACACGGATAATACCCTTTAGATTTCTGAAAAAATTATACTCTATTAGGAGCATCCAGAATTTTGGGAGCGACTTGAAGCTTAAGAGGAGGAACACCCCTGAAAACTATCTGCAGTCGATCAGGAAGAACCGGACCCAGAAATTTGTCATTTTTCAAAACGCTCCAATGTTTGGTGAAAATCCTCTCAATATCACCAAATTGTTGTGAAAAGGTTGTGACCATGGCAAAATTGTACTTATCATTCGAAGGTGCCTTAACCTTACTCTGAAGAATAGAGGTTCGATCTATACTGCTTATTTCGTCAATCACAGTATCAAGATCACTATTTCGATAGCCCTTTTCTATGAACCTCTTCTTCAGAATATTAGCCTGCAAAACAAAATCCTCTTTTAAGGTACAGTTCCGCCTTAAGCGGAGAAACTGGCTTTTAGGGACAGACTTCAGCCATGAAGGGTGATGGCAACTCCCCTGTCCAATGTAGCCATTGCGATCCGTACTCTTAAAAAAAGTGGATGTGTGAAAAGCACCATTCCTGACCCGGATGTTAAGATCCAAGAAATTGATGTTATCGGTGCTCATCGCAAAGTCCAACACAATTCCCAATGAATTAACATTAAGATGTTGCATAAAGGAAGTGAGAGATGCCAAATCTCCATCCCATAGGAGGAGGATGTCGTCTATATAGCGACCCCAAAAGATCAACTCCGGTCTCCTGTTGGTATAGACGACATCCTCCTCCCACTTGGCCATGAAGAGATTAGCCATACTGGGCGCAAACTTTGCGCCCATAGCGACCCCTCTGTCCTGGAGGTAGTGGGTCCCTCCAAACCAAAAATAATTATGGGTCATGGCATAACTCAATAGATCCAAAATAAATTCCTGTTGGGGCCCAATCAATTCAGAGTCCCTTCCAAGGAAAGTCTCTACAGCTTCCAGCCCATCCGAATGAGAGATAATGGTGTAGAGGGAGGCCACGTCGGCAGTGGCCAAAATGTAGCCATCCCTCCACTCCAAACCCTCAAATGTTCGGATCACTTGTGCAGAGTCCTTAATGTAGGATGGAGTGCTAGACACTAAAGGCTGTAAAAACCCATCTATATATTTACCAATGCGAGAAGTGACAGAGTCCAACCCACTAATAATGGGCCTCCCAGGAGGGTTAATTAAGCTCTTATGCACCTTAGGAAGGAAATACATAACTGGCTTTCTAGGGGCCAGCGGGATCAAAAAATCTTTCTCTTTTTTATTTAGAAGGTTATTCGCCTAACCCTTTTCTACAAGGGATATAAGTTCCCTTTTATATTTAAAAATGGGATCATGATTAAGTGGTAAATAAGTTTCAGTGTCTGATAATATTCTTTCCATTTCGGAAGTATAAGCACTTTTATCCATCACCACTATCCCTCCCCCCTTGTCAGCAGGACGGACAATAATGTCACTTCTCCCTTTCAGGGATTTTAGTCCCTCACAAAAGCGAGAGTCCTGATAATTCCTCTTAATTTTTAATTGGTCAAGGTCCTTTAGAACAAGTTCCTTAAAAACTGAAACAGATGGGGGTATAAACCCGGGCGGGTTGAAAAGGGAAGCATTAGAAAGACCCGAATGCCTCACTCCATTGGTGTCCTCCAGAGAACTAGCAACATTTTGGGACAAAAAATATCTTTTAATGTTGACCTTACGTATATATTTTTGGATGTCTATGAATGCTCCAAATTTATTCAAGGGTTTGTCCGGAGCAAATTTTAATCCATGACCCAACACAAATTTTTCATTGTCTGTGAGTGTCTGTTTACTCAGGTTAAAGATGCCCGCATCCCTTACACTCTTTGCCTTTTTTGATCGGCTCCTCCTCCCCCCTCTGGTCCCTCTCCTGGTTCTTCCCCCCTCTTGCCTTTCTGTGGGACCCTGGGAAAAAAAGAAGAGGAGGCCGACGGACATGGATGATGGGAGGGATCCTGGTTGGAAGGATAGGGTCTCCTAGGTGAATAAGGCCTCGGGCTATCCCAGCCCGATTGTTTACGTTCTGGACGTGTATAATCGTCATACCCCCCCCCCCCCGGTAATCTTCCAAAGGTGCATATTGATTATATACTGGGAAATCTTCATAATGTTCCTCCCGTGGGTAATCACGATAAGCATGTCCTTGATTTCTTGGATGAGTTCCCTTATTATGAGGGTGCCTATAGGGTGTAGGTTTATGGTTATTATTAACAACCCGCCTCCAACTCCCTCTAGGTGTATGGGTGGTGTTTGCATTATGATTCGTATGCAAAATAGGGGGAACTGGAGGTTTTGGTTGAATGGCAGGCCCAGAGGGACGCCCTGCTCCTCCCTCAGCTTGGGCTAACCTCTTGACCTGCCATTTAAACACCTGACTACTGGTATAGTCCTCCAAGTCTCTAGTAAACTTATTTTTCTTTTTTATCTTCTGATCAAGGTCCTCTTTCTCAAGGACCTTTTTCAGAGATTCGGATTTGCTTTTATATTCCTCCGAATCCTTATAAGAGGATAATTTATCTCTGACCTCAGATATTTCCTCATCTAGTTTAACCAATTTACGTCTCTTCCTAGTAATTAGAAATCGCAATAGGTCTAAACCCACATCATTGAAGTATTTAAACCAACCCAAGAGGTCTGTTTCATCCTCTTGTGGGGTGATTTCAAATCTCAGACTCCTGGGGACCATAGTATCATCCAAGTATTTTTCTAGAAAAGCTATGTCCCAATGGCCATGGATCTCTGAGACCATTAAGTTCTTTTTTTTCACTCAAAAAAAAGGTTTTTATTGGGTACAGGTACATAATAATTACAACATAAATGTACACATTATTGGGACTAAATCACAGATATACATCATACACAGAAGGATGAATAACGTCATTACATTTTTATCAAATTTTTCTCCACCTCAGGTGCATGTACCCGAATCCCGGAGCCACCGATCCCAGATCTTATAATACTTTTCCGAGCAACCCCTGTTTATATATAGGATTTTTTTGTATGGGAGGGAAGCATTCACCTCCCTCAGCCATTCTGAAAAGGTAGGTGGTTGAGGCCTCATCCACCTCTTCGCCAGCACCTTCCTGCCTGAAAACAAAGTCTCCTGCAGGAATGTCCTGGTGTGCCTATCAATCCCGACTGGGGAAATCCCCAGGAGGCATTGTTTAGAGTCCAATGCCAGCGGGGAGCCCATATTATCATGGAGGAACGTCACCAGCTGTTGCCAGTATCCCTGCAATTTTAGGCAAGCCCAAATGAGATGAAAGAAGGTTCCATTGGCCGCATTACACATGGGGCAGGTGATAGTTTGATCTTTTTTGTATTTAGCTACCCTAAGTGGGGTGAGGTAGGCCCGATGTAAGATGTATAATTGAGACAATCTGTCAGAAAGCTTGGGGGACACTTGCTTACTAGTTTCCATGGCCTCCTCCCACTCCTCATCCTCAAGTGGACCCAGATCCCTTTCCCATCTAGGTTTCAATCCATATGCTATTTTAGCTGAGGGTAGTGCGCCGAGCATGCTGTAGAAGCAAGAAATTAGTTTTTTGGGATCCTTTCCTTTAACCACAGCAATGATAGGATTAGGGGTAGGTGTCGGAAGAGACTGCTGGAACTGTGCCCGTGTTACATGTCGTAGTTGAACATATCTGAATAGCATGTGATCTTGTAATGCAAAATCAGTTTTTAGCGTGTCAAATGATTTAATCAACCCATTTTCAATAAGGTGGTGTACGTAAAAAATTCCCTGTTTAATCCAAAGGCTAGCCTCATGAAAATCAAAAAAATGTTCCAATGTCCTATTGTACCATAATGGAGTGTAGTCGTTGAGAAGGGGGACATTCAGTTTGGACATTGCTAAGTCCCATATTCGTTTATAGTGACCGGTGAGGGAATCCCTGTCTGGTTTCGTTCCTCCCCCAATGATGACGGAGTATATCGGGTCGTTTGTCGGTTGGGTCTTTTTGGAGTTCAAAAGTTGGAGAAACCTGTCCTTATCTACTTTGTCAATATGATAGAGTTGGGAAAGTTGGGATGCTATGTAGTATCTATTCAGATCAGGTAGTGCCGTGCCCCCCATATCCGTGGGGTTTATGAGTGCATGCCAGGTGAGCTTATGCCTACTCTTCCCCCACACGAAGGGTTTAAGAAGTGTTTCGATTATTTTAAAGTACTTAAGCGGTATATAAATCGGGGCATGCCAAAGTGCATATAGGATTTTTGGAAGTAAAATCATTTTTATAAGGTTGATACGACCCCAGACCCCCAGTGGTAAGCGGGACCACACCTGTATCTTATTTTTAATTAAGGGAAACAGTGGTTCTACATTAAGCTTAATATAGTCCGCCGGGTATTTAGAGGTATGTACTCCTAGATATTTGATTGTCTCAACCCTTTGCAACTGTAAATTAGCTTGGGATTCAGGGGGGGGGAAACTGTCAATTGGAAGAATTTGGGACTTACCCCAATTGATTTTAAGTCCGAATCTTTCAATCGTGTTGAGGGCTTTGGATAGTGAGGGGCCGGAATCCGCCAAATATAGAAGAGTGTCATCCGCGTACATACTTATTTTTTCAATAAGAGGACCCATTTGAAGGCCCTCGATTTCCTCGTCTGCCCTGAATGATATGGCCAAGGGCTCTGCAGCCAGGGCATACAAAAGAGGGGACAACGGGCAGCCCTGTCTCGTACCTCTGCCGAGGTCAAACTGCGAGGAGAGCCATCCATTAGCCACCACCCTGGCTTTCGGGTTTTGGTATAAGAGCTGTATCCACCGAACAAATCTCGGGCCAAAACCATATCCCTCCAGGCATTTCCAGAGATAAGTCCATTCCAAGGAGTCGAACGCCTTGGCTGTGTCCAGGGTGACTACCACCCCGGATCCAGCATTATCATGGGGAGCTTGGAGGTTGATAAACAATTTCCGAAGGTTGAATGAAGTATTGCGGCCTGGCATGAAGCCTGCTTGGTCTACATGTACTAGAGAGAGGACTACCTGGTTAAGGCGGAGCGCGAGTAGTTTAGCCAAAATTTTTGCATCCGCCTGGAGAAGAGAAATGGGGCGATAAGAGTCTGGGATACCTGGGTCTTTACCGGGTTTAGGTATAAGAACTATCGTGGCTTCTGTCATAGAGAGGGGGAGAGTGAATGCTTCAAACATATCATTGTATAGGGAGAGTAGTTTGGGCGAGATCGTGTCGGAGAAGTGTGAGTAGAACTCTATGGGTAGGCCATCCGAGCCCGGGGCCTTAGAGTTGGCGAAACTCGCTATCGCTCCTACTATTTCCTTCAGGGTGAGGGGGGCTTCTAGCATATCTCTCTGTTCCTGGGACACTTGAGGGAATTGGACCGATTCCAAGAACTGGAACATCGAAGACAAATCCCCCTGGGTCGTGGATGTGTATAATTCTTTGTAGAACTCTCTGAATTTAGAGGCGACAATGTTGGGGTCAGAGACCGGCCCATCTTGTGGATCCTGTAATGTGATGACCACTGGTGGCCTATCCTCACCATGAGCGAGATAGGCCAAGAGTTTACCTGCCTTTTCCCCATTTTCAAAATACTTCTGTTTGCTGAAAAACAGCTTCTGTTTAGCTTTCTCATACTGTAATTGTGTCACTACTCTGTTTTGTAGTTTTATTATGTCAGCGTGTTGAATGGATGGGTTTTCCCTATATTTCTGTTCTGACTGGGCTAGTTCTAAGATTGCCTTGTCGTGAGCTGTCGAGGAGGTAGATTTAATTTGGTTTATATGTGTTTGTAGGGCGGAGCGAGCAAATAGCTTGAAAGAGTCCCACACTGCAGCAAAGGACGCCAAATTCATGTTTTCTGTGAAAAATCTGCCTAGCTCTCCGTCCATTGTACTGTCCTCTGGCAGTAAGGATAACCAAAAGGGATTCAAGCGCCACGTCCTAATCGGTTTGTCTAAAGGCATACTAATAGTAATGGTGTATGGGTTATGGTCTGATAGCAGTCTGGGACCAAAAGATGCCTCCACGAGACGTGGGGCAAGCCTCTCTGATACAAAAATAAAGTCTATCCTCGACATTGAGTTGTGTGTGGAGGAAAAACAAGAGTAACAGCGCTTCTGCGGGTATCTAAATCTCCATGAATCTGTTAGGTTGAATGAGGAGATAATCTTGGAGAGTCTGGAGTCGCCCCTTGCCCCTGATGTAGTCGGGGTAGTCCTTAGCCTATCCCAGTCGTCGTTTAACGTGGTGTTAAAGTCTCCCATCCATACCACCTGGGCAGTCGGGTATCTATTTATGAATTTGAGGCCTTCTGTAATGGTAGTGGTGGAGAATGGGGGAGGGACATACGAGGCCAGAATAAGGAAGGGTTCCCCATATATTTTTGCAGAAACAAATACATACCGCCCCATAGGGTCTGTGCAGACCTCACTCAACTCAAAGTGAACTGATTTAGCAATCAGCACAGACACCCCCCTAGAGTGGGATGAATACACAGAGTGGTAAATCCATCCCACCCATGGCCTCCTAAGTGACCGTTGTAGTGAACCCTCTATGTGGGTTTCAACCAGGGCAACAACATCCGCCCTCTGATTTTTCAGGAACGTGTGGGCCGCCGAGCGTTTAATGTTGTCTCGGAGACCCCTCACGTTCCAGGTAAGAAACTTAAGTGATGCCATTTAAACAAGAACTAAATAGATATTGAAGGATGAATATCAAAAATACAGTATAGTCATAACGTGTATCAAGGAAACAGTTCTGGATTACCTGTGAGTCCTCTATACTCTGTGTTTTTGAGTGCATAAAAACCGTTAACTTCCCCCCCCCCTCCCCGCCCTGCACCCTCCCCAACTGGCGCGGGCATTTTCCCAAACCAAAACTTGACCTGCAGCCCAGCAAAAACCATATCCTGGGTCGAACTTGTCTTCAGGGTATTTGGACAGCTTGAGTACTCCCTTGTCATACTCAGAATGTTCTCCCGACCTCAACACGATCCTCACGCTGCGTACTCGGGTGTGCGGATTCTTTAGACCATACGTAGATATGTATTCGCTCAGACCTAAAGACCCAGGGCTGCATGTCACAACAATGCGCGGGGGCAACTTCCGCTGCACTTTACATTTGGAAGGTAGGACTCCTACAGTCCCGAGCTCCAGCTACCATTGTAGCTATGCGTATCGCGTCTCCCATTGGGGGACGAAGATAGGTTAATCAAGAAGATAGGGGTGTTAACCCACATTGTCAGGAGTGTGTCAGAGATGCATTCTTTCAGGTAATAACAGTATAGATGTAGGCTCAACGCATTCAGGGGGTCTATTGTGAGAGTTACACGGATGCATCAATAGGTGTAATTAGCCAGGCTTGCAGGCCGCTCACATACGGCAATGTGGACAGGGTTAGAATGTCAGTATTAACATGCGATAGGAGCTGCATCCGTGGCAATAATAATGTACTCACAGCTTGGTCAGTCCGCCTCTTCTGGGGCCGCTCTGCGTTCAATCCATGCTATCAGCTCCTCCGGGTCTTCAAAGAAGGACACTTTACCATCATGCTCCACTCGCAGTTTTGCTGGGAATAACATGGCGTATTTTATGTGTAGCAGGCGCAATCTCTTTTTAGCCTCCATAAAATTCTGTCGTCGGCACTGTACTTCAGCTGAGAAGTCTGGGAATATGGCAATCCTGACATTTCCAAAGGGAATATTGCCTCTTTCTCTGGATAGCCTCAACACCGCGTCTCGATCTTTATAATTAAGTAACTTGGCAATAAAGGTGCGAGGGGGTGCACCCTGCGGCGGAAGTCTGGCTGGCATGCGGTGTGCGCGTTCAACAGCTAGCATGGGGGAGAAGGCTTCCCTGCCATATGTAGTGATGAGCAATTGCTCCAGGAACGTAGTTGGATCCTTCCCCTCTGCCCCTTCTGGGAGACCGATCAGGCGCAAATTACATCGTCGGATCCTGTTCTCCATATCGTCCTGCTTAGTAAAAAGCTGATGTATCTGCCGCTGCATGCGGTCCGTGCAGGCCTGAAGTGGTGGTAGCGCATCCTCCATGAGGCCTACCCGGGTTTCCGTCTCCTTAACCCTTTTGCGCAGCTTCTGAAAGTCCTGCCTGATGAGGGATATGTCCACCTTCACCTCCTCTATTTGAGCTGTGAGCGAGGTGCGACATAGCGTTATTGCTTCTAGGAGTTTGTCAGTGTCTCCCACCGCGCGCTCCTCACTGACCTTATCCTGTCCGCCATCTTCCTCCATCGCTGCCTTCTCCTGTCGGTGGTATTGCTCGAGCCTGGCAGCTGCCGATTTTTGCGCTTTCGTCGGCGACATGTAATGTGGGATCTGGGGTGACCCCGGGGATGGTTCCTGAGGCGAAACAGCGTTTGTGGGATGAAGGATGCCGTGGATAGTAGGATTAATGAGCGGAGCTCTTCTGCTTGCGTCCTACTCCATGTAACGCCAGGCCACGCCCCGACCATTAAGTTCTTTAAACGGACAAAGAGACCCCCAACGTCGAGATTTTGTTGAGCCTCCACATTATTGAAAACATCTTTAAAATTCAAAGATCGTGAATTACGAAAATCGAATATATCCATGTTAGTGAAAACTGTAAGCAGCAAATATCAAATATCGTGATACAAAATATAAACAGTGAAAAATATCTGCGCTAACGGTGAAATAAAAAAACTATATATAAATGTGAATGAATGAAAAGCAGCTAGCACAGTCTGTAGATAGCAAACATAAATAATAAAGTCCAAAATGCAGCGCTATAAAAAATGTATTCAAATGTTGTGGAGGGTCAAACGATGACAGCAGAATACTCCAGATCAGATAATCATAGGGAAGACCAGCATCAAGGCAATTTCCAAAACTCAGAAGGCAAATGTGGATGTTGTACAAATCTCAGCCAGAAATTTTACCCAATGCAAAGAAATAAAGGCAGCATAGTGAAGCCCATAGGTAAAAGGCATAAACATTTATTTATAGTCTACTTACAAGAAGGCAGAAAACATCAAAGCATAAAAAAACAGTTCCGCGGCTCTCAGCGTGCTTGCATCGGCCAGCCTGACATGTTTCATCCTATGTGGATATCATCAGAGGCGTGGCCAATGATGCAAGCACGCCCACATAAATCCTAAAGGCCCAGTCCTGCTAGCCAATGACAATGCAGCATAGGCTAAACAGCTGGAGTAATTAAAAACGTAATGCAAACGTTGGCCGCACCTGCGCAGTGCGGCCAAGCTTGCACTAAAATTCCAATTCCTTGCACATGCGCCAACCGCCGATATTAGGCAAAAAAAAAAAAAGGAAGGAAGGTGGGGGCGGGGGACAGAAGCTGTTGGTGGTTTTAAACATACCATGTCGTTCCCAGGAAGGACGAACAGTCTCTGCGTCCCCCGGAAGTAGATAAAAACTCCTACTCTAATAGGTGGAAACATCTCCCTGTACAGACATCTATATCCGGTCCGCGGACCCAACCGCAGGAACCGGAAATGACGTTAGTGGAGCGCAAACAGTGGAAAGATGCGCTCCACTCACAGAATTACGTCCACTTCCGGCTAACGGATTCGATTGCCGAAACCGGAAGTGATGTCAGTGAGGCGCAAACACTGAAAAAATGCGCTCCACAGGGAAAACAAGGACATGCAAAATGGAGCAAGGCTTAGAATAGCCGTGAAACCAACTGATCATCAAAATAATGTACAATCAATGTTTCCAAATATACTAAAAACAGATAAAAGTACCAAAACAGACAATATCTCCATATATAGATTACACTGAGATTATTTGCCTGAAGGGAGGAAAAAGAAGGGGAGGCTCACAACAGCCAAAACCTCTGCAATCTAGAATGGAGAACCAGGAGAAGGAGCCCCCTGGTGGTATAAATACACAATTGCATGAGAGACTGTTCGTCCTTCCCGGGAACGACATGGTATGTTTAAAACCACCAACAGCTTCTGTCCCCGCCCCCACCTTCCTTCCTTTTTTTTTTTTCTTGCCTAATATCGGCGGTTGGCGCATGTGCAAGGAATTGGAATTTTAGTGCAAGCTTGGCCGCACTGCGCAGGTGCGGCCAACGTTTGCATTACTACGTTTTTAATTACTCCAGCTGTTTAGCCTATGCTGCATTGTCATTGGCTAGCAGGACTGGGCCTTTAGGATTTATGTGGGCGTGCTTGCATCATTGGCCACGCCTCTGATGATATCCACATAGGATGAAACATGTCAGGCTGGCCGATGCAAGCACGCTGAGAGCCGCGGAACTGTTTTTTTATGCTTTGATGTTTTCTGCCTTCTTGTAAGTAGACTATAAATAAATGTTTATGCCTTTTACCTATGGGCTTCACTATGCTGCCTTTATTTCTTTGCATTGGGTAAAATTTCTGGCTGAGATTTGTACAACATCCACATTTGCCTTCTGAGTTTTGGAAATTGCCTTGATGCTGGTCTTCCCTATGATTATCTGATCTGGAGTATTCTGCTGTCATCGTTTGACCCTCCACAACATTTGAATACATTGTCTACTTATCTCCATTTTCTGGTAAGCAGATTGTGAGCACGGTGGTGTGGTGTGCTTTAAAAATCCTTTTTTGCACACTGAAGTCTGGTGGCGGTATTACATCATTTTTCACGTCTATCCAATATTGATTGATTTTCTACTTTTTGGACTTTTTTCATTCACATTTTTTATAGCGCTGCATTTTGTCTTGAATCAATGCCTGTGTATTCTTGATGTCTATGGCCCCCAAGTTAGATCACAGCGGGATCAAAAGTAGTGTAGGGACTACTTTACCGTTGCAGCGACTTGGGGTCGCACCGCTATGAACGATACTCCTTGGAAATCATGGGGTATGATGATTTGTGGAGGTCAAGCCTTACTGATGGCTGGAGAGATTAATTGCAACAGTGGCCTGTGCAAATTTTTTGGATCCTTATCCTTCCGCTTGTTATTCAAGTCTTACTTTTGACCAACGACCATGTAATCACAACCCTTGTGCTCTGATGTATCATGAAGGGAATGCAATGAATTGGTAGAGAGTAATGAAAAAAATTCCATTGGCTTCCTTAATGCACAGGACCCACAGATCCTAAGCTCAAATTTACATATAACTGTCAGCTGACCCTATTGGGCGGCTTGGGTTTAGGCAAATAAAGATGATTCTTGATTCTTTATTCTCCGCTATAGTTCTCCCAGGTCTAACCTGTCATTCACTGTTTGTAACTTTGCCTTTTGGCCATCCTCTGGTCATTGGTGATTAACATCAGGAATTAATCCTTCTAAATATCACCAGATCCGACTTGAACAGTCACCACTCTGACTTAAAGCGGCATGTGTTTACTTGTGGGATGGGACATAAGGGTTCACTGACCACAATGATTACTGGAGAAACAGCATACAGTTTTGTATCCGCAGTGTCTGAACTGCATCATTGGCTACTCCATTTTCAATCTAGGATCCGCCATCATAGAGATTTTATCACTGAGCAGAGCTTTGCTTTCATCCTGTCTGGGGTCCTGTCAGTCTGGCTACCGAAGTGAGCTCAATCGCAGGACACAAAACACTACTTAACAGTAGTATGAACCTTCTTCATCTCTGAATCTGTTTGCTGTCCTAGGGTCTCTGCAAAGGATATTGCCTCTTCTGTTGGAAGAATGGCACCCTTGGTTAATCTGATGCAGCCTGTTTGGCCGGCTGCTTTTGAGGCAGAGGTAACCTTTAAATGCCTTTATTTGAATAGCTTAGTCCCTGAGCTCCACACAGTCAGTTTGGATGGGGTTAAAGTATCCACCTTTTGCTTCTGATATGCCAACTTGTCATAGCAATTTCCCAGAAGCAAGCTCTGAGGTAGAGGTTGCCTTTAAACAAACACAACTGTTTGATTAGGCTTGGTATGGAACCATTAGTGACTATAGGCCTTTTCAGGTCTCTGCCCATTTGTCACTGTCTCTGGCCTGCAACCTTGTTTTGCATTTTGGCCGACACACCAGTTACCACCAGACCACTATGATTACTGTAGTGACTTCTTGATCTGCCTCCACTGGCAGTTAACCACATAGTGGTTCTTTCAGAGCTGAAGAGGATCTGTCCCCTGTTGCAGAAGTAGGTTGACTGGTGTTGGTGTTGAGGGCTGGAGAGATTTACGCTCATTATGCCCATAATGTGCACTCTTTTAGGATATAGCACATACCTACCTGCCCTCACCTTAGTTAAAGTTGCTGGTCTCTAGGAAGGCTGATTGCTACTGGTTCACAGATGAGCTGAAGCCTGGAGCCATGCCTGGGGTATTTGCCATAAGTAGTAACCACTACAACCACATATCTTTCTGTGGGGTACCCCAAATAACACAAGCAATTACCTATTGCTAACAGGTAAGTACTAAGGAATGTGACTAAACAGATTCTGACTTTTATTTTAGCACCAAGGTCAGCATGTAAATGCATAGAAAAACACATCACAGTCATTCACACTGTTGAGTTAATGTAATCACAGACAAGCAGCGCAATTAATAGTCATCTGACAATTAGCACTAGCAGCAGGTTAAACCTACCTTAGACACATGTACCACTAAGGATCATACCACAACCAAGCATCAATACACAGTGAGCCCAGCCTGCAGGGCCAGGCCCTGCGTTAAAAAGGAAAGGGCTCAATATCACCTGTTATCAGTTCAAGCATTAGCAAAACTACAGACACAGACTTCAATCTGTGAAACATTAGTAAACAAAGTGGCACTATGGATAGCCAGTTAGATTCACATGTGTGATATATGCTTTTCAGAAATGCAAACTAACAGCATACCTGCAGAAAATAAGTCAAGACTGTAGGGCCAGGCTTGTTCAGTTAGTAGGAAGGCTTCAGCCCAGCACAGCACAGCACACCTGCTATCATCATTAGCAGTATTGCAGACACAACTACAACCCTTCAGAAATGCAAGTTTAACCACATACTTGCAGCAGTAACTGAATGGAATTGTGCACCATGTGGTGTCTTACCACCTGCATGCTTCATGTCCAAACAGAAAGTCCAATGAAAGTCCAATGAATGTCCATCCATGGCGTCATGATAAAGGAGCAATTCCTAGAGACCAGATGCCCTCACCCCCATATCTTCCTGGATCTTGAGAGGGGGGTGGGGTCACCCCCATATAGGCGTTCATGTCCCCAATATAGGCGTTCATGTCTGCCTTTACAGCGGGGAGCTTCGTCACAGGAGAGGCTTGAACCTGTGCGGCTTGGCCAGAAGCGTCCGGCAAGGTGAGGAAAAAAAAAAATCTGCCTTTTAGCAGTAGCATAACCGGCTGTAGCAGTGAGGAAAAAAAAGAGAATACTGCAGGAAGGGAGGAGACCTACTTTTATAGTATAACCGGTCCTGAAAGAGCCTTCCCTTACGTATATGCTGTCATGCTGTGTCAGGAAAAGGCTTTGTCTTCAAGTGGTTTAGAAGAGTGGATGATGTGTGACATAAGCTTCTTAATGTTGTGCATAAAATGCCAGGACAGTTCAAACCCCCCCCCCAAATGACCCCATTTTGGAAAGTAGACACCCCAAGCTATTTGCTGAGAGGCATGTCGAGTCCATGGAATATTTTATATTTTGATACAAGTTGGGGGAAAAATAATTTTTTTTTTTTTTTTTTGCACAAAGTTGTCACTAAATGATATATTGCTCAAACATGCCATGGGCATATGTGGAATTACACCCCAAACTACATTCTGTTGCTTCTCCTGAGTATGGGCATACCACATGTGTGAGACTTTTTGGGAGCCTAGCTGCGTACGGGACCCCAAAAACCAAGCACCGCCTTCAGGCTTTCTAAGAGTGTAAATTTTTGATTTCACTCCTCACTGCCTATCACAGTTTCGGAGGCCATGGAATGCCCAGATGGCACAAACACCCCCCCCCCAAAATGACCCCATTTTGGAAAGTAGACACCCCAAGCTATTTGCTGAGAGGTATGGTGAGTATTTTTCCGATCTCGCTTTTTGTCACAAAGTTTTGAAAATTGAAAAATAAAAAATAAATGTTTTTTTCTTTTCTTTCTTCATTTTCAAAAACAAATGAGAGCTGTAAAATACTTACCATGCCAAATAGCTTGGGGTGTCTACTTTCCAAAATGGGGTCATTTGGGGGGTTTTGTGGTATCTTGACATTTTATGGCCTTAGAAACTGTGATGGGTAGTGAGGAGTGAAATCAAAAATTTGCGCCCTTAGAAATCCTGAAGGCGGTGCTTGGTTTCGGGGCCCCGTACGCGTTTAGGCTCCCAAAAAGTCCCACACATGTGGAATCCCCGTACTTAGGAGAAGCAGCAGAATGTATTTTGGGGTGTAATTTCACATATGCCCATGGCATGTGTGAGCAATATATAAATTTAGTGATAACTTTGTGCAAAAAAAAAAGTTTGTCATTTTCCCGCAACTTGTGGCAAAATATAAAATATTCCATGGACTCAACATGCCTCTCAGCAAATAGCTTGGGGTGTCTACTTTCCAAAATGGGGTCATTTGGGGGGGTTTGTGCTATGTTGGCATTTTATGGCCGTTTTCGTAACTATGATAGGTAGTGAGGAGTGAAATCAAAAATTTGCGCCCTTAGAAATCCTGAAGGTGGTGATTGGTTTTCGGGGCCCCGGACGTGGCTAGGCTCCCAAAAAGTCCCACACATGTGGTATCCCCATACTCGGGAGAAGCAGCAAAATGTATTTTGGGGAGCAATTCCACATATAACCATGGCATGTGTGAGCAATATATCATTTAGTGATAACTTTTTGTAAAAAAAAAAAAAAAACATTTTTTGTTGTCATTATTCAATCACTTGGGGCAAAAAAAAATTCAATGGGCTCAACATGCCTCTCAGCAATTTCCTTGGGGTGTCTACTTTACAAAATGGGGTCATTTGAGTAGGTTTTGTACTGCCTTGCCATTTTAGCACCTCAAGAAATGAGATAGGCAGTCATAAATTAAAAGCTGTGTAAATTCCAGAAAATGTACCCTAGTTTGTAGACGCTATAACTTTTGCGCAAACCAATAAATATACTCTTATTGACATTTTTTTTACTAAAGACATGCATGTGGCTAAATACATTTTGGCCTAAATGTATGACTAATATTGAGTTCGATTTTTCTTATAACAAAAAGTAGAAAATATAATTTTTTTCAAATTTTTCGCCATTTTTCCGTTTATATAGCAAAAAAAAAAAAATTGCAGAGGCAATCAAATACCATCAAAAGAAATCTCTATTTGTAGGAAAAAAAGGACGCAAATTTTGTTTGGGTACAACATTGCATGACCGCGCAATTACCAGTTAAAGCAGCGCAGTGCCAAATTGTAAAAACACCTCTGCTCTTTAAGCTGCATAAGAGGTCGGGGCTTAAGTGGTTAATTTGTGTAGAAAACAGAGCTGGTGATTGTTTTGGGCGTACACATTAACAAACGTGTATCTGGTATTATTTATATCACATATTAAGATAAGAAATCTGCCTGCAGGATCCACTATTTCTGATACAAGGTGGAAAGCTATATTGTCTATGATTGCCACCATCACTCCCCTTTTTTGGGGGGTATAGAGGCAGAAAAGATGTGTGGGAAGCTGAAATGTTGGCATGTTGGATGTCGGAGGTGACAGCTTATGGAAGTGTGTCTCCTGAGCACACAGGATGTCGGCTTTTTGTTGTAGGGTTTCTCTCCAAAGCAACCTGCGTTTGGCAGGGTGGTTGCGATCTCTTGCATTAATGGAAAGAATGTTAATCGGTATAGAGAGATGTTTGAGGAATGCTGGGGTCAGTGAGTAGTGAGTAGGGATGAGCTTCATGTTCGAGTCGAGCCCATGTTCGACTCGAACATCGTCTGTTCGGCTGTTCGCCGAATTGCGAACATTATGGGTCGTTCGCACCAAATTCGAGTGGCGCGTCACGGCCCATAATTCACTGCGGCATCTCAGTGCATTGCTGGATGATGATTGGCCAAGCATGCACTATGACCCGCATGCTTGGCCAATCACAGCGCGCAAAATACGGAGTGCAATAATTGGCCAAAGCCAGGGTGGCTTTGGCCAATTATGGCCCAGGGGGTTTAGTACACGCCCCACACTATATAAAGCCGCCGGCTTGGCGGCCTCGTGTAGTGTGTTGGAGTTGTTAAAAGAGAGAGATTACAGAGAGAGACAGTGTCATTTATATTGAATTAGATAGAGCAGGCAGGCGAGTCAGTTAGCTGCAGTTACAGTGTGTAGAGGATATATATGCATCCTAGGTGTTGTATATATATTTATACACTGTATTCAGTTTAGCTAGATCCGTTCCTGTTATTCTCTATACTGTGACAGGCAGGCAGGTGATTGTGCTAGCTGCAGTCAGTGTTTCACTTAGTGTACTGTGTGCTTTGCATAGCGTTCACCTAAAGCTTACCTAAATACCGTTAGTGAATATTATATTATACTGGTGTTCTCATTATAAAACCACAGCCAGAGAGCTGCAAGTATTTTCAGTGTACTGTGTCCTCTGCACAGTTTTCACCTAAAACTAACTGAAAACAATTGCTGCTTTTCCCATACTAATACCACAGCAGGCAGTTGATTCTGATAGCTACATTATAATCAGTACAGATATATATATATATATATACACATCCCACCTTTGTGCGGCTACCTCTCACTGCAGGTCATTAGTATGTCTGGAAGGCAAACAAGGAGAGGCAGACAGTCACGAGGCAATAAAAGAGGGCAAGCAGGCTCTGTGTCTAGAGGCAACAGTGCTGGTCATGGACACGGTGCATCCTCATCAGCACGTGGCCGTGGGACATGCTTGTCCTTTTTGGCAGCTGGCCATGTTGAGCCGCAACATGCCCAAGACTTGGTAGAGTGGATGACCAAGCTGTCCTCCTCCTCCTCATCCTCTCTCACCCAGGCTCAGGGTACTTTGTCTGGCAAAGCAGCTGCCAAAGCGGCCTCTTCCCTCGGCTCAATGGCATCAGTCACTCCTTCCTTAGCCCCACCATGTCCTCCTGAGGAGTCCCCCGAACTGTTTGACCACAGTGTTGGGTACATGCTCCAGGAGGATGCCCAGCGTTTTGAAGGCTCCTATGATGGAACCCAGCTGGAGGAAGGCAGTAACGTGAGCCCAGAGAGAGGGAGTAGTAACGTGAGCCCAGAGAGAGGGGGTGCCCAACAAGGACAGCTATCTGGCAGTCATGTTCACCCAGCTGCAGCAAACTGCCAGATTTGCTCCAGTGATGAGGAGGGAGGTGATGATGAGGTCACTGACTCCACGTGGGTGCCTGATAGGAGAGAGGAGGAGGAGGAGGCACGTCTCCAACGAGGCAGGATGCCCTCCAGGGGCCAGCTTACGGGCAGCACACTGACTGCATCACACCGCAGAGCTCCGCATGTGCAGGGCGCTGCTGTGTCTGCGCGTTATTCCAAAAGTTCTTTGGTGTGGGCCTTTTTTCAGACGTGTGCAGCAGATCGCATCGTTGCCATTTGCAACATATGTCTAAAGCGTATCTCACGTGGCCAAAACATCACCCGCTTGGGCACCACGTGCTTGACCAGACATATGTCGACCTGCCATGCAGTCCGTTGGCAAGCGTACCTAAAAGACCCACACCAGACCTCTCCTTGCTCCTCATCAGCTGGGATCTCCAACCCCACTATACCTTCAGTCCTCTCTGAAACCTGCACTGAGAGGAATGAAGGTGTAGAATTAGGTGTGTCACAGCCAAGTACTTGCGGGCAATCTGCTATCGGTACACCGACGTCCGATTGTACCAGGCAAAATTTCCCTGCCCCAGCTGCTGCACCACCGAAAGAAGTTTGCACCCAGCCATCCACATGCCCAGCGGTTGAATGCTAGCTTGGCTAAATTGCTAGCACTTCAACTGCTGCCTTTTCAGTTGGTAGACTCTGCCCCCTTCCGTGAGTTTGTGGAATATATGGTTCCTCAGGGGCAGATTCCCAAACGCCACTTTTTCTCACGGAAGGCGATTCCGGCTCTCTACCGGCATGTGGAAGGCAATATCTTGGCCTCGCTGGACAGGGCGGTCAGAGGTAAGGTGCATATTACCGCTGACTCATGGTCCAGCAGGCATGGACAGGGACGTTACCCATCTTTCACGGCGCATTGTGTGACTCTGCTGGCAGCTGGGAAGGATGCAGGACAAGGTGCAGTAGTTTGGAGGTTGTTCCACCACAACGCCTCCAAAATGTTACTACTGGTGATTCTGACACACCTCTCTCCTCCACCCCCTCCTCTTCTTCTTCCTCCATGGCCTCTACCTGTGCTTTGTCCTTGGAACCAGCGGTGCTCCGTAGGCATTCAAGGGGCTACGCAAGTACGCAGGCAAAAAGATGCCATGCGGTGCTTGAGCTGGGGTGCTTGGGTGACAGGAGCCACATTGGGGCAGAGATTTTGTCAGCTCTGCAGGGGCAGGCTCAGAGGTGGTTGACGCCACGCCAGCTTAAGCCATGGTTTCCGACAATGGCACCAACCTCCTCTCCGCCCTCCGACAGGGACAACTGTCCTATGTGCCCTGTTTGGCTCACATCCTTAACTTGGTGGTGCAGCGGTTCTTGGGCAGGTACCCGGGCTTGCAGGAGGTCCTGAAGCAGGCCTGGAAACTCTGTGGGCATATCCGCCAGTCATATAATGCCAGTGCTCGGCTGGGTGAGCTGCAAAAGGATTACAACCTGCCCAAGAACCGCCTAATCTGTGACATGCCCACCAGGTGGAACTCTACGTTGACCATGCTGCAGCGGTTGAACATGCAGCAGAGGGCCATCAATGAGTATCTGTTGCAATATGGCACCAGGACAGTGTCAGGGGAGCTTGGATTTTTCCCCCCCACGACAGTGGGCCATGATCAAGGATGCATACATTGTCCTGGCACCATTTAAGGAGGCCACGAGGATGGTGAGCAGTGACAGTGCATGCATCAGTGACACTGTCCCTCTTGTCTACCTGTTGGAGCATACGCTGCGTGGAATAATGGACAGGGCACTTGAGGCAGAACAGAGGGAGGAAGAGGAGGACTTCCTTACCTCTCAAGGTCCCCTTTATCCAGACAGTGTTCCTGCTGGCCCGGCTATCACACAGGAAGAGGACGAGGAGGAGGAGGAGGATTGTGTCAGCATGGAGGTGGAGACTAGCACTCAGCATCAGCAGCAGTCTTCAAGGGATCAATTACAGTCCCAAGACACCCATGGACTTGTACGTGGCTGGGAGAAGGTGGCTGCGGATCATGTCGTCCTCAGTGACCCAGAGGACTCCGCACCGAATACCTCAGCAAACCTACGCTGCATGGCCTCCCTGATCCTGCAAACCCTGCGGAAGGATCCTCGTATTCGTGCGTTCAAGGAGAGGGATCATTACTGGCTGGCAACCCTCCTTGATCCACGTTACAAGGGTAAGGTTGCGGACCTTATCTTGCCGTCGCAGAGGATGAAGCATCTTCGAGAGGCCTTCCAGAAAGGTCTGTGCAACGCGTTCCCAGAGACTGGGAGGTTACAAATTCCTGGTCCTGGACAACGTGTTGCTGAGGCTTCGGTCAGTCAAAGAAGGAGCGGTGGAGAAGGTGGCCGTCTGACCGATGCATTCAGACAATTTTTTAGTACGCAGACCCAAGGTATGATCGGTTACAGCAACCATCACCAGTGTCTGGTTTACATGGTGCAGGAATACCTAGGGGCAAGATCAGACTTGGACACCTTTCCCACCGAAAATCCTCCAGGTTACTGGTTCTTGAGGATGGATCACTGGCCAGAGCTTGCACAGTATGAAATTGAGCTACTGGCCTGTCCTGCATCCAGCTTTTTTTCGGAATACACATTCAGTGCTGCTGGAGGCTTTGTAACCGATCACAGGGTGTGCCTGTCCACCGACTCGGTCGATCGACTGACCTTCAAAAAAATGAATCAGTCTTGGATTCCAAGACCTGCACCTGATGCTGATGTAACCGAATATTTTTTTTGGAAATGTCAGATCCCTTCAAGACTGCCTATGCTGATGCTGAGTGACTGTCCTGTTATGCTGAGTGACTATCCTCTTCCTCCACAATGATCATGCTGATAGCTTGAAAGAACATTTTTGATTCTGGGCACCGCCACCAGTGGCTAAGGCCCAATTTTTCAGCCCCTGTTTAACAGGGGCGTGTAAATGCAATTTTTGATGCAATACTTTGCAGCAGGGCTCATTCCTGCACTCCTAATAGAGTATCTGTGAGGGGTTGCAGTGTTGTGGCCCCAGCACCAGTGCATGAGGCCCAATTCTTCTGCCCCTGTTTAACAGGGGCGTGTAATTACAATTTTTGATGCAATACTTTGCAGCAGGGCTCATTGCTGCGCTCCAAGTACAGTATCTGTGAGGGGTTGCAGTGCACCAGTGCCTAAGGCCCAATTTTTCTGCCCCTGTTTAACAGGGGCATGCAATTACAATTCTTGATCTAATAATTCACAGCAGGGCCCATTCCTGCGCCCACCAAGAGTAAGGCCCCTTTCACACTGAGGCGCTTTGCAGGCGCTATTGCGCTCTAAATAGCGCCTGCAATGCGCCCCAAAAAAGCCTCTCAATACTATCCAATGTGAAAGCCCGAGGGCTTTCACACTGGAGTGTTGCGCTTGCAGGAGGCTAAAAAAACTCCTGCAAGCCGCATCTTTGAGGCGCAATAGGAGCGCTAAAAATAGCGCTCCTATAGCGCCCCTGCCCATTGAAATCAATGGGGTAGCGCCTCTAATACGCCCGCAAAACGCCTCAAAGAGGCGTTATTGCGGGCGTTTTTAACCCTTTTTTGGCCGCTAGCGGGGGTTAAAATACCCCCGCTAGTGCCTGCAAATCGCGGGCCAAAAAATGGTATAGCGGCGCAAAAAATAGCGCCGCTATACCGCCAGCGCATCCAGCGCCTCAGTGTGCAAGTAGCCTAACTGTGAGGGCTTACAGTGTTGTGCAAAACCACCACCACCACCAAAGGCCCAATTTTTCTGCCCCTGTTCAACAGGGGCATGCAATTACAATTCTTGATCTAATAATTCACAGCAGTGCCCATTCCTGCGCCCACCAAGAGTAACTGTGAGGACTTACAGTGTTGTGGCACCAGCACCACCACCAAAGGCCCAGTTTTTCCTACCACTGTTCAACAATGGCATGTAATTACAATTTTTGATATAATATTTCACAGCAGGGCCCGTTCCAGCGCCCACCAAGAGTAACTGTGAGGGCTTACCGTGTTGGGGCAACACCAACACCTAAGGGCCAAATTTCTGCAGAGTATATACGGCAGGCCCCTACTTTCAAACATCCAACTTACAAATGACTCCTACTTGCAAACGGAAGGAGACAACAGGAAGTGAGAGGAAATCTACCTCTAGGAAGGGAAATTCTCTCCTGTAAGAGTTAATATGGGAAAAAGGTGTCTCCTCTCCACTGATGCTTTATTTTTCGTTCATTGTTTCAATAAAAACCCCAAATTTTCAAAAAACATTTGTCATTGGGATGGAAAGTGAGGTGAAATGTTCTGAACAGGTGCACAGACAGCAAAACAAATGTTACAGGGGTGATAACCCTTCCCTATGTTTTCCAAAAAGCTTAAAAATAGATTTTTTGGCTGGAGCTACACTTAGAAAATGTACCTGTTCCAAATTACAAACAGATTCTACTTAAGAACAAACCTACAGTCCCTGTCTTGTTTGCACCGCCTGTATACTGCTGTTCAGAGTATATAGGGCCTTTTTTTAATTTGGGTACGGGGTTCCCCTTAATATCCATACAAGACCCAAAGGGGCTGGTAGTGGGCTGGGGGTGGGGGGTACCCATGCCATTTTTCTTCCATATTGCCGGGACCAGACATTACATTAAAGCAGCAAGCAGTTTTAAATTACTTTTTTTCCTTTAAAAATGTCATTTTGTGCAGGGACAGTTCTAAACACGGGAAACACGTGCCACTTCACAGGCATACTTTAGACACCCCCCAGGTATGCTATTTAAAGGAAGATTTCACTTTTTTTTTCACTTTAAGCATCATTAAAATCACTGCTCCCGCAAAAACGGCCATTTTTAAAACTTTTTTTTGCATTGATACATGTCCCCTGGGGCAGGGACAATAACTTGCATATTAGCCATTATAATTAGCACTTTTGATTTCGAACATTCAAGTCCATTGTATTTAATAGGGTTCTAAAGTTCGCGCAAACTTTCGGTCCGTTCGCAGGTTCTGGTGCAAACCGAGCGGGGGGTGTTTGGCTCATCCCTAGTAGTGAGCTTACTTAAAATTTGTAGGCAAGTGGTGATGATGAAACTTTAGCACTGGGTAGTAGAGGTTGCGACACTTTGGTATCATCAATGTTCTCAGGGTGATTGCTCTCAAGTGGTTGTTTCTCTGATACCAAAAGGAAATGTAGAAAAAGAACAGTGAAATATAAACAAATCAAAAAACCATAAAGATTGACATGAGTGTAAGAGAGTGGATCATATATCCGAATGCAACTAGAACTAGCGCTGCATCAGTGGTATGAGGGAACAGTCCACCGGCTAAAGGCACTTAACTAGATACCCAGGAAAACTCTTTTGTTGGAATTTCTAAGGCTTTCATTATATGCCAGAGGATGACAGAGGAGTTTGTTGCCATTCGACGGATGGTTTTTGAGGAAGAGTGGTCTTTTTTGCATAAGTTGGATATTCGGGGCTAATCCCCCATTGCTTCAGGAGCTGCAGTCCTGTTTCCATAGATGAAATTGTGTGATTCTCCCCGTCTTTAAACACTAAAAGCTTGGAAGGGTTGCCCCACTTATAGGTGATGGAGTGGTTCCGCAAAGCTTTAGTAATGGATGTCAGCTTCCTGCGTAGGTGCATAGTGTATTGGGAGAAATCAGCAAAAAATTGTAAATTGCTGTACTGCACTGTACGGTAATTGATTCTGGTTGCGAGAAACAGACTTTAGTTGGTCTTTTACAGGGAAAAAATTCATGCGCATAAGCACATCTCTTGGTATATTTTCAGGTATGAAGGACGGTTTGGGAATGCAGTGAATCCTGTCTATAACCAGTTCATTATTAAGAGCATCTGGTAGCAGGGTTTTGAACAGATCTAAAGCATACTGTCGCATTGCAGATGGCTGAATAGATTCAGGAATGCCTCTTATTTTCAGGTTGTTACACTTGGATCTGTCTTCTAAGTCTGCTAATTTAGCTTTAATCCACAGTTGATCTTCTGTCATCTTCTGAGGTTAATTGTATGCGCAAATTCATCCATCTTAGTCTCTGCATGATCTACTCTAGAGCCAAGGGAGTGTATTTCTTCTGTAAAGTGTTTAGATGCATAATGTCAGTGTGAATGGAACTCTGAAGGGACACCAACATGTTTTTCATTGTTGTGTCCATAATTGGCTGGTTGTTGGTTGGGAATGAAAGGATAGAATCAGGGAGCTCCTTAGTAATATTCAGAAAGTCATAGCTAGCAGAGAACTCACCCTGAGGTGTCATGTGGTCCTCCAATCTTGGTTTATATTTGGCCGGACTCCTGTTAAGAGGAGTAGAGGCTTCAGGAGAGGATAATGACTGATGTGATCTTTGGGAGGAAGAATCGCTTGAACGGGCCGTTGTGCTGCCTTGAAAAGCAGAGGAGCCATCAGTTTCTTCGGCCGGTATCGATCCTTCTTCTTGCGCTGCATGACCGTGTCTGTCCCGGGAGGTAGACCTCGCAGTTTTGGGGAGAATAATCCGCCTTGATCTGTCGCTTGGAGCCGTTTTTGCTAGGCACGCTGAGGAGCTCTGGGTCTAAGCATCCATCGGCTTCTTGTGCTAGCCACGCCCCCCTGAGTTATTCGTTTTAACCACTTCAGCCCCGGAAGGATTTACCCCCTTAATGGCCAGGCCATTTTTTGCAATACCACACTGCTTTAACTGACAATTGTGGGATCAAGGCATTAAGTGTGTCCTAGGGAGGTGTTTCTAACTGTGGGAGGAGTGGACTGAGTGGGAGTAGAGAGAGATTTCTGTTTCTGATCACTAGGAACAGCTGATCTCTCTCTCTCCTCCCCTGTCAGAATGGGGATCCACCTGGTTTACATTGGCAGATCCCCGTTCTGCCTCTCTGGAACGATCACGGTCCGCCGGCCACACGCATCAGCTCCAGCGCCAAGCCACGTGCGCATACCCACTGTATCTATTATACAAAGCGCCATACCGGTCTGGCGATTTGCGCAGTAGAGCCGCAGTAAGAGCTGTGAAAATGTGGAATAGACTCCCTCAAGAGCTGGTTCTGGCTAGCTCTGTAAATTGCTTTAAAAAAAGGCCTGGATTATTTTCTAATGTACATAACATAACTGAATACTAACATCTATAGGTAAAGTTGATCCAGGGGGTATCTGATTGCTTTTTTGGGGAATCCGAAAGGAACTTTTTTAACTCGCTGAAGAAAATTGAAACATGCTTTGCTGGGTTTTTTTTCCTTCTTCTGGATCAACTGTGGGTATAGATAGGATTGTGTGTGTAAATAGGATTGTATAAGTTTATTTTTATTTTGTTTCCCTTTTATTGGTTGAACTAGATGGACTTTTTCAACCAGACTAACTATGTGATCAAATACCGACCAATAGAAAGCTCTATTCGTTTGAAAAAATTATATAAATTTCATTTGAGTACACCGTTGCATAACCGCACAGTAACCAGTTAACGTAAGGCAGTGCTGAATAGCAAAAAATGGCCTGGTCATGAGGGGGGTAAAACCTTCTGGAACTGAGGTGGTTAACTAAATGTCATCCGGTTTAAATCTATTTTAAGAGGATCTCTTGTCCACTTAAACAGCAGTATGTCTTCTTTAAAGTGGCAAACTGTTAAAAATCGCCAAACATAATTTTTTGCCTTCTTTAAAAGGAGAGCAGCTAATATGAAAACCCAGCACCTGGCATCCTAAAACTATGCGCTGTGCTTCCTCTGCCCCTTTCATGATGCAGTTTGACAACACGGCTTATGTGAGAGCAGATTGAGTAATGTTGCCACTATATTTTTTTTATAGTTCAGCTGTCCTCAGACATGAGACCACACACAGGAGCTTTGTTTAACACCAAAGCTGGCAGATAGAGGCATTAAGACAACCTATAAAATAGGTACAACTAAAAATATTCAATGCTATAACTACTCTCCCACTAACAACAGCCTTGTCTCCAAAATGCATTCTCAGAAGGGGGCAACACATTAAACATCTATACATATGAACGCTCCCTAATAATTTAAAGCAGCAGTAAACCGTTGAAAAAAAAACAACCTGCAAGACAATAGCATAATGTGCTAGTATGCATCGCATACCAACACATTTTGAAATACTTACCTTAGAACGAAGCCCCTGCAGCGCGCGCGGTCACCGCTGAGGGACCTGACATGTTCCCTCTGCGTTTCTTCCGGGTTTGTGGGCTCCGGCGCTGTGAGTGGCCAGAGCTGCGATGACATCACTCCCACGCATGCACGCGGGAGTCCTCAGTTCCGGAAAGGAGCTCTGAAGTTCCAGTGTTCCATCAGATTAGGCGACCTGTTCGATATTGTAATGGAAGTGACGTTTCACAACAGCCATCTTGGTACACCCCGCACTTGGCCGCAGTAAGCATGCAGTCAGAAGGCGGCAGTGGACATCTTTTTACACCCACTCAAGTCTTCCATTTCACACTTATTTTTAACAGTAAACTGAGCTCATATAGTAAAATATTTTGAAATCCGTCCATCTGTTTTGATGTTGCGGTGCTCTGTCACATTAGCAAACCTGTGAGATCAGCAGGCTTGCTGCTACTTTTAAAATTCAACATCAAAACAGTTTCACGGATTTCAAAATACTGTATTTCACTATATAAGCTCAGTTTACAGGTAAAAATAAGTGTAAAATGCAATACTTGGGTGGGTGTAAAAAGATGACCGCTGCCAGACTTCTGCCTGCATTCTTATACTGCGGCCGAGTGGAACATCACTCTTGTTACAAAATCTGATGGGTCGCCTAATCTGGCAGAACAGCAGCACGATCCGCCGGACCTTCAGAGCACATGCGCCACTGACATCAGCAGCTATGTGCCGGGTGAATATCTCCTAAACCGTGCAGGTAAGCCTTATTAAGCCTAAAAATGACCAGGCGGGATAAACAACCTCTTTTTAGTGTAGTAAAAGCCTCAATGAAGTTCATAAATTTTTACAATTATCATAGTATCAAAGTGCCAGTGATGCTCCACACACAACATTAAAATTGCATCATTAACAAGAGTCTATGGGGCCCTGGTGCTCAACCTGTGGCTCAGGAGTTGCATATGGCCAATGAAGGAAAAATGCTTAGACTGTATTCTAGTAGTCGAATGGTTTAATTTATTTCTGGCCACTGTATAGTCTGGCTTGTGGTGCCTTCACAAAGATAGAACCCAATATCATCAAACAGTGCATTGAGCATGTGCAGACATGCGGAGCTGTGTCCTCGGTGATGTCACGGGCTTCACCCATGTGGTGTCATGGCCAACATGTTTTGCCCAATCAGCTTTAGCTTCTTCAGGTCAAGCTGATTGGGCAAAACATGTCGGCCATGACACCACATGTGTGATGCCTGTGACATCACCGTAGCCCAGCATGTCTGCACATGCTCAATCCACTGTTTGATAATATCGGGTTCCATCTTTGTGAAGGCACCGCAAACCAGATTATACAGTGGCCAGACCCGAGCAATGGACACCGCAACAAGTTACTAAACTTGTGAGACGGCAAGGTAGAGAGTGCTGAAGTCTCCCCCAGCTATCCAGGAACCTGGATGGATTGGCCATTGTGGATGGGTGAGCGGACCCACTGATCCTCTATGGATCATCAGCGTTGGTGCATTTCAGTGTTGCATACTGTCTGGGAACTTTCAGATGTACATAATCTGCTAGTTAGTAGTTACTTCCAAAACGGCATGTGAGGAACCTAAAATCACAATACAGAGCTGTTATCTACAAAGGTCTACTAGCTACACTGATTTTAACATTCTTTCTGAAGAGGAATGATTATCTGCGACTGATGTGTTTATATCTACTTTGACCCTGCATGGAAAGCACTACATACAGTGGGGCAAAAAAGTATTTAGTCAGCCACCAATTGTACAAGTTCTCCCACTTAAAAAGATGAGAGAGGCCTGTAATTGTCATCATAGATATACCTCAACTATGAGACACAAAATGTGGAAACAAATCCAGACAATCACATAGTCTGATTTTTGAAAGAATTTATTTGCAAAGTGTGGTGGAAAATAAGTATTTGGTCAATATCAAAAGTTAATCTCAATACTTTGTTATATATCCTTTGTTGGCAATGACAGAGGTCAAACATTTCTGTAGGTCTTCACAAGGTTGTCACACACTGTTGCTGGTATGTTGTCCCATTCCTCCATGCAGATCTCCTCTAGAGCAGTGATGTTTTGGGGCTTTCGCTGGGCAACATGGACTTTCAACTCCCTCCAAATGGGGTTGAGATCTGGAGACTGGCTAGGCCACTCCAGGACCTTGAAATGCTTCTTACGAAGCCACTTCTTCATTGCCCGGGCGGTGTGTTTGGGATCATTGTCATGCTGAAAGACCCAGCCACGTTTCATCTTCAATGCCCTTGCTGATGGAAGGAGGTTTGCACTCAAAATCTCACGATACACGGCCCTATTCATTCTTTCATGTACACGGATCAGTCATCCTGTTCCCTTTGCAGAGAAACAGCACCAAATCATGATGTTGTCACCCCCATGCTTCACAGTAGGTTTGGTGTTATTTGGTTGCAACTCAGCATTCTCTCTCCTCCAAACACGACGAGTTGTGTTTCTACCAAACAGTTCTACTTTGGTTTCATCTGACCATATGACATTCTCCCAATCCTCTTCTGGATCATCCAAATGCTCACTAGCAAACCTCAGACGGGCCCGGACATGTACTGGCTTAAGCAGGGGAACACGTCTGGCACTGCAGGATCTGAGTCCCTGGCGGCGTAGTGTGTTACTAGATGGTAGCCTTTGTTACGTTGGTCCCAACTTTCTGCAGGTCATTCACTAGGTCCCCCGTGTGGTTCTGGGATTTTTGCTCACCGTTCTTGTGATCATTTTGACCCCACGGGGTGAGACCTTGCGTGGAGCCCCAGATCAAGGGAGATTATCAGTGGTCTTGTATGTCTTCCATTTTCTAATTATTGCTCCCACAGTTGATTTCTTCACACCAAGCTGCTTGCCTATTGCAGATTCAGTCTTCCCAGTCTGGCAATGGCGTCCCTAGGGGGAGACCAGAGGGGGCCCTGGCCCCCCCAACATTATGCTGTGCCCCACCATGTGCCCCCCCCCCCCCCCAAAAAAAACGTTTTTTTTTTTTTTTTTCGCTCGGGCTGCTGCTGGGGTAACATAGTCTCTCCTGAGAGGGAGAGCATTCCCAGTCAGCTCCTGCGGGGGATTCCTCCCCCCTCCCTCTGCTCGCTGACACTGCATAATGCGAGCGCTCACACAACCACAGCTGCCCGATCTGCTCCTTTCCCTGCATCCTCATTGGCACGGAGAAGAGCGAGTTGCAGGAAGGACTCCACGAGCACTGCGGGAGGGGGGGAGGGGGGCCCAAGCCTTCATCTCAGTTACTGAAAAAACAGACTGATTTCTCCTGTCCTTAGGACAGGAGAACCAGCCTGTAAATTCCAAGAATGGTGACTGCAAGCTGAGCCGAGTGTCAGTCTATGACACTGTTTCACAGCCCAGCGAGTCCAGCCACCCCCCTCACTCTCCTCACATACGAGCAGGGAGGAATACAGCTCCTCCTCCTCCTTCCAGTCCCGCCCACACTATCCCGGCGTGCTGTATCTGAAGAGAGGGGATGTGTGGGCACGAAATATGAAAATCAGCAGCATTCCTGGCTGTGTGTGAATGATGCCTGAGATTCTAGCCTGGACCGTGGGTAAGTGTGTGCACTGCAGACTGCAGTACACTGTAATCACTGAACTGCATTATCTCTATCCCTTCTCTCCCCCATCTGTCTCCCTCCCCCTCTCCTGTTCTTTCAAGACATTCACAATTTACTTTCACTTTCAGTTAGGCAGGTAATAGACGGTGCACATTTCTTTCCTGCATCCACAGATTGCAGGAAAGAAACTTGCATAATTTCCCCATCAACACAGACAGTGCTGACAGGGGAATATCCCTCCTGCCCAGCAATTGTATTCTCCCGACAAACAGTGATTATCACTAGTGGCTATAGCAATCACTAGTGATAATCATAAGAGAATCTGCTCATTAATGGTTCGAATCTCAGCCAGTTCCTGCTGAACCAGCTGAGATTTAAACTGTATATGGCTGGTCTTATCTCTTAGGCAGCCCATACATTGATCACTTTTTTTCATTCAACTATTAGGTTGAATGAAAGAAAAAGGAAATGATCCAATTCCCCCATCTACACATTATAGGTGGATGGGGGAATGTTCCCAGTGTGGACCAGCGCTGGAATAACCAGAGTTGCTGTCCTGTCCCGGCTATTCACAGCGCTGGTCTTTGTCTCCATGGTAGCGGCGGCAGCACATTGGAACCCAGTGCTGGTTACTTTATGGGGCTGATGTACAGGAGGGCCAGCACAATTTGTTGTTAGAGATGGGCTGGGCATGTTCAAAATTCCACATGCCAGAGCCTGCCAGGAAGCCCACACTGCACAGCGCTAATCACAGGCAATGAGACATTTCCCGGTCCGCAGCTCCACAGATCAGGAAATGTCTCACTGGCTGTGATTAGCACTGTGGAGTGTCGGCTTCCTGGCAGGATCGGGCATGTGGGATTTCAAACACACCCGAGCCCATCTCTATTGGTTGTAGACAGTTGAGCTCCCTGCAGGTTGCTTAGCAGCAGTGGAGCCTTCTCTGACATGCTGATCGTGATGCAATCCAGATGATGCTCCTAGTCAAATCCTAGTGTTAAATATCAGTGATTTTATTGATCAAAGCCCACACTTTACAGGTATAGAGCCCACATGGCTGCTGAACATACGGTTGATTATATATATATATATATGTGGTTGTACTCTTGATGCTAATAAATACTGTGTTTATTAGATCTGACTGGGAGCATCACTAGGATCACATCCCGATCAGCATGTCAACAGAGAAGGTTATACAGCATTACTGCTGCTAGGTGACCAGCTGGGGGCTCGGCTCTCTATAACCAATACTGCCAGCCTTCCCCTACATGCACGCATAATGACACCAGCACAAAGTCCTAATAGACTGCCGCCGGTGCCAAGGAGACAGATGCCAGACCAGCACTGTCAATAACAGGGACAGGACAGCTGGGGAACCCCACAGTGGCAGAGCACCAGGGTCCGGTGGCAAGACAACCTTTTCAACCCTGATAGTTCTCCCACTGCTTTGGACCCTTATATTTTCTTGGTGGGCTGGTGACATATATCTCTTGTTTTCTGCCACCCTGGTGGGGCCCCAGTATAGTAGGAAGGGAGCTCACTGCAGAACATGTGAAAGGGCCCATTGTGGGATCGTAGTAAAGGGCCCCAGGATAGAGATTATATATATATATATAATTGCATTTTATAGTTGGCCCCCCTACTTTTGTCCCTGTCCCCCCATGTGCCCCCCCTAAATATGAAAGCTGGAGACGCCACTGCAGCCTGGTGCAGGTCTACAATTTTGTTTCTGGTGTCCTTTGACAGCTCTTTGGTCTTCACCATAGTGGAGTTTGGAGTGTGACTGTTTGAGGTTGTGGACAGGTGTCTTTATACTGATAACAAGTTCAAACAGGTGCCATTAATGCAGATAATTGGAGGACAGAGGACCCTCTTAAAGAAGAAGATACAAGTCTGTGAGAGCCACAAATCTTGCTTGTTTGATATTGACCAAATACTTATTTTCCACCATAATTTGCAAATAAATTCTTTCCAAATCAGACAATGTGATTGTCTGGATTTGTTTCCACATTGACAATTACAGGCCTCTCTCATCTTTTTAAGTGGGAGAACTTGCCCAATTGGTGGCTGACTAAATACTTTTTTTCCCCACTGTATTATATACCTAAATTAAGTGGACAATCAGCTACTGTATTTGTTTGAAACCCATACCATGACTCAGTACTGTCTGTGCGCATTGGGGATATACAATGTCCATCAATTTGTCATAGACGATTATCTATTTTCACATACTTACTCCTTCTTTTGGCAGTGAATATTAGTTGATTTCGAATTTTTGACCAATGGATGGGGTTTCTAGAGCTTATGCATACATGTGTGGTGTGTGAGCGCAGCTGCGTCATTTTAGACAACGCTGTCCTTTTAATCACAATTGCAGTGGAGGTGATGGTGGAGTTTTTTAGGCCTAGTTTTTGTTATCTGCAGAGCAGGGAATAAGATCTATCACTTCCCTAAGTAAAAGCAGCACACACAGCAGTACAGTAAAACAATGGCTAGGCACACAGTTATGAAGAAATTTTTATTGGTTTTCTTTCAAAATGGTTGGGATTTTTTTGTTAATAGTGCAAAAAAGAAAAAATGCATTGGTGATCAAATGCCACCAAAAGAAAGCTCTATTTGTAGGGAAAAAAATATAGAAAATTGTATTTGGGTACAGCGTTGCATGATCGCACAATTGCCAGTAAAAATAATGTAGTGCCATATCGCAAAACGTGGCCTGGTCATAAAGGGGGTAAATCTTCCGAAGGTCAAGTGAATGTAGGTAGCACAAACATGTAAGCACTGATTTGTAAAGGGACTGTAATAATATCTCATGTTCAGTCTATGACAATCTCCTGAAGCATGCTGCCAGTCTCCAACAACTCCTACACTTAAGTGGGTCCAGTTTCTCAGCCAGTTAAATTTTTTTAATCACTTAGCCTGAGTTCACACTTATGCAGTACGGGACACCGCATGTGATTCGCACAGGAATTGTACCGCATTTTTGTGCAAGTCACATGCAATGTGTGGTGCAATTTGAGCCAATCATTTTGGATCAAATCGCACGGCATCCGCACCAAAATAGTGCAGGTTCCTTTTTTTTGCCACACCAGAATCGAATCACATTGATGTTTACACCTTTGCAATCTGATTCTGGAAATTGCACTGTGTTTTGCAAGCTCTTTCGGGGTGCCGTGAATTTAACATTGACACCTGAAGTTTCTAACTGCTAGTCTCAGGTGATTTGGAGTGAGATTTGGTGATGTCACTACTGTGCTGCACCCAGCTCTCTTTGGAGGAGGTTCTGACAAGAGGAAGCAAAGCCTTACCTCTATCAAGATGGCTGCCGCCTTCACACAGGGGCACAGTGCAGAATAGGGCACTGTAAGTCAATAATGGGGGAATATACTGGATTTGGCTCAGCGCTAAACAGAATCTGTGTGGCTCAACTCTAAAACGAAATAGGTTATAGCTGTTGCGCTTTTATCTGTTCAAATAATAAATGCATTTGGCCATATGCTATGCAAATCTAGCCCGGTTTCTTTTGGATTATTTTTTTTATAATTATTATACAAGATCTATATAGCACTAACAGATCTATATATTAAACAGCACTTTACAATATAAAGAGGAACAGTATAATTACAATACAGTTCAATACAAGAGGAATAGGGGGGCCCTATTCAAGAAGCCTACAATCTAAAGGGAGGGGCAGGTGGTTCAAAAGCTAATAGCTGCAGGGGATGATCTGATGGATGTGACTCAAGTACAGTTCTTAGGTGGAGGTGGGGAAAGCTTCCCTGAATAAATTTGTTTTTAAGAAATCGCCTAAAGGTGGACAGGGTAGGAGCTGACCAGACCTACTGAGGTAGGGAGTTCCAGAGGATGGGAGAGGTTCTGTAAAAGTCCTGGAGACTAGCGCAGAAAGAGGGTAACAAGGGAACTAGAGAGCTATATGTCTTGGGAGGAGCGGAGAGGACGATTTGGGCGAAATCTGCAGATAAGGTTGGTGATGTAGCTGGGGGCGATGTTGTGGATGGCCTTGTATGTTGTGGTTAGTATTTTGATTTTATACAGAGGGGTAGTGGAAGCTAGTAGAGAGACATGCAGGGAGGGGAAGCAGTCACAGATCGGCTAGTTAGGTGCATTATTCTAGCAGCAGCATTCATAATAGATTGAAGGGGGGATAGCCTGTGTAAAGGTACTGTAAGCCAGTGAGGAGAGAGTTGCAGTAGTCAAGGTAAGATATAATCAAGGAGTGAATAAGTTGTTTTGTGGTGTCCTTAGTCAGGAATGGGTGAATACTGGTGTAGCGGTACCCTCACTCTCCCTCTTGACTATTGTGAATGGCTTGCGTCTAGGGGTACCTGGGAGAGGAGAGTGCAGTGACACTACGCCAAGCTCTTCCCTCATGTGTATAAGAGGGTTGAGCAAAGTTATTTGAATTACCTCCGGGTCTGTCCACTGCATACAAAGCCTCAGTTGTTCCATGGAAATGTGTCTGCCAATAATAGAGTCCCACACCAATCGAAAGCCCAACACTCCTTTATTTCTCATACAGTACGGTGAACACACTCAGTTGAACTTTCAAGAACAGACGAACATGGGGGTGTGGGAACGAGTAGGCCCAGGCACAATTAAGCTCTCCTATTCATTTTTAGCGAATAGGCCTGGCGCACGGTCCCTGCCACCGACCGTGAGGTTGGTCTCTGCCACAGACCGGATGAACTGTTGAGGCCCCTGCCACAGGCCTAATAGCAGGCCCCTGCCACTGACCTGATTGAAATAGTTGGACCGCTTCCACCGGTCATTGAACGTGGACTGAACTTCCTCTTTGAATTTGGCCCCTGTTCGGGAAAGATATCCCTCCGGGCGGTCTCCAGAGGTACACCCGGCACTGGCAATCTGCTGCACCAGGTCTTCGGGCGAGTCCCTCCTCCGGTCCCATACGCCTCTGGATTCGGGTGCCCCTCTCCCGGGGCCCCCTAGGACAATCCCTCCCTCGCGGGACCCAGCGGAAGGTACTGGGCCCCAGGCCTCTGGGTGAGTACCTCACCCCAGACTGAAGGTGTCTGGGGTGGAACACAAACTCCCAGTGTCCAGGCCTAGGCCGCCTGGACACCGACCGCAACCACAGCCCTCAGGCTGAAGGTGCCCGGGACTCCAACCTCGTGGCGAAGATGTCCGCCCCCTTTATACCCTCTCTCAGGATGCACGACGGGTTCCCCGCCCCGCCGTACAACCGCTGCGAGAGGTCATAAAGGGTACGGCACTGCAGCGATGGTTCAACCCCGGCCCAAAGCGACAGCGCCACCTGCTGGGCCGCAGGGAACTATGCATCACTGGTGTCCTCACCAGTTTAAAAAGTACATACCCCCTACACTCTCCCCCCTGTTATTTGACACTGGTCCCCAGTGTCTGGAGCAAACCATGCCCAAAAAAGGGCCATCATAGCCTGATCCAAAGACCGACTAACAAATTTCAAAAATATAAAAATATTTATTTTTGAAAGCTAACCAACAGTTGTGCCTGAACCTGAAAGGGAAGGGAAGGAAACAAACAACACATAACCACATTATCAGAATCACATATTCACAACAACATTCCCTTACACCCATCCTGACTAAGACCCACCCCATCCTCAGTGGTCTTGATGAGATGTTCTCCTGCAGAGGGGAAAAGAACGTTAACACACATATCCCTGACACATATGTTTGTGTAAGAATGAAAGAGCCTCTCCGTAGAGAAACTCTTTCCTTCTCTAAAGCCCTGTACACACGATCGGATAACCTATGGATTTTCGTCCGATGGATTTGACCATCGGAAATCCGATGAAACTGTTTTTCATCAGTCTTGGCCACATACCATCAGTTAAAAAACCGACGGCAAGAAAACGACGGCACGTACAAAACGTACAACGCGCTATAAAAGGGCCGAACAAATCGAATGGCGCCACCCCTTGGGCTGCTTTTGCTGATTTCGTGTTACCGCGTGTTAGTAAAAGTTTGGTGAGAGCGGATTCGCGCTTTTCAGTCTCCGTGCTTTGCAGATCGTTTCCTGGTGTTCAGTTTGTGCTTGTGGGTTTGTATTTGTGATTCAGTGCGTGCAGTCAGGTCGTTACTGCCTTGCAGTGCCTTCTTGGCCATTCGTTTACTGTTTTTCAGGTCGTTCTTCTCAGGCCTTGCTGTTCCACGGTGCGTTTTGTTTGAGTGCGTCCTGACCAGCCGACCGGTTTAAAACCATGTTTGAAGTGCGTTCTCGTTCTCGAGCTCGTGCTGGCTTTGGGCTTGGTGTTGCAGTTAACACTGTAACCCGAGTTCAGTCTGTGAACAGGGTGAGGAGGAGTTCATGGACTAAGAATTGGTTGCTCCAGCGGGACCAATTCTCTCATATGCCTCTGCTGCGGGAAATCCATGAGAATAATCCTGATAATTTCAGGAATTATCTTAGGATGACAGACCCCGTATTTCACCGTCTGTTGGATTTGCTGTCCCCCTATATCACGAGGCAGGACACTGTGATGCGCCAGGCCATCACTGCCGAGCAGAGGCTTATTGCCACGTTGAGATACCTGGCGACTGGGAGAAGATTGCAGGACCTCAAGTTCTCAACAGGCATCTCCCCCCAGGCTCTCGGGATCATTATCCCTGAGACGTGTTCGGCCATCATTCAGGTCCTGCAGAAGGACTATATGAAGGTAATTTTGCTCCTTTAACCTCATATTATATGTTTTGATTGTTTTAGAATCTTCTTTTTTTTTCCTCCTAACCCAAATTTGCCTGTTTGTAATATCCTGGTAATGTCCCCATTTTCCCCATGCATTTTTTTACCTGTAAAGGCCTTTTTGGGCCCTACATGCCTATTTCCCTTCACTAACCTCTCCAGCATGCTATCGTGGGCGCAAACCCAGCTAGCCTTCTATTTTCCTTTTCCTTTTTTTGGGGTCATTGTCCGCGTAGTTTGACAACCCTCCCCCCCCCCCCCCCCCCAAAGATGTTAAAAAAAAATTAGTTCTCAATCAAGCTCAGCAGAGTGGTAGAGGCTTTTTTTGGGATCCCCCACAATCACCTTAGGCCCCCCCCCTTAGATTATTTTAGAATGTCCACTCAGCGGGGGTGAGGCATCTGCTAAGTGGGCCTTTGTTTATTGGTAGGAAAAACTCCCTTAAATAATAATGTTAGAATGATGTTGGTCAACACTGTTTTTGTGTGTAATCTGCTTGCACTGTAAACATAAACCGTACTAATGTCTTATTTTTGTTTGACTCCACAGTTCCCTAGCACACCACAGGAATGGCTGACTGTGGCCTCCCAATTTGCCCAGCGGTGGGATTTCCCCAACTGCGGAGGGGCAATTGATGGGAAGCATGTCCACATAGTGCAGCCACCCTGTTCGGGGTCATACTATTTTAACTATAAAGGTTTTAATAGCATAGTGTTAATGGCGGTGGTGTCGGCACGGTACGAGTTCCTGTATGTGGACGTGGGGAAGAACGGCCAGATGTCCGATGGCGGAGTATTCGCAGAGACGGAGTTCGCTCACCGTCTGCAGGCTGGGGGTCTTGCACTGCCTCCAGATGCAGAGAACGTGGAAGGGCTACCGTTCGTTTTCATTGCGGATGAAGCTTTTGGACTAGGCCCACACCTCATTGCGGCCGTTTCCCCAACGCACCCTCACCCCGGAGAGGAGGGTTTTTAATTACCGGCTGGCCCGAGCCCAGAGAGTTGTGGAGAATGCCTTCGGGATAATGGCCAGCCGGTTCCGCCTGTTCCAGACAGCTATAAATTTGGCGGATTATAAACTCAACAACATTGTCTACTGCTGCTGCTTGTTGCACAATTTTTTAAGGAAATTCTCCACAAATTATGTGTCATCAGTTGAGCCTGAGGCCGGTCCCTCTGAACTGATAAATCTGACCGGCCTCAGCACTGCCCGTACTGGCTTGGCCCCCCAAAGTGCCCGTGAAGTACGTCAGAAATACGTAGAGTACTTCACGGGTAGGGGGGCCATCGCAATGCCAGACCACATCTGACTTTTTCTTTTACCATTTTAAAATAAACAAAAATATTTGATTTACTACAAACTTGTGTTGTCATTCTTGTATTTGGGGTTTGTGTCTCCCAGGTTCTAGTAGTGCCAAGTGTATTTCTCCTTAGTAAATAGCCTCCAATCTCAGAGGTAAAAACACTCATTTTGCATCTTCAGAACTGCTATTGAGCATAGAAAGAACAAGGCACACCTTTTTTTGACTTCCCAAATGTTTTTATTGATTGCACCACAGTTTTGTTTTTTTTTCAAAATATTTTTTTTGGGGTTTTTGTGCGGCTTTTTTAGCAGAAACATGCATGGGTCAAAAGCCACATTTTTTTTTAAGAAAAAGTAATAAAATAACACAGTGAAAAATACAAACAGGAGATGGGGTGATGTTAGCCCTGATCCATCCCAAATGTGAAGAACCACACTTTCTTTTTGGGGCTCAAATGGGTATCTTCAACATGATCCCATGGCTAGGGTAAACATGTGCTATCTGCCATCATGGGGGATCAATGGACGTGCTTTGGGGGTGAAAACCCTTCCTCTCCCCTACTTGAGGAGGGAGGAAGAGGTTGCACCCCCAAAACAGGGACATACAGTAGATATCCTGTGACGGCAGATAGCACATGTTGAGTCTTCAGTGTGTGCATCCTCACATTTGGTGGAAATCCCATAGAAAAATTCCGACACATAAAAAAACACACAAAAAGGGGGGGGGGGGTTCACACTATTCTCCCCAAAATATCTATCATGTTTTTATATTTTTGCTCAATCACAATCATTCTCTTTTTCATAATGTCCATTTCGCTACTGCATTCCATGATTTCCTGAATTATTATTTTGGCGCTGGCACTCGAGAATGGAGGATTTGGACTTCCTGACACACCCCCACGTTCAGTCCCTAAAAAGAAACAAATATTTTAAAACTATGCAGGCCTACATCAGGATTTACCTTGAAGTTGTGGTGACAGACACTGACCTGTTGTGCTGATAAGCTCCACCTCTCCTTCCTCCACCTCCCCTTCCTCCACCTCCACTTTCTCCCCCTCCGCTTCCTGAACCTGCTGAACTTGGTCTGCTTTGGGATCTTCGGGGAGTTTCTGTGTTGTTGGGTTCCTCGTCTCATGAGCATGGTGTCCTCCCACTCTCCTCTCCCCTATGGGAATAGCAAAAAAAATGTAGCCTTTAGCACACAGACTTTTTAGGCCTGAAAATGGATTCTCAAAGTTTTAAAGTGGGGTCCAATTGATATTTGGCCCTGAGTTTCAAGATGAACATATGAGATCTTGCAAACTCAACAAAGCAACATGTTATTTTGGAGGACACTCACAAATACACTTGGATAACCACCAAGGTATCCTCTGGACCACCTGTGTGTGACACCGTTAAGAAATTTGGTCATGTGGCCCAGAGTATAGTATCTTGATGAAGAACAAAAAAGAGTACACAATTGCTGGAGTGTCATCTCCTTTACCCAGAATACAGTTTATCCTTTCATTCACATTCTACATTTACAACACATCATCTAGCCAACAATGTGTAGATAAACATTGTTGAAGTAAAATGAGGCATGCCCACATGTAGTTTACGTGGATATGTGCCAAACATGTTTGGGGGAAGAGCAGCAATTATTTTTACAACACATTTAGCAAATAAGTGGACTCTCCACTTAACATAAAAGTTGAGTTTTTAAAATGTGAAACCATTCAAGCCAAGCACATGTTGCAAAACATGGAAGAATACATATTACAATGTGAAAGAACACAGTAAAATATACTTACTTTTTTCAATGCTTATTTTAAGCTTCCTATACTGCTCCGGCTCCCTGAGCTTGAGGTCAGACCACCTTTTACGGAGTTGTTCCTTGGATCTCCTGACCCCATATTTTTTATAGAGAGTCTTCGCCACTTTGTCCATAATTTGTGACTTCCGGAGATTAGGGGTGTCGTATGGGCCATGCTTGCCGTCGTAATCCTTCCTCCGCAGAATGTCCACCATCTCCGCCATCTCAGAAAAAGACATATTAGTCGCCTTGTATCTTTTTTTACAGGATCGGGACGTTTCCGCCTCCGGGCTTTCCTCGTCGGTAATTTCTAATAAAGAAGCCACCTGTGTCTGCGACATGTCGCCGTCTCACACTGTGCGCCGATCTTTAAGGGGCGGGGAAATGCTGAAAAAGTCCGTCATGGGCGGGCGACGAGGGCGGAGTTACATGCATGTGCAGGGTATAAAAAGGGGAAAGAAGTTATTAGGGATGCACGGAGTAAGGACGACCGGAAGTGAACCAACGAAGTGAACTAAGGTAAGAAGGGAACTCGGGCCTGCAGTGGCCTATAATGGTTCATGATTGTAAAGGGCAATATTGTGATAAGTTGAGGAGAATCAATTCTGATCCTTTTCTTTTTTTTACTTTTTTTTTACTTGATCATCCAAAAAGATGCATAAACTACGAGAGCCGGAGGTGTTGCTGACTTTTATTGAAAAATATAAGGAACAGCGCAACCTGTGGGAACTGAAACACCCTGCGTACCACAAAAGTGATGTACGTCGGGCAACTATTACCAAATTAGCAGAGGATATGAAGCCATGGATCCCAGATGCAGACTACACTATGATCAATAATAAAATCAACAACCTGCGTAATTCGTATAAAAAAAAATACAAGGAAGTGCGCCAGTCAAAGAGATCAGGAGCAGCAGCCGACGATGTAGTAAAGCCCAAGCTGTGGTACTACAGACATCTTCAAATTCTGGATGACCAGATCGAGGCCAGGGAATCTATTTCCAGCCTTCCCTCAACCCTTCCTTCCACCCTTCCCTCCAGCATTCCTTCCACCCTTCCCTCCACCCCTGCAGAGGCGGAGGAGGAGCCTCCTGAGCTAGAAGAGCCAGATCTTCGCATCTTCAGCCAGGTATAGTATTTTTGATCATAATTATTGTCCACTAAGTAATATTTTGTTGAACTGTTTGGATTAGCCATAAATGATATCATCCCCCCCCAAAAAAAAAAAAAAAAAAACAGTAATGAGATCAAAATTGTGTGTGATAGATTCCCCAAATAATACAATTTTTCATTTAATTTTAAAAACAGGATGAGGCAAGCCAGGAGGAAGAGGGTCAGGAGTGTGGCAGGCAGGAGGAGGCAGGGCCAAGTGGGACTCAGCAGGTCCCCAGGCCTAGTGGCAGCACCGTCTCCCAAGTGGCTCCCCTCCACGTCAGACCGCCAAAAAAACGGCGGATGACACAAGTGGAGGAGGCGTCACTAAAGATGATTCAGGAGGCTGCTGCCATTATGAGGGCCCCCCTCAACCCTACGGAGGACTTTAGCACCTATCTGGCGGATAAGTTGCTCAGAATGGAGGCGGGACAACGGGCCCTTTGTGAGCACCTCATATATATGGCCGTACACATGGGGGCGAGGGGGCTGCTGACTGAGGCCACCCATATCTCGCAGCAGGCCAATCCCTCTCCTCCTTCTCCTCCTCCTCCTGCCACATCACCACCCACAGTGGCCCAGCCTGCAAGGGTGCGTGGACGGGGCCGTGGAGAGAACGCTGCAGAGAGGCGTGGAAGGAAGGCTACAGGGAAGAGCAGGAGGTGATTCCCTGGCCTCGAGCTGCTCATCCAGAAATTGAAGGTTGATGGAGTACCACAGCTTGGGATGATGTATGTCTTTGGCTGCTGCTCCTGATTTCATGCTGTTGTTGATTTTATTATTGATCATAGTCAGGTCTGCATTTGGGATCTAATGACTTCATATTCTCTGCTAATTTCTGAATAGTTGCCCTTCGGTTTTTGTTTGTTTTTTTTCCAAAATAAAGGGAAATTTGATTTCAGCCAACATACATGCCTGATGTGTTTTTTTTTGAAGTAGCAATAAGATTTTATAAATACAATGTGTAATTAATAACAAGGGACACCAACCTCCATGAGTAAAAAATAAAAAAAATATGTTCTGAGAAATTGACACACCAAAAAATGCACCACAAATTTTAATACAAAAACCAAAAAAAAGGTGTAATTTGTGAGGTCGACCTTGAAGAATTAAACTAATTATTCCTAAGATCACAAGAAAGAAGAAAGACATACGTTTCTCAGAACTCATGAGAAAGATCTGCTGCCAAAATGACATTTTAAAGACCGTTCTAAAGCAAAAAAACATGCGCTGCATTAAACGAAGCAATAACTTGCAGAATGACGAATGTGCTCTCTCCATTAGGAACGCTAGTTTTACCAGAACGAGCGCTCCCGTCTCCTAATTCAGTCTGAGCATGCGTGGGTTTTTTAACCGATGGACTTGCCCATAGATGATCGGAAATTCCCATCGGTTTTTTATCCATCGGAAAATTTTAAAACAAGTTCTATTTTTTCCAACCGATGGAAAAAAGACCGATGGGTACCATACACGATCGGTTGGTCTGATGAAAACCATCCATCGGACGGTTTTCATCAGTCAAACCGATCGTGTGTACGGGGCTTAAGTGTGTGAGTGAACAGTGAATATCGATGCGCAACACTGCCACCTGGTGACAGTGTCACGGTAACTGCAGCGGTTGAAGATCTTCTTCTCTTTTTGAACTTTCCAACTACCCCAAAGTCCATGATCACTTTGCGGGATGGAAGAATGAAGAACAAACAACGGCAACAGTCCTTCAATTCCTCCAGAGAGCACAAACACCCATAACACGGGTATAGTCACTGGGTTTTCCTGGGAAACAACCCCGGAAAGTTCAGCAGCAACAAACACTAGGCAAGGAGTCTTTTCTCCTACAAGTAGAACCTGGGATGCGGCAAGACAAGGGGCTTGAAATGCTTATCCACAGTCTCTATGTGATATTGAACATCCTCCCCTTCTTTCCGTCAAATCAACACTTTGTCAGCATGGATGCGCCGACCCAACATCCACTCTGCTTTACAGTCCTTGAACCGCTGAGAGGCTTTGCGGGAACACGCTAGGTACCTGCGGGCATGTGGGACCTGAAGGTGCGTCCACACAAATTCGTTGTACCAGCGGTCCCGGCAGACTTCCACTTCATACAGAAGCTCTTTGGGTAAGTACGGGTACTCCCACCCGTACTCGGTAGCAACTTTTTGGCCGTAAAGACGCTGAAGTCTCGCCAGTGGAGGCATAGTGGCCCGGTCTCCCTCACCCGGTTGGACGATGGCGTCTGAATAGCGAGGTGCCTTGACCACCTCCACTCTAGGCATAGGCGGCCGCAATAACAGTCTCTTTTCCCCGGTGCCAGATCCAGGAGGCACCGGAGGTAGAAGGGCAGACTGGGGACGGGATCCCTCCTCAGGCGCTGGTGCCTCCACCCAGGGTGCACTATCCCCTGTAGACATGGGTGGATCCCTGACTCTGCGGGACGAGGAGAGAGGCATCTTGTCCCAGCCCTTCTTAGCAAAAAGTTCATCTATGATGACATCGTCTCCCGGATCGGAGAGCAATTCTAGGTCGGAGGTGTCACACTCCTCCTCGGGCAAGTAGCCTGTAGTGGAGGCTGAATTGCTACCTCCCGCGGGCACACAGGGCCGTGACTCCCCGACACCTCCGTCCCAACACCAAGTCCCTTCGTCCGGCTTACATCGGTCCAAAGTTGAGAAGGGATGTCCAGGGCTCTTCCTACTGGATCCATCCGGGGCGGACGTAGGCAAGCAGGGTGATCCACCGCGACCGCTGGACGGGGCAACCAAGGCGGTCTTCCTCTTTGGCGGTGGATGCTGGGAAGCAGTGGCGACCGAGTCAGCATCCTCGGATTTCTCCCGTACCTCAGTTATTGCAACCTCCCCTGTGGTCGCTGCAGTGCACACAGGGATGGCTGTAAAAGCAGTGATTCCTCCTTCATGAGTGGTGTGGCCCGTAGTGCGGTTGAGGTGGATGGTTCTGGGTTTCTCAATGGTTGGTTCCACCTCAAATAAGAACTCTCCACAGGCCTCGCAGCGTCCAAATGGCTTTAGCTGACACACCAGTCCCGAACATCCGGGACAAATCAAACCCAGGGCCTCAACATCCATGCATGAGTACAAGGCGAATCGTCCCCGGGGCTTTAGCCGAATCCCCGTATCCGTTATTGGAGCAGCGGTAGTCAGACTCGTGGTAGTGGGATGAATAGGAATCCACGATGCGTTAGTGAACATGGCGACTCTCTGCTGATCCATTGCGCACTGCCTTGTTGGCGCCAAAGTCCCCACGTGTAATCCTTCACACGATTGGACTCCTCCCTTCTTGTACTCCAGTTCACAGGCTTTCTCCTTCCCTGGGTCACGCCCACGAACTGAGCAGGGAGGGTGCGCCTGATGGCGCCGTGGCCAACAACATGGCCGACCTACTCAGAACTCTTTCGGGCAGACAATTTCAAATTCCAACAACTCCAGCTCCATTGTAGCACGAACACATCCCGGACCAGAGCCCCCACGTGTAGCGATACCCTCACTCTCCCTCTTGACTATTGTGAATGGCTTGCGTCTAGGGGTACCTGGGAGAGGAGAGTGCAGGGACACTACGCCAAGCTCTTCCCTCGTGTGTATAAGAGGGTTGAGCACAGTTATTTGAATTACCTCCGGGTCTGTCCACTGCATACGAAGCCTCAGTTGTTCCATGGAAACGTGTTTGCCAATAATAGAGTCCCACACCAATCGAAAGTCCAACACTCCTTTATTTCTCATACAGTACGGTGAACACACTCAGTTGAACTTTCAAGAACAGACGAACATGGGGGTGTGGGAACGAGTAGGCCCAGGCACAACTAAGCTCTCCTATTCCTTTTTAGCGAATAGGCCTGGCGCACGGTCCCTGCCACCGACCGTGAGATTGGTCTCTGCCACAGACCGGATGAACTGTTGAGGCCCCTTCCACAGGCCTAATAGCAGGCCCCTGCCACTGACCTGATTGAAATAGTTGGACCGCTGCCCCCGGTTATTGAACGTGGACTGAACTTCCTCTTTGAATTTGGCCCCTGTTCGGGAAAGATATCCCTCCGGGCGGTCTCCAGGGGTACACCCGGCACTGGCAATCTGCTGCACCAGGTCTTCGGGTGAGTCCCTCCTCCAGACCCTTACACCTCTGGATTCGGGTGCCCCTCTCCCGGGGCCCCCTAGGATGATCCCTCCCTCGCGGGACCCAGCGGAAGGTACTGGGCCCCAGGCCTCCGGGTGAGTACCTCACCCCAGACTGAAGGTGTCTGGGGTGGAACACGAACTCCCAGTGTCCAGGCCTAGGCTGCCTGGACACCGACCGCAACCACAGCCCTCAGGCTGAAGGTGCCCGGGAGTCCAACCTCGTGGTGAAGATGTTCGCCCCCTTTATACCCTCTCCCAGGATGCACGACGGGTTCCCCGCCCCGCCGTACATCCGCTGCGAGAGGTCACAAAGGGTACAGCACTGCAGCGATGGTTCAACCCCAGCCCAAAGCGACAGCTGCCACCTGCTGGGACACAGGGAACTATGCATCACTGATATCCTCACCAGTTTAAAAAGTACATACCCGCTACACTGGAAATGCTGCGGAGGTTAAGGCGGCAGGATTTAGCCAGTGATGGGATGTGGGGGCTGAAGGAGAGGACAGAGTCTGGGATTACACCCAGCACCCTGGGGAGGGACCAATGGTTGTGCCTTGGGTGGGTAACCTTGTCGCAACCCTTGAACCAGACTTATTGTAAAATCGAGATCGATCCAAAGCCGGGACTGTCTGAGTAACGTTAGCTGACAGCAGGCTTTAGCTGCTGAAAACGGGTCACAGGAGTGCAGAATGAACTGTAATCCAGAGAGAAGTATAGCCAAAACAGCTTTGCCCATACTTCTCCTTAAAAACTGAAAACAACTTTTAAAATGACTTTAACATGTAAAAGCTCATATGATAATTTAGTGATTGGGATTTATGCCTTGTACACACAATCGTTTTTTCCGATGAAAAAAGTCAGATGGACTTTTTTCATCAGAAAAAACGATCGTGTGTGGGCCCCATCGGACTTTTTTCCATCGGTGTAAAAAAATGTAACCTGTTTTAAATTTTTCTGATGGAAAAAAAAAACGATAGGAAATTCTGATCATCTGTGCGGAACTCCAACGGAGAAAAAACCCACGCATCCTCAGAATCAAGTCGACGCATGCTCAGAAGCATTGAACTTAATTTTTCTCGGGTCGTCGGAGTGTTTTACGTCACCGCGTTTTGGACGGTCGGAATTTTGTGTATGCAAGACTGATGGAAGTCAGCTTCATCGGAATTCCAACGGAAGATTCCATCAGATTTTATTCCATCAGAAATCCGATCGTGTGTACAGGGCATAACTTTCTGAATATATGAAAAGCAGTTTGTTTTTGTTTTTTGTTTTTTTGTTTTTGGAGAGGCAGTCAAGTTTGGTTTACTATGCAGTTTATTACCAAAATAGAGAATATGGAAGAGAATTTTGCTTTTATAACTTTATGCTTTTGCAATAAAATGGGTGTAATCCTACTACATGGTGATAACATTTCACTTTATATAACTCTGTTCGCTTTGTCAATTATTTCCCACACAAGGGTACTGAGTCACAGACATTTTACCATTGTTTTGTAGGTCGAAGCGCACTCTTTAGAATGTATTTTTAGCCTGTGATATTACAGAACATGCACAACATTTTTCTAAAACTAAGACCTGCTGGTGATTAGGCAGGAGCTGAGCACAACAAGAATCTAATTTCCCCAACACTTAAATGCATTCTGCCTTGTTCTGATGCAGCTAGAACTACTTGTAAAGTTGGCTTAATGGACGCGCTGTGACTCATTTATCTGAGTTTTGACTTCATTTGTAGTAAGAGTACTTCAAAAAACATATCCAGGGCTGGGGTGATTTTTCAGTTGTTTTTCAGTTTGCACAGATGCTTTATTTTCTTTGTGAGTCCCAGAACTAATAAAAATGGTTGGACAAATAAGGCAGAATATAAGGCCTCATGGATTCAAAGTATCTAAAAAGAAAGTGTCTGTTTTTCTCAGGCTTGGGAAAGGTAATTTGGGTTGAGGCCTGTGGGGCTAATGTTTTGCAGGGAAGCCAACTTCCTTGTGCTACATTATTATATTTCTATTCTAAGCCTTTTAGGATGAAAAATAAATAAATTAGGATTTCATAACTTTAAAGTAATCGTAAAGGCATATTTTTTAAAAAGAACAAGCATGTTACACTTACCTGCTCCGTGCAATGGTTTTGTACAGAGCAGCCCCTAAACTCCTCTTCTAGGGTCCCCCGCTGGCATTCCTGGCCCCTCCCTCCTGCCAAGTGTCCCCACAGCAAGCAGCTTATGGGTTATGGGGGCACCTGAGCCAGTGGGGGACAGATGCAGCATCAGATCGATGCTGCATCCACCTAGGTGAGTAGAAGTTTTTTTTTTTTGTAAACCTCACACTTCTCTTTTAAATCCACAGCTACCATTAGGCCCAATTAAACTTATATATTCCAGGTGCATAAAAAAAGGAATCAAAATCTTACAGTTCACTTTCTTTAGAAAGCAGCCACATCCTCAGTAGAAAAGCCTGTCCCCTGCCAACATTTTGTAGAGGGAACTTTTATCACTGTGTGGATGAAGATGTGTTGTTTTCTTTATGTATAGCATGAGGAGAAAGTTTGGGACTTTATATGAAGTATGTGGCCAAATTGGCAACATGAGCATGAAGTAGCTGGCGGATAGAAAGTGGAAATTAACCTCATAACGTTGTGTCATATCATATATACAATAGCATAACATATACACATTATGTAAAATTGTAATTGAATTTATTGAATATACATCACATAATAACATGGTAGCATAATAGCATGTAAATTAATGACATTGACACATTACTAATAAAACCCCAAACTATAAAATCTATGCACACATGAGGGTAACAAAACCATGGCATATTAGTATAGGCCAGTGTAGCATTTTTACACTTTCTTTGTGAAATGGTAGGGGTACAATGTACCCCATTACCAATTCACATGGGGGGGTGGGATCTGGGGGTCCCCTTTGTTAAAGGGGTCTTCCAGATTCCGATAAGCCCCCGCTCGCAGACCTCCACAACCACCGGGCAAGGGTTGTGGGGATGAGGCCCTTGTCCCCATCAACATGGGGACATCCTCCCCATGTTGAGGGCATGTGGCCTGGTACGGTTCAGGAGGGAAGGGGGCGCTCTCTCGTCCCCCCCTCTTTTCCTGCGGCCTGCCAGGTTGCCTGCTCGGATAAAGGGTCTGGTCTGGATTTTTGGGGGTACTCCACGCAATTTTTTTTTTTATTTGGGGTGGAGTTCCCCTTAAAATCCATACCAGACCTGAAGGGCCTGGTATGGATATTTGGGGGGAACCGCACGCATTTTTTTTTTAAATTTGCAGCAGGGTTTCCCTTAATATCCATACCAGACCTGAAGGGCCTGGTAATTGAATTTGGGGAAACCCCCACGCTTTTTTTTTTTATCAATTACTTTTCTATGTATTGCCGGGAGCCAACAATTCATTATAGCCGCGAGTGAGTTTTAAATGACTTTTTTTTCCTTCAGAAATGACACTTTGTGCAGGGACAGTTCTAAGCATGGGAAACAAGCGCGACTTTACATGCATATTGCCGAACACCGGACCCGAACCCGAACATACAGTCAATTGTTCGCATTTGGGTCCGGGACCCAAAAATCCAAAAGTTCGGTACGGACCCGAACTTTACAGTTCGGGTCCGCTCAACCCTACACTACGTTACACTACATAATAGTCACAAATTGTGAGTACATCTGTCCTGTAATGTATACAGCTATATACACCCACCTTCTTCCTTCCTGTATATAGAGACCATCCTCCATCATCACTGACTGCAGATATACATCATTATTATTTATTTATTTTATTTCAGGTACTTATATAGCGCCGTCAATTTACGCAGCGTTTTACATATACATTGTACAGTCACATTAGTCCCTACCCTCAAGGAGCTTACAACCTAAGGTCCCTAACACACATTCATACACATACTAGGGCCAATTTAGACAGGATCCAATTAACCTACCAGCATGTCCTGTTACTGTATACATAGCTGTATACAGGACAGATGATGTATATCTGCAGTCAGTGATGATGGAGGAAGGTCTCTATATACAGGAAGGAAGATGGGTGTATATAGCTAGCTGTATACAGGACAGATGATGTATACCTGCATACCCTGAGCTGTATACCCTGATCTGTGAGGCTGAGCTGTATACCCTGATCTGTGAGGCTAGGGCTGTATACACTGTCCTGTGAGGCTTGGGCTGTATACACTGTCCTGTGAGGCTAGGGCTGTATACACTGTCCTGTGAGGCTAGGGCTGTATACACTGTCCTGTGAGGCTAGGGCTGTATACACTGTCCTGTGAGGCTAGGGCTGTATACACTGTCCTGTGAGGCTAGGGCTGTATACACTGTCCTGTGAGGCTAGGGCTGTATACACTGTCCTGTGAGGCTAGGGCTGTATACTTCTGACACTATGGGTGGAATACAGGGGACGGAGTGGGTGGATTCTATAAGGGGTGGGGCTTATGGGAAGTGGGAGGGTTCAAAAAGGAAGGGCGGGGTCTTGCGCCCCCCCCCCATCCTAAAACTTCACCAGCCACCACTGGTTGGACTGCCCTGCTATTGGTACTATTATTGGCACTGTGATTTGCCTACCTCACATTGCCAGGGTATTTACTTCTGTTACTGCTATTGCTGTGCTGATGTTATTCACCTTTGTTTGCATTCTGGCAGGGCCGTTTCACAGGCAGCCTAGGGAACAAACATCATCTACTTTGTCACACTTGTAATTGTTGTAGTATATATCATATTTAGGTAATTTTGCTTTTGTTGAAACTGTTTATTGAGCCTTTCTCTTATAGGTCCTACTGCTGCTTATTTTTCAATTTTTGGTGTACTATTGACTTCTCCGTTCCAGGTAGAGGCAGCAAACCACTTCAAAGTTCAGAAGAACCCAAAAATTGCGCAGCTTCTTAGGAAGTCAGTGCTGTGTGTATGTATATGTAGCACACGGACCCTTTTTCCCACCTTTGGCTCACTTGCAGGAAAACGGCACACCGTCCTATATGCTTACCCTCCTGTTTGAAGAGGTTGAGCGGTGTCATGTATTTGGGTCCCACAGCTAGGTTCTCCCGTCAGTTGGTTCTCATCTCCTAGGACATAGGGACAAGTCTCTGTTTTCCCCCCAAGTAATTCCAATGTCCACACCAGACACCACTCTAAACTCCAACGTTGAGTTTATTTTCTTCAATGCTCAGCAGATAGGAAAGGGTGAATAAGAGACAGGACAGCAAGGTTTTGGGAGGTAGGTCCAGGCACAAGTAGATTCTACAATCACCTCTCTATCCCAGAGTAGGTTTAGCTCACCCGGATAGTCCCCTGTAAGAGCGGATCCTAGCAGCCGGAATTATGCGCGAACGTTCACTTTAGGTCCTTTCCCTAGATACGATCGGGAGACCCTCTGCTACAGAATCTATCACGTCCCGAACTTCTCAGCTTTTGCAATACAAGGACAGGTGCCAGCAACAGTACATTACTAGGCCCTTGGTGGATAGATGAATCCCTCCAGAAAGTTACCGGGCCGCATCCTTCACCGTGAACTCTCACCGGTCCTTCAGAAAGGTCCTCCCCTGGCCTCCTCTTCTTAGAAGCGGGCTCCCTCGCAAGGGACACCCTGGGATTCCTCTTCCCAGTAGTGGGCTCCAGCTAAAGGTGCTGGGCCCAGTGCTGAAGTTGCAGCCCCAGGGCTAAAGGTGCCTGGGACTGATGCGCACGTGGCCCCATGGCCTGGAGGGCCAGGCGCCACGCACCTGGACTCCAACTCCTCTCACGAACTCCAGAGTGCGACCCCTCCCAGGCGGCGTCTGCCCCTTATGTATCCTCTCCCAGCATGCACCACAGGCCAACCACGCCCCCTGTACCGCTGCCGAGAGAGGACACCCTAAGGCATAGCACTATTACTGATGGTTCAACCCTGACCTGTTTGACAGTGCCACCTACAGGCCACAGGGAACTGCACACCAGTATACCACCTGGAGAAATAAAATAGCACAACCTATCAATGAGAACGGTCTGAGCCTAACTACTAACTCAGACCAGCCCCCTAAATTTGGGTATATAGCACCCCTAAATGGGGTGGGCGCTACATATATACATATGTTATGTGTTATGTTATGTTATTTTGTTCAGTAACAACATGAAAGTGCAAAGGACAGTAGCTTATAGCAACCAATCAGAGCTCAGATACCTGTAGTTACCTCAGTCAGAAAGTTATTAACTTGGAGACATCCTCTAAACACTAAAATACCAACGTTGGGTAGGCATGCCCTTTAATAAATAAAATGCTTTTCCAGAACATGCTCTTTATATCAGGATTAGTAGCATATAGTCAGCATGCACCTGAGTTCTATTTCAGTATGTTTACCAGATATTCCCAGTGATGAGCTGCCTTTGCATTATACAGTATTGGACCATTAATCCACTATATATACTGCCAAATGAGCGCGGCAAATGACATCCTGGTCTGAAAGTTAATTGCTATATAATTAACAATGTAATAATTTATAAGTGTTAAGAAGCCATCAAAGTCTCCTCTTATCCAGATTTTTTATTTTTATTGCTGTGTTTCCATGGATATAATGAGCAAAATTGCAGTTGGGTTTTCTTTATACATACATAAAGCTCAGGATTATAAAGAGCTTAATTCTACTGTACATAGCTACTAATTATAGTAAAATATAGTGTATAGGAGGATTTCTCAGCAAACTGGGTTATCTCAAGTGTCTTCAATGTCACCACTGACATTCTAAGGTACTGTAGTCCAATAATATCCAGTGACAAGTTCAAAATTCTATCTAATGCTCCTGATTTACAGCATTGATCGCAATTGTTGGGTAATCATGATGTAATTCCAGGAGTTTTTTGAAAAAAGAATTCCCCCATCTACACAAGCAATTGTATTCTGAGACAGGACTCTTTCTCTGTCAGAATACACTGATCAGCGATGCAGCAGATTGGTGACAGCTGCTGATCAAATGAAAATTTTCCAACATTCCCGTTCAACAGAAGTCAATCATTAAATCAACTTCTGTCAAGTGGGAATGGCCATAGATGGATCGAAATTCAGTTGGTCACTGCTGAACTGGATACATTTCAATTCATCTATGGCCAGCTTAAGCCATTTTTGGAAAATCTCCAAACAAGTACAACCAATGGGGAATTAATGAAATGTCTCCCCTCTTCTAGTCATGCAAAGAAAACTGTTTATAGTAAAGGTGTTGTCTCTCTAAATGAGCCTGAACTCCATTTTAATATTAGTAAGAGTAAGAGCAGACAGCATAACATATCTGCTATTACCTTCATTATTTAAAAACTTTTAAGGTCCCGCTTCGAGAAAAAAAATCTTCATTATCTGAAGTGGAGTGTAGGGGAGATTTTGAAGGTCTAATAGGCTCTCAATGACTCCATAAAGAGGACCTGTCATCTCCCCAATGCTATCAATTAGGTGTCAAAGAATAAAAAAAAAAAAGAATAAAAAAAAAAAAAAAGGAAGAGAGATAATTAAATAAATAAAAGTAACAAACAACGTAAAAGTAATCCTGTTGCCCCATACACACACCCGCTGACAAACAAACATGAAGGGAATGCAGGTGTATGTAAACAGCGATTCCACCACACATGTGAGCTATCGCTATGAATGTTGGAGCAGGAAGAAGAATTCTAGGGCCATAGGTCATGGTTAACTCCAAACCGATAACTTGTAAAGGCTTCTAAAGCATTGCCTATGGACTTTTTTTGGGGTACCGTCGTTTTTTGACATTTCACAGGTTTGTGCAATTTTAAGACTTGATATGTTGGGCATCTTTTTAGTGGACACAACCCCATTTTTATATTTTACATACCACAGCATTAAAGTCAATTCACTAAGGGAAATAAATGCTGTATAAAAGTAGTGGTCCAGGCATGCGATAGTTAATGAATGTTCAGGATGTCAAGAAGCCAGTACCTGCCGGTGTCCTTAGCAACCAGGAAATAACTGCCTTCCCCTAAAATACATACCAGGCCCTTATCTGAGCATGCAGGCCAGCAGGCCAGGAAGGGGGAGATGAGCAAGCACCCCCTCTCCTCTCGTGAAACATACCAGGCCACATGCCCTCAACATGGGGGGGTGTTTTGGGGGGGGCTCCCCCTGTCCCAAAGCACCTTATCCCCATGTTGAGGACGACAAGGACCTCTTCCTCACAACTCTGGCTCGGTTGTTGTGGGGGTGTCAGGAGTGACTTATCGGAAGTCAGAGCCCACCCCCCATGTTAAGGAGTATGGGGTACAGTTTTTGACAAATCTTTTATTAAAAAAGCCCTCCCAAAAAAAGTCCCCTGAAGCAAGTCCAGTGTCAGTCATAAAGAAAGCCAGTCGCCAACCCGCAAGGAAAAAAAAAAAACCCTGGTCTGCGCCTGACGCTTGCCTCCCATCAACTGACAGCTCCACTGCCCCCCCACTGCTAAATAAACAAAGGTGTTGGGTCCCCCGGTGATGTCACTGCGTGATCCCCCTCCTTGTGATGTCATCGACCAGGGCATGCTGTTTATTTAGCAGCAGGTGGGCAAGCTCTGACAAACTGAATATCAATACTACTAACCATGATAAAAAGTGCAATGCATTAATTATTTATGATTGTTTGGTTGACATGGTTGACAACTCATGTGCTGGTGGTTAGAAGGCGAAGTGACCAAAAGGATGGTAGATCCTATGGTCAATTGAACATGATTTCTGATAACCCTGGCAAACAAAAGTTGGTGCTTGGCACTTGCAGTTAGGGTCAGGTGTCAAAGCCTGGATGCATCTGACTGCAGTTGAATGGGCCGCATTCGGCGAGTGGAAAAGAGCAACAGTAGGGATCATTTTTGAAGCTTAAAAGGGAGTATTTGGGGGCCCCCAACAACAAGTGTAAACAAGGCCTAAAGGAGTTTAAATCCCACAAAAAAGTGTTTAGAAACATAACTGCTATAAAGTGGATGTTAGCCCTGGTTCACACTGGTGCGTTTTGACATGCGATTTGACATCTCAAATCGCATATCAAATCGGCAGCATTTGCTGGCAATGGCACCGTCCTAATCTGCGGTGCTGCACCGATTTCAAAAAGTAGTTTCTGTACTACTTTTTGCGATTTCAGCACAGATGTCTCTGTAATCGCGGCCGAAATCAGGACTGACAAGAGGGAGTGAAATCATGCGAGTTCAGCTGAACTCGAACGCCCTTATTCCCGCAGCCCAGTGTGAAATGAAATTTGACCAAAGCACATATATCCTAGAGTGTTTACTTATCTCTCTCAATGTTCTGTGTCTTTCTACTGCTCCGTTCTTCTGTTATCAGCATGATAACTTCTGACAAGTTTTCCAACAACTGAGATAAAACCAGCCTAAAATTTGTATCGGGGTGGGTGCTAGAAATAGATTAGCAGAGACTATTCACATCACAGCTCTGCACATTCCTTCCTTCCTCTGCCTATGTGGAGGGGGGGGCGGGTGCCTTTCCTTCAATCAGCTCTCACACAGTGTATGCCAAGACTTCACTCCCAGTGCTGAACAGGAAGAAAAAATCTCTAATGCCGCATACACACGACCGTTTTTCATGACGAGAAACATGCCATTTTTTTAATTGGTCATGAAAACGGTCGCTCCAGAGCATTTTTTTCGACGAGAAAAATGGGCATTAAAAATTTAGAACCTGCTCTATTTTTTCTCGTTGTTTTTCATGTCGTCGTTTTTCTCGTCGTGTAAACGGTCGTGTGTATGCTTTAACGATGGGAAAAAAATTGCGCATGCTCAGAAGCAAGTTATGAGACGGGAGCGCTCGTTCTGGTAAAACTAGCATTGGTAATAGAGATAGCATATTCGTCATGCTGTAACGGACTGAAAAGCACGGAGACTGAAAAGCGCGAATCGTCTCTCACCAAACTTTTACTAACACGTGGTAACACGAAATCAGCAAAAGCAGCCCAAAGGGTGGCACCATTCGAATGGAACTTCCCCTTTATAGTGCCGTTGTACGTGTTGTACGTCACTGCGCTTTGCTCAAGCATTTTTTTTTCACGATAGTGTGTATGCAAGGCAGACTTGAGAAGAATCACGTCAAGAAAAACTTTGTTTTTTTCCAGGACATTAAAAACGGTTGTGTGTACGCGGCATAACACAATGTGCACTTTCTAAAGAATATAGCAAGCTGAAGAGAGCTGAAATACATGTAAAACTTATGTAGGAGGATTTGGTTCATCTCTGTGTATCTGAGGCTGTTCACTTCACTGGGTATACTGTATGTGGGGGTTTACAACCACTTTAAAAGTTAAATAAAAGGCAAAGAGGATGGTTGGCAACCTGTCAATCGGGGGGGTTGGCAACCTGTCAATCCTTGCTGACCCTGGAACCTTGACAGGAACTTTGGCGACATTTATTGGAACCCATCCTCTTTCCTCTGGCAGCAGCCAGCTAAAAGCCTGCTTCTCCCCTCTCTCTCTCCTGCTGGCATTCAGCTGCTGCTGGAGGAAAGGCGATTGTTTCCAGTGAATGCCACCCCCAGCACCCCTCCTGTCCTCTTTCTTCTGCTGCCCAGCCAACCTGTGTGCTCCACTGCACCCTCCCCCTCCACAGTGCTCGTGGCTTCCCCTCCTTTTCTCTCCCCTCAACTGCTTCAGGATAGGGGGATCTTCAGCTTGGAGAGTGGGGGAAATGGCTGGTAAATGTCATTTTATGACACCTTCCACTGCTCTACTGACTGACACTGTCCCATTTTAAGTTAGGCCAAGTTTATATTTTTACAGTGACATTTGTTTTATTATATTTTTCTAACTTTTTTTTACTATTTAGTTAAATTCTTAAAAAAAAAAAAAGGGAGCCGAACCCTGGTGTAGCGCCCCCCCCCAATATTTGGGGGCGCTATGTGTCTATTTAGGGGTAATCTGGGCCAGTAGTTGGGCCCAGACCAATTGATATTTCGTAATTGCTTCTGCTCTGGGTGTGATGCTGCCTGGCAGTAGTGTTCCCTGTTGCCTGTGGGTGGCACTGTCACCACCCGCATAGGTTGAACCACAGGGGGTATCACAGCACCTTGGGTGTCTCCTCTCGGCAGCCGTGCGGTGGGCGTGGTGAACCTGCTGTGCAAGCTGGGAGGGGGTACATAAGGGGCAGACGCCTTGGTTCGGGGTCGTTCCTGTGGACCCGTTGGTCCTGTTTGTGCGCCTCGTAGCCTGTATGGCACGGGGTGCGCGTGTTCTGGTCTTGGGCACCTTCAGCCCGAGGCCGCATCACTGCTTCGTAGGCCCAGCTCTGCTGGCTGGGGCCTATGTTTCAGGAAGGGATCCCAAAGCTACCCACATAAGGGGAGCCACGGCTTAGGAATAGAGTCCAGGGGAGGATCAGTCCCAGAGGAGACTAGCGACGGTACTGCTGTCTCGGGAAGAGGCCTGGAAACTCGCCTAAGGAGGGATCCATAATTACAAGCCCTGCAATACGCCAATCTGGCATAAAAGTTCTCTTCATTATTGCTTGGCCGGGAGGTTTGGGACTTTTTAATCCTGTGGCAGAGGGTTCCTGTTCGTATTCCTGATACAATACAAAGGAGTAGATTGATTCGTGCTGCATTCCGGCTGCTAGGACCACTAACGGGACTATCCGTGTGAGCAATACCCACTCAGGCTTGAGTGGCGATGAGTGCTGTTTAAGTGCTGCGTGCCTGAACCTTCCTGGGTGTATTTCTCTCTCGTGTCCTATCCTTCCTCTAAGTTCACTCAGCAAAGATAAAAATAAAGCCTAACTGTTATGGGTTTTACATGGTGTGGACATTGACTTTTCTGAAGACTTTTCTTACACCCCTGACAACGGAAGCCATGAGGTAATTCGCAGACCCAACAAAACCAGCCGGTCCCTTAAATGGGGGTAAGTGCTACACTGGTAATCTTTGATCTCTTTCATGTTGTTCAGGTAGATCTCCATCCCTCAAAAGGTTGCCTACCCCTGGCCTAGACGAAGCTGAAGGAGAGCTTTTTAACTTTAATGGTACCAGATGCTTAAAGAGGAAGTAAACCCTGATGGGTTTTACTTCCTCTTTTGTTCCCTGCAAACCCTACAAAGTAAAAGCATAATGGGCTAGTATGGATCGCATACTAGCCCATTATGTGCCACTTACCTGCAATCGAAACCCATGCTGTCCCCGGTGCAGGCCGCATCCATCTTCGCCGTCTTCCTTCCAGGGCCGTGGACTCCGGCTATGTGACTGGCCAGAGCCGCGTGACGTCACTCCCGCATAATTGCACCAAAGCCACCAATCACGGCACTCGCTCAGTAAGAAACGGCCCAGAGGGCCGTTTCTTCACAGCGCATGTGTCAATGACATCATCAGCGCACTACAAGGTAGACATCTCCTAAACAACGCACGTTTAGGAGATATTTACAGTACCTATAGGTACGCCTTATTCTAGGCTTACCTATAGGTAAATGTTCTAAAAAGGGGTTTACAACCACTTACAACCAAGTGATACTAAACTTTATCGTTATTCCCCAAAACAAACCGTACACCTCTGTGACAAGCGTGGTGTCAGACCCCTGCCCCTCTCACCAACTGGTGAAAAAGGCTGTCACTGAATACACAATAATAACACTATCATACTTTACCAACACAAAAAACTGCGCTTGGAAAATACAAACATATCAAATGACAAATAAATACATAGTGTAATGTGAAGCAGCTGCTCTGCTACAAGATATTTTTCACAGACCAAAACAAATAAATCAAAAAGAGCAGCGCTATAAACTGTGATGATCAAAGATACACAAATTAAAACATCAATACAATTAAATTGTAATATGGAATTGCAATAGCAACATAAATGCCATGTGTACAATTGTGTGACACCCGTGTGTGGCAGATGCCAAGTGCAAATACACAAATATGGTGATATAAAGTTCATAAAAAGTTCATAAAAGTCTGAGGCAATCCTCTTCATAAGTGTTCAGATGGAAATAGATAAAATCCAATCACCAATAAGGTCACCAAATCGTGACACCACCACCTTAGTAAAGATGTGGGCTTACCAAATTTATTGGGCCCCCTAATTAAAGAGGGGTCAGGAGAGCGTGTGGTCAAAAACCCTGGCCAGGGTATTCACAAGATCCACTTAGAGATGAGGATATTAGCTGTGCATCTTATCACGATGGTATCCAAGTGAGACTGCAATTGACATGAAAGGAGAAGCTCCACATAGTGTAAAACCTTACTAATTATTTATTTAACCACTTCTATACCAGGCACTTTCCCCCCCTTCCTGCCCAGGCTAATTCTCAGCTTTCAGTGCTGTCGCAGTTTGAATGACAATTGTGCGGTCATGCAACTGTACCCAAACAACATTTTTAATTTCTTTTGGTGGTATTTGATCACCTCTGTGGTTTTCATTTTTTTTTCTAAACAAAAGGTTTTCTTTGTTTCTGTTATAAAATTCTGTAAAAAAAGTATGTTTTCTCCATTGGCACAGATGAGGCTGCACTGACGGCACTGATAATGCGGCACCGATGAGGGCTCACTGTATATCATGTATCTTAATATATATGTTTTTTAACTCTTTCTAAATGCTTTCTATGTACCATGTACTTTATTCAATACATTTTGATTATTTTTTTTTATATTCTCCATTGTTTACTGTACCTCAAAAGTCCAACCCTGGGTTACCAATTTTTTGGTACCCCCCTTTTTTCTGGTACGCACAAAAGGTAGGATAGAAATCCTGAAGCCACGAGTAGTGATAGACTATAATAACACCATGGGAGGTGTTGACAGAGCCGACCAAGCAATGACATTCTATCCAGCAATGCAGAAACAGCAAAAAAAGTATTACAAGAAGATCTTCAGACATCTTCTTGAGCAATGCTTGTGGAATGCCTACATTCTACAAAAAATAGAGAGTATCAAGCCTATGATCCATTCTGACTTTATTTGGAAAGTTGCCAAACTTATCTTCGTGAAACAGCAAACACCAATGGCTGTGAATAGAGCTGGAAGTCGTGCTGCTGGCGTTGTCAACACAAAACGCCTGACTGTTCGTCACTTCATGGACTACATCCCACCAACCGAGAAAAAGTCAGCACCTACAAGGATGTGCGTGGTTTGTTGCTCAGATGACAGTGGAAAGAAAATCCAAAAGGAAACCAGGTTCAATTGTCCTAATTGTGACGTCGGACTTTCTGCAGTCCCATGTTTCAATTTTTTTTATACTGAATTAATATGACTAGTAATATTGCACCCTTTTTTGAACAATTTTCAGTGTTTTTGATTTGATTATATTATTGACTAAAATGTATTGAATACAATGTATTATTATTATATTATTGATTGCTATTATTTATAGCTATTTATTATAATTTATGATTTTGTGTTTCAAACTTTATCATCCCCGGGATGTCTACTAGACTCTTGTTTGGACAGATTTAAGTGAGTTATTCCTATAAATGACAGGCCTACAATTTAAAAACGCCAAATTTCCATGCAAAACAGTGTACCGCTTTCAGCATCAGAAATCAGACATAATCATACCACCAGGGAGGTTAAGGGCCTGGCGCAAAGACAGGACTCTGGTTAAAACTCCCAGATGTTTCTAAAAATTAAAAACAAAGCAAGAAGGACCATAGGGAATTTGTTCAGTGGGTTATGAGAGTAAAAGGCTTTGCCTAGGCTGAGACTGTGTCATTAGTCTGCTGCAGGCAGGACAAAGCATTTCCCTTGTCTCCTCTTCCCCAATGATAAAACAATATTGTGACTATGTAAGAAGTCACAAGTAGTGTTGAGCGAACTCGAACTGTAAAGTTCGGGTCCGTACCGAACTTTAGCTTTTTCCCGAACCCGAACCCGGACTTTGCCCAAAAGTCCGGGTTCGGGTTCGGCAATCTAATAACGCATTTAGAAATGCTTCAGGGGCCAGCCAATCACCTTTTGATTAGCTGGTGTGCCCTTAGAAGCCATCATAGCCATGCCTACTAATGGCATGGCTGTGATTGGTCAGAGCAACATGTGACCCAGCTTCTATATAAGCTAGAGGCACACAGCACACATGACACTCTGCTTCAGAATAGATAGGGAGAGGATCTAGTCTGCTGCTGCTGCTTTTAGGGAGAGATAGAAAGATAGAAGAGGTAGTCCTGATTCTACAATCTGAGGGAAAAGATAGAGAGATAGTGTAGTGTAGGGCCAGGTTCCTGTGTTGGTGCTTTCAGGGACAGAGAATATTATATAGGAGTCCAGATTCAGAGATTAAAATCAGCGATCTGCATAGGTCTACCTATTTGTGTTGCAGTGCAGTCTTTTTACACTGCCATGAGCCCAGTGTCAGAGAAAATCTAACTTTTAGGGGGAAAAAAAAGGCACTTTATTGTTCTCTTTTCCAAAAGACCCATAGGGCAAAAAAAAAAAAGCATTTTATTTTGATCGTGCAAAAAAAGACCCGTTTAGGGCAAAAAAAAAAAAAGCATTTTATTTTGATCGTGCAAAAAAAGACCCGTTTAGGGCAAAAAAAAAAAAAAAAAATTTGCACTTTAATGTACGCTTGCAAAAAACGCCGTTTAGGGGCACACAAAAAAAGTTTGCAGTGTGTTATACATATTTTAAGGTGTGTGAAATAAACAATTTCTATATAGTTTTCTCCTACTGTGCTATACTAAAAAAAGAACATTTTTTTTTAATAGCATTTTCTGCAGTTCTGTAGCTGTGCGATTCAGCGGTTACGTACTGTGGGTGTGTTCTGCTCTTCCAAAAAACGCCGTTTAGTGGCACCAAAAAAAGTTTGCAGTGTGTTATACATATTTTGAGGTGTGTGAAATAAACAATTTCTATATAGTTTTCTCCTACTGTGCTATACTAAAAAAAGAACATTTTTTTTGAATAGCATTTTCTGCAGTTCTGTAGCTGTGCGATTCAGCGGTTACGTACTGTGGGTGTGTTCTGCTCTTCCAAAAAACGCCGTTTAGTGGCACCAAAAAAAGGTTGCAGTGTGTTATACATATTTTGAGGTGTGTGAAAATAGGATTTTTTGTACTCACCGTAAAATCCTTTTCTCTGACATCCATGGACTGACACGGTGTCTCTTTACACTTTACACGTGGGTTATGTCCCTGCTTGCAGGAGAAGACCTAGGCAGAATGTGAGATGTTATACATACATTCTAAAAGCCAGAGCTGAACAGCCCCACCCAGGGGGCGGTCCCTCCGGGCATAACCCTCCCACTACAGTCAGCAGACTTCAGTTCGTAACAAAGCAGAACAAACTTAAAAGGAAGGGTGGGTGCCGTGTCAGTCCATGGATGTCAGAGAAAAGGATTTTACGGTGAGTACAAAAAATCCTATTTTCTCTTATCATCCATGGACTGACACGGTGTCTCTTTACACTTTACACGTGGGATGTCCCAAAGCAGTGTCAAGAGGGATGGGAGCAGTATAAATGGAAAAGCCAAAAACTTCACTCCAAGAAGGCAGATCTCCTCAACGGAGGAGTCGCAACTTTAAACAGCGGCCTGCAGCACCCTGCGGCCGAAGGAAGCATCCGAAGATGCAGCCACATCAACCTTATAAAAAACTTAAAAGGTATGAACAGACGACCAGGTCGCCGCCTTTCACACTTGTGCAACCGACGCTTGATGTCGGAAAACCCAGGAAGCACCAATTGCCCTGGTGGAATGCGCCGTAACCGGAAAGGGAGGCGCCCGCCCTTTGAGAGCATAGGCCTGAATGACGGTTTGTCTGATTCCCCTAAAAATGATGGCAGACGAAACCGCTTGGCCCTGTTATGGACCAGGGACAGTCACAAACAGTGAGTCGGACTTCCGAATAGAAGCAGTAGCAGACAGGTACACCCGTAAGGCTCGTACCACATCCAATATGTGCAGCGCAAACTCTCTGGGATGCGATGGGTGAGGACACAAGGACGGGAGGACAATGTCCTCATGTAGGTGAAAGGTAGACACCACCTTTGGCAAAAAGGAAGGTCGCGGATGCAACACCGCCTTATCCTTATGGATGACTAAATATGGCGACTTGCAGGACAAAGCCGCCAACTCAGACACTCGTCAAACAGAAGTGATTGCCACTAAAAGGCCACCTTCTGAGACAAGACAAGAGAGGAATATCCCGGATATTCCCAAAAAGGAGGTTCCTGGAGAACCAAGAGCACCAAATTCAGATCCCACTGTGGGAGAGAAGGCTTGACAGGAGGGAGCACATGGCGAACCCCCAACACAAGGTGCTAACCAAGAAATGACCCGCTAGAGGTCGCTGAAAGAAGACGGCCAAGGCCGAAATTTGATCCTTGATGGTACTCAAAGCAAGCTTTTGGGTCACTCCACACTGCAGAGGACGCAGGATTCTGGGGACGGAATACGTCCGAGGACGCCAGTCCAGCGCATTGCATATGGCGATATAAGCTTTCCAGGCACGGTGATAGATCTGCCTGGAGGAAGACTTCCGTGTCCTTAACATGGTCAAAATGACAGAGTCCGAGAGACCTCGGTCCCTCAACACCTGGCTTTTAACAGCTCTGCCGTTAAGCCAAAGACTGTAAGCCGGATGAAACATAGGACCTTGAGACTGAAGGTCCTCCCTCATCGGCAACCGCCAGGGAACGTCTGCAACGAGCCGTACCAGATCAGCGTACCAGTGACGCTGAGGCCAATCCGGAACAATTAGGATCACCGGAGTTTATATCAGGCGATAAGGACCCTATGGGGCCACCAACGCATCCGAGGCATCGCCCAAGGATCCCTGGATCTGGCCACAACCTCGACCCTTGCGACTGAGTCCAGAGGCCATCAGGTCCACATCTGACGTGCCCCACCGTCGGCAAAGGAGTTGAAATATGCAAGGACCACTCTTCCTGGTCCGGCGTCTGGCGATTGGCGACTCAGATAGTCCGCCCCTACAGAGCCGGCACGTTTCTTCCGGCCCACTTCAGGATACGGATTACCTCGGAAGCCGCAGCTGAGCTCAGAGTCCCCCCGTGATGGTTTACATACGCCACCGCCGTGGCGTTGTCCGACTGGCTCCTGATGGAGCGACCCCGTACTCTCTCCGACCTGAGGAGAGACACAGTCTGATGGCCCGTATTTCCAGAACAGTGATTGGTAAATGGGCTCATCCGGAGTCCAAGGCCTTGAGCCGACAGGACTCCCCAGACTCCACCCCAGCCCGTCAGGCTGGTGTCCGTCGTGAGTACCGTCCATTGGATGGGAGGGGAACGACTTTCCGGACCGAAGAGCCGAGGGTCCCAACCACCATGTCAAGGACGCCCTGACCAGGTGAATCACCTGGATCCGAAGATCCAGGGACAACGGGGATTTGTCCCAGGTGGACAAGATCTCCTTCTGCAATGCCCTGGTGTGTGATTGGGCATACGGAATGGCCGCGAAGGAGGCCACCAGGAGTCCCGGGACTCTCATGCAAACAACGGATTGACAACCATGTTCGGGATGTCAGCACCCGCACCGCAGACTGAAGTGTCAGCAACTTCTCCAGAGGTAGGATACCTTTGCCTCCAAGGAGTCCAGAACCAGAACTAGATACTCCAGACACTGAGTCGGGACCAGGACTGACTCCTGAATGTTCAGGAACCACCCGAAGTCCCTGAGGGTCTAATTGACGATAGTCACCTTTCCTCTAAGTCTAAGCCACTTTCTGCTCATAGCAGAAGACCGTCCAGATAGCCCACGACAGCAATACCTCGCTGTAACAGAAGGCTAGAACCGGAGCAAGCACCTTGGTGAACACCCTTGGTGCCGAGGCAAGGCCGAAAGGAAGAGCCACAATCGATAGTGGACTTCGCTGATCGCAAGGCGCAGAAACTTCTGGTGACTTGCGCAGATCGGAACATGCAAGTAGGCGTCCTTGAAGTCCAAGGACGCCAGAAGAAAATCCCTTTGGTGGAGTGTAGCGATCACCGTGCGAATGGATCCCATGCGGAATTTCTGCACCTTCTCGAAGGCATTCAGGGCCTTGAGGTCCAGGATAGGTCGAACCACGTCCTATCTTTGGGACGACAAACAGATTCGAGCAGAATCCCTGAAAACTCTCCTGTGACGGAACCGGCACAATCACTCCGGACCTGATCAAATCCTGTACAGCCCCCAAGAGGGCTGCCCGACAGGTAGGAAGGAGAGGAAGATTCAAGGGAAAGAATCTGTGTGGGGGCCAGGATCGGAATACTATCCTATATCCTGAGGTGACCACCTCGCACACCCACCAGTCGGAGATTCGGGAGGTCCACCGATCCGTGAACCTGCGAAGTCATCCCCCCACCCCAGAGTTGGGCGGAGGCAAGACTTCACGCGGAGGTGGGCTTGGGAGCCGCTTGTTTGGCTTACGCACCCAGGGGCACTTGTGCCCACCAGCCGCACTGCCGTCAGCCTGAGAGGGCCTACCTGTGGACTCTGACTGACGAAAAAAAAACCGTTTTGCTGGAAAGGAAGGCCCCTGTTTGCCGCGGGCCTCCTCACCCTTGCTAGTCTAAGGAAGAAGAGTGCGTTTACCTCCCGTGACATCCATGACGATGTCATCCAGAGCAGCACCGAAAGGTCTACCGCCTTTAAATAGTAGATCCGTCAGGAGCTTCCTAAGGCTAGGTCAGCAGACCAGCATTTCAACCAGATAAGACGACGCAATACCACCGCCGAGACAGAGGCCCTGGATATTAAAGGGGCCGCGTTCAGCGTGGCATCGCACACAGAAACCAGGCCCTGAACCAGTTGGTGGGCCAGAGCAACTGTGTCTGGAGGAAGAATATGCTCCTGTACAGCTAGGTGCAACATTTTTGCCCAACCTGTAAGTGTTTTAGACACAAGGGTCGCCGCTACCACAGGTCGTAGGGCGGATCCCAACAAGGCAAACATGGTTCTGCTCACCACTTCTGACCTCCTGTCAGTGGGGTCCTCAAATGCAGGAGTCCCCTCCATCGGGAGAGTGATGGCCTTGTTCAACCGGGCGACTGGAGGGTCGACCATTGGGGGAGAAGCCCACTTTTTAAGTAGGGCATCTTCAAGGGGTATCTGATAGACAAACGCCGCGGGACCATAAAAAAAATTCTTCTGCGGCTTTTCCCAGACCTTATCAATGAGCTGGTCAAAGAAAGTACAATGGAAAAAACCCCTTTAGAAGGCCTGGCCTTAAAAGAACCAAAGGAGACAGTATCCGCCTGAGGTTCTGCATCCGCAGCATTTGAGCTTGAGAGTGTCCCTCACCGCAGTCATGAGCACACTAACAAGCGCCCTGTCATTTACTGACTCAGAACTGGAGTTTCCCTCATAAGGAATGTCCTGTTCAAAACCATCCATACATTCAGAACTAGGGTCCTGAGCGAAAGTGGCTAGGCCCATATCTGAATCAGCGCACTGCCCTCGAGTAGATAAAGTGGGGAGAGGGCGCCTTTTTTGCACCTTGCGCTTGCACACAGCTCCCATCCTGGTCAGAAATTGATTCCAGGGCTGCCCACAACAGGTCCATAGGGACCGCAGTGCTAAAGCACTGCCTGTTGCCACTGACATTTTTAGGGGAAGCTGGTGACACAGACTCCATATTGTCCCTCTCTGAGACTCTCTCAGATAAAAAGTCCACCCACAGGCTGTGCTGACTGAGGAGGGGGCGCCCAGGGGACTCACCAAACCGGACCAGGGACCGCTTAGTTCCGCTGTCTGTACCGCGCTGTGTCAGCGCTGGTGAGCTGTGAGGAGACTGTGAGGAGATTCGCGCTGCTACAGCAGCGCTAGAGGCCAAACTAGTGCTGAAAAGCGCGCGGGCTACAAGAAAATGGCCGCCGCACTTCACTGAGGTGATCCGCGGCAAGATGGCCGCCATGACGCAGTTAAAATGAAACAGCACACACGCACAGCGCCACTCGGCGCTCAGGCCCCAAAAACAAACAAAAAAACACACAAAAAAACCCCAAGGCATACATTGCAGACCAGCATGAGCCCCCCAAGAACAGTGTGACCCCCAAGCACCCCACACAGCCAGCGCCAGTAATGGTGACAGAGAGCGACAATAAAATACAGGGGGAGACAGGGAAAATCCCCCACAGAGAAACACACAGCCCTTTGTACTCACCTGCAGGCAGGAGAGACTACTTACCCGTCCCCTGAGGGACACACTGGTGTTTCTGACAGGACTATCACAGTGCAGTACTGAGTAGCTGTCGGCCCGGTCCACCGTGAAAGATACAGTCAGTCAGGAGCTGTTCAGTCTTGAGAGGACCGTGGGAGCATGAAAGCAAACCCGGCCACCCCTGGAGTCATGGGGCCTGTCGTGAACTGAGTCTCACGCACAGAAGGCGAGGATCAGCACGCTCGATGGTCGGACAGGGAAGACTACGAGGATATCTTGTACCCAACCTGTTGCCCAGCCGACAGTTGATAGAAGATTCTCAAAAATAAAATAAAAAATAATTCCAAAAAGGAATAAAATAGGTCAGGAGACTGGCTCCTGAGGGAGCCACGTCTTCTCCTTCTGCTAGGCAGAAAAAAACTGAAGTCTGCTGACTGTAGTGGGAGGGTTATGCCCGGAGGGACCGCCCCCTGGGTGGGGCTGTTCAGCTCTGGCTTTTAGAATGTATGTATAACATCTCACATTCTGCCTAGGTCTTCTCCTGCAAGCAGGGACATAACCCACGTGTAAAGTGTAAAGAGACACCGTGTCAGTCCATGGATGATAAGAGAAATAAACAATTTCTATATAGTTTTCTCCTACTGTGCTATACTAAAAAAAAAACATTTTTTTTGAATAGCATTTTCTGCAGTTCTGTAGCTGTGCGATTCAGCGGTTACGTACTGTGGGTGTGTTCTGCGCTTCAAAAAACACCCATTTAGGGCAAGATCCAAAATTTTGAAAATATGAGGAGAAGGTCAAAGGGACGTGGTGGCCCCGGTCGTAGTGCTGCTGGTGGAGCTCCTGTTGCAGGGAGAGGACGTGGTGGATCTGTGCCAGATACACGCACAAGTGAAACACCTTCCTCAGGTGCGAGTAGGCGACCGAGCCTGCGGCGGTATTTTGTTGCGCCTAATGAGGCTGTACGAATGTTTAGGCCAGGACAAGTACAGGCGATAGTAGATTGGGTTGCTGACAGTGCCTTGGGTTCCTTCACATTGTCTCCCACCCACTCTTCTGATGAAAGAACAGAGTTGGCACCTGAAACCCATGTCCATCAGTCTTTCACCTCACCCCCTTGCAAATCAGCCAAGCAGTCTGAGCCCCAAATCATGCAGCAGTCTCTTCTGCTTTTCGATGACTCTGTTAGCAGGGTTTCCCAGGGCCATCCACCTAGCCCTGCCCCAGAAGTGGAAGAGATTGAGTGCACCGATGCCCAACCACTTATGTTTCATGATGAGTACATGGGAGGACCATCGCAGTACGTCTCGGATGATGACGAAACACAGGTGCCAACTGCTGCTGCTTTCGCAATTGTGCAGACAGACAAGGAGGGCAGGGGTGAAGACTGGGTGGAAGATGATGTGGAGGACGATGAGGTCCTCGACCCCACATGGAATCAACGTTATGCAGGTGACCAGTGTAGTTTGGAGGAAGAGGCGGTGGTCGCACAGAGCCACCAGCACAGCAGAAGAGGGAGCAGGGTGCAAAAGCGGAGCGTCTGTCAGCTAGACAGTATGTCTGCTACTGCCCAACGCAGCAAGGGACCGAGCACACCAAAGCCAGGTCCAAGGAGTTCCCCAGCGTGGCAGTTCTTCACACAATGTGCTGATGACAAGACACGAGTGGTTTGCACGCTGTGCAATCAGAGCCTGAAGCGAGGCATAAACGTTCTCAACCTGAGCACAAGCTGCATGACCAGGCATCTAAGTGCAAAGCACGAGCTGCAGTGGAGTAGACACCTCAAAAACCAAGAAAGGTCTCTGGCTCCTCCTGCTTCCTCTTCTGCTGCAGTCTCTGCCTCTTCATCCACCTCTGTAGTGACAGTGGCACCTGCCACCCCGCAAACAGAGCATCTGCCAGCAACACTACCACCTGGGTCACCAACCATCTCCACAATGTCCCATGGAAGCGTTCAGCTCTCTATCTCCCAAACATTGGAGTGGAAGAGGAAGTACCCCCCTAGCCACCCGCGATCCCTGGCCCTGAATGCCAGCATTTCAAAACTCCTGGCCTTTGAAATGCTGTCATTCCGTCTGGTGGAGATGCAGAGTTTTAAAAGCCTGATGGCATTGGCTGTCCCACAGTACGTCGTGCCCAGCCGCCACTATTTTTCCAGGCGAGCCATCCCTTCCCTGCTCAACCAAGTGGGGGACAAAATCAGGTGTGCACTGTGCAACGCCATCTGTGGCAAGGTCCACCTAACTACGGATGCGTGGACCAGTAAGCACGGTCAGGGACGTTATATCTCCCTAACAGCACACTGGGTAAATGCAGTGGCGGCTGGGCCTGAGGCAGATAGCAGTTTGGCGCATGTCCTTCCACCACCGAGGATTGCAGGGCGCTTCAGTTTGCCTCCTGTTGCTAACTCCTCCTACTCCGCTTCCTCATCCTCTACCGCCTCCTCATCCGGTCAGCGTAACACCTTCACCACCAACTTCAGCACAGCCAGGGGTAAACGACAGCAGGCAGTTTTAAAACTTTCCTGTTTGGGGGGAAAACCCCACACCGCGCAGGAGTTGTGGAGGGACATGGAACAACAGACCAATGAGTGGTTGCTGTCAGTGAGCCTCAAGCCCGGCCTGGTGGTGTGCGATAATGGGCGAAATCTCGTAGCAGCTCTGGGCCTAGCCGGTTTGACGCACATCCCTTGCCTGGCGCATGTGCTGAACTTGGTGGTCCAGAGGTTCCTTAAAATTTACCCCAATTTGCCAGAGCTGCTGCAGAAAGTGCGGGCTGTGTGTGCGCACTTTCGGCGTTCTCACCCTGCTGCTGCTCGCCTGTCAGCGCTGCAGCGTAACTTCGGCCTTCCCGCTCACCGCCTCATATGTGACGTGCCCACAAGGTGGAACTCCACCTTGCACATGCTGGCCAGACTGTGCGAGCAGCAGCAGGCGATAGTGGAGTTTCAGCTGCAGCAATCACGCGTGAGTCGCTCTGCGGAACAGCACCACTTCACCACCAATAACTGGGCCTCCATGCGAGACCTGTGTGCCTTGTTGCGCTGTTTCGAGTACTCCACCAACATGTCCAGTGCCAATGACGCCGTTCTTAGCGTTACTATCCCAGTTCTATGCCTCCTTGAAAAAACGCTTCGGGCGATGATGGAAGAGGATGTGGCACAGGAGGATGAGGAGGAGGAGGAGGAAGCGGGATCATTTCAAAGGCTTTCAGGGCAGTCTTTCACAAGTGGCTACGAGGGTGGGTTCCTGCACCAACAAACGCCAGGTACACAATTGTCCAGGGGAAAGGGAACAGTTCTGGAGGATGACGAGGTGGAGGAGGAGATGGAGGAGGAGGAGGAGGAGGAGGAGGAGGCATTTTCACAGCAGGGTGGCACACAGACCAGCTCGTGGCCATCACTGGTGCGTGGCTGGGGGGATACAGAGGACACAGACGATACACCTCCCACAGAGGACAGCTTTTCTTTGCCTCTGGGCAGCCTGGCACACATGAGCGATTACATGCTGCAGTGTTTCCGCAATGACCGCCGAGTTGCCCACATTTTAACTGGTGTTGATTACTGGGTGGCCACCCTGCTGGATCCCCGTTACAAGGACAACGTACCGTCCTTAATTCCCTCACTGGAGCGGGATCGTAAGATGCGCGAGTACAAGCGCACGCTGGTAGACGCGCTGCTGGTGGCATTCCCACCTGACAGCGGGCGTACGGTGGAAGCACAAGGCGAAGGCAGAGGAGGAGGAAGAGGTCGCCAACGCAGCCGGGGCACCGGCAGCACCTCAGAAGGCAGGGTTAGCATGGCTGAAATGTGGAAAAGCTTTGTCAGCACGCCACAACAACCAGCACCACCAGCTGAGATGGAACGTCTTAGCAGGAGGCAGCATTTCACCAACATGGTTGAGCAGTATGTGTCCACAGGCCTACACGTACTGGATGACGGGTCTGCCCCCTTTAACTTCTGGGTCTCCAAATTGGGCACATGGCCTGAGCTTGCCCTTTATGCCTTGGAGGTGCTGGCCTGCCCTGCAGCCAGTGTATTATCTGAACGTGTATTTAGCACGGCAGGGGACGTTATCACAGACAAGCGCAGCCGCCTGTCCAGAGCCAATGTGGACAAGCTCACGTTCATTAAAATGAACCAGGCATGGATCCCACAGGACTTGTCCGTACCTTGTGCAGAATAGACATGTATACCGGTGTTGTGACAAAAACTGTCCGGCCATCGGATTGTGTCCGGCCCATACTGCGAAGGCGCAGCGCTTGCGCAGTACAGAGGACAAGGAGATTCACAAAATCTCCGAAGATGAACGGCGCCTGCGCTGTGAGTGCAGGTTCAAGCCCCACCATCCAAGTGGACATACGGTAGCACATAGTAACAGGGCCCCTCACGGGCTCGGTTCGATCGCCGCGCTTCGGGTACGGCCTCACTTGGCTCATCTTGAACCACGGATGGTGTGGCCTTCACCTGAACTCACCACGCAGGCGCCGTTCGTCTTGGGAGATTTTAGAAATCCCCTTGTCCTACATACTGAGCAAGCGCAGTACAGGGTGGACACTATTTGACGGGGGACAGAATTCGACACATCACCGGCATTACACAGCCATTGTTGTATTTTTGAATCAGTGTTGGCTACCTCGTCCTCCTCCACCGCCGCTTCCACCTACACAGCCACATCCACCGCCACTTCAACCTCCTACTCCATATGGACCTCGTCCTCCTAGGTCAAGATTATTATTATTATTTTTTTTTATGTTATTTTAAGTTATTTCCCTATCCACATTTGTTTGCAGAGCACTTGCCATACTCTTAACAACATTTTGCTGCCATTTGCAGCTCTCTAGCCCTTTCCATTACCTTTTTAGAGCCTTTTTAGTCCTTAGAAGTCCGGGTCCCCATTGACTTCAATGGGGTTCGGGTCCGGGTCCGGGTTCGGGTTAAAGTTCGGTCCCGAACCCGAACTTTTTTCCGAAGTTCGGCCGAACCCGTCGAACCCGAACATCCAGGTGTCCGCTCAACTCTAGTCACAAGGTGAAAGGCACATTTGTAAACAGGGCCAAGGATTTATATTTAGAGGCTTTATATGACTGTCATCACTGAGCCAGCATTTCTCAGTCCAGGATGGTGTCCCTGGATGATGCCTGAACAAAGATCGCTCTGTCATTCTGAAAACAGATGAAAGCATTGTCAGGGGAAGTATTGTGATCTATGTGAGAGGTAACAAATTCCTGGAAGTGTTAGACATACAGTTGTGCTCATAGGTTTTCATACCCTGGCAGAATTTATGATTTCTTGGCCATTTTTCAGAGAATATAAATAACACAAAAACTTTTCTCTCACTAATGGCTAGTGTTTGGCTGAAGCCATTTATTATCAAATCAACTGTGTTTACTCTTTTTAAATCATAATGACAACAGAAACTACCCAAATGACCCTGATCAAAAGTTTACATACCCTGGTGATTTTGGCCTGATAACATGCACACAAGTTGACACAAAGGGGTTTAAATGGCGATTAAAAGGTAACCATCCTCACCTGTGATCTGTTTTCTTGTAATTAGTGTGTGTGTGTATAAAAGGTCAATGAGTTTCTGGACTTCTGACAGACCCTTGCATCTTTCATCCAGAGCTGCAATAACGTTTCTGGATTCTGAGTCATGGGGAAAGCAAAAGAATTGTCAAAGGATCTGCGGGAAAAGGTAGTTGAACTGTAAAAAACAGGAAAGGGATATAAAAAGATATCCAAGGAATTGAGAATGCCAATTAGCAGTGTTCAAACTCTAATCAAGAAGTGGAAAATGAGGGGTTCTGTTGAAACCAAAGCACGGTCAGGTAGACCAACTAAAATTTCAGCCCCAACTGCCTAGAAAATTGTTCAGGATGCAAAGAAAAACCCACAAATAACTTCAGGTGAAATAGAGGACTCTCTTTAAAGAGGAAGTAAACCCAGGCCGATTTTTTTCTGTTTTTCAATTGTTAAGTTACACGAGCTCATCGCAATGCATAATATATATATATATATATATATGTAGCGGGTGTTTGAATTTATGTGAGGACTCTGGTGGTGTGGGGTTCCTTGGGGCCTACAGGTGGCGTTGTTGCCTTGGGCCAGAGCTGAACTCACACCGCAAACTGTGCCTTTTTGTCCTCCCCTGGAGCTGGTACAGCGGGGCGGGGAACCCGCTGTGACGCGAAGGGAGAGGTCATAAAAGGGGCGGACGCCCTGACCTTGGGGCAGAGAGTTGGAGGACACGGCCGCACCCAGGCACCTTCAGCTTGGGTGCTGGCCTTCCGGTGTTCCGGGCCTAGGCGCCCTTGGCCTAGCCAGAGCGGAGATGGAGTCCATCTCAGGCACCTTTAGCCTGGGGTGAGGTACTATGGCGGATGCCTGGGGCTCAGTACCTTCGACTGAGTTCCGCGAGGCTGGAGGAATCCGAGGGGACCCTAACTCCTTGGGTGCCCGTGTCTGAGTTCGTGAGGACTGGTGCTCAGTAACTCCTCCGAAGAGCCTGGCGCAGCATCGCTGGTGAGAGAGGCCTCCATTTCTCCCTTGGACGGATTTCTTTCTCTGACAGGGGCAAAGTGAGCGAAGGTAATTCACGTTCTATCTTACCTAGTCAGTGGCAGTGACTATTCACCACTGGTGACAGCACAGTGGGCAGCAGCAAGAAGGGAAAGGATTGTGCCTCGATCTGTCCCCATTTTCCTAAGGAGAAAGATTGTTTTATTGCTTGGCAAGAAGAATAAAACTGAGTTGTACCTATTCACTGTGTGGAACTTGGGTTACTAAAGCAAAGGAGTCAGGGACGAAGGACTGGACTTGACTCTAGGGCACCTACACAAAAGCCCAATCTTCTGGCCTTCACCTCTCCGTTACAGAGGACATGGGCCGTGGTGTGTATCATCTCTCTCTCCCAGGTACCCCTAGACAACAGCCATATAATCGATAGAGCAAGAGAGAGAGGGGTGAGGCCGCTACACATATATATATAAATCTCTCAAAAACGAGGCCTGCAAATACCTTTTTTTTAAAATGTTTTTCTTCTCTGTATTTCCGGGTACTGACAGCGCCATGTTTACTGCTGTTTTGTGATTCAGTTTCTGATGGCACTTCCGCCCTTACTGTTTCCCTGTAGGAAATCTCACGCATGCGCAGTAACCAAGCTCCCCTGTGTGACGTCTTTATTCAGTCACAAGGGGGGGGGAATATAGGTGACCGCGATGTTGTGTCAATCTCGCCGCTGTTTTTGGCGAGATTGACACCTGCAAGCCCCGTCACGTGAGACAGCGCTCATCGTGAAAGGAAACATTTTTTTTTTCTTTCCCAATGAGGACATGACTTGAAGCCAACATACGTCCGACTTTCAATGAACGGGGATCCGACTTGAATCCCCGCCAATACCAAGCACTGTGTTTCGTATGAATCTTGAGGGGGAACTCCACGCCAATTTTAAATAAAAAAACCGGCATGGGTTACCCCTCCATTAGCGGAGGAGCCTGGCAGAAGGACACCGGAGAGCGGGAGAAGAGGCCGGAGAAGACCGGGCCACCGCTAGTTAAAGAGCTGGAAGAAGATAGCCGAGGAGCCCGGCAGAAGAACACCGGAGAGCGGGAGAAGAGGCCGTAGAGCGGAGAAGTCGGAAGAAGACCCCCAAAGTCGGAAGAAGACCCCCGGAGCTGCCTAATAAATTACTTTAAAAACCTTTGAAGTGTGTTTTTTTATTGACACCTTTTTTTCCCCAGGTGAATGGGTAGGAGTACCCCATACTCATTCACATAGGGTGGGGGCCCGGGATCTGGGGGCCCCCTTATTAAAGGGGGACTCCAATATGCCCGCAGACCCCGATAACCAACGGCCAGGGTTGTCGGGAAGGGGCCCTTCTTCTCATCAACATGGTGATAAGGTGCTTTGGGGTGGGGGGCCGCAGGGCGCCCCCCCTGCCCAAAAGCACCCATTCCTCCATGTTGAGGGCATTCGGCCTGGTACGGTTCAGGAGCTCATCTAAGGGCCTGGTATGCTCTTGGAGGGGGAACCTATGACGTTTTTTTATTTAAAATTTGGCGTGGAGTTCCCCCTCAAGATTCATACCAAACACAGTGCTTGGTATTGGCGGGGATCCAAGTCGGATCCCCAACAATGTCCCCTCCATAGAGAGGGGACATTGTCGCTTCTTTCTCGCGCTCGCTGCGATAGGAAAATGTGTTTTTTTCTATTGCAGCGAGTGTGAGATGTACAGTACCCTATCGCCGAGAACCAGCGCGATGGGATCGCGCTGGGAACATATTCTCGCGGGCGGGTACTGTAATCAGGAAGGGGCTAATGAGTCAATCATTTCGAGACTTTTTCTCTGTGCCGTACAGAGGGGAGATCACTCACAGTCATTTCCTGTCAGGCTGGGAATGAATTAATGGCACACTTTAGGTGCCGTTAATGAGGGGCAATACTGCACAATCGCGGGTGACGTCATTAACACGAAAATAAGATTTTAGGTGGAAATACAGCTGTGAGTACACTTTCTGATCGCTGCCTGTGTTATCTGCTATATGATAAGATTAAGTTGTCTCGGAGGGTTTTATAACCACTTTAAAACATGTGGTTTGGCATTTCAAGATGCACAATAAGGAGGCACTTGAAGAAAGATGGACTGCATGGTCGAGTCGCCAGAAGAAAGCCATTATTACACAAATGCCACAAAGTATCCCGCTTACAATACGCTAAACAGCACAGCGACAAGCCTTAAACATTCTGGCACAAAGTCATTTGGAGTGATAAGACCAAAATTGAGCTTTTTGGCCACAACCATAAACGTTACATTTGGAGAGGAGTCAACAAGGCCTCTGATGAAAGGTACACCATTTCTACTGTGAAACACGGAGGTGGATCGCTGATGTTTTTGGGATGTGTGAGCTACAAAGGCAAAGGGAAATTTGGTTAAAATTGATGGCAAGATGAATGCAGTATGTCAGGGATTTGCAATTAGCGGACCTCCAGCTGTTGCAAAACTACAAGTCCCATCATGCCTCTGCCTCTTGGTGTCATGCTTGCTGCTGTCAGAGTCTTGCTATGCCTCATGGGACTTGTAGTTTGGCAACAGCTGGAGGTCTGCTAATCGCATATCCCTGCAGTATGATCTCAAAACGTGCAGTTTCTGCAAGACAGCCCAAGAATTTATAGGAACTGGAGGCTTTTTGTCAAGAGGAATGGGCAGCTTTACCATCTGAGAAGATAAAGAGCCTCATCCACAAACACCACAAAAGACTTCAAGCGGTCATTGATGTTAAAGGGGGCAATACACTGTATTAGGACTGGGGTATGTAAACTTTTGATCAGGGTCATTTGGGTAGTTTCTGTTGTCATTATGATTTAAAAAGAGTAAACACAGTTGATTGATAATAAATGGGCAAACACTAACCATTTTTTGTGTTATCATTCATATGCTCTAAAAAATTATCAAAAAATAATAAATTCTGTCAGGGTATGTAAACTTATGAGCACAACTGTACATTACTTATGCACTTCACATAGAAAACATATCAGTTGCCAGGTCCACTTTAAAATGCAGAGTATATAAGTTTTTATATACATAAATCTGTTGCTGTGCCCACTGCCCAGTTGATTCTTTGTTCTCTATGTAAATCTCACCTAATTCATTTGGCTTTCTATGAGCTTTTCTGGCTTCTGTAGGACTTCATCACGAACAGGATACAAATAATTGTTGCTGTGTTTCTTTCTATTGTCACAAAATGTCACGAACATCCTCAATCATAATTGTTACTATCCTAATGTTATTATTGTATTCTGCAGTTTTATTGTCTGACAGAACTATTTAGATTCCATTTACAACACATTACCAGCAATCAATTTAAGAGCAGGCGTCAAAGAATGTTTACTTGACTTTCTTTCTTCTGAAAATAGAAGGACCACAGGGAATGATTTATCAAAATGCAAGTAGTTCATTCCTTGGAGGATCCCCCCTCCCAACACAATAATCATTTAGAATGTTGCTGACAAACAGACATTAACATGTAAAATGTTATCTGAGCAAAATGTTGTGTAAATGAGGGGAAAAAGGTGCAGCACCCCCCCCCCCGACCCCCAAAAGAGTGATGGTACCCCAGAGACAGGTCAGTAGATCACTTCGGCATAGTGGGACATGTAGACAGGTGGGCACTTTTAGGTAAAACAGTCCACGGGAGAAAAGGTTAGGAATGCAGATGCTCAAGATTAAAACAGAACTCTGTCACTTCACTTGCACAACACAAAAAAGAGCCTCTAGCAAACATCACCAGTAACAGCATCCTTTTTACCAGAAAAGGCACCCAGCTCCCACATATGAGGTTCCAGGGTAAAATCTCTGCAGACACCTCCAGGAGGATCCTCCTCTGGGTCTCCATCTTAATCCATATCTTCCGCAGGAGAGTGAACCAGCCTCCATGGGACTCCATGCTGCGCCCGATAAAGATCAGCAGCACCAGGCCTCACATCCAGGCCTCTTCAGGCATGACAGGCTTTAAGAAGCAGCTCCATTACACACATCCTCCACAGGCCAGAGCCTGGGGGGGAAGAGAGCTTGCATCAGACAGCCCCAAATATTTATACCCTTTCCCATGATGCACCACTGGGAAAGGAAACTCCTAGTGATGGGCTGGGAAAATACACAAATATTCATAAACCAGAACTACTATGTGATCTCTTATACAAGAGGTGACAGTGCCACCTACTAACAAAAAGTGAGAACTGACACCCAGGCTGAACTTAGGGGAAACTGTACAGGACACAGACTACAGAGTGGTATTGGCTGACCACAGCCATGCAGAACTAAATTTAGAGGCCTTCTTGTCTAAAGCAGGATGGCTACAGAGGAATCTATTGCCATTGTAACCAGTGCCCCTTCCCAAAATAGAAAACTCGTTTCCTTCTTTGGCACATGTCAAGGATTAAGCTGCCTTAAAGTGTAGATCTACACCGATCGGCAATAACGTTAGGACCACCCTACAAAACCTGGAAAGGTATGAACTCCACTAGGCTCTGAAGGTATACTGTGGTATCTGGCACCAAGCTATCAGTAGTAGACCATTTAAGTTGCAAGGATCTGACTTTTCCAGCACATCCTACAGATGCTAAATTGGATTAAGATCTCAATAATTTTGAGGCCATTGTGTTCCTCAAACAATTCTTGAATTCATCAGACAAGGCCATCTTCTTCAATTGCTCCATGGGTCAGTTCTAATACTCACATGCCAATTGTAGATACTTTTGGCTGTGGACACGGGGCAGCATGGGCACCCTGACTGGTCTGCAGCTACGAAGCCCCATATGCAACAAACCGCGATGCACTGTGTGTTCTGACACCTTTCTATCAGAACTAGCATTAACTTTTACAATGTAGCCGAGTGCCACTGGACATGGAGATTGGGGATCCCCTGCTCACCTCCCGCTGTACAGTGGCAGGAGCAAGCTGTTTATTCCCCCTGCTCTACTAGGGCCCCCCATTGTGCCATTAGCTGGAAGAGCTCTGGGTTCTGTGTTTAAAGAGAGGAGGTATGTGCAGCTGTGGGTTTTCTTTGACTCCCCCAGTATGTAAGGTTGGGGTACATATTCTTTAATGAATCAACAATGGTATTTTCCCTTTAAAAGTAAGCAGTGTAAGTACCTGATTTTTACCTAGTATTCGCATCTTGCAGTCCATGTACATCCTAGCTCAGACTGGGAGAGGGATTATTAACAAAAGGCAGTGCTGCAGTGTTAATGTGCTGACAAGGGTACCAGTCACAGGCCAGGGGGGGGGGGGGGGACAAGACCTGTGAGTGTTAACTTAAACTTGTGTAGCTGCAGCAGAGACAATTCAGGTCTCATGCCTTGCTAGGTAAGGATCTGCTGTGATTAATATTTTTATTATACAGGATTAATATAACGGCAACAGTTTGCACAGTGCTTTACAAAATGGAGGCAGACAGTACAGTCACAGTACAATTCAATACAAAAGGAATTAAAGTAAGGTGACCAGATTTTTAAAATGAAATCTGGGGACATATTTTTTTTTTACTAGTAATGGCGGCAATCAGCGACTCTCTGCCCGTCACCGCCGCCACCACCGCCCGCCTCACAGCCTGTCAAGTCTTACTCTCCAGGCCCCGGCTACTACTGGGTGGGGAGCGGAGGAAGATCACTCCGCCAGGGAAGGCAAGGAGATAGGCAGGCAGGCGGCTGGCCGGGACTTGAGCCAAGGCAGAAGAACATGAGAGCGGAGCTGGATGGGCACCCGAAACTGAAGAAATATACCCTCCACTCCAACCAGTACATGATCATCAGAAAGGGGCACAGATAATGGAAAAAAATGCACCCCCCTAAGCTAGTAGGTGCGGCGGAGCGGGGGTGTAATTCCGATTTTTTTATTTTTTTATTCTGCACTGACTGTCTTTGAAATTGCCCCATCCCCTGTTCAAATCCAATCCGGGGACAAAACCGGGGACAGACTTGGTCCGGGGACAGTGTTCTCAATCCGGGGACTGTCCCCTGAAACCGGGGATGTCTGGTCACCCTAAATTAAAGGGCCCTGCTCATTAGAGCTTACAATCCAAAAGGAAATGTCAAGTGATACAAAATGGAAAAACTGTGGGCCATGAGCTGATGGAGGAAGTAATAGTTCAGTTTATTAGTTAGAGGTGGGATAGGTTTATCTGAAGAGATGAACTTTAAAGAGGAAGTAAACTTCCCCTGCAGACATTTACCTATATCCAAGCCTATAATGAGGCTTACCTATAAGTAGTGAAAATATCTCCTAAACATGTACAGTTTAAAAGATATTTACATTTGCATGCAGCCAGTGACATCACTTGTGCATGCGCTCTGAAGGAACAGCCTTGGGTGTCGTTCCTTCCGAGCCCCGTGCCATTAACGGTGGCTCCCACATGCATGCACGGGAATGATATCATCGCGGCTCCGGCCAATCACACTTCGGGGAAGATGTCGGCCATGTCAGCGGTGTGCGGGGACCATTGCAACAGCTTTGTTCTAAGGCAGGGGTCTCCAAACCCCGGCCCGCGGGCCACATCCGGCCCGCTAGTGTGTTTTCTCCGGCCCGCAGCTCAGACTCTGCCAACATAGCATTGCCGATCTGCTGCTTTTTAAAAGCAGCTGCTGTTATCGGCAGTATGTCTGGCAGGTCCCACAAACAAATCTGCCCCGCCCCCACACCTCACATCCTTTCACGATGTGCTGAGGATTGGCCGCTGGGAGTGCCGATGTCCTAGCAACCAGTGACGTCATCAGCACGGCACCTCCCGGCTTCCTGCCCGCTGTTTGTATTAGAAATCCTTCCGCGTGTGTAGCAGCGGGCGGGAGCCGGGAGGTGCAGGAGAGCTGAAGTCTGCATAAGGTAAGAGGCAAATGGGGACACTGCTGGGGACTTTGATGCTGGGGGGACACTGCTGTGGGACTTGATGCTGGGGACACTACTGTGGAACTTGATGCTGGGGACACTACTGTGGAACTTGATGCTGGGGAAACTACTGTGGAACTTGATGCTGGGGACACTCTGATGGGGAACTTGATGCTGGGGACACTCTGATGGGGAACTTGATGCTGGGGACACTGCTGTGGAAATTGATGCTGGGGACACTCTGATGGGGAACTTGATGCTGGGGACACTGCTGGGGAACTTGATGCTTGGGGACACTGCTGGGGAACTTGATGCTGGGGACACTGCTGTGGAAATTGATGCTGGGGACACTCTGATGGGGAACTTGATGCTGGGGACACTGCTGGGGAACTTGATGCTGGGGACACTACTGTGGAACTTGATGCTGGGGACACTCTGATGGGGAACTTGATGCTGGGGACACTCTGATGGGGAACTTGATGCTGGGGACACTCTGATGGGGAACTTGATGCTGGGGACACTGCTGTGGAAATTGATGCTGGGGACACTCTGATGGGGAACTTGATGCTGGGGACACTGCTGGGGAACTTGATGCTTGGGGACACTGCTGTGGAAATTGATGCTGGGGACACTCTGATGGGGAACTTGATGCTGGGGAACTTGATGCTGGGGACACTGCTGTGGAAATTGATGCTGGGGACACTCTGATGGGGAACTTGATGCTGGGGACACTGCTGGGGAACTTGATGCTGGGGACACTACTGTGGAACTTGATGCTGGGGACACTCTGATGGGGAACTTGATGCTGGGGACACTGCTGTGGAAATTGATGCTGGGGACACTCTGATGGGGAACTTGATGCTGGGGACACTGCTGGGGAACTTGATGCTTGGGGATACTGCTGTGGAAATTGATGCTGGGGACACTCTGATGGGGAACTTGATGCTGGGGAACTTGATGCTGGGGACACTGCTGTGGAAATTGATGCTGGGGACACTCTGATGGGGAACTTGATGCTGGGGACACTGCTGGGGAACTTGATGCTGGGGGATACTCTGATGGGGAACTTGATGCTGGGGGGACACTCTGATGGGGAACTTGATGCTGGGGGGACACTCTGATGGGGAACTTGATGCTGGGGACACTCTGATGGGGAACTTGATGTTGGGGACACTGCTGTGGAAATTGATGCTGGGGACACTCTGATGGGGAACTTGATGCTGGGGACTCTGATGGGGAACTTGATGCTGGGGGGACACTCTGATTGGGAACTTGATTCTGGGGACACTCTGATGGGGAACTTGATGCTGGGGACACTGATGGGGAACTTGATGCTGGGGACACTGATGGGGACATTGATGCTGGGGACACTGCTGTTGAACTTGATGCTGGGGACACTGATGGGGAACTTGATGCTGAGGACACTGATGGGGAACTTGATGCTGGGGGGACACTGATGGGGAACTTGATGCTGGGGGGACACTGATGGGGAACTTGATGCTGGGGGGACACTGATGGGGAACTTGATGCTGGGGGGACACTGATGGGGAACTTGATGCTGGGGGGACACTGATGGGGAACTTGATGCTGGGGGGACACTGATGGGGAACTTGATGCTGGAGACACTCTGCTGGGGAACTTGATGCTGGAGACACTCTGCTGGGGAACTTGATGCTGGGGACACTGATGGGGAACTTGATGCTGGGGGGACACTGATGGGGAACTTGATGCTGGGGGGACACTGATGGGGAACTTGATGCTGGGGGGACACTGATGCTGGGGACACTGATGGGGAACTTGATGCTGGGGGGGACACTGATGGGAAACTTGATGCTGGGGGGACACTGATGGGGAACTTGATGCTGGAGACATTGATGCTGGGGACACTGATGGGGACATTGATGCTGGGAACACTCTGATGGTAACATTGATGCTGGAGACACTCTGCTGGGGAACTTGATGCTGGGGACACTGATGGGGAACTTGATGCTGGGGGGACACTGATGCTGGGGACACTGATGGGGAACTTGATGCTGGGGGGGACACTGATGGGAAACTTGATGCTGGGGGGACACTGATGGGGAACTTGATGCTGGAGACATTGATGCTGGGGACACTGATGGGGACATTGATGCTGGGAACACTCTGATGGTAACATTGATGCTGGAGACACTCTGCTGGGGAACTTGATGCTGGGGACACTGATGGGGAACTTGATGCTGGGGGGACACTGATGGGGAACTTGATGCTGGGGGGACACTGATGGGGAACTTGATGCTGGGGACATTGATGCTGGGGACACTGATGGGGACATTGATGCTGGGAACACTCTGATGGTAACATTGATGCTGGAGACACTCTGATGGGGAACTTGATGCTGGGGACATTGATGCTGGGGACACTCTGATGGGGAACTTGATGCTGGGGACTCTGATGGGGAACTTGATGCTGGGGACACTGATCGGGACACTCTGCTGGGGACACTGATGATGAGGAGACTCTAATGGAGGACACAGATATGGGGGAGACTCTGATGGGGGACACAGAGGCACGGAACAGCTCTGATGGGGACACAGATGTGTGGAAAGGCTCTGATGGGGACACAATGTGCAAGGAGACTCTGATGGGGACAAAGACATGCGGAAAGGCTATAATGAGATTATTTACATTTTATTCATTTATTTATAATGAATACATTTTTTCGGCCCGCGAATATATGTAAAATCTACAATGTGGCCCTCGGGCTAAAAAGTTTGGAGACCCCTGTTCTAAGGTAAGCATTTCATAATGAGCTAGTATGCGATGCACACCAGCTCATTATGCCTTTGTTTTTTTTCTGAGGTTTATAACCTCTTTAAGGGATTGCCTAAAGGTGGATAGAGTATGAGATACACCAATCTGTCTAAGGAGTCATCCCAGGACTTGATGGATAGAAATCAGGGCCGGACTGGGAATAAAAACCAGCCCTGGAAAACATTTCATACCAGCCCCACAGCATTTTAATACCAGCGTAACAGCATAACGTCATTATTTTCTTGTTCATGAAAGGGAAAACCATACATTTTAAAGCACATTTGAAGAGTGTATTATATATAGATAAGACAGATATGAAATCACATAGGGCTTTATATATATGAACGCAAATTCCCCTTACATTATCGTATTCACTCCCCCCTTACATCAGTGACCCCCCTCAGGTGCACCGTGCCTAGCGGTGCTGTCACTGACCCCCTCTCAGGTGCACCGTGCATGGCTCAGTCAGTCGGCTCCAGCTCGGTGGCTCTGGTTTTATCCTATATAGTCTCTACAGTCCATACACATCTGACTTCTCCCATGACCCCAATCCCGGCAGTGCTCCCACTCTTGACTCCTCTCCAGACTCCCTCAGAGACTGCAGACATGATACAGGAGATGGAAATAGATAACTAAGGGGTGGGACTTTAAATGAAGCATACTGTTAACTTGAAGGAACCAATCAATATAAACATAGTTTATTGATGCAAAAGGGGTATACATACACATGTAAAATAGTAACCTTTTATAATAGTAGGTCATAGTATAAGAGGCTGGACAGTGCATGGTAATACACAATTGTCTCCACATATACACACAATAACAGACCTTAGGCATGTAGACCAAAATTGCAGTGGTAACATATACACAGAGTAACAGTGTTGGATTGGTTCATTATAGTAGTAAAATACAGATATTGAAATAAAAACTGTGACGTAGCATCATCATATCAAAGCTCTAAGCGTTTCGTGGTTTAAAGCACTCATCAGGAGCAGATGCACAGTATGGGGGTATCTATAATGAGATAGAAATGCCACAATGGTATAGTAGTATAAAAAAGATGTGAACTTGTAAAAACACAGAAGAAAGAGGGGGAACAAATAAGGTCCCAAGTACTCTCACCTGTCTGTATTATATGGGTACAAAATGTTGGGAGGGGAAAGAACAGGGGTGGAGAGCACTGGGGAGGGGAAAGAACAGGGGTGGAGAGCATTGGGGAGGGGAAAGAACAGGGGTGGAGAGCACTGGGGAGGGGAAAGAACAGGGGTGGAGAGCACTGGGGGGGGGAGAACAGGGCTGGAGAGCACTGGGGGGGGGAAGAACAGGGGTGGAGAGCACTGGGGGGGAGGGAAAAACAGGGGTGGAGAGAACTGTGGGGGGGGGGGCTGGAGAGTGTGATGGGGAGGGGGGAGCACTGGGGGGGGGGCAGCAAAAGAAGTTGGATAGGAGGAGAAGCAGGGCGGCTACATATAGAGGAATTGAGCTTTCTATTGTCCTCCATACAGCCGCGGAATGCTTGAGAGCAATGAAGGGGGAGCCAAAAAGAACAGGGGTGGAGAGCACGGGGGGGATGAAGAGCAATGGGTGGAGCTTGAGAGCACTGGGGGGGCAGAAAGAACAGGGTTGGGGAGCACGGGGGGCTGGAGAGCACTGTGGGGAGCGGAGAGCACTGGGGAGGGGGCTGGGAGTTATGGGGAGAGCTGGAGAGCACTGGGGGGAGAAAGAACAGGGGTGGAGAGCACTAGGGAGGGGAAAGAACAGGGGTGGAGAGCACTGGGGAGGGGAAAGAACAGGGGTGGAGAGCACTGGGGAGGGGAAAGAACAGGGGTGGAGAGCACTGGGGAGGGGAAAGAACAGGGGTGGAGAGCACTGGGGAGGGGAAAGAACAGGGGTGGAGAGCACTGGGGGGGGGAAAGAACAGGGGTGGAGAGCACTGGGGGGGGAAAGAACAGAGGTGGAGAGCACTGGGGGGGGAAAGAACAGGGCTGGAGAGCACTGGGGGGGAAGAACAGGGGTGGAGAGCACTGGGGGGGGGAAGAACAGGGGTGGAGAGCACTGTGGGAGGGGGCTGGAGAGTGTGGTGGGGGGGAGAGTACTGTGGGGGGGCAGCAAAAGAAGTTGGATAGGAGGAGAAGCAGGGCGGCTACATATAGAGGAATTGAGCTTTCTATTGTCCTCCATACAGCCGCGGAATGCTTGATTCTCCTCCTCTCCCTCCTGCAAGCATTCAGCAGCTGCATGGAGGACAGTAGAAAGCTCAATTCCTCTATATGCGGCCACCCTGCCAAATCCGATCCTCCACATTGGGCAGGCTGTACGGCGGGCATCTCCTCAGAGCTGGCTGAGTCTGTGTGTGTTCGGCGGCGGACGACACTGTAACGTGGTCCCGCCCCCCCTAGACCAGCTTGTGCGATAGGCTGAACACTGATTCTATCTACTATCACACGAGCCAGTCTAGGGGGGGCGGGACCGCGTTACAGTGCCGCCCACCGCCGAACACACACAGACTCAGCCAGCTCTGTAATGCACAGGAGCAGGAGAGAGGGGACAGGGAGCACTGCAGCAACTGAAACCGGCCCCAGGACAGGCAGCCTACCGGGAAATCTCCCGATATCCCGGTAGGCCAGTCCGGCCCTGATAGAAATACAAACTCTTTGGAAAGTAAACAGATCACATATCACACATGTGTAGCAATACCCCCGTAGCGGGCCGCTGGTTTAGATTTTGGGCTTTGCACTTTACCTCTAAGTTCGTTGTCAGAGGAAGAAAGTCTGTAGAAACAGCAATGTCCACACAAGATGTAAAACCTTCAACTGTTGGGTTTTATTTTTGCTGCAGTAACTTAGAAAGTATAGAAAGTAGCCTAGCAGCCGGGATGATGCACGAACCAGTATGAGAACAGTCTCTGGCACAGACCGTTTGAGAACAATTGGGGATAGCCAGGAATCCTCTGCCACAGGATTTTAGTCCCGAACTTCCAGCCGTGCAGTAAAAGAACCTTTAGGCCGATCCGGCAAACTGCTGGGCTTTTAAAGTAGTGGATCCCTTCTTAATGAAGTCACCAGGCCTATCCAGAGACATTAGCACTTTGCTGGTCTCCTCCAGGGCAGGTCCTCCCCCGGTTCCCTTCGTTAAGCAGCTTCCTCCCTATTGGTGGACAGCTTGGGATCCGCTTTAGGATTGTAGGCCCCAGTCATCATAACTGGGCCTACTCTACTCGCTAGAGATGCAGCCTCGAGCCAACGTGGCCCCGGGCTGAGAACACACACACATACCTTGCGCCAGGAGGGCCACGAGGCGAACGACCCAGCACAATGGCGTCTGCCCCTTAAGTATCCCTCCCCAGCATACACAGCGGGGCACCACTCCCACTGAACCACTGCCGAGACGGGGCACCCAATACACCATGGTCTGCCTGTGTTCCAACATGGGTCTGAGGTGGTACCGCCACCTTCAGGCAACAGGGGAAAATGCTATCAGGCACCACCACAACCCTGACAGAGGCAATTTTAATATAATTACACAAGTCTGAGCCCAACTATTGGCTCAGACACCCCCTAAATTTACAATAGCGCCCCAATCATAGGGGGAAGGGTGCTACACATGTATTTCAGTTGTGTATTTGGATGTTTGCATGGAGTTCAGCTTTAAAGTATAACTAAAGTTAAACCTTTTATTCATTTTGGATAGAGTGGAGAGGGATTAGAACACCTGTCAGTTTGTATTGCTGTTTGTGCCCCTGTTAAGAAGATTCACCCTCTCTATTTGTCCTGTTTACCATTATCATTGAAAGTGAAAGTAAAAGAAAATCTCAAATTTTGGGTTGTCCCCCAGAAAAGAAATACAAAAACAATCTTCCAACTGAGACACTAGTTCTGTTGATCTGGGGGTCCCCAAGGGATTTCCTTAATTTACGAGGATTTCCTCTCACTTCCTGTTTGGCTATGGGACAGGAAGTGAAAGGAAATCTCCACAATAGGACACAGATAGTGAAAAAAATTCTGACAGGGTTATAACCCTCTCTTGCTCTACCCAAAATGAAAAATAAAATTGCCTATAGTTCTACTTTAAGCTTTTGTCTCTTACAACTATGAACTTGTGCTATCGTACACAATCTAATCGAAATATGCATGTAATTATCCAATTTCTTGACACTTTGGGGACTCTGTGAAACATGTACCTGTAAATGAGAAACGGGGTTCTAAAAATTCCTGACTGGATAACTAGTGAAAAGAGGCAGCTAAAGTGGCGGGAGAACAACTAAAGTAACACAGGATTTCTAGCACTCCCATTAGACTAGTGAAGCATCTGGTGGATGTATGCATTTGTAGAGCTTCATATAAATCCTCCTTAGAACTACTCAGTATGGCTAATAGAGGATGACATGTCTTTCCCGGAAGGTGGGACCTTTATAAAATCCTCTCTCTTCCCCATCTTTATACCTCTCACTCTCTCCTTTGTCTGCCTTCACTGTGCAAAGGATAACCTTAACCAGGCTTGTCTGTTTCCAGTCAGCAGGGGAACCAATTATCGGTGTAAGTGCTACAGTAACCAAGGAGGCTTTAGAACCTTGTTTTTGTAAATATTCCATTACTTAAATGCAAGCAGAAAATGTTCCCAGAATTTTAAGAGAACTTTTCCTTCTTGGATGGTTTTTAAGATCGCATTTCTAAAGCTACAGTATGTAAATTGAGATAATACATGTATTATCTTTACTTCTATAGAGGACTGAAAGACAGTATTTACATGCAGATCACTGCAGAACCTGATGTCATACAGATGACACTGGAGTTGCCTGTACTACATATGCATAGTTACAGAAAAAATTTGACATATCTCAACAATTTCTAGTTTAGACTTTAAATACAACTTCAGAGGAACAGATCCATCCAACTAAATTCCCATTTAAATAGAACTGTGTAGCAGGGTGTTGGTGTGCAGCCACCTCTGCACCCTATGATGGGTAAAATCGCTGTGGCGGATGACAGTACAGTTAGAAAAACAGTGATCAAATGATTTCTGCTTACTTCTGGTGCTTGGGAAACCTTGCAGAGTCTTCTGTCACAGGCTCCTGGTGGCCATTTTGGGAGAGCATTTGTCTGATGACACAGCTCTCCCAAGATTTGGGCACTCACTTTGGAATCAGAAAACCTATAAATAGCCCCTGCTGGGTCATTTTGGGGGCCTGCAATGTGGTGAGTGTTTAGACAGGGACAGACGCCTGCTGGTGAGGGAAAGGTAGGCTTAGCCTAGGGTCAGGTTGCAGAGGAGGAGCTGCCTTGAGGGTACCTGTTTAAAGAAGCAATTCTCAAACACCATGCTGTTTGTAATTTGTGCATTATTGTATGGGATTGTGACAATGTGTATACGTCACTTAGACCCCTTTCACACTGGGGCGGTTTGCAGGCGCTATTGCGCTAAAAAATAGCGCCTGCAAACCAACCCTAAACAGCAGCTGCTGTTTCTCCAGTGTGAAAGCCCAAGGGCTTTCGCACTGGAGCAGTGCGCTAGCAGGACCGCTCCAAAAGTCCTGCTAGCTGCATCTTTGGAGCGGTGAGAGGAGCGGTGTGTTTACCGCTCCTCCCCATTGAAAGCAATGGGAAACCGCAGCTATGTCGCCCGCAATGTGCCTCTGCAGAGGCGCATTGCGGGCGGTATTAACCCTTTTTCGGTCGCTAGCAATAAGATGCACCAGGAAAGGAAAATTACGGAAAGGTGAGTATACAATTTTCCGTTTTCCTGGTGCATCATGGCAGTATACAAATGGGGACCAACTCGCCATACAAGAAAAATGTTGTAATCATCAGTAGCGCAGGTATGCACCATGAATTTTTCAAATTTTACTGTCGCGAGCTGGGCTCACCTATTAAAAAGTGTAATGAAGGTGTCCTGGGAGGACCATATTCCTGACTTGCAAATAACCTCAGGAGACACTCAGCGCTGAGCAGTCCACAGAGCTGCCACTGCCCTAGTTAAATGTGCTCCCAAGGCCTCCAAAACAGGAAGGCCTTGAAGAGTAGGCTCTTTTAATGGTCTTAACAATCTAGGATGCTAACTGACCCTGCCTTAAGCCATGCTGGAACCAAGTACATATTTCAGCTTTCCTGAATGAAAAGGTAACTGCCAAGCAGGTCACCAGTGTTAGCTCAATATCCAGGGGATGTGGTTCTCTCACTCAATGAAGAAAGACGGCAATTTGACTTCCTGGTTGAATTGGAAGGAGAAAGCCACCCCATGGATAACAATAGTGTGGAGTTTTAGGACCATTCTGTCCGGGTAGAATGTTAAGTGAGGCTCCATGAGTACAAAGCCTGCAGTTTTGACACCCTTTTTCACAGAGGTTGTAGCAACCAGAAATATGGTCTTTAGGGTTTGCAGAGTGTAGCCAATTCTGTATGTAGCGCCCTACTCCTGTTGGGTAGACGCTATGTGTAAAATTTAGTTATCTGAGCTGTAGTTTAGCTCAGAAGGATTATGCTATATTATGGCTTTGTTTCAGTCTAGCTGGGTTGCGCGTTTTCCACCTGACAGTAGGTGTCACCGTCATCACAGGTCAGGGTTGGAAATGCAGCAGGCTAGGTGTATTGGGTATTCCTTTACCAGAAGTGGCTCAGGGGGCGTTGTCAGCCTGCTGTGCATTCTGGGAGGGGGTACTTAAGAGACAGAGACCGCTCTATCGGGGTTCGTTGCCGGATCCTGACCTGAGGGCCCTCCTGGCCTCAGGGATGTGTGAGCCATTTTCGGCCTCGGGGCCTGCTGGCCCGAGGCTCTGCAACTGAGAAGTAGGCCCAGAAGTTGCTGGGGCCTACTAGTCCAGGGATGGTCCTACGTGGTCTTGCCTGCGGGAAGAAGCGGAAAAATTGGGGACTCAATTGAAAGACGCATCCTGGCCAGTTTGCCTCACGGTGCTGCCGGGTGGGCTGAAAGATTTTGGCACCGTGAGCTGTGTACTTTCTAAAAGGAACTTTTGCAAAGTGTCAGTGTGGTTACACGATCTTGTAGTGGAAGATTGTGGAACGACACAACGGCACTCATCAAGTCTGTGGCAGAGACTCTGAACGAGCTTCGCACCGGTTGCTAGGCCAGTGAGAGTAGGCCTATCCGGTGGTTGCTGAATCCAGCATGGAACTGATTTGTCCACTGGATCTGAGATTGTGCCCGTGATCCGCAAAGCAAGGTACCTGAACCTCCCCTATCCCTCTACCCCTCTGTTGAAACTGGTAAAATAAAGCTCTCGAAGAAAAGATAACCAAGTGTTGGTGTGAACATTCATGAAAGCTCTTCAAGAGGGATCCCTGGCACGAGTGCGGTGAACAGAAAAGGTCCCAAAACTTTAAACCAGCAGCTCCTACTGGGGTAGTGCTACATGTAGGATAGAAATGAGGCCTTAATAGAAATGAGGACCTTGATAGAAACAAGGACCTTGATAGAACTGAGAACCATAAGCAAGTTCCACATAGGGAACAATGGTTTCCTGGGAGGTCTATAACTTCATGCAAGCCTCTTAAGAATTGCATCACTAAAGGGTTAAGGACTCCTTAAACCCTTGCAAGTGCAGACAAGGCTGAACTTTGAGCTTTAAACATATTTGAACCTAGTGTGAAAGTGTGGTCTCTCGCCTCCATGTGAACCCAGTATATAAATATAGTGGGAACTGCCGCTCAATCTGTAGTGTAAACAATAGCACCAATAATGAAATTAATAAAATAGGTGATGAGCGCAAATCCCTAATGGCAATAAATTAAATAAAATAACAAGTGGTGTATGAAGTCACGTGGCGTGACGCAACATGTAAGGGCCGGATCTACCTGAAGGAAACAAGGAAGTGATACGGAATACACGCATTCCTTTTTACCCATTCGTTTTTGCTCATGTTTTATATATTCATGTAAGAGCATTACCTCTATTAAATCACCCCCCTTTTTTAAACGCTATTATACTATGGGAGCTTCTTTTGTTAATTTTTGTCCCCATTGAGTGACTAATCCATGGACGTCTGCAGCCACCTCTGGAACCACTAAGTTGGAGTGAAGCTACTGGGAGAGACAACACAGCCGGGATTACACTGCACAAGCAGGGACACCACACAGGCTCATCTCATTAGAATTGCGGTAAGAGCTCTGAGAGCACTGTGTTTTTTGGAGATTCTTTTCTGGTAGAAGAACCATTCTCTGATAGAAGAAGATCGCTGTGTGCACCATTGGATTTCACTTGGGTGCATTTGTTATATTTGCACATGGACTTGTATTTTATATTTTGCATTTAGGACATTATTTGCATTATAATAGTAATTTTTTGCACATTGTTATTCATTGGATATCGGACATATATGTAGCGCTACCCCCAAACTAAGGGAGCCGCTGGTTTGCTTTTGGGCCCTGTACACGGCACAGCCAACCCCCGGCAATCTACTCAGCCCTTCTCTGGCACAGCTAGTCTAGGGGTGGTATTTCTATATAGCTCTATAACAGTGTATACACAATCCCACAATACCTTTTTTTAAGTGGTAAGATACATATATAGAAATATAGACTCCAATACCTGATTTGAGTAAACATAAAAGGGTTTACTTGTAGATAAAAGGGATCAATAATCAATAGTACATATAACCATGCATGCAAAGCCCTGCAGCAACACTAACAGTAGGTAATTATAGTGCGTAATTAACTCTAACACACGCTAACATATAGCTCAAGTCCCCGTTATCAATATGGCACCCAACAGTACTACCAACTCCCAGTCAGGCCTGACTCTAGTAAAACTCAGTCTCTAGAGAAGGAATTGCCAGATGATCGTTGGTGCATTTACAGGAACAGTATTTGTAATCCAACAAGGTATAAAGTAGTAGAACAACTCCCCGGAGACTATGTGACTCTGTCCTCCAACTAGTCTCCTGACAGGAAAAGGGAAATATAACCCGATGGGCCTAGGCAGTCTATAAGCCTAATAAGTACTTGATTAAAGCTGCGAGCAGGTGCTCTCTCACCACTCTGGACTCGATCCCAGTCCGGAACTCCCACCACTGTGTCTTCACTCACACACAGGATCTGCCGACGCCTGGTCTCCGGTCCACTGACTTCCCTGAAGCAGGTAGATGTCCGTCGCCACACAGGCTCCACAGCGAGGAGGAAGGCTCTCTGGAAGTGCGCAAGGCCCAAGCCTCGAGCCCTGCACTCACAGCAGGTCCGCACAGGAAGTCCTCTTGCCAGCCGCGCAGTGTCCAAAGAGGCTGGGCTTAACCTCGCCCTCCCCTTTTATACCCTACCCATGAGTCTCTGCAGCAGCCCAATGCACCCTGGGTGCCAAACGGGGTTCTGGGTAACATAGTCCATAGGGCCTCAACGGAGACCCAGCTCGCTACATATATATTTATCATTTGCATTCTGGGATTGTTTTGCACACAGTATTCACTTGCACTTTACTAGCATATTTGCACATTTTAGCACTTTTTGCACATTGCTCACACATTGGATACACTGGATTTGATTGTGATATTGTTAACATACACCACTTGTTATTTTATTTAATTTATTGTCATTAGGGATTTTTGCTCATCACCAATTTTATTCATATTTGAACCTAGGCCCCTGTTCATCCCCAGTTGTAAGAACTGTAGAACCTTGGCTGGTTTAGGTGATAAAGGACTCCAGGCATTTGCTTTGCGAGATCTGCATAATTTTACCATATTTTTTGGCAAGTCTTATTCATGAAGACCTCTCCAGTTTGACACAAGGTAGGCACTACCTGCACTGGGCACACTTGACTTGGTAGCCACCGCATCTCCACTTCCATGCCATCAAAAGTAGTCTCTTGGAGCTGGATGGCAAAACTGACCATTAAAGAGCGAATCCGTCAAAACTGGAAGGGGCAGTGGTGATTCAATGCTTAAGAGTAGGAGGGAGAGACACTAGCGCCTCCTAAGCCAAAATGGTATATTTGCAATTTCTGATACAGGAAGCACCAATGACAGCCTAAGAATTCTCCCCTTCCACTGCGGTCTAAGCACAGTATAAATCTTGCTCCTCTTTCTAAAAGGAGTGAGTGACAGAAGTGGTGAACACTACTCAGTTCAAGAACATTCAATACTATTCCTCATAAGCTTAACATCCCATGATCTTAAGCAGCCTGCTGTTTGAAATGCGTCCCCCAACCTTTCTAGCTGGGGTCTTATGTGATATTGTCCCATCTGAAAACAATTGGTCAGTTACGAAGAACCAATGATACTCCGGCACTGTTCTGTCTGAAGAGACTTTACTCCCAAAGCACCTTTAGTTTTCTCTATCAGAGGACAGATATTCCCTTGTGGAAGTTCTACTGAATTTTTCCCGTCGATATTGCAGACAGTAAGACATTTGCGAAAAGCCCTGGGGGAGATGTACAGACTGAAGGGGAGCGACTCAAACTGGTAGAGGAATTGAGGATGAATTGGGACAAGTAGGTGTCTGATAAACCTACAGAGCATCCAGTCTCCCAGATTTGTGAATATTATAATTGATTGGAGGTTTTTCATCTTGCACGACTCCAAACTTCCTGTGCTTGTCGAGTTTTTTTAAATAAATATTTATATATATATATATATATATATATATATATATATATATATACTCTTGAGTATAAGCCGAGTTTTTCAGCACATTTTTTTGTGCTGAAAATGCCCCTCTCGGCTTATACTCGAGTCACCTTTTTGCGCCTGATCTCCTGGACTTTGGGGACCCGGTACCGGCCGGCCGTAAGTCCCCTGGACCCCAAACCTGGCACAGATGTAGCCCCACTCTTCCTCTACAAGTGTTCAAAGTTTGTTGTCTGAAGGACCTACGGCCGGGGAGCACCGATTTTTCAAACCCGGGCACCCCTTCCCTAGACTCCCATGTTAAACGGTCATTTCTCCAGTGACTTTGGGGACCCGGTACCAGCCGGCCCTAAAGTCCCCTGGACCCGGAGCTTGGCAGATATGTAGCCCCATTTCTCCCCTATAAGTATGCAAAGTTTGTTGTCTGGAGGACCTACGGCTGGGGAGCACCGATTTTTCAAACTGGGCACCTCTTCCATAGACTCCCATGTTAAACGTCAGTCTAGGCATGGGCACAGTGAGGCATGGGCACAGTGAGGCATGCAGATGGACACCCTAGGCTTATACTCGAGTCAATACGTTTTCCCATTTTTTTGTGGTAAAATTAGGTGCCTCTGCTTATATTCGGGTCGGCTTATACTCGAGTATATACGGTATATATTTTTTTTTAAACTTTAGCGCTGGGCACAGACTAACTGATTTTTTTTTTTTTTTGCTAGAAACAGAGGTGAACCGAATCCTCATCTCCTCTGGGTAACTAGACCCTTCACAATTGTTTTTTTTTTTTTTTTTTTTTTTTAATTAAGCTAAAAACTGGACCAGAATGTTTTACTTTTCCATCAACTCTGGTAGCCTGGCTGACTGGAAGAGATTGAAAGGTGGACTTTCCACCTCTCAAAGTTATACGATCGTTATGCTCATTGAATTACGCCCCTGCATGGGTGAGTTTGTCATGATGTTATACTTTTTCAATAAAAATTATTGTACCAGAAAGGTGAACCTCCCTTAAACTTCCACCAATGTCACACCAATATAGCTAATATGGCCCACTGATTCTGATGGTTTTTCCCATCCAGGTGTGTGCTTGAAGCTTCACACAGGCACCCTCTGGATTAGTGCACCCCTAAAGGGACTTCCGCTGTTCTTCCCAGACAGGAGCCTTAGATCTTTAAGGCTTCAATAATGAAGATTGGGCACTTCTCCAGTTCATTTACTAATCTTTTTCCTGGTCCGTAGGATTTTGCCTCCTGGTATCTACTTGGGGGTCGCCACCTGTATGCTGGACCTTTTTTGAATTTTCTGTTTTTTGTCAGATGATATTCGCCCTGACCTGCTAATGGTCACCCTTGAGATGGCTGTATCCTGTCTACTCCCAAATAGATTGGATCGGTGTTCTGGTGTCTTGCACCATTTTTATTTTTATTTTTTTTACAGGATCCACCAACCATAGGTTCAGCCATAATGCACTCCTTGCCGTGACCGCGGGGAACACCGCTCTTGAAAAACATCAATTGACGTCTGACATGTTCACCACAGAGTATGCCGCCAATTTCAGATCTTACAAAGCTGTTACCACCTTGTCTCTTCACTTCTTCCAGACAGGCTTATTTAAAGGGTTACTCCACTTTTTGCAGGGCTGCAATTTTCTGTAAAATGCAATGAAACATGCCTATCTGGAGGTGCTCTGTATACAGAATGTGTACAGAACACCCCCCTGAAACATAATTTCCTGCTTGTATGACTGGCTCACTGATTTTCCCAGAAGTCTGCACCAAGATAAAAGCCAGAATTTTGGCATCCACTGCAATAACAATTTAATTTTTGATAAGATACTCCCAATAGGGAATCACGTCTAAAGGGACGCAGATCCTGCCACTTTAGAGTCCTGCTGGTTGATAATTATGAAACCATTCCCATTTGGCTCACTCAGCACATGGGCTGTTACTGCTGGTGTGCCGGCACCTGCAGATGTTACAGTATGTAGGAGCACTTCAGATCTAGAGCTAATTTTCGGACTAGAGCCTCCTTGAATGTGACAGTAAAGTGACATGTCTTGCTAGCTACATTAAATGATGCATCCACCATCAGAGGAGACTGCAGCAGGTTGACCTTTTAGCTTTTTCAGGGTATACAGTTTTGACAGCCTTTTATAAAGGGCATTTTTTTCTGACCCCTTCAATTCTTCCTGGATTAACTCCTCCAGTTGTTCAGTGAAGGAAATAAGTGCTTTCTAACCTTGTGGAGAGTTTCCTCCACTTCACCCCAGGCAATTGCGCCCTTAACTGCCCTTGCACAAAATTCTCTATTGGGCAATCTTCAAAGCTTGTGGCCCCTTTAATGCTTTTTTCCCATGGCAAGCTTTCCAATTAGGACACCACCTACTGGCTCTGGTTGGAAGTGCTAGGAAATTCATGCTCTGTAGCTTGTCAAGCAATGACTTTCCACCACAAATGCAGCAACCATTAGGGCTGGTAACCTGTGGTGTTTGTAAACGGGGAGCAAACATAATTAGAGGTGAGATGATGACATTGATCAGTGTTGCCTGTATGTCTGCGCCTTGAACGGTGACTGTTCTGGCTTTTATCAGGCTCCCATCATCTTGAGGTCCTCGCAGGGCTGTATAGTGCTTGTTCTTTGCAGATTTGACATGCTAGCTTGGCAGGCAATGACTTTCCACCACAAATGCAGCGACTATTAGGGCTAGTAATTTGTGATGTTTGTAAATGGAAAACAGTGATAATGAGGGGATAGATGATGAGCTTAATCAACATTGCCTGGATGTCTGTTGTTAGATGACTTATCTTGACTATCAAAAGGCTCCCTCCATCTTGTGGTCCTTACAGGACTATAGATATTGGCTCTCTTTTTCTCAATCTTTCTACTTACCAATCCCTATACCTTAAAAGCAATGGGTGGTCTGACTGGACAGCGTTTCCCATAGAAACAGAGCAAAGCAGCAGACTGAAATGAGAAACAGAATAACGCTGAGGCCTCGTACACACGACCGATTTTCTCGTCGTAAACAGTCAAGAAAAGTGCCGCGAGAGTTTTTTTGTCTAGAAAAACGTTCGTGTGTATGGTTTTACGACGAGAAACTTGACGAGAATCTCGACGAGAAAATAGAGAACCTGCTCTCTATTTTCTCGTCAGGAGTCCAGATTTCCTCGTCGTGTTTCTCGTCGGCCTGTTTTGTGACGAGAAAATGGTTCGTGTGTATGCTTTTACGACTCTTCCAAAAGTGCGCATGCTCACAAGCAACTATGAGACGGGAGCGCATCTTCTGGTAAAACAAGCCTTCATAATGGAGAGAGCACATTCGTCACGCTCATAAATATTTCATCGTTTAAATGTTCTGCATTGAATTCTTCGTTAGAATGTTACATTAATCAAAACGAGAGACCTTCTTTTGCTGCTGATATTCACACAGAGTTATGCCTTATTTTTAACCTTTTTCATGCTGCTCTTTATAAGATTTATGTGTATTATATCGTGCAAGTTTTTAGGAATAATTTAAATGGTTAGATTTTTCAAAATGATGTTAATTATAATTTCTCAATGTTTTGATAGCGATCTCCCATTTAATTTTCTAATCTATATTTTTAAAATTTCACACCATGTTTTTGAGCTAATCAGATTTAGTTATTCTTTTGGGGGGGTGATATCTGTGCCTTTTATTGTCAGTCAAATGTATCTGCTTACTCCAAAGCTTGTTTTTTTTTATTTAAAAATACACATAGTCAAGTATGAACTTAAACAAAAAACACATTTATTCATGTTTATAAATTAAATAAAGAGAAGGCAGCGCTGGAGAAGCTGCTGCCATTTGTGCATCCCAGGGACCCCAGAGCACACAGCAACCCTGTGTGGACACTAAAATTGGGAGCTTGAGAAGGCCCACATTTCAGAACACAATCTGATGCTGGCCTCCCAGAGGTCAGGAACAGCAGCAGGTGAGATATATGTCCCAAGTGTGTGGTACTACAACAGGCTGCCTTCTGTCCGACCAGTGCGACCACAATGAAGCAAGGCCATCACTTCCTCTTCTTCCTGGCAACCTTCCCTGCAGCCTTTACTGAAGCCTTCCTTCTTCGTTTAGCTGGAGGCTGGCCCACTGGAGGGGTACTCCTGTCAGGAGGAGGAGGTGGAGGTGTAGCAGAAGGGGGTGGGGCAGAAGAAGAAGGTGGAGGTGTAGCAGAAGGGGGTGGGGCAGAAGGTGGAGGTGTAGCAGAAGGGGGTGGGGCAGAAGGTGGAGGTGTAGCAGAAGGGGGTGGGGCAGAAGAAGAAGGTGGAGGTGTAGCAGAAGGGGGTGGGGCAGAAGGTGGAGGGGTAGCAGAAGGGGGTGGGGCAGAAGAGGAAGGTGGAGATGGAGGTTGAGGTTGGGTCAGTTGGGCCACCTCACATATGGCGGTATTGGGGGTAATTTGCTCCATCACCCCCTTGTTGAGCAAGGTGATGAGCAGGGGTTCGCATAGGAGGCGTTGCTCCATGCTCATCACCTTGAACTTAGCCTCCACTAGGCCGGCAATGGCCTCTTCAGGGGATGTGGGCTCCTTGAGGGTGGCATGGGCCTCTTTAATAAGGGCCATTGCTGCCTCACTGGTGGTCCTGTCCCTCCTGCCTCTTTTGTGAAGCCTGATGGGAGGCACCTGGGATCTGGTGCTTCTCCTTTGCCCTGCCACCTCCTGTCTGCCACTGGGCCCTGCCACCTCCTGTCTGCCACTGGGCCCTGCCACCTCCTGGCTGCCACTGGGCCCTGCCACCTCCTGGCTGCCACTGGGTCCTGCCACCTCCTGGCTGCCACTGGGCCCTGCCACCTCCTGGCTGCCACTGGGCCCTTCCTCCTCCTGCCTGACAGTTTCCAGACCCTCCTCCTGGCTGATTTCATCCTGTGTATGAAAAAGAAACATAGTTTAATATGTTGGTTTAATCTTTGCATCAAACTTTGTAATCCTGATGGAAGCAATTAGAATGTAAATGCATAAATCCTTGCTTTAAATTTACCACTACATCAGCTTGACTATTTACCACACAATTAAGTGCAGAATAATGTCTACAGATCATGATTTCACTTGTTGAATACAAAATAATGTATGTTTCTCATCCTGACATATTTGGGAAACATTAATTTTATCCCACTACATTTTCAGTTAATACTATACCTGGCTCCAGATGGCCAAATCAGGATCATCCAGGATGGCTGCCTCCTCTTGCTCCAGAGAAGGCTCAGGTTGGCTGCAGGGAAGTCTGGGGGGAAGAGTGGAGAGTGATGGCCTTGGCTCAATGTGGTCATCCAGGAAGGACATCCTGCTGTAGTACCACAAAACCGGGACATAAACATCATCTGCTGCTGCTCCTGACCTCTGAGAAGCCAGCACCTTAGAGCGTTCAGTCCTGTAGGTACCTCTCAAGCTCCCAATTTTAGTGTCCACTTGTTTTGCTGTGGCTGTGGGCACCTTGGTATGCACAAATGGGAGCAGCTTCTCCAGCGCTGCTTTTCTCACCCCTTTTTTTTTATGGATGGGGTTTTTGGTCTCCCACAGAGCCGGCAGCTCCCTTACCCGGTCAATAAATTCCGCCAGGAACTCTTTGTCGCTAATAAATACATTCATATTGTATCTGCAAGTAAAATAAATTATATTTAAATAATGTGAGGCAAACAGTCTAACCTCCTTCACATCCTAGTCACCATATATATCCTCCAACAATCTCAAGACAGTATAGGCCAACAATTTTAACAAGTCTCACAAAATCACATACCTTCGTTCGCACGTCCGTCACTTGAACTCCTCTCTCCGCACACCGAACGTACTATAGTCACATGTGTGTTTGCTATATACACACCACGCATGCGTCCAAATTCGAACACGTCGCTCCGCACACGTCGCCCGCCCATGACGTTCTAACTAACATCTTTTCCCCGCCCCTTCTCTTTCGGCGCGCAGACAGATATGGCGGAGATACAGCAGGTGTCTGATAATTCCGCAACTAGCGAGGAGACAAGCCCGGAGACCGAGGACACGTCACGATCAAGGAGGAGATTCAAGGCATCGAATATGTCTTTGGCGGAGATGGCGGAGATGGTGGACATCTTGGTCAAGGCTGATTATGATGCCAAGCATGGGCCGTATAGCAAACCAAATAGAAGGAAGGCCAAAATCCTCACTAAAGTTGTGAAGAGTCTGAGGGCGAAGTTTGGGGTGAAACGCTCAAATGAGCAGCTCAGAAAGAGGTGGTCAGACCTCAAACTGAGGGAGCCAGACCAGTTGAGGAGCATAAAGAGGATGCTCGCTAAAAGTAAGTAAAATGACGACCTTTCTGCTATTAATCTTTTTAGAAACTGACTTTTTTTTTTTTTAAAGCATATTGGACTCCCTTCCAAAATGTATTATTTTGAACTAGGTTGGGCACAGTAATCGTTCGTTACGTTACCGACACTTCGTTCGGCCACTATCCGTGGTTTTGGCTTATTTAAGACCCCCAAAAGTAATTAGACATCTGCCATTTTTGATCAAGTATTGTGGATAATTTTTAAGTCTAGATGATGTGTTTGTAAGGAGAATGAAATGCAAACTTTAATCAGTGTAAAGGAGAGGACACTCAGCAGCTGCTTCCACATCTGTACTTTGGAGCACTATAGTGTGGGCCACCAGACCCGCCTTTTTTGGGTGTCCCACACAGGTGCATCAGAGTTTATTTGTGGTGCCTCCATGTCCAAAAAATTACATCCAAATGTGAATAATAAACATATTTGGGGTCATAAAGAATGCATTTTTCTTTAAATTCCGCACAAACACACACTTGTACCCCACTTCCAAACAATTTAGCCTGTTTTAAGTTTAAAAATGAGATTTTTACAGTGTGATAAATAGACCTTTGGTTTTATTCTCATAGGGGAGAGAAGACTGGGAGGAGGACACTCCAGGGAGCACATGCACCCCACAACTTCCAAGCAACCCCAAACTCCCAAAGATCCACAACCGAAAGATGTGCAGGAAGTTGAGGTGGAGGAAGGAGAAGTGCAGGAAGGAGAGGTGGATGACGTTGTGGATCTGGTCACCACAACAGGTCAGTATCTGACACCACAGCTTAAGGTAAGCGAGGTAGGCCTGCAGAGTTTTATTAATTTTTTTTTATGGTTTTTAGGGGATGGAAATGTTGTGAAGGATAGCACACCGTTCTCTGCTGACAGTGCCCTCCGCCTCATCCAGCAAGTGATGGAATGTAGCACGGAACTGGACCTAATTAAACAAAGAATCCATGTGATGGAACAAACATTTAAAGACATTCTCGATGTTTTGGGGAGAATTCAATAAGCCATCCAAACACATTTGTTTTTACATGTTTGTTTTTATATTTTTACTAATTTTTTGAGTAACAAAGCAGCCAAAAATTGAATATGCACACAGTGTGTGAACATGTGCTATCTGCCATCAGGGGATATCCATGTACGTCTTTTGTGGGTGCAACCCCTTCCTCGTATCAAAAGTCGGTGAACTGAGGAAGGGGATGCACCCCCAAAACACATCCATTGATCACCCCTGATGGCAGATAGCACATGTTGACAATAGGGATCAGGATTGTAAACTTCCTATTTGCAAAAAAGTAAAAATGTGTGCATATTGAATTTTTGGCTGGGCAAGGGGTGGCAGGACCCCATATTAGGACGGGCACATAGAGACATAGTTTGTGTAACTGAATGTCTCAGATTGCTCAGAGGTATCCAATGTTGTCATTTTAGAAATGCAAGTGGTATTTTTGTATTTTCATAAGCCAAAATTTGACGGGTTGTGGTCAGGCCAACCCCAAAGTAAAACAAAAAAAAATGTGCAGAGAGTAAAATATTTGACCACAAACAACGTGTAGCTTCTTTTTATAATACACTCTAAGCTTATTTGGTTCTTTTGTAAGGTAACATAGTGAAATTGGTTGTTATTTACTAAAGTAAAATACACTTGCCACTACAAATGCACAAAGACAAACTAGGAGACAGGAAAGAACAAATAATTAAAGGTTTAAACAAGATTTTTATTGGGATACTTAGACATAGGCTGGCATAGGAATTGCCCCCCTACCCGTGAAATACTCCATGTATTTGTCCCGAACCACACGGGCATTTTGGGGGGGCAAGCCAAGACGGGCAGATTCCAGGCCCGGAAGGGGATTTGCAGGGGAAAGTCCAGCCTCTGGCAAAACTGAGGCCATATATGAATTCGCTTTGCGGCAAAGAAAATTGTGTAGCACACAGCAGCATAACACTACATAGTTTATTTTGTAGTCCGCCAAGTGGATGGAAGTCATAAAAAGGCGGAACCGGCTGGCCATTATGCCGAAGGCATTTTCAACGACTCTTCGGGCCCTGGCCAGCCGGTAATTGAACACACTCTTCTCTGGGGTCAGGGTCCTCTGTGGAAATGGCCTCATAAGATGCCGTCCGAGTCCGAAGGCTTCATCAGCCAAGAAAACAAAGGGGAGTCCTTCAATATTCCCTGCATCCGGTGGCAATGCAAGGTCGTCACTCTGGAGACGGAGGGCAAACTCCGTCTGGATGAAGGATCCCCCATCGGACATCCGGCCATTCTTCCCTACATCAACATAGAGGAATTCATACCGTGCTGACACCACCGCCATCAGCACAATGCTATGAAACCCCTTGTAGTTGTAGTAGTAGGATCCAGAACGGGGTGGCGGCACGATGCGGACGTGCTTCCCGTCTATGGCACCACCGCAGTTGGGGAAGTCCCACCGCGTGGCAAACTCCGATGCCACAGTCTGCCATTCCTGTGGCGTTGAAGGAAGCTGTGGAGTGAAACAAGATGAAATAATATTAGAAAAACAAAGGCATACATTACAAGCAAATTCAAGACCAAAAAATTAGAGACCAACATCAATCTAATTATACGTTTATTAAGGTGTGTAAAAAAAGTATAATGGAAGGCTCATTTATCATATTCATCACCCCCTCTGATGGGCCATTACTAAATTATTTTGGGGGGGGGAGATGTGTTTGGCCACAGGATAGCATTGCAGTGGCGGTGCGTCCAGAGTGGGCGCTGGAGCACTGTCCCCTCTCTCCTGTGCCCATCACTCAGAACAATACATAGGTTCATGCGTTGCATGAACCTATGTATTGTCTATGCCGCACACTATTCAGGTGGATGGCCTCTTGTAAAGCGACCGACATATGATTAATTGCGTCATTTAGGGGGTTAAAATTGCAGAGCAGAAACAGGTATTAAAAAAGTCTTGCAAATTACAACCTGAGGGATGTAATTGGCTTCCTCAAAGAAAAATCGGGGACGCAAGGAGGGGGCATTCCTTGTGTAAACACTGACAGGCAGCTCTGGCAATCATGTTCACCAAGTCTGTTTAATGGTAACATGATTGGCTGATGCAACATGAAGGGAAGGAGAAGACATCAAGGACAGAAGAAGGATGGCGCTGACCACAAGAAGGTAAGTGCAGGGCTGGGGGGAAACTGGCTGCAATAGAGGGGACTAAATGGCTGCATTGGAGGGGACAACTGGGGGCGTTTATTAGGCAACAGAGCAAAAAAGGAGGAAGTTTATTTCCGAAATTGGGGTTGTAACCCCCCAACATTTGGAGCAACAGGCGCCCCTGCTGGAAAAGTTAGTGAGGGGAAATATTTAGGGAGGATAAAAAAGGGGCATTTAAAAACTTCCAGCATGCATGGGGACAAAGGGGACATTCTCAGCATATTACAATCATGGTAATTAGCAAAGGATGAAAGAAATACAATACATTAGCATACATGTAATACATAAAATGTGATGTGAAGGGAGAAAACTTACCCTAATATAGTCCTCCTGCAGGACTTGTATAATAGCAGAACAGGTGTCTGGGATTATGAGGCCCAGAGCCTGGGGGGAGATGCCTGTGGTGAACTTCAAGTCCTGAAGACTTCTCCCTGTCGCCAGGTAACGCAACGTGGCGATGAGCCTCTGCTCAGCACTGATGGCTTCCCGCATAACGGTGTCCTTCCTGGTAATATAGGGGGACACCAAAGCCAACAGTTCCTGAAAAACGGGGTCAGACATCCTCAGAAAATTCCTGTAGTCCTCAGGATTATTCTCGACGATCTCCCGCAGCAGAGGCATGTGGCAGAATTGGTCCCGCTGGAGCAACCAATTCTTGGTCCATGAACTCCTCCTCACACCATTCATGGACTGGTCTTGGTCCAAAACAAGCAGACCAACACCAAGCGCACGCACAGCACGAACTCGACGACGAGAACGTCCAGGCGACATGTCTAGGAAACGGTCGTCTAATCAGAACGTACAGAACAGAACGCACTTTAGAACAGCAAGGCCTATGAATAACGAACTGAAATTCAGAAACGAACAGGCAAGAACGCACTGTAAAACAGATACGACCTGCCTAGACGCCCTGAAAGTCAAGATACGAACCCACAAGCACAAACTGAACGGCAGAAAACGATCTGAAAAGTACGAAGACTGAAAAGCGCGAATCGTCTCTTCCCAAACTTTTACTTCACACGCGGTAACACGAGATCAGCAAAAGCAGCCCAAGGGGTGGCGCCAAGAAAAAAGATCTTCCCCTTTATAGTGCCGTCGTACGTGCTGGACGTGAGCGCAGAGAACCACGAGGAAATTGGGAAATGCCAGTGTGTACGCATAGAAAGCTTGACGAGAAAATCGACAAGCTTAACAAGAATCTCGTCGAAAAAAACGACGTGTTTTTTACGACGAGAAAATCGGTCGTGTGTACGAGGCCTGAGTCTCCACTATTGCGGCCTGAAAGTCGCATGATTTTGCTGCAAATTTGATGCGACTTGAAGCCATGCCTTTGTATTCTTGAGGTCTATGGACACAGATATGAACGTCACTCATTGGAAATCGGGGGTACGACTTGTCATTCGATTTTGCAGAGACAAGTCTCACTAGTGGAAACTGAGCCCAACACAGTGATCCTAGAGCAAGCATTGAGAAGGAGATAGGCAAAGCCCAGGCGAATGCCATAAAGAGCACAATGATCCTGGAGCAACACTGAGAAGGAGATAGGAAAAACCCAGGTGAATGCCATAAAAAGGGAAAACATACCTGTAAACAATGACCACATAAAGCATTTGGCATGCATGAGTAGAGATCTCCCCCATTTGTTGCCCAAAAATACCATGAAACCATTTAGAACTCACATTTGCCATTAGTGATGAATCCGTGCCTGAGCATGATCAGATCATCATCCTGGAAAAGCTCTAGCCAGGAAACACAGAGGCCGCATCACTTCCTGCCTTTCATGTTCAGTGTACTCAGGGCCGTTTGAAGGAATTTGGGGGCCCCAAGCAAAATGGACATGGAGGCCCCCCCAGCCCCCCCCCCGCACTCACGCAAAGCCTACAGGAACCACAGCATAGCAGTTTAAGCTCACCCACACTTTAAATAAAAAAGGTTTACAGTGCAAATACTGCTGTTGCATATAATCCAACATACTTAAAACACATACACACTCACATTAACATTAAGATGCTGCTTAGGACTGTTTATGGACAGTGGGATGGACAGGGGGACAGTGGGATGGACAGGGGGACCGTGGGATGGCCAGGGGGACCGTGGGATGGACAGGGTGACAGTGGGATGGACAGGGTGACAGTGGGATGGACAGGAGGACCGTGGGATGGACAGGGGGACCGTGGGATGGACAGGGGGACAGTGGGATGGACAGGGGGACAGTGGGATGGACAGGGGGACTGGGACTTGAAATCATGTGACCCCCTCCCCCCCAAAAGTGAAGAACTACAGGTCCCAGCATGAGCCCCTCAGAGCTGAATGAACCCTCCCTGCCCTGCTGTGTGTGTGTGTCCTCTCCTGATCCAGTCCTTCCCAGGCACCACCCTTATGATGTTGGTGACAATGGTGAGTCAAGTGAGCAATGCATATTACTTGCCTGTCTATTCTGTTACACACTAACACAGCTGAGCTGGCTGCAGCCTGCAATCTGTCTCTCTGTCACGGAAGTGCCTGGCTGTGGCTGAACAGTGAACTCGAGGAGGAGCGGGAGCCGGGAGAAGGTGGGTGGAGCTAGCAAGATGATCTTGAGTCCTCCGCTGTGATAGGCACAACTCTCCTGCTCTGCTCATGACGTCACTGGTTGCTACACGCCAAGCGGGCGTCACATAGCAACCAGCACAGCAGAGACAGTGCCAGCTAGGCTAGGGGGTCCACGGCACGGTCAGATCGAATCGATCATGCATTAGATCGACCCAGGGCGCCACGGAAATCCAGGACAGTGATAGGCAGCAGGCAGGCACCCTAGGCTGGGGGCCCCAGCCCATCTCGGGGCCCCAAGCAATTGCTTGTTTTGCCTGTCTTGTTGCGACGGCCCTGAGTGTACTTGCACTGCTGCCGCCATCTTGGTAATGGCAAACGCCCATAACACAGAGAAAGAAGTAAAAAGCATATGGAAAGCAAAAGGAAACAATGTCACTCACGTCAAAGCTTGTTTAAATCTTTCTTTCTTTGAGAGGCCTGCACCACCAGAATGGGGCTCCAACCATGTAGCTCATTTAGAGACTGTAGAGGAAGGACTTCCACCCAGGGGAGGCTGAAATATGCCCCCCAGACCACCAGAATGGGGCTCCAACCATATAGCTCATTTAGATGCTGTACAGGAAGGACTTCAACCCAGGAGAGGCTGAACCTGGCTGGGGCGACAAACGGTAAAGGATACCTCGCGATTCCAGTCCTGATCAGGTGAGGAAAAAAAGGAGAATGCTGTGAGCCGGGTCTGTCTTTGATTTCTGGTTAACAAGTCCGATCAGGTTGTGGGGGCGGAGTCACAACCCATTTGTATGCTACCATGAAGATGCACCAGGAAAGGATCTTGAGCTACTTTTGGCATTTGTCACGCATAGAGCAGCCCATTCAAGAGCTGCCCTATGCATGATGTACGCTTACATGTGAAAAACGTGCAAAAAAAAAGTGAGTGGGACCACAGAAGAAGAGGATCAGGGCTGTTCTGTGCAAAACCATTGCACAGAACAGGTAAGTATGACATGCTTATAATTTTATAAAAAAAACAAAAAAAACAACTATCACTTTAACCACTTCCCTATCAGGCACGAAAACCCCCTTCCTGCCCAAGCCATTTTTCAGCTTTCAGCGCTGTCACACTTTGAATGACAATTGCGCGGTCGTGCGACGTGGCTCCCAAACGAAATTTGCGTTGTTTTTTTCCCACAAATAGAGCTTTCTTTTGGTGGTATTTGATCACCTCTGCGGTTTTTATTTTTTGCGCTATAAACAAAAGAAGAGCGTCCAGTTTGAAAAAAAAACACAATATTTTTTACTTTTTGCTATAATAAATATCCCAATTTTCCTCAGTTTAGGCCGATACGTATTCTTCTACATATTTTTGGTAAAAAAAATCGCAATAAGCGTTTATTGATTGGTTTGCGCAAAAGTTATAGCGTCTACAAAATAGGGGATAGATTTATAGCATTTTTTTTTTTTTTTTTACTAGTAATGGCGGCGATCTGTGATTTTTATTGTGACTGCGATATTGCGGCGGACAGATCAGACACTTTTGACACATTTTTGGGACCATTCACATTTATACTGCGATCCCTGCTATAAGAATGCATTGATTACTGTATAAATGTGACTGGCAGGGAAGGGGTTAACACTAGGGGCGAGGAAGGGGTTAAATATGTTTCCTATATGTGTTCTAACTGTGGGGGGAGGGGAGTGACTGGGGGAGGTGACCGATGGTTGTCCCTATGTACAAGGGACACACCATTGGTCCCCTCTCCCTGACAGGACGTGGATCTGTGCATTTACACACACAGATCCACTTTCCTGCTCGGGTGCTGGGCAATCGCGGGTGCCCGGCAGCCATCGTGGCCGCCGGGCACGCGCATTGGGTCCCCAGCAATGCGACGGGAGCGCGTGCGCCCCCTAGCTCTATTTAAAAGCAGGACGTCATATGATGTCCTGTCAGAACGAGAGAGTCTTCGGCCCGCCGTCAATTGACGGTGGGCGGTAGACAAGTGGTTAATTTATCCACTGCTATATAACTTGAAGACTCTCAAAACAATAGAATTAAGACCAAAGTATACAGAGGGGCCTTGACGTGAGCACTGCGGCTTCCACATATATTTGCAAATGTGTGCAACCATCCCCTCTGTTTTTAACCACTTGCCGACTGCTGCACGCCGATTTACGTCGGCAGAATGGCAAAGGCAGGCAAATCGGCGTACCTGTACGTCCCTTTAAATTTGCTGCCTAGCGGGCTCGCGGGATCATGCCCGCGGTTCCCGTGAACTTGATGTTCGCCGGCAGCCCGCGATTATGACATGGAGTGGCAGAACGGGGAGATGTAAATAAGGCATTTCCCTGTTCTGCCTAGCAACATGACAGGGATCTACTGCTCCCTGTCATCGGGAGCAGTGATCTCTGTCATGTTCTAGTGAGACCATCCCCCCTACAGTTAGAATCACTCCCTATGACACACTTAACCCCTTGATCGCCCCCTAGTGTTTAACCCCTTCCCTGCCAGTGTCATTTATACAGTAATCGGTGTAGCTCTGATTTGTAGCTCTGATCGCTGTATAAATGACAATGGTCCCAAAATAGTGTCAAAAGTGTCTGATGTGTCCGCCATAATGTCGCAGTTCCGATAAAAATCGCAGCTCTGCCGACATTACTAGTAAAAAAAAAAATTATAATAATAAAAATGCCAAAATCTGTCCCCTATTTTGTAGACACTATAACTTTTGCGCAAACCAATCAATATACACATATTGCGATTTTATTTATTTTTTTACCAAAAATATGTAGAAGAATACATATCGGCCTAAACTGAGGAAAAAAATATATTTTTTTTAGGGTTTTTTTTTCTATATTTTTTGGGGATATTTATTATAGCAAAAAGTAAAAAATATAGAATTTTTTTCAAAATTTTCGCTCTTTTTTTTTTATAGGACAAAAAATAAAAACCGCAGAGGAGATCAAATACCACCAAAAGAAAAGCTCTATTTGTGGGAAAAAAGGACATCAATTTTGTTTGGGTACAACATCGCACGACCACGCAATTGTCAGCTAAAGCAACGCAGTACAGAATCGCAAAAAATGCTCTGGTCAGGAAGGGGGTAAATCCTTCCGGGGCTGAAGTGGTTAATGTGAATTGTTAGGGTGAATTTGGTTTGTTTGCAGTTTAGCTGGTAAGTGTGACGGGAAATGTTTGTTTGTATGTGTTAAGTGGCTCCATCCTAGTTGTTTGGTGCACACAACTTTGTAGTCTTAAATAGGACTGTGCACATAGTGGAAACCTCAGTGGGACCTCATAGGTTCCTGCAGGCACAGGGGGCATCCAAATACTTGGAGTTGGGCAGCACAGCCAGAAGAAAGTTGTTTGAGAAGGAAATTTAGGGAGAAAGATTATAAAAAGAGAAAGAGCATGTACAGTATGTTCTGCTAATAGCGACTCACTTAGCAAAAAAAAAAAACTTTAATATCACTTTAACTCCTTTGGAAAATAAGGCTAAGTGCAATCAAGGTTTATTAGCCCCCATAGTTATACAAGATGGAGCTATACCTGTACTGCAAGAGAATATTTTACTGCTCAGAGTTTGAAATGCTTGGATTATATATCCAAACTGACTTTATTCTACGGAGAAATAAAACTAAGACGTGCAGTTCTTAGATAATCGGAATCAAAGGGCAAGAAGGAATGAGTCCGGTGAAATGAAAAGTCTTCAATGATACAATATGTATAGCTCCAGGGATGTCAGCATATATCATTAGGCCCCTCATACCACAGTGTTCCTGTTTGATGTGGAAGGTATGTTGAAAGTCAACCTGCTGGGAGAGGTACATAGCCAAAGAAATTCACTACAGGAGATAACACGTGTTGTGGATTACTAGGCTCTAGAACACTGCACTTCATAACAATAAAGGTATCCAGCCTCACCACCCTAGCCCAATTTAGCTGCAAGAGTCTTTTCATCACACCTCCAAACCTCCTTTAGGCCTGATTCACACCTATGCATTTTTATTGCTTTTTGCATTTTGCAGATTTGCACTACAGAATGTGTTCCATAGGAAACCATATTGGATGGACTGTAGTGCAAATCTGCAAAAAGCATTAAAAATGCATACAGTAGGTGTGAATCAAGCCTTATGGGTGCACAGTGTTAGGGCTGTGTTATGTACTATAATGGACTACCAATTTAAGACTTAATCTGCCCATAGTTGGAAATTCATCCAGTTCAGAATTTCGCTCCATCTATTGCCATCTATGACTTTGACTATCCAACAGGACTGAAAACATTTATCAATCAGCCAGCTGCAGCGTTGATCAGTGTATTCTGACAGTGGAGGAGTCCCGCTCTCAGAATACAATGGCACATCGAGACTCAATTGTGTGGATGGGGCAAGGAATGCATTAAGATAAAAAAATGTTTAGGCTTTAGAATCACTTTAAGGTACAGTAAATATGATGCCTGATCTGCATCATTACACTGTGAGTTTAGGGTACCATAGTCATGCCCCTTAGAGGGTAAGGCCATGACGCCTTGCACTTACAGTATATTTTCAGTCTACTTGGTCAACTGATACTGGATGTCAATCAACCTGGATGATTGAGGACATCTTGTGGCAGAGTAGATGTATTGCATTGATATTGACAGAGAGAGGAGTATTATGTTGCTTGTTGTTTTTTGTTTTGTTTTGTTTTTTGCTTTTTAAGCAGTGGTTTTGGATCCTTTTTATTTAAAGTAGTTGTAAACCCTTACATATAACCCAGTAAAGTAACTAGCCTTGGGTGATACGCAGAGATGAAACCAAAACTCCTACATAAGTTGTACCTGTCTACCTGCGACCCTCTCTTCACTACAGCTGTTCTACAGATCAAAGGCTATTTCTCATTTTGGATAGGGTAAGGGAGGGTTATAACCCCTGTCAGATTTTTTTTCACCATCTGTGTCCGATTGTGGAGAATTACCTTCACTTCCTGTCCTATAGCCAAACAGGAAGTGAGAGGAAATTCCTGCAAATTAAGGGAATTTCTTGAGGATCCCCAGGTCATCAGAACTAGTGTCCCCATTGGAAGATTTCCCCTCTATTACATTTGTAACGATACCCCCCTCTTTGAGATCGGACTGCTGGTTTTGTTTGGGTCTGCGAATTACCTCCATGGCTTCCGTTGTCAGGGTGTGAGAAGAGTGTTCAAAAAGGCCAATGTCCACACAATGTAAAACCCAAACAGCTAGGATTTATTTTTCTCTTGCTGAGGAAACTTTAGAGGAAGAGTAGGACACGAGAGAAAAATAACACACAGGGGAAGGTTCAGGCACGCAACACTAAAATAGCACTCATCACCACTCAAGCCTGAGTGGGTATTGCTCACCCGGATAGTCCCGTTTAGTGGTCCTAGCAGCCGGAATGCAGCACAAATCAATCTTTCCTTTTTGTATTATGGATACGATCAGGAAATTCCCTGCCACAGGATTAAAGTCCCGATCCTCCCATCCAGACAATAATGAAGAGAACCGTTAGGCCAGATTGGCGTATTGCAGGCTTCTGATTTTGGATCCCCCTTTAGGCGAGTTTCCAGGCCTCTTCCCGAGACAGCAATACCGTCGCTAGTCTCCTATCGGACTGATCGTCCCCTGGTCTCCTTTCCTAACAGTGGGCTTCCCATAGGTGGGTAGCTTAGGATCCTTTTCTAGAAACATAGGCCTCAGCCAGCAGAGCTGGGCCTACAAGCAGCGATGTGGCCTCGGGCTGAAGGTGCCCGGGACCAGAACACATGCACCCCGTGCCATACGGGCCACAAGGCGCACGCACAGGACTAATGGGTCCCCAGGAACGAACGAACCCCAATGGTGTCTGCCCCTTATGTACTCTCTCCCAGCATGCACAGCGGGTAGACCACGCCCACTGCACGGCTGCCGAGAGAGGACACCCAAGGTGCTGTGATACCCCCTGTGGTTAAACCTATGCCGGCGGTGACAGTGCCACCTACAGGCAACAGGGAACACTACTGCCAGGCAGCATCACACCCAGAGCAGAAGCAATAATGAATAATCAATTGATCTGAGCCCAACTACTAGCTCAGATTACCCCTAAATATATACACAGCGCCCCCAAATATTGGGGAGGGCGCTACACTTTTATTAAGGACAACCCAAAATTGGGGTCTTTCATTTATTTTCACTTTTAATGGTAATGGTAAACAGGACAAATAGAGAGGGTGAATCTCCCTAATGGGGGCACAGGCAACAATAAAAACTGACAGGTGTTCTAATCCATCTCCACTCTATCTAAAACTTTCTATCTAAAAAAAGGTTTGCCTTTAGTTAGTTATACTTTGGGGCTGTCAGTCACCTGCTGTGTACTGAATAGGAGGTGGCCTGTCCCCCAAGATTCTGTGGTATAGTCATAACCTGTCAGAAGTGACCCATGCAAATAGCAGAGGAAAGAGAGAGCAGATAGAAATCACACTGGGTGCTTTGGATTGAGGCTAGTACACTCTATAGAGGGATATGTTTTGTTCATTTTACATTTCAGAGGTTTACAACCACTTTAACCACTTGCCGCCCACAGATATATGGCGGAAAGGCAGATTGGCTGCACCAGATAATGTACTAGGTATGTGATCTAACACTTCCGGGTAGGGGGCGCACATGCGGCGCCGGAAACCCGGCCGTGTTGTGATTAAACACAGCAGATGTCGATCAGTGGGTGGCGGCCAATAGATTGCCGCCAGTACCCAGCTATCATCGTGAATTTACACAGGACAGAGCCCAGCCTTTGTAAACAAGGCAGAGCCCTGTACTGTCAGCAGGGAAGTAATAGATTTTCCTGGTGCCTCCTTGGCAGCATACCTGTGATAAGCTCGAGCCCCGGACTCCTCCCCTCAGGATAGTGAATAAATTATAAAAGTGATAACCACACCCCCCCCCCCAGCATTCTCCTTTTGTTCCTCATACCTGATGGATAGTGTGTTGCATGTCTTGCCTCTGCCATGTGCAGCTTCTGTCTGGGTTCTAGGGGTGCGGAATTTAATCGCTGCATCGGTGCATCGCGATTCGGGCGTCCCGATGCGGCACCGATGCAGGGAAACCTAATAATCGATTAGCCCCGATGTCTAGCCCCGCCCCTCCCCTCCCGGGAGAGCTGTTACCTCATTTGTTAGTTTTTTTCTATGACGCGCTCATGTGACTGCCCGGCCCGCCTCTCTCCTCTCTGCTTTCACGTCTCACGTCTCTCCTGGCGTCAGGAGAGACGTGAAAGCAGAGAGGAGAGAGGGCAGTCACATGAGCGCGGCATATACACACTGTCCCCCCGCCGGATTCTGTTCCCCCTGGCTCTCGGCTCCTATCGGAAATCCGCCCCCCCAGCCCTGTACATTGCCGCTCCCTCCTACTGTTCCTCACAAATGCAAATGCTCCTAATACCGCCCCGCCTCTCCAGCCCTCTGCTTTGCCGCTCACGCCTAACTGTTTTTTCACGAATGCTAATGAGCAGAGGGCTGGAGAGGCGGGGCGGTATTAGGAGCATTTGCATTCGTGAGGAACAGTAGGAGGGAGCGGCAATGTACAGGGCTGGGGGGGGCGGAGTTCTGATAGGAGCCGAGAGCTAGGGGGAACAGAATCCGGCGGGGGGAACCATTCTCGGCACAACAGGTATTATTTTTTTATTTTATTATTTTTTCTTTAAAGTAAAACAGATATTATACTTACCTGCTGATCTCCTGTAGCATGTCCGCAGTCACTGACCATCTCCTGTAGCATGTCCGCAGTCTCTCTGACCATCTCCTGTAGCATGTCCGCAGTCTCTCTGACCATCTCCTGTAGCATGTCCGCAGTCTCTCTGACCATCTCCTGTAGCATGTCCGCAGTCTCTGGCCATCTCCTGTAGCATGTCCGCAGTCTCTCTGACCATCTCCTGTAGCATGTCCGCAGTCTCTGACCATCTCCTGTAGCATGTCCGCAGTCACTGGCCATCTCCTGTAGCATGTCCGCAGTCTCTCTGACCATCTCCTGTAGCATGTCCACAGTCACTGATCATCTCTTGTAGCATTTGCGCAGTCTCTGATCATCTCCTGTACTAGGTCTGCACTCTCTGACCATCTCCTGTACTATGCCTGCAGCCTCTGACCATCTCCTGTACTATGTACAAGTTGTTGTCTGCTTTGTTTAGACTTTGCTACATGCAGGGAGTGTTGTCTTTTTTTTAAAAGAACAGATATAATAAAAAAAATGGAGTTCTCCTGACTGCTTGAATTTTTTTGATGAAAACCATGCGCACTTGCGCTGTAATCGTGATGCATTGTGGAATCGAATCGAATCGAATCATTGACCTGATAATCGTAATCGAATCGAATCGTGAGGCCAGTGAAGATGCGCACCTCTATTGGGTTCAGGCCTCTCCCAGATGCGGTCCCCTACCTTGGGCTGCTAAAGGCGCTGATAAGAGGGGAGCCCCTTCTGAGGATCTTTTGGGGCAGCAGCAGCTTCCAAAGCTTGGAGCAATAGTCCTGCATACGGCGCGTGTCTAGTTCCTCTGAGTGGGCAGGTAAGGGCTTTCCTTTCCTATACTTTCGGTTTTGTTTTGTTTACTGCCTATACTGTGTATTGTTTCTTTTGCCTATATGCCTCTCTCTCTCTCTCTCTAGGTACGGCGGAGTTCAGTGCGGCGAGCGCGCTGCTGGTTAGGTCTTTTCTGTGTTTCCAATTGGTGGGCGCAGCCGTCCCTTTCGGCCGCTTGGCGCATGCGCAGATGCCCGAAGCCCTAGCCGCCATCTTACTTGAGGGAAAGGTGACTTTTCCCTCACTTCAACCTATAATGTGGGGGGCAGTGCTGAGAGGGGGGATATGGCGTTTCTCCTCTACTACCTTTACTTTGGGATAGCAAAGATGTCAGTCTGCCTTATGCATGCCTCCAGTCACTTTCTCTTTCTGAGTGCTCCTGGTGTTTCTCAGTGTGCTGTGCTTGGTGAGTAGCTTTTCTTAGGAGTCAATCCTTTTGTGCTTATCTCCAAAAAGGGCTCCAGGTGTGCGAGATTAGTTGTCTTGTTAACTATTTTATGCTGTTTAAGGGCCAGTTCACACCAGTGGCAGAGACCCAAGTTCATCAGGTCTGTGGCAGAGACCCAAGTTCATCAGGTCTGTGGCAGAGACCCAAGTTCATCAGGTCTGTGGCAGAGACCCAAGTTCATCAGGTCTGTGGCAGAGACCTTTATTCATCTACAGCAGTTTGTGGCAGAAACTGTCTAAATCTGATCATTGCATCATTCCGACTGCTAGGACCGTGAGAGGGGACTATCCGGGTGAGCATTACCCACTCAGGCTTGAGTGGTGAATACACTAACTGTGTGCATCTATTGTACCGTGTGCCTGAACCCTCCCCTACTTCTCTAGTTTCCTACTTTCTCTCAAGTTCTAAAGCAAAGGAAAATAAAGCCTTATTGTTGAGGTGTTACATCTGTGTGGACATTGACTTTTCTACAAACTTTTTACCCTGACAACGGAAGCCATGGAGGTAGTTTGCATGACCCAAAATCAAGCAGCCACTCATTAAGGGGTAAGTGCTACATACAGTCAGGTCCATAAATAGTGGGACATCGACACAATTCTAATCTTTTTGGCTCTATACACTACCACAATGGATTTGAAATGAAACGATCAAGATGTGCTTTAACTGCAGACTTTCAGCTTTAATTTGAGGGTATCTACATCCAAATCAGGTGAACGGTGTAGGAATTGCAACAGTTTCTATATGTGCCTTCCACTTTTTAAGGGACCAAAAGTAATGGGACAATTGGCTGCTCAGCTGTTCCATGGCCAGGTGTGTGTTAATTCCTCATTATCCCATTTACAAGGAGCAAAGAAAAGGTCCACAATTCATTTCAAATGTGCTATTTGCATTTGGAATCTGTTGCTGTCAACTCTCAATGTGAGATCCAAAGAGCTGTCACTGTCAGTGAAGCAAGCCATCATTAGGCTGAAAAAACAAAACAAACCCATCAGAGATAGCAAAAACATTAGGTGTGGCCAAATCAATTGTTTGGAACATCCTTAAAAAGAAAGAACGCACCGGTGAGCTCAGCAACACCAAAAGACCCGGAAGACCACGGAAAACAACTGTGGTGGATGACCAAAGAATTCTTTCCCTGGTGAAGAAAACACCGTTCACAACAGTTGGCCAGATCAAGTACACTCTCCAGGAGGTAGGTGTATGTGTGTCAAAGTCAACAATCAAGAGAAGACTTCACCAGAGTGAATACAAAGGGTTCACCACAAGATGGAAACCATTGGTGAGCCTCAAAAACAGGAAGGCCAGATTAGAGTTTGCCAAACAACATCTAAAAAAGCCTTTACAGTTCTGGAACAACATCCTATGGACAGATGAGACCAAGATCAACTTGTACCAGAGTGATGGGAAGAGAAGAGTATGGGGAAGGAAAGGAACTGCTCATGATCCAAAGCATACCACCTCATCAGTGAAGCATGGTGGTGGTAGTGTCATGGCGTGGGCATGTATGGCTGCCAATGGAACTGGTTCTCTTGTATTTATTGATGATGTGACTGCTGACAAAAGCAGCAGGATGAATTCTGAAGTGTTTCGGGCAACATTATCTGCTCATATTCAGTCAAATGCTTCAGGACTCATTGGACGGCACTTCACAGTGCAGATGGACAATGACCCGAAGCATACTGCAAAAGCAACCAAAGAGTTTAAGGGAAAGAAGTGGAATGTTATGCAATCACCTGACTTGAATCCGATTGAGCATGCATTTCACTTGCTGAAGACAAAACTGAAGGGAAAATGCCCCAAGAACAAGCAGGAAATGAAGACAGTTGCAGTAGAGGCATCACCAGGGATACCATCACCAGGGATGAAACCCAGCGTCTGGTGATGTCTATGCGCTCCCAGACTTCAGGCTGTAATTGACTGCAAAGGATTTGCAACCAAGTATTAAAAAGTGAAAGCTTGATTTATGATTGTTAATCTGTCCCATTACTTTTGGTCCCTTAAAAAGTGGGAGGCACATATACAAACTGTTGTAATTCCTACACCGTTCACCTGATTTGGATGTAAATACCCTCAAATTAAAGCTGAAAGTCTGCAGTTAAAGCACATCTTGATCGTTTCATTTCAAATCCATTGTGGTGGTGTAGAGATGTGAAAAGATTAGAATTGTGTCGATGTCCCAATATTTATGGACCTGACTGTGTGTATGTACTGTATATATATATATATATATATATATATATATATATATATATATTTATATAAAAAAAATTAAATGGGAAAAATCTATAACCTTCTAGGTCATAGGCAGTGCTTCCTTGGGGGGAGGGGGTGGTCATTCTGTCTCTCCTTGGTGAGACTACGGGTCCTGCAGGGTCCACATCAGGGCCTCTTCTCCCATCCATAGGAAATAAGGATGGGTCTAATGACTCCACAGATGAATCTGATCCTTCAGGGTTCAGTTTTTTTCTTTAGTCCAACCTTTTGTCTCGGCAGTTAAGCGAGGAGCCTCCTAAGAATTGTGAGTCCTTTTCTTCCCTTCTGCGAAATAAACTTTCCTTTTTTTCTTTTATGGAGGAGTTAAAGAATCTTATAGAAGGGGAATAGGGAAAAACAGATAAAGGTGTTTTTCCCTGAGCCGATTTAAGAGGCTGTACCCCTTAGCAGAGTCCGACTCTGCTCTCCTGGGCACCCCTCCGTTTGTCGATGCTGCAGTGTTTCGTCTAGCTAAGTACATTACCCTGCCAAGGGTCGGCTCTGCCTCCCTTAAGGACCCCTTGGAGAGGCGCATCGACTCTGGCCTCAAGAATACCTACCAATTGGCAGGAGGCGCCTGCAGGCCGGCGACGGCATTGGCATCAGTCTCTAATGCTATCAGGGGCTGAACTGTCAATATTGGGTAGCCATTTGCTAAGATGTACCTAAGGATGACATCATAATGTCACTGGAAGAGCTCAAGTTATCTCCTGTCTTTGTGGAGGAAGCAGCATTTGATTCAGTTAGGTCTTCAGCCAGAGCGATGCTGCATACAATTATGGCCAAACGGCCTCTGTGGCTAAAGCCATGTGCCGCCGGTGCGGCCTCTAAGCAGAATGGGGGCAGATTCCCCTTTGACGACTGGTGGAATTATTTCCACAGCACAGGAGGGTTAGACGCTCTCGGGTTTGTTCCTCTAAATTTCAATCGTCCTGAAGCAGGAACTTCTCACAGTTCCTCTCAAGCTACATTCTTGAAATCAAACAAACAGAGGAGTCTTCCCCAACCCCCAGGAGGGGGCGAAATCCTTTGGATACAAGGCCACTCCAAGTTCCTCCAGTCAGAGGCAGGTTGAGAAGGTTTTTCGAGGTCTGGTCCACCCATTGCAAAGGATCCCTGGGTGGTATCCACCGTCCATGTCGGACATTCTTGGTCGGTCTTCATTCTTCCCCTGCAAGACTCATTTTTCCTAACGAAATGCCAGTATTTCCTCACAAAACAGAGGTCCTGCAAAGTTCCTTCTCCTGCTGCAAGTTCATCAAGCAGTACTCCCTGTGCCTCCCTCTGGGAGATTCACAGGATTCTATTCTCCCCTATTTCTTGTCCCCAAAGAATGGGGGATAGAGGCCAGTGGTAGATTTGAAGCGTCTAAATCGTTTCATTCATTTTGACTCCTTCAAGGTGGAGTCCTTACAAACTATCATCCAGATGGGGACTGGTTGTGCACATCCCCAAGGATATTTTCGAAGGTACTGTTTGCAGTCCTGGCACCCCTCAGAGAGAGAGGGGCTGCGAATTTTCCACTATTTGAACAACATCCTTCTGCTATCTACCAGCCCAGATCAGCTGTGCAATCACAGCAAGGCCCTCTTGCCCACCCTGATGGATTTTGGGTGGCTGGTGAATGGGGAGAAGGGTCTCCTAACCTCAACCCAGTCAACAGTCTACCTCTGTGTTCTTTTCAAAACCTCAGCTGGAACAGTGGGTCTCCCCCCAAGAGGTAGCAGCTATTGCCTAGAAGATGGGTCAATTCAGGTTACGCTCTCACCTTTCAGCATTAAACTGTCTGAGTTTAATCAGGTCCATGTCATCCTGTATCCCGATGCTACCCTGGGCTCATTGGCACCTGAAGGCTTTTTCATGTGGGTTTCCTGTCACAGTGGAAGACACGGTCGCTACGTCAGCAAATTTCTGTCTCAGTTCCCATAAGGAGGGGTCTCCTCTGGTGATCAAAAAGGGCCTGATTTCAAAGCTCCTTCAGTGCCTCTCCTGGACCATCCTTGTCACCGATGCGAGTTCGAGAAGTTGGGGAGCTCACTGCGATCACCTTGCGGTACAAGAGAGGCGGGACTTTCCCACGACCAGAGTAGTCTCTAATCTCCTGTAGTTATGGGCGGTCACTCTAGCCCTAGTGAGCCTGGGAAAACTCCTACATTAGAAGCCGGTCCTATTGTGCCTGGATAACAGGCAACAGGGTCGTATAGCCAACGTCAGGGGGGATCCCACAGCTTCTCATTACTAAGAGAGGTAGTGCCCATTACGCTGGGGGCAGAAAGAAATCTGCTGGTTTTGAAGGCGGTCTACCTCCCGGGTCTTCTGAACATGGAGACAGATCATCTCAAAATTTTTCAAGACAGCAACGAGGGGTCCCTTCACCCCTCGATATCCGACTGGATCATGATTCTCCAGAATCCTCAAGAAATCTTTTTTTTTCTCTTCAATGAATGCCAAATTGCCAAGGTTTCCTCTCCCGTCTGCCGCATTTCCTTCCAAACCCCCAATCTCAAGGTTTCTGCTCAGGTTTTTTAACCACTTCCCTACCCGCCCATAGTCAAATGACGTCCACAGATGGGATCTCCCATCCTGGGTGGACGTCATATGACGTCCTAGGCTTTGTGGGGGAATATCTGAATGATGCCTGCAGCTAGAGGCATCATTCAGATATCCTTCTGTTCTGCTGGCGATTCTGTGCACCATAAGAATGATCATAGCAGCGGTTACGCCGCTTGATCGTTCTTATAGGCGGCGGGAGGGGACATCCCCCCCCCCTCCCGCCGCCATCCGGTGCTTCTCTGGGCTCTCCCGTGCCATCGGGGGCCCGGAGAATGAATCGTCCGGTGCCGGATAGGAAGCATAGAGATGACTGGTGACCAGATGGTCACCAATCATCTCTATGACCGTCGGAGGCCTGGGCGCGATGTGATGACATCATGCCCGGGTTCTCAGATGTAAACAAAGCCGCCATTGCGGCTAATAAACATGAGATCAGTGAAATTTTTTTTCACAATCTCATGCTTTCCAGCCTGGAGGAGAGATGTGGGGTCTTATTGACCCCGCATCTCTCCATAAAGAGGACCTGTCACACACCATTCCTATTACAAGGGATGTTTACATTCCTTGTAATAGGAATAAAAGTGATCAAAAAAAATGTAAAAATAAAAAAATTAAGTAAAATAAAAAAAAAAATTTTTTCTTTTTTTTTTAAAACGCCCCTGTTCCCGGTAGCTCGCGATCAGAAGCGAACGCACACCGTTCAAACCACATATGTGAGGTATCACCGGGTGCGTTAGAGCGCGTGCAACAATTCTAGCACTAGACCTCCTCTGTAACTCTAATATGGTAACCTGTAAAAAAAATTGAAGCGTCGCCTATGGAGATTTTTAAGTACCGAAGTTTGGCGCCATTCCATGAGTGTGTGCAATTTTAAAGCGTGACATGTTAGATATCTATTTACTCGGCATAACATCATCTTTCATATTTTCCCCAAAAATTGGGATAACTTTACTGTTTTGTTATTTTTTAATTCATGAAACCATTTTTTTTCCCAAAAAAAGGCGTTTGAAAAATGATTGCGCAAATACCGTGCAAGAAAAAAAGTTGCAATGACCGTCATTTTATTCCCTAGGGTGTCTGCTAAAAAAACATATAGAATGTTTGGGGGTTCTGAGTAATTTTCTAGCAAAAGAATGATGATTTGTACATGTAGGAGAGAAGTGCCAGAATAGGCCCAGTATTGAGGTGGTAAAAAAAGCCCGGTGTTGAAGTGGTTAAGGAGCCGGTCAGAGTCAGGCCTCGTACACACGGCCGAGATTCTCGTTGAAAAAAACATGTCGTTTTTTTCGACGAGATTCTTGGCCGAGTGTACACACGCTCGTTTCAAAGAACCCGCGGTTTTTTGAAAGGAGCGTACGCGGTGACGTCATCGACTATGTCGAGCATGCGCTCGTCACATTCGATGCCGTGCCATCTTGGTATACCCTACGTATGCCTAGGAAGCTACCGCGCATGCGTCGAATTCATTTCGAACATGCGCGGGCTTCCGGGAGGACAGGTAAGTGTACACACACTCACTTTTCTCGTCGAGAAACATGCCGACGAGAATCTCGACGAGAAAATAGAGAGCAGGTTCTCTATTTTCTCGTCGAGGTTTCTTGTCGGTTTTCTCGACGAGTAACCCGATAGAAGCGTACACACGACCGGTTTACTCGGCAAGACCTCTCTGCCAGCAAGTTTCTTGCTGGTTCTTGCCGAGAAAATCGGTCGTGTGTACGAGGCCTAAGGGTAATTCTGCCATATTGGCCGAGGAGGCCTTGGTTTTCCCGGGGCAATATGCCTCAGTGCGTGTCTTCCTCTCAAGATTCCGTTTTTTCTTCAACTTCTCTCTCAAGGGAAGTTTGCGCATTCAACTCCTCACAAATTGAACCTGCATATTTGGATGTCGAAAAGGAGAAAACTCCAATCCTTAGGTTGCTCCTCAAGCATGATTTCAACTCTTGTAGAAGCCAAAAAGTCCTCCACGAATTATGTGTACACAAGTCTGGATTTAGTTCAAACAATTTACGACTGATAAGTACTCGGATCCTACAATTCCTTCCTCCGCACTTCTCTTGAATTTTCTGCTGGTTGGCCTGGACCTTGATCTGGGACTAAGTCCACTGGAGATTCAACTGGCCGCTATTTCAACAGCTACCCCAAAGAAGATGGGCAGAGGCCGTGCTCTTCATTCAATTCTTCAGAGCAGTCAAAAGTTCCAGCCACCGGTAAAGCACTAATTTCCAGCTTGGGATTTGCCCTTTGTCCTGGACTGTCTGATGTCTCAGCCTTTCGTTCCAATAGAATCCTCTTCTCTATGGAAGCTGACGCTCAAGACCGCCTTTTTTTTGCAGTAACCGGAAGGAAGGGGGCCTTAGAGTTACATGCTCCTTCTTCTGCCCCCAAGGCTTGTATCTTTCTTTCAGATAGAGTGGAGCTACGGTCAGTACAAGGGTTTGTCCCTAAAAGTTTGTCGATCCACTCACTCAGAAGCCTAAGCTCTACCTACCTTTTTCAATTCCGCTCTCAGGTTTACTGCAAGAATTGGTCATTTACAGAGTTCTAAGATGTTACCTACAGGCCACAGCCCCTTTAGAACATCAAACAGTTTGTTCATACTTCCTTGGGGCAAGAACAGAGGGAAAAAGGCTGCATCAAGAACTATCACCTCCTGGTTCCGTAAGCTAATGCAAAAAAGCGTATATGGCTAGAGGGATGATTCCTCGGCGTTAAAGCCCACTCATTAAGGGCAATCTCTTCTTTTGAGTGGCAAAAGATAATGTCTCTCGAGGGACTATTTGCAAAGCGGCTGCGTGGTCATCCCCAAACACGTTCATGCGCCATTACAGGATTGATCCAGGGACGCTCACTTCGATTGAGTTTGGAAGAGGGGCAATGGAGTCAGCTCTTTCGTTTTCTTATTGAATTTTTTTCTTATGAGCATTACCCACCCATTTTGTTAGCTATTCAGTTTATCACACCAGGAAAACTGAAAATTGTATCATACTTACCTTATTTTTCCTTTCCTGGTGCCTATCCATGGCAGCACACATGCCCTCCCTTGGTATTTAATATAATAGGAGAATGCTAGGGGGGGTGTGGTTGTCACTTTTATAATTTATTCACTATCATGAGGGGAGGAGTCCGGGGCGGAGCTTATCACAGGTATGTTGCCATGGATAGGCACCAGGAAAGGAAAATTACGGTAAGTATGATACAATTTTCCGTTTTCTTTACCTGCAAAGCAGGGAATAAAATCCATTACTTCCCTAGTAAAAGCACCTAACATAGTACACCAAAACACTGGCTAGGCACACATTTAACTCTTTGATTTCCCTAGATGTTGAACCCCTTCCCAGACAGTGTCATTAGTACAGTAATAGTGCATATTTTTAGCACCGATCACTGTATTAGTGTCACTGGTTCCCAGAAAGTGTCAAATATTGTCCGAATGTCTGCCGCAATATCGCAGTCCCGCTGCAAGTCGCTGACTGCTGCCATTTCTAGTAAAATAAATTAAAAAAAATGAGTAAAGAATAAATGAAGAAAAAATACACTTTATATCTCATAGTTTGTAGATGCTATAACTTTTGCGCAAACCAATCAATATACGCTTATTATTTTTATTTTTTTACCAAAAACATGTAGCAGATTACATATTGGCCTGATTTTAAAAAAAAACATTTATTGGATATGTTTTGTTTTAATAGGCGCTCTTTTTTTTTATTATAGCTTGCAAAAAAGAAAAAACGCAGAGGTGAACAAATACCACCAAAAGAAAGCTCTATTTGTGCGGAAAAGGGACATACGTTTTATTTGGATACAGTATTGCCCGACCGCGCAATTGTCAGTTAAAGCAACGCAGCGTCGTATCGCAAAAAATGTCCTGGTTATGAAGGGGGGTAAATCTTCCGGGGATCAAGTGGTTAAAAAAAATACGCCTAGAGATGGGCTTTATTATTATCACAAACTCTGTTAACAATTGCTCTTCATTCCAGCTACATTTTACCATTCAAGAATGGCTATTGAAAATCTAGCAGCAGTTTGATATCTCGGTGATCACTGATAATGCACCATTGTATCCCAAATTCACCAGAGATTCTAAACCCTCCCACACTTTCCCATTGAATGTTTGGGTAACTGTTGTCACTGTAGTTTATTAAATAAATCACAAAGGATCCTTTCCATTCTCTCTCCTTCTTTTCATTTTAAGCCCTCGATGGGCTTAAGTGCTCAAAATCCAAAGAAAGTTTGAAGTTCTCTGTTGGAATTGAAATATCTTATGAATAGCAGCACCATTTAATGACACTTCCTCTCAGCAAATAAATCGCGCTTTATGCGATTATTTGTGTATTCGTTTCGAGGGGCCACGTTCTTCCATGAATTCATTTGGTGGCGGTGTATAGAACTTCATTTCCCACATGAAAGAAATTGTACATGTTTAAAATTTAACAGTAACAATGCCTGTGAAGGCTTTCATGGCCTTTATACTGTATATACACAAAAAACTCTCTGTGTATCTGATTGAGGGATAAAAAAAAAAGCCCCAGGGATTTGTAGCTCAGAGCTGGCAAGTATTGTTTTTCATCTGCACAGGCAATGAATGACATTCTCTAGGCCGGTTCCTACCCCTGTTTGGAGAACTGTAGCAGGCCTGACAAATCTCCCAAAGAAAATAAGAATCCAAACACAGCAATTTGTTTCCTACTCTAATCCTTGACCAGTTCTAGTATAATAAAATGCTTAGTTACGAATGTTCTGAAGTTGAATGGGTGAGAGAGACCTGTTTAACCACTCGCCTACAGGGCACGTTCACCCCCTTCCTGCCCAGGCCAATTTTCAGCTTACTTGCGCGGTCATGCTACAATGTAACCATGTGACATTTTTAGCATCTTCTTCACACAAATAGAGCTTTCTTTTGGTGGTATTTAATCACTGCTGGGTTTTTTATGAAAAAAATAAAATAAAAAAAGACCGTTTTTTTTTTTTCTTAGTTTCTGCCAGTAAATTTTGTGGTGGGCATTGATGGGCAGCAATGATAGGCGGCACTGATAGCCAGCACTGACTGGCATCACTAATTGGCACTGATTGGTGGCACTAGTGGGCACTGATTGCTGGCACTGGTGGCACTGTATTGTAATCAGGGCACTGATGATCAGTGCCCTTATTACATGTCTGGAAGTCCCCTGCCAGGAGAAGCCGCTGATCGGCTCACCTCACCACACACACTGTCAATGTGAGGCCATGAGAGCCGATTACCGGCATTTCCGTGTTTACATGTGACTGGCTGTGATTGGACACAGCCGATCACATGGTTAAAGAGCTGCGGCCGCGGCTCTTTACAGAGATCAGGAGCGGCTGTTCGGGTGCGCCATCATATGACGTCCACCTAGAACGAGAGCCGCACCGTCCCTCCATCATTTGAAACCACGAAAAAACGATCCACCCCTAAGTTACTTCAAGTATCCACAGTCAGCAAAAGACAAAAGAAAAAAAGACACAGAGGGAGCAGGCGAAGGAGAAGCAAAAAGATACCCCATTCTAGGGATGAGCCGAACACCCCCCGGTTCGGTTCGCACCAGAACCTGCGAACGGACCGAAAGTTAGCGCGAACGTTAGAACCCTATTAAATACAATGGACGCGAACGTTTGAAATCTAAAGTGCTAATTATAATGGCTAATATGCATGTTATTGTCCTAAAAAGGGTTTGGGGACCCGGGTTCTGCCCCAGGGGACATGCATCAATGCAAAAAAGTTTTAAAAACTGCTGTTTTTTCGGGAGCAGTCATTTTAATGATGCATAAAGTGAAAAAAAAAAATGTGAAATATTCCTTTAAATATCGTACCTGGGGGGTGTCTAAAGTATGCCTGTGAAGGGGCATGTGTTTCCCGTGTTTAGAACTGTCCCTGCACAAAATGACATTTCTAAAGGAAAAAAAGCCATTTAAAACTGCTTGCGACTTTAATGTCATGTCTTGTCCTGGCAATATGGATGAAAATCTTTGAGAAAAATGGCATGGCTACCCCATCATAACAATGTTTAAGTGTAGCTCCAGCCAAAAAATCTATTTTTAAGCTTTTTGGAAAACATAGGGAAGGGTTATCACCCCTGTAACATTTGTTTTGCTGTCTGTGCACCTGTTCAGAAGATTTCACCTCACTTTCCGTCCCAATGACAAATGTTTTTGGAAAAAAATTTTTTTATTGAAACAAGGATTGGTGATAATGCATCAGTAGAGGGGAGACACCTTTTTCCCATATTAACTCTTACAGGAGAGAATTTCCCTTCCTAGGGGTAGATTTCCTCTCACTTCCTTTTGTCTCCTTACGTTTGCAAGTAGGAGTCGTTTGTAAGTTGGATGTTTGAAAGTAGGGGCCTGCCGTATATACTCTGCTGAAATTTGCCCCTTAGATGTTGGTGTTGCCACAACACTGTGAGCCCTCACAGTTACTCTTGGTGGGCGCTGGAACGCCCTGCTGTGAACTATTATATCAGGAATTGCAATTACATGCCATTGTTGAACAGTGGTAGGAAAAATTGGGCCTTTGGTGGTGGTGCTGGTGCTACAACAGTCAGCCCTCAGTTACTCTTGGTGGGCGCATGAATGGGCCCTACTGTTAATTATTAGATCAAGAATTTGTAATTGCATGCCCCTGTTGAAGAGGGGCAGAAAAATTGGGCTTTTGGTGGTGGTGGTGGTGGTGGTGTTGCCACAACACGGTAAGCCCTCACAGTTACTCTTGGTGGGCGCAGGAATGGGCCCTGCTGTGAATTATTAGATCAAGAATTGTAATTACATGCCCCTGTTGAACAGGGGCAGAAAAATTGGGCCTTAGGCACTGGTGCCACAACACTGCAACCCCTCAAAGATACTGTACTTGGAGCACAGCAATGAGCCCTGTTGCAAAGTATTGCATCAAAAATTGTAATTACACGCCCCTGTTAAACAGGGGCTGAAAAATTGGGCCTTAGGCACTGGTGCTGGTGCCACGACACTGCAACCTCTCCCAGATACTCTAGTTGGAGTGCAGGAATGAGCCCTGCTGCAAAGCATTGCATAACAAATCGTAATTACATGCCCCTGTTAAACAGGGGCTGAAAAATTGGGCCTTAGCCACTGGTGGCAGCACCCAGAAACAAAAATGTTCTTCCAAGCTATCATCATGAATCGGATCATTGAGGAGGAGGAGGATAGTCAGTCAACATAACAGGACAGTCACTCAGCATCAGCATAGGCAGTCTTGAAGGGATGTGACATTTCAAAATAAATTATTCTGTTATATCAGCTTCAGGTGCTTGGTAGCTGGTGGTGATCCAAGACTGGTTCATCTTTATGAAGGTCAGTCGATCAACCGAGTCGGTGGACAGGCGCACCCTGTGATCCGTGACAAAGCCTCAAGCAGCACTGAATGTGCGTTCCGAAAGAACGCTGGATGCAGGACAGGCCAGTAGCTCAATTGCATACTGTGCAAGCTCTGGCCAGTGATCCCTCCTCAAGACCCAGTAAGCCAGAGGATTTTCAGTGGGAAAGGTGTCCAAGTCTGACCTTGCCCCTAGGTATTCCTGCACCATGTATATCAGACGCTGGCGATGGTTGCTGGAACCGATCATACCTTGGGGTTGCGGACTAAAAAATTGTCTGAACGCATCGGTCAGACGGCCACCTTCCCCACCGCTCCATCTTTGACTGACCGAAGCCTCAGCAACTTGTTGTCCAGGACCAGGAGTTTGTAATCTCCCAGTCTCTTGGAACGCGTTGCACAGACCTTTCTGCAAGGCCTCCCGGAGATGTCTCATCCTCTGCTCCCTCTGCAATGGTAAGATAAGGTCCCCAACCTTACCCTTGTATCGTGGATCAAGGAGAGTGGCCAGCCAGTAATGGTTCCTCTCCTTGATCCGAAGAATACGAGGATCCTTCCGCAGACTTTGCAGGATCAGGGAGGCCATGCAGCGTAGGTTAGCTGAGGCATTCGGTCCGGAGTCCTCTGGGTCACTAAGGACGACATGATCCGCAGCCACCTCCTCCCAGCCACGTACAAGTCCACGGGTATCTTGGGACTGTAAATCATCCCTAAAAGACTGCTGCTGTTGATGCTGAGTGCCAGGCTCCACCTCCATGCTGACACAATCCTCCTCCTTGTCCTCGTCCTCGTCCTCTTCCTGTGCGATGGGTGGGACAGAAGGAATACTGTCTGGGTAAAGGGGGCCTTGAGAGGCAAGGAAGTCCTCCTCTTCCTGCCTCTGTTCTGCCTCAAGTGCCCTGTCCATTATTCCACGCAGAGTATACTCCAACAGGTGGACAAGAGGTACAGTGTCACTGATGCATGCACTGTCACTGCTCACCATCCTCGTGGCCTCCTCAAATGGTGCCAGGACAGTGCATGCATCCCTGATCATGCCCCACTGGCGTGGTGAAAAAAACCTGAGCTCCCCTGACCCTGTCCTGGTGCCGTAGTCGCACAGGTACTCATTGATGGCCCTCTGCTGCGTGTGCAGCCGCTGCAGCATGGCCAATGTTGAGTTCCACCTGGTGGGCATGTCACATATAAGGCGGTTCTTGGGCAGGTTCAACTCCTTTTGCAGCTCAGCCAGCAGAGCACTGGCATTATATGATCTGCGGAAATGCACACAGACTTTCCTGGCCTGCCTCAGGACATCCTGTAAGCCCGGGTACCTGCCCAAGGACCGCTGCGCCACCAGGTTAAGGATGTGAGCCACACAGGGCACATGGGTCAGTTGTCCCTGTCGGAGGGCGGAGAGGAGGTTGGTGCCATTGTCACAAACCACCATTCCTGCCTTAAGCTGGCGTGGCGTCATCTGCCTCTCGGCCTGTCCCTGCAGAGCTGACAGAACCTCTGCCCCAGTGTGGCTCCTGTCCCCCAAACACACCAGCGCAAGCACGGCATGGCATCTTTTTGCCTGCGTACTTGCGTAGCCCCTTGAACGGAACCAGCGGTGCTGCGTAGGCGAGGACAAAGCACAGGAAGAGGTCATGGAGGAAGAAGAAGAGGAGGGGGTGGAGGAGAGAGGTGTGTCACAACCAGTAGTAGCATTTTGGAGGCGTGGCGGCGGAACAACCTCCAACACTACTGCACCTTGTCCTGCATCCTTCCCAGCTGCCAAAAGAGTGACCCAATGGGCCGTGAAAGAAAGGTATCGTCCCTGTCCATGCCTGCTGGACCATGAGTCAGCGGTAATATGCAGCTTACCGCTGACCGCCCTGTCCAGCGAGGCATGGACATTGCCTTCCACATGCTGGTAGAGAGCCGGAATCGCCTTCCGTGAGAAAAAGTGGCGTTTGGGAACCTGCCACTGAGAAACCGCACATTGCACAAACTCACGGAAGGGGGCCGAGTCTACCAACTGAAAAGGCAGCAGTTGAAGTGCTAGCAATTTAGCCAAGCTAGCATTCAACTGCTGGGCATGTGGATGGCTGGGAGTGAACTTCTTTCGACGGTCCAGCAGCTGGGGCAGGGAAATTTGCCTGCTACAATCGGACGTCGGCTGTGACACACCTAATTCTACACCTTCATTCCTCTCAGTGCAGGTTTCTGAGAGGACTGAAGGTATAGTGGGGTTGGAGATCCCAGCTGATGAGGAGCAAGGAGAGGTCTGCTTTGTTCTTTGGTGTGGGTCTTTAAGGTACACTTGCCAACGAGCTGCATGGCAGGTCAACATATGTCTGGTCAAACATGTGGTGCCCAAGCGGCTGATGTTTTGGCCAAGCGAGATACGCTTGAGACATATGTTGCAAATAGCAGCGGTGCGATCTGATGCACTCGACATCAAAAAAGGCCCACACCAAAGAACTTTTGGAATAACGAGCAGAGGCAGCGCCCTGCACAGGCGGAGCTCTTCGGTGTGATTCAGTCGGTGTGCTGCCCTTACGCTGGCCCCCGGAGGGCATCCTGCCTCGTTGGAGATGTGCCTCCTGCTCATCCTCCTCCTCTCTCCTATCAGGCACCCACGTGGAGTCAGTGACCTCATCATCCCCTCCCTCCTCATCACTGGAGCCAATCTGGCAGTATGCTGCAGCTGCTGGAACATGACTGCCAGATTGCTGTCCTTCTTGAGCATCCCCTCTCTCTGCGCTCACGCTACTGCCTTCCTCTAGCTGGCTATCATCATCAGACCCTTCAAAACGCTGGACATCCTCCTGAAGCATTTACCCAACACTGTGCTCAAACAGTTCGGGGGACTCCTCAGGAGGACATGGTGGGTCTAGGGAAGGAGTGACTGATGATGACATTGATACGAGGGAAGAGGACGCTTTGGCAGCTGCTTTGCCAGTACCCTGAGCCTGGGTGAGAGAGGATGAGGAGGATGAGGAGGGCTTGGTCATCCACTCTACCAAGTCTTCGGCATGATGCGGCTCAACACGTCCAGCTGCCGAAAATAAGGACAAGTGTGTCCCATGGCCACGTGCTGATGTCGATGCACCGCGTCCACGACCAGCACTGTTGTCTCTAGACACAGAGCCTGCTTGCCCTCTTTTATTGGCTCCTGACTGTCTGCCTCTTCTTGTTGGCCTTCCAGACATAGTAATGGACTGCAGGGAGATGGGAAAACCGGGAATTGGAGTAGTGTATATTGTGCTGGAGGCACACAACACCCACTAACTCCTGCAGATGCCTTTATTAGAGAACACCAGCAATAAAGGGTAGATACAGGTGTATACTGTGCTGTGCTGGAGGGACACAACACCCACTAACTCCTGAAGATGCCTTTATTAGAGAACACCAGCAATAAAGGGTAGATACAGGTGTATGCTGTGCTGGAGGGACACAACACCCACTAACTCCTGCAGATGCCTTTATTATAGAACACCAGCAATAAAGGGTAGATACAGGTGTATACTGTGCTGTGCTGGGGGGACACAACACCCACTAACTCCTGCAGATGCCTTTATTAGAGAACACCAGCAATAAAGGGTAGATACAGGTGTATACTGTGCTGGGGCACACAACACCCACTAACTCCTGCAGATGCCTAACTCCTGCAGATGCCTGTATTATAGAACAGCAAAAAAGTGTAGATACAGGTGTATACTGTGCTGGGGCACACAACACCCACTAACTCCTGCAGATGCCTGTATTATAGAATAGCAAAAAAGTGTAGATACATGTGTATACTGTGCTGGGGCACACAACACCCACTAACTCCTGCAGATGCCTGTATTATAGAATAGCAAAAAAAATGTAGATACAGGTGTATACTGTGCTGGGGCACACAACACCCACTAACTCCTGCAGATGCCTGAGAAAAGAACACACTGTCCCTGCCTATCTAGCTTAGAGAACAGTAATAAAGGGTAGATACAGGTGTATACTGTGCTGGAGGGACACAACACCCACTAACTCCTGCAGATGCCTTTATTAGAGAACACCAGCAATAAAGGGTAGATACAGGTGTATACTGTGCTGTGCTGGGGGGACACAACACCCACTAACTCCTGCAGATGCCTTTATTAGAGAACACCAGCAATAAAGGGTAGATACAGGTGTATACTGTGCTGGGGCACACAACACCCACTAACTCCTGCAGATGCCTAACTCCTGCAGATGCCTGTATTATAGAACAGCAAAAAAGTGTAGATACAGGTGTATACTGTGCTGGGGCACACAACGCCCACTAACTCCTGCAGATGCCTGTATTATAGAATAGCAAAAAAGTGTAGATACATGTGTATACTGTGCTGGGGCACACAACACCCACTAACTCCTGCAGATGCCTGTATTATAGAATAGCAAAAAAATGTAGATACAGGTGTATACTGTGCTGGGGCACACAACACCCACTAACTCCTGCAGATGCCTGAGAAAAGAACACACTGTCCCTGCCTATCTAGCTTAGAGAACAGTAATAAAGGGTAGATACAGGTGTATACTGTGCTGGGGCACACAACACCCACAAAATCCTGCAGATGCCTGAGAAAAGAACACACTGTCCCTACCTGCCTATCTAGCTTAGAGAACAGCAATAAAGGGTAGATACAGGTGTATACTGCGCTGTAGGCACACAACACCCACTAACTCCTGCAGATGCCTGAGAAAAGAACACACTGCAGAACACACTGTCCCTGCCTATATAGCTCTTTCCCTGCACGCCGGAACACACTACACAAGGCCGCCACGCTGGCGGCCTTTTATAGTGTGGGGCGTGTACTAAACCCCCCTGAGCTATGATTGGCCACAGGCATCCTGCCTGTGGCCAATTATGGCTCTCCTTGCTGCCGGCGCTGTGATTGGCCAAGCATGCGGGGTCACAGTGTATGCTTGGCCAATCACAGCACCGGCAATGCAGTGCGATGGCGCAGTGCATTGTGGGCCGTTCGCGTCACACGAATTTGGCACGAACGGCCCACAAAGTTCTGGTTTCGGCGAACAGGCGATGTTTGAGTCGAACGTGCGTTCGACTCGAACACCAAGCTCATCCCTACCCCATTCAGAAGAAGACTCACAAGAAATGACCATAGACAGTCAGACATTGCCTTCCCACGTCAGATTTTCCTCTTACTGATTCTGATCTTTCCTTGCTATCTAGGGGCCTGTCTTTTGCCTTAACTTTTTACTTCAATGTCTTTTCTACCCTCCTCGATGTCAATGAATTCATTAGAAACATATTATTAAAATAACATTTCTTGAACCACTTGCCGACCGATATACATCGGCAGAAAGGCACCGCTGCGCAAACCCTGTACCCGTACGGCGGCTCCTTTAAGAGCTGTAGGAGGTGCACACGCACGCCCGCTGCACAGCAGGGGACCCAATGCACGTGGCCAGTGGGCACAATCGCCGCCGACCACCCGCGATCACAAAAGCATGAGGGCACGAGAGCCGGAACGGGAATTTGTGTATGTAAACACACAAATCCCTGTTCTGACGGGGGAGGAGAGACAGATCGTCTGTTCCTACTAAGTAGGAACAATGATCTGGCTCCTACTCTAGTCAGTCCCCTCCCCTCACAGTTAGAAACACACCTAGGGAACACATTTAACCCCTTGATCCCCTCCCCTTTGCACAATTTTTATTGCTACCTGATTTTAGTTTATTCAGGTACTACTCACTTCTAATAATTTACAGGGTTTAGACGTTTTTCACTTCACCTGTCACTGATTGATCAATGCTCACCTGTTCTTAGGCGGACTCAGTGTTAATTTGGAGTTCGTTTTTTTTCACCATTTCAGTATATTTTTTTCAATCAGAGTTCATGACATGTGTTTTTGATCTTAGTCTGTCATCCACTTAGACCCCCGCGGCCACTTCAGTGGGAGGTAGCGTCACCACCCCCAATTCTTTACCTTCATTGAAATCAATGGGCATCGCTGCAGAAGCGCTTTGGCTCGGATGCTTTTAACCCTTTATTCGGCCCGCTAGCGGGGTTAAAAAGGCCCTGCTAGCAGCCGAAAAGCGCCGCTATAACAGCGGTAAAGCGGTAACGCCCCCACCCCAGTGTGAAAGTAGCTTTTATAGCAATAGTTTTACTTCAAATCTTTAAATCAGCTTTATTCAGAATCCTCACAAGGTATGCATGGTGTAAGGAGTAGTAATGTGGAGAAGGAAGATAAATATTTTTATCCAGTCAATGTGAGAGGTTTGGCAGTTGAAGCATTCCAAGAAATCATTGAAAAAAAACTCCTTGTTTTGAAAACACGCAAGTGGCAACCCTCATAGACCCAACCTGAGTGGGGAAGAGTTTAACCACTTGAGATCCGCGCAATAGACAAAAGACGCCTACAGCGCGGCTCTCAACTGCCGGGTGGACGTCCCTGAACGTCTTCCTGTTTACATTCCCCCCTGCGCGCCGCCGAGGGTGCGCGGAGGGGAAAAGCTGTGCCTGCCATGTCACGTGGTGCCGATGCGCGTGCCTGGTGGCCGCGATGTCCGCCAGGTACACGCGATCGGCTGTTGCAGAGGCAGGACGTGGATCTCTGTGTGTAAACACAGATCTACTGTACGTCCTGTCAGGGAGAGAGGAGACCGATGCTGTGTCCCTTGTACATAGGGACACAGATCCGTCCCCTCCACCAGTCAGTCCCCTCCCCCCACAGTAAGAATCACTCCCAGGGAACATATTTAACCCCTTGATCGCCCCCTAGTGTTAACCCCTTCCCTGCCAGTCACATTTATACAGTAATCAGTGCATATTTATAGCACTGTTCCCTGTATAAATGTGAATGGTCCCAAAATAGTGTCAAGTGTCCGATATGTCCGCCGCAATATCACAGGCCTGACAAAAATCGCAGATCGCCGCCATTATTAGTAAAAAAAAAATAATAATAATAGTAAAAATGTCAAATCTATCCCATATTTTGTAGGCGCTATAACTTTTGTGCAAACCAATCACTATACGCTTATTGCGATTTTCTTTTACCAAAAATATGTAGAAGAATACGTATCGGCCTAAACTGAGAAAAAAAATAGTTTTTTTCCAAATTTTCTGTCTTTTTTTGTTTATAGCACAAAAAATAAAAACCGCAAAGATGATCAAATACCACCAAAAGAAAGCTCTATTTGTGGGAAAAAAAATTAAAATATAATTTGGGTACAGTGTTGTATGACCGCGCAATTGTCATTCAAAATGCGTCAACACTGAAAGCTGAAAATTGATCTGGGCAGGAAGGGGGTTTAAGTGCCCAGTAAGCAAGTGGTTAATGCCATTAAACATTTACAAGAGAATAAGCAATTGGTCATTAGGGAGGCTGATAAGGGTGGTGCAGTGGTGGTGCTCAGCGCTGAACAATATCGCACTGAAGCTTTGAGACAATTGAGCAACGCCAATACGCATCACCCTCTTAGATACAGTCCCACAGAAACCTTTAAAATGTCTTTGTTTTGTCTTATTGATTAAGGACAGCAAATGGGACTTTTGAATGCTAGGTACATAACTGCTGCTTAAATTGCACATTGCTGCCTAAATTACACAAATCCCAAGTCTCTATACAGGGGCGTCCCATTGTGCCTGGCATTGGCTCTTTCTTAGAGCCCCTCGGCGAGTGGGTTGATTCCAACCTTCAGCCCCTCGTCCAGAGGCTCCCAGGTTAAATCCGTGACACAGGACATGTTTTACAAGAGCTCCAAAATGCAAAGTGGACGGATGATTCTGTTTTGGATGACTCTGGATGCCACTGCATTGTACTCCTCCATACCCCAAAAATATCACCTTCAGAAGTATAGTTCATATACATTAGAACTTCAGCACTATCTGTTAGGATGTGTAGATTTTCTTTTGACCCACAACTTTTTTCTTTTTTGACAATACCTATTACTTGCAATTGTGTGGTGCATCGATGGGTGCCACATTTTCTCCTTCCCTGGCAAAAATTTATATGGATTGGTGGGAGGAATTTTTTTTTCCCCATCTTAATACATTTTATAGCTATTTATTTTGGTATGGCAGATTCATTGATGACCTGCTTATCATTTGGGTTAAGGATTTTGTGCCATGTAAATGCCAATGACCTTAATTTAAAGTTTACTGGTAATTGTCACAACAGGGTCATAGATTTCTTAGAAGTCACCTTAGAAGGTGATCCCTCTGCCCAAACTGTTTCCACTAAAACGTTTCGTAAACCCACCGTGGGCAATACTACTTTACTGGCCAGTAGTTGCCATCCAGCCCACACTATAAAGGCCATCTCAGTAGGAGAGTTTACTAGAGCAAGAAGAAACTGCTCCACAGAGGTTTCTCTTAATAATGAATGCCAAGTAATTAGGAACAGGCTTGAGAGGTTTTGAGGTTGCAGCTACCAAACAGCGAGCGGATTTATTATCCAACACTCATACTGTTAGATCCAAACCTAGGAATTTCTGGAGACTCAAGAGCTCCAAACAGCCTGTTACTTTTGTTACACCATACTCAGTTGAATATCATTAAATCACTAACATCATAAAACGGAACCTCCCTATTCTGTATTCCGATAAAACCTTATACAGCAATACCTTGGATTACGAGCATAATTTGTTCCAGAAGAATGCTTGTAATCCAAAGCATTCGTATATCAAAGCGAGTTTCCCCTAGGAAATAATGGAAACTCAGATAATCCATTCCACAGCCACTGCTTGTCTATGCAGTACATCATTTGGTCAGAGGTGTGGGGATGCCGGAGACACTCGGAAACGCTCGGAGACACATGGAGGCACTCGGGAATGGAGTGTTTCCAAGTGTTTCAGAGTATCTCCGAGCGTTTCCGATTGGCTCTGAGCAGCTTCGGCGTGACCCTTGGGGTGGACCATGTGCTATAGTCTACACAAAGCTGTTTTGTGTCACTTATTTGTTAGCCATGATTAAGGCCTGATGGCCGAAACGCGTTGCCTTTTTTTTTGACTGTTGTTCACATGCAATAATAATACAATGTTTTAGCCGACTTCCATGGCACCAGCCTTTCTCCTGTTTTGTATGGACTATATGGAGGTTTACAGAGACTTCACAGGCTGAGTGCTGTGTTCTTGAGGCTCACCAGGCATTGCACAGGAGGCAGTAGCTTGGATGCACCTGTTCCAGCACTTAATTTTAAGAACTATGATGAAATAAAAACAATGCATATAAATCCATTGCATAATCAACTTGAGGTCAGTTCATATAAGTCCCATTGTGCTATTCTTATAAAGTGCTCCACTTCATTTGTACTCAAAGTGCCCCACATGGATGTACGCTCACCCCCCAGTCTGACCACCTATTTTTAGCGTTGTCTATTGCGCTTTTTAGGGAAAAACCCTTGGCTGATGTCACTGCTTGTGAGTCCCATGGTCTTTATTCCTCAGATGTTGGGTTGAAAGGGAAAATAGCAGAAGGAAGGCTCATAGCGTAAAACCGTAATAATATTTATTAAAGTGATTGTAAAGACAGAAGGTTTTTTATCTTAATGCATTCTATTCATTAAGATAAAATGCCTTCTGTGTGCAGCAGCCCCCCTCAGCCCCCCTAATACTTACCTGGACCCCATCTCTGTCCAGCGATGTCCACGAGTGTCGCGGCCGTCTGGGACTCTCCCTCCTGATTGGCTGAGACAAAGCAGCAGCGCCATTGGTTCCAGCTGCTGTCAATCAAACTCAGTTAGCCAATCAGAAAAGAGAGGGGGTGGGGCCAGGTCGTGGCTCCATATCTGAATGGATACACTGAGCTGTCCCCATAGCAAGCTGCTTGCTGTGGGGGCACTTAACAGGAGGGAAGGGCCAGGAGCTCCAGCCAGGAACCCGAGAAGAGGAGGATCCAGGCTGCTCTGTGCAAAACCACGGCACAGAGCAGGTAAGTATAACATGTTTGTTATTTTAATGAAAAAAAATGAGACTTTACAATCACTTTAAAGATAAAAGTGTAAAAGTTTTCCATTTACATGTCTTGGTGCCAATATCCTGGACCTCGGTGTGTACAGCATATATGTTGGGTTCCCTGCTGGCGTGCGTTAAACTCCTCATGTTGCGGCTCGGCTCTCAGTACCCGACAATGGCGTAGGCCAAAGTTGTGTCGCGATGACACGATCAAGCCTCGACTCGTTTCAACCAATCAGCGGGTTGTCATCAGGAAGATCTGGCCAATAAGTCTGTTGCTTTTCAACAGAATAAGCTCCCCTGTAGATTTAGCAGTTGAAGGGCTGAGACAAACCAGGAACAAAACTGTTGCTGTAAATGCCTAAAAAGTGTGAGCTGGAGTTTGGCTTTAATTTGTTAGTGTATCTAAATCTGCAAGTGCATCTAACACTACCCCCACCCGCTGACTGACAATGCTTCTGTCCAAAGATGTCTCTGTTGCCAATACAAGAACAAAACATTAAACCCAGCACAAGCAATCAAGCGCATTTCTGCACCATTGTTTGTACAGTATCTCTTGTTTACACAAATCGAATCCCACCATCGTCACCATGTTTTGTATCATGATCACGTGATAGTTTACATTTTTGGGTTGTATTCGATATGTGCAAATAGAGATCACACAAATACTTATAAGTATAACATTTATTAAAAGTAATGCCAGATACAGATAAAGATAAAGAAAATATGATAGGAATACTTAACTAAAGATGCGGTTTCTCCACAGAGTCCCTTTTGTGTATACAACGTGGCCGTTGATCAGGTTCAGACACATGCCTAATGGCAGCTCTGATGTGAGACTAGCTTATTCCAGTTTGGACTATGGTAGATACAGGTTAGTATGTGAGTAAATGACCAATCAAAGTTGTTTGGACGGTGATATCACCTTTAAGGGGGATAGTGTGCTGGTCATCCTGCATTCTCAGGCCTTAAGTCAATTAAGGTAAAGCCATACATATGTCCTTATATGGCTCCTTGACAAAGGTTTGGAAGCTTAAGCCCCGTACACACGACCAGTTTTCCTGCCAGGAAAACTGCCAAGAGAACTTTTGGCAGGGGAAAATCGGACGTGTGTATGCTTCCCCTCAGTTTTTCCGTCAGGAAAACAGCCAGGAATCCTGGCGGGAAAATAGAGAACCTGCTCTCTATTTTCCCGCCGGGATTCCCAGCGTTTTTTTTTTCCGCCCTATTTACTAATACTCTATGGGAAACACTGCGAGGCAGTTCCCACAAGCCCGGGATTCCCGGCCAAAGCTCCATGGCAGTTTACCTGCCGGGTTCTCGGCTTTCCCCTCGGTTTTCACGGCTGACTTTTTACCGCTGTGAAAACCAAGCGTGTGTACAGAGCTTTAGAATTCATTAGTGAGCCACATTATTAACCACTTAAGCCCCGGACCAATACGCAGCATAAAGACCAGAGGTGTTTTAACAATTTGGCACTGCGCTGCTTTAACTGGAAATTGCGCGGACATGCAATGTTGTACCCAAACAAATTTGCGTCCTTTTCTTCCCACAAATAGAGATTTCTTTTAATTTTATTTGATTGCCTCTGCGAATTTTTTTTTTACGATATAAACGGAAAAAGACCGAAAATTTTGAAAAAAAAAGATATTTTCTACTTTTTGTTATAAGAGAAATCAAATAAACTCAATTTTAGCCATACATTTAGGCCAAAATGTATTCAGCCACATGTCTTTAGTAAAAAAAAAATCAAAAAGCGTATATTTATTGGTTTGCGCAAAAGTTATAGCGTCTACAAACTAGGGTACATTTTCTGGAATTTACACAGCTTTTAATTTATGACTGCCTATCTCATTTCATGAGGTGCTAAAATGACAGAGCAGTACAAACACCCCCCAAATGACCCCATTTTGGAAAGTAGACACCCCAAGGAAATTGCTGAGAGGCATGTTGAGCCCATTGAATATTTTTTTTTGTCCCAAGTGATTGAATAATGACAAATATTGAATAATGACAAAAAAATAATTACAAAAAGTTGTCACTAAATTATATATTTCTCACACATGCCATGGTTATATGTGGAATTGCACCCCAAAATAAATTTTGCTGCTTCTCCTGAGTACGGGGATACCTCATGTGTGGGACTTTTTGGGAGCCTAGCCGCGTACGGGGCCCCGAAATCCAAGCACCGCCTTCAGGATTTCTAAGGGCGCAAATTTTTGATTTCACTCCTCACTACCTATCAAAGTTTCGAAGGCCAGAAAATGCCAAAATAGCACAAAACCCCCCCAAATGACCCCATTTTGGAAAGTAGACACCCCAAGCTATTTGTTGAGAGGCATGGTGAGTATTTTACAGCTCTCATTTGTTTTTGAAAATGAAGAAAGAAAATCTTTTTTTTTTTTTTTCAATTTTCAAAACTTTGTGACAAAAAGCGAGATCTGCAAAATACTCACCATACCTCTCAGAAAATAGCTTGGGGTGTCTACTTTCCAAAATGGGGTCATTTGGGGGGGGTTTGTGCCATCTGGGCATTCCATGGCCTCCGAAACTGTGATAGGCAGTGAGGAGTGAAATCAAAAATTTACACCCTTAGAAATCCTGAAGGCGGTGCTTGGTTTTTGGGGTCCCGTACGCGGCTAAGCTCCCAAAAAGTCTCACACATGTGGTATCCCCGTACTCAGGAGAAGCAATAGAATGTATTTTGGGGTGTAATTCCACATATGCCCATGGCATGTTTGAGCAATATATCATTTAGTGACAACTTTGTGCAAAAATAAAATAAAAAATTGTCTGTTTCCCGCAACTTGTGTCAAAATATAAAATATTCCATGGGCTCAACATGCCTCTCAGCAAATAGCTTGGGGTGTCTACTTTCCAAAATGGGGTCATTTGGGGGGGGTTTGAACTGTCCTGGCATTTTATGCACAACATTAGGAAGCTTATGTCACACATCATCCACTCTTCTAACCACTTGAAGACAAAGCCCTTTCTGACACTTTTTGTTTACATGAAAACATTTTTTTTTTTTTTGCAAGAAAATTATGTTGAACCCCCAAACATTATATATTTTTTTTAAAGCAAAGGCCCTACAGATTAAAATGGTGGGTGTTGCATTTTTTTTTCACACACAGTATTTGCAGAGTTTTTTTTAAAACGCATTTTTTGGGGAAAAAATACACTTTTTTAATTTTAATGCACTAAAACACACTATATTGCCCAAATGTTTGATGAAATAAAGAAGATGATCTTAGGCCAAGTACATGGATACCAAACATGACATGCTTTAAAATTTTGCGCAGTGGCGACAAACTACATACATTTTTAAAAGCCTTCAAAAGCCTTTACAGGTTACCACGTTAGATTTACAGATGAGGTCTACTGCTAAAATTACTGCCCTCGATCTGACCTTCGTGGTGATACCTCACATGCATGGTGCAATTGCTGTTTACATATGACACCAGACCGACGCTTGCGTTTGCCTTTGCGCAAGAGTACGGCGGGACAGGGGTGCTTTTTTTTTTTTTGCTTTTTAATTTTATTTTTAACCTGTTCCTTCCATTTTATTTATTTTTTTATCATTTTTATTGTTCTCTCAGGGAATGTAAATATCCCCTATGATAGCAATAGGTAGTGACAGGTACTCTTTTTAAAAAAAAAAACTGGGGTCTATTAGACCCTAGATCTTTCCTCTGCCCTCAAAGCATCTGACCACACCAAGATCGGTGTGATAAAATGCTTTCCCAATTTCCCAATGGCGCTTTTTATATCTGGGGGGGGGGCATTCCCTCCCACTGCTTGTAAAAGCAGTCCAGAGGCTAATTAGTAGCAGGGATTGCTTTTACATGAAAGCTGGCCGCAGGCTTAAAAGAATGATACCAAGATGATACCTAAACCAGCAGGCATCATTCTGGTATAACCATTCAAAGTCCAGCAACATACCAGTACGTTGCTGGTCCTTGTTGGACATGTATTGTAATCTTTTTTTTCATGCAGCCTGTTGGCTGAACGAAAAAAATAGATTGATCTGTGGGTATGCCCACCATTAAAATACCTCCCTTCATTCACCCACTTCTAATGATGGGCATACATGCACCATTTATATATGCCGAAACATGGGGGCATCCTCCCGCAAAAGTTATGCCGCGTACACACGGTCTGACTTTTCCACGGGCAAGCCTCCGTCGGAATTTTGACCGTATGTACGCGGCATTAGGAGCAAAATCGCTCCTCCGCCCCTGCTGCCCCCATGCTTCGGCATATATGCTCTTTTTTTTTAATTGTGGTGGTGAAATCACCTCCTACGGCACTGGAGTCGCAGGGATCAGGCCTGTATCTGCGAACGCTGCAGTTATGTGTGTTGTGTTTTGTAAGTGACAGTGATCGATCGATACTGCACTTGGGTGGGCTGGGCTGGACGGAGGGGCAAAACGCAGGTGCTAGCAGGTATCTGGTCTGATCCCGCTAACACTGCGGTTTTGGGAACCCTAAACTGCTGGGGACGCTAGTATAGATCTGATCAGATATTGAAGTTTCCCGGTGGGCCGATTGCTCAGTGGGCCGGCTGTCACTGTGTCACTCACTCGTCTCTCTGATCTGTCACATTTACGCTAATACTTATACTCCTGCACCCGGCGGCGCCAGCCAATAGCCTTCATCGCGGTCACGACACTTCCCTCCTCCTAAGTGTACAGCCCTGTTCCAGCGGCGTGACGTCACTCACGGCCGGAGTGGAGGCGGGAGGGGATTAGCATAATCGCGGCCACGACACTTCCCTCCTCCTACTTGTACAGCCCCGTTCCAGCAGCATGACGTCACTCACGGCTGGAGCGGAGGCGGGAGGGGGATTAGCATGGTGGGAGTGGGAGGAGCCGTAGAGAGCTGCTGCAAGCAAGAGGAGCCAGCGCCGCCGAGGAGGAACCAACAACTTTATACAAGTTCCTTCAGACAGCAGAACAGTCAGTGTGCGACGGTGAGTGTATGGGGAATCATTCAGTAGCCTTCCTAATGCCGTCCTCTGCCTCCCCCCTCCACTTCTCTATCTGTCACACCAGCTTGGGCTTTAACCCATTTACTTGCATTGTCCACTGATCTGCAGCTTGTCATCTTAATGCCATCTGCCTTATCCCTTGCAGTGATGCCTACATTGTATGCAGCGTTCATATGGGTAGTCAATGGTGTCCTTATAATAATAGGTTTGCTTAGGTAAGCTTCTACTTAAATAGCACTGTGTCCCAGAGGAAGGGGACTTGTGAAATCCCAGAGCATCCCCATCCCCCACCACATTCTGCCTGTCCCTGTGAACACAGAAGATGAAAGTATAATGTACCTGGGGTCACCCGGTCACTCATAGTAAGCTACACTATGGGGATCGATTTTCCTAGTGCATCTGCATTGATGAGATAGGGCTGCCAATGTGAGATGCTGGATGTCCATTATGAATTATTTCTCCATCTGGGCTGTTACATGTGTAGCAGGGTCTTTAAATTTAGTTGGGGTACACCTGGGGGTAGTGTGACCCAGGTGTATAATTAGGAAAGGTTCTGGACCCCTTTTTGTAATTCGTGGAGGATTGGGTGGTGTATTATTCTCCTTGGCCTGTGGGTGGCGGGGTACCTACAGGCTCAAGGTAGAATCACTGCCGTAGTGCTACCCTTTTTGTCCCTTTCCGGAGATGGTACGGCTGGGGCGGGGAACCCGCCGTGGTGTTGAAGGGAGGAGATAAAAGGGGGAGATGCCCTCACCACGAGGTCTTCAAGGATTTTCTCTTCACGCACCCAGGCACCTTAGGCCTGGGTGCGGGCGGTTCAAGATTCCGGCCCAGGCGCCCTAGGCCTGACCGGAATGAAGTTGGGGTCCATCCCAGGCACCTTCAGCCTGGGGTGAGGTACTATATCGTAGGCCTGGGGCCCAGTAACTTCGACTGGGTCCCGCAAGGGCGAAGTGATCTCAGGGTGCCGCCTTGCGAGGGGACCCGCATCTGAGGTGAGGAGGCTGGGGAGGTTACCCGTCCGGAGACCCGGAGCAGCAGCAACCCGGTGACGGATGGGCCTCCGGTTAACTCTCTTAGAGGGACATCTTCCCCTGATAGGGGCCGCAGCGCAGCGAAGGTACTCCCATCTATGTTCTATGGAGTCGCTGGTAGAGACTCACAAGTTCTATGCTCTATGCCATTCAAAGCTGCTACAACCCCTGGTCAAAGCACAGGGGTTTAGACTGAAATCAGGATAGTGCCTCGGCCTGCTCATCCCATCGTATCAAGTTATAATAATGTTCCAACCAGTTGACTATTAAGACATTGTTTATTGTGGAGTGTACAATAAAGCAAGAGTTGGACTGTGATCGGTGTATGGACTCTGGTTAATGGGAGCAAGGGAGATTCCAGCATAGCAGGACTAAGTTTTAAGACTAATGCACATTGGCCCGAGGAAGATACTGATACTGGCCTTCACCTCACCCACAGCCATGGGGAGGACATGGGCCATAGCGCATCTCACCCTGTCATGTGACATACCCCTAGTGAAAGGAGATGGGGTGAGGCCGCTACACATGGAAGGTAGAAAGCAGGCTAATTAGGTTGCATGCAGGGCCCCTATAACTGCCCTATATATCCCTTGTAGATGATTGCAATAAAATGAAGATACGTTTTATCATACTGCAAGATTGCTGCTATGGTCCTGCTCCCAGCAATGACTTGTCTTTTTATTTTTCCATTAAAGCTAGGGTGATGGTCAGAATTATCACACGAGATCAGAAGGCTGATTAAAAAGTTGTATGAAGCCAATGTATTTAGTAGGGGATGTTGTTGTATTAGTGGTTGTAGTAGTAATGTGTATGGTCATCTGTGTGGAATGTTTTTACTTATGGTTTTTTTTTGCGCAATTGCGTATAGTTTATATACTGTTTTTGTGTGTGTTTGGAAAAATAAAGTGGGCCGGTCTGGATGAAGTCCAGGGCCAAATTTTTGTCCCAGTCCAGCCCTGAGTGTAGGTATTCTAATCCAGGAGGTGTGTCTCTGGCCAGATCATCAGCTGAGAACAGAGAGGGTAAATGCCTAAAAAACTGAAAACTAATTAAGCCACATCTAATGATTGGTGAGCTGCACTTTCCCACGCCTCAAACAGGAACCTCTGCCTTGCGCTTTGGCTTTTCCTAACAAGTGGAGTCTCTGTCCCTGTCCTAACCACTCACCCAAAGCACATCAAAATGACCTGGACACCCAAATTTAAAATAATTGCCTCAACAAAGATGGCAACCAAAGGTTGCCAGAGATCGCAGTGTCCAATCAGACAGCTGCTTCCTCTGAGATGCCTATGGAGCCTGCAAAGGAGCAATGTTCCTCCAAGTCTCCGCTCCATCTGTACAGTGGCACAACCCCACCTACTGGATGCAGGACAAACTGCACCTTCCTACACAAAAGCAAGAAAATCTGTGCACAGTGAATATGTCAAAAACACCCAGGCCCTTCACTTTGACTGGGCCATTTATTATCCCTCAATGTTAACCCGAGTACACTGTTTCTCAGCTAATAGTACATGAGCTCAGTGCAGTATTTATGCTTTTTATAATTAATTTACCATTCAATTTGGCGTTGTATCATAAATCTAAAATAAAAGAAACAGTTTTTGGTCATGTAAATATATAATGGAATAATTTGAAAGGATATACACAAAGGGAGAACTGGTAATAAATCTACCCTATGTCAAAGGGTATGTAAAATTAGCTGACCAACATGAGGGTCACTTGGTAGACTCTGAAGCCTCGTACACACGGCCGATTTTCTCGTCGTTAGAAACACGTAGTTTTTTTCGACGAGATTCTTGTTAACCTTGACGATTTTCTCGTCAAGCTTTCCATGCGTACACACTGACATCTCAAAATGTCCTCGTTGTTCTCCGCGGTCACGTCCAGCACGTACGACGGCACTATAAAGGGGAAGATCGATTTCCCTGGCGCCACCCCTTGGGCTGCTTTTGCTGATCTCGTGTTACCGCGTGTGAAGTAAAAGTTTGGGAACAGACGATTCGCGCTTTTCAGTCTTCGAGCTTTTCAGTTCGTTTTCTGAGGTTCAGTTTGTGCTTGTGGGTTCGTATCTTGTCTTTCAGGGCGTCTAGGCAGGTCGTATCTGTTTTACAGTGCGTACTTGCCCGTTCGTTTCTGATTTTCAGTTCGTTATTCATAGGCCTTGCTGTTCTAAAGTGCGTTCTGTTCTGTACGTTCTGATCAGACGACCGTTTCCTAGCCATGTCGCCTGGACGTTCTCGTCGTCGAGTTCGTGCTGTGCGTGCGCTTGGTGTTGGTCTGCTTGTTTTGGACCAAGACCAGTCCATGAACGGGGTGAGGAGGAGTTCATGGACCAAGAATTGGTTGCTCCAGCGGGACCAATTCTGCCATATGCCTCTGCTGCGGGAGATCGTCGAGAATAATCCTGAGTACTACAGGAATTTTCTGCGGATGTCTGACCCCGTTTTTCAGGAACTGTTGGCTTTGGTGTCCCCCTATATTACCAGGCAGGACACCGCTATGCGGGAAGCCATCAGTGCTGAGCAGAGGCTCATCGCCACCTTACGTTACCTGGCGACAGGGAGAAGTCTTCAGGACTTGAAGTTCACGACAGGCATCTCCCCCCAGGCTCTGGGCCTCATAATCCCAGACACCTGTTCTGCCATTATACAAGTCCTGCAGGAGGACTATATTAGGGTAAGTTTTCTCCATTAACATCACATTTTATGTATTTCATGTATGATAATGTATTGTATTTCTTTCATCCTTCCCTAATTACCATGATTGTAATATGCTGAGAATGTCCCCTTTGTCCTCATGCATGTTGGAAGCTTTTAAATGCCCCTTTTTTCTCCTCCGTGCATATTTCCCTTCACTAAGCTTTCCAGCAGGGGCGTCTGTTGCTCCAAATGTTTGGGGGTCCACCCCCAATTTTAGGAACTAAACTTCCTCCTTTTTAGCGACTGTGCCTATTAAACGCCACCAGTTGCCCCTTCCAATGCAGCCATTTTGTCCCCTCCAATGCAGCCATTTTGTCCCCTCCAATGCAGCCAGTTTGCCCCCTCCAATGCAGCCAGTTTGTCCCCTCCAATGCAGCCAGTTTGTCCCCTCCAATGCAGCCAGTTTGTCCCCTCCAATGCAGCCAGTTTGCCCCTTCCAATGCAGCCAGTTTGCCCCCTCCAATGCAGCCAGTTTGCCCCCTCCAATGCAGCCAGTTTGCCCCTTCCAATGCAGCCATTTTGTCCCCTCCAATGCAGCCAGTTTGCCCCTTCCAATGCAGCCATTTTGTCCCCTCCAATGCAGCCAGTTTGTCCCCTCCAATGCAGCCATTTTGTCCCCTCCAATGCAGCCATTTTGCCCCCTCCAATGCAGCCATTTTGTCCCCTCCAATGCTGCCATTTTGTTCCCTCCAATGCAGCCAGTTTGCCCCCTCCAATGCAGCCAGTTTGCCCCTTCCAATGCAGCCATTTTGTCCCCTCCAATGCAGCCAGTTTGCCCCCTCCAATGCAGCCAATTTGCCCCTTCCAATGCAGCCATTTTGTCCCCTCCAATGCAGCCAGTTTGTCCCCTCCAATGCAGCCAGTTTGCCCCCTCCAATGCAGCCAGTTTGCCCCTTCCAATGCAGCCATTTTGTCCCCTCCAATGCAGCCCGTTTGTCCCCTCCAATGCAGCCATTTTGTCCCCTCCAATGCAGCCATTTTGCCCCCTCCAATGCAGCCATTTTGTCCCCTCCAATGCTGCCATTTTGCCCCCTCCAATGCAGCCAGTTTGCCCCCTCCAATGCAGCCAGTTTTCCCCTTCCAATGCAGCCATTTTGTCCCCTCCAATGCAGCCAGTTTGCCCCCTCTAATGCAGCCAATTTGCCCCTTCCAATGCAGCCATTTTGTCCCCTCCAATGCAGCCAGTTTGCCCCCTCCAATGCAGCCAGTTTTCCCCTTCCAATGCAGCCATTTTGTCCCCTCCAATGCAGCCATTTTGTCCCCTCCAATGCAGCCATTTTGTCCCCTCCAATGCAGCCAGTTTGCCCCCTCCAATGCAGCCAGTTTGCCCCCTCCAATGCAGCCAGTTTGCCCCCAGCCCTGCACTTACCTTCTTCTGGTCAGCGCCATCCTTCTTCTGTCCTTGATGTCTTTTCCTGCCCTCGATGTTGCATCAGCCAATCATGTAACCGTAAAACAGACTTGGTGAACAAGATTGGCAGAGCAGCCTGTCAGTGTTTACCCAAGGAATGTCCCCTCCCCCCTGCGTCCCCAATTTTACTTTTATCAAGCCAATTACATCCCTCAGGCTGGATTTTGCAAGCCTATTTGCCCCCCTGTTTCTGATATGCAATTTTCACCCCATAAATGCCGCAGTTCTTCATATGTCGGTCGCTTAACAGGGGGCCACCCACCTGAATATTGTGCGGCATTGACAATACATAGGTTACTGCAATGCATGAACCTATGTATTGTTCTGAGTGACGGGCACAGGTGAGAGGGGGCAGTGCTCCAGCGCCCACTCTGGACGCACCGCCACTCCAATGCTATCCTGTGGCCAAACACATCTACCCCCCCCAAAATATTTTAAGAATGGACCATCAGAGGGGGTGATGAATATGAAACATGAGCCTTCCATTATACTTCTTAAAAACACCTTAAACTGAGATTTTTATTGATGTTGGCCTCTAATGTATTTTCTTATAATCTGCTTGTAATGTTCTATTTTTAAATTCTAATTTTTTTTCATCTTGTTTGATTCCCCAGCTTCCTTCCACGCCACAGGAATGGCAGACTGTGGCATCAGAGTTTGCCACGCAGTGGGACTTCCCCAACTGCGGTGGTGCCATAGACGGGAAGCATGTCCGCATCGTGCCGCCACCCCCGTTCTGGGTCCTACTACTTCAACTACAAGGGGTTTCATAGCATTGTGCTGATGGCGGTGGTGTCAGCACGGTATGAATTCCTCTATGTTGATGTAGGGAAGAATGGCCGGATGTCCGATGGGGGATCCTTCATCCAGACGGAGTTTGCCCTCCGTCTCCAGAGTGACGACCTTGCATTGCCACCGGATGCAGGGAATGTTGAAGGACTCCCCTTTGTTTTTTTGGCTGATGAAGCCTTCGGACTTGGACCGCACCTCATGAGGCCATTTCCACAGAGACCCCAGAGAAGAGGGTGTTCAACTACCGGCTGGCCAGGGCACGAAGAGTCGTTGAAAATGCCTTCGGGATAATGGCCAGCCGGTTCCGCCTTTTTATGACTCCCATCCACTTGGCGGACTACAAAATAAACTATGTAGTTTTATGCTGCTGTGTGCTCCATAACTTTCTCAGCAGAAAATCAACTTCTTATATGGCCTCAGTTTTGCCGGAGGCAGGACTTTCCTCTGGCAATCGGCTGCTGGGCCTCGAATCTGCCCGTCCTGGCTTGCCCCCCCAAAATGCCCGTGAGGTTCGTGAGAAGTATCTGGAATATTTCACGGGTAGGGGGGGAATTCCTATGCCAGGCCATGTGTAAAGATGCATGGAGAACGAACTCAATAAAAATCTAATATAATCTTTTAACATTTATTTTTTCATGTCTCCTAGTTTGTCTTAGTGCATTTGTAGTGCCAAGTGTATTTTCCTTTAGTAAATACCAACCATTTCACTATGTAACCCCACAAAAAAATAAAAATAAGGTTAGAGCGTATTTGAAAAAAGAAGCTACACGTTGTTTGTGTTCAAACATTTTACTCTGTGCACAGTCACACACATGGTAATAATTTTTTGGGGGGGATTTTGGCTGGCCACAAACCGGCAATTTTTTTATTATGAAAATAGAAAACCATCAGTTGCATTGCAAAAAGTACAACATTGGATACCTCTGAGCAATATGAGGCATTCACGTACACAAACTATGTCTCTATGTGCCCGTCCTAATATGGGATCTTGACACCCCTTGCCCAGCCAAAAATTGAATATGAACACATTTTGAAGTCATTTCCAATAGGGATTTGAGACTCCTGATCCCTATTGTCAACATGTGCCATCTGCCATCGGGGGTGATCAATGGACGTGTTTTGTGGGTGCAACCCCTTCTTCAGTTCACCTACTTGAGATACGAGGAAGGGGTTGCACCCACAAAAGCCGTACATGGATATCCCCTGATGGCAGATGGCACATGTTGACACACTGTGTACATATTCAATTTTTGGCTGGTTTGATTGTCAAAAAGGTAATAAAAAGGGGGAAGAACAATCATTAAACAAAAATTGGGGTTTTGATGCCTTATTCAATTCTCCCCAAAACATCGAGAATGTCTTTAAATGTTTGATCCATCACATGAATTCTTTGTTTAATTCTGTCCAGTTCTGTGCTACATTCCATCACTTGCTGTATTATTCGGAGGGCACTGTCAGCAGAGAAACGTGTACTATCCTTCACCACAACATTTACATCCCCTAAAAACAAAATAAAAAAGGCATTATAACTCTGCAGGCCTACATCTCTTACCTGAAGCTGTGGTGACAGATACTGACCTGTTGTGGTGACCAGTTCCACCACGTCATCCACCTCTCCTTCCTGCACTTCTCCTTCCTCCACCTCTTCAACTTCCTCAACACCCTCAGGTTGTGGGTCTTTGGGAGTTTGGGGTTGTTTCAAAGCTATGGGTTTCATGTGCTCCCTGGAGTGTTCTCCTCCCAGTCTTCTCTCCCCTATGAGAAGCAAACCAAAGGTCTAGTTATCACACAGAAATTCACTATGAAAAATGAAAACAGGCTAAATTGCTTGAAAGTGGGGTACAAGTGTGTGTTTGTGTGGAATTTAAACATGAATGCATTATATATGTCCAAGAATCGGTTTAGTATTCACCTTGGGTGACACGCACATGCATTGCGCACGCGCGAATCAGCCTTTGACAGAAACTCGGAGCTTTTTTATTTCCTTGCAAGGATTTTCTCGTTTTATCATTATTTTTATATACCTATGTGAGAGCTGTTTTCTCTCCTGTTCATTTCTAATAAAACTTCCCTGATGAATTCTACACTATGGAAAGTTTTTCTTTTTTCTCTTTGGACATCGTTTTAACTGCTGAGGATTATTCACTCTGATCAATCAAGAGTGTTTTTCATCTCCGATTTGGATCAGCTGTGCAGACACGTCTCTGGAGACTCGCCTATTGTGGATGAAGTGTCTTCACTGGAATTTCTCTGCCTTCCATGGAGTGAACATCGCTCTACTAAGCTTGTTTTGACCCCCCTGAGAAGGGCGGTCGCAGGCTGTTTGGTAAGCCTTCATTTCTCACTTTGGTGGCGGGATCTTCACTTATTGTTGGAATAGCACTTACCAGCTTCATCGGATATCTTCTCTGTGGAACTCTTATCATCAATATAGAGGAAATCCTCTACACATTTATTTTATAATCTTCTTTCTTCACGGGCACTTATGAACTTGATTGGTTTATTTGTATTGTTTTATTAGTGTTTTTGATACTTTTTTCACGTATTTAATTTTAACTGTATAGATATATACAGTTCTTTCCAGCGCTACACTATTTTTGTATACTCATAGTATTCACCTTTGGCTGTCAATTTTCAGACATGGAGGCAGCACAAAAAAAATTCACTGATGCACCTGTGTGGGACACCCAAAAAAGGCGGTTCTGTTGGCCCACACTATAGTGCTCAAAAGTACAGATGTGGAAGCAGCTGCTGAGTGTCCTCTCCTTTACACTGATTAAAGTTTGCATTTCATTCTCTTTACAAACACATCATCTAGCCAACAATTTTAAGAAATCCGGCGGATGTCTAATTACTTTGAGGCTGAAAAATAACACAAAAAAGAGGAGAGTGGCCGAACGATGTGTCTGTAACGAACGATTACTGTGCCAAACCAAGTTCAAACTATGACATTTTGGAAGGGAGTACAATAGGAAATAAAAAAAAATGGAGCAACATGGAAGTTGAGAAATAAATTAATAGCATAAAAGTGAAAAATGTAATTACTTTTTGCTAGCATTCTCTTAATGCTCCTTAACTGCTCCGGCTCCCTCAGTTTGAGGTCTGACCACCTCTTTCTGAGCTGCTCATTTGAGCGTTTCACCCCAAAATTCTTCTTCAGACTCTTCACGACTTTCTTCATGATTTTGGTCTTCCTTCTATTTGGTTTGCTATACGGCCCATGCTTTGCGTCATAATCCGACTTTAGCAATATGCCCACCATCTCCGCCATCTCCGTATAAGACATATTAGATGCCTTGAATCTCCTCCTTGATCGTGACGTTTCCTCAGTCTCTGGGCTTGTCTCCTCCTCGTTATTTGAGGAATTATCAGACACCTGCTGTAAATCTGCCATATCTGTCTGCGCGCCGAAAGAGAAGGGGCGGGGAAAAGATGTTAGTTAGAACGTCATGGGCGGGCGACGTGTGCGGAGCGATGTGTGCGTAGTTACACGCATGCGTGGTGTATATATAGCAAACACACATGTGACTATACTACGTTCGGTGTGCGGAGAGAGGAGTTCAAGTGACAGACGTGCGAACGAACGTATGTGATTTTGTGACTTTGAACAATTATTGGCCTATACTGTCTTGAGAATGTTGGAGGATATATATGGTGAATAAGATTTTAAGGAGGTTAGACTGTGTGCCTCACATTAGTTAATTTTTTTTTTTTTAACTTGCAGAGACAATATGAATGTCTTTATTAGCGACAAAGAATTCCTGGCGGAATTTATAGACCGGGTAAGGGAGCTGCCCGCTCTGTGGGAGACCAAAAACCCCATCCATAAAAAAAAAGGGGTGAGAAAAGCAGCGCTGGAGAGCCTGCTCCCATTTGTGCAGACCAAAGTGCCCACAGCCACAGCAAAACAGGTGGACACTAAAATTGGGAGCTTGAGAGGCACATACAGGACTGAACGCTCTAAGGTCCTGGCTTCTCAGAGGTCAGGAGCAGCAGCAGATGATGTTTATGTCCCGAATTTGTGGTACTACAGCAGGATGTCCTTTCTGGATGACCACATTGAGGCAAGGCCATCACTCTCCACTCTTCCCCCCAGACTTCCCTGCAGCCAACCTGAGCTTTCTCTGGAGCAAGAGGAGGCAGCCATCCTGGATGAACCTGATTTGGCCATCTGGAGCCAGGTATAGTATTTATAGAAAATGTATTGTGATAAACCTAATGTTTGACAAATATGTCAAGATGACAAACATAAACTATTTTGTGTTACACACGTAAAATCAAGATCTCTAGACATTAGTCTGGCCTAAATTGGGTGCAAAATAGTCAATCTGATGTAGTTGTAAATTGTTAAATTTTTTTAAAGGATTTACATTCTAATTGCTTCAAACATGAGCTGAAAGTTGGATGAAAACAATAAAACAAAAAATTAAACTATGTCCCTTTTTCATACACAGGATGAAATCAGCCAGGAGGAGGGTCAGGAAACTGTCAGGCAGGAATAGGCAGGGCCCAGTGGCAGCCAGGAGGTGGCAGGGCCCAGTGGCAGCCAGGAGGTGGCAGGGCCCAGTGGCAGGCAGGAGGTGGCCGGCCAAAGGAGAAGCACAACATCACAGGTGCCTCCCATCCGACTTCCCAAAAGAAGCAGGAGGGACAGGACTACCAGTGAGGCAGCAATGGCCCTTATTCGAGAGGCCCATGACACCCTCAAGGAGTCCACATCCCCTGAAGAGGCCATTGCCGGCCTAGTGGAGGCAAAGTTCAAGGTGATGAGCATGGAGCAACGCCTCCTATGCGAGCCCCTGCTCATCACCTTGCTGAACAAGGGGGTGATGGAGAAAATTACCCCCAATACCACAATTTGTGAGGTGGCACAACTCTCACAACCTCAACCTCCTCCTCCACCTCCACCTTGTTCTTCTGCCCCACCCCCTTCTCCTCCACCTTGTTCTTCTGCCCCACCCCCTTCTCCTCCACCTCCTCCTCCACCTCCACCTTGTTCTTCTGCCCCACCCCCTTCTCCTCCACCTCCTCCTCCACCTTCTTCTTCTGCGCCACCCCCTTCTCCTCCACCTCCTCCTCCTCCTGACAGGAGTACCCCTCCAGTGGCCCAGCCTCCAGCCACACGAAGAAGGAAGGCTGCAGGGAAGGCTGCAGGGAAGGCTGCCAAGAAGACGAGGAAGTGATGGCCTTGCTTCATTGTGGTCGGACAGAAGGCAGCCTGTTGTAGTACCACACACTTGGGACATATATATCACCTGCTGCTGTTCCTGACCTCTGGGAGGCCAGGATCAGATTGTGCTCAGAACTGTTGGCCTTCTCAAGCTCCCAATTTTAGTGTCCACACAGGGTTGATGTGTGGTCTGGGGTCCCTGGGATGCACAAATGGCAGCAGGTTCTCCAGCGCTGCCTTCTCTTTATTTTGTTTCAAACATGAATAAATGTTATTTTTGTTTAAGTTCATACTTGACTGTGTTTATTTTTACAATTTTTTAATTTAGCTTTGGAGTAAGCAGATACATTTGACAGCCAAAAAAAGGGACAGATAACAACCCCCAAAAAACAATTAAAATATATTTTTGAAAATAGAGGGTGTAAAATTTACCAAAAATAAATTAAAATATCCAATGGGAGATCACTATCAAAACATTGGCAAATTACTATTAACATCTGTTTGAAAAATATAAAACAGTAAAATATTCAGAAGATCTTGCACAATATAATACACATATATATCTTCTGAAGAGCAGCATGAAAAGGTTAAAAAAAGATAGTCCTAACTCTGTGTGAATATCAGCAGCAAAAGAAGTTCATTCGTTTTGATTAATGTAACATTCTAAAGAAGATTTCAATGCACAAAATTTAAACGATGCAATAATTTAGAGCGTGACGAATGTGCTATCTCCATTACGAAGGCTTGATTTAGCAGAAGATGCGCTCCCGTCTCATACTTGCTTCTGAGCATGCGCGCTTTTGGAAGAGTCGTAAAAGCATACACACGAACCATTTTCTCGTCACAAAACAGGCCGACGAGAAACACGACGAGGAAATCTTGAATCCTGACGAGAAAATAGAGAGCAGGTTTCTCTATTTTCTCGTCGAGATTCACGGCAGTTTTCTCGTCGTAAAACCATACAACGGTTTTCTCGAGAAAAAAGCTCTCGCGGCACTTTTCTTGCCGGTTTTGGACGAGAAACTCGGTCGTGTGTACGAGGCTTCACTTTTATATTGGGTTACATACAGTCAATAGAATTTAAATTCATCAAAAGGATTAACAAAATTCAGGAAATGTTATGCCCCATACACACGATCATTTTTAATGTCATTTTTAAAACTGACGTTTTTCTTGTCATTTTTTTTCTTGTTTCCTCTCAAGCCTGTCTTGCGTACACACCATCATTTTAAAAAATGTTCAAGAAAAGCGCAGTGACGTACACCACGTATGACGGCACTATAAAGGGGAAGTTCCGTTCGAATGGCGCCACCCTTCATGTTAGTAAAGTTTGTTGAGAGACGATTCGCTCTTTTCAGTCTAGTGCTTTTCAGTCCGTTACAGCATGACGAATGTGCTATCTCCATTACGAACGCTAGTTTTACCAGAACGAGCGCTCCCGTCTCATACTTGATTCTGAGCATGCGCATTTTTTTTCACGTCGTTAAAGCATACACACTATCGTTTTTCACGTCGTTAAAAAAAACGACATGAAAAACGACGTGAAAAAAGAGAGCATGTTCGAAATTTTTAATGCCCGTTTTTCACGTCGTTAAAAATGCTCTGGAGCATACACACGATCATTTTTAATGGCCATTTTTTTTAATGGCATTTTTAACGGCATGAAAAATGATCGTGTGTATGGGGCATTACATAGTTAGTCAGGTTGAAAAAGACACAAGTCCATCTAGTTCAACCAATAAAAAAAAAAAAAAACCATACAATCCCATATACACAATCCTATAACCACAGTTGATCCAAAGGAAGGCAAAAACCCCAGCAAAGCATGATCCAATTTGCTCCAGCAGGGGGAAAAAAATCCTTCCTGATCCCCCGAGAGGCTTTCCCTGTTTGGAGAAATTCAAGAAAATATGTAATATATAAAACAAATCAATAGCAGCCCTAGATCCTGTGGTTAAAGTATAAACAGACCGGGAGTAATGTGCGGCAATTCTGCTAGAACTATATCTATGAACAGAGAACAGAGAACTAGTACGCCTTTCACATAATGCTTTTTCCTTCATCCATTAACATATGCCCACCATTAAAATACCTCCCTTCATTCACCCACTTCTAATGATGGGCATACATGCACCATTTATATATGCCGAAGCATGGGGGCATCCTCCCGCAAAAGTTATGCCGCGTACACACGGTCTGACTTTTCCACGGGCAAGCCTCCGTCGGAATTTTGACCGTATGTACGCGGCATTAGGAGCAAAATCGCTCCTCCGCCCCTGCTGCCCCCATGCTTCGGCATATATGCTCTTTTTTTTTAATTGTGGTGGTGAAATCACCTCCTACAGCACTGGAGTCGCAGGGATCAGGCCTGTCTCTGTGAACGCTGCAGTTATGTGTGTTGTGTTTTGTAAGTGACAGTGATCGATCGATACTGCACTTGGGTGGGCTGGGCTGGACGGAGGGGAAAAACGCAGGTGCTAGCAGGTATCTGGTCTGATCCCGCTAACACTGCGGTTTTGGGAACCCTAAACTGCTGGGGACGCTAGTATAGATCTGATCAGATCAGATATTGATCTGTTCAGATACTATACCACTAAGGGAGGTGTATGCTTTGCACGTGGGTGTTAGCATTACTGGCACTAACCTGACGCTGCCTGGGGCGACGCAGACCCTAACTGACGCTAAAACCTAATTGATATCACTCGCCGGGCGATCAGGTGGTTAAACCTTTATTGGGTTATATACGGCGGGTGCCCTGACACTATAAAAAGCTAACTAACCAGCGTCACCCGTAACACTTATATGGTGATCACTGGTGAAAAGGTTAACTAGGGGCAATCAGGGGGTTAAACCTTTATTAGGTAATATATGGGGGTACCTGACGCCATAAAAATCTGGCGGCGAACATAAAAAAAATAACTGACTACCTAGCAGCACCAGCGACACTAATACAGCGATCAGAAAAACGATCGCTTGATGACACTGGTGATAGGGGGTGAAAGGGTTACCTGGGGGGGCGATCAAGGGTTTAAACCTTTATTAGGTAATATATGGGGGTACCTGGCGCTATAAAAACCTGGCGGCAAATCTAAAAAAATAACTGGCTACTAGGGATGAGCTTCGTGTTCGAGTCGAACATACGTTCGACTCGAACATCGGCTGTTCGATCGTTCGACGAAGATCGAACGATTTGGGCCGTTCGCGCCAAATTCGAGTGACGCGAACGGCCCACAATGCACTACGCCATCGCAGTGTCATCCAGGCGCTGTGATTGGCCAAGCATGCACTGTGACCCCGCATGCTTGGCCAATCACAGCGCCGGCAGTGAGGAGAGCAATGATTGGCCACAGGCAGGATGCCTGTGGCCAATTATTGCTGAGGGTGTTTAGTACACGCCCCACACTATAAAAGGCCGCCAGCACGGCGGCCTAGTGTAGTGTGTTCCGGAGCAGGGATAGAGCAGCATAGGCAGGGACAGTGACTTTTATTTCTTTCTTGCTTAACCTGGATTCCTTTAGTTTAGGGAAAGAGAAGGATAGGTAGGGAGAGTGTCAGTGTAATTTGTGCTTGTGCTATAGTGTGCTTAAAAAAAACATTTTTTCTAGGGACAGAAAACTGTAGGTAGGGAGAGTGTCAGTTTCTTTCACTGTGCAAGTCCTTGTTTCTAGGGACCTGGAAGGACAGTGAGTGAATTCTCCTTGTGCTATATTGTGCTTAAAAAAAACATTTTTTCTAGGGACAGAAAACTGTAGGTAGGGAGAGTGTCAGTTTCTTTCACTGTGCAAGTCCTTGTTTCCAGGGACCTGGAAGGACAGTGAGTGAATTCTCCTTGTGCTATATTGTGCTTAAAAAAAACATTTTTTCTAGGGACAGAAAACTGTAGGTAGGGAGAGTGTCAGTTTCTTTCACTGTGCAAGTCCTTGTTTCCAGGGACCTGGAAGGACAGTGAGTGAATTCTCCTTGTGCTATATTGTGCTTAAAAAAAACATTTTTTCTAGGGACAGAAAACTGTAGGTAGGGAGAGTGTCAGTTTCTTTCACTGTGCAAGTCCTTGTTTCCAGGGACCTGGAAGGACAGTGAGTGAATTCTCCTTGTGCTATATTGTGCTTAAAAAAAACATTTTTTCTAGGGACAGAAAACTGTAGGTAGGGAGAGTGTCAGTTTCTTTCACTGTGCAAGTCCTTGTTTCTAGGGACCTGGAAGGACAGTGAGTGAATTCTCCTTGTGCTATATTGTGCTTAAAAAAAAACATTTTTTCTAGGGACAGAAAACTGTAGGTAGGGAGAGTGTCAGTTTCTTTCACTGTGCAAGTCCTTGTTTCTAGGGACCTGGAAGGACAGTGAGTGAATTCTCCTTGTGCTATATTGTGCTTAAAAAAAACATTTTTTCTAGCGACAGAAAACTGTAGGTAGGGAGAGTGTCAGTTTCTTTCACTGTGCAAGTCCTTGTTTCCAGGGACCTGGAAGGACAGTGAGTGAATTCTCCTTGTGCTATATTGTGCTTAAAAAAAACATTTTTTCTAGGGACAGAAAACTGTAGGTAGGGAGAGTGTCAGTTTCTTTCACTGTGCAAGTCCTTGTTTCTAGGGACTGGGAAGGACAGTGAGTGAATTCTCCTTGTGCTATAGTGTGCTTAAAAAAAGCATTTTTTCTAGGGACAGAAAACTGTAGGTAGGGAGAGTGTCAGTTTCTTTCACTGTGCAAGTCCTTGTTTCTAGGGACTGGGAAGGACAGTGAGTGAATTCTCCTTGTGCTATAGTGTGCTTAAAAAAAACATTTTTTCTAGGGACAGAAAACTGTAGGTAGGGAGAGTGTCAGTTTCTTTCACTGTGCAAGTCCTTGTTTCTAGGGACTGGGAAGGACAGTGAGTGAATTCTCCTTGTGCTATATTGTGCTTAAAAAAAACATTTTTTCTAGGGACAGGAAACTGTAGGTAGGGAGAGTGTCAGTTTCTTTCACTGTGCAAGTCCTTGTTTCCAGGGACCTGGAAGGACAGTGAGTGAATTCTCCTTGTGCTATATTGTGCTTAAAAAAAAACATTTTTTCTAGGGACAGAAAACTGTAGGTAGGGAGAGTGTCAGTTTCTTTCACTGTGCAAGTCCTTGTTTCCAGGGACCTGGAAGGACAGTGAGTGAATTCTCCTTGTGCTATATTGTGCTTAAAAAAAACATTTTTTCTAGGGACAGAAAACTGTAGGTAGGGAGAGTGTCAGTTTCTTTCACTGTGCAAGTCCTTGTTTCTAGGGACCTGAAAGGACAGTGAGCGAATTCTCCTTGTGCTATATTGTGCTTAAAAAAAACATTTTTTCTAGGGACAGAAAACTGTAGGTAGGGAGAGTGTCAGTTTCTTTCACTGTGCAAGTCCTTGTTTCTAGGGACCTGGAAGGACAGTGAGTGAATTCTCCTTGTGCTATATTGTGCTTAAAAAAAACATTTTTTCTATGGACAGAAAACTGTAGGTAGGGAGAGTGTCAGTTTCTTTCACTGTGCAAGTCCTTGTTTCCAGGGACCTGGAAGGACAGTGAGTGAATGCTCCTTGTGCTATAGTGTGCTTAAAAAAAACATTTTTTCTAGGGACAGAAAATTCTAGGTAGGGAGAGTGTCAGTTTCTTTCACTGTGCAAGTCCTTGTTTCCAGGGACCTGGAAGGACAGTGAGTGAATTCTCCTTGTGCTATAGTGTGCTTAAAAAAAACATTTTTTCTAGGGACAGAAAACTGTAGGTAGGGAGAGTGTCAGTTTCTTTCACTGTGCAAGTCCTTGTTTCCAGGGACCTGGAAGGACAGTGAGTGAATTCTCCTTGTGCTATATTGTGCTTAAAAAAAACATTTTTTCTAGGGACAGAAAACTGTAGGTAGGGAGAGTGTCAGTTTCTTTCACTGTGCAAGTCCTTGTTTCTAGGGACTGGGAAGGACAGTGAGTGAATTCTCCTTGTGCTATAGTGTGCTTAAAAAAAACATTTTTTCTAGGGACAGAAAACTGTAGGTAGGGAGAGTGTCAGTTTCTTTCACTGTGCAAGTCCTTGTTTCTAGGGACTGGGAAGGACAGTGAGTGAATTCTCCTTGTGCTATATTGTGCTTAAAAAAAACATTTTTTCTAGGGACAGAAAACTGTAGGTAGGGAGAGTGTCAGTTTCTTTCACTGTGCAAGTCCTTGTTTCCAGGGACCTGGAAGGACAGTGAGTGAATTCTCCTTGTGCTATATTGTGCTTAAAAAAAACATTTTTTCTAGGGACAGAAAACTGTAGGTAGGGAGAGTGTCAGTTTCTTTCACTGTGCAAGTCCTTGTTTCCAGGGACCTGGAAGGACAGTGAGTGAATTCTCCTTGTGCTATATTGTGCTTAAAAAAAACATTTTTTCTAGGGACAGAAAACTGTAGGTAGGGAGAGTGTCAGTTTCTTTCACTGTGCAAGTCCTTGTTTCTAGGGACCTGGAAGGACAGTGAGTGAATTCTCCTTGTGCTATATTGTGCTTAAAAAAAACATTTTTTCTAGGGACAGAAAACTGTAGGTAGGGAGAGTGTCAGTTTCTTTCACTGTGCAAGTCCTTGTTTCTAGGGACCTGGAAGGACAGTGAATGAATTCTCCTTGTGCTATATTGTGCTTAAAAAAAAAAAAATTCTAGGGACAGAAAACTGTAGGTAGGGAGAGTGTCAGTTTCTTTCACTGTGCAAGTCCTTGTTTCCAGGGACCTGGAAGGACAGTGAGTGAATTCTCCTTGTGCTATATTGTGCTTAAAAAAAACATTTTTTCTAGGGACAGAAAACTGTAGGTAGGGAGAGTGTCAGTTTCTTTCACTGTGCAAGTCCTTGTTTCTAGGGACTGGGAAGGACAGTGAGTGAATTCTCCTTGTGCTATAGTGTGCTTAAAAAAAACATTTTTTCTAGGGACAGAAAACTGTAGGTAGGGAGAGTGTCAGTTTCTTTCACTGTGCAAGTCCTTGTTTCTAGGGACTGGGAAGGACAGTGAGTGAATTCTCCTTGTGCTATAGTGTGCTTAAAAAAAACATTTTTTCTAGGGACAGAAAACTGTAGGTAGGGAGAGTGTCAGTTTCTTTCACTGTGCAAGTCCTTGTTTCTAGGGACTGGGAAGGACAGTGAGTGAATTCTCCTTGTGCTATATTGTGCTTAAAAAAAACATTTTTTCTAGGGACAGAAAACTGTAGGTAGGGAGAGTGTCAGTTTCTTTCACTGTGCAAGTCCTTGTTTCCAGGGACCTGGAAGGACAGTGAGTGAATTCTCCTTGTGCTATATTGTGCTTAAAAAAAACATTTTTTCTAGGGACAGAAAACTGTAGGTAGGGAGAGTGTCAGTTTCTTTCACTGTGCAAGTCCTTGTTTCCAGGGACCTGGAAGGACAGTGAGTGAATTCTCCTTGTGCTATATTGTGCTTAAAAAAAACATTTTTTCTAGGGACAGAAAACTGTAGGTAGGGAGAGTGTCAGTTTCTTTCACTGTGCAAGTCCTTGTTTCTAGGGACCTGGAAGGACAGTGAGCGAATTCTCCTTGTGCTATATTGTGCTTAAAAAAAACATTTTTTCTAGGGACAGAAAACTGTAGGTAGGGAGAGTGTCAGTTTCTTTCACTGTGCAAGTCCTTGTTTCTAGGGACCTGGAAGGACAGTGAGTGAATTCTCCTTGTGCTATATTGTGCTTAAAAAAAACATTTTTTCTAGGGACAGAAAACTGTAGGTAGGGAGAGTGTCAGTTTCTTTCACTGTGCAAGTCCTTGTTTCCAGGGACCTGGAAGGACAGTGAGTGAATGCTCCTTGTGCTATAGTGTGCTTAAAAAAAACATTTTTTCTAGGGACAGAAAACTCTAGGTAGGGAGAGTGTCAGTTTCTTTCACTGTGCAAGTCCTTGTTTCCAGGGACCTGGAAGGACAGTGAATGAATTCTCCTTGTGCTATATTGTGCTTAAAAAAAAACATTTTTTCTAGGGACAGAAAACTGTAGGTAGGGAGAGTGTCAGTTTCTTTCACTGTGTAAGTCCTTGTTTCTAGGGACCTGGAAGGACAGTGAGTGAATTCTCCTTGTGCTATATTGTGCTTAAAAAAAACATTTTTTCTAGGGACAGAAAACTGTAGGTAGGGAGAGTGTCAGTTTCTTTCACTGTGCAAGTCCTTGTTTCCAGGGACCTGGAAGGACAGTGAGTGAATGCTCCTTGTGCTATAGTGTGCTTAAAAAAAACATTTTTTCTAGGGACAGAAAACTCTAGGTAGGGAGAGTGTCAGTTTCTTTCACTGTGCAAGTCCTTGTTTCCAGGGACCTGGAAGGACAGTGAGTGAATTCTCCTTGTGCTATAGTGTGCTTAAAAAAAACATTTTTTCTAGGGACAGAAAACTGTAGGTAGGGAGAGTGTCAGTTTCTTTCACTGTGCAAGTCCTTGTTTCCAGGGACCTGGAAGGACAGTGAGTGAATTCTCCTTGTGCTATATTGTGCTTAAAAAAAACATTTTTTCTAGGGACAGAAAACTGTAGGTAGGGAGAGTGTCAGTTTCTTTCACTGTGCAAGTCCTTGTTTCTAGGGACCTGGAAGGACAGTGAGTGAATTCTCCTTGTGCTATATTGTGCTTAAAAAAAAACATTTTTTCTAGGGACAGAAAACTGTAGGTAGGGAGAGTGTCAGTTTCTTTCACTGTGCAAGTCCTTGTTTCAAGGGACAGAGAAGGACACCTGAAGGTAGCCCTTATTGCTTTTTTCCCATCTCCCTGCAGGCCATCTATTAGAATGTCTGGAAGGCAAACAAGGAGAGGCAGACAGTCAGGAGGCAATAAAAGAGGGCAAGCAGGCTCTGTGTCTGGGGGCAACAGTGCTGGTCGTGGACGCGGTGCATTGTCATCAGCACATGGCCATGGGACACGCTTGTCCTTCTTTTCCGCAGCTGGACATGTTGAGCCACATCATGCCGAAGACTTGGTAGAGTGGATGACCAAGCCCTCCTCCTCCTCCTCATCCTCTCTCACCCAGGCTCAGGGTACTGGCAAAGCAGCTGCCAAAGCGTCCTCTTCCCTGGTATCAATGTCAGACTCATCATCAGTCACTCCTTCCCTAGACCCACCATGTCCTCCTCCTGAGGAGTCCCCCGAACTGTTTGAGCACAGTGTTGGGTACATGCTCCAGGAGGATGCCCAGCGTTTCGAAGGGTCTGATGATGAAACCCAGCTACAGGAAGGCAGTAGGGTGAGAGCAGACAGAGGGGATGCTCAAGAAGGACACCAATCTGGCAGTCATGTTCCAGCAGCTGCAGCATACTGCCAGATTGGCTCCAGTGATGAGGAGGGAGGGGATGATGAGGTCACTGACTCCACGTGGGTGCCTAATAGGAGAGAGGAGGAGGAGGATGAGGAGGAGGCACATCTCCAACGAGACAGGATGCCCTTTGGTGGCCAGCGTAAGGGCAGTACACCGACGGAATCACACCGCAGAGCTCCGCCTGTGCAGGGCGCTGCCTCTGCCCGTCATTCAAAAAGTTCCTTGGTGTGGGCCTTTTTTGAGGCTAGTGCATCAGATCGCACAGCTGCTGTTTGCAACATATGTCTCAAGCGTATATCGCGTGGCCAAAACATCAGCCGCTTGGGTACCACATGCCTGACCAGACATATGTTGACCTGCCATGCAGCTCGTTGGCAAGCCTACCTCAAAGACCCACACCAAAGAACAAAGCGGACCTCTCCTTGCACCGCATCAGCTGGGATCTCCAACCCCACTATAACTTCAGTCCTCTCTGAAACATGCACTGAGAGGAATGAAGGTGTAGAATTAGGTGTGTCACAGCCAAGTACTTGCGGCCACTCTGCTAGCAGTACACCGACGTCTGATTCTAGCAGGCAAATTTCCCTGCCCCAGCTGCTGGACCGTCAAAAGAAGTTCACTCCCAGCCATCCACATGCCCAGCGGTTGAATGCTAGCTTGGCTAAATTGCTAGCGCTTCAACTGCTGCCTTTTCAGTTGGTAGACTCGGGCCCCTTCCGTGAGTTTGTGCAATGTGCGGTTCCTCAGTGGCAGGTTCCCAAACGCCACTTTTTCTCACGGAAGGCTATTCCGGCTCTCTACCGGCATGTGGAAGGCAATGTCTTGGCCTCGCTGGACAGGGCGGTCAGCGGTAAGGTGCATATTACCGCTGACTCATGGTCCAGCAGGCATGGACAGGGACGTTACCTTTCTTTCACGGCCCATTGGGTCACTCTTTTGGCAGCTGGGAAGGATGCAGGACAAGGTGCAGTAGTGTTGGAGGTTGTCCCACCGCCACGCCTCCAAAATGCTACTACTGGTTGTGACACACCTCTCTCCTCCACCCCCTCCTCTTCTTCTTCCTCCATGGCCTCTTCCTGTGGTTTGTCCTATGAACCAGCGGTGCTCCGTAGCCGTTCACGGGGCTACGCAAGTACGCAGGCAAAAAGATGCCATGCCGTGCTTGCGCTGGTGTGTTTGGGGGACAGAAGCCACACTGGGGCAGAGGTCCTGTCTGCTCTGCAGGGCCAGGCCGAGAGGTGGTTGACGCCATGCCAGCTTAAGCCAGGAATGGTGGTTTGCGACAATGGCACCAACCTCCTCTCCGCCCTCCGACAGGGACAACTGACCCATGTGCCCTGTGTGGCTCACGTCCTTAACCTGGTGGTGCAGCGGTTCTTGGGCAGGTACCCGGGCTTACAGGATGTCCTGAGGCAGGCCAGGAAAGTCTGTGTGCATTTCCGCAGATCTTATAATGCCAGTGCTCGCCTGGCTGAGCTGCAAAAGGAGTTGAACCTGCCCAAGAACCGCCTTATATGTGACATGCCCACCAGGTGGAACTAAACGTTGGCCATGCTGCAGCGGCTGCACACGCAGCAGAGGGCCATCAATGAGTACCTGTGCGACTACGGCACCAGGACAGGGTCAGGGGAGCTTGGTTTTTTTTCTCCACGCCAGTGGGGCATGATCAGGGATGCATGCACTGTCCTGGCACCATTTGAGGAGGCCACGAGGATGGTGAGCAGTGACAGTGCATGCATCAGTGACACTGTACCTCTTGTCCACCTGTTGGAGCACACGCTGCGTGGAATAATGGACAGGGCACTTGAGGCAGAACAGAGGCAGGAAGAGGAGGACTTCCTTGCCTCTCAAGGCCCCCTTTACCCAGACAGTGTTCCTTCTGTCCCACCCATCGCACAGGAAGAGGAAGAGGAGGAGGAGGAGGAGGAGGATTGTGTCAGCATGGAGGTGGAGGCTGGCACTCAGCATCATCAGCAGCAGTCTTTTAGGGATGATTTACAGTCCCAAGAAACCAGTGGACTTGTACGTGGCTGGGAGGAGGTGACTGCGGATCATGTCGTCCTTAGTGACCCAGAGGACTCCGGAGCGAATGCCTCAGCAAACCTACGCTGCATGGCCTCCCTGATCCTGCAAAGTCTGCGGAAGGATCCTCGTATTCTTCGGATCAAGGAGAGGGACCATTACTGGCTGGCCACTCTCCTTGATCCACGGTACAAGGGTAAGGTTGCGGACCTTATGTTACCGTCGCAGAGGGAGCAGAGGATGAGACAACTCCGGGAGGCCTTGCAGAAAGGTCTGTGCAACGCGTTCCCAGAGACTGGGAGGTTACAAACTCCTGGTCCTGGACAACGAGTTGCTGAGGCTTCGGCCAGTCAAAGAAGGAGCGGTGGGGAAGGTGGCCGTCTGACCGATGCGTTCAGACAATTCTTTAGTCCGCAGCCCCAAAGTATGATTGGTTCCAGCAACCATCGCCAGCGTCTGATAAACATGGTGCAGGAATATCTAGGGGCAAGGTCAGACTTGGACACCTTCCCCACCGAAAATCCTCTGGCTTACTGGGTCTTGAGGATGGATCACTGGCCAGAGCTTGCACAGTATGCAATTGAGCTACTGGCCTGTCCTGCATCCAGCGTTCTTTCGGAACGCACATTCAGTGCTGCTGGAGGATTTGTCACGGATCACAGGGTGCGCCTGTCCACCGACTCGGTTGATCGACTGACTTTCATCAAGATGAACCAGTCTTGGATCACCACCAGCTACCACACACCTGATGCTGATATAACAGACTAATTGATTTTAACATGTCACGTCCCTTCAAGACTGATGCTGATGCTGAGTGCCTGTGCTGTTATGTTGACTGGCTATCCTCCTCCTCCGAGTCCTCAATGATACGATTGATGATGATAGCTTGGAAGATCATTTTTGTTTATGGGTGCCGCCACCAGTGGCTAAGGCCCAATTTTTCAGCCCCTGTTTTACAGGGGCGTGTACTTACAATTTTTTTAGCAATAATTTGCCATAGGGCTCATTGCTGTGCTCCAAGTACAGTATCTGTGAGGGGTTGTAGTGTTGTGCCACCAGTGCCTAAGGCCCAATTTTTCAGCCCCTGTTTAACAGGGGCGTGTCATTACAATTTTTGAAGCAATACTTTGCAACAGGGCTCATTGCTGTGCTCCAAGTACAGTATCTGTGAGGGGTTGTAGTGTTGTGCCACCAGTGCCTAAGGCCCAATTTTTCAGCCCCTGTTCAACAGGGGCATGCAATTACAATTCTTGATGTAATAATTCACAGCAGGGCCCATTCCTGCACCCACCAAGAGTAAGTCTGAGGGCTTACAGTGTTGTGGCAACGCCACCACCACCACCACCACGAAAGGCCCAATTTTTCAGCCACTGTTCAAAAGGGGCGTGTAATTACAATTCTTGATCTAATAATTCACAGCAGGGCCCATTCCTGCACCCACCAAGAGTAACTCTGAGGGCTTACAGTGTTGTGGCAACACCACCACCACCACCACCACCACGAAAAGCCCAATTTTTCAGCCCCTGTTCAACAGGGGCATGCAATTACAATTCTTGATCTAATAATTCACAGCAGGGCCCATTGCTGCACCCACCAAGAGTAACTGTCAGGGCTTACAGTGTTGTGGCACCAGCACCACCATCAAAGCCCCAATTTTTACTACCACTGTTCAACAATTATATGTAATTAAAATTCCTGATATAATAGTTGACAGCAGGGCGTTCCAGCACCAACCAAGAGTAACTGTGAGTGCTTACAGTGTTGTGCCAACACCAACAACTAAGGGGCCTATTTCTGCAGAGTATATACGGCAGGTCCCTACTTTCAAACATCCAACTTACAAACGACTTCTACTTGCAAACGAAAGAAGACAACAGGAAGTGAGAGGAAATCTACCCCTAGGAAGGAAAATTCTCTCCTGTAAGAATAAATATGGGAGAAAGGTGTCTCCTCTGTACTGATGCTTTATCAGCAATCCTTGTTTCAAGAAAAACACCACATTTCAAAAACAGTTGTCATTGGGACGGAAAGTGAGGTGAAATGTTCTGAACAGGGGCACAGACAGCAAAACAAATGTTACAGGGGTGATAACCCTTACCTATGTTTCCCAAAAAGTTTAAAAATAGATTTTTGGGCTGGAGCTACAGTTCAACAATGTACCTGTTCAAAATTACAAACACATTCTACATAAGAACAAACCTACAGTCCCTGTCTTGTATGCACCGCCTGTATACGGCTGTTCAGAGTATATAGGGCCTTTTTTATTTTATGTGCGGGGTTCCCCTTAATATCCATACAAGACCCAAAGGGGCTGGTAATGGGCTGGGGTAGGGGGGGGGGGTCATGGGGTAGCTATGCCATTTTTCTTAAAGATTTTCATCCATATTACCGGGACCAGACATTACATTAAAGCCGCAAGAAGTTTTAAATGGCTTTTTTTTCCTTTAGAAGTGTCATTTTGTGCAGGGACAGTTCTAAACACGGGAAACACGTGGCACTTCACAGGCATACTTTAGACACCCCCCAGGTACGATATTTAAAGGAATATTTGACTTTTTTTTTCACTTTATGCATCATTAAAATGACTGCTCCCGAAAAACGACCGTTTTTAAAACTTCTTTTTGCATTGATACATGTCCCCTGGTGCAGAACCCGGGTTCCCAAACCCTTTTTAGGACAATAACATGCATAATAGTTGTTATAATTAGCACTTTAGAATTCGAACGTTCGCATCCATTGTATTTAATAGGGTTCTAATGTTCGTACGAACTTTCGGTCCGTTCGCGGGTTCTGGTGCGAACCGAACCCGGGGGTGTTCGGCTCATCACTACTGGCTACCTAGCGGCACCACTGACACTAATACAGCAATCAGAAAAACGATCGCTTAGTGACACTGGTGATAGGGGGTGAAAGGGTTACATGGGGGGTGATCAGGGGGTTAAACCCTTATTAGGGGGGGTTAGGGGGCTACCCTGGACCTAAAGGGACCTAACACTAACTGCCTTGACACTTTTACTATCACAAATGTCACTGATTGCAGTGATCAGTAAATAAATGATCACTGCAATCAGTGACACTGTGAATGGGGGCTGGGGGGTGATCTGGGGGTGACTGGGGGGTGTATTGTGTACCTATGTGTGCTGGTGTCAGTGTACTGTTAGTGCACTAACCTGATGTCTTCTCTCCCCGGCGCTCTGGACGAATAGAGCGCCGCATGGAGAGATGACATCACTTCCTCTGCCTGTGTTTACATTACACAGGCAGAGGAAGCATTTCATGCGCCGAGAGCGATCGCGAGGGGGTGGCCAGAAACCAATGGCCGCCCCCTCATCACGGATCGCTCCTGGACCGAAAACAACCGCCGCATGTACTGGGGGGGTGTCCGATTGGACCCCCACCCATACGAAGGCAGTCACGTACAGGTACGTGATTGTGCCTGTCCGTGCCATTTTGCCAACATATATGTACATGGGGCGGTCGTTAAGTGGTTAATAAGGAAATATGTAATATGCAATTTCCCCATCACTCCTTCATCCACAGTGTAGGCAGGGATGGACTGGCCATCGGGACTACCGGGAGTTTCCCGGTGGGCCGATTGGTCAGTGGGCCGGCTGTCACTGTGTCACTAACTCGTCTCTCTGATCTGTCACATTTACGCTAATACTTATACTCCTGCACCAGGCGGTGCCAGCCAATAGCCTTCATCGCGGCCATGACACTTCCCTCCTCCTAAGTGCACAGCCCTGTTCCAGCGGCATTACATCACTCACGGCCGGAGTGGAGGCGGGAGGGGATTAGCATAATCGCGGCCAGGACACTTCCCTCCTCCTACTTGTACAGCCCCGTCCCAGCAGCATGACGTCACTCACGGCTGGAGCGGAGGCGGGAGGGGATTAGCATGTTGGGAGTGGGAGGAGCCATAGAGAGCTGCTGCAAGCAAGAGGAGCCAGCGCCGCCGAGGAGGAACCAACAACTTCATACAAGTTCCTTCAGACAGCAGAACAGTCAGTGTGCGACGGTGAGTGTATGGGGAATCATTCAGTAGCCTTCCTAATGCCGTCCTCTGCCTCCCCCCTCCACTTCTCTATCTGTCACACCAGCTTGGGCTTTAACCCATTTACTTGCATTGTCCACTGATCTGCAGCTTGTCATCTTAATGCCATCTGCCTTATCCCTTGCAGTGATGCCTACATTGTATGCAGCGTTCATATGGGTAGTCAATGGTGTCCTTATAATAATAGGTTTGATTAGGTAAGCTTCTACTTAAATAGCACTGTGTCCCAGAGGAAGGGGACTTGTGAAATCCCAGAGCATCCCCATCCCCCACCATATTCTGCCTGTCCCTGTGAACACAGAAGATGAAAGTGTAATGTACCTGGGGTCACCCGGTCACTCATAGTAAGCTACACTATGGGGATCGATTTTCCTAGTGCATCTGCATTGATGAGCTAGGGCTGCCAATGTGAGATGCTGGATGTCCATTATGAATTATTTCTCCATCGGGTCTGTTACATGGAAGGTAGAAAGCAGGCTAATTAGGTTGCATGCAGGGCCCCTATAACTGCCCTATATATCCCTTGTAGATGATTGCAATAAAATGAAGATACGTTTTATCACACTGCAAGATTGCTGCTATGGTCCTGCTCCCAGCAATGACTTGTCTTTTTATTTTTCCATTAAAGCTAGGGTGATGGTCAGAATTATCACACGAGATCAGAAGGCTGATTAAAAAGTTGTATGAAGCCAATGTATTTAGTAGGGGATGTTGTTGTATTAGTGGTTGTAGTAGTAATGTGTATGGTCTTCTGTGTGGAATGTTTTTACTTATGGTTTTTTTGCGCAATTGCGTATAGTTTATATACTGTTTTTGTGTGTGTTTGGAAAAATAAAGTGGACCGGTCTGGATGAAGTCCAGGGCCAAATTTTTGTCCCAGTCCAGCCCTGAGTGTAGGTATTCTTTTTTTTTTGTCATTTAAGTTTTTTATTTTTCATCAGAAAAAAATCATTACAGAATCATAAATATTAAAGATGATTACAATTGACTCAACAAAAATCTCAGGTATTATTACCATAGAAACTTAGACAAATTATTATCGTAAAAACCAATACTGACAATGTTTAAACAAAAAGTAATAATATCTAGCCTCATCTTGGTCAAGTATATAATCAAGTAATCTTATAAACTGATAATAACTTATATTAAGAAAATCTAGTTCCCACAAAAATAAACCGAAAATATGAAGGGCTCCTACTCCCCTCCCCAGCCACCCCTAACGGGAACACACTGTGACTGGGAAGGAGAGAACGTCCCCTGCCCGGCCTTCCTGTCACCACCAACAATCGTCGGTAGAGACAACTGGAGAGATATAATAGAAAAAATTTCATTTGTACATGCAAAAAAAAACACAATACTCGACCTAAGTATGAAAATTAAGAGTTGTTCTCAGACTTGTTAGAGCTAAGTTCAACAGTCCAAGCTTCAAACAATAAAAAAAGGAATCTGAGCCTGAAACTATTATATTTTATCTGATGTAATAAAACAATAAACATACTATGAAATAATAAAAGCCAAAACCGAGAGAATAAAGTATAGGATAAAAATAAAGAAGAGAAAGAAAAAGAGGAGAGAGAAAGAGAAAAAAATAAAATTCTCAAAGATATGAAGTGAAAAGATTATAGAATGCCTACAAACCAAATATACATTCTAAAGATCAGTGATTGGTGTTGATGACCAAGTTATGTGACAAAGAGATTCCCATAAATCGCGCCCAAGGTTCCCATATGGCTTCAAAATTTGAGGTCTCGTCTAACAAGAAGCTAACCAGTTTTTCTTGTTCCATAATCCAGGAAACTTTTCATTTCATGGATAATATAGATACCGAAGGTTTCTTCCATGCCCTTGCAATAGTTAGTTTTGCTCCCGTTAAAATAAACAAAATTAGTTTACGAGTGGCTTTAGGAATATGAGGTAAATGTCCATTGAGTAAAGCAATTGTGGGAGATTGATGTATCGGGCAACCTGTGATATTGCGTAAAATGTGAAATACCTTATTCCAAAATCCACAAATTCTTGGGCACTCCCACCATATGTGGATCATAGTACCCAGTCCCTGACATCCCCTATAACAAAGAGGTGAAACAGAGGGGTACATAACAGTCAATCTCGTGGGAACTAGATACCATCTTGTAAAAAGTTTTATATTGGCCTCTATGAGCGAAGTATTGCAGAGGCCTGAAGTCGAGCGAGAGTAGCTTGCATGCCAGTCTACAATATTTCTATCAATTAGGAGTTCCTTCTCCCAGGCCAACATGTATGGTAGTTTCACTAAATTGGATGCCAGTGACTTGTAGATCACAGAGATCCCCCCCCCCCCTTCGCTCCACTGTCTGTCCACACCAATTTTCATAATCTGTAAAGTCTCGGGATGAATATCCAGTTTTACACCTAGAATGAATTAAATTAGCGATTTGATGAAATCTCGGTTTTTCGGATAAAGGGAGATCTAATTTGTTCATAAAATATTCAATAGGTAAAGGGCCTATAGAGGAAAAAAATTGACCAATGCAGTACAACCCCTTGTCGTACCACCATTTAAAGGTTTGAAGGTCCAAACCTTGATGAAAAAAGGGGTTTTTGAACACCGGGGTCAAAGGTTGAGCTTTAGAGACCAGCGAGGGAAGTTTCCGAAGTGAATCCCATAAAGATAAGGATTGTGAGAGTGATGGTGATAAGATGGGAGGTCTATTTCTGGGAGGGCACCACAACAGGTGTATTAGTGATGAGGATGGAACAGCTTGATTTTCAATTGATATCCAATCAGGAAGTTCTGTGTTAAAATATAAAGCAGATAGTTGTGCCAATCGTGCTGCTTGGTAGTACCATAAGAGATTCGGAAGACCTAACCCACCCTGTTTGGGAAGGTTGAATAAGCATCTGTTTGAGAGTCGTGGACCTTTATTGTTCCAAATGAATTTAGTGAGCTTACTTTGAAAAGATTTCAAATGATCTCTTTTGATTGGAATAGGAAGTGAACGAAATAAATATAAAAGCCTGGGCAAAAGGGTCATCTTGACTGAGTTAATCCTGCCAATCCAAGAAATACTGTGCGACTCCCAGTCTTTGAGATCGAGTTCGAGTTTCTTGTACATAGGAGGGTAGTTAGCTTGGTATAGATTTTCAAATTTAGATGTAACATTAATTCCTAAGTACTTAATGAATGAGCTGTTCCACTTGAATTGGTAAGTTATCTGTAAATCGGACACTATAGAATCTGGGAGAGACACGTTAAGAGCTTGAGATTTAGACATATTAATTCTGAGACCTGAAAGAGTCGAAAACTTAATAAGCAATGAGCAAACCTCCGGTAAAGAAGACCGTGGAGAAGTGACAAAAAGTAAAAGGTCATCTGCGAATAAGGCACATTTATGGGTATCTTGACCACATTGCACCCCCCTGATTTTCGGATTACTACGAATGGCAATGGCTAAAGATTCGATCATAATAGCGAATATCAGGGGGGATAGGGGGCAACCCTGACGTGTACCTCTTCCAATCTGAATAGGGTCGGAAAAAATTCCTTGCATTCTGATTCTGGCCTTAGGATTAGAATAAAGGGCTTCTAAAATTCCTAACATATTCTGTCCAAATCCCCAGCGTTTAAGTACAGCGAATAGATATGTCCACGACACCGAATCGAATGCCTTCTGGAGGTCCAGTGACAGTAACATACCCTCCTGTTTATGACCTCCCTCCCAATTAGATTGTAGGATTGATACTAGGTCAACCGCTCTTCGCACCTGATCAGGACCTTGCCTACCGGGTATAAAACCGACCTGGTCTTTGTGAATATAAGATCCTATAAAAGAAGCAAGTCTGTTCGCTAATATCTTGGTTAATATTTTAAGATCATTATTGATTAAGGAGATTGGTCTGTAGTTTTCTATTTGACTAGTATCTTTATCCGGTTTTGGGATCACAGAAATATAAGCCATATTTAGTTGATTATCTATCGGGGAAACTTTAGACATAAAATTAAAAAGTCTAGTTAGGTAAGGAGTTAGGATCTCTGAAAATGTTTTGTAATATGGTGTGGAAAAACCATCAGGTCCAGGAGCTGTTCCCCCCCCCCCCCCCTTTAAAGCTTTTATGACATCTGAAACCTCTTCATTTGAAATAGGAGCATCCAATTCCTCTTTATGAGTTTCTGTTAATTTCGGAATATGTAATTTATCCAAGAATTCCTCTAACTCGGTAGAGACAGAGAGATTTTCAGCCATATATAACTTAGAATAAAAATCCTGGAATGCCTTAATAATATGTTGAGAATTCATGGTAAAAGAGCCATCTGCCTGTTTAATCTTTGGGAGAGCTTGTGAACGGAATCTGGGTGAAAGTTTACGTGCCAACATAGGACCCAACTTGTCTCTCATCTGGTAAAATTTTGCCCCAGACCATTTAATAGATTTTTCAGCCTTCGCTGTTAGAGCCAAGTTAAGAGCTACTCGTGCTGCATCCAGTGTGGATATAGATACACTAGAAGGACTTCTCTTATGTTTTTTGCACAACTCAGCGAACTCTTTCTCCAATCTCTCAATCTCGACCACCCTCTCTCTCTTCTTTCTGGCCGCTATTTGGATCAACTTGCCTCTAATAGTAACCTTATGAGCTGCCCATAAAGTTTCTGGAGAGACCTCCCCTCCATAATTAAAGTAAAAATAATCCTTCAAAGCTCCCTGAATTTCCGCCACTACTGCGGGATCCTTCAATAAAGACTGATTGAGAGTCCAATGTGAGGTCTGTGTACTAGGGATATCCCTTCTAATAGCCAATAGAATCATCGAATGGTCTGACCAAGCAGCTTCCACTATAGAAGAAGAAAGAGCTAGTGGAATATGGTGAGTAGAGATCCAAATGTGGTCAATACGGGAATAGGACTGGTGCGGATTAGAGTAGTGTGTAAAATCTCGTTTTTTTGGATGGAGTTCCCTCCATATATCCGTCAATCTAGATTGAAAGATTAATCGAGCAATTTGAACACTTGTTTTATTGGGCCTAACAACTTGTGATCTTAAGGGTTTGGATTTGTCCAGACTAGAATCAAAAGCTGTGTTAGAGTCCCCCCCCCATAACTATGATCCCCTCCATAGACGGTCCAAGTGACTGGAACAATTGTTTAAAAAACTGTTTTTGTCCTCTGTTAGGGGCGTAGTAAGATATAAAAGTATATAGCTTATTATCGATAGTTCCCTTGACCAATAGGAACCTTCCCTCCTGGTCTCTGAGTTCCAACTCAAGATTGAATTTGCAATTCTTAGAAAACAATATTGCCACTCCCTTGGTCTTATCTTCAGCCTTAGACAAGTAAAAAACTGGAAAATGGGCATGAAGAAACAATGGGGTGTACCGCTGAGGGAAATGGGTCTCTTGTAAGAGTACTACATCAATATGACGGGATCTATAGGCTTGGAGGGATTTCCTTCTTTTGACTGGGGAATTTAATCCCTGGGTGTTGTGAGACACAACACGAAGGGGTAAAGAGTTAGTGTTAGTGCCGGCCATGGAGCAAAAGGGGGAGAACTCCAAATAACCCACAGCCACCTACCTTCCTCCAGGAAGAACCAAGGGCATATAATGAAAGGTCTTTCACTATGTTAGGGGAGGATATACATAGCATCACTTCACAGGTAAATCTCAATGACATGTAGGCTGAAAAAGAAAAAAAAGTTAGAATGAAAGAAGAAGAGTAAAAAAAATATTCAAATAAAAATAATATCAGTTGTAAAACGCAGTGTAACGAAAGGCCTATAAGCGGCCCAGAATGGGAGGAGGGGTATGGCTCCCTCCCCTCATTCAGAAAAAAATAAGTAGTATAGCCCAGATGTAGGGCTATATACCTACCCCTCAGCATGGTTTACAACCAAACTGAGCGGTAGGTGGAGGCACAATGCAGCAGCACCAGCCAGTGACAGCACTCAAACTAACGATGTAATATTAAATGAACGGAACCAAACATCCCTGGATTTCCAATATAGTAGCAATTAAGAATAGTTTAACTATTAGATTTTTTCTAAACAAGAGAGAAGAAGAAAAAAAAAAAAAACCCCCATTATCTATTGAAAATTTAGCAACAGAACTATGTGTGAAAAAAAAAATTAATAAAATAAAATAAAAAAATTAACCCCCATTGTCTATTGACAGTTTAGCAACAGAACTATGTGTCAAAAAGAGTTGCACAGGAAATCCAAGAGTCAATGTAATGAATTGTGTTTCCTCCCAAGGAACCTACAGGGGGGAAGAAAAAGATGAAATACAGTAAAGTCATGTAAATCCTCTTCATGGGGGCATGTTATCCTTTACTCTCTTAATTTTGGACATCTCCCAAAGTGGCGCAGTCGGGCTCGGAGGCGATTGGCGTTTAGATGACCCCTGCATAGAGGGAGAGGTATCCATATTTGAATCCAGCGTAATGAGTCTCAAGTCAAGTAACAGGCGTTCTCCTTCTGGGAAATTGTGAAAAACATGTTGCTTCCCATTGTACGTAAATTTCAGGGCAAAAGGGAATGCCCACCGGTATTTAATATCCTTTTTGGTCAGGGCTGCAAGGAGGGGTTTCAAAGATCTCCTCTTTTGGATGGTGTATGGGGATATGTCAGAAAAGATTTGAATAGAAGCACCTTGGAACTGTATCTGATCTTGTTGGCGGGATATTTTCATCACTTCTTCCTTGACAGAAAAAAAGTGGGGTTTTACTATAATGTCCCGTGGAGAGCCATCTTTCCTGAGGGGTCCCAAGGATCTATGCGCTCTATCCAATTCCAGTTTATTAGCTGGAATCGAAGGGAGTAAATTTTTAATAAAATCTTTCACAGTTGTATGAACATCAGTGATTGATTCAGGCAGTCCTCTAATGCGAAAGTTTTCCCTTCTTGAACGATTCTCGAGGTCGTCTATTCTGGCTTGAGCGGTATCAAGCTGATCCTGCAAGAACTGCAAGTGCTCAGAATTTTGGTTTGTCTTAGTTATAGTAAAATCCAACTTATGTTCAATATGCTCTATTCTGCTTCCCAGGTTCTGAAAGTCTGCTTTAATTTCTCCTGTGATCCTGTCAGCATTTAAAGCTAACCTTTTGTCCAGCATATCAGAAATCCTGGGAGAAAAAGAAACCCTGGACTGCCGCACTCTGTATAGACAGTTATTTATTCCAAAATTTCAGGTAAAAAATCCAAATTCAAAATAAATCCATAAATCCAAAACAACAAATGCAGATGGTGTGCATGCAGGGAAGGGTGGCTAACGCGTTTCACGTCACGAATTGACGCTTACTCATAGCATATCAGAAATCCTGTTAAAAAGTTCAGTCATATTAAAAGACATATCAGGAGCCTGTTCAGGATGTGTATTGAGAGAGCCTATGTGAGGTAAGTTCACTTCATGAGGTGGATGACCCTCAGATCCCACATAGTTCTCCTTTAGGTTTAATTTAAGCTCAGAAGGTTGTAAGGTAGCAGAGGAGTCTAAGCTCAATGACTGTGAGCTAAATGGGAGAGTTGCAGGCTGAATAACTTGCCTGCTAGTTGAGGAGACATCATTAGCAGTCTGTATCTTATTCTGAGGTGCGGCAGCCATTTTGGATTTCTCCCGTTTTTCAGAGAGCTTGTAGTTCTGTTTCTGCGCTTTTTTATATGCCTTACCTGGCATAGGTAGGTGCCTGGCACTATTCGCTGCCTTTCCCTGTAGTGGCTTCTTTTTCCGCCGCTATTAGCGCTGTTTAGCTGGTGCTGAGCGGAGCTCCGGTCCTAAGCCTCCATCACAGGAGTCCCCGCCCACTCCTGAGTGTAGGTATTCTAATCCAGGAGGTGTGTCTCTGGCCAGATCATCAGCTGAGAACAGAGAGGGTAAATGCCTAAAAAAACTGAAAACTAATTCAGCCACATCTAATGATTGGTGAGCTGCACTTTCCCACGCCTCAAACAGGAACCTCTGCCTTGCGCTTTGGCTTTTCCTAACAAGTGGAGTCTCTGTCCCTGTCCTAACCACTCACCCAAAGCACATCAAAATGACCTGGACACCCATATTTAAAATAATTGCCTCAACAAAGATAGCAACCAAATGTTGCCAGAGGTCGCAGTGTCCAATCAGACAGCTGCTTCCTCTGAGATGCCTATGGAGCCTGCAAAGGAGCAATGTTCCTCCAAGTCTCCGCTCCATCTGTACAGTGGCACAACCCCACCTACTGGATGCAGGACAAACTGCACCTTCCTACACAAAAGCAGGAAAATCTGTGCAGAGTGAATATGTCAAAAACACCCAGGCCCTTCACTTTGACTGGGCCATTTATTATCCCTCAATGTTAACCCGAGTACACTGTTTCTCAGCTAATAGTACATGAGCTCAGTGCAGTATTTATGCTTTTTATAATTCATTTACCATTCAATTTGGCGTTGTATCATAAATCTAAAATAAAAGAAACAGTTTTTGGTCATGTAAATATATAATGGAATAATTTGAAAGGATATACAGTACACAAAGGGAGAACTGGTAATAAATCTACCCTATGTCAAAGGGTATGTAAAATTAGCTGACCAACATGAGGGTTACTTGGTAGACTCTAACTTTTATATTGGGTTACATAGAGTCAATAGAATTGAAATTCATCAAAAGGATTAACAAAATTCAGGAAATGCTACATAGTTAGTCAGGTTGAAAAAGACACAAGTCCATCTAGTTCAACCAATAAAAAATAAAAAAACATACAATCCCATATACACAATCCTATAACCACAGTTGATCCAAAGGAAGGCAAAAAACCCCAGCAGAGCATGATCCAATTTGCTCCAGCAGGGGAAAAAAAATCCTTCCTGATCCCCCGAGAGGCTTTCCCTGTCTGGAGAAATTCAAGAAAATATGTAATATATAAAACAAATCAATAGCAGCCCTAGATCCTGCGGTTAAAGTATAAACAGACCGGGAGTAATGTGCGGCAATTCTGCTAGAACTATATCTATGAACAGAGAACTAGTACGCCTTTCACATAATGCTTTTTCCTTCATCCATTAACATAAACGCATATTACAGCAGTAAATGAAGACGAATGTAAACCTATTTATAATCTGTAGTTGAATGTAACGGTTTTATTGTGGTTGTGGAGAATAATAAATTGTGTATTCATTGGAAGAATTTGATATGCATGCAATACCTACACTGTAAAGGAGAACTAAGTAAAAATGTATTGTTCATTTGTAGCAATCCTTACCCTTAGATATAAACATGCCTTACCTTTTACAGTTTTGCCCTGCACCCAGCCAGGGCCGGACTGGGAAAAAAACCCAGCCTTGGAAATAATTTCATACCAGCCTCATAGCATTATTATACCAGCGTAACAGCATAACGTCATTATTTTCTTGTTCATAAAAGGGAAAACCATGCATTTTAAAGCACATTTGAAGAGTGTATTATAAATTAACCAATGCCCCTCAGCGCAACCTCATCAGTGCCCATCAATGCAGCCTGATCAGTGCCCATCAATTCAGGCTCACCAGTGCCCATCAGCACAGCCTCACCAGTGCCCATAAGCGCAGCCTGGTCAGTGCCCATCAATGTAGCCTGGTCAGTGCCCATCAATGCAGCCTGGTCAGTGCCCAACAATGCAACCTGATCCGTGCCCATCAGTGCAGCCTTACCAGTGCCCATCCAATGAAGCCTGATCAGTGCCCATGAATGCAGCCTCACCAGTGCCCATCGAAGCAGCCTAATCAGTGTCCATGAATGCAGCCTCACCAGTGTCCATGAATGCAGCCTCACCAGTGTCCATGAATGCAGCCTCACCAGTGTCCATGAATGCAGCCTCACCAGTGTCCATCAATGCAGCCTAACAAGTGTCCATCAACGCAGCCTTTACCAGTGCCCATCCAATGCAGCCTCACCAGTGTCCATCAATGCAGCTCACGAGTGCCCATCCAATGCAGTCTGATCAGTGCCCATCAATGCAGCATCATTAGTGCCCATCAATGCAGCCTCACCAGTGCCCATCAGTTTTAGCCTCACCAGTGCCCATCAATGCAGCCTGATCGGTGCCCATCCAATGCAGCCTCACCAGTGCCCATCCAATGCACCCTCACCAGTGCCCATTTAATGCTGCCTGATCAGTGCCCATCAATGCAGCCTCACCAGTGCCCATCAGTACAGCCTCACCACTGCCCAGCAATGCAGCCTGATCAGTGCCCATCAATGCAGACTCACCAGTGCCCATCAGTGCAGCCTCACCAGTGCCCATTTATTGCAGCTTGATCGGTGCCCATCAATGCAGCCTCACCAGTGCCCAACAATGCATCCTCACCAGTGCCCATCAATGCATCCTCACCAGTGCCTATCAGTGCAGCCTCACCAGTGCCCATCAATGCAGCCTCAACAGTGCCCATCCAATGCAGTTTAATCAGTGTCCATCCACTGCAGCCTCATCAGTGCCCATCCAATGCATCCTGATCAGTACCTATCAATGCAGCCTCTCCAGTGCCCATCAGTGCAGCCTTGCCAGTGCCCATCAATGCAGCTTCGCCAGTGCCCATCCAATGCAGCTTAGCCAGTGCCCATCCAATGCAGCTTCACCATTGCCCATCCAATGCAGCCTCACCAGGGCCCATCAGTACAGCCTTACCAGAGCAGGGGGTTTGAGAGAGAGGAGAGCCACCAGATTACACAGAGCGGGGATCTCTCGCTTACCTGGCGGCTGCTGTCAGACGAAGTCCTGGCTCTTATGATAGACATCACACGTCCCCTTCCCCTCTGAGGCAGCCCAATGGACCAGGGTAGGAGCGGCCTTGGTCGCCCAAGATCGGCCCTGCAAAGCAGCCCCAGGGCAGGCGACCTACCGGGAAATTTCCCGCTATCCCTGTAGGCCAGTCCAGCCCTCCACCCAGCATATCTGATATACACTGTAGGGCTAAAAGTTTGCGGAACCCTGACTGCCATATCTATATGATATTGTTTATCTAGATCACCTGGATAATTATGTATTCATTGAAAGAATACATTTAATACCTACTCTACATTGTAAAGGAAAACAAGGTTAAAATGTATTTCATTTGTAGCAATCCTTACCCTTAGTCAATATGTCTTACCTTTCATATTTTCGCTTTGCAAGCAGCATATCTGATATACACTTTAGATAAAGGGTGTCCGACCTTTTGACCTTCCTGGGCCACATTAGAAGAAGAGGAATTGTCTTGAGTCACACATAAAATACACTAATAAGGAGGATAGCTGATGAGCAGAAAAAGTCATGCAAATCACTGATATAGATAATGTACCTATCTGAGTAATACATTTTTTTTTTTTTTTTTTTTTATAATGTTTTTTATTATAAAAGTAAAAGAGGGAAACATAAAACTAGTGTGATATTTGATACAGTTTTTGATAAACTAACAAATCAATATCTGGTTTGATGGATGTAGTAGAAATTCTCAATGAATTCTCAAGGTGCTTATGAGATATTTAGGTTTTAATTTTTCCCCTTCATGTGCTTCATCCCTGAGAATAGTTGCTCACAAATATACACTCAAGAGGCCACTTTATTAGGTACACCTTGCTAGTACCGGGTTGGCATTGGAGTAAAGTGAACTCATTGTCATGTTCAATAAACCATTTTGAGATGATTTGAGCCATCAAAAGATGGGTACACTGTAATCATAAAGAGATGGACATGGTCAGCAACAATACTCAGGTAGGCCATGGAATTGCTCAATTGGTACTAAGGGGCCCAAAGCATGCCAAGAAAATATCCCCCCACACCATTACACCACCAGTCTGAACTGTTGATTCAAGGCAGGATGGATCCATGCTTTCATGTTGTTTACGCCAAATTCTGACCCTACCATCTGAAATCAAGTCTCATCAGAGCAGGCAACATTTTTCTAATCTTCTATTGTCCAATTTTACTCAGCTTGTGTGAATTTTAGCCTTTGTTTCCTGTTCTTAGCTGACAGGAGTGGCACCAGGTGTGGTATTCTGCTGCTGTAGCCCATCTGCTTCAAAGTTCGATGTGTTGTACGTTCAGAGATGGTATTCCGCATACCTTGGTTATAATGAGAGGTTAAGTGAGTTACTGTTGTCTTTCTTTTTTTCAATTTTTTTTATTTTTCATCAAAGAAGCCGGCCCACATGGACCCCGGCAGTACATATCATACATACACATACAGTAAATAATACAACTGGCAACTCTTGTGGGAAGCATAAGGTGGGATCCTCCTCCCACCCATGCCCCTCTGGTATGTGCACACTCCCCAGGGAGGGGTAAGGTCCCCCCGGGGGTTCCAATATATCTACTCATCTACCTTCGGGATATATCCGTCAGGGATTTGCAGATGCAAGAGTGCCCGGGTCCCGTGAACACAGCTCCCCCTTCATTTTTCCTGTTTATCTAAAAGGAAACAGAAACTAGAGACGTAGTGCCTCCTGTGAAAAGAGCTGGATAGGGCCCAACAAAAGGAAAAGGAAAAGAAAAGAAAGCTAGAAGCAAGAAACGAGCGAGAAAGAAGTCAAGGGGGGACAAAGGAGGAAGAGGGGGGGTCAGGGGATCAGGTACACCTGTCTCCCGTCCAGGGTGACTATACTATACAGTTTTCAAGTCTCCTGTTGGTCTCTGGCACATTGAGGGCAGGGGGTGTTGGTGTAACGACACTTCCGGGGTGCGGGTATTCCAGGCAGGGGCTCAGGTGGGCTGCTCAGCCCCTCTAAGGGTCTGCCCTTCGTCCAAGAATCTAAAGAATAGCTGCCAGGTCTTAGAGTATGTCTCGTGTCTGTGCTGACTAGATAGGATCAGGTCCTCCATAAGGCTGATATCGTCAACTCTTCTTAGCCATTGTGCAATGGACGGTGGGGAGGGGGACTTCCAGTTTTGGGGTATACAAGCCCTAGCAGCGTCCAGTAGATGACGGACCACTGATTTCCTATATACCTTTGCAGGTGTGTCGTTTGCATGTAAGAGGAAGTAGGCCGGTGTCTCGGGGACGATACGGTCGGTGAATTTCACTCGCCTCACTCCCTCCCAATAACTCTGCAGTCATGGGCAGGACCAGAAGATGTGCAAGAGCGTCCCCTCCTCCCCCTGACATCTCCAGCAGCGGTCAGAAGTGTCTGGGAACATTTTATGTAAGAGGGAAGGGGTCCTATACCAGCGCGTGAGCAGTTTGAAATTGGTTTCCTGGGTTTTAGTGCACACTGAAGATTTATGGGTGAACTGCAGTATATGTCGTTTCATGTCGTCTGTAAATTGGCAGTCAAGGTCTCGCTCCCACCTAGTAAGGCAGGGAACCTGTAGGGGCCCCGACGGTGTCACCAACATTGCATAACACACTGACAGCGTGTGTTGGGTCCTTCCCGATGCCATGCACATCTCCTCCAATAGGGTGGGGAGATGGCTGGCATCATTGGGTGGGGGTGGGATGCTCGCGAGAAAGTGGCTTAACTGTAGAGCTCTCAGATAATCAAGGCTGTACATGCCCCTCGGGTCTGACAGCTCCTCATATGACCTCCACCTCCCTTGTGTACTAAAGTGAGATGCCTGATAAAACCCCGCCTCCCTTAGTGAGAGAAATCTCCTATCTTGTAACCCTGGGGAGAAACGAGGGTGGCCCAGAACTGGACGCAATGGGGAGACTGGCGTCGAGATTGAAGGCCGAGTCAGCAATGTCGAGCATATACCCAGGGTGGTGCCTATCAAGGGGTGTCTTTTCAGGGGTGGTGGCAGGTCTGAATGGCACCAGGGGGCTCTGTCAAGGGGCATGTCGCTCTGATCCTGTTCAATAGTCGTCCACAGCTTGGTGTCTCTATGTCTGCACCAATCCAGGAGACGACTAAGGTGAGCTGCCCTGTAGTATACACGGACATCCGGCAGTGCCAGGCCCCCATGTAGCTTTGGTAGGCATAGTACACTCCTGCTCAGGCGTGGGTGTTTCCCGGCCCATAGGAACTTGGTGAACGCAGCATGGACCTGTCTAAAATAGGACCCCGGTATAGCTATCGGGAGGGCCTGGAAGAGGTATAGGAACTTAGGCAGTATTGTCATTTTGAGGATGGCGCATCGGCCCAACCATGAATGGAGACCGCTGTCCCAGCCTTCCAAAAGTCCCCTGACCGTTTTCAGTAGGGGAGGGAAATTAAGTGCAAACAGTTTGGATAGGGTCATGGGCATGGATGTCCCCAGGTACCTCAGAGCCGTGTCAGTCCATTTCAGGCTAAAGTCTTCCCTAAGTTGCTTGAGTAGGGGTTGAGCTATCCCCACGCCCATGGCCTCCGATTTGGAGAAGTTAATCTTTAGATTAGAGAGGGTTCCGTAGATCCCAAACTCTCTCAGAAGATTCGGGAGGGACATCTTGGGGTTTGTAAGGGAGAACATCAGGTCGTCAGCGTATGCCAAGACCTTATACTGCGACCCCTTCTTCTCCACCCCCGAGATGTCCGGATTTCGGCGTACGTGACAGAGGAAGGGTTCCAGGGCTAGGGCAAACAACAGCGGTGACAGGGGGCAGCCCTGTCTAGTCCCATTCCGAATGGGGAACGGGTCTGACAGCACCCCATTTGCCTTCACCCTGGCCGTCGGTGCCGTGTAGGCCGCGGTCACCCAATTCAGCATCCTCTCCCCCAGTCCTACGTGCCTCAGTGTAGCAAACAGGAACCCCCAGTGGACCCGGTCGAAAGCCTTTTCGGCGTCTGTACCCAGGAATACGCAGGGCGTCTTAGTTTGGGCCGCGATGTGTAGCAGATTAAGGACCTTAGTGGTGTTGTCTCTGGCCTCTCTGAACGGGACAAAGCCCACCTGATCCAAATGAATCAGGTCGGGGAGATGTGCTTGCATTCTAGAGGCCAAGATCTTGGTAAAGATCTTGAGGTCTGCGTTCAGTAGGGAGATCGGGCGGTAGCTCCCACACAGCCCCGGGTCCTTGCCCTTTTTGGGTATAATGGAGATCTGTGCCAGGAGTGTGGTGGCATGGAAAAGTGCCCCCGAGCCTATGCTGTTGAAGAGATCCACCATATGCTGGCCCAGTGAGGGCAACAGGGTCCTGTAATAGGCAGTGGTCAAGCCGTCAGGGCCTGGGGCCCTGCCCGGCTTGGTGTTCTTAAGGGCCACCTGGACTTCCGTCAACGTAATGGGTTCCTCCAGGGCAGTTCGTGTCTCCACCGGGAGTGAGGGCATGAGGGAGCGGTCTAGGTAGTCCTGTATGGTCTCCGGTGTGGGATTTGCGTCTGGTAGATTGTAGAGGGAACGGTAGAAGGCCCCAAACTCTCGCGTGATGTGTTGGGGAAGACTAGCCTTCTGCCCGTTTGTGGTCTGAATATGTGGTATGTAGGCCGCCGCCCTCTGCGCCTGCAGCGTTCTGGCCAGCAATCTACCACATTTATTGCCTGCCTCGTATGATTTCCTGTGGCAGATCTGCATCGCCGCCTTAGCCTTAAATAGGAGGAGATCTTTCAGCTGCGACCGTACCAAGTCTAGGTCCATTCCCACCTGTCTGGATGGTGCAGCCTTATGGGCTGCTTCAAGGTCTTGTAATTTGGCAAGGAGTAGGTCAAGCTGCGCCATCCGCTCGCGTTTTAGCCTGGAGCCATGACCAATGAGGGTCCCCCGGATCACCGCTTTGTGGGCCTCCCACACCACCCCGGGGTCACTATCTCCGGTTTTGTTTGTATTGAAATAACATTCCAATTCCCTGACCAAATCGGCCAGGACCACTGGGTCCTGTAAGAGGCTTTCATTTAGTCTCCACGGATGGTGGTGCCCCGTCTTTGTGTCGGTCATTGAGTACCTAAGCCCAATTGGAGCATGGTCGGACCACGTGATAGATCCGATGTAAGTCTCCCGAATCGCATGTAGTTGCCTATGGGGAATCAAGAAGTAGTCAATATGCGAATATGACTGGTGTGGTTTTGAAAAAAAGGTGAAGTCGCGTTCCCCTGGGTGCAGAAGGCGCCAGACGTCTATCAATTGGGCAGAGCTAAGCATATTTCCAATATGCTTGCGTAAGTCTCGAGAGGTAGAGGAAGTCCCGGATGAAGTGTCTTCCGTCGGGATCAATGGCAAGTTCAGGTCCCCACCCACTATGAGCTGTCCCACAGCGAAGCGTTGGAGCTGCTCCATGCGCTTCCTGACGAACGTGTCCTGGTGTTCATTCGGGGCATAGAGGTTCGCCAGTGTAATCTTTTTATCACCCATCATGCCTTTTAAATATAAGTAGCGGCCCTGCGAATCTGTCGCAGAGTCCATAGTCTTCCATGGGACCCTGGCTGAGATGAGGATGGACACCCCCCTAGACTTCGCGTCTGTGTACTTTGAATGGAACACCGAGGGAAAGTGTCTATTTGTCAGTATTGGTATGTTATTTTCCCGGAAGTGTGTCTCCTGGACAAATACTATATCCGCCCTCATGCGTCTCATGTCCTGTAGCAGCATCCGCCGCTTCTCGGGGGTGTTGAGTCCCTTAGCATTCAGGGACACAATGTGTATGTCACCAATTGTCTAGTAGGAATTAGGTCGGGTCAGGTATACAGAACCGGGAGGGTAGGGAGGGAGTGAGGTAGGGGAGGGGGGACGTGGGATTTGGATAGTAACCAGTAAGGTAAAGCGAGATTGAAGAGTAGCAAAGAAAGGTAGGTGAGGATAAGCCAGAGAAAAGAGAGAGTCAGAGAGATTAGGAGGCCAGCACCAGGGGGTGCAGCAGCTAAAGAGATACTAAATTAGCCCTAATGGCTTGGGTACTCCCTGGGAAGATCCCAGAACTGGAGCACAGTCCTAAATGGGGTAGTGGACAGACAAAGCCGTGATACAAGCTCCCCGCCCTCTCCGCCCACCCCCGGCAACCTATGAACATAAGGTAAATGATAAACCATATTAATTAAACAAGCAACATTTAACAGTGGCATATAGAAATTAACTTCCTCATACATTGAACAGTTTTAGTGCAGGATTAAGCTATTGCATTACATCAGTCAGTGCAACATCACAGAGGCCCTGAGCCTCATGTCCCTTCCCATCCATCGATCTCACCGCCTTCTCTCCTCCCTCCCCATTTCCCCCACCTAGACACAAGCACCGTGTCCCAATAGCGTGCAGGGCCCGCAGGAGATCCTCAGCGCGCAACAGTCAGCGTGTGGGGCTGCTATTAGCTCCGGGCAACCGGAATGTGAAACATCAAAAAGAAATCAACAATGATAAAACCGGAACAGCAAAAATTCACATCCACGGTCCGTTGGTTGCCATCCCCCTCCCCCTCCCCCTCCCGGGGTAGAGCACCAAGTTAATCGGTCCAGAGACTGAATACATCTAGCCCTCTCCCACCCCCCATGTACCACCACCTCAGCCGTTCGCCCTGTCTCAGCCGGGCAGGCATGGTATTTCCAGTGTGTTAAGGCATCATTGGGAGTACATCCTCATCCTGAATCCCAGAGGGTTACCTCACTCCGGGGGGGGGAGTCCGAGCCGCCGCTCACAACCGGGGGGGGGCGTTCCTCTGTAGTCGTCCCGCTCCGGTCTCCCGGGCAGGCAACCAGCCTCGCGGGGCAGTCCCGGGGGGTCTCACAAATATGGTCTCATCCACATCCCCAGCTATGTGTTGTCTCTCCTCTCCCCCCCCCCCCCGTGCATGGTGTCTTGTATGGACCAGGACGGGAGGAGGGGGGCGGCTGACTCCCCGCGTAGGGCGCCGCATGTCAATTCGTATGGGGGAAGGGAGAGAGGCCGGGGGAACCGTTCAGGCGGGATTCCACGAATAACCCAGGGCTGTCTAGCGTGCAAGTGTCAAGTTAGGGCGGCCCAGGGCCTACTCACGCGGTTCTCCTCTGGATACCGACCTTCGTCTTCGCCTACCCCTCTGCCGGCGGGGCGGCAGCGGGCCTTGTTGGGCGGCTGGTCCCGATCTGCCCATCTGACGTGGAAGTATCTGGAGCCAGTCCGGGACCTGGACCGGTGTCGCCTCCAGGAACCGGAATAAGGCAGGCAGGTCAGCTGCGGTCTGGAGCGTGAATGTTCCGGATTCTCTGCGGAAGGTCACCGAGAACGGGTATCCCCACCTGTAGGAAACGTCCTTCTGTTTTGCTATATCCAGGACAGGTCTAAGCAGGGCCCTCCTCCGTAGAGTCGCTCTCGAGAGGTCCGGTAATATCCGGATCCGCGCGTCTCCCTTCTCGACGTCGCCATGATCCCAAGACGCCCGCAGGATCGCCTTCTTCTGCGCGTATCTGTGCAGTCTGCAAATCACGTCCCGAGGCCTGTCCGGATCCACAGATTTAGGTCCTAGGGCCCTGTGCGCCCTGTCCAAGATGACATCCGCCGCAGGGTCCTCCAGCACCGTCCGGAACACTTCCGTTACCACAGCTCCGACATCTTCCAGGGACTCCGGGACGCCTCTTAGCCGTAAGTTGTTGCGTCGGCTGCGGTCCTCAATGTCCTCTAAGTGTAGCTGGAGGGCGATCGCAGTGTCCCGGTGCTGGTCTCTCGACCTCTCTAAATCGGAGACCCTGCTTTCGAGGGAGGATAGGGAATTTTCACCCGCTCCCACTCTGTCCGCCAGGGTAGATACCTCTCCCCTCACTTCCTAAATGTCTCTGCGATGTGTTTCCTCTAGTCGGAGGATCAAGGCCTCTATGGCTGTCTGGGTTGGGAGGGCCTGCAGCATCTCACGGATGTCTTGATCAGGCCTGCCGCCTCCGGCCTATGCGGGGAGGACATCCCGGCCCTCTGGGAGTCAGCAAACAAATCCTGGGAACAGTCAGGTACCGCGGGGGGCTCCGGTCCCGGAGCCTCAGTGCCCAGTGCTTGTGTCTTTCGCAGTCCTCCACATGTAGTGCCACGTGCTGCTGCAGCTTTTGTCCCGGAGGAGGCTTCTTTGGCGGTGAAATACCGGTGTATATCACCCGAAAACTTGCCTGCTGGGGACCCCTTTGTCGCTGCTCGAGTCCTGTGTTTTTTGAGCGAGCTCATGCCAGTCTACTATCTAGGGGTTGCCGGGGAATAGGGGATCAGGCCCGGAGCTCGAAGGAAACACAACCTCACACCGCCATGTCCAGGCCACGCCCCCCACTGTTGCCTTTCTATCATCTCGAACCAGTCGGCCCATTCTCCTCTTACCCCTGACATCAACAAGGCATTTTCGTCTACACAACTGCCGCTCACTGGATATTTTCTCTTTTTTGGGACCATTCTCTGTAAACTCTAGAGATGGTTGTGTGTGAAAATCCCAGTAGATCAGCCATTTTTGAAATACTCAGACAAGCTCGTCTGGCACCAACAGCCATGCCACGTTCAAAGTCACTTAAATCGCCTTCCTTCCCCATTCTGATGCTCGGTTTTAAACTTCAGTAAGTCGTCTTCACCACGTCTAGATGCCTTAATGCATTGAGTTGCTGCCATGTGACTGGCTAATTAGCAATTTGTGTTACCCAGCAATTGAACAGTTGTACCTAATAAAGTGGCCGGTGAGTGTAGTTTAGAAAAAAACTAAATTTTTAAATAAATTTACGATTTTGCATTTTGGCTGCATTCATAGCCATCTTGGGCCGCATGGGGCCTGTGGGTCGCAGGTTGGACACCCATGCTTTAGGGCTAAAATTTTGCAGACATCTGACTACCACCCTTTTTTTAAGTTGTTTATCTAGGTTTACCTGGATTTTGGAAAGGCCATCATTTTCACTTTCTTGTTGAAAGAAGAAAACATCTGAAAAAATACAACTAGGCCTTGAGAAATATAAAGATGGCTGTCTTTTGTTTTATAAAATTACTAACTGCCCAACTGTCATGTTGATTCCATGGTTTTCCCATTTCTGAGTCACTGACCCGAGACAAGTATATAAATCAGAAATACTGGCTTTACGCTGACCTCATTGGCGGCATACTTGCTATGGATCAGTGACACAATAGACTGAAGCCTTAAGGATAAGAATTATAGGCAGGCAAATAACTGTAGCCAAGTCCCGAGCCTCTCTAGGCCTAATGGTGACCTCCAGAGTTAGGGATAGCTGACATCCTCCTGTGTAGAGTGGGTTACGAGGCATGGTGGGTGCAATGCAAGGTAGATTAATGGGTGCCAGACACTTCTTGAATGCAAAGAGATTTATTGTCTCTTAACCACTTAAGCACCGGACCATTTAGCTGGCCAAAGACCAGGCCACTTTTTGCAATTCGGCACTGCATCGCTTTAACTGACAATTGCGCGGTCGTGCGATGTGGCTCCCAAACAAAACTGACGTCCTTTTTTCCCACAAATTGAGCTTTCTTTTTCGTGGTATTTGATCACCTCTGCGGTTTTTATTTTTTGCGCTATAAACAAAAATAGAGCGCCAATTTTGAAAAAAATGCAATATTTTTTGCTTTAACCACTTCCCGCCCAGTCAATAGTGAATTGACGTCCGGGAAGTGGTTGCATTATTGATACTGGACGTCATATGACGTCCTGCAGGATAATGCCTTGCGCGCGCCCGCGGGGGCGCGCAGCGCGGTGATCGGGGACGGCATGTGTCCCTCGGACACAGCGCTTCCCCGATCACGGTAAACAGCCAATTTCATTGGCTGTTTACCATGTGATCGGCTGTGTCAAAGTCACAGCCGATCACCTGTCAAAACAAACTCGGCGGCGCGCTCCGTGCGCGCCGCCACAGGCTTGCAGAGCGGGGATCGGGGAAGGCGAGTGTCCCTTGGACACAGCGCATCCCCGATCAGAGTAAACAGCCAATGAATTGGCTGTTTACCACGTGACCGGCTGTGTCCAATCACAGCCGGTCACAAATGTAAACAAACTCCACAGGAGTTACTACCTGATCCCTGCTCTCTCCTCACACACCGATCTGTGAGGAGAGAGAAGAGATCAGTAAGTTAGCTCAGTGTAGTTTGTCTACATAAGTTTACAGTGCACAACACGCCCCCCCCCCATAAAGAGGACCTGTCACACAGCCCAGCACATCAATCAGCCCAGCCAATCAGCCCATCTGTCAATCAGCCCATCTGTCAATCAGCCCATCTGTCAATCAGCCCATCTGTCAATCAATCAGCCCATCTGTCAATCAATCAGCCGATCTGTCAATCAATCAGCCGATCTGTCAATCAATCACCCCACCTGTCAATCAATCACCCCATCTGTCAATCAATCAGCCCATCTGTCAATCAATCAATCAGCCCATCTGTCAATCAATCAGCCCATCTGTCAATCATCTGTCACAGGCCCACCTCCATCGGTACCGCCATTGGCACCGCCACACAGGCTACCAGTACCGCCATCGGTACCAGTACCACCACCAGTACCACCACCAGGCCCAGCATCTATACTGCCACACAGGCCCGCTACCAGTATCACCACTAGTGCCGCCATCGGTACCACCACCAGTACCACCACCCGTACCACCGTCGGTAGTGCCACCACCACCTGTACCACCACCTGTACCGCCATCGGTACCATCACCACCCGTACCGCCATTGGTACCACCACCACCTGTACCGCCATCGGTACCACCACCACCTGTACCGCCATCGGTACCACCACCACCCATACCGCCATCGCTACCACCACCACCCGTACCGCCACCTGTACCGCCATCGGTACCGCCGCCACCACCACCACCCGTACCGCCATCGGTACCACCACCACCTGTACCGCCATTGGTACCACCACCACCCATACCGCCATCGGTACCACCACACAGGCCCACCACTAATACCTCCATCGGTACTACCACACAGACCGCCACCACTACCACCAGCAGTACTATTACACAGGCCCACCAATAAGCACTGCCATAATGTCCCAAAGGGTTTACACACCTGAGGAGGCATATGCCATTCTTGCCATGTCGGATGATGAGAGCAGCGGGGAGCTCCCATTATCCGATTCTGGTTCGGAATACGAGCCAGTGGAGGATAGTGGCTCAGAGTCCGAGTCCCCGGAGGAAACCGTCCCTCCCAAAAGAATACGATCGGCACCAAGATCAGCACCAAGATCAGCACCAAGATCAGGAGAACTGCCCACCACCAGCAGCGCCATACCCCAGGAAGAGGAGCCCAGTACAAGCAATGGAAATGCACGCCCAACCCGAAGAATCCAGCCCCAATCCTACCTTCCCGATGCCCTGGCAAACCCCTTATGGTTGCCTGCCAACTCAGGATCCGCTATCATCCCCCCTTTCACCGCACAGCCAGGTGTGCAGCCCGACACTACAAATTTTTCTAAATTTGATTATTTTTGTTTATTTTTCCCACAAGATTTGCTGCAGAATATAGTGGATCAAACGAATCTGTATGCATCCCAATTTATTGCTGCCAACCCCGATTCTTCCTACGCCCGCATGTTCCAGTGGCGGCGTCTAACATTGGAGGAATTTAAATTATTTTTGGGCCTTATGTTCAATATGGGGCTTACAAAAAAGAACGAAGTCCATTCATATTGGTCCAAACGCCCCATCCAACACATGCCCATATATTCCGCTGTCATGTCCAGGAAAAGATACAACATGATTATGCGCTTTCTCCACTTCAATGACAATTCACAGTGCCCTCCCCGAGATCATCCCAACTACGACAAATTGTACAAGATACGCCCCCTAATCAATGCCTTTTCCCAGCGATTTGAAGAAGTTTTCATCCCAGACCAAAAAATTTGTGTGGACGAGTCCCTCGTACATTTCACCGGCCGACTGCAGTTCAAGCAGTACATACCAAGCAAGAGAGCCAGGTATGGGTTAAAATGAAATAAATTATGTGATCGAGCCACTGGATACGTCTGCAAATTCAGGATCTACGAAGGCAAAGACTCCCAGCTCCAGCCCCGTGATTGCCCCACATATATTGGAACCAGTGGGAAAATTGTCTGGGAGTTGGCATACCCCCTGTTCGGAAAAGGTTACCATATATATGTTGATAATTATTATACCAGCCTGCCCCTTTTTCGCCACCTTTACAGTAAACAAACCCCGGCCTGCGGTACCTTAAAAAAAAAACGGAAGGGATTCCCACAAAATTTATTGACAAAAAAATTGCGACCTGGAGAATCGGCATCCATGAGGAACGAGGAGGTGTTGGCCATGAAGTAGAGGGACAAGAAAGATGTCCACATCCTCTCTACGATCCACAATGACACCATGGTGGAGATCCCAAGAAGACGCGGCTCCATTGTAAAGCCCGAATGTGTCCACGACTACAATTTGTACATGGGGTGGGTGGATTTAAACGACCAGATGCTACAGCCCTACTTATCAACCAGAAAGTCCCGTTATTGGCACAAAAAAGTTGCGTTTCACCTGTTTCACATGGCCCTTTTTAATTCGTTTGTTTGCTACCAAAAAGCAACTCAAAATCACCGACTCCACTACCTCCAATATATCGAAGATATCATTGATGCCCTCATTTACCAACAAGATCCCGCCCCAGGAAGCATTCGCTCTGATAGTGTGAGTCGGCTTCACGAGCGACACTATCCCTTTAGCATCCCCCCCACAGAATCTGGAAGAAGACGCCAAAAGAAATGCCGTGTATGCAGCAGAGGAGGAGTAAGAAGAGACACCAGCTATTATTGTCCCGATTGTCCCTCCCAACCTGGCCTGTGCATCGGAAATTGCTTCAAAAATTATCATACATCCATTAGTTCCCCTTATTATTAACAGACTGCCATTTCCCTATTTGCCTGCTACCATGTTACTAACTACTACCATCCATGTTAATTAACTGACCCTGGCCTGTTTACCAACAATGTCTTTGCTTGCCGATTTAAACCACGTTTCTGACCTCCACGTGCACCAACCTCAGCCTGTTTACCGACGATGCCTCTGCCTGCCGATTTAAACCACGTTTCTGACTTCCACGTGTACCGACCTTGGCCTGTTAATCGACCATGTTTTTGCCTGCCACTTGGACTGATCTTTTGGCCATCTACTTTTAGTACACAGGGGTCTCACATATGTGAGGGGCTTCAGAATAGCGTTCTGAGTAGAGAAAACCAGTTTTTCGTTTTCTGTGCTCCAAGAACAGGGTCTGGTTGCCCGGAGGCTTCAAAGCGATTTGGGTGGGAGAAGCCTCTACCCCTGTCCCCCTGGCCCTAAGCTTGATGGTCCTTCCTGCTGCCTGGACCAATAATTTGGCTGTGCTGACCATATTACTGCCTGTAATGACCCATGACATTATGGACCATGTTTCTTCCTGCTGCTTGGACCAATACTTTGGCTGTGTTGACCATATATCTGCCTGCTGCCTCTACTGACTTTGGACAGCATTTCTGCCGGGACACCTCTGCCTGCTACCTGGACCTGTGCTTTGGCTGTGCTCTGGCTGTGCTGACAGTATCTCTGCCTGTGCGAACTATGGACAGTATTCCTGCCTGCTGCCTGGATGATTGCTTTTGCTGTCGCTGACCTCATCTCTGCCTGCTGCCTGGACCGATGCTCTCCTCTGTGGACCACTGCACTTCTAAAACCACAGGTAATCTTTTGTTATTTAGTATGTACCTGCTATGTGTTAGATATATGAAGGGCCTTCAAAAATGTGATCGGTAGTCAGAAAATGATATGTGCAATTAATGCTGCTAGAATGCCTGGGGGTGCTACTTGGATGTTGGGCCTCTGTATGTGGCCAGGCTGTGTAAAAGTCTCAAACATGTGGTATTGCCATACTCAGGAGGAGTAGCAGAATGCATTTTGGGGTGTAATTTTTGCTATGTACATATTATGCGTTAGAAATATCTTATAAATTGACAACTTTGTGTAAAAAAAATGCATTTTAATTTTTTCTCCACATTTTCCAAAACCTTCTGGAAAAAAATGAACCGTTCAAAAGACTCATAATGCCTCATAGATTATACGTTGGGGTGTGTGCTTTCCAAAATGGGGTCATTTTGTGGAAAATTCTATTGTCCTGGTGCTCCAGGGCCTTCAAAATTGTAATAGGTGGTTGAGAAAGGATATGTGCGATTTATGCTTGTAGAACGCCTGAAAGTGCTACTTCAATGTTGGGCCTCTGTATATGGCCAGGCTGTGTAAAAGTCTCACACATGTGGTATCGCTATACTCAGGAGGAGTAGAAGAATGCATTTTGGCGTGTTATTTTTGCTATGTATATGCTATGCGTTAGAAATATCTTATAAATGGACAACTTTGTGTAAAAAAAATGCATTTTCATTTTTTCTCCACATTTTCCAAAACCTTCTGGAAAAAAATGAACCGTTCAAAAGACTCATAATGCTTCATAGATTATACGTTGGGGTGTGTGCTTTCCAAAATGGGGTCATTTTGTGGAAAATTCTATTGTCCTGGTGCTCCAGGGCCTTCAAAATTGTAATAGGTGGTTGAGAAAGGATATGTGCGATTTATGCTTGTAGAACGCCTGAAAGTGCTACTTCAATGTTGGGCCTCTGTATATGGCCAGGCTGTGTAAAAGTCTCACACATGTGGTATCGCTATACTCAGGAGGAGTAGCAGAATGCATTTTGGGGTGTCATTTTTGCTATGTATATGCTATGCGTTAGAAATATCTTATAAATTGACAACTTTGTGTAAAAAAAATGCATTTTCATTTTTTCTCCACATTTTCCAAAACCTTCTGGAAAAAAATGAACCGTTCAAAAGACTCATAATGCTTCATAGATTATACGTTGGGGTGTGTGCTTTCCAAAATGGGGTCATTTTGTGGAAAATTCCATTGTCCTGGTGCTCCAGGGCCTTCAAAAGTGTAATAGGTGGTTGAGAAAGGATATGTGCGATTTATCCTTGTAGAACGCCTGAAAGTGCTACTTCAATGTTGGGCCTCTGTATGTGGCCAGGCTGTGTAAAAGTCTCACACATGTGGTATCGCTACACTCAGGAGGAGTAGCAGAATGTATTTTGGGGTGTAGTTGCAATTATGCATATGCTGTGTGAGAGAAAAAAACTGTTAATATGACCAGTTTGTGTAAAAAAAAAAAAAAATAATTAAAATTTTCCCAAGAATTGTGGGGAAAAAATACAACTTCAAAAAACTCACCACGCCTCTTAGTAAATACCTTGGACTGTCTACTTTCCAAAAAGGGGTAATTTTGGGGTATTTGTACTTTCCTGGCTTGTTAGTGTCTCAAGAAATGAGATAGGCCTTCAGTACATCAGGCTTGATCAGATGTGATAAATTTTCAGTGATTGCCACCATAGGTTGTAGACTCTATAACTTTCACAAAGACAAAATAATATACACTAATTTGGGTTCATTTTACCAAAGATATGTAGCAGTATACATTTTGGCACAAATTTATGAAGAAAAATTACTTATTTGCAAAATTTTACAATAGAAACTAAAAAAAAGTGTTTGTTTTTTTTTAAAAATGCTGTTTTTTTGCTTATATCGCAAAAAATAAAAAACCCAGTGGCGATTAAATACCACCAAAAGAAAGCTCTATTTGTGAGAAGAAAATGATAAAAATTTTGTTTGGATACAGTGTAGCATGACTAAGTAATTGTCATTCAAAGTGTGAGAGTACTGAAAGCTGAAAATTGGTCTGGGCGGGAAGGTGCATAAGTGCATGGTATTGAAGTGGTTAATAAATATTTCCAAAAAATATATATATATATATATATATATATATATATATAAAAAAAATCCTCCATTTAGGCCAATACGTATTCTTCTACATATTTTTGGTAAAAAAAATCGCAATAAGCGTTTGATTGGTTTGCGCAAAAGTTATAGCGTCTACAAAATAGAGGATAGTTTTATGGCATTTTTATTATAATTTTTTTTTTTTTACTAGTAATGCCGACAATCAGCAATTTTTATCAAGACTGCGACATTATGTCAGACACATCGGACACTTTTGACACATTTTTACAGCGATCAATGCTATAAAAATGCCCTGCTTACTTTAAAAATTACACTGGCAGTGAAGGGGTTAACCTGTAGGGGGCGCTGAAGGGGTTAAGTGTGTCCTAGGGAGTGATTCTAACGGTTAGGGGGCGTGGCTACGAGTCACACGTCACTGATCGCTGCTCCCAATGAGAGGGAGCATTCGATCGTGATATGTCACTGAACGGGGAGATGTCAGGGTAAACACAACATCTCCCCGTTCTTCAGCTCTGTGACCCGCGGGCACGGTCACGGTCATGGAGCTCGCGACAGGGTCGCGAGGGCGCCGCACGTGTGACAACATGGCGGCAAATTAAAAGGGACGTATATATATACGCCTATTTGCCCAGCCGTGCCGTTCTGTCGATGTATAAGTTTGTGCGGCGGTCCTTAAGTGGTTAAACAGAACTGTGGGAGAGTGGGTAGGGGCCAGGACACCCTTAAGTAGATGCAATGTTAATTGGCAGACTCTGAGACTTCTATAGGTAGACAGCCAGCTGGACACCACATCTGCATGTGTAGACACGCTGTCTCCTATGGCAACAATCTTCAACAGTTTCTAACAAAGGTTGTAATGAACTCCTTTACTTCTTCCATAATCTCCTTTTTAGATCTTCACTCAACTGAGCTCCCAGTCTATCACCTAGATCCGCTCATCCACTGCCACTGGATCTCCTGAGCTCCTCCAATCTAAACATCTTCCTCAAGCATCATCCCCACGTCCCTGCTGGGTCCCTAGCTTGGCACTTACAAATACTCAAAGCATCACCCCACTGGCCTGCTCGGTCCCTGGCTTGGCACACAAGGCTACTCTGCAAGCATCACCTCCACTGGCTGGGTCCCTGGCTGTACACCTGCTGAACTTTCCCAATTCTTCACCGTCCCCGGTTGGTGAGAATACTGCTCTGGTACTTGCTTCAGCTACTTACGGTGGCCCCTGATAACAAGGCGGATGGTCCCTTACAATCATGGTACTTCTCTCAGCACAGCTTGTCAGCAAAGTTTGGCTGTGTGCAGAGCACACAGACATTTCTCCTTGTGCTCATAATCACAGATTTCATCTTAATGTAATAATGCTTCTTAAGCTAAAATTCACTCACCTCCCATTCATCCCATTCATTCAAATGAAGACTTTTAGGTTCATCTCGGCATCACAGCAAAACACCCTCTGCCGACGCCCTCAAAGGCTCTTTTTATTAAACTCCCAGCAGGAAGTGATGTCACAACAGGTGACCTCCTCCATAGGAAGTGAGGACACACCATCTGACCTCCATGGGAGTGGTCATCACAGGATCTCCTCTTCACACAGGAAATGTCCATACAAGGATATCCCTTCCAACAGGGTTATTTAAATACATACAATACATGAATACACTGATGGCTAAAGTCTTATGGGCGTGTCCGGGCAGGGAAAGCGTGTATTACCGCTGATAGGAATCCTTATTCTACGCTATTCCATAGAATAACGCATATTCAGATTATACTATTATTGCTTGTGGGAGGCTATCTGCAGGCACGCGCAACGAATCCCGACATTGCTGATCAACACACCGCCGAGACAAGAGTGCACATCTGCCTATAACCAATGATGTTGTTGCACAACGAGCATATCGCCTCCTCTACGATCGTCCATGCTAATGCACAGAAGGCCCCTTGTCGGCGGACATATTCCCACGCTGCAAACATCACACTCCAACCTCAAGACATTTTCCACTACCAGACGGGATTCAACCAGCCTCAGACTGCCCCAGTCAGCTCTTTAGAGCGGGTTGCGGAAGTACTAACACTGGGTGACACTATGACAATACATATTAAATACATCTTCATAAAATTTTCCACATCAAGCTTCCCCTTCCTCCAATGTATGTAAATCTAGTCAATACAAATGGACCACTTAAAGCGGAAGTAAACCCATCGATTTAACAGTTTCAAAAAGCAGTTACATTCCCGGCATGCCGGGAATGCCAAATGTCACATTGGTTGTGCTCTCAACCAAACTGTCAAACCATCCAATGGCTGGTGTCATAACTGATCACATGTGCAGCATCATGGCAGTTGAAGATTAAACAGAGGCCATGATGGCAGCTTCCTTGCCTGAAAATGATAGGAGGGTTTACTCCCACTTTAACTGCACACCGCAGGACTTATTCATAGCACTATATGTATTACACCATAACTAATTGAGGCCATCTCCTAATGTGAACCTTTCCTTTATATTCACACTTCATATAAATCCGTGCATGCCCAAGCCAGCACTGATATCAGTTGGGATGCAGCGGCTGCATGGACACAGTCACTGCTTCCAATATGACATCCGTGTGGGTGCAGGTGCACGGCCCCGAATATAGACAGCGTGAGTTCATAAACACGCACTCACGCAGATGTCATATTGGGACACTGTTGCTGTGTCCATGCAGCTGCTGCATCCTAATTTACATCAATGGGACTGATTGCCCAAGGATGCACAGAACACCTGCGCATCCCCATGTGGGTAAACACAACCCTCTCATGGGGTACCCATTGATAAATGCTGTGTGAATGAGGCCTCTTTCTTGACTTGAGTACAATACCAGTGTTTCCAAGCTCTGTCATGTGAGCTAGACTACCAATGATTTTTTAGGTAAGTTGTTGCAGCTTGGGGGCAGTGGCTTTGTGTTCACGGTAAGATATTTGTAACTCAAAATAACACTATGATTTGGTACTGTGAGCGTCCCTCATTATTACAGACCCCAATTACTATTTGCAGCTAATGAGATCATGGATTGTAGACTCACAATGAAATGGGAGGATAAGCAAAGCATAACATTGCAGGACCAGAGCTAATAAACATAATGAGAGAATAGGATTGCCTCCATGTACATATATATTTGCAAGCAAGGAGATACATCAAGTTAAGCTCCAGGCTCCCCCCAGAAAAAATAAAAGGTCAGCAGCTACAAACACTGTAGCTGCTGACTTTTAGTATAAGGAACCTTATCTGCCCCTGGATCCAGCGATGTCCTCACCCAAGCCGATTCTTCATCCAACTTCGGGTGCAGGTGTGGGCATCTGAAGTGGAAACAGGAAGTGAAGTCTTGCAGCTTCACAGCCAGGTTTCTACTGCGCATGCGCGAGTCTCGCTGTACCTTGTGAATGGTCCCGTAGTCTTCTGGGACCTGTGATGTGTCCCAGAAGACTGCGGGGGGAAGGAAGGAGGGACAAATTTTTGGCTCAGTTCGCAGTGGTGATCTAAGCCAGAAGTGGAGTGGGTACCTGTAAACAAGCGGAGCTTCCTCTTTTGGGTCGAGATCCGCTTTACGAGTACAGTATGTGAACCCTCACCTAGTAAAACAACCCATTCAGTTTAAAATAGAAATGCAAGGCAAAACATTTGTGTTTATACAATATATATCAGGGACGTGCAGTCAGAGGAGGCCATGAACATTAAAAAAAAAAAAGAATCAAGCTTCGAGGGTCGTATCTTGTATCTCCTGGGGGTATGTAGTCTAAGTCCTAACCCACCACTGGTAAAAATTTGGGGCTCCTACGACCTATTATTCCGGAGATATGGGGCTCCTTGAGCAGCCTGTCAGAAGCTAAATACAGAGCGGCCACTTTAAATACAAGCTGACACACTCTGTTTGCAGCAGACTGAGAGGATGAGCTCACAGTGCCTCTCACTTTTTGTCAGAGGCAATGAGCTCAATGAACAGCTTGGAGTCTTGGACCAATGGTAAAGTACCATTGGTCCCAGCTGTCCAATAAAAATACTGCAGTGGAGGCTCTCCTCTCACTGCAGTGTCATAGAAGGGGCATGTGTCTAAAAGACAAATGCTCTCTTCCATTCCAGCCCTCCTAACTAGAAGGAAAAAAACGTGTTTATGGGTATAAGATTTACCCACAATCCCAAGTTTTTCTCACACAGTTAAGAGGGACAAACTGCTTCTGTTCAAAAGGTACTGTTATATTCAAGCTAAATCATATATTTATATGCTATATGTTATGTAGCGGGGTGTTCCCCTTTAATGCAGAGAGACAAGAAGTTCCAGGTGAGAGGTGAGTCGGGAGGAAGTAAAGAGACATTATGGAAGTGAAAGCAGAGGAGAGAGAGACTACATCTCCCAGTACATCTTGCAGCACCCAGGGTGCATTGCTCCAGAACAGAGACTGCTGGGGCAGACTTTATAAAGGGGAGGCGGAGTTTTGGTCGGCCTCTTTGGACACCCCTCTCCTAGCAAGAGGATCTCTGTGCTGAACTGCTGTGTGCACAAGGCCTGAAGCCTGGGCCGTGTGCTCCTTTCCAAAGAACCCTCTGCCAGCCTAGCAGAGCCTTAGAGACATCTAATCCTCCTTGCTGCAGTACACCAGAAGGATTGAAGACTTGGATGTCGGTGGATTCCTGTTCCCAGACGAATCGATGGAGGAAACGGATTTGGACTTGTCCGGGTGGTGAGAGCTGTTTAAAGACAGATCCTTTATCTTTACTATTCGTTGGGATTACAAAGTTGTTCTTCAAGTGCACCACCGAAAAGATTGCTAGCGAATATTGTTTCACTGAACTTCCATTTAGATCAGTCAGGCCTGACTGCATAGGTAGACATTGCTGGGTGTTAGTCTACCCATGAGGGGAAGTAGCTGTAAAAGGGCAGCGCTAGAGTTGCATAGCAATACTTTATTATTCTGATTACTCTGTTTATCTTTATTACTGTTTATTGCAGGGATCTGCAACTTGTTATACTGTTGTTTATTACTTGCCCATTAGCCTCAGTAAAATATCTGGGTAAAGTACATTTGGTGTCAGTTCCGCTTACTTTAATAGGAGTTTTAAAGTATATTCTGTGTATGTTTGTTATAGGACTGCGTCACCAACAGTTGCGGTCACGCGGTCCTATCCCTCTATCACCAGCTGTGCCACGGGAGGTTAGAGCCGATTGCCAGGGGTTGACAGCAGTGCACTACAGGGCCCAAATCAATATCAGAGGCTCTCTTAACTGGGGGTAGCGCTACACGTGGGGGCTCGTCCGGGATCCTTGTACGTTGCACGCTGCAATCAAGCCGGTCAGAAGTACCAGCATGGGCCCGCTGGCAATGTCACAGTGGTGCGCAGCGATTGGCGCCGATCCAACCGCGGCGGTAGTCATTGTACTCCCGGGGGAAAGATGGAAGGAAGAGGAGATAAAACAGATCGTATTGTTACTGTCTCCGAGCCACAAAGCATGGGTGATGGATTTTAGGCCAGATCCAGTGATCTCGTTTACATACGCACTGGTAGAATGGAAAAATGAAATCCCAGAGCATTTTAAAAGTCAGAGTATACAAGCCATAGATAATCAGATCTATCACTTGATACATACGCTGCCAGTGAAGGAAGAATGGTTTCAGACACCAAAGCCATCACTCCCACAATTATCTCCACCACTATCCCCTAAAGCAGAAAAGCTTAAGGAACTATTAAGCCCGGGATCACCGCTGGCCGCTATAGGGCCTGAATTGTTGAATGCTCTAGGAGACCTTGTAATTAAGTGCCAGAAAAGCAGTACGGTGCATGTGGAGGCCGGTTACCGGAAGCTTAGCACCTTCTCAGGGAAGCTCCCCGTCCCTGTGGGGGAGGAAGATTTTGACACTTGGGTGGAACAGGCATTGCAGGCAGTAGAAGCATGGGAGGTGCCTGAGGCACAGAAGAGACAGCGAGTCTTAGAAAGTCTGAAAGGTGCCGCGGCAGAAGCGGTGAAGAGCTTCCGGTTTGGAAATGAAAACTGTACAGCTCAAGATTGCCTGGCCATGCTGCAGGAAGAGTTTGGTCAGCTGGAGAAGGTGTCAGAGATGATTTATCAAATTGAACACACTCTCCAGCAGCCGAATGAGAAACTGTCAGAATATGTTAGAAGGCTGAACAGGCAGTTATGCAAGATTGTACTGAAGAAGGGAATGCTGCCCAAAGATGCAGATGAAGCACGCATGAAGCAGATCATGAGGGGAGCGCGGCGCTCAGACCCGGTCTGGCTGCACCTGAAAACCTCAGGAGGAGGAATGTCACTAACCTACTCTGATCTAATAAAAATTATTAGGGACGAAGAGGCGCTGCAGGAAGATCAGCAGGTGGCCAAGGCGAATGTCACACCTGTACCAGTGTTGGTCCATTCGGTCAAGAGCCCAGAAAGAGATGCGGAGGTTGACACTCTGAAATCGCAAATGGCCCAAGTGTTGGAGATGCTGACCTCTTTGATGGAGAAAGATCAGAGAAGACGAGAGAAACCAAGCCCAAGAAAGGAGTTGTTCCCGAACACCTCAGCACCGGCCTCCCTACAGGACCGAGAAGAGGTGATTTGCTATAACTGCGGAGGGAGTGGCCACTTTGCTAACGTATGCTCCAGCCCAAAGAAGAAGAGAACAGATAATTGCAAGCCGGCGGGAAACTCCAAAGGGCCCCGGTGAAGGAGTCAACCGGGTGCCCATCATCTTCAGTGCGCTCCAAACTAAAAAAAAAGGCCAAGAATGGAGGAGACAAAACTCCTAGGAGGAGGTATAGTACACCCCCACCAAGATGTACCCCAGAGGGAGGGGGCAAGACCCCTCAGTGGAAGTACAGCACCCCAAAGAAGGAACATCCACCTAAAAGGAACAATAACATCCCTCAGCGGGTTTGTGCCCCCATTGAGAGGGAGAAAGTCAATGCATGCCAGGCTCAGGAAAAATTAAAGTCCAAAAGGAGCAGGGCAAGGGTCGAAAGCCAAAAAAAAGAGGTGACCCCAGTCCGGCCATACCCAAAGGAACTGGTGGGCCCGTCTCCTACTGTGCCCATTCAAGTGGAAGGAGTCTATACTAAAGCTCTTTTGGACACCGGAGCACAGGTGACTTTACTATACCGGGACTTCTATGATAGGCACTTGAGTCATCTGCCTATCCAGAAGATAGAAGAGCTGGAGATATGGGGACTTGGAACCCAGAGTTTCCCTTATGATGGGTACCTGCCCATAAAGATGACTTTCGACCCATCCGTGGCTGGGAAGGCTGAAGTGTTTGACACCCTGGCAGTTGTGTGTCCCCGGCTGCCTGGAGCCAGCAAGATTTCCCTGATCATTGGGACAAACACGGATCTAGTCAGGAGACTCCTGACCCCTCTAGTGAAAGAGAGAAACCATTCAGCCACCAAAATCCATCCCATGCTAAAGACGGCCTACCAACGACTGGTCTTAGAGCAGAAGACCCCGGGAGAGGGGATAGGGAAGGTGTGGAGACTTGGCAGAGAAGGAGTAGTGCTACAGCCCGGAGAAGTAACCTGTCTTAGGGCCACTGTGAAGCTTTCGTGGGAACAACCTGGCCCCTTTGTCATGCTGGAATCAGACCCAAGGGAAGAGTCCTCAGGCCTGGAAGTGATACCAGAAGTGATTCCGTTCAAGGCCCTGAAGAAGGCCCATGGCAGAGTTCCGGTGAGTGTTAGGAACACTACAGGAGGACCCATGGAGATCCCTGCCAGAGTGTTGCTTGGTCAGGTGAGCCCTGCTGCCCCGGTCACTTGGTCCGAAGTCAAGGGGACGGGTGACGGAGGAGATGTTTGGGAGAAACTGTCCGTGGAAAACCCGAACCTACCCAGGGCTTGGAAAGAAAGAGCCAAGGCCCAGCTGACCAGGTGGGAGAAGATCTTTTCCGAAGATGAATTCGATGTGGGGTGTGCAAGAAGTGCCACCCATCGGATCCGCCTCCAAGAAGATAAGCCCTTCCGAGAAAGGGTCAGGCGGGTCCCCCTGGCAGATCTGGAGGATCTGAGGGAACAACTTGTAGAACTAAAGAAGACTGGTGTGATCCGGGAGTCTAGAAGTCCCTATGCCTCCCCAATCATGGTGGTCAGAAAGAAGAATGGGTCGTTGAGGCTTTGTATCGATTACAGGACTCTCAACAGGAGAACCATCCCTGACCAATACACCACGCCAAGGATAGAAGATGCCCTACAAAGTTTGTCTGGAGCCAAATGGTTCAGTGTGATGGACCTCAAGAGTGGGTACTATCAAATCCCTATGCACCCAGAAGACAGGGAGAAGACAGCCTTCATAACCCCGGTGGGATTCTTCGAATTCAATAGGATGCCTCAGGGTCTGTCTGGAGCTCCTGCTACCTTTCAACGCCTTATGGAGAAGACTGTTGGAGACATGAATCTTATAGAAGTCCTTGTGTACTTGGATGATGTCATTGTCTTTGGAAGAACCTTGGAAGAACATGAAGCCAGGTTGGAGAAAGTATTGAGAAGACTCAGCGAAGAGGGACTTAAGCTTTCCCCCGAGAAGTGTCGGTTCTACCAGTCTTCTGTGAACTATCTGGGGCACATAGTGTCTGAAGAAGGGGTGGCCACAGATCCTGAGAAGTTGGAAGCAGTCACTTCCTGGCCACGACCCACCACAGTAACAGAGCTCAGATCCTTCCTGGGGTTCTGCTCCTATTATAGGAGGTTTGTGGAGGGGTTTGCTCGGATTGCCCGCCCGTTGAATGAATTGCTAAAGGCAGAAGGGGAAGAGGATGACTCAGGGCCCAGGAGGCCTGGTGAGTCAGTTCAAGATCAGTGGAACCCAAGGTGTGAAGAGGCCTTTCATGCTCTGAAGAGGAGCTTAACCACTGCCCCAGTCCTGGCCTACGCCGACCCTACCAGACCTTATGAATTACATGTGGATGCCAGCCATGAGGGTCTAGGTGGTGTACTCTACCAAGAACATGAAGGACAACTGCGACCAGTGGCCTATGTGAGCAGGAGCCTGACCCCCTCAGAAAAGAATTACCCCACTCATAAGCTGGAATTCCTGTCCCTCAAATGGGCGGTAGTAGACAAGCTAAAAGACTACTTGTATGGGGCAGAGTTTACTGTGAAGACAGACAACAACCCCCTGACCTACCTCTTCACCACCGCGAAACTAGATGCCACCGGACACAGGTGGTTGGCCGCATTGTCTGGATTCAACTTCAGTCTGAAGTACAGACCAGGAGCCGGAAATAGGGATGCAGATGCCCTGTCCCGGAGGTCTCATGCCACGACAAATGACTGGGAAGATTGGACCCAAGTGGCACCGGACGGGGTGCGGGCCCTTTGTCAAGGGGCTGAATTCCAAGCCAGAGGAGGCTCCAGAGCAGAAGAAATAGGGGTTACCATGGTAGGAGTCCCCAAACACTATTGTGGGGTAACTCAACTGGAGGAAGACAACCTACCGAGACTGTCCAAGAAGGAGTTGAGGTGTGACCAATTGGAAGACCCCATGGGGAGATTGGTCCTCGAAGCCCTGGAGAATCAGGATCCCAACAAATTCCTACATCACCCCTCAAAGGAGGCTCGCCTGTTGAGGAAGGAATTGGACAGGCTACAGGTACATCAGGGAGTGGTCTACCGAAAGGGCCCCTCTGATGACTCAGAAGATAAGTGGCAGTTATTTCTTCCAGAGAAGCACCGAGAGACTGTACTAATTGCCCTGCATGACCATCATGGTCACCTAGGGGCAGAAAGGACCTTCCAGCTTGTCAGAAATCGGTTCTATTGGCCCTGCATGAGGGCAGAAGTAGAGGAGTATTGCCATTCCTGTGCACGATGCATTCAGAGAAAGACCCTACCCCATCAAGCTGCCCCAATGGGCCACTTACAGAGTCAAGGCCCAATGGATCTGGTATGCATTGACTTTCTCTGCCTCGAACCCGACCTGAGTGGATTGGGGAATGTTCTGGTAATAACCGACCATTTCACCCGCTATGCTCAAGCTTTCCCAACCAAAGACCAGAAGGCATCCACCGTGGCCAAGATACTTATGGAGAAGTATTTTGTCCATTACGGACTACCACAGAGACTCCACTCAGATCAAGGAAGGGACTTTGAGAGTCGGTTGATCCGAAGACTTTTGGATTCATTAGGAATAAAGAAGACCAGAACCACGCCTTACCACCCACAAGGAGATGCTCAGCCGGAGAGATTTAACCGGACCCTGCTCAACATGTTGGGAACCTTAGAGACAGAGAAAAAGCAACACTGGAGTCAGCACATATCAGCCCTAGTACATGCCTATAACTGTACCACAAGTGACGCCACTGGCTACTCCCCTTATCGACTTATGTTTGGGAGAGAAGCAAGGCTACCTGTGGACCTGGCCTTTGGCACTTCTATAGACAATACCTCAGCTACATCCCACAAGGGATACGTGGACAGACTTAGACGTAGCTTGCAGGTGGCCTATGAACAAGCCCAGGCGGCTTCGGATCAAAGGGGGGCCCGCAACAAGAGAAATTTTGATCTGAAGGTTCGAGTGCAAGATCTGCAGCCCGGGGACCGAGTACTGCTACGCAATCTGGGGGTCCCTGGAAAACACAAGCTTGCCGACAGGTGGAGATCTGAGCCCTATGTTGTCTGTAGGAAGTTGCCCGGTTTGCCTGTCTACAAACTAAAGCCAGAAGGAAAGGTGGGTCCACTGAAGACGTGGCATCGGAACCACCTGCTCCCACTTGCTGAGGCAGTCAGAATACCTCCCGTGAGAGACTCCCCTGAACCGGCCTCTATCCTGGATATTCCTAGGCCGAACACTCGGTCCCAGACCTCTCGAGCCAAAGATGGGGAGGCCTCCCAATTGAGTACAGAAGAAGGTGGAGAACTGGACTGGCTGTGGCCTCCCTCGCCTCTGGGAACGTCCGCCATAGATCTCCCAAATGGAGGGGATACCCCAGATGCAACGCTGAATCCGGAGGCTACTGAATTCATACCCTTCAGTCCCTCAGCTGATTACTGGGAAGATGTTCCTGACACTTGCGCAGAGGAGGACTCTAGAGATTCCATACGTCAGTCGACTTCTGAATCAGAGGTTCCAGAACCAGCAATGTTACCTGAACTTACTCCTGAAGAAGAGCCTGTGGTGCCAGAGTCAGAAGCACCAAGAGAGCAGAGGGCTCGCAGAGTCATCAGGCCTCCCAAGAAACTAACTTACCCCCAAATGGGGACGAGCTCAGAGGACTCTGTTGTAACGGCTAGGAGAAGTGTTGAACAACCTGATCCTTCCACCGTCCATTTGGTGGAGGGCAACCCCAGCTCACTCTCTGGCACAGTTAGGCAGGCCACTCATGGTAGTGTGACCTGTGGGCAAGAGAGTTCCATCCCAAAGTTTTGGTGGGAATTCCCTATGCCAACATCATGCTCGACATTGTCCAAAATGGTAAACAGTATTTGTTGAAGTTTATCTTTGGGGACCAAAGAGTTCAAGTGGGGGGAGTGTGTAGCGGGGTGTTCCCCTTTAATGCAGAGAGACAAGAAGTTCCAGGTGAGAGGTGAGTCGGGAGGAAGTAAAGAGACATTATGGAAGTGAAAGCAGAGGAGAGAGAGACTACATCTCCCAGTACATCTTGCAGCACCCAGGGTGCATTGCTCCAGAACAGAGACTGCTGGGGCAGACTTTATAAAGGGGAGGCGGAGTTTTGGTCGGCCTCTTTGGACACCCCTCTCCTAGTAAGAGGATCTCTGTGCTGAACTGCTGTGTGCACAAGGCCTGAAGCCTGGGCCGTGTGCTCCTTTCCAAAGAACCCTCTGCCAGCCTAGCAGAGCCTTAGAGACATCTAATCCTCCTTGCTGCAGTACACCAGAAGGATTGAAGACTTGGATGTCGGTGGATTCCTGTTCCCAGACGAATCGATGGAGGAAACGGATTTGGACTTGTCCGGGTGGTGAGAGCTGTTTAAAGACAGATCCTTTATCTTTACTATTCGTTGGGATTACAAAGTTGTTCTTCAAGTGCACCACCGAAAAGATTGCTAGCGAATATTGTTTCACTGAACTTCCATTTAGATCAGTCAGGCCTGACTGCATAGGTAGACATTGCTGGGTGTTAGTCTACCCATGAGGGGAAGTAGCTGTAAAAGGGCAGCGCTAGAGTTGCATAGCAATACTTTATTATTCTGATTACTCTGTTTATCTTTATTACTGTTTATTGCAGGGATCTGCAACTTGTTATACTGTTGTTTATTACTTGCCCATTAGCCTCAGTAAAATATCTGGGTAAAGTACATTTGGTGTCAGTTCCGCTTACTTTAATAGGAGTTTTAAAGTATATTCTGTGTATGTTTGTTATAGGACTGCGTCACCAACAGTTGCGGTCACGCGGTCCTATCCCTCTATCACCAGCTGTGCCACGGGAGGTTAGAGCCGATTGCCAGGGGTTGACAGCAGTGCACTACAGGGCCCAAATCAATATCAGCGGCTCTCTTAACTGGGGGTAGCGCTACAGTTATAACATAATAATTTTATTATTTATTTATTTACTGTGAAATTACTGATTGGAAGTTATAACTTCAGTAATTTGTCCGTTAAGCCACCTGCTTGAGTACAGATTTTGAAAATATAGTAAATTAGCTTAAAAACAATATATAATAATTATTTGTATATTACTTACTTATGGTAAATAAAACCCCTTGCCACCCAGACCAATTCTGGCACTTCTCTCCTACATGTAAAAATCATTTTTTTTGTTAGAAAATTGTTTAGAACCCCAAAACATTATATATATTGTTTTAGCAGACACCCTAGGGAATAAAATGGTGGTCATTGCAAATTTTTATGTCACACAGTATTTGCGCTAAAGAACACCCACTTTAGCCCGATTTTTTATTTATGTTTTGTATAATGTAAAAGATGATGTTACGCGGAGTAAATAGATACCTAACATGTCACACTTTAAAATTGCGCACACTTGTGGAATGTCGCCAAACTTCAGTACTTCTAAATCTCCATAGGTGACGCTTTCAATTTTTTTACAGGTTACATGTTTAGAGTTATGCCTCGTACACACGATCAGTTTTCCCGACAAGAAAAGTGTGATGTGAGCTTTTTGTCAGGAATTCCGACCGTGTGTATGCTCCATCACACTTTTTCTGTCAGAATTCCTGCCAAGAAAAGATTGAGAGCAGGTTCTCTATTTTTGTGACAGGAAAAATTCCTATTGGGAATCGCGCTCGTCTGTATGCAATTACGACGCGAAAAAAAACACGCATGCTCAGAATCAAGCAGAAGAGCCGAACTGCCTATTGAACTTAATTTTTCTCGGCTCGTCGTACGTGTTGTACGTTACCGTGTTCTTGGGGTTCGGAATTTCAGACAAGATTTGTGTGTATGCAAGACAATTTTGAGCAGTTTTCCTGCTGGAAAAAAAAAACACGGTTTTCCTGTCGGAAAAGCTGATCGTGTGTACAGGGCATTACAGAGGAGGTCTAGTGCTAGAATTATTGCTCTCGTTTGAACGTTTGCGGCGTATGTAACATGTATATATCTAGCTCTGATACTAGTCAGTGCCTCATCAGCCACTGACCTCACCGCACGTCCCTGGTATATACTGTGTATATATATATATATAGATATATATCTATATATCTAGATATACCTTTTTTATAAGTAATCACATGACCTCTGTTCTCAGCTGCAAAAGGGGCTTAAAGAGGTGGAGGTGGAGACTGCAGGGTGCCGTGTCAGCAGAGAAACAGTAGTGCACTGATCTTCCCAGTGATTAGCTGTGCAGGGGGTTGTGTAAGCACTAGTCTGACCATCAGATTATCTGAATACAGGCAGGCTGTGCTTCCAAGTAGGATGCAAAGAAGAAAATTTACCCTGCTTGGATGGATGTGCTTCCATGCCTAGCATGGTCAGTTTAAAATAGAAAAGCAGGGGGACTGGCAGGATCAACAGGTATTTCAGACAAAAGAAGCCATGTAAAGAGAACAGGAAACATGTACATGGTACTACAGGCACATATTGGAAATATGTTGGAGTAACATACAAAAACGCATATTGAGAATATTATTTACATTGGGTAGATTTGTTTGACATGTATATTTAAAAAAAACTAGTCTCTTTATCATGATCTGACTACAGTAAACTGAAACCCAATTGGTTGCTATGGGCTACAGCACTCTACATATACTGTACTTGCTGTACGTTGCACTGCATTATTACATTTCTGGAAGTTTAAAGCTTTTCTTTTGCACATGTAGTCTGTGTGACATTATATATGATAATTGCCCTTTTAAAGAGGTCCCAGAAGCCGACTGTGCCCGTTCATGGCTGACTGTTTTCCCCATCTAACGGCAGGCGTTAAATCACCACACAAAACGCGGCAGGGTGCATTTGTCATATTATTGCTTATTTACTTTAAACATGTGCGCTGGATATTTCACACCCTACTGTGCGGCTTTCTAAAGTAACTTTATATACAATTATTGCATTATTAATGTACAGCAATTAGTAGAACAGAAAGCAGCCAATTAACACTGGTTATTATGAGGCAGTTCATGTAAACTGTGAATAAATATAGGATGGAAAGTATCCAATAATGGGCTACCAGTCATCTTATGAACATAACCTTACAGACTGAGAGAAGCATCAGAGACCAGAGGGGCTCTATGTATATTATGTATATTCAACCTTGTGAAATTAATGCCAAACAGCAGAATTTAAAAAAATAAAATCTATATTGATATCATAAGGTCATCCTTTCCACAATTTTTTTTTAGAATCTTGCCTAAGATAGCACTTCCAGCAGTACTTCCCTTGCCTCATTGCTCTTCAGCTGCTCTCTAATCACTGTATGCAATGAGAAATCTCTTTGGTGATTCATCACTGCATCCAAGGGCATCATGTAATGGCTTCAAGGCAATCTGCGGCTACATCCATATGAACATCAAAGGACTTTTGGTGAACATATTTAATACCCACAAAATGCTCCCAACAAATGAGACACAAGAAGTGTAGAATTTGTGTACCTTTTAGGTTTCCCAAGATCATTAATTTATATGCAACATTTAAACCATGTCCTCCCATTAATGTACATTGGATTCCATGGTGGAACCCATCAGATGAGCTTGTACAGGATGGGCAAAACAGAGTCTCTATGCCAGGGGTGCTGAATGCACACATTCAGAGTCCACATGACTAATGCCGTGTACACACGATCGGTTTTACCGATGAAAACAGTCCGATGGACTTTTCTCATCGGACAAACCGATCCTGTATAGGCCCCATCGGCCTTTTTTCCATCGGTGAGAAAAAAATAGAACATGTTTTAAATCTATCCGATGGGAAAAAAAAACGATAGCAAATTCCGATCGTCTGTGTGGAACTCCATCGGACAAAAAACCCATGCATGCTCAGAGTCAAGTCGACGCATTCTCATAAGCATTGAACTTCATTTTTCTCGGCTTGTCGGAGGGTTTTACGTCACAGCGTTTGGGACGGTCGGATTTTTGACTAATGGTGTGTAGGCAAGACTGATGGAAGTCGGCTTCATCGGATTTCCGATGGAAAAATCCATCGGATTAGAATCCATAGGAAATCCGATCGTGTGTACAGGGCTTTAGTCTAACAGACATAAAGCTTATCACAGGTGGTTACAGAAAATATGATTTGGTAATAAAATTGGGAACTATTTTCCATTCCTCAGTTTAAACACAAGGTTTGAACAAAGAAAAATGTATACATTTTTGAAACTGTATGATTACACAGCATAGCAGAAGCATGTCATGTCAATTCTTATTGGCTTGAGAAAAAAGTATTATCAGTTGCCTTGGGTTACTGCATTAATGCTTTGCTTCCTGCAGTGTTTACAGATCTGATGCCCAACCTCTGGTCCTTTGGCACTTTTTGTGCAACCCTCGGGGTCCCTGCCGACACCAATCTGTGTTTCCCTATTGCCCTGTTAAATTTTAGCAGTCTCATGTAATATGTTTGCAGTCTCTGACCATCCCTTTTATCGTGTCTGCAGTCTCAGAAAAAGCAGTACAGCCAGCCCTCCTGTACTGGGCCCAGGCACCTGCTGATCTGGACGGGTGGCTGTACTGCCTTATTGCTGACACTTGTGACTCTTGTGGATTCCCCTGCAGCACTGCCGCCTTCTCCTCCTCACCCTCCCACCAGCTGTGCTGCAGGGGGATTGGTTTTATAATCTGTGCCCCCTTCCACTTGCTGTTGGCCCCCTCTCCCCTGCAGCACTGTCGGCTTCTCTCCTTCCCCTCTCGCAAGCAGCTGCTCAGAGCATACAGAGGGATTGTTTTAGGATGGAGAGCAGGGGGCCAGTAATTATGTCATATTTACCAGCCACTTCCCTTCCTGAACAAACAGTGAGCAATTTGTACCGATCACTCACTGTGTTCATTTAGAAGCACGTGATTAGAGCCTGAGGCTCTAATTGTCTTTTAAAAGTGGGTGGGCTCGGGGCACCGAGCACTGCGCCCTGAGCCCACCCAGTTGTGTGACAATAGCAAATTAATATTCACTATTGTCTTCCTGATTCTCCTCCCGGCCAATCGGGAAGTGGGTCCTGAGGCTCGATTGGTCGAGAGGAGAAGCATGCCGAGGGAAGTAATAAAATGAAAATAATTTTGTTCAAAGTTCTATGATAATATGGCTAAATTTAATCTAAAAATGTGCACATAAACTGTCAAGTTTGTTTTTACAGCTATTGGTAAAGAAATCTACCAGTTAAACAAAAAATGGTAACAGCTACACACAAATCTGTGAGTAAAGAATCAGCATGAGAGAAACTTCCTCAGAGCTGAGCCTGGAATTTAATTTGCTGAGTTCAGAGAAGGCCGCTTAAAGTGAGATGAATTTAGTAGCGAACAGTGGGAGGTCTCAAAGCACACCAGCAAAAACAGCAAATATATTACGCATTGCTCATACAACCAGAAAGAACATATTCCTGAGGTGTATGTGCTCGACTACTATTAATGCAATTCATTTGTAAAGTGTAAATGTATTCCACATAAGTTCACAGTGAACAATCCAAGCGAGAGAGGACAGTGACACGGAACATTATCAGGATCCTGCTCACAAGAGCCTGTAATAGAGATGTTGAGATAACGGTACAGGGTGCTGATCCACACACTGCTCAGGTTACTATATGTTGCCTGTGTTACTTGAATAATAATGTCAAAATTTATACATATTATCCATGCGGCGCCAACACTTCATTTATATGCCATATTTAATCAGATAGCAAATGTACAAGTTTTTCCAATCTCATATGAGATTTAGCCACTTAAAAGGAGCCTATCAGAACAGAAATAAAGAAATTGCTCTCTTGTCTTTGGAGGAGCATGCTTGTAGGTCAATAGCAGTCTCTGCTAACCTGTGGAGCGTCGCTGTTGTTCTGTTGGGTTATCAGTGCTATGAAGGCATATGGAAATTCTATGATCACTAAATCACTTTTTCCTTTTAGTAGTAAACAAATCAGTCATATAACCACCGTTTACTACTGGTGCTAGGGGGAGCCCAGCTTAGGGCCAATGTGTCTTCTGCCATGAGCTCCAGGTGCCACCTTTGGAGAGCCGTGTTTAGTTTTGACACAGAGCTCTCCTGAGATTCAATTGGCCGTTTTCGCTATATATAGCACAATCTGCGTCACAGAGGGGCCCTGGATTGAAAAAATGTAGATAAGCAGAGGAGCCAATGTGGTAGGGGCAGACAGGTATTATAGTTAGGGAGAGGTACCTCTTTGTTCAGAGACATATAGGCTCCAGAAAAGCCTACCTCCCTGTAGTGGGATCCAAGGTGGAGTTTGGGAAATCTCTGGTAAGTCTAGAAGCCAAATGCCTTCTGAGAGGCTTGTAAGCCTATAGCAATCGTGAAGCTCTCCCCTATAAAGAAAACCCCAAAATTACAGAGCTTAAGGAAGGTGACCCTTGTTTGATCTTCCTAAGGGGTCAGAAATGACTCCAAACCTGACATTGTGTGCCTTATCATTTTGGAAATGGAACTGTACAACTTGAGTGTGTTACTGTAGTTGCCGGTTTGTTGCATACAAGTTCTTGTAAAGAAAGAGTTGTGTTGCTTTTTTCTTTGGAAATTTCCGGTATAAAGTATAAAACTTACACATTCCAGGACATCCTTTTCTTTCCTTGTTAATTGGTGAGCCAACAATTTTTTTCTTTGTAACCATTCCAGCACAGAAAGGGGCTGGGCTAAATGTTTTTTATAGTGTCGGGCGCAGAAATGTCATTGCCTGCTCATTTGATTGAGTTATTGTTTTCCTTGAAATGTTTTCTGTTGTTACAAAACTGTGACTAATTATGTGATTATAGCAGTTCGGCCCATCAACTTTTCACACGCTGTCGAATGTGCTGGTCAATTTCCACATAAAAGAAGTAAGGAGGAATCGGCATTGAAGTTTGCTAAATATGCTTGTGATGTGTAAAACCTGGAGATGATTTTTGAAATCTCAAGAAAACTGTAGTTGTTCTTCAAAAATCAAATGTACTAATATTGTGCAATCTTCAGAGGTATAATGTCGCTAATGGAAAAGCATGTGTATGGGACAGAGTATAGCAGTGATAGCAGGATTCCCTGTCCGTCTAGCCTGAGCAGCTTCTGAGATGTTAAGTTGACTATTCAAAGCTACTTTCACATGGGCATTGTCAGGTGGCAAAACCAGGCAATTGTGGCATGCTTTTAACTTAATGGCAGCCAGACAACTCCATACACATTGCCCCAACTGCAAAGCTATGCTTTTTGGCATGGCAAAAAAATAGGTCATGTCGCATTCGGCAGGAATAATCGCATGCCACTGTGCCCCACAGAGGGGAAAGGTGCTGGTTGCTGCGCAGTAAGGAGGGATTTCAGTGTGAAATCCCTCTTCAAACAGACATGCAGGAGGCGGCATATCCCTCACTGATCACCTGCTAACCGTGGGCCAGCTGCTGTTGTCCATGCGATCACAAGTCAGGAGCTAGGTCCAGGTGAAAAAGGCATTAGGGCTAGAGTATATTTTTGAGATCAGTTAAAGTACATCTACAGCTAAAACCTTTTTTTTTTTAGTTAACCACTTCCCACCTGGCCTATAGCAAAATGACGGCCGGGTGGTGGTTCAGTTATCCTGACTGGACGTCATGTAACGCCTTTCAGGATAACTGCCCGTGGGGGCACGCAGAGCAGTGATCGGTGGTGCGGCGTGTCAGTCTGACACACCGCTACACCGATCTCGGTAAAGAGCCTCTGACGGAGGCTCTTTACCACTTGATCAGCCATGTCCAATCACGGCTGATCACAGTGTAACAGCAAAAGTCATGTATCGGCTTTTTCCCCACTCGCCTCTTGACAGACGAGAGTAGAGGAGAATCAAAAATATGTGTAACATAAAATAGAAAAAATTATTTAAACATGAATAGCGCTAAAAAGAATTTTGAAATAAGTGCACAGTCCGTGAGAACTCTGCTAATAACAGAGTGTGGGATAAAAAGAATGTTCACTTCAGCAACGGAAAAACATATAAAATCCTGTGAATGAATATTCCAAAACGATCTTCCTCCATACACTGCTTGTCTGATAATCCCCAAAGGAAACTCACTTACCAGATGTAAGCAAAATCAGAGCATATCTTTGAATCACAGATGTCATCCAACCGGTGTGTTTCTCAACTGGTGATCTTGGATTGTAGGATGGCTGGTATGTAGCTCTTGTTAGCGGCTTCAAAATACTTCCATCTGTATGCAGCTCGTTATAAACATAAAAAGGTGCACCTAGTGTAATCCAGTAGAAAACTCTTTATTTAAAATAATTCATATAGGTGTACACTTACAACGTATCAACCTTGTTTAAAACATAATCAATTTGTGTCGTTCAGTACTGCTATACCTTACACCGCCACAGCGGTGTTCCCGGGTAAGCAGAGCAGATGATCCAATGGCATGGGTTGCTGCAAGGTCACGCCCTGACGTGTTTCATCATTGCTTTTGTCAGAGGGCGTGGCCATGCAGTGCAGCTCCCAGCCTAATATACTCACAGAGTCGCCGGAGGATTAACCCTCTCCGGTTTGCATAGTTAAATAAAACCAATGTGCGGCACTTGGCTTAACAATCCTATATAGCTAGATACTCTTGCGTGCATAGCCACATTGCAGGAAAGTATGCATTTTAACATTTGCTGCCAGTTGGTGTTGTTAACATCCCCTCAGCGCAATATATGTTACGATCAGTCGGTGGACCAATCCGTTGTGAAATCAGTGCATACGACGATCGTTACCCATCGTTCAGTGTATGTTGTCCATTATTACATAGTTACAAGTAGTGATGAGCCGAACACCCCCGGGTTCGGTTCGCACCAGAACCCGCGAACGGACCGAAAGTTCGTACGAACATTAGAACCCTATTAAATACAATGGATGCGAACGTTCGAATTCTAAAGTGCTAATTATAACGACTATTATGCATGTTATTGTCCTAAAAAGGGTTTGGGAACCCGGGTTCTGCACCAGGGGACATGTATCAATGCAAAAAGAAGTTTTAAAAACGGTCGTTTTTCGGGAGCAGTCATTTTAATGATGCATAAAGTGAAAAAAAAAAAGTCAAATATTCCTTTAAATATCGTACCTGGGGGGTGTCTAAAGTATGCCTGTGAAGTGCCACGTGTTTCCCGTGTTTAGAACTGTCCCTGCACAAAATGACACTTCTAAAGGAAAAAAAAGCCATTTAAAACTGCTTGCGGCTTTAATGTAATGTCTGGTCCCGGTAATATGGATGAAAATCTTTAAGAAAAATGGCATAGCTACCCCATGACCCCCCCCCCCCCTACCCCAGCCCATTACCAGCCCCTTTGGGTCTTGTATGGATATTAAGGGGAACCCCGCACATAAAATAAAAAAGGCCCTATATACTCTGAACAGCCGTATACAGGCGGTGCATACAAGACAGGGACTGTAGGTTTGTTCTTATGTAGAATCTGTTTGTAATTTTGAACAGGTACATTGTTTAAGTGTAGCTCCAGCCCAAAAATCTATTTTTAAACTTTTTGGAAAACATAGGTAAGGGTTATCACCCCTGTAACATTTGTTTTGCTGTCTGTGCCCCTGTTCAGAACATTTCACCTCACTTTCCGTCCCAATGACAACTGTTTTTGAAATGTGGTGTTTTTCTTGAAACAAGGATTGCTGATAAAGCATCAGTACAGAGGAGACACCTTTCTCCCATATTAATTCTTACAGGAGAGAATTTTCCTTCCAAGGGGTAGATTTCCTCTCACTTCCTGTTGTCTTCTTGCGTTTGCAAGTAGGAGTCGTTTGTAAGTTGGATGTTTGAAAGTAGGGACCTGCCGTATATACTCTGCAGAAATAGGCCCCTTAGTTGTTGGTGTTGGCACAACACTGTAAGCACTCACAGTTACTCTTGGTTGGTTGGAAAAAAGAGTAAAACTGCGCTAAATATTGATAAAGAAAAGACACCAAGTGTTCTCACTGGTGACTCAATGGGAGCTGCGATTAAGATGTGAACCACCATACATAATAGCAAATAGGAAAAGAGAAAAATCGCGCTAACCCGTGTCATAGGCTCCGTGAGGAGTCTATAAATAATTTGGATCTGTAATTGTTTAAAAAAGAACAGAACAAGATTTAAATAAATTAAATAAACACCCATCAAACGATGAAAAAAAAAAAAAAGTGTACTGTGATGTAACTTCAAAATGTAAGGTCCATAAATGATATAAAGTCCATAAAATAAATCTCTTAGGTAAAGTCCGTTATGAAACACCAGTGCTCCGTGTAAAAAGTCATACGAAATGGATAATTGCATCCAATTTTGTGATCTTCCACCACCAAACAACAGAAATTTCTCCTTACCAGCTACAATTGACCCCCCATGACAGAGGATCAATAAATGCAGAGATTAAGCAGTTCCTCCCACAGGTCAGCACAGCAATTGGGACTCCTAAATCACCAATCCCCGATGGACATCCGTGGACACAGGTAGTATGTAAAAGATAGACACACTCCACATAGCGCATTACCGTTTAAAATATTTATTCTTTAAAATAAAGTTTGCACTTACATTAATGCAGTTTTAAAATAGCCCATTCAGTCTGGTGTGCCGGCCGCTGCACATTCATCAGACACCCGTCCCGTCCTTCTCGGAAGCGTTTGAGGTGACGTCAGTGCGTCGCTCCGCCCTACGTCCGTTTCACAAAAACTTGCTTCTTCCAGGGGCACGGGCGGCGCACTGCGTCACCTCGCTTTATAGTGCAGAATAACCAAGCCTCGTTTTAGGTCCAAACCATCGATCGGACATGCGCGGTCTCACTAGGTGTCACTGCAATGTAGACACCAGCCGCGTACGCTAGTCTGGTTGGCTGCACTGTTCACCACCCTATTGGCTGCTAGCTGCATACCAGAATCTGATTTGCTACGCTAGTTTGTTATTACTGGTATACTTGGGCCTGTTGATTTCAATATATACTGGGCATCCCCGATGACATCTTTACTACTGGCATGGTGCCCGTATTCACAGACTCACATGCCTAGCATAGGGTGGGGGACAAGCCCAAAAGTAAATAACTGAACTCATTTAAGCCCTATAGCCACATTCCCGATGAGCCGGAAACGTGACTAATTCTGACCACAGGGGCCACCGTCAGATCACGATTAGTGACCCCTAGTGGACATCGATCTAGCTGCTCCCCAGATGCAAGGACAAAATAACTAAATGTCGGTCCATGCACCGGGGAGCAGCACACCCTACAGCCACATTCCTGATAAACCGGAAGTATGACTCTTCTGACCACAGGGGCCACCCTCGGATCACAAGCGGTGACCCCTAGTGGACATTAGTTTAATTATTCTCCAGATGCAAGGACAAGGCAGCTGAGGTGCCAGTCCATGCACCAGGAGATCTCACAGCTCAACCTCGAGCTGGGGACTAACCTGATTTTGATTGTACAAATTTTAAATTTATTATTAAAATTGATATAAAAATTTAAATATGAGTATAAAGCCAATGGGAGTGTGGACCATGAATTCCCACACCCCTGGGGGCTCAATCGGGCTGAGATAACCTAAGGCCGGGTTTATATAGCCCAACCATGGAGATCCCAAACCCAAAGGGGAACACAAGAAACCCCCTGAGTCCTAGCCTGCTCACTATATCTCTTCTTTTTGGGTAATAACATGCTACACATGTATTCCCAAACAATGTGCCTGAGTCGCAGAGGGAATCCTATAGTTAAATTCCTTTCCGACCTCCCATAGCTCCTGACTCAAGTCATGGGAAGGTATACACTACCCTATCCACTGAGGGATAAGAAGGGAGGGGACGTGGAAGGGGAGGAGTGAGATCCAAAGGATTTAACGCACGAGGAGATCAAAGTACCAAAACAACCGGCCCCTAGTGTTCAGGGCCTACGTTGATGGTACCAGGCTCCTCAGGCCCCCAATCAGACCGCCATTATGGAGAAGTATGTCAGTATCCCTTAAATCATCGCTGTGGGCACCCAATGTGGGCCCCACTCTATTGATGAAAAAGGAAAACGCATACAGAATAGACTATTGCTGTAAACAAAAACCTATTGAATTGTGTTTAAATATACAAATTAATTAATTAAACACCCAAGTAAATGAACTTGGTTATATAAACAATAATGAATGTAACAAAAATAGTCCGTGTATGTGAAGTGAACACACAAAAGGAGGCTCGATCAATATCTTCTGGCCACAACGTCACACCATATGGGATGATAAAATCCCTAAACAATGTTGACAAAACCATATACAAATTAACGAACCCTATGGTACGGAACCATAAACATTCCATTAATAACACAAATTATATGTTAATACACCAACCACCAAATAATAGTCTATACCTTCAGGAATTATTAATAAATGCGTTTACGTCAGTATCGACGTTCAACCCAAAGGGAACATATGTCTTTAGTTTATGTATCCAGGACATTTCCTGTTTGGAAATCTCCCGCACCAAAGAGCTCCCCCTCCAGTGGGGCTTGTATTTATCTATCCCCATATATAAGGTGTTTGACGGGTCTCTTTGGTGTACCTCATCATAATGTCTAGAGACAGAATGTTTGGGGAACCCTGCTTTAATATTGCTGATATGCTCATTTAATCTTACTTTTAGGGCCCTTTTTGTCCTCCCGACATATTGCAGCCCGCAAGGACATTGAATGAGGTATACCACCCCCTCTGTGGCACAGGTGATAAACGATTCCACCTCAAACGCCCTAGATGTACTTGTAGATGTAAAGCTGCAAATCTTTCTCTCTTTGCACCTATTCATGGAGCAAACTCTACACGTCTTACAGCGATAGTAACCCGTGAGGTTTTGAAAGAAGCATCTATTGGCCTTAGGGGGATCAGAAACACTGGGAGCGACCCTATTGCCAAGTGATGAAACCCCCCTAAAGATGATCTGGGGCTTAGCCGGCAATATGTCTTTCAAGACCTGATCGCTTTCCAAAATATGCCAGTGCTTCTGTATGAGTTGTTTCACCTTACGATGTTGTAGAGAGTATGTTGTAATAAAAGGCACAGAGATCTTTTTGGTCACGGTCTGATATGATTTTTCTGCCAAAAGAGAAGATCTGTCTACTTCTCTAACCTCATTCACCGTCTGAGCCAATATTTGAGAGTCGTAGCCCTTTTCCACAAATCTAGCTGACAACATAGATGCTTGAGAATCAAAAGTGTTGACCTCAGTGCAATTCCGCCTAAGGCGTGTAAACTGTCCTCGAGGGACCGCCTTCAGCCAGGGTTCGTGATGGCAACTGTCCAAGGCAATGTATGAATTACGATCCGTTGCCTTGAAAAAGGTTGATGTAACAAATTTGCCCTCTTCCACCCTAATTGTCAAGTCTAGAAAATTGATTTGTTCCATACTAGCCTCAAAATTAAATTTGATACCCCTATCATTGTTATTAAGGGATGCCATGAAACTCTGGAGGTCCAACTCAGTGCCATGCCACAGGAGGAGGACGTCATCGATGTAACGTACCCAAAGGGCCAATTCTGGCCTCCTTGGGGCATCTATGACGTCCTCCTCCCATTTGGCCATAAACAAATTGGCCAAACTTGGGGCATATTTGGCCCCCATCGCCACACCCCTGTCCTGACGATAAAATTGTTGGTCGAACAGGAAATAGTTATGTGTGGCGGCGTAACTCAATAGTTCCATAATAAATTCTATCTGTATCGGAGATAATCCAGAATCCCTTATCAGATATTTATTCACCGCCTCCAGCCCCAAACAGTGGGGGATAATGGTGTACAGTGAGGCCACATCCGCTGTAACCATCCATAAACCCCTCTTAGGTGTAATCCCTGTTAACAAGTTAATCACCTGTTTAGTGTCCTTGAGATAAGAGGGAATCCTCTTCACCAGAGGCTGGAGATAGTGATCAATATACTTACCCACCCGGGAAGTGATTGAATCAATCCCACTTACAATGGGACGTCCCGGGGGGCAGATAAGGCTCTTATGGATTTTAGGAAGGTAATAGATAATGGGAATTCGGGGAGCAACAGGCACCAAGAACAATTTCTCCTTCTTGGTGAGAATGCCTCTATTGAAACCTTTATCCACGATAATCTCTAGTTCTTTCTTATACCTGATAATAGGGTCCCTACTCAAAGGGGTATAGGTTTCACTGTCCCCAACGATCCGGTATAATTCTGTGGTGTAGTCACAGCGGTCTAAAACCACTATGCCCCCCCCCTTGTCCGCTGGTCTGATTACCAATGATTTATTCTGACAAAGAGAGTCAAGACCTCTCTCAAGATCACGTGACATTTTTTTCTTTTTAATTTTAATATCTTCAAGGTCTCTTAGTACCACATCCCTAAAAACTCTAATAGGGGGGGCTACGGGACCTGGGGGGTTGAAAAGTGAGGCATTTGATAAACCGGAATGTTGAAATTCGGTCATTATCTCAGTCCCCTCGGTAACTGGGTTTGAAATCATATACCGCTGAAAGTTGAGTTTGCGTACATATTTATGTATGTCCATAAACGTCTGAAACTTACTGATACTTCGTGGTGGAGCAAATTTGAGGCCCTTATCAAGGAGCTTCTTTTCAGGCTCTGTTAGTTCCTGTTTGCTTAAATTGAATATCCCTGTTCCTAGACTCTTTTTCTTTTTTGCTGATTGAACCTGCCTCCCCCCTCTAGTTCCTCTCTTGACTCTATAGGCCTTCTTAGGCCTCGATTGTTCCTGGGAAAATCCCAGTGCTGACTCCTCTGCCCACCAAAAGGTTCATCATAATAATCAAATCTTGGTTGGGCATATCCTTGGTCATATCCCCCCTGGTAATGACCGCCACGATGTCCTCGTGGTGAGTCATATCCATACCCCCTCTCACTATAACCCCCGGGGGTTTCCATGTCAGACAAGGGAAAGAATCGATTACGTATAGGAACATTAGAAGTCTGATCTTCCCCTTCCCTATCTGAATATAGATGATCACCCCGGTATTGACTCTGTGGGTATTGGGGTGGTCTTGGTCTCATTTGCCCCCTATCCCAAGCCTGGGATGGGTCCTGCCGGAAGTATTGAGTATGACAGTCCTTTTTATGGCTATCCTTACTTTTTTTCCCCACTGGGGGTTGCATAGGGCCCTTTTTAGGGGGTTTTCTTTGGCTTTGATTATTCAATTTATTAGGAGTGTCCCTTTTGGGTGAGGGATGAGCCTCTCTCCTAAGTTGGGTAAGGGTGGGGGTAACACCCAACCCATTAGGCGTTGTCCCTAAAGGCAAAGTATCCATTGCATTACCACTCTCATTTTGTGAAGCCAACTTTTTTTGCCATAAAAAGATGAGGCCAGACTGGTAGTCCTCCTTATCTCTAATGAATTTCTTCTTTTTCTTAATCTTTTGGTCTCTGTCCTCTTTCTCAAGGGTTTTCAAAAGAATTTTTGAGCATTCTTTATACTCATCCCCAGTATTAAAGGGTATAAGCTTATCTTTTACTATCTTCACCTCGGCATCAAGACGAGTGAGTTTCTCACGTTTCCTATCTGAAAGGAAACGGAGGAAATTCACACCGGAATCATTGAAATATTTGAACCAGCTTGTGAGGTCTGATTCGCCTATTTGGGGACTTACCTCCCATCTCAGACTCCTAGGGACCATGGATGCCTTTATATAGGTCTCCAAAAATACAATGTCCCACTGTGTGTGGATTTCAGATGTGGTGAGGTTTTTTAGTCGCATAAATAATCCACTAACATCTGATTCTATAGACATAGGATTTGTGTCAAACACACCCTCTATATCAACCACCCTAGAGGCTCTAAAGTCAAAAATGTCCATGATTAAATGGACCAAAAGTGTGTATAAAGCTGCAGTAAATTTGTTGGAAAATTAGTAATTGGAAAAAAGAGTAAAACTGCGCTAAATATTGATAAAGAAAAGACACCAAGTGTTCTCACTGGTGACTCAATGGGAGCTGCGATTAAGATGTGAACCACCATACATAATAGCAAATAGGAAAAGAGAAAAATCGCGCTAACCCGTGTCATAGGCTCCGTGAGGAGTCTATAAATAATTTGGATCTGTAATTGTTTAAAAAAGAACAGAACATAAGATTTAAATAAATTAAATAAACACCCATCAAACGATGAAAAAAAAAAAAAGTGTACTGTGATGTAACTTCAAAATGTAAGGTCCATAAATGATATAAAGTCCATAAAATAAATCTCTTAGGTAAAGTCCGTTATGAAACACCAGTGCTCCGTGTAAAAAGTCATACGAAGTGGATAATTGCATCCAATTTTGTGATCTACCACCACCAAACAACAGAAATTTCTCCTTACCAGCTACAATTGACCCCCCATGACAGAGGATCAATAAATGCAGAGATTAAGCAGTTCCTCCCACAGGTCAGCACAGCAATTGGGACTCCTAAATCACCAATCCCCGATGGACATCCGTGGACACAGGTAGTATGTAAAAGATAGACACACTCCACATAGCGCATTACCGTTTAAAATATTTATTCTTTAAAATAAAGTTTGCACTTACATTAATGCAGTTTTAAAATAGCCCATTCAGTCTGGTGTGCCGGCCGCTGCACATTCATCAGACACCCATCCCGTCCTTCTCGGAAGCGTTTGAGGTGACGTCAGTGCGTCGCTCCGCCCTACGTCCGTTTCACAAAAACTTGCTTCTTCCAGGGGCACGGGCGGCGCACTGCGTCACCTCGCTTTATAGTGCAGAATAACCAAGCCTCGTTTTAGGTCCAAACCATCGATCGGACATGCGCGGTCTCACTAGGTGTCACTGTAATGTAGACACCAGCCGCGTACGCTAGTCTGGTTGGCTGCACTGTTCACCACCCTATTGGCTGCTAGCTGCATACCAGAATCTGATTTGCTACGCTAGTTTGTTATTACTGGTATACTTGGGCCTGTTGATTTCAATATATACTGGGCATCCCCGATGACATCTTTACTACTGGCATGGTGCCCGTATTCACAGACTCACATGCCTAGCATAGGGTGGGGGACAAGCCCAAAGGTAAATAACTGAACTCATTTAAGTTTAAAAAGAGTGTATAAAAAGGCCTATAATACACCGCTCAGCGCCTATGGATAACACGTATTGCAATTTACCACAAAGATGAATGACCACAATAGTTATCCACAAGTGGGTAATGAATGTTGACAAAAATATTTTTAAAAAATAAATAATTAAAAATATATAAAACTAAGCTGCTGTTTAAAACATGGCAAAATATATATAACAATAGTAAAAATGAACACAGTAATCTGTATCAGTCAATACTACAAACAGCGCTAAATGTTGAGGAATGACAGTGGTCAACACCACCTAACAGTTCTTAAGACAGATTCAAGATAGTTTTCAGTGCTTCAAAAGAATGTCCATGGGTGATCCTAAAGAAATAAGTAGAGTGCACCTTCCACCAATCTTCCAGATCCACCGGCACACCAGACTGAATGGGCTATTTTAAAACTGCATTAATGTAAGTGCAAACTTTATTTTAAAGAATAAATATTTTAAACGGTAATGCGCTATGTGGAGTGTGTCTATCTTTTACATACTACCTGTGTCCACGGATGTCCATCGGGGATTGGTGATTTAGGAGTCCCAATTGCTGTGCTGACCTGTGGGAGGAACTGCTTAATCTCTGCATTTATTGATCCTCTGTCATGGGGGGTCAATTGTAGCTGGTAAGGAGAAATTTCTGTTGTTTGGTGGTGGAAGATCACAAAATTGGATGCAATTATCCACTTCGTATGACTTTTTACACGGAGCACTGGTGTTTCATAACGGACTTTACCTAAGAGATTTATTTTATGGACTTTATATAATTTATGGACCTTACATTTTGAAGTTACATCACAGTACACTTTTTTTTTTTTTTTTTTTTTTTTTTCATCGTTTGATTGGTGTTTATTTAATTTATTTAAATCTTATGTTCTGTTCTTTTTTAAACAATTACAGATCCAAATTATTTATAGACTCCTCACGGAGCCTATGACATGGGTTAGCGCGATTTTTCTCTTTTCCTACTCTTGGTTGGTGCTGGAACGCCCTGCTGTCAACTATTATATCAGGAATTTTAATTACATATAATTGTTGAACAGTGGTAGTAAAAATTGGGCCTTTGATGGTGGTGCTGGTGCCACAACACTGTAAGCCCTGACAGTTACTCTTGGTGGGTGCAGCAATGGGCCCTGCTGTGAATTATTAGATCAAGAATTGTAATTGCATGCCCCTGTTGAACAGGGGCTGAAAAATTGGGCCTTTCGTGGTGGTGGTGGTGGTGGTGGTGTTGCCACAACACTGTAAGCCCTCAGAGTTACTCTTGGTGGGTGCAGGAATGGGCCCTGCTGTGAATTATTAGATCAAGAATTGTAATTACATGCCCCTTTTGAACAGGGGCTGAAAAATTGGGCCTTTCGTGGTGGTGGTGGTGGTGGCGTTGCCACAACACTGTAAGCCCTCAGAGTTACTCTTGGTGGGTGCAGCAATGGGCCCTGCTGTGAATTATTAGATCAAGAATTGTAATTACATGCCCCTGTTGAACAGGGGCTGAAAAATTGGGCCTTAGGCACTGGTGGCACAACACTACAACCCCTCACAGATACTGTACTTGGAGCACAGCAATGGGCCCTGTTGCAAAGTATTGCTTCAAAAATTGTAATGACACGCCCCTGTTAAACAGGGGCTGAAAAATTGGGCCTTAGGCACTGGTGCCACAACACTCCAACCCCTCACAGATACTGTACTTGGAGCACAGCAATAAGCCCTATGGCAAATTATTGCTAAAAAAATTGTAATTACACGCCCCTGTAAAACAGGGGCTGAAAAATTGGGCCTTAGCCACTGGTGGCGGCACCCATAAACAAAAATGATCTTCCAAGCTATCATCATCAATCGTATCATTGAGGACGCGGAGGAGGAGGATAGCCAGTCAACATAACAGCACAGGCACTCAGCATCAGCATCAGTCTTGAAGGGATGTGACATGTTAAAATCAATTAGTCTGTTATATCAGCATCAGGTGTGTGGTAGCTGGTGGTGATCCAAGACTGGTTCATCTTGATGAAAGTCAGTCGATCAACCGAGTCGGTGGACAGGCGCACCCTGTGATCCGTGACAAATCCTCCAGCAGCACTGAATGTGCGTTCCGAAAGAACGCTGGATGCAGGACAGGCCAGTAGCTCAATTGCATACTGTGCAAGCTCTGGCCAGTGATCCATCCTCAAGACCCAGTAAGACAGAGGATTTTCGGTGGGGAAGGTGTCCAAGTCTGACCTTGCCCCTAGATATTCCTGCACCATGTTTATCAGACGCTGGTGATGGTTGCTGGAACCGATCATACTTTGGGGCTGTGGACTAAAGAATTGTCTGAACGCATCGGTCAGACGGCCACCTTCCCCACCGCTCCTTCTTTGACTGGCCGAAGCCTCAGCAACTCGTTGTCCAGGACCAGGAGTTTGTAACCTCCCAGTCTCTGGGAACGCGTTGCACAGACCTTTCTGCAAGGCCTCCCGGAGTTGTCTCATCCTCTGCTCCCTCTGCGATGGTAACATAAGGTCCGCAACCTTACCCTTGTACCGTGGATCAAGGAGAGTGGCCAGCCAGTAATGGTCCCTCTCCTTGATCCGAAGAATACGAGGATCCTTCCGCAGACTTTGCAGGATCAGGGAGGCCATGCAGCGTAGGTTTGCTGAGGCATTCACTCCGGAGTCCTCTGGGTCACTAAGGACGACATGATCCGCAGCCACCTCCTCCCAGCCACGTACAAGTCCACTGGTTTCTTGGGACTGTAAATCATCCCTAAAAGACTGCTGCTGATGATGCTGAGTGCCAGCCTCCACCTCCATGCTGACACAATCCTCCTCCTCCTCCTCCTCCTCGTCCTCTTCCTGTGCGATGGGTGGGACAGAAGGAACACTGTCTGGGTAAAGGGGGCCTTGAGAGGCAAGGAAGTCCTCCTCTTCCTGCCTCTGTTCTGCCTCAAGTGCCCTGTCCATTATTCCACGCAGCGTGTGCTCCAACAGGTGGACAAGAGGTACAGTGTCACTGATGCATGCACTGTCACTGCTCACCATCCTCGTGGCCTCCTCAAATGGTGCCAGGACAGTGCATGCATCCCTGATCATGCCCCACTGGCGAGGAGAAAAAAACCAAGCTCCCCTGACCCTGTCCTGGTGCCGTAGTCGCACAGGTACTCATTGATGGCCCTCTGCTGCGTGTGCAGCCGCTGCAGCATGGCCAACGTTGAGTTCCACCTGGTGGGCATGTCACATATAAGGCGGTTCTTGGGCAGGTTCAACTCCTTTTGCAGCTCAGCCAGGCGAGCACTGGCATTATAAGATCTGCGGAAATGCACACAGACTTTCCTGGCCTGCCTCAGGACATCCTGTAAGCCCGGGTACCTGCCCAAGAACCGCTGCACCACCAGGTTAAGGACGTGAGCCACACAGGGCACATGGGTCAGTTGTCCCTGTCGGAGGGCGGAGAGGAGGTTGGTGCCATTGTCGCAAACCACCATTCCTGGCTTAAGCTGGCGTGGCGTCAACCACCTCTCGGCCTGGCCCTGCAGAGCAGACAGGACCTCTGCCCCAGTGTGGCTTCTGTCCCCCAAACACACCAGCGCAAGCACGGCATGGCATCTTTTTGCCTGCGTACTTGCGTAGCCCCTTGAATGGCTACGGAGCACCGCTGGTTCAGAGGACAAACCACAGGAAGAGGCCATGGAGGAAGAAGAAGAGGAGGGGGTGGAGGAGAGAGGTGTGTCACAACCAGTAGTAGCATTTTGGAGGCGTGGCGGTGGAACAACCTCCAACACTACTGCACCTTGTCCTGCATCCTTCCCAGCTGCCAAAAGAGTGACCCAATGGGCCGTGAAAGAAAGGTAACGTCCCTGTCCATGCCTGCTGGACCATGAGTTAGCGGTAATATGCACCTTACCGCTGACCGCCCTGTCCAGCGAGGCCAAGACATTGCCTTCCACATGCCGGTAGAGAGCCGGAATAGCCTTCCGTGAGAAAAAGTGGCGTTTGGGAACCTGCCACTGAGGAACCGCACATTGCACAAACTCACGGAAGGGGGCCGAGTCTACCAACTGAAAAGGCAGCAGTTGAAGCGCTAGCAATTTAGCCAAGCTAGCATTCAACCGCTGGGCATGTGGATGGCTGGGAGTGAACTTCTTTCGACGGTCCAGCAGCTGGGGCAGGGAAATTTGCCTGCTAGAATCGGACGTCGGTGTACTGCTAGCAGAGTGGCCGCAACTACTTGGCTGTGACACACCTAATTCTACACCTTCATTCCTCTCAGTGCATGTTTCAGAGAGGACTGAAGTTATAGTGGGGTTGGAGATCCCAGCTGATGCGGTGCAAGGAGAGGTCCGCTTTGTTCTTTGGTGTGGGTCTTTGAGGTAGGCTTGCCAACGAGCTGCATGGCAGGTCAACATATGTCTGGTCAGGCATGTGGTACCCAAGCGGCTGATGTTTTGGCCACGCGATATACGCTTGAGACATATGTTGCAAACAGCAGCTGTGCGATCTGATGCACTAGCCTCAAAAAAGGCCCACACCAAAGAACTTTTTGAATGACGGGCAGAGGCAGCGCCCTGCACAGGCGGAGCTCTGCGGTGTGATTCCGTCGGTGTACTGCCCTTACGCTGGCCACCAAAGGGCATCCCGCCTCGTTGGAGATGTGCCTCCTCCTCATCCTCCTCCTCCTCCTCTCTCCTATTAGGCACCCACGTGGAGTCAGTGACCTCATCATCCCCTCCCTCCTCATCACTGGAGCCAATCTGGCAGTATGCTGCAGCTGCTGGAACATGACTGCCAGATTGGTGTCCTTCTTGAGCATCCCCTCTGTCTGCTCTCACGCTACTGCCTTCCTGTAGCTGGGTTTCATCATCAGACCCTTCGAAACGCTGGGCATCCTCCTGGAGCATGTACCCAACACTGTGCTCAAACAGTTCGGGGGACTCCTCAGGAGGAGGACATGGTGGGTCTACGGAAGGAGTGACTGATGATGAGTCTGACATTGATACCAGGGAAAAGGACGCTTTGGCAGCTGCTTTGCCAGTACCCTGAGCCTGGGTGACAGAGGATGAGGAGGAGGAGGAGGGCTTGGTCATCCACTCTACCAAGTCTTCGGCATGATGTGGCTCAACATGTCCAGCTGCCGAAAAGAAGGACAAGCGTGTCCCATGGCCATGTGCTGATGACAATGCACCGCGTCCACGACCAGCACTGTTGCCCCCAGACACAGAGCCTGCTTGCCCTCTTTTATTGCCTCCTGACTGTCTGCCTCTCCTTGTTTGCCTTCCAGACATTCTAATAGATGGCCTGCAGGGAGATGGGAAAAAAGCAATAAGGGCTACCTTCACGTGTCCTTCTCTGTCCCTTTACTTAAGGATTTCTAAATATGGTTGAGGATGATTGCTTTCGCACAGAATAGCACAACGACAATTTCCCTGACTGTCCAAAAAACAAGGATTTCAAAGATGGTTGATGAGGAATGCTTTAGCACACTATAGCACAAGGAGAATTTCCCTCACTGTCCTTCCCTGTCCCTAGAAACAAGGATTATCACAGTGAAAGAAACTGACACTCTTCCTACCTATAGTTTTCTGTCCCTAGAAAAAATGTTTTTTTAAAGCTGATTGATGATCAATGCTTTAGCACACTATAGCACAAGTAGAATTTCCCTCACTGTCCTTCCCTGTCCCTAGAAACAAGGATTATCACAGTGAAAGAAACTGACACTCTTCCTACCTATAGTTTTCTGTCCCTAGAAAAAATGTTTTTTTAAAGCTGATTGATGATCAATGCTTTAGCACACTATAGCACACATAGAATTTCCCTCACTGTCCTTCCCTGTCCCTAGAAACAAGGATTATCACAGTGAAAGAAACTGACACTCTTCCTACCTATAGTTTTCTGTCCCTAGAAAAAATGTTTTTTTAAAGCTGATTGATGATCAATGCTTTAGCACACTATAGCACAAGTAGAATTTCCCTCACTGTCCTTCCCTGTCCCTAGAAACAAGGATTATCACAGTGAAAGAAACTGACACTCTTCCTACCTATAGTTTTCTGTCCCTAGAAAAAATGTTTTTTTAAAGCTGATTGATGATCAATGCTTTAGCACACTATAGCACAAGGAGAATTTCCCTCACTGTCCTTCCCTGTCCCTAGAAACAAGGATTATCACAGTGAAAGAAACTGACACTCTTCCTACCTATAGTTTTCTGTCCCTAGAAAAAAAGTTTTTTTTAAAGCTGATTGATGATCAATGCTTTAGCACACTATAGCACAAGTAGAATTTCCCTCACTGTCCTTCCCTGTCCTTAGAAACAAGGATTATCACAGTGAAAGAAACTGACACTCTTCCTACCTATAGTTTTCTGTCCCTAGAAAAAATGTTTTTTTAAAGCTGATTGATGATCAATGCTTTAGCACACTATAGCACAAGGAGAATTTCCCTCACTGTCCTTCCCTGTCCCTAGAAACAAGGATTATCACAGTGAAAGAAACTGACACTCTTCCTACCTATAGTTTTCTGTCCCTAGAAAAAATGTTTTTTTAAAGCTGATGATCAATGCTTTAGCACACTATAGCACAAGTAGAATTTCCCTCACTGCCCTTCCCTGTCCCTAGAAACAAGGATTATCACAGTGAAAGAAACTGACACTCTTCCTACCTATAGTTTTCTGTCCCTAGAAAAAATGTTTTTTTAAAGCTGATGATCAATGCTTTAGCACACTATAGCACAAGGAGAATTTCCCTCACTGTCCTTCCCTGTCCCTAGAAACAAGGATTATCACAGTGAAAGAAACTGACACTCTTCCTACCTATAGTTTTCTGTCCCTAGAAAAAATGTTTTTTTAAAGCTGATTGATGATCAATGCTTTAGCACACTATAGCACAAGGAGAATTTCCCTCACTGTCCTTCCCTGTCCCTAGAAACAAGGATTATCACAGTGAAAGAAACTGACACTCTTCCTACCTATAGTTTTCTGTCCCTAGAAAAAATGTTTTTTTAAAGCTGATTGATGATCAATGCTTTAGCACACTATAGCACAAGTAGAATTTCCCTCACTGTCCTTCCCTGTCCCTAGAAACAAGGATTATCACAGTGAAAGAAACTGACACTCTTCCTACCTATAGTTTTCTGTCCCTAGAAAAAATGTTTTTTTAAAGCTGATTGATGATCAATGCTTTAGCACACTATAGCACAAGTAGAATTTCCCTCACTGTCCTTCCCTGTCCCTAGAAACAAGGATTATCACAGTGAAAGAAACTGACACTCTTCCTACCTATAGTTTTCTGTCCCTAGAAAAAATGTTTTTTTAAAGCTGATTGATGATCAATGCTTTAGCACACTATAGCACAAGGAGAATTTCCCTCACTGTCCTTCCCTGTCCCTAGAAACAAGGATTATCACAGTGAAAGAAACTGACACTCTTCCTACCTATAGTTTTCTGTCCCTAGAAAAAATGTTTTTTTAAAGCTGATTGATGATCAATGCTTTAGCACACTATAGCACAAGGAGAATTTCCCTCACTGTCCTTCCCTGTCCCTAGAAACAAGGATTATCACAGTGAAAGAAACTGACACTCTTCCTACCTATAGTTTTCTGTCCCTAGAAAAAATGTTTTTTTAAAGCTGATTGATGATCAATGCTTTAGCACACTATAGCACAAGTAGAATTTCCCTCACTGTCCTTCCCTGTCCCTAGAAACAAGGATTATCACAGTGAAAGAAACTGACACTCTTCCTACCTATAGTTTTCTGTCCCTAGAAAAAATGTTTTTTTAAAGCTGATTGATGATCAATGCTTTAGAACACTATAGCACAAGTAGAATTTCCCTCACTGTCCTTCCCTGTCCCTAGAAACAAGGATTATCACAGTGAAAGAAACTGACACTCTTCCTACCTATAGTTTTCTGTCCCTAGAAAAAATGTTTTTTTAAAGCTGATTGATGATCAATGCTTTAGCACACTATAGCACAAGTAGAATTTCCCTCACTGTCCTTCCCTGTCCCTAGAAACAAGGATTATCACAGTGAAAGAAACTGACACTCTTCCTACCTATAGTTTTCTGTCCCTAGAAAAAATGTTTTTTTAAAGCTGATTGATGATCAATGCTTTAGCACACTATAGCACAAGTAGAATTTCCCTCACTGTCCTTCCCTGTCCCTAGAAACAAGGATTATCACAGTGAAAGAAACTGACACTCTTCCTACCTATAGTTTTCTGTCCCTAGAAAAAATGTTTTTTTAAAGCTGATTGATGATCAATGCTTTAGCACACTATAGCACAAGTAGAATTTCCCTCACTGTCCTTCCCTGTCCCTAGAAACAAGGATTATCACAGTGAAAGAAACTGACACTCTTCCTACCTATAGTTTTCTGTCCCTAGAAAAAATGTTTTTTTAAAGCTGATTGATGATCAATGCTTTAGCACACTATAGCACAAGTAGAATTTCCCTCACTGTCCTTCCCTGTCCCTAGAAACAAGGATTATCACAGTGAAAGAAACTGACACTCTTCCTACCTATAGTTTTCTGTCCCTAGAAAAAATGTTTTTTTAAAGCTGATTGATGATCAATGCTTTAGCACACTATAGCACACGTAGAATTTCCCTCACTGTCCTTCCCTGTCCCTAGAAACAAGGATTATCACAGTGAAAGAAACTGACACTCTTCCTACCTATAGTTTTCTGTCCCTAGAAAAAATGTTTTTTTAAAGCTGATTGATGATCAATGCTTTAGCACACTATAGCACAAGTAGAATTTCCCTCACTGTCCTTCCCTGTCCCTAGAAACAAGGATTATCACAGTGAAAGAAACTGACACTCTTCCTACCTATAGTTTTCTGTCCCTAGAAAAAATGTTTTTTTAAAAGCTGATTGATGATCAATGCTTTAGCACACTATAGCACAAGTAGAATTTCCCTCACTGTCCTTCCCTGTCCCTAGAAACAAGGATTATCACAGTGAAAGAAACTGACACTCTTCCTACCTATAGTTTTCTGTCCCTAGAAATTTTTTTTTTTAAAGCTGATTGATGATCAATGCTTTAGCACACTATAGCACAAGTAGAATTTCCCTCACTGTCCTTCCCTGTCCCTAGAAACAAGGATTATCACAGTGAAAGAAACTGACACTCTTCCTACCTATAGTTTTCTGTCCCTAGAAAAAATGTTTTTTTAAAGCTGATTGATGATCAATGCTTTAGCACACTATAGCACAAGTAGAATTTCCCTCACTGTCCTTCCCTGTCCCTAGAAACAAGGATTATCACAGTGAAAGAAACTGACACTCTTCCTACCTATAGTTTTCTGTCCCTAGAAAAAAAGTTTTTTTAAAGCTGATTGATGATCAATGCTTTAGCACACTATAGCACAAGTAGAATTTCCCTCACTGTCCTTCCCTGTCCCTAGAAACAAGGATTATCACAGTGAAAGAAACTGACACTCTTCCTACCTATAGTTTTCTGTCCCTAGAAAAAAAGTTTTTTTAAAGCTGATTGATGATCAATGCTTTAGCACACTATAGCACAAGGAGAATTTCCCTCACTGTCCTTCCCTGTCCCTAGAAACAAGGATTCGCACAGTAAAACACACTGACACTCTCCCTACCTATCCTTCTCTTTCCCTAAACTAAAGGAATCCAGGTTAAGCAAGAAAAAATAAATGTCACTGTCCCTGCCTATGCTTCTCTTTCCCTGCTCCGGAACACACTACAGTAGGCCGCCGTGCTGTCGGCCTTTTATAGTGTGGGGCGTGTACTAAACACCCTCAGCAATAATTGGCCACAGGCATCCTGCCTGTGGCCAATCATTGCTCTCCTCGCTGCCGGCGCTGTGATTGGCCAAGCATGCGGGGTCACAGTGCATGCTTGGCCAATCACAGCGCCTGGATGACACTGCGATGGCGTAGTGCATTGTGGGCCGTTCGCGTCACTCGAATTAGGCGCGAACGGCCCAAATCGTTCGATCTTCGTCGAACGATCGAACAGCCGATGTTCGAGTCGAACGTATGTTCGACTCGAACACCGAGCTCATCCCTAGTTACAAGCAAGGGACAAAAAATCATAATTATTACATATATGTGTATATGGAGCATAAGGTTTGCAAGCGCCAAATCCTATGGAAACCATACTGTCCAAAATTCGGATAAGTGTGTATGGTTTAATTAATTGGTGTTAAAGGTATGATGGTTTAAGAAACCAATCTCTATCCCTTAAACTGGCAACATACACTGACCACCTCTATCGTAATCAAATACATTTTTCATGTGTCATCTGTATCTCACTGATAACAAACCATATAAAAATACAAAATTTGTCATAAAATGTCTAAGTGTCACAATACATTATTAATGGATATTGTACCAGAATCGAGAGGTGATTATCACAAATCTACTGCACTGTCGGTAGTCTATTAAAGTGCGTGTGCAAATTGTTTTCTATGTCCTGAAAAATGTGATTATTAAAATCAATTTTAAAATGCTTTAAAACTAATTTTTTTTAAAAAGTATATAAAATCAATAATCACTTATAAAACAATTTGAATCCAACTCAACGTTCATTCCTTTAGGGGAAAGAGTATCAGTTAAATCCATTTGGTCTCGCACTTGGATAATTCTCTTACTCTATTACTTCCCCTCCAATCTTGGTGCATTTTTCCACCCCCCAGAATTTAAGTCCTGAGGGGTTACTTTTGTGTTTAACTTTAAAGTGCATGGAGACACTATGTTCCTTATAACCATTACAGATATTGGTAATGTGTTCTGACACCCGTTTACTTAAAGTGCGTTTAGTGCGACCAATGTACATTGCATGGACACTGAAGTGCGTAGACTACATGTGTTGACATGCATGTAATGAAGTCTTTAATTTTAAATGTCCTCAAATTACTGGTCGATTAGAACTCTGTTATTCCTCTCAGTCTTGTGTAGACTTGTCGACATGATATACACCTGCGGCACGCATAAAATCCTGGGCTTTCAAAAAACATAGTTGGTCTTGTAGGTGGGTTTAATATTTTTTTGACCACTTTATCTCCAAAAGATTGACCATTTCTATAAATAAATATAGGGTTATGTGGAAGGGATTTGGTTAAAATCTTATCCGTACTCAACAGTGCCCAATATTTTTTGAAAATAGCCTCCACCTCTTTTGTATTGTGCGTGATGGGCACTGATGAAGCCCCATTCATGTAGGGTGTCCCTTTGTTTGTTTTTCTCCACCAAGCACATACTTTGTGATACTTTTTGCATCTCGTTCATAGTCTTATCAAGAACTGTTTGATCGTAACCTTTCTCAGCGAAACATTTGTTCAAAATTTGTGCTTGGGTGGTATAGTCCTCTTCATGTGTACAATTTCTCCTTGCTCTTGTGAATTGTCTTTTAGGAATGTTTTTCAACCATGTTGGGTGATGTCCACTATAGATCGACAGGTAACTTTTGCGATCGGTTGGTTTAAAAAAACATTTGGTTGCCAATTGCCGATTGATGAGCATCACTGTCACGTCTAAGTAGTTGATGATCTTGTGACTCCACTGACATTCCAACCTAATATTGTTCTCATTTTTGTTGAGGTCGTTTACGAACGATCTTAAGGAGAATTCTGTATCAATCCATATAAAGAAGAGGTCATCAATGAAGCGTTTGTAGAATAGAAGCTCTTTTCTGCGTTGACCATATATAAATTTGTCCTCCCATGCACTCATGAACAGATTTGCTAGAGATGGAGCAAACTTTGCGCCCATTGCGATGCCTTTGGTTTGTGTGTAATATTGTCCTGAGTACCAAAAATAATTATGGCTTAAACAACAATCAAGAGCCATACCTAAAAATTTCTTTTGGATGAATGGCAGATCTTCCCTTTTACTTAATGCCCAATTTAAAGATAATAATGCATCTTCTTGTTGTATTATAGTGTATAACGAGGCTACGTCTGCAGTAACCAAAAATACATCATGTTCATCTGGAATATCAAGATTATTCAAAAGTTGTAAGAACTGCCTTGTGTCCTTCAGGTAGGCTTTGGTATCCATCACACTGTTTTGTAAAAAATAATCCAAATATTGTCCGACTCTAGCAGACACTGAATTGATGCTATTTACAATTGGTCTTGCGGGGGGGGTTTGAGGATCTTTATGTATTTTAGGTAATGTGTATATTGTTGGTACACGATTAAAACTGGGGATTTAAAATCTCTTTTCTTTTTGGTTTAATACTCTCATATTATAACCATGTTTAATTTATGTTTATAACGAGCTGCATACAGATGGACGTATTTTGAAGCCGCTAACAGCAGTTACATACCAGCCATCCTACAATCCAAGATCACCAGATGAGTAACACACCAGGTTGGATCACATCTGTGATTCAAAGATATGCTCTGATTTTGCTTACATCTGGTAAGTGAGTTTCCTTTGGGGATTATCAGACACGCAGTGTATGGAGGAAGATCGTTTGGGAATATTCATTCACAGGATTTTATATGTTTTTCCGTTGCTGAAGTCATCTTTCTTTTTATCCCACACTCTGTTATTAGTAGAGTTCTCACGGACTGTGCACCTATTTCATATTTTTTTTTTGAGCTATTAATTTTTAAATAATTATATCTATTTTTATTTACACATATTTTTGATTCAATACTAATTTTTATAGTACCAGCGTTTACCATTAAAAGTGCTGAGGGAGAGGTACTTATTATTAAATTATTTCTCATTTCTGTTTACAGAGTAGAGGAGAGCCAATCGGCTGCTCTCCTGACAGGGGGGTCTGCGCTGATTGTTTATCAGCGCAGCCCCCCCCCACCCGCGAATGCTCACACTATCAGTGCCACCCATAAGTACTCATCAGTGCAGCCTTTCTGTGCCCATTAGTGCCGCCTATAAGTGCCCAGCAGTGCTGCCTCTCAATCCCCATCAGTGCTGCATACCAGTGCTACTTATCAGTGCTGCCTATCAGTGCCGCCTATCAGTGACCACCAGTGCTGCCTATCTGTGCCCATCAGTGTCACCTCATTGGTGCCACCTCATCAGTGCCCGTCAGTGCAGCCTCATCAGTGCCCGTCAGTGAAGGAGAAAATGTACTTATTTACAAAATTTTAGAACAGAAACAAAGAAAACTTTTTTCTTTTTTTCTTTTTTTCGGTCTTCTTTTATTTGTTGTGCAACAGTGATCAAATACCACCAAAAGAAAGCTCTATTTGTGAGAACAAAATGATAAAAAAAATTGTTTGGTACAGTGTAGCATGACCGCACAATTGTCATTCAAAGTGTGACAGCGCTGAAAATTGGCTTGGGCAGGAAGGGGGTGTAAGTGCCTGGTATTGAAGTGGTTAAAGTTAATGTGAACCCTTACCTTGTAAAACAACCCATTCAGTTTAAAATATAAATACAAGGAAAAACATTGTGTGTTTTGTATATATACTGTGTATATACACTGCCTTAAAGTATTCATACCCCTTGAAATTTTCCACATTTTGTCATGTTACAACCAAAAACGGAAATGTATTTTATTGGAATTTTATGTAATAGGCCAACACAAAGTGGCCCATGATTGTGAAGTGGAAGGAAAAGGATCAATGGTTTTCCAAATTTTTTAGAAATAAATATGTGAAAAGTGTGGCTTACATTTGTAGTCAATACTTTGTACAACCACCTTTTCACTGCAATTACAGCTTCAAGTCTTTTTGGGTATGTCTTTACCAGCTTTGCACATCTAGAGAATAAAATTCTTGCCCATTCTTCTTTGAAAAATAGCTCAAGCTCTGTCAGATTGGATGAAGAGCATCTGTGGACAGCAGTTTTCAAAAGTCTTGCCACAGATTCTTAATTGGATTTAGGTCTGGACTTTGACTGGGCCATTCTAACACATGAGTATGCTTTGATCTAAACCATTCCATTGTAGCTTTGGCTGTATGTTTGGGGTTATTGTCCTGCTGGAAGGTGAACCTCCGCCCCAGTCTCAAGTCTATTGCAGGCTCTAATGCCCCATACACACGATCGTTTTTCATGCCGTTAAAAATGCCATTTTAAAAAATGGCCATTAAAAATGATCGTGTGTAGGCTCCAGAGCATTTTTAACGACGTGAAAAACGGCCATTAAAAATTCCGGACATGCTCTCTTTTTTCACGTCGTTTTTCATGTCGTTTTTTTTAACGACGTGAAAAACGATAGTGTGTATGCTTTCACGACGTGAAAAAAAACGCGCATGCTCAGAAGCAACTATGAGACGGGAGCGCTCGTTTTGGTAAAGCTAATGTTGGAAATGGAGATGGCACATTCGTCACGGTGGAATTAATAGCATCGTTTTAATGCTGCGCATTCCGTTCTTCTTTTGATAATGCTTTAAAATTACCCTCTTTTGATAATGACATTGAGAGTTATGCCAAACTTGTTTCTAAAGTAATTCCAAATTGCTCTAATGATTATAAAATATTATTTATAAGCCGCACCTCCCTCCTAAATAATACTAATAATAATAAAATAATGTAATTCTCCTTTTTTCTTTAAATTTTATTTTACTATTGTTTTTTTTTTTGTGGCCTTTTTTTTATTATTTTGGCTTAAATTATTCTTGTGTAAAGTTACCACAACAACCTTCCAAATGTGTCTCATTTGGCCTCAGGGAGGTTTGTGTCCCCTGATAATAACAATAATATAATTTGAGATGTCCCTGCCTGCTCCCTAGCAAGCTCTCTTTTGAAATACAAATCACATAGTCAAGTATTTTAAGGGCACTAAAAAATTTTTTATTTCAGAACATTAACAAATTAAAGTGGAAGGCAGCACTGGAGAGCCTGCTTGCATTTGTGCATCCCTTTGACCCCACAACAACCATCCAAGATGTCCAAACCAAAATAGAGATTAGATCCCCAAAAAAAATGAGCCCAATCTTGTCTTGAGCTCCCAGAGGTCAGGAGCCACAGCAGATAAGTCCTATATGTCCCCAGTCTGTGTTACTACAGCAGGCATTATTTTCTCCTCTTCCTTGTAGCCTTCTCTCCAGCCTTCTCTGCAGCCTTGGTTGGTTTCTTCCTTGGAGGCTGGGGATCAGGAGGAGAGGTTGTGGCAGGAGGAGTAGTAGGAGGAGGAGGAGGAGGTGGAGGAGTAGGGACAACCTCCGTTATGTCCGTGTACCTAGTGAGTTCACCCAGCACGCCCTTATTGATGACTTTCAATAGCAGGGTCTCACTGAAATTTTTTTGCTGCAACTCCATTTGCCCTAGTTTGTGGGCGAGGACTGCGGCAAATCCCTCATCAACAGAGGGTGCCTCTCTGAGGGCCGCTGTTGCCTCTCTGAGGAAGGCCCTGGTTTCCTCCTCCACCTGCCTACCTCTCCTTGGCCCTCGTGGTTTAACTACCAGGGGAGGCATCTGGGCTCTTGTGCTGGGCCAAGCCTCCTCCTGGGTGCCACTGGGCCCAGCCTCCTCCTGGGTGCCACTGGGCCCTGCCTCCTCCTGGGTGCCACTGGGCCCTGCCTCCTCCTGATCCCCAACATCACCCTCTTCCTGGCTCTGCTCTGGCTGTAAAAAAAGAAAGGGACATTATTTATTTTGCCACATCATCATTCACAGACATTGTTCACCTCTAGACATTGTTGAAATCAATGCCAAAAGTTATGTCATTTTCATTGATTCCGCATCCTGGTTTTGTTGTCTTATGCACATAAAATTAGGCCACTACTGTATCTTGCTCTTCACAAACTTTATTGGTAGAAGTGTACATACCTTTAACAATACTAACATCTATTTAAATTCTACAATTTTGTACGATATAAATATAGATATCAATACTTTACCTGGCTCCATATCTCCAAATCTGCCTCCTCAAGGCCCTGATCTTGATCCTCAGAGGAAGCCAGAGCAGGGTTGACAGGAAGGCTGGAGGACTGGCTGCAGGGAAGGCTGGAGGGTTGGGTACAAGGAAGGCTGGATTGACCTCTGGGGGGAAGGGTGGAGAGAGATTCCCGCACTTCCAGCTGGTCATCCAGAAAAGCAAGCTTACTGTAGTACCACAGACTGGGTTTATAAACCTTATCTGCTGGTGCACCTGACCTCTGGGACCTCAGGACCATAGTCCTCTGGGTCCTGTATGTCCCTCTGATGGTCGCAATTTTGTTTTTGACATCTTGGAGAGTTGTTGTGGGTATCTTTGTTTGCACAAATGCAAGCAGGCTCTCCAGTGCTGCTTTCCTGGCGTCTTTATTTTTATTACCGCCACTTTTTGTTTGCCATAATATAGGGAGCTCTTGCCATTTGTCGATGAACTCCCCCATGAAGTCTGGGTTTTTAAAAGTATTCATGATATCTGTAAAAGCGAGAAACCAAAAAAAATATATATTTCAGGCAACATTCCTCAACTGTGCATTGTCTACATATTTTGAGCACACAAATCTCCTCGTCTGATGAACCTCAAAAAGTAAAATTGTTAGGTACCTTGGTCACGACGTTCGTTGCTAACTCCCTCTCCCGACAAATTAACGTATTTCCCAGACATGGATCTTCACTTGATATACACAGCGCATGCGTGAAACTCTGCACGCTTTCCCCGCCCCTGACGTTCGATATTGTACTTTCCCCGCCCCTTCTCGCTCGTAGTGCTGAACAAAACATGGCGGAGACACAGGTGGCTGAGATTACCTCTACAGAGGATGAAATTACAGAGGAGCCCAAATCAAGACCCAGGAGATATAAGGCATCCAACATGTCATTCGAGGAAATGGTGGAGATGGTCGCCATTTTAAAGAAGGAGGATTATGATGCCAAGCATGGTCCGTATAAAAGGCCTAATCTGGTCAAGTCCAGAATTATGGGCAAAGTGGTCAAAAGTCTTCACAAAAAATTCGGGGTGTGCAGAACGAAGGAACAGCTCAGAAAACGATGGTCAGATCTGAAGTTGCGGGAGGCCGACCAATATAAAAGAATCAAGAAAGTTATATTAAAAAGTAAGTTTTTTTTTTTGAGTTTCCATGGTACATATTATTTTCTTGTATTCTGTCGTGTATTTTTAACTTTCATATAGTACACTGAAAGATACCATCTTTCAGGTTCGTCCGCACAGTAAACGGACGTATTAAACCTCTTTCTCCGTACAGTTCCTCAAACGATGTTTTAGGATCATCCAGTGTGAACACCCATGTATTTTGGTTTATTTGGGGGAGTAAATTTGGGCCTCACTTATTTTTTGTGTGCTAATCCAAAGGACATTTGTTCGTTTGAAAAAACTATATGCATGGTAATGTTAAAGGGAGTGAATGCTCAGCAGCTGATGAAACATCTGAACGCAGTAGTACAAGTGTGGGCCTAAAGCCAAAAAGCTTGAGGGAGTCACACACAGGTGATCCAGTGTAGATACTTTGGGGTGTTACAATGTTTCAAATTTGTGTTCAAAATGTATATGCTCTGGTTTGGGCTATGTATCCAATCATTTGTCCCGGTTGGCACAGGGGGTAAAATTTAAAATGGAGCATGCTTCAAAAGAATGATTACCAAGTTTTTTTTCATGTTTCTTATTTTAGCAAAATTGAGTCGCTACTAATGAAACTATTCCTTTTATTTCAATCTCCCTAGGGATTCGAAAAGCTACCTCAGATGAGACGAGAATTGCAATACCTACAACAATACCCCCAGAACCCCAGGATGGAGAGGAATGTGATGTTGTGGAAGTGGAAAGTGGCACCACCACAGGTCAGAGAGAAACCAGACACATGCATGTTAAATAGATGTAGGCCTACATATTCTATCCTACATATTTCTTTTTACATTTAGGTGCAGTTCTGGCCGAAGACCCCAATAAGTTGACACATCACAGTGCCCAGATCCTGATCCAATACCTGATGGTCTGCTGTCGTGACCTCGAAAAAATTAAGGGAGACTTGCTAGAGATCAGGGCAAATACAAAGCGGGTGGAGGAAAGGCTCCAAAATATCATGGCTGTGCTTGGGCGTGTCTAATGTTTTTACACCAAATAACGTTTTACTTGCAGAGTTTTCTATGTTTTTTTGTTATTTTACCCTTTAATGACTAGCACATGTTTAGCTTTTTCAAAATTTTGACAAATATAGTTTGTTTATGCATGGCTGGTCATGCGTTTTAATACACCCGAAATTAAGGGAACATCCACATTTCTAAGGAAGTTGCCCACCTAAACAAAAAAAATAAAGGTATTTTTACATAACAAATCATTGTGGCTTCATTATGTAAATGTGGTGCTGAGTGAACTAATCAATGTTTGGTGTTTACACTGACAATGAAGGCTAATTAAAAGATTGTTTAATCCACATGGCAAAACAAGTGCACTAGGTAAACCTACCAGAAACATCAAACATTATACAATAAAAAATACAAACCAATCTTTACTCAAGAAAAAGTTTTATTTTTTTGGTCTAAAATTATTATAGATTGTCTGGCATTTCAATGGCCCCCCTACCCATAAAATAGTCCACATATTGGTTACGGACCTCACGTCCGGTTGGGGGGGGGGCAAGCCAGGACGGCCAGGTTCCAGGGCCACCAAAGTTTCTGCATTGATTAAAGAGGCCTCAGGCCCACTCAAAGATATATAACTCGTTGAATGCACCCTTAGGAAATTATGCAGCACACAGCACGTCATAACCACATGGTTCCATTTGTATGGGGCAAGGTGGATGGAGGTAAGGAAGAGGCGAAATTGGCTGGCCATGATCCCAAACGCATTTTCCACCACCCTTCTGGCTCTGGCCAGCCGATAATTGAAAACCCTCCTCTCAGGGGTGAGGGTGCGTTGCGGGAATGGCCTCATCAAATGGGGTCCCAGGCCAAACGCCTCATCCGCCACAAACACAAAAGGTAGTCCCTCCACATTCTGCTCCGCTGGTGGCAAGGCCAGCAGATCCAAAAGGAGCCATTCTCCAAACTCCGTCTGGGCAAAAACTCCTCCATCAGACATACTGCCATTCTTGCCAACGTCCACATAGAGGAACTCGTAGGTGGCCGACACCACTGCCATCATCACGACGCTGTGGAACCCCTTATAATTATAATAAAAGGATCCCGAATGGGGTGGTGGGACGACCCGAACATGTTTGCCGTCGATGGCTCCTCCACAGTTCGGAAAGTTCCATCGCTGGGCAAACTCGGAAGCCACATTCTGCCATTCATGTGGCGAAGAAGGGAACTGTGGAATTAAAGAAATAACAAATTAATACTTGGAGCCAGAAACATTGAAAGCTGATTTCATACACACATTCATGGCCAACATTGGTAGAAACTGTTCAAAACATAAAAAATTGGAAGCAAGAAAAAAAAAAAAAAAAAAACATTATGGGGGGGGGGGGGGGGGGGGTTGAAGATGAGTTGGGAATATCACACATGAAGGCTGTAGCACTCTGTATTGAAGTTAACAAAAATGAAACATTCCTAGGCAAAATTTAGGGTGCGTTTTGGGTAAAGCACTACGATGGAACATATAATAAAAAACATGGAAATGACTAGGCAAGGTAGGTATGGCCCCAGGATAGCATGCTGGAGAGGTTAGGTAAGCCAAATTTACAGGTAGGCCTCAAACCCCAAACTTTAAATAATAAAACATGGGGAGAAAGGGGACATTCCCTGCAGCTAAGAATCATGTGAATTAGGGACTGCAAATAAAGCAAATTAAAAATATCCAAAAATAAAAACCATACAATGTGAATTTTTGAAGAAGAACACTTACCTTAATATAGTCCTCCTGCAAAACTTGAAGGATGGCAGAACAAGTCTCTGGTATAATGATCCCCAGAGCCTGGGGGGATATGCCTGTGGAGAACTTAAGGTCCTGCAGGCTTCTCCCAGTAGCCAGGTATCGCAACGTGGCGATGAGCCTCTGCTCAGCACTGATGGCTTCCCGCATAACGGTGTCCTGCCTGGTAATATAGGGGGACACCAAAGCCAACAGCTGCTGAAATACGGGGTCAGACATCCTGAGGAAATTCCTGAAATTATCAGGATTATTCTCCCTGATCTCCCGCAACAAAGGCATGTGACAGAATTGGTGCCGCTGGAGCAACCAATTCTTGGTCCATGAACTCCTCCTGACCCTGCTCATGGCATGGAGTCGGGATACAGCATGAACCCCTGCACCAACTACAGCACGAACTCTACGACGAGTACGTAGTCGCAACATGGCTAGATAACGGTCGGCTGAACAGAACGAACTAGGAGAACGCACGGAAGAACAGCAAGGCCTATGAAGAACAAGCTGAAAAACACGAACGTGCAGAGCAGGCCGCACTGAATAAACAGATACGAACTGACTACAAGCAGTGCTAAACAGATACGAACCCACAGGCGCAAACTGAACTCCCGAAAATGATCTTCAAAGCACGAAGACTGAAAAGCGCGAATCCTCTCTCACCAAACTTTTACTAACACGCGGTAACACGGAATTAGCAAAAGCGTCCCAAAGGGTGGCGTCATTCGAACGGAACTTCCCCTTTATAGTGCCGTCGTACGTGTTGAACGTCACTGCGCTTTGCTTGATCATTTTTTTTAATGATGGTGTGTACGCAAGGCAGGCTTGAGAGGAAACATGAAAAAAAACGAGGAGAAAAACGTCGGTTTAAAAAATGACATTAAAAACGATCGTGTGTACGGGGCATAACAGGTTTTCTTCTAAGATTGCCCTGTATTTGGCTCCATCCATCTTCCCATTAACTCTGACCAGCTTCCCTGTCCCTGCTGAAGAAAATTATCCGAACAACTTGATGCTGCCACCACCATGTTTCACGGTGGGGATGGTGTGTTCAGAGTGATGTGCAGTGTTAGTTTTCCGCCACACATAGCGTTTTGCTTTTAGGCCAAAAAGTTCAAAGTTGTCTCATCTGACCAGAGCACCTTCTTCCACATGTTTGCTGTGTCCCCCACGTGGCTTCTCGCAAACTGCAAATGGGACTTCTTATGGCTTTCTTTCTACAATGGCTTTTTTCTTGCCACTCTTCCATAAAGGCCAGATTTGTGGAGTGCACGACTAATAGTTGTCCTGTGGACAGATTCTCCCACCTGAGCTGTGGATCCCTGCAGCTCCTCCAGAGTTACCAAGTGTCTCTTGGCTGCTTCTCTGATTAATGCTCTTTGCCTGGCCTGTCAGTTTAGGTGGACAGCCATGTCTTGGTAGGTTTGCAGTTGTGCCATACTCTTTCCCCTTTCGGATGATGGATTGAACAGTGCTCCGTGAGATGTTCAAAGCTTGGGATATTTTTTTACAACCTAGCCCTGCTTTAAACTTCTCCATAACTTTATTCCTGACCTGTCTGGTGTGTTCCTTGGCCTTCATGATGCTGTTTGTCCACTGAGGTTCTCTAACAGACCTCTGAGGGCTAGAACAGATGTTTATATACTGAGAATAAATTACACACAGGTGGACTCTATTTACTAATTAGGTGACTTCTGAAGGCAATTGGTTCCACTAGATTTTAGTTGTGGGTATCAGAAGGGGCTGAATACAAATGCACGCCACACTTTTCAGATATTTATTTGTAAAAAAAAAAAAAAAAATGAAAACCATTTATTATGTTCCTTTCACTTCACAATTATGTGCCACTTTGTGTTGGTCTATCACATTAAATCAGAATAAAATTCATTTACATTTTTGGTTGTAACATGACAAAATGTGGAAAATTTCAAGGGGTGTGAATACTTTTTCAAGGCACTGTGTGTGTATGTGTATATATATGTGTGTATATGTGTGTGTATATGTACAGTGTATGTGATATATGTATGTGTGTGGCACTACCCCCGTAGGAGCTGCTGGATATTTTTGGTCCTGCCGTTACCCCACAGTTCAACGTATCAAACTTGCTTGGCTCTAAATTGGGCAATGTGCCCACAGATGCATGCACCAGTCACTTAGTCTTTTTCCAATGCTTATTTATTAAACACAACTTGCAGCAGTAGAGGGATGGAGGGTTAGGGGAATTCAGATACCTTGTGCAGATCTCTGAGAAACTTGAGATCCTGGAGACAAGTACACTTTCTGTCAACGGATCTTGCTCACCCGGATAGGCCTCTCTCACCGGCCTAGCAGCCGGAATGATGCACGGACAAAAGTCTCTGCCACAGACTTGATGATAATGGTAAACGGTTGAACAATCCTCTGCCACAGGATTTAGTAATCGGTAATTGACAAAGCGAACACAGCTACACAGTACCAAAGTCCTTTAAGCCATCCGGCATTACTGTGAGGTAGATTGGTTAGGATGCATCCTCCAATGGAGTCACCAGGCTCTTTTTGAGATACCAGCCTTTTGCTCGGTCCTCTCCAAGAAGAGTCCTCCCCTGGATCTTCCAATTGCTTGGCTTCTTCCCGAAGGCAAGACAGCACAGGACCATCCCCGAACCAGTAGACCGCAGGCAAACTTCCGGGCCTACTTTCAGTAACGTAGCCTCGGGCCATCAGGGCCCGAGGCAGAAGAGGAGTTGTCACATACCTTAGGCCAGGTGGGCCATGAGGTCAGAGAGTGAGAAAAATGGTGTCTGCCCCTTAAGTATCCTCTCCCAGAATGCACAGCGGTAAACCACTCCCACTGGGCTGTTTCTGGGAAAGGGACACCCAATACACTCCAGTGTGTTGCATTTCCAACACTGGCCGGTGGTGACAATGACACCTACCGGCAACAGTGGGAAATGCTCCCAACACAGCCAAAGCTGGAACAGAGGCTAATTTAGCCATGAACATTACATTCTGAACTATGTACAATTCAGATGACCCACTAAATTTACATGATAGCGCCTGGTCAACAGGAGCAGGGCGCTATATATATATATATATATATATATATATATATATATATATATATATATATATAGCTTTTTTCTCTGAGAATAGGTGCAGGAACTCAATCACGCCCCCCCCCACCTTCCAGCAAATGGGTGTGGGGGGTCTTAAAGGGGCAATAAATACCAGGAGTGTGCTACTTGCAGCGTACAGAGGTTCAAAAGGGTGCTGCATACAGGGTGCAGAGTTCCTCCCCCTATCCTTGATAGAATTGTCTTCCCCCTTCTAGAACAAGTCCCCCCATTATATCTCCCGTAAAAATCATCAACTCCCACCCCCCATCCCCCTTCCTGTACAAATGCCACCATTATTGCTTTTTTTTTCTGCCCCTCAAATCTCTTCTCCCATCTCCCAACACAGAGCTCAGATACAGTGTGGCTTGATGCAGCAGGGGAGATATTCTTCCTCCCAGGCTCCTCCTTATAATCTGTCATAAGAGACATCAGAGCCAAGATGGAGCCTAGCGGAAGCTTCCCCATCTCTGGTGTGACAGGGCAGGCAGCAGTGAGAGAAGCTGCAGGTGCCAACAATCACAGCGGGGCAATGCCAGGATGCCCAGCACTAGGAATGTCATTTGGGGAGGGATCACCACTCCAGGTGGATGTGTGGAAATGGCACTCTCCTCAAGGTGGAAGCATCAGGTGCAGGCTAAGCATATAGCAATTAGAAGAGGGAAGGTCTGGACAGTCGCACTCCAATAAAAACGCACTGTTGAGAGTGTGAAACTAGTTAGATTTTTTATCCTGTACCCTGCTGTGGTGTGTACTTTTGTTATTTTGCACAATAAAGGTGTTTTTATTGGAGTGCGGCTGTCCAGACCTTCTCTCTTCTAATTACTAGGGATGCCATTGGCGCCCCCCTGTACATAACCTCAGCTGCACCCGGGGTGAATTTGTTGCAGCGGTCGGCACAGGACCACTGTCACTTCTAAATACAGAAGTCGGCCTTCTGTGTTTAGAAGTGACAGTAGTAATCAGAATGCACAGGGCAGCGCAGGAGGTGGCGTTGCAGCTAAAAAAATAAAAATATACCGTATTTATTGGCGTATAACACACACTTTTTTCCCTTGAAAACAGAGGACAAATAGTGTTATACGCTGATACTATGTTTTACCAACAGGGGGCGGGGATTGGGCGGTCCGCCCTGGGAGCCACCCATTGGGGGGGTGTCAGGCCGGCCGTCCCGCCTCTCCTGGCCCTGGGACAGCACTATCTGCATAGTCAAAAGTTGATTAAAAAAAAAACACTTGCCAGCCCCTTGTCCTACACTGCTCCTCCTGTGTCAGTGTTATTGTAAAAACGAAGCTTGTAAATATCTCAATAGCTTAGTTTTTTTCTGGCTGCTCTCCTCCTCCTCCTACACCTCTGAGTGTAGCTTTAGATTTAAGGAGGAGAGCGGTCACATGACCATCTGTGTAACGTCAGAGGAGAGCAGTCATGTGACCAGGTCAGTGAAAAAAACTGAGCTATTGAGGTATATGGAAGCTTCGTTTTACAATAGGAGTGACACAGGAGGAGCAGTGCGGAAGGGGCAGGCAGTGATTTTTTCTTGAACAAAATAGTGTAAAATCAAAAATAACCTCACACAGCGGCGCTAAAAAACGATACCCTCCCCCTCCTGTGTCCGTGTGATTGGACTGAGAGAAGGTTACTGTTAATCAATTAAATATATACACCCTGTGACATAAGTGAATAATGTGCACAAGTAAACTAAATAAAGTCCACACAAATTCAATCCAAATGTGAGACAATCTTCTTCCAAATTCTCCACCACACACAGTGTTTAGTGTTTTCGTGATCCCGCTCCCATCAGATGGACACTCACCACAGCAAGTTGCCTCACACTTTCGTGTTTGGCTTAAAGACGTGTGCAAAGATCTTATACAGCTTTGCGGGCGATCCTCCCAATTCAAATCAAGTGTTTTTAAAGTTGTAATCCATATGCAAATGTAAAAGAAAGCTCCAAATAGTGTGATAACGTAAAATCAGTTTTACATATAAATTTTGGTGTATTGGGTAGAGCCTCCCCCAGATGTCTGTCACGTCCCAAAATGTGCCAATGCTTTCTAATGATGGTCTCAATTTCTTTGTATTGATGATGGAAACCTGTTATAAAGCCCCATTGATGTTGTCCATCATTAATCTGAGTTGATTTATTTACAAAGCACTGGCTCCTTGGGGCTTCACCTATTTCATGTATTAAATTTTGAAGAGGTTCCTCTCGATATCCTTTATGTATAAATTTGTCTTTCAACATATTTGCCTGAATCACAAAGTCCTCCTGACTAGTGCAGTTACGGCGCACCCGGAGTATCTGACCTTTTGGAATATTTCGTATCCAGGCTGGATGATGCCCACTTCTAATTGAAATATAACTATTTCTGTCCGTGGGCTTAAAGTATACCCGGGTATTCAAGCATCCTACTCCCTTCATAATAGTGACATCGAGAAAATTTATCTCCTCATTACTGATCTGATAGTCCAACTTTATGTTGTTATTATTATTATTTAATATTTCTAAGAACTCAACCGCCGATTCTTTCGATCCCTCCCAGATAAATAGGAGGTCATCAATAAATCGTCGATAAAAACGTAATTGTGTTTTTTTATTCCTGAAAATGTGTTTATCCTCCCACTCGGCCATAAACAGGTTGGCGAGACTGGGGGCAAACTTAGCCCCCATCGCCACGCCAACCTGTTGTGAGAAGAAGCAGTCGTGGTACCAAAAATAGTTATGGCTCATACAAAAGTCCAATATATGTCCTAAAAAGCGTTTCTGCATATCCGGAATATCGTCCCTCTTACTTAAAGCCCAATTCAGTGCTAATGCAGCATCTTCATGCTGAATAACAGTGTATAGTGCTGACACATCAGCTGTAACTAAATACGTCTCAGAATCCATATTAATTTCCACTTTTTCTAGAGATTGTACTTCCGCCCATAAGTTAAGAGAAATAAAAGGTGGAGCTGGTATGCCGCACAGCCAATCCCATGAATAAGTCTATTCGACGAAACATGTCGGGGCGTGGCTATGCGGTAACCGTCTGACGGATTATTCGACGTCACAGGATCGAATTGAGCAGCGAAGGAGTAGTGAGTGGCAGCGGGAAGGTGGTGAGATCTGACTGGTTTATTGAGGGTCCGCCGCGACCTGTACACTCGCTGTTCGGTGCACTTTTGCCTTTGGAGTTGCAGTGGTTTTATACGCTTATTTAAATTGTGTTTTAGGTAATTGCAGTATTTTAAGTGCGTGTTTGGTGTGTAATTAAACTGATTTTACGTTATCACACTATTTGGAGCTTTCTTTTACATTTGCATATGGATTACAACTTTAAAAACACTTGATTTGAATTGGGAGGATCGCCCGCAAAGCTGTATAAGATCTTTGCACACGTCTTTAAGCCAAACACGAAAGTGTGAGGCAACTTGCTGTGGTGAGTGTCCATCTGATGGGAGCGGGATCACGAAAACACTAAACACTGTGTGTGGTGGAGAATTTGGAAGAAGATTGTCTCACATTTGGATTGAATTTGTGTGGACTTTATTTAGTTTACTTGTGCACATTATTCACTTATGTCACAGGGTGTATATATTTAATTGATTAACAGTAACCTTCTCTCAGTCCAATCACACGGACACAGGAGGGGGAGGGTATCGTTTTTTAGCGCCGCTGTGTGAGGTTATTTTTGATTTTACACTATTTTGTTCATATTTTTTATTTAAAGTGGCTGCTGCATATTTGGTATAGGTTTAGTTTTAACCCTTAAGCGCGGTGGTGGTATATATGGGAAGGGCGCAACTTAATATTACCAGTTTTACACAGTGATTTTTTCTTAACTGTAGAGAGTGCTGGCAGTGCTGTTCCAGGAGACTGGGGGTCTCCTGGGAGTGCAGGGGGGCCTGTGCACTTTGCAGCGGGAGGGGGCTGTATACTGGATGAGGGCTCTATACTGGATGGGGGCTGTGTACTGTGCAGGGGGAGGGGGGCTGTATACTGGATGGGGGGCTGTATACTGGATGGGGGCTCTATACTGGATGGAGGATGTGTACTGTGCAGGGATGGGGGGCTGTATACTGGATGGGGGCTGTGTATTGTCCAGGTGGAGGGGGCTGTATAATGGATGGGGGACTGTATACTGGATGGGGGCTGTGTACTGTGTAGGGGGAGGGGGCTGTATACTGGATGGGGGAGGGGGCTGTCTACTGGATGGGGGAGGGGGATGTATACTGGATGGGGGGTTGTGTACTGTGCAGGGGGAGGGGGCTGTATACTGGATGTGGGGCTGTATACTGGATGGGGGCTCTATACTGGATGGGGGATGTGTACTGTACAGGGATGGGGGGCTGTATACTGGATGGGGGCTGTGTATTGTCCAAGTGGAGGGGGCTGTATAATGGATGGGGGACTGTATACTGGATGGGGGCTGTGTACTGTGCAGGGGGAGGGGGCTGTATACTGGATGGGGGAGGGGGCTGTATACTGGATGGGGGGTTGTGCACTGTGCAGGGAGAGGGGGCTGTGTACTGGATGGGTGGCTGTGAAAAATTTTTTTCCTTAAACTTGCCTCTTAAAATTGAGGTGCCTGTTATACGCATGTGCGTGTTATAAGCCGATAAATACGGTGTGTGTGTATACTGTGTGTATATGTATATATATATATATATATATATATATATTACTGTGCAAAAGTTTTAGGCAGGTGTGAAAAAATCCTGTACATTTTTATCAATTAACAAAATAGAAAAAAAATTAAGAGAAATCCAAATCAAAGCAATATTTGGTGGGACCACACTTTGCCTTCAAAACAGCATCAATTCTTCTAGCTAGACTTTCACAGTTTTTGAAGGAACTCAGTACTGTAGGTAGCATATAATCACAGACAGACTCCATGATGTTGAGATAAGGGCTCTGTGAGGGCCAAACCATCACTTCTTAATGGCATTGGTTGTAAGTTTGTTTGTTGTTGTCCTGCTGCAGAATAAATTTGGGGCCAATCACATGTCTCCTTTATGGTATGGAATGATGGATAAGTATCTGCCTGTATTTCTCAGCATTGAGGACACAATTGATTAGGCAGCATTGAGGATTTTTAGAGGCAGTGGTCAGCCAAGGACTGGCAGAAACCAGCAGGACCCAGCTACACCCACCTACTGTCCTGAGAGGTCTGGCCAGAAATGGTCTTCATAGAAGAATTGCGGCCATAAAGCCATTATTCAAACGTGGAAACAAAGCTAACTATGCACAAAAACATAGAAACTGGGGTGCAGAAAAATGGCAACAGGTGCTCTGGACTGATGGGTCAAAATGTGAAATATTTGGCTGTAGTAGGAGGCAGTTTGTTCGAAGGAGGACTGGACAGCGGTACAATAATGAGTGTCTGCAGGCAACAGTGAAGCATGGTTGAGGTTCCTTGCAAGTTTGTGGCTGCATTTCTGCTAATAGAGCTGGAGATTTGGTCAGGATCAATGGTGTCCTAAATGCTGAGAAATACAGGGGGGGGGGGGGGGGGTGATACAGATATTTAACTGGTAAACCTTACAGCTGATTTCCACAAATTAGACAAAATCTTTCTTTGCAGTGACCCCCCCTCCCCCCCACTCCCCACACTGCAAGGGTTAAAGAACAACTAAACCTTTGTTTGTTTTTATTTAGTTTTTTTTAAATAACAAACATGTTATATTTACCTCCCCTGTGCAGTAGGTTTTGCACAGAATGGCCCTGATCCTCCTTTTCTGGGGTCCCTCAGTGGTGCTCCTGGCTCCTCTTGTTCTCGAGTGCCCCATTGGAGAAGCGCTCTCCATCAGGGCACTCGTGCGGGCACGCTCCTGTGTCTATTGACGGACAGCAGGACTCGGCCCCGCCCCCGGCTCCCACGTCATTGGATTTGATTGACAGTAGTGGGAGCCAATGGCTGTGCTGCTATCAATCTATTCAATCAGGACCCAAGACACTGGCTGGAGCTGGTGTGCTCTTTCTCTGCACTGGAAAGATCTGGCTCAGGGGAGTAAAGGGGGGGTCTGGAGGGTGCTGCACTATAGAAGGTTTTTCACCTTAATGCACAGAATGCATTAAGGTAAAAAAACACAAGGGTTTACAACCCCTTCAAATTTTTGTGTAGCACTACCCCTACAGAAGCTGCCTGGCTGATTGGGTCCTCAGTTCCTTACCTCGACTCAGTGAATAACCTCAACCCTTCTGGCACACCTGGTTGAATGAAAACTGTAGCAAGTGCTTATAAGAAAACCAGTATGGATACCTTTAACTTGACTGTGAATTAGTGCCAGGAAATAGACACTAGAGTGTTTAGTGGTAAATTAACTTAATGGTGATATGGGTTAGAGCATGGGTGCTCAACCTGTGGCCCTCCAGCTGTTGCAGAACTACAAGTCCCATCATGCCTCTACCTTTAGGAGTCATACTTGTAACGGTCAGCCACTTGCAATTCCTCATGGGACTTGTAGTTCCACAACAGCTTGAGGGCCACAGGTTGAGCACCCATGGGTTTAGAGTATATGGTGGTTTGAGCATAAATGACTATACAGTAAGTAGGTTCAGACATAGCCTAATAGACAGTATAATCACTATGTCAAAGACTTAGAATAGAGTTCTGTATCACTAGATTGGGATCAACACATAAATCAGCAAAGTCAGCAATTAACAGTGCATGTAAGTATTAACTGCAACGTGAGTAATAACACTGTAGTCCCGAGTGCACTCTAGGAGAATGTCTAGGATATGGTGCAATGTCCCCTGAGAGGTAACTCTTAGCATAAGCAATAGGTAAAGGTTTTGGTGTAGCAACTGTAAAGGGGCAGTCTTTAGTCCTAACTCTTCAGCCAGCTAGCGTTGGGGCCCAGTTGTACCATTGGTGCACATGAGAATAGTCCCAGTCAAGCCTGCAGGCAGCAATAAGGCTAGATGGCTGTATGGTCAGTTCCTAAAGGGCTCCATCTCTCTAGCAACAGATAGTAAATCCCCACTGCCACATCTCCCTGCGATATTGCAGCTCATGATTAGGGATGAGCTTCGTGTTCGAGTCGAACATACGTTCGACTCGAACATCGGCTGTTCGATCGTTCGACGAAGATCGAACGATTTGGGCCGTTCGCGCCAAATTCGAGTGACGCGAACGGCCCACAATGCACTACGCCATCGCAGTGTCATCCAGGCGCTGTGATTGGCCAAGCATGCACTGTGACCCCGCATGCTTGGCCAATCACAGCGCCGGCAGCGAGGAGAGCAATGATTGGCCACAGGCAGGATGCCTGTGGCCAATTATTGCTGAGGGTGTTTAGTACACGCCCCACACTATAAAAGGCCGCCAGCACGGCGGCCTAGTGTAGTGTGTTCCGGAGCAGGGAAAGACAAGCATAGGCAGGGACAGTGACATTTATTTCTTTCTTGCTTAACCTGGATTCCTTTAGTTTAGGGAAAGAGAAGGATAGGTAGGGAGAGTGTCAGTGTGTTTTACTGTGCGAGTCCTTGTTTCTAGGGACAAAGAAGGAAAGTGAGGGGATTTCTCCTTGTGCTATAGTGTGCTTTAAAAAAACATTTTTTCTAGGGACAGAAAACTCTAGGTAGGGAGAGTGTCAGTTTCTTTCACTGTGCGAGTCCTTGTTTCTAGGGACAAAGAAGGAAAGTGAGGGGAATTCTCCTTGTGCTATAGTGTGCTTTAAAAAAACATTTTTTCTAGGGACAGAAAACTCTAGGTAGGGAGAGTGTCAGTTTCTTTCACTGTGCCAGTCCTTGTTTCTAGGGACAAAGAAGGAAAGTGAGGGGAATTCTCCTTGTGCTATAGTGTGCTTTAAAAAACATTTTTTCTAGGGACAGAAAACTCTAGGTAGGGAGAGTGTCAGTTTCTTTCACTGTGCCAGTCCTTGTTTCTAGCTACAAAGAAGGAAAGTGAGGGGAATTCTCCTTGTGCTATAGTGTGCTTTAAAAAAACATTTTTTCTAGGGACAGAAAACTCTAGGTAGGGAGAGTGTCAGTTTCTTTCACTGTGCCAGTCCTTGTTTCTAGGGACAAAGAAGGAAAGTGAGGGGAATTCTCCTTGTGCTATAGTGTGCTTTAAAAAACATTTTTTCTAGGGACAGAAAACTCTAGGTAGGGAGAGTGTCAGTTTCTTTCACTGTGCCAGTCCTTGTTTCTAGGGACAAAGAAGGAAAGTGAGGGGAATTCTCCTTGTGCTATAGTGTGCTTTAAAAAAACATTTTTTCTATGGACAGAAAACTCTAGGTAGGGAGAGTGTCAGTTTCTTTCACTGTGCCAGTCCTTGTTTCTAGGGACAAAGAAGGAAAGTGAGGGGAATTCTCCTTGTGCTATAGTGTGCTTTAAAAAAACATTTTTTTCTACGGACAGAAAACTCTAGGTAGGGAGAGTGTCAGTTTCTTTCACTGTGCCAGTCCTTGTTTCTAGGGACAAAGAAGGAAAGTGAGGGGAATTCTCCTTGTGCTATAGTGTGCTTTAAAAAAACATTTTTTCTAGGGACAGAAAACTCTAGGTAGGGAGAGTGTCAGTTTCTTTCACTGTGCCAGTCCTTGTTTCTAGGGACAAAGAAGGAAAGTGAGGGGAATTCTCCTTGTGCTATAGTGTGCTTTAAAAAAACATTTTTTCTAGGGACAGAAAACTCTAGGTAGGGAGAGTGTCAGTTTCTTTCACTGTGCCAGTCCTTGTTTCTAGGGACAAAGAAGGAAAGTGAGGGGAATTCTCCTTGTGCTATAGTGTGCTTTAAAAAAACATTTTTTCTAGGGACAGAAAACTCTAGGTAGGGAGAGTGTCAGTTTCTTTCACTGTGCCAGTCCTTGTTTCTAGGGACAAAGAAGGAAAGTGAGGGGAATTCTCCTTGTGCTATAGTGTGCTTTAAAAAAACATTTTTTCTAGGGACAGAAAACTCTAGGTAGGGAGAGTGTCAGTTTCTTTCACTGTGCCACTCCTTGTTTCTAGGGACAAAGAAGGAAAGTGAGGGGAATTCTCCTGGTGCTATAGTGTGCTTTAAAAAAACATTTTTTCTAGGGACAGAAAACTCTAGGTAAGGAGAGTGTCAGTTTCTTTCACTGTGCCAGTCCTTGTTTCTAGGGACAAAGAAGGAAAGTGAGGGGAATTCTCCTTGTGCTATAGTGTGCTTTAAAAAAACATTTTTTCTAGGGACAGAAAACTCTAGGTAGGGAGAGTGTCAGTTTCTTTCACTGTGCCAGTCCTTGTTTCTAGGGACAAAGAAGGAAAGTGAGGGGAATTCTCCTTGTGCTATAGTGTGCTTTAAAAAAACATTTTTTCTAGGGACAGAAAACTCTAGGTAGGGAGAGTGTCAGTTTCTTTCACTGTGCCAGTCCTTGTTTCTAGGGACAAAGAAGGAAAGTGAGGGGAATTCTCCTTGTGCTATAGTGTGCTTTAAAAAAACATTTTTTCTAGGGACAGAAAACTCTAGGTAGGGAGAGTGTCAGTTTCTTTCACTGTGCCAGTCCTTGTTTCTAGGGACAAAGAAGGAAAGTGAGGGGAATTCTCCTTGTGCTATAGTGTGCTTTAAAAAAACATTTTTTCTAGGGACAGAAAACTCTAGGTAGGGAGAGTGTCAGTTTCTTTCACTGTGCCAGTCCTTGTTTCTAGGGACAAAGAAGGAAAGTGAGGGGAATTCTCCTTGTGCTATAGTGTGCTTTAAAAAAACATTTTTTCTAGGGACAGAATACTCTAGGTAGGATGAGAGTGTCAGTTTCTTTCACTGTGCCAGTCCTTGTTTCTAGGGACAAAGAAGGAAAGTGAGGGGAATTCTCCTTGTGCTATAGTGTGCTTTAAAAAAACATTTTTTCTAGGGACAGAAAACTCTAGGTAGGGAGAGTGTCAGTTTCTTTCACTGTGCCAGTCCTTGTTTCTAGGGACAAAGAAGGAAAGTGAGGGGAATTCTCCTTGTGCTATAGTGTGCTAAAGCATTCCTCATCAACCATCTTTGAAATCCTTGTTTTTTGGACAGTCAGGGAAATTGTCGTTGTGCTATTCTGTGCAAAAGCAATAATCCTCAACCATATTTAGAAATCCTTAAGTAAAGGGACAGAGAAGGACACCTGAAGGTAGCCCTTATTGCTTTTTTCCCATCTCCCTGCAGGCCATCTATTAGAATGTCTGGAAGGCAAACAAGGAGAGGCAGACAGTCAGGAGGCAATAAAAGAGGGCAAGCAGGCTCTGTGTCTGGGGGCAACAGTGCTGGTCGTGGACGCGGTGCATTGTCATCAGCACATGGCCATGGGACACGCTTGTCCTTCTTTTCCGCAGCTGGACATGTTGAGCCACATCATGCCGAAGACTTGGTAGAGTGGATGACCAAGCCCTCCTCCTCCTCCTCATCCTCTCTCACCCAGGCTCAGGGTACTGGCAAAGCAGCTGCCAAAGCGTCCTCTTCCCTGGTATCAATGTCAGACTCATCATCAGTCACTCCTTCCCTAGACCCACCATGTCCTCCTCCTGAGGAGTCCCCCGAACTGTTTGAGCACAGTGTTGGGTACATGCTCCAGGAGGATGCCCAGCGTTTCGAAGGGTCTGATGATGAAACCCAGCTACAGGAAGGCAGTAGCGTGAGAGCAGACAGAGGGGATGCTCAAGAAGGACACCAATCTGGCAGTCATGTTCCAGCAGCTGCAGCATACTGCCAGATTGGCTCCAGTGATGAGGAGGGAGGGGATGATGAGGTCACTGACTCCACGTGGGTGCCTAATAGGAGAGAGGAGGAGGAGGAGGATGAGGAGGAGGCACATCTCCAACGAGGCAGGATGCCCTTTGGTGGCCAGCGTAAGGGCAGTACACCGACGGAATCACACCGCAGAGCTCCGCCTGTGCAGGGCGCAGCCTCTGCCCGTCATTCAAAAAGTTCCTTGGTGTGGGCCTTTTTTGAGGCTAGTGCATCAGATCGCACAGCTGCTGTTTGCAACATATGTCTCAAGCGTATATCGCGTGGCCAAAACATCAGCCGCTTAGGTACCACATGCCTGACCAGACATATGTTGACCTGCCATGCAGCTCGTTGGCAAGCCTACCTCAAAGACCCACACCAAAGAACAAAGCGGACCTCTCCTTGCACCGCATCAGCTGGGATCTCCAACCCCACTATAACTTCAGTCCTCTCTGAAACATGCACTGAGAGGAATGAAGGTGTAGAATTAGGTGTGTCACAGCCAAGTACTTGCGGCCACTCTGCTAGCAGTTAGTGATGAGCCGAACACCCCCGGGTTCGGTTCGCACCAGAACCCGCGAACGGACCGAAAGTTCGTACGAACATTAGAACCCTATTAAATACAATGGATGCGAACGTTCGAATTCTAAAGTGCTAATTATAACAACTATTATGCATGTTATTGTCCTAAAAAGGGTTTGGGAACCCGGGTTCTGCACCAGGGGACATGTATCAATGCAAAAAGAAGTTTTAAAAACGGTCGTTTTTCGGGAGCAGTCATTTTAATGATGCATAAAGTGAAAAAAAAAAGTCAAATATTCCTTTAAATATCGTACCTGGGGGGTGTCTAAAGTATGCCTGTGAAGTGCCACGTGTTTCCCGTGTTTAGAACTGTCCCTGCACAAAATGACACTTCTAAAGGAAAAAAAAGCCATTTAAAACTTCTTGCAGCTTTAATGTAATGTCTGGTCCCGGTAATATGGATGAAAATCTTTAAGAAAAATGGCATAGCTACCCCATGACCCCCCCCCCCCCCTACCCCAGCCCATTACCAGCCCCTTTGGGTCTTGTATGGATATTAAGGGGAACCCCGCACATAAAATAAAAAAGGCCCTATATACTCTGAACAGCCGTATACAGGCGGTGCATACAAGACAGGGACTGTAGGTTTGTTCTTATGTAGAATGTGTTTGTAATTTTGAACAGGTACATTGTTGAACTGTAGCTCCAGCCCAAAAATCTATTTTTAAACTTTTTGGGAAACATAGGTAAGGGTTATCACCCCTGTAACATTTGTTTTGCTGTCTGTGCCCCTGTTCAGAACATTTCACCTCACTTTCCGTCCCAATGACAACTGTTTTTGAAATGTGGTGTTTTTCTTGAAACAAGGATTGCTGATAAAGCATCAGTACAGAGGAGACACCTTTCTCCCATATTTATTCTTACAGGAGAGAATTTTCCTTCCTAGGGGTAGATTTCCTCTCACTTCCTGTTGTCTTCTTTGGTTTGCAAGTAGGAGTCGTTTGTAAGTTGGATGTTTGAAAGTAGGGACCTGCCGTATATACTCTGCAGAAATAGGCCCCTTAGTTGTTGGTGTTGGCACAACACTGTAAGCACTCACAGTTACTCTTGGTTGGTGCTGGAACGCCCTGCTGTCAACTATTATATCAGGAATTTTAATTACATATAATTGTTGAACAGTGGTAGTAAAAATTGGGGCTTTGATGGTGGTGCTGGTGCCACAACACTGTAAGCCCTGACAGTTACTCTTGGTGGGTGCAGCAATGGGCCCTGCTGTGAATTATTAGATCAAGAATTGTAATTGCATGCCCCTGTTGAACAGGGGCTGAAAAATTGGGCTTTTCGTGGTGGTGGTGGTGGTGTTGCCACAACACTGTAAGCCCTCAGAGTTACTCTTGGTGGGTGCAGGAATGGGCCCTGCTGTGAATTTTTAGATCAAGAATTGTAATTACATGCCCCTTTTGAACAGTGGCTGAAAAATTGGGCCTTTCGTGGTGGTGGTGGTGGTGGCGTTGCCACAACACTGTAAGCCCTCAGACTTACTCTTCGTGGGTGCAGGAATGGGCCCTGCTGTGAATTATTACATCAAGAATTGTAATTGCATGCCCCTGTTGAACAGGGGCTGAAAAATTGGGCCTTAGGCACTGGTGGCACAACACTACAACCCCTCACAGATACTGTACTTGGAGCACAGCAATGAGCCCTGTTGCAAAGTATTGCTTCAAAAATTGTAATGACACGCCCCTGTTAAACAGGGGCTGAAAAATTGGGCCTTAGGCACTGGTGGCACAACACTACAACCCCTCACAGATACTGTACTTGGAGCACAGCAATGAGCCCTATGGCAAATTATTGCTAAAAAAATTGTAAGTACACGCCCCTGTAAAACAGGGGCTGAAAAATTGGGCCTTAGCCACTGGTGGCGGCACCCATAAACAAAAATGATCTTCCAAGCTATCATCATCAATCGTATCATTGAGGACTCGGAGGAGGAGGATAGCCAGTCAACATAACAGCACAGGCACTCAGCATCAGCATCAGTCTTGAAGGGACGTGACATGTTAAAATCAATTAGTCTGTTATATCAGCATCAGGTGTGTGGTAGCTGGTGGTGATCCAAGACTGGTTCATCTTGATGAAAGTCAGTCGATCAACCGAGTCGGTGGACAGGCGCACCCTGTGATCCGTGACAAATCCTCCAGCAGCACTGAATGTGCGTTCCGAAAGAACGCTGGATGCAGGACAGGCCAGTAGCTCAATTGCATACTGTGCAAGCTCTGGCCAGTGATCCATCCTCAAGACCCAGTAAGCCAGAGGATTTTCGGTGGGGAAGGTGTCCAAGTCTGACCTTGCCCCTAGATATTCCTGCACCATGTTTATCAGACGCTGGCGATGGTTGCTGGAACCAATCATACTTTGGGGCTGCGGACTAAAGAATTGTCTGAACGCAACGGTCAGACGGCCACCTTCCCCACCGCTCCTTCTTTGACTGGCCGAAGCCTCAGCAACTCGTTGTCCTGGACCAGGAGTTTGTAACCTCCCAGTCTCTGGGAACGCGTTGCACAGACCTTTCTGCAAGGCCTCCCGGAGTTGTCTCATCCTCTGCTCCCTCTGCGACGGTAACATAAGGTCCGCAACCTTACCCTTGTACCGTGGATCAAGGAGAGTGGCCAGCCAGTAATGGTCCCTCTCCTTGATCCGAAGAATACGAGGATCCTTCCGCAGACTTTGCAGGATCAGGGAGGCCATGCAGCGTAGGTTTGCTGAGGCATTCGCTCCGGAGTCCTCTGGGTCACTAAGGACGACATGATCCGCAGTCACCTCCTCCCAGCCACGTACAAGTCCACTGGTTTCTTGGGACTGTAAATCATCCCTAAAAGACTGCTGCTGATGATGCTGAGTGCCAGCCTCCACCTCCATGCTGACACAATCCTCCTCCTCCTCCTCCTCCTCCTCCTCTTCCTCTTCCTGTGCGATGGGTGGGACAGAAGGAACACTGTCTGGGTAAAGGGGGCCTTGAGAGGCAAGGAAGTCCTCCTCTTCCTGCCTCTGTTCTGCCTCAAGTGCCCTGTCCATTATTCCACGCAGCGTGTGCTCCAACAGGTGGACAAGAGGTACAGTGTCACTGATGCATGCACTGTCACTGCTCACCATCCTCGTGGCCTCCTCAAATGGTGCCAGGACAGTGCATGCATCCCTGATCATGCCCCACTGGCGTGGAGAAAAAAAACCAAGCTCCCCTGACCCTGTCCTGGTGCCGTAGTCGCACAGGTACTCATTGATGGCCCTCTGCTGCGTGTGCAGCCGCTGCAGCATGGCCAACGTTGAGTTCCACCTGGTGGGCATGTCACATATAAGGCGGTTCTTGGGCAGGTTCAACTCCTTTTGCAGCTCAGCCAGGCGAGCACTGGCATTATAAGATCTGCGGAAATGCACACAGACTTTCCTGGCCTGCCTCAGGACATCCTGTAAGCCCGGGTACCTGCCCAAGAACCGCTGCACCACCAGGTTAAGGACGTGAGCCACACAGGGCACATGGGTCAGTTGTCCCTGTCGGAGGGCGGAGAGGAGGTTGGTGCCATTGTCGCAAACCACCATTCCTGGCTTAAGCTGGCGTGGCGTCAACCACCTCTCGGCCTGGCCCTGCAGAGCAGACAGGACCTCTGCCCCAGTGTGGCTTCTGTCCCCCAAACACACCAGCGCAAGCACGGCATGGCATCTTTTTGCCTGCGTACTTGCGTAGCCCCGTGAACGGCTACGGAGCACCGCTGGTTCATAGGACAAACCACAGGAAGAGGCCATGGAGGAAGAAGAAGAGGAGGGGGTGGAGGAGAGAGGTGTGTCACAACCAGTAGTAGCATTTTGGAGGCGTGGCGGTGGGACAACCTCCAACACTACTGCACCTTGTCCTGCATCCTTCCCAGCTGCCAAAAGAGTGACCCAATGGGCCGTGAAAGAAAGGTAACGTCCCTGTCCATGCCTGCTGGACCATGAGTCAGCGGTAATATGCACCTTACCGCTGACCGCCCTGTCCAGCGAGGCCAAGACATTGCCTTCCACATGCCGGTAGAGAGCCGGAATAGCCTTCCGTGAGAAAAAGTGGCGTTTGGGAACCTGCCACTGAGGAACCGCACATTGCACAAACTCACGGAAGGGGGCCGAGTCTACCAACTGAAAAGGCAGCAGTTGAAGCGCTAGCAATTTAGCCAAGCTAGCATTCAACCGCTGGGCATGTGGATGGCTGGGAGTGAACTTCTTTCGACGGTCCAGCAGCTGGGGCAGGGAAATTTGCCTGCTAGAATCGGACGTCGGTGTACTGCTAGCAGAGTGGCCGCAAGTACTTGGCTGTGACACACCTAATTCTACACCTTCATTCCTCTCAGTGCATGTTTCAGAGAGGACTGAAGTTATAGTGGGGTTGGAGATCCCAGCTGATGCGGTGCAAGGAGAGGTCCGCTTTGTTCTTTGGTGTGGGTCTTTGAGGTAGGCTTGCCAACGAGCTGCATGGCAGGTCAACATATGTCTGGTCAGGCATGTGGTACCCAAGCGGCTGATGTTTTGGCCACGCGATATACGCTTGAGACATATGTTGCAAACAGCAGCTGTGCGATCTGATGCACTAGCCTCAAAAAAGGCCCACACCAAGGAACTTTTTGAATGACGGGCAGAGGCAGCGCCCTGCACAGGCGGAGCTCTGCGGTGTGATTCCGTCGGTGTACTGCCCTTACGCTGGCCACCAAAGGGCATCTTGTCTCGTTGGAGATGTGCCTCCTCCTCATCCTCCTCCTCCTCTCTCCTATTAGGCACCCACGTGGAGTCAGTGACCTCATCATCCCCTCCCTCCTCATCACTGGAGCCAATCTGGCAGTATGCTGCAGCTGCTGGAACATGACTGCCAGATTGGTGTCCTTCTTGAGCATCCCCTCTGTCTGCTCTCACCCTACTGCCTTCCTGTAGCTGGGTTTCATCATCAGACCCTTCGAAACGCTGGGCATCCTCCTGGAGCATGTACCCAACACTGTGCTCAAACAGTTCGGGGGACTCCTCAGGAGGAGGACATGGTGGGTCTAGGGAAGGAGTGACTGATGATGAGTCTGACATTGATACCAGGGAAGAGGACGCTTTGGCAGCTGCTTTGCCAGTACCCTGAGCCTGGGTGAGAGAGGATGAGGAGGAGGAGGAGGGCTTGGTCATCCACTCTACCAAGTCTTCGGCATGATGTGGCTCAACATGTCCAGCTGCGGAAAAGAAGGACAAGCGTGTCCCATGGCCATGTGCTGATGACAATGCACCGCGTCCACGACCAGCACTGTTGCCCCCAGACACAGAGCCTGCTTGCCCTCTTTTATTGCCTCCTGACTGTCTGCCTCTCCTTGTTTGCCTTCCAGACATTCTAATAGATGGCCTGCAGGGAGATGGGAAAAAAGCAATAAGGGCTACCTTCAGGTGTCCTTCTCTGTCCCTTGAAACAAGGACTTGCACAGTGAAAGAAACTGACACTCTCCCTACCTACAGTTTTCTGTCCCTAGAAAAAATGTTTTTTTAAGCACAATATAGCACAAGGAGAATTCACTCACTGTCCTTCCAGGTCCCTAGAAACAAGGACTTGCACAGTGAAAGAAACTGACACTCTCCCTACCTACAGTTTTCTGTCCCTAGAAAAAATGTTTTTTTTAAGCACACTATAGCACAAGGAGAATTCACTCACTGTCCTTCCCAGTCCCTAGAAACAAGGACTTGCACAGTGAAAGAAACTGACACTCTCCCTACCTACAGTTTTCTGTCCCTAGAAAAAATGTTTTTTTTAAGCACAATATAGCACAAGGAGAATTCACTCACTGTCCTTCCAGGTCCCTGGAAACAAGGACTTGCACAGTGAAAGAAACTGACACTCTCCCTACCTACAGTTTTCTGTCCCTAGAAAAAATGTTTTTTTTAAGCACAATATAGCACAAGGAGAATTCACTCACTGTCCTTCCAGGTCCCTAGAAACAAGGACTTGCACAGTGAAAGAAACTGACACTCTCCCTACCTACAGTTTTCTGTCCCTAGAAAAAATGTTTTTTTTAAGCACAATATAGCACAAGGAGAATTCACTCACTGTCCTTCCAGGTCCCTAGAAACAAGGACTTGCACAGTGAAAGAAACTGACACTCTCCCTACCTACAGTTTTCTGTCCCTAGAAAAAATGTTTTTTTTAAGCACAATATAGCACAAGGAGAATTCACTCACTGTCCTTCCAGGTCCCTGGAAACAAGGACTTGCACAGTGAAAGAAACTGACACTCTCCCTACCTACAGTTTTCTGTCCCTAGAAAAATTGTTTTTTTTAAGCACAATATAGCACAAGGAGAATTCACTCATTGTCCTTCCAGGTCCCTAGAAACAAGGACTTGCACAGTGAAAGAAACTGACACTCTCCCTACCTACAGTTTTCTGTCCCTAGAAAAAATGTTTTTTTTAAGCACACTATAGCACAAGGAGAATTCACTCACTGTCCTTCCCAGTCCCTAGAAACAAGGACTTGCACAGTGAAAGAAACTGACACTCTCCCTACCTACAGTTTTCTGTCCCTAGAAAAAATGTTTTTTTTAAGCACAATATAGCACAAGGAGAATTCACTCACTGTCCTTCCAGGTCCCTGGAAACAAGGACTTGCACAGTGAAAGAAACTGACACTCTCCCTACCTACAGTTTTCTGTCCCTAGAAAAAATGTTTTTTTTAAGCACAATATAGCACAAGGAGAATTCACTCACTGTCCTTCCAGGTCCCTAGAAACAAGGACTTGCACAGTGAAAGAAACTGACACTCTCCCTACCTACAGTTTTCTGTCCCTAGAAAAAATGTTTTTTTTAAGCACAATATAGCACAAGGAGAATTCACTCACTGTCCTTCCAGGTCCCTGGAAACAAGGACTTGCACAGTGAAAGAAACTGACACTCTCCCTACCTACAGTTTTCTGTCCCTAGAAAAAATGTTTTTTTTAAGCACAATATAGCACAAGGAGAATTCACTCACTGTCCTTCCAGGTCCCTAGAAACAAGGACTTGCACAGTGAAAGAAACTGACACTCTCCCTACCTACAGTTTTCTGTCCCTAGAAAAAATGTTTTTTTTAAGCACACTATAGCACAAGCACAAAACACACTGACACTCTCCCTACCTATCCTTCTCTTTCCCTAAACTAAAGGAATCCAGGTTAAGCAAGAAAGAAATAAAAGTCACTGTCCCTGCCTATGCTGCTCTATCCCTGCTCCGGAACACACTACACTAGGCCGCCGTGCTGGCGGCCTTTTATAGTGTGGGGCGTGTACTAAACACCCTCAGCAATAATTGGCCACAGGCATCCTGCCTGTGGCCAATCATTGCTCTCCTCGCTGCCGGCGCTGTGATTGGCCAAGCATGCGGGGTCACAGTGCATGCTTGGCCAATCACAGCGCCTGGATGACACTGCGATGGCGTAGTGCATTGTGGGCCGTTCGCGTCACTCGAATTTGGCGCGAACGGCCCAAATCGTTCGATCTTCGTCGAACGATCGAACAGCCGATGTTCGAGTCGAACGTATGTTCGACTCGAACACGAAGCTCATCCCTACTAGCAGTACACCGACGTCCGATTCTAGCAGGCAAATTTCCCTGCCCCAGCTGCTGGACCGTCGAAAGAAGTTCACTCCCAGCCATCCACATGCCCAGCGGTTGAATGCTAGCTTGGCTAAATTGCTAGCGCTTCAACTGCTGCCTTTTCAGTTGGTAGACTCGGCCCCCTTCCGTGAGTTTGTGCAATGTGCGGTTCCTCAGTGGCAGGTTCCCAAACGCCACTTTTTCTCACGGAAGGCTATTCCGGCTCTCTACCGGCATGTGGAAGGCAATGTCTTGGCCTCGCTGGACAGGGCGGTCAGCGGTAAGGTGCATATTACCGCTGACTCATGGTCCAGCAGGCATGGACAGGGACGTTACCTTTCTTTCACGGCCCATTGGGTCACTCTTTTGGCAGCTGGGAAGGATGCAGGACAAGGTGCAGTAGTGTTGGAGGTTGTTCCACCGCCACGCCTCCAAAATGCTACTACTGGTTGTGACACACCTCTCTCCTCCACCCCCTCCTCTTCTTCTTCCTCCATGGCCTCTTCCTGTGGTTTGTCCTATGAACCAGCGGTGCTCCGTAGCCGTTCACGGGGCTACGCAAGTACGCAGGCAAAAAGATGCCATGCCGTGCTTGCGCTGGTGTGTTTGGGGGACAGAAGCCACACTGGGGCAGAGGTCCTGTCTGCTCTGCAGGGCCAGGCCGAGAGGTGGTTGACGCCACGCCAGCTTAAGCCAGGAATGGTGGTTTGCGACAATGGCACCAACCTCCTCTCCGCCCTCCGACAGGGACAACTGACCCATGTGCCCTGTGTGGCTCACGTCCTTAACCTGGTGGTGCAGCGGTTCTTGGGCAGGTACCCGGGCTTACAGGATGTCCTGAGGCAGGCCAGGAAAGTCTGTGTGCATTTCCGCAGATCTTATAATGCCAGTGCTCGCCTGGCTGAGCTGCAAAAGGAGTTGAACCTGCCCAAGAACCGCCTTATATGTGACATGCCCACCAGGTGGAACTCAATGTTGGCCATGCTGCAGCGGCTGCACACGCAGCAGAGGGCCATCAATGAGTACCTGTGCGACTACGGCACCAGGACAGGGTCAGGGGAGCTTGGTTTTTTTTCTCCACGCCAGTGGGGCATGATCAGGGATGCATGCACTGTCCTGGCACCATTTGAGGAGGCCACGAGGATGGTGAGCAGTGACAGTGCATGCATCAGTGACACTGTACCTCTTGTCCACCTGTTGGAGCACACGCTGCGTGGAATAATGGACAGGGCACTTGAGGCAGAACAGAGGCAGGAAGAGGAGGACTTCCTTGCCTCTCAAGGCCCCCTTTACCCAGACAGTGTTCCTTCTGTCCCACCCATCGCACAGGAAGAGGAAGAGGAGGAGAAGGAGGAGGAGGAGGAGGATTGTGTCAGCATGGAGGTGGAGGCTGGCACTCAGCATCATCAGCAGCAGTCTTTTAGGGATGATTTACAGTCCCAAGAAACCAGTGGACTTGTACGTGGCTGGGAGGAGGTGGCTGCGGATCATGTCGTCCTTAGTGACCCAGAGGACTCCGGAGCGAATGCCTCAGCAAACCTACGCTGCATGGCCTCCCTGATCCTGCAAAGTCTGCGGAAGGATCCTCGTATTCTTCGGATCAAGGAGAGGGACCATTACTGGCTGGCCACTCTCCTTGATCCACGGTACAAGGGTAAGGTTGCGGACCTTATGTTACCTTCGCAGAGGGAGCAGAGGATGAGACAACTCCGGGAGGCCTTGCAGAAAGGTCTGTGCAACGCGTTCCCAGAGACTGGGAGGTTACAAACTCCTGGTCCTCGACAACGAGTTGCTGAGGCTTCGGCCAGTCAAAGAAGGAGCGGTGGGGAAGGTGGCCGTCTGACCGATGCGTTCAGACAATTCTTTAGTCCGCAGCCCCAAAGTATGATCGGTTCCAGCAACCATCGCCAGCGTCTGATAAACATGGTGCAGGAATATCTAGGGGCAAGGTCAGACTTGGACACCTTCCCCACCGAAAATCCTCTGGCTTACTGGGTCTTGAGGGTGGATCACTGGCCAGAGCTTGCACAGTATGCAATTGAGCTACTGGCCTGTCCTGCATCCAGCGTTCTTTCGGAACGCACATTCAGTGCTGCTGGAGGATTTGTCACGGATCACAGGGTGCGCCTGTCCACCGACTCGGTTGATCGACTGACTTTCATCAAGATGAACCAGTCTTGGATCACCACCAGCTACCACACACCTGATGCTGATATAACAGACTAATTGATTTTAACATGTCACATCCCTTCAAGACTGATGCTGATGCTGAGTGCCTGTGCTGTTATGTTGACTGGCTATCCTCCTCCTCCGAGTACCCTCAATGATACGATTGATGATGATAGCTTGGAAGATCATTTTTGTTTATGGGTGCCGCCACCAGTGGCTAAGGCCCAATTTTTCAGCCCCTGTTTTACAGGGGCGTGTAATTACAATTTTTTTAGCAATAATTTGCCATAGGGCTCATTGCTGTGCTCCAAGTACAGTATCTGTGAGGGGTTGGAGTGTTGTGGCACCAGTGCCTAAGGCCCAATTTTTCAGCCCCTGTTTAACAGGGGCGTGTCATTACAATTTTTGAAGCAATACTTTGCAACAGGGCTCATTGCTGTGCTCCAAGTACAGTATCTGTGAGGGGTTGTAGTGTTGTGCCACCAGTGCCTAAGGCCCAATTTTTCAGCCCTTGTTCAACAGGGGCATGCAATTACAATTCTTGATCTAATAATTCACAGCAGGGCCCATTGCTGCACCCACCAAGAGTAACTCTGAGGGCTTACAGTGTTGTGGCAACGCCACCACCACCACCACCACCACGAAAGGCCCAATTTTTCAGCCCCTGTTCAAAAGGGGCATGTAATTACAATTCTTGATCTAATAATTCACAGCAGGGCCCATTCCTGCACCCACCAAGAGTAACTCTGAGGGCTTACAGTGTTGTGGCAACACCACCACCACCACCACCACCACGAAAGGCCCAATTTTTCAGCCCCTGTTCAACAGGGGCATGCAATTACAATTCTTGATCTAATAATTCACAGCAGGGCCCATTGCTGCACCCACCAAGAGTAACTGTCAGGGCTTACAGTGTTGTGGCACCAGCACCACCATCAAAGGCCCAATTTTTACTACCACTGTTCAACAATTATATGTAATTAAAATTCCTGATATAATAGTTGACAGCAGGGCGTTCCAGCACCAACCAAGAGTAACTGTGAGTGCTTACAGTGTTGTGCCAACACCAACAACTAAGGGGCCTATTTCTGCAGAGTATATACGGCAGGTCCCTACTTTCAAACATCCAACTTACAAACGACTCCTACTTGCAAACGCAAGAAGACAACAGGAAGTGAGAGGAAATCTACCACTAGGAAGGAAAATTCTCTCCTGTAAGAATAAATATGGGAGAAAGGTGTCTCCTCTGTACTGATGCTTTATCAGCAATCCTTGTTTCAAGAAAAACACCACATTTCAAAAACAGTTGTCATTGGGACGGAAAGTGAGGTGAAATGTTCTGAACAGGGGCACAGACAGCAAAACAAATGTTACAGGGGTGATAACCCTTACCTATGTTTTCCAAAAAGTTTAAAAATAGATTTTTGGGCTGGAGCTACACTTCAACAATGTACCTGTTCAAAATTACAAACAGATTCTACATAAGAACAAACCTACAGTCCCTGTCTTGTATGCACCGCCTGTATACGGCTGTTCAGAGTATATAGGGCCTTTTTTATTTTATGTGCGGGGTTCCCCTTAATATCCATACAAGACCCAAAGGGGCTGGTAATGGGCTGGGGTAGGGGGGGGGGGGGGTCATGGGGTAGCTATGCCATTTTTCTTAAAGATTTTCATCCATATTACCGGGACCAGACATTACATTAAAGCCGCAAGCAGTTTTAAATGGCTTTTTTTTCCTTTAGAAGTGTCATTTTGTGCAGGGACAGTTCTAAACACGGGAAACACGTGGCACTTCACAGGCATACTTTAGACACCCCCCAGGTACGATATTTAAAGGAATATTTGACTTTTTTTTTTTCACTTTATGCATCATTAAAATGACTGCTCCCGAAAAACGACCGTTTTTAAAACTTCTTTTTGCATTGATACATGTCCCCTGGTGCAGAACCCGGGTTCCCAAACCCTTTTTAGGACAATAACATGCATAATAGTTGTTATAATTAGCACTTTAGAATTCGAACGTTCGCATCCATTGTATTTAATAGGGTTCTAATGTTCGTACGAACTTTCGGTCCGTTCGCGGGTTCTGGTGCGAACCGAACCCGGGGGTGTTCGGCTCATCACTACTCATGATCACTAGGTTACACACAGCTATCAGTGCGCTATCTGCTCTGCACCCAGGTAACTCTGTCTGTTGGCACCCCCAAACTCAGCACTCAGGATCTTGCTCACGCTGCCAATATGCAGCAGTGTGCACTCTCTAGTCTCCCTCATGGCAAGAGGAAGCCAAGTCCTGCACAACTCGGGAAACTGCAGCTCTTTCCCCTCTTCCAGAAAATTTCCTCTCTGGGGAATGTAGTTCAAAAGCTCTTGATCACCATACCATAGTTTCTCCTCTGGACTATAGTTCCCACAGTGCATTGTTGCTTGATTCAGTCTATTGAACTCTTCCTGCTCAGCTGCTCCCTTGTCTTGCTGAAACAGCTGTAATCCAGTTCAGCAATGCAGGACAGCAGCTACAGAGAGCAGCTGCAGCGAGTGTTTCTCTTACTCTCCATTTTTAGCCAAGCACCTGGCTACACTTGTTTAGTGTATGGGTGCAGGGATAAGCTGATCTACTTACCCTGTCTCTCAGTCAGGCAGACTCCAGAGCTGTGCTCTTCTGTATGAAGCTGTGAATGGTCCCTTGGCATCATCACCTACAATGCAGGGCTATTAACCCTGCATTGTACATGTTGGAGGCAAGCATGTGACCCTGGCTAAGAGCACCTTAGAAGGGGGGGGCAGTGCTTGACTGGTCAAATTAATGGAATAAGGCCAGGAATAATGTGAGTATCACACCTTACCCCTTCACCCATATAATAAATTAACATTTAACCCTTGGCTGTATGCGGCAGAAGCGGGTCCTGGGAGAGTGATTATGCAGGTTTTGCATGCTGTAAGGCCATGCACATGAAGCCTAATTGCTTTGCCCGTTACAGAGGTGAATACCCGAAGCTCAGTTTATGTATTCAGAGAAGTAACTTCTCTCACCTCGCTATAAGATTTCATATAGAGTTTTTCCTGTAGAATCATGTGGATTCTACCTGCGTTAAATGTTTATTTTAAATATAAAGTTTTAATGACAAAAAGATAACACATATTAATGTAAAAATGTGTATATTTAGGAAAATAAAATGTTTAACAAAAACTATTATAGTTCCCCTTTAAGAGCATACAAGTGAGAAATCTTTCCTATTAAGACAGCGGAACTAGCAGAAAATGAGATTCATTGACAAGCTTCATGCAAGGCTCGCATCCACATTCTCTCATACAGAATCCTATCCACAAAGGGATTTGTTTCTACCAAAAAGGGCAATGTGATAATACACACATCAGATTGCTCAGGTGCTCCAAAGCAACACACAGAGATTATAAAGAATCCAGGCTGATTGTGTTTTAAAGGGAGCAGTGATTGAGAAATGACAAATAAGCAACCCACTCGTGTGTTAGGATTCACAGTGCACCTGATCCAGCCATCATTCTTCCTTCTGCAAATCCAGGATGTTTGCAGCTGGTGGGTAATCATATTTTACCAAAATTAAAGTGGACCCAAATGTATGAAGTGAAGACTTTCTATGTTACAGAGAACACCTAGAAAATGTGGAATAAAAACAAAGGAAAATGAATGGGACTTTAAATGAGGGATATTGCTGAAAAAATGCGTGTATGGAATATACAGTATCTCACAAAAGTGAGTAAACACCTCACATTTTTGTAAATATTTTATTATATTTTTTCATATGACAACACTGAAGAAATGACACTTTGATACAATGTAAAGTAGTGAGTGTACAGCTTGTATAACAGTGTAAATTTGCTGTCCCCTCAAAATAACTCAACACACAGCCATTAATGTCTAAACCGCTGGCAACAAAAATGAGTACACACCCTAAGAAGTGAAAATGTCAAAATTGGGCCCAATTAGCCATTTCCCCTCCCCGGTGTCATATGACTCGTTAGTGTTTCAATGTCTCAGGTGTGAATGGGGAACAGGTGTGTTAAATTTGGTGTCATCGCTCTCACTCTCTCATACTGGTCACTGGACCTCATGGTAAAGAACTCTCTGAGGATCTGAACAAAAGAATTGTTGCTCTACATAAAAATGGCATAGGTAATAAGACGATTGCCAAGACCCTGAAACTGAGCTGCAGCACGATGGCCAAGACCATACAACGGTTTAACAGGACAGGTTCCACTCAGAACAGGCCTCGCCATGGTCGACCAAAGAAGTTGAGTGCACCTGCTCAGCATCATATCCAGAGGTTGTCTTTGGGAAATAGACATATGAGTGCTGCCAGCATTGCTGCAGAAGTTGAGGGGTGGGGGTCAGCCTGTCAGGGCTCAGACCATACGCCACACACTGCATTAAATTGGTCGGTATGGCTGTCATCCCAGAAGGAAGCCTCTTCTAAAGATGATGCACAAGAAAGCCTGCAAACAGTTTGCTGAAGACAAGCAGACTAAGGACATGGATTACTGGAAACATGTCCTGTTGTCTGATGAGATCAAGATAGACTTATTTGGTTCAGATGGTGTCAAGCGTGTGTGGCGGCAACCAGGTGAGGAGTACAAATACAAGTGTGTCTCGCCTACAGTCAAGCATGGTGGTGGGAGTGTCATGGTCTGGGGCTGTATGAGTGCTGCCGGCACTGGGGAGCTACAGTTCAACGAGGGAACCGTGAGTGCCAACATGTACTGTGAGATACTAAAGCAGAGCATAATCCCCTCCCTTCGGAGACTGGCCAGTATTCCAACATGATAACGACCCCAAACACACCTCCAAGACAACCACTGCCTTGCTAAAGAAGCCAAGGGTAAAGGTGATGGACTGGCCAAGCTTGTCTCCAGACCTAAACCCTATTGAACATCTGTGGGGCATCCTCAAACAGAAGGTTGAGGAGCGCAAAGTCTCTAGCATCCATCAGCTCCGTGATGTCGTCATGGAGGAGTGGAAGAGGACTACAGTGGCAACCTGTGAAGCTCTGGTGAACTCCATGCCCAAGAAGGTTAAGGCAGTGCTGGAAAATAATGGTTGCCACACAAAATATTGACACTTTGAGCCCAATTTGGACATTTTCACTTAGGGGTGTACTCACTTTTGCTGCCACCGGTTTAGACATTAATGGCTGTGTGTTGAGTTATTTTAAGGGGACAGCAAATTGACACTGTTATACAAGCTGTACACTCACTACTTTACATTGTATCAAAGTGTGTCAAAGAAATGCATGATAATGTTTTCAAAACATTAATATAACCATATACAAAAGCTGACATATTGGTAAAAGTATACCATGAACATATACACAGTATACAATTATGATAAATAATTATACATACAACGGAGTACATGCTGTATGAAAGCCGAACTGTCTTGGCATCACATGAATGGAAAAACTCTACGCGTTTCGTGAATCACGTTCACTCATCAGGAGTATGGATGCAAAAATTCATTCACTGTAAGTACAGAAAATCAGATATATAAATATAATAAACCTTTCATACAAATGAGGGAGGGAAAACTTTCTGAAGGATCCAAAAATGTTCCCTTAAGGAGTACTTAGATAAGCTGATACTTACAGATCAGCCCAAGAATTGAACTGGTTCATGTGAGGATGAAGAGAGTGGGAGAGGGGGTCCCCATCACATGCCCGGCCCAGAGCTGAGGCAGGAAACCCAAACCAAATCAGGGGGTCAGTTAGTTCGCAGGTCAGGTCATCACAATGCAATCCCAGAGAGGATAGATGGTCTAATAACAATCCGCACCAATCTGGAAGATAATGATTGTATGGTGAGTGGTGTGTGAAAAGAATTAATTGTGAAAAAGTGGGGAAAAAAATTGTGTGTGAAAATATGAAATTAGAAGAAGTTGATGTGAAAATGTATATTATGTAGGAAAAATAAATAAATAAAATAAATAAAAAACTGCACTAAGTTGTATGTATAATTATGTATCATTTTATACATTGTATATGTTCATGGTATATTTTTTACCAATATGTCAGCTTTTGTATATGGTTATGTTTATGTTTTGAAAACTTTATCATGCATTTCTAGACCACAGAATTGTGTTTTATACAATAAAAGGTTGTAATATATATATATATATATGTATATATATATATATATATATATATATATATGTATATATATTCCATGCACAAATTTTTGCAGCAATAAGCCTAAGTTAAAGTCCCATTCTTTTTCCTTTGTTTTTATTCCATATAGCCAGGGATGGATGCCTTTTACAGTTGACAGGGCAGGTCACACTTATCTCTCTTTTACCTACAAAATGTAGTCAATTAGTGCGATGAAAAAATGTATCTTTTGCCTTGAATTCCTCCTAAGTAGGGATGAGGTTTGGGTTTGCCACTACCATTGGTTCAAGATAAATTGGATGATTTAGAACAGTGGTTCTCAACCTCAGTTCTCAAGTATCCCCAACAGGTCATGTTTTGGGAATTTCTCTTAGATAAAATAGCTGTCCAAAATACCAAGCCATGGACTCTGTTTTAAAGTACCTGTGCAAGATAAAGGAAAACATTCAAACATGGCCTGTTGGGGGTACTTGAGGACTGAGGTTGAGAACCGAGAACCACTTGTTTAGAACTATAAGGTGAGGACAAATAGATTTTAGAGAGAGTTTTCTTGTTCATACATCAGACACAGAGCAGCATAGTCATTACTATGTGGGTTATATAGAATTACCTTCAGGTGCTGGCACTGGCAACTTCCAAAACAGGAAGTACCCTCCCCTATATAAGCCCCTCCCATCCGGGAGTACCTCAGTTTTTTGCCAGTGTCTAAGGTGTTGGCCAAGGTTAACATGTATTCATCTGGGCTTGTGTACAGGTTCTCTGGGCCTTAGCAAGCTATTCCGGATCCGACCAAAAAAGCTTCATAGCTAAACGGTCGGTACCTGGGCCTTGCAGAGAAGAGCAGGGTTTTGCCTGTAATGCCTCTCTTAGGAGGGCTGGACCCTGGGATCCAGAGCTCTGGTCATACCCAAAACCAAGAGGCTATCTGTGCAGGGTGCTATACAGGTCCAGGGGAGTGGAATCCTTGGGAACCCGGTCCCTGAAGGTCTAGTACAATGCCTGCCGTGAGAGGTGAAGTTTGGGCTTCTGTGGACCAAACAAAGTCCTGCGGCGGGGAAAAGGTAAGTGGGGGCCCCTCAGGAACTTGGTTCTATTGAGGGGACCCCCAAGCCTAATATGTCTTTCTGTAATAAAACTTTGCAAATAAATACTTGTTCTTCATAAATTTAGGCCAAAATGTGTTCTGCTTTCTTTTTCCAATCAGTGTTTATTATTTCGTCTGAAGGAAAGTTATAGAGTCCACAAACTATAATATATAAAGGGTATAGAAAAGAATCACCCCCTTTAAAATAATCACATTTTGTTGCTTTTGCAGCCTGAAATGAAGACACGTTTTTTGTTTTATCCAGCTGCATTTACTAGTACAATTAATAACATCCAAGTGAAAGATGTAACACCATAAATAAAAATAAATAAAAAACAGAATCACTGAGTTGGAAAATAGATCACCCCCTTATGCCAGTATTTTGTTGGACCACCTTTTCCTTTAATTACAGCCTTTAGTCTGTTGGGATATGTCTCTATTACCTTTGCACATCTAGACTTTTCAATATTTGCCCACTATTCTGCAGAACTGTTGGTCAAGTTCAGTTAAATTTGATGGTGACCTTTTGTGGACTGCAGTCTTCAAGTCATTCCACAGATTTTCAATGGGGTTTAAGTCTGGACTCTGACTAAGCTATACAAGGGCGGTGCTACGCACTGACGTCACTATTCTCACGTGAAGCACGGCCGAACGCCAGGATCTTTATGCCGGCAATTTTAAATCAGTTTTATGTACTTTTGTACTTTTTTTCTATGTACTTAATTTTTTTTTGAGGTAATATACTATCCGAGTCCCCCCCTCCTTTTTCTCTGTTGGTATTAATACCGGAGGTCTGTTGGGTCCTTCCAAAAGTCTGATTACATCAGCCTCCCGTGGATGGAACAGCACAACTAGAGGCAGAGGGAGTATCCGGATCTCAGAGCTGTGACATCCCTAGGATCAGCATCAAGACCCCGCAGAGGGTGATATCTGCTGGCTCTCCTGACCTTGCCACAGTGGAGGTCCATCTTTTGCGGTAAGGTACCCATCTTGACTCCATACTCACCGTGGTGGATGCAACTTTCCTACGATATCTGTGGATCTACCCTGGGCACTACTCTTTTCAACATTCTCCTACAATTTCTTCCTTTCTTTTATTTGAAGCATTTTTATATTGGAACTTTTTTAAGGAATGGACTTCCTCACTGCTATTATATATCAAATAATTTAGAGCACTATTTTAGTAATATTTTGTAATAGTATTCAGCTACTTTTGCTTGATCTAATAACATACACATATTTGTTTAGTAATACCCAGTGCCGGCCCAAGACATTGTGCTGCCTGGTACCAAGAATGAAATGCTGCCCCCCCCCCCCCCCCCAAATAAAATAAAAAATCACGCACACCGAAATGCCCCCACATCCATTATTTGATATGATAAATAAAGAGGAACTGTCATGGCTCTATACATGTAAAGGAGTATATAGAGGACCTGTCATGGCTCTATAAAATGGACCTGTTATGGCTCTATTCATGTATAGGAGTATAAAGAGGACCATCATGGCATTATGCGTGTATATAGAAGTATAATGAGGACCTGTCATGGCACTATACATGTATGTAGGAGTATAAAAAGGACCTGTCAGGGCTCTATACATGTATGTAGGAGTATAAAGAGGACCTGTCATGGCTCTATACATCTATGTAGAAGTATAAAGAGGACCTGTCATGGCTCTATACATGTATGTAGGAGTATAAAGAGGACCTGTCATGGCTCTATACATCTATGTAGAAGTATAAAGAGGACCTGTCATGGCTCTATACATGTATGTAGGAGTATAAAGAGGACCTGTCATGGCTCTATACATGTATGTAGGAGTATAAAGAGGACCTGTCATGGCTCTATACATCTATGTAGAAGTATAAAGAGGACCTGTCATGGCTCTATACATGTATGTAGGAGTATAAAGAGGACCTGTCATGGCTCTATACATGTATGTAGGAGTATAAAAAGGACCTGTCATGGCTCTATACATGTATATAGGAGTATAAAAGGACCTGTGCCTGGCCGGCGGCCGCAATGTCAGCCGTCCACCCACGATCGGTCCACAGAGAGCCAGAACGGGGAACTGTCAATGTAAATAGACAGATCCCCATTCTGACAGGGGAGGAGAGACAGATCTGCTGTTCCTAGTGATTAGGAACAGAGATTTCTCTCCTCCTCCAGTCATTCCCATCCCCCCCCACTGTTAGAAACACCTCCCAGGAAACACATTTAACCCCTTCCCTAACAGTGACATTTACACAGTAATCAGTGCATTTTTATAGCACAGATCGCTGTATAGATGTCAATGGTCCCAAAAATGTGTCAAAAGTGTCCGACCTGTCCACCGCAATGTCGCAGTCTCGCAAAAAAAAAATCTCAGATCACTACCATTACTAGTAAAAAAATAATAATAATAAAAATGCTTCAAGTGCATTATTTCTATTATTACATTGTTATATAAAATAAAATAGTTCAACTCACCATTATTGCAGAATCAGTGGGAGCCCCGAGCGTGTCACTTGCCAACGTCACCTGCCTTCAGATGCACATTGTCACCTGCCACACATTGCGGATTGTCACTTGCCACGATGTCACCTGCTACACGTAGCTGATTGTCACTTGCCACGTCACCTGCCACATGTAGCAGATTGTCACGTGCCACCTGTCACACATTGCGGATTGCCACTTGCCATGATGTCACCTGCCACACGTTGCAGATTGTCACTTGCCACGTCACCTACCACACGTAGGGGATTGTCACTTGCCACAACGCCACCTGCCACACATTGCGGATTTTCACTTGCCACGACGTCACATGCCACATGTTGCAGATTGTCACTTGCCACGTCACCTGCTACACGTAGCGGATTGTCACTTGCCACGTCACCTGCCACACATTGCGGATTGTCACTTGCCACAATGTCACCTGCCACACATAGCGGATTGTCACTTGCCACGTCATCTGCCACACATTGCAGATTGTCACTTGCCATGACGTCACCTGCCACACATAACGGATTGCCACTTGCTGTGTCCCAGAGTAAAGGAGGGCAGCAGAGAGATAATGTAATCTCTCTGCTGCCCACACAGTGGGGGCCGAACTGCAGCGATGCAGGGCGGGCAGTGAGAGATGATGTCATCTCTCTGCTCCCCCGCCCGCTGATTGGCCAGCAAGCCCGCTCACCTGCTGACTGTCACGCCCGCTGACTGTTCCCCTGTTCTGCCCGCACGCTCCTTTTACCTGGGCCCGACGCCCAGGTGAATTGAGCGTGCGGGCAGAACAGGTGGAGCGGAGCAGGCTGGCTGGCAGGCGGGCGTCAATTTGCCTCACAGTGAAGCGCGGAGCGGGCGGAACGAGTTGGCGACAATTTGCCTCACAGTGCAGCGGGGAGTGAAGCGGGCAGAACGGGCTGGCGGGCGGAACGGGCTGGCCAGTGGCAATTTGCCTCACAGTGCAGGCAGGGCCGGTGCTAGGCAATTTGGCGCCCTAGGCAAGACCAGCTATGTGCGCCCCCCCCCCCAAAAAAAAAATGTCCCTGCGTCCATCATATGTGATGTGCACCAGTAAATTAAGGGGGTGGGGTGGTAGGAAGCTGGCAGGGGGGGATGAAGATTACAGGGGGTGGTAGGAATATGACAGGGGTGGGTGGGTGGTAGGAAGCTGACAGGGAGGATGAAGATTACAGGGGGTGGTAGGAAGATGACAGGGAGGATGGAGATGACAGGGGTGGGTGGTAGGAAGCTTACAGGGAGGATGGAGATGACAGGGGTGGGTGGTAGGAAGCTGACAGGGGGGATGGAGATGACAGGGGTGGGTGGTAGGAAGCTGACAGGGAGGATGGAGATGACAGGGAATATGGAGATGACAGGGGTGGGTGGTAGGAAGCTGACAGGGAGGATGGAGATGACAGGGGTGGGTGGTAGGAAGCTGACAGGGAGGATGGAGATGACAGGGGTGGGTGGTAGGAAGCTGACAGGGAGGATGGAGATGACAGGGGTGGGTGGTAGGAAGCTGATAGGGAGGATGAAGACGACAGGGGTGGGTGGTAGGAAGCTGACAGGGAGGATGGAGATGACAGGGGCGGGTGGTAGGAAGCTGACAGGGAGGATGGAGATGACAGGAGTGGGTGGTAGGAAGCTGACAGGGAGGATGAAGATGACAGGGGTGGGTGGTAGGAAGCTGACAGGGAGGATGGAGATGACAGGAGTGGGTGGTAGGAAGCTGACAGGGAGGATGGAGATGACAGGAGTGGGTGGTAGGAAGCTGACAGGGAGGATGGAGATGACAGGGGTGGGTGGTAGGAAGCTGATAGGGAGGATGAAGACGACAGGGGTGGGTGGTAGGAAGCTGACAGGGAGGATGGAGATGACAGGGGCGGGTGGTAGGAAGCTGACAAAGAGGATAGAGATGACAGGGGTGGGTGGTAGGAAGCTGACAGGGAGGATGGAGATGACAGGAGTGGGTGGTAGGAAGCTGACAGGGAGGATGAAGATGACAGGGGTGGGTGGTAGGAAGCTGACAGGGAGGATAGAGATGACAGGGGTGGGTGGTAGGAAGCTGACAGGGAGGATGAAGATGACAGGGGTGGGTGGTAGGAAGATGACAGGGAGGATGGAGATGACAGGGAATATGGAGATGACAGGGAATATGGAGATGACAGGGGTGGGTGGTAGGAAGCTGATAGGGAGGATGGAGACGACAGGGGTGGGTGGTAGGAAGCTGACAGGGAGGATGGAGATGACAGGGGCGGGTGGTAGGAAGCTGACAAAGAGGATGGAGATGACAGGGGTGGGTGGTAGGAAGCTGACAGGGAGGATGGAGATGACAGGAGTGGGTGGTAGGAAGCTGACAGGGAGGATGAAGATGACGACAGGGGTGGGTGGTAGGAAGCTGACAGGGAGGATGGAGATGACAGGAGTGGGTGGTAGGAAGCTGACAGGGAGGATGGAGATGACAGGAGTGGGTGGTAGGAAGCTGACAGGGAGGATGGAGATGACAGGGGTGGGTGGTAGGAAGCTGATAGGGAGGATGAAGACGACAGGGGTGGGTGGTAGGAAGCTGACAGGGAGGATGGAGATGACAGGGGCGGGTGGTAGGAAGCTGACAAAGAGGATAGAGATGACAGGGGTGGGTGGTAGGAAGCTGACAGGGAGGATGGAGATGACAGGAGTGGGTGGTAGGAAGCTGACAGGGAGGATGAAGATGACAGGGGTGGGTGGTAGGAAGCTGACAGGGAGGATGAAGATGACAGGGGTGGGTGGTAGGAAGATGACAGGGAGGATGGAGATGACAGGGAATATGGAGATGACAGGGAATATGGAGATGACAGGGGTGGGTGGTAGGAAGATGACAGGGAGGATGGAGATGACAGGGGGTGATAAAATGTAAGACAGGCCTCAGAGGTAGGGTGGTGGGATCATGCCAGGAACAGGGGGATGACGAGGAGCATGATGATGACAGGAGACAGTAGATGGCATCATAGCATTAGGGCTGTGTGTGAGGTCATCACGGGCGGCTGGTAGCAGGGATGTTCAGGCTCCCTCGTTCAGGGAGTGACGTCACTGGATGCTGTCAGTGTCGGGCAGCGGACCGTCATTCACAGTACCTACGTCTTCCACACTACGGCCGTCCATCCTGGAGAGGAATTCAAGGAGCTGCTCAGCAGCGGCGGCGGCGGCAGCCATTATCCGCGCTCTGCACATGGTACTTGGTAGGAGATTCGCAGAGCGCGGGAGAAGGGGAGGAGCCGGGGGAGGGGAGCACATTGATCCACCTACTGACCCAACAACTGTTGGATGATCGAGGCTGCGTCAAGCTCCCAGTGCCTCTTCCTCCACAGGACTGCGCGGCGGCAAGGACTACTACTGTCACACATTGAGATAGGGAACCAGTGGCCATGGCTGCGCCCTAGGCGGCTGCCTAGTGGTACCGCCAGCCCTGAGTGCAGGGGGAGTGGAGTGGGCGGAACTGGATAGTGGCAACTTGCCGCTCCCCTGAATGTGCCGCCTGGTACAATGGTACCACCGGGTCCCATGGTAGGGCCGGCCCTGGTAATACCGTGTAGCAGTATTTAGGTATTCTTGCTTGATCACACATATGAGTATTACCTTTGCAGGCTTTGCATTTATTCAATTTGAATAGGGGTGCAATCCCTGTATCTGCACATGCATTTTTCTTTTGGGTATTAATTTATATAGTTTATTCACTTTAGAGTCTCACTCACCTTCATTCATTCATTTATTCATTCATTTATTTAACTAATCATTCATGTATTCATTCATTCATTCATTTATATGAACTCTCATATAGAGTTCTATTTTTCATATGTCTGTGCGCGACATACTATCTTGATTTTATTTCTATTTGGTATGGTTTCACATATTTTGTTTATGTCGCAGCCTAGCTGTTACTAGCACATTACTCACATTTTTCGCATCAGCGCAGTATTACCTTTATTATTGATTATGCAAGGACACTTTTTCTCCTTCAACCACTGTGTGGTCATTTTTGCTGTGTGCTTTGGGTCATTGTCATGTTGGAAGATAAACCCTCTTCCCATTGACAATTTTTTGGCAGAGTGCAGCAGATATTCCTCAAGAATTTGATGGGATTTTGCCCCCTTCATTTTTCTTCTATCCTGACAAGTGCTCCAGCCCCTGCTGCAGAGAAACACCCCATAATAGGATATTACTACCTCGTGCTTTACTGTAGGAATGGTGTTATTTGGATGGGGAGCTGTATTGGATTTATGCCAACATATCATTTGGTGTTGAGGCCAAATACAATTTTAGTCTCATCTGACCATAACACCTTTTTCCATTTGGCCTCAGAATCTTCAAGGTGCGTTTAAGGTGGTCAGATGAGACTAAAATTGAATCATTTGGACTTATCCAGTAGGGAAATATCTATAGGGAGGGATTACGGTCAGTTAGGAAACTATAAATTAGCATTTGTATTTTGTAGCCAATTTGAGGTTGATGGTTACTTTTTGTGCTGTCCATTCCATGGCAAACTTTTTTTTTTTGGCAGTAAGGCTTCCCTTACAAATAGCTTTGGTTTCAGGGAGGGGATTTTTTTTTAGTCTTAATTTTGGAGTACCGTATATATTCGAGTATAAGCCGACCCGAATATAAGCCGAGGCACCTAATTTTACCACAAAAAAATGGGAAAACGTATTGACTCGAGTATAAGCCTAGGGTGTCCATCTGCATGCCTCACTGTGCCTCACTGTGCCCATGCCTCACTGTGTCCATGACTAGACTGACGTTTAACATGGGAGTCTATGGAAGGGGTGCCCGGCTTTGAAAAATCGGTGCTCCCCGGCCGTAGGTCGCACAGACAAAAAACTTTGCACACTTATAGAGGAAAAATGGAGATACATGTGTGGCAAGTTTCGAGTCCAGGGGACTTAGGATCGGCCAGAACCCGGTCCCCAAATTCACCAGATAAATTACCGTTTAACATGGGAGTCTATGGAAGGGATGCCCGGTTTTGAAAAATCGGTGCTCCCCGGCCGTAGGTGTCCTGGACAACAAACTTTGCACACTTGTAGAGAAAGAGTGGGGCTACATGTGTGCCAAGTTTGGGGACCTACGGCCGGCCGGTACCGGGTCCCCAAAGTCCGGGAGATCAGGCGCAAAAAGGTGACTCGAGTATAAGCCGAGGGGGGCATTTTCAGCACAAAAAAATGTGCTAAAAAACTCGGCTTATACTCGAGTATATACGGTATATTGTTTATTTTATGTTTTAGGTTAAACAGTTTTTTTTAAAGTTTGCTTTAGTTTCAGGGGATATTATTTTGGGGTTTTGATGGTATATTGTAAGTATAGTGTGAGCATAAACACAACTCACATTCATGGCAAACACTAGTTAGGCCTATTATTACTAAATAAAACTGTACTGCTGCTGGCCAATTTTACACTACTGAATCATCTTCAGTATCTTACGGTCGTTCTTTTCAAGCCATGGCTTGTCCTTTTTGTCTCTAGTAAATTTTGTCCTGCTGTGGGTCAGTTTTACTCTGTTGTGTCATCTGTGGTCTCCTTTTCTTGTAGTCTCTTTTAGTACATTACGGGCCAATCTTCCATCAATAAAAACATCCTGCTTTTGGAAAATGTTACACTGCTTTTGAGAGGTGTTTTCCTTTAGTTTTCAGTCACACTGCCTCAGGACAGGTGTTACACAGTAGACTAGCCCTCTCACTATATAAGCTAGGAGTAGTTTGGGGTCCCGGGTCAGTGTCTGGAGCTTTTAGGTATGAAGGCAGGTATGAAGGTAGCATAGAGTGAAAATACAGTATGTCCCTCTCTGAGGGAGGGATGCCACAAGTCTCAGGGCCTGAGGAAGTTCCCCATCAGGTCCGCCCCCTCGTATGTCAGACCCCGCCTACGTCATTGGATGAGCGGACCTGATGGGGAACTTCCTTCGCAGTATAATAAATGAATAGACCCGCCCCTTCTCACGTTCCGCATCAGGTCCTCAGCCTTACACCTACGTCATTGGCTGAGCGGACCTGATGGGGAACTTTAGAAGGGGCGGGTCTATTAATTTATTACACTGCGGAGGAAGTTCCCCATCAGGTCCGCTCAGGCTCAGCCAATGACGTTTCGTGTGGACAGCGCTGGACATCGGATCGCCGTGGGACACTGGATTTCATCGCTGGAATGTTTTTTTTTTTTTTAATAAAGGACTTTCCCAACGGTGTCTGTGTATTTTTTTTATTTTTTTACACTTTCTTTGTGAAATGGTAGGGGTACAATGTACCCCATTACCAATTCACAAAGGGGGGGCCGGGATCTGGGGGTCCCCTTTGTTAAAGGGGTCTTCCAGATTCCAATAAGCCCCCTGCCTGCAGACCCCCACAACCACCGGGCAAGGGTTGTGGGGATGAGGCCCTTGTCCCCATCAACATGGGAACATCCTCCCCATGTTGAGGGCCTGTGGCCTGGTACGGTTCAGGAGGCGGGGACGCTCTCTCGTCCCCCCCCTCTTTTCCTGCGGCCTGCCAGGTTGCGTGCTCGGATAAAGGGTCTGGTCTGGATTTTTGGGAGTACTCCACGCCATTTTTTTTTAAATTTGGGGTGGAGTTCCCCTTAAAATCCATGCCAGACCTGAAGGGCCTGGTATGGATATTTGGGGGGAACCGCACGCATTTTTTTTTAATTTGCGGCAGGGTTCCCCTTAATATCGATACCAGACCTGAAGGGCCTGGTAATTTAATTTGGGGGAACCCCCACGCTTTTTTTTTTATCAATTACTTTTCTATGTATTGCCGGGAGCCGACAATTCATTATAGCCGCGAGTGAGTTTTAAATGACTTTTTCCTTCAGAAATGACACTTTGTGCAGGGACAGTCCTAAACATGGGAAACAAGCACGAATAGTCCTCAGAAGTTCGGGTCTCCATTGACTTCAATGGGGTTCGGGTTCGGGGTCAAGTTCGGGTCAAGTTCGGTCCTGAACTCGAACTTTTTTTGGAAGTTTGGCCGAACCCGTTGAACCCGAACATCTAGGTGTCCGCTCAACTCCACTCCTGAGAAGTAGCAGTGTACTGGCATGTATTTGTGCCTAGGCAGGCATTCTTGTTCTGTTATGCCATGGAGGGTTTCTGCCACGGGGCAGTAATAGAGAGATGGGATGGAGCTCCCCTCGGAAGGGGACCAGGAATGAATATGGCTCGGACCAGGGACATGATGGTTATAAAGGTGTCTTGGTTACCCCTCTGATAGCCCTTGCCTGTGAGACCACGGAGCAGGCCTGAAGGAAGTATAATGTAAGGCCCTGGGTCTCATTAGATGCTCTAATAATGCACTATAATTAGTTGGGGGTTTCCAAACACTTTCCCACATAGGCCTGCACCTGAGCGTTCAGAAGTGAGTGCCTTCCTTTAGGGTTTTTTTTTTGTCCCTGGATATTCTTGTCTGTCTTGACTTGTTCTTGGTTCCCCCCCCCCTTTTTTTTTTTTTTCCTTCCTCTCTTTCTTCTTTTCCCAACCTCCCAGAGTAGATGGATGTGGTGTGCAGTGACTTCTCTAAACGTCAAAGGACTTAATGTCCCTGAAAAGTGAAGGATGCTTCTTAATCTCCCTGGCGGTGTGATTATTTCTGATTTTAGGTGCTGAAAGCGGTACCTCTATTTTGCATGGAAATTTGGCGTTTTACATTGTAGGCCTATAATTCTTAGGAATAACTCACCTAAATCTGTCCAAACGAGAGTCTAGTAGACATCTCGGGTATGATAAAGTTTGAAACACAAAATCATAAATTATAATATAATAAATAATAACAAATAATTTAATATTAATACTTTTTATTCAATAAATTTTAGTAAATAATATAATCAAAAACACTGACATTATTTTTGCTCAAGCAAGGGTGCAATATTAGAAGTCATATTGCGTCAGTAAACGTCTCGGGTATGGAACATTTTAAAACAAGGTACAGCACAAAGTCCAACGTCACAATCGGGACAATAGAAACTGGTTTATTTTCGGATTTTCCGTCCGGTGTCGTCACGCTTGGAGCAGCAAACCACACACATCCTTGTGGGTGCTGTCTTCTTTTGAGTTGGTGGAATGTGGTCCATAAAGTGACGACCAGTCAGGCGTTCCGGGTTCACAACGTCAGCAGCCCGACGTCCAGATCTGTTTACAGCCGTTGGCGTCTGGTGCTTCAGAAATATGAGTTCGGCAACCTTCCACACAAAGTCTGCATGAATCATAGACCTGTCACTTTTTTTTTTCCGAAGAATGAATGCATTCCACAGGCATTGTTCCAGAAGATGCCTGAAGATTTTTTTATAATATTTTTTTTGTTGCTTCCTCATGGCTGGATAAAAGGTCATGGCCTGGTCAGCCCTGTCCACACCTCCTATGGTATTGTTGTAATTCAACACGACCTGTGGCTTCATTACATCTTTTCCACCTTTGGTATGTACCATTACAGTAGAGGTGTTGTGAATGGTACTCATAAGGCACACGTTTTTTTTTTTTCCCGCCATCTCATTGTCATAATTTTTCCTTTCTGCCAGGCAACTATTTCTCCTGCCCCAAGCTTTTTATTGGCAAAGGTTGGCGGCATGTCACTCCGGTTAGCAATGGCACAATCAAAGAGAACCGAAGCGGTTGCCATTCCAAAACTGCTGAATCGTTCACTGAATTTGGTCCCTTTCCCGGTGTACAGGACCGAATTCCAGATGTACCCAGAGCTGGATTCACACAGCATAAATGACTTCATGCCAAAACGAGCTTGCTTTGATGCGATAAACTGTATCCAGCTAAGTCTACCTTTGTAGGCCATAAGACTTTCGTCAAAACTTATGTCTCTGTCTGGAACATAGGTCTGCTGGAATTTATTCAAAATTGGTTGGTAAATCTCCCACATTTTTTTCAGTTTTGGAGCTGGATGAGAACACTCATCAAAGTCTTCATTATTTGCAAAGTGAAAATATTTCATTATGAGCGAAAATTTGTATTCCGACATAACGGTGCCAAAAAAAGGAGTGGCCAGCAATTTGTTGGTTGTCCAGTACTAGAGTTGAGCGTACACCTGGATGTTCGGGTTCGACGGGTTCGGCAGAACTTCGTAAAAAAATTTGAGTTCGGGACCGAACTTGACCCGAACTTGACCCCGAACCCGAACCCCATTGAAGTCAATGGGAACCCGAACTTTTGAGGACTAAAATGGCTCTAAAAAAATAATGGAAAGGGCTAGAGGGCTGCAAATGGCAGAAAAATGTTCTTAAGAGCATGGCAAGTGCTCTGCAAACAAATGTGGATAGGGAAATAACTTAAAATAACATAAAAAAAAATAAAAAAAATAATAATATGCTGGAGGCCCCCTTCTCAGCAGAAGAGGTAATGGAAGTCATTAAGAACCTCAGAAACTCAATGGCACAATGCCACACATATGGTGGGAATGCCCCAGAATACGCCATTTCTGGAAAAAATATTTTTCAATTTAATGGATAAGCTAGTGGGAAAATAAAATACTTTGAAATAAAAATAAAATAAAAAATATAATCTTGACCTAGGGGGACGAGGTCCATATGGAGTAGAAGGTTGAGGTGGATGTGGCTGTGTAGGTGGAAGCGGCGGTGGAGGAGGACGAGGTAGCCAACACTGGTTCAAAAATACAACAATGGCTGGGTAAGGCCGGTGATGTGTCGAATTCTGTCTCCCGTCGGATAGTGTCCGCCCTGTACTGCGCTTGCTCAGTACGTAGGACAAGGGGATTTCGAAAATCTCCGAAGACGAACGGCGCCTGCGCGGTGAGTCCAGGTTCAAGCCACACCATCCGAGGTTCAAGCCGAGCCAAGCGAGGCCGTGCCCGAAGCGTGGTGAGCGAAGCGTGGCGAGCGAAGCGGCCCTGTGAGGGGCCCTGTTACTATGTTCTACCGCATGTCCACTTGGATGGTGGGGCTTGAACCTGCACTCACTGCGCAGGCGCCGTTCATCTTCGGAGATTTTGTGAATCTCCTTGTCCTCCGTACTGCGCAAGCGCTGCGCCTGCACAGTACGGGCCGGACACCATCCGATGGACGGACAGTTTTTGTCAGAACACGGGTATACATGTCTATTCTGCACAAGGTACGGACAAGTCCTGTGGGATCCATGCCTGGTTCATTTTAATGAACGTGAGCTTGTCCACATTGGCTCTGGACAGGCGGCTGCGCTTGTCTGTGATAACGCCCCCTGCCGTGCTAAATACACGTTCAGATAATACACTGGCTGCAGGGAAGGGCAGGGCAGGCCAGCACCTCCAAGGTGTAAAGGGCAAGCTCAGGCCATGTGCCCAATTTGGAGACCCAGAAGTTGAAGGGGGCAGACACGTCATTCAGTACGTGTAGGCGTGTGCACACATACTGCTCCACCATGTTGGTGAAATGCTACCTCCTGCTAAGACGTTCCATCTCAGCTGGTGGCGCTGGTTGTTGTGGCATGCTGACAAAGCTTTTCCACATTTCAGCCATGCTAACCCTGCCTTCTGAGGTGCTGGCGGTGCCCCGGCTGCGTTGGCAACCTCTTCCTCCTCCTCTGCCTTCGCCTTGTGCTTCCACGGTACCCCCGCTGTCAGGTGGGAATGCCACCAGCAGCGCGTCTACCAGCGTGCGCATGTACTCGCGCATCTTACGATCCCGCTCCAGTGAGGGAATTAAGGACGGTACGTTGTCCTTGTAATGGGGATCCAGCAGGGTCGCCACCCAGTAATCAGCACCAGTTAGAATGTGGGCAACTCTGCGGTCGTTGCGGAGACACTGCAGCATGTAATCGCTCATGTGTGCCAGGCTGCCCAGAGGCAACGAAAAGTGGGAGGTGTATCATCTGTGTCCTCTGTATCCCCCCAGCCATGCACCAGTGATGGCCATGAGCTGGTCTGGGTGCCACCCTGCTGTGAACATGGTTCCTCCTCCTCCCTCTCCTCCTCATCCTTCACCTTGTCATCCTCCAGAACTGTGCCCTTGCTGCCGGACAATTGTGTACCTGGCGTTTGTTGGTGCAGGAACCCACCCTCGTAGCCACTTGTGAAAGACTGCCCTGAAAGCCTTTAAAATGATCCCGGTTCCTCCTCCTCCTCCTCCTGTGCCACATCCTCTTCCATCATCGCTCGAAGCGTTTTTTCAAGGAGGCATAGAACTGGGATAGTAGCGCTGAGAACGGCGTCATCAGCACTGGCCATGTTGGTGGAGTACTCGAAACAGCGCAACAAGGCACACAGGTCTCGCATGGAGGCCCAGTTATTGGTGGTAAAGTGGTGCTGTTCCGCAGAGCGACTCACGCGTGATTGCTGCAGCTGAAACTCCACTATCGCCTGCTGCTGCTCGCACAGTCTGGCCAGCATGTGCAAGGTGGAGTTCCACCTTGTGGGCACGTCACATATGAGGCGGTGAGCGGGAAGGCCTGCAGCGCTGATAGGCGAGCAGCAGCAGGGTGAGAACGCCGTAAGTGGGCACAGACGGCCCGCACTTTCTGCAGCAGCTCTGGCATATTGGGGTAATTTTTCAGGAACCTCTGGACCACCAAGTTCAGCACATGCCCCAGGCAAGGTATGTGCGTCAAACCGGCTAGGCCCAGAGCTGCTACGAGATTTCACCCATTATCGCACACCACCAGGCCAGGCTTGAGGCTCACTGCCAACAACCACTCATCGGTCTGTTGTTCCATGTCCCTCCACAACTCCTGCGCGGTGTGGGGTTTTTCCCCCAAACAGGAAAGTTTTAAAACTGCCTGCTGTCGTTTACCCCTGGCTGTGCTGAAGTTGGTGGTGAAGGTGTTACGCTGACCGGATAAGGAGGCGGTAGAGGATGAGGAAGCGGAGTAGGAGGAGTTAGCAACAATCCTCGGTGGTGGAAGGACATGCGCCAAACTGCTATATTCCTCAGGCCCAGCCGCCACTGCATTTACCCAGTTTGCTGTTAGGGAGATATAACGTCCCTGACCGTGCTTACTGGTCCACGCATCCGTAGTTAGGTGGACCTTGCCACAGATGGCGTTGCGCAGTGCACACCTGATTTTGTCCCCCACTTGGTTGTGCAGGGAAGGGATGGCTCGCCTGGAAAAGTAGTGGCGGCTGGGAACGACGTACTGTGGGACAACCAATGCCATCAGGCTTTTAAAACTCTGCGTCTCCATCAGACGGAATGACAGCATTTCAAAGGCAAGGAATTTTGAAATGCTGGCATTCAGGGCCAGGGATCGCGGGTGGCTAGGGGGGTACTTCCTCTTCCACTCCAGTGTTTGGGAGATAGAGAGCTGAACGCTTCCATGGGACATTGTGGAGATGGTTGGTGACCCAGGTGGTAGTGTTGCTGGCAGATGCTCTGTTTGCGGGTTGGCAGATGCTACTGTCACTACAGAGGTGGATGAAGAGGCCGAGACTGCAGCAGAAGAGGAAGCAGGAGGAGCCAGAGACCTGTCTTTGTTTTTGAGGTGTCTACTCCACTGAAGCTCGTGCTTTGCACTTAGATGCCTAGTCGTGCAGGTTGTGCTCAGGTTGAGAACGTTTATGCCTCGCTTCAGGCTCTAATTGCACGGCGTGCAAACCACTCGTGTCTTGTCATCAGCACATTGTCTGAAGAACTGCCACGCTAGGGAACTCCTTGGACCTGGCTTTGGTGTGCTTGGTCCCTTGCTGCGTTGGGCAGTAGCAGACGTACTTTCTAGGGGACGGACACTCCGCTTTTGCACCCTGCTCCCTCTTCTGCTGTGCTGGTGGCTCTGTGCGACCACCGCCTCTTCCTCCGAACTACACTGGTCACCTGCATAACGTTGATTCCATGTGGGGTTGAGGACCTCATCGTCCTCTACGTCATCTTCCACCCAGTCTTCACCCCTGCCCTCATTGTCGGTCTGCACAATTGCGAAAGCAGCAGCAGTTGCCACCTGTGTTTCGTCACCATCCAAGACGTGCTGTGATGGTCCTCCCATGTACTCATCATGAAACATAAGTGGTTGGGCATCGGTGCACTCAATCTCTTCCACTTCTGGGGCAGGGCTAGGTGGATGGCCCTGGGAAACCTTGCTAACAGAGTCATCAAAAAGCAGAAGAGACTGCTGCATGATTTGGGGCTCAGACTGCTTGACTGATTTGCAAGGGGGTGAGGTGAAAGACTGATGGACATGGGCTTCAGGTGCCAACTCTGATCTTTCATCAGAAGACTGGGTGGGAGACAATGAAGGAACCGGAGGCACTGTCAGCAACCCAATCTACTATCGCCTGTACTTGTCCTGGCCTCCACATTCGTACAGCCTCATTAGGCGCGACAAAATACCGCTGCAGGCTCTGTCGCCTACTCGCACCTGCGGAAGGTGTTTCACTTGTGCGTGTAGCTGGCACAGATCGACCACATCCTCTCCCTGCAACAGGAGCTCCACCAGCAGCACCATGACTGGGGGCCACCACGTCCCTTTTGACGTTCTCATATTTTCCAAATTTAGGATCTTGCCCTAAATGGGTGTTTTTGGAAGAGCAGAATACACCCACAGTATGTAAATGGTGTATCTCACACCTACAGTACTGCAGAAAATGGTATTCCAAAAAAAATTTTTTGTCCTAAAAATTTTTTAGAATAGCACAATATTTTTTATTTTTTTTCCTAAATGGGTGTTTTTAGAAGAGCAGAATCCACCCACAGTATGTGTATCTCGCACCTACAGAACTGCAGAAAATGCTATTAAAAAAAAAAGTACCCTCTTTGGGGAAGAATCTTTCTCATCTTAGGCGACAGATATCAGATCTTATTCGCTTTAAAGCTAAAGCAGCAATGCAATCAGGCAGGAAGTTATCATATGAATTTGGAGATAAATATGGTAAATTGCTGGCTAGGAATCTTAGGGAACAATGTATGGCTTCATACGTACCCCATTATAAAGGGGAGTAATGGACAAATACTCTCTTTACCAAAAGATATTGTTACCGTCTCCCCCATCCCCTTCTTCCTTGGAAAAATATATTTTCTCTGCATGCCTGTCTCGCATTCCCTCCGCGGTTCGTTGCAATCTGGAAGCCCCTATTACTATTGAGGAATTACATACAGTAGTGAGGACGGTTAAATCTGGTAAGGCACCTGACTCTGACGGATTTACCATACAGTATTATAAGACTCTTCTCCCTTTGCTAGGTCCGCATATGATTATAGTGTTCAATGCCCTAGGACAGACAACCACATTCCCTCCAGACGCACTTTTGGCACATATTTCAGTTATTCCAAAAGAAGGGCAAGATCTGTCTGTGGTAGTTATCAGCCGATTTCTTTACTTAATTTAGACTTTTTACTAAATTACTGGCCTCTCGTCTTCAATCTCAGCTTCCCCTGTTGGTTCATTTAGACCAAGTGGGTTTTATTCCTTCTCGCAAAGAGAGAGACAATATTATTAAGGTGCTTCATTTGGTCCACTATGCTAATCAAATCAACACTCCATGTGTCTTTTTGAGTACTGACGCAGAAAGGGCCTTTGATAGGGTAAATTGAACATTTATGTTTGCAGTCTTGAAACACATGAGCCTAGGAGACCACATGCTTCAGTGAATTGCCAGGGTGGATTGCCATCTTTATTTAGCTCACTACAATCCTTATTAGGTAAAAGGCATCAAGGCTTGCATTCTTGGTTTGGCCGATGTAACATCATTAAAATGAGTATCTTACCAAAATTTTTGTATCTTACTCAGGCATTACCTATTTCCATTCCTGCAGCATTACTTTGTCAAATCCGTGCCCTTTTTACAAAATTTATATGGGCGAATAAACGACCGAGGATTAGTAGAGGCCTCCAGACGTTGCCCAAATGCTATGGTAGAGTAGCTGCCGCGGATGAATTTAACCACTATACGACCTGCCCATAGCCGAATGACGGCTACAGGGCGGTTCGTTAATTCTGGGAGGGCGTACATTGATGTCCTCCCTGAATCGCGCTCCCGCGCGCCCCCTGGGGCGCGCACACGGGAGTGTTCGTGACCGCCGGGTCCAGAGGACCCGGTGCATCACGGATCACAGTAAATAGCCGCTGATAGTGGCCGTTTACCACGTGATTGCTCCGTCAAATGACGGAGTGATCACTTGTAAACAAACCGGCGTCAAGTCATGACGCCGGTTCCTCTCTCCCCTCTGTGTGCCGATCAGTACAGTGTGAGAGGAGAGGGGAGGGATTGTGACAGCAGCACTGTGGGCTGGATCTGTAGTGCCCACAGTGCTGCTCTGTGACAATTGCAGTCACATCGAGCCATCCATCCATCCATGCTCAGCCATCCCTCCATGCTCAGCCATACTCTGTGATACCCAGCCATACTCTTCTATACTCGGTGATACCCAGCCATACTCTGCAATACCCAGCCATACTCTGCCATACTCTGCAATAATCGACCATACTCTGCAATACCCAGCCATACTCTGCCATACTCTGCAATAATCGGCCATACTCTGCAATACCCAGCCATACTCTGCCATACTCTACCATACTCTGCAATACCTGGCCATATTTTGCAATACCCGTCCATACTCTGCAATACCCGTCCATACTCTGCAATACCCGGCCATACTCTGCAATACCCGGCCATACTCTGCAATACCTGGCCATACTCTGCAATACCCGGCCATACTCTGCAATACCCGGCCATACTCTGCAATACCCGGCCATACTCTGCAATACCCGGCCATACTCTGTGATACCCGGCCATACTCTGCGATACCCGGCCATACTCTGCGATACCCGGCCATACTCTGCTATACCCGGCGATACTCTGCGATACCTGGCCATACTCTGCGATACCCGGCCATACTCTGCAATACTCAGCCATACTCTGCAATACCCGGCCATACTCGGTGATACCCAGCCATACTTGGTGATACCCAGCCATACTCGGTGATACCCAGCCATACTCAGCAGTACCCAGCCATACCCAGCCATACTCTACCATACTCTGCAATACCCAGCCATACTCTGCCATACTCTGCAATACCCAGCCATACCCAGCCATACTCTGCCATACCGAGCCATCCTCTGCAATACCCAGCCATACTCAGTGATACCCAGCCATACCCGTGATGCTTGGTGATACTCAGCCATACCCAGCTATACTCTGCGATACCCAGCCATACCCAACCATACCCAGCCATACTCTGCCTCTCTATGTGGCCAGGCTGTGGAAAAGTCTCCCACATGTGGTATCGCCATACTCAGGAGGAGTAGGAGAATCTATTTTGGGGTGTAATTTTTTGGTATGTACATGCTATGTGTTAGAAATATTGTATAAATGGACAACTTTGTGTAAAAAAAAAAAAATGCGTTTTCATATTCTTTCCACATTTTCCAAAAAATGACATGTTCAAAAGACTCATTATGCCTCATAGATTATACGTTGGGGTGTTTTATTTCCAAAATGGGGTAATTTTTTGGGCATTTCCATTGTCCTGGTGCTCCAGGGCCTTCAAAAGTGTAAAGCCCCGTACACACGATCGGTTTAACTGATGAAAAACGTCCGATGGATGGTTTTCATCAGACAAACCGATCGTGTATGGTACTCATCGGTCTTTTTTCGGAAAATTTTAAAACAAGTTCTATTTTTTCCATCAGATGGATAAAAAACCGATGGGAATTTCCGATCGTCTATGGGCAAGTCCATCGGTTAAAAAACCCACACATGCTCAGACTGAATTAGGAGACGGGAGCGCTCGTTCTTGTAAAACTAGCGTTCCTAATGGAGAGAGCACATTCGTCATTCTGCAAGTTATTGCTTCGTTTAATGCAGCGCATGTTTTTTTGCTTTCGAACGGTCTTTAAAATGTCATTTTGGCAGCAGAACTTTCTCCTGAGTTCTGACAAATGTATGTCTTTCTTTTTTCTAGTGATCTTAGGAATAATTATAAAAATTCTTCAAGGCCGACCTCCCAAATTACACCTTTATTTTTTTGACTCTTAAAATTTGTTGTGCATTTTTTGGTGTGTCAATTTCTCAGAACAACATAATATTTAATTTTTGAAAAATCATGGAGGTTGGTGTCCCTTGTTCTTAATTACACATTGTATTTATGCAATCTTATTGCTACTTCTAAAAAAAACACATCAGGCATGTAGGTTGGCTGAAATCAAATTTCCCTTTATTTTGGAAAAAAACAAATCAAAAACCGAAGGGCAACTATTCCCAAATTAGCAGAGAATATAAAGTCATTAGATCCCAAATGCAGACCTGACTATGATCAATAATAAAATCAACAACAGCATGAAATCAGGAGCAGCAGCCAAAGACATACATCATCCCAAGCTGTGGTACTCTATCAACCTTCAATTTCTGGATGAGCAGCTCGAGGCCAGGGAATCACCTCCTGCTCTTCCTTGTAGCCTTCCTTCCACGCCTCTCTGCAGCGTTCTCTCCACAGGCCCGTCCACGCACCCTTGCAGGCTGGGCCACTGTGGGTGGTGATGTGGCAGGAGGAGGAGGAGGAGAAGGAGGAGAGGGATTGGGCTGATGTGAGATATGGGTGGCCTCAGTCAGCTGTCCCCCCGCCCCCATGTGTACGGCCGTGTAGATAAGGTGCTCACAAAGGGCCCGTTGTCCTGCCTCCATTCTCAGCAGCTTATCTGAGAGATAGGTGCTAAACCCCTCCGTAGGGTTGAGGAGGGCCCTCATAATGGCAGCAGCCTCCTGAATCATCTTTAGTGACTCCTCCTCCACTTGTGTCATCCGCCGTTGTTTTGGCGGTCTGACGTGGAGGGGAGCCACTTGGGAGACGGTGCTGCCACTAAGCCTGGGGACCTGCTGAGTCCCACTGGGCCCTGCCTCCTCCTGCCTGTCACACTCCTGACCCTCTTCCTCCTGGCTTGCCTCATCCTGTTTATAAAATAAAATGTAAATTTCTATTATTTGAGGAATCAATCACACACAATTTTGATCTCATTACTGGTTTATTTTGGAGGGGGGGGGGTGGGATCATTTATGGCTAATTAAAACAGTTCAACTCCATATTACTTAGTGGACAATAATTAGCATCAAAGATACTATACCGGGCTGAAGATGTGAAGATCTGGCTCTTCTAGCTCGGGAGGCTCCTCCTCCGCCTCTGCAGGGGTGGAGGGAAGGGTGGAAGGAACGCTGGAGGGAAGGGTGGAAGGAAGGGTTGAGGGAAGGCTGGAAATAGATTCCCTGGCCTCGATCTGGTCATCCAGAAATTGAAGATGTCTGTAGTACCACAGCTTGGGCTTTACTACATCGTCGGCTGCTGCTCCTGATCTCTTGGACTGGCGCACTTCCTTGAATTTTTTTTTATAAGAATTGCGCAGGTTGTTGATTTTATTATTGATCATAGTGTAGTCTGCATCTGGGATCCATGGCTTCATATCCTCGGCTAATTTGGTAATAGTTGCCCGTCGTACATCACTTTTGTGATACGCAGGGTGTTTGAGCTCCCAAAGGTTGCGCTGTTCCTTATACTTTTCAATAAAAACAAGCATCACCTCCGGCTCTCTTAGTTTATGCATCTATTAGGAACAGCAAGTACAAAAAAAAAAAGGATCAGAATTGATTCTCCTGAACTTATCACAATATTGCCCTTTACAATCATGACCCATTAATATGCCACTGCAGGCCCGAGTTCCCTTCTTACCTTAGTTCACTTCGTGGGTTCACTTCCGGTTGTCCTTACTCCGCGCATCCCTAATAACTTCTTTCCCCTTTTTATACCCTGCGCATGCGTGTAACTCCGCCCTCGTCGCCCGCCCATGACGGACTTTTTCTGCATTTCCCCGCCCCTTAACGATCGGCGCACAGTGTGAGACGGCGACATGTCGCAGACACAGGTGGCTTCTTTAGTTGAAATTACCGACGAGGAAAGCCCGGAGGCGGAAACGTCCCGATCCTGTAAAAAAAGATACAAGGCGACTAATATGTCTTTTTCTGAGATGGCGGAGATGGTGGACATTCTGCGGAGGAAGGATTACGACGGCAAGCATGGCCCATACGACACCCCTAATCTCCGGAAGTCACAAATTATGGACAAAGTGGCGAAGACTCTCTATAAAAAATATGGGGTCCGGAGATCCAAGGAACAACTCCGTAAAAGGTGGTCAGACCTCAAGATCAGGGAGCCGGAGCAGTATAAGAAGCTTATAAAAAGCATAGAAAAAAGTAAGTATATTTTACTGTGTTCTTTCACATTGTAATATGTATTCTTCCATGTTTTGCAACATTTGAAAACGACCATACGTCGAAACGCGTCAGGTGACCATCCAGACACGTCCACGTCATGTCCGGTTAGCGAGGCTTGAGCGGTGGAGCGCACGCCGCAGCCGTAGCTGACAGCATAGGTTGGCGTGACTTACATGGGGCTTGTCTGCACTCTGCATATGTTTTGTAGATAGACCCTATTGGTACCTGGCGATACCACAATCTCAAGGGGCTGTATTTAGGAAGGTCTGAGGACCTCTTTTATTTTATTTTATTTTATACATTTTTTGGTTTGTATTAAATTTTAAATAAATAAGCAAGTTACGCTATGGAAGCCCTGCTTGTGGTTCTTTTTTGAGGATCTGAGTGGTGGAGGAGGAAAAAGCAGGAGAGGAACAACACAAGGAGCGGTGGAGGAATCACTGGGGATACTTGATGAGCGTGTGACCCCTGCAGGGGTGCGTCTATCTGGTGAGTGGGGACCCATGTGAGGGGGGAGCACCATAAAGTCACCTTTTTCTTCACCTGCAAATTGAAGGATCCCTACTGGAAATATAGAGTCACCAAAGTCACTTGACCAAATGCATGAAGGATAGTTGAACATTTATTTTGCCAGCGCAAGATTTTTTTGAAACTGTTTTTTGAAACCTTTTTTTGAAACTGTTTTTGAAACTGTCATTTGCAACTGTTCTTTGAAATCGTTTTGCACTGATATGTCAGCAAAGAGTACTCTATAGCCATATGAACATACACCTGCTATATACATATATTTATTTCAATTATTTTTGCTGGATATAGAACCAGAGGGGATTAACCCTTACTATTAAAGTGGCTAACCATCACATGACCATTGTGATCTAATCTCATTGGTTTAGGGATTGGTGTAACCTACAAAGGAACGTATTGGTTGTCCGGCAGCTCCCACCTGGGGCAGTGATTAGTGACCTTTATTGGAATTGGGTGTGCATTAATATAGTATATAAATTTCAAGTTTTGGCACTGGACACACTGAATTTACACCGTTACATAGGTGTACACTGTATAGAATTTATGAGGACTTATGAGGACATCATTATGTTTATTATTATTATTATTTTTTATTATTTTTTGTAACACTGTTTTCACTAATTGGTTGAAGGAATCTGTACTGAGGAGTGATCAACACACACACAATTTTAAGTGGCAATTCAGAGGCCCAATTTAGCACATTGTCACAAACCCCACAGGGTATTGTGAGAGTCAGGAGTGATTCTAAGTTATCACATATAAGTTGAGGACATAATATAGTTTGAGATATCAATACGGATTGTATACACTTCCAATAATAAGGGCACAGTAGCTTTAAATCCATCCTTTAGAAGGCAAGGTAACCAGTCCTTTTTACTTAAAGCAGCGCCAATACCCCACACCATACATTACACACCACAAAGTGATCTGTCTTTGTGACAGAATACACAAACAAGGGGGGCAGCAGCTTAATCTAAGTCCTAGTTGCGCGGAATATTTATACATATACAAGGCGACTAATATGTCTTTTTCTGAGATGGCGGAGATGGTGGACATTCTGCGGAGGAAGGATTACGACGGCAAGCATGGCCCATACGACACCCCTAATCTCCGGAAGTCACAAATTATGGACAAAGTGGCGAAGACTCTCTATAAAAAATATGGGGTCAGGAGATCCAAGGAACAACTCCGTAAAAGGTGGTCAGACCTCAAGATCAGGGAGCCGGAGCAGTATAAGAAGCTTATAAAAAGCATAGAAAAAAGTAAGTATATTTTACTGTGTTCTTTCACATTGTAATATGTATTCTTCCATGTTTTGCAACATGTGCTTGGCTTGACTGGGTTCACATTTTGAAATCTCATCTTTTAGGTTAAGTGGAGAGTCCACTTATTTGCCCAATGTTTTGACCAATAACTTGCTGCTCTTCCCCCAAACATGTTTGGCACATATCCACGTAAACTACATGTGGGCATGCCTCATTTTACTTCAACAATGTTTATCTACACATTGTTGGCTAGATGATGTGTTGTAAGGAAATTTTGAATATGACTGAAAGAATAAACTGTATTCTGGGTAAAGGAGATGACACTCCAGCAGTTGTGTACTTTTTTTTGTTCTTCATCAAGATACTATACTCTGGGCCACATGACCAAATTTATTAACGGTGTCACACACAGGTGGTCCAGTGGATAGCTTGGTGGTTATCCAAGTGTATTTGTGAATGTCCTCAAAAATAACATGTTGCTTTGTTGAGTTTGCAAGATCACATATGTTCATGTTGGAACTCAGGGCCAAATATCAATTGTACCCCACTTAAAAAGTCTGTGTGCTAAAGTATACATTTTGTTGTAAATTCCAATAGGGGAGAGGAGACTGGGAGGACACCATGCTCAGGAGACGAGTAACCCAACACCACAGAAACTCCCCGAAGCTCCCAAAGCAAACCAAGATCAGCAGGTTCAGGAAGCGGAGGTGGAGGAAGCGGAGGTGGAGGAAGGGGAGGTGGAGGAAGGGGAGGTGGAGGAAGGAGAGGTGGAGCTTATCAGCACAACAGGTCAGTGTCTGTCACCACAACTTCAAGGTAAATACAGATGTAGGACTGCCTAGTGTAAAACCTTTTTTTTTGTTTTAGGGACTGAACGTGGGGGTGTGTCAGGAAGTCCAAATCCGCCATTCTCGAGTGCCAGCGCCAAAATAATCATTCAGGAAATCATGGAATGCAGTAGCGAAATGGACATTATGAGAAAGAGAATGATTGTGATTGAGCAAAAATATAAAAACATGATAGATATTTTGGGGAGAATAGTGTGAACCCCCCCTTTTGTGTTTTTTGTTATGCGTCTGAAATTATCTCAGGGATTTCCAATATCCCAAATGTGAAGATGCACACACTGAAGACTCAACATGTGCTATCTGCCGTCACAGGATATCTATGTCCCTGTTTTGGGGGTGCAACCTCTTCCTCCCTCCTCAAGTAGGTGAGAGGAAGGGTTTACATCCCCAAAGCACGACCATTGATCCCCCATGATGGCAGATAGCACATGTTTACCCTAGCCATGGGATCTTGTTGAAGATACCCATTTGAGCCCCAAAAGAAAGTGTGTTTGTTAACATTTGGGATGGATCAGGGGTACCATCACCCCATCTCCAGTTGGTATTTTTCACAGTGTTATTGTATTACTTTTTCAGACTAAAAAAAATGGCTTACGACCCATGCATGTTTCTGCAAAAAAAGCCGCACATAAAAAAAAAGGCTAGTATTTCTAAAAACCACAAAAAAATGCGGTGCAAACAATAAAAACATTTGGGAAGTCTAAAAAAGGTGTGCCTTGTTCTTTCAAGAGCAGTTCTGAAGATGCAAAAAACGTGTTTTTCGCTCTGAGTTTTGAGGCTATTTACTAAGGACAATTACACTTGGCACTACTAGAACCTGGGAGACACATAAACCCAAAATACAAGAATGACAACACAAGTTTGTAGAAATTCCATGTTTTTTTTATTTTTAAAAGGTTAAATACTTGGTCAGATGTGGTCTGGCATTGCGATGGCCCCCCTACCCGTGAAGTACTCTACGTATTTCTGGCGTACTTCACGGGCACTTTGGGGGGCCAAGCCAGTACGGGCAGTGCTGAGGCCGGTCAGATTAATCAGTTCAGATGGACCGGCCTCAGGCCCAAACGATGATACATAATTGGTTGCAAATTTGCGTAGAAAATTATGCAATATGCAGCAGCAGTAGACGATGTGGTTCAGTTTATAATCCGCCAAATGTATCGCTGTCTGGAACAGGCGGAACCGGCTGGCCATTATCCCGAAGGCATTCTCCACAACTCTCCGGGCTCTGGCCAGCCGGTAATTAAAAACCCTCCTCTCCGGGGTGATGGTGCGTTGGGGAAACGGCCGCATCAGGTGTGGTCCTAGTCCAAAAGCCTCATCCGCAATGAAAACGAACGGGAGCCCTTCAACGTTCTCTGCATCTGGAGGCAGTGCAAGACCCCCAGCCTGCAGACGGTGAGCGAACTCCGTCTCCGCGAATGATCCGCCATCGGACATCCGGCCGTTCTTCCCCACGTCCACATACAGGAACTCGTACCGTGCTGACACCACCGCCATTAACACTATGCAATTAAAACCTTTATAGTTGAAATAGTATGACCCCGAACGGGGTTGTGGCACTATGTGGACGTGCTTCCCATCAATTGCCCCTCCACAGTTGGGGAAATCCCACCGCTGGGCAAATTGGGAGGCCACAGTCAGCCATTCCTGTGGTGTGCTAGGGAACTGTGGAGTCAAACAAAAAGAAGACATTAGTACGGTTTATGGTTACAGTGCAAGCAGATTACACACAAAAACATTGTTGAGTAACATTATTATTTAGGGGAGTTTTTCCGACCAATAAACAAAGGCCCACTTAGCAGATTCCTCACCCCCGCTGAGTGGACATTCTAAAATAATCTAAGGGGGGGGCCTAAGGTGATTGTGGGGGATCCCAAAAAAGGCTCTACCACTCTGCTGAGCTTGATTGAGAACTACTAATTTTTAAACATCTTTAGGGGAGGGAGGGAGGGTTGTCAAACTACGAGGGCAATGACCCCCCAAAAATGAAAAGGAAAATAGAAGGCTAGCTGGGTTTGCGCCCACGATAGCATGCTGGAGAGGTTAGTGAAGGTAAATAGGCATGTAGGGCCCAAAAAGGGATTTACAGGTTAAAAAAAGGCATGGGGAAAATGGGGACATTACCAGGATATTACAAACAGGCATATTTGTGTTAGGAGGGAAAAAAAAAAAAAGAGAATAAAAAAAGATAATGTGAGGTTAAAGGAGCATAATTAACTTCATATAGTCCTTCTGCAGGACCTGAATGATGGCCGAACACGTCTCAGGGATAATGATCCCGAGAGCCTGGGGGGAGATGCCTGTTGAGAACTTGAGGTCCTGCAAGCTTCTCCCAGTCGCCAGGTATCTCAATGTGGCAATAAGCCTCTGCTCGGCAGTGATGGCCTGGCGCATCACAGTGTCCTGCCTCGTGATATAGGGGGACAGCAAATCCAACAGACGGTGAAATACGGGGTCCGTCATCCTGAGATAATTCCTGAAATCATCAGGGTTATTCTCATGGATTTCCCGCAGCAGAGGCATATGAGAGAATTGGTCCCGCTGGAGCAACCAATTCTTAGTCCATGAACTCCTCCTCACCCTGTTCACAGACTGAACTCGGGTTACAGTGTTAACTGCAACACCAAGCCCAAAGCCAGCACGAGCTCGAGAACGAGAACGCACTTCAAACATGGTTTTAAACCGGTCGGCTGGTCAGAACGCACTCAAACAGAACGCACCGTGGAACAGCAAGGCCTGAAAAGAACGATCTGAAAAACAGTAAACGAACGGCCAAGTCGGCACTGCGAGGCAGTAATGACCTGACTGCACGCACTGAATCACAAATACAAACCCATAAGCACAAACTGAACAACAGGAAACGATCTGAAAAGCACGGAGACTGAAAAGCGCGAATCGGCTCTCACCAAACTTTTACTAACACGCTGTAACACGAAATCAGCAAAAGCAGCCCAAGGGGTGGCGCCATTAGATTTGTTCGGCCCTTTTATAGCGCGTCGTACGTTTTGAACGTGCCGTCGTTTTCTTGCCGTCGGTTTTTAGACTGATGGTGTGTGGCCAAGACTGATGAAAAACAGTTTAATCGGATTTCCGATGGACAAATCCATCGGACTAAAATCCATAGGTTATCCGATCGTGTGTACAGGGCTTAAGAGGTAGTCAGGAAATTAAATGTGTAATTTATGCTCCTAGAACACCTGATGGTGCTCCCTGCATCTTGGGCCTCTGTATGTGGCCACGCTGTGTAAAAGTCTCACACATGTGGTATCGTCATACTCAGGAGTAATAGCAGAATGTGTTTTGGGGTGTAATTTGTGGTATGCATATGCTGTGTGTGAGAAAATAACTTGCTAATATGACAATTTTGTGAAAAAAATAAAAACAAAATCTTGATTTTGCAAAGAATTGTGGAAAAAATTATAACTGCAAAAAACTCACAATGCCTCTTACTAAATACCATGGAATTTCTACTTTCCAAAAAGGGGTCATTTGGGAGGTATTTGTACTTTCCTGGCATGTTAGGGTCTCAAGAAATGAGATAGGCCTTCAGTACATCAGGTGTGATACATTTTAAGAGATTCGCACCAACCATAGCTTGTGGACTCTATAACTTTCAAAAAGACCAAATAATATACACCGATTTGTGTTATTTTTACCAAAGATATGTAGCGGTATAAATTTTGGCCAAAATTTATGAAGATAAATTACTAATTTGCAAAATTTTATAACAGAAACGAAGAAAAACAATTTTTTTTACAGAATTTTCAGTCTTTTTTCTTTTATAGCGCAAAAAAAAACAGCAGCGATTAACCACTTGCTTACTGGGCACATAACCCCCTTCCTGCCCAGGCGAAATTTCAGCTTTCGGCACTGCGTCGCTTTGAATGACAATTGCGCGGTCTTGCGACGTGGCTCCCAAACAAAATTGACGTCCTTTTTTTCCCACAAATAGAGCTTTCTTTTGGTGGTATTTGATCACCTCTGCGGTTTTTATTTTTTGCGCTATAAACAAAAAAAGTGTGACGATTTTGAAAAAAAAACACAATATTTATTACTTTTTGCTATAATAAATATCCCAATTTTTTTTTTTAAAAGTTTTTTTTTCTCAGTTTAGTCCGATACGTATTCTTCTACATATTTTTGGTCAAAAAAAATTGCAATAAGCGTTTATTGATTGGTTTGCGCAAAAGTTATAGCGTCTACAAAATAGGGGATAGTTTTATAGCATTTTTATTAATATTTTTTTTTTACTAGTAATGGCGGCGATCAGCAATTTTTATCGTGACTGTGACATTATGGCGGACACATCGGACACTTTTGACACCATTTTGGGACCATTCACATTTATACAGCGAACAGTGCTATAAAAATGCACTGATTACTGTATAAATGTGACTGGCAGGGAAGGGGTTAACACTAGGGGCGGGGAAGGGGTTAACTATGTTCCCTATTTGTGATTCTTACTGTGGGGGGAGGGGACTGACTGGGGGAGGAGACCGATCTGTGTCCCTATGTACAAGGGACACACCATCGGTCTCCTCTCTCCCTGACAGGACATGGATCTCTGTGTTTACACACAGAGATCCACGTCCTGCTTCTGTAACTGCCGATCGAATGTACCTGGCGGACATCGCGGCCGCCAGGCACGCTCCTCGGCATCACGTGATGCGCGCCGCACAGCTGTTCCCCGCCGCGCGCCCTCGGCGGCGCGCGGCGGGATGTAAACAGAGAAGGACGTCCTGGGGACGTCCTCTCGGCACTTGAGAGCCGCGCTGCAGCCGTCTTTCGGCTATAGCGCGGGTCTCAAGTGGTTAAATACCACCAAAAGAAAGCTATATTTGTGTGAAAAAAAGACAAAAATTTCATATGGGTACAGTGTTGTATGACTGAGTAATTGTCATTCAAATTGTGAGAGCACCGAAAGTTGAAAATTGGTCTGGTTAGGAAGGGGGTTTAAGTGCCCAGTGGTCAAGTGGTTAAATACACTCAAGCAGTACACCTTGGAAGAATGCTTGATTGGTGCAGACACAGAGAATTTAAACTTTGGACGGCCATTGAACAACAGTTTTAGTCCCATTCCTTTGCATGGTGTTATGCAGCCCTACCCAGGCATAGAATCAGGCGCGTTTGTAGTCTTTTGGAGAAGGGCTGTTTTCAGGCTTCACATATTCTGACTTCTGATACTTGGCCCACGGTTGCTTCATTGACGCAGCCAGGGGGGCGGTACAAAATAAATTTCTTGCAGGCCTTGCAATTACGCCATTATTTTAGATCTTTATGACCACCGGCGAACTATCGATGTCAGTGAACAGCATTTGAATTGTACTGTGAGGAAAAGGAGCCACTTTCCCGTACTATTTCTAAGATGTATGCCTTGCTAATAGCTCTCTCGGGCGACTTTCTGATGCCAGGCCTTAGTAAATGGTAAAGAGATCTCAAAAAGACCTTTACACCTGTTCAGTGTCAGAATATTATCCATCTTTCGTTGAAATCATCTATTTGTACACAAATTCAGGAATCTAATTATAAATTACTAACGCACTGATACTATGACCCATTAACCCTTTGCAAGTTTTTTCCAGAGGCCTCAGACCATTGCTGGCGATGCCAAGAGGGATAGAGGACTTTACTTCATATCTTTTGGTCCTGTCCAAAGATTAGACAGTATTGGTCGGAGGTACAGAAGATTTCTCAAAAATGTATAGATTTCCCAATACCAGAGGATCCCGCATTTTTCTTGCTTTACCGCTCACAAATTCCACTTCAGACATGTAAAAAAATCAGTGCTTTGTCATTTGGTTAATGCCGCCAAAGCCTGTATTTGTGTTGGAAGGACCATAAACCTCCTTCCATTGCTATGTGGCTTAACAAGGTCAGAAGTATCGGTGCCATGTAGGACTTACCCCTCAAGATAGAAAAGAACAGTATACTAAAATGTGGTCATCTTTGGATTTTTTTGTATATTCAGATGAGGGGAAGAAGTTACCAGGGAGTTGTTCTGGGGATTGAGATCCCCCCGCCATTGTTTTTACTAATGCATGTAAGCAATCCATCCCCTCTGGGACTCGTTTCTATCCCTTTCTTACTACCCCCCTTTTTTTTTCTTCTTCTTCTTTTTTTTGTTATTTTGGTTTGTTTGTTTTTTCCCCATTCAAGTAAATCCTGGTACATTATCTGTAGTTACTTTTTAAGGCATGAAAATAAGAATGAGCTTTATTGATGCTGGAATATTATGTATTTTTGTATTTAGTTATAGAAGGTTAAACTACTTTGAAATGGATCAGTATTATAAGAGATGTGGTTCTTATTTTGTGGAACATTGATGTTTTAATGGACGCTCAGTTCTTTTATTTAAATAAAGAATTTGGAAGTACAAGCAGTCTGAGGAGTAAGAGGTGAAGTAAGCTCACCTTTGTATTTGCAGGCAGGTCAATGGGTGCAAGCTCTGAAAGTGCAGCTTTGACCACAGATGTAGACCTATGTACACAACTTTCTGTTCTGTTACGCCCTGTCAGTTTCATTGACTATGACTATAGCAGTGTTTTTCAACCCTGGTTCTCTTGAGACTGCCAATAAGGCATACTTTATAGACTTCTAGGTAGAACTACTGTTTTTTAAATTAGCCAAGGCTTAAAAAATATGCAATAAAAGCTTAAATATGGTTAGCTGAAACCATTATCGCTGACCTTATTTATCAAGCTGTCTGAAATGAGAACTGCCTTTGTTTTACCATAGAAGCATAAGGGGGGGGTATAGTGAATTGTTTTAATTTTTATAACTGTAGAAGTATTGAGGTCTTCAATACGTTTTAGTAGAAGGCCCTCCATCTCTGTAGTGTGTGGAACATACAGTGTGGAGGGAGTAAGTCAGAGTCAAGATAAATCCATTCACAGCAAATTTCATTCAATGTACTGTACATCTTCTTAAAAAAAGAAAAGTCACTGCATTGTCACTCCTGTCAGCGGGGCTTTTTTTAACCGTAATTAGGCCCCTTTCACAGATGTGGACCGTTTGTTTCACAAGATCAGTCGCCTTCCTTCAAAGACAAAACAGATGAAGTTTACAGCAGTTTTTCATCCATTTTATGATCTGTTCTTTACCTTCACCAGATAGAGTCATTATCTGCTTGAGTCCCAGAACCATTTTTTCATTCAAAAACGTTTGTCCGCTTACATTAGTAAAATAGGGCTTTGATCCAATTTAAAAAACAGATGTTGACGGAAGTGGAAGTAAACAGCTGTAAATAAATGATCATTCATTTACATCTGTTTTTCCATAGGTACTGATATCCATTTTTCAACGGATGGATGAAAAATTAACAAACGGTCCACGTGTGTGAAAGGGGCTTAAGGCCCCTTTCATAGTGATGGACCGTTCAGGTCCGCCTGTCAGTTTTTCAAGCAGACCCAATTGGACCATCCATCTCTCTCTATGGAGCGGCGGATGTCAGCAGACATGTCTCCGTTGACACCTGCCAACATCCGATCCGATTGTATCCTCTAAAAAAAAGGCAGATCGGATGACAGTTGGAGGGAAACAGACAGGTGGTACGTTTCCATTCCTGACCACCCCATAGAGAACAGCCGGTTGATCCAGAGTGGATACGGATCTGTCATCCGCCTACTCAGCGGGGATCAGCAGACAGATCCCCCACAGGGCAGGCAAATCCACTGCCAGAGTCTGCCCTGTGTGAAAGGGGCCCCTATGCTGTGGTACTTGGTACCACTATCTCTGCCACTGGCCCTGGCCCTGGACTCACCACTGTCAATTGTTGTACACACAGAAGTTAACTTTCCCTGTATTTGCAGCAAGTGACAACATGCCTCCCTGACGTCACACAGAACGATCCCAGTCCCCACCCTGTACCATGACAACAGAGACCAGCCACATGGCAGCCACTCCTCTTGCACTAAGGACTGGGTGAGTAGCTAAAGGGGTGGAATACATCTTTAGTAGGGGGGGGGTAAAGGTAAGAGCTCTGTACTGGCGGGAAGGGATGGATAATGAGCTTTTGTATTGGGGGGGGGTATGTGGTAAGAGCTCTATACTGGGCAAGGAGGGGAGCTCTGTACCTCTATATGGGGAGAAGGATAGGGGAAGAGTTTTACAGTGGGGATGGGGGTGTTGAGGGAAGAGCTCTGTACTGGAAGGTTGTGGCTCCCTGTGCCATACCCACTCAACAGCCCTGCAATATACACACTGTTAAGCCCTGCATCCTCTGTGATATGCACTACTGAAACCTCTGTATTAAACTATATGCATTTTGAAAAAGGTACAAAAGTAGGGTGGGAGTTTAAATGTGCCTCAGTGGGGTTGAGAGGAATGAATAAACTTTACCATAGCTTTAAAACAACATAGAAAAAGTTGTATTTACCATCCTTGGATGGAAGGCTTTAAAACAATAAATCACAGTTTGATACAAATTACAGTTTTACTGTTTCTTTGGTCCAGGGTGTGTAGATCCTGGTCTGTTGTATCATAAATATGGCCTACGCCACGTCAGTTATAATACAACTGACCAAGATCTACACACCCTAGAGCCTAGACCAAAGAAATAGTAAAACTGTAATTTGTATCAAACTGTGATTTATTGTTTTAAAGCATTCCATCCAAGGATGGTAATAAATATTTTTCTATGTTGTTTTAAAGCTATGGTAAAGTTTATTCATTCCTCTCAACCCCACTGAGGCACATTTAAAGTCTCACCCTACTTTTGTACCTTTTTGAATTTTCATATTCCGCAGGTGCCTCCATGGTGTTATAATCGCCTCATGCTTACCCCTACCCCTACATACAATATATTTGCATTTTGAGACCTTCCTCAGACTGATTCCATGGATTCAGGGACATTTTATTCATACTGGCACTGATGCAGCACCATCTTTTCTCTTAACCTCCAGTGCCACCACCAATACAGGAACTTTTTTTTCCTTCCAGTGACACAGCCAACACAGGGAATTTTTATTTTTTTTCCAGGGGACAACATTTCTTCTATAAGTAACACCACAAACACAGGTAAATTTATTTTTTTCTTCCAGTGACACCACTGATGCAGGGAAATTTTCCCTTTCAATGAACACCACTAATGCAGGAACATTTTTCCCTTCCAATGGAACCACCAAAACAAGGATATTTATTCCTTCCAGTGACACCACCAACCCAGGGGTATTTTTCCTTCCAGTGACACCACCTACGTGGGTCTTTTTCTTTTTCCTTTAATACCATAGACACAGGGAAAACATATTTTTCCTATTAGTAACACCACAGACATAGAGACATTTTTTTCTTTCCGTGACACCACAGACAGGGGACATTATTTTCTTCCATTGACACCACTGATACAGAGAGATTTTTTGCTTTCAATTACACCACCAATGCAAGGACATTTTTTCCTTCCAGTGACACCACCAACACAGGAATATTTTCCAGTAACACCATCAACCCTGGGCATTTTTCTTCCAGTGACACCTCATACACCCTGGGACATTTTTTCCTTTCAGCGTCAACTGTTATGTTCTAGGAGACATTAGCCAGGTCAGAAACCAGACAGTAAATATGTTCAGTTTGTTCTGAGTTGTGTTATGCACATTAGATGAGACTGTACAGTATATTTACCTTATTCACAATGTTCTGCAGTCATCAATTAGAGCGTGTGCACCCTGCAAGTAGTGTTAGTCTTCAGATCAATCCATGTCCTTGTGGAACTATCTAGATCCTGGGCTTAGGGTGTACATGGGGCCTCAACTTATTTTCAAGTCAGTATTAGACCCTGCTCCCTCCTGTTACTAATGCTTTCACTTTACTGTACCTAACCTTTAAGTCACAGTGGCCATGGATTGATGTCAGGAGAAGGCAGGGATTAATTTTAACTAAAGCTGCCCATACACATATTAATTTTTCCAAATCCATAGATTCCCTCATCCATGCTAAACAGCATAGATTGACAAACCTCCAAGCACTCGTGGCTGTCAGAATATCCAAACAGTGACTGCAGCTGATGCAGTGGCAGTGAAGACTGCAGTGGCTACAGTCGCTGTTCTACATACTTTTTTCTATCTGTTTGTAGGTGGGGTGCAGTGTGGTGCAGAGTCAATAATTCACACAGGAAGGAGCAATAAACTTGCATGCAAGAAATGCAACAGCAGTTCACAACAAGCCCTGCAGGAAGGCCACCCAACTGGGCACACTCACATTTTTTTTTAGTAGCATGACAGGAATAGAATGCCGAATGCGGCCTGACTGTCTAGTCCCAAACGGGATAATGTCCAGCAAAGATGAGGCCCTATGCTTACCCTTCTCATCAGGAACCTTTCCCTAACACTGGTACTGTCCCTCACAGACAGGGTACCTTTTCCTACTCTGTCCACTCGCCAAGGTGTACCAAAACCTGGGAACCAGTGCCCTAAATAGGCTCTGCCTGACCCAATAAAGCTGCTTGGGTCACATTGGACGGCAGCATCCAATAGGATATTTTCCCCAGTGACCCAGGAAAGCATAGAGGAAACTTGTTCCTCCTGATTTCCTCTCCAGTAACAGTGCCGCATCAGAAGAGCGCCACCTGCCGTGGAGAAAATACACCTGTGTACATGGATCGGCTCATAGTAAAAATACGTTATTACTTTGATGTTAAATACCGCTCTTATGGCAGCAGCTAGCTACCATAACCCCGGTATTTTTTTTTACTATGGCTGATTCTCTTTTCGATAAAAGTGGTCCCATGGGCAGATTCGCCACGGGATCACTTTTAGAAGCTGTGGGAAGGGTTCCACCCCCCTCCTGTCGCTTCTCAGTTTTTCCCAGGCTTACATGACCCATCGGTGAAGCCCAGGAATGATATGATGCAGCTGTTAGCTGGGCTATGGAGAAAAGTGAGGCCAAGATGACCACCTCTCATCTCTATGCCCTTGGAGGACCGGAGCAACGTCTGGTGTCACTTCAGGTTCCCAGGCCATAATTATTTTTTTTAAAGCAGAAGTAAAAAAAAAAATTATATGGCTTTTAAAGGTAAATTAGAGATTTGAGGTCTTTTTGACCCCAGATCTTTAAACAAAGAGGACCCGTCATCGTTCTTTCTATTACAATTATAATAATTCCTTGTAATAGGAATAAAAGTGATCAAAATAGAATGATGGGACAGTGTAAAAATAAAAAGTAAAATAAATAAGACATTTTTTTTCTAAGTAATTTTCTAGGAATAAATACTGATTTAAACTTCCAGAAAAGGCCTGGTCTTGGGCCATGTATGGCCAGCTATACACACGAGTAAAGGCCCTGTGCACAGTCTGGACCTCCACAGGCATATAAAATTAGATCTGAAGACTATGACAGGAGTCACTTTGGGCGGGGGCTCATGGAGCCCAGCCTACCTTAGAGAGGTCGGGAAACACCTTTTTCAGCTCCTCAGGCCTCTCTTATGTGTAAGTTACCCTGTGTCTTTTAGGCACACAGGGTGACCGAGGTGGACAACTACTTATTGGATGCTGAGAGCATGGTTCGGATTAATTCTCTGAATAAGGACAATAAAGCTTCTCTTCTGGAGTCAATGGAAAGAGGTTATATTAATCTTGTACAGGTTAATGGTCAGAGGGAATATGGTGGCTCTTCTGCAGACTGGGTTGGAGAGGCGCCTTCACATGGGACAGAAATATTTATCAATAATATCGCTTAGGAAAATCTATGAAGATAAAGTTTGTCTCATAGACTGCTGTAGACTTTTTACCAGATAGTCTGAGGTGGGGTGGGGTTTGTTATGTGTTTATTGTTAAGTGTCTTTCTCCCACTGCTAATTGGGTACCCTATTGTTTCTGTCTGTCTGAGCATCTCATGTAGATGAGATTAATCTTGTGACCACTTTAACTTGTTATGGAACTATTGTGAGATGTTATGTTTAACCTCCCTGGCGGTATGATTCTTTCTGATTTTAGGTGCTGAAAACGGTACAATTATTTTGCATGGAAATTTGGCATTTTATATTGTAGGCCTGCAATTCTTAGTAATAACTCACTTAAATCTGTCCAAACCAGAGTCTAGTAGACATCCCGGGTATGATAAAGTTTGAAACACAAAATCATAAATTATAATATAATAAATAACTATAAATAATTATCACAAATAATAATATAATAATAAAAATTATTCAATAATGTAATCAAATCAAAAACACTGAAATTTTCTCAGTTGCAGAATTGTCGCTGTCATTAGATTTAGTGTTTGATGATGAATTTCCCCACAGCTGTATACAACTGGTAAGGAGAAATCCTGCTATTTGGTGGTGGAAAGTCACAGATGTATGCGGACACAACAACTTATATGATTTTTCACGGAGCACTGGTGCCACTTATAAGGATTTATTTAAGGATCTTTGTGATGGACTAATTTACACTATATGGACTACACTTATTTGATATAGATCACAGCACACTATTTAATCTCTTTTGTATACATTTGATTCTATTGTTTATGTTAGTAGATCTTATGTTTTTTTGGTCATTTTATTTCATCACTGTCATAGTGTTTGGTCACGGGTTAGCGCGATTTTCCCCCCAATTTTTTTTCTAAAGTAAGTAACTCTCCCTGTATCCTGCGATGCAGCCCGAGTCTGGCTCAGGGTTACCGCTTTTGGTATGAAAAACTCACCCCGAGCCCGACTCGGGATTACCGCTAAGGTGGTTAATGCTATAATAATGTGTATTGTACAGTACTTTGTATTCAGGGTATAGGTGCCGAATAGTCTGGTCACCTAGGCTGCTTTAAGTGACTAGTTCATGTTAATTATATCACTGTCAGCTATTAGTTGCTACAGGGGGAATTTCTCCAACGGTCCTTCCTGCTCATAAGGCTGTCTACGTGCGCAGTTATTGATTGAATTATGTATTGAAAAGTTTGAATGTACCTATGTCTCATGTTACTGGATGTACAGTTTACCCCGCCCTGTGTCATTATGCAAAGAAGAGGGGATTGTACCAGATTGTATATCTCTTTGTGTATGTGTTTTCTAATAAACGTGTCCCGACAAGTGACTGGGTGAGCTACGGGATCTGATATCCTTATGTTATCGGGCAAGGGAAGCTTATATGGTGGACATACTCCTCTTGAGTCCCGGGGTCCGTCACAAAGACTTACACAGATACTTGCAGGCACCACAAGGTTTAGGACTAAGGTTTACTTTCATGTGCAGTAAGAGAGAAAGACACAGAGAACATGAATAGTTGCTACTGGTGAGAACAGTTTCTCCTTCAGATTGATAAATAAGGACCATTGTGGAAACATTTAACAGTTTGCACAGGAAGTATTTACCACAGAAAATGAATAGACAATTAGGGAATACACTAGATGCACTGAGCCAAGATAATTATCATTTTTCTTCGACTTATGAAAGAATAATGATACAAAAAACTGAAGAAACGGAAAGAATTTATTAAAGGGTTGACAGCAGAAATTTAAGTATTTGTTAATTCTGCTGGTGTAATTTCCTTGCCTGAATTATCACACTTTCCTCTGAGAAGTGAATAAGGTTAATTAGCTACAATATCTTTTAGGCTGGAAGTCTGAGGTGCTGGATTAAGTTCATAATACAACAGGGAACATGTACCAGGACACAATAAAAAGATCCTAATGCCTGAATATCTATCTATCTTTGGGTCTCATTTAAAAGGGGGCAAAAGACTCAGTACAGACTAGCTCCTAGCATAGTACTCTCTTAAAGAAGCTTTATGGTCCCATCATACACTTTCGTTTCTGAAAGCGGTTGTATACCCGGCTTTCACATTTTTACCTACAGGTAAGCCTATAAAAAGGCTTACCTGTAGGTAAAATGAATATCTGTATGGTTTAGGAGATATTCACCTTGCATGCAGCTGCTGACGTCAATGGCGCATGCTGCCAGAAAATCAGAGCTCCTTGCCGGAAAGAGGACTCCCGCGCGAACCCAGAAAAAACGCAGGGGGCCCACTCCCTCAGCGGTGACCGGGAGGCGATGCTGGCGCTTCATTCTAAGGCAAGTATTTCATAATGAGCTAGTATGCAGTGGATACTAGCTCAATATGCCAGTTTTTTTTTATTTGTTTTTGCGGGCATACAACCGCTTTAACATCAGCATTGTAATAGCATCACAAACAGTAGTTATTTTTGACAATCCAAAATAGGCTTACTTGAAAAATTACTTTTATGTTATGCTGTCTGTCTGCTGGCCAACTCTTTTCACAACTTCCTTGACTCCCCGCATTGTTTTCATTTTGCTATTTACTTTCAGTTTCTAAGAACTACATATACCATAGTACCTTGCTGCCTGCAAGCAGTGATTCCTGTACTGACTTTGCCTCCTGAAACTCCTCTACTTGGCACCTCTGTAGTCCAGAAGGCAGGCTCTGTGAAATGTGTGACACAGCAATGACCATTCACAGGACATAGTGAATACATGCTATATAATGAGGAAAGGAAGGTGCGCCAATCTAAGTGCAGTAAAACAGGCTTTAATTAGCAAATTTGTATAAAAACAGCCAAATGGCTACTCACAGGATACAGGAATAATACAGGCATGTAAGGAGTTAAAGGTGGTCCGGAGTCATCTAAGGCGGTCCTCAGGGGAGATGTTGGTTCCAGATGGAGAGAGGTGTAGCTGAAGATGGCTGAAGGCAGGAAGGCAGGTTGCGGTGTCAGCAAGGGAAGTCAAGAGCAACCAGGTATCCAAGCTGCAGATGTAGTGATGCGCCCTGTGTCATCAGGGTAGACATGGGATAACCAGGAAGCTGCAGTTCAGCGAGGACTTCAGCGTGCGCTTCAGCGTGGAGCGCAGCGTGCCGTCGGACCGGAAGTGACGTGTGGATAGAACGGACCAATAGGATCATCCTATTGGTCCGTTCTATCCACACGTCACTTCCGGTCCGACGGCACGCTGCGCTCCACGCTGAAGCGCACGCTGAAGTCCTCGCTGAACTGCAGCTTCCTGGTTATCCCATGTCTACCCTGATGACACAGGGCGCATCACTACATCTGCAGCTTGGATACCTGGTTGCTCTTGACTTCCCTTGCTGACACCGCAACCTGCCTTCCTGCCTTCAGCCATCTTCAGCTACACCTCTCTCCATCTGGAACCAACATCTCCCCTGAGGACCGCCTTAGATGACTCCGGACCACCTTTAACTCCTTACATGCCTGTATTATTCCTGTATCCTGTGAGTAGCCATTTGGCTGTTTTTATACAAATTTGCTAATTAAAGCCTGTTTTACTGCACTTAGATTGGCGCACCTTCCTTTCCTCATTATATTTTACAGAGTTTGCTTCTGCTCATGGTAGCTGCCGCTAGTGCTTGCAACATCAACATCAACATTCATTGATCCCTTTGATTTTTACTCTGCCTAGAACTCATTCTGCGCCATTTTTTCTCCCCTTTTTTTTATACATGCTATAGCATTCAAGAAAGTAAATGTGTGGGGATCTGCACAAAGTAAGTTTACAAACTTTAAGATCTTTCAGATTAAAGTGGAACTTCACTCTCTCAGTCAACATTGACTATTTTTAATCCTTATGTTGCTAGTATTAGTTAAAGTGGTTGTAAACCCCTATACATTTTTTTTTTTAAACCACCTGTAAGAGAAAGGCATAATGAGCTAATATGACTAGCATAATAGCTCATTATGCATCACTTACCTTAGATCGGGGCCCCCGAAGCCGTCCTCATCTCCCTCTTCAGCCGCAGCCATCGCTGCGGCGATAGCCGGAAGGTTACTTCCGGGTATCGCCGCTCCAGCCAATCACAGCGCCGCTCCGGTGCTGTGATTGGCCGGAGCGGCGAAGACGTGACTCCACGCATGCGCGCGGGAACCGTCGAATCTGGCTATGTCGTCGAATGATGGGACTTAGCCAGATTTGTGAATGGGATTAACCCCATGAATGCGTCGTTGTCTACGGCGCGCATGCGCCGTAGACACGGAGCAATGTCATTTTTATCAAATATCTCCTAAACCGTGTAGGTTTAGGAGATATTTCTTGCACCTACAGGTAAGCCTTAATCCAGGCTTACCTGTAAGTGCAAGTTGCAAAAGGGGGTTTACAACCAATTTAATATATAGGAAAGTATATCATATTAACTTTTTTAAACTTGTGTTTACATTTATTCAGTAACTTCCTGGTTTCCATGCCTAGGCAAATGTTGTCATACATCCCAGGAGTCTTCAGGTGGGGAGGAGGTGTTTTCTCTGCTAAGCACGCCCTCTGCCTGTATGCCTGCACTAAGGGCAGATGGTTTCCAGGAAATAAATGCTACATGAATCATCCGCCCTTACTCAAGATGGCCACAGACAAAAATGCTAGGGGGTGTTTTTCAAAGTGATTTCTCAGCAAAATAAAGCATGGAGACCTGGATGGATGGGGGGTTTGCTTTTGAATATTAACAATGAATTAAATAGCGTTTTTGATTTGTGGGGCTCAGATATAGTATAGTTCCGCTTTAATAGGGGCAGGCTAGGAATAATGGAAATACAATGTGAAAATCAATATATAGCATCCTGTTCTAAACAAGGACTACTACCTAACTTCAGCCTTGCTGTGTGGTAGTTAGCTCAAGCTGAATTTGTAGTGTATTTCATTGCTTGATCTTCCTCTAAATTTATTGGAGCTGTGATTTCTCTCTGCTGCCAGTAGGTGTCACTGGTGTCTCTGACAATAGTATGGTATTCCATAGTAATGTTGAGTTATGAGTACTTTAACCACTTACATATAACTTATACGGCGGCAAGGTGGGACTGCTGTGCCAGATCACATACCTAGTACGTGATCCGACACTTCTGGGTTTTGGGCGCGCATGTGCGCGGCCGGTAAACTGCTCCTGCTGTGATTATACACAGCGGGGGCTGATCTGCAAGTACAACGGAATTGATGTCCACCAGCACCCGCCGCTCATTCAGCGCAGAGGCAGAAAGGCGATCTGCCTATGTAAACAACGCAGATCGCCATTCTGTCAGTAAGAAAGGCATGTATCCTGTGTTCCTGCAAAGCAGGGACACATATCTATGCCTTCCCCTAGTAATAGCACTTCCCACACTACACAAAATAACTAGCTAGGCACACAGTTAACCCTTTGATCGTCCCTGATGTTTAACCCCTTCCTAGCCAGTATCATTAGTACAGCCACAGTGCATATTTTTAGCACTCATCACTGTATTAGTGTCACTGGTGCCCAAAACGTGTCAGTTAGTTTCCTACTGTCTGCCGCAATATCGCAGCCCCGCTATTATTTGTTGATTTTATGTTAGTTTATCATTATGGAGAGGGTTTGTGGAGTTTGATTAAAAGCTTGTAAAAAAAAAAAATGCAAAACAAAAAAAAACTGTTCACACCATACAATCACTTCATCAGACATATAACAAGTGTGGGCAACAGCAAACCTAATAACTGAGATACTGGCGTTGCCAGAACTGACGTAAATGCCTTATTTTAACTCTTCAGTGACAAGTCACGACTAACATATACAAATAATTATGATTTTTGGGTTTGACAGATGTTTAAGCACTATTGTGCCTGTGTTTGTTCTAATGATGATGCTGTAACTTTTATTTACATTTGACATTGTTTGCAAGAGATATAGAAAAAAAAACTGAACAGGCCCACAGCTATGAAAAGGTTAATTTGCATAAAAATGATTATATGCATTCACTGACCTCAGTGTACATTCACAAGACTTGCAAATTAAATTTACTTTTACTTTATTATTTAAAAACAAACAACCTTCCAGGGTTCAGATGAGCAAAACAAGGCCAGCAGAGCAGACAGTACATGTGCATACAGCTAATTACAGCTGATCAATTCCCATCTTCTTAAACTAGAAAAAAAATCTTCTCTTCTCCCAAGGCCCTTGCATTAGCCTTAGCTTGTATTGACTGTATCTAGACTGGATCAATCTCTGTACCTAAAAACACCTTCACCTTTGTCAGCCTTTCACTTTCACTTATCATCAAGAAGAACTGAAATCACTTGTAACCTCTAAAGGTACAAAGTAAAAATAAAATGTTAACAAAAAAAGTTATTCCTACCAACCAGCCTCTAGTGTTGTTGTATTGGGAGATTTCCTTATGATGAAATGGGCATAATTTAGTTAATGTATGTGTAGCATTACCCCCGTAGGAGCTGCTGGTTTTATTTGGGCCTGCCCGGTGATTCTCATCCCCTTAACTGGCTCGAACCCTCCCTTGGCACAACTAGTAGTGAAAAGAATTGTAAAACCCACAGGCTATAGGGGAACACAATTCTTCATATATATATATTCCACATTAAGTACACATGTATATATTACCTTTCTCCGTTGGGGTCCTCAGGCTAATAAAAGTACTTCACACAGGTATATACTTAAACAAAGTTTACTTTACCTAAAATAATAAACAGGTTTATAGTATATGTAGCGCACCTTAACCCCCTTTACCTGTCTTTGGCTCCTCGCAGGCAAAGAGGGCACACCACGCCACAAGCCCGTACCCTCCCGTATGAGGAGGTTGAGCGGTGTTAACAATGGGTCTCCACAGTCAGAAAGTCAGAGAATGTTTCTCACCTCCATGAATGACAGAGATAAGTCTTTGTTCCCCCAACATCTCAGTAACTTGAATGTCCACACCAGCTGCAACTCCAACGCAGAGTTTATTTTCTCTTTTGGTAAAATAACAGTCTCTGATAGGAAAAAGGTTGGAGTAAAGACAGGACAGCATAAGATGTGGGAGAGGTCCAGGCACAAACACAATCACTTCACTGCTCGGCTTCTCAAGCATACTCAGCCCAAATGGATAGTCTCCCTAAGAAGGGACTAGCAGCCAAATGGTACTCCAACTTAAGCCCCATACACACGGTTGGACTTCCATCGGTCTTTTCCCTGGATTTTTGTCTGAACGGAGTTGGCCGGGCACACCCATAGCATACACACCACAGGACTTTTCTGCAAACTTTCCCAAAACTTTTTGCAACATCACGTGGTTTTTCTGCTCTTTTCTGCTCTTTACCGCCACCCTTTAGTCAACTTCTGCTATTGTTGTTTGATTTTAACATTAGTTGTTTTGTCCATCGGACAAAAGTCCTATGGTTTTCTATACACACGGTCAGACTTTGCTCCATCTGACTTTTGTTGGCCAAAAGTTTGTCCGTTTGCAGACCCAACTTTTGTCCGATGAAAACAAGAAAAAAGTAAAAAAGTTTGTCCGATGGAGCGTACACACGGTCGGATTGTTGGTCCAACTTGCTCAAAATGAAGTTTGTTGGCCAAAAGTCCGACCGTGTGTACGGGGCTTTAGACTCACAGTCTCTGCCACAGACTGGGTTGAATTTGGTCTCTGCCACAGACCTGGTGAACTTGGTCTCTGCCACAGACCTGGGGAACTTGGTCTCTGCCACAGACCTGGTGAACTTGGTGCTTCAAAACTTGGCCTCTATGTAAGGAGAAGACATCCCTCCAGAGAGTTACCGGGACCCTTCCTTCACCGTGACTTCTCACCGGTCCCTCGGAACAGTTCCTCCCCCGGCCTCCTCGTCTAAGATACGGGTCCTCTCTCAAGGTGGCACCCTGGGATTCCTTGATGGGCCCCAGCCGAAGGTGCTGGGCCCAAGGCCTTTGCCGCAGCCCCAGGACTAAAGGTGCCTGGGACTGATTCACCGACCTCCGCCCCTGGGCCAAAGGTGCCCAGGGCAGACAGGAACACACTCCTGGGGTAGGACCCCTGACATCGACAGAACGGACAGAACCCCGAACAGGCAGCGTCTGCCCCTTTTATATCCTCTCCCAGCATGCACAGCAGGCCTGCCACACCCACGGTACAGCTGCTGAGAGGGGACACACAAGGCACAACACTGTATCAGCGGTTCAACCCTGGCCTACTATGGCAGCACCACCTGCAGGCCCCAGGGAACTACACACCAATACTCTCCCTGTGGATAAAAATGGTTGACAGAATCCTGACAATTGGGATGTATGAGCACAACTACCACTCAAACTCTTCCCCTAAATTTAGGACCCTGCTACATATATATATATTTTATAGCTTTAAGTGACTCTGCAGGGCCCTGCAAGAGTCAATAATGTAAGTAATAAGTATAATATGAAGGTTCTATAATATGTCTACTTCCTATGGATAAACAACCTCAAGCTCCCCCTAGTGGGCAATATCACCCTGTGTCCCGTCAATGTTAGTTCCAGTCAGGCCTGACTAAGATTTCTGTAAGAGTTCCTCAATGGTGGGAGTCTTCGCTAGCAAAACGTTGGTGCACTTTATAATTGTAATCCAAAGGAGATTAAAGATGTAAGCTAAACTCCCGCAATGCTTTTGGGAGTTAAACTCTGTCAGTATAATGCAAACTTTAACTACGCAGCTACCACGCACTGCGCTATGTCCTAGTGTAGGTGCGGCTCACTATTCGGATGATGGTGGACCTTAAATAGTCATGGGCCTAACAACCAGCAGGTGCCCGCTCACCCAAACAGGCCTAGTCCACCTGACACGATCCGTTGTCGGTACCCCAATCCGCGACCTCTCCGCAACGTACAGTATCCGGTCCCTCTCACAGCCGCTGTAGATGTCGGTTGGTGGATGACCCCGGTCTCTGGGAAGCGCGAGCTGGTCAAACGGAAAGAGATCCCTCTCTGGCTTGATTATCCTCTGCCAAACTACAGGCCCAGGCTTTGGGCCTAGTCGCTCCGGCAGCAGGCCTCACACAGACTTCCTGCTTGGTTGAGGGCAAAGTCCAGAGAGGCCGAGTGTGGCCCCTCCCTTCCTTTAAGTAACCTCCCCCAGCAGGCTGTGCAGTGGTTGTAATGCATTCTGGGAGAACAGCTGCACTGTGGGTACCATAGTCTATTAGGTATCCATAACAACAGAGTCCCTTTCTCCCTGTACCATAAGTTCCACACACATTACTGAACATAAGTAAACAGTAGTCTATAAAGTTATAACTGAAACACTGGAGGGAGTTTTAGGTATCTACATATAACAATAGTCCATAACAGTAGAACCCCGCTACACATGCATACCTCCCAACCGTCCCCATTTTTGTGGGATTGTCCTTTGATTTGAACCATATCCAGGGGATTACAGACCCACACCATGTCCCAGAGCTGGGTGTTAGAATGCTCATTCCAGGCACCGGTGCTGGTATCTGACCTGTGCAAATACAGGATCGTGGGGAAAACCTATGCTTGCTTCCTGTTTCTGGTCATGTGATATTAACGCCACAATTCGCATAGGTGTGAACTCAGCCTAAATGTCACTAGCGTGAACATTATTTACCTGCTAGACATTAGAGGAAGTATTACAATTTAAAAACATTTAGTCAAATATTTTCTTCTGTGGAGCCTGCCTTTTAGATGCTTAATTTTGACAAATACCTTCCAAATTGAGTACATGTATCACTCCTCCTGAAAAAAATGGGCTAGCCTAATGACCTTATGGGCACTATTGACTAATTTCTGTCATTTACTAATTACTTCATCTACCAAGGTAGTATTTTAGTTGTGTGTACACAGTAAAATCACAATTCTTCTTATTGAGTAATTGGACTAATTAGTAAAAGACAGAATGTGAATCTTTCAAGATTGCCTGTGCCACTCATAAATAGGGATGAGCTTCATGTTCGACTCGAACATTGGCTGTTCAACCGTTCGCCGAATTTCGAATATTATGGGCAGTTTGCGCCAAATTCGAGTGGCGCGTCACGGCCCATAATTCACTGCGGCATCGCAGTGCATTGCTGGCTGATGATTGGCCAAGCATGCACTATGACCCGCATGCTTGGCCAATCACAGCGCCGTCAGTACAGAGAGCTGTAATTGGCCAAAGGAAGGGTGCCTTTGGCCAATCATGGCTCAGGGGGAGTAGGTACACGCCCCACACTATATAAGGCCTTGTGTAGTGTGTTCCGGGTGCTGAGAGAGGTAGAGAGAGAGACAGTGTCAGTGTAATTTTATTTGAGTTAGATAGAGCAGGCAGGCGAGTCAGTTAGCTGCAGTTACAATGTATGCAGTATATATATGCACCCTAGGAGTTGACAGGCAGGCAGCAGCAGTATTTTCAGTCAGTGTACTGTGTCCTGTGCACAGTGTGCAACTAAAGCTAACTGCAGACAATTGCTGGTGTTCTCTTCCTAATATACTGACAGGCAGGCAGCAGCAGTATTTTCAGTCAGTGTACTGTTTCCTGTGTACAGTGTGCAACTAAAACAAACTGCAGACAATTGCTGGTTTTCTCCCTAATAATACCACAGGCAGGCAACTGCAGTATTTTCAGTCAGTGTACTGTATACTGGCCACAGTGTGCAGCTAAAGCTGAGTGCAGACAATTCCTTGTGTACCTACCTATTCCAGTACATCAAATAAAGTATGTCTGGAAGGCCAACAAGGAGAGGCAGACAGCCACAGGCCAATAAAAGAGGGCAAGCAGGCTCTGTGTCTAGAGGCAACAGTGCTGGTCGTGGACACGGTGCATCCTCATCAGCACGTGGCCGTGGGGACCGCTTGTCCTTTTTTTCGGCAGCTGGCTGTGTTGAGCCGCAACATGCCGAAGACTTGGTAGAGTGGATGACCAAGCCGTCCTCATCCTCCTCATCCTCTCTCACCCAGGCTCAGGGTACTTTGTCTGGCAACGCGGCCTCTTACCTCAGCTCAATGACATCAGTCACTCCTTCCCTAGCCTCACCATGTCCCCCTGAGGAGTCCCCCGAACTGTTTGACCACAGTGTTGGGTACATGCTGCAGGAGGATGCGCAGCGTTTTGAAGGCTCCAATAATGGAACCCAGCTAGAGGAAGGCAGTAACGTAAACCCAGAGAGAGGGGTGCCCAAGAAGGACAGCAAACTGGCAGTCATGTTCCCCCAGCTGCAGCATACTGCAAGGTTTGCTCCAGGGATGAGGAGGGAGGGGATGATGAGGTCACTGACTCTACGTGGGTGCCTGATAGGAGAGAGGAGGAGGAGGAGGAGGTACATCTCCAACGAGGCAGGATGCCCTCCAGGGGCCAGCTTAAGAGCAGCACACCGACTGCATCACACCGCAGAGCTCTGCATGTGCAGGGCGCTGCTGTCTCTGCACGTTATTCCAAAAGTTCTTTGATGTCTGCTTTTTTTGAGACATGTGCAGCAGATCGCACATTTGCTATTTGTAATATATGTCTGAAGCGTATCTCGCGTGGCCAAAACAGCAGCTGCTTGGGCACCACATGCTTGACCAGACATATGTCGACCTGCCATGCAGTCCGTTGACAAGCGTACAGAAAAGACCCACACCAAAGAACAAAGCGGACCTCTTCTTGCTCCTCATCAGCTGGGATCTCCAACCCCACTATACCTTCAGTCCTCTCTGAAACCTGCACTGAGAGGAATGAAGGTGTAGAATTAGGTGTGTCACAGCCAAGTACTTGCGGGCAATCTGCTATCGGTACACCAACGTCAGATTGTACCAGGCAAATTTCTCTGCCCCAGCTGCTGCACCGCCAAAAGAAGTTTGCTCCCAGCCATCCACATGCCCAGCGGTTGAATGCTAGCTTGGCTAAATTGCTAGCACTTCTACTGCTGCCTTTTCAGTTGGTAGACTCTGCCCACGTCCATGAGTTTGTGAATTGTGCGGTTCCTCAGTGGCAGGTTTCCAAACGCCACTTTTTTTCACGGAAGGCGATTCCAGCTCTCTACCGGCATGTGGAAGGCAATGTCTTGGCCTCGCTGGACAGGGCTGTCAGCAGTAAGGTGCATATTACCGCTGACTCATGGTCCAGCAGGCATGGACAGGGATGTTACCTATCTTTCACGGCACATTTGGTGACTCTGCTGGCAGCTGGGAAGGATGCAGTACAAGGTGCAGTAGTGTTGGAGGTTGTTCCTCCACCATGCCTCCAAAATGCTACTAGTGGTGATTCTGACACACCTCGCTCCTCCACCCCCTCCTCTTCTTCTTCCTCCATGGCCTCTTCCTCTGCTGATTTGTCCTCGGAACCAGCGGTGCTCCATAGGCGTTCAAGGGGCTACTCAAGTACGCAGGCAAAAAGATGCCATGCGGTGCTTGACCTGGTGTGCTTGGGGGACAGGAGCCACACTGGGGCAGAGATTCTGTCAGCTCTGCAAGGGCAGGCTCAGAGGTGGTTGACGCCACGCCAGCTTAAGCCAGGAATGGTGGTTTGCGACAATGGCACCAACCTCCTCTCCGCCCTCTGACAGGGGCAGCTGACCCATGTGCCCTGTTTGGCTCACGTCCTTAAGTTGGCGGTGCAGCGGTTCTTGGGCAGGTACCCGGGCTTACAGGATGTCCTGAGGCAGGCCTGGAAAGTCTGTGTGCATTTCCGCCGGTCATATAATGCCAGTGCTTGGCTGGCTGACCTGCAAAAGGAATTTAACCTGCCCAAGAACCGCCTAATCTGTGACATGCCCACCAGGTGGAACTCAACGTTGGCCATGCTGCAGCGGCTGCACACGCAGCAGAGGGCCATCAATGAGTATCTGTGCCAATATGGCACCAGGACAGGGTCAGGGGAGCTTGGGATTTTTTTTCCACCCCAGTGGGTCATGATCAGGGATGCATGCACTGTCCTGTCACCATTTTAGGAGGCAATGAGGATGGTGAGTAGTGACAGTGCATGCATCAGTGACAATGTCCCTCTTGTCCACCTGTTGGAGCACACGCTGCATGGAATAATGGACAGGGCACTTGAGGCAGAAGAGAGGGAGGAAGAGGAGGACTTCCTTACCTCTCAAGGCCCCCTTTATCCAGACAGTATTCCTGCTGGCCCGCTGACCACACAGGAAGAGGAGGAGGAGGATTGTGTCAGCATGGAGGTGGAGCCTAGCACTCGGCATCAGCAGCAGTCTTCAAGGGATCATTTACAGTCCCAAGAAATCCATGGACTTCTACGTGGCTGGGAGGAGGTGGCTGCGGCTTAGTGACCCAGAGGACTCCGGACCGAATCCCTCAGCAAACCTACGCTGCATGGCCTCCCTGATCCTGCAAAGCCTGCGAAAGGATTCTCGTATTCGTGGTATCAAGGAGAGGGATCATTACTGGCTGGCAATCCTCCTTGATCCACATTACAAGGGTAAGGTTGCAGACCTTATCTTGCCATCGCAGAGGGAGCAGAGGATGAAACCTCTTCGGGAAGCCTTGCAGAAAGGTTTGTGCAACGCGTTTCCAGAACCTGGGAGGTTACAAATACCTGGTCCTGGACAACGTGTTGTTGAGGCTTCGGTCAGTCACAGAAGGAGCGTTGAAGAAGGTGGCCGTCTGACCGATGCGTTCAGACAATTATTTAGTCCGCAGCCCCAAGGTATGAGCGGTTCCAGCAACCATCGCCAGCGTCTGATTCGCATGGTGCAGGAATACCTAGGGGCAAGATCAGACTTGGACACCTTTCCCACCGAAAATCCTCTGGGTTACTAGGTCTTGAGGGTGGATCACTGGCCAGAGCTTGCACAGTATGCAATTGAGCTACTGGCCTGTCCTGCATCCAGCGTTCTTTCGGAACGCACATTCAGTGCTGCTGGAGACGTTGTAACCGATCACAGGTTGTGCCTGTCCACCGAATCGGTCGATCGGCTGACCTTCCTAAAAATGAATCAGTCTTGGATCACCAGCTACCAAGCACCTGATGCTGATGTAACCAAATATTTTTTTTTTAATGTGAGATCCCTTCAAGACTGCCTATGCTGATGCTGAGTGACTATCCTGTTGTGCTGAGTGACTATCCTCTTCCTCCTCAATGTTCTTGCTGATAGCTTGTAAGAACATTTTTGGTTCTGGGCACTGCCACCAGTGGCTAAGGCCCAATTTTTCAGCCCCTGTTTAACAGGGGCGTGTAATTACAAATTTTGATTCAATACTTTGCAGCAGGGCTCATTCCTGCGCTCCAACTACAGTATCTGTGAGGGGTTGCAGTGTTGTGGAATCAGAACCAGTGCCTCAGGCCCAATTTTTCTGCCCCTGTTTAACAGGGGCGTGTAATTAAAATTTTTGATGCAATACTTTGCAGCAGGGCTCATTCCTGCGCTCCGACTAGAGTATCTGTGAGGGGTTGCAGTGTTGTGGCACCAGCACCAGTGCCTAAGGGATCTAATATTTCACAGCAGGGCCTGTTCCTGCGCCCACCAAGAGTAACTGTGAGGCCTTACAGTGTTGTGGCAACACCAACACATAAGGTCCAAATTTCTGCAGAGTATTTAGGGCAGGCCCCTACTTTCAAACATCCAACCTACAAACGACTCCTACTTTCAAACGGAAGGAGACTACAGGAAGTGAGAGGAAATCTACCCCTAGGAAGGGAAATTATCTCCTGTAAGAATTCCTTGTTTCACTAAAAACCCCAAATTTTCTAAATCCAATTGTCATTGGGACAGAAAGTGAGGTGAAATCTTCTGAAGAGGTGCACAGACAGCAAAACAAATGTTACAGGGGTGATAACCCTTCCCTATGTTTTCCAAAAAGCTTAAAAATAGTTTTTACACTTTAAAAATGTACCAGTTTAAAATTACAAACAGATTCTACTTAAGAACAAAGCTACAGTCCCTGTCTTGTTTGCACCTCCTGTGTACTGCTGTTCAGAGTATATAGGGCCTGGGGGCCCCACGCCTTTGCTTTTTTTAATTTGGGTGTAGGGTTCCCCTTAATATCCATACAAGACCCAAAGGGGCTGGTAATGGGCTGAGGGGGGTAGGGGGGTACCCATGCCGTTTTTCTCAATGATTTTCATCCATATTGCCCGGACCAGACATGACATTAAAGCCGCAAGCAGTTTTAAATGACTTGTATTCCTTTAGAAATGTAATTTTGTCCAGGGACAGTTCCACTTTACAGGCATGTTGTAGACCCCCCCCCCCCCCCCCAGGCATGATATTTAAAGGAATATTTCACTTTTATTTTTTCACTTTAAGCATCATTAAAATCACTGCTCCCGAAGAAACTGACGTTTTTTAAAACTTTTTTTTGCATTGATACGTGTATCCTGGGGCAGAACCCGGGTCCCCAAACCCTTTTTAGGACAATACCTTCCATATTAGCCTTCAAAATTCGCACTTTTGATTTCTGACGTTCGAGTCCCATAGACTTTAACGGGGTTCGAAAGTTTGCGCAGACTTTCGGTCCGTTCGCAGGTTCTGGTGCGAACCGAACAGGGGGGTGTTCGGCTCATCCCTACTCATAAATACTAAATCGCTAGATTCATTAACACTCTAGAAGAGATTATACATTTCCACAGATTTAAATTAGAGTGTCTCTGCTCTCCAAAACGTAACCCTAGACAGTAAGAGAAGACCCGGTGTGAGTCAATCTTATGGATTTTATTTTTTGAAGTGTATGTATAGACTCAGTTTTTTATTTTTTTCTTCATTTTGGATAAAGTAGGGAGTTTTTATTGCTGTCTGTCAACTTTTCTATCTGTCCTAGTGATGTACACTTTTAAGTGTGGAGTCAGAAGGAGAGAAATATTTTATTAATTTTAAGTTCAGTAAGATCTCTGAGATGGCTTTCTTTTGCATATACAGAAAAGCTATGCTGCCTTTTATGAAGAACCCCATTCAAATGTTTTCAAAAATGTAGGTCAACAGACCTGAAAAACAATAGACAGCACTTTTCTCCAATGTACCTCAACACATCACATTCCTTTGACCCTACTGAAAACCATCAATGTCCTCATGTCCACGAGCCTTGCCTACAGGCAGGAAAACACATGATGATACATGTGATGTGAATGAGCCCTAAGAAATGTTCAGAAAACTGGACAAATGATTGTCCTCTCCACTAGTTTGATTTTTTTTATTGTAATCTCCATCATGGTTCTTTCAGGATGAAACACACAAAGTTATTAAGCATATCAAATTAAGAAACTGCTATTAAAAGAGATGGTATTATACAGCTGAGTGCTTTCACTTTATTGCAAATGATGTAGTTAAGTGGGACATCATCTCTAAGATGTACACGATAAAGATAATTAAAATTCTGATATGACTGCGGCAGTCACTGTGTGTGTCCGTGTAATCAAGTGTGCTTCCTCCAAGGCCCTCCACCTTCAGATGGTTGGGAACATAAATATGTCACTCAGTCTAGGGATACTACACCTTATCGCTCTCCCCAGCCTAAACTAAATCAGAATAATTGCCTTTTCATGGCATTCCAACAACTACCCATCCACTTGGCTAAGTGGGTGTTCACCAATACTTTTTATGGAACCCGCACAACCATAATTGAAGAATAACAGGGTGGCACAATAACAAGTGCAATATTCAGCTTTTTTTGTATACCATGGCTCAATAAATACTACACCTGTGAGTACTTTTTATGGTTTGATGTTGTGGTGTCTTTGGAGTGGGCCGACTGCGGAGGCCTTAGCTGGGAGAAGAGAGTTGTTTTCTCTTTTTTGGGGGTCGGTGGTGGCGATGGGCATCGTGATTGATGATGGATCAACACCGGGGGGACAATTTTTATATATTTTTTTAAATAAAGGACTTGTCAAAAACTGCCTGTCTTTTTTTACACTACACTTTATTTTTTAGTGAATGAGTAGGGGTACTATGTACCCCTACTCATTCACATGGGGGGGTGGGATCTGGACCCAGATTCCGATAAGCCCCCTCCCACCCGCAAACCCCCACAGCCACCGCCAGGGTTGTGGGGAAAAGGCCCTTGTCCCCATCAACATGGAGACAAGGTGCTTTTGGGGGGGCAGAGCCCCCATCCCCAAAGCACTCCCATATTGAGGGCATGTGGCATGATATGGTTCAGGAGAGGGGGCACTCGCTCGCCTCCTCTCCCCCCTTTCGTGACCTGCCGGGCTGCATGCTCGGATAAGGGTCTGGTATGGATCTTGGGACCCCACGCCATTTTTTTCTATTTTGGCGTTGGGGTTCCCCTCAAAATCCATACCAGACCCAAAGGACCTAATATACATGTGGGGGACCCCACACCACGCTATTTTGGGACACGCTATTTGCCTTTCGTTATCCCCTGATGAAGTCACGTGGGCGTGACGATAGGACTAAGCGACAGGTTACCGGAAGTGACGTCGGGAGTACGAGCTCGGTGCTCGTAAAGTACATGTTTGTGTTTGGTCACTGAATAGTGAGTACACACCAGCTGTTTTTACAATAATAAATCGGTTAAATGCTATTACACTATTGGAGCATTCTTTCTTTACTCATCACAACCGAGGAGATTATTGGGGTGGAACCCCCCTTCATCATAGAGGTTACAAGCCAGGCAAACTGCTGTAGGACACCTTGCAGGGTTGCCAACCGCCAGTAAATTTACTGACAGTTTGTAAAAATCTGTGATTTTTTTTTTACAACTGCCAGGAAATATCAGGAGCTGATCATTTCATGCTGTATTGACTTTTTAAGTGTAAATCAAGCACATTACTATGTTATAGGTATTGTTAGTGTTTCCATATCCTGTTTATACTGTTTAAATATTCACTGTGTTAGGTTTTAATAGCAGTTCTGTAATTTCTCAGGTTGTCAGTAAAAAATGTGCTCCGCCAGTAATTTTTCCATGTTTTGTCAGTAAAAAATGCTGCGGGAGGTTGGCAACCCTGACCCCTTGAGACACATGGAGCCTTAGAGAGAGACATTTAATTAATGCCGTTGCCTTACAGCAGTAAGGTGAGAGGCTTGTGAGCACAGAGGTGTCACCACAACTGGAAGGAAAAGGCACCAGTCACTCTATTCACTAATATTATTTGTGAAAGGCACTAGTCACATGTTGCACTTTATTCATCAGACCTATACGTCTGTTTCTTGGACTTTATACTATTGATGTTTATCATTTATTATATTTAGCACAATAGTCACTGCACTTTCATGATGCTGGCAGAATTTTTATAATATTTATATGTAGCGCTACCCCCAGTTAAGAGAGCCGCTGATATTGATTTGGGCCCTGCAGTGCACCGCTGTCAACCCCCGGCAATCGGCTCTAACCTCCCGTGGCACAGCTGGTGATAGAGAGATAGGACCGCGTGATCGCAACTGTTGGTGACGCAGTCCTATAACAAACATACACAGAATATACTTTAAAACTCCTATTAAAGTAAGCGGAACTGACACCAAATGTACTTTACCCAGATATTTTACTGAGGCTAATGGGCAAGTAATAAACAACAGTATAACAAGTTGCAGATCCCTGCAATAAACAGTAATAAAGATAAACAGAGTAATCAGAATAATAAAGTATTGCTATGCAACTCTAGCGCTGCCCTTTTACAGCTACTTCCCCTCATGGGTAGACTAACACCCAGCAATGTCTGCCTATGCAGTCAGGCCTGACTGATCTAAATGGAAGTTCAGTGAAACAATATTCGCTAGCAATCTCTCGGTGGTGCACTTGAAGAACAACTTTGTAATCCCAACGAATAGTAAAGATAAAGTATCTGTCTTTAAACAGCTCTCACCACCTGGACAAGTCCAAGTCCGTTTCCTCCATTGATTCGTCTAGGAACAGGAATCCACCGACATCCAAGTCTTCAATCCTTCTGGTGTACTGCAGCAAGGAGGATTAGATGTCTCTAAGGCTCTGCTAGGCTGGCAGAGGGCTCTTTGGAAAGGAGCACACGGCCCGGGCTTCAGGCCTTGTGCACGCAGCAGTTCAGCACAGACATCCTCTTGCTAGGAGAGGGGGGTCCAAAGAGAGCGACCAAAACTCCGCCTCCCCTTTATAAAGTCTGCCCCAGTAGTCTCTGTTCTGGAGCAATGCACCCTGGGTGCTGCAAGATGTACTGGGAGATGTAGTCTCTTTCTCTCCTCTGCTTTCACTTCCAGTAATGTCTCTTTACTTCCTCTCGACTCACCTCTCACCTGGAACTTCTTATCTCTCTGCATTAAAGGGGAACACCCCGCTACACACTCCCCCCACTTGAACTCTTTGGTCCCCAAAGATAAACTTCAACAAATACTGTTTACCATTTTGGACAATGTCGAGCATGATGTTGGCATAGGGAATTCCCACCAAAACTTTGGGATGGAACTCTCTTGCCCACAGGTCACACTACCATGAGTGGCCTGCCTAACTGTGCCAGAGAGTGAGCTGGGGTTGCCCTCCACCAAATGGACGGTGGAAGGATCAGGTTGTTCAACACTTCTCCTAGCCGTTACAACAGAGTCCTCTGAGCTCGTCCCCATTTGGGGGTAAGTTAGTTTCTTGGGAGGCCTGAAGACTCTGCGAGCCCTCTGCTCTCTTGGTGCTTCTGACTCTGGCACCACAGGCTCTTCTTCAGGAGTAAGTTCAGGTAACATTGCTGGTTCTGGAACCTCTGATTCAGAAGTCGACTGACGTATGGAATCTCTAGAGTCCTCCTCTGCGCAAGTGTCAGGAACATCTTCCCAGTAATCAGCTGAGGGACTGAAGGGTATGAATTCAGTAGCCTCCGGATTCAGCGTTGCATCTGGGGTATCCCCTCCATTTGGGAGATCTATGGCGGACGTTCCCAGAGTCGAGGGAGGCCACAGCCAGTCCAGTTCTCCACCTTCTTCTGTACTCAATTGGGAGGCCTCCCCATCCTTGGCTCGAGAGGTCTGGGACCGAGTGTTCGGCCTAGGAATATCCAGGATAGAGGCCGGTTCAGGGGAGTCTCTCACGGGAGGTATTCTGACTGCCTCAGCAAGTGGGAGCAGGTGGTTCCGATGCCACGTCTTCAGTGGACCCACCTTTCCTTCTGGCTTTAGTTTGTAGACAGGCAAACCGGGCAACTTCCTACAGACAACATAGGGCTCAGATCTCCACCTGTCGGCAAGCTTGTGTTTTCCAGGGACCCCCAGATTGCGTAGCAGTACTCGGTCCCCGGGCTGCAGATCTTGCACTCGAACCTTCAGATCAAAATTTCTCTTGTTGCGGGCCCCCCTTTGATCCGAAGCCGCCTGGGCTTGTTCATAGGCCACCTGCAAGCTACGTCTAAGTCTGTCCCCATATCCCTTGTGGGATGTAGCTGAGGTATTGTCTATAGAAGTGCCAAAGGCCAGGTCCACAGGTAGCCTTGCTTCTCTCCCAAACATAAGTCGATAAGGGGAGTAGCCAGTGGCGTCACTTGTGGTACAGTTATAGGCATGTACTAGGGCTGATATGTGCTGACTCCAGTGTTGCTTCTTCTCTGTTTCTAAGGTTCCCAACATGTTGAGCAGGGTCCGGTTAAATCTCTCCGGCTGAGCATCTCCTTGTGGGTGGCAAGGCGTGGTTCTGGTCTTCTTTATTCCTAATGAATCCAAAAGTCTTCGGATCAACCGACTCTCAAAGTCCCTTCCTTGATCTGAGTGGAGTCTCTGTGGTAGTCCGTAATGGACAAAATACTTCTCCATAAGTATCTTGGCCACGGTGGATGCCTTCTGGTCTTTGGTTGGGAAAGCTTGAGCATAGCGGGTGAAATGGTCGGTTATTACCAGAACATTCCCCAATCCACCCAGGTCGGGTTCGAGGCAGAGAAAGTCAATGCATACCAGATCCATTGGGCCTTGACTCTGTAAGTGGCCCATTGGGGCAGCTTGATGGGGTAGGGTCTTTCTCTGAATGCATCGTGCACAGGAATGGCAATACTCCTCTACTTCTGCCCTCATGCAGGGCCAATAGAACCGATTTCTGACAAGCTGGAAGGTCCTTTCTGCCCCTAGGTGACCATGATGGTCATGCAGGGCAATTAGTACAGTCTCTCGGTGCTTCTCTGGAAGAAATAACTGCCACTTATCTTCTGAGTCATCAGAGGGGCCCCTTCGGTAGACCACTCCCTGATGTACCTGTAGCCTGTCCAATTCCTTCCTCAACAGGCGAGCCTCCTTTGAGGGGTGATGTAGGAATTTGTTGGGATCCTGATTCTCCAGGGCTTCGAGGACCAATCTCCCCATGGGGTCTTCCAATTGGTCACACCTCAACTCCTTCTTGGACAGTCTCGGTAGGTTGTCTTCCTCCAGTTGAGTTACCCCACAATAGTGTTTGGGGACTCCTACCATGGTAACCCCTATTTCTTCTGCTCTGGAGCCTCCTCTGGCTTGGAATTCAGCCCCTTGACAAAGGGCCCGCACCCCGTCCGGTGCCACTTGGGTCCAATCTTCCCAGTCATTTGTCGTGGCATGAGACCTCCGGGACAGGGCATCTGCATCCCTATTTCCGGCTCCTGGTCTGTACTTCAGACTGAAGTTGAATCCAGACAATGCGGCCAACCACCTGTGTCCGGTGGCATCTAGTTTCGCGGTGGTGAAGAGGTAGGTCAGGGGGTTGTTGTCTGTCTTCACAGTAAACTCTGCCCCATACAAGTAGTCTTTTAGCTTGTCTACTACCGCCCATTTGAGGGCCAGGAATTCCAGCTTATGAGTGGGGTAATTCTTTTCTGAGGGGGTCAGGCTCCTGCTCACATAGGCCACTGGTCGCAGTTGTCCTTCATGTTCTTGGTAGAGTACACCACCTAGACCCTCATGGCTGGCATCCACATGTAATTCATAAGGTCTGGTAGGGTCGGCGTAGGCCAGGACTGGGGCAGTGGTTAAGCTCCTCTTCAGAGCATGAAAGGCCTCTTCACACCTTGGGTTCCACTGATCTTGAACTGACTCACCAGGCCTCCTGGGCCCTGAGTCATCCTCTTCCCCTTCTGCCTTTAGCAATTCATTCAACGGGCGGGCAATCCGAGCAAACCCCTCCACAAACCTCCTATAATAGGAGCAGAACCCCAGGAAGGATCTGAGCTCTGTTACTGTGGTGGGTCGTGGCCAGGAAGTGACTGCTTCCAACTTCTCAGGATCTGTGGCCAGCCCTTCTTCAGACACTATGTGCCCCAGATAGTTCACAGAAGACTGGTAGAACCGACACTTCTCGGGGGAAAGCTTAAGTCCCTCTTCGCTGAGTCTTCTCAATACTTTCTCCAACCTGGCTTCATGTTCTTCCAAGGTTCTTCCAAAGACAATGACATCGTCCAAGTACACAAGGACTTCTATAAGATTCATGTCTCCAACAGTCTTCTCCATAAGGCGTTGAAAGGTAGCAGGAGCTCCAGACAGACCCTGAGGCATCCTATTGAATTCGAAGAATCCCACCGGGGTTATGAAGGCTGTCTTCTCCCTGTCTTCTGGGTGCATAGGGATTTGATAGTACCCACTCTTGAGGTCCATCACACTGAACCATTTGGCTCCAGACAAACTTTGTAGGGCATCTTCTATCCTTGGCGTGGTGTATTGGTCAGGGATGGTTCTCCTGTTGAGAGTCCTGTAATCGATACAAAGCCTCAACGACCCATTCTTCTTTCTGACCACCACGATTGGGGAGGCATAGGGACTTCTAGACTCCCGGATCACACCAGTCTTCTTTAGTTCTACAAGTTGTTCCCTCAGATCCTCCAGATCTGCCAGGGGGACCCGCCTGACCCTCTCTCGGAAGGGCTTATCTTCTTGGAGGCGGATCCGATGGGTGGCACTTCTTGCACACCCCACATCGAATTCATCTTCGGAAAAGATCTTCTCCCACCTGGTCAGCTGGGCCTTGGCTCTTTCTTTCCAAGCCCTGGGTAGGTTCGGGTTTTCCACGTACAGTTTCTCCCAAACATCTCCTCCGTCACCCGTCCCCTTGACTTCGGACCAAGTGACCGGGGCAGCAGGGCTCACCTGACCAAGCAACACTCTGGCAGGGATCTCCATGGGTCCTCCCGTAGTGTTCCTAACACTCACCGGAACTCTGCCATGGGCCTTCTTCAGGGCCTTGAACGGAATCACTTCTGGTATCACTTCCAGGCCTGAGGACTCTTCCCTTGGGTCTGATTCCAGCATGACAAAGGGGCCAGGTTGTTCCCACGAAAGCATCACAGTGGCCCTAAGACAGGTTACTTCTCCGGGCTGTAGCACTACTCCTTCTCTGCCAAGTCTCCACACCTTCCCTATCCCCTCTCCCGGGGTCTTCTGCTCTAAGACCAGTCGTTGGTAGGCCGTCTTTAGCATGGGATGGATTTTGGTGGCTGAATGGTTTCTCTCTTTCACTAGAGGGGTCAGGAGTCTCCTGACTAGATCCGTGTTTGTCCCAATGATCAGGGAAATCTTGCTGGCTCCAGGCGGCCGGGGACACACAACTGCCAGGGTGTCAAACACTTCAGCCTTCCCAGCCACGGATGGGTCGAAAGTCATCTTTATGGGCAGGTACCCATCATAAGGGAAACTCTGGGTTCCAAGTCCCCATATCTCCAGCTCTTCTATCTTCTGGATAGGCAGATGACTCAAGTGCCTATCATAGAAGTCTCGGTATAGTAAAGTCACCTGTGCTCCGGTGTCCAAAAGAGCTTTAGTATAGACTCCTTCCACTTGAATGGGCACAGTAGGAGACGGGCCCACCAGTTCCTTTGGGTATGGCCGGACTGGGGTCACCTCTTTTTTTTTTGGCTTTCGACCCTTGCTCTGCTCCTTTTGGACTTTAATTTTTCCTGAGCCTGGCATGCATTGACTTTCTCCCTCTCAATGGGGGCACAAACCCGCTGAGGGATGTTATTGTTCCTTTTAGGTGGATGTTCCTTCTTTGGGGTGCTGTACTTCCACTGAGGGGTCTTGCCCCCTCCCTCTGGGGTACATCTTGGTGGGGGTGTACTATACCTCCTCCTAGGAGTTTTGTCTCCTCCATTCTTGGCTTTTTTTTTTAGTTTGGAGCGCACTGAAGATGATGGGCACCCGGTTGACTCCTTCACCGGGGCCCTTTGGAGTTTCCCGCCGGCTTGCAATTATCTGTTCTCTTCTTCTTTGGGCTGGAGCATACGTTAGCAAAGTGGCCACTCCCTCCGCAGTTATAGCAAATCACCTCTTCTCGGTCCTGTAGGGAGGCCGGTGCTGAGGTGTTCGGGAACAACTCCTTTCTTGGGCTTGGTTTCTCTCGTCTTCTCTGATCTTTCTCCATCAAAGAGGTCAGCATCTCCAACACTTGGGCCATATGCGATTTCAGAGTGTCAACCTCCGCATCTCTTTCTGGGCTCTTGACCGAATGGACCAACACTGGTACAGGTGTGACATTCGCCTTGGCCACCTGCTGATCTTCCTGCAGCGCCTCTTCGTCCCTAATAATTTTTATTAGATCAGAGTAGGTTAGTGACATTCCTCCTCCTGAGGTTTTCAGGTGCAGCCAGACCGGGTCTGAGCGCCGCGCTCCCCTCATGATCTGCTTCATGCGTGCTTCATCTGCATCTTTGGGCAGCATTCCCTTCTTCAGTACAATCTTGCATAACTGCCTGTTCAGCCTTCTAACATATTCTGACAGTTTCTCATTCGGCTGCTGGAGAGTGTGTTCAATTTGATAAATCATCTCTGACACCTTCTCCAGCTGACCAAACTCTTCCTGCAGCATGGCCAGGCAATCTTGAGCTGTACAGTTTTCATTTCCAAACCGGAAGCTCTTCACCGCTTCTGCCGCGGCACCTTTCAGACTTTCTAAGACTCGCTGTCTCTTCTGTGCCTCAGGCACCTCCCATGCTTCTACTGCCTGCAATGCCTGTTCCACCCAAGTGTCAAAATCTTCCTCCCCCGAAGGGACGGGGAGCTTCCCTGAGAAGGTGCTAAGCTTCCGGTAACCGGCCTCCACATGCACCGTACTGCTTTTCTGGCACTTAATTACAAGGTCTCCTAGAGCATTCAACAATTCAGGCCCTATAGCGGCCAGCGGTGATCCCGGGCTTAATAGTTCCTTAAGCTTTTCTGCTTTAAGGGATAGTGGTGGAGGTAATTGTGGGAGTGATGGCTTTGGTGTCTGAAACCATTCTTCCTTCACTGGCAGCGTATGTATCAAGTGATAGATCTGATTATCTATGGCTTGAATACTCTGACTTTTAAAATGCTCTGGGATTTCGTTTTTCCATTCTACCAGTGCGTATGTAAACGAGATCACTGGATCTGGCCTAAAATCCATCACCCATGCTTTGTGGCTCGGAGACAGTAACAATACGAGCTGTTTTATCTCCTCTTCCTTCCATCTTTCCCCCGGGAGTACAATGACTACCGCCGCGGTTGGATCGGCGCCAATCGCTGCGCACCACTGTGACATTGCCAGCGGGTCCATGCTGGTACTTCTGACCGGCTTGATTGCAGCGTGCAACGTACAAGGATCCCGGACGAGCCCCCACGTGTAGCGCTACCCCCAGTTAAGAGAGCCGCTGATATTGATTTGGGCCCTGCAGTGCACCGCTGTCAACCCCCGGCAATCGGCTCTAACCTCCCGTGGCACAGCTGGTGATAGAGAGATAGGACCGCGTGATCGCAACTGTTGGTGACGCAGTCCTATAACAAACATACACAGAATATACTTTAAAACTCCTATTAAAGTAAGCGGAACTGACACCAAATGTACTTTACCCAGATATTTTACTGAGGCTAATGGGCAAGTAATAAACAACAGTATAACAAGTTGCAGATCCCTGCAATAAACAGTAATAAAGATAAACAGAGTAATCAGAATAATAAAGTATTGCTATGCAACTCTAGCGCTGCCCTTTTACAGCTACTTCCCCTCATGGGTAGACTAACACCCAGCAATGTCTACCTATGCAGTCAGGCCTGACTGATCTAAATGGAAGTTCAGTGAAACAATATTCGCTAGCAATCTCTCGGTGGTGCACTTGAAGAACAACTTTGTAATCCCAACGAATAGTAAAGATAAAGTATCTGTCTTTAAACAGCTCTCACCACCTGGACAAGTCCAAGTCCGTTTCCTCCATCGATTCGTCTAGGAACAGGAATCCACCGACATCCAAGTCTTCAATCCTTCTGGTGTACTGCAGCAAGGAGGATTAGATGTCTCTAAGGCTCTGCTAGGCTGGCAGAGGGCTCTTTGGAAAGGAGCACACGGCCCGGGCTTCAGGCCTTGTGCACACAGCAGTTCAGCACAGACATCCTCTTGCTAGGAGAGGGGGGTCCAAAGAGAGCGACCAAAACTCCGCCTCCCCTTTATAAAGTCTGCCCCAGCAGTCTCTGTTCTGGAGCAATGCACCCTGGGTGCTGCAAGATGTACTGGGAGATGTAGTCTCTTTCTCTCCTCTGCTTTCACTTCCAGTAATGTCTCTTTACTTCCTCCCGACTCACCTCTCACCTGGAACTTCTTATCTCTCTGCATTAAAGGGGAACACCCCGCTACATATATATTTGTTGTAATTTTATATTTTGCTACTACTAGTTACCGACCCCTGCCTTGTTCCTCAACTACACTTCTGCTTGATCCTAATCTGCAACCACTCGCTAGTGACCTTTGGCTTGTTTACTAACTTCTCTTCTGCTTTTCCCTACCTGCTATATCTGCTACTGGACCCCAGCTTGCTTATCTCCTGGTGGGCCAACCCTGATCACTAATGCACAGCAAAGCCCATCTCCACCACCAGGAGCTCTGGTGAGCACCAGTTAGTACTTATGCCGCGTACACACGACCGTTTTTAATGTCATTGAAAAAAACTGCATTTTTCTCGACGTGATTCTTCTCAAGCCTGCCTTGCCTACACACTATCGTGGAAAAAAATGCTCAAGTAAAGCGCTGTGACGTACAACACGTACGACGGCACTATAAAGGGGACGTTCCATTCGGATGGCGCCACCCTTCATGTTAGTAAAGTTTGTTGAGCGACGATTCGCGCTTTTCAGCCTCGTGCTTTTCAGTCCGTTACAGCGTGACGAATGTGCTATCTCCATTACGAACGCTAGTTTTACCAGAACGAGCGCTCCCATCTCATACTTGTGTAGCGGGTATGTACCTTTCAGAATGGTTAATTCGGGTGAAGACATCAGTGATGTCTAGTTCCCTGCGGCCCAGCAGGTGGCGCTGTCACTTTGGGCCGGGGTTGAACCATCACTGCAGTGCCGTACCCTTTGTGACCTCTCGCAGCAGTTGTACGGCGGGGCAGGGAACCTGCTGTGCTTGCTGGGAGAGGGTATAAAGGGGGCACCTTCAGCCTGAGGGCTGCTGTCCGCGGTCGGTGTCCAGGCGGCCTAGGCCTGGACACGAGGAGTTCGGGAGTCACCCCAGACACCCTCAGTCTGGGGTGAGGTACATCATTCAGGCCTGGGGCCAAGCTTCTTCCACTGGGTCCCGCCCAGGAGGAATCGTCCTAAGGTGCCCACAGTATCGGGTACCTGAATCCAGGCATAACGGACCGTGCAGGTGACCTTCCCGTAGATCTGGTGCAGCATATTGCCAGTGCCGGGACAGGGCCTCCGGAGACCGTCGGGATGGATGTCCTTTCCAAACAGGGGCTGTATTCACACGGAAGGTGGTCCATGTTCTAAGGTCGGTGGCAGAGACCGTTACATTCAGGCCTGTGGCAGGGGCTGCAACAGTTCACTCGGTAGGTGGCAGCTAAGCTACCAACTTCACGGTCGGTGGCAGAGACCGTGCGCCAAACCTATTCGCAAGCAAAAGGAATAGGAGAGCTCATTTGTGCCTGGGCCTACTCGTATCCACACCCCTGTCTGTCTGTTACAAAAGTTCAACTGATTATGTTCATCCTGGCAAATGGAGAAATAAAAGAGTGTTGGACTTTTAATGGTGTGGGGCTCTATTACTGGTAGACACATCTCCACGGAAGAAGCAGAGGCTCCGTATGCAGTGAACAGACCCGAAGGTAATTCAAGTGACTTTGCTAAACCCTCATACACATACGAGGTGAGAGCTTGGCGTAGTGTTCCTGCACTCTCTCTCCCAGGTACCCCTAGACAACACCAGTATAACTCATAAAGATAGAGAGAGAGTGAGGCCGCTACACTTGATTCTGAGCATGCGCATTTTTTTTCACGTCGTTAAAGCCCACACACGGCCGTTTTTCATGACGAGAAAAACGACGATGTAAAAAACGACGTGAAAAATTAGAGCATGTACCAATTTTTTCATGGCCGTTTTTCACGTAGTGAAAAATGCTCTGAAGCCCACACATGATCATTTTTAATGACCATTTTAAAAAATTTCATTTTTCTCGTCATTAAAAACGGTCGTGTGTGCGCGGCATTAGACTCTGTACCTTGTCATTCTCCAGGAGGATTTGCTTGGATACCAATCCAGCTGATCAGTGGGTGCCTCGCTACTGCCATAGCTACTGGCTTCTGAGCCTGACTCCAGATTGTGACAGTCCCATTGGGGAGATTTACCTTTACTTCCGGTCCCATAGCCAAAGCAGGAAGTGAGAGAAAAATAAGGGAATCCTTTGGGGCCCCCAGTTCACCAGAACTAGTGTTCCCATTGGAAGATTTCCCCTCTATTTCCCTTCTTTTGGGAAAAAAAAAGTGATTTTCTTTTACTTTCACTTTTGATTATGATGGTAAACTGGAGAAATGAAGAGGGTAATCTTCCTAATGGGGGCAGAGCTAGCAATGAAAACTGGTGTCTAATCATATCTCTACTCTGTCCAAAACGGAAAAAAAATACGTTTTGCCTTTAGTTGTTCTTTAAAGCTGAACTCCAGGAATTATTTGTATTGTATACTTACTGCGGTCCATCTTGGCACAATGCATATCACATACAGTAGGTGCCGCCGACATTGTATATTCATCGCGATCCTATCGCGGAGATTCTCGGCGACAGGGGTGCCGACATCTCGGCGACAGGGTGGCGACACATGTCGCGCTCACTGCAATAGCGAGGAGACGCGGCACTGTATTGAGCGGGGATCCGATGTGGATTCCCGCCAATACCAGGCACTGCGTTTGGTATGAATCCTGAGCGGGAACTCCACGCCAATTTTTAAAGAAAAAAACGGCGTGGGTTCCCCCTCCGGGAGCATACCAGGCCCTTGGGTCTGGTCTGGATTTGAAGGGGGAACCCTACGCCGAAAAAACGGCGTGGGGGTCCCCCCCAAAATCCAAACCAGACCCTTATCCGAGCACGCAATCTGGCAGGCCGCAGGGGAAGAGGGGGGATGAGAGAGCGGCCCCCCTCCCTCCTGAACCGTACCAGGCCGCATGCCCTCAACATGGGGGGTTTGGTGCTCTGGGGCAGGGGGGCGACCTGCGGCCCCCTCACCCCAGAGCACCCTGTCCCCATGTTGATGAGGACAGGGCCTCTTCCCGACAACCCTGGCCGTTGGTTGTCGGGGTCTGCGGGCGGGGGGCTTATCGGAATCCGGGAGCCCCCTTTAATAAGGGGGCCCCCATATCCCGGCCCCCCCACCCTATGTGAATGAGTATGGGTACATCGTACCCCTACCCATTCACCTGGTGGAAAAAAATGGCAATAAAAACACAACACAGTTTTTTAAAGTATTTTATTGCACAGCTCCGGGGGTCTCTTCCGTCTTCGGGGGTCTCCGGTGTCGTCGCTGCGCTCTCCGGTTCTTTCTTTCTTCTGCCGGGCCACCGCTACCTTCTTCCAGCTCTTTTGCTAGCGGGGCCCGGTCTTCTCCGTCGCCTTCTTCTTCTCCCGCTCTCCGGTTCTTCTCTCGCTCTCCGGTTCTTTCTTCCGCCGGGCCTCCGCTATCTTCTTGCAGCTCTTTTGCTAGCGGAGGCCCGGTCTTCCCCGTCGTCTCGTCCGGCTCTCCGTTGTCCTTCTGCCGGCCCCTCCACTACCTTCTTGTAGCTCTTTTGCTAGTGGAGGGGCCGGTCTTCCCGTCGTCGCCGTCGGCGTCTTCTTCCCTCTTCTCCTCCTCGATGTTGACTCGTCGCTTCCTCTCGTAGTAATGCTAAATCTTCGGTCTGCAGAGATTTATATAGGCTTCTCATGACGTCACAGTCACATGCTCCGGGTGGCCCCGGAGCATGTGACTGTGATGTCATGGGAGCATGTGACTGTGACGTCATGAGAAGCCTATATCAATCGGCGCGCACCGCAACACCCAGCATTAGAGCGGGAGGAAGCGACGTGTCGAGGAGGAGAAGAGAGAAGAAGACGCCGACGGCGACGGGAAGACCGGCCCCTCCACTAGCAAAACAGCTACAAGAAGGTAGTGGAGGGGTCGGCAGAAGGACAACGGAGAGCCGGACGAGACTACGGGGAAGACCGTGCCTCTGCTAGTAAAAGAGCTGCAAGAAGATAGCGGAGGCCCGGCGGAAGAAAGAACCGGAGAGCGGGAGAAGAACCGGAGAGCGGGAGAAGAAGAAGGCGACGGAGAAGACCGGGCCCCACTAGCAAAAGAGCTGGAAGAAGATAGCGGTGGCCCGGCAGAAGAAAGAACCGGAGAGCGCGGCGACGAAACCGGAGACCCCCGAAGACAGAAGAGACCCCCGGAGCTGTGCAATAAAATACTTTAAAAAACTGTGTTGTGTTTTTATTGCCATTTTTTTTCCACCAGGTGAATGGGTAGGGGTACGATGTACCCCATACTCATTCACATAGGGTGGGGGGGCGGGATCTGGGGCCCCCTTATTAAAGGGGGCTCCCGGATTCCGATAATCCCCCCGCCTGCAGACCCCGACAACCAATGGCCAGGGTTGTCGGGAAGAGGCCCTGTCCTCATCAACATGGGGGCAGGGTGCTCTGGGGTGGAGGGGGCCGCAGGTCGCCCCTCTGCCCCAGAGCACCAAACCCCCCATGTTGAGGGCATGCGGCCTGGTATGGTTCAGGAGGGAGGGGGGCCGCTCTCGTCCCCCCCTCTTCCCCTGCGGCCTGCCAGGTTGCGTGCTCGGATAAGGGTCTGGTTTGGATTTTGAGGGGGACCCCCACGCCGTTTTTTCGGCGTAGGGTTCCCCTTCAAATCCAGACCAGACCCAAGGGCCTGGTATGCTCCTGGAGGGGGAACCCATGCCGGTTTTTTCTTTAAAAATTGGCGTGGAGTTCCCGCTCAGGATTCATACCAAACGCAGTGCCTGGTATTGGTGGGAATCCACGTCGGATCTCCGTCTATCGGCAATGCGTGTCGCTCATCGTGAAAGGAACATTTTTCCTTTCCCGATGACGAGACAGCTCGGCGCTGGCTCTCGCGACGGAGCTCATAGGGTGTCAATCTCGGCGGCACCTACTGTACCTAAGGGTTAACTGGGGAAGGTGGAAAAGTGGTAGTCACCACTACTTCTGCTTTCCACCTCGTCTGCAACTGGTCGAGGTTGAGATGAGGGGCCCTGATGTCATGATCTCTACCTCATCCAGTCATGGAATGCCTTGTATTTATTTAAAAAATGCAAGGCTTAAGCTGGATATACAGAGGGGCTTAAGCAAAGTATACACGGGAAGTGACTTTCATTCAGCCGGTGAGTTGAACGAAAAAAAACACAGCTCCACACAAGTGATATGGATGCTGGAATTTCTCCCGCTGCGCTATTGAGAAGCTGATCAAATGCTGGCTTTCCAGCATGGCCATTCAACAGTAGCTGGTCTAACAACCAGTGTCTGTTGAACAGACAGGGGTATACATAGAGTGTAATTCGAGCAGCTCCTGCAGAACCTGCGAATTTTCAGTCCATGTATACCCAGCTTTACTTTAAAATGTGGTGCTGTTGAGCGAGCAATCCCATGTGGACACAGGACCCGGCAGATGAGGGCTATCACTGTAGGCAGTAAAAGGCCAAGTGTCAAATGTTGGCAACTTGAAGACTTGGACTCAATTAAGGTAGAGCATCCTGGTTTATTGCTGGACCTGTTCCAAATTTACAATGATGAAGGATTTGGAGAAAGAGAACAATGATAGTCATGATGTTCTGAACAGGTTCTTATTTCTAGCTCTTCTACTCTTGATGAACTATAGTAAAATCTTTAAAGTATTATGTATTTAGATTGGTAACATTGTAAAACTGGAAAACAAATTGCTTTTGTTCATGACAAAAATGATCTATTAAACCATGATATTTATTTTCAGCCTGCCAAATGTAAAATATGTACAAATCTTATATCTACCACTTGCAGCCAGCAGGTAGTGCACTTGAGGCTACACAAACAGTTTTTCATATAGTAATTTAGTGCTATGCCATAAAAAAACTGAATAGAAGTCCCATCTTACAGTGCATAAAAATAGCACCGGAAGCACCTTGTGTTTAAATGCTTGTTTATAACATAAAGTCTTATACAGGTGTAGCGGGGTGTCATATTTAGGGGGAGCATCTGAGTGGTAACTAGGTTTAGATGCACTAATTGTTAGGTTTCATGGACCATTTCTGTCCCTGGGAGATAGTACTGATGTGCAGTTCCCTGGGGCATATAGGTGGCGCTGTTGCCATAGGCCCGAGTTGAACCGTGGTACAGGGTTGTGCCTTTTCTTGTCCCCTCTCGGCAGCAGTACGGCAGGGCGGGGAACCTGCTGTGCTTCTTGGGAGAGGATATAAAAGGGGGCGGCCATTTTCCAGAGGGGGTCGTTGGTTCCGCGCCCAGGCAGCTTAGGCCTGGGTGTGTGTGTGTCACCTCCGGGGTGCCCTAGGCCCGGAGGCCTGGGCGAGTGTGTTGTCTCCGGGTGCCCTAGGCCCGGAGATGGAGCTGCTGTTTCCATCCCAGACACCTTCAGTCTGGGGTGAGGTACTTTGGCGAGGGCCTGGAACCCAGCAACCTTCGGCTGGCGTCCGCTAAGGATCGAGGCTCCCAGGGATCTGCCTTGCGAGGGGACCCGTATCCAGGATCGAGGGGGCCAGAGAGCTGACCCTTTCTGAAGACCCAGCGCAGAGTCATGGTGACAGAGGGGGCCTCTGGTAACTCTCCGGAGGGATGTTCTTATCCTAAAAAGGGGCCAAGTTACTCAAAGAAGGAAGTGCGGGTTCTTTATGTCATAGTGGCAGTGACTCTACGCACACCAGGTCAGTGGCAGTGACTTGCAACTATTCACCAGGTCAGTGGCAGTGACCAACCTCATGGTCCGTGGCAGGGACCATGCGCCAAGCCTGTTCGTGCAAACCAGAAAAGGAGAAACCCTAAATTAAGTTTGTGCCTGGACCTCCTCCCACCTTATCTGACCCGTGTTTGTCTCAACCTGTCTGCTCTCAAAGAGACTATTTATTGTCCTTAAGAATAAATAAGAAGTTGGACTTTTCAGTTGGTGTGGACAGTTGCTTACTGGGGAGAACTAAGGACTTGTTTCTGGCTACCCCATAAACTACCTCAGCTCTGGAGGTTTTCAAACATTGGCTGCAGGCAGGCCCGAGAAACTAACACCGCTCAACCTCCCCATCCAGGAGGGTATGGGCTTGTGGTGCGGTATGCCTCAGTCTTTTCCTGCGAAGGAGCCAAATAGAAGAAAAGCAGGTAAAGGCTGGGGTGGGTGCGCTACACAGGTAATGAGAATGTTAAAAAAAATATTTGTTTCGAAAAAAAAAGCAATACCCCAAAAAAATAATAATTTCCCAATAAACTGCCACACAGATGTGAAGTTGTTACGGACATATTCATACCTCACTTAAATAATTAAAATAAGTGATTAAAACCCTTTGTCTATATAAAAATTAAAATAAACGATAACGGTGAGAAAAGAGAAAACAATTACATTTATTTATACAGAAATGACACCACCTTTAAAACAAAGATGTTACCAATGTTACACAATACAAAATAGGAATATTGCTATAACCTAAATGATACCACCTATGACAAAGATGATACCAATGTTACATGATAATACAAATAGGAACAGGAGAGCAAAAGAGAAGTAAGATTAATCTTCTTAAAATGGGAGAGGGAGAGGGAGAGGGAGGGAGAGGGAGGGAGGGAGAGAGAGAAGGAGAGATTCTACGTCACCATGTCTTGTTCAGGTCAGGTCATCATTCTAAGAGAATTAACCACAGGTCTGCCTGTACAGTAACTAGCACATACACAAAATTACCTATTGTTTTTATAAAGGAATAATGCATACAGTATGTTTATTCTCTCGACACAAAGGTATAGATGAAGGATGTTTCTAAGAGGTGTATATGAAGTATAGAAGTTTTGGTGCTTAAAGTGCTTGTAAAGGCTCACATTTTCTTTTATAAAAATAACAAACATGTTATACATACCAAGGGTTTTGCACAGAATGGCCCTGATCCTTCTCTTCTGGGCGTTTGGTGCTCCTGGCTCCTCCTCTTCATCGGATGCCCCCACGGAGAGCCGCTTTACCTGAGGGCACCCATGAGTCCTGCTGCTGCGTCCATTGACGCAGATAGCAGGACACGGCCCCACCCCCTGCTCTTGTGTCACTGGATTTGACTGACAGCAGCGGGAGTCAATGGCTCATGCTGCTATCAATCTATCCAATGAGGACCCGAGACAGCGGCTGGAGCTGCTGTGCTCCTCCCCGGAACAGATGGGTTTAGGTTAGAAAAAGGGGGGGCAGCTGTAGCGAAGAATGTTTTTCACCTTAATTACATAGCCTGCCATTTCTGATTTTGCTCAGATGACATAAAATTGGACTGAATTTCTGGTTTCATGTTGTCATCATTGACTCAGAATTTCAAAGTTCTGTACAGACCAATGACATGTCACATGACCAGCAGACCAGGGAGTCTGGGCTGTCTTATTGGTTTGACATTCTCAGTATGACAGCATAATAGAGAAGGTGAGCCACAACAGAACACAATGTAGGTAATGCTTCACAAAGCTCAGTAGATGACCAAGCTTATATCACTAGAATGTTGGGGGTTTTTTTGTGGGTTTTTTTTTTTTTTATAAAATCCTGTTTTAATGGTACATCTTAAGGCCTTAGCATCCTATTTTTATAAATGCATACAACTATTTGGCTGATGGGTGTCAGTATTATGAGGCCAATTTAGTTAGACATTGAAGTTTAGTGGAGTTCCTCTTTAATTCTGATATACTGAATAAATTATTCTCCAGCTACATCTAACTAACCTGCTAATGGTACATTGGGGATTTCATTCCTGATGATAAATTTCATTAGAAATCTGACTCTGCAGAACAAGTAACACAGTTCCATAGCTTGTTTGCTGTCTTGGCATCATCAGTCTTTGCAGATCGGAATGTAAAAATATAACACAATCTGCATGTACACTGGGAGTGATTGCTGCAGACTGCCACCCCCATCAGCTTAGAACAGCGGTCTCTTCTTAACTGAGAAAATGAATAAAGGACCCCTGCAGCAAATCTAATGAACTCCTAGACATGGGAATCCCAGAGGCACAGAGTAATCTGTAGCCGTCACCACCTTGCTGATTGGCTGCCACATACAGAGGAATGGCTCCAACTTCTGACAGTGACACAGTGAGCTGCTGCAGATGGTAATTTTAGGAGGTGCCTGACAATGCAGATAGGAGCTGTTATAAAATTATAGGAAAAGTCTTTCTGGAACATGTTAACACTTGATACTGAAGGAATATAACTGCATAATACTAAATGACGTAACATAGAGTCAGTGCAGCTGAACACTATAAATCACATAGATTAGAAGAATCATAAAGCATACTCCGTCTCTAAATGATAAACCTTTATAATTTACTATAATTACATACAAGCGTTACCAATGCTACTGTCTGTATTCCCTGGGCGTAAATTGCATTCTGGAGCTTCCATATTTGTTTAGAATTGAGTCTAGACATGAATGCTATCCAATATATTTAAAGCCAAATTGAACTTTAATTTTAAATCAGCAAAATATTTTCCAGGTGCATCAAACAAAAGGTGTGCAAAGTCTTATGCCCCGTACACACGATCGTTTTTCATGCCGTTAAAACTGCCATTTTAAAAAATGGCCCTGAAAAATGATCGTGTGTATGCTCCAGAGCATTTTTAACGACGTGAAAAACGGCCATTAAAAATTCCGGACATGCTCTCTTTTTTCACGTCGTTTTTCATGTCGTTTTTTTTAACGACGTGAAAAACGATAGTGTGTATGCTTTAACGACGTGAAAAAAACGCGCATGCTCAGAATCAAGTATGAGACGGGAGCGCTCGTTCTGGTAAAACTAGCGTTCGTAATGGAGATAGCACATTCATTACACAGTAACGGACTGAAAAGCGTGAATCGTCGCTCAACAAACTTTACTAACATGAAGGGTGGCGCCATTCGAACGGAACTTCCCCTTTATAGTGCCGTCGTACGTGTTGAACATCACTGCGCTTTGCTTGATCGTTTTTTTTAATGATGGCGTGTACGCAAGGCAGGCTTGAGGGGAAACATGAAAAAAAACGAGGAGAAAAACGTCGGTTTAAAAAATGACATTAAAAACGATCGTGTGTACGGGGCATTACAGTTTGTTTACTTTAGAAATCAGCCACTGCTTGAGTAGAAAAGTTTGTTCCCTGCCAGCAAGCTTCAGAGAAGGGCCCTTGCCCTCTGTGGGGAGGCAGTGGTCTGTCTGCAGAGGCCTGACCCGCCCCCTGCTGAGTCATATATGCAGCTCCCCTGATCAGTGGCGGTGCGTCCATAGTGGGCGCAGGAGCGCCGCCCCCTCTCTCCCCTGCACCGTCAACAATACATACATTCATGTATTGCATGAATGTATGTATTGTCGCCAGTGCCGCTGCCGCCCACTACTCAGATGGCCGGTCCCCTAGCGAGCGCCAGTCGTCTGAATAACAGCAGTTGGTTGGTTTTTGGAAGTGTCTATCAGAGCCAGCGGCTCTGATAGGCTTCCCGATTACAGCCTGTGGGCTGTAATCGGCTTCCAAATAGTTAACCAGGGGACGCACGGGCTATGCGTTCCCTGGTTAACACTGACATGCGTCTCAGCCAATCAGGTTCACTTGGGGACAAACTGGCTGTATTTGGGGACAAACTGGCTGCATTTTGTGGACAAACTGGTTGCAATTTGGGGAAAAATGGGCTGCAATTGGGGACAAACTGGCTGTATTTGGAGACAAACTGGCTGCATTTGGGGGGAAACTGGCTGTATTTGGGGACAAACTGGCTGCATTTGAGGGGGCAAACTGGTGGCGTTTGGGCACAGTGGCTGCGTTTAATGGGGACAGTGGTGGCAATTGATGTTTTGTTTGTTTTTTCAGTTTGTTTGCACCCCCCCCCAAAATTTTGAGCACCAGCCGCCACTGCCCCTGATCATTATTAGATGCATAATTTTATGCCCCTAGATAGACTGAAGGTGCTCCTTGGATGTTGGGCCTCTCAATGGGGCTAGACTGTAAAATAGTCTTACACATATAATATCTCCAAACCTGGGAGGCATAGCAGAATGTGTTTTGGGGTGTAATTATAAGTATGCCTATGCTGTGTGTGAGAAATAACTTGGTAAAAAAGGGATTTTTATAACAGCTTACCTGTAAAATCCTTTTCTTGGAGTACATCACGGGACACAGAGCGACTTAGTCATTACTAATGGGTTATATAGTTTACCTTCAGGTGCTGGCACTGGCAACTTCCAAACCGGAAGTACCCTCCCCTATATAAGCCCCTCCCATCCGGGAGCACCTCAGTTTTGTAGCAAAGCAATAAGTGTCCCAAAAAGAGGGGTGGGAGCTCTGTGTCCCGTGATGTACTCCAAGAAAAGGATTTTACAGGTAAGCTGTTATAAAAATCCCTTTTTCTTTTTCGTACATCACGGGACACAGAGCGACTTAGTCATTACTAATGGGACGTCCCAAAGCAATGCCCAATGAGGGGAGGGATACACTATACATAAGCTGGGCGCCATCAGGCATGAGGCTCTTTTGCGGCTTGCAACACACTGCGCCCAAAGGCGGCATCCTCCTGACTTCTGACGTCTACCTGGTAGAATCTAGTAAACGTGTGTACTAAGGACCATGTTGTGGCCTTACAGACTTGAGCCAGGGAGGCTTGGTGATGCACTGCCCATGAAGTTCCAACTGCTCTTGTGGAGTGCGCCCTAACTTTGAACGGAGGCGGTCTCCTTTTCAAGCCATAGGCTTGTATTATGACCTGTCGAATCCACTTGGCTAAAGTAGATTTTTGATGCTGCCTGACCCTTTCTGGGGCCTTCCGGCAGAACAAACAAAGTATCCGTTCTACGAATCTGAGCAGTGGCTTTAAGATAAGCTTTAACTGCTCTTACTACATCCAAAGAATGCAATAACTTTTCCTCTACCGAACTAGGTTTGGGGAAAAAGGAAGGAAGAACCACATCTTGGTTCAAATGGAACCTCGATACCACCTTAGGAAGAAGGCTGGATGAGGACGTAATACTACTCTGTCCTTATGGATAACCAGATATGGCTCCTTACAGGACAAGGCGGCTAATTCCAATACTCTTTTAGCCGAACAAATGGCTACTAAGAAAATCAATTTCCTGGTGAAAAGAACCAAGGAAATGTGCCGCAATGGTTCAAATGGTTGTTTCTGTAGAACCGACAGAACCAGGTTTAAGTCCCATGGACATATGGGAATACTAAACGGAGGGCTAATACGCAACACTCCTTGTATGAAAGCTTTGACTAATGAATGCAAAGCCAAGGGCCTTTGAAAAAATATTGACAAGGCCGTCTGACCCTTGCTAGTACTCAAGGCAAGCTTCCTATGTACAGCCCACTGTAGGAAGTCCAGAATCCTACCTATTACGTACTTACGTGGATGCCATTTCCTGGCCTCACACCACATGATGTACGCCTTCCAGATCCTATAATAGATCTGCCTGGATACCGGCTTCCTGGCATTGATCATGGTAGATACCACAGGATTAGAGAGCCCTCTCTTTTTTAGAATGTGGGCTTCAATAGCCAGGCCGTCAAACCTAGGGCTGGTAAGGAAGGGTAGTATATCGGTCCTTGCGAAAGCAGGTCCGGACGATGTGGGAGGGTCCAAGGACTTCCCACTGACATTTTTACAATCTCCGCGTACCATGCCCTTCGGGGCCACGCTGGAGCCACCAGAATCACTGGTTTCTTTTCTACCCTGATTCTGCGGATTAATCGCGGTGGGAATGCATATATCAGCTTGAACTGATCCCAAGGGAATACTAGGGCATCCGAACCGCAAGCTAGGGGATCCTTTGTGCGAGACACAAATCTGTCCACCTTTGCGTTGAATCTGGATGCTAGCAGATCTACATCCGGTGTTCCCCACCGCTGGCATATTGCCTGGAAAACCTCGGGGTGAAGAGACCATTCCCCGGGCATAATTGCTGGCGACTTAAAAAGTCCGCTCTCCAATTTTGCACTCCTGGGATGAAAACCGCGGATATGGCTGTGACATACCTTTCTGCCCATTCCAGGATGCAATTCGCTTCCCTCTGGGCTGCACGACTCCTGGTGCCACCCTGGTGATTGATATATGCCACTGCTGTGGCATTGTCTGATTGAATTCTGACAGGTGACCCTTGGAGTTTGGATGTCCTTGCTACTAGGGCATACCGGGCTGCTCGTATCTCTAAGAGATTGGTGGGCAGGGCCTTCTCTGCTTCTGACCACTTGCCCTGGAGAGACCATTGCTCCAGTACTGCCCCCCAGCCTATGAGGCTGGCATCTGTAGTGACCACCTTCCAAGAAACCGGACTGAAGGGTTTCCCTTTTTCCAGATTCTGGCACCAACCACCAATGGAGGCTCTTGCGAACGGAAGGGGACAGGGACATTGGTAAGTCTAAAGCCTGAACTTTTTTGTTCCAGGCTGACAGTATGGCCCTCTGCAAGTTCCTTGAATGGAATTGACCGTAGGGTACTGCTTCGAATGAAGCCACCATTTTTCCCAGCAGCCTTATACACAGGCGTATGGATGGTTTTTCTTTTTTGTACCCACTAAGTGGGTCAAATCTTTCAAAGACGACACCTTCTCTGGAGGTAAGAAAATCTTTCTCTGATTTGAATCCAGTCTTAGCCCCCAAGTATTCCAGGCTTTTGACTGGTTTTAGGGCTGACTTGTCTCGGTTGATAATGCAACCGTGAGATTCCAGATACTTGATTATCTTGTGAACGACCACTTCTAGTTTTTTTCACTGAGTGGTCTATCAGCAACAAGTCGTCTAGATATGCCATTATCGTTACACCTTGTGTTCCTAGTTTGGCCAATCGTAGGGCCAGAATTTTTGTGAACACTCGTGGTGCTGTGGCCAGACCGAAAGGTAAGGCTCTGAACTGAAAATGGCGCCCTTCTACTGCAAAGCGTAGAAATTTCTGGTGGGCCGGACAGATGGGAATATGCAAATAAGCATCCCTTATGTCGATCAAGGCTAACCATTCCTGCCCTTGTAGGGCGGTGGCCACCGATCGGATCGACTCCATCCGAAAAAGTCCTGATATGTAGGAACTTGTTTAGCCCTTTTATATTTAATATGGGCCTCATGTTCCCATTTGGTTTGGGGACTGTGACAAGGTTCGAGTAAAACCCGAACCCGTTTTCTTCCAAGGGAACCTTCATGATTACCCTTGGGGCAATAGTTGCTCTAGTGCCAGAAGGAGGGATCCACTCTTCTGGGGATCGCTTGGCACGTTTGACCTTATAAAATGGGCAGGAGGAATGTCTTTTAACTCCAGCCTGTATCCCAGACTTACTGCGGAGATCACCCGTCTCTGATGGTGTCCCGCCAGGTCTCTGTGAACAACTGAAGTCTTCCCCTCACCCGATTGAGTGGGGGCAACCCTTCATGACTTGGGGGGAGGTTTTTTACCTCTCTTGACCCAGGGTTTCTTGTTACCCTGTGATTGTCCCTGATTTCTGCCCCCTGGATTTGACCGCGGAGGCCGTCGGAACTGTTTCACAGCCGATCTGCCAGGGACTGGAGAAGTAGGCCTCTTAAAAGAAGGACTTCTACCCTTGTTCTTAACCGGCAAGAGTGTACTTTTACCGGCAGAAGTTTTCTGGATATATTTGTCCAGATCATCTCCAGATAAGCGTTCTCCATGAAATGGGAAGCTAATCAGCAATTTCTTACAGGGAGCTTCAGCAGACCAGTTTTTGAGCCATAGAAGCCTACGCATATGTCTACAGACAGCGTAAAGCGGGATGCCTGTTGGATTGTATCCTTTATGGCGTCCACCGCAACACAAGGCTCTAGGTAGGTCAGCTAGGGCAAGAGCCTGCTGATCTGGTAAGTCCCTTAAGACTTGTTTCAACTGATCTTTCATTGCTTGGCAGACTCCAATCGCTGCTACTGCAGGTTGTGTCACCATGCTTGCTGTAGAGAATGCAGATTTTAGTAAAGACTCTATTGGGTCTTTGAACATTGGAACATTATCTACTGGACATGTCAGTGATTTATTTACACAAGAGATGGCTGTGTCCACTGTAGGGACCCTCCATTTTTTTTATTTTTATGAACTTATCCTCCATGGGATAGATCACTGGAAATCTCTTGGGGGGAGTAAATATTTTACAGGATGCTCCCAATCCTGGTAAATAAACCCTTCCCATAAAGGGTGGATTGGGAAGGAACAGACAGTCTGGGGAGCTTTCAGCGACCCCAGCGAGGAGACAGTAGTGGTTGATGGTTCCGCCAGAGGCATTTAAAATGCTGCTCAGACCATGTTAGTCAGAGACTGAACCCATAATCTTTCAGCCTGAGATGCTGAGAAAGGTTCTTCCACTGTTGATTCCTCTATAACTTTATCAACCTCACCTGATCCCCTTCAGGTAGGTCGATCTCTGGGACTGTTCCTCCACTAACAGGCACTCTGCAGGAGGAGACGGAGATCGGACGCGCTTTTCCTGTGACAGGGAAGCAGTGATCAATGCTGTTAATCTCTCTTCCAATCCTCCCAGAGTTGAGGATAAAACCTCCTCTGTTATATATACAGGAGCAGGTGGACTGGGGACAGCCGCAGTACCAGGTACTCCTGCGGGGTTCCTACGGCTACTGACCTCTGAAATTTCAGGGGAGATTGGCGCAGTACAGCATGCCCAAAATCCTCAGAGCCCGACGGAGACCCCTTTCGCTTCTTGGAAGATCTATTTCCAGAGCGTCTGGACGACATATCCTATAAGCACAAAGCTGAGGTATTCCCGTCGTCATACACCAATTTTGCTGGTAATAGTCTAACACAGTTGCTGCTATATACCAGCTGGTGTCCACTAAAGTGCCTTTCTATGGGGATGCCTGCATCAACCGCCTCTGTGTGCCACTGTTTGTTGCTAGCTCTGTTTGCATCCAGCTGACACTTGTACTGTGTCTTTATACAAGCTGGGACGCCTGCACATGCGCAGAAGCGCCGTGGCGCGCATCGAGCGTCATCCACCCGCCCCGCCCCTTTTTTTTCATAGGAGGCGCGTGCACGCGCCCGTGCACGCGCCCGCGCGCGCGCCCGTGCGCCATTGGCGCCCTTTTCAAAAATCAAACAGGGACTAGGAGCCAGGGCCCTTTTTGCCGGAGGGCCTGTGCGGTGGATGAGCGCAGCAACAGGGCAGAGGAAGTGGATTCCCACAGAGAAACTTACCAACTGCCTGGATCTTTTGACTTGAGAAAACCAAAGATCCACATGACAAGAAAAATGGACCACAGCGGCCTCTAGTGGTTTAACACAGGTACCGCGGTCCTTTTTTTTTTTTTTTTTCTTGACTACTATTAAAATTTTACATTTTCAGTAGTTACAGGCATACACAGATATTAGCGGGAATACCGTTAGGTAACAGACAGAAAGACAAATTAGGCTTGGGGGTCCCCCAATAGAACCAAGTTCCTGGGGGCCCCCACTTACCTGTTCCCCGCCGCAGGACTCTGTTTGGTCACAGAAGCCCAAACTTCACCTATCACGGCAGGCATTGTAATTAAACCTTCAGGGACCGGGTTCCCAAGGATTCCACTCCCCTGGACCTGTATAGCACCCTGCACAGACAACATCTTGGTCGTGGGTATGACCAGAGCTCTGGATCCCAGGGTCCAGCCCTCCTAAGAGAGGCATTACAGGCAAAACCTTGCTCTTCTGCTGCAAGGCCCGGGTACCGACCGTTTAGCTATGAAGCTTTTTTGGTGGGATCCGGAACAGCTTACTAAGGCCCAAAAGAACCTGTACGCAAGCCCAGTGAAAACACGTTACTCTTTGGCCAACACCTTAGACACTGGCAAAAAACTGAGGTGCTCCCAGATGGGAGGGGCTTATATAGGGGAGGGTACTTCCGGTTTGGAAGTTGCCAGTGCCAGCACCTGAAGGTAAACTATATAACCCATTAGTAATGACTAAGTCGCTCTGTGTCGTGATGTACGAAAAAGAAATGACAACTTTTTGAAAATAAATATAGATTTTTTTTTTATTTTGCAAAAAATTGAGACAAAAAGAATACAACTTTAAAAAACTCACTATGCCTCTTACTAAATACCTTGGATTGTCTTTTTAAAAAAAATAGGTAATTTGGGGGGGGGGGGGGTATTTGTACTGTCCTGGCATTTTGTTGCCTCAAGATATTAGATAGGCAGTCGGTACATCAGAACTAATTGATTTTCAAATATATATATATACCCCATAGATTGTAGACGCCATAACTTTCACACAGACCACTTATTAGGGTTATTTTTACCAAAGAAATGTAGCAGAATGCATTTTGACATAAATTTATGAAAAAAAAGATGATTTATTTGCAAAATTGTCAGTATTTTTCATTAATATTGCAAAAAATTAAAAATGCGGTGGTGTTTAAATGCCACCAAAATAACGTTCTATCTGTCTCATAAAAATGATAAAAAATGTAATTTGAGTAGAGTGTTGCCTGCCTAAGTAATTGTCATTCAAAGTATGCCAGTACTAAAAGCTGAAAATTGGCCTGGATTGGAAGGGGTTGAAAGTGTCCAGACCTGAATTGGCTAACTGAATTAGACCTTTTTCACATTGACATACTTAAGCACACACCCATGAGAGTTCCGTGTCTTGCCTACACGGGATGCAGAGGTGTTCCATGCGTCTGCGTGTGAGCAGACCCTTTCAATGCACAGACACAGACACTGCTCCCAATTTGATATTTGCATGCCTGTGGGTGTGTGCGGGCTACCCAAACACAGACAGTGTGAGTTTGAGGACCTCCACCCACACGCACCCTCAACCACATGTATGTCGGTGCAGCTGTTGCAATCCTATTGACATGAATGCGACTGCCTGCATGCAAACGCATGAACAGCCGTGCCTCCCCTGACACTCATACGAGTGTATGTTTAAGTTCACCCATGTGAATGAGGCCTTAAACTAAGGCTCGGTTCACATGCGGCTCACAGCAGGGGTCCGGTGCGTGCTGGTTCACCATCTAAGTTCTGATTTCAGCCTGAATTTTGGGCTGAATTCGGACCTGAAACGGACCAAAAGACGAACAGAGTTTTTGTGCAAAACGCACCGGAACCGCTGCGGAGATATGTGAACCGGCTCCATAGAGAGACCGTCAAAATCTCCTGCTATTGCAAATTGGATGCGGAGATCACGCATCCAATTTGCAATGGTCTGAACCCAGGCTAGAAGTTCAATAAACCTTTTTTTTTTTTATTCTGGATAGAGTTGGAAAGAGTTAAAACTTCTATTAGTCCCCTTTCACACATGCAGACCGTCCGTTTAAACAGTTAAGTCACTTTTTTGCAAAGAAAAAAAAACGTATGAAGTTTATACATTCGTTTTTTAAATTTGCCAGCTAGAGTCCTTAACCACTTGAGTCCCAGAGCCATTCTTTCAAGTAAAAACTGATTGTTTGTCTGTGTAGCGACCTCGCCCGCCTTCTCCCCTCTCTTTATGGCTGTATGACTCGTCTAGGGGTATCTGGGAGAAGGGGGAAAGATGTACACCACCAGCTCGGCTCTCTGATGTAGTATGCAGAGATATGAGCAAAACCATTTACCTTCGGGTCTGCGTTTTAGGCCGGAGCCTCAGCTTCTCCTGTGGAGGATGATTTTCACTGTCACAGACAGGGACACTTAGCTGCCAGTAACACGAGTTCCACACCATAAAAAGTCCAACACTGTTTTATTTGCTTTGATCAATAGGTATGCTGGTTGAACTTTAAAAGAACAGACAGGGTGTGGGAAAGAGTAGGTCCAGGCACACTCAATGAATAAAGTCTCTCCTGTTCCGTTTAGTGCAAACAGGCTTGGCGCACAGTCGCTGCCACCGACTGTGAATTTGGTCCCTGCCACTGACCTGGGTGAACGTTGAGGCCTCTGCCACAGGCCTTAGATGAGGCCTGCCACTGACCTGATGAAGATGGGTAGACATCCATCCGGATGGTCACCAGAGGCCCACACCGGCACTGGCCAAATGCTGCACCGGCTCTATGGGAGGGTCACGTCTCCCGTCCCTTATGCCCTGGATTCAGGCACCCAATACCGCGGGCACCTTAGGAATTCTTCTCCCTTCGGGACCCAGTCGAAGGTACTGGGCTCCAGGTCTTCTTGCAAAGTACCTCACCCCAGGCTGAAGGTGCCTGGGATGGAACTCGAGTCCACGCGCCCAGGCCAAGGGCACCTGGGCACAGACGAACCGCAGCAGCCCCCAGGCTGAAGGTGCCTGGGGAATGGACCTTGTGCGCAGGATGTCCGCCCCCTTTATATCCTCTCCCAGCAGGCACAGCGGGTTCCCCGCCCCGCTGCACCACTGCTGTGAGAGGACACAAAGGGCACGGCGCTAGAATGGCAGTTCAACCCCAGTCCCAGGTGACAGCGGCACCCAGGGACCGCAGGGAACATGACACCATTCATACCTCCCACACTCCAAAGTGTCAATAAATTACAAAAAATCAATGTATCTTGGCAATCTATTGCACAGATACGCCTCTCTAAATTTGACACCCGCTACACTCGTTTACATCAGTTTTTTGTCCGATCTGTTTTTCTAATGGAAGAAAAATAGGGCTTTGATCTGTTCCCAAAAACAGATGTTGACAGAAACGGATGTAACCGTATGGATTATCATGCATTTACATCTGTTTTTCCATTGAGATGCATTGATGTCTGTTTTTCATTCGTCAACAGATGGATGAAAAACAGACAAATGGTCAGCATGCGTGCAAGGGGCTTTAGGTTTTTTTGCTGCTTGTTTCTGCAAATCCCACGATTACCTGCTGTCATTGCAACATGTGTCCTCATTGGCAGGTATCCCTAACACTACTCTTCTGGTCACAGACTTAATTTTGGTTTTCCCATCACCCATCACATACTGTCCCAGTGACAAAGAGGATGAAACTACCAAACATGGGTCCATACAGGAATTGAATCCAGGCAGATGTTATAACCCTTCCCCATACTTTCCACAGCTAGAGGAAAAGGTTTTAGTTCTACTTTAACCTCCCTGGCGGTTTTCTGGCGGTTTTCCCGAGTGTGGCTCGGGGCGAGATTTCAGTACCATTGGCGGTAACCCCAAGCCACACTCGCGATTGCATTGCAGGATCCCAGTGCAGTGTACTCACCTTGTCCCCAGGATACTGCGATGTCCCCCCGCTGTGTCCGTGGGCTCTGTCCTCCACCCGATGCCTCTGTGTGCCAGGCTCCGTTCCCTGCGAGCGCCGCGACGCACAGGGGCGGAGCCTGGCAGCAAATTCAAAAATGACAAAATTCATAATACATACAGTACACTGTAATATTACAGATTACATTACTGTATGAAATTATTTCATATCCCATTTGTCCCTAGTGTTTTATTCCTAAGAATTGCAGGCCTAAAATATAAAACACCAAATTTCCATGCAAAATAATGGTACCGCTTTCAGCATTAAAAATCTGACATAATCATACCGCCAGGGAGGTTAAAGAAAAGCCTTCTTGAATGAACCATACAGTAGTTACTATTGCTATCTTTGAGTTCTACAAATTCTGGTTGCCTGGCTGTAATTCATAGCCTCTGGTCTGAACCCAGAACAAGAAGATCTGACTTATGTCTGATTTTCTTGATTTTGGTCTGAGTCAAAAACACTGAAAGTATTGAAGTCAGTGGCTAGGCATAACAGCCAGGTAAATAATTACTGGTAGTAAGTAGGATCTGAATAAGGTGTAGCGGGGTCCCCTTTAAGACTCCCAGGACTACCTTACCCATAACCCCTTTCGGCCATGTTTCCACCCCAGATTCTCATGGGAGGGGTTATATAAGGAGGAGGCGAGGCGGAGCTCGGCCTCTTTGGGACACGAGACTTCAGTGGAGAGATCTTCCTGTGCGGATCCGCTGTGGTGCAAGGCCTGAAGCCTGGGGCCTTGTGCTGCTACCCAAGAGAGCCTTCCACCCCATCTTGAGCCTGGGTGACATCTGACTCGGTTTCTTCAACCGCTGCTGAGCCGGAGACCCGACCGCTGCAGAGGCTGTGTGTGGAGACACAGCGGGTGGAGGTTCCCGGACTGGGATCGCATCCGGAGGGGTGAGCGAGCACATGCTCAATCCACAAATACTGTATACCATTGTTAGGCCTACAGACTGCCGTGGCCCACCAGTTCCTATTTCAGTTCTGTTTCCCCACTGGAGATCCATAGCAGAACTGAGTCAAACGGATCTCTAGTGGAGTGTACTGTGTTGGCATTTTTACCCCCCCCTTGGATTACAAATGTGTTCCTGAAATGTGCACCACCGTTTAAAGACTTGCATGCGAAGAATTTTACCCCCCCTAGAGACTGAGTTATACGGTCAGGCCTGGCCATCTAGATAGTTTATTTAGTTGCTGCGCCATAGGGCGCATAGTGAAGTACTGTTACACGTGGCGCGTGTGCGCCATATCTGACTAGTTATAGTGTGTTTATTGCTGCAGGGCTTTGCAGATATATTTCTGTGATTTGTGATAACTGTTGATTTTATTGCCAGTAGAAGTAAACTCGTTATTCTTCTATCACTGCATTGGTGTCTGAATTTAACCATAGAGCATAAGATATATATATATATATTACCCTAGACCATGGATATGCAATTAGCGGACCTCCAGCTGTTGCAAAACTACAAGTCCCATCATGCCTCTGCCTCTGGGTGTCATGCTTGATGCTGTCAGAGTCTCGCTATGCCTCATGGGACTTGTAGTTTGGCAACAGCTGGAGGTCCGCTAATTGCATATCCCTGCCCTAGACTAACTGTGCCAGAAGGGGGTCGAGTAAATTGCCGGGGGTTGGCGGAGCTGTCTTCAGGGCCCAAACTAAATCTGCGGCCCTCTTAACTGAAGGTATCGCTACAAAGGCAATTAATAACAGCCTTATTATTTCTCTTGAGAATATTTTATTTTGAAGAGACCAACTTAAATCATTGCACAGAAAAATCAAGTATTTTAACTGCTTACTTGCATTGTTTTCCTTCCCATACATTATTTTTATATTTATTTGCAGTGTGCCTTTGAACTTGCCAGAAATTTGTACTTGTTCAAGAAAATTTTATTCCCTAGCACACCCTCTTCCCTCCTTTCATGTCATAGTCCTTTTATGTATTGGGAGCGTCTAGTTATCTGCCTGGTCTGAAGTTACTGAAAGGGGTGTGTAGCGGTTGGTTGCTACTAATAACAAACTTCCACCATATCACCCTGCTGCCAGACCCCCATATATCACTTCTGAGACAATGAGCAGTCATTTGCATTGTTTTGTTTCGTTTATTGCGGGATACAACTTGGTTGGGGTAAAGGAACATATGGGATGCCCATAGCACTTGTTGAATTACCATCACATTTGTAGAACATTAGTTAGTAGATTTAGCCCTGAAAATGATGCACTTCTAACATTCACAGTCTATTCCCCTGCATATCTCCACTGCAGACTATTGTTCCTCCTCTTCTGCACTGGCTCCTGCAGAGTATCACTCCCCAAGACTCCTTTCCTCTTGTACAAATCATTTACTGCAAAACTGTTAGATTCCTGTTTCTTTACTTCCAGTAAGACAAAATGGGATCACTCTGAATAACCCCAGCTGTAATTAGGTACTGTAATAAAGTCTCTCTGATGGTGTTGCTTGAGCAAATCACTAAGCCAGAGGCATACAATACATCTCCCCGGCGGCTCAGTGATTCTTGGTAGCCGCACAGTCTCTTGGATGATATTACCTGAGTGCTTTACAAGGCCAGAGATATGCGGTACCTGTCCCCGACGGCAATTTGGCAGCACATGGCAATAAACGGACTACTGCTCCCAGCCAGTCCAAACAGAAAGTCCTGCACTCCCCGACCGCAGCAATTTGCACTACTCTCCACAATCTTCCTCTTGCCTCAGTTCTCCACTGTAGTATACACACTGACCTTCTACTGCCCCAAATCCAGGGTAGCAAACTTTATCCGGAAACACATCCTAGCAGCTCCTCCGGCTCTCCTCCACGTTCGGCGTGTCCCCCACGTGGGGACGCCCTGCAGCAACTGCCTAAAACTCTATTCTCCTTTCTCCAGCCCGACAGAATCCCCCTTAGCAGCATGTGACCTCAGCTTATATGGGAGGCCTGCCCCCTGCAAATACCGAATGGGGATTGGTCAGAGCTCCTTACATGAGCTGCCTGCCACTCCAACCTCAGGCCCAACCCCTATTCCAGAACAATCTTCCTGAAAGCAGGAGAGGCGCCTCAGAGTCAGAGCACAGGTGATCACACCCACTACTGCACTAAACACTCCCAGCCCCAGATCAAAACAAACAGGCCTAGCCTAAAGCACAGGCCTGCCTAAATTTGCCTGCACTGATAGTTTAAACATAGAAAAATACTATTCTAGCACCTACCTAAAGGTAGAGGGTGCTACAGGTGAAATGCAAGTAACCGTCACACATTGTCTGCTGAGTGGGTATTAAACACATTGGGGTATGAAGACATCGGTGTGGAGTTGAAAAAGTGTAAAGACGTAAGTGGTTACCAAGCAGCCTGTCAGTAGTGTGTACCTGTTATATGTGGAATGGCCTTTGGCAGTGAGGGAGATGTTGTTGGTACTCCTTCTGCCAGCAGCCTGTTTCCAATAGCTTCAGGAGCGGATTCGCACTGCAGAGGTTTCCATCCTGTACAGAGGTACGGAAGTTCACCGGGCCGTATGTAAGCCATTTTACCTGCATGACTAATGCATTACAATTGTTAAATCAAGCACCCAATGCTGTCATGTAGGGATGGGATGAGATGTTGCTAAGACACTACCAGTCAATTCAAACTCTTTCGCATGTGCGCTTTCCCCTGTTATAGTACCTCTGAGCCCAGCATTGCTGGGACAAAGGAAATGGCGCTCTACACATGTGCGGGGGTTTGCTGCTGTGATGGTGGAAGTGTATAGAAATGGCTGGGAGTGTCTTAGCAATGCCCTAGCAACAAGGCAGGAAAGGATGATGCCATCTCTGGGAGTTATTTGGCCAGGATTTGAGAGGTACGTAAATGGCTTACACCTACAATAAAGGCATTATCCAAATTTAGTCAGAGATGCACAATTTTATTTTATCTACAGGTGCCCCTTGCTGCATAGGCAGTATTTCAGTAAAGATTGTATAGCGGGGTCTTCAGATTTAGTGGGATACACCTGGGGGTAGTGTGACCCAGATGTGTAATTATGTCAGGGTTTAGACCCCTTTTTGTTATTCGTGGAGGATCGGGGGATGTAATATTCTCCTTTGCCTGTGGGTGGCGGAGTACCTACAGGCTTCAGGTAGAATCGCCACCACAGTGCTACCCGTCTTTGTCCCTTCCTGGAGATGGTGCGGCTGGGGCGGGGAACCCGCCGTGGTGTTGATGGGAGGAGATAAAAGGGGGAGACGCCCTCGCCACAAGGTCTTCGGGGATCATCTCTTCACGCACCCAGGCACCTTCGGCCTGGGTGCGGGCGGTTCAAGGTTCCGGCCTAGGCGCCCTAGGCCTGGCCGGAATGAAGCTGGGATTCCATCCCAGGCACCTTCAGCCTGGGATGAGGTACTATCGAGGAGGCCTGGGACCCAGTGACTCCGACTGGGTCCTGCAAGGGTGAAGTGAGTCCAGGGCGCCCCTTGCGAGGGGACCCGCATCTGAGGTGAGGAAGCTGGGGAGGTCACCCGTCCGAAGATTCCGGTGCAGCGTCAACCCAGTGACGGATGGGCCTCCGGTAACTCTCTTGGAGGACATCTTCCCCTGATAGGGGCTGCAACGCAGCGGAGGTATTCGAATTAAGACTCCTGCAACCCTTGGTCATAGCACAGGGGGTGTAGGGACCCAGATCAGTAAAGTGCCTCGACCTGCTCATCCCACCGTATCCTGCCATCGCATTGCCTGTATGTGGAGATACGAAATAAAACCAACAGTTGGACTGTGATCGGTGTATGGACTCTGTTAATGGGAGCAAAGGGTGGTTTCTGCACAACAGACTCGGTACATGCCCAAGACACACCGGCCCGAGGAAACATCAGATATTGGCCTTCACCTCACCCACAGTTATGGGGAGGACATGGGCCGTAGCGCACCTCACTCTGTCGCGTGACATACCCCTAGCTAAAGAGGACGGGGTGAGGAGGCCGCTACAATTGACTAACACTTTAAATGGGAAAATTACCTCCCCATAAGTCTGCAGACCTCACATTGATTATTCTATATTTAAATGTACATACTTTGCAAGTTCCTGATCCCAACCTATCCACTGCTATGGAGTTTTCAGCCTGTACTGAGGTATATTTATTGAGTTGCTTATTTTGCCGTTTCAGCATTCAGAATTAATGAAGAGTAGACGGGGGAAACAAATGAAGTGAAAGTGTGAAATCATTCACCTGCACATATTGTTTCACACATCCACAGTGCAGTGGCAGCTCACAATTTTATATGCAGTTATTGCAGTGTAATAATTATTGCTATCCACAATTCTGCTGAACTTTTCAAGGAGAATTACATCCAGACAAATTAAATTGGCACAGGTGAGCATTTAGAATCGCTGGTATCAATTCACATAATTTACACATATAGGCTTGTTCCAGGACTAATTGGCAAATTCATGCATGCTAAAAATATACTGATGTCATACTCTGATTATTAAATAAATTGTTTTTCATACTTATATGCAGAGCCAATTAGAATTGACTTTACGAAAGGCAGACCAGTTCAAAATGAACTCTGATTGGTGACTTTGGGTTTCCTCCCTTAAAGTTAACCTAATATTTTGGATGTTGGGGGTATACACACTAATGCCGCGTACACACGCTCGGAATTTCCGACAACAAATGTTCGATGGGAGCTTTTGGTCGGAAATTCCAACCGTGTGTAGGCCCCATCGGAAATTTTCTGTCGGAATTTCCGACAACAAAAATTTGAGAGCTGGTTCTCAAATTTTTCGACAACAAAACTTGTCAGAAATTCCGACCGTGTGTATACAATTCCACGCATGCTCGGAATCAAGCAGAAGAGCCGCACTGGCTATTGAACGTCATTTTTCTCGGCTCATAGTAGTGTTTTACGTCACCGCGTTCTTGGCGTTCCGAATTTCCGACAACATTTGTGTGACCGTGTGTATGCAAGACAAGTTTGAGCCAACATCCATCGGAAATAAATCCACGATTTTGCTGTCGGAATGTCCGATCATCTGTACGCGGCATACGTAATATGTATGAGGCTTGTAACACACCTTCTTGCTTGATGCATTTGCTATTTAAATGAACGGAAACACTTCCAAACACATGTCAATTTGTCCCCGATTTACATTAACGTATCATAGTACATTTTACTACACGTTACTGCATAGCACAATAACATGAGAACCACAGTGCGGTGCAGTGCCATGGCACCCTAAAACACTCTTATGCCACGTACACACTATCGGAATTCCACTCAAGCTTGGCTTGCATACACTGAACTTTTGACTGTCAAGAACGCAGTGACGTACAACACTACGACGAGCCGAGAAAATTAAGTTCAACGCTTCCGAGCATGCGTCGAATTGTTTCCGAGCATGCGTTGGAATTTTGCGCGTCGGAATTGCTACAGACGATCGGATTTTCTGATAGGAATTTTTTCCGTCTGAAAATTTGGGAACCAGCTCTCAATCTTTTGTTGGCGGATATTCCGACAGCAAAAGTCAGATGGAGCCTACACACGGTCGGAATTTCCGTCGAAAAGCTCACATCGGACTTTTCTTGTCAGAACTTCCGATCGTGTGTATGGGGCATTACAGTAGCTGGCAATGCACCTGCACTGTGGTGTTGCACAGTGTATTAAAAATAAATAAAGTCAAATGCAATTTGTTGTGCTTTAAAGTGCCATGCTAGCCCATTTTCTCTGACCCTCGTTTCTTAAAGTGGTTGTAAAATCGTACATATTCCCAGTGAAGTGACTGGCCTTTGATGCACAGAGATGAAACAAATCTTCCTATATAAGTTGTACCTGCTTATGTGCAGTCTTCTTTTCTCTACAGCCATTCAAAGTCCAGAATTGATAAAGCTTGCCTGAGCTGTCAGAAAGACGGGGGGTCTGAAATTATACACTGCAGAGCTCAGCAAGGAGAGCTCTGACAGCTGATTGGAGGTAAGGGATACCCCCCCCCCCCTTCATACAGCACACAGGAAGAGAGCTGAGGCTGTCAATCACATGCTATGTGCTGGAGCGCCCTCCCCTCTCACCTTTTTTCTCTTGGTGTCAGGAAAACTTGTCTGAAGTGATTCATGCTGATAGCAGAGGAGCGAAGCAGCAGACAGAAATGACACTCAGGCCTCGTACACACGACCGATTTTCTCGTCGTAAAAAACACGTCGTTTTTTTCGACGAGATTCTTGTTAAGCTTGTCGATTTTCTCGTCAAGCTTTCTATGCGTACACACTGTCATTTTCCAATTTCCTCGTGGTTCTCTGCGCTCACGTCCAGCACGTACGACGGCACTATAAAGGGGAAGATCTTTTTTCTTGGCGCCACCCCTTGGGCTGCTTTTGCTGATCTCGTGTTACCGCGTGTGAAGTAAAAGTTTGGGAAGAGACGATTCGCGCTTTTCAGTCTTCGTACTTTTCAGATCGTTTTCTGCGGTTCAGTTTGTGCTTGTGGGTTCGTATCTTGACTTTCAGGGCGTCTAGGCAGGTCGTATCTGTTTTACAGTGCGTTATTGCCTGTTCGTTTCTGAATTTCAGTTCGTTATTCATAGGCCTTGCTGTTCTAAAGTGCGTTCTGTTCTGTACGTTCTGATTAGACGACCATTTCCTAGCCATGTCGCCTGGACGTTCTCGTCGTCGAGTTCGTGCTGTGCGTGCGCTTGGTGTTGGTCTGCTTGTTTTGGACCAAGACCAGTCCATGAATGGTGTGAGGAGGAGTTCATGGACCAAGAATTGGTTGCTCCAGCGGGACCAATTCTGCCACATGCCTCTGCTGCGGGAGATCGTCGAGAATAATCCTGAGGACTACAGGAATTTTCTGAGGATGTCTGACCCCGTTTTTCAGGAACTGTTGGCTTTGGTGTCCCCCTATATTACCAGGAAGGACACCGTTATGCGGGAAGCCATCAGTGCTGAGCAGAGGCTCATCGCCACGTTGCATTACCTGGCGACAGGGAGAAGTCTTCAGGACTTGAAGTTCACCACAGGCATCTCCCCCCAGGCTCTGGGCCTCATAATCCCAGACACCTGTTCTGCTATTATACAAGTCCTGCAGGAGGACTATATTAGGGTAAGTTTTCTCCCTTAACATCACATTTTATGTATTACATGTATGCTAATGTATTGTATTTCTTTCATCCTTCCCTAATTACCATGATTGTAATATGCTGAGAATGTCCCCTTTGTCCCCATGCATGTTGGAAGCTTTAGATTGCCCCTTTTTTATCCTCCCTAAATATTTCCCCTCACTAACTTTTCCAGCAGGGGCGCCTGTTGCTCCAAATGTTGGGGGGTTCCAAACCCAATTTCGGAAATAAACTTCCTCCTTTTTTGCTCTGTTGCCTAATAAACGCCCCCAGTTGTCCCCTCCAATGCAGCCATTTAGTCCCCTCTAATGCAGCCAGTTTCCCCCCAGCCCTGCACTTACCTTCTTGTGGTCAGCGCCATCCTTCTTCTGTCCTTGATGTCTTCTCCTTCCCTTCATGTTGCATCAGCCAATCATGTTACCATTAAACAGACTTGGTGAACATGATTGCCAGAGCAGCCTGTCAGTGTTTACACAAGGAATGCCCCCTCCTTGCGTCCCCGATTTTTCTTTGAGGAAGCCAATTACATCCCTCAGGTTGTAATTTGCAAGACTTTTTTAATACCTGTTTCTGCTCTGCAATTTTAACCCCCTAAATGACGCAATTATTCATATGTCGGTCGCTTTACAAGAGGCCATCCACCTGAATAGTGTGCGGCATAGACAATACATAGGTTCATGCAACGCATGAACCTATGTATTGTTCTGAGTGATGGGCACAGGAGAGAGGGGACAGTGCTCCAGCGCCCACTCTGGACGCACCGCCACTGCAATGCTATCCTGTGGCCAAACACATCTCCCCCCCCCCAAAATAATTTAGTAATGGCCCATCAGAGGTGGTGATGAATATGATAAATGAGCCTTCCATTATACTTTTTTTACACACCTTAATAAACGTATAATTAGATTGATGTTGGTCTCTAATTTTTTGGTTTAGAATTTGCTTGTAATGTATGCCTTTGTTTTTCTAATATTATTTCATCTTGTTTCACTCCACAGCTTCCTTCCACGCCACAGGAATGGCAGACTGTGGCATCGGAGTTTGCCACGCGGTGGGACTTCCCCAACTGCGGTGGTGCCATAGACGGGAAGCACGTCCGCATCGTGCCGCCACCCCATTCTGGGTCCTACTACTACAACTACAAGGGGTTTCATAGCATTGTGCTGATGGCGGTGGTGTCAGCACGGTATGAATTCCTCTATGTTGATGTAGGGAAGAATGGCCGGATGTCCGATGGGGGATCCTTCATCCAGACGGAGTTTGCCCTCCGTCTCCAGAGTGACGACCTTGCATTGCCACCGGATGCAGGGAATATTGAAGGACTCCCCTTTGTTTTCTTGGCTGATGAAGCCTTCGGACTCGGACGGCATCTTATGAGGCCATTTCCACAGAGGACCCTGACCCCAGAGAAGAGTGTGTTCAATTACCGGCTGGCCAGGGCCCGAAGAGTCGTTGAAAATGCCTTCGGCATAATGGCCAGCCGGTTCCGCCTTTTTATGACTTCCATCCACTTGGCGGACTACAAAATAAACTATGTAGTGTTATGCTGCTGTGTGCTACACAACTTTCTGAGCCAAAAATCTAATTCGTATATGGCCTCAGTTTTGCCAGAGGCTGGACTTTCCCCTGCAAATCCCCTTCCGGGCCTGGAATCTGCCCGTCTTGGCTTGCCCCCCCAAAATGCCCGTGTGGTTCGGGACAAATACATGGAGTATTTCACGGGTAGGGGGGCAATTCCTATGCCAGCCTATGTCTAAGTATCCCAATAAAAATCTTGTTTAAACCTTTAATTATTTGTTCTTTCCTGTCTCCTAGTTTGTCTTTGTGCATTTGTAGTGGCAAGTGTATTTTACTTTAGTAAATAACAACCAATTTCACTATGTTACCTTACAAAAGAACCAAATAAGCTTAGAGAGTATTATAAAAAGAAGCTACACGTTGTTTGTGGTCAAATATTTTACTCTCTGCACTTTTTTTTTTTTTTTTACTTTGGGGTTGGCCTGGCCACAACCCGGCAAATTTTGGCTTATGAAAATACAAAAATACCACTTGCATTTCTAAAATGACAACATTGGATACCTCTGAGCAATCTGAGACATTCAGTTACACAAACTATGTCTCTATGTGCCCGTCCTAATATGGGGTCCTGCCACCCCTTGCCCAGCCAAAAATTCAATATGCACACATTTTTAATTTTTTGCAAATAGGAAGTTTACAATCCTGATCCCTATTGTCAACATGTGCTATCTGCTATCAGGGGTGATCAATGGACGTGTTTTGGGGGTGCATCCCCTTCCTCAGTTCACCGACTTTTGATACGAGGAAGGGGTTGCACCCACAAAAGACGTACATGGATATCCCCTGATGGCAGATAGCACATGTTCACACACTGTGTGCATATTCAATTTTTGGCTGCTTTGTTACTCAAAAAATTAGTAAAAATATAAAAACAAACATGTAAAAACAAATGTGTTTGGATGGCTTATTGAATTCTCCCCAAAACATCGAGAATGTCTTTAAATGTTTGTTCCATCACATGGATTCTTTGTTTAATTAGGTCCAGTTCCGTACTACATTCCATCACTTGCTGGATGAGGCGGAGGGCACTGTCAGCAGAGAACGGTGTGCTATCCTTCACAACATTTCCATCCCCTAAAAACCATAAAAAAAAATTAATAAAACTCTGCAGGCCTACCTCGCTTACCTTAAGCTGTGGTGTCAGATACTGACCTGTTGTGGTGACCAGATCCACAACGTCATCCACCTCTCCTTCCTGCACTTCTCCTTCCTCCACCTCAACTTCCTGCACATCTTTCGGTTGTGGATCTTTGGGAGTTTGGGGTTGCTTGGAAGTTGTGGGGTGCATGTGCTCCCTGGAGTGTCCTCCTCCCAGTCTTCTCTCCCCTATGAGAATAAAACCAAAGGTCTATTTATCACACTGTAAAAATCTCATTTTTAAACTTAAAACAGGCTAAATTGTTTGGAAGTGGGGTACAAGTGTGTGTTTGTGCGGAATTTAAAGAAAAATGCATTATTTATGACCCCAAATATGTTTAGTATTCACATTTGGATGTAATTTTTTGGACATGGAGGCACCACAAATAAACTCTGATGCACCTGTGTGGGACACCCAAAAAAGGCGGGTCTGGTGGCCCACACTATAGTGCTCCAAAGTACAGATGTGGAAGCAGCTGCTGAGTGTCCTCTCCTTTACACTGATTAAAGTTTGCATTTCATTCTCCTTACAAACACATCATCTAGACTTAAAAATTAGCCACAATACTTGATCAAAAATGGCAGATGTCTAATTAATTTTGGGGGTCTTAAATAAGCCAAAACCGCGGATAGTGGCCGAACGAAGTGTCGGTAACGTAACGAACGATTACTGTGCCCAACCTAGTTCAAAATATTACATTTTGGAAGGGAGTCCAATATGAAAAAAAAAAAAAAAAAGTCAGTTTCTAAAAAGATTAATAGCAGAAAGGTCGTCATTTTACTTACTTTTAGCGAGCATCCTCTTTATGCTCCTCAACTGGTCTGGCTCCCTCAGTTTGAGGTCTGACCACCTCTTTCTGAGCTGCTCATTTGAGCGTTTCACCCCGAACTTCGCCCTCAGACTCTTCACAACTTTAGTGAGGATTTTGGCCTTCCTTCTATTTGGTTTGCTATACGGCCCATGCTTGGCATCATAATCAGCCTTGACCAAGATGTCCACCATCTCCGCCATCTCCGCCAAAGACATATTCGATGCCTTGAATCTCCTCCTTGATCGTGACGTGTCCTCGGTTTCCGGGCTTGTCTCCTCGCTAGTTGCGGAATTATCAGACACCTGCTGTAACTCCGCCATATCTGTCTGCGCGCCGAAAGAGAAGGGGCGGGGAAAAGATGTTAGTTAGAACGTCATGGGCGGGCGACGTGTGCGGAGCGACGTGTTCGAATTTGGACGCATGCGTGGTGTGTATATAGCAAACACACATGTGACTATAGTACGTTCGGTGTGCGGAGAGAGGAGTTCAAGTGACGGACGTGCGAACGAAGGTATGTGATTTTGTGAGACTTGTAAAAATTGTGGGCCTATACTGTCTTGAGATTGGTGAAGGATATATATGGTGACTAGGATGTGAAGGAGGTTAGACTGTTTGCCTCACATTATTTAAATATAAATTATTTTACTTGCAGATACAATATGAATGTCTTTATTAGCGACAAAGAGTTCCTGGCGGAATTTATTGACCGGGTAAGGGAGCTGCCGGCTCTGTGGGAGACCAAAAACCCCATCCATAAAAAAAAAGGGGTGAGAAAAGCAGCGCTGGAGAAGCTGCTCCCATTTGTGCATACCAAGGTGCCCACAGCCATAGCAAAACAAGTGGACACTAAAATTGGGAGCTTGAGAGGTACCTACAGGACTGAACGCTCTAAGGTGCTGGCTTCTCAGAGGTCAGGAGCAGCAGCAGATGATGTTTATGTCCCGGTTTTGTGGTACTACAGCAGGATGTCCTTCCTGGATGACCACATTGAGCCAAGGCCATCACTCTCCACTCTTCCCCCCAGACTTCCCTGCAGCCAACCTGAGCCTTCTCTGGAGCAAGAGGAGGCAGCCATCCTGGATGATCCTGATTTGTCCATCTGGAGCCAGGTATAGTATTAACTGAAAATGTAGTGGGATAAAATTAATGTTTCCCAAATATGTCAGGATGAGAAACATACATTATTTTGTATTCCACAAGTGAAATCATGATCTGTAGACATTATTCTGCACTTAATTGTGTGGTAAATAGTCAAGCTGATGTAGTGGTAAATTTAAAGCAAGGATTTATGCATTTACATTCTAATTGCTTCCATCAGGATTACAAAGTTTGAGGCAAAGATTAAACCAACATATTAAACTATGTTTCTTTTTCATACACAGGATGAAATCAGCCAGGAGGAGGGTCTGGAAACTGTCAGGCAGGAGGAGGAAGGGCCCAGTGGCAGCCAGGAGGTGGCAGGGCCCAGTACCAGCCAGGAGGTGGCAGGGCCCAGTGGCAGCCAGGAGGTGGCAGGGCCCAGTACCAGCCAGGAGGTGGCAGGGCCCAGTGGCAGCCAGGAGGTGGCAGGGCCCAGTGGCAGACAGGAGGTGGCAGGGCAAAGGAGAAGCACCAGATCCCAGGTGCCTCCCATCAGGCTTCACAAAAGAGGCAGGAGGGACAGGACCACCAGTGACGCAGCAATGGCCCTTATTAAAGAGGCCAATGCCACCCTCAAGGAGCCCACATCCCCTGAAGAGGCCATTGCCGGCCTAGTGGAGGCTAAGTTCAAGGTGATGAGCATGGAGCAACGCCTCCTATGCGAACCCCTGCTCATCACCTTGCTCAACAAGGGGGTGATGGAGCAAATTACCCCCAATACCGCCATATGTGAGGTGGCCCAACTGACCCAACCTCAACCTCCACCTCCACCTTCCTCTTCTGCCCCACCCCCTTCTGCTACCCCTCCACCTTCTGCCCCACCCCCTTCTGCTACACCTCCACCTTCTGCCCCACCCCCTTCTGCTACACCTCCACCTTCTGCCCCACCCCCTTCTGCTACACCTCCACCTTCTGCCCCACCCCCTTCTGCTACACCTCCACCTTCTGCCCCACCCCCTTCTGCTACACCTCCACCTTCTTCTTCTGCCCCACCCCCTTCTGCTACACCTCCACCTCCTCCTCCTGACAGGAGTACCCCTCCAGTGGGCCAGCCTCCAGCTAAACGAAGAAGGAAGGCTGCAGGAAAGGCTTCAGGAAAGGCTTCAGGAAAGGCTGCAGGGAAGGTTGCCAGGAAGAAGAGGAAGTGATGGCCTTGCTTCATTGTGGTCGCACTGGTCGGACAGAAGGCAGCCTGTTGTAGTACCACACACTTGGGACATATATCTCACCTGCTGCTGTTCCTGACCTCTGGGAGGCCAGCATCAGATTGTGTTCTGAAATGTGGGCCTTCTCAAGCTCCCAATTTTAGTGTCCACACAGGGTTGGTGTGTGCTCTGGGGTCCCTGGGATGCACAAATGGCAGCAGCTTCTCCAGCGCTGCCTTCTCTTTATTTAATTTATAAACATGAATAAATGTGTTTTTTGTTTAAGTTCATACTTGACTATGTGTATTTTTAAATAAAAAAAAAAAACCTTTGGAGTAAGCAGATACATTTGACTGACAATAAAAGGCACAGATATCACCCCCCCAAAAGAATAACTAAATCTGATTAGCTCAAAAACATGGTGTGAAATTTTAAAAATATAGATTAGAAAATTAAATGTGAGATCGCTATCAAAACATTGAGAAATTATAATTAACATCATTTTGAAAAATCTAACCATTTAAATTATTCCTAAAAACTTGCACGATATAATACACATAAATCTTATAAAGAGCAGCATGAAAAAGGTTAAAAATAAGGCAGAACTCTGTGTGAATATCAGCAGCAAAAGAAGGTCTCTCGTTTTGATTAATGTAACATTCTAATGAAGAATTCAATGCAGAACATTTAAACGATGAAATATTTATGAGCGTGACGAATGTGCTCTCTCCATTATGAAGGCTTGTTTTACCAGAAGATGCGCTCCCGTCTCATAGTTGCTTGTGAGCATGCGCGCTTTTGGAAGAGTCGTAAAAGCATACACACGAACCATTTTCTCGTCACAAAACAGGCCGACGAGAAACACGACGAGGAAATCTGGAATCCTGACGAGAAAATAGAGAGCAGGTTCTCTATTTTCTCGTCGAGATTCTCGTCAAGTTTCTCGTCGTAAAACCATACACACGAACGTTTTTCTAGACAAAAAAACTCTCGCGGCACTTTTCTTGACTGTTTACGATGAGAAAATCGGTCGTGTGTACGAGGCCTCAGTGCTCCTAATTGAGACAGGTACACACGATAGAAGGCTATGCTTGGTCTGTATTTCATGTCTGAGGTTTGCAACCACTTTAGGCTGGCTTGGGACTAAGTTATAGAAGTGTTATCATTCACTTGGACGGACTTCATTAAGGAAGATATGTGTTTAAAGTTGGAAGAATTCAACAGTTCAAAAGTTCTGCAACTGTGAAAAGAATGGGAAGAGCTAGTTTATAAGGTCTGTTAAAGTCAGACATTGCTGAACAGATGAAGATGAAAAAGAAGATACAGATGAATAATATAAATAAAATTTACTGGGATTTGAGCTCATACAAGCTGATCGTGCACAGCATAAATTTGCAGAACACACTTGGAAAAAGTATAAACATCTAAAGGAATATGCCTTCTTCCATATGCCATTGGAACACAAATGCATGCACTCCACTGAGCTATATCAGTTCTCATATTCCAAGGCGTGACTGGGAAGGGGGATTTCATTATAGCACTTATACAGTTCTGCCATCCAATAAACTGGTATTTTTATGCTTAAAGAGGCACAAAGCATATCTCCCGTGTGTAAGTCTTATTAGCATCATCTGTAGGGTGTAGGTCTGATCTGCAGTGTTTAGGAGCTACAGTATATGCATTGTATAGGACCTTATCTGTAGGGTGTATGGCTTATCTGTAGAGTGTAGGGCCTATATACAGTGGGTAGGACCTATCTGTAGCGTGTAGATCTTGTCTGCAGTGTGTAAAGCTGGTCATACATGGTTCAGTTATCGCTCAGTCAGCTAGTTGATTAAACAAAAGTAAAGTGATTCCCCCATCCGCATGTAGCGTTACCTTCAGTTAAGAGGGCCGCAGATTTAGTTTGGGCCCTGAAGACAGCTCCGCCAACCCCCGGCAATTTACTTGACCCCCTTCTGGCACAGTTAGTCTAGGGTAATATATATATATCGTATGCTCTATGGTTAAATTCAGACACCAACGGCAGTCATAGAAGAATAACGAGTTTACTTTCTACTGGCAATAAAATCAACAGTTGTAACAGATCACATGAATCTATCTGCAGAGCCCTGCAGCAATAGTCACACTATAACTAGTAAGATATGACGCACACGCGCCACGTGTAACAGTACCTCACTATGCACCCTATGGCGCAGCAACTAAATAAACTATCTAGATGGCCAGGCCTGACCATATAACTCAGTCTCTAGGGGGGGTAAAATTCTTTGTATGCAAGTCTTTAAACGGTGGTGCACATTTCAGGAACACATTTGTAATCCAAGGGGGGTAAAAAATGCCAACACAGTACACTCCACTAGAGATCCGTTTGACTAAGTTCTGCTATGGATCTCCAGTGGGGGAAAAGAACTTAGATAGGAACTGGTGGGCCGCGGCAGTCTGTAGGCCTAACAATGGTATACAATATTTGTGGATTGAGCATGTGCTCGCTCACCCCTCCGGACTCGATCCCAGTCCGGGAACTTCCACCTGCTGTGTCTCCACACACAGCGTCTTCAGCAGTCGGGTCTCCGGCTCAGCAGCGGTTGAAGAAACCGAGTCAGATGCCACCCAGGCTCGAGATGGGGTGGAAGGCTCCCCCCACTTAAACTCTTTGGTCCCCAAAGATAATTCTAGCATACATTACGTACAACCCTAGACAACATTGCGTAAGATGTTGGCATAGGGAATTCCCACCAAAACCGAGGGGTTGAATTCCCTTGCCCACAGGTCACACTATCATGAGTGGCCTGCCTAACTGTGCCAGAGAGTGAGTGGGGGTTGCCCTCCACCAAATGAACAGTGGAGGGATCCGGATCCTCTGCACTCCTCCTGGCAGTGACCACAGAATCTTCTGAGCTCTTCCCCATTTGTGGGTAAGTCAACTTTTTGGGAGGCCTTATGACTCTTCGAGCCCTTTGCTCTCTTGGGGTTTCTGGCTCTGGTGCCACAGACTCTTCTTCTGTAGCAGGTTCGGGCAACACGGCGGGCCCTGGAACATCTGCTTCAGGAGCCGAGGGATAAATAGATTCTCTAGGGTCCTTTTCAGAGTAAGTATCACAGGCATCTTCCCAGTAATCTGATGAAGGACTAGATGGGATGAACTCAGTGGCTTCTGCATTCAGTTGTCCATCTATAGTGTCTTCAGTGGTTGGAAGATCTATAGCAGAAGTTCCTGGGGTTGGGGAAGGCCACAGCCAGTCAAGCTCTCTTCCTTCATCTCCACTAAGTTCAGAGGCCTCTCCATCTTCAGCCCGAGAGGTCTGGGACCGAGTGTTTGGCCTGGGGGTATCCAGAATAGAGACTGGTTCAGGGGAGTCCCTCACTGGAGGTATCCTGACTGCTTCAGCAAGTGGGAGCAGGTGATTTCGATGCCACGTCTTCAGTGGTCCTACCTTTCCTTCTGGCTTCAACTTGTAGACAGGTAGGCCCGGCAGCTTCCTACAGATGACATAGGGTTCAGATCTCCATCTGTCTGCAAGTTTGTGTTTTCCAGGGACCCCCAGATTGCGTAGCAGTACTCGGTCCCTGGGCTGCAGGTCTTGCACCCGGGCCTTCAAGTCGAAGTTTCTTTTGTTTCGAGCTCCCCTTTGATCTGAGGCCGCTTGAGCTTGTTCATAGGCTACTTTCAGGCTGTGTCTGAGCCTGTCCACATATCCTTTGTGGGATGTGGCTGAGGAATGGTCTAAAGAGGTGCCAAAGGCCAGGTCCACGGGTAACCTTGCTTCTCTCCCAAACATGAGTCGATATGGGGAGTAGCCTGTAGCATCACTGGTGGTGCAGTTGTAAGCGTGTACTATAGCTGCTATGTGTTTGCTCCAATGTTGTTTCTTCTCACTATCCAGAGTTCCCAACATATTGAGCAGGGTTCGGTTAAACCTCTCCGGCTGAGCATCTCCCTGTGGGTGGTAAGGTGTGGTTCGGGTTTTCTTGATTCCTAACGAATCCAGGAGTTTCCGGATCAGCCGACTCTCAAAGTCCCTTCCTTGATCTGAATGGAGTCGCTGTGGCAGCCCATAATGGACAAAATACTTCTCCATAAGTACCTTGGCTACTGTGGAAGCCTTCTGGTCTTTGGTTGGGAAAGCTTGGGCATACCGGGTGAAATGATCGGTTATCACCAGAACATTTCCTAGTCCACTCAGGTCGGGTTCGAGGCAGAGAAAATCAATGCATACCAGATCCATTGGGCCTTGACTTTGTAGATGGCCCATTGGGGCAGCTTGATGGGGTAAAGTCTTCCTCTGGATGCAGCGTGCACATGAATGGCAGTACTCTTCCACTTCTGCCCTCATGCAGGGCCAATAGAACCGACTTCTGACGAGTTGAAAGGTCCTTTCCGCCCCTAGGTGGCCGTGATTGTCATGTAGGGCAATCAGAACAGTCTCTCGATGTTTTTCCGGAAGGAACAATTGCCATTTATCTTCCAGGTCATCAGAGGGGCCCCTTCGGTAGACCACTCCCTGATACACCTGCAACCTGTCCCACTCTTTCCTCAACAGGCGAGCTTCCTTTGAAGAGTGGCGCAGGAGTCTATTTGGATCCTGATTCTCCAGGGCTTCCAGAACCAATTTCCCCATGCGGTCTTCTAATTGGTCGCATCTCAGTTCCTTCTTGGACAGTTTCGGCAGATGGTCTTCCTCCAGTTGGGTTACTCCACAGTATTGTTTGGGGACTCCTACCATGGTAACCCCTATCTCTTCCGCCCTTGAGCCTCCTTTGGCTTGTAATTCAGCCCCTTGACAAAGGGCCCGGACTCCGTCAGGTGCCACTTGAGTCCAGTCTTCTGTGTCACTGGTGGGGGCATGAGATCTCCTGGACAGAGCGTCTGCATCTCGATTTCCAGCCCCTGGCCTGTACTTTTTTTTTTAACGGAGAAATTTTATTAGACAAATCAGCATTGCAATACAACCAGTAAATCGCACATCCAATAGTACAGAACAAACAAACAGGATAATGCGTCACATCCGGGGGATCACACCCCCCTCATTCGTTACTTAATGCAAATAATCAACAAACAAGCATTGGCCCACCCCCTATCATGCTTAACAAAGACTCTAGTTCACCCCACCCCGGCCGTACAATAACCCTAAGTAGCAGTTAAGTCCAGGAGCCAAGAGGGGCGGGGCGGGGGGGAGGGAGGAACCGCCCCCCAACAAACAGCCCAGTCAGCCACACCCAGGGGGGGCTCCAAGTCAGAGCGAGTGGTCTGCCATGAAGACCAAACTCTGTCGAACTTTGCGGGGCACCGTCTACTCTCGTAAGTCAGTTTATAGAGAGGAAGTACTGAATCGACTGAGAGCTGCCAAGCAGCGCAAGTGGGGGGGTCCTCAGATTTCCACTTGAGCAGAATTTCCCGCCTAGCATAAAATAGTGAGAAGGTCAAGCAGAGTTTACAATATCTATCCCCTTCCACGTCCTCCATATGATTTAGTAGTAGGATCTTGGGGTCAGTCGGCACGTTTAAGCCAGTCACTTCAGTCAGTCTGGAAGCCACATCCTCCCAATAGGGCTGGAGTTTCGGACACGACCAGACCATGTGCCAAAATGTACCTGTCTCCTGCCTGCATCTCTGACAATTGGGATCTCGCTGCGGGTAAATACGTGCTAGCCTCTGCGGGGTGTAGTAGGCTCTGTGGAGAAATTTAAATTGTATAAACCTATCCTTTGCTGCAATCATAACGGGGATATAGGATGAGAGACAGTCCCGCCACTCCTCCTTATCTAGCGACGGAATATCAGCCCTCCATTCATCCCACGGTTTAGTAAGCTTAGCATCATACTGTACCGTGAGGTATAGGTACAGGGACGAGAGGGGTCGGTCCATAAGAGCGGAGGATAAGAGTCGCTCAATAGAGTCTGACTCCAGGGTTATAGGCTCCGGGAATTGGGCCTCAAAGGCATGTCTCAGCTGCCAGTACCTAAATTGGAAAGAGACCGGGAGGAGATACTCCTGCCTGAGTTCCCGGAAAGACATAATTGTACCCGCTTTCACTATATGTTTCAGAGTAACGATCCCCTTTTTTGCCCACAGGGATGGATCTGGGATACTGTTCATGTGAGGCAGCATAGGGTTAGCCCACAAGGGTATATGCGGGGATACCAGGTTGGGCCGCCGGTACATTAGTCGAGCCTCCTGCCAGACCTTAACTGTGGTCTGCATGAGGGTCGTCATACAGGGGCTGGCCCTGAGGCCGCGAAAAGGTAAATTGCTCAAGGCCGCGTAGGAGCCCAAAATAGCCACCTCTAGTGTGACCGCCGGGTTCTGTCTAGGCTGGGAGAACCACCATCTCACCGTAACCAGGACAGCCGCCCAGTAATAAAGCAGGAAGTTAGGGAGCGCCAGTCCCCCCCCAGACAAGGACAAATACAAGATCCTCCTCGCCACTCGGGGGGGTCTCCCAGCCCAGACAAAAGAGATCAACAGGCTGTCCAACCTCCGGAAGAACGACCTAGGGATGTACGAGGGGGTACTGCGAAAGAAGTACAGGAATTTTGGGAGAAAGACCATCTTCAAAAGGTTGACTCTACCCACCGGCGTCAGAGGGAGGGACCGCCACACCGCGCACTTGATCACTAGTTGGGCCATGAGTGGTTGTATGTTTTTGCCAACATAATCTCCGATTTTGCCGCTAATCTTGATGCCCAGGTACGTAAATTCATCTACCCATTTGAGGCGCGTTTGTGTCGTGGGCCGCGGGATCGAGGGACATAGAGGAAACAAGATTGATTTGTCCCAGTTGATACGAATACCGGAGTAGCCCCCAAATTGGTTAATCAGATCTAAAGCTATCTGCAGGGATGATGAGGCATCCGCCAGGTATAGCAGGGCATCATCCGCATATAGAGACAGCTTTTCTTCAATTGGGCCTATTTGTAATCCCCGGACCCTCGGCTCCGCTCTCAACAGGATGGCCAGTGGTTCCATAGCAAGGGCAAATAAACCCGGGGAGAGGGGGCACCCCTGTCTCGTGCCGCGGCCCAAGAGGAAGACGTCTGATAGGCAGCCGTTGGTCCGAATTCTAGCAGATGGGGAGCTATATAACATGCGTACCCATTTCAGGAAGCCTGGCCCGAACCCGAAGCCGTCGAGCACCCCCAGAGGTAGCCCCACTCCACAGAGTCGAAGGCCTTCTCTGCGTCAAGTGAGGCCACCACTCCCGTCGACCCCTCGCCAGCCCCATCAACGTGGGTGAGGAGGCGTCTAATGTTGATATCCGTTCCTCTACCTGGCATAAAGCCCGTTTGATCCGAGTGTACCAGGGCAGTAATGACAGAGTTCAGTCTTGTTGCTAAGATCTTAGCCAGGATCTTCACATCCACGTTCAGCAACGAGATAGGGCGATACGAGGAACAGAGGGAAGGGTCCTTCCCCGGCTTCGGGATCACCACTATGACCGCCTCACCCATGGAAACAGGGAGCTCTCCCTGCTGCGCGGACACCGTGAATAGGGAATGTAGTCTGGGCACTAGTTCGTCTGCATAATGTTTGTAGAACTCCACAGGAATTCCATCAGGCCCGGGCGTCTTGCCAGATTGCATAGATTTAAGGGCCCGCTGGATCTCCTTCACCGTGATAGGGGCATCGAGCCGCTCTCGGTAGGTCTCCGTAAGGACCGGAATGTCAATGTCCCCCAAATACTTCACCAGGTCCTCATCACCATAATCCACCCTTGACTCATAGAGTGCACGGTAGAAGTCAGCAAAGCACTGATTAATACCCCCCGGAGAGCTTACCAGCTCCCCCGTGGGGTCCGTAATATGGGAGACACCGACCCCTCCCTCCTGCTCCCTGGAAAGCCAAGCCAGCATCCTACCCGACCTCTCCCCCTGTTCAAAAATCCTATGGGATTGCGCCAGTAGCTTTTTTTGGGTAAGTGAGGTACGGATATTAAGGACTTCCCCCGTCAGGAGCTGCAGGTGAGCATAGTGTTGGGGGTCACGGATCCTAATAAAGGTCTCTTCTGCACTGGCAGCCTCCCTTTCCGCCTTCACTAAGTCTGCGCTGCGCTCCCTACGAACTCTGGCAATTATGGTCTGGTAGTGCCCTCTCGTGGAGGCTTTAAAGGCATCCCATACAGTTCCGGCCCCCGCCGTGCCCTCATTGTCCACCCAATAACCGGTCAGTTCAGTGTGGAACCGTTCGTCCACGGAGGTGTCCGAGATCCAAAACCTGGACAGTCTCCACAGGCGAACAGGATGGCCCCTAGAGAAATCCAGCGCCAGAAGCAATGGTGCGTGATCTGAGATCCCCCTAGGCAAGATCTTCACATCCGTAACCCTTTGCAGGACCGGTCTGCCCGCATATACCAGATCTATGCGGGAGAACGTCCTGTGGGAGGCCGAGTGGCAGGTGTAAGCCAAGTCCCGAGGGTGCTTCCACCTCCACACGTCCGTCAGCCCATAGGTATCAGCCCAGTCAGCCAATCCAGAGTAGTGTCGACCTCCAGGCGACAGGCGATCCATATTCGGATCGGGAACCAAGTTAAAATCCCCCAAAAACACAGTATTATCAGAGGTGAGCTCGGCCACCCTACTCGTTATGTGGTTCAGCAGCAACAGGGAGGCCGGCGGGGGAAGGTATAGACCCACTATGGTCCAGGTCAGGGAGTGAATCACGGCATGAATTATGACGTATCTACCGTCAGGATCGAGAATCAGGTCCAGGAGCCGAAACGGGAGGGATTTTAGCACTAATATACTGGCCCCCCTGGAGAAGCTAGAGTAGGTAGAGTGATAGTGGTGACCCACCCATGGCTTTTTAAGTGAGAGAAGTCTACTCCCCATGAGGTGGGTTTCCTGTAAGACACAAATATGCGGGTTGTAAGACTTAAGAAATTGGAACACCAGGGAGCGTTTGGTCGGGGAATTCAACCCCCTGGTGTTCCACGACAGGATATTAACTGCTGTCATGGCCCGTCAGATTGGTGGGAGGAATAGGATGATACCGCATGACTCCCGGACCTGACCCCCAGACCCAGGATGTACACATCTGGAAACAGAGCAATGCCGAAATACCAACTTTTTGAATGTAAAGCAAAAACATAATGCAAACAAAAACAACAAAAAGAAAAAAACAACTCAGAACAAGAAAAAATAGCCCCAGTAGGGCAACATTCCCCGCCCCCCACCCCACCCACCCCCTTGAAACTGAGGAGGGTATCCATCCCAAACGATAACAGCTCGCCGGCTGCAAAGGGGTTCCGTGCAAGAGGCGAACTCTGCCCCCCCGGATAACTTCTGGGGGGGGGGCGAGCAACTGTCTGAGCGACTCTCTAAGTGTGAGACCTCCGCTGATTATGCAACAAGCTGTAAGGGACAGGGGTTCAAGAGGATTAAGGCGGACAGGAGCGCGTCCCAGCAGTAAAGTCGATCCTGTGACATGGGAGTATACTTGGTATGGTCCCCAGTGTCACACAGGGGGGTAAAAAGACCCAAAAAGGGAAAAGAAGGCAGTGTTCTCCTGACCATGTCAGGAGCGCTAACTTGGGTTCCCACATCGGCGGGGGCCAGCCGCCACCATCAGAGCTGCACACACCAAGGGGATTAGCCGGGCACAACAAGTGCAACAACAGGTGTGAGAGCTCCGTCCCGGGGGTCAGTTCGCGGGCCACACCGATATTGGCAAATGCAAAACAAGGGTGTTGTCAAATAGTGCATACCGTGCGGCTGATCAGCGGTCCCGCGGCAGCGACTCCAACCAGACAGACACCTCCCTGGGATTAGTGAAGAAGCGGGTCGACTCTCCGTCCTGTACTCTCAGACGGGCCGGGAAAAGGATGCTGTAACGGATGTTGCGCGCCCTCAGGGTCGCCTTGATCTGATCGAATGACTTCCTGAGCTTCTGTGTTTCCACCGAGTAGTCGGGGAAGATCATCAGCTTGACGTTCTGGAATCGCAGGTCGCCCACTAGCCTGGAGGCACGGAGAACCTCGTCCCGATCCCGGAAGTTGAGCAGGCGGAGAATGAAGGTTCGCGGCGGGGTTCCGGGAGGTCCCAGCTTAGGAGGGATGCGGTGCGCCCTTTCCACCACATATTGGGGTGACATGCGAGCCTCGGGGAGGAGGGTACGCAACATACCCTCTATGAAGCCTATAGGGTCACTCCCCTCTATCCCCTCGGGTAGTCCGACAATGCGGAGGTTGTTGCGCCGGTTGCGGTTTTCGGCATCTTCGGCTCTGTATTCAAGGGCTTTAACTTTGGTTTGGAGAGTGCGGAGTGCTGCGCCCTGTTCTGCGACCACATCTTCAGCGTTGCTAACTCTCTCCCTGGCCTGTACTTTAGGCTGAAATTGAATCCAGACAGTGCGGCCAGCCACCTGTGTCCAGTGGCGTCCAGCTTTGCTGTGGTGAAAAGGTAGGTAAGGGGGTTGTTGTCGGTCTTCACAGTGAACTCCGCCCCATACAGGTAGTCTTTTAGCTTGTCTACTACTGCCCACTTAAGGGCCAGGAACTCCAGCTTGTGAGTGGGGTAGTTCTTCTCAGAGGGGGTCAGGCTCCTGCTCACGTAGGCAACAGGCCGCAGTTGTCCTTCGTGTTCTTGGTAAAGTACTCCTCCCAGACCGTCATGACTAGCATCTACATGTAGTTCATAGGGTTTGGTTGGGTCTGCGTAGACCAAGACTGGGGCAGTGGTTAGGGTCTTCTTCAGCGCCTGGAAGGCCTCTTCACACTTTTGGTTCCACTGATCTCTGACTGACTCTCCCGGCTTCCTGGGCCCTGAGTCGTCCTCTTCCCCCTCGGTCTTGAGTAGTTCATTCAATGGTCTGGCAATTCGGGCGAATCCTTCCACAAACCTCCTGTAATAGGAGCAGAACCCCAAGAAGGATCTGAGTTCTGTTACTGTGGTGGGTCTTGGCCAGGAGGTAACTGCCTCCAATTTCTCAGGGTCTGTGGCCACCCCTTCTTCAGACACTATGTGCCCCAGATAGTTCACAGAAGACTGGTAGAACCGACACTTCTCAGGCGAAAGCTTGAGTCCCTCCTCACTGAGTCTTCTCAACACTTTTTCCAGCCTCTCTTCATGTTCTTCCAGGGTTCTCCCAAAGACAATGACATCGTCCAGGTATACAAGGACTTCAATAAGGTTCATGTCTCCTACAGTCTTCTCCATGAGACGTTGGAAGGTAGCAGGAGCTCCAGACAGTCCCTGAAGCATTCGATCAAACTCGAAGAACCCCACTGGGGTCATGAAGGCTGTCTTTTCTTTGTCTTCTGGATGCATAGGGATCTGGTAGTATCCACTCTTGAGATCCATAACGCTGAACCACTTGGCTCCAGACAAACTCTGTAAAGCGTCCTCTATCCTCGGAGTGGTGTACTGGTCGGGGATGGTTCTCCTGTTGAGAGTCCTGTAGTCTATACAGAGCCTCAACGACCCATTCTTCTTCCTGACCACCACTATCGGGGAGGCATAGGGGCTTCTAGACTCCCGGATCACACCAGTCCTCTTGAGTTCTGCGAGTTGTTCCCTTAGATCCTCCAGATCTGCTAGTGGGACCCGCCTGACCCTCTCTCTGAAGGGCTTGTCTTCTTGGAGGCGGAACCGATGGGTGGCACTCCTTGCACACCCCACATTGAACTCATCTTTGGAGAAGATCTTCTCCCATCTGGTCAACTGGGCCTTGGCTCTCTCTCTTTCCAAGCCCTGGGCAGATTCGGGCTTTCCATGGACAGCTTCTCCCAAACGTCTCCTCCTTCACCCGTCCCCTTGACCTCTGACAGGGTAACCGGGGCAGCAGGGCTCACCTGGCCCAGCAGCATCCTGGCTGGGATTTCCATGGGGCCACCTGTAGTATTCATAACACTCGCCGGAACTCTACAATGGGCCTTCTTCAGGGCCTTCAGCGGAATCACTTCTGGTATCACTTCCAGACCGGAGGACTCTTCCCTTGGGTCAGACTCCAGCATGACAAAGGGTCCAGGTTGCTCCCAAGTAAGCTTCACAGTGGCTCTGAGACAGGTTACTTCGCCGGGCTGCAACACTACCCCTTCTCTTCCAAGTCTCCACACCTTCCCTATCCCCTCCCCAGGGGTCTTCTGCTCTAGGACCAGCCGTTGGTAGGCTGTCTTCAGCATGGGGTGGATCTTGGTGGCTGCTGGCCCCTTCTCTTTCACTAGAGGGGTTAGGAGTCTTCGGACCAGGTCCGTGTCCGTCCCGATTATAAGGGAACTCTTGTTGCCTCCAGGCGGCCGAGGGCACACGACTGCCAGGGTATCAAACACTTCAGCCTTCCCAGCCACAGATGGGTCAAAGGTCATCTTAACGGGCAGATAGCCATCATAGGGGAAGCTCTGGGTTCCAATCCCTGATATTTCCAGTTCCTCTATCTTCTGGATGGGCAGGTGACTCAAATGCTTATCGTAGAAATCCCGGTATAATAGGGTCACTTGTGCCCCAGTATCCAAGATGGCTCTGGTGTAGACTCCCTCCACTTGAATGGGCACTATAGGAGATGGGCCTACCAGCTTCCCCGGATATGGCCTGGCAGGGGTCACCTTCTTCTGGTCCTTTCCCTTCGGACTCTCTCTCGTCCCACTCCCTTTGGCCTTCCGTCTTTCTTGAGCCTGGTATGCATTGATTTCCCTCCTTTCAATGGGTGTACAGACCCGCTGAGGGATATTATTGTTTTTCTTAGGTGTGCATCCCCTCTGGGGAATGCTGTGCCCCTTCTGAGGGGTCTTGCCCCCTTTCTCTGGGGTGTATCTCTGTTGAGGAATGTTGTGTTTCTTCTGAGGGGTTTTGTCTCTTCTTCTTTTCTTCTGCTTCGCATTCAGCTTGGAGCTCACTGAAGATGATGGGCACCCGGTTGACTCCTTTACCGGGGCCCTCTGGAGTTTCCCGCCGGCTTGCGGTTATCTGTTTTCTTCTTCTTGGGACTGGAACATGTAGCTGCAATATGGCCAATTCCTCCACAGTTAAAGCAGACTATATCTCCCCATTCTTGTAAAGATGCGGCTGCTGAGGCAATTGGGAATAGTTCCTTCCTTGGTACTTCTCTCCTGGGGCCCTCTGGGTCTTTTGCTATCAGAGAGGTCAACATCTCTAACACCTTGGACATTTGTGATTTTAAAGTGTCTACCTCTAAGTCTCTTTCAGGGGTCATTACTGGGTTGACTAACACCTGTGCGGGGGCAACATTTGTCTTAACCATTTGCTGGTCCTGTTGTAGTGCCTCCTCATCTCTGATGATTTTTATCAAATCAGAATAAGTCAGTGACGTTCCTCCTCCCAAGGTTTTCAGGTGCAGCCAGACTGGATCCAAGTGCAACGCTCCCTTTAAGACTTGCTTCATTCTCGCTGCATCTGTATCTTGGGGCTTCATTCCCTTCTTCAACACAATCTTGCACAGCAACCTGTTCAGTCTCCTAACATACTCTGAAAGTTTCTCCTTCTGCTTTTGGAAAGTATGTTCAAATTGGTAGACCATCTCTGTCACCTTTTCCAATTGACCAAACTCTTCCTGTAGCATGGCTAGACAGTCTTGAGCCGTGCAGTCTGCATTCCCAAACCGAAAACTTTTCACTGCTTCTGCTGCTGCGCCTTTGAGGCTTTCTATCACTCGTTGCCTCTTCTGCGCTTCAGGCACTTCCCATGCCTCTACTGCTTGTAATGCCTGCTCCATCCAGGTATCAAAATCTTCCTCCCCTGCAGGGACAGGGAGCTTCCCTGAGAATGTCTTTAGTCTCTGGTAGCTAGTCTCTACATGCACCGTGCTTGCCTTCTGACATTTGGTTAGCAGATCCCCTATGGCATTTATCAGCTCTGGTGATATGGCAGTGACGGGTGCAGGTGCCGCCGGAGGCGTCACCCTGTCTCTTCTTTCAGGTGAGACACGGGTTGTTCCTTGCGGTGATCCCGTTGGTGATGGCTCCTTCTTTATAGTCATGGCGTGCGTTAACCTATAGGTTTTGTTGTCTGGCGTCCGCACATAGTTGTGCTTGAAAGTCTCTGGCATCCCGCCCCAGTACTCCACTAGTGCATACTGATACGAAGTATCTGGGTCTGGTTTTATCTCCGTCACCCTCGGTGTATAATCTGGGGACACGGACACCATTAGCTGCTCTACCGTCTCTGTCGACCACTCCTCTCCCGGAGGCTGATGACTACCGACGTGTCCGGGTTTGCTCTGGATGTTTCACACCACGCTTTTACTGTTAGCGGGTCCATGCCGGTACCTCTGGGGTCTTCTCTTGCTGTATCAGGATCCCGGATGAGAACCCCCACGTGTAGCGTTACCTTCAGTTAAGAGGGCCGCAGATTTAGTTTGGGCCCTGAAGACAGCTCCGCCAACCCCCGGCAATTTACTCGACCCCCTTCTGGCACAGTTAGTCTAGGGTAATATATATATATCTTATGCTCTATGGTTAAATTCAGACACCAACGCAGTGATAGAAGAATAACGAATTTACTTTCAACTGGCAATAAAATCAACAGTTGTAACAGATCACATGAATCTATCTGCAGAGCCCTGCAGCAATAGTCACACTATAACTAGTAAGATATGGCGCACACGTGCCACGTGTAACAGTACCTCACTATGCACCCTATGGCGCAGCAACTAAATAAACTATCTAGATGGCCAGGCCTGACCATATAACTCAGTCTCTAGGGTGGTAAAATTCTTTGCATGCAAGTCTTTAAACGGTGGTGCACATTTCAGGAACACATTTGTAATCCAAGGGGGGTAAAAAATGCCAACACAGTACACTCCACTAGAGATCCGTTTGACTCAGTTCTGCTATGGATCTCCAGTGAGGGAAAATAACTTAGATAGGAACTGGTGGGCCACGGCAGTCTGTAGGCCTAACAATGGTATACAGTATTTGTGGATTGAGCATGTGCTCGCTCACCCCTCCGGACGCGATCCCAGTCCGGGAACTTCCACCTGCTGTGTCTCCACACACAGCGTCTGCAGCGGTCGGGTCTCCGGCTCAGCAGCGGTTGAAGAAACCTAGTCAGATGCCACCCAGGCTCGAGATGGGGTGGAAGGCTCTTTTAGGTAGCAGCGCAAGGCCCCAGGCTTCAGGCCTTGCACCACAGCGGATCCGCACAGGAAGATCTCTCCACTGAAGTCTCGTGTCGCAAAGAGGCCGAGCTCCGCCTCGCCTCTTCCTTATATAACCCCTCCCATGAGTCTCTGGGGTGGAAACATTGTCGAAAGGGGTTCTGGGTAAGGTAGTCCTGGGAGTCTTAAAGGGGACCCCGCTACACGCACATTCGCGGTTAATGAGGAAATCTGACAGCGGGACTCCCCCATCCTCAGAAAACACTGATCAGCACTGCAGTCGATTGGTTGCATGCGATGATCAAAGCAACATTTTCCAACAAGCTGGCTCGTGAGAAGTTGATCAATAGATCGATTTCTCATGAATGTGACTTGCCATATACAGTGCCTTGAAAAAGTATTCATACCCGTTGCAATTGTCACATCCACCATTCACCTATTATTGCCACCTATTACTCAGTCCCCTACTCCACCCTTTTTCTGAGGAACTCTGACTTTCAAAAGTAGGTATGCACATCATTTAGAGGGTACAGACAGTGCCTTAAAAAAGTATTCATGCCCCTTGAAATTTTCAACATTTTGTCATATTACAACCAAAAATGTAAATGGATTTTATTCGGATTTTATGTGATAGACCAAAACACAAAGTTGCACATAATTGTGAAGTGGAAGGAAAATGAAAAATGGTTTTCAATTTTTTTTACAAATAAATATGTGAAAAGTGTAGCGTGCATTTGTATTTAGCCCCCCCTGAATCAATACTTTGTAGTCTTTTATGGGTGAGTCTCTACCAGCTTTGCACATCCAGAGAGTGACATTTTTGCCCATTCTTCTTTGCAAAATACCTCAAGCTCTGTCAGATTGGATGGAGAGTGTCTGTGAACAGCAAATTTCAAGTCTTGACACAGATTCTCAATTGGATTTAGGTCTGAACTTCTAACACTTGAATATGCTTTGATCTAAACCATTCCATTGTAGCTCTGGCTGTATGTTTAGGGTTGTTGTCCTGCTGGAAGGTGAACCCCTGCCCCAGTTTCAAGTCTCTAATGCCGCATACACACGCTCGGAATTTCCGATGGAAAAAGTCAGACAGAATTTTTTCATCGGATATTCCGACCGTGTGTATGCCCCATCGGACTTTTTCCGTCGGAAATTCTGATGGAATTAGATAGAGAACATGTTCTCAATTTCCGTTCGTCTGGATGCAATTCCGACGGACTAAAAACCACGCATGCTCGGAAACAATTTGACGCATGCTCGGAAGCATAGAACTTAATATTCTCGGCTCGTCGTAGTGTTTTACGTCACCACATTCTTGACGGTCGGATTTTAGTGTGACCATGTGTATGCAAGACAGTTTGAGCGGAATTCCGTCGGAACTCCGTCGAAAAAACCCGTCAAAGTTTATTCCGACGGAAATTCCGCTCATGTGTACAAGGCATAACAGGTTTTCTTCTAAGATTGCCCTGTATTTGTCTCCATCCATGTTCCCATCAACTCTGACCAGCTTCCCTGTCCTTGCTGAAGAAAAGCATCCCCACAACATGATGCTGCTACCACCATGTTTCACAGTGGGAATGGTGTGTTCAGGGTGATGTGCAGTGTTAGTATTCAGCCACACATAGCGTTTTGCTTTTAGGCCAAAAAGTTACATTTTGGTCTCATCTTATCAGAGCACCTTCCTCCACCTTCTTCCACATGTTTGCTGTGTCCCCCACATGGCTTCTCACAAACTGCAAACGGGACTTCTTATGGCTTTCTTACCACTCTTCCGTAAAGGCCAGATTTGTGGAGTGCACCACTAATAGTTGTCCTGTGGACAGAATCTCCCACCTGAGCTGTGGATCTCTGCAGCTCCTACAGAGTTACCATGGGCCTCTTGGCTGTTTCTCTGCTCTCCTTGCCCGGCCTGTCAGTTTGGGTGGATGGCCATGTCTTGGTAGGTTTGCAGTTGTGCCATACTCAGCTGAACTCGCACGATTTTAACCCTGCAATGAAGTCCGAATTCGGGGGCGATTTGACAGACATCTATGGGGGTTCCTACACAAATGTCTATTGAAATCGCATCCGAAGTCGCCAAAAGTAGTGCAGGAACTACTTTTGGGAATCGGTGCAACACCACAAAGTCAGCGTCACACCAATTCGGACGGTGCTATTGCTGGCAATAGCCGCTCATTTGGCATGCAATTTGACATGTCAAATCGCATGCCAAATTGGACAAATATGAACCTAAGCTAAATCTTACTTTTTCAAAGCACAACTGAATAAGCTGAAGATAGAAGCACAGTGGCTCCAGTTTCTGTCTTTTTTTTTATTTAATTTTTTATAAATTGATAAATTCCCCCTATTGTACTGGTATAGTTCACTGACTAACAGGTACTCAGTCCAAAGCTATACCGTGCATGCAAACAGGATGTATCTGGAAGACGCTGCAGGAGATCAGCAGCATTTAGATTGAGTTAAAAATTTGAAAAGATTTTATGAAAAAAAAATATATATAATGCACCGTGCTTTAGAAACAAAATCTCATCCAGTTAGGGGTTTGATCTACTTTTAAAGAATCCATTTGCAGGTTAAAATTTGTGTACTAGACATGGTGAACACTGACCCACTTTGTAAAAATCCCACTAATGGAGACAACATCAAAAGAAAGAAAATGTACAGCGCATACAAATCACATTAGCCTGACAATTTCTCTAAAACATCATTTTAAATCATAGCATTCTACCAAATTTTACAGAGTAAACAGAATACATACATATCATAGATGAAATATTGTCTCAGCTAAATCTTTCATGTAAATGTCAAAATTCAGCTGTCACCATTGTGTTGTATGGATGCAGAAGAGTGAACATCCAATAGGATTTATATTGGAGATGTCATCTGTTTTTCATGGTTGTTTTGCCATTTGCAGTGATAAGTCTACAGGCTGTTTTTTTTTTATATACAGTAGAACCTGCTTGTCAGGGGGCTTGTGACTCACCAGATGTTGGTCCTGCCTCACTTTTCTTCTTTGATAGAGCACCTCATTCCCTGTCTTAGTAGCCACCACATTGAACACACATCTCCTGGCCATTTGCCCGCTCACAAATTCCCAGCCTGAGGCCTATACTTGTAATAAAGGAATGTCCACACATGAATGCATTTTCAGCACTTTATTGCCACCTCTCATCTACACATTACGACCTGTGATAGATCATATTTGACATACATGTACTGGCAGATGTTTTAGTGCAGAGCACCAATAGTATGAATATACTGTACATCTTGAAGCATTCATTTCAGTGCAGAGCACAGGTATACATCTTTTAGCTATCTTCCCTCTCCTCCATTTCTCTCCTTGGGAGTACTACAGAGTTGGGACCACCTCCCTAGGTATACCAAGTCTCTAGGCCAGGGGTGTCCAAAAAAAATTCAAAGAGGGCCAGATTTGATGAAGTAAACATGCGTGAGAGCCAACCATTTTGCCTGACATTCTTTTAACCATTAAAATTCGGTCTAAGTGTGTTCGTCCGAGCACTAATACACTGCCCAACAAGAATTCTCTTGCCTTTGTGGCTGTGTGTGGTGAAGAGATGAGCTCGGGCATGTTATTTGGATATATATATATCTTTTGTGGCCCCAATGAATCCCAGAGCGCCGCTCAGGACTAAGGATGAGCTTGAGCATGTTATCTGGCTAAACCGTATTTATCTTCACTTTAAGAGGGCAGGAAAAAACGTACATTTTAAATAAAGAACTGTGAAGCAAAATAAGGGTTAGTGCCCTCAATGCAGCCTAATCAGTACCCATCTGCAGCCTCACCATTGCCATGAATACAGCCTCACCATTGCCATGAATGCAGCCTCTCCATTGCCATGAATACAGCCTTATCATTGCAATCAAAGCAGCCTCACTATTGCCATGAATGCAGCCTTACTATTGCAATCAATGCAGCCTTACCATTGCCATGATTGCAGCCTCACTATTGCCATGAATGCAGCCTCACCATTGCCATGAATGCAGCCTCACCATTGCCATGAGTGCAGCCTGATCCATGCCCATCTACAGCCTCGGAGGGGGGCATGACGAGCGGGCCGGACTTTGGACATGCCTGCTCTAAGCATTAAGCTTCCCACAACCAAGCCACAGTGTCTCATCTATGGCTTTCCCCAGATGGGCACCCTCCCTGATGACTTCTATTCTAAGGTTTCACTGTCAGTCACATTTAGAAGACTCTGTCTAGACCCCAAAGGCCATATGCACCAAGTTCCAGGACCTGCAGAAGAAGGTCAGGGGTAGACAAGGCGACTACAGCAAGTCCTCACACGATCTTTGCCACTTTACTTGGGAATTCAGCCCTGCACAGGGCTCCTTAGATCAGCTTAGGACAGAATTACATCTTTTAACTCTGGGGTGTCCTGTTTCCATACCCCAGACTTTAAGGGCACTAACTCCAGCCACTACATAATTAGAGGAAGGGAAGCAACTGCTTACAACTTCCCCCTTACTATGCCATAATGGCAACAGAGCCATCTAGCGGCAGGCAAGCAAACTGCACCTGTCAACATGCTTTACAGGGATAGGCTGACATGGGTGGCTGGATGAGGTACATGGCAGGAGTCTTGGCAGGCAGTTGTTTGATACCATGCATAGAGCCATTGAAGAGCAGTCATTGTTCCCTTCCCCTGACGAGTAAAACCTGCAGAGATGAGCAAATACCACCAAAAGAAAGCTCTATTTGTGGGGGAAAAAATGATTTTTTCCATTTTGTTTGGGTACAACATCGCATGACCGCGCAATTGTTAGTTAAAGCGACACAAAGCCGTATCACAAAAGATGGCCTGGTCATTAGGGGGGAAAATCCTTACGGGACTGAAGTATTTAAATGGGTCATAGGTCAGCAGAAAAAAAAATGGGATTGAAACCAATCCATACTCTACAAGTGAAAATCAAATGTTGTCTTTAAAGTGGTTCTAAAGGCTGAAGGTTTTTTTATACCCTCCTCCAGCCCCCCCAATACTTACCTGAGCCCCCTCCGATCCAGCGATGTTCATGATAGCCATGGCTGGATGGGCACTTTCCCTCCTCATTGGCTGAGACAGCAGTAGGAGCCTATTGGCCCCCAATGCTGTCAATCACAGCTAGTGAGCCAATGAAGATAGAGTAGGGGGGCGAGACATGGCTCTATGTGTCTTATGAACGCATAGAGCAGTGGCTCAGGAGTGAGCACACAGCAGTACTCCAGGGCAAGCAGCTTTCTCTGGGGGCACTGCTCGAGGGGGAGGGGACAGGAGTGCAGCGAGGGACCCAAAAAGAAGAGGATCAGGGCTGCTGTTTGGAAAACAACTGCACAGAGCAGGTAAGTTTGACATGTTTGTTATTTTAGAAAAAAAATACAAAGCTTTAGTATTACTTTACATATGTAGCCAAGGTATTGCTACTGAAAGTTATTGCATTAAGTTATGTGATGTTTATTTAGTAAAGGGTTTGGCTCCCTCTGGTGACCGCTGAAAGTTATTTGAACATTTCTTTCTTGGGTTAAATATAATAGTGATGCATTGTGGGATGTGTGGTTTGATGAGGGAGTGACTCTTACTGTGTAAATTAGTTTGAGAACTACCAGACCCACAATGCTAGGCACCGGCCCACAAGGAAAAGCGTCACCGAACAGCCTGCTGGGTAACCATATAAAAGGACAAGCAAGGCGCCGGTTAGGCCTCTCTGGATGCCTTTCAACTGCCAGCAGGAGGTCTGTATGTGTGACTGAGAGCGAGAGACTGCGACCTACAGCGGATAGCCGGATCATCCACCCCAGCAAAAGGAAATTGATGATATGGACAGCCGCACTCCAAAAAAACCTTAACGGTTGCCTTTATTGTAAAAAATGATAGATGCACTACAAATTACAGCAAACCAGGAGAACAGCTGACGTGTTTCTCACTGTAGTCTAGTGCTTATTCATAGCTCATCCACCCCAGAAGGATCTTTGGAGGACAGCACTGTTAGCTGAGCAGGTGGATCGGACCGCGCTTCAGAGCATTTGAAGCTGCTTCACCCGTCAGAGAGCCGGGACCGGCCGCGCGGTGGGACAACGCCATCTTCTCTTACTGAGGCACCATCCAGTGAAGTTCCGGACAAAGTGTACAAGCCGGCTGAGGACCCACAGTGGTGAGCGGGCACTTACCCATTAAAGTAACTGACTAAGATTGATAAAGAGGATTTATGCTATCCAGACTGTCGCTGACACTTGTAGTCCCATGGAAGGGTTTCTATTACACCTAAGTGTCCATACAGCTGGATGCTCAGAGTTAACATATCTTTTAATAGAGGATTAAGCATCTCACATCTTTCAGTTACTGCTCAATTCTTTGTCTTATTGGATTACAATTAAGTGCACCACCGTACAGTTCAAGTCCATTAAGCTAGCTGAAGAAAGAAGCCTGGAACAGGATAAGACTGCCATTACTTTATTTTTCACTAGGCTGTACACTTCACAGTCAAGAACACACTGAACTGCACTCTAGAGGGAGTCATTTGATAACTACGGCCCCTTACACACTGAGGCGCTTTGCAGGCGCTATTGGGCTAAAAATAGCGCCTGCAAAGCGCCCTGAAAAATCCGCTACTTTGCATCCAGTGTGAAAGCCAGAGGGCTTTCACACTGGAGCCGTGCGCTTGCAGGAGGGTAAAAAAGACTCCTGCAAGCCGCATCTTTGAGGCATAATAGGAGCGGTAAAAAAAACGCTCCTATAGCGCCCCTGCCCATTGAAATCAATGGGGCAGCGCCTCCAAAACGCCTGCAAAGAGGCATTATTGCGGGCGTTTTTAACCCTTTTTCGGACGCTAGTGGGGGTTAAAATCACCCCGCTAGCGCCTGCAAATCGCAGCAAAAATGACGGTATAGCGACGCTAAAAATAGCGCCGCTATACCGCCAGTGCATCTAGCTCTTCAGTGTGAAATTAGCCTTAAGGTTGAAGCATAAGTTCTAATTATTTACTCATTATTTTTTATTGATCTGTGTGCTGGGCTCCCTGTGGAGAGGTGGTCCAATACAATTACAGAGGTGTTGGAGGGCCTGCTCCACTGTGTCCTGGCACGCATATCCAGTGCTAAGTTGTCAGCAGGTTAAGGTTATAGCCATTGTAAGCCTGAGTATACGTCTCAATTAATGTTCATAATCTGTGTTCATTTTCCATTGAATGTATATAATTTTTAAGTTCTTTTTCCTGCTTTAGTAAAGTTCTTTGTGTAATTCTGAAATCTTGATTGAGTATTTTTATTACTGTGAGACGATTACAATGGAACCCAAGGTGTCAGAGGTAAGAGAGAATCTGCAGAGTCGGGATAGCCTGTGGGGTATAGAGTCAATCAGCAGCCCCCATGGGGGTACCGCTACATTTGGAGGTCCCACCGAGATACCCCATCAGGGGCTCCCGAGCAGATCAGCTGATCCAGAGCAGAAGAGACTATGGACCCTGTCACGGCTACTCGCTGGAGCAAAGATTATGGATGCCAGCCGGAGCAAACCATGATCCTGAGACTACCAGGAGTTCGGTGGTTTGACAGAGAGGTATGACAGTTGATGAGAAATGTAGTCCCAGAAAAGGGGTCCTACCTGCTGGACCTGAAACATGGGTTTGAGGAAGACTGTACCTATGCCCTGATAGAATGGAAAGAGAGCATTTCGGCAGAGTTCCAGAAAAGCGCGGTGAGCCTGGATGAAGGTCTAGAGGGCCATGTGATTCAGGTACAGCTACCTGAAGGAGCTGAGGGGAGTCCTCCTGGATCACCTACAGGAAGTCTTGTAGCTGGAGCCCCAATGGCTGGCAGCCCAGTCGCCTCTGGCACAGCTGTAGGGAGCTCAACAGCAGAGATGCCTCCAGCCTCCTTTTACTTAGACATGAGTCGCCTGGTCGACAGTCTGATAAAGAAACACAATGCTTCTGCTCTGCCAACCAGGGATACAAGAAGTTGTCAACCTTTTCAGGTCGGGTTCCCCGACCAGATGGAGAAGAAGAATTCGACAGCTGGATGGATCGGGCCTTGCAGGCGGTTGAAGAATGGGAGGTGTCCGAGGCAGTGAAGAGGCAGCGGATCAGTGAAAGTCTATGTAGTCCGACAGCTGATGTCATCAGGAGTCTGAAACGGGGGAAGCCAGATTGTGAGGCTATGGACTATATTGAGGCCCTGTGTGCAGTTTATGAGAGGGTAGAGAAACTACCAGATCTGATGTACACATTTGAACACACCCACCAGTGGAAAGGAGAGAAGTTGTCAGACTATGTTGTCCAGGTGGATCGCATCCTGCATCAAATCATTATGAAAAAAGGGGTCGACCCTCGTGAGGCAGATAAAGTCAGGTTGGAACGGACCTTGTAAGGGGCTAGACCCAACCATCCAGTGGTGCTCCGGTTACTTCTAAAAGGCCCACGGGAAGCACCTCTTTCCCTGAGTTGATGAGGCTGGTAAGAGAGGAGGAGGCTCTTCTGGATGAGAAGAATCAGGGGATCAGACCTCTGGAAAGGGCACCTCCAAAAGAATGAGAAAGTGGATGCCAGTGAGGCGGAATCCGATGAAGAATCTGAGTGGGGGGAGCACACTAAGGTTCCTGTGGAAAAGGCGACTACAAAAACTACACCTGTCAAGCCATCTGAAGGAGGAGGTCGAGTCCAAGACCAAGTTCAGCAGGCCTTGTCACATGTGATGGAAGCTCAAGCTGGAGCTCAGGGTGAACGAGCTGGCACCAGGAAATGATACAAGTGTGGTGACCCGAGACACTTCAGGGCACAGTGCCCCCAACAAGAGATAAACAGAGAGTTGCTGGCGGAACTAGTAAAGGTGCTGCAGAAGCTGTTGAAGGACAAACCGGTGGGAAACGCCAGGGGGTCTCAGTGAGGAAGCCAACTGAGGACCACGGTGAAAAGAGCTCCAACAGAGCAAGGAAGAAAGCAGCCGGAGGGAAGCCGTTAAGAAAGTATATATACAAGCTGACCTGTTCAAGATCCCAGTCAAGTAACCCGGCAACAGGGTCGTGGGGTTGGGCGCAGAGAGTCAATGCTTCACCGCCATGTAGGGCCATGGTTAGGCCCTATCAGGATACTTCTAAGCAGTATAGCCCAATCCTTAGAGGTCTAGCAACACCCTCTAGGACTAAGCGGGGAACTCATCAGAACAGGCCCTATCAGGATACTTCTAAGCAGTACAGCCCAATCCATAGCAGTCTAGAAACACCCTCTAGGGCTAAGTTGGGGACTCATCAGAACACCCCTTCAAGACTTTGTCAGTTTAGCCCAATTCAGAGTGGCCTGGCCACACCCTCTGGGGCTGCTACTAGAGCCATACAGAATACCTGCAAGAAGAAGAAAACTTGTAAAGTCAACCGTACTCAAGATAATGCCACTGGTCTTCCTGAAAAGCTAGTGGGGCCGTCCCTAATTGTGCCTGTGCAAATAGAAGGTGTTTACACCAAAGCCTTAGTAGATACAGGAGCCCAAGTTACGCTGTTGTACAGAGACTTTTATGACAAGCACTTGAGTCACATCCCCCTACGCAAGTTGGAGGAATTAGAGATCTGGGGAATTGGGACAGCCCAGTGTCCATATGATGGCTACATTCCAATTCGGATATCATTCAGGCCAGCAGCTGTCGGTAAAGAGGAAGCCCTTGATGCCCTGGCGGTTGTGTGCCCTAGGCCTCTGGGAGCAGGGAGAAACTCAATCCTGGTAGGACCTAACACGGATCTAGTAAGAAGGCTGTTATCTTCAGTCCTCACCGAAGAGGGATCTGTGAAGAGCCCAATTCACCCCCAGGTCGTAAAGGCCTGTTGAAAGGTGGCTAGAGAAAAAAGGGCCACTGAAGGAGTGGGGCGGTTATGGAGATTGGAGACTGAGGACAAAGTGCTAAAGCCGGGAGAGGTAGTGTGAAGGCCACCATCAAGTTGACGTGGGACCAGCCAGGTCCCTTTGTGGTACTGGAGATGGACTAGCAGACTCAAGCAGCTGGATTAGAGATGGCCCCTGCCTTAGTCCCCACTAGGGATCTGTTGAGAACAGGAAAACGTGTGCCTATCAGTTTGAGGAATGTGTCTGATCAACCTGTCAAGTTGAGAGCTTGCATGCTGGTGGGACAGGTGAGCGCAGCTACCCCTGTTCTCCCTGAAGAAGCTAAGGGTTTAAAGAACAGCCAGAAGCTTCAAGCAGAATTTCAGCAATGTGCAAAGGTCCTGCCTCCTGTTTGGCAGAAGAGGATGAAGGCCCAATTGATGAGATGGGAGAAGCTGTTCTCCAGAGATGACTTTGATGTGGGATGTGCCAGGAGTGCTCAACATAGGATCCGGCTCCAGGAAGACAGACCTTTCCATGAACGAGCCAGGAGAATCCCTCTGAGTGACTTGGAAGACTTACAAGAGCAACTTGCTGAGTTGAAAATGTCAAGAGTCATCTAGGAATGCATCTCCCATTGTTGTGGTGAGGAAGAAAAATGGGTCCCTTCATATGTGCATTGACTACGATACCTGATCAGTACACCACACCTCGCATAGAAGATGCTTTGCAGTGTCTTATTGGAGTCAAGTGGTTTAGTGTGCTTGACCTGAAGAGTGGGTATTACCAAATTCCAATGCACCCAGAAGATCAAGAGAAGACAGCGTTTATCTGCCCGCTGGGATTCTATGAATTCAGTAGAATGCCTCAGGGTCTGTCGGGGGCCCCCGCTATCTTCCAACATTTGATAAAAAGAACAGTGGGAGATATGAACCTGGTAGAAGTGCTGGTGTATCTGGATGACATCATTGTCTTTGGGAGGATCCTGGAAGATCACGAGGGTCAGCTAGAAACTGTATTTTCCCATCTCTATGAAGAGGGGCTGAAGCTCTCGTTAGAAAAATGCCAATTCTACAGAACATCCGTCATCTACTTGGGCCATGTAGTCTCTGAAAAGGGAGCTGCCACTGACCCTCAGAAGTTAGAAGCTGTTACCACCTGGCCTTGGCCAAGAACGGTTACCGAATTGCGCTCCTTCCTGGGATTCTGCTCCTATTATTGGAGATTTGTGGCCAACTTCGTCAAGATTGCCCGACCTTTGAATGAACTGTTGCAAGTGGTCACGGGTGAAGGAGAAGATGGGGCCAAAGAGAAGAAGAACAGTTTCCGCAAGAAAGGGGAGTCAGTCCAAACCCAGTGGATTCTGCAGTGTGAAAAAGCTTTCTGACAGCTGAAGAAGAGCCTTACAGAAGCCCCAGTCTTGGCGTATGCTGACCCAGGCCTACCCTATGAACTGCATGTGGATGCCAGCAGAGAAGGGTTAGGAGGACTATTATATCAAGAGCAGAATGGGGGGTTGAGACTGGTGGCCTATGTGAGTAGGAGCCTTGCACCTGCTGAGAAGAACTATCCTGTTCACAAGCTGGAGTTTCTGGCCCTCAAATGGACCGTGGTGGACAAGTTGAGAGACTACCTGTACGGAGCTGAGTTCATTGTTAAGACAGATAATAACCCTCTGACCTACATACTGACTTCAGCAAAGCTGGATGCTACTGGCAGCTTTGGCTTGTTTACGGTTCAGCCTGAAGTACCGGCCCGGGGTTGGGAACTGAGACGCAGATGCTTTATCCCAAGGGAAGAGAAGGAACCAGAGGAATGGTCTTATGTGAATGAAGAAGGAGTCCGAGCTTTGTATCAAAGTCTGGATCAGAATATGAAGGGAAGAGAGGCTGCAGAGTACATTGGAGTTCACCCCTCGGGCATACCAAGACATTACTGTGGACTAACCCAAGTGAGGGGAGAAGGTTTACCTCAGTTGTCAAAGAAAGGTTTGAAAAGGGATCAACAACAGGATCTGTTGGGTCAAGTGGGGATCCATGCTCTGAACAAGCAGAATCCTGGGTTGTTGTTGAACAGTACTGTCAAAGGAGCAAAGACATTGCATCGAGAATGGGATCGCTTACAGATCAGTGATGGAGTGCTGTACAGGTGTTGCCCGACTGGAAATGGAGAGGAGAGATGGCAGCTATTCCTCCCAGAGAAACACCGACCCACTGTCTTGGTGTCCTTACATGACGACCACGGTCACTTAGGGACAGATAGAACATTCCGGCTGATTAGGGACAGGTTCTACTGGCCCAACATGAGAGGGGAGGTAGAGAGCTATTGTCACTCATGCCTGACTTGCATTCGACGAAAAACGTTACCAGTTAGAGCCGCCCCAATGGGTCACTTACAGAGTCAGGAACCGTTAGATCTGGTTTGCATTGACTTTCTGTGCCTGGAACCCGATACAGGTGGAAGAAACAGCATCTTGGTCGTTACTGACCACTAGGGATGAGCCGAACACCCCCCGGTTCGGTTCGCACCAGAACCTGCGAACGGACCGAAAGTTTGCGCAAACTTTAGAACCCTATTAAATACAATGGACTCAAACGTTCAAAATAAAAAGTGCTAATTATACCAGCTAATATGCAAGTTATTGTCCTAAAAAGGGTTTGTGGACCCGGGTCCTGCCCCAGGGGACATGTATCAATGCAAAAACAAGTTTTAAAAACTGCCGTTTTTTCGGGAGCAGTGATTTTAATGATGTTTAACCACTTCAATACCAGGCACTTATGCACCTTCCCGCCCAGACCGATTTTCAGCTTTCAGCGCTCTCACACTTTGAATGACAATTACTCAGTCATGCTACACTATATCCAAACAAAATTTTTATCATTTTCTTCTCACAAATAGAGCTTTCTTTTGGTGGTATTTAATCGCCACTTGTTTTTTTATTTTTTGCGATATAAGCAAAAAAACAGCAATTTTTTTTTAAAAAACACACTTTTTTTTGTTTCTATTGAAAAATTTTGCAAATAAGTAATTTTTCTTCATAAATTTGTGCCAAAATGTATACTGCTACATATCTTTGGTAAAAATAACCCAAATTAGTGTATATTATTTGGTCTTTACTAAGAGGCATGGTGAGTTTTTTTAAGTTGTATTTTTTCCCCACAATTCTTGGGAAAATGTGTATTTTTTTTTTTTTTTTTTTTTACACAAACTGGTCATATTAACATTTTTTTCTCTCAAACAGCATATGCATAATTGCAACTATACCCCAAAATACATTCTGCTACTCCTCCTGAGTGTAGCGATACCACATGTGTGAGACTTTTACACAGCCTGGCCATATACAGAGGCCCAACATTGAAGTAGCACTTTCAGGCGTTCTACAAGCATAAATTGCACATATCCTTTCTCAACCACCTATTACACTTTTGAAGGTCCTGGAGCACCAGTACAATGGAATTGTCCACAAAATTACCCCATTTTGGAAAGAACACACCCCAACGTATAATCTAAGAAGCATTATGAATCTTTTGAACGGTTCATTTTTTTCCAGAAGGTTTTGGAATATGTGGAGAAAAAATGTAAATGCATTTTTTTTACACAAAGTTGTCCATTTATAAGATATTTCTAACACATAGCATATACATAGCAAAAATGACACCCCAAAATTCATTTCGCTACTCCTCCTGAGTATAGCGATACCACATGTGTGAGACTTTTACACAGCCTGGCCATATACAGAGGCCCAACATTGAAGTAGCACTTTCAGACGTTCTACAAGCATATAGTAAATCGCACATATCCTTTCTCAACCACCTATTACACTTTTGAAGGCCCTGGAGCACCAGGACAATGGAATTGTCCACAAAATGACCCCATTTTGGAAAGTACACACCCCAATGTATAATCTATGAGGCATAATGAGCCTTTTGAACGGTTCATTTTTTTCCAGAAGGTTTTGGAAAATGTGGGAAAAAATGTAAATGCATTTTTTTTTACACAAAGTTGTTCATTTATAAGATATTTCTAACACATAGCATGTACATAGCAAAAATGACACCCCAAAATGCATTCTGCTACTCCTCCTGAGTATGGCGATACCACTTGTTTGAGACTTTTATACAGCCTGGCCACATACAGGGGCCCAACATCCAAGTAGCACCTCCAGGCATTCTAGCAGCATTAATTGCACATATAATTTTCTGACTACCGATCACATTTTTGAAGGCCCTTCATATATCTAACACATAGCAGGTGCATACCAAATAACAAAAGATTACCTGTGGTTTTATAAGTGCAGTGGTCCACAGAGGAGAGCATCGGTCCAGGCAGCAGGCAGGGATGAGGTCAGCGACAGCAAAAGCAATCATCCAGGCAGCAGGCAGGAATACTGTCCATAGTTCGTACCGACAGAGATACTGTCAGCACAGCCAAAGCACAGCCAAAGCACAGGTCCAGGTAGCAGGCAGAGGTGTCCCGGCAGAAATACTGTTCAAAGTCAGTAGAGGCAGCAGGCAGGCAGGTCAACACAGCCAAAGTATTGGTCCAAGCAGCAGGAAGAAACATGGTCCATAATGTCATGGGTCATTACAGGCAGTAATATGGTCAGCACAGCCAAAGTATTGGTCCAGGCAGCAGGAAGGACTATCAAGCTTTGGGCCAGGGGGACAGGGGTAGAGGCTTCTCCCACCCAAATCGCTTTGAAGCCTCTGGGCAACCAGACCCTGTTCTTGGAGCACAGAAAACGAAAAACTGGTTTTCTTTACTCAGAACGCTATTCTGAAGCCCCTCACATATGTGAGACCCCTGTGTACTAAAAGTAGATGGCCAAAAGATCAGTCCAAGTGGCAGGCAAAAACATGGTCGATTAACAGGCCAAGGTCGGTACACGTGGAAGTCAGAAACGTGGTTTAAATCGGCAGGCAGAGGCATCGTCGGTAAACAGGCTGAGGTTGGTGCACGTGGAGGTCAGAAACGTGGTTTAAATCGGCAAGCAAAGACATCGTCGGTAAACAGGCCAGGTTCAGTTAATTAACATGGAAGGTAGTTCATAACATGGTAGCAGGCAAATGGGGAAATGGCAGTCTGTTGATAATAAGGGGAACTAATGGATGTATGATAATTTTTGAAGCAATTTCCGATGCACAGGCCAGGTTGGAAGGGACAATCGGGACAATAATAGGTGGTGTCTCTTCTTACTCCTCCTCTGCTGCATACACGGCATTTCTTTTGGCGTCTTCTTCCAGATTCTGTGGGAGGGATGCTAAAGGGATAGTGTCGCTTGTGAAGCCGACTCACACTATCAGAGCAAATGCTTCCTGGGGCGGGATCTTGTTGGTAAATGAAGGCATCGATGATATCTTCGATATAATGGAGGTAGGGGAGTTGTTGATTTTGAGTTGCTTTTTGGTAGCAGACAAACTAATTAAAAAGGGCCATGTGAAACAGGTGAAACGCAACTTTCTTGTGCCAATAACGGGACTTTCTGGTTGATAAGTAGGGCTGTAGCATCTGGTCGTTTAAATCCACCCCCCCATGTACAAATTGTAGTCGTGGACACATTCGGGCTTTACAATGGGGCCGCGTCTTCTTTGGATCTCCACCACGGTGTCATTGTGGATCGTAGAGAGGATGTGGACATCTTTCTTGTCCCTCCACTTCATGGCCAACACCTCCTCGTTCCTCATGAAGGCCGATTCTCCAGGTCGCAATTTTTTGGTCAATAAATTTTGTGGGAATCCCTTCCGTTTTTTTTTTTTTAAGGTACCGCAGGCCGGTGTCTGCTTACTGTAAAGGTGGCGAAAAAGGGGCAGGCTGGTATAGTAATTGTCAACATATAAATGGTAACCTTTTCCGAACAGGGGGTATGCCAACTCCCAGACAATTTTCCCACTGGTTCCAATATATGTGGGGCAATCACGGGGCTGGAGCTGAGAGTCTTTGCCTTTGTAGATCCTGAATGTGAAGACGTATCCAGTGGCTCGATCACATAATTTATTTAATTTTAACCCATACCTGGCTCTCTTGCCTGGTATATACTGCTTGAACTGCAGTTGGCCAGTGAAATGTATGAGGGACTCGTCCACACAAATTTTTTGGTCTGGGATGAAAACTTATTGAAATCGCAGGGAAAAGGCATTGATTAGGGGGCGTATCTTGTACAATTTGTCGTAGTTGGGATGATCTTGGGGAGGGCAATGTGAATTGTCATTGAAGTGGAGAAAACGCATGATCATGTCGTATCTTTTCCTGGACATGACAGCGGAATATATGGGCATGTGTTGGATGGGGCGTTTGGACCAATATGCATGGACTTCGTTCTTTTTTGTAAGCCCCATATTGAACATAAGGCCCAAAAACTATTTCAATTCGTCCAATGTTAGACGCCGCCACTGGAACATGCGGGCATAGGAAGAATTGGGGTTGGCAGCAATAAATTGGGATGTATACAGATTAGTTTGATCCACTATATTCTGCAGCAAATCTTGTGGGAAAAATAAACAAAAATAATCAAATTTAGAAAAATTTGTAGTGTCGGGCTGCACACCTGGCTGTGCGGTGAAAGGGGGGATGATAGCGGATCCTGAGTTGGCAGGCAACCATAAGGGGTTTGCCAGGGCATTGGGAAGGTAGGACTGGGGCTGGATTCTTCTGGTTGGGCGTGTATTTCCATTACTTGTACTGGGCTCCTCTTCCTGGGGTATGGCGCTGCTGGTGGTGGGCAGTTCTCCTGATCTTGGTCCTGATATTGGTCCTGATCGCATTCTTTTGGGAGGGACGGTTTCCTCCGGGGACTCAGACTCTGAGCCACTATCCTCCACTGGCTTGTATTCCGAACCAGAATCGGATAATGGGAGCTCCCCGCTGCTCTCCTCATCCGACATGGCAAGAATGGCATATGCCTCCTCAGGTGTGTAAGCCCTTTGGGACATTATGGCAGTGCTTATTGGTTGGCCTGTGTGGTACTGCTGGTGGTAGTGGTGGCGGTCTGTGTGGTGGTACCGATGGAGGTATTAGTGGTGGGCCTGTGTGGTGGTACCGATGGTGGTATGGGTGGTGGTGGTACCAATGGAGGTACAGGTGGTGGTGGTACTGAACGCGGTATGGGTGGTGGTGGTACTGATGGCGGTACGGGTGGTGGTGGTGGCAGTACCGATGGTGGTACAGGTGGCGGTACGGGTGGTGGTGGTACCGATGGCGGTACGGGTGGTGGCGGGTACCGATGGCGGTACAGGTGGCGGTACGGGTGGTGGTGGTACCGATGGCGGTACAGGTGGTGGTGGTAGCGATGGTGGTACGGGTGGTGGTGGTGGCGGTACCGATGGCGGTACAGGTGGCGGTGGTACCGATGGCGGTACAGCTGGTGGTGGTACCGATAGCGGTACGGGTGGTGGTAGTACCGATGGCGGTACAGGTTGTGGTACAGGTGGTGGTGGCACTACCAACGGTGGTACGGGTGGTGGTACCGATGGCGGCACTAGTGGCGATACTGGTAGCGGGCCTGGAAGTACCTGATGGCGGTACTAGTGGCGGTACTGGTAGTGGTACCGATGGCGGTACTGGTAGCCTGTGTGGCGGTACCAATGGCGGTACCGATGGAGGTGGGCCTGTGACAGATGGGCTGATTGATTTCTTGACAGATGGGATGATTGATTGACAGATGGGCTGATTGGCTGGGCTAATTGACAGATGGGCTGATTGATGTGCTGGGCTGTGTGACAGGTCCTCTTTATTGGGGGGGGCGTGTTGTGCACAGTAAACTACTGTAGACAAACTACACTGATCTCACTTACTGATCTCTGCTCTCTCCTCACAGATCGGTGTGTGAGGAGAGAGCAGGGATCAGGTAGTAACTCCTGCAGTTTGTTTACATTTGTGACCGGCTGTGATTGGACACAGCCGGTCACGTGGTAAACAGCCAATTTCATTGGCTGTTTACCCTGATCGGGGAAGCGCAGTGTCCAAGGGACACTCGCCTTCCCCGATCCCCGCTCTGCAAGCCTCTGGCGGCCGAGTTTGTTGTGACATGTGATCGGCTGTGACTTTGACACGGCCGATCACATGGTAAACAGCCAATGAAATTGGCTATTTACCGTGATCGGGGAAGCGCTATGTCCGAGGGACACACGTCATTCCCGATCAATGCGCTGCGCGCCCCGCGGGCGCGCGCAAGGCATTATCCTGCAGGACGTCAATAGACGTCCAGTGTGGATAACGGAACCTCTTCCCGAACGTCAATCTCCTATTGACGGGGCGGGAAGTTGTTAAAGTGAAAAAAAAGTAAAATATTCCTTTAAATATCGTACCTGGGGGGTGTCTAAAATATGCCTGTGAAGTGGCACGTGTTTCCTGTGTTTAGAACTGTCCCTGCACCAAATGACATTTCTAAAGGAAAAAAAGTCATTTAAAACTGCTTGCGGCTTTAATGTAATGTCTGGTCCCGGCAATATGGATGAAAATCATTTAGAAAAATGGCATGGGCTTTTTGGAAAACATAGGGAAGGGTTATCACCCCTGTAACATTTGTTTTGCTGTCTGTGCACCTGTTCAGAACATTTCACCTCACTTTCTGTCCCAATGACAAATGTTTTTTGAAAATGTGGGGTTTTTATTGAAACAAGGATTGGTGATAAAGCATCAGTGGAGAGGAGACACCTTTTTCCCATATTAACTCTTACAGGAGAGAATTTCCCTTCCTAGGGGTAGATTTCCTTTCACTTCCTGTTGTCTCCTTCCGTTTGCAAGTAGGAGTCGTTTGTAAGTTGGATGTTTGAAAGTAGGGGCCTTCCGTATATACCCTGCAGAAATTTGGCCCTTAGGTGTTGGTGTTGTCACAACACTGTAAGCCCTCACAGTTACTCTTGTGGGCACTGGAACGCCCTGCTGTGAACTATTATATCAAGAATTGTAATTACATGACATTGTTGAACAGTGGTAGGAAAAATTGGGCCTTTGGTGGTGGTGGTGCAGCTGGTGCCACAACACTGTAAGTCCTCACAATTACACTTGGTGGGCGCAGGAATGGGCCCTTCTGTGAATTATTAGATCCAGAACTGTAATTACATTCCCCTGTTGAACAGGGACAGAAAAATTGGGCCTTTGGTGGTGGTGGTGGTGGTGGTGGTGTTGCCACAACACTGTAAGCCCTCACAAAGTTACTCTTGGTGAGCGCAGGAATGGGCCCTGCTGTGAATTATTAGATCAAGAATTGTAAATACATGCCCCAGTTGAACAGGGTCAGAAAAATTGGGCCTTAGGCACTGGTGCCACAGCACTGCAACCCCTCACAGATACTGTAGTTAGAGCGCAGCAATGAGCCCTGCTGCAAAGCATTGCATCAAAAATTGTAAATACACGCCCCTGTTAAACAGGGGCTGAAAAATTGGGCCTTAGCCACTGGTGGCGGTGCCCAGAACCAAAAATGTTCTTTCAAGCTATCAGCATGATCATTGAGGAGGAAGAGGATAGTCACTCAGCATAACAGGATAGTCAATCAGCATCAGCATAGGCAGTCTTGAAGGGATCTGACATTTAAAAAAAAAATATTCGGTTACATCAGCAGGTGCTTGGTAGCTGGTGGTGATCCAAGACTGATTCATTTTTATGAAGGTCAGTCGATCGACCGAGTCGGTGGACAGGCGCACCCTGTGATCGGTTACAAAGCCTCCAGCAGCACTGAATGTGCGTTCCGAAAGAACGCTGGATGCAGGACAGGCCAGTACCTCAATTGCATACTGTGCAAGCTCTGGTCAGTGATCCATCCTCAAGAACCAGTAGCCCAGAGGATTTTTGGTGGGAAAGGTGTCCAAGTCTGATCTTGCCCCTAGGTATTACTGCACCATGTAAACCAGACGCTGGTGATGGTTGCTGGAACCGATCATACCTTGGGGTTTCGTACTAAAAAATTGTCTGAACGCATCGGTCAGACGGCCACCTTCTCCACCGCTCCTTCTTTGACTGACCGAAGCCTCAGCAACACGTTATCCAGGACCAGGAATTTGTAACCTCCCAGTCTCTGGGAACGCGTTGTACAGACCTTTCTGCAAGGCCTCCCGAAGATGCTTCATCCTCTGCTCCCTCTGCGACGGCAAGATAAGGTCCGCAACCTTACCCTCGTAACGTGGATCAAGGAGGGTTGCCAGCCAGTAATGATCCCTCTCCTTGATCGCACAAATACAAGGATCCTTCCGCAGGCTTTGCAGGATCAGGGAGGCCATGCAGCGTATGTTTGCTGAGGCATTCAGTGCGGAGTCCTCTGGGTCACTGAGGACGACATGATCCGCAGCCACCTCCTTCCAGTCACGTACAAGTCCATGGATGTCTTGGGACTGTAATTGATCCCTTGAAGACTGCTGCTGATGCTGAGTGCTAGTCTCCACCTCCATGCTGACACAATCCTCCTCCCCCTTCTCCTCCTCCTCCTCGTCCTCTTCCTGTGTGATAACCGGGCCAGCAGGAACACTGTCTGGATAAAGGGGGCCTTGAGAGGTAAGGAAGTCTTCCTCTTCCTGCCTCTGTTATGCCTCAAGTGCCCTGTCCATTATTCCATGCAGCGTGTGCTCCAACAGGTGGACAAGAGGGACAGTGTCACTGATGCATGCACTGTCACTGCTCACCATCCTCGTGGCCTCCTCAAATGGTGCCAGGACAGTGCATGCATCCCTGATCATGGCCCACTGGTGTGGGGAAAAAAATCCAAGCTCCCCTGACCCTGTCCTGGTGCCATATTGCAACAGATACTCATTTATGGCCCTCTGCTGCGTGTGCAGCCGTTGCAGCAGGGCCAACGTAGAGTTCCACCTGGTGGGCATGTCACAGATTAGGCGGTTCTTGGGCAGGTTGGATTCCTTTTGCAGGTCAGCCAGCTGAGCACTGCCATTATATGACCGGTGGAAATGACCACAGAGTTTCCTGGCCTGCTTCAAGACCTCCTGTAAGCCCGGGTACCTGCCCAAGAACCGCTGCACCAACAAGTTAAGGACGTGAGCCAAACAGGGCACATGGGTCAGTTGTCCCTGTCGGAGGGCGGAGAGGAGGTTGGTGCCATTGTCGCAAACCACCTTTCTTGGCTTAAGCTGGCGTGGCATCAACCACCTCTGAGCCTGTCCCTGCAGAGCTGACAGAATCTCTGCCCCAGTGTGACTCCTGTACCCCAAGCACACCAGCTCAAGCGCCGCATGGCATCTTTTTGCCTGCGTACTTGCGTAGCCCATGGAACGCCTACGGAGCACCGCTGGTTTCCGAGGACAAAGCACAGGTAGAGGCCATGGAGGAAGAAGAAGAGGAGGGGGTGGAGGAGAGAGGTGTGTCAGAATCACCAGTAGTAATATTTTGGAGGCGTGGTGGCGGAACAACCTCCAACACTACTGCACCTTGTCCTGCATCCTTCCCAGCTGCCAGCAGAGTCACCCAATGCGCCGTGAAAGATAGGTAACGTCCCTGTCCATGCCTACTGGACCATGAGTCAGCGGTAATATGCACCTTACCATTGACCTCCCTGTTCAGCGAGGCCAAGACATTGCCTTCCACATGCCGGTAAAGAGCCGAAATTGCCTTCCTGAGAAAAAGTGGCGTTTGGGAACCTGCCACTGAGGAACCGCACATTCCACAAACTCATGGAAGGGGGCAGAGTTTACCAACTGAAAAGGCAGCAGTTGAAGTGCTAGCAATTTAGCCAAGCTAGCATTCAACCGCTGGGCATGTGGATGGCTGGGAGCGAACTTCTTTCGGCGGTGCAGCAGCTGGGGCAGGGAAATTTGCCTGGTACAATCGGACGTCGGTGTACCGATAGCAGATTGCCCGCAAGTACTTGGCTGTGACACACCTAATTCTACACCTTCATTCCTCTCAGTGCAGGCTTCAGAGAGGACTGAAGGTATAGTGGGGTTGGAGATCCCAGCTGATGAGGAGCAAGGAGAGGTCCTATTTGTTCTTTGGTGTGGGTCTTTTAGGTAAGCTTGCCAACGAACTGCATGGCAGGTCGACATATGTCTGGTCAAGCATGTGGTGCCCAAGCAGCTGATGGTTTGGCCACACGAGATATGCTTATGTTGCAAATGGCAACGGTGCGATCTGCTGCACCCATCTGAAAATAGGCCCACAACAAAGAACTTTTGGAATAACGCGCAGAGACAGCAGCGCCCTGCACATGCGGAGCGCTGTGGTGTGATGCAGTCGGTGTGCTGCCCTTAAGCTGGCCCCTGGAGGGCATCCTGCCTCGTTGGTGATGTGCCTCCTCCTCCTCCTCCTCCTCTCTCCTATCAGGCACCCACGTGGAGTCAGTGACCTCATCATCCCCTCTCTCCTCATCACTGGAGCAAATCTGGCAGTATGCTGCAGCTGGGGGAACATGACTGCCAGATAGCTGCCCTTGTTGGGCACCCCCTCTCTCTGGGCTCACATTACTGCCTTCCTCCAGCCGGGTTCCATCATCGGAGCCTTCAAAACGCTGGACATCCTCCTGGAGCATGTACCCAACACTGTGCTCAAACAGTTCGGGGGACTCCTCAGGAGGGCATGATGGGGCTAGGGAAGGAGTGACTGATGCCATTGAGCCGAGGGAAGAGGCCACTTTGGCAGCTGCTTTGCCAGACAAAGTACCCTGAGCCTGGGTGAGAGAGGATGAGGAGGATGAGGACGGCTTGGTCATCCACTCTACCAAGTCTTGGGCATGTTGCGGCTCAACATGGCCAGCTGCCGAAAAGAAGGACAAGCGTGTCCCATGGCCACGTGCTGATGAGGATGCACCATATCCATGACCAACACTGTTGCCTCTAGACACAGAGCCTGCTTGCCCTCTTTTATTGCCTCGTGACTGTCTGCCTCTCCTTGTTTGCCTTCCAGAGATACTAATGGCCTGCAGTGAGATGTAGCTGCACAAAGGTGGGATATATATATATATATATATATATATATATATATATATATATATATATATATATGTATCTGTACTGATAATGCAGCTATCAGAATCAACTGCCTGCTGTGGTATTAGTATGGGAAAAGCAGCAATTATCTTCAGTTAGTTTTAGGTGAAAACTGTGTAGAGGACACAGTACACTAACTGAAAATACTTGCAGCTCTCTGCCTGTGGTTTTATTATGAAAACACCACTATTAGTCACTGACTGTATTCAGGTAAGCTTTAGGTGATTGCTATGCAAAGCACACAGTACATTAAGTGAAACGCTGACTGCAGCTAGCACAATCACCTGCCTGCCTGTCACAGTATAGAGAATAACAGGAACGGATCTAGCTAAACTGAATACAGTGTATAAATATATATACAACACCTAGGATGCATATATATCCTCTACACACTGTAACTGCAGCTAACTGACCCGCCTGCCTGCTCTATCTAACTCAATATAAATGACACTGTCTGTCTCTGTAATCTCTCATTAAACAACTCCAACGCACTACACAAGGCCGCCAAGCCGGCGGCCTTATATAGTGTGGAGCGTGTACTAAACCCCCTGAGCCATAATTGGCCAAAGCCACCCTGGCTTTGGCCAATTGCGGCTCTCTGTTCAGACGGCTCTGTGATTGGCCAAGCATGCGGGTCACAGTGCATGCTTGGCCAATCATCAGCCAGCAATGCACTGCGATGCCGCAGTGAATTATGGTCCGTGACGCGCCACTTGAATTTGGCGCGAACGGCCCATAATGTTCGCAATTCGCCAAACATCCGAACAGACGATGTTCGAGTCGAACATGGGTTCGACTCGAACACAAAGCTCATCCCTACTGACCACTTTACCCGCTATGCCCAAGCTTACCCTACCAAAGACCAGAAGGCCAGCACGGTGGCTAAAGTGCTTATGGAAAAGTTTTTTGTGCACTATGGATTACCGGTGCGAATCCATTCAGATCAAGGAAGGGACTTTGAAAGTCAGTTGATCCATCAGTTGTGTGCTTTGCTTGGCATTAAGAAGTCTTGTACCACCCCATATCACCCGCAAGGAGATGCTTAGCCTGAGCGATTCAATCGGACTTTGCTAAACATGTTGGGGACTTTGTCACCAGAGAAAAATCAGCATTGGGGAAATCACATAGCCGCATTGGTGCATGCCTATAATAGCACAGAGAGCGATGCCACTGGTTATTCCCCGTACTGGCTTATGTTTGGAAGAGAAGCTCGTCTTCCAGCTGACCTGGCCTTTGGCTCTTCAGTTGATGATACCCCCCTGATGTCACACAAGGGATATGTGGACAGACTTCGGAAAAACTTGCGGCAGGCTTATGAGAAGGCCTTGGAGCATGCTTCTGTCAGAAAGTCTTGGAAATAAAAGGAACTTTGACCTTAAAGTGAAGATACAGGATTTGCAGCTCGGAGACAGAGTGTTACTGAAGAACTTAGGAGTACCAGGAAAACATAAGTTAGCTGATAGATGGAGACCGCATCCTTATGTGGTGTGTAAACAGCTTCCGGGCCTACCTGTATATCAGATTTGACCAGATGGGGAGAAAGGTCCTTTGAAGATGTGGCACCGAAATCACTTGCTTCCTTTGTCAGATGCAGTGCGGGTACCTATAGCACCTGTACCCCTTCCTCGGAAGTCTACCTCGCCTCGGACACGTTCACAGAAAGAAGTTTCTGTCATGGATGAACAGATGGCTGGAAGTGAAGATGAGTTTGGAGAAGACTATGCATGTTCCGGTTCAGAGCCTTCGTCCAGTTCAGTGTATTTCTCAGGAAGGGGAAGAGAGGAGGAGGCAGAGCAAGATGAGGATGTGGATGTGCCTTTCTGGTGGTGGCCCACTGAAGATCATTCGGTGGATAGTCCTCTGAAGAGGATGAAGGAAACTTTGGATGCCATTCAAGAATTGCCACCACAGCCACAAAGAGCAGTGAAATCGATACCTTCACAACCCAAAGAAACAGTTAGAGAAGTACGTCGGTCCCTGGAACCAGAATTGGAGCCCCTACCGCCTTTCAAGGATGTAAGAAAGGACAATACTGAGACCGTTGTATCTGAACCAGAGACCAGAGACTTGATAGACTTGTATGGTGAACCATTAACAGCTTCTGAGCCAAGAGATACTGCTGGAATTGGAGATTTGGATTCTGAAGAAGGGGAAGTAGAGCATCACGAGAGTCTCCCCACTCTCCTTGAAGAAAATGATACTCCATGTTCTGGATTGAACTCTGAGAATGGCAGGGAACCTACACAGATTGCTGGACCCAGCTCTCCAGTGCAGTTGAGGCGGAGTGTGCATCCTCCAAAGAGACTTAACTATGATAAGTTGGGAGAGAGCTCTGATGAACTTATTCACACCATCCGTAGAACTGATCCTGAGGCTACACCCCCTACTGTTAATTGTGTAGGGAGCGACTCTGCTCGAACCTCTGACACCCGAGGGTGGGACACGGCAATTGCCCTGGCCTGTTCACAAACTGAATCTGAGTTGACTAAGAATGTGTACAGATGGTTCTTAAGGAATCCAGAAGTAGTTCAGAGTTTATTAGACTTAGACCTTGGTTGATATTGAAATAAGTTATTAACCTTTTATTCATCCCTTCTAGCTGATGAGGGAGTGTACTCCTGTCTTTGGGGACCAAAGATTCTAAGTGGGGGGAGTGTGTAGCCAAGGTATTGCTACTGAAAGTTATTGCATTAAGTTATGTGATGTTTATTTAGTAAAGGGTTTGGCTCCCTCTGGTGACCGCTGAAAGTTATTTGAACATTTCTTTCTTGGGTTAAAGATAATAGTGATGCATTGTGGGATATGTGGTTTGATGAGAGAGTGACTCTTACTGTGTAAATCAGTTTGAGAACTACCAGACCCACAATTCTAGGCACCGGCCCACAAGGCAAAGCGTCACCGAACAGCCTGCTGAGTAACCAGATAAAAGGACAAGCAAGGCCCCGGTTAGGCCTCTCTGGACGCCTTTCAACTGCCAGCAGGAGGTCTGTGTGTGTGACTGAGAGCGAGAAACTGCGGCCTACAGCGGAGAGCAGGATCATCCAGGATCTTTGGAGGACAGCACTGTTAGCTGAGCAGGTGGATCGGACCGCGCTTCAGAACATTTGAAGCCTCTTCACCCGTCAGAGAGTCAGGACCGGCCACATGGTGAGACAACGCCATCATCTCTTACTGAGGCGCCATCCAGTGAAGTTCTGGACAAAGTGTACCAGCCGGGTGAGGACCCACAGTGGTGAGCGGGCACTTGCCCATTAAAGTAACTGACTAAGATTGATAAAGAGGATTTCTGCTATCCAGACTGTCGCTGACACTTGTAGTCCCAGGGAAGGGTTTCTATTCTATTACACCTAAGTGTCCATACAGCCGGGTGCTCAGAGTTAACATATCTTTTAATAGAGAGGATTAAGCATCTCACATCTTTCAGTTACTGCTCAATTCTTTGTCTTATTGGATTACAATTAAGTGCACCACCGTACAGTTCAAGTCCATTAAGCTAGCTGAAGAAAGGAGCCTGGAACAAGATAAAACTGCCATTACTTTATTGTTCACTAGGCATTCGACAATGCCGCCCCCCCCCAAGCCCCCATTTTACTTACCTGGCCCCTCGAAAGTCCCACGCTCGCTCCAGTCATCCTCCGAGTTCCTGAGCACGGCCGTTGATTGGCTACACTGGATGGATTGAAAGCAGCGCAGCCATTGGCTGGCGCTGCTGTCAATCACATCCAATGACGCGGCGCGTCGGAGGGCGGGGCCGAGTGATATAGTCGGCGGCTATGGCCGCCGCTGTATCACGGGAGCGCGCCCGCAGTAACTCCACACCATGCGAGCTCGCTCACATTATGGTGTGGAGTCCTGGCGGGGAGGAGCTGAAACAGCCGCCGAGGGACCCCAGAAGACCAGGATCGGGGCCACTGTGTGAAAAACGGGCTGCACAGTGGAGGTAAGTATAACATGTTTGTTATTTAAAAAAAAAAAAAACGGGAACCTTTAGTGTTCCTTTAAGTTCTTTTTCCTGCTTTAGTAAAGTTCTTTGTGTGATTCAGAAATCTTGATTGAGTCTATTCTTATTACTGTGAGACGATTACAATGGAACCCAAGGTGTCAGAGGTAAGAGAGAATCTGCAGAGTCGGGATAGCCTGTGGGGTATAGAGTCAATCAGCAGCCCCCATGGGGGTACCGCTACACATACATACAGTACTATATGCGTTTCTATTTTGCCTGCCAACGGATTTGTGATTCTGTACAGCCAGCCTTATGATTTACATAACACTCATCCTGCACAGTCAAGCAGGCATCATAGTTATTTTCTAATTCAGCAATGCAGTGTCTTTTATCACCCTGCTGCCTCCATTCTACTCAATGAAAAATTAATCAGTATAATCACCACCAGGCAATAGGCAGGAAGGTGATCCAGGAAATCACAGAGTTATCTTCCTAGCTGTGCATTGTGGCTGATGTGTGAAAATCAGCAGACTGGCTGTACAGAATTACAAGCCCTTCGGGAGGTATAACTGTAATGGTGTATGCATTTTTAGCTGTGTATTTAGTAGTTTGCCCGGAGTTGTACTTCTAATAGCTGGATTCTCTTTGGTCTTGGTCTCTATAGGGTACGTAATAGTGCTGCTGTTCACACTGTTATAAACAAATCCATCATTTCTGCATAACTATTAATTGATTGCAATACATCAGAATCTGTACATTCTGTTAAGTGTTAAAGAAAAGGTGACCAATGGATTTCTGCAGCTTTCTAGGAGACATACTGGAACAATATATTACATGGGTACAACTGGATGGAGTAGCAGCAGTATGTAGAGAGTAGAGTGCCCCGGAGGCATGTCATTTTATTATGTTCCACGTCAATACATCATTTGTCTACTTTTGTGCTTCAGAGCCATGGAAGGCATAAAATCGTAATGACACATTTGACAATTTATTCTTAGATTCATTTAATATGTGTCCAGCTGCCAAATTTCTGAGCAAATAGCAAATCACTGCCCGATGGTCCCAAGTGGCCTGCTCTGACACTCAGCGTCTAAGGGATCAGATCAGCTGTGATTAAACAGCATGCCGGCTTAAAATTAACCTGTGCATTGCATATGATGTGTAAACCAACAGGTTAATTTTAATAGCTGCCCCTTTTACGGATCTTCCCTTAATCCCTTGCCCACTCCTTTCACCTACAAGAACAAGGAGTTATGGCTCTCTGTTCTTACCACGCTGTGATTGGCCAAAGCATGTGGGTCATAGTGCATGCTTGGCCAATTATCAGCCAGCAATGCACTGCGATGCCGCAGTGAATTATGGGCCGTGACGCGCCACTCAAATTTGGCGCGAACGGCCCATAATGTTCGAAATTCGACGAACGGTTGAACAGCCGATGTTCAAGTCGAACATGAGTTCGACTCGAACTCGAAGCTCATCCCTAAAAGAGATGGTAGAAGAATCTGAATCAGAGCTTATGGCAGCATATGTCAACCTGCGGTCATCTACGACACCTCCCCAGAATATTGTAAGGAACATGGACACATGTACTGCAGTCACTAAAGATTTAGTAAAGCTCATGAGAGAACTATCATCTGAAGCTAACTATGATGAAGTTAAGGCAAGAAAGAGAATGAACAAGCTTTTTATGACAGACTATGCTAGGTCCTTAGGAGGAACCACAATCACAAGTAGGACTTCTTCCACTAGCAGAAGTGCCAGTAACATATCAGAGTCCTCAAGTACTTTAATAGCCAAAATAAAGGAACTTGTCGAACAACTTGCTGTTAAGAGAGCAGAAATTGAGATGGAATCTGCAATCCAGGCGCAGCGTCTACGAGTTGCAGAAATGGAAGGGCTGAAGAAAGTTAAGATTATAGAAGCCAGACTAAAGCCTCGTACACACGACCGAGTTTCTCGGCAAGAACCAGCAAGAAACTTGCTGGCAGAGCTTTCTTGCCGAGTAAATCGGTCGTGTGTACGCGGCTATCATGTTTCTCGTCAAGAAAACCGACAAGAATCTCGATGAGAAAAATAGAGAACCTGCTCTCTTTTTTCTCGTCGAGATTCTTGTCAGCATGTTTCTCGACGAGAAAAGTGTGTGTGTGTACACTTACCTGTCCTCCGGGAAGCCCGCGCATGCTCGAAATGACTTTGATGCATGCGCGGTAGCTTCCTAGGCATAGGTAGGGTGTAGCAAGATGGCGGCGATGGCATCGAATGTGACGAGCGCACGCTCGTCGTAGCCGATTACGTCACCACGTTCGCTCCATTCAAAGAACCGCGGGTTCTTTGAAATGAGCGTGTGTACACTCGGTCAGGACAAGTTTCTTGTCCAAGAATCTCGTCAAGAAAAACGTGTGTACGAGGCTTAAGAGTACACGAAGAGGACATGAATAGTAATCATAAGTCCAAATCTGTACTAAGTGAAGATGCAGACTCCTACTTCCTTTCATACGCCCAGGAGAATGGAAGGAAATCACCAGTATGTAATGAAGAAAAAAGTCATTGCCCTTTCATCCCTGCTCAGAAAGACGAAGAGAGAGACTCACCCAATTCAGAACTAAGTGAAAAAATAAAACAGGATAATTCTGTTCCTAGATGTCACTGCAATGATCAGGAGAATGTTGCGACTATTGTCCCAGCAAGACGACAAAGAACAGTCCCAGCAAGACTTCCCGTTCCAGAACCTACTGTATTTTCAGGAGACATACTGAAGTTCATAGAGTGGAAGGCATGTTTTGAAATGATCATTGAGCATCATTGCTCCAGGCCAGTTGACAAGTTATTCTACCTTCAGAAATATGTTGGTGGAGAAGCAAAGAAAGCTCTTGAAGGTAACTTCTATAGAACAGACTAAGAAGCCTACAAGCAAGCTTGGGAAAAGTTAAATGCAAGATATGGTCATCCTTTCTTAGTACAAAGAGCCTTTAGGGAGAAATTGAATAACTGGCCTAAAATAGGTCCTTAAGAACCCTTCAAACTCCAAGAGTATGGTGACTTCCTGCAAGCATGCAGCAATGCCATCCCACATGTACGAGGACTAGAAGTACTGAATGACTATCTAGAAAACCACAGAATGCTAGCTAAGCTACCTGAAGAAGTGGCTTCTAGATGGAATTGCTATGTGACTGAACAGTTAGATCTAAGTAAGAAATTCCCAAGTTTTGAAAAGTTCTCAGAGTTCGTTAATAAGGAAGCACGAATAGTATGTAATCCAGTAACAGCATCTTACGCCCTAAACTCCTTAGAAGAAAGGCCTGCGAGAGATATAAAACGTGCAAAAGCAACTAGCTTTGCAACCGACACAACAGCTAAAGGTCTAGATACCTACGAGAGCAAGTTCAAAGTCACTACTGGGATCAGTAGAGAGACAGAACCGACAAATCCTCAGACTACTTTTAAGTGTATGTTCTGTGGAGAGAACCACTCTATTTACAAGTGCCAACAATTGAAGGAGAAATCCCCAAACGAAAATAAAAAGTTTGTACTTGTTAACCAACTGTGTTTTGGGTGCCTAAGAAAAGGCCATATTACTAACGAGTGTAAGAAAAGGGCCACATGCAGCGTTTGCAAAGGACGCCATTCTACACCACTACATGAAGAACGTCCAAAGAAGGATAAATCCTCAATACCTAAAGATGCTGAGGAAGAAAAGAAAGCATCGGTATTCTCTTGCAGAGTGAGGGAAAGCAACGGAACATCAATGGTTGTACCAGTGTGCAATCCAAATCCTAAAAGGTAGAATAAGAAGGTATATGCCTATGCACTACTGGATGCCCAAAGCGATGTCACCTTCATTGATCAAGAAATCTGCAAGAAATTACAAGTGGCTACAGAACCAGTGAAGCTCAAACTCACCACAATGACGGGGAGAGACACATTAGTGAACAGTCAAAGGGACAAAGGATTGAGAGTTGGAGGACTTAATTCAAACATACTGTAACATTGGATCTACCTCCAGCTTATACAAAAGACGATATACCTCTAGATTAGGGGTGAGCTCGGTGTTCGAGTCGAACACAGGTTCGACTCGAACATCGGCTGTTCGCGCGTTCGGCGAACAACGAACGATTTGGGCCGTTCGCGCCAAATTCGAGTGACGCGAACGGCCCACAATACACTGCGCCATCGCAGTGTAATCCCGGCGCTGTGATTGGCCAAGCATGCACTGTGACCCTGCATGCTTGGCCAATCACAGCGCCGGCAGCGAGGAGAGCAATGATTGGCCACAGGCAGGATGCCTGTGGCCAATTATTGCTGAGGGGGTTTAGTACACGCCCCACACTATAAAAGGCCGCCAGCGCTGCGGCCTCGTGTAGTGTGTTCCGGCGCAGGGAAAGAGAAGGATAGGCAGGGACAGTGTCATATTTTTTCTTTGCTAAACCTTGTGTGTAGGGACAGAGAAGGATAGGTAGGGAGAGTGTCAGTGTCATATTCTTTGCTAAACCTTGTTTGTAGGGACAGAGAAGGATAGGCAGGGAGAGTGTCAGTTTCATATTCTTTGCTAAACCTTGTGTGCTGAACCATATTGCTAAACCTTGTGTGTAGGGACAGACAAGGATAGGCAGGGAGAGTGGCAGTGTCATATTCTTTGCTAAACCTTGTGTGCTGAACAATATTGCTAAACCTTGTGTGTAGGGACAGACAAGGATAGGCAGTCGAGAGTGTCAGTGTCATAATCTTTGCTAAACCTAGTGTGCTGAACCATATTGCTAAACCTTGTGTGTAGGGACAGACAAGGATAGGCAGTCGAGAGTGTCAGTGTCATAATCTTTGCTAAACCTAGTGTGCTGAACCATATTGCTAAACCTTGTGTGTAGGGACAGACAAGGATAGGCAGTCGAGAGTGTCAGTGTCATAATCTTTGCTAAACCTAGTGCGCTGAACCATATTGCTAAACCTTGTGTGTAGGGACAGACAAGGATAGGCAGTCGAGAGTGTCAGTGTCATAATCTTTGCTAAACCTAGTGCGCTGAACCATATTGCTAAACCTTGTGTGTAGGGACAGACAAGTATAGGCAGTCGAGAGTGTCAGTGTCATAATCTTTGCTAAACCTAGTGTGCTGAACCATATTGCTAAACCTTGTGTGTAGGGACAGACAAGGATAGGCAGTCGAGAGTGTCAGTGTCATAATCTTTGCTAAACCTAGTGCGCTGAACCATATTGCCAAACCTTGTGTGTAGGGACAGACAAGTATAGGCAGTCGAGAGTGTCAGTGTCATAATCTTTGCTAAACCTAGTGTGCTGAACCATATTGCTAAACCTTGTGTGCAGGGAGAGAGAAGGATAGGCAGGGGACAGTGTCAGTGTCATTGTTGCTAAGCCTCCTGCACAGTATACACCTGAAGCTAGCCCTTATTGCTGGTTTTCCCATCTCCCTGCAGGCCATTAGAATGTCTGGAAGGCAAACAAGGAGAGGCAGACAGTCAGGAGCCAATAAAAGAGGGCAAGCAGGCTCTGTGTCTGGGGGCAACAGTGCTGGTCGTGGACGTGGTGCATTGTCATCAGCACATGGCCATGGGACACGCTTGTCCTTCTTTTCGGCAGCTGGACATGTTGAGCCACATCATGCTGAAGACTTGGTAGAGTGGATGACCAAGCCCTCCTCATCCTCCTCATCCTCTCTCACCCAGGCTCAGGGTACTGGCAAAGCAGCTGCCAAAGCGTCCTCTTCCCTGATATCAATGTCATCATCAGTCACTCCTTCCCTAGACCCACCATGTCCTCCTCCTGAGGAATCCCCCGAACTGTTTGAGCACAGTGTTGGGTACATGCTCCAGGAGGATGCCCAGCGTTTCGAAGGGTCTGATGATGATACCCAGCTAGAGGAAGGCAGTAGCGTGAGAGCAGAGAGAGGGGATGCTCAAGAAGGACACCAATCTGGCAGTCATGTTCCAGCAGCTGCAGCATACTGCCAGATTGGCTCCAGTGATGAGGAGGGAGGGGATGATGAGGTCACTGAATCCACGTGGGTGCCTAATAGGAGAGAGGAGGAGGAGGAGGAGGAGGATGAGGAGGAGGCACATCTCCAACGAGGCAGGATGCCCTTGGGTGGCCAGCGTAAGGGCAGCACACCGACGGAATCACACCGCAGAGCTCCGCCTGTGCAGGGCGCTGCCTCTGCCCGTTATTCAAAAAGTTCTTTGGTGTGGGCCTTTTTTGAGGCGAGTGCATCAGATCGCACAGCTGCTGTTTGCAACATATGTCTCAAGCGTATATCGCGTGGCCAAAACATCAGCCACTTGGGCACCACATGCTTGACCAGACATATGTTGACCTGCCATGCAGCTCGTTGGCAAGCCTACCTTAAAGACCCACACCAAAGAACAAAGCGGACCTCTCCTTGCACCGCATCAGCTGGGATCTCCAACCCCACTATACCTTCAGTCCTCTCTGAAACCTGCACTGAGAGAAATGAAGGTGTAGAATTAGGTGTGTCACAGCCAAGTACTTGCGGGCACTCTGCTAGCAGTACACCGACGTCCGATTCTAGCAGGCAAATTTCCCTGCCCCAGCTGCTGGACCTTCGAAAGAAGTTCACTCCCAGCCATCCACATGCCCAGCGGTTGAATGCTAGCTTGGCTAAATTGCTAGCGCTTCAACTGCTGCCTTTTCAGTTGGTAGACTCGGCCCCCTTCCGTGAGTTTGTGCAATGTGCGGTTCCTCAGTGGCAGGTTCCCAAACGCCACTTTTTCTCACGGAAGGCGATTCCGGCTCTCTACCGGCATGTGGAAGGCAATGTCTTGGCCTCGCTGGACAGGGCGGTCAGCGGTAAGGTGCATATTACCGCTGACTCATGGTCCAGCAGGCATGAACAGGGACGTTACCTTTCTTTCACGGCCCATTGGGTCACTCTTTTGGCAGCTGGGAAGGATGCAGGACAAGGTACAGTAGTGTTGGAGGTTGTTCCACCGCCACGCCTCCAAAATGCTACTACTGGTTGTGACACACCTCTATCCTCCACCCCCTCCTCTTCTTCTTCCTCCGTGGCCTCTTCCTGTGCTTTGTCCTCGGAACCAGCGGTGCTCCGTAGGCGTTCAAGAGGCTACGCAAGTACACAGGCAAAAAGATGCCATGCCGTGCTTGCGCTGGTGTGTTTGGGGGACAGGAGCCACACTGGGGCAGAGGTTCTGTCTGCTCTGCAGGGGCAGGCTGAGAGGTGGTTGACGCCACGCCAGCTTAAGCCAGGAATGGTAGTTTGCGACAATGGCACCAACCTCCTCTCCGCTCTCCGACAGGGACAACTGACCCATGTGCCCTGTGTGGCTCACGTCCTTAACCTGGTGGTGCAGCGGTTCTTGGGCAGGTACCTGGGCTTACAGGATGTCCTGAGGCAGGCCAGGAAAGTCTGTGTGCATTTCCGCAGATCTTATAATGCCAGTGCTCGCCTGGCTGAGCTGCAAAAGGAGTTGAACCTGCCCAAGAACCGCCTTATATGTGACATGCCCACCAGGTGGAACTCAACGTTGGCCATGCTGCAGCGGCTGCACACGCAGCAGAGGGCCATCAATGAGTACCTGTGCGACTACGGCACCAGGACAGGGTCAGGGGAGCTCGGGTTTTTTTCACCACGCCAGTGGGGCATGATCAGGGATGCATGCACTGTCCTGGCACCATTTGAGGAGGCCACAAGGATGGTGAGCAGTGACAGTGCATGCATCAGTGACACTGTACCTCTTGTCCACCTGTTGGAACATACGCTGCGTGGAATAATGGACAGGGCACTTGAGGCAGAACAGAGGCAGGAAGAGGAGGACTTCCTTGCCTCTCAAGGCCCCCTTTACCCAGACAGTGTTCCTTCTGTCCCACCCATCGCACAGGAAGAAGAGGAGGAGGAGGAGGAGGAGGATTGTGTCAGCATGGAGGTGGAGCCTGGCACTCAGCATCATCAGCAGCAGTCTTTTAGGGATGAGTTACAGTCCCAAGAAACCAGTGGACTTGTACGTGGCTGGGAGGAGGTGGCTGCGGATCATGTCGTCCTTAGTGACCCAGAGGACTCCGGACTGAATGCCTCAGCTAACCTACGCTGCATGGCCTCCCTGATCCTGCAAAGTCTGCGGAAGGATCCTCGTATTCTTCGGATCAAGGAGAGGGACCATTACTGGCTGGCCACTCTCCTTGATCCACCGTACAAGGGTGAGGTTGCGGACCTTATCTTACCGTCGCAGAGGGAGCAGAGGATGAGACAACTCCGGGAGGCCTTGCAGAAAGGTCTGTGCAACGCGTTCCCAGAGACTGGGAGGTTACAAACTCCTGGTCTTGGACAACGAGTTGCTGAGGCTTCCGTCAGTCAAAGAAGGAGCGGTGGGGAAGGTGGCTGTCTGACCGAAGCGTTCAGACAATTCTTTAGTCCGCAGCCCCAAGGTATGATCGGTTCCAGCAACCATCACCAGCGTCTGATATACATGGTGCAGGAATACCTAGGGGCAAGGTCAGACTTGGACACCTTCCCCACCGAAAATCCTCTGGCTTACTGGGTCTTGAGGATGGATCACTGGCCAGAGCTTGCACAGTATGCAATTGAGCTACTGGCCTGTCCTGCATCCAGCGTTCTTTCAGAACGCACATTCAGTGCTGCTGGAGGATTTGTCACGGATCACAGGGTGCGCCTGTCCACCGACTCTGTTGATCGACTGACCTTCATAAAGATGAACCAGTCTTGGATCACCACCAGCTACCAAACACCTGAAGCTGATATAACAGACTAATTTATTTTCAAATGTCACATCCCTTCAAGACTGATGCTGATGCTGAGAGTTTGTCCTGTTATGTTGACTGACTATCCTCCTCCTCCTCAATGATCCGATTGACGATGATAGCTTGGAAGAACATTTTTGTTTCTGGGTGCCGCCACCAGTGGCTAAGGCCCAATTTTTCAGCCCCTGTTTAACAGGGGTGTGTTATTACAATTTTTTATGCAATGCTTTGCAGCAGGGCTCATTCCTGCACTCCAACTAGAGTATCTGGGAGTGGTTGCAGTGTCGTGGCACCAGCACCAGTGGCTAAGGCCCAATTTTTCAGCCCCTGTTTAACAGGGGCGTGTAATTACAATTTTTGATGCAATACTTTGCAACAGGGCTCATTGCTGTGCTCCAAGTACAGTATCTGTGAGGGGTTGCAGTGTTTTGGCACCAGTGCCTAAGGCTCAATTTTTCTGCCCCTGTTTAACAGGGGCATGTAATTACAATTCTTGATCTAATAATTCACAGCAGGGCCCATTCCTGCGCCCACCAAGACTAACTGTGAGGCCTTACAGTGTTGTGTCAACACCACCACCACCACCAAAGGCCCAATTTTTCAGCCCCTGTTCAACAGGGGCATGCAATTACAATTCTTGATCTAATAATTCACAGCAGGGCCCATTCATGCGCCCACCAAGAGTAACTGTGAGGGCTCACAGTGTTGTGGCAACACCAACATGTAAGGGGCAAATTTCAGCTGAGTATATACGGCAGGCCCCTACTTTCAAACATCCAACTTACAAACGACAGGAAGTAAGAGGAAATCTACCCCTAGGAAGGCAAATTCTCTCCTGTAAGAGTTAATATGGGAAAAAAAGTATCTCCTCTCCACTGATTCTTTATCACCAATTCTTGTTTCAATAAAAACCCCAAATTTTCAAAAAACATTTGTCATTAGGACGGAAAGTGAGGTGAACTGTTCTGAACAGGTGCACACTGCACAGACAGCAAAACAAATGTTACAGGGGTGATAACCCTTCCCTATGTTTTCCAAAAAGCTTAAAAATAGATTTTTTGGCTGGAGCTACACTTAAACAATGTACCTGTTCAAAATTACAAACAGATTCTACATAAGAACAAACCTACAGTCCCTGTCTTGTATGCACCGCCTGTATACGGCTGTTCAGAGTATATAGGGCCTTTTTTATTTTGTGTGCGGGGTTCCCCTTAATATCCATACAAGACCCAAAGGGGCTGGTAATGGGCTGGGGTAAGGGGGGGGGGGGGTGTGATGGGGTAGCTATGTCATTTTTCTTAAAGATTTTCATCCATATTACCGGGACCAGACATTACATTAAAGCCGCAAGCAGTTTTAAATGGCTTTTTTTCCTTTAGAAATGTAATTTTGTGCAGGGACAGTTCTAAACACGGGAAACTCGTGGCACTTCACAGGCATACTTTAGACACCCCCCAGGTACGATATTTAAAGGAATATTTGACTTTTTTTTTTTCACTTTATGCATCATTAAAATGACTGCTCCAGAAAAACGGACGTTTTTAAAACTTCTTTTTGCATTGATACATGTCCCCTGGTGCAGAACCCGGGTTCCCAAACCCTTTTTAGGACAATAACATGCATAATAGTCGTTATAATTAGCACTTTAGATTTCGAACGTTCGCATCCATTGTATTTAATAGGGTTCTAAAGTTCGTGCGAACTTTCGGTCCGTTCGCAGGTTCTGGTGCGAACCGAACCCGGGGGTGTTCAGCTCATCACTACTCTAGATCGAGATCGCATACCTACCTGTGAAACAGTCAATAAATGGGAGCACTTATCTGTCATATCTCATGAAATGTCCCGCTGAAGGAGTTTGGTGTTGGACTGTTGATAGGTTATGATTGTCCCGAAGCTTTGGTACCACAAAGGGTAATCACAGGAGTAAGTTCTAAAGAAAAGAGTGTATCCCAAGAAGACATAAAGTTCATACACATTCTAGAAGAAATTATTCAGCAGAATCAACGAGGTTATCTTGAAATGCCCTTACCTTTTAGAGAACGACCTCGTCTGCCAAATAAAGAAATCTTGCCCTAGCGAGATTGAAATGTTTGAAGAAAAGGATGGGAAGAGATCTCAAATTCAAGCAGGATTATTTGAAATTCATGGAAGGCATCCTTGAAGAAGGACATGCAGAAAAAGTTAATAACAAACCTGAAGAAGGAAAAGTGTGGTACATCCCACATCAAGGTGGTTACCACCCTAAGAAACCAGATAAGATTAGAGTAGTATTTGATTGCTCAGCAAAGTATGATGGTGTTGCATTGAACGATCATCTACTAAAAGGACCAGATCTTGACCAGACCTGGAGTACTCTGTAGATTCAGAAAGTATCCCGTAGCGGTCATGTGTGACGTTGAAAATATATTCCACCAGTTTCATGTGAAGAATGAAGATAGAGACTTCCTGAGATTCCTATGGTGGGAGGACGGAGATACAGATACAGAGCCAGCAGAATACAGAATTAAAGTATACTTGTTTGGAGCAGCGTCGTCTCCAGGTTGCGCCAATTATGGTATGAAGTACATGGCCAATAAAAATGAAAAGGATTGCCCATCAGCAAGAAAAATGTTTACGTAGATGATGGTCTTATAAGTTTAGAGTCCTCAGAATCTGCAATCAAGCCAGTGAAAGACAGCCAATGGTTATGCGCAAGAGAAAACCTGTGTCTTCACGAATTCATCTCAAACAACAGAGAGGTACTGGAATCCATCAGTGACTCTGAACGTGCATCAACAATGAAGAATTTAGATCTCAATTATGATCATCTTCCAGTTCAGAATGTACTTGGATTGGGATGGAATGTAGAGAATGACGAGTTCTTCTTTGAAACATCCTTGAAAGAAAAAGTTGCAACTAAACGTACCAGTAATCCTCAAAGCAAGAGAAATACTACAAGAATTATGTAGACGGAAGTTGGGACGGGATGAACCCATACCTGAAGATTTGAGGCCAAGGTGGGAGGCTTGGATAAAAGACTTGCAAAATTTGAGAGAAGTTCAGATACCTTGATGTTTTGTACCTCATGATTTCGGAGAGTACAAGAAAATACAACTTCATCACTTTTCAGATGCCAGTAGTTATGGTTATGGACAGTGTTCCTACATCAGAGTGATAGGAGAAGGAAAAATACACTGTGCCCTGGTTATGGGAAAGACCAGAGTCGCACCTACCAGTATTCAGACAATACCAAGACTTGAACTGACAGCAGCTGTTGTTTCAGCATCAGTAAGCAAGTTTCTGAGAGAAGAATTAGAGGTAAAAATAAATGAAGAATATTTTTGGACAGACTCGCAAGTTGTCCTAGGATACATAAACAACGAAGCTCAAAGATTCCATGTCTTTGTCGCAAACAGAGTTCAGAAAATTCAGGAAATAACACATCCAGAACATTGGCATCACATTGATACAAAGCATAACCCAGCAGATCATGCTTCAAGAGGCCTGAATGTAACAGAATTGAACAATTCAAACTGGTTCACAGGTCCAGAGTTACTTTGGGAAAAGGAAGTCATACCCAGTGAAGGTCATACAGAATTGTCTATGGGTGATCCAGAAGTAAAAATTGTACAAACAATGAGCACTGCCGCCAAGTGTCAAGATGACATACTTGAAAGACTAGCCAGATGTTCAAAATGGAATACAGTCATAAATGTAGTAGCTTGAATTTAACGTTTGGCAAAGGGAATCAGAAAGAAGGAATCATTGAATATAGCGGAAAGAATGAAAGCTAAAGAAACAGTCATAAGACTCATTCAACAGAGATTCTATAGTGAAGAGTTGAAGAGACTTATGCCGCGTACACACGATCGTTTTTAATGTCATTTTCAAAAACGAAGTTTTTCTCGACGTGATTTTTCTTGTTTCCTCTCAAGCCTGTCTTGCATACACACGTTCATTAAAAAAAATGCTCGAGCAAAGCGCAGTGACGTACAACACGTACGACGGCACTATAAAGTTGAAGTTCCGTTCGAATGGCGCCACCCTTCATGTTAGTAAAGTTTGTTGAGCGACGATTCGCGCTTTTCAGCCTTGTGCTTTTCAGTCCGTTACATAATGACGAATGTGCTATCTCCATTACGAACGCTAGTTTTACCAGAACGAGCGCTCCCGTCTCATACTTGATTCTGAGCATGCACGTTTTTTTACCCCTCGTAAAAGCATACACACTACCGTTTTTCACGTCGTTAAATAAAACGACGTGAAAAACTACGTGAAAAAATGGAGCAGGTTCTCATTTTTTTAGGCCATTTTTTACGTCGTTAAAAATTCTCTGGAGCCTACACACGATCGTTTTTAATGCCCAATTTAAAAAATTGCATTTTTAACAACGTGAAAAACGATCGTGTGTACGCGGCATTAGTCAAGAACCCAAAAGGCTTCCCAACAACCACCCATTGTACAAGCTTAATCTTGTTCTACAGGATGGTATACTGAAGGTGGGAGGAAGACTGGAAAATGCATTGTTACCCAGCAGAGTAAAGCATCCAGCAATTCTACCCAAAAATTCTACCTTCACAAGATTGATTATCGATCACTACCACAACAAATTCTTGCATCAAGGAAGAAGCTTTACCCAGAACTGTTTGAGAGAAGGTGGTTACTGGATAGTAAAAGGAAGCAAAGTTATAGCAAAGTATATAAGTAAATGCGTAATCTGTAGAAAGGCACGTAGACCTACCGAAGAACAAAGAATGGCAGATTTACCGGCAGATCGTGTAAACCCATCACCACCATTTCTTTATAGTGAAATGGATTGTTTCGGCCCATTCATCACCAAGCAAAACCGCAAGGAGTACAAGAGATATGGACTAAAATTGACATGTCTAAGCTCCAGAGCAATTCATCTGGAAATGTTAGAGGATATGTCAACTGAAGCATTCATTAATGCCTTGAGATGTTTCATAGCCATTAGAGGTACTGTCAGAGAGCTTAGATCTGACCAAGGATCTCATTTTGTCGGAGCAAAGAATGAATTGAAGAAAGCTCTAAAAGAGATCGATAAAGAAAAAGTAACTGAGTATTTGTCACAGAATCAATGTGATTTTTATACGAATGCTCCGCATGCAAGCCACACAGGAGGAGTTTGGGAAAGACAAATCAGAACTGTAAGAAATGTGTTAAGTTCTGTGTTGAGAAAGAGCTCCGGAAGAATAGATGATGCTTCACTTAGGACCCTATTCTATGAAGTAATGTCTATTGTTAACAGTCGTCCACTTACAGTTGACAACATCAATGATCCAACAAGTTTGGAACCTTTAACTCCCAACCATCTACTTCACCTTAAGTCTGATTACATACAATCACCACCTGGCAAGTTTACCAAAGAGGATTTATATGCCAAAAAGAGATGGCAAAGAATTCAATATCTATCAGAACAGTTTTGGAATAGATGGAGGAAAGAGTACTTAGCTAATCTTACGTTAAGAAGTAAATGACAAAAACCCAGAAGAAATGTTCAAGTTGGTGACTAGGGATGAGCTTCAATTTCGAGTCGATCTCATGTTCGACTCGAACATTGCCTGTTCGCATGTTCGCCGAACAGCGAACAATTTGGGGTGTTTGCGGCAAATTCGAAAAGCCGCGGGAACACCCTGTAAAAGTCTATGGGAGAAATCTAAAGTGCTGATTTTAAAGGCTTATATGCAACTTATTGTCATAAAAAGTGTTTGGGGACCCGGGTCCTGCCCCAGGGGACATGTATCAATGCAAAAAAAAAAGTTTTAAAAACGGCCGTTTTTTCGGGAGCAGTGATTTTAATAATGCTTAAAGTGAAACAATAAAAGTGAAATATTCCTTTAAATTTCATACCTGGGGGGGGGGGGTGTATAGTATGCCTGTAAATCAGCGCCTGTTTCCCTTGCTTAGAACTGTCCCTGCACAAAATGTAATTTCTGAAGGAAAAAAAGCCATTTAAAACCACTCGCGGCTATTTTGAATTGTCGGCTCCCGGCAATACAGAGAAAAGTCATTGATAAAAAAAAAATGCGTGGGGGTCCCCCCAAATTCAATTACCAGCCTCTTCAGGTCTGGTATGGATATTAAGGGGAACCCTGCGTCAAATTAAAAAAAAAATTACGTGGGGTTTCCCCCAAATATCCATACTAGACCCTTCAGGTCTGGTATGGATTTTAAGGGGAACTCCACCCCAAATGTAAAAAAGAAAATGGCGTGGAGTTCCCCCAAAAATCCATACCAAACCCTTTATCCGAGCACGCAACCTGGCAGGCCGCAGGAAAAGAGGGGGGGACGAGAGAGCGGCCCCCCTCCTGAACCGTACCAGGCCACATGCCCTCAACATGGGGAGGATGTCCCCATGTTGATGGGGACAAGGGCCTCATCTCCACAACCCTTGCCCGGTGGTTGTGGGGGTCTGCGGGCAGGGGGCTTATCGGAATCTGGAAGACCCCTTTAACAAAGGGGACCCCCAGATCCCGGCCCCCCTATGTGAATTGGTAAGGGGTACATTGTACCCCTACCATTTCACGAAGAATGTGTAAAAAATAATGTAAAAAACAAACAAACAGACACCTTGGAAAAGTCCTTTATTAAAGATAAAAAAATAAAAACACATTCCAGCGATGTAATCCAATGTCCCGCGGCGATCCGATGTCCAGCGCTGCAGTCTCCACTCGAAACGTCATTGGCTGAGCGGACCTACACTGCGGAGGAAGTTCCCCATCGGGTCCGCTCGGCCAATGACGTAGGCAGGGTCTGATGTACGAGGTGGCGGGGGCGCCCTCGTATCTCAGACGCCGCCTACGTCATTGGCTAAGCGAACCTGATGGGGAATTTCCTCTTCAGTGTAAAAAAATGAATAGACCCGCCCCTTCTCACGTTCCCCATCAGGAGCGGAGCGGACCTAAGTGCTTATAATTAGCACTTTAGATTTCGAACGTTCGAGTCCATTGTATTTAATAGGGTTCTAAAGTTCACTCGGTCTGTTCGCAGGTTCTGGTGCGAACCGAACAGGGGGGTGTTCGGCTCATCCCTATTGGTGACATAGTATTGGTGAAAGAAGAAGATTTACCTAGAAGTCAATGGAAATTGGCCAAAGTTCTAGAAGTTCAAAAGGATAAAGACAGACTAGTAAGAAGAGCGTTGTTACAAATAGGAGACTCAAAACTTGACAAAAAGGGAAAATGTCTCACTATTCCACTCAAGTTGGAACGTCCTATACAGAAGTTAGTTGTTCTACTTGAGAGTGATAAAAAGACACTTGAAAGTTGAAAACCTGATGGAAAATTCCCCAAATTCATGTTCAAATCCTACTATAGAGAACATAGAATTATAGGTAATTTTGGTGGGAGTGTAGCTGGCCAGCTAAGACCTGTCCTAGGTTGCTAATGTGACTTACATGTGTAGCGGAGCCTCACTCTCCCTCTCACCTATTGTGCATGGCTTGTGTCTAGGGGTACATGGGAGAGGAGAGTGCAGGAACACTACACCAAGCTCTCCCCTCGTTTGCATAGGAGGGTTGAGCAAAGTTAGTTGATTTACCTCCGGGTCCGTCCACTGCATACAAAGCCTCAGTTGTTCCATGGAGACATGTCTGCCAATAATAGAGCCCCACACCAATCGAAAGTCCAACACTCCTTTATTTCCCGTACAATAGGGTGAACACAATCAGTTGAACTTCCAATAACAGACGAACATGGGGGTGTGGGAACGAGTAGGCCCAGGCACAACTGAACTCTCCTATTCCTTTGCTAGCGAATAGGCCTGGCGCACAGTCTCTGCCACTGACCGTGAGTTTTGGTCGCTGCCACCGACCGGATGAACTGTTGAGGCCCCTGCCACAGGCCTAGTAGCAGGTCTCTGCCACTGACCTGATTGGAATAGTTGGACCGCTGCCACCGGTCATTGAACGTGGACTGAACTTCCTCTCTGAACTTGGCCCCTGTTCGGGAAAGATATCCCTCCGGGCGGTCTCCAGAGGTTCACCCGGCACTGGCAATCTGCTGCACCAGGTCTTCGGGTGAGTCCCTCCTCCGGTCCCTTACGCCTCTGGATTTGGGTGCCACACTCCCGGGGCCCCCTAGGACGATCCCTCCCTCGCGGGACCCAGCGGAAGGTACTGGGCCCCAGGCCTCCGGCTGAGTACCTCACCCCAGACTGAAGGTGTCTGGGATGGAACACGAACTCTAAGTGTCCAGGCCTAGGCCGCCTGGACACCGACCGCAACAACAGCCCTCAGGCTAAAGGTGCCCGGGACTCCCCCCCTCATGGTGAAGATGTCCGCCCCCTTTATACCCTCCCCCAGCAAGCACGGCGGGTTCCCCGCCCCGCCATACAACCGCTGCGAGAGGTCACAAAGGGTACGGCACTGCAGCGATGGTTCAACCCCGGCCCAAAGTGACAGCGCCACCTGCTGGGCCGCAGGGAACTATGCATCACTGGTGTCCTCACCAGTTTTAAAAGTACATACCCGCTACACATGCATATACAGCTAGACCTGCTAATAACCTTAATACAGTTCATATGCTCATATGTGAGAGATAAAAGCAGAGTTATTTACTGTGACTTTATAATTTGATGTCATATAACAGTTGTATATTGTGTTCACAGAAGCAAAAGAGAAAATATGCCTTTAAGGCCTCGTACACACGACCGAGTTTCTCGTCGAAAAAAACACGTTGTTTTTTTCGACGAGATCCTTGGACAAAAAACTTGTCCCGGCGGAGTGTACAGACACTCGATTCAAAGAACCCGCGGTACTTTGAATGGAGTGTACGTGGTGACATCATCGACTACGACGAGCATGCGCTCGTCACATTCGATGCCGTCGCCGCCATCTTGGTATACCCTATCTATGCCTAGGAAGCTACCGCGCATGCGTCAAATTCATTTCAAACATGCGCGGGCTTCCCGGCGGACATTTAAGTGTACACACACTCACTTTTCTCGTCGAGAAACAGGCTGACGAGAATCTCGACGAGAAGATAGAGAGCAGGTTCTCTATTTTCTCGTCGAGGTTACTTGTCGGTTTTCTCGACGAGAAACCATACACACGAACGAATTTCTCGGCAAGACATCTCTGCCAGCAAGTTTCTTGCTGACTCTTGCCGAGAAACTCGGTCGTGTGTACAAGGCCTAAGATTCATTATATGACAGTAAAGGCAAGCTCAATGACACAGCAGAATTTAAACCAGAAAGCATAGAGTTAAGCTTTTGTGACTCATCGGGAGTTTTGTCCAATCACAGCCAATCTCACACTGAGCAAGAGTCTTGGCCAATCACAGCCAGCCTTACACCCATTTTTGTCTGGAAATTTCCCAGCACACTGCCAGAGCTCATTACACCAGAGAGAGTGGAGCTGACCAGTCACAGATCCAGTCAGAGTTCATTTTTATGAACGCAAGTGGCCAAAATAGGTATTTAAAGTGGAAGTAAACCCCCCTATCGTTTTCAGCCAAGGGAGCTGCCATCTTGGCCTCTGTTTAATCTTCAACTGCCATGATGTTGCACATGTGATCAGTTATGACACCAGCCATTGGATGGTTTGGCAGCTTGGTTGAGAGCACAACCAATGTGCAGTTAGCAGTCCCGGCATGCCGGGAATGTAACTGTTTTTTGAAAATGTTACATTGATGGGTTTACTTCCGCTTTAATACAGTTATATATGTTCCTATTGTTAATAATGTGATTAGAACTGTATACTGAACTAGTTATGTGTTCACTTATAGTTCCACCAAACATCATAGCAAACGTTCTAACAAGCAAACAAACGTGCAAACTGAAAACTGCAATTTCAAACAAGTAAAACTATTGATTAAGCCTCAGATATAACTCTCAGAGAGATCATAAAGTGTCTAAAGTATTTAAAGTGAAAGTACACATACTGAAGAGAGAACTATATCTACCATTGTATGTAGAATGACAAGATTGAACAGTTGAACCGCCATTTTGTTATACTTTAATCAACACATGTTGGTACATGGACTGTCTGCTGGGAATTGTCAGTGTTATATATGAAGAAAAGCTGAAGTTAATAAAGAAGTTATCTTAAAAGTTTGGTGTGCTCTTTAAACCTACTGCTTCCATAGAATGGCATTAGAGGAATTATAGAGTAACAGATAGTCTTGTTTGGACTAAAAGGTCAGAAATTAAAATTCTTCTAATGCCAGAGAGCATAAGGCACTTCATAGTGCTGCGCCTGCCACACTGTGCTTGATTGGCCAGCAAACTCGCCTGACCTGAACCCCATAGAGAATCTATGGGGCATTGCCAAGAGAAAGATGAGAGACAGTACAATCCTTGTTTTATTGATTGCATGTAATATTCTAATTTGATAAGATTGTGGATTTGGGGTTTTCATGAGCTGTAAGCCATAATCATTACAATTATGACAAATCATGGCTTGAACTATCTTGCTTTGCATGTAATGAGTCTATCTCATATATTAGTTTCACCTTTTAAGTTGCACTAGTGAAATACAGTAAATGAACTTTTGCACGATATTCAAATTTTTCTAGTTTCACCTGTACATACGTCACTAAGGACGATTTGGCTTCAGCATTAGCTGGGTTGGAAGGGAAAATAGCAGATATGCTCGCATCTTCCTCCTAGGCTGGGAGGAAACGTGACAGGTCCCCCTCTCTTGCCCCTGACCTTCCAGCATTAGAACAGGCGTGGGCAGGAGATGTTGAATCGGGAAGAAAGGCATGCAGATGTCTCCTCCTCTGAGGATTCAGTCTCAGAAGAGCCTTTTTCAGCATCGCAATCCCAAAGATTGCTGGTTCAGTTCCTTCCGAAGTTGGTCCATTCTGGATATAAGTTGCCCCCCAGCAGAGGCAGCTGAAGCCTCCTTTTCCTCTTTGGGTTCCCTAAAACCTCCACAGGATCCTCACGCTTTTCCTGTACACCCTTTGCTGGGACAGCTAATATATACTGACTGGGATCACCCAGATAGGCATTTTCTTCCTCCTAAAAGGTTTTCTCTTCTTTACCCTATGGAAGAGAAGTTCACTAAAAAGTGGAGTTTGCCAGCAGTAGACGCAGCTATCGCCTCTGCGAATAGGAGTCTAACTTGTCCAGTGGACAATGTCCAGGTGTTTAAGGATCCAGCCGATAAAAGACTGAAATCTTTACTTAGGGCCTTATTTGCTATAGCAGGTGCAGTAGCAGAATAGGCCCAGGATTTAGCTGAGCTGCCAAGGGCCTTATGTTTTGCAGTTGATGCTATCAAAGATTCTATTCATCAGGCATCACGCCTTGCTCTCCTATGGGAACATATGCATAAAATTCTGTGGCTAAATCATTGGTCAGCTGAATCGCCATGTAAAAAGCTATTGGCTGGTTGTCCCTTTCATGGGGAACGGTTGTTCGGAGAGGATTTGGATAAGTACATCCAAAAAATTTCAAGTGGTAAGAGTACCCTTCTACCGGTTAAAAGAAGGAGTAAGCGTCCTTCATTCAAACATGCTTCCTCTCCGGCACCATGAGCGTCAGCCTCCAGGCAGATGCAACGGCCTCCGCCGCCAGGGTAAAAGGGTAGGCCTCAGGGCCAAGCACAAGGCCAGAAGAAGCCCTGGGGGCAGAAGCCTACAAAACAGAGTCCCAAGGCCACCTTATGAAGGGGCACCCTTGCTCAATCGAGTGGGGGGAAGACTTCTGTGGTTTTCAGGGGCTTGGCAGGAAGACATCCTAGACAGATTGGTCATCTCTGTGGTAGCCCTAGGCTACAAACTAGAGTTTCAGAAGTTTCCTCCGGTTCGCTTTATAAGTTTGAACGTTCCCAAAGACCCAGTGAAAAGAAGGTCTTTATTTCTGGCACTAGACCGGTTGATGTCTCAGGGTGTAATCATAGAGACCCCATCAGAAGAGCAGGGCAGGGGGTTTTATTCAAATCTCTTCACGGTACCAAAACCGAATGGAGATGTCAGACCCATTCTAGATCTCAAAGATCTGAATCGGTTACAAAACATCTGCTCCTTTCACACGGAGTCAATCCGGTCAGTCGTTTCCACCTTGCAGGGAAGAGAATTTCTAGCGTCTATAGACATCAAAGATGCATATCTGCATGTGCCAATCTTTCCCGCTCACCAGAAGTTTCTGCGTTTTGCGGTAGAACACCAACACTTTCAGTTCGTTGCCTTACCCTTTGGGTTGGCCACCGCTCCCAGAGTGTTTACAACGGTTCTGGCCCCAGTACTAGCAAAACTAAGGGGCCAGGCAGTAATGGCATACCTGGACGACCTGTTGCTGGTAGATCAGTCAGTGGCACAGTTAAACCAGGGTGTGTCCAGCACGGTCAAATATCTGGAACACCTGGGTTGGATTCTCAACCTAGAAAAATTATTCTTGCTTACGGTAAGGAGGCTGGAGTATTTACGTCTGGTTATAGACACAGCCAAAAGAAGGGTGTTTTTGCCTTAGACAAAGGTCAACGCTATAAGAGAGCTGGTCCAGGTGGTCAGGGCAAGGAAGGGTCCTTCCATTCGCCTTTGCATGAGGTTGCTAGGGAAGATGGTGGCTTCATTCGAAGCGGTTCCCTATGCCCAGTTTCATTCAAGGCTGTTGCAAAACAGCATTCTGTCTGTTTGGAACAAAGAGACCCAAGCCTTGGATTACCCAATGTGTCTTACCCTAAGGGTGTGACGACCAAAAATTTGCAGAAGTCTTCATTCCAGGGGTGGAGAATTGGCAGGCGGATTTCTTGAGCCGTCAACAACTATTCCCAGAAGAACAATCTCTACACCCTGACATCTTTCTGGCCATATGTCAAAGATGGGGTACCCCGACATAGATTTATTGGCATCCAGGTTCAACAGAAAGTTGGACAACTTTGTGTCAAGGACAAGGGATCCACTCGCATACGGGACAGATGCGTTAGTGACCCCGTGGGATCAGTTTTCACTGCAGCTTCTTCGCAGAATCAAAGAGGAATGGAAGCCGGTGGTTCTAGTAGCCCCGGCATGGCCCAGAAGATCCTGGTTTGCAGAGATCGTAAGGATGACAGTAGGGAGTCCATGGACTCTTCCATATTGTCCAGGCCTGCTGTCGCAAGGGCCACTGTTCCATCCTGCCTTACAATCGCTGAATTTACCGGTTTGGCTATTGAAGCCCACATTCTAAAGAATCTGGGGCTTTGGGGTTCCGGGGTAACTACCCTGATTAATGTAAGGAAGCCAGCATCCAGGACCATTTATTATAGGGTCTGGAAAGCCTATATTTCTTGGCATCAATCCAAAAGATGGCATCAGAAGTATGTCATAGGTAGAATTCTTCAGCATTCCTTCAGTTGGGGGTACAAATGAAGCTGGCCTTGATTACAATCAAGGGTCAGATTTCAGCATTGTCAGTGTTTTTTCAAAGGCCGCTTGCTTCGCATTCTTTGGTCTGGGCCTTTATACAAGGTGTAATGCATATGGCTCCGCTGGTTAGGACACCCTTGTGCCCATGGGATTTGAATCTGGTTCTGTCAGTCCTTTTGAGGCAATGCAAGATATTTCCTTGGTTCTTTTGACAAGGAAATTAGTGTTCTTAGTTGTGGTGACTTCCACAAGAAGGGTATAAGAATTGGCAGCTTTTTCTTGTAAAGAGCCATACCTAGTTGTTCATAAGGATAAGGTGGTGTTGCGTCCTCACCCAACCTTTCTGCCTAAGGTAGTGTCAGGTTCTCATCTGAATCAAGATGTTGTCCTGCCTTCCTTTTTTCCAGAACCTCGTTCTGCGGAAGAAAGATTGTTACACTCTCTCAATGTAGTGAGAGCAGTAAAAGCCTATCTGAAGGCGATAGCTCAGATACAGAAAACTGATGTTTTATTTGTGCTGCCAGATGGCCCCAGGAAACGGCAGGCAGCGTCAAAATCGACTATTTCAAAATGGATTTGTCAGGTTATTATTCAGGCCTATGGCCTGAAAAGGAAGGTTCCACCTTTTCAAGTTAAGGCGCACTCTACCAGGGCAGTCAGTGCTTCTTGGGCGGTGCATCACCAGGCTTCTATGACTCAGATTTGCAAGGCCGCAACTTGGTCGTCAGTGCAAACGTTCACAAAATTCTATCAGGTGGATGTAGCGGCCTCCTCTCTCTCCTCTCTTTATCAGCTCGTCTGTCTCTTGTCTAGGGGTACCTTAGAGGAGAGAGTGCGGGGTCACCACGCCAAGCCTTCACCGCAGATGTTTGTGTGGTGTAAGAAAAGTTCTTATTTTACCTTCGGGTCGGTGTTCTGCACCTGGAACCTCCAAAGAGAGTTACCTTGAACAATGTCTGCCAGAAAACGAGCCCCACCCCATTAAAGTCCAACACTCCTTTATTCTTCTCTATGCAAAAGTGAACACAATCAGTTGGACCCCTTAGAGAACAGAACAGACAAGGAGGTGTGGATGCGAGTAGGCCCAGACACAATTAACTCTCCACTTTCCTTCCTGAAAGTGGGTTGCGGTCTCCGGGCGAGGGGGAATTTCCTTTCAGGTGGTCTCCGATGGAAGGCTCATCTGTCACCGGCAATATGCTGCACCGGGTCTTCAAGCGAGTATCTCCCACCGGTCAATTACACCTTCCGGATTCGGGTACCCACTCCCAGGGTTCCCTAGGATCTCCTTCCCTTGTGGAACTCAGTGGTGGGCACTGAGCTCCAGACCTCCATCCGAGTAACCTCACCCCAGGCTAAAGGTGCCTGGGATGGAACACGACCTCCGAACGTCCTCCAGGCCTAGGCCACCTGGAGGACCGACACGAACCACTGCCCACAGGCTGAAGGTGCCCGGGATTCCCCCGTGACAAAGATGGCCAGCCCCTTTATACCCTCTCCCAGCAAGCACGGCGGGTTTCCCGCCCCACCATACCGCTGCCGAGGGAGGACAAAAAGGGAGCACAGCAGACAGCAATGGTTCCACCCCAGCCCAAGGCGACAGCGCCACCCGTGGGGGTGCAGGGAACTGCACATCACGGTGTCTCTGCCAGTTTTAAACACACAGAAAAGTGTATACCCGCTACAAATATATATACATACATACATACATATATATATATATATATATATATATATATATATATATATATATTGCTTTGCTACAAAAACTGAGGTACTCCCTGTGTGGCAGGGGTTATATAGGGGGGACTTCCTGTCTTGAGTGTACCAGTGTCCATTCACCTATAGGTGGCGTATAACCCACATAGTAATTACTATGGCTGCTCTGTGCCCCGTGATGTACTCCAAGAAAAGGATTTTACAGGTAAGCTGTTATAAAAATCCAACTTTTGTCTGCTTCTTTCAGTCAGAGCATGGAAAAGCGTTCAGTTCAGCCTCTGATTCCATGGAGAGAGCAGATTATTCTCTAATGATGGACAACAATGTGATGAACGCTGAGAGTGAGGCTTGGATTAATTCTCTGGATTAAGAAGATAAAGCTTCCATTCTGGAGTGGATGGAAAGGTGTAATATTAATCTTGTACTGGTTAACGGTCAGAGGAAATATGGTGGCCCTCCTACAGACTGGGTTGGAAATATTTATCAACAATCTCCCATAAGAAATCTATGAAGATAAATTAATTCCAATTTTTTCAGACTGCTGAAACATTGTATGTAATATAGTTTGTGTATCCAGGCCCGTGGACTTGTTGCCGGACTGTGTGGGGTGGGCTCCCTGACTAATCAAAGCTTGTCTGGGTGCCTGGCTATTGATTAGCTTACTCTTAATTAGATCACAGTTTAATTAGGTTACCGTTAGCTGCTAGCTGTTCATTAGATGTACTGTAAGATGTACTGATGATATAACTGTTTAAAGTTTGCATTGTTTAGAATAATGTGATCAAGCTCTTATCTGATTTTGTGTGGTATAAACTCTGTGTGAATGTACAATAAAGAGAGTTCCTGTTTGCACCTAAGCTAGTGTCGTCTAGTTCTTGGGTGCAATTCTCAACTATAAGACCATGCTCCTGTGTTCCAGCTGCGAGGTTGCAGCTCTTTGTCGGAGTCACCCAGGCAGGGTGCCAGGCTGTCCATCACATGCATAAAAGGGAAAATTAATATAAGCAGCATGAGCCTGTGTGTTGTGGTGGCAATAACTCACACACAACCAGTGGCACTTGCATTGTAGTAAAGGCAAAAACAGTTTACAACAAACACAGTGGGAGAAGGAGCAACCCGGAACACTCACGAATGTCAACAGGGTGTAGCAAAGCAGTTATCAACCAAACTGACAGCGTGTGTTTGGAGGGGCAGAATGTGGCCTGGCCGTTTCATACCTCAATAGAAAGATGTCCAAGAAGATTGCATGTCCTAAGCTTTCTCTTCTCATCTGGAACTGCCGCTAATATTGTCCCTAACAGACTGGTGACCTGTCCCTACACTACCCATACACGAAATGCATGGCAAACTTGGGAGCCAGGGGCTTAAATAGGCTCTGCCTGACCCAAGAATGGCTGCTAGAGTCACATGGGTTGGCAGCATAAAAATCAAATCGCTTCCAGAGAGGAACATTCGACATTGTCGACATTCGACATTCTGCAGGTTTTTTTCAAGTGTATTATAGGTGTTTTACAGGCATACAGGAGCTTGTTTCCTGTGCTGGGCAAGGGGAGGAGAACAGTTCTATAAGAGGAGAGAAATTCTATAGACATACACAGGTCTTTCTATTGGAGTCAATAGGTCAAAAACCCATATGCTAAAAAAAAAAGCTCAAGTAATTTTTTGAGTGCAGGTTGACTGAGCATACAAGTATGAGCGTCGACTAGTATCGGTATTGATGCAGATACCGAGCATTTGCACGAGTACTTGTACTAATGAAAATGCTCCGATGCTTAATTCAGACACCTCGGAACGAAGAGGCGTTACTCCCAGAAGTCAGTGGATGGAGAGGGAGTCAACAACACGCTGGCAGCAGTGGCAGGGACGATGGGCGCAGCCACTATGTTCTCAATACCGGGTGTTCTGTCAGAATCGGCAACCCGTCACATTCGGTAACAGAAGTGACATTCCGTCAGAACACTGCAACGCCCATCTTGGTACACCCTTCACTCGGCCGCAGTAAGCCTGCAGTCAGAAGGCGGCAGTGACATCTTGTTACACCCAGTTCATATAGTTCACTAACTGCAGGCTTACTGCAGATGAGTGCAGGGTGAACCAAGATGGGCGTCATGTTGTTCTGACGAAACATCGCTTCCACTACTGAATCTGATGGGTCGCCGATTCTGACGGTACAGGCATTTGTCTTGTTAGCAGAACTGAATCCTTCTTTGAATATTAGTTGTCTCATTATGCCAATTGCCAATCAGTGCTGCCTTTCAGTGCCTGTCCATCAGTCCCCATCGGTGCAGCCCATCAGTACCACCTATAATTGCCCAAAAGTGCCGCCTATCAGTGCCACCTATCATTGCCCATAAGTGGCGCCTATTAGTGCCCATCAGTATAATCTATCAGTGCCCCCTATCAGTTCCCATCAGTGCCACCTATCACTGCCCATCAGTGCTGCATATCAGTGCCACCTATCAGTTCAGTGCCCATCAGTGCTGCAGTGCCTCCTCATCAGTGTCACCCCATCAGTGCTCTTCAGTGCCACCTCCTCAGTGCCACCTATCAGTGCCCATTTGTGCCGCCTATCAGTGCCCATCACTCAGTGTCACCTATCAGTGCTAATCAGTGCTGCATATCAGTGCCACCTATCAGTTCAGTGCCCATCAGTGCTGCCTATTAGTGCCTCCTTATTAGTGCCATCCCATCAGTGCCCATCAGTGCTGCATAAGAAGATATCATTAGTCAGTATTGTGCTTTAAAAACTGTCACATGACATTAAAAAAAGTATCAATAATCTGTATCGGCGAGTACTTGGGGAAAAAAAGTATCGGTACTTGTACTCGGTCTTAAAGAAGTGGTATCGGTGCATCACTAGCATCGACCATTAGAAAGAATGGACTTCTGAGTAGTCAAGTGTAGGAAAAACAAGCTAAAGCCCCGTACACACGATCGGATAACCTATGGATTTTCGTCCGATGGATTTGTCCATCGGAAATCCGATGAAACTGTTTTTCATCAGTCTTGGCCACACACCATCAGTCAAAAAACCGACCGTTCCAAACGCGGTGACGTAAAACACTCAGATGAGCCGAGAAAAATGAAGTTTAATGCTTCTGAGCATGCGTCAACTTGATTCTGAGCATGCGTGGGTTTTTTACCCGATGGACTTGCCCATAGAAGATCGGAAATTCCCATCGGTTTTTTATCCATCGGAAAATTTTAAAACAAGTTCTATTTTTTACAACCGATGGAAAAAAGACCGATGGGTACCATACACGATCGGTTGGTCTGATGAAAACCATCCATCGGACGGTTTTCATCAGTCAAACCGATCGTGTGTTCGGGGCTTTAGGAGGAAGGTTTTACAGAAGCTCCACTTTCAGAATAGTTGGTGGAAATGCTTAAATAATCATACACAGTACAACCCAGATACCACCTGCCCTGCAATAAACTTTTGCTGTGCGCCCACTCATGTATAAAGGGAACACAGAATCAAAAGATCATAAAATATTACAGTTAATGTATATAAAAAATCTGTGTGCTTGCCCACCGAATCCAATATGCAATAAATGGTAAATAGATTTTGAGTTAAACTCAAATTATGGTGCAGCTCTGAGAAAAAATGGAAAATTTATTACCAAATACTTACCGTAATTTTCCTTTCCTGATGGACTCCATGGCAGCCTACGTGTGGGTTAACCCCACCTCCTCTCCAATGCTATAGGACCCCATACCCATAAAAATAAGCTCACCTCTCAGCACTGTGTTCCGTAACTAGCTGACTCTTGGACACTTACTTTCTTTCATTACTATTTACTTTCAGGGTGGGAACTCCGTCTGCCATGGAGTCCATCAGGAAAGGAAAATTACGGTAAGTATTTGGTAATAAATTTTCAGTTTTCCTGACTGACTTCATGGCAGCCTACGTGTGGGAAATAACTAGCCAGACCACACGGGTGGGTATGCTGAACAAAAAAGCTTTAATTTGTCCTGTCAACCGACAGGATTCTTAACCCAAAATTAACGGACGACAATGATGCCGGTTCAATGCAGTAATGGGCCATAAATGTATTGATAGAGGCCCATGAGGCCGCTTTACAAATGACATCTGGAGCCACATGTTGGGCTGCCGCCCAGGACGCTGCCATCCCTCTGGTGGAGTGTGCCGTCACCGCCTGTGGAGGAGCCAAGCCCTTAGCCCTGTATGCTTGCTGGATTGTTTGGACGATCCATGATGCAATTGTTCTGGTTGAAGCTTTCTTCCCTCTGTTATTTCCAGAATGTAGAACAAACAGATGATCAGATCGTCTGAAGGAAGAAGTAACTTGTAGATACTCCTTTAGGATTTCACCCATATCCAGGCGATGAGTTTCTCTGGAATCTGGAGTCTTAAATGTAGGTAGAACAATTTCTCGATTTTCGTGAAATACCGAAGACACCTTTGGATTTGAACCCAACATGGGTATAAGGACTACTCGATCTGGAAAAAATGTTAGAAAAGGTTCTTCATGACCTAGAGACCCGATCTCAGAGACCCTCTTAGCCGAGGTGATGGCTACTAAGAAGGCTACTTTTGCTGAAAAGTCCTTAATGGAGAACGGGGAGGGCCCCGACATACTGAGTCCAGTCAGAGAATCTAGAACGAGTGGAAGATCCCACTTGGCAAATCTTGGTTTTCTTTGGGGCTTAATTCTTGATGCCCCCCGAAAGAATTGTCTGACTAAGGGATGGACTGCCCATGAGACTCCAGAGAAGGCCGACAAGGCCGAAACTTGTACTCTTAGAGAGCTAACAGATAAGGGTAAGTCTAGTCCTGTTTGCAGAAAACTAAGAACATCCTGAACTCCTGGATTTTTGAAGGACCTCTCAGAGGCAGAGGAGAATTCGACAAATTTGGCCCAAATTCTTCTATAAACCTTGTTGGTACTTGCTCTTCTTGAGCTCAACAATGTAGACATCACTCTAGAGGCGCAACCGAGGGATTCCAGCCTCTCCCTCTCAAGAACCAGACCGTCAGTCTCATCAGTGCCGGACAAGGGTGTAGGAGTGACCCTTGAGAGAGAAGGTCCGGCCTGAGAGGAAGAGGTACCGGGTCCCGGTAGCTCAGTTGGATCAGGAGGGGAAACCAAGGCCTGTTTGGCCAGTAGGGAGCCACTACTGTTACTTCGGCTGATTCCGCTTGAAGTCTTCTCAGGAACTTGAGAATTATCGGGATCGGGGGAAAGGCGTATGCCCTCTTGAACCTCCATCTGTCCGTCAGGGCATCCGTTCCGACTGCCTGGCTGCAACGGCCCTGAGAATAAAACTTCACAGTTTTGTGATTGTAGGGCGAAGCGAATAGGTCCACTTCGGGATTGACTCCCAGAGACAGAGTCCAGTTGAAGGACTGTACATGGAGGGACCACTCGTTGTTGTCTAGACGAGTTCGAGAGAGGAAGTCTGCCTGGGAGTTCTGGACTCCCGGAATGAAAACTGCCGAGATATTGGCCAGGTTTTTCTGGGCCCATGTTATTATAGGCTCGACCTCTAGAAGGAGAGTAGAACTCCGAGTCCCCCCTTGCCTCTTCACATATGACACTGCTGTTGTGTTGTCCATCTTTAACAATACCAATTCTCCTTTCAGGAACTGGGAGAAAGATTGGAGGGTGCACCAGGCCGCCCTGAGCTCCAGGACGTTTGAGCCTGGGTTGTGAAGACGAGCATCCCATCTGCCTTGAGCTAGGTTCTGACCACAAAGAGCCCCCCAGCCTGAGCCGCTGGCGTCGGTCGTGACTGTAACCCAGGAGATGGGGGCAATGGAGTGACAATTTTGCAAATTCTTGAGTTGAGCCACCAGAAGAGGCTGTTTCTAATTTTTGCGGATATGTGGATGAGTTGACTCTTGTCCCCTGACTTCCACTGCCGGAGGAACCCTGACTGAAAAGGGCGTAACCTCCATAGAGCCCATTTGACCATGGGGGACGTGGAGACCATTGTCCTGATAATTCTTAGGCATTGTGATGCTTTCAGATGAGGAGCATCCAGAGCACGAGAAATCCTCTTCCGAATCACCGGAATCTTCTCTGCCGGCAGGGAGATGGTGTTCTCCACCGTGTTGAACAGAGCCCCTAAGTAAATTAAATGTTGGGCTGGAACCAGGTGGCTTTTTTCCAAGTTTAGAAGCCATCCAAAGCTGGAAAGGGTTGAGATCACTTGTTCTCTGTGCACCAGGAGCTGTTCTCTGTTTTGAGACAGAACTAGGAGATCGTCTAAATAATGGTAAAGACGCACACCTTTTAGCCTGATGAGGGCCACTACGGCCAAGAGGACCTTGGTGAAAACTCGAGGAGAAGTCGTCAAACCGAACGGTAGGCAGATGAATTGAAGATATTCTTGCCCGATATGGAACCGGAGGAACTTTAAAAAGTCCTTTGCCACTGGCACATGGAAATAGGCATCTTTCAGGTCTATCGAAATCATCCAGTCGCCTGGTTGAATGGCTTGCTGGATTGTTGACAGAGTTTCCATTTTGAATTTTCCGTGCCTTATGAACCTGTCCAGGTATGTCAGATCTATTACCGGGCGCCAGGCACCGCTTTTCTTTTGGACTAAGAAAAGGGGGGAGTATACTCCCTGGAATTGTTCTTCCTCTGGGACACGTACTACAGCTCCCTGTGTTTTCAGCAGGTCTACGTAGGACATTAAGGCCTGTTTTTGTTCTTCCATACTTGGAAGTAGGGTTGAGATAAATCTGGGGGGAGGAATGCTGGAGAAGGACCATGCGTGACCTGACGACACTGTCCTGACGACCCAGAAGTCTGAGATTGAGGCCACCCACACGTGCCAGAAGAGGAGCAGGCGTGCCCCTACCCGACCCGCCTGGGCGGGCAAAATCTCAAAAGGATTTAGCCTGATCGCGACCACTGGACGCTTGGTTGTTTGCTGGCTTGCGAAAGGACGCTTGGCCTCTGCTCCAGTTTCTTCTGAAGTCCCGGCCAGTTCTATAAGAGCGTGCTTCTCTTGAGCGCTCCGGACTGCGTCTTCTGAACTGGGGCCTTCTTCGATTCTGTGAACGCCTGTCCTGTGGAAGAAAGCCGGATTTTCCGCCTGTGGCCTTTGCTATGGCGTCATCTAGTTTATTACCAAGCAGGGATGATCCTTCGAAGGGAATCTTGCACCATGTTTGCTTAGAAGATGGGTCAGCCTGCCAAGGGCATAGCCATAGGGCACGTTTAGCTGTAACTGAGGACAGCATAATCCTGGACAGTAGACGGATCAGAACAACTGATGCTTCACCCAAGAAGGCCACTGCTAGTTTTAGCTCTGCTGCTGCTGAGTTACTTGCCAGATCTTCTGAAACACCTTTGAGAAAATAATCTACATTCTCAGTCCATGCCTCCATAGCCTTAGATACGGCTGCCAAGGCTAGAGCGGGTTTACAAGCTGTCCCAGCAAGACCGTAAATTCTTTTAAGGTCCTGATCCATTCTTCTGTCAAGACTGTCCTTAAAGGAGACTGTGTCTTCAAGAGGGAGCGTGACGTGTTTAGCCAGATGCATTACCGCTGCGTCCACAGGAGGAATATTCTCCAGGTATTTCACCTCTTCTGCCTTGAATGGATACATTCTGGAGGCCTTATTTGTCATCGAGGACTTCCTGTCCACTTTGCTCCACTCTTCATCAAAGATGCCCTTTAGTTCGGCTAAAAGCGGAAAGCTTGGGCGCTCTTTCCCCAGGCGCTTGAAAAACTTTTTCTGTTTAGCTGGGGGAGTAGAAGGGTCTTCCCACATAAGGGCCTCTTTGACCGCTTTAATGAGCAGAGTAACTTGAGAAAAATCAAATTCCACACTCTCTTCATCACACTCTAATTCTCCTTCCGAGGGAAGAGGCGATGATGCGTAGGGCTGGGAAGGACCTGGAACTTCACGGACCACATCTGCCGGGGAGCCAGATCGGATAGTGCTGGACTGGCTTTGTACGTGGGAAGCATACATCTCCTTAAGAGAACGTTGCACCACCTGCTTTACTAGAGACTTGATCCGTTGGTCTTCTGTCTCTTTTTCCCCAACCGCATGGGCATAGCAATGGCTGCATAATGATTTGCCCTCTGGGACTCGTGAGCCGCATCCCCAGCAGGCTCTCCGATCAGAATAACTGTCCTGGCGGTGGGAGCGGTGTCTGGAGGAGGAATGGGAACTTCTCCTCTGGTGGTGAGATGCAGACGGGGAATCACGTCTGTGTTTTGATTTTGATGTTGACGCATGCTGCGGCGTGGCAAGGTCTGTGTCAAATTGAAGATCTGCGGAAGGGCTAAAGGAAAAAAAAAACGGGAATTGGGGGGAGAAAGACAAGCCGTCAAGCAACATTACTTGCGACTAAACCCCAAGCCCTCCCCTCTCCCGCACATACCTTGTGCGTGAGGGCTGGCCACATGTAAGCGGTGAATGGTCCATAACTCCTGGACTAAGCGTCACACTAAGACAGGACTGGTAAAGAAACCTATAGTCATACAATATAATAACGAGTAACTTGCCCTTTAAGAAGGCACTTTACAAATGACAAACATAGTTGCAACTGACAACAGGAACATGTACCCAAAGAAAAGTGCAAAAATACAGTACATATTTTAAAAACATATATTATGCAAGTTTGTCCTGGAACACTGACCTGAAATCAGAAGGGAGAGTGAATCAAAATTGCCTCTGCTCGTGTCAGGGGAGATCCCAAATGACACAGGCGAGCATCAGCTTTTAAATTCCCCGCCGCCTGTGACGTCACCGCTGTCATCCAACGCACCTGCGTGGAGAAGGATCTCCCATCTGCGCCTGCGCAGGCCGCTGAGAGTCCTGCCGGACCGCGCATGCGCGAAGCAAGCCTCGCTCTGGGAGCGGGCACTGCGCATGCGCGAACGGCGGCGGCGCCCGAGATTCGGGTCACCGCTGTAGGCTGGAACGCAGAGCGGGAGAGTGAGCGCAGAGCATTCCAGCCGCCATTAGGGAGAGCCGGGTCATGGGACAGACATACAAATAATACACAGATGCGACTGCCATGGTAAATAAAGGAGCAGACCTTGCCAGCCGAGGGATCTTGGGCACACCACAGCAACTCTCATCCAGTCAATCGTGGTTGCTGTAAGCTCTCCACCCGCCCATGGCTGGGTTCCGAGCTGCACCGCTTAAAGGTGTGTCATCCATCCATCCGGGAATCTGCACGGACGTGCATGCTTCAGGTCCATTGGAGGAGAACAAAAAAGGAACACAGTGCTGAGAGGTGAGCTTACTTTTATGGGTATGGGGTCCTATAGCATTGGAGAGGAGGCGGGGTTAACCCACACGTAGGCTGCCATGGAGTCAGTCAGGAAAAAGTGTTTTATCAACTTCGGCAAACAGAAAATCTAAGTGCGCTTTATAATTCGCACAAGCGTGCACCTAAGTAAAAGACCCTTCATGTGTAAGATACAATGTAACAACTAAGATAAATCACAGACTTCCATGTGAGCTACAGTAATAACAACGATCCACATTAAAGTGCGTTCAGCCCCTGTCTGCTCGGAGATGTGAGGATCTTCCCCTTTTTTATGCTCCTCTATGCTTTGCAAATTTCACCCGGTGTATACTAAAATCGAGTAGGACCTTATGACGTTCTTAAACTTCTCCAGCTTGTATACTGTTTTCCATTCCAAGATTGGAAACCCATCGTCCAACCTGGATTTCTCATGCCCTCATTTACTCTACTTAGTTTTGTAACTGAACTGTAAACTGCCCAACAATTGAAGTGAAACGTAGTATATTATAATCACTTTTTTTTAAATAAAAATCAAGAAACATTCACTTTCCCTGGTGCATAGACCGGCACCAGTAAAACTGCTCAACACTTCAGTCATCCGTATATAGTGTTCTGGTGAGTAATTTGGTACACATTAAAGGCTTGTTTAGACTTTTGGTAAGCCTCTGAAATGTGTTCTGTGGTGAATCAGTTTTCATAGGGCGTTTTGCAGATGGTAAGAAAGCGATATGTCGCTTGCTCACTGCCTGCACCACTGTGCCACAACCGTATGCACTGCAAGCGTTTGCGATCCAGCCCCCTTTACCTGAATAGGTTGCATTTGCCAGGTGGTACTGTTCAGTGAGCTCGACAGGGAAGATACATTTTGCCATGTGTATACACCTGTACAGCTGCCAGTGCCTTTGCAGCTTAGAGGAGAGGTTGGGGGCAGTAAAAACATAGCTCAACTGCCAGTTTTTATGTGTGCCCCCCCCCAACTTCAAGTGTTGACCAGGCCTAATGCCGCGTAAACACACAATCAGAAATTCAGACAAGAAAAGTTCATTGTGAGCTTCTGGTCGGAAATTCCGACCGTGTGTAGGCTCCATCAGACATTTTTTCCGACAACAAAAATTTGAGAGCTGGTTCCCAAATTTTCCGACCAGACATTTTTTGTCAGAAATTCCGATCGTCTGTGTGCAATTCTGTATCACAAAAAAACACGCATGCTCAGAATCAAGCAGAAGAGCTGACCTGCCTATTGAACTTCATTGATCTCGGCTTGTCGTACGTCTTGTACGTCACTGCGTTCTTGACGGTTGGAATTTTGTGTGACCGTGTGTATGCAACACAAGTTTGAGCCAACATTCTGTTGGAAAAAAATCCACGGTTTTCTTGTCGGAATTTCCGATCGTGTGTACATGGCATTAGAGTGAAATTGCACAGTGTGGATGAGCCCAGAGGAGGGGAAGATCTGCACATCTCAGAGAAGGCAGAGACTGAATGCACTATATTAGCTCACATTGGAAGTCTATGATTTATGTTAGTTGCTATGTTGAATAGTACATATGAAGTGTCTTTTAAAAGGTGAAAAATAAAAGTGCTTATGGTACGGTTTACATGGTAGTCACTTATTTGCACGGTTGTGGGGATTTTAAATGCGCTTAGATTTTCTGCTTTTTTTTTTGTTATACCTTTAATGTGTTGTTTAAAAGGAAGACCTCCCACACGTTATAAGAGCACAACATCGCACATAAAGACATACAGTTGTGCTCATAAGTTTACATACCCTGGCAGAATTTATGATTTCTTGGCCATTTTCAGAGAATATGAATGATAACACAAAAACTTTTCTTATATTCATGGTTAGTGTTTGGCCAAAGCCATTTATTATCAATCAACCATGTTTACTCTTTTAAATCAAAGCCAATTACAGCGAATCTGTACTGTGTGATAGCTGCATCTAATCACAGTTTCACAATAGTACACACTGGATGAATGTATGCCATTCATAAAAAAAATGCTTGCTTATAACAGTGGTCATCATCACTGTTATAAAGAATCATAGTGTGTACAAAAATAAAAATCCTGATCACTTCCCGAGAGTAGTACAGTGCCACTATGGTAATACTGCACTGCTCTGATCACAGTATGTAAAAAGAATTTTAAAAAAAGAAAAAACATTATCAAAAGGGAAAAAAAAAAAAAATTATTAAAATTATGTATTTGTTTATTTTTTACATACTGTCACCAGTCAGTGTTCCTGATCACTGCCACACCAGTGCAGGGGCGGATCCGGGGGGGCAATTGCCCCCCCCCCCGAGACCATCTGTCACACTAACTTGCTCTGTTTTTTTTTTTTTGCGCCTGATCTCCCGGACTTTGTGGACCCGGTACCGGCCGACCATAGGTCCCCTGGACCCCAAACTTGGCACACATGTAGTCCCATTTATACTCTACAAGTGTTTAAAATTTAGTGTCTGGGAAACCTACGGCTGGGGAGAACCGATTTTTCAAAGCCGGGCACTCCTTCCATAGACTCCAATGTTAAACGGTAATTTATCCAGTGATTTTGCGGACCCGGTACCGGCCGACCATAGGTCCCCTGGACTCCAACCTTGGCACACATGTAGCCCCATGTCTCTTCTATAAGTGTGCAAAGTTTGGTGTCTGGGAGACCTACAGTCGGGGAGAACCGATTTTTCAAACCCGGGCTTTCCTTCCATAGACTCCCATGTTAAACATCAGTCTAGTCATGGGCACAGTGAAGCATGAGCACAGTGAGGCATGGGCACAGTGAGGCAAAGTGAGGCACAGTGAGGCATGCAGATGGACACCCTAGGCTTATACTCAATTCAATAAGTTTTCCCAGTTTTTTGGGGTAAAATTGGGTGCCTCGGCTTATATTCGGGTCGGCTTATACTCGAGTATATACAGTACTTGTGCTGCCGCTGCCTCTCTGAGTCTCTCTCTCAGTTTCTCACATCAGCCGATTAGCCGCGCCGAGAGAGAGAGACTCGTCTAATGTAGTTACGCTGCGCACTGACACGATACCAGGAGCGGAGGAGGAGGTGGGTGGAGCCTCTTCCCTGCACTCGTTGCTAACGCCTGGGCCGCTTGGCATCTAGCAATGAGTGACGTCAGTGAGTCACGTTGGGCCACTCTGCAGGCAGGTGCGATAGCGTGCGGCTCCACAGACAGGTAAGAAAGCGGGGCGGCTCCGCTTGTGGCGTGGTTTGTGGGCGGGCGGCGCAGTCCGTGGGCAGACCGTGCTGCTCAGTGTGTTGGCAGAGCAGGTGAGAGTGAGAGAGCAGGCTCATCTCTCACCACCCGTGCCTGCCCTATATTCCTGCAGTGACTTCCACCCTCACTGTGCAGGCAGCAGAGAGATTACATTATCTCTCTGCTGCCTGACTCTGGGAGTCTGGGACACAGCAAGAGACAACCAAAACTACACCCTAGCAGGCAAGCTTGTGACAATCCGCAAATTGTGTCAGGGTGACGTGGCAAATGACAATCTGCATCTGGTGGCAGGCAAGTGACAATCAGCAAGGTGTGGCAGGTGAGTGGCAAGTGACAATCCGCAAGGTGTGGCTAGTGACAATCCGCAAGGTGTGGCAGGTGATGTGGCAAGTGACAATCCAAGGTGTGGCAAGTGACAATCCACAAGATGTGGCAGGTGACGTGGCAAGTGACAATCCGCAACGTGTGGCAAGTGACACGCTCAGGGCTCCCACTAATTGCAGGCGACGGTGGCAAGTGACACACTCGGGGCTCCCACTGATTCTGCATTGAACTATTTAATTTTATATTACAATGTAATTGTAGCGATACCTCCAACTAAGAAGGCCGCAGATTTAGTTGGGCCCTGAAGACAGCTCCGCCAACCCCCGGCAATATGCTCAACCCCCTACTGGCACAGCTAGTAAGGGGAGATAGGACCGCAACTCTAAATGACGCAGTCCTATGGCAAACACACACAGTGATATACTTTAAAACTTCTATTAAAGTAAGTGAAACTGACACCAATGTACTTGACCCAGATATTTTACTGAGGCTAATGGGCAAGTAATAAACAACAGTATAACAAGTTGTTTATCCCTGCAATAAACAGTAATAAAGATAAACAGAGTAATCAGAATAATTAAGTATTGCTATGCAACTCTAGCGCTGCCCTTTTTCAGCTACTTCCCCTCATGGGTAGACTAACACCCAGCAATGTCTACCTATGCAGTCAGGCCTGACTGATCTAAATGGAAGTTCAGTGAAACAATATTCGCTAGCAATCTTTCGGTGGTGCACTTGAAGAACAACTTTGTAATCCCAACGAATAGTAAAGATAAAGTATCTGTCTTTAAACAGCTCTCACCACCCGGACAAGTCCAAGTCTGTTTCCACCATCGATTCGTCTAGGAACAGGAATCCACCGACATCCAAGTCTTCAATCCTTCTGGTGTACTGCAGCAAGGATGAGAAGATGTCTCTAAGGTTCTGCTAGGCTGGCAGAGGGGCTCTTTGGAAAGGAGCACAAGGCCCAGGCTTCAGGCCTTGTGCACACAGCAGTTCAGCACAGAGATCCTCTTGCTAGGAGAGGGGGTGTCCAAAGAGACCGAACAAACTCCACCTCCCCTTTATAAAGTCTGCCCCAGCAGTCTCTGTTCCGGAGCAATGTACCCTGGGTGCTGCAAGATGTACTGGGAGATGTAGTCTCTCTCTCTCCTCTGCTTTCACTTCCAGTAATGTCTCTTTACTTCCTCCCGACTCACCTCTCACCTGGAACTTCTTGTCTCTCTGTCTTAAAGGGGAATACCCCGCTACACACTCCCCCCACTTTAAATCTTTGGTCCCCAAAGACATCTAACATTTTTAGATCTGCAAAACATTTTAGATTCAATGCGGTTGCATAGGATTGACAGAGGAGCCTCCCACCAATCATCATAGGATGGGGAGCTGTCCTGTCTACAGGTCGCTTCAGTGGGGGCGACCTGTCTAACTGTGCCAGAGAGTGAGCTGGGGTTGCCCTCCACTAAATGGACAGTGGAAGGATCCGGATTCTCAGCATTCCTTCTAGCAGTGACTACAGAGTCTTCCGAACTGTTCCCCATTTGTGGGTAGGTCAGCTTCTTAGGAGGCCGGATGACTCTTCGAGCCCTTTGCTCTCTTGGGATTTCTGGCTCTGGCGCCTCAGGCTCCTCTTCCTCTGAACAACCATCCTGGGCATCTTCCCAGTATTCTGCTGAAGGACTAGAAGGGATGAACTCTGTGGCTTCTGGGTTCAGTGTTCCATCTTGAGTGTCTTCAGTGGCTGGAAGATCAATATTAGAAGTTTCTGGAGTTGGGGAAGGCCACAGCCAATCAAGTTCTCCTTCTTCATTTTCACTAAGTTGAGAGGCCTCTCCATCTTCAGCTCGGGAGGTCTGCGACCGAGTGTTCGGCCTAGGAGTATCCAGGATAGAGGCCGGTTCAGGGGAGTCTCCCGCAGGAGGTATTCTAACTGCCTCAGCAAGTGGGAGCAGGTGATTCCGATGCCACGTCTTCAGTGGGCCTACCTTTCCTTCTGGTTTCAACTTATAGACAGGTAGGCCCGGCAACTTCCTACAGATGACATAAGGTTCAGATCTCCATCTGTCTGCAAGTTTGTGCTTCCCAGGGATCCCCAGGTTGCGTAACAGCACTCGATCCCCAGGCTGTAGGTCTTGCACCCGGACCTTCAAGTCGAAGTTTCTCTTATTTCTAGCCCCCCTTTGGTCGGAAGCTGCTTGAGCTTGCTCATAAGCTACTTTCAGGCTTTGTCTGAGCCTGTCCACGTACCCTTTGTGGGATGTGACTGAGGAATGGTCCAGAGAGGTGCCAAAGGCCAGGTCCACAGGTAGTCTCGCCTCTCTCCCAAACATGAGTCGATATGGGGAGTAGCCTGTAGCATCACTGATGGTGCAGTTGTAAGCATGTACTGTGGCTGCTATGTGTTTGCTCCAATGTTGCTTTTTCTCACTTTCCAGAGTCCCCAACATGTTGAGCAAGGTTCGGTTGAACCTTTCCAGCTGAGCATCTCCCTGTGGATGGTAAGGTGTTGTTCGAGTCTTCTTGATTCCCAAAGAATCCAGGAGCTTCCGGATCAGTTTACTCTCGAAGTCCCTCCCTTGATCTGAATAGAGTCGCTGTGGCAGCCCATAATGGACAAAGTACTTCTCAATAACTACCTTGGCTACGGTGGAGGCCTTCTGGTCTTTGGTCGGGAAAGCCTGGGCATACCGGGTGAAATGGTCGGTTATCACCAGAACATTTCCTAGTCCACTCAGGTCGGGTTCGAGGCAGAGAAAATCAATGCATACCAGATCCATTGGGCCTTGACTTTGTAGATGGCCCATTGGGGCAGCTTAATGGGGCAAAGTCTTCCTCTGGATGCATCGGGCACATGAGTGGCAGTACTCCTCTACCTCTGCCCTCATGCAGGGCCAATAGAACCGACTTCTGACAAGTTGAAAGGTCCTTTTAGCCCCTAGGTGGCCATGATTGTCATGCAGGGCAATCAGAACAGTCTCCGATGTTTCTCTGGGAGGAACAGCTGCCACTTATCTTCTGAGTCATCAGAGGGGCCCCTTCGGTAGACCACTCCCTGATGTAACTGCAACCTATTCCACTCCTTCCTCAGCAGGCGAGCTTCTTTTGAAGGTTGACGCATGAGTCTGTTTGGATCCTGATTCTCCAAGGCCTCCAGGACCAATCACCCCATGGGGTCTTTCAATTGGTCACACCTCAATTCCTTCTTGGACAGTCTTGGTAGGTTGTCCTCTTCCAATTGAGCTACTCCACAGTAGTGTTTGGGGACTCCCACCGTGGTAACTCCTATTTCCTCTGCTCTGGAGCCTCCTCGGGCTTGGAATTCAGCTCCTTGACAAAGGGCCCGCACCCCGTCCGGTGCCACTTGGGTCCAATCTTCTATTTCAATGGTGGGGGAATGAGATCTCCTGGACAGAGCGTCTGCGTCTCGATTCCCAGCCCCTGGCCTATACTTTAGGCTGAAGCTGAATCCAGACAGTGCGGCCAGCCACCTGTGTCCAGTGGCGTCCAGCTTGGCCGTGGTGAAAAGGTAGGTAAGGGGGTTGTTGTCGGTCTTCACAGTGAACTCCGCCCCATATAGGTAGTCTTTGAGTTTGTCTACTACCGCCCACTTAAGGGCCAGGAACTCCAGCTTGTGGGTGGGGTAGTTCTTCTCCGAGGGCTTCAGGCTCCTACTCACGTAGGCAACAGGCCGCAGTTGCCCTTCGTGTTCTTGGTAAAGTACTCCTCCCAGACCGTCATGACTAGCATCCACGTGCAGTTCATAGGGTTTGGTTGGGTCTGCGTAGGCCAAGACCGGGGCAGTGGTTAGGCTCTCCTTTAATGCCTGGAAGGCCTCTTCACACTTCTGGTTCCACTGATCTCTGACTGACTCTCCCGGCTTCCTGGGCCCTGAGTCGTCCTCTTCCCCCTCGGTCTTGAGTAGTTCATTCAATGGTCTAGCAATTCGGGCGAATCCTTCCACAAACCTCCTGTAATAGGAGCAGAACCCCAAGAAGGATCTGAGTTCTGTTACTGTGGTGGGTCGTGGCCAGGAGGTAACTGCCTCCAATTTCTCAGGGTCTGTGGCCACCCCCTCTTCAGACACTATGTGCCCCAGATAGTTCACAGAAGACTGGTAGAACCGACACTTCTCAGGCGAAAGCTTGAGTCCTTCCTCACTTAGTCTTCTCAACACTTTTTCCAGCCTCTCTTCGTGTTCTTCCAAGGTTCTCCCAAAGACAATGACATCGTCCAGGTATACAAGGACTTCAATAAGGTTCATGTCTCCTACAGTCTTCTCCATGAGACGTTGGAAAGTAGCTGGGGCTCCAGACAGACCTTGGGGCATCCGATTGAATTCAAAGAACCCCACTGGGGTTATGAAAGCTGTCTTCTCCTTGTCTTCTGGATGCATAGGGATCTGATAGTACCCGCTCTTGAGGTCCATAACGCTGAACCATTTGGCTCCAGACAAGCTCTGTAGGGCATCCTCTATCCTCGGAGTGGTGTATTGGTCGGGGATGGTTTTCCTGTTGAGAGTCCTGTAGTCTATACAGAGCCTCAATGACCCATTCTTCTTTCTGACCACCACTATGGGAGAGGCATAGGGGCTCCTGGACTCCCGTATCACACCAGTCCTCTTGAGTTCTGCAAGTTGTTCCCTTAGATCCTCCAGATCTGCTAGGGGGACCCGCCTGACTCTCTCTCGGAAGGGCTTGTCTTCCTGGAGGCGGATCCGATGGGTGGCACTCCTTGCACACCCCACATCGAACTCATCTCTGGAGAATATCTTCTCCCATCTAGTCAACTGGGCCTTGGCTCTCTCTTTCCAAACCCTGGATAGATTCAAGTTCCCCATGGACAGCTTCTCCCAAAGATCTCCTCTTTCACCCGTCCCCTTTACTTCTGACAGGGTAACCGGGGCAGCAGGGCTCACCTGGCCCAGCAGCATTCTGGCAGGGATTTCCATGGGGCCTCTGGTAGTGTTTCTAACACTCACTGGAACTCTACAATGGGCCTTCTTCAGGGCCTTCAGCGGAATCACTTCTGGTATCACTTCCAGACCTGAGGACTCTCCTTTTGGGTCGGACTCCAGCACGACAAAGGGTCCAGGCTGCTCCCAAGTAAGCTTCACAGTGGCTCTGAGACAGGTTACTTCGCCAGGCTGCAACACTACCCCTCCTCTTCCAAGTCTCCACACCTTCCCTATCCCCTCCACCGGGGTCTTCTGCTCTAGGACCAGCCTTTGGTAAGCCGTCCTCAGCATGGGATGGATCTTGGTGGCTGCTTGCCCCTTCTCTTCCACTAAAGGGGTCAGGAGTCTTCGGACCAGGTCCGTGTTCGTCCCTATTATAAGGGAGCTCTTGTTGGCTCCTGGCGGCCGAGGGCACACAACTGCCAGGGTGTCAAACACTTCAGCCTTCCCAGCCACAGATGGGTCAAAGGTCATCTGGATGGGCAGATAGCCATCATAGGGGAAGCTCTGGGTTCCAATTCCCCATATTTCCAGCTCCTCTATGTTCTGGATGGGCAGATGACTCAAGTGCTTATCGTAGAAATCCCGGTATAGTAGGGTCACTTGTGACCCAGTATCCAAGATGGCTCTGGTGTAGACTCCCTCCACTTGAATGGGCACTACAGGAGATGGGCCTACCAGCTTCTCCGGATATGGCCTGGCAGGAGTCGCCTTCTTCTGGTCCTTTCCCTTCGGACTCTCTCTCGTCCATCTCCCTTTTGACTTTAGTCTTTCTTGGGCCTGGTATGCATCGATTTCCCTCCTTTTAATGGGCGTACAGACCTGCTGAGGGATATTATAGTTTTTCTTAGGTGTGCATTCCCTTTGGGGAATGCTGTACCCCTGCTGAGGGATACTATAGTTCCTCTGAGGAGTTTTGTCTTTTCTCTTCCTTAGCTTCTCATTCAGTTTGGAACTCACTGAAAATGATGGGCACCCGGTCGGCTCCTTCACCGGGGCCCGCTGAAGTTTCCCGCCAGCTGTTTGGACTTTTCCTCAACTACCAGGCTTGGGCATACTCGCCTGAGATGTCCTTTTCCTCCACATTTGAAGCAGGCTCTCTGTATTGGTTTCATAGAGTGGTTAGTGGTAGGGGTCTTTGGTGCCATGAGTGGTGAGACCTCTTCTGCCTGGGGTTTCACCAGATGAGTCATCAACATCGTCATCATCTCTAGTATTTCTTTCTGGGTCTGGAACAGCTCCTCCAGTCCAGTCTGACTTGTGGGGAAGTGGTGAATAGGTGAAGACCATGATCCCTGTTCAGTGCTTGCTGCCAGTACACTAAGCTCCCGAGTGTCTGAAGGGACATCTATCTGTTGTACTTTGGCACTTGTGGTGCTAGGAGATTGAAGTTTCCTCTGTTTTTGGTCCTTCTCAATCTCCATCTTATCTGCTTCATTCATTTTCTCAATGAGGACCTCATCCGGGGTTGAGGGATCTTCCAAATGCTGCTTCAGCTGTAGCTTGATGTAGTCACTCCTCAATCCCATAGTCACAGATCTCTGGAATTTCTTTTGGACTAGCTCGACTCCAAAATGCTCCCCATTTCCTTCATCCTTGGATGTGGACAACAGGCGGTCCTTGAGCTCAATAGCCCGGAATAGGAAGTTCTGAGGAGTCTCTCCACTCTCCTGGGTCATATTTATCAGTCAATGAAATAGCTCGGCGGCATCTTCCTCCTCATAATAGCTTTTCAGTATCCTCTTTAGCTGGTTCAGGGTCAATCCACCCTTCCTCTCTAACATGCCCCTGACACTTGAACCTGGGCTGATGGCATGGATTACAGCCTCTCTAATTTCAGATTCCTGATATCCTTTCTGTAACCCCAACTCTATTTGGTGTAGGAGGTTGGTGTAGGACAGTTTGTCCTTCTGCCCTCTTTCTCCTATCTGGCCATCAATGCGGAAATCCTTCCGGGTGGTTACTTCCTGCAGGCGACCCTGAGCTCGTTTCTTCGGTACCTTCCCAGGTTTGGGCTTTATCTGACCATCTTTCTGATCCTCAGGAGCGACACGTAACTCCTTAATGCGTTCAGCTATCATACTGGAAGTCTCCTGAAACCTCTCTTGTATGTCACGGTACTGTCGTTTCAGATCAATCAGCTGTTGCTCTGCCTGCGATTTAACAGCAGCCCCTGCTTTCCTGTCCAAGGGTTCTAACTGCTTCTGACTGGGATGTGTCAGGTGGAACTCAGTCTTTTCGGACAATTTTATACTGGCACCGTGGACGTTTTCAGGGACATCCTGTCCCCACTCTATCAGTGCATAGGTGCAGTTGGTCCTTGGGTCTGGTCTCACTGCGACCACGTAAGCCTTTCTATCCGGGGACAATATTTGTACCACCTCTTTAATTCGTTTCTCTCTCCAGTCACTCCCTGGAAGTTCAATGGCCACGCTCGCTTCTGAGCGTGTCCCTTCTGCTTCGCACCATTGGACTACTTTGATGGGGTCCATGCCGGCACTTCTGGCATTCACCTGCTGTATCAGGATCCCGGACGAGAACCCCCACGTGTAGCGATACCTCCAACTAAGAAGGCCGCAGATTTAGTTGGGCCCTGAAGACAGCTCCGCCAACCCCCGGCAATATGCTCAACCCCCTACTGGCACAGCTAGTAAGGGGAGATAGGACCACGTGACCGCAACTCTAGGTGACGCAGTCCTATGGCAAACACACACAGTGATATACTTTAAAACTTCTATTAAAGTAAGTGAAACTGACACCAATGTACTTGACCCAGATATTTTACTGAGGCTAATGGGCAAGTAATAAACAACAGTATAACAAGTTGTTTATCCCTGCAATAAACAGTAATAAAGATAAACAGAGTAATCAGAATTATTAAGTATTGCTATGCAACTCTAGCGCTGCCCTTTTTCAGCTACTTCCCCTCATGGGTAGACTAACACCCAGCAATGTCTACCTATGCAGTCAGGCCTGACTGATCTAAATGGAAGTTCAGTGAAACAATATTCGCTAGCAATCTTTCGGTGGTGCACTTGAAGAACAACTTTGTAATCCCAACGAATAGTAAAGATAAAGTATCTGTCTTTAAACAGCTCTCACCACCCGGACAAGTCCAAGTCCGTTTCCACCATCGATTCGTCTAGGAACAGGAATCCACCGACATCCAAGTCTTCAATCCTTCTGGTGTACTGCAGCAAGGATGAGAAGATGTCTCTAAGGTTCTGCTAGGCTGGCAGAGGGGCTCTTTGGAAAGGAGCACAAGGCCCAGGCTTCAGGCCTTGTGCACACAGCAGTTCAGCACAGAGATCCTCTTGCTAGGAGAGGGGGTGTCCAAAGAGACCGAACAAACTCCACCTCCCCTTTATAAAGTCTGCCCCAGCAGTCTCTGTTCCGGAGCAATGTACCCTGGGTGCTGCAAGATGTACTGGGAGATGTAGTCTCTCTCTCTCCTCTGCTTTCACTTCCAGTAATGTCTCTTTACTTCCTCCCGGCTCACCTCTCACCTGGAACTTCTTGTCTCTCTGTCTTAAAGGGGAATACCCCGCTACATAATAATAGAAATAATGCGCTTCAATCATCCTGACACCATAACAACCATGGTGCCGGGATGATTGAAGCGCCGACACCAGCCGTTTCCCCGATAAATTTCCCACAAAAAAAACATATTTTTTGGCAGTGCCCCTCCCGAGAAAAGACTCTGGATCTGCCCCTGCACCAGTGATATGACTATGCTGTACTGCTCTGGTGACAGACACATTTTATTTCATTTCTTAATTTTCCAAAAACATTGTGACAAAAATTTACAACTTCAAAAAACTCACCATGCCTCTTACTAAAAACCTTGGACTGTCTACTTTCCAAAAATGGGTCATTTGGGGGGTATTTTTACTTTCCTGGCATTTTAGGGCCTCAATAAATGAGGCCATCAGTGCATCAGGACTGATCAGTTTATAAATATATACTGTATACCATAGTTTATAGACTCTATAACTTTCACATAGACTTAATAATATACACCAATTTGGGGTATTTTCACCAAAGAAATGTAGCAGAATACCTTTTGGCCTAGATTTATGAAGAGAGCATATGAAGCAAATTTTATACCAGAAACAAAGAAAACACTTTTTTTTCTTCACAATTTTCGTTCTTTATTTTTTTTATTTAGAGAAAAAAAAAAGGGGGTAAATAAACACCACCAAAAGAAAGCTACCGTATTTATCGGCGTATAACACGCACAGGTGTATAAACACGCACCCTAACTTTAAGAGGGAAGTTTCAGGGGAAAAAAACTTTCCACAGCCCCCTGCGTATAACAGTTTACCCGACTATTTTCAGGGTAAAAAAGTGAGTGTTATACGCCAATAAATACAGTATATATGCCATTCAAAGTGTGACAGCGCTGAAATCTGAAAATTTACCTGGGTGAGAAGGGGGTGAAAGTGCCCGGTATTGAATTGGTTAAATAAGTTAACATAGAGTGGGGCAAGTCTTACAGAAACATAACCAGGCATAGAACCCACTTATCTCTCTTTTTAAACTCATAAGGATATAAGGGCTGGCACCTGTCCAGGATTCGCCCGGACAGTCTGGGTTTTAAATCGTGTGTCCGGGTTTCAGTCCACCTGAAATTCAGACATAATATTCAGACAGAAATGTGGCTTGGAACAAGGCATGACAGGAGGGTAAGGGGGCACTATGCACGTTGCATTACTATTCTCTTTGGAGCGCCCCAAAGGTGTCCCAGGTCTGTAACAATCCTATAGTGTATACTACAAAAAAAAATTGCTGTGCACTTTTAAAGTGTTCAGGTTTGGCTTGAAGAAATAGTGGCAACCCTGTAAGGATTGTGAGGGGGTTAGCTCGGCAGCGGGTGTGTGTGACCCCCGGGATGGGCTCCCCACACAAAAACAGGCCCAGCAAACGGAGGTTGTGGTTTTCAAAATCAAAAAAAAAGGTGCGGTTTATTTTCTATTTACAGTGACAAAACACAGCAAAGCCAAAAGAAACATATAAACAAAATAAATCCTGGTCAACTTGACCTCTGACTAAACATACAGGTTTCCTAACTAACAACTGGGATCAGCCTAGTGCTGTCCTAGTCCCTAAGTCCCTGGTTTTAAATGTCCAAGCAAATAGCCACACAGGCTTTGTCTCACCGGACAAGGGTTCACTCTCTCCAGGAAGTCCACACAGGTCTGCTTCCAGGCATGAGCTAACACCTAATGAATCTGGGAGTTTTTATAGAGGCCTTAAACGAACTGACAGGCTTCAGCTGGCCTCATCAACTCCCTGCCTGCACGACGCCCAGCCCTCTCCCTAGAGGTATGAGTCATCCATGAGCCCACTAGCCTTAGCTGGGCTTATACAACTCTCCACCTAGTTGTATAAGTCGGCGTAAAGCCTGAATCTGGGCGAAATATATCTACCCCCCTGGATGCAACCAGGTGACTTTACCTTCCTGCTGTCACATACCCCCCCCTCTTGTTTTAACCTCGGGGTTGGAACACCAGCAATCAGGCATTCATGTACTCGAGACAAAGCATCCACATTCCCCATTTGAACGCCAGGGCGATGCTTTACTGTGAAGTTGAATTCCTGGAGGGCCAGGAACCACCTATTCACTCTTCTATTTGTTTCCTTGTTTTGAGCCATCCACTTTAACGGAGCGTGATCCGTAACCATGTCAAAGTGCCTACCTAGCAGGTAGTACCGAAGGGAATCTAGAGCCCACTTCACCGCTAAACACTCCTTTTCAACGGTGGCGTAATTTACCTCATGGGACTTCAACTTCCTGCTGAGGTAAATGACTGGGTGCTCTTCCCCGTTCCAGACCTGGGACAATACTGCTCCTAACCCCACATCTGACGCATCACTTTGTACGACAAAGTCTTTAGAGAAGTCGGGTGAGTACAACACTGGCTGGCTACATAAGGCTTGTTTCAAGAATTGGAATGCTGCCTCAGCCTCGGGGGTCCATTTAATCATGACCGACCCTTTCCCCTTCGTCAGGTTGGTTAGGGGCACAGCCTTAGAAGCAAAGTGGGGAATGAATCGCCGATAATACCCAGCGATTCCCAGAAAGGCTCGTACCTGCTTCTTGCTGTTGGGACGTGGCCAACTCTGGATGGCCTCGACTTTGTTGAGTTGGGGTTTTATTACTCCCCTCCCAATGGTGTACCCAAGATATTTGGCCTCCTCCTGCCCAATGGTACACTTCTTGGGGTTAGCCGTAAACCCCGCTTCCCGAACAGAGTCCAGGACTGCTTGCACTTTTGGCAGATGTGAGGCCCAATCTGTGCTATGGACAATTACGTCATCCAGGTAAGCCGCAGCATACTTCCGATGGGGCCTCAGCATCTGGTCCATTTTCCGCTGGAATGTGGCCGGCGCATTCTGTAACCCGAACGGCATTCTTTTATATTGGAACGCCCCGTCTGGGGTTACAAATGCGGTTTTCTCTTTGGCCAATTTGGCCAGGGGGATTTGCCAATACCCTTTTGTGAGGTCAAGAGTCGTCATGTATCGGGCTGTTCCCAGCCGGTCGATCAACTCATCTATACGTGGCATGGGGTAGGTGTCAAATTTTGTAACTTTGTTCAACTGACGAAAATCGTTACAAAATCGCCAGCTCCCATCCGGTTTAGGCACCAACACAATGGGACTAGACCAATCACTTTGGGACTCCTCTATCACCCCTAAGTACAGCATTTTCTGTACTTCCTCCCGTATTGCCTCCCGTCGGGCCTCTGGGATCCGATAGGGTTTTAACTTCACCCTTTCACCGGGCGGGGTAATGATGTCATGCTCTACCCCAGATGTTTGTCCCGGCAGCTCAGAGAATACCTCCTTGTTGCGAAGCACAAACTCCTTAACCTCCTGTTGTTGGGGTTGTGACAAGGTGGCTGCTATTCCAACCTCAGGAATCACGCAACCAGTTTGAGCTGGTGACCAAGTGTCTGCGACTAGGGACTCTCTATCCCTCCAGGCTTTCAACAGATTAACGTGATAGATCTGTTCGGGCTTTCGCCTTCCTGGTTGTCTGACCTTGTAATTCACTTCGCTCACTTTTTCCATTATCTCGTAGGGGCCTTGCCATTTGGCAAGGAATTTACTTTCAACCGTAGGGACAAGTACCAGTATCCTATCCCCCGGGGAAAAGGTACGGGTCTTGGCTCCACGGTTGTACACTCTCTGCTGTGCTAACTGCGCTTGGGCCAAATGTTCCTTCACGATGGGCATTACCTGTGCAATTCGGTCTTGCATCAGGGCGACATGCTCAATCACACTCCTGTGGGGAGAACTCTCACTTTCCCAAGTTTCCTTGGCAATATCCAACAGCCCTCTTGGGTGTCTCCCATACAGTAACTCAAAGGGGGAGAATCCCGTAGAGGATTGGGGCACCTCCCTAATAGCAAACATCAGATAAGGAAGTAGACAGTCCCAATCCTTTCCATCTCTATCCACCACTTTCTTCAACATTTGTTTTAGGGTTTTGTTGAATCTTTCAACCAGCCCATCGGTTTGGGGGTGATACACAGATGTACGTAATTGCGTCACTTTGAACAATTTACACAGCTCCTTCATAACCCGGGACATAAAGGGTGTACCTTGGTCCGTAAGCAGTTCTTTACAAATACCCACCCAGCTAAACACAAGAGATAGCTCTTTGGCTATGGTTTTGGCCGAGGTATTTCGGAGAGGGATCGCTTCTGGATAACGGGTGGCATAGTCCATTATAACTAATATGTACTGGTGCCCCCTAGCGGACTTGATTATAGGACCTACCAAATCCATGGCGATCCTCTCAAACGGGACCTCAATGATGGGTAGAGGGACCAGCGGGCTACGGAAATGTGGCATCGGGGCCGACCTCTGACACACAGGGCAGGAGGAACAATAATTTTCTATGTCCTTCATCACCCCCGGCCAATAGAATCTCTGTAATACCCTCTCTCGGGTTTTCTCTGTCCCCAGATGACCTCCAAGAATGTGCCCATGGGCCAACTCCAACACCAACTTCCTGTAAGGTTTGGGCACCACAAGCTGCTCAACGGTTTCTTCTGCCCTTTTTGCCACCCGATACAGTAGGTCCTTCTCTACGCTGAAGTATGGGTAAGTGCAGGTATTATCTGGGTTCACTAACTCGCCATCTATTTTCACTACGTTTTCGCGTGCCTTTATTAGGGCGGGGTCTTTCAACTGTTCTGTGGCAAAGTTTTCCCTGTGAACCTCAAGATCAGAAAACTCCACAGACGGTAGGTTTTCGTCTGAGGAGGTGGGCTCCTCTCCAGTTTCTTGAGTCTCCCCTGCCAATACTGATAAGGGAAATTCCGGAGAGTCCTCACCACTCTCAGGGGAGTTCTGGCTATCACATTCCTGGTACATAGGGGCACCAGTGGGGGGCTCAGGATCATCCCACAGTTCCCAGAACTTCGGAAAATCCCTTCCCACAATGGCGTCATACGGTAACTGAGATACTAAGCCCACTGGATGAGAGAGGGTACCTTTGGGGGTCTCGAAACACACTGTAGTCACTGGATACTCTCGGGTGTCCCCATGCACACAAATAACAGCTACCTTGCTATTCCCAGAGACCTCTGTTTTAACTAACTCAGCCTTTATCAGGGTCACAAGGCTACCTGAATCCAGCAATACCACAACATTTCTACCATTAACACACATTTTGCATAAATGTTTCTCAATTCCTCGAATGGCAGTGCATGCGACTGTCGCACACAGCGACTGACGTCTGCCCGTCAGAAAGTCACACTGCATGGGTTCCTCCACAACCGGGCAATTGGCTGCAATATGTCCCGCTTGCCGGCAGCGGTAGCAAACGATCCTTCTTGCCGCCTCTTGAGCCGCTGATTTCCCAGGCTGTTCTCGCCAAACTTGGGGTAGAGCTCCCACCCTCTCACTCTCTCCACCCTTACCACTTGGAATCCTCTTATCCGCCCCTGGGGATGGTCTGGTCTTAGGGTGGAAAGTCCGAGTGTCTCTGGAAGAGGCCGTCAGGTTCTCTGTAGCCAAGTATTTCTCCACACGATCCACAAGACCATCGGCCGTCTCTGGGTCTCCATGGCTTACCCACTTTTGGATGGCAGTAGGAAGAGCTCTCAAAAACCGATCCATTACAACACGTTCCACAATCTTTGGTGCGGACAAAGTCTCTGGCTGTAGCCACTTTCTGCTCAGGTGAATGAGATCATACATTTGAGACCTGGGGGGTTTTCCAAGCTGGAAAGTCCAGTTATGCACACGCTGAGCCCGGACAGCCTGGGTGACACCCAGCCTTGCCAATATCTCAGCTTTTAGCATCACATAGTCTTTTGCTTGGTCAGGCTCTAGGTCATAGTAAGCCTTCTGCGATTCACCAGTTAACAGAGGAGCCACCAGTCCAGCCCACTGCTCCTCAGGCCACTTTTCTCTTTCAGCAGTCCTTTCAAATGTGGTCAAAAATACCTCTGGATCATCCTCTCCAGTCATTTTTGTCAATAAACGACTCACCCCAAAGGACGCGGTATTAGTGGGACGGCTTTCCTCACTGGTCTGCGGACGTTGCTGCATTACTGCTTCCATTTGTTGTAGTCTCTGCTCTTGCTTCTGTAACAGGTCTATGAAGCGGGCCTCAGATTGCTGCTGGGCTTGTTGCTGAGCTTCCAGACTCTGTTGGTGAGCTTGCTGCTGGGCTGCAAGGCTCTGTTGATGAGCTTGCTGCTGGGCTGCGAAGTTCTGTTGTTGAGCTGCAAGGCTCTTTTGCAAACCTGCATTTGTCTGCTGTTGATTGGCATTTGCTAGAGCCAGCTGCTTCAGTATCTCCTCCATGCTGGCTTAAAAAAAACTGCCACTGGTTCTCCACCAACTGTGAGGGGGTTAGCTCGGCAGCGGGTGTGTGTGACCCCCGGGATGGGCTCCCCACACAAAAACAGGCCCAGCAAACGGAGGTTGTGGTTTTCAAAATCAAAAAAAAAGGTGCGGTTTATTTTCTATTTACAGTGACAAAACACAGCAAAGCCAAAAGAAACATATAAACAAAATAAATCCTGGTCAACTTGACCTCTGACTAAACATACAGGTTTCCTAACTAACAACTGGGATCAGCCTAGTGCTGTCCTAGTCCCTAAGTCCCTGGTTTTAAATGTCCAAGCAAATAGCCACACAGGCTTTGTCTCACCGGACAAGGGTTCACTCTCTCCAGGAAGTCCACACAGGTCTGCTTCCAGGCATGAGCTAACACCTAATGAATCTGGGAGTTTTTATAGAGGCCTTAAACGAACTGACAGGCTTCAGCTGGCCTCATCAACTCCCTGCCTGCACGACGCCCAGCCCTCTCCCTAGAGGTATGAGTCATCCATGAGCCCACTAGCCTTAGCTGGGCTTATACAACTCTCCACCTAGTTGTATAAGTCGGCGTAAAGCCTGAATCTGGGCGAAATATATCTACCCCCCTGGATGCAACCAGGTGACTTTACCTTCCTGCTGTCACAGGATATACAGCATATTATTACATATATGAATAGAACAAGCCACATTTTCTTGACATATAATAAAGGTAATGTGTTCTTTTTAGGAGTTATGCCGCGTACACACGATCGTTTTTTATGACGAGAAAAATGCCATTTTTAAAAATAGGGCATTAAAAACGATCGAGTGTAGGCTCCAGAGCATTTTTAACTACGTGAAAAATGGGCTAAAAAAAATTAGAACCTGCTCTATTTTTTCATGTCGTTTTTTTAAACGTCGTGAAAAACGGTAGTGTGTATGCTTTTACGAGGGGAAAAAAATGCGCATGCTCAGAATCAAGTATGAGACGGGAGCGCTCGTTCTGGTAAAACTAGCGTTCGTAATGGAGATAGCACAATCGTCACGCTGTAATGGACTGAAAAGCACAAGGCTGAAAAGCGCGAATCGTCGCTCAACAAACTTTACTAACATGAAGGGTGGCGCCATCCGAACGGAACTTCCCCTTTATAGTGCCGTTGTACGTGTTGTACGTCACTGCGCTTTGCTTGAGCGGTTTTTTTAATGAACGTGTGTATGCAAGACAGGCTTGAGAGGAAACATGAAAAATCACGTCGAGAAAAACGTAGTTTTTTTAAATGACATTAAAAACGATCGTGTGTACGCGGCATAAAGCACATGTACATGTTTCTGGGTCATGCTACACACTCTCTGAAATATAATATTGTCTTCCAGCACCTCACTTGTTCAACAGGGGTGCTGGTTGCACTGACTGACTTGCAAAAAGACACTGAAGGAGTAATTTACAGTTCTGAAAAAGAAATATCAGTAAAAAGAAATTACAATAGGTAAGTTAAAATAAAAGAACAAAATAGAATTCCACAATAAATTGATTCCAATGTCAAACATTTTCAGATAAATGTCATACTAACAGTACAAACTGAATGCTTGCTGAAATAGATGGCATGACCTTTAAAGTCAATAATCTGAAAAAAGAAATTTGTTAGAGCTTAAAAAATATATAGTTTTTTTTTTTTTTATTCCTTTCGAAATTTCATGTATTATTTTCAGTTAAAAACATTTTGAAATTCTTTTTTGGGGTCCTTGCAGATGATACTGATATATGAATACTGTATCTTCCTATATAGAAAAAGCTAGATGGAGGGACTTGGACTTTTTAGGCACCATACACGATTTATATAAAAAATAATTTTATTGTATAATAATCTAACATATCAATATTTCTGTATAAAAATTGTTCACAAGTTCTGAAAGAGACGATACAACAATACCGATATAGTACAACACCATAGCTCCAATGCAGATCATATAGGGCCAATATTCATCCATAGGCCAGTTAGATGCATTCCCAAAAGTTGAGGTATGGTTGAAACGGCATAAGTCGTAGAAATAGATGTAATAATTTCACTCTCGCTCGACAAGGTCCGCGTCCAATGACGCTTCTTCAGGAGCGTGTCATGTGAACTAAACAGGAAATATATTTAAACATACAACATATATCATAAGTTTGTAATTTGTCATCATGCATTCAATAATGCTATAATACATTTAGAAACCCTTATAGAGAAAGGGAAGATATGTTAACACTTTTGTAAAGGGACTCGGAGAAGACCTAAAATGTATACTGACCTAGGAGACAGGAAAAGAGGTATAGAACGAACCCGACGGACACTGTGGAGGCGTGCACCTATTATTCAATTGATAACATTGGATTAGTGAAAACGCTTACTGTTAAGAACATCTGGTTACTAGAAACCAGGATGTCTGATGTTGTATAAGTAATTTGGCTTCATATGAAAAAGACAAATTCCAAATTCCTATCGAGCAGAAATAGAATCCCTTAGAGATGGCAGGAGAGGAGGGGGAAAAAACAAACAAAAAAAAAACAAAAAAAAAAAAACAAAAAAAAAAAAACAAAGACCGAAACGGAAGCCCCATAAAGTAATATGTTGGAAGTATGCTGGAAAATAGTTGTAGAAAAACTCTCCAACAGTCTGGGAATCAAACAAATGGATCCCAGAGTGTATATGCAGGTAGAATGTATAATGACCACAGCCATATTTTTTAAAAAGAGGAAAGTAAAAACAGAGGTAAATAAGACAATGGTTCTAATTGATTGATGTCCATGACCTTAGCTTGTTGCTAAGGGGTATAGCTTACCCGCTAATGCAGTTTAAGATCTAGGGAATTAATCAGCTATATTATAGAGGATTCGCCAGGGGATCAAGTCGAAGTTGCCCATGTGTAGAAAGACAGTGAAGGCAAAAAGCGTCAAGTACATCCACTTGTTGCCATTAGCCTCACGATGCGTTTTCAATCAGGATACAATGTAACAGTTAATCTAGACAATGGGTCTAGAATGAAAGAAGAACCACAAATGGTAATTACTTCATATGATCCAATAGTTTGACTAATTGAGGGTAACACTCAAAAGAATAGTATTACCTGGCAATAGATTCCCATCTGGTAAATTTGTAGCCAGGACGCCGTCCTGGGCGTCCTTAACAAGAACAGCTGAATTAAATAATATAATAATTGCTATTAGGACATCTAATTAGTCAAAACAGGTAATGTCTATAATTATATTAGATGAACATAACCATAAAAAACATATATGCTCCAACTTACTTTAAAACATAGATAATTCCCTTAGAAACGACAGGAGAGAGGCCCCCAGGGGAGTATATAAATTGTATCACAGTAGAAAAGAGGGAAGGATCGAATCTCCAAGGCTCTATACAGAAATGGTGAACCCTAAGATATGTATATAGAAAATATATATATAAAAATGTATATATATATAATAACCAGAGCATTCATATAAGTCATAGTGTTTAAATAAGTAATACTGGTGCTAAAGTGCCTCAGTCATTTATCTTAATACAGAGGGGTAAAAAACTTACCCACTACTAAACTTTGAATGTAAATAGATGGTCAACTGAATCATGCAGGATTCACCAGACAGCAAAGCACGCTGTCTGTGTAGCAGAGTGGAGACAATAACCCACAGGTGCATCCACTTGTTCACATCAACCCTGGGGTATTACGGTAAATTTCCAGTGAACTGAGCCTGGATAATAGAGACCACAAATAGAGTTTACTAAATGCGGTTCAAGAAGGTCAACTAGTTAAATTGGACTCAGAGAATATGTGTCCATACCTGGCATACTGTTCCCATTTGATCGCCTCCCAGCAGCAGCGCCGTATCAGAGATGTCAGCTCGATATGAAACACGCTATGATAGCGTGATTTTAAAGGTGCGCGCCTCTTCCGTAGTCTCCGCCTGAGCCAATGAGGAGGCTCTGCGTGACGTCATTCGGAACGGCCAGAGGATCAGCGTAGCCGCGTGCAACGCAAGGACACGCCCATGTATCGGAAAGAATTTCCGAACGTGATGCGTGATTGGTTGCAGCGGCATAAAGCTGAGCCAAGCCATCTCAAAGGGAGACAGGAATTACGTCACCCGGAGACGGCTAATGCGCTGCCTGGCAATTGCCTGACAGCGCTCGGGTGGCCACACAGCGGCCATACATGGTCCTGTTCATTAACCCAAACCCTGCCAGATATGAGGCCGGCATAAAAAGGTCCTGGATTCTCCGAATTGCAAAACAAAAGTAGAAAACCATAAAAGTATACATTGAGTTTGTATGTTCAAAAAACAATAATAGAAGAACAAGTTATTAGTATTCAATTTTACAATGTAAAACCAAAAATAATTCCCATTTGATCTAATATAGGGATATAAATCACTTTCAATTTTAGCTCAGAGTGTTTTTTTAAAAATATATAAAACATGAATAAATGGTTCTATGAGTAGCCTATGTTTACATAGCTCTTGATTCATTAACTGGGAAGGGGGAAAATAAAGATGAAGGGAGCCCCCCTATGGACATTTTATTCAGTTAATTTGTACAGTATTCTATTGTTATTTATGCTTGATAAGCACTAAGTTTCTACACAACGATTTACCCTACGAATTGTTTTGTCTAAAGAAATGCTTTATAGGAGTGAGCTTCATTGATGCCAGGTGCATGGGTGGCATCAAGACGCTCAATCCAGTAGGTTTCTTGACGAAGTATTTGCTTGTCCCAGTCGCCGCCTCGTGGGTCTCGTGGTACCACAGTGAGGGCTATAAATGTTACCAGCGAGGTTTTAAATTTATGATATAGATCCAAGTGTCTACTTACTGCAGTAATCATTTTTCCACTTCCTGAGTAGTATACATGGTCTTTAATGCGGGATCGGAAATGTCTTATAGTTTTTCCCACGTAAAACGCGCCGCATCGACAGGTCATTAAGTAGATTACTCCCTGTGTGTTACAGTCAGCATGGAAATTCAAGTTGTAAATGGTGCCATTGGGGAGTGTGAATCTGGTGCCTATGGAGATCCACGGGCAAAAAGCACATTTACCACATTGTGTCATCCCATTAGAAATAGATCTGGCCGGTATATCATCGTGGAAATGACTAGACGTGAGTTGGTCGCGTAATGATTTTGATCTTCTAAAGGTTATGTCTGGTTTGGATTTAATGTATTTGTTGAGTATCGGGTCATCATATAGGAGGGACCAATGATTGGAAAGTATGTTCCTAAGTTCCACATGATGAGTCGAGTATCTTGTAATAAATCTCACAGGCTGCTCCTGTTCGGCTGTCTTTGTTTTGTATAGTAGTGAGTTCCTGGATTGTCGCAGCGCTTTATTAAATGCGCTGCGCAACAAGGATTTAGTATACCCCCTGGCTCTAAGTCTATCGCGAAGTAGATTCGCCTGTATTTTGAAGTCAGTAGTAGATGTACAATTACGGCGAAGTCTAAGGTATTGTGCATAGGGTATGCTACGTATTAGGGTGTTTGGATGGGCACTATCTGCATGTAATAAAGTGTTGCCCGCTGTCTCTTTACGAAAGAGGGTTGAGGCCAGTTGTCCATCAGGGTCCTTGGTTATGGTTAAGTCCAGGAACGTAACTTTGTCCTTACTGTTCGACATGGTAAATTTCAAGTTGAAAGTGTTCTCATTTAACATGGCAGTAAATTGCTCCAGTGAGTTGAGGGTCCCGGTCCATATGATGAATATATCATCAATATAGCGTAGCCAACAGGCTACATGATTGACACATTCAGCCAGGGAATCATCAGAGAACACATATCGTTCCCACCCCCCCAGGTACAGGTTGGCGTAGGCCGGGGCACAGCAAGTGCCCATGGCCACCCCCTGTACCTGGAGGAAGTGGGACTCTTGAAAGGTGAAGACATTGTGGGTCAGCACAAACCGGAGCAGCCTGAGGATAAACTCGCAATATTCCCATCGGTGATGGTCCTGCTCTCTGAGGAATGTCCGTACAGTCCCGATGCCCTGCTCGTGAGGTATGCTGGAGTAGAGAGCCTCCACATCCAGCGTCACGAGCAGGGCATCGGGAGGCACGGACACTCCTTCAATGTGTTTCAATAAATCCAGAGTATCTTTAGTATATGATGGCAATGCCATGACATGTGGCATTAAAATCTAATCAATCAGCCGACTAGCATTCTCAGTGAGAGAGCCAATGCCAGACACTGTGGGTCTACCAGGTGGTGATATCTGGTTTTTGTGTATCTTAGGCAATGCGTAAAATGTGGCAAGTCTGGGGTAGCGGACATTTAAATAGTTGTATAGGTCTTGATCTATTAGGCCTTTTTGATGGGCGGAACCAATAATTATCAGGTAGTCATCTTTAAATTTCTGAATATTGGTAACATTGATAACTGTGTACCAATCTTTATTGGATAAAATGTCCTTGACCATTTTAATGTAGACCTCTTTTGCCATTAAGACGATATTACCCCCTTTATCCGCAGATTTTATTTCCAAATCAGGGTGGTTCTGTAGTCGTATAATCGCTTGTTTTTCTGCAGGAGAGAGGTTTATTTTTATTTTTTTTTATTATTTTTTTTTTCCCCCTCCTCTCCTGCCATCTCTAAGGGATTCTATTTCTGCTCGATAGGAATTTGGAATTTGTCTTTTTCATATGAAGCCAAATTACTTATACAACATCAGACATCCTGGTTTCTAGTAACCAGATGTTCTTAACAGTAAGCGTTTTCACTAATCCAATGTTATCAATTGAATAATAGGTGCACGCCTCCACAGTGTCCGTCGGGTTCGTTCTATACCTCTTTTCCTGTCTCCTAGGTCAGTATACATTTTAGGTCTTCTCCGAGTCCCTTTACAAAAGTGTTAACATATCTTCCCTTTCTCTATAAGGGTTTCTAAATGTATTATAGCATTATTGAATGCATGATGACAAATTACAAACTTATGATATATGTTGTATGTTTAAATATATTTCCTGTTTAGTTCACATGACACGCTCCTGAAGAAGCGTCATTGGACGCGGAACTTGTCGAGCGAGAGTGAAATTATTACATCTATTTCTACGACTTATGCCGTTTCAACCATACCTCAACTTTTGGGAATGCATCTAACTGGCCTATGGATGAATATTGGCCCTATATGATCTGCATTGGAGCTATGGTGTTGTACTATATCGGTATTGTTGTATCGTCTCTTTCAGAACTTGTGAACAATTTTTATACAGAAATATTGATATGTTAGATTATTATACAATAAAATTATTTTTTATATAAATCGTGTATGGTGCCTAAAAAGTCCAAGTCCCACCATCTAGCTTTTTCTATATTCAAATGTTAGGACGTGGCACGCCAGGTACTCTTTGTTGATATCCACAGTTACCACTCTGTGGCTGATACAACATATTCTCTCTCTCCGATACTGTATCTTCCTGGCAGAAAGTTTCTGCCCAAAAACGCAAGTATAGTTAGTTTAGTGTGTGAATTTACATGCATACTTTATATGAGCATAACAGTTCTTCTATTTCCCAGAATTGCAAATATTCAAATTATATAAGGGGAATATTCAAGAAAACGCATATTAAATACTGACCAGTAATGCAGACTCTTATATTTATGGTATTTATTTTTTTACTAGTGGTGCTAGGTCAGTGATATTTTACTGCCTTTCTGTAAAGACCTATTTGAGGCAATGGGCTGCATTCAGATCTTTAAAAGAAAAATCTGAAGGCCTAAAAAAAAATATGTTTTTTTGCACCCATGTGTCTTTTTAGTCAGGTTAATGTTAATTATTTTCTATAAATGTAGCACACGGACCCTTTCCCTTGCTTTGGTTCACTTGTAGGAAAAAGGCACACCGTTCTATATGCCCGTACCCTCCTGGATGAGGAGGTTAAGCAGTGTTATGTATTTGGGTCCCACAGCTAGGTTCTCCATCAGTTGGTTCTCGTCTCCTAGGATATAGGGACAAGTCTCTGTATTCCCCCAAGTAATTCCAATGTCCACACCACTTTAAACTCCAACGTTGAGTTTATTTTCTCAATGTTCAGCAGATAGGAAAGGGTGGATAAGAGACAGGACAGCAAGTTTTGGGAGGTCAGACCAGGCACAAATGGATATCACAATCACTATTCTATCCCTGAGTAGGTTTAGCTCACCTGGATAGTCTCCTGCAAAGTGGATCCTAGCAGCCGAAGTGATGCTCGGACGTTTGATCAGGTTCTTTTCCTAGATGCGATCGGGACACTCTCTGCCACGGAATCTATCAGACCCCGAACCTCTTAGCTTTTGGTATGTAAGGACAAGTGCCAGCAGCAGCACATTACTAGGCCCTTGGTGGATAGATGAATCCCTCCAGAAAGTTACCGGGCCCCTTCCTTCACCGTGAACTCTCACCGGTCCGTCAGAAAGGTCCTCCCCCGGCCTCCTCTTCTTAGAAGCGGGCTCCCTCACGAGGGACACCCTGGGATTCCTCTTCCGAGAAGTGAGCTCCAGCTAAAGGTGCTGGGCCCAATGTTGAAGATGCAGCCCCAGGACTAAAGGTGCCTGGGACTGATGCACACGTGGCCCCATGGCCTGGAGGGCCATGCGCCACGCACCTGGAGTCCGACTCCTCTCCTCCTCCGAAACGAAGACCCCTCCCAGGCGGTGTCTGCCCCTTATGTACCCCCTCCCAGCATGCACAGCAGGCAAAACAGGCACACTGTACCGCTGCCGAGAGAGGACACCCCAAGGCACAGCACTAACACCGGTGGTTCAACCCTGACCCATTATGGCAGTGCCACCTACAGGCCACAGGGAACTGCACACCAGTATACCATCCTGGAAATAAAGCAGCACAACCTATAAATTGGGAACGGTCTGAGCCCAACTACTATCTCAGACCAGCCCCTAAATTTGGGTATATAGCACCCCTAAATGGGGTGGGCGCTACATAAATATTTACCCATTTTCAGCCAGCAAGTCTGGTAAACTGCTGTACTGTGAATAGCAGAAAATCAGGATACACACTCAAAGCTGAATGACTCAGAGGAGGAACTCAGCCCTCATTTCCTGTAGAGGTTGTGCCATCTTGGTAAACTTGGTAATTTAGTATGCAGAAATAGTCTGGTGCTAGTGCTGGACTTTGTTACTGAACAGAAAAAAAAATTGAAAATCACAAATCGATTTAAATGTAAATGCCAGCAAAAAAGATGATGCAGCTCTCAATGACTTTGGTTACAAGCAATTGCTGGATTTTTGAACGGGCAAAACACAGGCACTTCTTGAGCGTGCCTGCTTGCTCTAACACTTCCCCCCCACCGCTTTTTTTTTTTAAAGTACATTTTTATTACGTTTTTTTTTTCAAAACAAGACATACAATAGACAACAAACAGACACACATGGAACGAACATCGCCCAATCCAGTACAGTGCAAAAAATGTTTTTTAGAAAGCTGGTAAACAATTGGCATACATCAGGAAGACAATATTCAGCCACATTTTTTTTTAAGGAGCAGGAGAGACAGTGCTCTCAGAATCAACCCAGTAGCCCCAAACCTTCCTGAATTTTTTAGGACACCCTCTAGCCTCATATGTCAGTTTGTATAATGATACAGCATGGTTAATATTTGTGAGCCAGAAGGCAGTAGTGGGCAAGTATGGAGACTTCCAATGGAAGGTTATTGCTTTCTTAGCATAAAACAATACTATTCTCAGAAATGTTTGTGTATTCTCGGATATACTATCATCATCAATATAGCCCAGTAAACACCTTAGAGGATTACATACATTAGGAAATTGTGTCAATGAACTAATGAAGGCCGTGACCTCCGACCAGAACTGCCTGATCGAAGCACACTACCACATTAAATGAAAGAACGTGCCATCAGCCATGCCGCAACGAGAGCATAATACAGAGGGCAATCTATTCAGTTTAAATAGTAAGCATGGAGTAAAGTAGGATCTGTATAATAATTTAGTTTGTATTACTTTGTCACGAGAAGAGATGACAGAGGGAACCTGGGGGAGCAAAAGCTCCTGCCAGATTTCCTCCGTCAGCTCAGGGATATCAGCTCTCCAGCTGGCAGCAGTCTTGCTCAGTCTTTGAGTCGTTGAATGCAGAAGGGACCTATAATATGTAGAAACTAGCTTGGTGTGAGAGGAGTCGGTCAACATACGTTCCAGTGGGGAGAGCTGAATAGATATGTTGCGAAGACCAAACTGCGTTGCTGCAGTGTGGCATATCTGTTGGTAGAGGAAGTAAGCTGTGCGTGGTAGCTTGTAAGCTCTACGGAATTCATCAAAAGAACGAAACACATTGTCTGAGAATAAATGCAAAATAGTTTTTACCCCCCTTTTCGACCAGAATCCCCCGTCAGATCTGCGGAAGAACTCTGGTAGAGTCGGGTTTCCCCAGATTTGAGTGTTCGGCGAGTAAGTATTACTGTCAGCGAACGACTGTAGTTTTGTTAGCTTAATAAGCCTTATAGTCATTGCCAGGACACTCGTACCCTCCCGTCCTCTAAGGGACATACGATAAATCAGGTTCTGCAGGGATTCATAGGAGGTGAGGATAGTGACCTCCAAAGCAGTGGCTGCATTGTTGGCCTCAGGAAAAAAACACCAATGTGCATGAGCTAGTTGTGAGGCAATATAATTGGTGTGGAGACAGGGTAAGGCCAATCCGCCCTCCAGTACCGGTAACTGGAGAGTGGTCTTGGCAATCCTGACTACTCCCCCCCCCTCCACAAAAAGGAAGTAAGGATGAAGTCTATTTCTTTAAATTTAAGCTTAGTGACATATACTGACGAATTACCCAATACATACAGAAATCGTGGCAGGAATATCATTTTAAAAATATTAATCCTGCCCAATAAGGTAAGTGGGAGATTTGCCCAGGTTTTGAATGTGGTCTTCATTCTCCCTATAAGAGGGTCTATATTGAGTTTAGCATAAGAGGTAATAGGGATCTGTACCAGAACTCCTAAATATCGGAAGGAGGTGACTATTTGTAGTGGGCAAGAGGAAGGTAGCCTGGGTGGGTCTGCCTGGTCAATCTGAAATAGGATGGACTTGTCCCAGTTAACCTAGAACCTTGTCAATAACCCTTGCCCAAACTTGTCAATAATCTCCAGCAGGACTGGGAGAGATGACTAGGGGTCCGACAAATATATTAACATGTCGTCAGCATAAAGAGACACCTTCTCCTCCAGACCCCCAATCGTCAGTCCCGCATCCTCCCCGCAAGATCTTATCAGTGCTGCCAAGGGTTCTATCGCCAGTGCAAAGAGCAACGGCGACAGAGGGCACCCCTGTCTGGTGCCTCTCTTTTTCAGAAAGGGATCAGACACAGCTGCGTTCACCCTCAGTCGAGCAGTGGGCTTCAAATATAACAACTGGACCCATCTGATGAAGGTACCGCCAAACCAAACTTTGCCAAGACCTCCAGCAGATAAGGCCACTCGACTGAATCAAATGCCTTGTGTGCGTCTAAGGCCAGAACAGCCCTGGAACCCATCTCCGCATGAGTGACCTGAAGATTGGTGAACCATCTACGCAGGTTGATGGAGGTCGATCGCCCAGGGATGAACCCAGTTTGGTCCGCACCAATAATGGTAGTAATAACTGTGTTCAATCGTCGGGCGAGCACCTTGGCCAAAATCTTAACATCCGAGTTGATGAGTGATATTGGTCTGTAAGATTCGCATAGGAGGTGATCCTTATGTGGTTTAGGAATGAGGACAATCAATGCCTCTGACATAGAGGGGGGTAGCTGTCCCGTTTTCATAGCAAAGTCATACACCCTGCTTAGATGGGGTATAAGCAAATCTTTGTATTGCAGATACGACTCGATGGGGAACCCATCCAGTCCCGGCGTTTTGTTTCAGGCAAAGGATTGGATAGCCTCCCCAATTTCCTCAGTCGTCAGAGCAGCGTCAAGGTCTGACGCCTGTTGGGTCTGAAGTCTGGGAAACGAAATATCAGCAAGATAGTCATCCAATTCCACAATCGTGTAGTGAGCTCTAGTAGCATATAGGGAGGAGTAAAAGGAGATAAAGGCTTCCATGATCTCATTGTTCTGTTCTATCACTATGCCCTCTGCGCTCTTAATTCTGGGTATGCTGCATGGCTGATAGTCAGGTGTAGAAAGATATGCCAACAAACGGCTGTTCTTGTCACCAAACTCAAAGATTCGCTGATTCTGGTATAACAGCTTCTTCTGGGTGCGTTCCAAAAGCACTAGGTCCAATTCTCTGGACCCATGCTTCCAGGCAGCACGTGTCTCAGGAGAGGGAGTCATGGTATAAATGGCTTCTGCCTCCCTGAGAGCCCCCTCTGCATCCATCAACTTGGACATAGAGGCCTTGCGTGTCTGACTAAACGCTGCAGCAAAAGAGCCACGTGTAACGGTCTTAAAGGCATCCCATACCACTGGAACGGTTGCACTCTGTTTATTAAGTAGCCAGTATGATTCATCTCTGTCATACATTGGTGCACCACGATCTCATCCACCAACCACAGTGGGCTCAGTCGCCACACCCGATAGGAGGAGGAGGGGCCCAGGGCGAGGTTCACCATCCAAGGAGAATGGTCAGACACCGCCCTAGGGAGGTATTTAACCTCTGATACCATGGAAAGCAGATCTGACACAAATCTATACAAGACAGAGTACCGTGTGACTCAGAGTAACACGAATACTCCCTTCTGTCCACATGCTTCTACCTCCAAGCCTCTTCTAAGTCAAATTGATTTAAGAAGGAACCCAGGGGAGTGGGGGGTAATGAAGAACAACGTAACCTGTCTATGGAATTATCCAGTACTGTATTATAGTCAACCGCTATTAGTAAAGGACCCTCTGCTATCGCCAGAATGGAGGTCATAGCCCTTTCAAAGAACAATTTAGTGAAGGGGGGGCATACAGGCTAGTCACGGTATATGGTCTACCCATAAGTTCAAGTACAACAACTACAAAACACCCTTGCGGGTCCAGTTTAACATGCTTAATACTAACCGGGGCTGATTTGGTTATTAGGATGGAGGTCCCCCGGGCATATGTGGAGTATGTAGAATGGAGGGCGTAGGCAATTTTTGCCCGTTTGAGGGCCATGACTCTAGAGCCCTGGAGGTGGGTTTCCTGAAGTAGGATTACATGCGGATTGTGGCGTGCCAAGTAGTCAAACATCAGAGATCTTTTCACCTTGGAATTCAGCCCCCGTACATTCCAAGACACTAAACGTAGCTTAGACATAGGGAGGCGTAAAGCACATGACTAACCGTACCCACTTCCCATGGCCCACCGGACACAAGCAAGGCCCGAAGTCCCGCGAACCAGCGGAAGTGCGCAAGGTATAAAACAGGTCAAAAACATAAGGCAAGAGCATAGGAAATAAAGTGATCAGATGCATATCATAAGGGTCAGTTATACCAGCCTGTAAATGGACATGCACAAATGGATACCAGCACTGCAAAACAAAACACATACAAATAAAAACTTCAAACAAAAATCCCCAAACATCCCCACCCACCCTAACCCTCCCGGCTCCCAAACCCAAACATATGAGAGCTTTGTTCCCAAAACCAAAACTGCAAAGCAGGGGGGTCATGACACAGACCCCAAACTAACCAACCCTGAGGAGCGTTAAAGTCCCTTAGACGCGGGCCACTGTCCGTGTCCGCACAGGACAAGTATGCTAGTTAACCCTGAGTCTGAAGTAAAAAAAGCAGCAGTCATCCAGATCAAACAAGTAAGAAACAAACAGAGTTAGTAGAATGTAGTTCACCACTTTCATATAACTGTAAAGAGGGGAGTGAGATGATCACAGGCGTAAGGATATTCAGGCCCTCTCCTACCCCCCTCAGCTGTCCTTTGCTGGAAAGGGCTAACGTAGGCCACATAAGACACAAGGTGTAGCTATCAAAAAGTGCAGGTTAGGTGCAATGTCAGCGCGGAGGGGATCTTTGATTCTGATTCCGGCGTTCAGGATGTCCCAGGGTATCTACCCAGTGAGATGCCTCCTTAGGATCCGTGAAGAAGTAGGCCTTGCCCTGGTAAACAATCCTCAATCGAGCAGGATATAGCATGCCATAGGGGAGATGAAGTTCACGGAGCCTGCGTTTAATAGCCAGGAAAGTGGCCCTCTGCTTTTGTGTGGTTACAGAGAAGTCAGGGAAAATAGTAATTCCACTCCCATTAAAGGACACCCTTCCCTTTTCTCTGGCAGCACCAAGAATTGCCTCCCTGTCCCTGAAGTGAAGCAATTTGATAATCATGGCACGTGGCTGGGCCCCAGGTGGGAGGGGGCGCATGGGGACCCTATGTGCCCGTTCAATGGCGAATAACGGTGAAAAGGTTGAAGCGCAGAATGTGGTGATTAGCCATCTTTCCATAAAAACCTCTGGGGTTCTACCCTCAGCCCCCTCTGGGAACCCCAGGAAACGTAAATTGCTCCTCTGTAAACGGTCCTTCATTTCAGTGAGCTTATCTGCTGTGTAATCTTGGGCCTGTGTTGGGTGAGGGAACAACTGTAAAAACAATTAGAGTCCCCTACCAAGGCATTTGGTTCCATTATTCAATAGAGCCAGGTTATCTTTAAAAAGGTTGGTTTATTCTTCCAAACACAAGTAAAAGACAATGCTTACATAATGACAGCTGGTAACACATGGTAAGGTGGTTGGCTTCAAAAGTAGGAATGAGGAATCACATGGTATGATGGTATATCTTCGAGCAGGGTCGCCTGACCTTCCAATATCTTCCTTCAGGCCCCATCGCCCGACATTCCTTCCTCATGTTCAAAACCCTTGGGTTCATATACTGTTTAATTATGTTATGTCAGCATTATTTGCTTTTAGAATCGTGCCAAAAAAGGTAGCATTAACTGTCCACAGAAGTAACACCCACTTGTGTATATTTAGTAACATAACTCCACCCATTGTCCTGACATAGTTCCTTAGAATAGCTATTACATACACAGCAAATGTCCTTTTGTCTGTCCTCAGCAATCTTCAAATTTAACATGTTTCAATAAAGAGTACAGAAACTTTTAACACTTAAAATAGTAATAAATTCAATATCTAACAATTCCCGCTCAATGCACTATTATTAAAAAACAAAATAAGTGCATTCATCTTAAATAGTAAATGTTTCTGATCCTCTTTTTTTCCAATACATACAATACAATAAACATTCATACAATTTAGTGTTTCAGATATTGTACATAAGCTTTTTCCAAAACTCTGAGATATTCCTGTGAAATATTTAACTATTTCATTCCATCAAGAAACTATAAATTATTATATTATTTATTAATTTTAATTTATTCTCCATCTAAACTATGTAATATTAAAAATTTTCTTCCTTTACCTTCATAGATTTTTCTTCTTATAACTTTAACCATATCACATAGCTATTTTAACATAAAGGAGAAATTAATATCTTTGATATATTAAATTATATTGTTTTGTAATATACATTATTAATTATTAATTAATAAAATTTCTTCCAGTCTTTGAAATTTCAATAACCAAATAATTTCTTCAATATAAGTTTTTATACATTATCCTAAACATAATACGTAATCCACTCGTATGTGGATACATAAAAACATAACTTTCCCATTATTTGATTGTCATATTTTTCTATATTCTATTTATTTTTCTATTTATCTTTCTATTTATTTTTCTATTTATCTATTTATCTATCCATGACCAACAAGCAACTCTTTCCATTTTCTTTTCTCAACGTATCATATTATTTAATTCAACAGTAGCTTTGTTTAGACACATTAAAATCCTTTTCTTCCACACAAGCCTGTATGTACTCTAACTATATTAATACTTCAAATGTACACTTTATTGTACATTCTTGTAATAACAAACTATCCATCCAACTTTTCCAAGTTATGTGTTCTATAAAAATGAATAAAAAATAATAATTGTATGTGAAATAATTCTGTGTTATTAATATGTGTTCCTATAAAAAATTTAGAAAAACTAAAAAATATCACCTATTATGTAAACTAAGGTAGTATCATACTATTAGTTACTACCGTAATATCAATCTTTCAACGATCTACAAAACTAACAAAGATTGTGTAGGAGAAAGTATCAAATTTCAATGTCAACATAGAGTCAACTATTTTTTCTGTATTTCAAAACATTCCTATACTAAAATTACATCCTAACTCCCCCTCACATAATGATCGACCGATCAATATGTCGCTTTTTTTTTTTGCAAGACCATATGAATGAATCATTGAAGTTCATCCAAAAATGATAATCTTTGATAACATATTAAATACATAATTTTGAAAAAACAAGAAGTAGTAACAAACAGAAATTTAGTTGTGCTTGTGTCATGGTCATGGAAAAATCCCAAAAAACAAATAAAAATACATAGAATAGAATAATTTCATTAATCAATATAAATTATTTTAGACTTGTAATCCTTTCTGTGTTTACCCATTTTATTCTTATTTTTACCCATTATTTTTTTTTATTTTTTTTACCCATTATTTTGAAACAAAAATAATTTTAATCCCTATTACCTTAAAAATAATAAAATAAACTTCCCAATTGATATCTCAGTTTGCAACCCTGGTACCTTCAGATCTATAATTCTTAACCATAAATTTAGCTATTGGAATAAATTACTGAACATACTAATGAGAAGTTGAAATCTCATTCAAAACATCATTTCTATTTAAATTTTGCAAAGGCCTAACCATGTTTTGTGAACAAACTTCTGAAATTCCTATACCTGAACTTTTTCCTATACAACAGATTGTAAATAACTTAGTATGCTAATTTCAAAAGACATAGAAGAACAGACATTCTTCATCCTGTCATTAACTCCTTATGTTCAGAAAATACTAAAGTTTTTAAACTAAAAATATAACAGGTAAATAAGTCACCTAATCTTTACCTTTTCTTGAATCATCTTACCCTATTCATACTTTGTAATACTATTCATACGTTCTACAATACCTGAGCATTAAAGATAAGAAACATAAAAACTTTATTAAATAATTAAAATTGCATACTTGTCCTTTACTACCTGTCTTATAAAATAAAAAATCATTATCTGATTCCATGGTTTGAAATCCAACCCCAATGGAATATGACATACGTTCACAACAACTTAGCTTATGTTAAAAATATTTATTTATTCCTAGAATTACCTCAATTAATTTATCAAAAGAAATATTAACTAAAGGAAAAAACATCCTTGTATCCTCCTTTAGCAAGTGAAAAAATAATATAATCAATCTTCATAGATTGACAAATCTCTCAATACTTTGTAGTATCAGGTTACTCTTTCCTTTTGAATTGTTCTATAAACAAATAAAACAATATTCAGAAGTTTGATGACAAAGTGCTCTAAATTGAGTAGTTCAAAATTTCTTTCATTAGCTTAAACAAAAATCAATTAATCAATTAGTCAGTCAGTCAAGTACCTGGATATGCAAAAAGAAATATTTTCATTTAAAAATAACTCTATCCATTATTGTTGGAATCAATTATTTTTACAATGAATTTTATCTCCATTATCAGTCTGTACTGATTCTAACTAAGACAAAATTTCATCGTCCCCCTCTTTATCCTGTGACTAAATAAATTTTGTAAAAGTAATAATCTTACCAGATTATTGTATTTTTCTTTTACTAAAACTTCACTTATAACTGCTTTAATTTTGCAAAAGAACATTAATTTAGTCTGGGCTTTCCTAAAAATTATATTTCTGAAATAAACTTGATCATGTTGAAGTACATTTTTTAGAACCAATCATGTTTCTCATACAGTATGATTGAATGAACCACACGTGCTCCGTCACTCTGACTGCTAAACAAAAACTCATGGCAGTCTCAATCATCTTTCAGTGCAGACAAATATACAGAAAGTTCCATTGTGCCAATATATGTGCCTATCTATAGAAGCACAAGAGATTCCTTCCCAATAAATGTTCATTAAAAGTTGATAAAATAACTTTTGAATGATTTGCTTATACTACTGTGGCTTTATCACACTGCATTATTTTAATCTCAATGTATTTATATCTCACTTCAACTGACCTTTCTTTTTAACACCCAGTTGTCCATAAACAACGGTTAATCAGAGCTGTCTGTATTAACACCTCCTGTTTGTCTTGAAATAACACCTTAAACAAATGGTGCAAAACCCATATGTTTTTTCAAAACAATTACTTTGGTAAGTAATAATACATTTTTCTCATCTATGAACCCTCTTCCAATTTCTGGAAGTTTTAACACAAATATGTGTATTGATCATAGAAGTGAAAAACTGTCATGAAGATGGCACGTCTGACTAGGCTGTGTAACTCAATCTGCATTTCTCTGTTGACAGTACATTCCTTTTACATGTCACACTTTTCAGAGAAAGATCTGTTACATGTCGGTCTTAGCTACCATGAATTGCATCTCCCCTTCACAGTACAATCCGGTAACAATTACATTTTATCGTTTTTATCATTTTTAACCTTTTTTACAATTTTTTTAAACATATTTGGTTTGTACATCTGCTAAAAATCATGTACACTAGGTTATATGATGTTCCTGATTATAGTAATGACAAAAAATTGTTTAGAGGACAATCTCGTAAAACTCACAGATTGGTTCCTGCCCATGAACTGTGATTGGCCATTTCCCCGAGAAAAATTCCTCCCTCAACTAAAGTCTTTACTTTTATCAGAAATACTCAATTACAAAAACTTTTAACAATAGGTTTTTTACAATTTTTGATAGTTTTTAGATTGAACAAAACTTTCATATTTAATATTTTTCCTGGGTAGCCTTAAGTAAATTAGAACAATCTACTTCTTTTAATTTAATAACCAAATCCTAGTTTGGAATATTTTGTAAAAATTGCTCAATCCTTAACTTATTATTTCCTGCAACCAAAACTGTAGTATTTTTGTTAAACATTAAATACCATGTTTTCCATTATCTTAATCAATAGTTTTTCTTAAAACTTAGTTCTGCCCCTTGCTTGTGCTTTGAATGACCACATTTTGTAATAACACATTTTCTGTTGTTTAGGGCTTAAATATTCATAAACATTTTCATGCAGCGTTAAACTTAGTTTCCTTATTAAAGAACCTCTTTACACTCTGGTATTAATTAATTAATTAATTACTCTACTACTGCTACATGCCTGTATTCCATATATATGGAATGTATTAATTCCCGATAGTACAGAGACATACTTCTGAGCTTTGAGATGTTAACCATCCCATGTTATCCACTCACTTAAATAAACAAACATATTTACCCCTTGTTTAGAATGATTGTCCTGTGTACACTTAAAAAAAAAACAAGAGATGAATAATGTCCTTTAGCTTTGTTGTTCGTTTCTTTTCATTTGTTTTGTCTTTGTTCGTTGCTTTTATTCGTTGCTCTTTCTTGGAAGAATTTGTCCTCATCTTTTTCTTTGAAGAATAGTTTTCTTGTAGCTTTTGCCTTGTTCCTTGACTCGTGTAAATGTAATGTTTCTGTAGGCTGTAAATAGGCCTAAGTAAACACAATGTAAAGATGCGTGTGTATTGAAAAAATGTCTTTCTCCTTCTGTGTTTGCTGAAGGAATGAGATGTGTAAATGTTTAGCCTTCATCCTTGGACCGTCCAAAACATCAAAAATCCGACTTTTCATATTAGCTCACCCAAAGAGTACATCTGCCTGTTGTATCTACAATGGTGGCCTTTTTTTAATGTGAAGTCTTAGTTCCCATTTCAACACTTCTTCTGTGCCTCATCTTTTGTAGGAACTGAACTCCCTCGGCAGAAATCTTCACGTACGTAAACGTTTACGCTTTTCATCACAACCTGAAAGTCCTCTCTGGATTTCCTACAATATCTTGAAACATTCTGTCCAAAAGGCCTTGTCATCAACCTTGTAAGCTGAGTCTTTGTTTTTTTTTTTTTCTTCTTTTCTTCTGCTTGCAAGTTTACAAGCGATCTGTGGGTGAGAAAACAGACAGAAAAAAACTCACAGTTGTTTGTGTTTTGGAGTCAAGATCAATAATTGGCTTTATTCCACGGCTGCAATTCTTCTCGCCTTTAGCTGGCTCAGTTTCTCGGACCTTCTGCCCTAACAGAGCCCTGTAATGGACGGGTCTCATCCTCCAGTGTGCTAATGCGCTGCTCAGCATTAGACACCCTGTGGCGGAGGTTATGGACATCCTGTTATAGGAAGGATAAGTCCGTTTTTATGGAGTCCATTTGGGTGGTCAGAGAAGCATGGCTGTGCTGGATGGCCTCCATGATCTGGGACAGGGATGGCTCCGCATGGCCTGCATCAGCAGTGTCCTCGCTGGGGGTATCAGGGGCAATGTCCTCAGCCGGAGAGAGTAGGAAAGGATCTTCCGGGCTTAGAACAGGGGGGGACAGTGTGACTCACCCTTCCCTGCATGCTTCGGTTTCAGCGCTGAGGAGTATGAGGATGGCTGGCTGTGTGTGTCTGCAGCATGGTGACTGGCGCCATCTTGCCTCTGTTTGCATGGCGGGGGTGGCGGGACGGATCGTGAGGCTTCCTCCATCGGTGGGCCGTATTTGACCATCTCCCGGTGGGCACAAGGTTCCCTGGATGCTGTGGGGACAAACAGGATCCCTGAATGGCAAACAGGTCAGTAGGATTGAGTCAGGATGTGTGCGGCATGGACGGAGCTCAGGCTAAGCACGTCCTCACATCCCGGACGTTGGCCACACCCCCTCCCCCCACCGCTTTGACCAATAGATATGTATGTAAAGTGGGAAGGGGTGGGGGAACTCAATTCCCACTAGAATGCCTGAGTTTTGCCCATTCACAATTGGCCTGGCATTTGGCCATAGCCAGGGGAATTATTATTATTATTATACAGGTTTTATATAGTGCCAACAGTTTGCGCTTTGAAAAAATGAAGGAAGACATTACAGTTACAATACAATTGGGTATGAGAACTGCTGCACTTTATAGACCTTGCTTTGTGCACTGGTCCAAATCATTTGGTGGAGGGGGGATTATGGCGTGGGGTTGTTTTTCTGGGGTTGGGCTTGGCCCCTTAGTTCTAGTGAAGGGAACTCTTAAAGTATCAGCATATCAAGAGATTTTGGACAATTTCATGTCCCCAACTTTGTGGGAACAGTTTGGGGATGGCCCCTTCCTGTTCCAACATGGCTGCACAGCAGTGCACAAAGCAAGGTCCGTAAAAACATGGATGAGTGAGTTTGGGGTGGAGGAACTTGACTGGCCTGCACAGAGTCCTGACCTCAACCGGATAGAAAACCTTTGGGGTGAATTAGAGTGGAGATTGCGAGCCAGGTCTCCTTGTCCAACATCAGTGCCTGACCTCACAAATGGGCTTCTGGAAGAATGGTCAAACATTCCCATAGAGATAATCCTAAACCTCGTGGACAGCCTCCCCAGAAGAGTTGAAGCTGTTATAGCTGCAACTGGTGGGCCAACTCAATATTGAACCCTACGGACTAAGACTGGGATGTCATTAAAGTTCATGTGCATGTAAAGGCAGGCGTCCCAATACTTTTGTTATTATAGTTTATAAGTGATCCTGTGCAGCCGAGTCACACTGTAGCAGTAAATTTACAGGAGGAAGTTGACAAGTGGTTAAGAGTGCAATATTAGAATAACACAGTATGTTCTGGAAGGTGATTTCCCATCATGCAAAGCTGAAAAGTACCATTCTCACACTGGCTGATGTAGGGGTTCCCAGCCTTTAAAGTAAACCATTATTGGCAGAAGCCATTAAAAGAAACTGTTATTGACTGCTTGAGATAACACATCGACATGGCAAAACGCGATTTATGTGGAGCACAAGCAAGCTTCTAAATTATCACCAGCAAATCTGACAACAGTGTTAATGAGCATAAATGAGCATTAGGTATAATTAGAAAGTGCAAGTGGCTATTGGAACGGTGGAAGGAAATCAGCCTCTTTACTTGTCAGGTGGGATGATGGGCTAATAGTGGAGGTGGGTGGCCAACCTGTCCCATTGACCTTCGTGCTCTGTCATCTGGATGATGCTCTATAATGTGTTTTGCACAGTTAAAGATTAGCACTGTATAAAATGACTCGCGTTGACCTTGTATCAGCTTCCTGCTATCTTTGTGTTATTTATATTCAGTACAGCTTGTAACTGTTTAACCTTCCAGAAAGGTGTAAAACTGAAAGTTTCACAAAACCCTCATGTAAAAACAAACGTGCAAGTTAGTAACCATATATAAACGCACCACGTATTTGTTTATTATTAATTATTTGTATATTATTTTTCTAAATGAGCTTGTCAAAGGGTCTTTTTATTTGCTGATTTTTTACCCTGCCCCACAGACCTCGGAAGTTCTGGTTTGAGGCTTCAGCGGTGTATAAATAATTATGGTCACATGGACTACTCTCTGCTCTGACTACACTTCCCCTGATTGCTTGCATCAATATTAAAGCGGTATTCAACCCAAAACCAAAAATGTAATATATTGCACTTACCAATCATTAGATGTGGTGGCAACATTCGTTTTCTTTTTTTAGGCCTTTTCCCCTCTGTTTTCACTCTTTACACCCCAAACTGCCACCAGATAGCTTTTGGGCCTATCAACCCTTCACAGTATCAGCATGGACAATTATGATTTTAAAATAAACATCTGTACACACACTGGGGGTTATTTACGAAAGGCAAATCCACTTTGCACTACAAGTGCAAAGTGCACTTGAAATTGCACTGAAAGTGCACTTGGAAGTGCAGTCACTGTAAATCTGAGGGGTAGATCTAAAATGAGGGAAAGCTCTTCTGATTTTATCATCCAATCATGTGCAAGCTAAAATGCTGTTTTTTATTTTCCTTGCATGTCCCCCTCGGATCTACAGCTACTGCACTTCCAAGTGCACTTTGCACGTGTAGTTTGCACTTGTAGTGCAAAGTGGATTTGCCTTTTGTAAATAACCTCCACTGTCACCACAGACAAGTATATTCAGAGATTTATCGTGTGGTAGCACTCTTCAAGAGACAGAGGGGGCTATTTACGAAATCCACTTTGCACTACAAGTGCACTCGGAAGTGCAGTCGCTGTAGATCTGAGGGGAAGAGCTGAAATGAGGGGAAGCTCTGCTGATTTTATCATCCAATCATGTGAAAGCTAAAATGCTGTTTTCTATTTTCCGTGCTTGTCCCTCTCAGATCTACAGCGACTGCACTTTCAAGTGCACTTTGCACTTGTAGTGCAAAGTGGATTTGCATTTCGTAAATAACCTCCACTGTCACCACAGACAGGTATATTCATTTCGAGATTTATTGTGTGGTAGCACTCTTCAAGAGACAGAGGGGGTTATTTACGAAAGGCAAATCCACTTTGCACTGCAGTGCAATTGGAAGTGCAGTCGCTGTAGATCTGAGGGGAAGATCTGAAATGAGGGGAAGCTCTGCTGATTTTATCATCCAATCATGTGAAAGCTAAAATGCTGTTTTTTTTATTTTCCTTGCATGTCTCCCTCAAATCTACAGTGCACTTATAGAGCAAAGTGGATTTGTGTTTCGTAAATAACCCCCAGTGATTCTTTACGTTTGCATTTGGGCAATAGAGACAGTTCTAGCACTCTTCAAAATATGGTTTAATAATGAAAAGGTAAAAAATGGTGCAAAATAAAATATTTACAGAAAAAAAGGTATTACAAAGAAACAAAGAGACAATAATGCAGCAGAGAAACAAAATGAGTTGAAAATGAAAATAAGTCCTCCTTTCAGCAGACTTCAGTCAGTAAACAAGGTGATATATTGGCTCTTATAACTTGACAGATCTTCCTTCATTTGATGGTGCCCAAGGGCTGAACAATGTGGTTGCAGTCCACTTTTCTTTGGCTTCAAGGGGGTGTTCACAGAGACCATCTGACTAATTAGGTGGCTGAGGAGTGGCCCTGGGATGTCACTGTGTTTATGACTGTATTCCAGGTACAGTTTTTTATAAGTATTAATATCTCTGAATACCTACAAGTGATAGTCTGCTAACATGCCCCTTATTGTCCAGCATAACATTAGCTTTGAAATGGATATAAATTTGATAGGTCTCGGATGTCTACTTTACTTTACCCAGGAGAGATAAGGTGTTCCAGTGGTTCCCCATATCCTCTAATATAGGGGTGTTGGACTTAAAAAGCTACAAATGAACTGAAAGCGGTTAATATGTCCTTTTGTCTGGCTGTGCTGTTATTATTTCTCGAGTTATGAAATATATTGAAGTTTTAGAGTCTTGGCTGCTAACCAGTTCTGACAATGCTACAGTTCAGGAATGTTTATTGTTATGGTATTTACAATAAGGTAGGGTGACCAGACATCCCCGGTTTCAGGGGACAGTCCCCGGATTGAGGACACTGTCCCCGTCCAAGTCTGTCCCCAGTTTTGTCCTCGGATTGGATTTGAACAGGAACTGGGGCAATTTCAAAGACCGTCAGTGCAGAATTAATAAAAAAAAACAATCTGAATTACACACCGCCGCTCCTACTAGCTTAGGGGGGGGAGTATTTTTTTTCCATCATCTGTGCCCCTTTCTGATGATCATGTGCTGGTTGGAGGAGGGAATATTTCTTCAGTTTCGGGTACCCATCCATGTTCTTCTGCCTTGGCTCAAGTCCCGGCCAGCCGCCTGCTTATCTCCTTGCCTTCCCTGGTGGAGTGATCTTCCTCCACTCCCCACCCAGTAGTAGCCGGGGCCTGGAGAGTAAGACTTGAAAGGCTGTGAGGCGGGTGGTGGCGGCGACGGGCAGAGAGTCGCTAAATGCCGCCATTACTAGTAAAAAAACAAATATGTCCCCAGATTTCATTTTAAAAATCTGGTCACCTTACAATAGGGGAGAGAGCTGACAGGTATCAATTAATACTCCAGTCACTCAAGCAGGCAGGTCAGACAGCTTTATGGGCACTACTGTGTATATTAAAGGTTAGATCCAGCTAGTCCTATCAACAGACTGATAATGGGTGTCTGGCGTGTAACTAAGAGGGTTGTGGATTGTATAAACTGGAGGAGGGGGAAGGTCACTGCTGCTACAGTATTCCTTCTTATGACAAAATGGCATGGGAGACTTGTGACCTGAACAATATGGCTGTCACACACAGTTATTCATGCACTACCATTACATGGATGATGGAGCACTTTTGCAAAGCAGCATTGTAAGTCTGGAGGGAGGGGAGTGTTAGATGGACTAGCAGATTTATATACACTAACAAATTTAAGCCAAACTCCTGCTCACACTTTATAAGCGGCTACAACAAGAGTTTTTTTTTCCTTTTGTGATAAAGGTTTTACATACTGTAAATACATAAAAGCTGATCATTGTAAGCACCCATGACAGTGTTAAATGGTTTGTCTTAAACCTCTGACTGCTAAAACAGACTTACTGGCAGGACCACCAGGTGGGAATAAAGGAAAGAAAGCCTAAAAAAAGAAAACAAATGCAGCCATTGCAGCTAAGAATCTAATAAATGTTTCCTTTTAGGTTTGATAGTGCTTTCAGTGCCTGGGTGTAATCGGTTTGGAGGCAGGTATACAGGAAGACATACAAAGCCTATTCACACTTGTCCGTTTTGGTGCAGCAAAATCTTTGCATTTTTCTGATTGAAATGCATGTCAAGTAGAAATCCCATTCTTTCCTATGAGGATGGTTCACATCAACGCGCTGCAGTGTAGTGTGGAAGAGAAAGGGAAACTCTACCAGTCCATTTACCACTACATGTGTGCATTAAACACATAAACAGCCTTAAGCCTCGTAAACACAGTCGGACTTCAAACAAACTTTTCAGTGGATTTTTATTCACAGGGCGTTGGCCGTGAACTTGGTATGCATACACACGGCAGGACTTTTTCAGCCAACTTTCCCCAAATCACGTGGTTTTTCTGCTATTTTCTGCTCTTTACCGACACCCTTTGGGCAACTTCTGCTATTGTTGGTTGATTTTAACATTCTGAGCGTGTTTGTACTTTGGACTAAAGTCCGATGGACTTCTGTACACACGATAGGACTTTGCACCGTAGGACTTTTGTTGCCGAAAAGTTTGTCCGTTTGCAGAGCAAACATTTGTCCGATGAAAACCGAAAAAGTTTGTCCGATGACGGTCTGATTTTTTTTAAAAACCTGGGAATTTAGAAGTTTGTTGTCAAAAAGTCTGACCGTGTGTATGGGCCTTTAGTGAGATCATGTAGTGCAAAAGTAGCCACTCTAAAAAAGAAAGTGCATGGGCCATATACGTTAAATAATTTTTTAGAAATATAGAAGCAACCATGGCTAAACATATTTATATGTGCAAGAGATACTTTAATTATTTCTATTTTTTTAATTTGGGTTTAGTTACACTTGAAGTGAGTATATGTCTGTTTATTGTATCTTTTGCTACAGTCTTTCCTATACAATGTTATATATTATAAAGATTTTAGAGACCTGTTTATGAAGATGTAGGTTTTTAATGTACCGAGAATTTTCCTGGTAATTCAAATATTATTCCTTGTCTTTTTCTTACCTAGGTTATAGAGTGCCAAATTACATGCATTAAAATCAGAGCTATTCATAAAAAAATATAGATGATATCATTACAGATTGGGGTTTTCAATCACGCAGTTCATTATTTTCAATGGATTGATGGGAGTTAAATTTTCAGCGGTCGTGCTATAATGTCACGGAGTGTTATTTTACTTTTAAAAATTGTTTACAAAAAATTCAAGTGAACCTTTCTGTTGCCCATGCAGGACAAAGTAAATGTTTCATTTAGCAGCCCCCTTTCCCCAGCAGCATATACTTAACTTCCCCACACCCCCTGAAACTCTGTTCGGTGTAAGGTGAAGTACCTGGCACATCCATGTTGGGATGAGCAGGAGACTTCCTTTTCCTCTTTCCTCTCTCCAATGGGATGCTCTAGTTGCCTTCTAATGTGTCCAGTGCTATCACATGGCCCTGTGTGAGCTCCAAACAAGTCAGGTTGGAGCCTACACAGGGTTTTCTTTATCTAGTTTTGGTGACTTAACTGTGTAGCTTCCAGATCCTCATTGAGTGGTTCCATGAGGAATCAATGGAGAACCTCTACTGTGTGATCATGGGGGATTCTCAGACCACTTCAATGTTTCATTCATTTAGAAGGAACTGTTTGGAAGATACCACTTTCAGGTTTTGTGCACTTAACAGCTTATATTATGCTATTCTCCAGTAAGACAAATGCAAAGTCTACACTTTATAATGAATATATTGCTAAGCAAATACATTTTTAAGTATATCTTTCATCATACACTGCTTGATCGCAGCCAGGAGATCCATTGCATCTAACTGGAAGCAAGCAGAATCTCCCGATCTCTCTTAATTCAGAGTTGATCTCAACACTCATGCCGCATACACACGGCCGTTTTTCTCGTCGAGAAAAACAACATTTTTCCCATTCGACGAGAAAAACGATCGTCTGTGGGCTGTCGTTTTTTTCGACGAGAAAAACGGCATTAAAAACGACGAGAAAAATTAGAACATGTTCTAATTTTTCTCGTCGTTTTTTTCGACATGTTTTCCGCGGCAGTGTTTCCCTATGGGAAACACTGCCGCGGAGCCCACACACGGTCGTTTTTTTCGACCAAAACAAAAATGACATTTAAAACGGCCGTGTGTGGGGGGAACAAGCTGTTCCTCGTTTTTAACGTCGATTTTCTCGACGGTGTTTTCACCGTCGAAAAAATCGATCGTGTGTACGCGGCATCAGACTCAATTTCAACGTATGTTCTCCATCAAAAATAGCAATGGCCAATCCTTCTGGTCTCACTGGTCACCTTAGTTACAACATCCCATCCTGTGCAGCACGTCCGTAATGATGGCACGATAACACCCAATGTTCCACTGGGAAGCAATCCTTCATGTTTCACAAGCCTATCTTTTGCTTTTTCCCCTCTTTTAGGAGTACCCGGCTGGGTTCTTCTCCCTAGAGTTGTTAATACCAGTTAATGCATTTCTATATCTATGCATTTGCATGTTTGCTACTACATAACCCTTTGTATACGTGAAACGCTTTAGAGAACATAAAAATGTAATAAAAATATTATTGATAAAAAATAAATAAAACATTTTAAGGATAAATTATCTATATTACACTGTGAATATTTTTTGTTATCAGCAGCTTGTATACATGGGAAGACATTATAGTTGCAGGGAATGCCATAATGAGCTATATCCTTTAGTATGTTGCAGCTTTATGTTTTTAATACATTTAATATATTTTTAAGTTAAATAGGAAATTGGATAAATAAGATGAACGTACTGACAGAAATATAGAGGCAGTTATTGCTGACCTCTTTTTAAAATTCTAGTTACCTGGCATTCTGATCCACTGGCTTTAATTATTTTTGAGCCACTGGCCCCAAGATAGCATGCAGATGAGAAAAGTCAGAGCTTCTAATGTACATACTTGTTCTGCATCATTAATTTCAAATATACTGAAGCTGTTGGTTCATAATAACATTTAGGCAACTAGTATTTTGCAATTAGTACTGAATTTTGCATGATGTTTCATTTAGATCCTTGTTTATTTAATTAAATCTAACTAGAAAGAATGGAAAGGGGTTCTACACTAAAGCAGCTGGTAAGTCCAGTCCCAAGCCTTGCCAGATCTACTTAAGTCTTTGAAACCCAAGGTCTTCAGAGAGTTGGGAGATGCAGGGTTTAACTAACCTAGGACCCTATGGCCATTTGACCTATTCTAAGAGACAAAGGGCAATGGGACAGAGGTGTGTGCGCTGATATCTAAATAATTACAGTGGTGTGTATTAGGGGACAGAGGAGCTGTTGAGGGACAAAGTAGATGGAGAGAAAATGAAAAGAAAGTGTTGAAAAGTTTGAATAGCAGTAATCGAAGGAAAGAAGTAATACGGTCTAAACATAAAGAGAGAGAAAGCAAGCCAAATCAGAGAAAGCGCAAAGAGTAGAGGAATTGTAAAGAAGAAGAAAGAGCAACATAAGGCATTTAGATTGGACCCGTTTGTTGCCATAGAGTGCAACTGCATCTTATTTTGTAGCTTGCCATGCCCTCAGACCCCCATCAGTCCTATACTCACCTGATCCAGCAAAATATCGCTTACACTGCTTGTCAAAATCTTCTGAGCCAGGCCCATACACAGTCTCCATTCAATCTTCTGAAGAGTTTTACTCCATGGTACATTACCACAAAATCTTTTGATTTTTGCTAGGAAATTCCTTAAAGTATCTTTTAGTCTTTGAAAATAATGCTTCCAACCCTTACAATGCAGTGTTCTGTGCTGGCAGAGCAACCACATCACTTAGCATGTGACCTCACATAGACTTGTGTTGCAGAGGAGAGGGACATGTCTGCAAGGAAAAGGAAACAAGCCAAGGTTTGTGAAGAGGCTTCAATATGGAACTCAAAAGCCGTGTACACACGATAGGTTTTACCGATGAAAACAGTCGGATGGACTGTTTTCATCGGACAAACCGATCGTGTATGGGCCCCATCAGTCTTTTTTCCATCGGTGTTTAAAAATAGAACATGTTTTAAATTTATCCGATGGTTAAAAAACCGATAGCAAGTTACTATCGTCTGTGGGGAACTCCATCGGATAAAAAACCCACGCATGCTCAGAATCAAGTCGACGCATGCTCAGAAGCATTGAACTTAATTTTTCTCAGCTCACCGCGTTTGGAACGGTCGGTTTTTTGACTGATGGTGTGTAGGCAAGACTGATGGAAGTCAGCTTCATCGGTTTTCCGATGGAAAAATCAATCGGTTTAAAAACCATAGGAAATCCGATCATGTGTACAGGGCTTCAGTGGTATAGATAAAGTTTATTATTGAAAAAAAAAAAGCAAAACCAATAACATGTGGCTAATAGCCAAAATAAAAAAAATTTGGAGCCCAGGCTGCTATATCTCCATTTTTTATTGTGACAACGTTGTCATGATGTTTTACCAATATTGGTGAAGGTTTTAATTGTTTCTTGGCTATTAGCCACATGTTATTGGTTTTGCTTCTTTTTTTCAATTAATAAACTTTGTATCTATACCACTGAGAGTTCCATATTGAAGCCTCTTCACAAACCTGCTTGGCTTGTTTCCTTTTGTCTGCATACTCTGTTTGGCTTTGGGAACCCCAACCTATTATCAATTTGAGTCGGTAATATATATATTATTTAAATTGTCAGCATTGTTCTCTCCCCTATAGTATTACTAATTTTTGGAGAGGGACATGTCTGACAAGGTCTTTGTCATTACTGAGATCTCTGGTGTCTGGAGAGAAGGAGAGGTGTCTATTTGACTGCACAGTCCTATTAAGACACCCTGCACAACCGCAGCAACAGAAAAAAGGAGGGCAGACTAGGGGAATGAAGGTTATTGGGATAAAGTCTATCTTACTGGTTGCAGGAAATAAAATTGCTCAATTCCCCCATCAACACAGTCAGTGTTTATTTTGTTTGTGTGCCCTAAAATGAACTGTGTATATTTTACCTTGACAAACCATTGCACTAACATCATCTGACATAAAATGGTGTGACCACCACTTTATTCTCCAGGGTCTCTGCTTTCAAAGAATATATAGCGTTTAGAGCTTTTAACTAATCTTCTGGCCATAATTTTTTTTTTAGGCTTGTGCAAGAAAAAATGGCTCAATCAGTGAGGGGCTAATTTATGAACTCTGATTTGTTTGGACTTTTAGTTAAAGAAGTTACAGCATTTAATATTTTAGGAAATATACTTTATTAAACTAAGAAATCATAAACTAAGAAATAATGAAATATTTGTTAAATCTACACATAAGAACATACAATATGAGGGTTGTTACAGCTATATACGGTATACATACATATCTATATATATATATATCTATATTATTATATATATATATATATATAGATATGTATATATCTATATATACTTGACGTAATTGTAGCCGTATTAGTGCAATTGTGACAAAGAAAATTAAGTACTGTCCGTGATACTTTTTTTATTTGCACTAACATAGAATTTTTCAGGACAAGCTTTCGGGGTATGTCCCCCTTCTTCAAGGTCCAAGCAGTACTGATTCACAATTTTTTTAGCAGAATGTTGAAACAAAACAAGAAAAAAATCTCAGAGGGAAAGGAAAAAAAACACATACAAATCAATGGTAATAAAGATAGCAGCAGAGTTAGTGAGATAAGACAGAGTTAGTGAGATAAGACAGAGGGAGAGCTATAGACTTGAGGGGGGAGATGCTAGTCACAGAGGGGGTCATAAAACCTTAGTATAATGGGTAAGGAAACCAATATCTAAATTTAGGCCATTCATTTTTGTGTTAAAAAGAATTATCATTCTTAGTTCAAATGTTTTCCTTTCCTGGATAGTTCTGAAATTCCCTTTAAGAACTAAAACATTGAGGTCTTCTATAGTGTGGTCTGGTTGTGAGAAGTGATGTCCCACAGAGGAGTGTGTGTGTATCTATATATACACACACACACACTATATATATATTTTATATACAGATTTTTTTCCAATTACAACCAGCCCAAAAAGAAATCAGCCTTACTTGCAAGCCTGGCAACAGTCTTCATTTTTTTTAGATGGTGTTTCCCAAAGTCCTCAACCAGATCATGAACCTTAGAGTGACCAATGCTGTGCCTCAGCCGATCTAATGCAAGACACATTATTTCACATTCTCCCCTACGCCTGGGATTCACTCTTTGATTTTGTTTGTTGCTGGTATGAGGAAGTGGGGAAAAAAAATGGACTTTGTGCTTTTTCCCATTCTTTTAATCCCTCAGTGGCATCATGGAACAGATTTTTATTATTTATTGCCCATCTTTGATCTGTTTGGTGAGATTGTTTTGATAGAGCGGCAACTTTCTTGCCTTTGACTTTAATAAACAAGCCAGCCAGTCATCTCAAATACAATTTTAAAATATCAATGACTTTTTCAAGGTTTTAGAATAAAGAAAAAAATATTAATAATAAATCCCAGCTTCTCTGATTGTTACTTATATTCGTCTCACATCTTTTATTTTATTTTTTTTACCTACACATTGCAAGCAAAAATACAAAGCCAAGTATTTTACATTAAAGGTACATGTCTATTAAATGTAAACATTTGATAATTAAGCCTCACGCACACTGGACATTATAAAAACAGCATGTAGCTGTAGAATGGCACATTAAAAACGTAAGTTTTGCCACATTTTGCCGCTTTTTTGCATTAGCGTTTTGTTGCATTTGCATTTTTAGCAAAACTATACTCCCACAAAAGCTTGAGGCTCAGAAAATGCTTTTGAGACGCCAGATAGCGAAGCCTTGTTTTTCAGCGTTAGAGCATTTTTAAAGCTGAAAAACTCCTCTTCAAACGCAGTAGTTCTGGGTGTTTTTTTTCCAGCCTAAAAATGCCCCTGCCAAAAAACACTGATAAAAACCTATGTGTGCATGGACACATAAGAAAACATGGTGGGGAGTTTACTGGCTACAGTAAAAAAAAAAAGTCTGACGTACAAAAAAGCAGCTTTAAAAAATGCCCAGTGTGCATAAGGCCTTAAAGTGAATCTCCAGGTTTAGGGAAAATTGTATTACCTTCAGGTGAGATAAATACATTGCAAAGACCTCAGCAAACTTTATTGCAGATTTTTACCTGTTTCAGTTCTGCTTCTGTGAGCATAATCCTTCTCCGTGAACTTGATGTAATTTGTAAAGTTTTATTAAACCCAAAAGCAATATTTATTACATTGCAGCTCAACTCTTAGATGGGGTGGCTGCACTAGTTTTGTGTTTGTGTATTTTTCCTTGACTTTCACCTGGTGATCTAGTCAGTAAATCTGTTATTTGTCAACTTCCTTTAACAGACAAAGTGGTAGAGGGATAGAGATCCAAACCATTTAACACTGAGAGGGGTGCTTAAAATGGTCAGCTTTTATTCATTTATGTAAAACATTTATCCCAAAAAAGAAAAAAAGAGGAGCTCCAGTCGTTTTTCTGAGAATTAAAAGTCAGCAGCTACAAAAACTGCTGCTGCTAGCTTTTAATAAAGTCACTTACCGTATATACTCAAGTATAAGCCGAGTTTTTCAGCACATTTTTTGTGTGCTGAAAATGCCCCCCTCAGCTCATACTCAAATCACCTTTTTGTGCCTGATCTCCCGGATTTGGGGACCCGGTATTGGCTGGCCGTAGGTCACCTGGACCCTAAACTTGGCACACATATAGCCCCCCTCTTCCTCTACAAGTGTGCAAAGTTTGTTGCCTGTGGGACCTACGGCTGGGGAGCACCGATTTTTCAAGGCCGGGCACCCCTTCCCTAGACTCCCATGTTAAACGGTCATTTCTCTGGTGATTTTGGGGACCCGGTACCGGCCAATCGTAGGTCCCCTGGACCCAGATCTTGGCACACATGTAGCCCCATTTCTCCTCTACAAGTGTGCAAAGTTTGTTGTCTGGGGGACCGATTTTTCAAAGCCGGGCACCCCTTCCATAGACTCCCATGTTAAACGTCACTCTAGTCCTGGACACAGTGAGGCATGGGCACAGTGAGGCATGGACACAGTGAGGCATGGACACAGTGAGGCATGTACATGGACACAGTGAGGCAAAGTGAGGCACAGTGATGCATGCAGATGGACACCCTAGGCTTATATTCGAGTCAATACGTTTTCCCAGTTTTTTGTGGTAAAATTAGGTGCCTCGGCTTATATTCGGGTCGGCTATTACTCGAGTGTATATGGTACCTGTCCCGGGATCCAGTGCTGTGCTCACCCGAGGGGGTGAAGGGAATTATCTTTGGTCCCTGACATCTTAACTGTGGGCACCCGGCTATGACAGTTTGAGACTTCACAGCTGGGTGTCCACTGCACACGCACAAGCCATGGTTGCAGGAAAGAAATTTGCTCCGTGTATGGCCGACCTTAGTTGGATTTTGTTCAATGCTGCTTTTACCTAACCTTGTCTTCAGGGGCGTATCATGAAAACAGTGGGCCCGTGTGCAAGATCAAAAGTGGGCCCTTGGCAACGGCAAAAATAATAGTATTTTTCCGTCATACTTACCTGTAAAATCCTTTTCTTTGAGTACATCATGGGACACAGAGTCAGGCTAATATTCATTACCTGCTGGGACGTCCCAGAGCAATAGCCTTGAGGGGAGGGAAACACCCTGCCAAACAATAGCCATCAGAACTTATAAGGCAGCCCACAGTACACTGTGGCCGAAAGCCAAATCCTCGGCTGCTCGAACATCCACTTGATAAAATTTTGTGAACTTATGCACTGAAGACCAGGTAGCAGCCTTACAAATCTGAGCCACAGATACCTGATCGCAAAAAGCCCAGGAGGTTCCTACACCCCTGGTAGAATGAGCTCTCACCCTAAAGGGATGAGCTTTAGGCCTCATGCCCACGGACATTTTTACAGCTGCGGTTTTTACAGCTTAAAAATGCCTGTGCATGTTATTGTATATATATTTTTTTTTTCTTTTGAAAAAAGAAAAAAAAAAAAAAAACCCGGAGCTGAAAAACGCAATCGCGCGTTTTTTAGCGGTTTTTGTTTTTTTTGATGCTCGCGTTTTTTTCTGCCTAATTCTGACGCTGAGGAACACGCTGGTCCTGGGTTTTTTTTACAGCTTAAAAACGTCTATGCTATTTGCAGCTCAAAAACGTCTAGGTGGGCATGAAGCTATAGACTAACATGGACAGGCGTTTTTAAGCTGTAAAAAACGCTCAAAAACGCAGTTGTAAAAATGTCCGTGGGCATGAGGCCTTATGTTTCAGACCATAGGCCTGAATGACCAATTAACGGACCCCTTCTTGGGTCCTTTGGTAAAACTAAAAAAAGAGTCTGATCCTCGGATTTCCGCAGATCTAGACAAATAAACCTTGACTGCCCGGACAACGTCCAAAGAATGCAGTCGTCTCTCTTCCGCCAAATGAGGCTGAGAGGAAAAAGAAGGCAAAACAATGTGCTGAATTAAATGAAAGGCCGACACCACTTTTGGCAAAAAGGATGGAACAGGTCGTAACACGACTCTGTCGTGGTGAAGGATCAAGTACGGTTCCCTGCATGAAAGGGCCGCCAACTCTGACACCCTTCTAGCCGAGGTGATAGCCCTCAGGAAGGCTAGTTTGCATGACAGCAAGTCTAATGGAATTTCCTTAATAGGTTCAAATGGTTGCTTCTGTAACACAGACAGCACCAAGTTTATATCCCAAGGACACATAAGTGACCTAAAGGGGGAAATCAAACGAGTTGCCCCCTGCATAAAGGTTCAGATCAGTGAATGGGAGGCTCAAGGCCTTTGGAAGAATACAGATAGGGCCGAAACTTGACCTCTGATTGTACTCAAAGCCAATTTGATTTCTACAGCTGACTGTAGAAAAGAGAGAATTCTCCCAATCACGTATTTCCGTGGATGCCATTTTTTGGCTTCACACCAAGCAATATAAGTCTTCCAGACCTTATGATAGATCTTTCTAGTGACAGCTTTTCTAGCATTCACTAGGGTAGACACCACTGGTCCCGAGATGCCACGGTCCTCTAACACCCTGGCTTCAATAGCCATGCCATCAAATTTAGAGACTGTAAATTGGGGTGGAATATAGAACCTTGAGACAGTAGATCGGGGCAACGTGGAAGCATCCATGGACCGTCTATTGTCAGTCTCACAATCTCCGAAAACCAGGGCCTTCTGGGCCAGGCTGGTGCCACCAGAATGACTGGAACCCCCTCTCTCCGAATCCTACGCAACAAATGTGAAAGGAGAGGGATCAGAAGTAAAGCATAAATCAAGAGTACTGGCTCCATGGAACTATTAGAGAATCTGCTCCAATTGCCAGGGGATCTCTTGTTCGGAACACAAACTGCTCTAGTTTGTTGTTGAACCTGGATGTCAGTAGGTCGACCTCTGGCCATCCCCAACATTGTCAAATTTCCTAGAACACCTCTGGGTTTAGGGACCATTCCCCCGGGCAGATCTGCTGGCGGCTGAAATAATCTTCCCTCCAGTTCTCTACTCCTGGGATATGGATTCCCGATAGAATTGGCACATGTACCTCTGCCCAGGCTAGTATGTAGTTCACCTCCTTCCGAGCTGAACGACTCCTGGTGCCACCTTGGTGGTTTATATAGGCCACTGCAGTGGCATTGTCGGACTGAACCCTGATAGGGTAGTCCTGAAGCTCCACCGTCCAGGACTGTAAGGCCAGACGTACTGCCCGTAATTCCTGGACGTTGATGGGCAGGATCAGTTCTGTCCTTGACCATTTTCCCTGAGCTGTGAGCCCTTCTAGGGTCGCTCCCCAGCCTGAGAGACTGGCATCTGTAGTCAGTACTCTCCAAGTTACCGGGAGGAAGGATCTTCCTTTTCGCAGGTTCTGATCCTGCAACCACAAGTGTAGGCTTAAGCGTGCCCCAGGAGATAAGTACATTGGATAATCCAGGGCTTGTCCTCTTCTGTTCCAAACCAACAAGATGTTTTGTTGTAAAGGCCTGGAATGCAACTGGGCATAGGGCACTGCCTCGAAAGAGGATACCATCCTCCCTAGAAGACTACAGAGCAGAATGGAAGGTTGTCTGGTGCCCCTTATCTGACGCACCTGATCCTTCAGGGCACAGATCCTTACAGGAGGCAAGAATACTCTTGCTTGGACCGTATCTAGGATCAGACCTAATACTTTAGACTTTGAGCTGGTTTTAAAGCTGACTTTTCGGATATTTATGATCCAGCCTAAGCTTTTCAAATACTGCACTGTGTATATTATGCTCTGTTCTAGAGCCTGTACTGAGTGATCTCTGAGCAGGAGGTCATCCAGATACCCGAGCACCAGAATCCCTTGGGCCCTTAAAAGACCCAGTACTGGTGCTAGAACGTTTTTGTGAAGAGAATTACTCTGTACCAAGACACTTCAAAGAGGTTCATAACAGCTCGGTGAATGGCCTAAGAGTTTTGGGGATTGAGGTTATAACAAATGATCTTGACAGTGGCAAAACACATAACATTTTGTGCACTAGAGAGGCCTTTTGGATATTTACTTTAAGATCTTTGGCCCCTCAAGGCCTTAATGAAGGGATCGAACTACACAATGTAGTCTAATTATGTGTGGACCCCTCTCTTGTACAAGCCCTGGAATGACTCTGAAGTATCTCACTTATGTTTTTCACATGTAGTCTATGTGGTCAAAGAGGCCAGTTAGGCATTGAGCCCTACAGCTACGTTTGCCCCTCTCTTTTTAGATCTTAGGGTGTGTTGTTCCATTATCTTGTGAGAAATTCTGCCCTTGTTTTATGCTCTTGATTCCAGTTGTGGTTCTGTTTTTGGTTTTATAAAGATTTTTTACAGAATTTTTAACATTGAGATTAGTTTTACAGTAGGCATTAGGCCATATTTTAACATCTAGAGTAGTTTAATCCATATGGTGCACCCATGCGGTTTCCAACCACAGAGGTAGGATGGCCCCATTTTATGGAATAGGTTTCTGGGTGGGTAACTCTGGATATATTATCCTGTGGATTAGTGTTACTAACGATTTTTAATCAAGCATTATGCTATATATATATATATTTATATACTATTTTTGCTTTTTTATTAACTATTTTGTAATTTCTGTGTATATATATTTGTTCATGCTATTTGCGTTGTCTTGCACATCCGCGCGCAAGCGAGTACACATACCATTGTAGGTGTGGGTGCGCGGGCGTGTGTACGTACACGTTTATACATGTATATATATATATATATATATTCATTTTTCTAATTGCGTCCTCTATTACTATGTGGACTGAAGCATAATATTGGACCTCTCTGGTATGAATGAGGCTTTTGATCCCAAGTGTTTCTGACCATACTAATCCGTTCCACTATGATTGCTGTGTCTTTGACACTATCGCAAATCATTGCGGTATTACGTTAATCAAAAAATGCGCAAATATGTTTGGTCGGTCACATCAATTTGTATAAATGCATACGCACTGCAAATGTGTGGGCTCGCCTGTCCGGGTAGACCTCTGCCACAAGCCACTTTGAATGGGCTGTACCCCTTTAGTGAGTTATTCCTCCCTTTGTCCATCCATCGAACACTTCTGAGCATGTATTGAGCTTTGAATGTAATCCATTGGTATGTGTGGTGCTCTTGTCGCCACTGCTGACATCTTTATGGATTAATTATTAAGTATCCAGTGCTGTTATCAATACTGTTTGGCACTTATGAAAAAATCAGTGGCTACAGATCCATATTCAGATATAGGAAACCCCCCTTTTCCTTAGACTAACACTGCTAGATTAATAGGGGCATCATTAGTTGCTAAACACAGTACAACGCAATGGCAATGGCACAGTACACTGCAGACTAGCTAAAGGAGGAGGGTCCTGTGAGCTGGATAGCTTGGGCCTGCCCATGTATGGGCAGTGTGCTGCATACGACGTCTATGGAGAATCCTGTTAGGGCGGAAGTGACGTTTGCCGATACCGGAAGTGACGGGTGGAACGCAAATCGACTGCCATTTCCGGGTAAACAACCGGCGTATGGGCAGCGCACTGCATACGACGTCTATGGAGAATCTTGATAGGGCGGAAGTGACGTTTGCCAATACTGGAAGTGACGGGTGGAACGCAAATCCACCACCATTTCTGGGTAAACAACCGGCATTCGTTTCACATGGAGACAGTAAAGGTGGCGCTGTGCATTTACACCTCTGTGCACAATGCTTTTGTGGCGATACTGTACCTATCCTGGGTTCCCCGTGCGCTGGCACCTCCTCTATCCACCGGAGGTAGATATACTTCTTGTGGATGATTCACGGAGACTGAGTGATGATATCTAGTGTAGTGGAGTGAAAGGGTTAAGTGGATGCTCCGTTAGGATAATGAGTGTGGCAGGCTGTGGTGGCCGTCTACCTAGACATGTGACTGTGTATTTATAGAGGGTCTTGGGGAGGTCTTGATACTATCGCTGTAGCTCTGAAGAAGAGGGTCCGCCCTCGCAACCCATCGTTCTGAGGAGGGCAGCAAGACTGAAGTCATCCCCTACTTCATTGGAAGGCTCTGGTTGTGCCACTTAGCAACTGGGCTCCCGAGCACAGGAGAAAGTTTGTGTTTTTGAGAACCTTTGTGAACACCTGGAGAGCTGTAGCCAGCCCGAAGGGTAGAGCCACAAACGTAAAATTACGTTCCTCTACTGCAAAACGTAGGAACCTCTGATGAGGCTGAAAGATAGGTACGTGTAAATACGCGTCCTTTATATCAATGGAGGCTAGAAAGTCTCCACTCTGGAGTGAGGTTACTACAGAGCGGAAAGACTCCATCCGAAAGAACTGGATCAATAGATACTTGTTATGGGATCTTTGGGTCCAAAATGCGCCTTGTGTCCCTGTTTGGATTCTGAACCGTAAACAGGTTTGAGTAAATCCCTGTGCCCCTTTCGGATACAGGAACCTCTACAATCACTAGATGATGTAGTGCCGGAAGCAATACGTTTCTTTTTGGAGGATCCAAGGGAACGCTGGATCTTAAAAACCTCTGAGGGGGAACCCCCTGCAACTCTAGCTTGCAACAGCGAGATATAATTGAGGTGACCCACTCGTCCTGAATTATTGTTTTCCAAATGTCCGCAAAGTGCAGCAGCCTTCCCCACACCTGATAGATTGGGGGCGTCCCCTCAAAGGGAGGACTTGGTGCTGAGTTTAGAAGGATTTTGGACCCAGGGCTTTTTCTGGCCCTGGCCTTGCTGCTTGCCCCTGGCCCTAGCGCCCTGTTGGCGGCGGAACCACCCTGACTTTGAGACATTTGAGGAAGCAGTCCCTGAGGTTTTAAACGATGGACATCTGGTGCTTTTCTTCACAGGAAGCAGAGAACTCTTCCCTCTGGAAATCTTTTGGATATATTCGTCCAAATGATCACCAAGAAACGTTCCCCATGAAAAGAGAAACCTACAAATAACTTTTCACAAGGAAGCTCGGCTGACCAGGTCTTAAGCCATAAAAGTCTGTGCATATGTACAGACAAGAGAACCAAATGAGAAACCTGCTGTATTGAATTATATATTTTTTTTCCTCCAAAAGGATGTTTATTGAAAAATATATTAAGCAAAAGTTTACAAACCATTGCACAATGTGTAGTATTATATCCATAGAACATTTGGATATTTAGATAACTTTTGAAATAATAAACAAAAACACAAATACAAAGCTGTAAATATATCATAATTCTCTCCCGCACTCCCCAGACCCCCATATCTCCAAATTATACTCAAACAAGACTCGACCCCGTCACCCCCACCAGGCCCCAACTGCAAACTGCATATGGGACCCGCAAACCCCCACCCCCGTTCCCCCACCAAACAGCCTATAAAAGCATTCTGTCCAGTACAAGCTCGAGCGGAGAGAGCCCCGGGGTATTCAACCAAGGAGCCCATAGCTTTTCAAATTTCCCCTGGCGACCTCTGTGGTGATAGATGTATTTTTCAAGGCGTAGGGTACATCCCATCTGAGTTATCCATTCACTCAGTCTAGGAGGTTCTTCCGCTTTCCAATGGTGAAGAATGAGTTTGCGGGCCTGAAAAAGGGCTCTACCGATGGCTGTTTTTGGATTGTCCTCTAGTGGCAGGCCATCCACAACCCCCAGGATACAGATCCTGGGGTCCTGCGGAATCTCCACCGAGAACACCTCCCCTATGGTTTTGAGAACCCCCCTCCAGTAGAGATGCAACTTGGGGCATCGCCACAGCAAATGGATGAGGTCCCCGTGATCCCTAGCACATCTCGGGCAGCTGTCCTCCTCTCCCAGACCCATCCTGTGTAATCTCGCAGGTGTAAAGTGTACGCTCAGCAATATGTACAATTGGGACAGGCGTTGGGCAACGTTAAGCGAACTTCCCTGAACTGCTAACAACGCCTCCTCCCACTGACCCTCCTCAAATAGACCAACATCCCTTTCCCACGAGGCTATTACCCCCGCAGGAAAGCCCGGCAAAAAAGAGGATAGTAGCATGGCGTATGTTCTAGAGATGAAACCCTTAAAACTGGGCACCCCCATCATAGAGTGAAAGATTGGGGCTGGAGACAATATCCACGGGTTGTTTCCCGCCTGGGCCCTAACTGCATGGCTCAACTGTAAGTAATAAAAGTGCATGGACGCATGCAGCCCAAACTGCTCCTGCAGCTCCACAAAGGGCCGCAAACAGCCATTGGAGAAGATGTGGACCAAATGGGTAATTCCACACCTCCTCCAACGCTCCGCACAGGTCAAAAGAAGCAGCTCCCCATAATACCAGTTGCTCCAAATCGGGCTGTAAACTGTAAACCCCTCAATTTTTTGTATTTGACGTGTTTTATTCCAAATTTTTTGGATCAGGGCATAGGTGGGGAAGAGCTTGTTTGACTTGGCAAATTGCAATGCCTCAAGGCCTGTTACTACACTTTCCGCTCCTGTGGTGCGCAGCATCAGGGCAACTGTCGGGTCCGCCACATCCCCCTCCATGACCAGCTTTTCTTTTAGGGCTCTAGCAACGTGCTGCAACTGCGCAGCTACATAATATAACCATGGATTTGGGAGGGCCAGACCCCCCTCCTCCTTGGATCTCTGCAACTGCTCCAATTTGATTCTAGGGGTTTTGTTAAGCCAGAGAAGAGCTCGAAATAGAGAATGAATAATTCTGAAAAATTTCAACGGGATCACAATGGGAGTGTTATGTAGAACGTACAAAAGTTGTGGCATAAAAATCATTTTAATGAGGTTGGCCCTGCCTGCCATGGACATCCTCATTTTGGACCATATTTTGGATTTATCCCTAATCCTAGTTAGAAGGGGCGATAGATTTAGAGAAATGTACTCACTAAGTTGTGGAGTGACCCATATACCCAAATATTTAAATTGCCGTGAGACTGGGATATCCTGCAGCATGGGTCCCTGGTCCCCCGGGGAGTCCAATAGCATTCATTGAGGATTTAGTCCAGTTAATTACCAGGCCAGAAAATGAGCCAAAGTTCCGGACCACCGCCATAGCCTCTCTCAGGGACCCCCCGTATCCCCCAGCAGCAACATCGTATCGTCCGCATAGAGCATGATTTTTTAATGCGTCTGGCCATACTTAAACCCAGATATTAAGGGGTTGGACCTAATAAGAGCAGCCATTGGTTCTATGGCGATGGCAAAAAGCAACGGGGATAGGGGACACCCCTGCCGCGTCCCCCTATGAAGAGGGAACGGAGGAGAGACCCTGCCCGCTTCCCTAATGACCGCCGAAGGGGAATAATACAGAAGCTGCACCCAGGAGCGGTACACCGGTCCAAAACCAAATTTTTTCATCGTTTCCCACAGATATTGGCACTTGATGCTATCGAATGCTTTATGAGCATCAAGGGACAGCAGAGCCCTATCCCCAATATTATCCGCAGGAGACTGCATGTTAAGAAACAATCTCCGAAGGTTAATAGCTGTGGATCTTTCCGGTATAAAGCCGGATTGGTCCGAGTGTATTATGGATGCAATTACCCCATTCAATCTTGTGGCCAATACCTTAGCAAGGATTTTAATATCAGTCTGCAGTAGCGATATCGGCCTATACGAGACCGGGTCTAATGGGTCCTTCCCAGGTTTGAGCAGGAGGACTATACTGGCTTGTCTCATAGATTCGGGTAGACGGTGTGTTTCCCTGGCCATATTTAGGGTGCGGAGCAGTTGTGGTAAAATCTCTTCCCCATATTGTTTATACACCTCTATCGGGATGCCATCGTCTCCAGGTGCCTTGGAGTTGGGAAAGGAGTTGGTGGCTGCAAGCATTTCCTCCACTATAATGGGAGCTTCCAGAGATTCCGCCTGGGACTCCGTCAAACACGGTAGTTCTATTCCCCGCAGAAAATCCTGAAGCTCCTCCGTCGTACGGGTCTGTTTAGATCTATATAAATCCGCGTAGAAGTCCCCCAATTCCCGCATGACAAGATCTGGGGTATTAACCATCCTCCCCGCCGTGTTGCGTAATGCCCCGATGGACGGAGATGACTGCTGGGATCTAACCAATTTAGCTAGTAGTTTGCCTGTCTGTTCCCCCTCCTCATAGAAAGCTAGTTTAGTAAAAAATCTTTTTTTATCCGCTTTGGATGCATCTATTCTATTTAATGCATCCTGTGCCGCTATCCAAGCCTCCCGGGAGCCCTCCCCGGAGTTGGCGATGTACTCCGCCTCCAAGTGTCTAACCATGCGGGCGGCCTGCTCTCTCTGTTCCGAGGTATTGCGCTTAATGACATTGACTTCAGATATAAAGACCCCCCTCAGGAAAGCTTTAAAAGCATCCCAAGAGGAGTTCAAATCAGGGTGGCCAGCATGTCTCTGCCAGTACTGTGCAATGTCAGCCTCTATTTTAGCATGAGAGGGGAAGAGATTCAGCCAGAAAGCGTTCAGCTTCCATGGCGCTCTTTGCAAGGTAGATTCCGGCCTCACCTTCAGGTGAACCAGTAGGGGAGAGTGATCCGAGATGCTCCTGGGAAGATACTGCACCTTCTCAATATACTGGTACGCCTCTGCTGAACACAGACACAGGTCAATTCTGGATAAAGACATATGCGTCTTTGAAAAGCAGGAAAACTGCTTCTCCAGGGGGTTTCTATTTCTCCAGGGATCCATCCACCCCACCTCCTCCATAAACCTAGCCAGAGCTGGATTGTTACTCCCTGTTCCACCCGATGGGGGAGGGTGCCTATCTAATTTTAGGTCCGTAACACCATTCTGGTCCCCTGTTAAAATCAGGGGAACCCCTGGACTACAGAGCTGGAATGCCAGCAAGGCACGCAAAATCAGCGTGTTAAATGGTGGCGGGACATATACTGCTGCCAGAATGAACGTAATGTGGTAAAGTCTACAGTGCAAAAAAACATATCTCCCCTCCTGGTCAATCCTTGAATCAAACAATTGGAGGTCCAGTGACTTATGTATCAGGACACTCACACCCCGCGAGTACGAGGTATGAGTGGAGTGATATGCCCATCCCGCCCAAGCATACCCCACCCCCAACAGTGTGTCAGGAGTCAAATGAGTTTCCTGGAGAACACACACTGCCGGGAGATGTTTTCTAAAGGAAGTGAACACCATGGTGCGCTTAAGTGAATCACTCAGGCCCCTAATGTTCCAAGACACTAAAGGTACACTAGCCATCATGTAACCATATAATAGTAAATGCAACAGTGCAGTTGAGCGAGTAGGGTTGTCCACCGGCCAAACCTGGCGTACAATGGACCCCCGCAGTCGCCATTCAAAAACATACAGATATCACATAGTTTTATATCCCCCCTCCACCCAACATCCAATGTCTTTCTCCTGCCCCCTCTACCGAGGTGCGACATGTGCAGTGTTAGTACTTGGGTAACAAAGTTGGGAAGAGGGGGGGGCCAGCTGGGGTGGAAAGATTGTCAATCAGAGAGGGACTCCGGGCGGGGGAAGGGGTCCTCCAGTGCCCACCAGGCAAAGCCTGCACGGCCAGCGCCGGTCCTGGAATGTACCCGTATAGCAAAACGAGGGGGAGGGGGGCGGGGAAGGGTGCAACAAAGTCATTTGTCCGCCTGTGACAACAGGGCCTCCAGAGTGGGAGAGAGAGAAAAAAAATGAGGAAAAAAATAAAAAAACAACCTATCAACCGTACTAGAAGGTCCTGGGAGTGAACAGAAACCCAGTGCGGGCTCAGGTGCAACAGGCATACACTGGCCCAAGTCCGATACCCCTCGGGGTATACCAACGATAGTTCAAATTGCATGATGATTTCTGATGCTCATTTCCTGGCAAAAACATAGGCATGTGTCTCCCGGTCGTGTGACCTTGTGGCTGCAACGTATCTTGCTTCAAACTAAGGATATTTCATGGGTATACCCCACCACAGGGGTCAGTCTGCATCCGCCACCGGCCCACCTGCCTGGTGGAAGAGATGATCATTTGTGTCTAGCCAAGCTGAGGCTTCCGCTGCCGTTTCAAAGAACTGTACCCTGTCCCCTGCCACTATTCGGAGCTTGGCAGGATACAACATTGCATAGTTGGCCCTCAGGCGCTGCAGTCGCTTCTTCACCTCCCCAAATTTAGCCCTGCGTCTCTGCACCTCCGCCGAGAAGTCTGGGTAGAAGGATACTCTCACTCCATTAAACTGGATATTGCGTTTTTCTTTAGCCAGTCGCAGGATAACCTCCTTGTCCTTAAAGTTAAGGAGTTTGACCAGCGTGGTGCGGGGCGGATTTCCCGGAGGCAATGGCCTAGGAGGCACTCTGTGTGCGCGTTCCACAGAGTAGAAGGGGGTAAAGACATCTTTGCCAAATATCTCTAGCAACCAGCCCTCCACAAACGCCGTGGGGTCTCTGCCTTCCGTTTTTTCTGGAAGACCCACTATGCGGACATTGCTCCTTCTCAAACGATTCTCAATGTCCTCATTTCTAAGTTCATTGGCAGTGGCAATCCTGGCAGTGACCTGCATATCTCTGATAAGGGGGGCCATCCTGTCTTCCACTTCACTGACCCGACCCTCCACCGCAGTGGTGCGTTCCCTGATCTTCTGGATGTCATGGCGGATCAGCCCTACCTCCTCCTTCAGCCCTCCAAAGTGTACCTGCAGAGTTTCCACAGAGGCCGCACATTTATTTACAGCTCTAAGGATTTCTGCCAGGGTGGGTTGTTCAATGTCTCCCTCCTCCTCCTCCTCTACCATGTCTGGTGAGGGCTGATCTGAGGCCTGCTGTAGTGACTGCATGGAGGATTCCTCTGTGTGCTGTGAGCAGAGGATAGCTGGAGTAGCTTCCAGGTCCTCCTCAGCAGATCGCCCCCCCCATACTGTTCAGTTTTTGTGTATAGTATGTCATATCCTTAGGGCCATCTTTCCCCTGTGCTTTGGGGGTTTTGGGTACTTGCTTACCCGAGTCCTTCTTGTCCCCTTGTGTGCGCTGCTGCGCCGCGGCGCCATTTTGGCTGACCTGCATGTCGTCCCCCTTCTGCTGGTTGCACGTCAGCATGCCGGTTTTAGAAGCTGGCGGTGGGCTCAGGACGTGCCTGGGTCTTTCGGGATACTGCTGGTGGGTTCCGGTGCCGGTTTCAGCAAGTGGTTCGGCCGGGAGAAGGATCACTAAAGGATACACTCAGGGAGCTCTGTGAGACACGTCCGCTCACATGCCGCTCTTGGTATTGAATTATTTTTAAGGCATCAACAGCAAAACACAGCGCTCAAGGATGATCTGTCTTACTTTCAGGCAGATCATCCTCCTGGTTAGGCCTATCAGGCCGTCTGACCTGATCCTTTACGGACTGGCAAATACCAATTGCTGCAACAGCTGGCTGAATAGCTAAACTGGCCAAAAAAAAAGGAAGCCTAATAATGACTCCAATTTCTTGTCAACAGGGTCTTTCCAGCCCTGTGCGTTATCTACTGGACAAGTTAAGTTCTTGTTTAAGGAAAAAACAGCTGCATCTACGGCTGGCTTGCTCCATTTCTTAACAAACTTTTGATCCTATGGGATATAAAAGGGAAAACCTCTTAAGAGGAACAAAATCCTGTCATGATATTCCCAATCAGCATACACCGCCTGTTCTAGCAGGGGGTGTAGGGGGAAAGCCTGTGCGGCCTGAAGAGGCCTCAGGGATCCCAAGAGGACCAGGGGGGCTCAGTCACCTCTGCTTTTTTAAGAGTCAACTTTAAGGCAGAACAAACCATTTTGGTTAGGATGAAAGCCTCCGAGACTGAGAGGCAGACATCAACTGGATCTCCTTTTGTACAGTTTGCTCAGAAGCAGACACATCTGCCGGCACTCCACTGAATCCTGAGCTTTTTAGCTCTTCCCCATTCTCAACCCATTCCTGCTCCAAACTAGGAGGCTCCAGGGAGGAGATCTGTCACGCTTCTTGCCACCCTCCTGGATGGAGGCAATCATGCCAGCAATCCTGTGCTCTAACCCGGCTAGGGCTGAGGACAGTTCATCCTTAATGATAAAGGGTGAAACAGCAGCGTTGACTGTAGGCACAATACCATATAGGCGCAGCTGCTCAGATTGCCCGGAAGCCTCTGGTCCTTCAAGGGATACAACACCAGGGATGACTCACATGACCCGGGTAAGGATAAATGAACCGCTGCAAGTGTCTGTTCAGAGCCTGCTCTGTGTCCCACAGCTGCCTTCTGGAAGCACCGCATGCTTGGCCTACACAGCTTAAATAAGCTGGGTGTGCGCCCCGAAACGTTTGTGCGCACGCACGTGAGCGGTCCCTGTGGATGGGCATTACTGTATTTGCATACAACGCAAATCTTTGTGCACCCAGATAAGGCTACTGCGCATGTGGCCGCCAAGCAAACTGCTAAGTCCAGCAGCGCTTCTGCAAAAGCAAGTGTGCCACGAACGATCGCGCGACATCATACAGGTAAAAAACAGCCAGACACAAGCAAAAAAGGTACACTTTGCAAACACCCACAGCTAGCCCAAAACTCCCCCGTATGGTCACCGTACACAGGTGTCCAGCCTTTAGCTAGCTTGACTGATTGTTACAATCACTGGGACACCCCACAACAATAAATAAAGGGTTTCACTTACCCATCCAGGGCAGGGCCACTTAGAAACTAAGGGCCCAATCTTCACCCTTCACAGCGGGTTCCTGTCACTTGGACCTTCAAGGACTGGGTACCCTTTTCATGTTTAGGGTCCACTCCCTTGGACCTGTACAGCACCCTGCATGAAATGCCCTAGCGCTGTAGTGTCCAGGATTTCCACTATGCAGGGTCCAGCGTCCGCAGGCCACATTACAGGCAAAACTTTGCAAGATCTTGAGTCTTCTTTGCGAGGCTCGGGTACCATTTATCTAAGCATAAAAGCCTGTGTCAAATAGATCCGATCAGTCAATCCCTTGATTCATTTTGGAACCATTTGTGGGACTAGAGACCTGAAGCTCAGAGAGCTCAAACCAACCGTGCCATCCACCTTGCAGACACTGGTAAAAAACGAAAGTACTTCCTGTATGGGAGGGATTATATAGGGGATCACTTCCTGTCTGAAGACCTTTGGTCTACCAGTGTCCATTCACCTGGAGATGGAGTATAACCCAGCAGGTAAGGAATTTTAGCCTGACTCTGTAACCCATGATGTATGAAAAAGAAAATAATGCAGTGTGCGAAGTACACCACGGTGAAAAGTGGGTGTGGTTTAAAATGCACTTAAATATTAGGCATGGTTTAAAGAGGTGTGGTTAAATAGAGTCTGAGGTGACTTGCATAGTGCAGATCGTGGTAATGTTAAATAGGGAATGTACAGTACAGTAGGGCAGTAGGTAGTATGTATAGGAGAGGGTTGTGAAGTGTATGGCATGGGTATTATGTGCAGGGAAAGAAGTGTGGAGTGTACAGCAGTGGGTAGTATGTGCTGGGAGGGGAGTGTGGAGTGTATGGCTGTGGGTAGTATGTGCAGTGAGAGGAGTGTGGAGTGTATAGCGATGGGTATGTGCAGGGAGAGGAGTGTGGAGTGTATGGCGGTGGGTAGTATGTGCAGGGAGCGGAGTGTTGAGTGTATGGAAGTCGGTAGAATGTGCAGGGAGAGGAGTATGGAGAGTATGGCGGTGGGCAGTATATGCAGGAAGAGGAGAGTGGAGTGTATGGAAGTGGGTAGTATGTGCAGGGAGACGAGTGTATGGCAATAGGTAGTATATGCAGGGAGAGGAGTGTAGAGTGTATGGCGATGGGTAGTATATGCAGGGAGAGGAGTGTGGAGTGTATGGAAGTGGGTAGTATGTGCAGGGAGAGGAGTGTGGAGTGTATGTTGGAGGGTAGTATGTGTAGGAGAGGGGTATGGAGTGTATGGTGGCGGGTAATATGTGCAAGAGACGAGTGCGGAGTGTATGGCGGAGGGTAGTATGTGCAGGATGGTGTCAGTAGGGCAGTGCATGGTGACAGTAGTTTTTTATTTGTATTTTTTTTCAATTACATTTTTGGGAAGTGGACAGTGCCAGTAGTTTTTTATATATATATTTACATTTTTTTTTTCCACGGTAGCTTTTTTTAGTTTATATTATTTCTACAAACTTATTTTTTGCGATTTTTTATTTATTTTTTTTAGAAGGGAAACTGTCAGCTTCACCAGGTATTTTTGTTACAAAATACAGGTATGTCATCACATACACTTAGGATGGCCATGGATGACTTTTTTTTTTCTCAATCAGCCAGTCTGCTGATCAAAAAAAGGAAAAAAAAAAAGGAAAAAAACAAACAGGTTCGGGGGGATGGAGGTATCCTTCCTGCTGTACCATTGTATTCTGACAGTGGGGACGACTCCGCTGTTAGAATTCTCTTCATCAGCTGCAGTCATTGATTGACAAAAGTTTTCCAACATTTCCATTTGACAAAAGTGTGGGAGTGACTACACATGGATCACAAATTCAGCACCAGCTTAGTTTCAATCCATCTATGGGCAGGTTTAAATGCAACTAATCTTTTGGGGCAACATACACTTTAATTTGCGTAAAGCAAATGGTAAAACTCCCAATTAAATCTATTTTTAATTCAGGTCACATCTTTCCAAGGCCTTGCAGACATCAGCTCAAAGTGCCATGGATAGATCAAATTTTTCTTGGACCTATCACCATAACAACACTAAACTGCCTGCTTTTACTTTTGGAAACATCAGTCAGCCAATTACACAGGCAGGGGGATGGAACTTTTTTTTATTGTTGCTATGGTTGTATGAAAGCTCTTTTCTGATAATTTTAGAAGATCACAAATGGCTATTGATTGAAACAGAAAGGTCAGGAAAAAAGAAAAGGAAAAAATGACTTCTGCTATAGCCAAATGCTAAAAAAAATTTTGAACAGACAAAACTCAAAGATATTTCTTGAGCTTGCCTGTTTGCTCTTGGTCCTCTACCTCTGACTAAAGGAAAAGTGTGTAAGTTGGGAGGGGCATGGATGTGCTCTGTGAACTCCATTCCCACCAGGGAGTTCCTGAACTTTGCCCATTCATAATGGCCTAGCATTTGGCTGTAGCCAGGGGAACTGCTGCAGTTTTTTTTTTTTTTGGTGTGTAACGTTATTTCATTTTTAAACTAAAAAGTAAGTTTTCCTTTAACCAGTAGCCGACCAGCCGCCATCAATATACTGCGGCAGGTTGGCTCTCCTGGGCAAATCGCCATAGCTGTACGTCAGCCGCTTTAAGACCACTAGGGGGTGTGGCGACAAAGCAAATGTGCATGCACAGGGGCCGCGATGTCCGCTGGGCACCCGCGATCGCTCCTGAGAGAGACAGAAGGGAGATCTGTCAATGTAAACAGACAGATCTCCGTTCTGTCAGGGGAGAGGAGACAGATCTGCTGTTTATACTGGGTATGAACAGCGATCTGTCTCCTCGTCCAGGCAGTCTTATCCCCCCACAGTTAGAAAGCACCTACCTAGGACACACATTTAACACCTTGATCGCCCCCCAGTGTTAACCCCTTCCCTGCCAGTGACATTTAAACAATAATCAGTGGCTATTTTTAGCACTGATCGCTGTATAAATGTCAATGGTCCCAAAAAAGCGTCAGATATGTCTGCCGCAATGTCGTAGCCCCGCTAAAAATTGCAGCTCACCGCCATTACTATTAAAAAAAATCACAATAAAAATGCCATAAATATATCCCCTATTTTGTAGACGCTAAAACTTTTGCACAAACCAATCAATATACGCTAATTGCAATTGTTTTTTATTTTTTTTACCAAAAATATGTAGAAGGATATATATTGGCTAAAACTGAGGAAGAAACGTGTTTTTTTATATTTTTTGGGGGGATATTTATTATAGCAAAAAGTAAAAAACATTGCATTGTTTTTCAAAATTGTCGCTCTTTTTTTGTTCATAGGGCAAAAAATAAAAAAACGCAGAGGTGATCAAATACCACCAAAAGAAAGCTCTATTTGTGGCAAAAAAAAGGACGTAAATTTTGTTTGGGTACAACGTCGCACGACCGCACAATTGTTAGTTAAGGCGACGCAGTGCTGTATCGCAAAAAATTTCCTTTAAGGGGGCAAATCCATTCGGGGCTGAAGTGGTTATGAAGGAGTTTCGCTCGAACAGTTGATTATTTTCTTGTCTTGCTATATGCAAAGTTTTATTAAGGTGGACTCATACTTTGATAACTGCACAACTTAAGCTTCTTTCCATCAAATTTTTTAATGGAAAAGATACCAATATGAAACTAAATGAGAATCCTTAAAGTTTTATCAGGCTGTTATATTTTATTACATCAACATAAAAATATCCATATGGCTTTCCAGTTTGTCATTTCTCTGTAAAATGAGCAAGATGTTTGCTTCCATAAATATGCAAAGCAAAATGACATAGTTACATGCTGTAGTATGACAGAAGAAGCACTTGGGACATCAAATGAAGTTACAATTTCCTATTATAAGATGTCATAACAGCTTAAACAAACATCAAATAAAAAGTCTCCTCTGTAGGAGAAGGAGGGTAAGAACTTTATTGATATTAGAAGATGTAAACATGTGCATGTCGGTTTTCTAATTTATTTCATATTTCGGAGACTGCAGTTTAATTTTCTACTCATGGAAGTCTAAGATTAGTGTTTCTACCACTGCGGCCAATCATAAGCAAGGCAAAGTGAGAACAGAATGCTGTGTCAGCTGGTCTCCTTTAGGGCTGCATACATCTAGATCCTCTTAGCTTACGCAGGTGCCATGACCTAGCACAGGGTTATTGTAATTAATGTCTATAGGAGAGAGCATTGCCTTGCTAGTATATGAGAGTGGGTAGTGGGATTTAATGTTTAAAAAGCTGCATAGGGGCGTCCTCTGCAAAATAAGCTCAATTGTGTTAGTTATGTTGTCGCTTAAAGTGCAGTTCCGCTGAAAAAAAAAATTAAAAGTCAGCAGCTACAAATACTGCAGCTGCTGACTTTTAATATATGGACACTTACCTGTCCTGGGTGCCCGCGATGTCGGCACCTGAAACCGATCTGTCCCTCGGCTCTTGGGTGGAGGCGCCGCCATCTTCGGTAAGGGAATCCGGAAGTGAAGCCTTGCGGCTTCACTTCCTGGTTCCCTACTGCACATGCGCGAGTCGCACAATCCCACTGGTCCCTGCTGTCTTCTGGGACCTGTGTGCCACCCAGAAGACCGCGGCGACCTATGCCCGGAAGTGGGAGCAAATACCTGGATTACACAGGTATCTGCTCCCCCCTGAAAGGTGCCAAATGTGACACTGGAGGGGGGGAGGAATCCGAAAAGCGTAAGTTCCATTTTTGGGCTGAACTCCGCTTTAATAGTAAGTAGGCAACCTCTAAATGTGTATGAGGTAAAAATGCATAAAATAAAATTAAACCTTACATGGCGACAAAAAAAAAAAAGAAAAGAAACGTGGAGCACGTGAATAGTGAGAAAAAGGTCTTGCAAGCAATTATATGAGTCTCCAATTTTCTTAAAGTTGTTCTCTGAAACTAGTACTTTGTAGGCAGAAAATGCAGCATACAGTATTAGTATGTGACTGGCAAGAGCATAGGGAATACCGATACGTGTTTAGTTCCAGTGAACTGATATGCTAGCTACTGGCTTAGCATGCCAAAAGCCGGCCAAACGTGGATCGAAATTCGGCCAGCTCAGCAGGGACCAGCTGAATTTTGATCTATGTATGGGTCTAGATGGTTGTAAATAAGTTAATCTATAAGTTGATCTATCAACCTGTAGGGTTTTTCCCAAATGACCAGAGCTGCTGGCTATAGCCGGCAACACTGATCATGGTATTTTGTCGGCAGGGAAAGCTCCCCACTTGCAGAACACAATAGAACGGTAGAAAGGATCATCTAGACAGATTGCTGTACTAATGTCCGATAGCTGTCCTGAGCTGTCAGCAGGCCTGAATGAAAAAAAAATACTAGTGTGTACTAGGCTTTACTCTCCCTTGTGAAAATTATGAAACCAGAAAGTAAGTGAGGAAAAAATCTTCAAATGAAAGAAGACTGGAGGAAGAAAATAACCTTATCACTATTTGTGTCTCTGTTGCAGATTTTGTCTCATTTCTAGATAGCAGTAAAAACTCAAAGTAGGTTCTAATCCTTCCACAATCTATTTGAAATGAAGAGAAAATATGTTTTAGCTGGACATAAACTTTAATTAGCACAATAGAGAATGCTGAACATAAGTGAGGATCTCCATTCATACAGTGGCTATTATCAGATGTAAGACTCTATTGTTCACTTATTACAGACCTACGCGTTTTGAGCAAACTGATCTGTGCTGCATAGAGATCAGTGATATTCACATTTCAGTCAGTAAGAAATAACACTCTGTACAGAGTGCATATATTATAGGAACCTATAGCTTTAAAGCATAATAATTAGAGCAGCAGGATATGATCCTCTATCTCTCAAACCCTGGTGCTAACATTCACCTCCACATTCAGCACTGTTAGGACATAGGTAAGCCCCTGATGTAAACAGAGAAAACTGATACTCTATATACTGTCTGCAGAAACCAGTCCATGGATATGACATTTCTTTGCCCCTTCTAGTAAAATGTTTATTAGAAATATATGGAGAATTGACTTCATCATACGACAGCAGAAGCTTGCCTGAAAAGCCAACCTCAACCTGTTACAGTCATGTTAGGCAGAAAAGAAATGCTCTACCAGAGAGCCATTGATGAAACTCTTCTCAGCTCCTCTTGCTGTGGCTCTACTTGGCTTGTGTATCTATAACCAGCGCTTAAGACTGGAGAGAGCAGAACTGAAGGTTCGGAGAGCAGGATGTGTCCCCCTGTATGACATTAAAAGGGACCCGGCCTCTGCTTTGTGTCCAGAACTATGAAGCTGTTTTGCAATTTCCTCAACATCCCACTGGCCATCCTCTTGCTTGGCCAGTAAGTGGTTAACCAGGTGCGGGTAGTAGACGTTGCCTATGCATTTTACCATCAGCTTGGCATCCAAGAGCAGACAGAGGATTTCGGAGTCACAGTTAGAGTCATTAACCTAAAAAAGAGGAAACAGAAAAATACCGGTAAGAAAAATGTAAGATTGCACGTTTTCTTCTTTGTATGTTACATCTTCCTGCAAGAGCCAACAGACAAAAGCCTTGCCACAAAAGTGTTCTATTCTTAGTAACAAATCTCAGTTCCTTTCATGACTCAGAGCATCACATTTCCAGGATGTAATAGAGAGAGCAGATACTCTGCAAAACTGCTCAGACAAGACAACACATAATAATCATTTCTCTCTGCATGTCCAACCAACCTACGTCTTTTACAGCACTATACTGCACATGTAATGCATGTTTAATGTAGTATGCCAGATCCAGATGTCTAACCCAGTGATGCTGTGACATTCAAGAGAAATTTCTAGCTACAGTTCCTAGTGTGGAATAAACTCTTATTATAGATTTATAGGAGACAAGTATAGGAACAGGCACCCGTTGTTCTTTAATTTCACTGGAGGGCTTTTGAGTGATTTTGGCTCGCCTTGACATAATCCTTCAAATTTTTCTCAGATGCTGCCCAGAAAAGGTGCTCAAATGGACAAATATAGGAGGACAATATGAGATGGATCCTTCTTTTTTTTTTTTATCAGGGTCATTCCATGGAGGGATCAGATTTCATTAATGTGGCTTAAAGTGTCATTAAACCAGCATCATTAAAAACTAATAAATGCTGTATTACATGCTGTTTATACTCACTACGGGATTCAATTTCTGTATTCTGCAAAAAATCTGGTGGATCCTGCTACTCTATATCTCCAGCTCATATCCATGTCCCTACTGCAGTTAGGGATTTTGCAGAGCAGTGTTAGCAGATACTGCACATGCTCAGTTTTCACTTTCAATAGATTTTTATTGAAAAATATTTTAAAGTACAAAACATAGAGTAAAAGGACTTTAGCCGATAAGGAGTTGGACAGCTGGAACGTAGCTGCTGAGGGTCCAACAGTATAAAAAGCATACTAACAAACAAACCATGTAGCCTGCAAGTTAGAGTAGGTATCAATGAGCCAAGTAACTTTGTTGCAGGCTGTGAAACAATAAGAGGAAGGAACTAAGGAAGGAAGGAAGGAAGGAAGGAAAAAAAGAAAGAAAGAAAGAAAGAAAGAAAGAAAGAAAGAACCAATTCAGAGTGGGAAGGTGGGAAAGATAGGCGGGGCAAAGGGGAGGGGAGTGAGCGCCAAGATTGCCCAAGACCAGTGTCCCAAAGCTGGACTATTATAATGAAGTATAGCTCTCCATGGATCAGATGCTCAGTTTTCAGTGAGTTTCTACCCTGATTATTTCCTCCCCATTACATCTGAGCAGCCCATGTGAACATAGAGTGGTAAATGGCAGCCCACTTCCTCCGTCCTCTTCCATGCCCATTACCCAGCTAAACACAATAGGGGTGTGACATTACATCTTGATGGATGGAGGCTTCACCTTTTTGTTATCCCAAGATAGAGGCTGGAGGGGTGTGACACTGCCCACCTCATGTTATTACTAAAAAATAATAAAGATTATATTTTCCATAGATGGTGCTTTAAAAGCCCCTAGAGGTCATTGGTTTAGAGTTACCCATGAATAATGGTCCTTATTAATTTATTATTAATCTCGCTCCGGCATGCACAGCGATATGTAAAATGTGTAGCACAATCAACGCGGCCTGTCCCCTCATGCATGCATTTACGCTTGTATAATCAGGAATGTGGGGGTGGGGGCCTCAAAAAATTTTGGGAGGGAGATTTTAAGTGCTTGGGTGTAACTGTTTTTTACGTCACCTGTCCTCTGCCTATATGCTGCATTTTATTGACACCCCCGACTGAGCCAGACCTTTAGCTCTGCAATCAGAAAAACTCATGCCCCCCTGGTAATTGGAGAGCAATAGCAAAGGGACCACTGCATGCACATAAAGACACAAGAGTTCTTCTACAGCATGCAGGCAGGGAACAGGCTTTCATTTTCTTTTACAGCATTCTGGCAGGGGACAGGCTTTTCTGCTCAAGTTTGAGGTTACTTTCTAAATAAAAACAAACTCTATGGCTTTGCACACCTTTTATTTTGATGGATATGGAATGTGTTTAGCAGATTTACCTTAAAGTTTGATTGGGATTTAATTATTATATGAGATTTACCTGACTGAGATTACATCTACTTTAAATAGGATATTATTTACGTATAGTGTTTTAAAGGGAAACGTAAATGGGTTGTATGGTTCACATATACTTCAAACAGGTTTGTGTGGATGATACACAAGTATGCCACTGAGAACAGATCAATGATCCTTTCATGTGATGAAGGCTGCCAGAGAAGAGAAGGTACTAACAATATGATTATAGAAGCAAATGCTGATATACAACATAATCAAACACTGAATTCAAAAGGCGCTTTCTATTAATATGAATGTCTATATTTTAACCTAAAAGCCCTCCAGCTAAAACTGAAGGTTATCATTTGTGTGATGCTTTTATTTTTAGAAAATATCTTGAGAATTTTTTTTCCATCTTCTCCCTATTTTCCACAACATATTTCAGTTCCCTAATTTGTAGTTCTAGGTTGGAGAAAATACATTACGAAAATTACTGTTTGGTGACTTAACATACAGAAATTACACCCCAAGGTGCTTTTAAAGCCTTTGTCATTTGCTGTTCTCAGGATGTTGTAAGGAAACAAGTAAGCCTGGTAATTACCAAGTACACATTACTTCTTTTAGAAACTCCTCAGGCTTCCGGAAACTAGGTTTTTAATGCTTTTTCTTTGCAAATGTTTCAGATGAGCAATTTTAATAATGTGTAAATTAAAAGGGGAAAGCTGACATCAGATGTTAACGATTTTTTCGTATCTGTGGTACATTCGGAGAATCAAACATCATACCACCTCCAGACTGGAAGTATCCTAGAGTTTCAAGACTTGAAACGTGTGGGCAGAGAATGAAAGGGTCTCCCGCAGGTGTAATAAGTCTCTCAACTGTAGAGATTTAGGAGAAACACTCTGTACAATTCAGCGATACTTATTATTAGCTGACTTTTACAGATTTTTATTTTTTAAAGCAAGAAATTGCTGCGGATATATTGGAGACATGCTTTATATAAATTCTCAATGCTAGTGAAACACACAAATTAGTCACCCCTGATGATGTCATTTATGGCGAAACGATTGTCGGGATAGTCACGTACACATGCTGCTGCACCTGCGCGATTGCTGCTTAAAACTCACAAGGATTTTATGTTTGATCTGTGAATTGTGACAGTAACATAGCTTGGACTTTTATGTACAGTAAGTGTACTGTTTAATAAACCGGATGTTGAGACAGTATAGCACTATGTGAAGTCTTTTTGTCTCCTAAACATTCTACCATTGAGGCTTCCTAATATTGCATCCTGTATCCTGAGTTGCTGTGAACCTCCTGGTGTATACAATCCACAGCCATAGGAAAGGAACATAAAAATTTCCTTTTCAGCGGATCAGAGATCCAACCAAGCGCTGTGTGACCTCTCTGAGTAAGAGAAGTCACTGGCTTTCCGGTAAGCCTCCATTTTTGATTATGGTGTTGGGTGTCATGCCGTCAGGTGTATGATCATCATTTCCAAACACTCTTTGGGACTTTCTTTGATGGAATCCAGCTCTATATGAATTTTTGGTTTGCACTGTTTATTCACATGTGATTTAATTTAGCATATGTGTCTTCAGACTTTATTCACAGTTTTTATTTATATACAGTGTCTCACAAAAGTAAGCACACCCCTCACGTTTTTGTAAATATCTTATTATATCTTTTCATGTGACAACACTGAAGAAATTACACTTTGCTACAATGTACAGCTTGTATAACAGTGTAAATTTGCTGTCCCTTCAAAATAACTCAACACACAGCCATTAATGTCTAAACTGCTGGCAACAAAAGTGAGTACACCCCTAAGTGAAAATGTTCAAATTGGGCCCAATTAGCCATTTTCCCCCTTGATGTGTCATGTGACTTGTTAGTGTTACAAGGTCTCAGGTGTGAATGGGGAGCAGGTGTGTTAAATTTGGTGTTATAGCTCTCACTCTTTCATACTGGTCACTGGATGTTCAACATGGCACCTCATGGCAAAAAACTCTCTGAAGATCTGAAAAAAAAAATTGTTGCTCTACATAAAGATGACCTAGGCTATAAGAAGATTGCCAAGACCCTGAAACTGAGCTGCAGCATGGTGGCCATGACCATACAGTGGTTTAACAGGACAGGTTCCACTCCAAACAGGCCTCACCATGGTCGAACAAAGAAGTTGGGTGCACGTGTTCAGCGTCATATCTAGAGGTTGTCTTTAAGAAATAGACATATGAATTGCTGCCAGCATTGCTGCAGAGGTTGAAGGGGTGAGGGGGGGGGGGGTCAGCCTGTCAGTGCTCAGACCATACGCCGCACACTGCATAAAATAGGATTTTTATAACAGCTTACCTGTAAAATCCTTTTCTTGGAGTACATCACGGGACACAGAGCGACATAGTCATTACTAATGGGTTATATAGATACCTTCAGGTGCTGGCACTGGCAACTTCCAAAACCGGAAGTACCCTCCCCTATATAAGCCCCTCCCATCCGGGAGCACCTCAGTTTTGTAGCAAAGCAATAAGTGTCCCTAAAGAGGGGCGGGAGCTCTGTGTCCCGTGATGTACTCCAAGAAAAGGATTTTACAGGTAAGCTGTTATAAAAATCCTATTTTCTTTCTCGTACATCACGGGACACAGAGCGACATAGTCATTACTAATGGGATGTCCTAAAGCAATGCCCAACGAGGGGGGGGATACACCATACATAAGCTGAGCGCTATCAGACATGAGGATCTTTTGCGGCCTGCAACACACTGCGCCCAAAGGCGACATCCTCCTGACTTCTAACGTCCACCTGGTAGAACCTAGTAAACGTGTGTACTGAAGACCATGTTGCGGCCTTACAGATTTGAGCCAGGGAGGCCTGGTGATGCGCTGCCCATGAAGTTCCAACTGCTCTCGTGGAGTGCGCCCTAACTTTGAACGGAGGCGGTCTCCTTCTCAAGCCATAGGCTTGCATTATGACCTGTCGAATCCACTTGGCTAAAGTAGATTTTGATGCTGCCTGACCCTTTCTGGGGCCTTCCGGCAGAATAAACAAAGTATCCGTTCTGCGAATCTGAGCAGTGGCTTTTAGATAAGCTTTAACTGCTCTTACTACATCCAAAGAATGCAATAACTTTTCCTCTACCGAAGTAGGTTTGGGGAAAAAAGAAGGAAGAACCACATCTTGGTTCAAATGAAACCTCGATACCACCTTAGGAAGAAAGGCTGGATGAGGACGTAACACTACTCTGTCCTTATGGATAACCAGATATGGCTCCTTACAGGACATAGCTGCTAATTCCGACACTCTTTTAGCCGAACAAATGGCTACTAGAAAAATCAATTTCCTGGTGAGAAGAACCAAAGAAATATGCTGTAATGGTTCAAATGGTTGTTTCTGTAGAACCGACAGAACCAGGTTTAGATCCCATGGACATATGGGAATATTAACCGGAGGACTAATACGCATCACTCCTTGTATAAAGGCTTTGACTAGTGAATGCGAAGCCAAGGGCCTTTGAAAAAATATTGACAAGGCCGAAATCTGACCCTTGATAGTACTCAAGGCAAGCTTCCTATCTACAGCCCATTGTAGGAAGTCCAGAATCCTACCTATTACGTATTTACGTGGATGCCATTTCTTGGCCTCACACCAGGCGATGTACGCCTTCCAGATTCTATAGTAGATCTGCCTGGATACCGGCTTCCTGGCATTGATCATGGTAGATACCACAGAATTAGAGAGCCCTCTCTTTTTTAGAATGTGGGCTTCAATAGCCAGGCCGTCAAACCTAGGGCTGGTAAGGAAGGGTGGTATATCGGTCCTTGCGAAAGCAGGTCCGGACGATGTGGGAGGGTCCAAGGACTCCCCACAGACATCTTTACAATCTCCGCGTACCATGCTCTTCGGGGCCACGCTGGAGCCACCAGAATCACTGGTTTCTTTTCTACCCTGATTCTGCAGAGTAATCGAGGTAACAATTGTGGCGGTGGGAATGCATATATCAGCTTGAACTGATCCCAAGGGAACACTAGGGCATCCGGGCCGCAAGCTAGGGGATCCCTTGTCCAAGAGACAAACCTGTCCACTTTTGCGTTGAATCTGGATGCTAGCAGATCTACATCCGGTGTTCCCCACCGCTGACATATTGTCCGGAAAACCTCGGGATGAAGGGACCATTCCCCTGGGCATAATTGTTGGCGACTTAGAAAGTCCGCCTTCCAATTCTCCACTCCTGGAATGAATACCGCAGATATGGCTGGGACATATCTTTCTGCCCATTTCAGGATGTAATTTACTTCCCTCTGGGCTGCACGACTCCTGGTGCCCCCCTGATGATTGATATATGCCACTGCTGTGGCATTGTCTGATTGAATTCTGACAGGGGACTCTTGGAGTTTGGATGTCCATGCTACTAGGGCATACCGGGCTGCTCGTATCTCTAAGAGATTGATGGGCAGGGCCTTTTCTGCATCCGACCATCTGCCCTGGAGAGACCATTGCTCCAGTACTGCTCCCCAGCCTATAAGGCTGGCATCTGTAGTGACCACCTTCCAAGAAATCGGACTGAAGGATTTCCCTCTTTCCAGATTCTGGGGAACCAACCACCAGCGGAGGCTCTTGCGAACGGAAGGGGACAAGGACATTGGTAAGTCTAGGGCCTGAACTTTTTTGTTCCAGGCTGACAGTATGGCCCTTTGCAAATTCCTTGAATGGAATTGACCGTAGGGTACTGCTTCGAATGATGCCACCATTTTTCCCAGCAGCCTCATGCACAGGCGTATGGATGGCTGTCTTTTTGTACCCACTAAGTGGATCAAATCTCTCAAAGACGACCCCTTTTCTTGAGGCAAGAAAATTTTTCTCTGGTCTGAATCCAGCCTTAGCCCCAAGTATTCCAGACTTTTGACTGGTTTTGGGGCTGACTTGTCTCGGTTGATAATCCAACCGTGATATTCCAGATACTTGATTGTCTCGTGAACAACCACTTCTAGTTTTTCCACTGAGTGGTCTATCAGCAACAAGTCGTCTAGATATGCCATTATCGTTACACCTCGTGTTCTTAGATTGGCCAATAATGGGGCCAGAATTTTTGTGAACACTCGTGGTGCTGTGGCCAGACCGAAGGGTAAGGCTCTGAACTGAAAATGGCGCCCTTCTACCGCAAAGCGTAGAAATTTTTGGTGGGCTGGAAAGATGGGAATGTGCAAATAAGCATCTTTGATGTCGATCGAGGCTAACCATTCCTCCCCTTGTAGGGCAGTGGCCACCGATCGGATCGACTCCATCCGGAAAGTCCTGATATGTAGGAATTTGTTTAGCCCTTTTAGATTTAATATGGGCCTCATGTCCCCATTTGGCTTCGGGACTGTAAAGAGGTTTGAGTAAAACCCGAACCCCCATTCTTCCAGGGGAACCTCTATAATTACTGCTTGGAGCAATAATTGTTCTAGTGCCAACAGGAGGGATCCTCTCTTCTGGGGATCCCTTGGCACGTTTGACCTTATAAAGTGGGAAGGAGGGGAGTCTTTTAACTCCAATTTGTATCCCAGACTTACTGCGGAGAGCACCCATCTGTCTCTGATCGTGTCCCGCCAGGTCTCTGTGAACAACTGAAGTCTTCCCCCCACCCGATTGAGTGGGGGCAACCCTTCATGCATTTGACTTTTGGGGAGGTTTTGTACCTCTCCTGCTCCAGGGCTTCTTGTTACCCTGCAATTGTCCCTGATTTTTACCTCCGGGATTTGACCGAGGAGGCCGTCGGAACTGTTTCACAGCCGATGTCCTAGGGACTGGAGAAGCAGGCCTCTTAAAAGAGGGACCTCTAACTCTGTTTTTAACCGGCAAAAGTGTACTTTTACCGCTGGAAATTCTCTGGATATATTTGTCCAGGTCTTCCCCGAATAAGCGTTCGCCATGAAATGGGAAGCTGACCAGCAATTTTTTACAGGGAGCTTCAGCAGACCAGTTTTTGAGCCATAAAAGCCTGTGCATATGTACTACAGACAGCGTAAGGCGGGAGGCCTGATGGATTGAATCCTTTATAGCATCCACCGCAAAGCATAAGGCTCTAGGTAGATCAGCTAGGGCAAGAGCCTGCTGATCTGGCAAGTCCCTTAAGACCTGTTTCAACTGATCCTTCACTGCTTGGCAGACCCCAATAGCTGCCACTGCTGGTTGTGTCACCAAGCCTGCTGTAGCAAAAGCAGATAATAATAAGGACTCTAATTTTTTATCTATTGGGTCCTTGAACATTTGGACATTATCCACTGGACATGTCAGTGATTTATTCACACAAGAGATGGCTGCGTCCACTGTAGGGACCCTCCATTTTTTGATGAACTTATCCTCCATGGGATAGACCACTTGAAATCTCTTGGGAGGAGTAAATATTTTATCAGGATGCTCCCAATCCTGGTAAATGAGCCCTTCCAGTAAAGGATGGATCGGAAAGGAACAAACAGTCTGGGGAGCTTTTAGCGACCCCAACGAGGAGACAGAAGTGGATGATGGCTCCGCAAGGGGCATTTTAAATGCTGATCGGACCATGTTAGTCAGGGACTGAACCCATAATCTTTCAGCATGTGATGCCGAGAATGGCTCTTCCACTGTTGATTCCTCTACAACAGAATCGACCTCATCCTGATCCCCTTCAGGTAGGTCGATCCCTGTATGGGACTGTTGCTCCGCTAACAGGCACTCTGAGGGAGGAGACGGAGATCGAGCGCTTTTTTCCTGTGACAGGGAAGCAGCGATCAATGCTGACAATCTCTCTTCCAGCCCTCCCAGAGCTGAGGAAAAAACCTCCTCTGTTACATACACAGGAGCAGGTGAACTGAGGACAGCCACAGTACCAGGTACTCCTAAGGGTGCTCTACGGTCACTAACCTCTGATTCTTCAGGGGAGATAGGTGCAGCCAAAGCATGCCCAAGATCCTCAGAGCCCGATGGAGACCCCCTATGCTTCCTGGGATTTTTAGTCCCGGAGTTTTTAGACGGCATATTCCTAAGCCCAAAGCTGAGGTATTCCAGCCGAAATACACCACTTACTGACAATAGTCTAGCACAAATGCTGCTATAAAAACAGTTGGTGTCTACTAATGTGCCTTTCTATGGGGATGCCTGCATCAACCGCTTGCTGTATGCCTTTTTTTAAATGTTGCCAGCTCTGTCTCTGCACTCCATAGCCAGCTCACAACACATAATTGTGGTTTTTAACATGCTGGGACGCCCGCACATGCGCAGAAGCGCTGCGGCGCGCACAGAGCGTCATCCCCCCAGCTCCGCCCCCTTTCCCAGCTCACCTCTATATATAGAGGCGCGTGCACGCGCGCGGCCACGTGCGCCTTCGGCGCTAATTTTGAAAAGGGAAACTAGGGACAAGAGCCAGGGCCCCTTTTGCCGCAGGCCGGGGGATGGACGAGCATTGCAGCATGGCAGAGGAAGCAGTTTCCCACAAGAGAACTCACCATCTGCCTGGACTTGCTCTGATGAAAAGAAACTAGTCCACATGACAAGAAACGTTCCACAGCGGCCTCTAGTGGATTAACACAGGTACCGCAGTCTATTATATATTTTTTTTTTTTCTTGACCACTATTAAAATTATTACATTTTTTAGTAGTTACAGGCATGCATAATATTTAGCGGGAATACCGTTAGGTAACAGGCAGAAAGACATATTAGGCTTGGGGGTCCCCTCAATAGAACCAAGTTCCTGAGGGGCCCCCACTTACCTTTTCCCCGCCGCAGGACTCTGTTAGGCCACAGAAGCCCAAACTTCACCTATCACGGCAGGCATTGTAATTAAACCTTCAGGGACCGGGTTCCCAAGGATTCCACTCCCCTGGACCTGTATAGCACCCTGCACAGAAAACATCTTGGTCGTGGGTATGACCAGAGCTCTGGATCCCAGGGTCCAGCTCTCCTAAGAGAAGCATTACAGGCAAAACCTTGCTCTTCTCTGCAAGGCCCGGGTACCGACCGTTTAGCTATGAAGCTTTTTTGGTCGGATCCGGAATAGCTTACTGAGGCCCAAAAGAACCTGTACGCAAGCTCAGTGAAAAACACATGTTTCTTCTTGGCCAACACCTTAGACACTGGCAAAAAACGAGGTGCTCCCGGATGGGAGGGGCTTATATAGGGGAGGGTACTTCCGGTTTTGGAAGTTGCCAGTGCCAGCACCTGAAGGTATCTATATAACCCATTAGTAATGACTATGTCGCTCTGTGTCCCGTGATGTACGAGAAAGAAAATTGGTCTGCATGGCTGTCGTCCCAGAAGGAAGCCTCATCTAAAGATGATGCACAAGAAAGCCTGCAAACAGTTTGCTGAAGACAAGCAGACTAAGGACATGGATTACTGGAACCATGTCCTGTGGTCTGATGAGACCAAGATAAACTTATTTGGTTCAGATGGTGTCAAGCGTGTGTGGCGGCAACTAGGTGAGGAGTACAAAGACAAGTGTGTCTTGCCTACAGTCAAGCTCCATGCTGAAGAAGGTTAAGGCAGTGCTGCAAAATAATGGTGGCCACACAAAATATTGACACTTTGGGCCCAATTTGGATATTTTCACTTAGGGGTGTACTCACTTTTGTTGCCAGCGTTTTAGACATTAATGGCTGTGTGTTGAGTGTTTCAGATGACAGCATATTTACACTGTTATACAAGCTGTACTTTCACTACTTTACATTGTAGCAAAGTGTAATTTCTTCAGTGTTGCCACACCATTCATTGCAGTAGGACACCATAGATGTGCGACTTCCAGGGGATACCCTTCCTTTCTTGAACCTTTGCAGGAGCCAGGACAGACTCCATCCCCTGTCAGCACTCTAGCAGCACCTGCGGATGTACTGTCCACATACCCCCTCCCAATCAAGCCTGAGCGGCCCACACACTTTTCTCAGGTCACAAGAGAAAACCTTTATTAGATAAAAAAAAGACAACTGGCAACTCACTCACAGGATGACAGTCAGCACATGAATACCATCAAGCCACCAGCTCAGATGTGCTGCAGGGGTCTGTTATTCCAGCCAAGAGTGCTCTATTACCGCTGTTAGCTGGGTAATGGAAAGACACCAGGAAGTGGCTGAAACCAGGAAGTGAAACCACCTTGGAGTGCAAGGCCGTAACAAAAATTATGTCACACCTGTCAGCTGTGAGGGGGGCATCACTACCTATTTCTGAGCCACCCAGCTCCTTTGTCAAGCCTACGTGATTAGATGCAAGGGAATTATTTATACCCTAGGCAAGTTTCCTAGCATATGTGGAGGGTACATTCTTCAAGTTACTCTTATTTTTATACAACCTTTTTATATAATTTTATGAATTTATTGGTTTACAGTGTTGATGCTATTTTATGTTCTACACCCTCCGTATAGTTCATCTGTATCCTAGTATGGCTATTGTCTTGTTATGGCCACTTCCTGGTTTCATTCCACTGCCAGCTGGGGGCGGTGATAGAGTACACTTGCCTGGAATTAACAGATCCCTGGAGCACATCTGAGCCGCCAGCTTGACGATATTCAAGATAAGCACTGACTGTAGTCCTAGTGAGTGATTAACCAATTGTTTTTTTTATCTAGTAAAGGTTTCCTATTGCTACACTTAGGTTGGCGTCCTCTTGTGTTCCCTCTGTTCCTATTTTGCATATGTTCCTGGAATGAGTAAGCATAAGGCACTAAGTGGCAGCTGACACATTCACTTATCAACCTTTAAATCTTGATGTGATAGAGTGACCATTGCTTTGGTTTCAAGTGGCTCTGTCTACATATAGCCCATCTGTGTAGCAGGTGGCTAAATAAAGGGATGAGAACAGTCACTATAGAGCACCCCTTTGGTAAAAGCTGCCGATGAGCACTTCATGCTCTAAATATACAAAGAAAGAGAAATCTACTTTTTTTCTTTCTCTACAATCTTGCATGGTAAAAAGGTTAATGAGAAGAAATGGAGAAATGTGGAGTAAGCCTCTGATCCATGTCTGTATTTCATTCAGAGAAGATGAACAGATCGGGTGGAACAGTCTCAAAATGAAATACATTGTACAAAACCCGGCATCTTACACGACTCACAGCTCCTGTATTACAATGGCAGAAAATGACATATAAGAAGTACAAGCTCACTTCATATATCTATGTGGGAATGCTGATGAAACTTGCAGCTTGCAGAGATGATTTTTTTTTTGTTCAGATTATAGTCAGATATTCTAGTTCAGTTACCAAACCACACCAAAATCTGAACACATGCAATTGTCCTTTGTACAGGTTTCACAAATGTCTTATGTGTATTGGATGGTGGTGTGTTTTAGGTGATGCCGTCTATCTGTGTGAAGACAGCAAAACTTCAAAGCTGGATTTCAGGCACACCAAAAGAAATTCTAAACTGCTTTCATTCATTATCCCAAATTATTTGTATTTTTGTCCAGCTAGACTTGTGATCTAGACACTTCTTCTAAAAAGCATAGCCAGATCTAGAGACCTTCAAAGCATTTTGTTGTATCTGTTAGATTAGTGCAAAAAAAATAAAAAGTAATCCTGCCAGAAATCCAGTGCTCTCCTATGCATTCTGTAGTGCTATTTCATCTTCCAGTCCAGGTTACCTCTATGAACTACAGAACACCTACCTATAAATTATTGAGATGAGAAAAGACCAAAATGAGCTTGGCTGCTCAAAAATGTACCACATCTATTTATATCGCAAAAAGATCTATTTCCCCTCCCATAGTACTGCTCCCTAGATGCATATGGTGTACTATAGTTGGATCTATTTTAACATTTCTAGTCTCTTTTGGAAGATATTGTACACATTGGATTTTTGAAAAAGTACTATGTTTCCACGTGCCTTGCTTGGAATTTGCCACCACTCTCTGTCAGCTGTATGCCAGTCCTTGTGTGAGAAAGGGGAAAACACAGGAAGCGCGTAGTGTGTATTTAAAACACAGTTTAAAATACATTAATCCGCGTTTTAAATACTACACTCAGGTGGCGCTTCCTGTGTTTTCTTCTTTCTCATCCCAAATTACAGAGTTGGTATTCTCTGAGGACAGCTGCCGCCACTAGCCATAAATCACTGACTCTATATGATTATCCATTTATATGTTTACAGTGGCATTGTCTTTTGCACTTACAGTTATTGATTCCACTGTGCCAGTCCTTGTGTCCCTGGGGCACAATGTAAGTTACATATAGGTATACCTTTTTCTATGTGTATAAAGCTATTTTGTAGCGATGATATATGAAATTGATTTGTTATTGATGGTTGAAGATATTACTGTGTATTGATTTTGTATATTCTTTACTTTGACTGTTCATTCTTCTATCCAAGACCACAAGGTCCTGAGGAAGCATTTAAAGTGAAATGTGTCAACCTTCTTTTTCTTGGCTCATCAAATGATCTGAGTAGCATTTGTGTACTATAGGTCCCCCATATACAGGGGATCAATAACAAGTGTGGTTCTTTCTTTAACCATTTCCCTACCCAGCCATATAGTCAAATGACGTCCACAGATGGGATCTCCCATCCTGGGTGGACGTCATATGACGTCCTGGCTTTGTAGGGGGATATCTGAATGATGCCTGCAGCTAGAGGCATCATTCAGATATCCTTTTGAAGTGCCGGCGATTCTGTGCACAATAAGAACAATCATAGCGGTGGTTCCGCCGCTTGATCATTCTTATAGGCGGCGGGAGGGGACATCCCCCCCTCCCGCCGCCATCCGGTGCTTCTCCGGGCTCTCCCGTGCGATCGGGGACCCGGAGAGAATCTTCCGGCGCCGTTGGTGGGTCACGTGACGAGCATAGAGATGACTGGTGACCAGATGGTCACCAGTCATCTCTATGATCGTCGGAGGCCTGGGCGCGATGTGATGACGTCACGCCCGGATCCTCAAATGTAAACAAAGCCACCATTGCGGCTAGTAAGTATGAGATCAGTGAAAAAAATGTCACTGATCTCATGCTTTCCAGCCTGGAGGAGAGATGTGGGGTCTTATTGACCCCGCATCTCTCAATAAAGAGGACCTGTCACACACATTCCTATTACAAGGGATGTTTTATTCCTTGTAATAGGAATAAAAGTGATCAAAAAAAAAAAAAAAAAAGTAAAATAATTGTAAAAAAAAAAAATAAGTAAAAAAAATAAATAATTAAAACGCCCCTGTCCCCGGTAGCTCGCGATCAGAAGCGAATGGACACGTAAGTCGCCCACATATGTAAACGTCATTCAAACCACATGTGTGAGGTATCGCCGCGTGCGTTAGAGCACGTGCAACAATTCTAGCACTAGACCTCCTCTGTAATTCTAACCTGGTAACCTGTAAAAAAAATTAAAGCGTCGCCTATGGAGATTTTTAAGTACCGAAGTATGGCGCCATTCCATAAGTGTGCGCAATTTTAAAGCGTGACATGTTAGGTATCTATTTACTCGGCGTAACCTCATCGTTCATATTTTCCCAAAAAATTGGGCTAACTTTACTGTTTTGTTATTTTTTAATTCATGAAACCTTTTTTTTTTTTAAAAAGGCGTTTGAAAAATTATTGCGCAAATATCGTGCAAGAAAAAAAATTGCAATGACCGTCATTTTATTCCCTAGGGTGTCTGCTAAAAAAACATATATAATGTTTCGGGGTTCTGAGTAATTTTCTAGCAAAAGAATGATGATGAGGTATGGAACTGGTACAAAAAGCCCTGTATTGAAGTGGTTAACATATGTAATTTTAATTTTAATAAATGTAGTATGAATTTATATATATTCATTCAGTTGTACCAATAAAGTCTGATCAAACAAATTGTGTAAAAGTTTTTTAAGATGGGGAGAGGGGAGGTGTTCTGTACACCTAAAATACTCCCTGTCATAGCATGACATCACTGCTGGCTCCTCCATAGACAGAGAGTGTTGTCACCTGACTACAGGAAGTATGTTTCTGGTAGAATCACCAGATTACAATAAAAGAAACAAAAAGGGCCGCAAAAAAGAAAAACGAAAGCAGCCACCTTATCTAAGGTCTGATAAGCTGCAATATTCTGTGTTTTTGTTCTTGAGTTTAGGAACACTTTAAATTCTATATTTTTAATCTCTGTAATCATTCTAATCCTTTATATGATTCTGTGTGAACAATGTTTTTTTCATTCTGGAGGTATATAGGGTTAACCAAAAAACACAAAACACCCAACGTTTCTGCAAGCAATGCCTGTCTCCTGGGATCGCTATGACCTGCTGTGTGCACAATCTGAATATTAACTGCTTGCAGACCCGCCGCAGTACATTTGCAGGTTGGCTTGTAGAGGCGTAATCACGTACCTGTACATCGCGGCTTTCTTACGGGTCTGCTCGCACATGGGTTTACGCACACGAAAGCTTGAGCTGCCATTTGCTGCAACACAAGCCATTCAGCGAGTCCCCACCAATGATTTATGGCTAAGTGAATGACAGAGGAGAGCCCTGTGTTGGTAAACACCACAAGCCTCTCTACAGACAGCAACAAAGAGCTGTCTTTTACACCCTGCAAAGCAGGTAGTAAAAACCGCCACATTGCTTAGTAAAAACAGCACACACATTAAAGTGGTTGTAAACCCTTACAGACCACTTTGACCTACAGGTAAGCCTAGATTAGGTGCAAGAAATATCTCCTTAACCTACACGGTTAAGGAGATATTTTCCAAAAAACTAGCACCGATGCCTAGGGCGCATGCGCGCCGTAGACAACGGCGCAGGTGCACTGAGCGTGATCTTAGTGAAGGCGATCATGCCGTCACTGCCGGCTCCCGTGCCCATGTGTGGGAGTGACGTCATCGCTGCTCCGGCCGGAGCAGCGATGCCCGGAAGTCACTCCAGGAGACATGGCGGCGACGGAGGAGGTGAACGAGGACCGCTGTGGGGGCTTCGATCTCAGGTAAGTAATTCATAATGAGCTAGTATGCTATGCATACTAGCTCATTATGCCTTTACCTTGCAGGGTGTTTTTTTTTAGAGAGAGGGTTTACTTCCTCTTTAATACTTGTTAGGCACAAATGTAACCCCTTTAATCTTCCTAGAAGTTAACCCCTTTCCATCCAGTGTCATAAGTACAGTGACGGTGTATATTTTTAGCACTGACCACTGGAGATGACAGTGGCAGTTAGTCAGTTCCCACAAAGTGTCAGCGAGTGTCAGATTGCCCACCGCACTATCACAGTCCCTCTATAAGTCGCTGATCACCACCATTACTAGTATAAAAAAATCCCAGTATCTATACTATAGTTTGTATATGCTATAACTGTCACACAAACCAATCAATATACTGTTATTGAGCTTTTTTTCTACCAAAGACATTCAGCAGAATACATTTTGGCCTAAATTTATGAAGAAACTAGATTTTTTTTTATTGGATATGGTTTATAGCAGAAAGAAAATATTGTTGTTTTTTTTTTCTTTACATTTTTGGGTCTTTTTTCGTTTATATCGCAAAAAGTAAAAAAAAGCAGTGGTGATAAAAAAAAACACTAAAAGAAAGCTCTATTTGTGTGAAGAAAATAATGTCCATTTGCTTACAGCTTTGCATGACCCCACAATTACCAGTTATAGTAGCACAGTGCCAAAAATGCAATAAATGACCTGGTCATGAAGGGGGTAAAATCTTCAGGAGCTCAAGTAGTTAATACACTTGCTTCATCCAGTGAGAAAATTGTTAAAATGTAGAGGAGGCTTGGAAGACCCAGTAAAAATAAATAAACCGAGGAGCAGAGTACTGCACTGCGATCATGACTCCTGTGCACAAGATGTCATCGCAGCCCCAGCACATTAACCCTGAAGGAAGACTGGGTGAAGGTGGAAGATGGGAAGCAGTGACAGCACACCACTGAAGGGCTTTGTTTGAAATGTAAGTCTGTCATAATGTGCTAGTATGCTTTGCATGCTAGCACATTATGGCATTAAAGGGGTTGTAAACTCTCGTTTTTTGTTTTTTTTTAAATAACAAACATGTCACACTTACCTCCTCTGTGCAGTGGCCCTGGTCCTCCTCTTCTGGGGTCCCTCAGTGGCACTGGTGGCTCCACCCCGCATTGAGTGTCCACATTGGAGAAGCGTTCTCCTTGGTGGACACTTGTGCAGGCGCGCCCCCGAGTCTCGCATCTGTGTCCATTCACACTGAATGCAGGACTCAGCCCCGCCCCTGCGTCATTGGTTTTAATTGACAGCAGCTGGATCCAATGGCTGCGCTGCTATCAATCTATCCAATCAGGACACGAGACACCAGCTAGAGATGGAGTGCTCATTCCCGGATGGAGGATGACAGCGTTCAGGTAAGTAAAATGGGGGGGCTGCAGCACTACAGAAGATTTTTCACCTTAATGCATAGAATGCATTAAGGTGAAAAACCACAAGGGTTTACAACCCCTTTAACCTGCAGGGGAGATGGATATATATATATATATATATATATATAGATATATATATATATACAGTTGCAAAAAAAAAGTATGTGAACCCTTTTGGAATGATATGGAATTCTGCACAAATTGGTCATAAAATGTGATCTGATCTTCATCTAAGTCACAACAATAAACAATCACAGTCTGCTTAAACGAATAACACGCAAATAATTAAATGTTACCATGTTTTTATTGAACACACCATGTAAACATTCACAGTGCAGGTGGAAAAAGTATGTGAACCCCTAGACTAATGAGATCTCCAAGAGCTAATTGGAGTGAGGTGTCAGCCAACTGGAGTCCAATCAATGAGATGAGATTGGAGGTGTTGGTTACAGCTGCCCTGCCCTATAAAAAACACACACCAGTTCTGGGTTTGCTTTTCACAAGAAGCATTGCCTAATGTGAATGATGCGTCGCACAAAAGAGCTCTCAGAAGACCTACGATTAAGAATTGTTGACTTGCATAAAGCTGGAAAGGGTTATAAAAGTATCTCCAAAAGCCTTGCTGTTCATCAGTCCACGGTAAGACAAATTGTCTATAAATGGATTAAGTTCAGCACTGCTGCTACTCTCCCTAGGAGTGGGCGTCCTGTAAAGATGACTGCAAGAGCACAGCACAGACTGCTCAATGAGGTGAAGAAGAATCCTAGAGTGTCAGTTAAAGACTTACAAAAGTCTCTGGCATATGCTAACATCCCTGTTAGCGAATCTACGATACGTAAAACACTAAACAAGAATGGATTTCATGGGAGGATACCACAGAGGAAGCCACTGCTGTCAAAAAAAACCATTGCTGCATGTTTACAGTTTGCACAAGAGCACCTGGATGTTCCACAGCAGTACTGGCAAAATATTCTGTGGACAGATGAAACCAAAGTTTAGTTGTTTGGAAGAAACACACAACACTATGTGTGGAGAAAAAGAGGCACAGCACACCAACATCAAATCCTCATCCCAACTGTGAAGTATGGTGGTGGGGGCATCATGGTTTGGGGCTGCTTTGCTGCATCAGGGCCTGGACGGATTGCTATCATCAAAGGAAAAATTAATTCCCAAGTTTATCAAGACATTTTGCAGGAGAACTTAAGGCCATCTGTCCACCAGCTGAAGCTCAACAGAAGATGGGTGGTTGTAACAGGACAACGACCCAAAGCATAGAAGTAAATCAACAACAGAATGGCTTAAACAGAAGAAAATACGCCTTCTGGAGTGGCCCAGTCAGAGTCCTGACCTCAACCTGATTGAGATGCTGTGGCATGACCTCAAGAAAGCGATTCACACCAGACATCCCAAGAATATTGCTGAACTGAAACAGTTCTGTAAAGAGGAATGGTCAAGAATTACTCCTGACCGTTGTGCACGTCTGATCTGCAACTACAGGAAACGTTTGGTTGAAGTTATTGCTGCCAAAGGAGGTTCAACCAGTTATTAAATCCAAGGGTTTACATAATTTTTCCACCTGCACTGTGAATGTTTACATGGTGTGTTCAATAAAAACATGGTAACATTTAATTCTTTGTGTGTCATTAGTTTAAGCAGACTGTGATTGTCTATTGTTGTGACTTAGATGAAGATCAGATCACATTTTATGACCAATTTGTGCAGAAATCCATATCATTCCAAAAGGGTTCACATACTTTTTTTTTTGCAACTGTGTATATATTGTGAGGGGGTTAGCTCAGCAGCGGGTGTGTGTGACCCCCTGGCTGGGTTCACCACACAAAAACAGGCACAGCAGACGGAGTTGTAGGTGAAAAACAAAAAAGGTGCGGTTTATTTAAACTATATACAGTGTAAAATATAACAGCAAAACAAAAAGAAACATGAAATGAAATCCTGGTCAGCTTGACCGCTTACTACACACGTCGTTTTCTAACAACTAGGTGCAGCCTTGTGCTGCCCCAGCCCCATATCTCCCTGTTTTAGAAGTTTTAGCCACACAGGCTTTGTCTCACCGCACAGGACAGAAAGCAGACTCCCCAGTCTACACAACACAGAACTGGTTCCAGGATGGAGCATCTCCCTTAGCATGCTGGGAGTTCTTGTAGAGACCCTAATGAGCCCACTTGCTTCAGCTGGGCTCATTAACTCTTCCCCTGCAAGACTCCCAGCACTCTCCCTAGTGGTATAAACTGGCATAAAGCCTGAACCTAGGACATATATACCTTCCATCCTGGATGCAACCTGGTGATTTTACCTGCCTGCGGTCACAATCTATATATATATATATATATATATATATATATATATATATATATATATATTTCTTTAGTTTGCTACCACTTCAAAGAATACCCAAATACAGAAAGAATTAGCAAATCACAGAGATAAGCTAGCTATACATGGCTAAAATGTATGCCAATTCCTTCTGAATTGGAAAAAAATCAAGCTATGGGTTCCCTTGTTTGCACTATCTGGCTCAACAAAAATCAATTTAGAAATTGACTGAGCTGGGTGAAAGTATTATCTGAACAGTGCCTTAATACTATCAGATGCAGTCCCTGCTTGGGTACTAAGGCAGCCATGTGTGCTGCGGCTGTGTGAATACAACAGGGTGGTATTTCTCCATCCACGCTTTTTAGAATGGATGGGGTAAACCACTGAATTTACATGTATGGCTACCCATATTCTGTTCCAATAAAAGGGCAGTTCCTCCAAATGAGGGGCAGTTGGAAATGATGTGTTAAAGATAAACAAGTCGGAACTAGGACTAGGACTGTTCCCATGGATGCAATAGGAGCCTTGCATAATGCTCTGTGAAAACTGTCCTTTCAATCTGCAAGATTTATTAGTTGGGGAGGGCAATGACGGAATTTTTTTTTTGGGGGTATAAGGAAAGGAATATTTAACTGCCCTCCACCTGCGCAAAAAGCACGGGGTGCCATTTGCTCTGCAAGGGGAAATGATGAAACAAACATTTCCTGTACGTGTACATGTTACACTGCCATTTACACTGTGTTGTTTTCATGCATATAAAGATAAGCAGACAGCAAGCCTGGTATCCATACATCCAGATAGCTAACCATGCAGCACACAGTCTGGGTAAATATCATCACCAAGTTCCATGAGGCCCGCTGCTATTTGCAAGAGTGTTTAATTATTAATATGTCTCTAACAAAAGGAATGAGAGCTGTCAGACTGTGAAAATTTACAAAGTAGCAGTGCAACATTCGCTATTAGATAAAAATACACGCCAGCCTGTCAGATGTTAGCAGTAGGAGCTAATGAAAGCACAAGACGTCTAATATCCATGCTATTTCACAGTCCCCCCCCGGGCACCATTTACCACCTGGCCAGGCTTGTGTTACACTCCAGTTCGGTGTGTGATTTTAACCTTTGGGGGGCAATGAAAGCATTGAATGCATCAAAGCTCCTGCTTGTAACTTAGTAGCCTGTTGTTCTTAAATATACTTAAATGGCCCCTCTGTGGATAATTGTCAGTAAGAAAATCAGGGGAGGTAGGCAAAACCAATGTTCTATGAGAAATCATATGTGGCGATGTACATAATACAATGTTATTGTCCCAAGTGTCCTATATGTCGTATTAGCCTTGCGCCTAGGACTATTGGTTTGCTTTATTACCATCATTACCATTTCCTACGTGTTATTAGTTTATTTCATGATCTTGTCTTTAAGCCACAGGAAAATATTATATTGATGCTCCAGATGATCACTCCATGTATAATGAATAGATATTAATACATAAGTTACAAGTTGACTAGTAAATGTTCAGTGGTCCCAAGACACTGGATCACTGCCATAGGATCTCTACCAATAAAATTGCACACAAATGCTCATGTGTAATCACATATTGTACAAGGTAGTAAAGGGCCCTCCCAATAGAAATTACATACCTTAAAGTAGACCTTCATTCCCCAAAAACACTCTAATGCCGCGTACACACGACCTTTTTTAATGTAATTGAAAAAAAATACGTTTTTCTCGACGTGATTCTTCTCAAGCCAGCCTTGCCTACACACTATCATGAAAACAAAAGCTTGAGCAAAGCGCGGTGACGTACAACACGTACGACAGCACTATAAAGGGGAAGTTCCATTCGAATGGCGCCACCCTTTGGGATGCTTTTGCTGAACCTCGTGTTAATAAAGTTTGGTGAGAGACGATTCGTGCTTTTCAGTCTTCGTGCTTTTCAGTCCGTTACAGCGCGACGAATGTGCTATCACCATTACAAACGCTAGTTTTACCAGAACGAGCGCTCCCGTCTCATACTTAATTCTGAGCATGCACGTTTTTTTCCCCTCGTAAAAGCCTACACACTAACGTTTTTCACGACGTTAAAAAGAACGACGTGAAAAAATAGAGCAGGTTCTAATTTTTTTCAGGCCATTTTTCACGTCGTTAAAAATGCTCTGGAGCCTACACACAACCGTTTTTAATGACCAATTTAAAAAATTGCATTTTTCACGTCATGAAAAATGGTCATTTGTACGCGACATAAATCTTGGCAGCCACAATTCTAAAAGCCTTTTTTTTTTTTAGTCTGGACTGTCCCCTCCCTCCATTTACACCTAGGCGAGAATGACATTTGTTTTTCTCCAGTAGCCTAGAGTCTAGAATATCCACATCATAAATCTCAGGAGGCATCAACCTATATAGAGCGGAAGAGGAGGGGCGGAGCTGACGTGTCAGACATGTCCTGCTGAGGCTCCGTTCTTCTCAGGTCTTCACGGCTTCCACGGACACCTGAATGACAGGGTAAATAATCAAAAACTACTCCATAATCTTCCCTAACGCCCTGGGAACATAATAGTATGGTTTTTGGAGTGACCCGCAGGAAAGTCAAGACAAAAACACACAAAGAAAAACCTCTCAGAGGCTCTAATGTAATGGCACTGTCTAATTCACCTCACACAGCTAAAGCCTGCGCTGACAGAAAACAGTTCTTCACAGGACTCGAATTACACAGAATATGAACAAAGTGCCGGTTCTTTAACACCACAAACTGAGACATTACACCCAAATATTTTTAAACAAATAAAGAAGATGCTTCATAAAGCTCTGCAACAGACCTCTGACCAAATAACAGAGAAATTGACTAAAGAGATTCGTGACTTAGGCCAACGTACTGCAGACTTAGAATGCAGAATGGATGACATTGAAACCAATGTAGTTTTTCCCATGACAACGAACTTGAGCTACTCAGAGATGAAAATTTGACTTTGCAAACGCGTTTGGAAGACTTCGAAAACAGCGCACGACGGTCAAACCTCCGCATAAGAGGTACTATACCTGAATCAATCACTGATCTTCAATCGTCCATGACAGCGCTCTTTCAGGAATTGTCCCCTTCCATCCCTATTGAGAGTCTGGAATTCGATAGAATTCACAGGGCATTAGCACCACGCAAAACAGATGGACCTCCGTGTGACATAATTATTAAATTCCATTTCTTCCGTACGAAGGATCAGCTTATGGCTGCAGCCAGGATTAAAGAAACCCTAACTTTTCAAGGACATTCTTATCAAATATTCACAGATTTATCGCCAATAACAATAGCCAAACGGCGTGAGATGAAACCTCTACTTCAAAATCTCCAACACCACCACATCCCTTATCAATGGGGATTCCCATTCGCTGTTCGATTCACCCACTAAGGAACCAAATACACAAGTAAATCCACGGAAGAACTACAGACCACACTGCAAAAACTCCAGCTATACAACAAATCATCTACAAGTCCTCGCCGGCACACGCTATCCAGCTCTCCACAAAATTCATCAAAACCTGAAACTGACAGAAGCAGACAAGCTACATCCAAAAGAGGTCACTTCAACTCCCTAGAATTGGATCTTCCAGACTCTATGGACTGAATAATCTCTACATTATACAAAGAACTCCCTCAACTTCATGATTGAATTATCCAAACTCTAGTTTGGCCTATGTATTGAACTCAAAACACATCAGTTAAGATTTCCTAATCACAAAGATTAAGTATAAGAGTATATGTTCACATATCCCTTATTTACTTCGAATTCCTCCCTCTTTAATCCCTCTCCCCTTTCCCTACCCGTTATTCCCCCTTAGCTCCCTAAACCCCCCCCTCCCCATCCCCTCTTTTTATTTAAATTTTTCCCCTTCTCCCTCCCCATTTGTAAACTACAAAACTATACTATACTCCAACCTATATAGAGCAAGGAGAGTGAACGTGGTGGCACATCATAGGTGGTCGGCTGCAAGAACCTGGAAGAGACAGACAGCTCCCAATGACGTCAGAAAGAAAGATGGCGGCACTTGACCCAGGATATGGCAGCGAAGTAACTGATCACAATAGGACAACACTGGATTTGCTGGGAATGTTATTTGAGCACAACCCAGCTGAGAAGGTAGGATTACAGGGGCGCACATGCGCTGAAGCCCTTATGATAGCATGTAAGAGGGACAGGTGAAGACCATTCATTCAGTAGTTTAATTCTTCTTTAAAAAGTTACTAAAGCTTTGATTCTATTTATTTTTTTAAATAACAAACTTACCTCCACTGTGCAGTTCGTTTTGCACAGAGTGACCCTGATCGTCCTCTTCTGGGGTCCCACGGTGGGTCTCGCGGCTCCTCCCTGCAAGAGCTAACCCCCTCTGGGAAGCTCTCTCCCGAGGGGGTTACCTTGCGGGCGCGATCCCGTGCCATACAATCGGCGTCCATAGACGCCGATTGTATGACTCCGCCCCGCCCCCGGCGGCCACGTCATTGGATTTGATTGACAGCAGCGTGAGCCAATGGCTGCGCTGCTATAAATCTATCCAATGAAGAGCCGATCGGGCATGGGAGGAACGACGCGTGATCGCGCCCTCGGAAATTCAGGGCTCAAGTAAGTAAAACGGGGGCTCGGGGGGGGGGGGGGGGGCGGTGACTGCAAGGTGTTTTTTCACCTTAATGAATAGGATGCATTAAGGTGAAAAAACATGAAGGTTTACAACCCCTTTAAGGTACAGTGACTCAGAAGGATTGCGGCCAGACAATTCCAGGACGCTAGCACTTTCAGGAGAAGGCCAGCAATGGTAACTCTCCTAATTTTTCCATTATAAGGAGAAGTGGATTTACCATTAATAGCCCTGTGTTTCCCTACATACTTATCAGACACCCACTTCTCCCCCCATCATCTGAAGAAACCAAGACATTTCTTATTAACACATTGTCACATTGTTCCATGTCAGATCACAACCAGTTAAACAAGAACACGTTCTGTCCAAAGAGGCTCCAGTGATGAACATCCAGTTCTCACAACAGGGGTACTTTAAAGTTAACCTCCTATGAGAGACATGGATGCTACCCTTGTTACTTCTTATCCTACAAATGCTAGTTTCCTGACTGCCATTTGCTTTAATACTTTGTATCTCTTACCTGGAACATACAAATAACAGATATGTATACTATATATTCCAAGTCTGTGCCTCTACAGTTACTGGTAAGGTACTATCTAGACCAGTTTTTCGCAACCTTTTTCAGTCAAGGCACCCTTTAAAATTCTGCAAAAACTCAAGGCATTCTAAAATGTAAATGTAGACTAACAGTTTTACATACTGCAGCAACATGCACACACACACACAAGGACACCCAATGTTGTTGGCGGTGATTTATTCTTTCAAAGCAACCACACCATTACACACTGGTACTGACTAGTATTCCAATGTTTATTTTCTCCCCTCACTTAGCTAATGTGCCCTAGTGCTGATGGAGAGGGGCAAGGCAGGGGCAAACAAGGATGCTGTGCAGGTGCCAGACGTACTCCTTATCAACCCATAACGGCTTGTATACAATTTTTTGGGTAATGTTTAGGCATTTTGCCAAGGCATCCCAGTTGAAAAAGGCTGAGCTAGACAGCAAGCATCTTGAGAAGGGGATTGTTGATGGCAGACTCTAAGTATCTCTCATGGAAGGTTTGCTTTCCAGAGTCAATGTCCCCTTGCCCATTGAAGTCCCCACATCTGTGTAAAGGAGTTCCCATTGATATTCATCTTATGAGTTTTCCCAACTGCTCCTTCTTCCAACCACAAAACCCAATGTGTCATTTGGGGTAGGAGACTAGAAGTAGTGACGTCAGGCCTAGTAAGTGGCAGCACGTCATATGAGAGGAGGTCACATTCTCCCCCGGAACCAATAGAACTTTGTTTTGTTTTTTTGTGCTGGCTAAGTGCTAGAAAGCTGAGAATCAGTTGGTCAGGGGTTCCCCTTTACACAGACACCGTCACCTTGCCATGAATGGGCAAAGCAAAATCAGACAAGGAAAAGTGAAGGAGGGTCAGAAAGGTTAGCAAACCCAAAGTATTAGAAAATGTAATTATTTGCATGAAAACTGATGAAAATAATATTTCAAAAGCACGCTGAGAAGCTTTTTGTATGTTTGGGTGCCACATTTGCCAAGACCAATAAAAAAATGAAAAAAAGAAAATTGCTACAAGGAAAAAGGGAAAAAGAAAATGTTCTTTACAAACAGCTGAAAAAAACCACTGTGAAGAAAAAGGTCATCATGGAATGAAAACACTCGGCACACAAGAGCCAATACAAACTAATTATGTACTAATGCCTTCTCAGAAAGGCACTGCACATGTACATCTGCATATCCCAGGATGCCATGTTCATATTCCTGATTAATAAATAAGTGCACATACAGAATCTCTGCATTGGGAGAAAAAAACAAAGGACATTCGGAGGGTGTGTGCATGCCTACCTGAGAAGTACATTACATTAATATCAAACACATTCTCGCACACCATTTCTGTAGGAATAAGAGGAAAGGCACAATGTTCGGTATCAGCACTTCCACTACATCCTTTTTAACTATAAGCATCCATAAAGCTGTCAGCCTCTGCTAACAAATGGCTAAATAATACATGGTATCAGCAAGTGGCACGCTACTCTACACACAGCTATGGCTAGAGCTGCGCTAGCACAATGTCACTGAATCGATAGCCTATGATTCCCTTTGTCTTGTGCTATTTGCTCTTTCATTACCAACAAGGATTGGTTTAGGTTTGGTGTAGTAGAGGCAGAAAACCAAATATTTTTCTTTAACTTATTTTCTATATGTGTAAATATACAACAGAAGGCTAACTGGTGGTCTTAGTCACATAGAAATACAGTTCAACCTTGGTTTGAGAGTAACTTGGTTTGAGAGCGTTTTGCAAGACAAGCAACATTTTTTTTTCTATTTTGACCTGATATACAAGCGATGTCTTGATATACAAGTAGTATAGTCATGTCACAACTGAGTATAAAAGAGAAGAGAGGCGCCTCTAAGAGTAGCAATATGGTTACATTTATTGAAGGTACAACATTTAGCAACATATTGCTACACTTAGTTGAAAAGAAAGCACAACTGTTATGGCACATTGAGGGATTTGAGCAATACATTAGGGAGGACCTGAACCCGTTGGGTTTACGTATTCAGATCTTCCCAACATTTGAGAATATTGAGGAATCTTTTAAAAAACAGTGGGAAAAAAATTTGCAACAGTGCAGCCTTGTCATGATGAAGTTATTAATGGAGGAATATTCTAGAAGAATTGTGATTTTGAATATAGAAATTGAAAATATATATACACAGCTTAAACCATATGAAAATTTTGATAACTACAAAACTCTAGAAGAGAGTATAAAAATCTACCTTGATCTATTGGCGGGTAATGTTTTGCCAGCCAAAGAACAAAAATTCTGGAGAGATAAGATTGCTTTTAAAGAATCTAAAGCATATCATTGGCAAAAAAATAATAACCAACGTATGCGCCCTAAATTTAATAAAACAAGAGGCGCAACTGCCGAAAGGGGCTCTAATGCCTCACTCAATTCCTCACTCTCCTCATCCTCCCAGCGTTCAGTCACAGATAGGAAAAAACCCCTTAAAAACAAATGGAAATCACCCAATAAGGGACAGACCAAAAAACGTATGTTGGAAGCAATCCTCAAAATGGGATACAAAATATAAAGACAACTGGACCACGAATTGGCCCACTGGAACAACCAACATCGGGAATCCTATTCCCTCACCCTAATGTACTAGACGTGACTGAACCTCTGGCAGAGATGAATATTGGGTCATCGAACACGATATCATAGCTAAATGGCAATGAAACCAGTAGTGATAGGTTGAACATCATTAATCTATCGGATTACACACTATCGGATGACGAAAGATCTGTCTTATCTAGGGGCCTAAACTTTTGCCCAAACTCAGATTTGGATAAATTTGAGGTTATTAAGGACCTACAGTTATTTTCGAGAAAATTGTTATTAAAAAGCATGTATACAAAAACTGAAATTTCCAGTAAAGACACAAAAGAAACAGAGAAAGTTAACACTACGAGTCAACATGAAAAGGATGTACAGACTCTCGTGGATCTTTCTATGAATGAGCCCAATGTGGATCTTATTGATAGGATAGACTTGGATAGTCTGTTGATGGGCGATTCATTCCCATCGACTAGTACTTCGAAAATCATCCTACCAAAGATACAATCTTCCCTAAAAAAGAAATCCGACAAATTCCCTGCCATAGGCACTAATATCAACTTAGGAGCCTTTCTGACCATGACAACTAAAGATATTAAAAAGATTAATATCAATCGTAAGCGTCAGAATCCATCTAATTTAACGGAAGGTGAGAACAAGGCCCTTAAAAAATTGACCAAGAATGTCAAGTTGACAATAAAACCGGCAGATAAAGGGGGCAATATTGTGATCATGGGGAATCTCCAATATAAGGAGATATGTTTAAAAATACTCAATAACAGTGATTGCTACAGTAAAATCTCTAGAAATAAGATAGGAAAATTCAATGAGGCTTTCTATCTGCTGATTGATGATGCCTATACTAATAGGACAATCAGTCTGCAGATTTGGAACTTCATTAGAACCCCTTACCCCAAAATCCCGACCTTTTATAGTCTTCTTAAGGTACATAAAAATCATATTACACCACCGGGTCGTCCCATTGTATCGGGATGTGGCAGTATTATGGAAAACTTAAGCAAATTCATAGACAAACAGATTTGTCCATATGTGAACAATCTACCTTCATTTGTGAAAGACACAATGCACTTACTCAATCAACTGGATGAAATGTCTGTGCCCCCCAATGCCCTGCTGTTGATGTAGAAGCACTATATAGCTCCATCCCCCACCAGCGGGGCATTGGGGTAATCGGGCAATGGGGTAATCAGACATATGCAATCCCAATCCCATCGAGATAATCGTCCCTTTGATCTGTTCTTGCTTTCCGCTCTTGAACATATTCTTACTTGTAATGCTTTTTCATTCGATGGGTCCCACTACCTCCAGATACAGGGCGTAGCAATGGGGACGTGTTGCGCCCCATCGTACGCAAACCTGTATCTGGGGGAGTGGGAACAGAATTTTCTATCAGAAGAGAGCTTAATGCCCCTGACTGAATGCATTACTAATTGGAGTCGCTATATCGACGACATTTTTATCGTATGGACAGGCACTCCAGAACTACTATTGTCCTGTATAGATGCTATGAATGCGAATTCATATAACCTTAGATTTACTATGAGGTATAGTGAAACATCCATAAATTTTTTAGATATTACCATACTGAAGGATACAAATGGCAGATTAACAAGTGCACTATATCGCAAAGACACTGCATGTAATTCCATATTACATGCGGGAAGTGCACACCCCATATCATTAGTTAAATCAATCCCATATGGACAGTATTTACGACTACGTCGAAACTGCACGAATGATGTTATGTTTCAGAACGAAGCCAATGCCCTAAGAGATCGCCTCTTAATACGAGGCTACTCTCTTAGCAGCCTCAAAAAATCTTTTAAAAGGGCTACTCTTAAATCTAGGGACCAACTTCTGACAAAAAAACAACCGAGTATTAAACCCGATAATCCTGACTCCAATACTGTACGCATCATTACTAAATTCAACAGACAAAGTGAACAGGTCAGAAAAATTGTTTTTAGATACTGGCACCTTTTGCAGATCGATCCATCATTAGCCCCTTTTGTATCGGCTCAACCGTTAATCACCTATCGGAAGGCCAAGTCAATCAAGGACAATTTGATACAAAGCGAATACACGGGTGAATTTCGCGTTGACCCGTGTAGGCGACCAGGTACTTATCGATGTGGGGGCTGCAATCTGTGCCAGTACATGAACATTGACCCTGCAGCATTATTACCTAATGGTAAAATATTTAAACCTACCCACTTTGCAAATTGCAAAACAGAAGGTGTTGTTTATTTACTCACGTGCCAATGTGGATCATACTACATTGGCAAAACCAAACAGCCATTCTTTAAACGAGCGGCCAGACATATCAACTGCATGAAAAAATGTGATCCTGATCTTCCCCTTGGACGACATACAAAAGATGTCCACAATGGTAGAATTCCTAGAATAAAATTTCTGATCTTGGATAGGATACACCCCAGTAACAGGGGAGGTGATTGGAATAGGACACTCTTACAGAGAGAGACTCGATGGATTTTTTCCCTAAATGCCACCATGCCTCCAGGACTGAACGACCTTATTAGTTATCGTCCATTCCTGGAGGGCTTCTCTTCAGGTGGTTGGGAAGAGTGAACATACAAGGGACACGATATATCCTTTATCATGTATAGATATTGTCTATTTATGTATAGTATGTAATCAGAAATTTGTATATGGAATTTTATAGAATGTTTTTCTTTTCCCCTTCCCCCTCCCCCTCCCCTTCTCTCCTCCCCTTTTTTTTTTCTTCCCCCCCAATTTTGATGCACCGACGACCTGCATACACGTGCATTTTGGAGCTTCCCTTTGGGTTCTTTTTGCCTCACACGGCGCACATAGGGAGTGAGCCATATCGCCCGGCTTTGTGCCGGGGCGGTCTGGTTATTGTTCTCCCTTTTGTATGCATTAATTTGCATTTGTGCGTCGGCGTGCATCATGTGCCGGCTGTTGTCACTTGGGGCGGCGGCCGGCGGGTGTTGCACGGGGGGTCCCCGAGTGGCGATTAAGTTTTTGGATTCAAATCCTTCTTGTCCATCTGCCACAACAAACAATACAAATAACAACAAACCCTTCCCCCTTTCTTCTTTTTTATACTTATAACACTTACTATACTTGAGGGAGGATTGTTCTTTGGGTTCTTTTGTTTGTTTTTGCTTTACTGTTTTGTTTTTGGAATGTGCGCCTATTTTTTATACAAATCCTCTGTTTCAGATGCTTGTTTAGAGCGTCATGGAGATGCGACGGACGACGTGATGATGTCATTGCGTTGACGCCCGTTGTGACGCTTGTTTGACGCATGCGCAGATGGTCTATATAGGCCCTCTAGCTATGGGTCTGTTTAGAGACAGCATAGATATATAGCGGAGGACGTAATGACTTCACCGCGTCGGCGCCGTTCACGGCGTCTTTTGACGCATGTGCAGATGCCCTTTGAACGCCATTTAAAGCCTCCATGGTCTTACCACAGTCCACATGAGGCATCATACGCAGGGATCTCAGCAGCTCTCATTGTCCATACAGGTAATCTCCCTATAGGACACAATCTTTGGCAATCTTATATTCAAACTATTTGCCCTGGACTAATATATGACCATCTTTTTTCCATCTATGTTTTACTTCTTAGAATTTAAACTAGAAGATTGGAACCACACATAGATTTGCTTCACGGCCATAATTAATGTATATTTAATGCAAATGGTTTGTTGAGGACATCCTCTCTATTTTTGAAGCAGTTCCTTTTGCCTACCTGATACCTCTTTGATTTGGAATATTTCGCTATACTGGTAGGTTGCCCTTGGATACATACATATATACATGAGGGGTTAACTTATATTTGTATATATGGGATTTTTATTTTGGGTATATAAAATGGGGGGTATTACTACATAATAGGGATTCATCAATTTGTTTCCCCCCCCCCCTTTTTTACCTCCCATTATCTATATACATTTTCTTGTGTTTGTCTTTAGAGAGCTGCCCTGGGGGACTCTTTTGAGCTTCTCCTGATTTCCCTGCGTATTTCCACCTGGAGACCCTCGTTTGAGGTCTACTGGATCCCTTTCATCTCGGAACTCCCCACACAGGTGGGGTGCGACTTTGTGCCTCACCCGGTGTTCTCTGCCGTGCATGTAGTTCCTTGGTGTATTGAATGCTGACCCTCTTTTTACAAATTACTGTAAGCACATATTTATTATTTATTTTCTATCTTTACTTTTATTTATGTACATATATGCACTGTGTAATTTGTAATGTATATCATATTTTATATTCAACAGAATCTGTTTGTCCATAAATCTGAAAATCTTTTGTCTGCAAATCCCCCGAGGAAGGGTATAACCGAAACAGCTGTCGGGTCTGACAAATAATAATATATGTTTAAATTTCTTCTTTTTGTATCATGTTAATTTCCAGTTTGGATTTGTATAATCCATGTGATCTACATCAAATTTGTCCTTTTGTAACTATTTATTAAAATCTATATATTTTCAACATACTCTGATGTGTGTTTTTCAGTCACTTTTAAAGTCCCACCTCCTAGGGGTTTTTTTTGTTTTATTTATTGCTACACTTAGAGCCCATTCACACAGGGGCGACTTTGGATCCGACTTGAAGTCGCCCCAAGTCGAGCTGTTGGGAGAATCCATGAAAGTGAATGGAGCCGTCTTAATGAACACTACTGAAGTCGCTCCGACTTCAGAAAAGGTTCCTGTACTACATCAATCCGACTTCTAGGCGACTTGTACCCATTGATTTCAATGGAAGTCGCCTCAGAAGTCGGATCACTGTCTTAACAGAAGCAAAAATACAGAAAGAGAACATACATTTCTCAGGCAAACCCCTCCCTCCCACAGAGCTGATTGTACTTTGATTGGCCACTGGAAAGTCGCCTGTCCTGGAGGCGACTTGAAGTCGCCTTCTAAGTCGTCCCAAGTTGCGCTGTGGTGCACGCTCAGGGCCCCTTGCCGAGTCGCCACACCAAGTCATGCCGCCCCAGTGTGAATGGAGCCTTAGAGGCACCTCTCTTTTCTTTTATACTCTGTAGTTCCTGCTGGATTTTGCTTCTAATCCCCTTGGGGAGGCTTCCATTTGTGGATGGACATTTTATGGTTGCATAAATTATCACATAGCTATAATCTTTTTATGTGGACTATAAACTGAAGGACCTATGGATAAATGGTTGTGGAACAAATCATTTGAGTTTCCATTATTTCTTATGGGGACATTTGCTTTGATATACAAGTGCTTTGGATTACAAGCATGTTTCTGGAACGTATTATGCTCGCAATCCAAGGTTTTACTGTATTAATATTACAACAATCTTGGTAGTCACATATTGCCTGACATTTGTAGACCTGTGGAGGCAGGTTATATAATACCACTGAAGCCCAAATCAAAAACTGGTCCCTGGCAGGTTTTAAACAAAAAAAAAAAAACAGCTCAAGCTGCAATACTCATCTGCAGTCTAAAGTTGTCCCCTGCAGTAGTTCTTTTTGGTCAAAAGATGTCCTCAGTCTTCAAGGCTCAATGAAACCCAGTGTCACTCAACCCAAGCTACTAGGACCGAAGAGCGCCATGGGCCCTCCCTCCCATGGCAGCGGCACCACATCACTTTTCATTTGCAGTATATTTGTGCAGAGAGTGGCACTGACATAATTACATCATCACTGAACACTGCAAAATCCGGAGGACCGCCCACTGCTGGAGTAAGACTTAAGAAGCAGAAGGCCCAGCACAATACGTTACCAGCCTGAAGACTTTTGAAAAGGAAAAGTACACTTCCATGATGTATTGAGTTCTGTGATTGGGCAATGCTGTTATTCAACTCCTCATCCTCTATTCACAGAACTGCATGCATCATGGGAGTGTAGTTAGACAAGTTCTATGAATGGCAGGGGAGGCAGGAGCGGGCAGGTGATCAGTGAAACTTTCATGATTGAAAAGCCACTGCTGTTACCCTTTGCAGCACTAGGACAGCTGCTCAGGACAATATCTGGCAGCTGGTAAGGGGACAAAACCGAGGTATTTTTTGTAGACACCTGCACGTAATGGGATAATGTATACCCCCCTCCAAAAAAAGCTTTAAAGCTACAGTATATTAACAGGGTATTTTTTTGCAGAGATATAACAAAATACTTTCAATGGGTTATTTAACAAAAGGTAGCAACTATGAGACGTTCATTACCACAGTTTACATATGCTTTAAAGCCTAACTATAGGTTTACCCAACAGCAACCCTCCCCACCCCCTGAACATAAATATGATTTTTTTTCCAAAATCTGAAAAGGAATACATTTTAGCAGGAGTTAGGCGTTATTCTGCAGTCTTCCTTTAAAATAACTTTATTCTGTACACTTTTCCTCTCGGAATCTGGCATTTTTTTCCCCATATTTTGTGGTAAAACGCATTTCTATGACTAGCGAAAAAATAGAATTTTTTATTCACCGTAAAATCCTTTTCTCTGAGTCCATGGACCGACACAGCTTCTCTATTGACAAAGTGGGTATTATCCGTTAATTAGGAGTGACTAGGCAGAAAACTTGTGAAAAGTGTTGCATGACACCTTCTACAGTACCGCCCAGGGGGCGGACCCTCTGGGTATATCCCCTCAGTCTGCATCTCGCAGATCAGTTCGTCAAAAAGCAGTACAAACTTAAAAGGAGGGGTGGGTGCTGTGTCGGTCCATGGACTCAGAGAAAAGGATTTTACGGTGAGTAAGAAATCCTATTTACTCTTTCGTCCATGGACCGACACAGCCTCTCTATTGACAAAGTGGGACGTCCCAAAGCAGTGTCAGAGAAAAAACGAGGGGTGGTAACAGCATAAAAATAAACTTCACCCCAAACACAAAACAGCACTCCTCCAACGGAGGAGTTGCAACTCTAAACAGCTGCCTGCAAAACTTTGCGGCCGAAAGAGGCATCCGAAGATGCACCTACATCAACCTCGTAGAATTTTGTGAAAGTGTGAGCGGACGACCAAGTCGCTGCTTTACATAATTGGGAAACAGACGCTTGATGTCGGAAAGCCCAAGAGGCACCTATTGCCCTGGTCGAATGCACCGTGACCGAGAAGGGGGGCGCTTGACCCTTTAAGGCGTAAGCCTGGATTACTATCTGTCGGATCCATCTAGAGATGGTGGCCGACGAGACTGCTTGGCCCTTCTTGGGACCAGCCACCGAAACAAACAGTGAGTCTGACTTCTGGAACAGGGAAGTAGCAGATAGGTATACTCTCAAAGCTCGGACAACGTCCAAGGAATGCAACGCCGACTCCTTAGGATTCGACGGATGAGGACACAAGGATGGAAGTACAATGTCTTCGTTGAGATGAAAAGCCAAAACGACCTTCAGAAGAAAGGAAGACTGCGGCCGCAGCACCACCTTATCCTTGTGGAAAATCAAATAGGGAGCCTTGCAGGACAAGGCTGCCAGCTCAGAGACTCGTCTAACTGACGTAACAGCCACCAAAAAGACCACCTTCTGAGAAAGTGTCAACAGGGGAATATCTCTAATATTCTCAAACGGTGCCTTCTGAAGCACCGAAAGGACCAGGTTCAAGTCCCACGGAGGTAGCGGGGGACGGACCGGAGGAGCCACATGTCGAACCCCCTGCACAAATGTGCTCACGAGAGAGTGAGCCGCCAGGGGTCGCTGAAAAAAGACAGCCAGGGCAGATATCTGTCCCTTAATCGTACTTAGGGCAAGCCTGTGGTCCACCCCATGCTGCAAAAACAGCAGGATTCTGGAAACCAAATAAGTATGCGCATGCCATTTCATTTCCTCACACATGGAGATGTAGGCCTTCCAAGTGCGGTGATAAACCTTCCTAGAGGACGGTTTCCAAGCACTTCTCATAGTAGAGATTACTGAATCTGATAAGCCCCGGTCTCTCAGTACCTGGCTCTCAATAGCCACGCTGTTAAAGCCAGTGACCGTAAAGCAGGATGGAGTATGGGACCTTGCGATAGCAGGTCCTTCCGTAGTGGTAGGCGCCAGGGGACGTCTGCTACGAGACGTACTAGATCGGCGTACCAGGGACGCTGAGGCCAATCTGGAGCGATTAGGATCATTGGAATTCCCTCTGCCTCCACTCTGCGGAGCAGAAGAGGAAGAAGCCTTAAGGGAGGGAAGGCATAGATTAGCCGACACTGACCCCACGATGCCAACAACGCGTCCGTTGCGTCTGCCCATGGGTCTCTTAACCGGGCCACAAACCTCAATACCTTCCGATTGAGTCGGGAAGCCAGAAGATCTACGTCTGGTGTGCCCCATCTTTAGCAGAGGAGTTGGAACACCTCCGGGTGTAAGGACCATTCTCTCCCTGGTCCAGCATCTGGCGGCTCAGGTAGTCCGCCTGCCAGTTTTCCACACCCAGAATGTACACGGCCGACAGTGCCGGTACGCTCCTCTCTGCCCACTTCAGGATGCGAGTGACCTCTGATGCTGCAGCTGAGCTTCTTGTTCCTCCTTGATGATTGACATATGCCACTGCTGTGGCGTTGTCTGACTGGATCCTGACTGGACGCCCTTGCAGCCTCTGAGACCATTTGAAGAGGCACAGCCTGATCGCCCGGATTTCCAGGACATTGATCAGCAGGAGGGCTTCCTCTGGGGTCCAGTGACCTTGTGCCGACTGAACACCCCAGACTCCCCCCCAACCTGTAAGGCTGGCGTCCTTCGTGATCACTATCCAGTAAACCGGAAGAAATGATTTCCTGGCCATTAGAGCCGGTGCAGTCAGCCACCATACCAGGGATCTCCTGACTAGGTGGCTCACTCGGATCTGATAATCCAGAGATGATGGGCATCTGTTCCATCTGGACAGAACTTCCTTCTGTAACACTCGAGTGTGGTATTGAGCATATGGGGCCGCTTCGAAGGAGGCTACCATGAGGCCTAACACTCGCATGCAAAAACGGAGTGACGACCAATTCCTGGAAGTCAGCTGCCGTACTGCAGCCCGGAGGGTCTGCAACTTCTCCACAGGGAGGAATACCTTTGCCTCTGAGGAATCCAGAATCAACCCCAGGTACACTAGGGGTTGAGTGGGCACCAATACTGACTTTTGCGTGTTTAGCATCCAACCACAGTCTCGAAGAGTCTGACAGGTAATAGACACGCTTACCTCTAATTCTGAGCTTTAAGGGGCCTTCAGTAGAAGGTCATCCAAGTAGCCCATGATAGCGATACCCCGCTGTCTTAGAAGTGCCAGAATTGGAGCGAGCACCTTGGTGAACGTCCTGGGTGCTGAGGCAAGGCCAAACGGGAGGGCCACAAACTGGTAGTGGTTCTTCCCGATAGCAAATCGCAGAAACCTCTGGTGTCTGGAGTATATGGGGACATGCAGGTATGCGTCCTTGATGTCCAAGGAGGCCAGAAAGTCCCCCGAATGGAGAGCCGTGACTACAGATCGAACCAACTCCATCCGAAATCTTTGTACCTTCACAAAGCAATTGAGGGCTCTGAGATCCAAGATTGGACAAACCCCCTCCTTCTTCGGCACAATGAACAGATTTGAGTAAAAACCCTGACCCGTTCCTGTTCTGGAACTGGAATAACTACCCCGCGTTCCAGTAGACCCTGGACCGCCCCCTACAGGGCCTCCCGACGGGTCGGTAGTAGCTGGAGATTGGAGGTGACGAATCTGTCCGGTGGACAAGATAGAAATTCTATCTTGTAACCTGAGGAGATTACTTCGCAAACCCACCTGTCGGAGACTAGAGCTGTCCACTGAGTCGTGAATTTGCGAAGACGTCCCCCCACCTGAGAGCTGGGTGGGGGCGGACCTTCATGCGGACGCAGACTTGTCCGCAGGCTTGTTGGGTCTGCGGGACCAAGGACGCTTTTGTCCTTGGGCAGGCGCCTTGTCGGCCTGGGGTCTTTTCCCTGTCGCTCTAAGGGGACGAAAAAAACGCTTGCGTGCAGTAAAGGATGGCCCTTGGCGTGGCCCCTTACCCTTGCTAGTTTGGGGAAGCAAAGTGCTTTTACCTCCTGTGGCATCCTTGATGATGTCATCCAGAGAAGACCCAAAAAGTCTGTCGCCCTTAAAAGGCAGATCCAACAGGGCTTTCTTAAAAGTCTGGTCTGCAGACCAGCTCTTTAGCCAGATCAAACCGAAGCTTTTGACAGCAGGGGAATAGTATCCATGTCTGACTCGCAGACAAACTTAAGGCCCTGGACCAACTGGTCGGCCAAAGTTATCTCATTAGGAGGAGCATCTCGCTCCTTTAACCCCTGGAGTAGCAATTTTGCCTATTCAGTAAGTGTCTGAGACACTAGGGCCCCCGCCAATGCCGGGCGTACTGCCGAGCCTACCACTAAGTATAGGTAGCGAGCGAGTGCTTCAGCCTTCTTATCCACAGGGTCCTTGAAAACAGGAGCCCCTTCTACTGGAATTGTGGTGGCTCTATTAAGTCTGGACACCGGAGGGTCCACTATAGGGGGAGAGGTCCATCTCTTCAGAAAACTCTCCTCAAAGGGGTACCGTACCGCAAACCTCTTTGGGGCTGTCAAGACCCTCAGTGGGTTCTCCCATTCCTTGTATAAGAGTTTATCAAAATAAGACACACAAGGGAACACCTTAGCAGTGCGGGCAGGTTTACGAAACCCAAAGGGGACCGGAGTCTCTGCTGCTTCTGCAGTATTTTCCAACTTTAGCATATCCCGCACTGCAGTAATAAGGTCAGATACCAAAGCCGTCTTGCATACTGACCTGGACTTGGAGTCATCCTCACTGTCCGATCGGTCACGGTCTGCAGTCTCTGATGCGTCAGAATTTGGGCCATGAGCCGTACCTGGACCTGGTTCTGTCTCAGAAATATCCCCAGAAGACTGCAGGGGACGGGGGCGTTTACTACCCCCTGTATTCCCGTGTGCTGCTTCCACCCTGGCAGCAAACGCCTCTAGGATTGCCGACATAGCGTCCATAGACACCTCAGGGGCACCAGGTGCTAAATCTGGTGTTTCAGGGGAGAAGACATCTGGCTCAGATGCCATGCTGACCACACGCTGACATCCACAGGGCTCCAGGCAAGATATCAATAGGCCATCCTCCTGCGCTGCAGAGATGCTGGGTCACCCGGAGGACTCACCACCCTGGACCGGTACTGCTATGCTGCGCCTGTGATGCTGTCCCACTGCTGTTGTGACAGTCTGCTTTGTTTATCAGCGCTTCCTGTGTGAATTTTTCGCGCCAGTGTAATGCACCCTAGAGGCCGGAGACTCTCGCAAAATGGCTGCCAAAACGTCTGTATGGAAGATAATGTGGGCTCTAAGAAAATGGCCCCCGACTTGACGATAGAGGCCAAAGCAGCTGTAGACCACAAAAAGATGGCCGCCGAATGGCAATATATACATACACCGTGGATCATAACAAACATGGCCACCGATCAGTCGATAGAGGCCAGTGGGTGTGGAACTACAAAAAAATGGTTTCGAAACCACAGGAAGATGGCCGCCGGGGAGTCACTAGAGGCCGAACCCGGCATTGACCCCCGCAAAATGGCCGCCGACAGCATGGAGGAGGAAGCACACACAGGTAAGCAGAAATTACATTTCTTTTAAATGTTAGTTACAGCCAGCCCCGCTCCAGTGGAACCCCTTAGGTGACCCCTAGCACCCAGCAACCTTTAGCTAGAAGCCCAGGGAGGAGGGAAAGGCAGGGAGAGAGGGAAGAAAGGGGCCACAACCACTTACTTGATCTCTCCAGGAATGTCCAGCCAAATCACCCAGCCGAGGCAGGGGAGTTTACTTACCTATCCTGCATGTATCATGCTGGAAGACATTCCAAACAGATCATCATCTGCGCACGGAAGGTGACTGTTGGCCAGGCATGCTGTGATTGGACCCAAGGGGACGATCATATGTATGCCCTGAAGCGCGACGCTCACCGACAGGCTGCTGCGACTCGGCCGTAAGGTCAGCCGAAGCTGAGCGGTCCGATGCAAGCCTTGGAGCGTAAGCTCACCGGCCAGGCTGCTGCGACTCGGCCGTAAGGTCAGCCGAAGCTGAGCAGTCCGATGCAGGCCCTGGAGCGTAGGCTCACCGGCCACCCGTGGAGCGACGGGCATGTCGTGGAAAACCCAGCGCGTAGCTAGGGTCGGCACACACTCGATGGCCGAAACTGGGGAGACTACAAGGATCGAGGATCCAGCCTGTCACCCAGTCGGCAGTTGATCGAAGATTGCAGGAAAAACAAAAAATGTAGCAAAAAAAAATATATATTTTTCCCCCGGGCCAATGGGCCCGAAGGGAGCCATGTCCTACTCCTTGCTAGACAGAAAAAAACTGATCTGCGAGATGCAGACTGAGGGGATATACCCAGAGGGTCTGCCCCCTGGGCGGTACTGTAGAAGGTGTGATACAACACTTTTTACAAGTTTTCTGCCTAGTCACTCCTAATTAACGGATAATACCCACTTTGTCAATAGAGAAGCTGTGTCGGTCCATGGACGAAAGAGTAATAAAGACTCCCTGCTGCACTTCACTTGACGATGTGTTTTTATGTCCATGTTAAAATACAAAACTTAGTTCTAATGCCACGTACACACGACCGTTTTTCATGACGAGAAACATGCCATTTTTTTAATCGGTCGTGAAAAGCGGTCGTGTGTAGGCTCCACAGCATTTTTCTCAACGAGAAAAATGGGCATTGAAAATTTAGAACATGCTCTATTTTTTCTCATCGTTTTTCACATCGTGAAAAACGGTCGTGTGAATGCGGCATAAGGTTCTATAGAAAATGTCATTTTTTTTTTTTATCGTCAGGAGTTATATGCACTTTTAGGCCTCGTGCACAGGGACATTTAAAGGCTCAAAAGTGCACAAACGTAAAATTCCGGGCACTTTTCTGCACCCAGGGAGCCACAGGTGATGCATACAGCCACCCTTATAAGTGAATGGTTTTACGCGGTCCTACAAGTGTAAACACTGATGCTCCTGTGCATTGATATTTACCTACACATGTTTGTATGGCATACTTCTCTGAATGAGATTCGTTACATAGCTGAACACAGTTATGGCTCTGGTATCACACAACCTTACTGCCTCCACACTTCAGGTGTTTTTACAATGGTCCCCCCACTAGATTGTCAACACAAACTAAGGCGGGATTTGCACCTTTTTATGCATTAACATGTAATGTGGCAATAATTTTGAATAGATTGGCAAAGATGCATTGCACCACAATACAAGGTAGTATGTTACCATGCTTTGTGATGCACTACAACACATGTGCATCAGAGCTGTGATGCCTTAGTGCATGCAGTGCCTTCCATAATTAATTACTCATTCCGCAACACACCTTATTGCAGAGACATAACTATAGGGGTTGCAGAGGTAACAATCGTGACTTGGCCCAATGCTTCAGGAGGCCCGTTTGGCTCCCCTGACATATTTGTCTACACCTGGATGAGAGGGGCGGCATATAAAGCAATCAATGCCCTGAATTTTCTTTCCTGCAGCCATTGAATGCCTGCAGGAGGGAGAGGAGGAAAAGCAGGCATTCAGCAAGGAAAATGCAGGGCATCTATTGCGCTATAGGCCGCCCTGCCAGCCCTCTCATCCAGCCTGGTGCTAGGTGTTTCCGGCAGCCATCGGTTACTAGGACTACCCTCCTCCCCCCGACTCTGGCTTCTTGGTTCATAAGAACCGCCCACCAAGCCTCACCGCCCATTGAATTTGCAGCAGCAGGAGGATGGGGCATGGTGTCGGGGGAGGCCGAAACTGAAAGAGCCAGCTGACCCAATAGAGTGAAGGGGGAGGAGCTGGAGGAGGTCACACAGGAGACGCATGAAGCCTGGAGGAATCTGGAGATACAGCAAACATGAAGCTCCAAATCCACACTGAGAGCAAATGAGTGCCGCTGATCCTGTCTATCCCCACCCAGCGCTGCCACTAAAGCCAACCCCCCCAGCACCACTGTTGCCACAGATCACATCCTGACACCAAAACTGCAACACATCCCGGCCCCCCAGTACTGCCACTGATCACCCCCCACCAGCACTGCATTGATCACATGCTGTCACCAACAATGTAACACATCCCATCCCTCCAGCACTGCCAATGATCCCATCCCTCCACCAGCACTGCTACTGATCCCACCCCCCCAGCACTGCCACTCATCCCATCCCTCCGCCAGCACTGCCACTGATCCCACCCCCTCCCCAGCACTGCCACTCATCCCATCCCCCCTCAGCACAGCCACTCATGCCTTCCCCCCACCAGCGCTGCCACTCATCCCTTGCCCCCCCCCAGCACTGCCACTCATTCCTTCCCCCCAGCACTGCCACTCATTCCTTCCCCCCAGCACTGCCACTCATTCCTTCCCCCCAGCACTGCCATTGTTCCCATCAACCCTCAGCACTGCCACTGATCACCCCCCCAGCACTGCCGCTGGTCCCATAAACCCCCAGCACTGCCACTTATCCCATCCCCTCCAGTATTGCCACTTATCCCCTCCCTTCCAGTACTGCCACTTATCCCATCCCCTCCAGTACTGCCACTGATCCTATTACCCTCCACCACAACCACCACCACTGATCCTATCAACCCTCCAGCACTGCCACTGATCCAATTAACCCCCCAGAACTGCCACTGATCACCTCCCCCCAAGCAATGCCACTCATTACATCCCCCAGCACTGCCACTAATCACATACCCCTCCCCACCACCACTGCCACTAATCCCATTAACAGGGGGGGGCCTTCATGGTTTCTTGCACCAGGGCTTTAAAGGTTTTAGATACACCTCTGCCCTATTGCAAAAGGTGCATTTCAGGTCTAAAGCCGTGTACACACGTTAGGTTTTACCGATGAAAACAGTCCGATGGTCTTTTTTCATCTGACAAACCGATCGTGTATGGGCCCCATTGGTCTTTTTTCCATCTGTGTTTAAAAATAGAACATGTTTTAAATTTATCCGATGGTTAAAAAAATGATAGCAAATTACTATCGTCTGTGGGGAACTCCATCGGATAAAAAACCCACGCATGCTCAGAATCAAGTCGACGCATGCTCAGAAGCATTGAACTTAATTTTTCTCGGCTCATCGGAGTGTTTTACGTCACCGCGCTTGGAACGGTCAGTTTTTTGACGGATGGTGTGTAAGCAAGACTGATGGAAGTCAGCTTCGTCGGTTTTCCGATGGAAAAATCCATCGGTTTTAAAAACCATAGGAAATCCGATCGTGTGTACAGGGCTTAAGTCATGCTACCGCCTTTTAGTTCAGCTTGCCCTTCTGTATAAAGACAGCCATATTCCTCACACACACACTGACAGTGGCAACTTCTGGATAAATAACCAATGTGACCTCAATTCAAAAGGTGAAGATTTGCTATGTTATGGAAGATGCACTTTCTAGAGACCATACCAAACATACAGCAAGTATTCTACACCTATCTTTCTGGCAGCCAGTGTACTGAAATGTCACCACCTCTCCTATCCCACTTATGAATGTGAAGAAAACTTTTTCAGCAGAGGAGCTCCAGCAGTCAGCAGGGGAAGGAAGTATCTGACTAATCCAATGGGTGAATACTTGAACTGGCTAAGGAGCAGAGACATAGCAACTTTTATATACATGGGCAACTAGGAGGATCGATATATAAATGCTTTTTTTTACAAGTGACTTCTTGGCCACAAGATTATACATTTTGAAAAACATATTCTTGTATATGAAAGCGTGAATGCTTGCCTATCTTGCGGTCTGCTCTCGTAAAGAGGAACGGAACAGTGGCTGACCAATCTTCAGCATATAGAGATAGGTCAGGCAAGTGGATGCCTGGTTCCCCTCTGCCCTCTCTGTATTTATCTGCCAACCCTCACAGTCAACACTCAGGACACTGTAGTGACAGAGGCAACCAAAGAGACTAGAGAGAGACCAGACATCCTTAACACCCATTGCGTTCCCAATGTTTTAAATTCTTCAGGTAGGTATTAATTATTTTCTTTTCAGGGCGTACTTTTTTGTTTTTGTTTAAATAGCAAAATAACCAATTTAAAAGAGAAGTATTGCCAAAGCTCCTCCGGTCATATTTCTCTTCTGGGTCACAGGAGAGCACTTAGTTCTGCACTCCTGTGACCCATATTCAGTTGACTGCGAGCTAAAGCCTGCTATCGGTTGATATCACAGAGCTGGTCCAGAGCACCACTGAGAGCTGGAGCCAGCCACTCCTCCCCTTCTCCAGCCTGGCACTCTAATGAGCACTGGAGTGGCAAAGCAGAGAGCCAGATACTCTGTTCAGTGAAAAACAAGAACTGAGCAATCAGCAGTCATATGATCACTCCGTTCTGTATCTTAGAGCCAGCGGGTGACAGCTGCAGCCCCAAAGGTGAAAATAGCTGTTTGTTTTTTTAATCCTGCACATCTCCTTTAAAGTGTATCAGCAGCAAAGATTCATGCTTATTAGTTCTCCTGGTGACCATTGTCACAAAATCAAAAATGATGGGAAATCCAAAACCTTACAGTTATCAATAAAACAAGAGGTGAAAGGAAATGTTCCAAAAATGGCAACTGGTCCAGAGACAAATAAGAGAATAATTTCCCTCACTTTGTAGAGCTTTACTGTGGGTTCCTGCTTCAGCTCTGGGGCAGAAAGAGAGGGACACCGATGGCAGAAAATAAACAGCAATTGAAACCCTTCACTACTCTATCAAAAAACTAAAAAGTCTTAGGCACACATACACTCCTGATGATGACTTACAGGAATTTTTCAGAGGCAGCAATTTTGTCACCACAACTAATACGGAAAAGGAAGGAAGCAAAGTAACATTTCTACTTTATATTTACCTCTGCTTTTCAATATTGGGACACTACATTCTGGAATAAATCTTGCAGTTTTTGAACAAAGTGACATTTCCCTCTGTACAAATAGTACAACCTGGTATTCAACTTCAATTCCAAAAAAGTTGGGATACCGAGTAAAATCTACATAAAAACCAAACCTAATGATTTGCAAAGCCCACAAACTCATATTTTGTTCACAATAGAAAACTTATTACATGTTTAAACTGAGAACATTTACAATTTTACAAAAAAATAAGGGAGTTTTGAAATTGATGGCAGAAACACGTCTCAAAAAAGTTGGGACAGGGCAACAAAAAAGCTGTCAAAGTAAGTGATACTAACAATGAAGAGCTGGGGGAGTATTTTGCAACTAATTAGGTTAGTTGGCAACAGGTCAATAACATGATTGGGTATAAAAAGAGCATCTTAGAGAGTCAGAGTGTCTCAGAAGTAAAGATGGGCAGAGGTTCACCAATCTGTGAAAAGCTGCATCTAACAATTGTCTAAAATTTTCTGAATAATGTTCCTCAACGTAAAATTGCAAAGACATTAAATATATCATCATCTACAGAACACAAAAGATCCAGAGAATCTGGAGAAATCTCTGCGCAAGGGACAAGGCTGAAATGCAACATTCAATGCCCATGATCTTCTAGCCCTTAGACGGCACTGCATTAAAAACAGGCATAATTCTCTGATGGACATCACTGCAAAGACTCCGGAATACTTTAAAAAACCTGTCTATGAACATTGGTTGCCATGGCAGTCAAAAATACATAGAAGAACCTGTATTTGAACATGATCTAGAAATGCCGCCATCTTCTCTAGCCCAAAGCTCTTTTAAAATGGTCTGTTGCAAAGTGGAAACCAGTTTTGTGGTAAAAACAAACTGAAATTTGACATTCGTTTCACAAATATCCTCCAGACTTAGGAGGAGAGAGACCTTCCAGCTTGTTAGCGCTAAGTTCAAAAGCCTACATCCCTGATGGTATGGAGGAGCATTAGTGTATCTGGAATGGGCAGCTTGCACATATGGAAAGGCACCATCAATGCTGAAAAAGATATCCAGGTTTTAGAGCAGCATATGCTCCCATCCAGACAATATCTTTTTTAGGGAAGGTCTAGCACATTTCACAGCAGGACAATGCTAAACTGCATACTTTATCAATGACAACAGCATGGCTTCGTAGTATAAAGCCTCCTACACACGCCGAGATTCTCGTCAGGAAAAAAACTTTGTTTTTCCTGATGAGAATCTTGACAAGAAACTTGTCCCGGCCGAGTGTACACACGTACGATTCAAAAGAACCGCCGTTCTTTTGAATGGCACGAACACGGTGACGTCATCGAATACGACAAGCGTGCGCTCATCACATTCAATGCCGTCCCTGCCATCTTGCTACACCCTATGCCTATGCCTAGGAAGCTACCGTCAAAGTCATTTCGAGCATGCGCGGGTTTCCACGGCGACAGGTAAGTGTACACACGCTCGGGTTTCTCGTCGAGAAACAGGCCGACGAGATTCTCGATGAGAAAAAAGACCGCAGGTCTTCTTTTTTCTCGTCGAGAATCTGGGCAGTTTTCTTGACGAGAAAACTGAAACCCGCGTACACACAGCCGGGTTTTCTCGGCAAGAAAGCTCTCCCAGCAGTTTTCTTGTCGTTTTTTGCAGAGAAAACTGGTCGTGTTTACGCGGCCTGAGAGTCTGGGCGCTTCAATGGTCTGCCTGCAGAACTGGAAATATTTGGCACATTTGGAAATAAAAAAAAGGCAAATAGCAGTTGGAATCCTATAACAGGCAAACAAGGGTCAACAATCCTCTCACAAAACTCCAGCAACTGGTCTCCTCAGTTCCCAGATGTTTACAGAGTGTTGTTAAAAGAAGAGGGGATGCTACACCATGGTAAACATGGCTCTGTCCCGACTTTTTTGGGATGTGTTGCTGCCATTAATTTCAAAATTACTTTTTTTTTCTTAAAATGGCACATTTTCTCAGTTTAAACATTTGATATGCTTTCTATTTTCTATTGTGAATAAAATATGGATTTATGCGATTTGCAAATCATTGCATTCTGTTTTATGTAGATTTTACACAGCACCCCAACTTTTTTTTAGAACTGGGGTTGTACTACACTACCTAAAATGGAGGAAAATTGAGAAAAGATTACCATCTAAGTGCAGTAAATTGCTTTCAACCTCCATGAAAGCTGGACACCAAGCAAACTAAAGCTAAATGTGCAGATAAAATACATATGTGGGAGCAGTTTTCCCTGCCAAGTATTTGTATTCCTGTCCATCCAGTCCTGAGATTTACACAGCCCCATACCACAGCACAGCCCTGTTGGAAAAGGCAGGAGAAAAGATTTTTCTCTGCTGAAGTTAATTTACACTTATAGGTCTTGTCTCTCCCCCAGCCTGGGACTGGATAGACATGGACAAGCAGCAGACTGATCAGCTCATCATTCTGTCATTTCAGTCTCACATCCTGTATGCCTGCTCGTTTCACAACTGACTGGCTCCTTGTGCTGCAAATTTCTCTTCCATTTAAAGCAGAGTTCCAGGCTTTTTATGTTTATTAAAAGTCAGCAGCTACACAAAGTGTAGCTGCTGACTTTTAATAAACAGACAATCCTGTTACACAGTCCAGCGATGCGGCCGAACGGAGCGTCGCTCCTCTCCGCCGGCGCATCCATTGCCACTCTGGGCACCCGGCCGTGACAACTTTCGGTTTCACGGCCGGGCATGCATGAGCCACGCTGCCAAATGTGGCATGTAAGGGGGCGAGGCGTGCTTAAAGCAGAAGTTCCACTTTTGGGTGGAACTCCACTTTAAAGTACTGTTATAGTTGAAGAGGCTGATACCAAGCCCCTCCCCTGATTAAAATAGTCCACCCTCCTCCACTTTATCAGAATCCAATGACTGCGACCTGCTGCAACCTTCATATAATGAGCTCACAATTTTTTTCTGATGGCTGGACCTTTGCAGTTAATCCCCATAGACTTATATTAAACGTGTATGCAAGAGAAACTCAGCAGATAGCCCCAGAGACGTCAATCGGGAATGACTGGGCAGGCGGGAGGATTCACACGTGGCTTTTGGATTCAGGTAAGTATGCATCTGCGTCAAGCTGCCCCATTGTTTTCCTACTCTGCAGGCAGGCGGGTGCCAGAGCCCAAGGAGCCTGTCCAAGCTCCACACAATACATGCCACAAAGAGGAAAAGGGGCTACACTAGAATGACATTTTCAAGGCTAGACAGCATTATTGATGGACAGCAAACACTGCATCCTTCCACCTTGAGTTGAGAGTTGAGTGGCATCTTGATTTAGAGTGGTCATTTACCCTGTAGGATCCCGACCTAAGGTCCCTAACACACATTCATACATATACTAGGGCCATATTAGACAGGATCTGATTAACCCACCAGCATGTCTTTGGAGTGTGGGAGGAAACCGGAGTATGGAAAGGGAGTCACTGCTCCAGGTAGATCAGATTGTAATGAACCTCTCTTCCAGATAAGAAGCCACAGGTGCTGACAATGCGTATAGCAATGAGGATGAAAGAAAATTCTGGACAGCCACACTCCAAAAAATATTGTTGCCTTTAATATTTAAAAAATTGAATCAAAAATACATGCCACAGCAGAACAGACAGAAAATCTGATGCGTTTCAAACTATCAAACAGTACCCGGAGGACACCCACTCAGGCACAGGGAGAACATGCAAACTCCAGGCAGATGGTGTCGTGGTCGGGATTCAAACCAGCAAACCTATTTGCTGCTAGGTGAAAGTGCCACTACACCTTAGGTCTGCCCCTCTAACTTGTTTCACACATTTGGGCTTAATCATAGATAACAGAGATGTCAGCCCCATCTCTACGATTAAGCTTGAATGGGTGAAATGCGTTGAAGGGGGGGATGAATGTATATTTGAATATGAATGTATGTATGAATGTATATTTATCCTTTCAGTCCATTAGCCCTTACTTTTTCCCATTTTGTTTCAACTTAGTGCCTAGAACTGAAAAAAATGATTTATAAACAGAAGCAGCATGCAGTCTTTAGGGCAAAGGGAAAATAACATGACAATTTTTTAAAAGGCATTCTGTCAATCTGCGCTGGAGTTATGCTGCATGATCGATTTACGCATTGCATTAATATTCCTTAGCATGTCTTCTTATTTAAACATTTCCTGTAAGCAAACTAAAACTTTATTTCAAACTAAAGCTGCTTACATTTTTGTGTATCCGCCTGCAAAGCCCTTGTGATAAATAAAATGGAAAACAGAGGAAAAGAGGAGTCTGCTGCCAGGTGAGTACAATAAACGCAGAGCCAGGCAGAAGATAAAAGCAGGCTGCTGTCTTCCTGGGCCAAGCGCTCTACGTTTCACATCAATTCCAGCATATAGATGTGCAAAACATGATCCTAAAGACAGGATAAATGAGGGGGAGTGCAGGCTCAGACACACTGTACATCAGCTAACAATACATGTCAGTGGATTCACAGCGGAGCGCAGGAGCTGGGGCCTGTGCTATGGAAGTAAAGCTGCAGCTTTCCTATCACCGGCAGGGAAGAGGCATCACACAGCATCACAGATTGCTTCACCAAGCACTTGTAATGCTCACTAGATCCAAGCAGCAATACATAACGAGTCAGTACAGAACATATGGCTTTTATGGAGGAACTACAGAGTCTTGCAAAAGTATATAGGCTCTTGACCGATTCTCTAATTTTACTGAATAAGAATTGAGATGCTAAAAACGTATTCTGTGATATTTTTATTTCAAAGAACAGAAACTCACTTTAAAGTAGTTGTAAAGTCTAACCGGATGACTTTTAGTTTGCTAAAGCACTTCACTGCAGTTTTCTTTTTATTTCATAAAATTCTGTTTTCAGATTTATTTAATCTTTTTTTGTACCTACCAGTGCTGCTACTCCTCTCCTTCGGCTTCTTTTAATCATTGTCTGTCTACACGCACTTGCTACAGCATTGGCTACTCATGATAGTGACAATGGTGTACCATACCTGGGGTTTTGGTCCCCACCATGGGCACCCAAGGACCTTCGTTAAAAACAAGTAGCTGAGCCACAGCATTTCCGCCCAGCCAAATTCTAACATTACATCCTGAATGGGCTGTACACATGCCACGGCTGCAATGTTTTACTTTGCAGCCATGACATTTTTAACCCAGTCACCGCCCATCAAACCCACCCAATTAGATCAATGGGCCCACACTGCAACCATGAGCCAAACACTCACAGTTGCGACGCAGTCTGGCAATGAAAAAAAAAAAAATTAAAGCAGTAGGAAAGCCCGCTTTGCGATTTTTACCTATAGGTAAGCCTATATGGGCACTATTTAGGAGACATTCACCCTGCATGAAGCCGGTGACGTCACCAGCACATGCGCTCTGAAGGTCTGGTATACCGTGGAGCAATGTAACTATGTATATACCATACCTTACAGATGCCCCTGGAAGCTGGAAATCACCAATAGACAAAACTACTGTACTCCAGTGATCTCCATTTGCTTCCTGGTCCTGTGCTGAGCGGCTTCCCTGCTTCACTGTGAACACAGGAGGTTGGCCGCTTGGCATGGTGTCATTCAGAGAATGTTTTGCATTTTATGAATGAATGCAAAGCATTCTCTGATTGGAAGAGGTGGAGAGGGAGGTCGGTGATGTCCCCCATAGTCAAACCCAGCATAAAATGAATATAATGCACAATATAGTATTATCGTGTATATTGTTTTATATTGTAGTGTAACTGTGTAAATTATTCAATGCATCTTTCGGGGAATGCAGATGGAAATTTCATTGTATGTTTTTATACAAGGACAATAAAGTTTTATTGTTATTATTATGTAAACTTGAATGTCAGACAGTAAGCACCATTGGTGTTACTATTCCTCCTTTGACAGCACCACCCTCCTCCAGGATTTGCTGCAGCCCCCAAAAACTTCAGTCCCCTCCCCCATGTTACACTGTCTCGGTGTCAGCTCAACACAATGTTTTTTTTGTTTTGTTCTTTTTAGATTTTTTTTTTTTTTAAGGTCAACACATTGTTGGTAGTGGGGTGCACACATATTAAACCCCATGTTTACATAGACATTATTGCCAATGTTTTGCCATATTGCAAAGTGAAAAAAGAAGCAAAATTGTTTCCAGGTCTTCCGCCTCCACAAGATTTCTAAATGTCCCCAGATCCTGACTCATGTAACTATTTCAAGCTGCTTTAATCACAAAAAACAGAGATGTGTCAACAAGGAAGGAAATGCAGGTGTCTTCAATCAATGAACATAATGATTGTGAAAAATAAAAGCTAATGAGTCTTAGGAAGCGCCTACATACGTCTAATAGATTCCAAGAATCTTAAGGCGTGAAGAGCATGTAAAACAAGAGCATTAAATAACTTGTCCTTCTTCTAAATGTAGTTACATCCCTCCCTGCACCTGGTGAAACTCCACTTCTAGGCGTCTTTAAAAGTTTAATTCCAGCTTTGAGTAGGTCTTCAGAAATAAATGCAGTGTATATACCATACAGATATCAATAGAAGAATTGTCTTTGTTTATGCCATCGCCCGGCTCGCTTCAACTGTACAAAGTATTTTTTTTAGTTGGGAGTTTGTCTTTTCTTTATTTGAACACACCACTAACAATATTTCTGTAAAACATGTACTGGGGACTATTTCCCTAACTTCCTATCAGGACAGGAACTGATTGGAAATCTTTTCACTGCAACAAAGTATGCTCGTAATAGTTGCTTCATTCGTGAAACGTTTATTACTCACTAATGAAGCAACATTTCAAAGTCACTTAGAACCGCCTGCAGTCACTATTGCATAAGCAAAAGATTTATAGGTTGCCCTCTTTAATATTGAAAATGGCTATATTTCAGCACTAAATGTTTACTCTAAATTATAAAAGTATGAATGCTAAATGCAAACATTTTGCAAAAGTGGTAAAAGAAAAAAAAAAAAAAAGAGAACAAGGTAATGGAAAATGGAAGAAATCAAATATAACCAATTGCCCCACTTTAAAATGTTTTTCTATGCAATTTTTCTCCATTAAAAGTAATAAGTCAAACTCGGTCAAAGGATAAAAAAAAAGAAACAATTTAAGGAGTAAAAACAGTAGAAATCTATCACAGTCAAGGCCTTTTGTAAAATATGCCTGAGATGACAAAAGTCTTGCAGTGCACACATTGTGATACCTCCAAGTATCAGTGTAAGTCTTCCAGTCTATCCTTGCATCCAGTGTTAATTTCGTCAATGACTAAAAATAAAACAATTCAGATGACGAAAACTAAAACGTTAAAATGGGTATTCTACCGAAATGACTGTATACTTTTCTAGCTATCCCAGCTCCCCCGTCTCCCAAGCTTTCTTTCATATCTAACTAAAGCTATTCGGGCCTTCATTTGGCACCATAAGAAACCAAAGATTCGACAGACGATCCTGTCCCTACCGAAGAACAGGGGAGGGGTAGCTTTATCCCATCTGTTGCTTTACATGCAGCCTCTTTGGTTAGGCTAGTTGATTGGTACCACGGCACATCCACTAAATTATGGACTCGCCTGGAAAATTATCTCTTCTCGTCGGAGGTTACTTCCCTGACCTGGATTGAACTTATCCATCGCCTCCTGAAAGACCTATTGCCCCTCACAGTACATACAACGCTCCAGATTTGGGGTACTTATCTCAATAGGGGTCTGCTCTCTTCTAGACTGAGTCCTATGACCCCATTGTTTGGTATTGCCCCTTTTTCACCAAACGGAAATGGGCTCCGTTTTCTTTTGTTGGCACTGACAGGACAGCCCTTTGCTGTGCCAAGCCCTCAAGGGTCAGACTCTCATTCCCCTTTCGAGAATGCTCCCATCTTGTCATAAACCTGCAGGTGCTTGGCTAGAATACATGCAATTGAAACACTATATGGGCACATGGTCCTTCATAGACTCTCTGACGTGACCTTCCACTGATTTAGAATTCTTGCTGTTGCAATTGGCTAGGCCTGACCACTCTTTATCTCAAGTGTATCAGATCTTACCGAGGGAGTCGTACCCACTCCCACCTCCATTTCTAGTGAAATGGCTATGCAAACTATAGGTTGAGCTGTAGGATATGGACTCGGACAAAACAATGGCACTTACATACAAGCTGTCTATCTCTTCCTATGCGCAAGAGCGCAATTACTAGGTGTTTTTTTCTAGGTGGTATTGCTGCCCCACACTCTTGCATAGGATGGATCCTTCCATTCTGGATACATGATGGCGATGTTTGCAGGCTCCTGGCAGTATGAATCATATTTGGGGAACTGGCTGGAAAATTATCCCTTTTTGGGATAAAAACGTATGCTTAGTCATATAATTATTCATTTATTGTTCATTTAAACTGGTGGGAGATAAATTCCCGAACCCAAGATTACTGTGTTATCAATGCTGCCAGGTGCCTATAAGCAGATAAAAAAGAGCTTAATCAGGCATCACCTTACAGCGGCCTGTTCTGTAACCGCCAGGCATTGGCGGCGGACTGAGGCACCCTCTTGTCCGAATCAGCTTGTGAAATGGCTTGGATTGAGAGTGTAGAACATATAATTGCATAGGATGACGATATGTCTGAATCATACAACCTCAAGTGGACGCTGTGGTCTTATTTGTTGCGGTTAAGGTCTGAGATTTCAGATGTTTCTGGGAGCCTCCCATGGGTACTACTTGACCTCCCCCTCCCCTTTTTTTCTTTTTCTTTCTTTCTCCTCACTTTCTTGTTCTCAATACCCTTTCCTATTCATTTTCTGTGATAGTTGGTTGCATTACCTAACTAATCCAATGCTACTGCCAACATTTCCTGAAATGCCTTAGAGGCATTTACTGAGTCCTCTGTCTACCGTGTACACAGAGTTTTCCATTGGTTACGGTCCTGTACTCGATTGGTTTATATTACTAATTTTACAAATTTATGTGATAGTCTTTACAGCTATGTCTTTGCATGAATATTTTTTCTACCTATGGTTACGTTTGTATTCTGAGTGTTGTGCCTATGTGCCCTATTTGATTTGATATTTTATCAGAACTGGAGATATTTATGTTTTTTCTACTTGATCTGTACTGTTTAAAAATATTTAATAAAAAATGAGTCAACATAAAATGGCATTTTAGTCAAAAGACTATGACTAAAACTAAATTGAAATCAGTACATTTTAGTCGACTAAAATCTAATGGGTTTAGTTAATTTGTAATGCATTATTTAAGCATTTCTCTGGAATTTCTAAACTCATTATATATTCCTGGAGTAAAAAAATCTAACGACATGATATGTAACATAATATGTTATTATATATGGTATTAAAGGATAATTTCATGTTTTAAAAAAATATATAAATGAACATTTTTTTTGAGGGTAAAAATATGTGCATTTATTATAATTTTTTGGATCCTGTAAAGCATTGCACAGGCGATCAGCAGATCCCTGGTGCCATGCAGGTCTTCTACAGATCTGTCAGTGTATCTGTGTGTCCCTACTGAGAACTACAAGCCAACAGCCACAAAGGATGACGGGGGTTGTAGTTTATCCACACACAGCTGTGTAAATGAATGACACAAGTGTGTCCGCACTGATTTCAAAAAGTGACAACTAGTACAGGGATCTTCTCCCTATAATGTTCCAACCTAAAAATGGGTGTAACATGTTCCCAAAGGTAATTTTATCCTTTAAGTTTTGAACATGCATTACAGACACAGATTTAGCTGCAGTGATAGATAACATACATCATAGTGGCTAAATCTGTGTCTGTGTAGTTTGTTCAAACCTTAATACAATAAATAATAACATGTTATTATATTTTTTTACTCCAGGAGTATATAATGTGAAATACTTACCGTATATACTCGAGATAAGCCGAGTTTTTCAGCACATTTTTTTGTGCTAAAAAAGCCCCCCCTCAACTTATACTCGAGTTTCTCCGATCTGCATACCTGATCAGCTCCTGTGTCATGCAGTCAGACGGTGGCCGTCCAGTGAAACAAAGCCCTGTCTCCTCCTCATCCTCGATAGGCAGAACACTGAGCACAGACTCACTGCTGGGAAACTGAGTGTTCGGTCTATCACACGAGGACGAGGAGGTGGAGCTTTGTTACACTGGATGGCCGCCGACTGACTGCATGACACAGAGATCAGGTATGCAGATCGGCACAGTGAGGCATGCGTTTGGCACAGTGAGGCATGCAATGGGCACCGTGAGGCATGCAATGGGCACCGTGAGGCATGCAATGGGCACCGTGAGGCATGCAATGGGCACAGTGAGGCATGCAATGGGCACAGTGAGTCATGCAATGGGCACAGTGAGGCATGCAATGGGCACAGTGAGGCATGCAATGGGCACAGTGAGGCATGCAATGGGCACCGTGAGGCTGCAAATGGGCACAGTGAAGCTGAAAATGGGCATTGTTGACCTTCTTTTCCACTTACAGTAGCTGCTGCATTTCCTACCCTAGGCTTATACTCGAGTTAATACGTTTTCCCAGTTTTTTGTGGTAAAATTAGGTGCCTTGGCTTATATTCAAGTATATACGGTAAATAATGCATTAGAATTTAATTAAGTCTATTTGATTTTAGTCAATTAAAATGATTTTAGTCTACTAAAATGTACCGGAGATTTTAGTAGACAAAATGTTGGGGATTTTAGTAGACTAAAATGTACTTAAGATTTTAGTCAACTAAAATTAAAACAATTTAGATGACAAAAATACGACTAAAACTAAAATGGCATTTTAGTCAAAAGACTATGATTAAAACTAAATCAAAATTTGACATCAAAATGAACACTGCTTGCAACCCCATATAACCCTTTGGACTCTAGGCCAAGGGTGCAAGCAAAGGTTATGCCACGTGATCACTTTAAATACAGACAGGGTTTGGTGCAGATCATTAACAATACAGGGCATAAAAGACGGACAGGATGTATATGCTGTACATACCTTGGTAACTACACATAAAAGCTCCAATGCCTTTGTTTGCAGAGTGGCATCACCGCTCTCTATAAACAGCTTCAGTGATGTCAATAGCATTGAGTGCTCTAATAACAGTGTACAGATCGCATCAACACACTGAAAGAAAAAAAAAAGACAATACATTTAACATCCATACAAGATAAACATTAGTACTTTTTTTTTTTAGTCCTTTTTCATTATGTCTAATATATAGCTGTGCTTGAGCATATAAGTCCTCCTTGGGGAGGTAATTTCACAAAAAAAAAAAAAAATGGAAAAGAAAGGCACATCACCCAAAATTTTTTAGCAAGCTATTTTCTAATGTAGGCTGAAAATAAAATCCACCATTCTTACCTGTTTACTAAAATATCAAGATATAGCTGTTGGATAACCTCTAAGCAATGCTTGGCTGAGGCTGGCCATACATGATTATTTTTTTTCTTGTTCAACCAGCAAAATGAGCAGATTTCCCCATCCACAAACGTGTGGTATTGTATTCTGACAGCAGGGAGTCTTCCGTGCCCTTAGAATACAAAGATCAGTGTTGCCGACTACGGCCACAGGCACTGATCATTATGGAAAAACTTGACAGGCTGGTTGTAAACAAGTCGATTGAACTCTACACAGTTAGCCCATACATCAAAATTTGTTCAGTCCCTGCTGAACTGGCCGAATTTCGATCTATGTATGTCTGGCTTAAGAGGTTACCCAGCAGTTGCATCTTGCACTTTTAATATGTGAATGGTTGTTTCGTCTTTTTATATTTTTAATAAAATGTTACTCTATAGTGTCGTAATATTATATATAATAATATATATGTAATATTATATAGGTGAATGTATTATATATTGTGTTATATGTATGGCACAATATATATGTGTATATATTCATATATATATATATATATATATATATATATATATATATATATGTATAATGTGTTTATATGTGAGTACAATATTGACCAGGCCAGATTTCAGTTGATAATTCAGTTGTCAGAGTCAACTGGATTACACATATGAAAGAGGCCAGATAACAGCTTTGATGTGTTGATCTTATGCAAGGTGTGTGTGGTGGCCTGTTAACTTAATCAAAGGGTGTTTGTTGACCAAAGGGCCAAACAGGATTTACTACACATATCAAGGGGACTTTGTTGATGTTATTATGCAAGAATGCAAATGATGGCTGTGGTCGTCTCCGGCTAGGTTGGGGGTCATTCTCTGTCATCCTGAATGACAGAGTATAGATCAAAGACAGCCAATCAAATTGCTCAGTCATTCAATGGATAAGCCATATACGCTGATATTCAGTCTAGTCTTGTTATATTTTGTAGGAATATGAAGGCATAGGAGATATTCTGTAGGAATATGAAGGCATAGGAGATATTCCGTAGGAATATGAAGGCATAGGAGATATTCTGTAGGAATATGAAGGTATAGGAGATATTCTGTAGGAATATGAAGGCACAGGATATATATTTCTGCATGGAGACTCTGCATGGATAGGAAAGCACAGGTCTAGAATATGATCTAGGAGAAATGGGACTTTAAATCATATATATATATACTCTGTTGGGTTCGTTGTCATTTGTGCAAGTATTGGACTTTGTTCTGTATTGGAAGTCAATAAAGTGCATTTTCTGGAGAACTTGGGTGTGATGCTGCGGGAAACATAACTTATATCATCATACTAATAACTAAACATCAATTATCAACTGGAAACCATTATACTACTTCACTACATTGGTGCCTTTCAAGCGTCCAGAAGCGCATTTTCAGGACTTAGTAACAGAAGCGGTGATGACAACAATCAGAAGTCTGAAGTCTGATGAAGACCCAAGAGCTGTGCTGTGACTCTAATGTCTGGTTGTGACATAAGAGTCTGATATACAAGATTAAACAAGTTCCGAACCCCAGAATTATTCTCTGGAGACTGGAAACCGAAGAGAAAAAAGACTGTCGTGTACCAGAAGACCGGAACTGACAAGGTGGAGCCTCTAATGCGGTGAGTAAAATATTTCCTTTTTTTAATTATTAGTAATATAGCCAAAATGCTTACTCAGTGTGAAGCTAGTGTCAGTTCTGATAAAGTTAACAGATGGGTATTAAAATGTATTAAGCGTCATGGCGGTCCTTATGAAATTCCAGAAAAATTTAATCAGACATGGACTATAATGAAGGAATTTTTAGAGAAAAATATTTTTGATAGCAAAATTTCAGAAAGTAAAAAAGGTGGTATTTTGCAGGGCTTGTTATCTTGCTGTTTAACTATGGAAAGTTCTTTGAATGATAAGGTTGAGGAAATTGCGCAGTTACAGAATGCAGTTGCAAATAGCAACAATGTTTGTCAGAGGTTACAAAACCAATCAGAAACTGAGACAGTAAATTTAAAATTGCATACAGTTACCATTGCTGCAGCAAAATACAAACACAAACTTTCTATCAAATGAAAGAGAACCTCATATTAAATCTGATAATTCATTGCCAGCCGCACCCACTGTGACCACCACAGTTTATAATAATACAGGTGAAGTTCAGCTTGTAATGAAGCATTTGAAACCAAAAGAACTAGATGCAATTCATAAAGAAATAGGAATGGTTCCCTGCCATGATTTAAACAGATTTTTGAAATGGTTTTGTGACGTGCAGAATGTCAGAGATATGTACAATCTCAACCCATCTGACTTAGAAAGAGTTTTGCAACATTCAATAGGAAATGGTCTTTGGATGAGAATTAAACAGATATGTATCCAGCCTCTGAGGACAAGGGACATATTAATGGAATTATTATGTGTTTTGTATGGTGTACGTTCTGATGTTACTATTCATGGGAAGATCAAACAAATGCAAAGTGAATCTCCCTATGAATTGTCACACAGGATATCTACTATTATGGAATTATTGGTCAGTAATAATCTTGCATTTGAGCGTGGAGGCTTGGTACATATGAGTATGTTTCTAAATGCTTTGCATGAAGATATCAAACAAAATATTTTATTAGTTACCCCAAATCCTCATGATTTAAAAGACATATTATTTAGAGCAGATCATTTATGGAGAAAGTTAAATGAGCAAGCTGTCAAAATTGATGTAGCCACATTGTTTAGGACAAACACTGGGTCAAACATAGGTGAGAATAATATGAAAAACAGAGCTGACCAAAATAATAATAAGAAAAGGGCCTGGATACCATTTTCTCAGTTAAAACAGAAGTAAGACCACCTGAAAATTGAGTATGACAAGATGAAAAAAGAACGTGACACATTATTGGAACAGTTGTACAGGGTGTCATAAATGCAAATGTGCATTCTCCAGATATGTTTTTGAAAGCTAATGACGCTTCTCTAGCAGTGGGGGTGAATTAGCTTTAGACTGTAAACTGTAAATAGTACTTTGTCTTAACTTCAAAAAAATACTAAGGACTTTGCTAATGAGTTTTTGTCTGAGAATTTTTGTCTTTCAGACCCCCGGAGGAACTCGTTTGAATGTGAACAGAAGTGGGCTAGTGGGGGAGAAATGCTGATAGACAATATACAAAGATGGACACTCTCTCAATATGCATCAAGCAATGGACTTTTTTCTTGAACATTCAAATTTCTTTTTTTTCCCATTTTTAATTTTTTTATTTTATTTTCAATGGACTTCCCCAACACCCTATTTTTTAATTTTCTCCCTTTCCCTGATATCTTTTCATTTTTTTTATGTTTTATTTCGTGAACTTTATCTTAAAACCAGAGCGAAGCATTTAAACCTAAAATGTTATAACATCTGTACATATGACATAGTGCATATTGATATCAATAGATTTAACATCTGAGGTGATGCTGCACCATGGCTTGGCATAGCATAGATTATAGTATATGTATATAATATAATATAGTATATTATAGTATATATATATAGTATATATATTATATGTTGTAATATGTTGGGTGGTTTTCCTAAATTTATAAGAGGGGTGAGTGAAATTCATCACTCTAGTCATGATTTGAATTTTGTTGAATCAGTTGTTTATAATATGCTGAAGGCTATGACATATATGGATGACAAAGACCTTTCTACCTTTCATGAAAAGATACTGACAAGAATTTCCACTGCCGCTTTGTCGGGATAGAAGATCTGATAGACACTGATGTCAAGCTGATTCTATTTGAACCATCGCGTGGGGGTATATATATATATGTTGGTATACCATTCTGGTGGAATTATGGACTGAATGATACAAGTAACTGCTCTATTAAAGGCAATGAGGGGTGGCCTACAGCAAATTCAAATTGTGGCTGTCAATCAGCAAATTACTTGACAGGTACACAAAAGGTCATCATTGCTCAAATAGGGAATAGAAAGAAGCAAATGTTAATTGTGAAATGCTTGCAAGATGGACTACAGCTTTGTTGTCAGAGAATATTGAGGGTTCGATGTTAACAGAACCCAGTGTCCTGATTGGTGGATTGATGATTGAAGGTGAAGCTCATCAATGTGCAAGGAAATAGTTTGCAGCACAGAGTTTTTACTGCCGTATCCAAACCTTTTCGACCTTGGAAGTGACTGCTGGTATAATGATGGTTCTTCTTACTATAAAGATGGAAGCAGGATTTCAGGATTTGCTGGTGGTTGTGTAAAAGCATCTTTAAAAATGAAAACTTTGAGCCTGGAGATGAGAGAATCCTGGACTTATGTGGATTGGAGCTCCCAAAGCATAACAAGCTTTACTTTCAGTGACATGGTGAGAGATGTGATGAAGTCAGAATGGACTGTGACATCAGCTAATTTTTGCGCAATATTCTAGATTGTGATGTGATTTACTCAAGAGCAAGCTTTGAAATAAGGTCTAACAGCTATACAGGCCACGGATGTTTACCGAATCCTTTTCCAGTCATGGTCTAAAGTTATATTATTTAACCACTTAACAACCACCTGCCGACAAATAACGTCGACAAGGTGGTTGCTTAACTCTGGGAGGACGTTATATAACGTCCTCCCAGAATCGCGCTCCCGCGCGCCCCCTGGGGCGCGCACACGGGAAACTCCGTGACCGCCGGGTCCAGAGGACCCGGCGGATCACGAATCGCGGTAAATCGCCGCTGATAGCGGCCGTTTACCACGTGATCGCTCCGTCAAATGACGGAGCAATCACTTGTAAACAGACCGGCGTCATTTGATGACGCCGGTTCCTCCCTCCCCTCTCTGTACCGATCGGTACAGTGTGAGAGGAGAGGGGAGGGTGCAGATCAAGGCAGCAGCGCTGTGGGCTGGATCTGTGACAATTGCAGTCACAGATCCAGCCATCCATCCATCCCTGCTCAGCCATCCCTGTGCTATACCCCTGCCAATACTCTGCAATACACCCTGCCAATACTCTGCAAAATACCCTGCCAATACTCTGCAAAATACCCTGCCAATACCCTGGTGCAATACTCTGCAATACCCTGGTGCAATACTCTGCAATACCCTGGTGCAATACTCTGCAATACCCTGCAAAATACTCTGCAATACCCTGCAAAATACTCTGCAATACCCTGCGCAATACTCTGCAATACCCTGCGCAATACTCTGCAATACCCTGCGCAATACTCTGCAATACCCTGCGCAATACCCTGCAAAATACTCTGCAATACCCTGCGCAATACCCTGCAAAATACTCTGCAATACCCTGGTGCAATACTCTGAAATACCCTGCGCAATACTCTGCAATACCCTGCGCAATACTCTGCAATACCCTGCGCAATACTCTGCAATACCCTGCGCAATACTCTGCAATACCCTGCGCAATACTCTGCAATACTCTGCAATACCCTGCACAATACTCTGCAATACCCTGCACAATACTCTGCAATACCCTGCACAATACTCTGCAATACCCTGCACAATACTCTGCAATACCCTGCACAATACTCTGCAATACCCTGCACAATACTCTGCAATACCCTGCACAATACTCTGCAATACCCTGCACAATACTCTGCAATACCCTGCACAATACTCTGCAATACCCTGCACAATACTCTGCAATACCCTCCACAATACTCTGCAATACCCTCCACAATACTCTGCAATACCCTCCACAATACTCTGCAATACCCTCCACAATACTCTGCAATACCCTCCACAATACCCTGTGCAATACCCTGCCATACACCGCAATACCCTGCCATAGTCCGCAATACTCCGCAATGCCCTGCAATACTCCGCAATGCCCGGTAATACTCCACAATGCCCGGCAATACTCCGCAATGCCCGGCAATACTCTGCAATAACCACTTCCCGCCCTCCGGCCGTCATATGACGTCCTTGACTTTGTGCGGGGATATCTGAATGATGGGAGCAGCTACAGGCATCATTCAGATATTAGCTTTTTCAGCCGGCGATTCCCTACACCATAACAACAATCATAGTGGCTGTTCCGCCGCTTGATCATTCTTACGGGAGGCGAGAGGGGATGTCCCCCCCCCGCCGCCCTCCGGTGCTTCTACCGACTCACCGCTACGATCAAAGCCAGGATTGTTGTTTTTTTTTTCGTATTTTTTTCAGGCTTCCCAGCCTAGAGGTGAGATGTGGGGTCTTATTGACACCCCCCCATATCTCACTGTAAAGAGGACCTGTCATGCCATATTCCTATTACAAGGGATGTTTACGTTCCTTGTAATAGGTATAAAAGTGATCAAAAAAATGTTTGGGGCGGAAAAACATGTCAAACTAAAATAAATAAAGTAAAATGAAGAATACAATTTTTTTTTTTTAAATCGCCCCTGTCCCCGTGAGCTCGCATAAAGAAGCGAACGCATACGTAAGTCCCGCCCACATATGAAAACGGTTTTCAAACCACACATGTGAGGTATCTCTGCGAACGTTAGAGCGAGAGCAATCATTTTGGCCCTAGACCTCCTCTGTAACTCAAAACATTTAACCAGTAAAAATATTTAAAGCGTCGCCTATGGGGATTTTTTAAGTAGCGAAGTTTGGCGCCATTCCACGAGTGTGTGCAATTTTTAAGGGCGACATGTTAGGTATCTATTTACTCGGCGTAACTTCATCTTTCACATTATGCAAAAACATTGGGCTAACTTTACTGTTTTTTTTTTTTTTTAACCACAAAACATTTTTTTTCCGTAAAAAACGCGTTAAAAAAAATGCTGCGCAAATATCGTGCGAGATAAAAAGTTGCAACAACCACCATTATATTCTCTAAGGTCTTTGCTAAAAAAACATATATAATGTTTTGGGGTTCTATGTAATTTTCTAGCAAACAAATGATGATTTTTACATGTAGGAGAGAAATGTCAGAATTGGCCTGGGTGCTCCAGAACGCCTGAAGGTGCTCCCTGCATGTTGGGCCTCTGTATGTGGCCACGCTGTGTAAAAGTCTCACACATGTGGTATCGCCATACTCGGGAGTAATAGCAGAATGTGTTTTGGGGTGTAATTTGTGGTATGCATATGCTGTGTGTGAGAAATAACCTGCTAATATGACAATTTTGTGAAAAAAAAAAGAGAAAAAAAAAATCTTGATTTTGCAAAGAATTGTGGGAAAAAATGACAACTTCAAAAAACTCACAATGCCTCTTTCTGAATACCTTGGAATGTCTTCTTTCCAAAAAGGGGTCATTTGGGGGGTATTTGTACTTTTCTGGCATGCTAGGGTCTCAAGAATTGAGATAGGCCGTCAGTACTTCAGGTGTGATCAATTTTCAGATATTGGCACCATAGCTTGTGGACTCTATAACTTTCACAAAGACCAAATAATATGCACCAATTTGTACTTATTTTTACCAAAGATATGTAGCAGTATAAATTTTGGCCAAAATTTATGAAGAAAAAATAGTAATTTGCAAAATCTTATAACAGAAACGAAAAAAAAAAAATCATTTTTTTACAAAATTTTCAGTCTTTTTTCTCTTATAGCGCAAAAAATAAAAAACCCAACAGTGATTAAATACCACCAAAAGAAAGCTCTATTTGTGTGAAAAAAAGGACAAAAAATTCATATGGGTACAGTGTTGTATGACTGAGTAATTGTCATTCAAAATGTGAGAGCACCGAAAGCTGAAAATTGGTCTGGTTATTAAGGGGGTTTAAGTGCCCAGTTGTCAAGTGGTTAATAACTGCTTCATGGGAATATTTTAGCTGCTGGTGAAGAGAGATGTAACCAGTCTCAACTTCATATTTCATATGAGCCATTGTAAAGCATCCAGTACCTCAATGTATGGCACAATGTGAATGTATTATATATTGTGTTATATGTATGGCACAATATATATGTGTATATATTTATATATATAAATATATATATATATAATGTGTTTATATGTGAGTACAATATTGACCAGGCCAGATTTCAGTTGATAATTCAGTTGTCAGAGTCAACTGGATTACACATATGAAAGAGGCCAGATAACAGCTTTGATGTGTTGATCTTATGCAGGGTGTGTGAGGTGGCCTGTTAACTTAATCAAAGGGTGTTTGTTGACCAAAGGGCCAAACAGGATTTACTACACATATCAAGGGGACTTTGTTGATGTTATTATGCAAGAATTCAAATGATGGCTGTGGTCGTCTCCGGCTAGGTAGGGGGTCATTCTCTGACATCCTGAATGACAGAGTGTAGATCAAAGTCAGCCAATCAAATTGCTCAGTCATTCAATGGATAAGCCATATAAGCTGATATTCAGTCTAGTCTTGTTATATTCTGTAGGAATATGAAGGCATAGGAGATATTCTGTAGGAATATGAAGGCATAGGAGATATTCCATAGGAATATGAAGGCACAGGATATATATTTCTGCATGGAGACTCTGCATGGATAGGAAAGCACAGGTCTAGAATATGATCTAGGAGAAATAAGACTTTGAATCATATATATATATATACTCTGTGGGGTTCGTTGTCATCTGTGCAAGTATTGGAAGTCAATAAAGTGCATTCTCTGGAGAACTTGGGTGTGATGCTGCGGGAAACATAACTTATATCATCACACTAATAACTAAACATCAATTATCAACTGGAAACCACTATACTATATCACTACATATAGAAGCATTTTTTTCTCTTTTCTTCAAGTGCTTAACAACCTTTTGAGCTGAGAAGGATATACCAGCTGTTTCAGCATAAAGATCTGATTAAAGTGATGGTTTTAATCGGCTTTGGTTGTGTGTTTTACCAATGGAACATACTGATGGTGAGAGCTGTGGATGTCCCCCAATGAATGACTTTACATCCAAAAGCTATCCAGTGGTTAGATCTCAAAGTTATTAGAAGTATAGGGCCACTAATGCACTTTATAAATGTGAGCAGTTTAGTTTTAGACGCTTCTGCCTTAACAGTAACGTTACTATCCTATGGAAGTTTTTTTTGGGGGTATTCATTCATGTGAACCAAGACGGCATTCTTGGTCAGGACATCTGAGGAATCAGTACCAGTACCATATAAGATCGGTCTAAACAAACTGGATGGTGTATGAGTCTGCATGGGATTATTGAAAACTACTAGCTACTGATGCGCTTTCTAAATATAAGTGGCTTTTTTTCTGATGTTTTGCCCTAATATCAACATTACTAACCTATGGGAGTTTTTTTTTCTTGGTGCACAATTCAAAGTTTTGAGGCAAAGCGAATACACTAGTTACAACATTTTAAAGAGACATCAACGGGAACATATATGATCGGCTTGGATGATGCATGGGAGTCTTCACAAGCTTGACCAAGAACATACGCTTATTTTGACCTTCCTATGATCTGGATATTTGGTGAGTGTTTTTCCATGAGGTGATAGCACAGTGGTGATTGTAATTTATTAAAGCAAATCTCTACACTTCAACACATTTGGACACATATTGTTTATAAAAGGCCCATTTTTTTTCACATTCAGCTTTTTGGATGGACAGTTATAAGCATTGTTCTCATATACAGTGGAACCTCGGATTGCGAGTAATGCGGTTAACGAGCGTTTCGCAATACGAGCACTGTATTTGAAAAAATCCTAATTTGGTTTGTTGTCTCGCAAAATGAGCAGGATTCAGGCCAAAGCGGTGTGCAGCCGATCGGCGCTGCTCGGAAAGACACGGAAATACTCCATTCCCAAGCCTTTCCGAGGTCAGCCGAGCTGTCCTCGGGCCTTTCCGGCCGTTTCCGAGGCTCTCCGGCGCCCCCACCTTTGGCCGCATATGATATTGCATGCCATTGAAGTCAATGCGGAACAAATTATTTTAGTTTCCATTAACTTCAATGGGGAAACTCCCTTTGATATTCGAGCACTTTGGATTACGAGCATTCTCCTGGAACGGATTATGCTCGTAATCCAAGGTTCCACGGTATAGTGTTTTGATTTATGTCAATGGGAGTTTTGAGTAGCTGCTTTTATTCACATTTACTTTTATGTTTTATTTTACTGACACAAATTTCACATTAATTGGGTGCAGTGTTATCAAATTGTAATTACATGTGTTACAAATAAATCTTCAAGAAAAAACATAGAAATGATCACCGGGACAAATATGGCCATTAAAAAAGGATTTCCAGTTACTAAAACTAAGCAGTTGGATATTATAAGCTTTCAGTTCTCTATCTGAAGACAGCAAAAATACTGATGTCATGATATCTAAAGGCAACATACACCAGCATCTGATATGTATACAAAATATTTTATCTTATATGGGCATGTGGTTGAAGAGTAAAATCACAGATAAATACTATATCATTATGGTTTTAGTTAAACCTGAACACTACCAAACAGCTGTTAAAAAAAACAATAAAGTGATAGTGCATAGTGGTATGTATACTTACCCAACCACACTCCCTTGTCGCATTCGGGCCTGGTGATTGGCAGCTCAGGCTTGAGCACTATCAAACAGGGCAAGTCATGTGTTCCCTAAAACCTGGAGGTCCCATTCACTTAGTGTGGGAGTGTAGTTCAATCAGCGTCTGGGGGGACCTGTCACGTTGCCCTAAATAAGCAAATTGAGAGTATCTTTTTAAGAACATCAGTTTTCCCACTGTATTTTCACTTTACTTAAATTTTAAAGTGTATGTCCATGCAAGTGAAATAAAAAAACACACACAATGTATCTGTGCATTACATGCACATTTATCCTTTTTTGTTTATATACTGCAAGTTAAAAAAAATCCCCGTTGAGCTGCTAAAAATCTAGTGAGCTCCTAACAAACTGTTCTGACTGAGAGAACAGCTTCTATTGCATAAAAATCCTATGCGGTGTTGGCAACCCTGACTCAGTTCTCCCTATCTGGACTACAGAAAGTCTCCCCTTATTTTATAAAAAGGAGCAAAAGGTGAAGTGTTCTGTAGTCCAGCAGGGGACATTTGGGCAGGGCTAATAACACCCATTTGGGTTTTCAGGGCAGTTGGGGCTGTGTTTTCATCTCAAACAGGAGGTTATGAGAACATTGGATTTCTGGCCACATCAACAGAGAAAAATAACATTGGGAAATGTGCATGTTTTTTTTTCTTTTGCCCAGATATCTACTTTAAAGCATAAATGTTATACAAGTAAATTTATACTATAATATGGAAAGCCCGGGATCACCAGCCAGCCGCTTGTTAAAGTAAACTAAAGTCTTTTTTTTGTGTCTCAAAATAAGCAAATAAGAAAAGCTTTCTTCAGTTAGAGAAATGTCAGGACAGACATTGCTCACTGCCAATATACCAGTCCCATACTTGGGTTTAAGGTACCCGTCTGCTTCGGTAGTGCAACAAAGAAAGCCCGCAGGAGTGCAGAAAAACAGTGTCTCAGTCTCCAGATAGTCCACACTTTCTCACAGCTTTGAACCACTCCACTCCAGCTCAATGACAGGTTTCGACTCCTTTCTGCTCTTTTTCAAGCCTCCCTTGCAGTCAGGTTAAGGCCAAATTCTGGGTCCAACATGAGGACTTCCAATCCTGGGAGAACTGCAGATAAGTCCTCTCCTCTCCAACCGGACTAACCTGGAACACCTAACCCTGCATGGGTGAGGACCCCTGAGTACTCAAAAAACGTCTCCTAAACTCTCCCATAAAGGGATTCATAAAGACATCTGACAAACCTGGAAATGATGAATGCCTAAAGCCACGTACAGACGGCCGAGATTTTCGTCAGGAAAAAAACGTTGTTTTTCCTGACGAGAAACTTGACAAGAAACTTGTCCCGGCCGAGTGTACACACGTACGATTCAAAAGAACCGCTGTTCTTTTGAATGGCACGAACGCGGTGACGTCATCGACTACAACCAGCGTGCGCTTGTCACATTCAATGCCGTCGCCGCCATCTTGCTACACCCTATGCCTATGCATCTACCGCGCATGCGTCAAAGTCATTTTGAGCATGCACGGGTTTCCACGGTGACAGGTAAGTGTACACACGCTCGGGTTTCTCTGGGAATCTGGGCAGTTTTCTTGACGAGAAAACTGAAACCTGCGTACACACAGCCGGTTTTCTCGGCAAGAAAGCTCTCCCGGCAGTTTTCTTGTCGTTTTTTGCCGAGAAAACCGGTCGTGTGTACGGGGCCTAAGAGATTCATGGAGGTTTTGGTGCTGGAACACATGGCAAGCAGGACACTTTTTACGAGAGATTACTGTTCTGGTATGTTTATAGACCAGGAAGGATTTCTTAACCACTTAACGACCGCCCACCGCCGATTTACGTCGGCAGAATGGCACCGACAGGCAGAATCACGTAGATCTACGTGATCGCCTTTGTGCAGTTGGGGGGTCCATCCGGACCCCCCTTCACTGCAGTGAGCGGCCGTTAAGTGTTCGGGAGCGATCAGGCATGAGGGGGCGGCCGCTCGATTCCGCCCCCCCCCTCGCAATCGCTCCCGGCGAATGAAATTGCTTCCTCCTGCCTGAAATGTAAACACAGGCTGGAGGAAGTGATGTCATCTCCCTCGCCGCGGTCTTTTCGTTCCCGGCGCCGAGGAGAGAAGAAGCAGGTTAGTGCACCAACAGTCCACTGACACGTAGGTACACATAGGCACACAAATCACCCCCCAGTCACCCCCAGATCACCCCCCAGGTCACCCCAAAGCCCCCAATCACAGTGTCACTGATTGCAGTGATCATTTATTTTACTGATCACTGCATTTAGTGTCACCTGTGATTGTAAAAAGTTGCAGGGCAGTTAGGATTAGGCCCCTTTAGGTCCAGGGAAGCCCCCTAACCCCCCCCTAATAAAGGTTTAACCCCTTGATCACCCCCCAGGTAACCCTTTCACCCCCTAACTTCAGCGTCACTAAGCGATTGTTTTTCCGATCGCTGTATTCGTGTCGCTGGTGTTTTAGATAGGCAGTTATTTTTTTTTAGGTTCGCCGCAGGTTTTTATTAGTGTCAGGTACCCCCATATATTAATTTAACCCCCTGATTGCCCCTAGAGTTAACCCTTTCACCAGTGATCGCCGTATAAGCGTCACTGGTTAGCCAGTAAGTTATTTAGTTATTTAGGTTACCCGTCAGGTTTTTATATAGTGTCAGGTACCCCCATATTTAACCTAATAAAGGTTTTAACCCCCTGATTGCCCCTAGTTAACCCTTTCACCAGTGATCACCATATAAAGGTTACGGGTGACGCTGGTTGATTAGTTTGCTTTTTATAGCATCAGGGCACCCGCCGTATATAACCCAATAAAGGTTTAACCCCCCTGATCGCCCGGCGGGTGAGATCAATTAGGTTTTAGCGCCAGAGAGAGTCTGCGTCGCCCCAGGCAGTGTTAGGTTAGTGCCAGTAACGCTAACACCCACGCGCAAAGCATACACCCCCCTTAGTGGTATAGTATCTGATCAGATCTATACTAGCATCCCCAGCGGTTTAGGGTTCCCAAAAACGCAGTGTTAGCGGGATCAGCCCAGATACCTGCTAGCGCCTGCGTTTAGCCCCTCCGCCCAGCCCAGCCCAGCCCACCCAAGTGCAGTATCGATCGATCACTGTCACTTACCAAACACAACACACATAACTGCAGCGTTCGCAGAGACAGGCCTGATCCCTGCGATCGCTAACAGTTTTTTTGTAGCGTTTGATATATTTGCTGACGACAGTCAGGTGCTTTTTTTCCTGTGAATCTTACTAGTGTACCCCTAAATTTAGAGCCCAAAATGGCAAGACGAAGGTACACTAGTAAAGAGGCCTACGAGATTCTGAGCATGACAGATAGTGAAGAGGAGGTCACGTATCTGTCAGATTCAGGCTCAGAATATCTTCCCGTAGAAGACAGTGACGTCAGCGGCCCCACGTCAGATAGCTCTGACGACGAAGTTGAGGTCCCTGCTAAGGTCAGGTGTACCCGATCCCGATCTTCTGAGGTTGTTGAGGAGCAAGAACCGCAGGTCTCTCGTATCATGGAGCAGAGTAGTACTAGCGCCGCTATTCCTTCTGGTGAACTGGCAAGCACCAGCGGCCTAGTACAGCCTGGAAGTACATCCAGCACTGCAGTAACACTTGGTGACGTGGCGAGTCCCATAAGTGCAGTTCAAGCTGGCGAGGTGGCAAGCACAAGTAGTGTCCCGCTGCCACCAAGAAGACAAAGGCAGGCCCGTCGTGCCCATACTGCCCTTCCTGCAGAATTCGCCTATCCTGATTGGGTCCCCACCACTTCTGCAGAACCCGTACTTCCCCCATTCACTGCCCAACCCGGTATTCAGGTGGAAACAGCTGATTTTATTCCAATTGATTTTTATTCGCTGTTTTTCACGGAAGATCTCTATAGATCTATTGTGGACCAGAGTAATTTATATGCTGGTCAATTTATCGCCGATAACCCCCAGTTGCCTAAAATTGCCAGAAATTGGAAACCAATTACGGTTTCCGAATTTAAGACCTTTCTGGGCCTTTCCCTCAACATGGGCACACATAAATTTCCGTCATTGCGTGCTTATTGGTCCACGCACCCAATTGACCACATGCCCGTGTTCTCTGCCTCCATGTCCAGGGCACGATACGAGCAGATTTTGCGGTTCATGCACTTCAACGACAATGAACTTTGTCGTCCACGTGGGGACCCTGAATACGACCGGCTCTATAAAATTCGGCCCCTCATAAACTACTTCAACGAACGTTTTGCAGCCTTGTTTACTCCCGATCAAGTTGTCTGCGTTGATGAGTCCCTGATTAAATTTTCTGGCCGCTTGTCTTTCAAGCAGTACCTTCCCAGCAAGCGTGCCAGATACGGGGTCAAGCTCTACAAGTTCTGTGACAGGGCAACAGGCTATGTAGTGAACTTTACGGTTTATGAGGGAAAAGATAGTCAGATTGAGTCGGTCAACTGCCCGGATTACATAGGGAGCGCTGGCAAGATAGTGTGGAACTTGGTGTCACCCTTATTCGGAAAGTGGTACCACTTGTATGTGGACAATTATTACACGAGCGTGCCACTGTTTAGTCACTTGTTTGATCATCAGATTGGAGCATGTGGCACCGTGCGACCTAATCGCCGGGGCTTTCACCAGCGGCTTGTAGATGCCCGTCTTAGGCTGGGGGAGAGAGCCTGCTTGAAGTGTAATAACTTGCTCGCTATGAAGTGGAGGGACAATAAGAATGTTTTCCTTCTTACCTCCCTTCATGCAGACACGACAGTCCAAATTCGTACGGCGACTGGAGTTGTGGAGAAACCCCTCTGTGTCCACGAATATAACCAAAATATGGGAGGGGTGGACCTCAACGACCAGTTGATGGCGCCGTATCTAATTGACCGTAAGGCGAGACGCTGGTACAAAAAAGTGTCTCTATCATTATTCCAATTGGCTTTGCTGAACGCTCATGTGCTATACAGAGCTTCAGGCGGGACGTTATCTCTTCTAAAATTCCAGAATGAGATAGTCACAGAACTCCTGTATCCAGGCGGTTCTGCACCTCACCATCCCCTACCAAATGCAGTAAGCCGGCTGCATGAGAGGCATTATTCGTATGTCCTCCCGAGTACCCCTACCCAAAGCCACCCCCAAAAAAGATGTTGCGTCTGTAGCAAGCGCGGATTTATGCGTGACACCCGTAGTTTTTGTCCACTCTGTCCTGACAAGCCTGGTCTTTGCCAAGGTGAATGTTTTGAACGCTACCACTCAAAAGTGAAGTTTTAGCGTAGGGTACAGCATTTCACAGACAAGGACACACTTACACAGGGTCTCCCAAGATGCCATTACATTTTGAGAGACCCGAACCATTACAGTTGTAAAGTTACAAAAAAAAGTGTAAAAAAGAAAAAAAAAAAACGTAAAAAACAAAACACAAAAAAAATATAAAATAAAAAAACCAAAAATAGTTGTCGTTTTATTGTTCTCTCTCTCTCTATTTTCTCTCTATTGTTCTGCTCTTTTTTACTGTATTCTATTCTGCAATGTTTTATCATGCTTGCTTTTCAGGTATGTAATTTTTTGTTTTCAGGTGCGCCATTCAACTGCAGCGCGGAATTATTTATCTTGACAGCAACAGCGTTTGCTCCCACGATACATAAAGCCGTGACTCCAGTGCTGTAGGAGGTGATTTCACCACCACAGTTAAAAAAAAGAGCATATATGCCGAAGCATGGGGGCAGCAGGGGCGGAGGAGCGATTTTGCTCCTAATGCCGCGTACATACGGTCGAAATTCCGACGGAGGCCTGCCCGTGGAAAATTCCGACCGTGTGTACGCGGCATAACTTTTTTGCGGGAGGATGCCCCCATGCTTCGGCATATATATATTTTAGGCACAGGTTGCGTTAAAACATTTTTTTATTTTTTACTAGGTTTTGTTTTGGTATTTGCTTTGCAGGTATGGCATGGTAAGGTCTTACTGTTGTACTGTAATGTTACTTTGTTTTAATGTTAACCACCATTTGCTTAGCAGGTACGCCATTCAGTTGCAGCGCGGATCTATTTATCTTGACAGCAACAGCGTTTGCTCCCACGATACATAAAGCCGTGACTCCAACGCTGTAGGAGGTGATTTCACCACCACAGTTAAAAAAAAGAGCATATATGCCGAAGCATGGGGGCAGCAGGGGCGGAGGAGCGATTTTGCTCCTAATGCCGCGTATATACGGTCGAAATTCCAACGGAGGCTTGCCCGTGGAAAAGTCCGACCGTGTGTACGCGGCATAACCTTTTATGCCGCGTACATACGGTCGAAATTCCGACGAAGGCTTGACCGTGTGTACGCGGCATAACTTTTTTGCGGGAGGATGCCCCCATGCTTCGGCATATATGCCCATCATTAGAAGTGGGTGGATGAAGGGAGGTATTCTAATGGTGGGCATACCCACCAATCAATCTCTTTTTTTCGTTCAGCCAATAGGCTGTATGAAAAAAAAGATTACAATACATGTCCAACAAGGACCAGCAACGTACTGGTATGTTGCTGGACTTTGAATGTTTATACCAGAATGATGCCTGCGGGTTTAGGTATCATCTTGGTATCATTCTTTTCAGCCAGCAGCCGGCTTTCATGTAAAAGCAATTCTAGCAGATAATTAGCCTCTAGACTGCTTTTACAAGCAGTGGGAGGGAATGTCCCCCCCCCGGATATAAAAAGCGCCATTGGGAAATTGGGAAAGCATTTTATCACACCGATCTTGGTGTGGTCAGATGCTTTGAGGGCAGAGGAAAGATCTAGGGTCTAACCCCCCAATTTTTTTCAAAAAAAGAGTACCTGTCACTACTTATTGCTATCATAGGGGATATTTACATTCCCTGAGATAACGATAAAAATGGTAAAAAAATAAAATATGGAAGGCACAGTTTAAAAATAAAATAAAAAAGCCAAATAAATAATAATAAAAAAAATAAAAAAATAAAAAAAAAGCACCGCTGTCCCCCCCTGCTCTTGCGCAAAGGCGAACGCAAGCGTCGGTCTAGCGTCATATGTAAACAGCAATTGCATCATGCATGTGAGGTATCACCGCGAAGGTCAGATCGAGGGCAGTCATTTTAGCAGTAGACCTCCTCTGTAAATCTAACGTGGTAACCTGTAAAGGCTTTTAAATGCTTTTAAAAATGAATGTAGTTTGTCGCCGCTGCGCGTTTGTGCGCAATTTTAAAGCATGTCGTGTTTGGTATCCATGTACTCGGCCTATGATCATCTTTTTTATTTCATCAAACATTTGGGCAATATAGTGTTTTTTAGTGCATTAAAAATAAAAAAAGTGTGTTTTTCCCCCCAAAAATGCGTTTGAAAAATCGCTGCGCAAATACTGTGTGGAAAAAAAAAAATGCAACACCCACTATTTTAATCTGTAGGGCCTTTGCTTTAAAAAAATATATAATGTTTGGGGGTTCAACATAATTTTCTTGCAAAAAAATTTTTTTTTTCATGTAAACAAAAAGTGTCAGAAAGGGCTTTGTCTTCAAGTGGTTAGAAGAGTGGATGATGTGTGACATAAGCTTCCTAATGTTGTGCATAAAATGCCAGGACAGTTCAAAACCCCCCCAAATGACCCCATTTTGTAAAGTAGACACCTCAAGCTATTTGCTGAGAGGCATGTTGAGCCCATTGAATATTTTTTTTTTTTTGTCCCAAGTGATTGAATAATGACCAAAAAAAAAAAAAAAAATGTACAAAAAGTTGTCACTAAATTATATATTGCTCAAACATGCCATGGGCATATGTGGAATTACACCCCAAAATACATTCTGTTGCTTCTCCTGAGTACGGGGATACCACATGTGTGGGACTTTTTGGGAGCCTAGTCGCGTACGGGACCCCAAAAACCAAGCACCGCCTTCAGGATTTCTACGGGTGTAAATTTTTGATTTCACTCCTCCCTGCCTATCACAGTTTCGGAGGCCATGGAATGCCCAGATGGCACAAAACCCCCCCCCAAATGACCCCATTTTGGAAAGTAGAGACCCCAAGCTATTTGCTGAGAGGTATGTTGAGTATTTTGCAGATCTCGCTTTTTGTCACAAAGTTTTGAAAATGTAAAAAAAGAAAAAAAAAAAAGAAAAAAAAATGTCTTTCTTAATTTTCAAAAACAAATGAGAGCTGTAAAATACTCACCATGCCTCTCAGCAAATAGCTTGGGGTGTCTACTTTCCAAAATGGGGTCATTTGTGGGGGTTTTGGGCTATTTTGACATTTTATGGCCTTCAAAACTGTGATAGGTAGTGAGGAGTGAAATCAAAAATGTATGCCCTTAGAAACCTTGAAGGCGGTGCTTGGTTTTTGGGGTCCCGTACGCGGCTAGGCTCCCAAAAAGTCCCACACATGTGGTATCCCCGTACTCAGGAGAAACAGCAGAATGTATTTTGGGGTGTAATTTCACATATAACCATGGCATGTGTGAGCAATATATCATTTAGTGACAACTTTTTGTACATTTTTTTTTTCTTTTTGTCATTATTCAATCATTTGGGACAAAAAAAAAAAATATTCAATGGGCTCAACATGCCTCTCAGCAAATAGCTTGGGGTGTCTACTTTCCAAAATGGGGTCATTTGGGGGGGTTTTGTGCCATCTTGGCATTTTATGGCCTTCAAAACTGTGATAGGTAGTGAGGAGCGAAATCAAAAATGTATGCCCTTAGAAACCTTGAAGGCGGTGCTTGGTTTTTGGGGTCCCGTACGCGGCTAGGCTCCCAAAAAGTCCCACACATGTGGTATCCCCGTACTCAGGAGAAGCAGCAGAATGTATTTTGGGGTGTAATTTCACATATGCCCATGGCATGTGTGAGCAATATATCATTTAGTGACAACTTTGTGCAAAAAAAAAAAAAGTTTGTCATATTCCCGCAACCTGTGGCAAAATATAAAATATTCCATGGACTGAACATGCCTCTCAGTAAATAGCTTGGGGTGTCTACTTTCCAAAATGGGGTCATTTGGGGGGGGGGGGGGGTTGTGCTATTTTGGCATTGTATGGCCTTCGAAACCGTGATAGGTAGTGAGGAGTGAAATCAAAAATTTGCGCCCTTAGAAATCCTGAAGGCGGTGCTTGGTTTCCGGGGTCCCGTACGTGGCTAGGCTCCTAAAAAGTCCCACACATGTGGTATCCCCGTACTCAGGAGAAGCAGCAGAATGTATTTTGGGGTGCAATTCCACATATAACCATGGCATGTGTGAGCAATATATCATTTAGTGACAACTTTTTGTAATTTTTTTTTTTTTTGTCATTATTCAATCACTTGGGACAAAAAAAAAATATTCAATGGGCTCAACATGCCTCTCAGCAATTTCCTTGGGGTGTCTACTTTCCAAAATGGGGTCATTTGGGGGGGGTTTTGTACTGCCCTGCCATTTTAGCACCTCAAGAAATGAGATAGGCAGTCATAAATTTAAAGCTGTGTAAATTTCAGAAAATGTACCCTAGTTTGTAAACGCTATAACTTTTGCGCAAACCAATAAATATACGCTTATTGACATTTTTTTTACTAAAGACATGTGGCTGAATACATTTTGGCCTAAATGTATGACTAAAATTGAGTTTATTCGATTTTTCTTATAACAAAAAGTAGAAAATATCATTTTTTTTCAAAATTTTCGGTCTTTTTCTGTTTATATCGCAAAAAATAAAAATCGCAGAGGCAATCAAATACCATTAAAAGAAAGCTCTATTTGTGGGAAGAAAAGGACGCAAATTTCATTTGGGTACAACATTGCATGTCCGCACAATTTACAGTTAAAGCAGCGCAGTGCTGAATCCCAAAAACAGGCCTGGTCCTAATGGCCCGAAATGGTCCGGGGCTTAAGTGGTTAATAGACTCTGGTTTAAAGGGAAATTCTATTCTAGTATGTATTCTTTAAGCAGTATTTAATTTTTTTTTTTTTTTTAATTGCTGACAAAAATAAAATACAGGACTATTAGGTAGTAAATGTGTATTGATTATTTCTGGAGAGTAAGGATATTGTTTAGTGTCACTCTACATCATATATAGTTGACTAGAAATTCACAGAGGCAGAGGGGAAACGAAAATGGATCATTCTACGATTACATTCACAAACCACAAGGAGTTATGTACTATACAATTTAGTAAAAGCTTTAACAGGTGCTATTTCTAAAAATGGAAAGAGAGAGGGAAGAGGAGCTATGTTAAAAAATACAAATGATTTCATCATAGGCATATTGACAGCGAAATCAAGTTGAAAGAGCTCAGGAACAAACGGTCAATCTATGCATCTAAAGAAACCTGAAAGTCAGAATTTGATAGGCTGAAGAGGGAAATCGGTTCTTTTTTTTTCAGGATTAATCAGACATTACGCCCATTGTGTAGGCCTGAAAGTATAAGTGACCTCTGATTTAGCGCTTTATTTTCCCTCTTAACATCCTTGAACAGATGCCGAACAGCAGTGGATAGGAAGATATACAGTGGGTCAAAAACGTATTTAGTCAGCCAATTGTGCAAGTTCTCCCACTTAAAAAGATGAGAGAGGCCTGTAATTGTCATCATAGATATACCTCAACTATGAGAGACAAAATGTGGAAACAAATCCAGACAATCACATTGTCTGATTTGGAAAGAATTTATTTGCAAATTATAGTGGAAAATAAGTATTTGGTCAATATCAAAAGTTCATCTCAATACTTTGTTATATATCCTTTGTTGTCAATGACAGAGGTCAAACGTTTTCTGTAAGTCTTCACAAGGTTGTCACACACTGTTGCTGGTATTGTGGCCCATTCCTCAATGCAGATCTCCTCTAGAGCAGTGATGTTTTGGGGCTGTCGCTGGGCAACACGGACTTTCAACTCCCTCCAAAGGTTTTCTATGGGGTTGAGATCTGGAGACTGGCTAGGCCACTGCAGGACCTTGAAATGCTTCTTACGAAGCCACTCCTTCGTTGCCCGGGCGGTGTGTTTGGGATCATTGTCATGCTGAAAGACCCAGCCACGTTTCATCTTCAATGCCCTTGCTGATGGGAGGAGGTTTGCACTCAAAATCTCACGATACATGGCCCCATTCATTCTTTCATGTACACGGATTAGTCGTCCTGTTCCCTTTGCAGAGAAACAGCCCCAAAAGCATGATGTTGCCACCCCCATGCTTCACAGTAGGTATGGTGTTCTTTGGTTGCAACTCAGCATTCTTTCTCCTCCAAACACGACGAGTTGTGTTTCTACCAAACACTACTTTGGTTTCATCTGACCATATGACATTCTCCCAATCCTCTTCTGGATCATCCAAATGCTCTCTAGCACACCTCAGACGGGCCCGAAAATGTACTGGCTTAAGCAAGGGGACACGTCTGGCACGGCAGGATCTGAGTCCCTGGCGGTGTAGTGTGTTACTGATGGTAGCCTTTGTTACGTTGGTCCCAGCTCTCTGCAGGTCATTCACTAGGTCCCACCGTGTGGTTCTGGGATTTTTGCTCACTGTTCTTGTGACCATTTTGACCCCACGGGGTGAGATCTTGCGTGGAGCCCCAGATCGTGGGAGATTATCAGTGGTCTTGTATGTCTTCCATTTTATAATTATTGCTCACACAGTTGATTTCTTCACACCAAGCTGCTTGCCTATTGCAGATTCAGTCTTCCCAGCCTGGTGCAGGTCTACAATTTTGTTTCTGGTGTCCTTCGACAGCTCTTTGGTCTTCACCATAGTGGAGTTTGGAGTGTGACTGTTTGAGGTTGTGGACAGGTGTCTTTTATACTGATAAAAAGTTCAAACAGGTGCCATTAATACAGGTAATGAGTGGAGGACAGAGGAGCCTCTTAAAGAAAAAGATACAGGTCTGTGAGAGCCAGAAATCTTGCTTGTTTGTAGGTGACCAAATACTTATTTTCCACCATAATTTGCAAATACATTCTTTCCAAATCAGACAATGTGATTGTCTGGATTTGTTTCCACATTTTGTCTCTCATAGTTGAGGTAAAGCTATGATGACAATTACAGGCCTCTCTCATCTTTTTAAGTGGGAGAACTTGCACAATTGGTGACTGACTAAATACTTTTTTGCCCCACTGTACACAAGCATATGAGATATGAACAGTGCGTGCAGTCCTAATGGGAGCAACCTCAAAGAAAAACTAAACACTTCCAATCAAGTTTTGTGGATCCTGATATAGAAGACGATGTTAACAGGTGGCAAGTGTGTTATTTTGACCCTTTACACCCGAGTTTTAACTTGGTAAAACAAAACCCAGCCAGCAGAGTAGACTGGATGGGAAATAAAAGAAAACTTGCAAACTGAAACACTTCACTGGCTCATTTGCAGATTTAAAAATGGGAAAATAGTTCCACATTGAAAGACCTAATTAATTCCATTTGCTTTTTTCTGCATGCACAGCCTGCATTTAAATAGGTTATTAATGAAGGGCACTTTCAAGGCCAAGCCAGTCCAATGATAAATACAGAAACCTTTGAGCAGTTACCTCAGTAAAAAAAGTTTCAGGTGTGAAATTAAATTATTAAACATGGTATATGGGGAAGTTACACTGAAATAATAGGCAGCTAGATCCGCATTGGAGAGATGGGAAGACATTGTTCTTAGTTCAAAGTAATGGCGGGTCATTCTATCATCATACATTATGCAAACCAAATTATGTGTCTGGCGGACATACTGCTTCCTGTTTCAGTTAGTTATTACTCCTGGTAATTCAAGGGATGGAAAAAATTTAAGAATATCACATAAAATGTAGGTATAAATGTAACTATGCAAGGACAAAAGAGTTGTAATAGAAAACACACGTGGGGAGCAGATTCACAAACCAGCATTTCCTGTGTGAGAAGACAGATGTGCCTACATTTGCATCACACATGGCAATATTTTCACAAATGTGGGCAGGCATAGGAAATTATTGGTAACGTTTTTCATTTATCAGCATGCCTACGAAATACCGGCAGACATTTAAATAAACCTAGGATGGCAACTCTTGGCTGAAACTGTAAAAGGCATGGTAAACATTCTTGCCTGCACCGTGTTTTCCCCCCTGTATAAGATCAGGTAGTTTTATAGTGTCAGTTGTTGCCCTGTACATACTGCCTATAGTAGAGTAAATCTTCACATTCCTGTGTCAGCAGTTTTTGTTTGTACTGAAATATTGCAGCACAGCACTACACAGGTTATTGCATGACCTCTGCAGCGTGAGACCTGAAACTTCCTGTGAAAAAACTACATATCCCACAATTCCTGGGTCTCTCAGACTAGTGCTGTTGCAGGTGAGAACTACACATTAATTACATGAGCTCACTTTTTTACAGTTTGGAGATGATCTCTTTCATCATATTAGTACTCTCGCATTTGTGATGCAATAAAGAGGGGATGGCGAGGCATACATTGGAAGCTGTGTGACCTGGAATGGGAAGTTGTCCTTTCCTCTTGGTACACAGGAACCAGCTAACTGAAGCATTACACAGACATAGGGGAAATGAATTGCCATGAAGCTATGAACTGCAGCCACAACATGTGTGCCCATCATTGCAAAGCCAAACAACACCACTAGGAATATAAATTAGACTAAGGCACAGATTCAGTCTAACTACATAAGGAGTTATTTTTTTATTATTTATATATTTGTGTAACTTCAGTGAATTCCAACGGCTCTGGTTTACTGCACTTAAATCGAAGTTCCACCCAAAAGTGGAACTTTCGCTTATTTGCTTCTGCGTATTTGTAGCTGCTGACTTTACATTTTTCCCCAGGCTGGAACACCTCTTTAACCACCTGCCTACCGGGCACGAAAACCCCCTTCCTGCCCAAGCCATTTTTCAGCGCTGTCACACTTTGAATGACAATTGCGCGGTCGTGCGATGTGGCTCCCAAATGAAATTTGCGTCCTTTTTTCCCACAAATAGAGCTTTCTTTTGATGGTATCACCTCTGCGGTTTTTATTTTTTGCGCTATAAACAAAAGAAGAGCATCAAGTTTGAAAAAAAACACAAGATTTTTTACTTTTTGCTATAATAAATATCCATTTATTTATTTGTTTAAATTTTCCTCAGTTTAGGCCGATATGTATTCTTCTACATATTTTTGGTAAAAAAAAATCGCAATAAGCGTATATTGATTGGTTTGTGAAAAAGTTATAGCAGATACAAAATAGGGGATAGATTTATAGCATTTTTTAATTTCTTTTTTACTAGTAATGGCGGCGATCTGCGATTTTTATCGTGACTGCGATATTGCAGCGGACACATCGGACACTTTTGACACATTTTTGGGACCATTCACATTTATACAGCGATCCCTGCTATAAAAATGCACTGATTACTGTATAAATGTGACTGGCAGGGTAGGGGTTAACACTAGGGGGCGAGGAATGGGTTAAATGTGTTTCCTAGATGTGTTCTAACTGTGGGGGGAGGGGACTGACTGGGGGAGGTGACCGATGGTTGTCCCTATGTACAAGGGACACACCATCGGTCTCCTCTCACTGACAGGACGTGGATCTCTGTGTTTACACACAGAGATCCACGGTCCTGCTCGGTTACTGGGCAATCGCGGGCACGCGCATCGGGTCCCCAGCGACGCCCCCTAGCTGCTTTTAAAGCCAGGACGTCATTAGAGGTCCTGTCAGAACAAGAGAGTCTTCCCCCCGCCGTCATTTGACGGCGGGCGGTAGACAAGTGGTTAAAGTCAATCTCTAGGCAAACTGGTTTAGTGCACAATGTGCACCATGTAGTGCCAGATAAAGAAGAATTTGTACCCTCTTGATCCAAACTGCTAGCATACCTGGCCAGTGGCCTTATTAGAAGATCATTCCATTCAGGTTTACGAGACAAAAAGTTCTGCTGTGTGCGCTACAGCACACCCTGTGAGGCCACCCTACAGAACCACATCTACCAAGAACTTCCAGCTCACACAAATTCACACATATAACTCGTGTAATTTAAACTTTAAAAATGTAAAGTGTCACTAAACAGACATCATACTCACTCAGTCACTATAAGATTTGTTTTATGTATTCTGAAGAAAAATAAATGGTTGATCCTGCTGTTCTTTATCTCCCCCCTTCAGTTTATGTCTTCAATTCAACTAGGGATATTGCAGCTATGGTGGCAACTCTGCACATGCTCAGTTTTCAGTGAGTTTCTATGCTGAGCATTTCCCCCTATAGCATCTGAGAAACCAACGTGACTATACCGTCAAACATGTGGGCGCATCCACAGTGGTAAATGACAGCCCACTCCCTCGCTCCTCCTCCATGCCCACTAACCAGCTAACCACAATAGGGCTAAATATATGTAGATTAATGGAGGCTTCACCTCCCTCTTATTCTAAGACAGGCTGGAGGGGGGTGACACAGCTTGTGACTGGCAGAAATCTGACCACGCCATGTTATTTCCTCAACATAATAAAGATTTAATATAAAAAATATATTTGTATGCCAATTTAAAACAGTTAATTGTTAGTATTTATTTAGTTTTACTCTTTATTTCAAAGGCTTTTTTTTTCTTTCAAATTTTGAACATGTGACCAGCAGCAGAGGAATAGAAGCTCCTCCTGCTTATGTTTCCCTGCAGACAGGCTGGGAAAGAGCTGGGTCTCATGTGACAGCTGTATATCAATTAGGAAAAAGGTACTTAGATGATTTTTATTAAAATAATTACAGTGCCATCATCCACATACCGAAATATAAGGGAAAATGTAAATTAAACAGTGTGTGTTTAGCATCTCTAAAGTTCACAGCTACACCACTCTTCTTTAGGTCATTACTAAGTAGCAAACTGACCCTTTATTGCACTTTAGCACACTAATAATTTGCAAAGATACCATAAAATTTTTCTCTAATACCAAGTCACATCTTGCTGTCCTGCTTCCGATTTCAAAACATACTGCTTAGGGGAAGGGATCGGTGCAGAGGTTTTATTTGGTAACATGATGACACCAGGAGAAAACTGGCTCTGCAATATACTCAGTAAGCATGAAACATGGAGGTACTGTGCTGTCAATCAGTTTCTATGGGTGGTGAATGGGTTTGAGGAGGTTCTGAAGTCACCAGTCAACTCCATCGTACATGCAGAGATGCAGTAGGTTTATAAGTGGACAACCACTATCATTTTATTGCAGTATCACTGTTACAGCCCACTGGAACAGTCACCTAGATAAATCAATTCAGGCTGCAGGGCAATAGTGTGAAAGGAAAGGCATGCTGATTATTGGTCAGGATTGCTAGATATGAAAATAAAAGTGCATTGACTTTCAGTTATTTAATAACTCCATGCTACATTTTTAGAAAGAGTCCTTGTAAAATGTAATTTGTACAGCTTCATCAATAATTAATTAAATAATTACAAAAATAAACTTCATGAAAACAGATTTACTGCTCAGTTCACAATTGATCTCTGTTTCTTATAATAACTTTTTAAAGACCTTGTTAACTTTTCTTTAAGTCATGCAGAAGGTTAAAACAAAGGGGACCAGAATCTTACATCAGTCTTCTGTTGCTTCAGGTATGCCAATATTATTTTATTAATAGCTTTGTTAATTATCACTTCATAATAAGACTTTACAAGAACCAGCTTTTCAGCAGAAAAAAAAATGTTATGCAGATATAGTAAGAAAGTGTTACTGGAAACAAAAGCTAAAGAAAAGCACAGTCTGTATAATATGGTTATAAATTGGATTCAATTTTGTACAACAGAAACATGTCTTTGCTAGATGAAGAAAAATATTGGTTTTCCATAGTTACAGCTATAGTGAGATATAGTGAAAGAAAGTTGTGGAAACCGCATACAAACTTAGCTTTTATCTATAATAAATAGGAATCCAGTGACCAGTGCTGTGTCTTTGATATGAGGTCTCACAGTGTCTTGAAAAGGTATTCATACCCCATGAAATCTTCCACATTTTGTCATGACCAAAAACTTAACCAAAAACTTAAATGTATTTAATTGGGATTTTATGTAATAGACTAGCACAAAGTGGCAGGAAAAGTGGAAGGAAAATGATAAATGGTTTTCCAAATTGTTTACAAATACATATTGTGGGCATTTGTATTCAGCCCCCTTCACCCTGATACCCTCAACTAAAATCTAGTGGAACCAATTGCCTTCAGAAGTCACCTAATTAGTAAATAGAGTCAGGGATAAAGTTGTGGAGAAGTTTAAAGCAGGGTTAGGTTATTAAAAAATATCCCAAGCTTTGAACATGTCACAGAGCACTGTTCAATCCATCATCCAAAAATGGAAACAGTATGGCACAACTATCAAGAAACGGCCATCCACCTAAACTGACAGGACGGGCAAGGAGAGCATTAATTAGAGAAGCAGTCAAGAAGCCCATGGTAACTCTGGAGGAGCTGCAGAGATCCACAGCGCAGGTTGGAGAATCGGTCCACAGGACAACTATTAGTTGTGCACTCCACAAATCTGGCCTTTATGGAGAGTGGCAAGAAGAAAGCTATTGTTAAAAGAAAGCCATAATAAGTCATGTCTGCAGTTTACAAAAAGCCATGTGGGGAAAACAGCAAACATGTGGAAGAACGTCAGATGAGACCAAAATTTAACTTTTTGGCCTTAACGCAAAACGCTATGTGTGGCGGAAAACTAACACTGCACATCACCCAGAAACACACCGCCCCCACCGTGATGGACAGGGAAGCTGGTTAGAGTTGATGGGAAGATGGATGGAGCAAAATACAGGGCAATCTTAGAAGACAACCTGTTAGAGTCTGCAAAATACTGGGGCGGAGGTTCACCTTTCAGTAGGACAACGACCTTAAACATACAGCCAGAGTTACAATGGAATGGTTTCGATAAAAGCATATTCATGTGTTAGAATGGCCCAGTCAAAGTCCAGACTTAAATCCAATTGAGAATCTGTGGCAAGACTTGAAAATTGCTGTTCACAGACGCTCTTCATCCAATCTGAAAGAGCTTGAGCTATTTTGCAAAGCAGAATGGGTAAAAGTTTCACTCTCTAGATGTGCAAAGCTGGACGAGACATCCCCAAAAAGACTTTGAGCTGTAATTGCAGCGAAAGGTGGTTCTACAAAGTATTGACTCAGGGGGCTGAACACAAATGCAAATTGTAGTGAAAAAGCCCCGCAAGGCTGAAACGCGTTTACATCTGCCGTCTGTGTCTTTTATGGAGAATCAATAAATTAAGGAGTTGCAGACCATATTTTCTCACGATTGTTACCTCAGCTGTGCGACTGCCTTTCTGCACCCAGGTAGCTCTAAACTATTTTCTGATCATACTGGGTAGCAGCACCCTACTTCTGCTCTATTTTATGAATACAATTGCATGCCACACTTTTCAGATATTTATTTTTAAAAAATAAATAAAAAACTATTTATCATTTTCCTTCCCATTTACAAGTATGTGCCACTTTGTGATGGTCTATCACATAAAATTCTAATAGAATACATTTACGTTTTAGGTTGTAACATGATAAAATATGGAAAATATCAAGGGGTGGTAATACTTTTTCAAGGCACTTTAAGAGATACTGGGGAATTGATTTCAGAGGACCGTTCAGATGGGGCCATCTAACGAGCTTGACCACCTACCGACAAATTTTACGACTAAAATCATAGCACTGGTCAAACAACCAGGTGGTGGTAGATGAAGGCTTCTCACAGAAAATAATAATTGATGTGTATATATAGTCCTCTCAAAAAATCTTCATGGAAACCAGAGAAACTCAATTCTGTCAAACAGAACTTTTAGGAATATTCAGATGCTGGAGTAAAAAGTTAGCTGCTGTTAGACCTGGTAAAATTCTGTGTATGTCCACACAAAGTTTTCCTTGTAATAAAGCTGAAGTGATAGCTGATGAGAGATCCATGATAATCCACAAGCTAACCTGCCTCTGTAGGCCCTCTGCTAGCTTTAAATCAGCATCAGTGGGGTGGTGGAATCACATAAAAGCATGTGCGTGATGTTGGCACATACTTGGTGGATGGTGAGCATCAAGAGTGCTTACAGATGTCTGATGTTGAGCTGGGAGTAAACAGCGACGGCAAGAACTGTCCGATGCATTCGTTATGTGGCTTAAATATTATCTAATCATCTTGCATTAGCTAATCTACTCTTAACGCTAATAAACAAATCTATACTGTAACAAAAATATTGCAAAGCAGGCATGTAAAAACTTGAAAATCACAAAAAAATTTTACTTATAAGCACATCTAAACCCCTAAACAAAGGGTTTATACAGTGGAACCTCGGATTGCGAGTAACGCGGTTACCGAGCGTTTCGCAATACGAGCACTGTATTTTAAAAAATCCTGACTTGGTTTGTGAGTGTTGTCTTGCAAAACGAGCAGGATTCAAGCCACAGCGGTGTGTAGTACCGTGTTTGGCCTGAGGTGGCTCGTGGCGGAGCCGATCGGAGTCGTTCCCGAGCCTTTCTGAGTTCAGCCGAGCTGTCCTCGGGCCTTTCTGATCATTTCCGAGGCTCTCTGGCGCCCCCACCTCTGGCCACATGCGGTATTGCATGCCATTGAAGTCAATGCGGAACTAATTATTTTCGTTTCCATTGACTTCTATGCGGAAACTCGCTTTAATATGTGAGTACTTTGGATTACGAGCATTCTCCTGGAACAGATTATGCTCGTAATCTGAGGTTCCACTATATATCATAACTTATATATCCTTAGTTGTGGTGGCGGCATTCATTTTCTTTTTTTTCCCTGAGACTTAAACCCAAAGCACCACTCCAAGCTTCATCAAGATCACCTGGTGATTCCAACCCTGTTGGTTGCTAGTTTCCCAAGGGCCTGTCTTGCCTGGTCACAAAACTCTGAAAAGGAAAAAGTGGAAGTGCATGCTGGAAAGTCGCCTGGTTCTAAGTGTGTCCAAAAGGCTTCAGCTTTGCCTCCTCCCAGGCCACGTCCCTCTAACGTATTTGTGGTTTTGCATGTGTGTGCCTTGGGTTTCCTGGAGGCCCTCAATTTGCAACACTGCATGCTGAATCTGGAGCTGACTTTTTTGAGTTACCATCATACTACATTGGTATCTATATGTTTTTTGCAGATACTCATCTTGCATCCGCTCCTGAAGAAGAGGAGTGAATTCCATGAAATGTATGTGTTAAGCTTTTTAAGATATAATCATGCATTTACAGCTCAGATTATTATGAACTTTCTGCAATCATTAATGATTTTAATATATATTTTATGATATGGATTACAATCCAGCTCACAATAATTTTAATTTATACTGCAATGTGTTATTCATGACATCTGTGTATATATGAATTATAATGATAATGATAATATGCCATCATGATATCTGTATATATATGAAAGAATAAATGCGCCATCCTGCATTTGACCACTTTACCAGCTATGTATCACATGCTTCATTTAACCACTTCAGCCCCGGAAGAATTTACCCCCTTCCTGACCAGATCACTTTTTGCAATACGGCACTGCGTCGCTTTAACTGACAATTGCGTGGTTGTGCAACGCTGTACAAACAAAATTGACGTCCTTTTTTTCCCCACAAATAGAGCTTTCTTTTGGTGGAATTTGATCACCTCTGCAGTTTTTAATTTTTGCGCTATAAACAAAAAAATAGCGACAATTTTGAAAAAAAGCTATATTTTGGACTTTTTGCTATAATAAAAAATATATAAAAAACAATTTTTATCCTCAGTTTAAGCCGATATGTATCCTTCTACATATTTTTGGTAAAAAAAAAATCGCAATAAGCGTATATTGATTGGTTTGCGCAAAAGTTATAGCGTCTACAAAATAGGGGATAGAATTATGGCATTTTTTTTTGTAGTAATGGTGGCGATCTGCGATTTTTATCGTGACTGCGAAATTATGGCGGACACATCGGACACTTTTGATGCTATTTTGGGACCATTGTCATTTATACAGCGATCAGTGCAATAAAAATGCACACTGATTACTGTGTAAATGACACTGGCAGGGAAGGGGTTAACCACTAGGGGGCAAGGAAGGGGTTAAGTGTGTTCTAGGGAGTGATTATTACTGTGGGGGGGATGGGCTACTAGTTACATGACAGTGATCACTGCTCCCATCACAGGAAACAGTAGATCACTGTACTGTCACTAGGCAGAACAGGGAAATGCCGTGTTTACAAAGGCATCTCCCCGTTCTGCCTCTCCGTGACACGATCGCGGGCCGCCGGCGAACATCGAGTTCACGGGGGCCCGCGGGCATAGTCACGGAGTGTGCGGCGTGCATACGCCGCCGCTGGCACGTGACCGCCACATGGTTTCTTAAAGGGGACTTACAGGTACATCTATTTGCCCATCGCTGCCTTTCTGCCGACGTATATCAGCGTGCAGCGGTCGGCAAGTGGTTAAAGTCCCAAACCTTTTCCTTTTAAATCTCTAATGTGTTTCACCCACAAATCTATGATTAAGCCCAAAAGTGGGTGAAACGCATCAGTGGAACGTGGCTTGGGAGGAGGCAAAGCTGAAGACTTTCTGTCACACTTGGAACCAGGCGGCTTTCTGGTGTGCACTTTTTCATTTTCTTTTTTCCCCCTTTTTTTTCCACTTGGTTATCCAGCCAGTAACATACTTCCTGTCTCAGGTTGGCTACACCAACTCCTGCATGTGATCTATAGAGGAACAATGTAGCCATGCTTGAATAGGAGCATTGTCAGCCCGTGGAGAGGGGAGTGTTAGATTGCCTACTAGATTAAGATGGACATTACACGTGTAATTAACAGTTTAAAGTCTAACTTCAACTAACACATTTTAAGCAGTTACTGAAACTTTTTTTTTCTTTTGGGATTAAGGTATGGATAAAAGCTGACCATGTTGATCACCACTGTAAAGCCTCGTACACACGACCAAATTTCTCGTCAAAAAACGAACCTGCTCTCTATTTTCTCGTCAGTATTCTCGTTTTTCTCATCGGGTATCTCATCGGACTGTTTTGCGATGAGAAAACCGGTCGTGTGTATGCTTTTCCAAGTCTTAAAAAATCACGCATGCTCAGAATCAAGTATGAGACAGGAGCGCTCCTTCTGGTAAAACTAGCGTTCGTAATGGAGATAGCACATTCGTCATGCTGAACTGAAAAGCACGAGGCTGAAAAGCGCGAATCGTCTCTCACCAAATTTTTTACTAACACGCGATAACACAAGATCAGCAAAAGCAGCCCAAGGGTGGCGCCATTGGAATCGAACTTCCCCTTTATACTGCCGTCGTACGTGCTGTACGTGACCGCGCAGAACAACAACGAAATTTGGAATCGACAGTGTGTATGCAAGGAAAGCTTGACAAGAAGCTCGTCAAGTTTGACAAGAATCTCGTTGAGAAAATCGACAGGTTTTTTACGACGAGAAACTCGGTCGTGTGTACGAGGCTTCAGTGTTAAATGGCTTGTCTCCACCCTATAACTGGCACCTCCTATAACCCGGAAGTTGAAAATTACCAGACTTATTGCCCTTCTGCCCATAGTTCCACATTAAGTTAAACAGTGCAAAAATCATTTCAAATATGAACTCACTGAAAATACACATGATGTTTGTGTAGCAGTACCCCCTAGAGGGGCACTGGTTAGTTTTGGGTTTTGCACGTTACCTCTTCAGCCTCGTTGTCCGGGCAGGAAAGTCTGTAGTAATGCAGGATGTAAAACCTCAGTTAGGCTTTATTTTTCTTATGCAGTAAACGTTGAGAAGTAGAAGGCATGAAAGAGTAGGGGAAGGTTCAAGCACTCGCCACAAAATATAACAGTCTCAGATCAAAGTCACTCACCACTCTCAATGTTAGAATGGGTATTGGTCACCCAGATAGACCCCTCTCACATGGCCTACCAGCCGGGATGACACACGGATCAGCAACAGGGCTGTCTCTGCCACAGACTGCCAAAAATGAAACAGGTCTCTACCACAGACCTTTTGAAGTGTACAAAGTCTCTGCCACAGACCTTTTTAAGTTGAGCAAATGGATAGTCCAGGAATCTTCTGCCACAGGATTTTAAAGTCCCAAACTTCCAGCCGTACAATTAAAGGGCCTTTAAGCCGAACCGACGAACTGCAGGGCTTGTAATATAGCGGATCCCTCCTTGCCAAAGTTACCAGGCCTTACCCGAGACAGCAACACTTTTCCGGTCTCCTCCAGGGCAGGTCCTCCCCTGGTCTCCTTCACCAAAATAGCTTCCTTCCCATGTGGACGGACAGCTTGGGATCCCCTCTCCGACTGTAGGCCCCAGCCAGACTAGCTGGGCCTAGTAGATAGCGATGTAGCCTTGGGCCAACGTGGCCCCGAGGCCAGGACCACACACACGCACCTCGCGCCCGGAGGGCTGCGGGGCGAGAACCAACCCCAATCAATGGTGTCTGCCCCTTAAGGTTCCCCCTCCCAGCAGGCACAGCGGGTCGACCAATCCCACTGTACCGCTGCCGAGAAGGGCCACTCAATGCACCATGGTTTGCCCGTGTTCCAACAACAGGTGCCTGAATTGGTACCGCCACCTACAGGCAATAAGGAAAAATAACAGTGTACTAAAGAATAAACCGCCCCCTTTCCTTAACACACTCCACTGCGCCTTGGAGAAACGTCTGATAAATTCAGACTAAATTACCCTATCAGCTGCTACTTTAAAAAATAAAAAGTGAAAAATAATTTTGAATAACCAAAATAGTAGCGCTCAGTGTCTTAAAACACAAATCTAAATATAAACCATATACACTCCGTGAGATAGTGCATAAATGTGAATGTTCATAAATATACACCCTGTAAAGAAATGTGCATACAATAAACTCATCAAGTGTCCATAACGTTCATGACAGTGATTTAAAACAATTGATATAAAGTGTTTAACTGAAAATGAGTCCATAAAAAAGTGCACAAAATAAGTCCATAAAAAGTGCATCCAAAAGTGACTTCAAATAAAGATGATGACAAATAAAACTTTCTTGTGTTTTCTTCAAACCTTCACCACACCAATGTGCTCAGTGATTCCACTCCCTAAGGACTTGCACTCACCACAAGAATATGCCTCACACTCTTGGCTAATCAGCTTGATTACCCCCCAGGGTATCACAAACGATTCCAAAATGATGAAATTAGGTCAGTCAAGTCTCCCACATGAAAAAACAAATGCTTCCAATAGTGAAGTATATCAAAACTTTTAATTAAAATAACACAGCACAAGTGACCATCAATGGTTACACTCACATTTAGACAGATCAAATTGGGCACTTCAAAGCAAACATTTCCAAACGCCAGGCAAGTTTATAGTAGGCTGCCGCGATGTATTGCGGTCTCGGCGGACCATATAAGCATGTATGTCTCACCCTCCTTCATGTACGCTTGCCTCTCCACTGCAATCGAATCACCGCAGACTCCCGCCCAAACACCAAACTGTATATTCGACGAGTGGTCGAAAGATCCGAACGCTGCACACCAGGTGACTGTTGTGTAGCTCCTCCCAGACTAGTTTCGTCGTAAGACTTCTTCCAACGGGGTGAGCTACACACACTTACACCTCCCTCTTTATACTCCGACTGTGATTGGTTACGGACGTATTTCCTGCTGCGCATGTGCGTATTTCCAGTCCCCATGAGCGCAATACATCGGGCATGACCCCCACAGTCACAAACATGGAGGACAAGTATAAATAACATACTGCGATCTGCATCTAATCTCTAATTTATATTCGCTGCAGGTACTATTCAGTTTAAATGTTGTGTTTATCAAACACCAATAAGTGTCACTTCTATAATAAACAATAAAAAAACGTTTTATACTCAAATTGGCGCCAGAGTACTCAGCACTTTTGAATATATATGGAATTAAAACAGGAGAATGTTATATTAGAATAATATATGCGGAAAAATTTGAATAATATATGCGGAAAGATCAATTATAACTATCGTTCACCAGATATCAGAGAATTAAGTCACAAAGTAGACTAATATAACAACCTCACATGTTAGTGCGAGGCTGATCAAGATATGAAGGTTAACTAAAATCCCAACTAAAAATACATGTATATAATGAAAATTAATTTACATGTATAGTAAAATATATATCTGTACGACTAAAACTAGTCTATTATATAGACTATAATAGATCATTGTCCACCTTGTCTCAATTTACATGTGTGTGCATGCATAGACACATTACATGCATCCTCACAAATGCACACTATGGGCATACATCATTGTATAAGAGAAAATGTTTCTAAAATAATCAAAAAATTACTGATAAAACAGTTTAAATCGAGTTCGATATTTAACCCTCTCGGATGGAGGCTCCTTAAAAGGAAAATCCATTTGGTTTCTCTCTGAGAGAGCTCCCTAACTCGATTCGAACCTCTCCAAGCAGGGTGTGTGCAGTCAATACCACAAAAAACTGTAAAAGGGTAGGGTCCTGACTATGCTTTTCTTTGAAGTGTAGGGAGACACTATGATATCGAAATCCTTTTTTAATGTTAGCCAGGTGTTCCGATATACGCACTCGCAAGAGTCGTTTAGTTCTCCCCACATAATACAACCCACATGGGCACCATAGTAAATAAACCACAAAGGATGAATTGCATGTGATGAACTGTTCAATCTCAAAAACATCACCTTCCTTATTCATAAAACTAGTGGTTCCTCTGTTGTCCGTTTTCACTGTCCTACAACAGATGCATTTACGACATGAATAAAAACCTTTAAAGTTTTTATTCAGATCTAGGCGTTTGGGTGGATCAAGAATTTTTTGTACCACCCGATCGCCAAAATTTGGTGCCCCCCTATAGATGAACTTGGGGTTTTCTGATAAAATTTCGCATAGATGTCGGTCTCTGCACACAATGTGCCAATATTTGCGAAAAATCTCCTCTACCTCTTTATACTGATAATGAAAATCAGAAATAAAACCTAGCTGAAATGATTTATTAGTGACACCATCCTCCTTCTTCTTCAAACATTGTGTCCTAGGAATTTGTGCTACCTCACTAATGATATTCTTAATTGTATCATCCTTATATCCTTTCTCCACAAACTTATCTCCCAGAATATTGGCCTGTATATAATAATCATCTGTTGATGTGCAGTTACGACAAATCCTTAGCATTTGACCTTTCGGAATATTTTTAATCCAAGATGGATGATGTCCACTACCAATGGCCAAATAGCTATTCCGATCAGTCGGCTTAAAGTAAGCCTTGGTACTGATCCTGCTATCGGATTTCATAATCGTAAGATCCAGAAAATTAACCTCCTCCTCACTAATAACATATATTATTAGTGTTATTGTTCAGATGTCTTATGAATTCTTCAACTGACTGTCTGGAACCTTCCCAGACAAACAGGAGATCATCAATAAATCTTCTGTAGAGTTTCAACTCTGGTCTAAGCACATTGAAGACATGTCTGTCCTCCCATTCTGCCATAAATAGGTTGGCGAGGCTGGGGGCAAACTTGGCTCCCATAGCCGCGCCAACTTGCTGGGAAAAAAACTGATTATAAAACCAAAAATAATTGTGGGCCATACAGAAATCCAAAACCTTGCCCAAAAAAGATTTTTGTAGATGTGATATGTCTTCCCGTTTACAAAGAGCCCAATTCAGCGCCAATAAGGCGTCATCATGCTGTATAATGGTGTACAACGAGCTCACATCAGCGGTCACCAAAAAAGTGGAAACATCTGGTTTAAGCTCCACCCCATCAAGCAATCGTAAAAGATCACTAGTGTCTTTCAGATAAGCTCTCGTGATTTTAACACTTGGCTGGAGAAACCGGTCAAGGTATTCTCCCAACCTTGCAGTAATGGAGCCTATCCCATTTACAATTGGGCGCGCTGGAGGGTTCTCAACATTTTTATGAATCTTGGGCAAAGTATAAATTACCGGAATTCGGCATGAACTTGGATTCAGGTATTGATTTTCTTTTCCATTAATAGCACCCTTCTTAAATCCCCATTCAACCAACAGATTCAACTGATTTTTATATTCATCCGTAGGATCTTGAGGTAACTTTCTATATGTGTTTTGATCATTTAGAAGTTCCATTAACTGGTTGTGATAAAAGGACTTTTCCATTAACACAACACCCCCCCCCCCTTTATCGGCCGGACGGATAATAATTCCTTTTCTCTCCTCCAGGGATTTGATACCCTCTTGGATATACTCAGGATTAATCCGTTTCTTTACAGGGAGTTCCTCAATGTCTTTCAACACCATATTTTTAAATACCTCTACAAAATGATTATTAGTATTCTGGGGATTAAACACCGATTTGTTTTGTAGGCCACTCTTCATATGTAGGGATACGTCATTAGTTTTTCTGGATGGGTCACTAGGATGACTCAAAAAATATTTCTTCATGTTAAGTGTGCGGATGAATTTGTGTGTGTCGATATATACATCAAACTTATTCATTCTTTTTTTAGGGGCACACTTCAGACCTAAATTTAAAATGTTTTTCTCATTGTCACTTAATGTTGCTTTGCTTAGGTTATAAATCCCTGTTTTTAATTGGCCCTCCTCCTTTTTTTGGGATTGAACTCGTTTCCCTGCCCTACAGCCTCTCCTTCTCGACGTGGTGGTGCCATGCCTCTGTTGGGGTACTGAGTGCCAGGGTTCCTTCCCCCCCTCTGTTGTTCCCAAACTGAGGGTGATGGTAAGGCATTCCGTAACCCCTCTCCCCCCCACGTTGTTCTAAAAAAGACTGCTGGTATCCATTATTTCTTCCATAATCCTCATATTCAAGGGCTTGATATCTGTTCTGGACTGGAATTGGATACCTACTATCCCCATATTGGTTGGATGATGATAAATTCCACTGCTGATATTCAGCCTGTGCATATGGGCCATAGTCACCTCCCCTATTGTATTGGGTATATCCCTGGGGTCTGGGGATAACATCATATTGATTGGTTGTATAATGATTTCCCCCTTGTTCCCTGGTCCCACTCCTCATATTGCTTTTAGGGGTATTGTTGACATTATTTTTGGAGGGATTATTTTTTCCTTTAGTATTCTGTGTTTTCTCACTTCTCATTTGAGTTGTTCTAGATGGTGCTTGCTCAGTCGGAATCTCTCTACTACTAGAGCTTGAGCTTACAGCACCATTAGTGACAATCTCACCATTAATATTAATCCCATCACTAATATTGTTCGCAACCACATTCTGCCATAAATATATATTGTTACTTTTAAAATCATTCAAATCTCTAGTAAACTTTTTTACTTTTTTTCTCTGTATATCCTTATCCAATTTTTCTAATTTCTTCCGCATATTAATATTGGACTCTTTAATCTGATTGGATTCACTGTGAGAGGCCAGCACGGTCTGCAAAGCCATAATCTTCTCATTCAGTGTATCCAATTTAATACGTTTCCTTTTTAAAACCAATACCTGCAGTTCTCTTCCTGATCTATTGAAAAATTCTAACCACTCGTCCATATATTTAGATTCTGTCAGACCATCCTGTGGGGAGACCTCCCATCTCAAACTCCTGAAGATAAGCCCCTCCTTCAGGTAGTGTTCAAATGTAAAGATGTCCCACCAGGTTTTGACCTGTTTTTCCATAATGGACTCGAGTGTTTTTAATGAACCTGAAATATCCTCTTCACATTCTGTCATTTCCTGATTAGAGGAAAAAATACAATCTGGGTCCATCTGTCTATTAGATAGAAAATTGATGGTCTCCATAGCTGCAAGTGGTGAAACTATAAATAAATAAAAATAACAGTGTACTAAAGAATAAACCGCCCCCTTTCCTTAACACACTCCACTGCGCCTTGGAGAAACGTCTGATAAATTCAGACTAAATTACCCTATCAGCTGCTACTTTAAAAAATAAAAAGTGAAAAATAATTTTGAATAACCAAAATAGTAGCGCTCAGTGTCTTAAAACACAAATCTAAATATAAACCATATACACTCCGTGAGATAGTGCATAAATGCGAATGTTCATAAATATACACCCTGTAAAGAAATGTGCATACAATAAACTCATCAAGTGTCCATAACGTTCATGACAGTGATTTAAAACAATTGATATAAAGTGTTTAACTGAAAATTAGTCCATAAAAAAGTGCACAAAATAAGTCCATAAAAAGTGCATCCAAAAGTGACTTCAAATAAAGATGGTGACAAATAAAACTTTCTTGTGTTTTCTTCAAACCTTCACCACAAACGATTCCAAAATGATGAAATTAGGTCAGTCAAGTCTCCCACATGAAAAAACAAATGCTTCCAATATTGAGTCCAATATTAATATGCGGAAGAAATTAGAAAAATTGGATAAGGATATACAGAGAAAAAATGTAAAAACGTTTACTAGAGATTTGAATGATTTTAAAAGTAACAATATATATTTATGGCAGAATGTGGTTCAGCAGTGGAATTTATCATCATCCAACCAATATGGGGATAGTAGGTATCCAATTCCAGTCCAGAACAGATATCAAGCCCTTGAATATGAGGATTATGGAAGGAATAATGGATACCAGCAGTCTTTTTTAGAACAACGTGGGGGGGGGGAGGGGTTACGGAATGCCTTACCATCACCCTCAGTTTGGGAACAACAGAGGGGGGGAAGGAACCCTGGCACTCAGTACCCCAACAGAGGCATGGCACCATCACGTCGAGAAGGAGAGGCTGTAGGGCAGGGAAACGAGTTCAATCCCAAAAAAAGAAGGAGGGCCAATTAAAAACAGGGATTTATAACCTAAGCAAAGCAACATTAAGTGACAATGAGAAAAACATTTTAAATTTAGGTCTGAAGTGTGCCCCTAAAAAAAGAATGAATAAGTTTGATGTATATATCGACACACACAAATTCATCCGCACACTTAACATGAAGAAATATTTTTTGAGTCATCCTAGTGACCCATCCAGAAAAACTAATGACGTATCCCTACATATGGAGAGTGGCCTACGAAACAAATCGGTGTTTAATCCCCAGAATACTAATAATCATTTTGTAGAGGTATTTAAAAATATGGTGTTGAAAGACATTGAGGAACTCCCTGTAAAGAAACGGATTAATCCTGAGTATATCCAAGAGGGTATCAAATCCCTGGAGGAGAGAAAAGGAATTATTATCCGTCCGGCCGATAAAGGGGGGGGGGTGTTGTGTTAATGGAAAAGTCCTTTTATCACAACCAATTAATGAAACTTCTAAATGATCAAAACACATATAGAAAGTTACCTCGAGATCCTACGGATGAATATAAAAATCAGTTGAATCTGTTGGTTGAATGTGGATTTAAGAAGGGTGCTATTAATGGAAAAGAAAATCAATACCTGAATCCAAGTTCATGCCGAATTCCGGTAATTTATACTTTGCCCAAGATTCATAAAAATGTTGAGAACCCCCCAGCGCGCCCAATTGTAAATGGGATAGGCTCCATTACTGCAAGGTTGGGAGATTACCTTGACCGGTTTCTCCAGCCAAGTGTTAAAATCACGAGAGCTTATCTGAAAGACACTAGTGATCTTTTACGATTGCTTGATGGGGTGGAGCTTAAACCAGATCTTTCCACTTTTTTGGTGACCGCTGATGTGAGCTCGTTGTACACCATTATACAGCATGATGACGCCTTATTGGCGCTGAATTGGGCTTTGTAAACGGGAAGACATATCACATCTACAAAAATCTTTTTTGGGCAAGGTTTTGGATTTCTGTATGGCCCACAATTATTTTTGGTTTTATAATCAGTTTTTTTCCCAGCAAGTTAGCGTGGCTATGGGAGCCAAGTTTGCCCCCAGCCTCGCCAACCTATTTATGGCGGAATGGGAGGACAGACATGTCTTCAATGTGCTTAGACCAGAGTTGAAACTCTACAGAAGATTTATTGATGATCTCCTGTTTGTCTGGGAAGGTTCCAGACAGTCAGTTGAAGAATTCATAAGACATCTGAACAATAACACTAATAATATAGTTTTAGACTATGTTATTAGTGAGGAGGAGGTTAATTTTCTGGATCTTACGATTATGAAATCCGATAGCAGGATCAGTACCAAGGCTTACTTTAAGCCGACTGATCGGAATAGCTATTTGGCCATTGGTAGTGGACATCATCCATCTTGGATTAAAAATATTCCGAAAGGTCAAATGCTAAGGATTCGTCGTAACTGCACATCAACAGATGATTATTATATACAGGCCAATATTCTGGGAGATAAGTTTGTGGAAAAAGGATATAAGGATGATACAATTAAGAATATCATTAGTGAGGTAGCACAAATTCCTAGGACACAATGTTTGAAGAAGAAGGAGGATGGTGTCACTAATAAATCATTTCAGCTAGGTTTTATTTCTGATTTTCATTATCAGTATAAAGAGGTAGAGGAGATTTTTCGCAAATATTGGCGCATTGTGTGCAGAGACCGACATCTATGCAAAATTTTATCAGAAAACCCCAAGTTCATCTATAGGAGGGCACCAAATTTTGGCGATCGGGTGGTACAAAAAATTCTTGATCCACCCAAACGCCTAGATCTGAATAAAAACTTTAAAGGTTTTTATTCATGTCGTAAATGCATCTGTTGTAGGACAGTGAAAACGGACAACAGAGGAACCACTAGTTTTATGAATAAGGAAGGTGATATTTTTGAGATTGAACAGTTCATCACATGCAATTCATCCTTTGTGGTTTATTTACTATGGTGCCCATGTGGGTTGTATTATGTGGGGAGAACTAAACGACTCTTGCGAGTGCGTATATCGGAACACCTGGCTAACATTAAAAAAGGATTTCAATATCATAGTGTCTCCCTACACTTCAAAGAAAAGCATAGTCAGGACCCTACCCTTTTACAGTTTTGTGGTATTGACTGCACACACCCTGCTTGGAGAGGTTCGAATCGAGTTAGGGAGCTCTCTCAGAGAGAAACCAAATGGATTTTCCTTTTAAGGAGCCTCCATCCGAGAGGGTTAAATATCGAACTCGATTTAAACTGTTTTATCAGTAATTTTTAGATTTTTTTAGAAACATTTTCTCTTATACAATGATGTATGTCCATAGTGTGCATTTGTGAGGATGCATGTAATGTGTCTATGCATGCACACACATGTAAATTGAGACAAGGTGGACAATGATCTATTATAGTCTATATAATAGACTAGTTTTAGTCGTACAGATATATATTTTACTATACATGTAAATTAATTTTCATTATATACATGTATTTTTAGTTGGGATTTTAGTTAACCTTCATATCTTGATCAGCCTCGCACTAACATGTGAGGTTGTTATATTAGTCTACTTTGTGACTTAATTCTCTGATATCTGGTGAACGATAGTTATAATTGATCTTTCCGCATATATTATTCAAATTTTTCCGCATATATTATTCTAATATAACATTCTCCTGTTTTAATTCCATATATATTCAAAAGTGCTGAGTACTCTGGCGCCAATTTGAGTATAAAACGTTTTTTTATTGTTTATTATAGAAGTGACACTTATTGGTGTTTGATATACACAACATTTAAACTGAATAGTACCTGCAGCGAATATAAATTAGAGATTAGATGCAGATCGCAGTATGTTATTTATACTTGTCCTCCATGTTTGTGACTGTGGGGGTCATGCCCGATGTATTGCGCTCATGGGGACTGGAAATACGCACATGCGCAGCAGGAAATACGTCCGTAACCAGTCACGGTCGGAGTATAAAGAGGGAGGTGTAAGTGTGTGTAGCTCACCCCATTGGAAGAAGTCTTACGACGAAACTAGTCTGGGAGGAGCTACACAACAGTCACCTGGTGTGCAGCGTTCGGATCTTTCGACCACTCGTCGAATATACAGTTTGGTGTTTGGGCGGGAGTCTGCGGTGATTCGATTGCAGTGGAGAGGCAAGCGTACATGAAGGAGGGTGAGACATACATGCTTATATGGTCCGCCGAGACCGCAATACATCGCGGCAGCCTACTATAAACTTGCCTGGCGTTTGGAAATGTTTGCTTTGAAGTGCCCAATTTGATCTGTCTAAATGTGAGTGTAACCATTGATGGTCACTTGTGCTGTGTTATTTTAATTAAAAGTTTTGATATACTTCACTATTGGAAGCATTTGTTTTTTTATGTGGGAGACTTGACTGACCTAATTTCATCATTTTGGAATCGTTTGTGATACCCTGGGGGGTAATCAAGCTGATTAGCCAAGCATGAGAGTGCGAGGCATATTCTTGTGGTGAGTGCAAGTCCTTAGGGAGTGGAATCACTGAGCACATTGGTGTGGTGAAGGTTTGAAGAAAACACAAGAAAGTTTTATTTGTCATCATCTTTATTTGAAGTCACTTTTGGATGCACTTTTTATGGACTTATTTTGTGCACTTTTTTATGGACTCATTTTCAGTTAAACACTTTATATCAATTGTTTTAAATCACTGTCATGAACGTTATGGACACTTGATGAGTTTGGGCTCTTTCACACGGGGCGGATCCGTGCAGATCCGCCCCGTGAAGCTCCGCTTGCTCAGCGGGGATCGCTCCGTTGATCCCCGCTGAGCCGACGGATGACTGGGCGGTCCCCGCACACTGTGCAGGGACCGCCCTGTCAGAGCGCCGCTCTCCCCTATGGGGAATCGGATGACGACGGACCGTAGAGTCCGTTGTCATCCGATCCGCTCCGCCGACGGAAGGAAAAATAGGGATTTCCTCCGTCACACTTTGGCGGAGCGGATGTCAGCGGACATGTCTCCGCTGACATCCGTGCCTCCATAGGGCTACATGGAGGATCCGTTTCAGGTCCGCCTAAAAAACTGACAGGCGGACCTGAACGGACCTCCGTGTGAAAGGGGCCTTTATTGTATGCACATTTCTTTACAGGGTGTATATTTATGAACATTCACATTTATGCACTATCTCACGGAGTGTATATGGTTTATATTTAGATTTGTGTTTTAAGACACTGAGCGCTACTATTTTGGTTATTCAAAATTATTTTTCAATAAGGAAAAATGCTATCGGATAAACCACAGCTGGAGCAGAGGTAAAATGAAATGCAATTCGACCGTCTGAGCCCAACTACTGGCTCAGACATCCCTCTATATTTTTAAATAGAGTCCCAACCTTTTGGGGAGGGTTTTCATTTGTAACTTACCAAGGCAGCCCTGGGAAGTAAAATTTCTAACGAGCTAAGCTTTAGGGCTGATTCACACCAGCAGCTATGCGGATGGCAGGGCCACTGGTGTGTGCTGGGAGGAAACAGTGTCGAAGCACCAAATCCCAGCACACACCACACGGTTTACTTTTTTCCTTATTGAAATGTCACAAGTTTAAGTTCCATCACACAGCATTGCTGGGATGTGGTAATTTCTGTTGATATCCACTGCACTGAAAAGGGGAAATCCATGTGAGCTGATACCATAGGAAACAAATTGCCTAGACTTTGCACTGGGGCTGTGCTAGGTACTCAACATTAATGATGTGAATTGTCACTTACATGTACATCTGGTTTTCAGAATCTTGTAACATCATAGTGACCCTGGACATGCATGGAAGTAGAACATAGTCATATCTGCCAACTTCCTGAGATGAGAAAGACTGGTACCTTTTAGCACAAAGCATGTAGGCCAAGAACATGCCCTTGCCACACACCCACATATACAGACCTGGAAAAATTAATACACAAAAATTATTGCTTAATGCCTTTTTCAGCACTGCATTATACTATTGTAATAAATGCAATGCTTTAGAAGTTGGATCAATTGTTGTCCCTCTTTTTTGTCCAATGTATAGACCTGTAAATAAAACAGCAACACAGTGGCTAAGTGGTTCGAGTCCCAACCATGGCACTACCTGCCTGGAGTTTGAATGTTCTCCCTGTGCGTGCGTGGGTTTCCTCTGGGAACTCTGGTTTCCTCCCGCACTCCAAAGACATGCTGGTAGGTTAACTGGCTCCTGTCTAAATTGGACCGTGTATGTATGAATGTGAGTTAGGGACCCTTAGATTGTAAGCTCCTTGAGCGCAGGGATTGATGTGACTGTATAATATGTAAAGCACTGGGTAAATTGACGACACTATATATATCTGTAATAAATAAAACTAGACTACCCACCTGTGTTGCCACCTCCCTAGCAGCAATTTGCTGCAATACAAAACCAGGACCACTTTAAATTGCTCTTTAAAACACCAATTACATCCAGTGCACAGAACATGACGAGGGCTGTCCAATATTTCTTAATGTATTTTGTAACAATGATGCAAGAGCCACTTTAAAAGCAGAATAAGAACTCCCAGATAGACTCTTTATAACAGCTGCAATGAATGATATTACCAAATGAGATGTGAAGAGGAAAATGAAATACTGCAGCTATTTAATTATAGAGGAGCCTACAAAAATAGAAATTCAGTGAGATGGCAAATGTGGTGTGCTTTGTTAAAAAAGCACAGGGAGAAAAGAATCGCTGGACCAAAGCCAAACAAATATATTGCTTTCATTTCAGTGACATCTGAGCTCCTCAAAATAAAACCGCCGACCCCTAAAGAAAATGTCTCCTTCCTCCAGTAGGAATTCAAGAGCCTGAATATAAGAGCTGGACAAAGGGGAGAAAATGGAGGTTTCTTTTCTGGAGGTGTTCATTAAAAACTCAGTCGACAATTATATTCTCCATGGTGCTGGATCACGAGCTTGAGAGGAACTCACTTCCATCAATGCAATTGGCAGTCAGGCTTAAATCAACATTAACGGGGTGCTTTCTTTGTTTTTCTGCAGCCTGTTATTATCCAGGCACACAATCTAGACCCTCTGCATTAAAGCTATTTGCAAAGAATATGAACTAAATATACCTGCACACCGAAGAACAGGAATGTGCTGAATTCCCAGTAGGTTAATACATTTCTAAACTTGTGCTGCCTGCATGTATTACAAACTAAGGCAAGCATTGTGTAGAAGGCACATTATGGTACCAAAAAATACCTTTTGACAACACACTCACTATAGAATTCCATCAAAGCCTGGACAACTGGATTTGGGGGAGCTTCGTACAACCCTACTGTCCCCCTCAAAGTAGTGCTTAGTGCCTGAGCAAACTATAGCTATGCACTACCATTACATTTTAGGACGCTTGAGGGCTCTAGCAGTGCAAGCTGTCAAATGCTAAGTATGATGTGGCACCTTAATGTAGAACTGTGGTCAGGCTATGTACATGTTCTTACCACGCAGCATAAGAAGAAAAAAGAAAACAAAAAACAAGCCCTCATTAACTTCTATAGCTACAGAAATTAGAGAAAAAATAATTGAAAGAGAAAAACTAACAGATCCTCAGAGTTCACAAGAAAAACACCAAAGTTATTTAAGTACTCTGATATCTTATCTTCTACCTGTACACTGTTTTTACATCAGGCATTTGAAAGCTGGCCGGTTGCCAAGGTACCACTAAGTGGGGGGAGCAGAATGAAATGAGCGCCTAAAGTTAAAGTAAAATAGAGGGCAAAACATTTAAGGGGGTGGTTAGGTGGGTGTCCCATTAGGGAGATTTACCCCCTCTATCTGTCCTGCTTACCATTATCACCGAGAGTGAAAGTGAAAGAAAATCACAAATTTTGGGTTGTCACCAGAATAAGAATAGAGGGGAAATCTTCCAATGGGAACACTAGTTCTGGTGAACCTGGTGACAACTAGGGATTCCTCTACTTTGAAGGGATTTCCCCATACTTTCTGTTTTGACTATGGGACAGAAAGTGAAGAGAAATCTCCCTAATGGGACAGAGATAGGGAAAAAAACTGTTAATGGGTTATAACCCTCCCTTACTTAAAAGTTTTGCCTTTAGTTTTACTTTAATGTTGAACTACTTTCTCCTGTAACGTTTGAGGGTGAATTACTGCACAGTGCCTACATGCAATGTTTAGGGAGCTAAGCCAACTAAAGGCAATTCCAAAACAGATAGACTCAGTACAAAGAACAGAGTTCAAATTTGCATAATGGTCCACAGCACAAGCAAGCCGAAAAAAAACGGGATAAAATAAGACCCTGCAAGAGAAAGGCATAATGAGCTAGTATGCATAGCATACTAGCTCATTATGTGGCACTTACCTGAAATCGAAGCCCCGAAGTCCTCCTCGTTCCCCTCCGCCACCATGTCCCCTCGGAGCTTCTACCCGGTATCGCCGTTCCGGCACTGTGATTGGCCGGAGCGGCGATGACGTCACTCCACACATGCACGCCGGAGCCGTAAAAGCCGGCGTTATCATTCATAAAACCAGCATTTACAGTGCGCATGCGCCGTAGACATTGGTGTACTCTTTTTTTGCAAATATCTCCTAAACCTTGTAGGTTTAGGAGATATTGCAAACACCTACAGGTAAGCCTTAATCTAGGCTTACCTGTATGTGCAAGTTGCAAGAGTGGGTTTACAACCACTTTAAGAGCATGCATGTGACAATACTGTCCAAATATGACCATTGCCATATTTGAAAAAAATATGTCATTCAGCATACCTGCCCTTTTGTTTACTTTCAGCTGTCAGCTGGGGAATCTTTCAGCTGGCAGATGAATGTGCCTGGTGATAAATCATTTGTCGCTATAAAGCTGGCAGCCATTGGCTTCATAGCAACTAGGGAGCCCTGTGTGGGAAGCAGTCATATTCATCTTTGCTCTCAGTCTCTGCTGCACATACCTTCGTGGGTGATTCGCTGTCCGTGCCCATGCAGCCAATGTAGTGATCTATGGATTTGGAATCCCCACTCTTCTTTCCCTTCTGTCTGTAGGGATTCAGAGACAGATCAGAGCAATTCTGTTTGGTCAAAGTGGCTACGTGCAGGTGCTGACCAATCAGAATCGTTCTGATCCATCTTGGAAGCCCTACAAAAAGAAGGCGGAAAGGGGCAAGGATTTTAATAGCCTGGACTGCGTTGGTACTGAGAGCTAATCACTTATGAAGGTGTGTGTGTGTGGTGTAAGTTCACCTTTTCATTTTTTCTGAAAGGGTGAACTTTTTTTTATTTTTCTACTCAACAATCAAGCTTTATTGAGTTGGTGAATTATCTCTTTAGATAAATGATGTTAAGGAGCAGACAAAGTTGCATATCCTTCTGTTTTAGCCTATGCCTGGTTCTAAAGCTGGGCAAACATCGCACTATTTCATGTAGAATTTAAAGAGGTCCCGCTGGATTCCATTTCTAACAACTCTTGTTGATGACACAGCACTGGATAAAGTCCCTGTCTATTTGGTTTAATAAAGCTGATACTTTACAAACTGTCACATTTTTTAATAATATATTTGGATACAGATGTATATTCCTATAAATCTGGAAACCTAAGTAATGTTCAGAGGAGGATAGCCAAATCAGGTTAGTGATTCTATTCTACTGGGAGAAAGACTTGGCAAATAACAAGGCAGAGTTTCTCAACCTTTTTTCAGTCAAGGCACCCTTTACAAATTATGAAAAATCTCGAGGCACCCTTTTGAAAAATTATGGACAGTCTCGAGGCACCCCATTCTAAAATGTAAAAACTATTCTTATAGTTTTACATAATGCAGCAAGATCCACACAAGTAGGACACCCAACGTTAAAAGTGATTTATTCTTCCAAAGCAAATACACTTTTGCAAACTGGTTCTGTCTAGTATTCCAATGTTTCTCTTCTCCATCACTCAGTTAATGTGACCCCAAAGCTGATGGAGAGGGGCAGGGGAGGGTCAAACAAGGATGCTCTGCAGGCGACCGACACCCTCGATATTAACTGATGGTACCATTGGTCATTAGGATGCCGGCAGCTAGAAGGTTGTGATGGTGCACAATAAAAACCTGTGGCTTTGTGTAACTAAAAAGGCAGCCTTCATCCACACGTTGGTTTGTATACAATTTTTGGGTAATTTTTAGGCATTTTGCCAAGCGTCCCTGAAGAAACTTCAAGGCACCCTGGTTGAAAAAGGCTGGTCCAAGGTATGTGTAAAAATTTATTTTTTTCTTATGAAATTAGTAATAAATCTAAATGATACCACATACAGTAACAAGAGAGAGATTTGGCAATTCAGTGCAATACAATATTAGGGGTGTGAATGAAATCTCATTATTAAAAGTGCCCTGAATTATAAACCCCAATATGATGATGCGTAGTTTGTGCATTAGAGTGGATCTAAACCCCAAATGAATGACATTTAGGGCCCAATGCAACATGCTTTCAGGTGCATTCTGCTTTCATTTGACCCCTGTTTATGGTTCATTAAAATGTGCCTGTGTTACCTGAATTTGACCTACATCTAAGCTGCATCAACCTGTTTTTGACTTGTTTGGGGAGAAAAATAGATTTTTCCTACATCTTACCTGTAAAATACTTTTCTTGGGAGTACACCACGGGGCGGCCATAATAATTACTATCTGGGTTATACACCACCTATAGGTGAATGGACACTGGCAAATCAAGAGTCAGGAAGTCCCCCTCTATATAACCCATACCATAACAAAAGGACCTCAGTTTTGTAGCAAGCAATGAAGATCCCAGAAAAGAGGGGAGGGACCTCGGTGTACCGTGATGTACTCCAAGAAAAGGATTTACAGGTAAAATGTAGGACATTTTTTATTTTCTTTATCGTACATCACGGGACAGAGAGCAGCCAAAATAATTACTATCTGGGACGTCCTAAAACAATGCCCTTGAGGGGAGGGAGACAGTAATCACGAAGACCGTCTTCAGACCAAAGGATCTATACCGCCGCTTGCAGCACGCTGTGGCCAAACTTACCCCCATTTCGAGCCTTAACATCCACCTGATAAAACTTAGTGAAGGTATGCACTGAGGACCAAGTAGCGGCCTTGCAAATCTGAGCCATAGACACTTGATGATGCATTGCCCATGAGGCACTTATCCTCCTGCTTGAGTGTGCCTTTACCCGAAAGGGTGGGGCCTTTCTTATTAAACCACACACCTAAACAATAATCTGTCGGATCCACTGGGAAATGGTTGACCTTGATGCCGTCTGCCCTTTCCTGGGCTCCTCTGGCAGCACAAATAAAGAATCAGTTTTACGAATCTAAGCTGACATTTTTAAATAGTAATAGTTTAAATAAAATTTAATTGACTGCCCATACTACATCTAGAAAATGTAACAACTTTTCCTCTGAGGAACTAGGATTTGAGAAAAAATAAAGGAGTGTGATATCTTGATTTAAATGAAAACTGGAAACCACCTTGGGCAAAAAAGTTGGGTGGAGTCGCAATCCCACCCTGTCTTGGCGTAGGATCAGAAATGGTTCTTGACAAGAAAGTTACAGCAACCAAAAAAATAGGATTTTTGTACTCACTGTAAAATCCATTTCTCTGAGCTCATGGACGGACACAGCAGCATCTTGACATTAGGGTATTATCCTCCTGTTAGGAGATTGACTAGGCAGAAAAAACAGCATGTTAAGTGTTAAAACACATCACACAGTACGGTACCGCCCAGGGGGCGGTCCCCCTGGGTGCATCCCCTCTTCCCTGCATCTTGCAGCTCAGTTCGTAAAAAAGCAGTACAAACATAAAAAAAAAGGAGGGGTGGGTGCTGTGTCCATCCATGAACTCAGAGAAATGGATTTTACGGTGAGTACAAAAATCCTATTTTCTCTTCCGTTCATGAACGGACACAGCAGCATCTTGACATTAGGGACGTCCCCAAGCAGTGTCAAAAAAATGAGGGGTGGGAAAACAGCATAAAACAAACTTCACCCCAAACAAACCAGAGCTCCTCAACGGAGGAGTTGCAACCTTAAACAGCCACCTCTAAAATCCGAAGATGCACTCACATCAACCTTGTAAAATTTTGAGAAGGTGTGAACGGACAACCAGGTCGCCGCCTTACACACCCGGGAAACAGACGCTTGATGTCGGAAAGCCCAAGAGGCACCTATTGCCCTGGTCGAATGCGCCGTAACCGGGAAGGGAGGCGCCCGCCCTTTTAGAGCATAAGCCTGAATCACGACCTGTCTGATCCACCTAGAGTTGGTGGCCAAAGAGACCTCCAGACTCTTCTTAGGACCAGCCACCGACACGAACAGTGAATCCGATCTCCGGAACGGAGCAGTCACAGACAGGTACACCCGCAGAGCTTGGACGACGTCCAAGGAATGCAATGCAGCCTCTGTGGGATGCGCCGGCCGAGGACACAAAGACGGAAGAACAATGTCCTCATTAAGGTGAAATGCTGAAACAACCTTAGGAAGGAACGACGGCTGTGGACGTAGCACCACCTTATCCTTGTGGAAGATCAAATAGGGAGCCTTGTATGACAAGGCCGCCAATTCAGAAACCCGTCTGACTGATGTAATCGCCACCAAAAAGGCCACCTTCTGGGAGAGAGTCAACAAGGGAATGTTCTCAAACGGTGGTTTCAGTAGTACCGAGAGGACCAGATTCAAGACCCACGGAGGTAGTGTAGGACGTACCGGAAGGGCCACATGTCGAACTCCCTGCACAAACGTACGCACTAGAGAGTGCGTCGCCAAGGGTCGCTGAAAGAAGACAGTCAAGACCAAAATCTGCCCCTTAATAGTACTTAAGGCGAGTTTCTGGTCCACTACACGCTATAAAAACGGCAGGATCCTGGAAATCAAATATGCACACGGATGACACCTCATCTCCTCACACATAGAGATGTAAGCCTTCCACGTACGATGGTAAATCTTCCGGGAGGTTGACTTCTGTGCCCGCAGCATGGTAGAGATCACCGAGTCTGACAGACCTCGGTCCCTTAGCACCTGGCTTTCAATAGCCATGCCGTTAAAGCCAATGACTGTAAAGCAGGATGAAATATGGGACCTTGCGACAGAAGGTCCTCTCGCAGTGGCAGGCGCCAAGGAACATCTGCTACCAGACGCACTAGGTCAGCGTACCAGGGACGACGAGGCCAATCTGGAGCAGATAGGATTGTCGGAATCCATTCGGCCTCCACTCTGCGGAGCAGACGGGGAAGAAGCTTCAGAGGAGGGAAGGCCTAAAGTAGACGATACTAACCCCACGGCGCCACCAACGCGTCTGATGCGTCTGCCCACGGGTCTTTTGACCTTGCCACGAACCTCAACACCTTTCGATTGAGTCGTGATGTCAGGAGATCCACGTCTGGCGTGCCCCATTTCAGACATAGAAGCTGAAACACATCCGAGTGTAGCGACCATTCTCCTTGGTCCAGCGTCTGGCGACTTAGGTAGTCCGCTTGCCAGTTCTGTACGCCCGGAATGTACATGGCCGATAGAGCCGGCACACTCCATTCTGCCCACCTCAGGATGTGAGCGACCTCCGCCGCTGCCGCCGAGCTTCTTGTTCCTCCCTGATGATTGACATACGCCACTGCTGTGGCGTTGTCCGACTGGATCCTGACCGGACGTCCTTGTAGTCTTTGAGTCCAGCGCCTCTGGGCCGACTGAACTCCCCATACTCCCCCCCAGCCTGAGAGGCTGGCGTCCGTCGTGATCACTGTCCAGTGAAACGGAAAGAACGACTTCCCGGCCTTTAGAGTCGGAGACGTTAGCCACCACACCAGGGAGGTCCTGACCAGGTGGCTCACCCGGATTTGACAATCCAGCGACGATGGGCATTTGTCCCAACACGACAGAATTTCTCTCAGTAACACTCGAGTATGAAATTGAGCATATGGCACTGCCTCGAAGGAAGCTACCATGAGACCTAGGACTCACATGCAAATGCGGAACGACGACCATTTTTGGGATGTCAACCACTGCACCGCAGTCCACAGAGTTTGCAGCTTCTCCCTGGGAAGAAAAACTCTCGCCTCTGAGGAATCCAGGACCAGCCCCAGGTATTCTAGGCCTTGAGACGGCACCAACACCGATTTCTGAATGTTTAGCATCCAACCGAATTCTCGGAGGGTCCGGCAGGTGATAGACACACCTTCCTCTAATTCTGAGCTTGAAGAGGCTCTCAGAAGAAGGTCGTCCAGGTAACCTACAATAGCGATTCCACGCTGCTTCAGCAAGGCCAGAATCGGGGCGAGCACCTTGGTGAATACCCTCGGCGCCAAAGCCAGACCGAAGGGGAGAGCCACAAATTGATAGTGATCTTCTCCGACCGCAAAGCGCAGAAATCTCTGATGCCTGGAGCATATGGGGACATGCAAGTTTGCGTCCTTGATGTCCAAGAACACCAGAAAATCCCCCGGATGGACAGCAGCGACGACAGAGCGGACTGATTCCATCCTGAATCTTTGCACTTTCACAAAGCAATTGAGGGCCTTGAGATCCAGGATTGGACGGACCCCTTCCTTCTTGGGGACCACAAACAGATTGGAGTAAAACCCCTGAAACCGTTCCTGTAAGGGGACAGGAACGATCACCCCCCGCACCAGCAAATCCTGAACTGCCCCAAACAGGGCCTCCGAACGACTCGGAGGAAGCTGGAGTTTGGATGGAAAAAATCTGTTCAGCGGGCAAGAGAGAAACTCTATTTTGTACCCCGAGGAAACTACTTTGCAAACCCACCGGTCGGAGAGCATAGATGTCCACCGAGCCGCGAATTTGCGAAGACGGCCCCCCACTCGAGTGTCAAGTGGGGCAGACCTTCATGCGGATGCAGACTTGTCCGCAGGCTTGTTGGGCATGCGGAACCAGGGACGCTTTTGTCCTTCAGTGGGCGCCTTAGGAGCGCTTACCTGCAGCACCGGGCGGACGAAAAAAACACTTGTGGGCGGTAAATGAGGGCCCTTGCCTACGGCGAGGCTCCTTACCCTTACTGGATTGTGGGAGCAGAGTGCTCTTACCTCCCGTGGCATCCTTTATGATGTCATCCAGAGAGGTCCCAAAAAGTCTTTCACTTTTAAAGGGTAAGTCCACCAAGGCCTTCTTAGAAGACTGGGCCACGGACCAACACTTCAGCCAGACCAGGCGGCGTAACACCACCGCATAGACCGAGGCTCTTGAGAGCAAGGGCAACGTATCTAGGGCTGACTCGCAAACAAATTTAAGGCCCTGCACCAACTGTTCGGAAAGTGCCACACAGGCCGGGGGAGCCTGATGCTCCTCCAACCCCTGGAGCAAAAGTGTTGCCCATTCAGTAAGTGTCTTAGACACTAGAGCCCCGGCCACGACCGGTCGCACCGCTGACCCCACCACCGTGAACAGGGAGCGTGCCACTGCCTCAGCCCTCCTGTCTGCGGGGTCCTTGAAAGCAGGAGCCCCTTTCCACAGGTATTGTGGTCACCTTGTTCAGTCTGGACACAGGGGGGTCCACTGTCGGGGTAGAAGTCCATTTTTTCAGGAATATCTCCTCAAAAGGATAACGGACCGCTAAACATTTTGGGGCTGAAAAAACATTTTGTGGCCGATCCCATTCCGTGTACAAAAGTTTATCCATATAAGGTACACAAGGGAACACCTTAGCAGTGCGGGCCGGCTTACGGAACCCAAAAGGGACCGACATCTCTGTCGCCTCTGCCGTATCCTCCATTTTCAGGGTATCCCGCACCGCGGTGATAAGTGCTTCTACAAGCTTCCTATCATGCGCTGATTCTGAGCCAGAGTCATCCTCACTGTCTGCACAGTCGAGGTCCGCAGCCTCTGACACATCAGAACCAGGGCCGGGAGCAGTAGCTGGACCCGATTCTGCGTCAGAAGTATCCCCAGAAGATGGCGAGGACAACAAAGGCCTCCAGGACCGCCGACATAGCGTCCACAGAAATAGCAGGTGCAGGGGCACCAGTTGCCAATTCAGATATGTCTGGGGAAGAGGCGTCCGCTTCCTACGCCATGCTGACCCACCCGCCTGACACCCCTAGGGACGTAAGGCAAGACACACGGACCACCCTCCTAGCTGCCGCAGAGAGACAAGGGACCCCCCAGAGGACTCACCACCTGGAGCAGGTACCGCACAGCTGCCGTCCGCCTAAGCCTCCTAAGCTGCTGTCCCCCGTGCCGTCCCTCAGGAAGTGTGCTGGAATGGTTCGCACCAAGGATCTGGCCACTAGAGGCCAAAACACAACCCAAAATGGCCGCCGATCCACCGCTCTGTAAGCAGTGCACGTGGGCTACAAGAAAATGGCCGCTGACGATGTATAATAGCGCTGGGCGCAGCCAAAATGGCGGCCAAGAGTGAAAGTAAAATCATGCACAAACAGCACATAATGGCAGCGAACACCTGGGACCCCCTAAGGCGGTCCCCCCCCACACACAGCACACAGACAGCACCCCCTGGAGAGCGGACACGCCGCGCAGCCCCCAGCCCTAGGATGGAGCCCCCCAGGTGGACCCCCGTAACACAGCCATCCTAGCTTCCCAGAGCCTAGGGTGGAGGGGAGGAAGGGAGAGAGGAAAGGAAGGGAAGAACCCTCTATCGACTTCCCCAGGAATGCCTAGCCGTACCGCCCTGCCGGAGCAGGGGAATTGCTACTTACCCATCCTGCGAGGACCAGCTGAAGGCATTCCAGACAGACCCAACGTCCGCGTGGCTACGGCATGGCTGTCGGCCAGGCACACTGTGACACGGACATAAAGCCCGGTCATATGTGTGCCCCGGAGCATATAGCTCACCGGCCACCCCTGGAGCAATGGGGCAGGTCGTGGACATCCCAGTGCATAGCTAAAAGGCCGGCACACGCTCGATGGCCATACTGGGGAGACTACAAGGATCGAGGATCCAGCCTGTCACCCAGTCGGCAGTTGATAGTAGATCTCAGGATCAAAAAATAAAAAATAGAAAAATAGAAAAAAATCCCCAGGCCACATGGGCCCACAGGGAGCCATGTCATTCTCCTATGCTAGGCAGAAAAAAACTGAGCTGCAAGATGCAGGGAGAGGGGATGTACCCAGGGGGACCGCCCCCTGGGTGGTACTGTACTGTGTGATGTGTTTTAACACTTAACATGCTGTTTTTTCTGCCTAGTCAATCTCCTAACAGGAGGATAATACCCTAATGTCAAGATGCTGCTGTGTCCGCCCATGAGTGGAAGAGAAAATGAGTTTCCTTGTTAAAAGAACCAGAGCAATACGCCGAATAGGCTCAAATGGTTGCTTCTGTAAGACAGATAGTACCCTATTTAAATCACAAGGACACAAGGGTTGCCTGACCGGTGGAACCATTTCAATCACTCCTTTCAGAATCGTTCAGCCAGCTTCATTTAAATCCCCCATTGTAAAAAGGCAAGAATCCTGCAGATAACATACGGTATTTGCGCAGATGACACTTTTTGGCTTCACATTAAGAATTGTAAGACTTCCAGACTCTGTAGTAGATATTTCTAGAAACTGTCTTTCTAGCGTTTAACAGAGTAGCAAGCACCGAACCAGAGACCCCACAATCCTTAAAGATCCTGGCTTCATTGCCAAACTGTCAAATTTAGTGACTGTAAAGCAGGATGAAATATTGGACCAGTGGCGTCACTAGGGTTGGTGTCACCTGGTGCGGTAAAATTTGGTGTCACCCCCCCCGGTCACTGTTCAATCTGGGGCACTGAGCAGGCTAGAGCATAAGCACAGCTCTCCCCGTGTGTAATCCCCCTAATGGAACCCCTCTGCATTCCCCCCTCTGTACAATCCCCCTAATGGAACCCCCCTGCAATCCCCCTAATGGAACCCCTGTGCAATCTCCCCAATGTATCCCCCCGTGCAATCCCCCTAATGTAACACCCCCTCTGTGCAATCCCCCTAATGTAACCCCCCAATTCTGTATAATCCCCCAAATGTAACCCCCCTGATGTACCCCCCATTCTGTACAATCCCCCATATGTAACCCCCCCTCTATGCAATCCCCCTAATGTAACCCTCTGTGCAATCCCCCTAATGTAACCCCCCCATTCTGTACAATCCCCCAGATGTAACCTCCCCCTCTGTGCAATCCCCCTAATGTAACCCCCCCATTCTGTACAATCCCCCAGATGTAACCCCCCTCTGTGCAATCCCCCTAATGTAACCCCCCCCATTCTGTACAATCCCCCAGATGTAACCCTCCTCTGTGCAAACCCCCTAATGTAACCCCCCATTCTGTACAATCCCCCAGATGTAACCCCCCCTCTGTGCAATCCTCCTAATGTAACCCCCCCATTCTGTACAATCCCCCAGATGTAACCCCCCTCTGTGCAATCCCCCTAATGTAACCCCCCCCCATTCTGTACAATCCCCCAGATGTAACCCCCCCTCTGTGCAATCCCCCTAATGTAACCCCCCCATTCTGTACAATCCCCCAGATGTAACCCCCCCTCTGTGCAATCCCCCTAATGTAACCCCCCCATTCTGTACAATCCCCCAGATGTAAACCCCCCTCTGTGCAATCCCCCCTCTCTGTAAAATCCGCCAGATGAAACCCCCCTCTCTGTACAATCCCTGTAATGTAGTCCCCCCTCCCCTCCCTACAGTCACAGACCTCAGATCAGCGCGCTCTGTCCACATGGATGTTCCTCCTCCTAGGCTCCTCCTCCTGATATGTACTGTCAGTGTGGAGGAGGAGCCTAGGCTCCGTCGTTCTGTGGGGTTTAATTGTTGTGATAGGCAGCCAGCACCGGCGATTGCAGTGCTGGTTCCCGGAGGACATGCGGGCGCCATGCACTATGGCACTCCAGGGCTGTCTGCCTCACAACACAATTTTTACTCCTCCTCCCTCCCCGAACATCGCTGGGAGGAAGGAGATACAGGAGCGGGAGTGCACAGGGGAAGGAGGAAGAGGAGAGAGCCGCGGCGCCTCTCTCGATCGAGCGCCGTGACGGGTCGGGTCCCGCCGCTCCCCCCTGGCAACGCCTCTGTATCGGACCTTAAGAAAGCAGGTCCGGACGGTGTGGAAGAGACCTCCCTACTGCCAACTTTACAATCTCTGCATACCAAAACCTTCTGCACCAGGCCAGGGCTACCAGTTTCACAGGCTTTCCTTTGTCCTGTATCCTGCGCAGAAGCTGAACTGAAGGGATCACAAATGCATCTGTCCCAATTGCGATCGAATCCCTGATTCTGGACACAAACCTGTCCAGCTTGTTGTCTAACCTGGATGCCAAGAGATCTATGTCTGGGATACCTCACCATTTTCAAATTGCTAAAAAGCTCTCGGGATGCAGGGACCATTACCCTGGAAACAACTGCTGGTGACTTTGAAAGTCTGCCTGTCAGTTGTTCACTCCCGGGATAAATACTGCCAATAGAAACAGCACATGTAGTTACATCATTACATATAGTTACATAGTTAGTCAGGTTGAAAAAAGACAAAAGTCCATCCAGTTCAACCATAAAAAAATAAAAAATTGTACAATCCCATATACCCAATTCTATACCCACAGTTGATCCATATCTGTCTGCCCATGTCAGAATGTAACATACTTCCCTTCTGGGCTGTCTGACTCCTGGTTCCCCCTTGATGGTTGATATAGGCCACCACCGGGGCATTGTCAGATTGGATCCTGATGGGTCAACCCTGCAACCTGGTAGTCCTTTTCCATTCGAGACCACTTCCCCTGGACAGCGGCTACTTCTAGAAACACCCCCAGCCTGCGAGACTGGCATCCGTGGTCACTACTTTTCAGGTTACTGGCAGACAGGACTTTCTCAAAATTGCTGGGTACCAACCACCAACTGAGATCCTGAAACATGTGATAACCCAAAGCTTAGATTTTCTTGTTCCAAGTCGACAGAATATTGGTCTGCAATTTTCTGGAATGGAAATGCGCATAAGGGACTTCCTCGAATAAGGAGACTATCTTTCCCAACACCCTCATGCAAAGGCCTATGAAGGAGTACCTCTTTAGACATAGGGTGCAGACAAGTTCCCTCATGGCATTGACCTTTGCTGGAGGCAAAAACACTTTTGCCTGAACTGTGTCCAATATCAGACCCAAATACTTTAGGCCCATAAGAGGCTGCCTTCTTTAGTTTTAGTAACAATGAAGATATTTGCCAGCACACCATGGAACGACGTGAATAGCCTCCAAACAGATAATTTATTGCATGATCACAACACAAGGAGAGTGCAACGTTTCGGAGTAACGCAGGACCCCTTCGTCAGGCCTGTCAGTGACTCCGAAACGTTGCACTCTCCTTGTGTTGTGATCCTGCAATAAATTATCAGTTTGGATGCTATTCACGTCGTTCCATGGTGTGCTGGCAAATATCTTCATTGTGACTTGAACCAGTATCCAGCTGGTTGTTGCTGCAGCACCCAAATTTGAGAGCTCATCCAGGAATGTGTGCGATGGGAATATAAATTATTCTTTCGTTTTAGAACCCAACCGAGGCGTTCCAAGAACTGAACTGCTAGGGTCACATTCTGCCTTAGCACTGACCCTGACCGATCCTTGAGTAATAGGTCATCCAGATATCCTACTACCGATATTCCCTGAGATCTTAGCATTGCCAATAGCGGGGCAAAATCTTTTGTGAACAACCGAGGAGCCATGGCTAGGCTGAATGGCAAGGCCACAAACTTAAAATGATGCTCCTCCACTGCCAAACGCAGAAACCTTTGATGAGGCCGGAAAAATCGGCACACGCAGGTAAGCATCCTTGATGTCTATGAATGAAAAAAAAATCTCCTCCCAACAGAGAGGCAACAACTAAACAAATTGACTCAATGCGAAAGGATCAAACATTTAGAAACTGATTCAGAGCTTTGAGATCCAGATCCAGATTTTGTAACTATGAACAGGTTTGAGTAGAAGCCCTTGAACTTTTCGTTGGCCTTCCCCTCACCCGTATGAGTGGGGGCACCCCATCATAAAGTATATTTAGAGGCTGGCTTGGCAGGCCGATGGACCCAGGGTTTCCTCTGCCCCTGAGGTCTACCTCTAGAACCAGATTGGCTGAGGCCATCGATACGGCCTAGAAGCAGAGGTACTAGGTACAGAAGTGTTAGAAAACCTAAAAGAAGGACATTTATTCTTTCTTTTAACCGGTAGGAGCGCACAATTCCCCCCTGAAATCTTTTGGATATACTTATCCAAATCTTCGCCAAATAGGTGTTTCCCATGAAAGGGGAAACCAGTCAGTAACTTTTTGCAGGGCAATTCTGCAGGCCAATTCTTTAGCCACAAAATTCTGCACATGTGCACCGTCAGGATCGCAAAACCTGAAACCTGCTGAATAGAGTCCTTAACGGCATTTAGCGCAAAGCACAAGGCATGAGGCAAGTCTGACAATTCTTCAGCAGCCTCCCATTGTGCCAGAAGATTGTTAACCAACCGCTTAGACCGGTCTTTTAAATATTTATATATTCCTATTGCTGCCACCACTGGTTGTACGGCTGATCCGGCAACCGCAAATGAAGCCTTTAGCAAAGATTTCAACTTTTTATCCGCTGGATCTTTAAAAACCTGGGCATTGTCTACTAGACAGGTTAGGTTTTTGTTTACTGACAAAATAGCAGCATCCACCATTGGCATACTCCATTTCTTTGTAAACTTTTCCTCCATTGGATACAACAGAGAGAACCTTTTAGAAGGCACAAAGTAGAGGGCATAAAGGGAAGGCCTGAGAACTCTGTGGAGGGTGCAATGAGCCTAAAGAGGAAAAAAAAAGTCTCCAACACCTCTACTGGAGATAACTTAAACACAGACCTAACCATCTCTGTGAGAGATTGGATCAACAATCTCTGGGATTGAGAGGCTGAGAATGGCTCCTCAGCGCCTAACTCCCCTAAAGTGGAGTCCTCGACCTGATCTTCCTCCAGGTTATTTAAAGCTACCTCTTCTACATTCTCTGCCCACTCTGGTTCCAACCCAGGGGGATCAGGAGGGGAGATTGATTCAGTTTTTTCCCCCTTGTGACACCGAGGCAATCATACAGGCTATTTTACTCTCTAGACCAGCTATGGCTGATGCCAAGTTGTCCTTTGTGACATAGGCTGAGGCCAAGGCACTAGAAGTAGCAACAATGCCTGACAAGCGCAATGGCTCAGACTGGCCAGTTGCCTCTGGTCTTTCAGGGGAAGTTAGCACCATGGAAACACGACTAGGATCCTTTAATCCTGATGGTGGTGCCCTGCCTGCTGTGCCCCCCCCCCCATCCCCAGCTCCTTTTTCTGACATCTAATATATTGGGGTACTCTTGGTCAAATCAAAAAGCACCACATCCCATTGTAATTTAATATGAGAAAAAGGGGGGGACAGCGGGTATACTCAGTACCCAGGGATTTTTTGAAAACACGGTGCTTGATAGAGATAAACACAATTGTCAAAATCAATAAAAGATTAAATTTTATTACATGAAGCATAAAAACAATACACAAAATTATTAACCATCCTTCAAGATATGTAGGTCAGTTTTCAAAAAGATGCAATTCACTGCTTGATTTCCACTCAACTAGTTTCGCTCCCAGCGGAGCTTCTTCAGGAGTGTAATAGAGTAATAGCAGGTTTAAACTGTGAATACAGGATGTACAACAATTAGCAACATAGAATGGTTAAAAGTATGTAAGACTTTAATGTTGAACATTTCAGAAAAATTGATAAATTGACGTGCCCAAAGCACGCTAATGGTTAAGTAGTTCATAAGGGTAGATCATTAACACAATAGATCCGTTCACACTGAAATGGTGATGGCCCATGCTGAGCATCATACAAACACATATGTATACACTCACCGACTTACATGTGTAGCTACAAACTGGAAGAACAAATGGCATTTCCACTGGTATTAGTTGACCGGTTTGCCCAATCCACTGAAACAACCCATAGGGTTAGCAACCACAAGGGTAAAGAAAATCTATTGAAGACTGGAAATAGAAAGCATACAAAAGGTATATAGTGAATAGATGTTAAATCTAGCAAATTCAACATAATTCATCCTGAAATGGATGGAAAGACAACCTCTTACCTTGAGAGGTTGTTAGTATGGGTCACTAGATCCAAAGTCAGCAGTATGCCAATAGGGAGTTGTAAAAATCCTTATAGAGCACAAAGTGTCTATTTGTGCTAAGAAAGACAAACCCTCGGGCTGAATGATTGGAAACACATAGTGAAAAAATAACTTCACTGGTTACATTGCACTCAAGATGGTTGGGTGGGATGGATGAGCTGGTCACCAGCTGTAAATAAAAAAATATAGCAGACAAAGTGATGAGCAACCTCGGCCACTGCGAGGAGAAAGTTATCAACACAGCGGACAAGCGATTGTCCATAACAGCAGCCTACCTGGGCAAGTTGAAAAGGGGTCAGAATCCGTCCGGCTGGAGCAGGTATATCTCCAAGCCCCAGGGCGGCGAAAGATCCTCGCAGACTGTCGGCGGACCGGAGCCGCATTTAAAATACCCCCATCGCGGCGGCGTCTGACGTCATCGCCGCGATGCGGACGTACATTGGTGGATCAATGATGACGCGCACCGCCGTCCAAGAGTTGGACTGGCGTGAGCGTCATTGAGACAGCAGCCAACGTGGCGTGTCACACACCAAGCGAGGTGTGTGTCAGTCAGCTGGACGCTGCTGAGGCCAGCCGCGCCATCTTAAATAAGGGAAAACAGAATATATAGATAATAGTAAATGAACCCAGCGTCATTGAGAGAGTGGGAACAAGAGTATATATGGTGTAATGACATTAATAATCAAAATCTATATTGAAGCAGCGCAGGTGGAACTCACAGAATGACTGTCAACATTGATCATCAATTTGGGGCACCCCATTGAAAGCTCGACTGGCATCACGAGTATATCAAAGCAGGGGGCCCCCGGGCGTCCGTATGGTTGCCCGGGGTGAATCATGAATTGAGCCAGTCAGCAAATGCCAGATGCAATATAGAGAAAATAAATTTGGTATGAAAATTTTTTTTTTATTATTATACAGGGACACATTGTGTCACCCAAGTAGATAAATAATCGAAATTAGATAATAACTAGAATGCCAATTTTTCACAAAGAGTAAACCCAATTTGTAGCAAGGGTCTGAAGTAAAGCAAATGGGCGGAACTGGTGAAGCTCAGGATGGAACATGAACATACAGTATGACGGATTACATGAATCATGAAAAATACATTGTAAGTTAAACTTTCCAACTTAGGAAACATGTGTTAATATATGAGGAATACAAAGTGTTGCAAGGGATGAATCTAAGTGAGATAAAGAACCCAACCATCTTGAGTGCAATGTAACCAGTGAAGTTATTTTTTCACTATGTGTTTCCAATCATTCAGCCCGAGGGTTTGTCTTTCTTAGCACAAATAGACACTTTGTGCTCTATAAGGATTTTTACAACTCCCTATTGGCATACTGCTGACTTTGGATCTAGTGACCCATACTAACAACCTCTCAAGGTAAGAGGTTGTCTTTCCATCCATTTCAGGATGAATTATGTTGAATTTGCTAGATTTAACATCTATTCACTATATACCTTTTGTATGCTTTCTATTTCCAGTCTTCAATAGATTTTCTTTACCCTTGTGGTTGCTAACCCTATGGGTTGTTTCAGTGGATTGGGCAAACCGGTCAACTAATACCAGTGGAAATGCCATTTGTTCTTCCAGTTTGTAGCTACACATGTAAGTCGGTGAGTGTATACATATGTGTTTGTATGATGCTCAGCATGGGCCATCACCATTTCAGTGTGAACGGATCTATTGTGTTAATGATCTACCCTTATGAACTACTTAACCATTAGCGTGCTTTGGGCACGTCAATTTATCAATTTTTCTGAAATGTTCAACATTAAAGTCTTACATACTTTTAACCATTCTATGTTGCTAATTGTTGTACATCCTGTATTCACAGTTTAAACCTGCTATTACTCTATTACACTCCTGAAGAAGCTCCGCTGGGAGCGAAACTAGTTGAGTGGAAATCAAGCAGTGAATTGCATCTTTTTGAAAACTGACCTACATATCTTGAAGGATGGTTAATAATTTTGTGTATTGTTTTTATGCTTCATGTAATAAAATTTAATCTTTTATTGATTTTGACAATTGTGTTTATCTCTATCAAGCACCGTGTTTTCAAAAAATCCCTGGGTACTGAGTATACCCGCTGTCCCCCCCTTTTTCTCCTTTTTCTGACATGTTTCCAAGACATTGCTTACTTTTAAAGGTAAGACATAAATTTGAGGTAAAAAGCCCTGTGCACTTTTATCCCTTAGCAAAGCTATGATCCAGCATCAGCAGCTATCACAGCTTAGTTAACAACCCAGACACCAGTGCCTGCAATGCCTATATCCATGTACCCAAGAATGACGTGCCCAGATAGGAAGCCTGCTCTTTGTCCCTTCCAGCCACCTCACAGGAGCTCCACGTGTAAGGAACGGTCTTCCTTTAATAACATTGTCATGCAGCATGCCACGTGCATGCCCACTGCATAACGTGCACGCTCGCACACTCCACGTATGCGCTCTGACGCACGCCCATCACTGGCCTTGTGGCCCGGGGTTCGGTGGCTCCTCCAGCATGTGAGGGATGGAAAAAAATGGCAGGTATGCTACAACCATACCGACATATGACACCATTGCCATCTAGTGGGCAAACTAGTACTACACCCGACCTGGTATCTGGCTGACAAACTTCTGCTGGGATTTAGTGCACAAACATATATATGCTTAAAGGCATATTCACCCCCTTTAAAAAGAAAAAAGGAGTGTCAACTTACCATTCTCACTGCAATATCTTGCTATAAAGCAAATGATCCAGTCTACACCCATCACGGCGGTGCTCTGTCACCCATGGACCTTCAAGGACTGGCTCCCCTTTATACTTTGGGGTTCACACCCTTGGACCTGTATAGCACTCTCCTGGAAAACCTGCCTTGGAATTTTCTGACCAGGGTTCCATTATCCAGGGTCCAGCGCCAAAAGGGTCGCATTACAGGCAAAACCTCGCTCTTCCTTTCTGAGACTTAGGTACCATCCATTTTAGCCTTTAGCGATCCGATCACATAACCCCTTTTCCTGGGACCATCATTTGTTGGTCAGAATAACAGCCATGACCATCACCTTCAAGACACTGGTGAAAAAACAGAGGTACTTCCTGTATGGGAGGTGTTATATAGAGGGGGACTTTCTGTCTTTTTATTTGCCAGTTTCCATATACCTATAGGTGGCATATAACCCATATGGTAATTAATATGGCTGCTCTGTGTCCCGTGATGTACAATAAAGAAAAGCAAGTTCTGATGCAAACAAAAACCCAGAGACAAGTCCTTAGTTTTCTACATAGTTATTTCACCCCAATATGATGATGGTTAGTTTGTGCATTAGAATGGATCTAAATCACAAAGGAATGACATTTAAGGCCTAATGCAACATGCTTTCAGATATCTTCCACTTTCAGGCAGTTCAAGATGCTTCTCAGATCATTTAATTTTCATTGAAATGTGCCTATTTTACCTGCATTCTACCCACAGTATGTCGAAGCTGCATCAAGCTGCTTTTGCATTCACCTTGACTTGTATGGGGAGAAAAGCAAGTTGTAAAAAAAAAGTCCATAGACACAGGTCCTTTGTTTGCTAAAGAGTTACTTAACCCCAATTGGGAAGTTTGTGCATTAAAATGCATTTGACCTAGTTCTAAGCTGCATTGTGATGCAAACAAAAGCCCCTAGACACAGGTCCTTATCTTATTAAAGACTTGTGTATATGCAAGCCTGTAGGGAGATGGTTTTCTATACGGGCCTACATAAAACAGGCCATACATGCGTCCATACCAGTTGGAGGAAGACGTGGACACCACTCGGCCCTGTTCTGCGTCGCCTGTTGATGTGAGGCATGCACAAGTTGGTGTAATTAGTGATGGGAGGGCTCTGAACCCCATGCTAAACATTACCAGCACTGGGTTCTAAAAGCTAATGTATCATAATTATGGTTGATGGCAAGATGAATCACAGACTGGTGCCCAAAAACTGCCATGTCTATTTCTATTTTGGTGGCAAATTCCTCTGACATATTCGCCAGAATAAACAAATAATTGGGGATTTCAGATAAAAAAACAGAGACAAGTGTAAGAAGACATTGAGGGAGACAAACAACTACAGGAAATCTCTTCACTAGTCTCTCTGGTGCGTAGAAGGAAGAGTTGGCCTTTAAGAAACAGCTGTGAGAAATAGTTTTTTACTGAAGCGTGCACATACAAAAACCCCCCTGTAATGCCACAGGATAAAAAGGCCCATTTGAGAAGGAAAGCGCAACTAAAAGGAAACATAAGAGAAAAACCATGAAAACAATCTCTTCATTGTACATAACAATGGTGACAATGTTATTACACCTGAAAAGAACTAAAATGAGATTTGCAGCATGCACCGATTTTATTTCTTTCCAGGCAAACATGAGAAGAAGTCATGGTTTGTTTAGCCAGTTAAGCAATGTCAAAGTGCACGCCTGTCAGCCCATCTCAATGACAGATATCAATGCTATAACTAAGAGGAGATAGGGAAGGTTGGTTTTAAATGGATTTCTTCCTGCCTGTCACATCTAACGGCAGCAGAAACTCAGCAGTCGGCGCTTATATTTCCATCCACAATATATTATACTCCGCCAGCCAAATTGCTGCACACTGGATGGATGCAAAGCTGTATTTCTTGATGAGACAAGAAGCAGCGCCATCCATTGCCATGGATACAATGTGCCGGGCCGTAAATTCGCAGGGCGCATAGAACCTGCGCTGAGCGAGAGAGCAATTTTCAAGTAACATTTTGATACAGTACACAGTGTGAAAAGCCATCACAATCATAAATGAGGAAGAGAGCTATAAAAAGAAGCAAATTGCGCTAAAAATGCTTTCAAGAGATGTAGATAGACAATTCTATCAGCTAAGATATATTTGATTTGTGGGTGAACATGACAACACATAAATAACACACAGTATGTAAGAGGCAGTCTAGAAAATAAAAGGTTTTCTAGCAGTTATAATGGCTAGTGGTTACCCATGCAGCCACTACCTGTTTTCATCAGTGTTCCCCATGCAATATGGCTGCTTTACCCTGAATACTACTAGCACAGAGAAGTAGTGTTAATGTATCTACTAGTAGGGCCCTACATTTTTGTTACTCCCTGGACATGAACAAAGCTGCTATGATGTGCAAAATGCAGCAAATTGCAAGTTCCTGCAGCTATGCCAACATCCTGCACCATTCTAATCCGCAAAGCTTGACATTTCTGGGTAGAGCAAGAGATAGAAAGCTAGCATTGTGAGTCAAATCAGGTGAACCATGGTGCTGTCAACCCAGCACAGGGAGCTTGCCTACAGGAGGCTGCTTCTTCATTGTCTGTTTAGCAACCAGGTGACCAGGCTGCTCTGTACATTCAAATAGGTGTAGTAAATACTGCGCTTAAATAAAATATACTGTATATGAAAAAAAAATAATAATAAAAAGTATAAAAATCGAATTCAAATAAGCAGCAGCAGAATAAATAATTAAATAAAGCTGCGCTATAAAAATGTGAGTGAGAATATATATGTGAATATATATAAGGTGACCAAATAGTCCATAAACTGAGGATTGGTGTATATAAAAAACACGAAACAATATATATTAGTCCATAAACCACAAATGCATGTATTCTGAGGTAGTACTTCTCAACACCAACACAGACTTGTGCACCTGCACCACATAAAGTGCACGTTTACCGTAAGGCAAGCTGTGTGAGCCTGCGGCTATAAACCCAGCCAGGGCCTTTATCCAGGAGGTTCAGGAGCAGCAAATCAGGATACTTGGTATATAGCGCTAAACGCGGCAGATAACCAGGGATGCTCGATCGCTCAATGGTCATGGACGTGAACCAGTCATTTACCCAAAAATGGAAAGGAACTCGACATAGTGTGAAATCGGAACTAAGCACATTTATTAAAATAAAAAGTTGCACTTACAAGAAGTAGGAATAAAAACATCAAAAGTTTAAAAGCCGGCCGGACAGCGAACACCCGGCCACTTCGGATATACAACGTAATGACGTCAGCACGTCACTCCTCCCGGCCGGCTTTTAAACTTTTGATGTTTTTATTCCTACTTCTTGTAAGTCAAGTCACGCCTACATTCCAAACCATTGATCTTTATTGGCTGGGAGACTGAGACATTTGCCTCTCTATTGCATGTGATCTCTGCAATTGGAAAGGGAGATTGTTTGCTTCCAACTTTGGCCGCTGCGGTTTCAGGAACTATATTGACATTAGATGAGAGTAGGTACACCTCAAATAATGCTGACAAGCAATTATATAAAATGACAAAGATATATGCACATGTATATGTATATATGTATATATATATATATATATATATATATATATATATATATAGACATATATAACCCCAGAGGTCTGGGCTTTATAGATAGTCTCTTGCTAACACAGCTGGCTGGAGTTAGGCTGCATCTTTGCACAGGCTAGGAACCCGAAAGCTGCAGCAGAAGAAGGGGAAGGGGAGAAAGAGGCGCAAAACCACAAATGGTGTAGGCAGGATTTATTCAACAGTGAATGCTAAAAAACAAAACAAAAAAAAACAATAAAATTGCACTCACAAAAGTCGCTTAAAATGGACATATACTGTAACAAGCTCCATGTGGAGCTGCCAGTGCTGAGTACAGTTCCGACAGAGACCGCTGAGATGACAGGAGCTGTGAAAGCCAGGGATCCAGGCGATCCACCAGAGAATAGCCATGGCAGAATCTAGAAAGGAGCTGTCAGATGCCCCAGACTCTGTGGCCACAATAAAATTGCACTCAAAAAAGACACTTAAAACAGGCATATAACAAGCTCCATGTGGAGCACTTGGCTGACAAAGGAGATGTAGTTTGGCCTTCGAAACACTTTCCTGATTGACACAGACTGTGGCATCTGACAGCTCCTTTCTCACATCTACCATGGCGGTAGACCCAGATCCCTGGCTTCCATAGCGTTCCTGTCATGTCAAGGGTCTCTGTCGGGACTTGACTCAGCACTGGCAACTGCACATGGAGATTGCTATATGCCTGTTTTAGGCGACTTTAGTGTGTGAAATTTTATTGTATTTTAGCATTCACTGTTAAATAAATCCTTTTACACCATTGGTGGTTTGGTGCCTCTTCCCCCTCCCCCTTCTTCTGTAACAATGTATAAAGCAATATCGCACTCACTAGAGTACAATATTAAACCAATCTCTTCCTGAGCCCTGCAGTGCTAAGATAAAGAAAGACGGAGGTATTTCTACTACCTGTATCTAAAAAACAAATTTAAGATAAAAGAAAACTGCACTTTCCTAAAAAAATATATATACGGTATGTGTATAAATCTGTATATAAATATATATATTATTATTATCAAATATTGCTATGCAAGCCATTTTGTAATTTAGTGTTATTATAAATTACCTTTCCAATTCAATTGGAAGTCACTGTGATTTTCTAAAAATTTTCACAAAATGTAATGCAATATGGCAAACTTGAGGCATTCTGTATGAAATAGCCCCCAAAAATGTCCTTTTCTGCTTTTGTGATTGGCTCACTGATTTTCTCTTCTCTGCTAAGATACAGGTAAAGGGCATCACCTGTAATAGGAATTTCAATTTAGGTAAACTACTACCTAGGGTATAACTACTTCCAAAGGAATGCAGACACTGCAACTTTCCTCAATACAACACTGGTTATACTGAACATTGACCCTTTGGTTCAGGAATCAGCTTGAAAAAGATTTGTAAAAACAAACCGCTTCTTCTTCAGAATGCAGGAATTCTGTTAAAATCTTTTCAATGTACATTGATCACCTAGGGAGGATTATTGCGCTTTACACAACTATCACTGTTTTATATCTGCCTGAAGTAGAGATTGTAGATTTGAGGGTGGCAGGTACGTTATCAGGATTTGTTTATGCAAAAAAATAATGTTGTACAGGAAAACATAAAAGTTTAGTGTTCTGTATAGAAAGTTGGTGAGAAGACAGTAATACCCCGAGGAGTAGGAGCTTAGTGGTAGCAGAATTGTCTAATGATAAAACTTGCTCACCTCAGCAGAGAAGGCATGTCTGGAGCCGTAGAAGGAGCGGCACAACTTCAAAATTTCGGCTGCGGTTTCTTCTCTGCACTCGGTCTCGCAGCTGGAAAGCATTGCCTTTACTAGTTTTACCCAAGGGCTATCTTCTAAACGTGCACTGAAAGATGGAGAGAGAAAATGTCATCAGAGGATCCGCAAAGATTACGACATGCTGTGGGAATTTGGGGAGACGATAATTTAAAACCTTGTGGCAATCCCTGCAGTGAATAAAAGGTTTAAATCTGCATAAGGGAAGAAGTGACACCTTCTTCTTGAGTAAGATGAATTGCACCTTCATTTACTGATCACTTGAGGCATCTGATGTGGCCACAGAGTAACATTCACATCAAGGTTTCAGGATTTAATGGAACCACAAATTATGCTATGTAGAGAGACCTACACAGTTGCAAAATGTTACACTTTACTCTTACTAAATATTAACTCGGAGCCTCTGGAAATTATGCAGCATTATAAAAGGTACAATCTATTTTCAGGCAGCATTATCTGGTGGCCGTAAAAGCAGTCTTCGAAGAGCTCCGGTGGACACAAGTTTGGACGTATACTATATTTATAGGCATGGTACAAAGCTACTAGTACCTAAAAGGTGCCTTCTTGTTCCTTTTAATAGATATTAAACTCAAGAACACAAGTGTAATATACTGTGTTGTATTCCAGTTTACCTGTCCTTAGAAGTGGCTTCTTTCAAGCTTTTTTTTTTTTCCTTTTTTTTCCAACTGGTCATCCTGCTGGTAATGCACATCCGATCCTAAGGTGACAATGCACACTGACCGTACGGTATCTATGGCAAAGCAGCACTGCCACCCTAGTACAAGAAGTGTTGGGACTACAGAGCACTTCTCCCTCTCCTCCATAACATTAAAGGAAGGTGCCATCTAGTCCACAGGAAAGATGCTAAATTATAGAAGTCAGCAGAGAGCAGAGGAAAACAGTCACAGGATTTCTGGTAGGATCACTAGATTTTAATTTTTTTTGCAGCTGTTGAACAGATACAAATGTAAATACAAAATGCTTTCAATATAAAACAAACGAAAAGAGATCAAATGGTAGAAGATCATTGTTGGGGGTTTACATACATCTTAAAGAAGAAGTTCACTTTTTAGAAAAAAAAAATGCACCATCTTTTGCAGGAAAAAAAAAAAAGGGATTTTTGACTTATCGTAAAATCTATTTCTCTGAGTTTACTGATAGAAACAGTGCTTCCTTATTCAGAACCATAGGGCTTTACCGCCCCCTACAGGAGTAGGACACTCCTGTAGGGAGACACTAGGCAGAAAAAAGACTTGGCTATGCCTTTGGGCAGTCCTAGGCGATATACATCCCCCTCTCTGTTATAGGCCTTCAGTTTAGTAACAAGCAGTATTAGAAGTATTAAAACTCATTGGAGGGGTGAGTGCTGTGTCTGTCAATTAACTCAGAGAAGTGGATTTTATGGTAAGTCAAAAACCCAATTTTCTCTTTCGTTCATTGACAGACACAGCGCTTCCTTATTGAGAACCATAGGGACGTCCCAAAGTAGTGCTAAAACATGAGGGGTGGGACAACCAAACAATCCCAAGGTTAACACAAGAGTCAACCAGGTAACAGGAGCTCAACAAGAACAACTGGAGCCCAACCTGGACAGAACACCATCAAGAGGGTTAGACCCTCTAAACAGCAGCCTGCAAAACCTTGCGGCCAAAAGAAGCATCCGCGGATGCCAGTACCTCCACTTTTTAGAGATCAGTGAAAGTGTGCACCTACGACAAAGTGGCTGTGTTGCTAACTTGCGCCACTGATGCCTGATGACAGAAGGCCCAAAAAGCACGAAGCGCCCGAGTAGAGTGCGCTGTAACAGGGAAAGGAGGAACCTGACCCGACAGAATAGGCCTGAGTCATGGTTTGTCTGATCCATCTAAAAATGGTCGCAGAAGAAGTGGATAACCCCTTTCTTGGCCCGTCCATGACAACAAACAGTGAGTCTGACCTCTGAAAAGACTCAGTGGCGGCCAAATACACTGGAATCGCCCGAACCACATACAAGGCATGCAAGGCAAATTCCCTAGGATATTTTGGCCTGGGGCACAGGGAAGGCAACACAATGGGGGTTATTTACGAAAGGCAAATCCACTTTGCACTACAAGTGCAAACTACAGGTGCAAAGTGCACTTGAAATTGCACTTGGAAGTGCAGTCGCTGTAAATCTGAGGGGTAGATCTGAAATGAGGGGAAGCTCTGCTGATTTTATCATATAATCATGTTTTTTATTTCCCTCGGATTTACAGCAACTGAACTTCCAAGTGCACTTTCAGTGCAATTTCAAGTGCACTTTGCACTTGTAGTGCAAAGTGGATTTGCCTTTAGTAAATCAACCCCAATGTCTTCATTCAAATGGAAATCAGAGACTACCTTAGGAAGGAATGACAGACAAGGGCAAAGAACCACCATATCTTTGTGGACCACCAGATAAGGCGTACGCAGGAGCTGGCTGGGTTGTAGGGAAGGGTGGAGATTTCCCCCTAGGCCGTCTACCTTATATTCAAAACGGCCACGCTGCCTGTTTGTTATTTTTTTCCTGTAAATGGTAAAATTTGGCCGCGGCGGTCGCTGATTGACTGGCTGGCTGCTGCAGTGCATTCTGGGAGTTGTAGTCTGCATCTCGTTTTTTCTATCTCCCCTCGAGTCTCCTGTATGTTCGATCTGTGCCCTCATTTACTTAGATCCTCCCCCTATCTCCAGTGCCATCTGCCCAGAGAAACTGGAGGCGGGGCACTGCTACTGCCAGGTACTGCTGACACTGTGCAGGGAGGGGGGTGAGCTGAGCTGATGTTCTAAGAAAAGTCAATCTGGTGAGGTAAGCTGGCAGTTTCACATCAGAACTCTTCGGGAGGAGGTTTTTGCATTGTGATGAGAATGATTAACCACTTAAGCCCCGGACCATTTGGTAGCTAAAGGACCAGAGGTGAATTCAGAATTTTGCACTGCGCTGCTTTAACTGTAAATTGTGCGGACATGCAATGTTGTACCCAAACGAAATTTGCGTCCTTTTCTTCCCACAAATAGAGCTTTCTTTTAATGGTATTTGATTGCCTCTGCGATTTTTATTTTTTGCGATATAAACGGAAAAAGACCGAAAATTTTGAAAAAAAAATGATATTTTCTACTTTTTGTTATAAGAAAAATCGAATAAACTCAATTTTAGTCATACATTTAGGCCAAAATGTATTCAGCCACATGTCTTTAGTAAAAAAAATGTCAATAAGCGTATATTTATCGGTTTGCGCAAAAGTTATAGCGTTTACAATCTAGGGTACATTTTCTGGAATTTACACAGCTTTTAATTTATGACTGCCTATCTCATTTCTTGAGGTGCTAAAATGACAGGGCAGTACAAAACCCCCCCAAATGACCCCATTTTAGAAAGTAGACACCCCAAGAAAATTGCTGAGAGGCATGTTGAGCCCATTGAATATTTTTTTTTTTTATCCCAAGTGATTGAATAATGACAAAAAAAAAAAAAATTACAAAAAGTTGTCACTAAATGATATATTGCTCACACATGCCATGGTTATATGTGGAATTGCACCCCAAAATACATTCTGCTGCTTCTCCTGAGTACGGGGTTACCACATGTGTGGGACTTTTTAGGAGCCTAGCCACGTACGGGACCCCGGAAACCAAGCACCGCCTTCAGGATTTCTAAGGGCGCAAATTTTTGATTTCACTCCTCACTACCTATCACAGTTTTGAAGGCCATAAAATGCCAAAATAGCACAAAACCCCCCCAAATGACCCAATTTTGGAAAGTAGACACCCCAAGCTGTTTGCTGAGAGGCATGGTGAGTATTTTACAGCTCTCATTTGTTTTTGAAAATGAAGAAAGAAAATTTTTTTTTTTCTTTTTTTTTTCAATTTTCAAAACTTTGTGACAAAAAGCGAGATCTGCAAAATACTCACAATACCTCTCAGCAAATAGCTTGGGGTGTCTACTTTCCAAAATGGGGTCATTTGGGGGGGGGGGGTTTGTGCCATCTGGGCATTCCATGGCCTCCGAAACTGTGATAGGCAGTGAGAAGTGAAATCAAAAATTGACACCCTTAGAAAGCCTGAAGGCGGTGCTTGGTTTTTGGGGTCCCGTACGTGGCTAGGCTCCCAAAAAGTCTCACACATGTGGTATCCCCGTACTCAGGAGAAGCAACAGAATGTATTTTGGGGTGTAATTCCACATATGCCCATGGCATGTTTGAGCAATATATCATTTAGTGACAACTTTGTGCAAAAAAAAAAAAAAAAAATTATTTTTTCCGCAACTTGTGTCAACATATAAAATATTCCATGGACTCGACATGCCTCTCAGTATATAGCTTGGGGTGTCTACTTTCCAAAATGGGGTCATTTGGGGGGGTTTTGAACTGTTCTGGCATTTTATACACAACATTAGGAAGCTTACATCCACTCTTCTAACCACTTGAAGACAAAGCCCTTTTTGACACTTTTTGTTTACATGAAAACATATTTTTTTTTGCAAGAAAATTATGTTGAACCCCCAAACATTATATATATTTTTAAAGCAAAGGCCCTACAGAATAAAATGGTGGGTGTTGCATTTTTTTTCTACACAGTATTTGCGCAGCGATTTTCCAAACGCATTTTTTTGGGAAAAAATACACTTTTTTTAATTTTAATGCACTAAAACACACTATATTGCCCAAATGTTTGAAGAAATAAAAGAGATGATCTTAGGCCGAGTACATAGATACCAAACACGACATGCTTTAAAATTTCGCACAAACGCGCATTGGCGACAAACTACATACATTTTTAAAAGCCTTTAAAAGCATTTACAGGTTACCCCGTTAGATTTACAGAGGAGGTCTACTGCTAAAATTACTGCCCTCGATCTGACCTTTGCGGTGATACCTCACATGCATGGTGCAATTGCTGTTTACATATGACGCCAGACTGACGCTTGCGTTCGCCATTGGGCAAGAGCAGGGCAGGACAGGGGTGCTTTTTTTTTTTTATTATTAATTTTGCTTTTTTATTTTATTTTTAAACTGTTGCTTCCATATTTATTTATTTTTATCACTTTTATTGTTATCTCAGGGAATGTAAATATCCCCTATGATAGCAATAGGTAATGACAGGTACTCTTTTTTGAAAAAACTGGGGTCTATTGGACCCTAGATCTTTCCTCTGCCCTCAAAGCATCTGACCACACCAAGATCGGTGTGATAAAATGCTTTCCCAATTTCCCAATTTATATCCGGGGGGGGGGACATTCCCTCCCACTGCTTGTAAAAGCAGTCCAGAGGCTAATTAGCCACTAGGATTGCTTTTACATGAAAGCCGGCCGCTGGCTGAAAAGAATGATACCAAGATGATACCTAAACCCGCAGGCATCATTCTGGTATAAACATTCAAAGTCCAGCAACATACCAGTACGTTGCTGGTCCTTGTTGGACATGTATTGTAATCTTTTTTTTCATGCAGCCTGTTGGCTGAACGAAAAAAAAAGATTGATCGGTGGGTATGCCCACCATTAGAATACCGCCCTTCATCCACCCACTTCTAATGATGGGCATACATGCACCATTTATATATGCCGAAGCATGGGGGCATCTTCTCGCAAAAGTTATGCCGCGTACACATGGTCAGACTTTTCCACGGGCAAGCCTCCGTCGGAATTTCGACCGTATATACGCGGCATTAGGAGCAAAATCGCTCCTCCGCTCCTGCTGCCCCAATGCTTCGGCATATATGCTTTTTTTTTTTAACTGTGGTGGTGAAATTACCTCCTACAGCACTGGAGTCGCAGGGATCAGGCCTGTCTCTGCGAACGCTGCAGTTATGTGTGTTGTGTTTTGTAAGTGACAGTGATCGATCGATACTGCACTTCGGTGGCCTGGGCTGGACGGAGGGGCAAAACGCAGGTGCTAGCAGGTATCTGGGCTGATCCCACTAACAGTGCGTTTTTGGGAACCCTAAACTGTTAGGGACGCTAGTATAGATCTGATCAGATCAGATATTGAGCTGATCAGATACTATACCACTAAGGGGGGTGTATGCCTCACGTGTGGGTGTTAGCGCTACTGGCACTAACCTGACGCTGCCTGGGGTGTGACGCAGACCCTCTCTGACGCTAAAACCTAACTGATATCACCCGCCGGGCGATCAGGGGGTTAAACCTTTATTGGGTTATATACGGCGGGTGCCCTGACACTATAAAAAGCAAACTAACTAACCAGTGTCACCCGTAACACTTATATGATGATCACTGGTGAAAGGGTTAACTAGGGGCAATTAGGGGGTTAAAACCTTTATTAGGTAATATATGGGGGTACCTGACGCTATATAAAAACCTGACGGCGAACCTAAAAAAAAATTACTGGCTACCTATCGGCATCACCGACACTAAGACAACGATCATAAAAACGATTGCTTAGCGACAGTGGTGATAGGGGGTGAAAGGGTTACCTGGGGGGCGATCAGGGGGTTAAACCTTTATTAGATAATATATGGGGGTACCTGACGCTATAAAAACCTGCGGCGAACCTAAAAAAAATTACTGGCTACCGATCAGCATCACCGACGCTAAGACATCGATCAGAAAAATTATCGCATAGTGACGGCGGTGCTAGGGGGTGAAAGGGTTACCTGGGGGGTGATCAAGGGGGTTACACCTTTATTAGGTAATATATGGGGGTACCCGACGCTATAAAAACCTGCGGCGAACCTAAAAAAAATTACTGGCTACCGATCAGCATCGCCGACGCTAAGACATCGATCAGAAAAATTATCGCTTAGTGACAGTGGTGATAGGGGGTGAAAGGGTTACCTGGGGGGGGCGATCAAGGGGGTTAAACCTTTATTAGGTAATATATGGGGGTACCCGACGCTATAAAAACCTGCGGCGAACCTAAAAAAAATTACTGGCTACCGATCAGCATCACCGACGCTAAGACATCGATCAGAAAAATGATTGCATAGCCACGGGGTGCTAGGGGGTGAAAGGGTTACCTGGGGGGTGATCAAGGGGGTTAAACCTTTATTAGGTAATATATGGGGGTACCCGACGCTATAAAAACCTGCGGCGAACCTAAAAAAAATTACTGGCTACCGATCAGCATCGCCGACGCTAAGACATCGATCAGAAAAATTATAACTTAGTGACAGTGGTGATAGGGGGTGAAAGGGTTACCTGGGGGGCGATCAAGGGGGTTAAACCTTCATTAGGTAATATATGGGGGTACCCGACGCTATAAAAACCTGCGGCGAACCTAAAAAAAATTACTGGCTACCGATCAGCATCACCGACGCTAAGACATCGATCAGAAAAATGATTGCTTAGTGACAGTGGTGATAGGGGGTGAAAGGGTTATCTGGGGGGTGATCAGGGGGTTAAACCTTTATTAGGGGGGGGGGGTTAGGGGGCTACACTGGACCTAAAACTAAATGTAGTGACACTTTTACAGTCACAAATGTCACTGATTGCAGTGATCACTAAATAAATGGTCACTGCAATCAGTGACACTGTGACTGGGGGCTGGGGGGTGATCTGGGGGGGCGATTTATGTGCCTATGTGTCCTGGTGTCAGTGTGCTGTTTTGTGTACTAACCTGGCATCTTCTCCTGTACGGCGCTCGGTATATGTGAGCGCCCCAGGAGAGATGACATCACTTCCTCCTTCCTGGCAGGCAGGGGAAGCTCTCTCATTCGCCGGGAGCGATCGAGAGGGGGTGGCCGGAATCGAACGGCCGTCCCCTCATGCCGGATCGCTCCCGAAGGTAAAACGACCACCCACTGTAAAGAAGGGGGGTCCGATCGGACCCCCCAACTATACAAAGGCAATCACGTATATGTACGTGATTCTGCCTGTCGGTGCCATTCTGCTGACGTATATTTACAGTGGGCGGTCATTAAGTGGTTAAGCTAATACAAAGGATCGGAAGAGCAGAGTGTGTATGGGGGAGTCGGCTGAGTGGTCAGCCTTGCTCACAGCAAACAGATATCTTGGAATCTGGCACATATCACTATATAAACAAAAAAAAACAACCCCCACACTCTGTGTATATCCAGATAATGTGAAGAAACTTTATAACCATTCAATTTAACCCTGTATTCTCCAAACTCTGTACAATCAACATGTAAATTTCCCACATACACTGAAAGCTCTATATACATGTTAACTGTCCTCAATAAACAGAGCAGAGCACAGTGTTCAGTTATTTACATGGTAGTGCAATTGTATGAACGCTGATTATCTAGAGCAGTGGTTCTCAACCTGGGGTCGGGACCCCCTCGGGGGTCGAATTATGATTTGCCAGGGGTCACTGAATCCTGGGCTGTTTCTGAAGCCCGCACCGCTCTCTCCAAGCCTTTTATCGGTCGCCCAGCTGGGCTGTTCCTGGAGTCCGCAGCCACCCACTCAACCTCTTTGCAGCCACCCATTCAGTTCACAGCATGGCTGGGGGCAGAGACTAGAGGTCAGCTGACTGGTGAGGAATGTGAAGTGGGAAGGGCTGAAAGAGACCCTATCTTCGGATTTTGGCATAGGTGTCATTGCTGCGAGACACCACAAAGTCAGAGACACAGTGAAGCCGGAGACACAGTGAGTAACACTACCTGTGATTATAGTTGCCATTAAAAGTCCCCACTACAGTTCTCAGATCAGCAGATGACCCTGATCATGGAACACCTAAGTTGGCTGATCAGAACTCCCCCCAGCACCGACACTCATCCCATTCCCCCCCACCTCTCCACCAAGGAGTAATAGAAGGAATAAAAATAGAGAATACATGGAAGGGAGAGGAAAAGAGGGGGAGGAAGAAAAAAGGGAGAGAAAGAATAAGAGAAAGAACAAGAAATATGGCTAGAGAGGGGGATGGGGGAAAAAAACAAGAAATTAGGATAGAGAGAGATAAAAGGGAAAGAAAGAGTGGTACATCCTAAAATGTACCATAAGGCGTTTTAATTCTGTACGAGTGGAAGGGACTCGGGGAGCACTAAATGTCCATGGGTTAGGGGCGTAAATTACTTGTCTTGCATGCCGACAACCCACACTATGAAAACAATTTTACTGTTAGGGGTCCCCACAACTTGGGAAATTTTATCAAGGGGTCACAGCACTAGTAAGGTTGAGAACCACTGATCTAGAGAATGTATTTTTTATTGAGAATTGTTATTTTGCATCTACTCAGTTGGGCTTTTTTCCCACACATGCGCACAGGCGTGGTTTTCATGCATTACGTGTAGGGCAGCCCATTAGTTTCAATGGGCTGCCCTACACACGAGCAACATGGAAAATAAATCCTGATTCTTTTCCAAAAGTGTGCGGCACCCTGTAGTTTGGTTCACATGTTTGCAGATGCATGGAGATGCCAATAACAAATAATGGCACTGCTGCACATCTGCTTAAGGACAGCACATTTCCTTGCATGTTGGGAAGCATGTCATTTTGCATGTGTTACCCACACGCATAGATGTGAACTTAGGCTAGTCGGTTTACACAGAGCGGGGATCTCCATCTCCCACTTACCCGACGCGGCCGAGAGACATATGAAGTCCTGCCTCTTGGACCATCTCCTGTGATGGAGATCATACTGCTCCAATGCCGGGACGTGTGATGTCCATCTTAGGAGCCAGTCCAGCAGGCGGGACTTAATGTGACAATGGCCGGGTATGCGGGAGATACCCGCATTGTGTAAACCGGCGGCTCTCCTCTATCCCCATGCACTGGCAAGGCAGTGCTAATGGGCACTGCTGTCTGATCAGGCTAAATTGATGGGCACAGGTAAAGCTGAGCTGATGAGATGGGCACTGATGAGGCTGCATTTATGGGCACTGGTGAAGCTGCATTTATAGGCACTAGTGAAGCTGCATTTATGGCCACTGGTGAGGCTGCATTTGTTGCCACTGGTGAAGCTGCATTTATGTGCACTGGTAAAGCTGCATTCATGGCCACTGGTGAGGCTGCATTCATGGCCACTGGTGAGGCTGCATTCATGGCCACTGGTGAGGCTGCATTCATGGCCACTGGTGAGGCTGCATTCATGGCCACTGGTGAGGCTGCATTCATGGCCACTGGTGAGGCTGCATTTATGGCCACTGGTGAGGCTGCATTTATGGCCACTGGTGAAGCTGCATTTATGGCCACTGGTGAAGCTGCATTTATGGCCACTGGTGAGGCTGCATTGATGGCCACTGGTGAGGCTGCATTGATGGCCACTGGTGAGGCTGCATTGATGGCCACTGGTGAGGCTGCATTGATGGCCACTGGTGAGGCTGCATTGATGGCCACTGGTGAGGCTGCATTGATGGCCACTGGTGAGGCTGCATTGATGGCCACTGGTGAGGCTGCATTGATGGCCACTGGTGAGGCTGCATTGATGGCCACTGGTGAGGCTGCATTGATGGGCACTGGTGAGGCTGCATTGATGGGCACTGGTAAGGCTGCATTGATGGGCACTGGTGAGGCTGCATTGATGGGCACTGGTGAGGCTGCATTGGATGGGCACTGGTGAGGCTGCATTGAATGGGCACTGATCAGGCTGCATTGAAAAAACAGGTGGGCATGAATGGTGAGCTGATTTTGTGGTTCAATGAGCCACTTGACTGGACTTGCCCCCCAGGCCTAAGGCTGCCAGTCCTCCCCTGGGCGTACGACAAGATAACGCCGCCAGTTCCGACACCCTGCGAGGAAAGGTGATAGCCACCAAAAAGGCCACCTTCTGTGACAGAGTAAGCAGGGGAATCTCCCATATATTTTCAAAGGGAGGCTTCTGGAGAACTGAAAGCAGCGAGTTCAAATCCCACGACGGTAGAGGAGATAGCACCAGTGGAGTCAGATCGCTACCAGAGCTTCTGTGGCACCCGCCAGAGGATCCCGTGACCTGGTCACAAACCTTGGTTCCTTTCTGTTGAGATGGGACGCCAACAGATCTACCTCGGGAGTGCCCCATCAGAGACATATCTGATGAAACACATCCCGTGGTCCAACACCTGTCGACTGAGGTAATCCGCCTGTCAGTTCCACTTTGCGGAGCTGTGATCTGCGTGTGCTCGCTGGCCAGACTGGGGGAACCACTGGATCTAGAAATCCAGCCCGTCGCTCAGTCCGGCAGTTGTTTGTAGATTTTGCAAGAAAAAATAAAATCAAGAAAAAAAAAATGGTTAAAAATAATAAAAAAAATTTTTTTGGAAGGGCTAGAGATCCCAGCAGGGAACTAGGTCCTTACTCCTGACTAGGCAGAAAAAAAACTGAAGGCCTATAGCAGAGAGTGGGATATATACCACCTAGGATTGCCCATAGGCGTAGCCAAATCTATTTTCTGCCTAGTGTCCTACTCCTGTAGGGGGCGGTATAACCCTATGGTTCTGAATAAGGAAGCACTGTGTCGGTCAATGAACAAAAGAGAAATGTATATTTATTTATTTTGGAGCCTGTCAAGCATTGCACTAGTTTTCAGCAGTTTGCTGGTGCCATGCAGGTCTCCTCCAGATCTGTCAGCGCCATGGTAGTTCATTGATTCTTCCTGTCAATGTTCACTGAGAACTACAAGCCAGCAGCCTCAAAGGATGTTGGGGCTTGTAGTTCAAACACACAGAGCTGTGTGAATAAATGAATGATAGCCTGTGTGGGCGGAACCCCACCCGGCCACGTTGATTATAAAAGTGACTTATTATTTAAACACTTTCACCTCAAGTGCTTTATTATGCAAATTCTTACTTCTGGTGAAGACATGCAATGTCCAACACTCTTATTCCCTCTACCTCACTACTAGTCTGGGAAAGCCATCAATTATAGGTCAACCCAAAAACATTAAGGGGCAGTTCACCCAAAACAGAAATTACATTTTTTGGTCAATGGGGGAGACAGTTCCTCAAATCTAAAAAGCAACAATGGAAATTGCTCAGGTCAGTCTGAAATGAACAAAATGGAGGAAGGTGCACATGGGCAGGGCAATATACAAAAACGATACCAAGGGAGCCCAGCACACTTTCAATCTAGCTAGCTAAAAAAACAAATAACTACCCAGGTTAAAAAAAAAAAAAAAGAGTTTTTGTTGCAAACGTTTGCAAATACATGTGAAAGCCACACTGCCATGGTGTGGTTCTTCTGTGAGGTGTGTTCCCTAACACAAAACAACCAAAGTCCTTACCTATGGGGCATAAAAAGCAATGTACAAACTAAGAGCAGGATCATCTGTAGGGAGCCCCATCCTCCTTAAATGTACAGCAACACATCAGAAGCCAAGACATAACATTTACATTGGCAGCCGCTGAAAACTTGCAAAAAATAAAAAGCTGTAAAAGGGTAAGGCAGGTTCTTATATCTCTGAGAATCTCTGAGTGAGCCCACTGTGACCAAGTTTCTGGGTCTTCACACCTTTTGTTGCCTTTATAAGGGATTCCCAGTGTCACTGTTGGTATTATATTTTTTTTATATAATTTTAATTATTATTTAATGCAACAGGATACATTTGGAACATGCAAAGATAGGAATAAACACCTACAATTCTCAGGGGTATTGAAGAGATTTAGGTTTTGTGGCGGTTAAGCCTTGCACACATGATCGTATTTTCCGCAGACAAAGCCTCAGACTGTTGTCCGAAGGGCGTTGGTCAAAAACTGGTCTTGCATATGTAGCGCCCCTCTACTTTGAGGGGTGCTATGTGCCTAAATTTAGGGGTTGGTCTGAGCTAGTAGCCAGGCTCAGATCGCTTTTATTGATAGGTTCTGTTACTTTGTTTCTGCAGGTGTTGTACTGGTGTGCAGTTCCCTGTGGCCTGTAGGTGGCACTGCCATGACAGGTCAGGGTTGAACCACTGGTGACAGTGCTGTGCCTAAGGGTGTCCTCTCTCGGCAGTAGTAAAGTGGGCGTTGTCAACCTGCTGTGCATGCCAGGAGAAAATACATAAGGGCAGACGCCGCCTGGAGTAGTTAGTTCTGGAATTCAGGTCGCGTGACCTGGCCCTCCAGGCCAGGGGTGCGCGTGTGCATCAGTCCCAGGCACCTTTAGCCTGGGGCTGCAGCTTCGCCATTGGGCCCAGCACCTTTAGCTGGGGCTCATCTCTAAGAGGAGGAATCCCAGGGTGCCCCTGAGAGGGGACCCGCTCTAAGAAGAGGAGACCGGGGGAGGACCTTTCTGATGGACCGGTGAGAGTTTACGGTGAAAGAGAGGCCTGGTAAACTTCTGGAGGGATTCCACTATTCATCCAAGGCCTTGTAATGTGCAGCAACTTGCACCTGTTCTTGAGTTACAAGCGCTGAGAAGTTCAGGGCTCAGAGATTCTGTGGCAGAGGATCTCCCGATCGTATCTTCAAAGAAACTTAAGTGAACGCCCGAGTGTCATTCCGGTTGCTAGGACCGTGAGAGGGTACTATCCGGATAAGCAGAGCCACTGGGGATTGAGTGGTGAGATTAAGTACCCTGTGCCTGAACCTGCCTCCCTGTTCCTTTATTCTTCAACTTCAACTTTCCTATCCAGTTTTCAGCATAAAGAAAATAAACCTTCCTTCATTAAGGTTTAACCTTGTCTGGACATTGGCCTTATTGGTGCACAACAGACTCTTCCCTACACTCTAGGGGTGAGAACCAGCTGAAGGGAGGTAACTCGCTGCAGGACCCAACAATTGTGAATACCGCTTAACCTCTTCAAACAAGAGGGTACGGGCATATAGTATGGTGTGCCTTATCTCACAAGTGAGCCAGGTGAGAAAAAGGTCCGTGTGCTACACATACAAACGGCACACAATTGTCAGCCAACAAACACCAGCGTAGTGACGTACTTACGTTGTTTTCCAGCGCTTTAGTGCCACCCTTTGGGCACTTTCTGCTAATGGGTTGCGTTTGGTGAGCATTGCTTCCGAGCATGCGTGTGTGTACTTTGGACTTTAGTCCGACGGACTTGTGTACACACGCTCAGAAAATCCGACAACAGACTGTTGTCCGAGAAATTTTTTAAAGCCTGCCAACATTTGTCCACGGAAAATCCGACAACAATTGTCCGATTGTACAAACGGTCGGATTTTCCGCCAACAGCCTGTCATCGCACAATTCCCGTTGGAAAATCCGATCGTGTGTACGAGGCTTGAGATTTCACGGTTTCACTCAATTACAAGTCTTAGTAGCAGGACCACTATAGGAATAACAATCGTTGCATCCCTAGTTGTCATGATTTTGAGAGAACAATGTGATGGTGCAGGACAGGTATAAGCAATCACACATGGTGGAAGCCCATGCAGGCTGAATGTTAAAATATTGCCCATCTTGTTAGAAAAGAGCCATAAAAAAAAAAAAAAAAAATTATTGTAGGTGGGTAGACCTTGGTTCATATAAAAAATAAAAAAAAACAACAATTTTATCTATTCCATTGCACAAAGATCCCCTTCTGTCTGGTAATTAACTAAGTCTAGACTGAAATAACAGAAAGAAAAGTCATCCTGACAGCAAAAACAAGCTGTAATCACTGCACTGCTTGCAGACCTCAGATCTCAGGTGTACAAGAGATCTGACTAATTTCACTCCAAACAGTAACAACTGACAATAACGGATTATGTCGGATCAACTAATGGAAAATAGTAAAGAAATTACGCAACTCGAGATCACACAGGGAAAGCTTTAACCTTTCAGAAAGAAATATATTTAAATTAAGAATGGAATGCCCAGCAACAAAGGCTGCAGTAAAGATGGCACTTCGGATTGAAACTGTAGATGGAATAAGGAGGATGGGGGTCAGTGACCTTGAAATGGAACTGGCTGGAGGTCATAAATTACAACTCTAAAGAGAACATGAGCACAGAAAAGTGAAGTCTATATAAAAAGAAACTACCTTTATAAATGTAACATGGTTCACCTATAACAATGCCAAGATAAAAAGAGTAAAAAAATAATTTTTCGTATATAATAAGAAATGCAAGTTTAAAACATTTATCTAGATATATTCACTGCATTCTTTTCATGAGTGAACTTGTTTAACTAAACCACTGTATCAGTCTATTAATTCCTCACAATCAATTAAAACTTTCACTTATCTGACTGTAGGATTATGAAATCTGTTTGCTAAAGATTATTAAAGCACAAGTGTAATTTTAGTACAGTTATCCTTTAAATGCCCCCCCTTTCGCCCCAGCAACCTCTCTTTGTCCTCTTTCCCCTGATGGCAGTTGCATAGCAGCTCCTAAGAAGTCTTCTTGATTCAGTGTGGGACTGATAGCTATTGGTTCAAAGGCTTGTTGTGTAGGACCAGGTCAAAGTGCATATTTAGGAACATAAGGGTTTAGTGTTTGGGGAAAGAGGTTAAGTGTTAGGGACTTCCTTTAGGGGTTAGTTTTTATTTTTTGGGTTAAAGGGGGCTACATGTCAAGGGACAGGGTAAGGGCTGGACTTAAGGGTTGTTTTTGTGTTTTAGGTTATGAATTTAGGTAGAGGAGGGTGCTTTGGTGTGGGGCATTCTGACTTTAAAGCTATATTTTGTACTCGGAAAAACTTCCAGCACCTTGCACAGGAATAGAAAAAATGCCATTGGTTTCTCTATTGATATAAGCTTAAGAAGGAGCTTAAGAATGACTATAATCAACGTCCTTCATCTTCATTGTTTCCTCAAGAAACACCACAAATGGATATACACAAACAATTGATAATTCAATAGAGGGGTCTATTTTACCAAAACCCAAACTGTCAGGAGTTCTGCTAATGGGTAGTGATCACTGCTCATTTGAGATGTATTAGCTTCAAAACCTAATGGCCTCAAAGTGACACTGTACCATGCTCTATAGACCACTTAAAATGCTACTCCAGCACTGCCTGCACAATGTTACTCATCTAGATAACAATAATAAACGTGGGTGTTTCCTCTCATGAATTACAAAAAAATAAATAAATTATATAATGAAAAAAAAGAGCAATTGAAAGCACTAGAATCTAACCGAGGTAGCTATTCCCAATTTAAACCCGAAGAAAACCCACTTTTATTTACAAAATTATGTAGAGTCATTTTCTGTGCTGTCCTAGCAAAACTGTGGGCATTGATTTACATGTGGGTATTCACATTAATATATAAACACAAACATACCGTACCTTTAATAATTGGCTCACAAGAAAATAATAGTCCAGCTAGAGTTAATCGGCAAATGCTAAGAAACAACACATAATACTTCTATTTCCGAATCAAAAAAGTAAGCTTAATTACAGGAAGAAGACCTTCAGTGCACTGTCTATTAATTATACATAAATCCATTAATTAGATACAAAGTTGATAATGTATTGCCACCGCAAAGGGCAATTAAAAAAAAAATGTGTTGATAAGTCTTTTCATGGTTCATCCTGTTCTTTGAAAGTGAGATGGAAACTCAGAATAGACAAACTTCAAAATGAGTCATTAATGTTTCATTTGCCAGTAACAGGCAGACTAGAGTTATTAAACAAAAGCGATCTTCTTCTGCAGCAAACATGAATTCACCATTACAAAGGAAAACAGTCCCATGGGGCATCACTCAATAATTTGTTGCAAACATATATAAGCTTGAGGTGAGGAGATGTTTAATTAAGGCCACTAGTATAGATAGCTCATCTCTAAAATTTGACAGACTTTAGGTATGTTTACCGAATGGTTCAATTTCTTTGTTTTTTACTGTTTTCATACATTAACAAAAAGAGAAAAAGACCTGGACTATGCAAAAGGGGCTATCTGTCAGGGAATCAAAAACACTTATGTTTTATACTGCTAAAACCATGTACCGTATATACACGAGAATAAGCTGAGTTTTTCAGCACATTTATTTGTGCTGAAAATGCCCTCCTCGGCTTATACTTGAGTCTGTGTCCATCTTCATGTTTGTGCGCCTGATACCAGCCAGACGTAGGTCCCCTGGACCCCACACTTGGCACACATGTAGCCCCACTCTCTCTCTACAAGTGTGCAATGGACCTACGGCTGGGAGCACCGATTTTTCAAAGCCGGGCTCCTCTTCCGTAGACTCCCATGTTAAATGGTAATTTCTCCCTGGGGATTTTGGGGAGCCAGTACCAGCCGGTCCTAGGTCCACTGGACCCCAAACTTGGCACACATGTAGCCCCACTCTTCATCTACAATTGTGCAAAGTTTGTTGTCAAGGGGACCTACGGCCGGGGAGCACTGATTTTTCAAAGCCGGGCACCCCTTCCATAGACTCCCATGTTAAACGTCAGACTAGTCACACACCGCCGGAGATCAGGTAGGGAGATTGGGCACAGTGAGGATTGGGCACAGTGAGGCATGGGCACAGTGAGGCATGTACATGGACACAGTGAGACAAAGTGAGGCACAGTGAGGCATACAGATGGACACCCTAGGCTTATACTCGAGTCAATAAGTTTTCCCATTTTTTTGTGGTAAAATTAGGTGCTTCGGCTTATATTCAAGTATATACGGTATCTATTTACATACTGTACATTTCTCAACATAGTACATTATTAAAAACAAGAATAAAAAGATATTGTATGATTACAACCAAATGTAATTAGAACATTATTATTTTTAAAACACGCCCGGTGACAAGCCCATTGATATTTTACACAATTCAGCACAGCTTTACATACAGTATAAATATATATATATATATCTCTATATATATAGCAATGAGCAGTTGCATTGTGTATGAGCATGTTTTGCGTTTAGCTTCATAAGGAAAGAAAAGGTGCTTATGCATTAAAATGTGACCAAGAGAACCCAATGTGGTCCAATAAAAAGGGAAAGAGGAACTGTCAGGGACCGGTGTGACCAGAAATGTGTGGACTGCAATAGAGTAAACCAAACACATGTAAAGTATAAATAATATGATTTATTAAAAGAAAAGTAAATAAACAAAAGAAAACACACCTCCAATATGACAAATAGTAAACTAACCAGAAACCAACCACAGTGACACACAACTGAACACCAAAACTAAATCTATATACAGAGGAGGAATATAATCGTAACCGTAACAAACCAGGGTCATACATGGGAGGTCAAGCAGATAGAGCTGGGAGCAAGACAGGTCAGGGAGGGGGTAACAAGAGACAGAGAGAGCAGGCGGAAGGGATCAGGCTGCCAGGCAAGGGTCCAGGAATGGATGCAGGATTCAGGATACAGGGTTCAGGATTACAGATACAGGGTTCAGGATACAGAGACACATGATTAGCAAACACAGGTCAGGGCACAAGGAAACAATACCAAGGCAACGTGTGCAAGTGATCACCAGGTTTAAATATGCTTCCTGCAATCGGCATCAGGTGATGCCTGATTGCAGGAGATGATGTCAGCTCCTGACTGCCGAGATCCACATGCTGGTGGACAGAATTTGTGACAGAATACACAAAAAAAAGGGGGGCAGCAGCTTAATCTCAGTCCAATTTGCGCGGAATATCATCACATATACACCAGAATTGCAGCCCATAGGTCTGGGAGCTGTAGTGCCACCAGCAGGTGAAACCTTTACTGACAGACACCCACCAAGTCCCTCTGAACAAGGGCAGGATTGCCAGAGGACCCAGGGACGCAAAAGCTCCCATGTTAGATAATTATTTTTAAGGAACACACCCCAAAACACTCAATGTGTAGTATGGCTACTAGGACAATGGAACAAAAGCATCTTCAATCAATAAAGTTCCACTAAGTTCTTTGGTAGGGAAACTCCATGGAGGCTGCAGAGTAAGCATGTTCCTCCTACAGACATGAGGTCATGGCATGTCCCCACTGACTTGAATAACTGAGTTTGACAGGTGGTGGTATCTGTCAACTCAACTTGCTGTGTTAAATTTGCTGCAGTGGTGTCGCAAAGTAGCACAGCATGTAAATAGCCCACTCTGGCTGTATGTTGGCTGGCTTTAGTTGGGTGGTAATACCAAAGAAGCCTTACCCTCCCTTGCATAAAGATAAAGTGTGTAAAAACATTCCCCTTTTTTTTTTTTCAGTTTTGGATACAGTAGGAAAGGGTTATAACCCCTGTCCGTTTCTTTTTTGCTGTCTGTGTCCTATTGCAAGATTTCACCTCAAGTTCTGTACTGAAGGCTCAACAGGAAGTGAGAGGAAATCTCTACAGAGTAAGGGGAATTCCCTTCTTAAACAACTGTGACCTTAACAGTTTTCTTCACCATAAGAATTATCCTCAGTCCTTGTTCTGGTGACAATTCTTGTTCCCATCAGTTTCAGAATGGGAGAAAATGATCACCAGAACATATAGAGGATGAAATTATTATTATTTTTTTTTTTAAACAAATAGGTTTATACGTACCTGCTCTGTGCAAAGGAATTGTACAGAGCATCCCCCAACCTCCTCTTCTCGGGTCCCCCACTGATGCTACTGGCTCCTCCTCTTCTGGTGTGCCATCATAGGAAGCCGCTTTCTATTGTGACACACCTGCATTTCGATCCCAAACCTCGCTGCCTGCGTCCATAGACAGAGGCAACGCGGCTCGGCCCCACTCTCTTGTAACAGGATTGGACTGACAGCAGCAGGAGCCAATGGTTCCCTCTGCTCTCACGAAAACCTGTGAGAGCAGGGAGAACTGCTACAGATGGACGCAGTGCTAGATCAAGTGAGGACTTAGGTAAGTATAAGGGGGAGTGAGGGGGCATAGTACTACCTAAAACATGTTTTACCTTAGTGTAGGGAATTCATTAAGGTTTAAAAAAATGTTTAGGCTTTAGAAACACTTTAAATCCCAAAAAATAGTTTTTGAGAAGGAACCCCTGATATACGATTGGGGATCTCGCAGTGGCTAGTCATGTAACTACAGTAATATTGAAGCATTGGGTAATATGACCAATGCTGCAAGACAACCCTAATGTTAATTTTTTGGATCTTCTCCTTGGATGGCTGGTGGCTATGGAATCATGTAGTGCTGCTTTTTCCGATATTTTATGAAATATTTAAGGATTTCAGGGCATTTTTTAGCATATTTGAATTAAAGGCAGAAGTGTGGGCAGGAGAGCGGGCGTGTCATTTCACTTTAGGTTTGCTTTTTATTATTTATGAATTTCTCTCAAGGAAATTGTATTAATTAACAGGACTTTTGTTTTGTAATTGAATCAATATATTGCAAAAACAGACATTATGCATCTTTTATATTAATAACTGGAACAATGATCGTGCGCAATAGAGGAAGAACTGTTAACAATGCATATTGTGGAGCTCAATCAGCAAGCTGTTCCTGGTATAGGTATGACAGGATAGCAGGAACTTCTGTCACTATATACCATCTGCATAGCTGAAAGAGGAATGCAATTACTGACACAAGGATAGACTCCAAGGACAGCACACAAAATATGTCAATTCGTTGCTTAACTCATATATCATTAAAATGTTTTTGTTATATGAGCAAGTTGGAACTCCAATTGGATGTTAAAATTTGCATGGCAGTTTCCTACCAGGACCGAAGACTTTTTTTCTCAAAATAAAATCTTTATTACCTGGTACATTAGTGTAAATTAAAGCAGAACTCTAGTGATATTTTTAAACCACCACAGTAGAAAAAAAAGTACTCTAAGGCCAAGCTGCAAAATGACTATGGTGGGTCCAGGACTACCTAGGCTTATATGTGAATGTTACTGTTTGTACAGTGGGGCAAAAAAGTATTTAGTCAGCCACCAATTGTGCAAGTTCTCCCACTTAAAAAGATGAGAGAGGCCTGTAATTGTCATCATAGGTATACCTCAACTATGAGAGACAAAATGTGGAAACAAATCCAGACAATCACATTGCCTGATTTGGAAAGAATGTATTTGCAAATTATGGTGGAAAATAAGTATTTTGTCACCTACAAACAAGCAAGATTTCTGGCTCTCACAGACCTGTATCTTCTTTAAGAGGCTCCTCTGTCCTCCACTCATTACCTGTATTAATGGCACCTGTTTGAACTTGTTATCAGTATAAAAGACACCTGTCCACAACCTCAAACAGTCACACTCCAAACTCCACTATGGTGAAGACCAAAGAGCTGTCGAAGGACACCAGAAACAAAATTGTAGACCTGCACCAAGCTGGGAAGACTAAATCTGCAATAGGCAAGCAGCTTGGTGTGAAGAAATCAACTGTGGGAGCAATAATTAGAAAATGGAAGACATACAAGACCACTGATAATCTCCCTCGATCTGGGGCTCCACGCAAGATCTCACCCCCCGTGGGGCCAAAATGATCACAAGAACAGTGAGCATAAATCCCAGAACCACACGGGGGGACCTAGTGAATGACCTACAGAGAGCTGGGACCAACGTAACAAAGGCTACCATCAGTAGCACACTACGCCGCCAGGGACTCAGATCCTGCAGTGCCAGACGTGTCCCCCTGCTTAAGCCAGTACATGTCCGGGCCTGTCTGAGGTTTGCTAGAGAGCATTTGGATGATCCAGAAGAGGATTGGGATAATGTCATATGGTCAGATGAAACCAAAGTAGAACTGTTTGGTAAAAAAACAACTTGTCGTGTTTGGAGGAGAGAAAATGCTGAGTTGCAACCAAAGAACACCACACCTACTGTGAAGCATGGGGGTGGCAACATCATGCTTTGGGGCTGTTTCTCTGCAAAGGGAACAGGACGACTGATCCGTGTACATGAAAGAATGAATGGGGCCATGTATCGTGAGATTTTGAGCGCAAACCTCCTCCAATCAGCAAGGGCACTGAAGATGAAACATGGCTGGGTCTTTCAGCATGACAATGATCCCAAACACACCGCCCCGGGCAACGAAGAAGTGGCTTCGTAAAAAACATTTCAAGGTCCTGGAGTGGCCTAGCCAGTCTCCAGATCGCAACCCCATAGAAAACCTTTGGAGGGAGTTGAAAGTCCGTGTTGCCCAGCGACAGCCCCAAAACATCACTGCTCTAGAGGAGATCTGCATGGAGGAATGGGCCAACATACCAGCAACAGTGTGTGACAACCTTGTGAAGACTTACAGAAAACGTTTGATCTGTCATTTCCAACAAAGGATATATAACAAAGTATTGAGATGAACTTTGATACTGACCAAATACTTATTTTCAACCATAATTTGCAAATAAATTATTTCCAAATCAGACAATGTGATTGTCTGGATTTGTTTCCACATTTTGTCTCTCATAGTTGAGGTATACCTATGATGACAATTACAGGCCTCTCTCATCTTTTTAAGTGGGAGAACGTGCACAATTGGTGGCTGACTAAATACTTTTTTGACCCACTGTATATATAATTTGACTGCGTGAAGCGTGGCTTTTGTGTTTGCAAATGACAGCGTCATCAGCTCCTACAGAACCTCCCTACTGCTGTACCCACTGTGGGACAGGAGAGGAACAGATATATGCAGTATGTTTATCGGTGGGGTGGGGTGGGGCATCTCATCATGCAGCCTGGTGCAGCCTGGTGCACGGAAGCCGACGGCCCAGGGGATGATCGCCAGGCAGTGGGGGAAGAGGTAGAGTGGTAAGTGAATGCGCTCAGTGCACTGTGTGGGAAGATACGACCCGCCACCGGAGTTCATTTAGAGAGAGGCCGGCTGCTGACAGTTGTATTTTGCAAAGGTTTTGCTATCCAGATGACGGCAGTGGAGGAGAAGGAGGGTGCAAAAGTGAGCTGCAATCAGGTGTTGCAGAGGTAAATTGACAGATGAGTTGCAGACAGGGTGCAGAGGTGAGCTGTGGCAGGGGGATGCAGAAGCGAGCTTGGCTGGGGGGTGCAGAGGTGAGCTTCGGATGAAGGATACAGAGGTGAGCTGAGTTGGGGCCAAGGGGTGGTGCAGAGATGAGCAGCTTAATTGGGGCCAGGGGATACAGAGGTGAGCTGCGGATGTGGGGTACAAAGGCGAGCTGCTGACATGGGGTGCAGATATGCGCTGAACATTGGGGGTGCAGAGTTGAGCTGCACATGGGGGGGTGCAGAGGCGAGCTGTGAATGTGGGGTGCAGTGGTGAGCTGCAGACAGTTGTGGATGGAGGTGCAGAGGTAAGTTGCGTATGGGAAGTATAGAGATAAGCTGCGGATAATGGGGTGCAGAAGTGAGCTTTAGACAGGAGTTCAGTGGTGAGCTTTGGACAAGGGTGCAGAGGTGGGTTGGGGACAGTAGGGTGCAGAGGTGAGCTTATAGATAGCGGTGCAGAAGTGAGCTTTGGCCAGGGGGAAGAGGTGAATTTTGGACAGTGGGGTGAAGAGGTGAGCTGCTGATGGGAGGTGCAGAGGTGATCTGCTGACTGGAGGTGCAGAGGTGAATGATGGGTGGTGCTTGTTTAGGGGGGAACATTTTTACTTATGCGGGAAGAGACAGCACAACATACAGAGTTTAGTTTGGATTGGAAACTGGCATGTTGTAAGATATGGACTTCTGCACGCTGTGAATGGGGCACTTTTGAACTCTGCATGCTGTGTGTATTGCACAACTGGTTTTATTTAACAATGCCCCTTTAAGACTCTCCCACTGTTGGTGCAATTTGGCCACAGCCACCCTATGATGTAATGTAAAAAATTAAAAAATTCATAATGATATCAAAATGTGTAAATATATATTTAAATAGTAATATATATTTATCTGGGGCCTATAGGTATCTCTTCAGCATTATATTTAATTAAAGTTGGGTGTTACAGCATAGATAATTAGGTTAGCTTCGCACTGGAGTGTTAGCAGACTAGTCAGCATCATTGCCTGCCTCTAATTAACAGATCAAACGACCTCTTTTGATTACAGTGGCCTAGGTGGGAACTGGCACATAATGTAGGTGTAATAACAAATTTATGTACACTAGTACATTTGTGTGCAAAGATTTGTACATAAATTCACACATTCGATAACTTGACGAACAAAGGTACTTCAAAATTGAATTTACTTTTAACTTTAGCCCCTTTGAATTTTCTCACCATGGTGGTATGTTCATGGTCAAAATGAATGTCGATTTTACCTCACTAACAATTCGAAATTTGAAAGACTATTATTAAAACAAAACAATTTGAATGAAAATCTACTAGTGTATGGCAAGTTTTAATCATGAAATTGGTAAGTTCTTCTTAAAAACTGGCCTGGCAACCTTTGTTGTCAGCAAACAATTTCTTCTTGGACATAACAATTGTGAAAATAAATACTTTGTTGATGTGATATGGTGATAGAGTTGGAATAGCCTGGGGAATTGTGAGAAATATTGAATATTTGGGTGTAAAACAAAGACTGACATTTTTGGTTGGGACAGGAGGAAAGCTTGGCAAGAAGGAAGAGATTCAGGAGAAACATTAAGATAGTGGCCATAGGGTTGCTTTGAAAGTGTGTTATAATGTCTGTATTGCATACATTTGGCCTTGGTTGTATGGCTATTTGTTATTTGAACTGTAGTGTATTGTGCCATTCAGCATTTTTCATGCATGTACAATTTATCCCTGTAGACAATGTAAAAAAAACAACAAACAAAGACCCATATACTGTATATATATATATATACATATATATATATATATATATATATATATATATATATATACACACACACACAGTGCTCAGCATAAATGAGCACACCCCAACAGATTTGTCAGAAAACCTTTACTTTCCTTTCAGAATAAACATTTTCTATGGGACACTATTCTACAAAATACTCCTAGAAATGTGGACCATTAATTGCAACCACCATTTGTTAATTTGCACACACAAAAAAGTATTTTTCCTGACAAATTCATTCAAGACCATGTTGCAAAAATGAATACACACCAATGAAAGTCTGAGGAGCAAACCGAAATCCTAATTAGCAAGAATTAAACTACAGGTGAGTCAAATTATTCATTTAACAGGTGTCCAGCAACCAGTTGATTATAAAAGGCCGTTACAAGGCCTGAGAAAGAAAATAATTTCTTTACACAAGAAAGGTGAAGGCTACAAGAAGATCAGTAAAGCATTACTTATCAGTCAGAATACTGTAGCAAAAGTGATACAAATATGTAACAAAGATGAAATTGCAACCATCTCACACATGTCCAGGCCATCCACAGAAGTTAACACCTCGACATAGGCATCTTCTGATTAGAAGGGTTAAAGAAAATCACCATGTCAGTTTAATGCAGTTAGCTAAAGAAGTAGAATACCAAACTGGGGTGATTGCTTCCCGTGACACAATACGCCGTACACTGCAGAGGAATAATATGCATGGGTGTCGTCCACGAAGGAAGCCTCTTCTAAAGCCCATGCACAAAAAAGTCTGCCTAGAATTAGCCAGGGCCCATGCTGAAAAAGAAGAAGACTACTGGGACTCTGTAATCTGGAGTGATGAGACCAAGATAAATTTTTTGGGAATTGATGGCTTCAAAACTGTATGTGTTTTTAATTATTTATTTTTTTGTCCGAGTATAAATCTGTTTGTCCCAAGGCATGTTTAAATCCATATAACTGTTGACTAACTCGCTGCCTCTACTGGAAGTCTATTACAATCATCAACTACTCTTTCAGTTAAATAATACTTTTTAAGATTAGTTTTGAACTTTCCTCTGGCTAGTTTGAGGTCATGTCCCCATGCTTTCATATTGAAAAAACTGCCCTCTATTACCCTATTCACACCCTTGATGTATTTAAAGGTTTCAATCATGTCTCCATTTTCCATTCTTACCTCCATGCTGTACATAATAAAGTGGTTGTAAACCCTCCTGAAAAAAAAAAAAAAAAATCACCCTGCAAGATAAAGGCATAATGAGTTAGTATGCATAGCATACTAGCTCATTATGAATTACTTAACCGAGAACGAAGCCCCCGCAGCCGTCCTCATCTCCCCGTCCGGCCGGCGACATCTATCCCGGAGGTTACTTCTGGGTATCGCAGCTCCGGCGCTGTGATTGGCCGGTGCCGCGATGACGTCACTCACCCGCATGCGCGTGGGAGCCGCCGGGAACGGCACAGTACAACTGAAGCAACGGCACGTATGTGCCTTTGCTTCAGTTGGCTTAAGTGCACATGTGCCGCATGACATCGGCACATGCAAATACAGGGATATCGCCTAAACCGTGGAGGTTTAGGAGATATCCAGTGCAGCTACAGGTAAGCCTAATTATAGGCTTGCCTGTAGATTAAAGTGGTTGTAATGGGTTTACAACCACTTTAATTTCCTGAACTCTCTCCTGATATGTTTTATCCCCCAGACCTTTCACTATTTTTGTTGCTCTGGAACAGTTCTATCTTATTAATATCTTTTTGTAAGGGAGGTCTCCAGAACTGGACACAGTTCTTTAAAGCGGAGTTTCCCCTGAACAAAAAAAAATTAAAAGCCAGCAGCTACAAATACTGCATCTGCTGACTTTCAAAATTAGGACACTTACCTGTCCTGGAGTCCAGCGACGTCGGCAGCAGAAGACGAGCGATTGCTCATCACTCTGCTGCCCCCACCGCCATCCTCGGTGAGGGAACCAGGAAGTAAAGCCTTGCGGCTTCACTGCCCGGTTCCTTACGGCGCATGCGCATGTCACGCTGCGCCGTTCTCACTGGTCCCTGTTGTGTTCTGGGAGCTGAGTGTCTCCAAGAACACAACGGGTATTCTGCGGGAAGTGACGTACTACCTACAGAATACCCGCAGAGAGGACTCCCGGAAGTGGGTGCAAATACCTGTCTTAGACAGGTATCTGCACCCCCCTCCCCCATGAAAGGTGTCAAATGTGACACCGGAGGGGGGGAGGATTCCGATGAGCGGAAGTTCCACTTTAGGGTGGAGCTCCGCTTTAACCACTTGCCGAGCAGCCACTGCATTTTTACTGTGGGAGCATGGCTCGGCTCAGCGAAACCACGTTATGTTACATCGCTTCGCCCTGTGGCCACTAGTGGCATGCGTCGCTTGCCCCAGGAGCCGATGCGAGTGCCCAGTGGGCACCCGCAATCGCTTGTGACAGAGCGAGAACCGGGATCTGCGTGTGTAAATCTGTAATTTCCCCTATAAAGTCCCATCCCCCCTTCAGTTAGAACACAGAAAGGGAACACAGTTAACCCCTTGATCGCCCCTAGTGTAAACCCCTTCACTGACAGTGAAATTTTTACAGTAATCAGTGCATTTTTATTGTCAATGGTCCCAAAAATGTGTCAAAAGTGTCCGATCCGTCCGCCATAATGTCGCAGTCCCGATAAAAATCGCAGATCGCCGCCATTACTAGTAAAAAAATTATAATAATAAAAATGCCATAATTCTATCCCCTATTAACCACCTAACAACCACCTGCCGACAAATAACGTCGACAAGGTGGTTGCTTAACTCTGGGAGGACGTTATATAACGTCCTCCCAGAATCGCGCTCCCGCGCGCCCTCTGGGGCGCGCACACGGGAAACTCCGTGACCGCCGGGTCCAGAGGACCCGGCGGATCACGAATCGCGGTAAATCGCCGCCGATAGCGGCCGTTTACCACGTGATCGCTCCGTCAAATGACGGAGCAATCACTTGTAAACAGACCGGCGTCATTTGATGACGCCGGTTCCTCCCTCCCCTCTCTGTACCGATCGGTACAGTGTGAGAGGAGAGGGGAGGGAGCGGATGGCAGCAGCAGCTCTGTGGGCTGGATCTGTGACAATTGCAGTCACAGATCCAGCCATCCATCCATCCCTGCTCAGCCATCCCTGGTGCAATACCCTGCCAATACTCTGCAATACACCCTGCCAATACTCTGCAAAATACCCTGCGCAATACTCTGCAAAATACCCTGCGCAATACTCTGCAATACCCTGGTGCAATACCCTGGCGCAATACTCTGCAATACCCTGCGCAATACTCTGCAATACCCTGCGCAATACTCTGCAATACCCTGCGCAATACTCTGCAATACCCTGCGCAATACTCTGCAATACCCTGCGCAATACTCTGCAATACCCTGCGCAATACTCTGCAATACCCTGCGCAATACCCTGCAAAATACTCTGCAATACCCTGCAAAATACTCTGCAATACCCTGTGCAATACTCTGCAATACCCTGCGCAATACTCTGCAATACCCTGCGCAATACTCTGCAATACCCTGCGCAATACTCTGCAATACCCTGCGCAATACTCTGCAATACCCTGCGCAATACTCTGCAATACCCTGCGCAATACTCTGCAATACCCTGCGCAATACTCTGCAATACCCTGCGCAATATTCTGCAATACCCTGCGCAATATTCTGCAATACCCTGTGCAATATTCTGCAATACCCTGTGCAATACTCTGCAATACCCTGTGCAATACTCTGCAATACCCTGTGCAATACTCTGCAATACCCTGCACAATACTCTGCAATACCCTGCAATACCCTGCACAATACTCTGCAATACCCTGCACAATACTCTGCAATACCCTGTGCAATACCCCGTGCAATACCCTGCCATACTCCGCAATACTCCACAATGCCCTGCAATGCCCGGCAATACTCCGCAATGCCCACTTCCCGCCCGCCGGCCGTCATATGACATCCTTGAATTTGCGCGGGGATATCTGAATGATGGGTGCAGCTACAGGCATCATTCAGATATCAGCTTTTTCAGCCGGCGATTCCCTACACCATAAGAACAATTATAGCGGCTGTTCCGCTGCTTGATCATTCTTACGGGAGGCGAGAGGGGATGTCCCCCCCCCCGCTGCCCTCCGGTGCTTCTACCGACTCACCGCTACGATCAAAGCCAGGATTGTTGTTTTTTTTTTGTTTTTTTTTCAGGCTTCCCAGCCAAGAGGTGAGATATGGGGTCTTATTGACCTCATATCTCACTGTAAAGAGGACCTGTCATGCCATATTCCTATTACAAGGGATGTTTACGTTCCTTGTAATAGGTATAAAAGTGATCAAAAAAATTTTTGGGGCGGAAAAACATGTCAAACTAAAATAAATAAAGTAAAATGAACAATAAAAAAAATATATATTTTTTTTAAAGCGCCCCTGTCCCCGTGAGCTCGCATACAGAATCGAACGCATACGTAAGTCCCGCCCACATATGAAAACGGTTTTCAAACCACACATGTGAGGTATCTCTGTGAACGTTAGAGCGAGAGCAATCATTTTGGCCCTAGACCTCCTCTGTAACTAAAATCATGTAATCAGTAAAAATATTTAAAGCGTCGCCTATGGGGATTTTTTTAAGTAGCGAAGTTTGGCGGCATTCCACGAGTGTGTGCAATTTTTAAGGGTGACATGTTAAGTATCTATTTACTCGGCGTAACTTCATCTTTCACATTATGCAAAAACATTGGGCTAACTTTACTGTTTTTTTTTTTTTAAGCACAAAACATTTTTTTTCCGTAAAAAACGCGTTAAAAAAATTGCTGCGCAAATATCGTGCGAGATAAAAAGTTGCAACAACCACCATTATATTCTCTAAGGTCTTTGCTAAAAAAACATATATAATGTTTTGGGGTTCTATGTAATTTTCTAGCAAATAAATGATGATTTTTACATGTAGGAGAGAAATGTCAGAATTGGCCTGGGTGCTCCAGAACGCCTGAAGGTGCTCCCTGCATGTTGGGCCTCTGTATGTGGCCACGCTGTGTAAAAGTCTCACACATGTGGTATCGCCATACTCGGGAGGAATAGCAGAATGTGTTTTGGGGTGTAATTTGTGGAATGCATATGCTGTGTGTGAGAAATAGCCTGCTAATATGACAATTTTGTGAAAAGAAAAAGAGAAAAAAAAATCTTGATTTTGCAAAGAATTGTGGGAAAAAATGACAACTTCAAAAAACTCACAATGCCTCTTTCTGAATACCTTGGAATGTCTTCTTTCCAAAAAGGGGTCATTTGGGGGGTATTTGTACTTTTCTGGCATGTTAGGGTCTCAAGAAATGAGATCGGCCGTCAGTACTTCAGGTGTGATCAATTTTCAGATATTGGCACCATAGCTTGTGGACTCTATAACTTTCACAAAGACCAAATAATATCCACCAATTTGTACTTATTTTTACCAAAGATATGTAGCAGTATAAATTTTGGCCAAAATTTATGAAGAAAAAATAGTAATTTGCAAAATTTTATAACAGAAACAAAAAAAAAAAATCATTTTTTTACCAAATTTTCAGTCTTTTTTCTCTTATAGCGCAAAAAATAAAAAACCCAACAGTAATTAAATACCACCAAAAGAAAGCTCTATTTGTGTGAAAAAAAGGACAAAAAATTCATATGGGTACAGTGTTGTATGACTGAGTAATTGTCATTCAAAATGTGAGAGCACCGAAAGCTGAAAATTGGTCTGGTTATTAAGGGGGTTTAAGTGCCCAGTGGTCAAGTGGTTAAACTAGACGCTATAACTTTTGCGCAAACCAATCAATATACGCTTATTGGTTTTTTTTTTTTTTTTACTAAAAATATGTAGAAGAATACAGATCAGCCTAAACTGAGGAAAAAAAATTGTTTTTTGGAAAAAAAAATTGGGATATTTATTATAGCAAAAAGTAAAAGATTGTGTTTTTTTTTTTCAAAATTGTTGCTGTTCTTTTGTTATTAGCGCAAAAAATAAAAACCGCAGAGGTGATCAAATATCACCAAAAGAAAGCTCTATTTGTGGGAATAAAAGGACGCAAATTTTGTTTGGGTACAACATCGCACGACCGCTCAATTGTCAGTTAAAGCGTCTAAGTGCCAAATTGTAAAAAGTGCTCTGGTCAGGAAGGGGGTAAAATCTTCCGGGGCTGAAGCAGTTAAGGCCCATAAGACAATGCAACTCTAAACTGAAAACTTTGGTATAAGAAAACGGCAGGTTATTAGCAATTATGTTATTTTTTTTTTTTTTTTATGGTAATCCATTATTCAAGTAAATGTAAACCCTAACTGACATTTAGTTTGTTAAAGCGGACCTTCAGTAATTTTTTCAATTTTCCATCTATTAAATCTTCTGCCCTTGTTGTTTTAACTTGGATAGTAAAAAGGATTTATACAGTATAACCAGTAGAGCGTGGGCGGTGACGAATAAGGTGGGAGTGGGTGACGGTACAGAAGTTTCCCCTCATACATCGATATGCAGGAATCCTCGCCTGTCACATTCCTAGATTATCAGGACCCTGTCATCTGGACTAAATAGGGTATTAAGTAGATTGGAGATATTGTGAGAAATCGAAAGCCCCTTCAGTTTGAAATTTTGAAAGCTAAATGCAATCTCCCCAACACACATGTGTTTTGCTACCTACAATTTAGGCATGCCTACAACACTCAATTTCATACTTCTATTCTTAGCATCCAAATGAGTGACTTGAAGTCTCTGCTTAGGGATGACTCTTTAGCTAAGGCTCTGTCTACTCTTTATAAACAAATTATGTTGGTGGGCTTCTTGCACGATGTAGAATGGCCTGGGACGCAGTGTTACCTCAGCTTGACTGGGATGATGTGTGGGAAATTAACTTTTCCAGACTAGTATCGACTAGGGAACACCTTATTCTGTACAAATTTTTACATCACACTTACCTTACTCTGGCCAGATTGGCTAAAATATTCTCTACCCAGTCACCCTGTTGCTGGTGGTGTACTTCATCCAATGCAGACTTTTTACATATACACTGATCAAATAAATTCAAGGAACACTTTTGAATCAGAACTCCTGGGATATTGATCAGGTCAGTTAAGTAGCAGAGGGGGTTGTTAATTAGTTTCAGCTGCTTTTCTGTTAATTGAAATTAACAGGTGCACTAGATGGGCAACAATGAGACGACCTCCAAAACAGGAATGTTTTTTCAGGTCGAGGTGTCTGACATTTTTTTTCCCTACTCATCTTTTCTGACAGTTTTCCACTAGTTTTGCATTTGGCTAGGGTCAGTGTCACTACTGGCAGCACGAGGCGATACTTGGACCCTATAAAGGTTGCACAGGCAGTCCAACTCCTCCAGGATGGCACATCAATACGTATCATTGCCAGGTTTGCCATGTCTCCCAGCACAGTCTCAAGAGCATGGAGGAGATTCCAGGAGACAGGCAATTACTCTAGGAGTGCTGGACAGAGCTGTAGAAGGTCCTTAACCCATCAGCAGGACCGGTATCTTCTCCTTTGTGCAAGGAGGAACAGGATGAGCACTGCCAGAGCCCTACAAAATGACCTCCAGCAGGCCACTGGTGTGAATGTCTCTGACCAAACAATCAGAAACAGACTTCATGGGGGTGGCTTGAGGGCCCAACGTCCTCTAGTGTGCTCTGTGCTCACTGCCGGACACTGTGGAGCTCGATTGGTATTTTCCATTGAACACCAAAATTGGCAAGTCCGCCACTGGTGCCCCATGCTTTTCACAGATGAGAGCAGGTTCACCCTGAGCATATGTGACAGACGTGAAAGGGTCTGGAGAAACCGCGGAGAACTTTATGCTGCCTGTAACATCATTCAGCATGACCGGTTTGGTGGTAAGTCAGTGATGGTCTGGGAAGGCATATCCATGGAGGGACGCACAGACCTCTACAGGCTACACAATGGCACCCTGACTGTCATTAGGTATCGGGATGAAATCCTTGGACCCATTGTCAGACCCTACGCTGGTGCAGTGGGTCCTGGGTTCCTCCTGGTGCACGACAATGCCGGGCCTCATGTGGCGAGAGCATGCAGCGAGTTCCTGGAGGATGAAGAAATTGATACCATTGAATGGCCCCCACGCTCACCTGACCTAAATCCAAAAGAACACCTCTGGGAAATTATGTTTAGGTCCATCCGGTGCTGCCAGGTTGCACCTCAGTCTGTTCAGGAGCTCAGTGATGCTCTGGTCCAGATCTGGGAGGAAATACCCCAAGACACCATCCATCGTCTCATTAGGAGCATGCCCTGATGTTGTCAGGCATGCATACAAGCACATGGGGGCCATACAAACTACTGAGGACCATTTTGAGTTGTTGCAATGAAATTTCAGCAAAATGGACAAGCTTGCTGCATAATCTTTTCACTTTGATTTTCGGGGTGTCTTTGAATCCAGCCCTCTGTAGGTGGATAATTTTCTTTTCCATCAAATGATGTGCCATCCTTTCATTCCTAACACATTACCCAGTCCATATCAGTATAGTTATCTAGCATGAGATTTTGCCCCGTTGAGATCTGATGTGTTTTCAAAGTGTTCCTTTAATTTTTTTGAGCAGTGTATTTTGGGGCTGTGCAGCCATCCAATTTTTTTGGCGGGGGGTCACTGAGAGCGTGGGGGAGGTTACTACAATTAGTGTACAGCCAGCGGTTGAAGTGTGTCTTCCTGCGGCTTGTTGATGCCCTAGCTCCTAAGGGAGTGACACGTACTCTTTTAAAGTTATTATTTTATTATGCTAGAAAGATGATGGTGCTTTCCTGGAAAAAGTCTGCCCCTCGGTCTATCCTGGCATGGAAGGCAATTATAAACATGGCCATTCTCTTATACAAGGCTATGTATGCTAGTAGAGGCATACCAAACAAGTTCTAGAAGGTGTGGGGTGGTTGGCTAAACAGTACATCCACGTGCCTGATTAAAATTGTCATTTATGGTGGATATGTAATACAATGCATAACATGTATGGAATATGTCTGGGGTTGGTGGGGGATTGCTTATCCATTCCCTCGGGATGAGCGAGGGCCTATTTTTTCATTCTAGAGATCTGTTGATTTATTTGATGACAAGAGTTAGTTCTATGCTGCTTGGAGCCTATATATGTCCTTTGGTAAAGTCGTATGGACTAATGTTATATACAGTCGTACTTGCGAATAATTTTACATGTTTAGTCTCAGGGTTTTACAGTAAGACCAGTGCTGAGGTCTGTTATGTTTGTGTGTAATAATATGTGGCCTATGTTAGGGGCTGTCATATAGTGTTTTTTGCATCTGTGTTGAAATTCTTAACCGCTTGCCGACCAGCCACCGTCATTATGCTGCAGCAGGTCGGCTATCCTGCGCAAACCACCGTAGGTCTACATCAGTGTTTGCAGAGAAGATAGCAGGCGTGCGCATTCCCGCTGACTCCATGTCTGCCTGGCGACCCGGGATCGTGGTGTACAGAGACAGAACGGGGAACTGTAAACAAGGCAATTCCCTGTTCTGCCAGATGACATGTCAGAGATCTTCTGTTCCCAGTGATCGGGAACAGCGATGTCTGTCATGTCCCAGTGAGCCCACCCCCCTTAAATTTAGAACACACCCAGGAAACACACTTAACCTCTTCCCTGCCAGTGTAATTTTTACATTGATCCGTGCATTTTTATAGCACTGATCAATGTAATAATGTCACTGGTCCTCAAAATGTGTCATTTGGGGTCAGATTAGTCCGCTGCAATGTCGCAGTCCTGCAAAAAATCTCAGATCGGCCCCATTACCAGTAAAAACAATGAATATAAAAAAAGTCCATAAATCTATCCCATAGTTTGTAGACACTATAACTTTTGTGCAAACCACTCAATATACGCTTATTGTGATTTTTTTTTTAACCAATAATATGTAGAAGAATATATATCAGCCTAAACTGATGAATAAATGTATTTATTTAGATTTTTTGGGATATGTACTATAGCAGAAAGTAAAAAAATTTATAAAAAATAATTTCAAAATTGTCTGTCTTTTTTTTGTTTATAGCGCAAATTTTTTTAACCACAGGTGATCAAATACCACCAAAAGAAAGCTCTATTTGTGGGGGAAAAAAAAACGTAAATTTTGTTTGGGTACAGCGTCACAGTGCCCTATCGCAAAAAATGGCCTGGTCATTAAGGGGGCAAATCCTTACGGGACTAAAGTGGTTAATAAACAGAATAAAAAATTACCGTATTTATCGGCGTATAACACGCAGCGGCGTATAACACGCACCCCAAGTTTAGGAGGGAATTTTAGGGAAAAAAACTTTTAGGAGGGAAGTTTAAGGAAAAAAAAAAACTTACATTTAAATGCAACCAGTGTCCGTTGCAGCCTTGTCAGCAGTGTCCATTGCAGCCTTGCCCCAGTGTCCAGTGCAGCCTTTGCCCAGTGTCCAGTGCAGCCTTTGCCCAGTGTCCAGTGCAGCCTTTGCCCAGTGTCCAGTGCAGCCTTTGCCCAGTGTCCAGTGCAGCCTTTGCCCAGTGCAGCTTTACCCAGTGTCCAGTGCAGCCTTTGCCCAGTGTAGCTTTGCCCAGTGTCCAGTGCAGCTTTACCCAGTGTCCAGTGCAGCCTTTGCCCAGTGCAGCCTTTGCCCAGTGTCCAGTGCAGCTTTGTCCAGTGCAGCCTTTGCCCAGTGTCCAGTGCAGCTTTGCCCAGTGTCCAGTGCAGCTTTGCCCAGTGTCCAGTGCAGCTTTGCCCAGTGTCCAGTGCAGCCTTTGCTAAGTGCAGCCTTGCCCCAGTTTTCAAAATTGGCGCCGCCGAGATCGCCGCAGAGACTGGGCGGAGCGGGGCGAACGCCGCAGAGAACGCAGGGACGCAGGGACTGGGCGGAGCCGCCGCCGAGATACACATAGCCGAGTGTACTCGGCTATACTCGGCTTTTCTCGGCTCCGCTCACAGTCACGCCGAGTCCCGCCCTATGATGGACATATCACAGGTCCAATGGCGGGACTGGGCGTGACTGTGAGCAGAGCCGAGAAAAGCCGAGTATAGCCGAGTACACTCGGCTATGTGTATCTCGGCAGCGATCGCTGCGCTCCGCTCAGTCAGCGGAGATCGCCGGGATCAGTGGGTATCGGCGTATAACACGCACCCACGATTTTCCCCTGATTTTAAGGGGAAAAAAGTGCGTGTTATACGCCGATAAATACGGTATATTAGATTTTAATGATTGGGTCTATATAAATGTAGCCGGTATGTACTTTCCCGGGTGTAAATTTGAACTTGACAGAGACATTGGTGATGTGTAATTCCCTGCAGCCCAGCAGGTGGCGTTGTCGCCCTGGGCTGGGGTTGAATCACTGCTGTGTGTCGTGCCTCCTTTTTGTCCTCCCTCGGCAGCGGTATGGTGGGGCGGGGAACCCGCCGTGCTTGCTGGGAGAGGGTATAAAGGGGTCGGCCATCTTTGTCACGGGGGAGTCCAGGGCACCTTCAGCCTGTGGACGGTGGTTTGTGTCGGTTCTCTAGGTGGGCCTAGGCCTAGAGGACAGCCGGAGGTCGTATTCCATCCCAGGCACCTTTAGCCTGGGGTGAGGTACTCAGATGGAGGTCTGGAGCTCAGTGCCCAACACTGAGTTCCGCGAGGGAAGGAGATCCTAGGGAACCCTGGGAGTGGGTACCCGAATCCGGAAGGCATAATGGACCGGGGGGAGCTCCTCACTCGAAGACCTGGTGCAGCATATTGCCAGTGACGGGTGAGTCTCTCACCGGAGACCGCTTGGAAGGAAATTTCCCCCTCGCTCGGAGACCGCAACCCACTTTCAGGAAGAAAAGTGGAGAATACATTGTGTCTGGGCCTGCTCGCATCCACACCTCCTTTTCTGTTCTGTTTCTACCAAGGGAGTTCAACTGATTGTGTTCATTCAAGAAGAATAAAGGAGTGTTGGACTTTAATGGTGTGGGACTCATTTCCTGACAGACATTGTTCAAGGTAACTCTTGGTGGAGGCTCCAGGTGCACAGCACTGACCCGAAGGTAAAAGAACTTTGCTTACACCACACTGATACCTGTGGTGAAGGCCAGGCGTGGTGTCCCCGCTCCCTTCCCCTCTGAAAGGTACCCCTAAACAAGAGAAAGACGAGCTGAAGAAAGAGAGGGGAGTGAGGAGGCCGCTACATATACTTTACTCCCAAATACTATTTCATTTTTACCACTTGCACTCAACAGGTCGAGCTTTCCACAATTTCACAAACTTGAGAGTATTTCTGTGGTTGTGTCTTTCCTGTGGTTCTAAAGCCAGGGCATTTTTTACCTTAATGCATCCCCTGCTCTCTCTCTCTCTGCTCACAGAGGCAGCAGCTGGAGCCATTGGCTCCTGCTGCTGTAAATCAAATCCTGTGAGTAGAGAGCGGGGGCGGTGCGAAACCGCGCTGTGTTTGTCAACAGAAGCACTAAGCTCAGCTCAGGAAGCGGCTTGCTACGGTGGCACACCGAGAAAATGAGGTGCCTGGAGCGCTGGCAGGAAACCCCAGAAGAAAAGGTCTGGGACCGCTCTGTGTTTGTTTGTTATTTTAAGAAAAAAAAATATGCCTTAATAACCACTTTATCTATTGTTGATGCAGATCTTCCAAGCATGTATAGTATATGTTTATGTGTACAAAGAGAGAGACCAGATATGCATTGTAGCTTCCTTACCTTTGTGGTAAGTAATGATTGGCCAAAATATTCCTTTATCAACGTTTTAATAGATGGAGCTGAACTTACACACACAGATGAATGGGTCACAGGAGAAACATACCTTTTAACCTTTCTGCAGATACAACCCAATACAACACCTTTACAAAACCTATAATACTGCACAAAAACATCTTGGAGTCATTGATGCGCCCTGTATTAAATATTTACTTGTAAATAAAAACGATTGTATACAAATATTAAAGGATTATACTGTATAAAAAAAATGAGTTCATTAAAATAAAAATAAAAAATTGCCCGAATACGATATTTTTTTGCCTTTAAAACATAGAAGATTGGATGCTGAACTGAGTATACTTTGTTAGAATTCTTGTTCACTTCTAGCTGTAAATCGCTTCACTTTTATTAAAAGTCTAGTTAGCTAGTCTATTTTGTATAAAACACTGTTATATCCTGACATAGGAAGCTTGTACACACTTTACACAGTCTTAAGCCTGATACACACGATCGGATTTTCCGCGGACAAAGCGTAGGACTTTTGTTCGAAGGGCGTTGGCCATGAACTTCTCTTGCATACAAACGGCAAATAATTGTCAGCCAACAATCACAAAACGACGTGTTTTTTCAGCTCTTTAGCGGCACCCTTTGGGCAACTGCTGCTAATGTTGTGTAGCGGCCTCACCCCGTCCTCTTTAGCTAGGGGTATGTCACGCGACAGGGTGAGGTGCGCCACGGCCCATGTCCTCCCCATAGCTGTGGGTGAGGTGAAGGCCAGTATCAACATCTTCCTTGGGCCAAATGTGTGCTGGTTACGGGACTCAGTCCTACTGTGCTGGAATCTCCCTTGCTCCCATTAACAGAGTCCATACACCGATCACAGTCCAACTCTCTGTTTTATTTCGTAGCTCCACAACAAACAATGTAATGGCAAGATACGGTGGGATGAGCAGGTCGAGGCACTGTACTGATTTTAGTCTCTATACCCCTGTACTATGACCAAGGGTAATGGCAACCTTGATTAGAATACCTTTGCTGCGTTGCGGCCCCTATCAGGGGAAGATGTTCCTCCAAGGGAGTTACCGGAGGCCCATCCGTCACCGGGTTGACGCTGCTCCGGAATCTCCGGACGGGTGACCTCCCCAGCCTCCTCACCTCAGATGCGGGTCCCCTCGAAAGGGGCACCCTGGAATCACTTCACCCTCGTGGGACCCAGTCGAAGTCACTGGGCCCCAGGCCTACGACATAGTACCTCACCCCAGGCTGAAGGTGCCTGGGATGGACTCCAACTCCATTCCGGTCAGGCCTAGGGCGCCTGAGCCAGAACCTCGAACCGGCCGCACCCAGGCCTAAGGTGCCTGGGTGCGTGAAGAGATGATCCTCCGAAGACCTCGTGGTGAGGGCGTCTCCCCCTTTTATCTCCTCCCATCGACACCACGGCGGGTTCCCCGCCCCAGCCGTACCATCTCCGGAAAGGGACAAAAAGGGTAGCACTGTGGTAGTGATTCTACCTTGAGCCCGTAGGTACCCCGCCACCCACAGGCCAAGGAGAATACTGCACCACCCAATCCTCCACGAATAACAAAAAGGGGTCCATACCCTAACCTAATTACACACCTGGGTCACACTACACCCCAGGTGTACCCCAACTAAATCTGAAGACCCCGCTACAGTTGTGTTATGGTTAGCATTGCTTCTGAGCATGCGTGTTTGTACTTTGGATTTTTGTCTGAAGGACTTCTGTACACACGATCAGATAATCCGACAACACACATTTGTTGTCGGAAAATTTTAAAGCATGCTATCCAACATTTGTTGGCCGAAAATCCGACAACAATTGTCTGATGGAGCATACAAACGGTCGGATTTTCCACAATGGCTCAAAAGTGATATGGGCAAGAAATATTTAGACAGAATAAAGGTGGATAAAGCACCTGGACCAGATGGCATACACCCACGGATCCTAAAAGAATTGAGCTCTGTAATTTCAAAGTCATTGTATCTAATTTTTAGGGACTCATTAATGACAGGAATAATACCACTGGATTGGCGCAGGGCCAATGTGGTGCCTATATTTAAAAAGGGAACAAAGTCTTTACCAAGTAACTACAGACCTGTTAGTTTAACTTCTATAGTTGGGAAGATACTGGAGAGATTAATAAAAGACCACATAGATGAGTTCTTGCTGGAAAAAAATATTTTAAGCAACCGACAGCATGGATTCATGAAAGACAGAAGTTGTCAGACAAACCTGATTTCTTTTTATGAAGAGGTAAGTAAGACCTTGGACAGAGGGGTGACGGTGGACGTGGTATACTTGGATTTTGCAAAAGCGTTCGATACAGTTCCCCACACACGGCTCATGTGTAAGGTAAAGTCTACAGGATTGGAAATATCAGTTTGTAAATGGATAGAAAACTGGCTAAAAGACAGAATTCAGAGAGTAGTGGTTAATGATTCTTACTCTGAATGGTCTAAGGTTATCAGTGGTGTACCCCAAGGTTCAGTGTTGGGACCCTTACTTTTTAATTTCTTTATAAATGATATTGGGTCTAAGATCAAAAGTAACATTTCTGTCTTTGCAGATGACACTAAGCTATGCAGTGGAATAACGTTCTTACAGGATGTCGCCAATTTACAAGCCGACCTCAATGCTCTGTCTAATTGGGCGACTATGTGGCAGATGAGGTTTAATGTTGATAAATGTAAAGTTATGCACTTGGGGGCTAAGAATATGCATGCATCATACATACTAGGGGGTGTACAACTGGGGGGATCCATAGTGGAGAAGGATCTGGGGGTTTTGGTAGATCATAAGCTCAATAATGGCATGCAATGCCAAGCTGCGGTTTCCAAAGCGAGCAAAGTCCTTTCTTGTATTAAGAGAGGTATGGACTCCAGAGAGAGAGATATCATTTTGCCCCTGTACAAATCATTAGTAAGACCTCATCTGGAATATGCAGTTCAGTTTTGGGCCCCAGTTCTCAAAAAGGATATTGGGAAACTGGAGAAAGTGCAGAGAAGGGCAACCAAACTCATAAGAGGCATGGAGGAGCTCAGCTATGAGGAAAGATTAGAGGAACTGAATTTATTCACTCTTGAGAAGAGGAGATTAAGGGGGATATGATCAATATGTACAAATATATAAGGAGTCCATATTGTGAACTTGGTGTTGAGTTATTCACTTTACGGTCAACACAAAGGACAAGGGGGCACTCTTTACGTCTAGAGGAAAAGAGATTTCACCTCCAAATACGGAAAGGTTTCTTCACAGTAAGAGCTGTGAAAATGTGGAACAGACTCCCTGCAGAGGTGGTTCTGGCCAGCTCAGTAGACTGCTTTAAGAAGGGCCTGGATTCTTTCTTGAATGTACATAATATAACTGGGTACTGACATTTATAGGTAAAGTTGATCCGGGGAATATCCGATTGCCTCTCAGGGGATCAGGAAGGAATTTTTTCCCCTGCTGTAGCAAATTGGATCATGCTCTGCTGGGGTTTTTCGCCTTCCTCTGGATCAACTGTGGGTATAGAATTAGGTATATGGGATTGTATGATATTATTATTTTATTTTTTTATGGTTGAACTGGATGGACTTGTGTCTTTTTTAAACCTGACTAACTATGTAACTATGACAACAGCCTGCCATCACACAATTCCCGTCTGAAAATCCGATCGTATGTATGAGGCTTTAGGAATACAAAGCCAGATTTGGAGAATATTTAAAGCAATATTTAAAGGTTCTAATATATATATTTTTTTAAACAAACATGTCATACTTACCTCCACTGTGCAGTTAGTTTTGCACAGAGTGGCCCCGATCGTCCTCTTCTGGGGTCCCACGGTGGCTCTCGCGGCTCCTCCCTGCAAGAGCTAACCCCCTCTGGGAAGCTCTCTCCACAGGGGGTTAGCTTGCGGGTGAGCTCCCGTGCCATACAATTGGCATCCATAGCCGCCAATTGTATGACTTGGCCCCGCCCCCCTTTCGGCCGCATCATTGGATTTGATTGACAGCAGCGGGAGCCAATGGCTGCGCTGCTATCAATCTAGCCAATGAAGAGCCGACAAGAGCTGGGGGAAAGCAACGCGGGATCGCGCCCATGGAGATTCGGGGCTCTGATAAGTAAAACGGGGGCTCGGGGGGTGTGACTGCAAGGTGTTTTTTCACCTTAATGCATAGAATGCATTAAGGTGAAAAAACACAAAGCTTTACAACCACTTGAAATATAAAAACTACAAGCTCAGTTACAACAGGGAATATTAAAAGCCAGACAGTAACATGATGTGAAGACAACTACTAATGTGTTTTTGAAGCTTGTTCAGTAAGTGGACAAAATTAATTAAAACTAAAGAAAAAAAAATACAAATCAATTATCTAGAGCAGTATTTAAAAGGAATGTGCAATCTAGCGTGTCTGATTTTTTTATTTTTTTTTAACAAAGTAAAAAATATTTGAAATAAATGTAATGCGGAACATGTACAAGTGTTTTTATTGCTGTGTTTGAGAAAGACCAAACAATTTGAAAGTGCTTTTTTCACCATCCATCCTCTGATATGTGCAGGTTCTGGGAAGCTTATCAGAGAGCAGTGGTGGTTAACTTTCATGAAATAGGGGGCATAAAGTACAGCCCCTGACATCACAAAGGGATTGCACATAAATTTATTAGAATTTAATGCTATGGAAAGCTGTCAAAGATTGCAGATACAGTTAGGTTCATATATATTTGGACGCAGGCACAATTTTAGATTTTTTCAGGTATTTACCAAAACATATTTAATCTATAGTTATATAATGGATATGGGCTGAAAGTGCACACTCTCTGGTTTAATTTGAGGGTATATACATCCAAATCGGAGGAAGGGTTTAAGAATTATAGCTCTTAAGATTAGCCATCTCCCCCTATTCAAGGGACCAAAATTAATTGGACAATAGAATCAAAAACTGTTTTATGACCAGGTGTGGGCTACTCCTTCGTTATTTCTTCATCAATTAAGCAGGTAAAAGGTCTGGAGTTGATTCTAAGTGTGGTATTTGCATTTGGAATCTATTGCTGTGAACCTACATCATGCGTTCAAAGGAGCTGTCCATGCAAGTGAAACAGGCCATTGTAAGGCTACAAAAATAAAACAAATCCATCAAAAAGATAGCAGCAACATTAGGAGTGGCTAAATCAACAGTTTGGTACATTCTGAGGAAAGAAGAATGCACTGATGAGCTCAGCAACATAAAAAGACCTGGACGTCCACGGAAGACAACAGTGGTGGATGATCACAGGATCCTCTCTATGGTAAGGAAAAACCCATTGACAACATCCAGACAAATGAAGGACAATCTCCAGGAGGTGGGCGTATCATTGTCAAAGTCTACAATCAAGAGAAGACTTCACAAGAGCAAATACAGAGGGTTCACCACAAGGTGCAAACCATTCATAAGCCTGAAGAATAGAAAAGCCAGATTAGACTTTGCCAAAGAACATGTAAAACAGTCAGACCAGTTCTGGAAAAGCATTCTTTGGACGGATGAAACTAAGATTGATCTCTACAAGAATGACAGGAAGAAAAAAAAGTGTGGAGAAGGCTTGAAACCGCCCATGATCCAAAGCACACAGCATCATCTGTAAAACATGGTGTAATGGCATGGGCATGCATGGCTTCCAGTGGCACTGGGTCATTGGTGTTTATTGATGATGTGACAGAAGTCAGAAGCAGCCGGATGAATTTTGCAGTGTTTAGAGATATACTGTCAGCCCAGATTCAGCCAAAGGCAGCAAATTTGATTGGACTGCGCTTCACAGTACAGAAGGACAATGATCCAAAACACACTGCAAAAGCAGCCCAGGAGCTTTTGAAGGAAAATAAGTGGAATATTCTGCAATGGTCAAATCGATCTTCTGATCTCAACCTAATTGAGCATGCATTTCACTTGCTGAAGGCAAAACTAACGGATGTAAGACCCACAAACAAAGAACAACTGAAGACAGCTGCAGTTAGAGACTGGCAAAACATCATAAAGGAGGAAACCCAGTCTTTGGTAATGTCCATGGGTCCCAGACTTCAGACAGTCATTGCCAGAAAAGGATTCTCACCAAAATATAAAAAAATAACATTTTATTTATGATTATATTCATTTGTCTAATTACATTTGAGCCCCTGAAAACGGGAGGACTGTGTATAAAAATGTTTGTAGTTCCAAAAGTTTTTATTTCATATTTATGTTCAACCCCTTGAATTAAAGCTTAAAGGCTGCACATTAAATTAATTTGGATTTTTTTTGTTTTAATGTTATTCTGGTGGCATACAGAGCCAAAAGTATGAAAATTGTGCCTGTGTCCAAATATATATGGACCTAACTGTATGTCAAGGAAGATGTTTAGAGACTAGGAGCATGCTTCAAGAGGAAGCACTGCATACCCGCTAGTGTCAAAAATGTTTTAAGCAGGGTTTGGTCAATCGATGGGTCCCCTTAGTGCCAAACAAACCCTTTCACCTCCAGAGCTCAGCTCTCAAACAGCCACCCAGAGCGTGCGCTGGCCATGCCCCCGTCCCTTCTTTTTGTGAATAAACACAATGAGTGATCGGTACCAAACACTCCGTGTTCATTCATAACTCAAGCATAGTCAACTGTGTTGACAATGCTTGAGTTGTGAATGAACAGGAGCCTCCATACAGAGTGCTTTCTGTTCATTCACTGTCCAGTGCAGCTGAGGCTGCAGAGAAAGGGATGGAGGAATCTATGTCTTCAGACCCTTTTTCTATCTCAAAAGAGAGAAATCAGGGGTCTGTTTAGACTAATCGTTCACCAAAGCCCCCCCCCCCCCCCAACAGCATTGTGCCAAAAAAAAAAATTACTTTTGTGAAAAATAATTAAAAAATTGTAAAACAATAAAAGATTTAAGTGGTTGTAAAGACTTCACTAAACCTTTACTGAGCGCTATCTCAGTCTAGTGCTACTTTCTCTCTCCCTCCTCATATGGCAGATTAATAGAAGCAGGAGCCTTTGACTACTGTTGCTGTTAATCAAATCATCATTTTTTTGATCACTTTTATTCCTATTACAAGGAATCTAAACATCCATTGTAATAGATATAAAGATGACATGTCCTCTTAATTGAGAGATCTGGGGTCAAAAAGACCCCAAACCACTCATTTACCTTTTTAAAGCAAAATCATTTAAAAAAAAAATTAAACTTTCACTTAATAAAAAAAAAAAAAAAAAGTTAAGCCCAGAAACAACCAGGAATCGGTAGGAGGCACCCCTCCTGCCGCTTCTAAAAGTGATCCCGTGGCGAATCCGCCCACAGGACCACTTTTATCTAAAAGAGAATCGTCCATAGTAAAAAAAAAAATACTGAAATACTGGGATAATGGCAGCTAGCTAGCCATAACACCAATATTGAATGTCAAAGTAACTACATATTTTTACTATGGGGCGGTTGTCAAGTGGTTCATTTTTTACTTTAATATCACTTTAACACTGCTAACAGCCAATTATGTGTGCTACATTAAAATGTGCTGACTGAAAAGCAAAGTGTTGACAGTAGGAGAGAGCAGAGGGTCATATCATCATTTTATTGCTGCTCTTTCACTGTCAAGTTTAGGCTCGATGCTGCATAAACTGCTTGGGAATTTTTCATTTTACAGACATACAGCCATTATTATAATTTAGTTAAGTTCAGCCATAACTGAAATCATACAATATTTAAGAGTCGGATGAAGGTGGAGTGTCTGAACCTCCAAAACACATTAGCTCTCTTTCTACTAGTTATTTAAAGGGGTTGTAAAGGCAGAAGTTGTTTTATCTTAATGCATTCTATGCATTAAGAATAAAAAACCTTTTGTGTGTAGCAGTCACCCCAACATCCCCTAATTACTTACCTGAGCCCCATCTCTCTCCAGCGATATCCACAAATGTCTAAGTCATCTGGGACACTCCTCCTGATTGGCTGAGACACATTAGTGGAGCCATTGGCTTCCGCGGCTGTCAATCAAAGTAAGCAAGCCAATCAGGGGAGAATGGGGCAGGGCCGGGCTCCATGTCTGAATGGACACGGAGCTGGGACTTGGCTCGGGTGCCCCTATAGCAAGCTGCTGGCTGTGGGGTCACTCGATAGGATAGAGGGGCCAAGAGCAGCTAAGAGGGACCCGTGAAGAGGAGGATATGGGCTGCTCTACAAAACCACTCCACAGAGGAGGTAAGTATAACATGTTTGTTATTTAAAAACAAAACGAGACTTTACAATCACTTTAATCAAACACTGCTTTAGACACTCTGACCATTATTGTGGTGCTTTAGCTGTTCCTTATATACTAGGGCTTTCTTTTCAAAACTCCCCTATTTTTCTAACCGAAGCACATTAGCTCAAGTGATGAAACCATCATTTATAATACTGGATACTAATAATAGAGGATTTGGCGCTTCTCTTTGTATGTAACTCAATTATAGGTTTAGGGCAGTGAGCTGACCTAGCAGTGCTGCTTAAATGTAGTACAGAAAAGTCAGGTCACTAGGCTGGCTGTGCTTTGTGCTAGGACAGCTTATATCTCAGGACTAAGTGGACAGAAATCGAAACCCTTTGTGGCAGGTAAAATAGTGTAATATACGGTATTGCACTTCAATGCTGTATCTAGCAGTTTACATGGAGTTCAGCTTTAACACATTGGTCCTGATGCAATAAAACCAGATAACCGTAATTAGGCATTTACCTTTTTTTTTATTGTAATAAAGTAGAACTACAGGCAAAAGTTTTTTTTCTTCATTTTGGATAGAGCCTGTCAATTTTTTTTTTCACAATTTGTGCACCATTGATTTCCTTTCCTTTCCTGTCACATAGTCTAACAGGAAGTGAGAGGAAATCCCTGCAAGTTAAAGAGGAAGTAAACCCTGATGGGTTTTACTTCCTCTTTATTTCCCTGCAAAGGTAAAGCATAAAGCGGAGTCGCGTGACGTCACTCCCGCGTATGCGCGCGGGAGCTGCCAGTCACAGCATGACCTCCTTTAGAAACGGCACGATCGCCATTTCTAAAGTGCGCCTGCGCTGTTGTCTACGGCGCATGCGCCGTAGACATCAGTGCTCGTGTCTTTTGTAAATACCTGTAAAACCTCCACGGTTTAGGAGATATTTCCAGCACCTACAGGTAAGCCTTAATCTAGGCTTACATGTAGATAAAAGTGGTTGTACAGGGTGTACAACCACAACCACTTTAAGGGAATTCCTTTGGGGCCCCCAGGTCACCAGAACTAGTGTCTCCATTGGAAGATTTCCCCTCTATCACTTTTCTGGTGACAACCCAAAATTTGGTATTTTCTTTTACTTTCATATTCAATGATAATGGTAAACAGGACAAATAGAGAGGGTGAATCTTTTTAACTGCTTAAGGACCGCACCACGTACATATACTGCGGCAGGATGGTCCTTAAGCTCGAAATCACGTACCTGTATGTAATTTTTTTCCTTCGGCTCCAGGGCACGCACCGCGGGAGCCCTGCTCCCACTGTGATTGGACACAGCGTGCGCCAATCAGCGGGTCTGGCGGACATGATGTATGCCGGGACCCGCCAATCATTCTGAGGAGAGGCAGAATGGCAGTCTGCCTATGTAAACAAGGATCACGTAAGCAGGGTCATTTTGGTGGTGGGTACCCAGTCACTCCTAGTACAAAGAAAAAAACGGTTAATACATCAGGTTTTGTACCCTCACAGGCACAATCAAGTGGTGGTCAGAGTAGAGGTGATGGGAAAGCACCAAGTTTCGACCTTTCACAGTATGCTTACATGGGACCTATAGCAGCACAAGCTGTGCAACAAATGCACGCACAACAAATGTCCCAACAAAGTCAACCTGTCATTACCCCCTCTAGCACACCTCGTGGAGCTAAGGGTGGTGTTGTGGGTTCTGCTGGATCTCTATCATCCCAGTCGGGACCCAGTATGATCCACACCAATGACATGCACAGACAACAAAGAAACTCCAATACACACACAACACAACATGATATCCCTTTAGGAGAGTCAACCATGTTGAGGAACTAAGTGTCATTAACCTTACCACATCTCCACTTTCAGATGATTAATTGGCAGTCCTCAAACTGGGCCTCAGTTTTTGTCCTAACAGACAAATATGAAGTCATTAAAGACTTATACCTCTTTGCGAGGAAGCTTACATACAAGTATCTGTTTGATCCTGACAAAAAGAGACGCCTAGCTGAGAGGGAATTGTCAGAACAAATCAAGAAATATACCATGAAAGAATTTCGAGCCCTTCGGGATCTAATGATCCTTTTGGATGAAAATCAAGACTCTGGCCTTACCCAATCCAATGCCAATAGCCCCACACCCCCCATTCAGGCATCCAAACCATGTTTCAAAAATAAGTCAGACCAATTTCCCAACCTGAACACCAAATATCAGCATTTCTGATTGCCATGGTCAGTGAGATCAAACATATGGGGTCTCCTATTAGGTCCTCTAATCTAACTCGAACACAACGGCAAGCCTTAACAAATTTGCAATCTAGAAAGGATACTGTCATAAAGGCATCGGACAAGGGCGGCAACATAGTACTGCTCACATGCAAGCAATACGAAACAATGTGTTTTGATATTCTTGACAACAGGGCGTGGTATCAACCCATAACCCCTGAAGTCACAGCAAAATTCAAATTGGAATTCAAAATGTTGCTATATACGATCTTTTCCGATGCCTTGATTGACAAATCTACCTACGATTACCTCAACATTGCCTTTCCGAGAGAAGCAATCTTTTACGCCATACCTAAAATACACAAGAATCTAAAAAAAAAAACAGGAAGACCCATTATATCAGGCATTGGTTCCATCACGGAACATGCCAGCAGATTTGTTGATTTCTTCCTTATGTCCCATGTCAAAAGTTTACCATCATACATTAGAGACACATCAGATCTACTGAAACATCTGGATGGCCTAGGTATTCCCCCCAAAGCATTGTTTGTCACCATTGATGTGGAAGCATTGTACTCAAGTATTCAACACAAGTTGGGTATACAAGTGGTCAAACGGTTCCTAATGGAACACGACCATCGAGAATGGAAATTCCAAACCTTTATCTTTGCAACTGTTGTCATTTATCCTAGAGCACAATTGCTTTTCATTTCTGGGCTCCCACTACCTCCAGGTACAGGGCGTTGCCATGGGCACATGTTGTGCACCGGCGTACGCCAATCTGTACCTGGGGGGGTGGGAGCGGGAATTTTTTTTCAACGTGGAATATCGTCGGTACCTGGACCAGACTCTGTGCTGGTTCAGGTACATTGACGATATTTTCATGATTTGGATTGGGATTGGGACGATTACATCCCTCAATGAATTTATGTCCAAGTTGAATATCAACCAATTTAACCTCAAATTCACGTTCGAGTGGCATCAGGAATCAATATCATTCCTGGATCTTTCTATCTATCGGGACTCTGACAACAACATAGCCACCAAACTTTTCCGTAAAAGTACGGCAGGCAACACCCTGCTACATGCGAATAGTGGACACCCTAAAGCGTTGGTACATAGTATACCCTATGCCCAGTATGTTAGGCTACGCAGGAATTGTACACATGAGACAGAATTCAGATTACAAGCCAATGAACTATGTGAACGTTTACGCAAACGAGGCTACACGAAAAGCCTCCTTAGAAAAGCCTTCAACAAAGCAATAGGCGAGGAACGAACCAGCTTGTTATATCCCAAACCCAAACAAGACCCCACTCAAATGACCACCAAATTTATAACCCGATATTCAGCTCAGCATCAAATGCTCCGTACAAGCATGGAAAGACAATGGCATTTAATTAGTGAAGATCCCATTCTCTGCAAATATGTTAGAAACACACCTCAGATAGTTTTTCGCAAAAGTACCTCAATAGGTAACAAACTCACAGCAAGTAATTATAGACCACAAACTGACAATCAGACATTGGCACGAGGTATTTTCATATGTGGCCAATGTTCCTATTGTCCATGGGTCCGTACTGGAACCAAGTTCCCATTGCCCAATGGGGAGGTCTTCCATCCCCAATTCCATGCCTCATGTGATACAGAAGGGGTCATCTATTTAATGACCTGCAAATGTAAAGCATTCTATGTGGGAAAAACGTTTCGCCCCTTCAAGAAAAGGATTTATGACCATCTATATTATTCGCAATATGCAAAGATGCTTACTCCGGTAAGCCGTCATTTAGGCCTTTACCATAAATTTGACACGTCTGCGGTCAAGTTTATGGTTTTGGAGGTGGTCCCTAAAGATCCCCGGGGGGGAAATTGGGACAAACGTATTTTACAAAAAGAAACACTATGGATCGAACGATTGGAGGCCACACGCCCTCCGGGGATCAACGAGGTTCTCTCCTACCGGCCTTTTTTATAAGGGGCGGTTGGAGATGACCGTTGACCCCCCGAGGTAGTCCATTCAAGGCCTCTTAATCTCCAGGTTCTAGGTCTAATCCAATCTTGTTACTTAGTAACCTTGTGGACTTGATATAGGCTCAATAAGCTGCTAATAATCAGTGGGCAAAAACCCATAAACCTTATTCACTAGTCTGGCCACTCCAATAATAGCCTTATCAAACCCAAAAGTTTTCACCCATTAGGTATACAAATTTATGTTGCCTTACTTGCTCCCTAATATAATCTTTTTAGGCATTGAGGGATTACATCGTCGCATGTACATGTTTCATATGGATTTCGACTCTGGGATAATAACAGTTATCTGGAATAGGCTTTGTGACTATTCATTATTACTATATACAGTATATTAAGTTTCATTATTATAATTTTTTTGTATATACAATGTTCACTGTTCACCCGGCCCAATACTGGACTAGCCTAGTCGGCCCAGTTTTTTGAGCATTGGGGTTTACAAAACCTAGTCACATATGGCTCAGTCTTTTTTACTGTCATGGCTCTTTCATATGTTTTCTTGCGGTTTTTTGCACAATGTTAGAGGGACATGCTATGAATGGGGATGCACCTGCACCATACATTAATGCGGGTAGTATGTGGCCACCCAAGCCGCTGGAGGCATTGTTTGGTCACTTTGTGACCAACACCAAGTCCTACCAGTGGCAACCGGGATGTCATTACTTTGGCGTCTCAGAGCAGCACGTTCGACCACATCAACCAAGTCCCCGTTCCAATGGGGCGCATGCGTGGTTTTGCATTCTTCGGTGCAGTATTGGTTTAGCCTGTGCTGGTTGCTATGGTTACGCGCGGCAGCTGTTTTTGGGCTCCGTCTGTCCTACGTTGTTCTTTCCCCCTACGCACCTTAATACGCATGCGCTGGCTGACGGCGCAGTGCACTCATTGGCCGGCTCAGGTGACGCCGTGTGCGTCAGCACGGCGCGACAATGAGCGAGATGCTCATATAGGAGGACAAAGACAATCACTCGTCAGCTGGTGTTTGACGAGTGCAGTTGCCCTCCTAGCGAGGCGGACCGAACCTGGCTGGATGTATGTGCCTTTTGGAGATCTAAACTCGGTATGTAACATTCCCCATAAGGGAGGTTCCTTGCATCTATTTTTATTTTTTGTTAGTTAGATTATCTTATACCTTATGTATTTTTCTGCCATCAGCGTACGGCTCAAGCCCACTCATGTGGTGGAGATCAACTCAGCAGGGTGCCTGCTTATTTACCTCCCAGGGTGTCTGCAATTAATTTTCAACAAACCTCCCAACAATAAGGTATCAATCTAGCCTATACTATCTTTTTAACTTTTATGCCTGGTTACCCCTTTAAACTACTTTTAGGGGTACAGGCTTTCTTAGTATTAGCAGTGAGTATTACTGCAATCTTTTTATATGCGCTTACATGCTCACTAATTGGCTATTGATCTGCTTCTGTTTTTTTGTTGGAGACTACATAGGCACTAGGATCATATACAAGTCCTCAGTCCCTGTACACTAGGAGTGATTTTTCGAGTACATGCAGGTCCCGTTTTTGATGATTTTTCTTTCAAGGTACTTTTCAGTCAATATTAATGTTTTGCAATATACTTGATCTTACTCTAGTTTGGCCACCTATCCCCAGGCGACCCATTATTTATACTTTATCATTATTTTAATTTTGGTATCCCAGTTTTAGTACTCCAAGCCCGATGCACTACATCCAGTCCAGGATTGGAGATTTTTCCTTTCTGACCAGATCCGTCTGAAAAGTAGGTTTTTCTACACCCCACACATTGGGGCTATGTTAACTGATAAATGTTGGTCCATTAATCCCTATGGGCTATAAAAGTCTCTTACTATATATATATATATTTTTTATTATCTATCATAGCTACAGTGAGAATCTCCATACTAGCTCCGCATATATGGTATAGGTGGTGGTGCATACCATTCTGTTCCCCTAGGGGGTTGGCCCTTTCGATCTTGAGGCTGTCCTCCTTTCCTGTGCTGAAACCACAGAATCTTGAAAGGTTTTTGACAATCCAATTGTACTCGTTATCTGTACTACATTTAGTGGTGAGTTTCTCATCAGCTTATTCTGAATATTGAGATTGTTTGTAATGATAAGATGTTTTTTGTATTCAAATTACTAAATATACTCTCTTTATAATCTAGAAGCTCCTGAGGAAGCGATAAAACTTAATCGCGAAACATGTAGAGCTCAATTTTTAATGTGTATCAACATCTTTTGGACCCCAATCCAAGGAGCCATCTCCACTATGTGTGGTATTACCTTGGAAGCGTCTACACAATTTGTTGCTATTATTATATATATTTTTTACATGTCATTATTTTCTTTGTAATCATTTCATTGATGCAAATCAATTTGATGCTATGTATTCAGATGTACTATTAAAACTTTAATATTTTTATAGTTACGTGTGCCTAAAAAGTCAATTTTTTCCACAATCCCTTGTTCAAATACTATTAGGATGTGGCACAGTCATTACCAATAGGTGTTGATTGCCACCTCAGGGCATTTGCAATCAATGTAAACAAGGTAGATCGCTGTTCTGCCAGAGGGGAAAATGGAGACCTTGTATCTCTAAGCAGAAACACTGATCTCTGTTTTCGTTTAGTGAAAGCACATCCCCACAGTTAGAAAGCACCCCCTAGGGACACACTTAACCGTTTGATCGCCCCATGATGGTAAACCCTTCCCTGCCAGTGTCATTAGTACAGTAACAGTGCATCTTTTTTTTAGCACTGATCACTGAAATATAGTCACTGGTCCCTAAAAAGTGTCAAAAGTGTCCGATCGGTCTGCCGCAATATCGCAGTGCCGCTAAAAATTGCTGATCCCCGCCATTACTAGTAAAAAAAAAATCCATAAAAATATCCCATAGTTTGTAGACGTTATAACTTTTGCACAAACCAATCAATATACGCTTATTGTGATTTTTTTTACCAGAAATATTTAGCAGAATACATATTGACCTAAATTGAAAAAGAAATTTGATTTTTTATTTATTTTTATTGGGTATGTTTTATAGCAGAAAGTAAAAAATATTGTTTTTTTTCAAAATTGACAGTCTTTTTTTGATTATAGCTCAAAAAATAAAAACCGCAGAGGTGATCAAATACCACCAAAAGAAAGATCTATTTGTGGGAAAAAAAGGGCATCAATTTATTTTGGGTACAGTGTTGCACGACGCGCAATTGTCAGTTAAAGCAACGCAGTGCCGTATCGCCAAAAATGGCCTGATCAGGAAGGGCGTAAAACCTTCCAGAGTTGAAGTGGTTAATGGGGGCACAGACAGCAATAAAAACTGTCTAACGTTCTAATTCCTCTCCACTCTATCCAAAACTAAAGAAAAAGTTTTGCTTTTAGTTATACTTTAATGCATCAGCTCCATTATTTTAGAACACTTCAAATCTTGCATTAATTTGCCAAGGATTTCAAAGTGACATGAGTGGTTCCTGTCTGCCTATAGTGTATGGAGATTTTCTGCACACCTGTTATATAACTTGGTGATTGAAACTGCTGAAACGAGGACACACAATACTCAGTGTTTACCTCTGCTGCTCTCTGCTCAGCCAAGTTCTGTCTGGAGCATTCAGAGATAAAATTCTGCAATAAAGTGCTATGCTCCTGACCTTTACCACTGAAGAAAAAATATAAAACGCAACCCCAGCTGCTTCTCATAAATATGCACTGCCTACATCTGCAGGTATTTAACCCGGTCGACAGAAAAATAATTTATATGGAGCTTAGGGGAAAAGTGATTATCATATTAGAATGCATGCTATGGTGAAGTCTAATCTGATATTCACAAAGTGCCATCTCTACAAGAATGAAGAGCAATAACTGGGACCTTTGGATAGCTATGTATGCTATTCTTTATTTATATAGACTTTAAGAGAACAAGTTCTGTTTTGAAGGTGCACGTCATTGTTATCCTTGGTTTACTAGTATGTCCTTGCCCATAGACTACATCAGCCATTTTCAACCAGTGTGCCTTGGCAAAATACCTAAAAGTTGCCCAAAAAAATTTACAAGCTAGCGGGTGGATCAAGCCTGCCTTTTGGTTACACAAAGCCACAGGTTTTCATTGTGCACCATTACAATGACATCATCCATTGATAAGGACATCGGGTGCCTGCCCAGCATCCTTGTCTGCCCCTCTTTTCTAGCAATGAGGTCACATTAGCTGTGGGAAACTGAGGGAAAAGACAAACATTGGAATACTAGTTAGTATCACTATATAAAGGTGTATGCTTTGGAAGAAAAAAAAATCAACTCTAAAGTTGAGTGTCCGATATTTGGATGATGTAAAACTATTTATTTAGTTTTTTACATTTTAGAATGGGGTGCCGCGAGATTGTGCAGAATTTTAAAGGGTGCCTTGACTGACAAAAGATTGAGAAATACTGGACTACGTGACCAAAATCATGTGGACAACCCTCCAAACTATTTCCAGTGATGGCTACTGTTAAAGCTACAACATACAGACATTGGGGTTGATTTACTAAAACTGGTGAGTGACTAATTGGGTGCAGCTTCCAGGTTATTTGTCAAAGCCTAATTGAACAAGCTGAAGTTATTATTATTATTATACAGGATTTATATAGCGCAGCGCTTTACAATATAAAAGGGACACAATACAAAAAAATACAAGAGGGTTTAGAGGACCCTGCTCAGAAGAGCTCACAATTGAATAGGAAGGGGTAGAATTGCTTAACCTGATATATATATATATACTCACTACTTTCAACGGGTTTATGATATCCTATGTTGATGCAAAACCTTACTGTTCAAATTTTAATAGAATTGTTGAAATAAAAGCAAACCGTATTGTTCTCCCCCCATGACACAGTTTGATCCTAAATGGGGTGCCCGGAGGTACTGGGCGATATCATTTGCCTTATAGCTAGTGTTTTTCAATGGTTCCAGTGTATTCCTTACTTTGTCATAATGTATGGAAAATACTGCATTCTTTTTTTTCTTTTTGTTATTTGTGATAAACCTTAATAAAAATATTGACCTCCCAAAAGGAGGGGCAGGTGGTACAAAAGGTTGTAACTGTGGGGAATAAGCTGATGGAAGTGATAAAAAATTTGTTGGAGGTGTGATAGGCTTCACAGAACAGATGAGTTTTCAGGGATCGCTTGAAGGTAGCTAGAGTAGGAGATAGCTGAACAGATTGAGGTAGAGCATTTCAGATTATGGGAGAGGCTCTGGAGAAATCCTGAAGACGAGCATGGGAGGAGGAGACAAGGGAGCTTGAGAGCAGGAGGTCTTGGGAGGAGCGGAGAGGACAGTTTGGGTAATATTTGGAGACACGATTGGTGATGTGGCTCGGGGGAGAGTTGTCATTGGCTTTGTATGTTGTGGTACTGGTTAGTATTTTGAATTTAATTTGCTTGGCGAATGGGAGCCAGTGTAGGGATTGGCGGAGAGGTGGAAAACACTGAGCGGTTGGTAAGGTAGATGAGTCTGGCAGCAGCATTCGTGATAGACTGAAGAGGGGATAGCCTATGGAGAGGTAGGTCTATGAGAAGGGAGTTGCAATAGTCGAGGCGAGAGATAACAAGTAAATGATTAGCTTGGTGGTTTTATTAGTTAAAAATGGGCAGATTTTAGAGATGTTACAGAGGTGAAGTCTACAAGCTTTTGACAATGATTGGATTTGGGGCTGAAAGGACAGGTCAGAGTTTAGGATTACACCTAGTACCTATCATGCACAGCTGCACCAGTTTTTGCACTCTCTAGTTTTAGTAAATCAACTACCATTTTGTACATCTGAACTCTTTCAACCTTTGCAACAATTTGACCCTTTTCACACTGGGGCGCTTTGCAGGCGCTATAACGCTAAAAATAGCGCCTGTAAAGCGCCCTGAAAGAGCCGCTGCTGTCTCTCCAGTGTGAAAGCCCCGAGGGCTTTCACACTGGAGCGGTGCGCTAGCAGGATGGTAAAAAAAGTCCTGCTTGCAGCATCTTTGGAGCGGTGAAGGAGCGGTGGGTATACCGCTCCTACTCATTGAAATCAATGGGCACCGCGGCTATACCGCTGGCAAAGCGCTGCTGCAGCAGCGCTTTGTGGGTGGTTTTAACCCTTTTTTGCCCGCTATCGGGGGTTAAAAGTGCCCCGCTAGCGGCCGAATACCGCTGCAAATAAGACGGTAAAGTGCCGCTAAAAATAGCGGCGCTTTACTGCCGACACCGCGGACACCCAAGTGTGAAAGGGGCCTTAGGGGAAGGCCGTTTTCTGTACCAGCATGGTCAGCTCTATAAAAGCATAGTTTTTCGAGTTTGGTGTGGAGGAACTTGGGTAGCCTGCACAGAGCTCTAACCTCAACCCTACTAAACACCATTGGGGTGATTTGGAATGCCAACTGCAAGCCAGGTCTTCTCACCTAACAGCAGCATCTGACCTTGTAAGCTTATAGTTATTTGTGCTACAAAAATGCAGTTACCCTTTATAATAACTTCCACACTATATCATGCTCTTTTCCTTCCAGAGGAAGAAAAGCCACTTCAGGGCAGCCACAAAACAAACACGCTATCCTGCAGTTATGGATTTAATTTAGATCTGCCATTCAGTTTCATAAGGAGGGAGTTATGGAAAAATAGGATTTTTATAACAGCTTACCTGTAAAATCCTTTTCTTGGAGTACATCACGGGACACAGAGCGACATAGTCATTACTAATGGGTTATATAGATACCGTCAGGTGCTGGCACTGGCAACTTCCAAAACCGGAAGTACCCTCCCCTATATAAGCCCCTCCCATCCGGGAGCACCTCAGTTTTGTAGCAAAGCAATAAGTGTCCCCAAAGAGGGGCGGGAGCTCTGTGTCCCGTGATGTACTCCAAGAAAAGGATTTTACAGGTAAGCTGTTATAAAAATCCTATTTTCTTTCTCGTACATCACGGGACACAGAGCGACATAGTCATTACTAATGGGATGTCCTAAAGCAATGCCCAATGAGGGGGGGGGATACACCATATATAAGCTGAGCGCCATCAGACATGAGGATCTTTTGCGGCCTGCAACACACTGCGCCCAAAGGCGACATCCTCCTGACTTCTAACGTCCACCTGGTAGAACCTAGTAAACGTGTGAACTGAAGACCATGTTGCGGCCTTACAGATTTGAGCCAGGGAGGCCTGGTGATGCACTGCCCATGAAGTTCCAACTGCTCTCGTGGAGTGCGCTCTAACTTTGAACGGAGGCGGTCTCCTTCTCAAGCCATAGGCTTGTATTATGACCTGTCGAATCCACTTGGCTAAAGTAGATTTCGACGCTGCCTGACCCTTTCTGGGGCCTTCCGGCAGAATAAACAAAGTATCCATTCTGCGAATCTGAGCAGTGGCTTTTAGATAAGCTTTAACTGCTCTTACTACATCCAAAGAATGCAATAACTTTTCCTCTACCGAAGTAGGTTTGGGGAAAAAAGAAGGAAGAACCACATCTTGGTTCAAATGAAACCTCGATACCACCTTAGGAAGAAAGGCTGGATGAGGGCGTAACACTACTCTATCCTTATGGATAACCAGATATGGCTCCTTACAGGACATAGCTGCTAATTCCGACACTCTTTTAGCCGAACAAATGGCTACTAGAAAAATCAATTTCCTGGTGAGAAGAACCAGGGAAATATGCTGTAATGGTTCAAATGGTTGTTTCTGTAGAACCGACAGAACCAAGTTTAGATCCCATGGACATATGGGAATAATAACCGGAGGACTAATACGCATCACTCCTTGTATAAAGGCTTTGACTAGTGAATGCGAAGCCAAGGGCCTTTGAAAAAATATTGACAAGGCCGAAATCTGACCCTTGATAGTACTCAAGGCAAGCTTCCTATCTACAGCCCATTGTAGGAAGTCCAGAATCCTACCTATTACGTATTTACGTGGATGCCATTTCTTGGCCTCACACCAGGCGATGTACGCCTTCCAGATTCTATAGTAGATCTGCCTGGATACCGGCTTCCTGGCATTGATCATGGTAGATACCACAGCATTAGAGAGCCCTCTCTTTTTTAGAATGTGGGCTTCAATAGCCAGGCCGTCAAACCTAGGGCTGGTAAGGAAGGGTGGTATATCGGTCCTTGCGAAAGCAGGTCCGGACGATGTGGGAGGGTCCAAGGACTCCCCACAGACATCTTTACAATCTCCGCGTACCATGCTCTTCGGGGCCACGCTGGAGCCACCAGAATCACTGGTTTCTTTTCTACCCTGATTCTGCGGAGTAATCGAGGTAACAATTGTGGCGGTGGGAATGCATATATCAGCTTGAACTGATCCCAAGGGAACACTAGGGCATCCGAGCCGCAAGCTAGGGGATCCCTTGTCCAAGAGACAAACCTGTCCACTTTTGTATTGAATCTGGATGCTAGCAGATCTACATCCGGTGTTCCCCACCGCTGACATATTGTCCGGAAAACCTCGGGATGAAGGGACCATTCCCCTGGGCATAATTGTTGGCGACTTAGAAAGTCCGCCTTCCAATTCTCCACTCCTGGAATGAATACCGCAGATATGGCTGGGACATATCTTTCTGCCCATCTCAGGATGTAATTTACTTCCCTCTGGGCTGCACGACTCCTGGTGCCCCCCTGATGATTGATATATGCCACTGCTGTGGCATTGTCTGATTGAATTCTGACAGGGGACCCTTGGAGTTTGGATGTCCATGCTACTAGGGCATACCGGGCTGCTCGTATCTCTAAGAGATTGATGGGCAGGGCCTTTTCTGCATCCGACCATCTGCCCTGGAGAGACCATTGCTCCAGTACTGCTCCCCAGCCTATAAGGCTGGCATCTGTAGTGACCACCTTCCAGGAAATCGGACTGAAGGATTTCCCTCTTTCCAGATTCTGGGGAACCAACCACCAGCGGAGGCTCTTGCGAACGGAAGGGGACAAGGACATTGGTAAGTCCAGAGCCTGAACTTTTTTGTTCCAGGCTGACAGTATGGCCCTTTGCAAATTCCTTGAATGGAATTGACCGTAGGGTACTGCTTCGAATGATGCCACCATTTTTCCCAGCAGCCTCATGCACAGGCGTATGGATGGCTGTCTTTTTGAACCCACTAAGTGGATCAGATCCCTCAAAGACGACCCCTTTTCTTGAGGCAAGAAAATTTTTCTCTGGTCTGAATCCAGCCTTAGCCCCAAGTATTTTTCAGACTTTTGACTGGTTTTAGGGCTGACTTGTCTCGGTTGATAATCCAACCGTGATATTCCAGATACTTGATTGTCTCGTGAACAACCACTTCTAGTTTTTCCACTGAGTGGTCTATCAGCAACAAGTCGTCTAGATATGCCATTATCGTTACACCTCGTGTTCTTAGATTGGCCAATAATGGGGCCAGAATTTTTGTGAACACTCTTGGTGCTGTGGCCAGACCGAAGGGTAAGGCTCTGAACTGAAAATGGCGCCCTTCTACCGCAAAGCGTAGAAATTTTTGGTGGGCTGGAAAGATGGGAATGTGCAAATAAGCATCTTTGATGTCGATCGAGGCTAACCATTCCTCCCCTTGTAGGGCAGTGGCCACCGACCGGATCGACTCCATCCGGAAAGTCCTGATATGTAGGAATTTGTTTAGCCCTTTTAGATTTAATATGGGCCTCACGTCCCCGTTTGGCTTCGGGACTGTAAAGAGGTTTGAGTAAAACCCGAACCCCCATTCTTCCAGGGGAACCTCTATAATTACTGCTTGAAGCAATAATTGTTCTAGTGCCAACAGGAGGGATCCTCTCTTCTGGGGATCCCTTGGCACGTTTGACCTTATAAAGCGGGAAGGAGTGGAGTTTTTTAACTCCAATTTGTATCCCAGATTTACTGCGGAAAGCACCCATCTGTCTCTGATCGTGTCCCGCCAGGTCTCTGTGAACAACTGAAGTCTTCCCCCCACCCGATTGAGTGAGGGCAACCCTTCATGCATTTGACTTTGGGGGAGGTTTTGTACCTCTCCTGCTCCAGGGCTTCTTGTTACCCTGCAATTGTCCCTGATTTTTACCTCCGGGATTTGACCGAGGAGGCCGTCGGAACTGTTTCACAGCCGATGTCCTAGGGACTGGAGAAACAGGCCTCTTAAAAGAGGGACCTCTAACTCTATTTTTAACCGGCAAAAGTGTACTTTTACCGCTGGAAATTCTCTGGATATATTTATCCAGGTCTTCCCCGAATAAGCGTTCACCATGAAATGGGAAGCTGACCAGCAATTTTTTACAGGGAGCTTCAGCAGACCAGTTTTTGAGCCATAGAAGCCTGCGCATATGTACTACAGACAGCGTAAGGCGGGAGGCCTGATGGATTGAATCCTTTATAGCGTCCACCGCAAAGCATAAGGCTCTAGGTAGATCGGCTAGGGCAAGAGCCTGCTGATCTGGCAAGTCCCTTAAGACCTGTTTCAACTGATCCTTCACTGCTTGGCAGACCCCAATAGCTGCCACTGCTGGTTGTGTCACCAATCCTGCTGTAGAAAACGCAGATTTTAATAAGGACTCCAATTTTTAATCTATTGGGTCTTTGAACATTTGGACATTATCCACTGGACATGTCAGTGATTTATTCACACAAGAGATGGCTGCGTCCACTGTAGGGACCCTCCATTTTCTGATGAACTTATCCTCCATGGGATAGACCACCGGAAATCTCTTGGGGGGAGTAAATATTTTATCAGGATGCTCCCAATCCTGGTAAATGAGCCCTTCCAGTAAAGGATGGATCGGAAAGGAACAAACAGTCTGGGGAGCTTTTAGCGACCCCAACGAGGAGACAGAAGTGGATGATGGCTCCGCAAGGGGCATTTTAAATGCTGATCGGACCATATTAGTCAGGGACTGAACCCATAACCTTTCAGCATGTGATGCTGAGAATGGCTCTTCCACTGTTGATTCCTCTACAACCGAATCGACCTCATCCTGATCCCCTTCAGGTAGGTCGATCCCTGTATGGGACTGTTGCTCTGTTAACAGGCACTCTGAGGGAGGAGACGGAGATCGGGCGCTTTTTTCCTGTGACAGGGAAGCAGCGATCAATGCTGACAATCTCTCTTCCAGCCCTCCCAGAGCTGAGGAAAAAACCTCCTCTGTTACATACACAGGAGCAGGTGAACTGAGGACAGCCACAGTACCAGGTACTCCTGAGGGTGCTCCACGGTCACTAACCTCTGATTCTTCAGGGGAGACTGGTGCAGCCGAAGCATGCCCAAGATCCTCAGAGCCCGATGGAGACTCCCTATGCCTCCTGGAATTTCTAGTCCCGGAGTTTTTAGACGGCATATTCCTAAGCCACAAAGCTGAGGTATTCCAGCCGAAATACACCACTTACTGACAATAGTCTAGCATAAATGCTGCTATAAGAAACAGTTGGTGTCTACTAATGTGCCTTTCTAGGGGATGCCTGCATCAACCGCTTGCTGTATGCCTTTTTTAAATGTTGCCAGCTCTGTCTCTGCACTCCATAGCCAGCTCACCACACAAAATTGTGGTTTTTAACATGCTGGGACGCCCGCACATGCGCAGAAGCGCTGCGGCGCGCACAGAGCGTCATCCCCCAGGCTCCGCCCCCTTTCCCGGCTCACCTCTATATATAGAGGCACGTGCACGCGGCCACGTGCGCCTTCGGCGCTAATTTCGAAAATGGAAACTAGGGACAAGAGCCAGGGCCCCTCTTTGCCGCAGGCCGGGGGATGGACGAGCATTGCAACATGGCAGAGGAAGCAGTTTCCCATAAGAGAACTCACCATCTGCCTGGACTTGCTCTGATGAAAAGAAACTAGTCCACATGACAAGAAACGTTCCACAGCGGCCTCTAGTGGACAAACACAGGTACCGCAGTCTAATATATTAAATATATATATAAAAAAAAATTTTTTTTTTTTTTTTCTTGACCACTATTAAAATTATTACATCTTTTTAGTAGTTACAGGCATGCACAGATATTAGCGGGAATACCGTTAGGTAACAGACAGAAAGACAAATTAGGCTTGGGGGTCCCCCAATAGAACCAAGTTCCTGGGGGCCCCCACTTACCTGTTCCCCGCCGCAGGACTTTGTTTGGTCCACAAAAGCCCAAACTTCACCTATCACGGCAGGCATTGTAATCAAACCTTCAGGGACCGGGTTCCCAAGGATTCCACTCCCCTGGACCTGTATAGCACCCTGCACAGAAAACATCTTGGTCGTGGGTATGACCAGAGCTCTGGATCCCAGGGTCCAGCTCTCCTAAGAGAAGCATTACAGGCAAAACCCTGCTCTTCTCTGCAAGGCCCGGGTACCGACCGTTTAGCTATGAAGCTTTTTTGGTCGGATCCGGAATAGCTTACTGAGGCCCAAAAGAACCTGTACGCAAGCTCAGTGAAAAACACATGTTTCTTCTTGGCCAACACCTTAGACACTGGCAAAAAACTGAGGTGCTCCCGGATGGGAGGGGCTTATATAGGGGAGGGTACTTCCGGTTTTGGAAGTTGCCAGTGCCAGCACCTGACGGTATCTATATAACCCATTAGTAATGACTATGTCGCTCTGTGTCCCGTGATGTACGAGAAAGAAATATATATTTTTTTTTCCTTTAAGCATGCTCATTCAAAATTTGCACTGACTGGTATGTAAACAGTATATTGTATGCAGCAGACTAACTAATCATTCCTTTGCAATAAAGACTTAGAAATTTCCAGTGGAGGGTCATAATGCAAAAGAAAATATAAAAGAAAAAGCCTGCATGAAACAGGCATGCTGAAAACCTCAAAATTGTATTTGTCTTATATGAAACATCCAGGGAACTGCAACCTCTGAGACAAGAACCCTGGAGGAGTAGGAAAGTTCTGGGGAATATATATTCACACTTTTATTTTGCCCCCACCCCCTTAACATCTCTGGTCTATCGTCTAAATGGCCACAAAATGCAGTAATTATAATTTTTTTTAAAGGAAAGTGGCCTTTAACACCTATGGTGACGAAGAGTTTAGAATCCCTACAGGGAGTCTATTTCTGTAGTTCAAACAGAGCTGAGATCAATGGCTCAGGGAAAGTTTCAGTGAAAAAGAGTTAGTAACTAGCATCTACCCCACTGCTGACAAGTGAAGAATGACACCTCGTGCTGAGTAGCCCATAAAAAAAAATTAATTCCAACGCTCACCTTGAAGCATAGATAAAAGACTGAATGATTGCTGATGGTGAAGAGTGCAGGCACACAGGCTACATCTAAATCATGGAGTGTTAAACAGTAAAAGAACACAACCGCTAGCACATGGCGCTCAGCTCAGCAATGCTTGGCTGGACTGTTAACTCTTTAACTCCAGCACTATTTTCTTCAACTTTGTCTAGCTGAACTTCCTGATGCTGTTTTTGCTGCTTTGCCAGATATCAGTTTTGTAGTCCTTGCAACTAATATAAACATTTGGCGTTTAAAAATATATTTTACCAGTACTCTCCAGTCAAACAGAAGATATTTATTTAAATGTATTTAAAGCAAACCTGGTTTGAGAGAAATATGAAGGCTGCAATTGCTGACCTATCCTACCAATCATGGTCGTCTGGCTGTCATGCTGGTGCTTTGGCTTTAGTGCTTTCTGAATCATTTAAAAACTAAAGTATGCATATCAGACATTTTGACTTTACTTGCTGCATGCTTGTTCTAAGGCTGCTTGCTGCATGCTTGTTCTAAGGCTGTGATTCAGAATTTTAAATTGGATTGCACAACAACCCACTAATGCATGCGTGTGTTACTGCAACGAAAAAGAGTGAAGTCCCTCTAAAACATTATTCTCCATAATGCATGTTCCCAGGTATATCCCTTCAAGTAAATGTATAGCCAAAAATAGATTAAAACCTCTGCCAGTTTATTTTTTGCTATCTTTGTTCAACTGGGGATATTTTCCTCCACTTCCAGTCCTGGCAACACAACAGAAAGTATGAGGAAATGTGAAAGTGAAGGGAATTCCTCTCTTGGACAATTGTCACTAGAACTGGAATGACCATTTTGGATTTTCCATCACTTTTTTTCCTGCTGACAATGGTCATTAGGACAAAAAAAAATGCCAACCCTTCCAAATCCTAGCTAGAATCTAAAAAAAGTTATGGATATACATACATTTTAATCTTCTTTTCCATATGGTAACTTTGGTGGCAAAACAATTACATTTAATTTAGGTTACAATTTAAAAAAAATTTTTTCCTTTTACCAAGATGTCTTTTCTGATAACACTAATTTCCCAAAATCTATCATTTTATATGCTCCTTGATCATATACTGGTTTACAGCACTAATAGCAAGGAAAGATGATAACTTTATAATCCACTAATTTTGCATTTCTAGCATACAAAGTCCACGTCAAGCTCATGAAGGCTACATTAACAAATTGCTATTTTATCAATAAGAAAACTGACTGTCCACAAAAATTTATTTCACCGTAAAAAAAAAACCCACCATTGCTTGAATACCAAAATCCGGAGGAAACCCTTTGCAACTCCTTTCGCTGACCAGCTGCTATGTTAAGGATGCAACTGGTAAAAATTACCTGTTCTATACTAATAGTCAATAAATCAATGTAGAAAAGACTTAAAACTCCAACCAAAGCTTTTCTTTTTTTCTTATTAGTAGAATTGTAGAAGGTTACATGTACTGTCAGGTTTTTACTACTGTCTGGGTTGACACTGGGTTGATTTCTCCTCACTTCCTGTACTGGTGATAAGTCTCTCAGCAACAGGAAGTGGGAGAATCCCTCCAATGGGACACAGACAGCAAAACATTTTGTCTAATAACTTATTTCATTTTTGTGGTAGGGTGGGTCCTGTAGTTCTAAAGAATCTCATTACATGGCATGGCATTCTCTGCATCATTCTCCTTTAAGGCCAGGGAGAATTGATGATGTATCCCAGCAGATGGGTCCTTAATGCCCTGGGTTTATAGAAATCATGTAAAAAGGGAAAGGCCCGGTGTTGGATCACAGAACTATCTAATGCTTGGATCAAAGAAAATAATCTGCAGGGAACAGCGCCAGAGTGAGAAGCATCACTAGCTGATAATTTTATTCAAATTTTGCAGGGCAATCTATTAAAAAAAAAGGGAAAAAAAAGTTCTTAAAATGTATGACCAGCCAAAACATTTTTCTTCGTTTTGGATAGAGTGGGGCATGGTTGTAAACCTTGCTGGGGTTTTTTCTGCTATTTTGGACTTTCTTAGAGAGATTTCCTTTAATTTTCTGTCCTGCTGATAATGTTTTGCCAAATGAGAGTAACTCTCAAAAACCAGCACAAATATAACAAAATGCTTTTCTTTTTAAAAAAAAGTAGGGGACAGCTACACCTCTTGTAAGCTTTTTTTATTTAGTCTGCATCGCTGTTGTAGATGTACATTTACTGCCCTGTCTGGGGAAACCATTGTCCCAGAACATAAAGACACAAAAAATATGTTTCTGAATCTCAGAGAGCATTTAAAACTAGATGGGTTCAAATTATTCTCAACATAATCCAAAACTAGCAAAAGCATTATTGGCTTGGCATACAGTTTAAACTTGCACAGGACTTTAGGACTTAAAAATTATACTCACCTAGGTGGATGCAGCATTGACCCAATGCTGCATCTGTTCCCCGTCGACTCTGCACTAAGATTCGCTCAGTTCTCAGCATTCTGTGAGCAGAGAGCCAGGGACTGTCGGTCACTGGCTCTTTGCTCTGCCCCTCTAACATTCACTGGAGTGCTGGGCTGTGGGGGGGGGGGGGGGGGTAGGAGGGGCTGGCTCAGGCTCTCGTGGATTGCTGAGAGGCTGAGCCAGCTGCCAGTCAATGGTTCTGGGTGGATCACAACCATATGGCCGGAATCTTTTCAGAACCTGAAAGCGGATCACAGGAGTGCAAAACGAACTGCACTCCTGTGATCTATAAGAGGAGTATAGCCAAAATAGCTTTGGCTATACTTTTCCTTTAACGTGGAACTAAATTCAAATAGAAAATATATGCAATTTTATATGAAACATTTAGAAATGTTAACTGTGCCTAAGCATTACCCTTAAAATTGGACTTCTTGTCTTGAATTCCGTCTGAAAATAGCAGTGCACTTTTGGTATGCAAGGCACTTATGAACTCTTTTGCTAAAATCCTAGTAGCTGTATATCTGCAGTGTGAGATTTGCTCCTCTGACTGCTAGTCTTAGGAGATTTGAAGTGAATTCTGGTGATATTACTACTGTGCTGCTCACTATTTTCCTTGCTGAAGGCTCTGACATAAAGAAGAAAAACCCTGCCTTAACTCAAGATGGTTGCCTTTACACATACAAATCATGCAAAACAAGACTTGGTAATGGGGGAAAGATCAGCTGTACAGAGACCACATGCAATACTAATGATTAGCCCTTTGAACTCTGCTCGCCTTTTTTTTTTTTGGGCACAGCTTCCAGAGTCCAGTTCCTCTTTATGATGATCAATACCAGACCAGGCTGACTTTGGCTTTAACAGGGCTCATGCCTTTAAGTGGCTCCCATAATCTTGGGGACATTACTAGGTTGGAATATTTTGGCTAATTATTACTTTCCACAAAGGTAAGGAAGATACCATGCATATCTGGTCTCTCTCCCTCTCTTTGTACACAAGGACATTCTATACATGCTTGGGAGATATGTGTCAACATTAATTAAAGTGGCTATTAAGGCATAATTTTTTTATTAAAACAATAAACATGTTATATTTATCTGCTCTGGGAAATGGTATTCTACAGGGCTGTGTGAACCTACACTTCTGGGGTCCAGCACTCTCCGCGCCTCCTCTTCTCTGAGTGCCCCCATAGCAAGCTGTGTGCTGTGGGGGTTCGCATGCTCTCGAGCTGGCCTGCATGCATCCTTAGACACACATTGCAGGTCAGCCCGCTCTCTTCTTACAGAATTTGATAAACAGCATAGGGAGCCAATGGTTCCCGCTGCTGCCTCTGTGTACTATGTGAAGAGCAAGAGAGAGCAACAGCTGGGAACAGCACTGGATTGAACAAGGAGCCAGGTAAGTGTTTAGGGGAGTTGAGAGGAACTGATCTTGGAAGTTTATTTTACCTTAATGCAAAAAATGCATTAAAGCTAAAAATCTTATGCCTTTAAAACCACTTTAAAAAGTTAAAGGAGCACTATACCTTTTTTTTTTTCCTTAAAAATAACAAACATGTTATACTTACCTCCACTGTGCAGCTCGTTTTGCACACAGTGGCCCCGATCCTGGTCTTCTGGGGTCCCTCGGCGGCTGTCTTGGCTCCTCCCCGCAAGGACTCCACACCTTAATGCGAGTGAGCTCGCATGGTGTGGAGTGATTGCGGGCGCGCTCCCGTGATACAGCGGCGGCCATAGCCGCCGACTGTATCACTCGGCCCCGCCCCCCGGCGTGCCGCGTCATTGGATGTGATTGACAGCAGCGCCAGCCAATGGCTGCGCTGCTTTCAATCTATCCAGTGTAGCCAATCGGCGGCCAGGCAGAAAAACGAAGAGGATGACGGGGACGAGCATGGGACTTTCGAGGGGCCAGGTAAGAAAAACGGGGGCTCGGGGGGGGGCGGTATTGTCGAATGTTTTTTCACCTTAATGCATAGGATGCATTAAGGTGAAAAAACATGTAACTTTACTACTCCTTTAATCACTGCTTGAAACGTACGGCTGCCAACTAATGGGTTAGTGATGAATTCAAAGCCAATGCTGGTGTAGTGCCCTGCACTGATGTACAGGATGGCTGTAAGAAGTTAGGGCTCTAGTTTCATTGTTTATTGATTTCTTTCTTTTTATGTAGTACAGTTGTATAAGCTGTTTTCATTTTTATGTACATGGCTAGTCTGAATTAAAGAATTACATAAAGTTTCTTTGGAGGCAGCAGGAAATATAACATCATTTGAAGTTGCAGAGCTTGACGTGTTTTATTTCATTTCCTGGCTGACTAAACTTGGAGAGAAGGCAGCAAACCATTACTTACACACTTGCTCCTTTCATTGGCGGCCAGGCTTGTAGAAGTAAAACTAAGTGCTGGAACTCTTGGCGGGAGTGACTGATGTCCAGCAGCTCTACAAAGAGGCTATATCTTTTCTCTTCATTTTCAATGTCAGACACTTCCACCTGGAGGTTAAGGAAAAAAACACAGCTTAGTCCTTCAATTCATTCCACGCAACAAAAGCAAAACGCATGACAGATCCTCTGCACAGAGTGCTGTCCATGGTGGTTAGTCAATGTCTACAATGTGCAGAGCACTCGCTGGGTAAAAAGTATTTATCTACAGGAAACACAAGGACCACATATTTTCTAGGTTAACTACTCGATTACTGGAAAACTTGGCTCTAACTATTTCAGGGTTATCTTATGATATGAGAGGACCTAGAGCTAAGTTCATCTAGTGGGTCACCGCTACCTTTTAATAACCATAGGAAAGTATCTAACATTTTCAGTTTTTTATAGGGAATACTACAGCTGGGTTAGGAGTAAACCAGGCAAGAATCTTCAGATTACACTAAGATCCAGTCTGGAAGATTCACTGAGTAATTGTCTGTCTGATATTGGTGACTGTTGCTGCTGCTATGCCTGGCATGTCAATTCTAGTATTTACCTTGCCTGGGACATTTCTGAAAGTGTCTTGGTACTGTCTTTTTGGGGTCTTTGCTAGAGGAACTGTCCTGAGAAGTACGAACATAGTGAAGAGTGTCCCCGATTTATTGCTAAGCATTCAAGGAGTATCCCAGAGCTATACATTTTAAAAAGGCAACCCCTAGAATCGTTGGTGAGCTAGAAGAGTGACTGTTGCTGTGTGCCTTGCTGCAATTGCACTAATCTGGGAAAGGAACCTGGGACAAAACAGCAGGCCTATTTGGAGGTGAGCACTGCACCTAATTGTTTATAAAAGAACTACTTGAATTTGTCTTTATATTAGCTTGCCATAATCCCCTATACACAGGACTGGCACGCAAAAGCGGCTTAACAAATTCACAAATGTTTTGGTTGGTAAGACTAACGAGTAATATTTGAAAGTACATTTATTTTGATTTGCCAAATACAGTTGCCACTGTTTCATATGAGGCCTCATGCAATGTAAAGTTGGGTATGTTTCTGCGCCCAAGTGCTGCATACAGCTGGGCATAAACATGAATGGCCGGTATATCAGTATACACCAGTACTTGCATACATCCACATAAAGTGTACAGATATATTCTCTGAACGCAGGCTTTTGGCATTTGGTAAATACACGCATACACTTTTCGCAGGTTTATGCGAGTATCGCACAAATATGCACATAGTTAGTATTCTAGTTAAGGCTTATTTTTGTAAATCATTATTTGAATAATATTTTTTCTGCATATTACTAAAATGCCAAACAAAGAAAAAAAACTTCACTTCCAAGCTTACAGTCATTCATTTGTAATTGACCCAGCCTCTTGACACACAAGCCTAAATTCTGCAGTTTAGGCACTTAATCCATTCATTGCCAATACCCAAAGATGAGATTGGCAGCATTGAAGGCCACAAAGTAAGGTAGGAAACCAGATAAAAAGAGAATAGATATTTTTAGATGATGAGCAGCTGATGTAAATATTCTTATACTATCAATCTTTATTAATATTTTACAATCTTAAATATTTGATTTTTAATTAAATTAAATATGTGCAGTGGGGTTGCTATACTTGCTGATTACATTTCCAAGCTTTGCCCATTCTGTTTGCTAAAGCCCCCTGACAAGCTGTTTTGGCTGAGAGATGCAGGCTCCCTCTATCTGCCTGGCTGCTGCCTGGGAGTTCTGGAACGATGCCCTGCAAACCACATGGTGAGTGTTTCCCCTCCCACAAGGTAGCAGTGCTTAGTACTGTGTACAATAACAGCCTTCCCAGATTGTCCAGTTCTCTGCCCTGTGCACTCCCATTCATGCCTAGTACACACCAATAGTTTTTTTTTTTTCATTGAACAAAAAAAAAAAACAGAGCTCCGGTCGGAGCCACTGTACTACCATACCAATGTTAGTACAGCAATCTCCCCCCACTCAGCTGTTGTGTTCTGACAGGGAGACGGCTGAGAGTGATCGGGAGCCAGTCGGCTGCTGGTTTTCCAGCATGCTCATCTGCCCATCCGGCTGAGATACACACGGGCCAAATGTTGGCCATTTTTTATTGAACCAGCCGATGTCTACTGCACGATTAATCGTTAAAAATTGCGATCTCGATTCAACCCTCCCCCCTCGATCTAAACTGTAATTTCTCTGATTCTGGGTAAACAGTGCAGAGACAGAGCTGTCAAAAAAAAAAGCCTGAAAAAGTTTATCAACATTCCTCAGCACAGAGAGACAGAGAAGAGAAACAATGTATCTCTCTGTTCTTTTAGACCAAAGGGATAAACTTTGGTCTGTAAATGAGGTCAGTTTAACCACTTAAAGACTAAACCTTTTTCTGACACTTGTTGCTTACAAGTTATAATCAGTATTTTTTGCTAGAAAATTACATAGAACATATTTTATGTCACACTGTATATGCGCAGCAGTCTTTCAAACACAATTTTTTTGGGAAAAAATACACTTTAATTAATTAAAAAAACTTAACAGTTAGCCTAATTTTTGTTGGTATAATGTGAAAGATGATGTTAAGTCGCGAGAATCGTGATCTTTATTATTCTAAGCAAAAAAAAAAGTGATTCTCATTTTATCCAGAATCGTGAAGCTCTAGTACTAGGCATTACTTTCCTATCCCCATTACAGTTTAGATTTCGATTTTTATGCCAGAAGTATATGATGAGTTTTGAAATCCTAGAAAAATGCTTAATTCCACTTTTGTTGAGAAAAAAACATTCCCTTTTGGGTGATCTATGTACATTGCAAGGATTTTAACAAACTTTGTTGCAGATTTCTACGTTTTGCTATTCTGAGGAAATCCCTGAGTGTTTTTCTGTGTCCATGTGGGAAAGTGAATCTAATGGAAGTGGTTTCTTAATTATCAATCAGCTGCAGCACCTGCAGGTCACTAATGAGGAAAGCTGCAGAGCCTGCATCCCTTTAGACGTGTTCCTATTGGGAGTATCTCACCAAAAATGACATTTTTGTTGCAGGGGATGCCTGAAATCTGACTTGTATCTTACTGCATACTTCTGGGAAAATCAGTGAGCCAATCACACAAGCAGGAAATTATGTTTCCTGGGGGGGGGGGTGTTCTGTACAAATTCTGTGTACAGAACACCTCCAGGTAGCCATATTGCATTTTAACCGCTTGCCGACCGCCACACTAACATTTATGTCGGCAGAATGGCACGGCTGCGCAAAGGGACGTACCTGTACGTCCCTTTGAATTTGCCGCCATGCGGGCGCACGCGCACCCCTGCCGCAAGCTCCGTGACCGTGCCCGCGGCCTTGATGTCCGCCGGTGTCCCGCGATCGTGTCACGGAGCTGCAGAACAGGGGGATGCCTGTATAAACAAGTTAGAATCACTCCCTAGGACACACTTAACCCCTTCCTCGCCCCCCTAGTGGTTAACCCCTTCCCTGCCAATGTCATTTACACAGTAATCAGTAAATTTTTATAGCACTGATCGCTGTATAAGTGACAATGGTCTCAAAATAGCATCAAAAGTGTCCGCCATAATGTTGCAATCATGATAAAAATCCGCCATAACTAGTAAAAAAAAAAAATTTATAATAAAAATGCCATAAAACTACCCCCTATTTTGTAGACGCTATAACTTTTTATTAACGTAATAACTTTTGCGCAAACCAATCAGTATACGCTTATTGCCTTTTTTACCAAAAATATGTAGCGAAATACATATCGGCCTAAACTGAGGAAAAAAAAAATGTTATATATATTTTTTGGATATTTATTATAGCAAAAAGTAAAAAATATTGCTTTTTTTTCAAAATTGACGTTATTTTTTTGTTTATAGCGCAAACAATAAAAAACACAGAGGTGATCAAATACCACCAAAAGAAAGCTCTATTTGTGGAAAAAAAAGGTCAATTTAGTTTGGGAGCCACGTCGCACAAACCGCGCAATTGTCAACTAAAGCAACGCAGTGCCGAATCGCAAAAAATGGCCCGGTCATTGGGCAGCCAAATCCTCCGGGGCTGAAGTGGTTAAGAGAATTATAGAGATGCAGATTGAAAAGGAAAGGTCATTTTTAATAACATATAATTACAATATGACTTGTGTCGCAATTAGGGATGCACCGAAATTTCGGCCGCCGAAACATATCGTCCGAAAATGGCCTTTTCGGCAAAATGCCGAAATAGAAAAATGGCCGATAATGAAGCGGGGCCTGGGCGGGTGATCTGTCTATCAAAGTGCCCGGACAAGGGGGAGGGGCTGTATGTGATGGCGCGCCACGGGGAACACAGCTATTGAAATGAAAGCTGTGATTTTCCCAGCGCTCTAATCAATGTGGCAGCGGCGGCTCTCCTCTCTCTCCCCCTGCACAGGTAGGCTGCACTGGGGACAAAGGCTGGCTAACTGGCTGCACTGGGGACACAGGCTGGCTAACTGGCTGCTTTGGGGACACAGGCTGGCTAACTGGCTGCACTGGGGACAAAGGCTGGCTAACTGGCTGCACTGGGGACACAGGCTGGCTAACTGGCTGCACTGGGGAAACAGGCTGGCTTACTGGCTGCACTGGGGAAACAGGCTGGCTAACTGGCTGCACTGGGGACACAGGCTGGCTAACTGGCTGCACTGGGGACACAGGCTGGCTAACTGGCTGCACTGGGGACACAGGCTGGCTAACTGGCTGCACTGGGGACACAGGCTGGCTAACTGGCTGCGCTGGGGACACAGGCTGGCTGGTTGCGCTGGGGACACAGGCTGGCTGCATCTGACAGACACTGGTGAGGCTGCATTGATCTCTTGTATCATGTCAGTCTCTGACCATCTCCTGTAATGTGTCTGCAGTCTCTGAGCATCTCCTGTACCATGTCCCCAGTCTCTGACCATCTCCTGTAATGTGTCCCCAGTCTCTGATCATCTCCTGTACCATGTCCCCAGTCTCTGACCATCTCCTGTACCATGTCCCCAGTCTCTGACCATCTCCTGTACCATGTCCCCAGTCTCTGACCATCTCCTGTACCATGTCCCCAGTCTCTGACCATCTACTGTACCATGTCCCCAGTCTCTGACCATCTCCTGCACCATGTCCCCAGTCTCTCACCATCTCCTGCACCATGTCCCCAGTCTCTGACCATCTCCTTCACCATGTCCCCAGTCTCTGACCATCTCCTGCACCATGTCCCCAGTCTCTGACCATCTCCTTCACCATGTCCCCAGTCTCTGACCATCTCCTGTACCATGTCCCCAGTCTCTGACCATCTCCTGTACCATGTCCCCAGTCTCTGACCATCTCCTGTACCATGTCCCCAGTCTCTGACCATCTCCTGTACCATGTCCCCAGTCTCTGACCATCTCCTGTACCATGTCCCCAGTCTCTGACCATCTCCTGTACCATGTCCCCAGTCTCTGACCATCTCCTGTACCATGTCCACAGTCTCTGACCATCTCCTGTACCATGTCCCCAGTCTCTGACCATCTCCTTCACCATGTCCCCAGTCTCTGACCATCTCCTGTACCATGTCCCCAGTCTCTGACCATCTCCTGTACCATATCCCCAGTCTCTGACCATCTCCTTCACCATGTCCCCAGTCTCTGACCATCTCCTGTACCATGTCCCCAGTCTCTGACCATCTCCTGTACCATGTCCCCAGTCTCTGACCATCTCCTGTACCATGTCCCCAGTCTCTGACCATCTCCTGTACCATGTCCCCAGTCTCTGACCATCTCCTGTACCATGTCCCCAGTCTCTGACCATCTCCTGTACCATGTCCCCAGTCTCTGACCATCTCCTGTACCATGTCCCCAGTATCTGACCATCTCCTGTATAAAAATATTTTTTTAAAACAGTCACTTTCGTTTCAGTTTTCGGGATCCTGAAATTTTTATTTTCGGTATCGGTTTTGCCACCAAAAAACCCATTCGGTGCATCCCTAGTTGCAATTGTATACGCTATATTATTTTTCCTTTATTTTCTATTTTTTTTTTACCACGAAAGTTACCCTTTAAATAATGCATTACAATTTAAATAAACCCTTTAGATTTTAGTTGACTAAAATGTAACGTAGATCTTAGTCGACTAAAATGTAACGTAGATCTTAGTTGACTAAAATATTACTAAAACAATTCAACAGACTATAATATGACAAACTAAAATGGCATTTTATTCAAAATACTAGGACTAAAACTAAAACAAAATTTGACGTCAAATGAATACTGTTTCCACATTTACATGCAGCCCAAGCTGTCCAACAGACTTGCATACTCAAAACTTTCCTCCAAAAAAAACCAAAAAAAAAACCTGCTGCTGTACAATTTAAAAAGTAGAATGATCAGTGTTGTCCCTCTACTTCAAATATAGCTGAGACATTAAGAGTGTGCAGAAAATAATTTACAGCAAGAAAATGTACATAAAGGTGAGCTTATGCTTTAAAAGTAAATATTCAAACTACAGTTTAATATCAAAACCTTCCAGCAGCCATAATGTCCCCGGGTCTATTGCTACATGCAATGCATCACTGAGATGTTGTTAAATTGCCTTATATTACCTCCTAAACATCATTATAGATATCCATTCCCCTGCATACATTTTTCTGATAAGGCAGTTTCTCTCTAGAACATTATAAAATGCTTGATTTCACATTTAAATTCCCTCTGCAGTAGGTCACATATTTGAGGCTGAAGCAGACGTATTTACGTACTTCCATTATATCTCCAAGCACGGACATTATTTTACCAGTTATGAGGGGGAGAGAGACTGAAACGTAGATCTGATCTTTATTTCCTTAAAATGACTTTGTTAAACTTCATTTTCTCCAGAACAGCGTTTTTCAGACACTAAAATATAATCTCCCTTTTTAATCCAAAAAAATTCTCATTTGTTTGTTTTTTTCCTGAGAGGAGGGACTGAACGCTTCATTGATTGAGGGTGACTTTAACCATCACCAAGGCAGAGTCTTCAGCGGCAGCTTGACTGCTTATCAGCAATAGATTCACCAAGGTTGACACAAAGCTCTAGGTTTTTAGCCTCACCAGAGGACATCAAGTTAACCTTGCATGCAGGTGAATCGCCACTTAATTCCTGTAAACAAACCTTTTAAAGAAGAACTTCAGTCTAACGGGAATAGAATGGGTATAAAAGAACACTTTGACCGACATTTCTTCTAATATGACAGCAGCTTTTAGGTACGTTATCTGCTTTACTGTACCTGACATCCTCACAAACTATGTGGCTGTGCTACACACCTCCACTGCATTGAACTGACTGATGGCACACATCATGCAGGAGCAGGACATGGTTTCTTTTTGAACTGTGGACCTACTTAGCTTTAACATGTTGCAGAGAATCAGTCCTTGTAAATTACCACTGGCATGATGTCCCAAAATGGAAAAGGACCTGAACACATTCAGGTCTGAGAAAATATGGAACATGGACCATGGTCATCACCAGTACAATTAAAGGGGTTGTAAAGGTTCGTTTTTTATTTTCTAAATAGGTTCCTTTAAGCTAGTGCATTGTTGGTTCACTTACCTTTTCCTTCGATTTCCCTTCTAAATGTTCTTTTTCTTTGTTTTCTTTGTCTGAATTTCTCACATCCTGTTCCTCCTCAGTAAGCTGTTCTGGCTGACTCCACACCACTCGGATGATGGTGTGAAGTTTACTGAGGAGAAACAGGAAGTGAGAAATTCAGACAAAGAGAAAAAACATTTAGAAGGTAAATCAAAGGAAAAGGTAAGTGAACCAACAATGCACTAGCTTAACCACTTCCCTACTGTGCACGAAAACCCCCTTCCTGCCCAAGCCATTTTTCAGCTTTCAGCGCTGTCACACTTTGAATGACAATTGCGCGGTCGTGCGACGTGGCTCCCAAACGAAATTTGCGTCCTTTTTTCCCACAAATAGAGCTTTCTTTTGGTGGTATTTGATCACCTCTGCGGTTTTTATTTTTTGCGCTATAAACAAAAGAAGAGCGTCCAGTTTGGAAAAAAAACACTATTTTTTACTTTTTGCTATAATAAATACCCATTTTTTTTTTTTCAAATAAAATTTTCCTCAGTTTAGGCCGATCCGTATTCTTCTACATATTTTTGGTAAAAAAAAAAAAAAAAAAAAAATCGCAATAAGCGCGTACTGATTGGTTTGCGCAAAAGTTATAGCGTCTACAAAATAGGGGATAGATTTATAGCATTTTTTTTTTTATTAGTAATGGCAGCGATCTGCGATTTTTATTGTGACTGCGATATTGCGGCGGACACATCGGACACTTTTGACACATTTTTGGGACCATTCACATTTATACAGCGATCCCTGCTATAAAAATGCATTGATTACTGTATAAATGTGATTGGCAGGGAAGGGGTTAACCACTAGGGGGCGGGAAGGGGTTAAATATGTTCCCTCAATGTGTTCTAACTGTGGGGGGAGGTGACTGACTGGGGGAGGTGACCGATGGTTGTCCCTATGTACAAGGGACACACCATCGGTCCCCTCTCCCTCACAGGACGTGGATCTCTGTGTTTACACACAGAGATCCACTTTCCTGCTCGTTTCCCGGGCAATCGCGGGTGCCCGGCGGCAATCGCGGCCGCCGGGCACGCGCATCGGGGCCTTGGGAACGCGGCGGGCGCGCGCCCCCTAGCTCGTTTTAAAGGGAGGACGTCATATGACATCCTCCCAGAACGAGAGTGTCCTCCGCCCGCCGTCAATTGACAGTGGGCGGGGACAAGTGGTTAAAGGAGCCTATTTAGAAAATAAAAAACGAACCTTTACAACCCCTTTAGGCCCGGTTCACATAGGGGCGACTCCTCAGGCGACTCGGTCGCCTGAGGAGTCGCGTCCCGGTCTGTTCTATGGAACCGTGCTATGGTCTGTGCTATGGAACCGTTCTAATAGGAGCGACCTGAGTCGCTCCGACTTAGAAAAAGGTTCCTGTACTACTTTTGGGGGCGACGCAGGGCGACTTGCATTGACTTCTATACAGAAGTCATTATGCAAATCGCCTCGGCGGGCATCTCAAGTCGTCTTGAGATCGCGCCGCCGAGGTCTCCCCCGAAGTCGTGCCGCCCCTGTGTGAACCGGGCCTTAACATTACCTCTCAGGAATGAGCCTTCAAAGTTTTAGCTCAATGGCATATAGTCCCATCCAGGTCAGCACACCTCCACCCTAGCCTATCGGACAAATGCTTCCACAGCTGTCATGCCACTGGCAATGTCGGACACACATGGTGGACCTGTCCGTTGTTAAAAGGGTTTGTAAAGGTAAAAAATGTTTTACCTATAATTAATCTCTGTCATATACATATATCGATAAATGTTATCACTTCCATTACAATTATTTAATTACCTGTAAAAACAGTAAGTCTTTATCGTCCTCTTGCTTTCCTCTATCATTTCTATGCTCTATTTCCGGGTTTGCGGTGCGCTTGCATTAAAGCGACGTCACGGCAACAACAGAACTACATTTCCCATTAGGCTTAGCGGCATCGCGCATGCGCATTGCCGTTTTTCTTCAATCTCGCCTATCAAGAACGAGCAACGTTCTCGTTCACACGCCGCCCACTGTAAATGCCCATTCCCGCCTCCCCAACCTACGCAGCATCAATATCGAATTCAAATGGTAATGTGAACAATTACCATTGCATTGCATTGGGGCAGAGTCAAGGCGGGGCAGTGAAGCTTAGTGGAACTAAGGCAAGGGAGGCGGCGCTGCGGCATCGTGGACACGCCCACTAACTCCCAGCCCGTCTCTCTGTGAAACGTTGAGAGCGTCTCCACGCAGGGCTGTAGTCCAAGGGAGGGGGCGAGCACGATCACTCACCACCAGGCAAAACGACTCGCATGACAGTGACAAGTTCCATGAAGAGTAACAGGAAGTGAGGATTTCAAACAAGGATTAGAGACATTTAGAAGGAAGATCGAAGGAACAGGTAAGTGAACTAGCACTGCATTAGCTTAAAGGAAGCTAGTTAGCAAATAACAATTTTAACTTTACAACCCCTTTAACTACTTCCATACCGGGTCATTGTAAAATGACGCCGGCAGGAACCCTCTCTCCCTCCGGGTGGACGTCATATGACGTCCTGGGCTTTGTGGGGGGATATCTGAATGATGCCTGCAGCTAGAGGCATCATTCAGATATCCTTCTCTTCTCCCGGCGATTCTGTGCACCATAAGAAAGATCATAGCGGCAGTTCCACCGCTTGATCGTTCTTATAGGTGGCAGGAGGGGACATCCCCCCTCCCTCTGCCATCCGGTGCTTCTCCGGGCTCTCCTGTGCCATCGGGGGCCCGGAGAAAGAATCGTCTGGTGCCGGTGGTCACATGACGAGCATAGAGATGACTGGTGACCAGATGATCACCAGTCATCTCTATGACCGTCGGAGGCCCGGGCGCGATGTGATGACTTCACGCCCGGGTTCCCAAAGGTAAACAAAGCCACGATTGCGGCTGAAAGCATGAGATCGGTGATTTATTTTTCCCAATCTCATGCTTTCCAGCCTGGAGGAGAGATGTGGGGTCTTATTGACCCTGCATCTCTCCATAAAGAGGACCTGTCACACACCATTCCTATTACAAGGGATGTTTACATCCCTTGTAATAGGAATAAAAGTGATAAAAAAAAAAAAAATGTAAAAAAAAGTGTAAAAATGAAAGAAAAATTAAGTAAAAAAATAAATAATAATAAAAAAATGTAAAACGCCCCTGTCCCCAATAGCTCGCGTTCAGAAGCGAACACACACGCAAGTCCCGCCCACATATGTAAACACCGTTCAAACCACATATGTGAGGTATCGCCGCGTGCGTTAGAGTGTGTGCAACAATTCTAGCACTAGACCTCCTCTGTAACTCTAACCTGATAACCTGTAAATGAGTGTGTGCAATTTTAAAGCGTGACATGTAAGGTATCTATTTACTCTGCGTAACATAATCTTTCATATTTTACAAAAAAATTGGGCTAACTTTGCTGTTTTGTTATCTTTTAATTCATGAAACCATTTTTTTCCAAAAAAAAAGCCGTTTGAAAAATGATTGCGCAAATACCGTGCAAGATAAAAAGTTACAACGACCGTCATTTTATTCCCTAGGGTGTCTGCTAAAAAAACATATATAATGTTTGGGGGGTTCTGAGTAATTTTCTAGCAAAAGAATGATGATTTGTACATGTAGGAGAGAAGTACCAGAATAGGCCCGGTATGGAAGTGGTATAAAAAGCCCTGTATTGAAGTGGTTAAGTAGGTCTTGGGCCAGAATATTCAATATTTTGCAAAACATGTTCACATTACGCTTCCCTTCTTCACTTACAGTCCCCCCTCTCTCACTAAAGCGCAGCATAAACTCATGACTTACATCTTTGGCTGCCAAGCAAACCGCATAATTGGAATATACAACTTACCCTATATGATGAGGTTAAACAAAGGATAGGCTCTTTTTCATTAATGAAAAATTAACAAGTATCTTTATCAACTCACATCAGTGGTACCTGAAAAAACAGAACCCCTGGATCCAATATATGTAATCCCCCACTCTTAATGGATAGCTTGAAACTCCTGTAAAAACTGGAGGGACTCGGACACCATCCTAGCTCCTCTTTTAATCCCAACTCTTAACAACCTGTTCTTCCTTTGCCCCCCCCCCCCCACCTTTTCTTCCAATTCTTCTGTATACAGTAACGGATCTAATGCCAAACCCTGTCCTCCACATTGCAAATCTATGACCCTCTAAATCACCAGTCCCTGTCATGACAAACCCCCTCCCTTTGGACCTTAACTGGAGCCTAGGATTTAGACTATCATCCTTTACTTTTACCTGACACGCATTAGGAACATAACCTTCAATATAATCTATCCTTGACTTTGAATAAGGACCAGAGAACCTCTGAGAAACTTCTGAACTTTCCATGACTGGTCGACACACAATAGTGGCTTTACCTGTTTAGTCTATTTTAAAATTTACTGCAACATTTTTTAATTGCTTTTTGACAAACTGAATTTACTTTAGGAGCACTTGGAGTTGGGACATGCTGTCAGTATACATCTGGTGTTAAAGATACATTTTACTAACTGTACTGGAACAGTGCCCGAGAAAAACAGTCTATTCTGTTTTCTAGCTGACCTGACTTCTGTCAGGGCTGTGACTCTGTCTGAACACCATCTACCCTGAGCATTAGTTTTGTTATGGACTTTATCTCTGCCTACTAATCAATCTCCTGAGTGCAACCTCAACTGTCACCAGCCAGGCTACTCTTTGGTCACAGGCCTATGTGAGAAATCCCGTATGTGGCAGATCCTGTTGGAGACTTGATCCTTAGGCAAGCCATAGATGATTCGATATTCTTATATGTTATAAACCATGGGAAGGAAAGAAAAATGCCTGGATTCTTGCATAAACACAGTATTGATGGAGAATCCCTCCTGAGGAGCTATTGTGTTCTGCCGGCAGGGAGCCTTCTCTGCCGGCAGAACACAGTGATTACTTTCCAGGTACAGGTAAAGTCTGCATTTCAATGAATGTGCAACAATAAAAAATTCTTTATTTACGATGCTGGGTAAAAGATTCCAGTATACAAAAAAGTACTAATACGTTTCAGCCTAAAGAGGACTAAGTCATAGATTATAGCTATGAGTAAGGCCTCTTTAGGCTGAAATGCGTTAGTGCTTATTTGCTGCATCGTTAATAAAGAATTCCTTATCGCTGCACATCCATTGAACTGCCAGCTTTACCTGTACTTGGAATATGTGTTTGAACCTCTTCCCGACCACGCTATAGCCAAAAGATGGCTACAGCGTGATCGTCCAATTCTGGCTGGGTATCCATGAACGTCCTCCTAGAATTACGCCCCCCATTAGAACCACGCAGTGAGAACCATGCTGCTGCATGTATCTGGCACGCTCTATGATCTGTGTTCTTCAGACACAGCTGATGACAGATCAGGGTAAAAAACCAATCACAGTAGCCCTTTATCATCATTATTATTATTATATTATTCAGGTTTTATATAACGCCAACAGTTTACGTAGCGCTTTACAATAAAAAGGGAGACAGTACAATTACAATACAGAAGGAAAAGGAGGGTCCTGCTCATGAAGCTAACAATCTAAAGGGATGGGGGAAGGGGAGGTGGTACAAAAGGTAATGGCTGCAGGGGATGATTTGATGGAGGGGACTCAAGTACAGTTCTTAGGTGAAGGTGGGATAGGCTTCCCTGAATAAGTGAGTTTTCAAGGATCTCCTAAACATGGCCAGGGTAGGAGCTGTCTGGACATACTGGGGCAGGGAGTTTCAGAGGATGGGAGAGGCTCTAGAGAAGTCCTGGAGGTGAGCCTGGGAAGAGGTAACAAGGGAGCTAGAGAGCAGGTGGTCCAGGGATGAGCGGAGAGGATGATTTGGGCGATATCAGCAGATAAGGTTGGAGATGTAGCTGGGCGTGATGTTGTGGATGGCCTTGTATGTTGTGGTTAGTATTTTGAATTATATACGATGGGGTAGGGGAAGCCAGTGTAGAGACTGGTAGAGAGGGGCAGCAGTCACGGATTGGTTAGTAAGGTGTATAAGTCTGGCAGCGTTATTCATAATAGACTGAAAGGAGGAAAGCCAGTAGTGTAAAGGGGGATTTTCCATGTGATCAGCTGTGTCAGCTTATCACAATGTAAACACATTTACCGGTTATCGGCATTCCTTTCCTCAAGTGCTGTCACAGCAGTAACCCGCAAGTGTAACAGGGGACATTTACACTGGTGATCAGGGCACTGATCATCAGTGTCTTGATGATCAGTGCCGCCCCAATACTGCCAATTAGTGTTGCCTATCAGTGCCCATCAGTGTAGCCTATCAGTGCCCATCAGTGCAGGCTATCAGTGCAGCCTTATCAGCGCATATCAGTGACGGAGAAAAATTACTGTATTTATCGGTGTATAACACGCACTTTTTTCCCCTTAAAATCAGGGGGAAATCGTGGGTGCGTGTTATACGCCGATCCCCCGCTGAAACGAGTGAGAGGAGCCAAGATACACAAAGCTGAACTACACTCGGCTTTACCCGGCTCCTCTTGCAGTCCCACCCATCTCCACTGATTGCGCTGCTGACATACAGAAAGCCGAGTGTACTTCGGCTAGTCTCGGCTCCTCTCGCAGTCCCGAAGCTTACTGTGAGCAGAGCCGAGTCTAGCCGAAGTACACTCGGCTTTCTGTATGTCAGCGGCACAATCAGTGGAGATGGGCGGGACTGCGAGAGGAGCCGAGTCTAGCTGAAGTACACTCGGCTCCGCTCGCTCCTCTCCACACGGAAATTGGCGCCAATTTTAAAAATCGCAGAGACTGGTAAGGCTGCAAAGGCACTGGGCAATGCTGCAAATGCATTGGGAAAGGCTGCAAAGGCACTGGGCCAGGCTGCAGATGGACACTGGGCAAGGCTGCAGATGGACACTGGGCAAGGCTGCAGATGGACACTGGGCAAGGCTGCAGATGGACACTGGGCAAGGCTGCAGATGGACACTGGGCAAGGCTGCAGATGGACACTGGGCAAGGCTGTAGATGGACACTGGACAAGGCTGCAGATGGACACTGGGCAAGGCTGCATTTAAATGTAAGTTTTTTTCCTTGAACTTCCCTCCTAAAAGTTTTTTTCCTTAAAATTCCCTCCTAAACTTGGGGTGCGTGTTATACGCCGATAAATACGGTACTTATTTGCAAAATTTTATAATAGAAACTTAGAAAAAAACCCAGTGGTGATTAAATACCACCAAAAGAAAGCTCTATTTGTCTCCAAAAAAATATAAAATAGTTTTTAAGGTACAGCGTTGCATGACAGCACAGCGTGACATTGTGGAAATCTGAGAAGGAAGGAAAGCGGGTAAAAGTGCCCAGTAGGCAAGTGGTTAATGGCTTGTGAAAGCATCAGTCTGGCACTGGGATTGCATTAATCTCTTTGGGTCTGGATTACAGGGTTGCACCTTGTGTTTTGTTTGTTTGTTGCAATGATTACTGCTGGCGGCTATAGCTGCTGGCAGTAATCACATGTAAAAAATCCAACAGGCTGGTCGTAGCCAAGTCGATATATGGATCAACTTGGGTATAATCAGCCTGCCCATAGATGCATCGAATCTTGGCCAGTCCCTGCTGAACCGGCCCAGATTCAATCAATCTATGGCCAGCTTTAAGATGGTCATGTACCTTGCAATCTCATTGTACAATCTCCTTTAGACCTACCAACAAATATGTACAGTAGTATGAGAGCCTGCCTGACTGGAATATACATTGAATAGATTGTTTAGGTGGAGCCTCTGCTACATTTTAGAAGATCCGAAGTAGACTTAATTATTTTTTTTATGTCCCTTAGGTACTGAAAAAATAAATCACTCCTGCTGAGACACTCACCTTTAATCAGGAACTGTCCACTACAGTAACCTTTCTTGGTCACAAGATGCCCAGTCTTTTGGTTGAGTGATGCCCTGCATAATTCAACCTGGAAAACTGAAGACTCCATTTTGAATGCATGCATTATGACTCCACTCCCTAGGGGTGTGTACCCAAGGTTCCCTCATTTAGTATACCAGTGAAAATAGTGGTGCTGACACCATCATCTCAGCACTGCTATTTGCATCAGTTAAAGTACTGTATAACTAAAGATAAAACTTTTTTTAAAGGTTTGAATGGAGTGTAGAGGGATTCGAATGCTTGTCAGTTTGTATTGTGGTCTGTGTCGCTGTTAATGAGATTCACCCTCTCCATTTGTCCTGTTTACTGTTATCTTTAAAAGTGAAAGTAAAAGAAAATCCCAAATTGTGGGTTGTCCCCAGAAAAGTAATAGAGGGGAAAACTTCCAATTGAGACACTAGTTCTGGTGGTCCCCGAGGGATTCCCTTAATTTGCAGGGATTTCCTCTCACTTCCTGTTTGGCTATGGGACAGAAAGTGAAAGGGAAAGCTCCGCAATGGGACACAGATAGTGGGAAAAAAACGTGACAGGGGTTATAACCCTTCCTTGCTTTATCCAAACTGGAAAAAAAATAAAGTTTTGCCTATAGTTCTACTTTAAGACTGCCCAGCCTGGAGAATGGGCAAAGATGAAATGGCTCCTGCAGTGCGACCATCCTGAAGACTTTGGAAAAGTTAAGTATAAAAAACAAAAAAGTCAAAAACACAGCCAGTGGTGACTAGCTTTCTGATTAGGGGCTTTAAGATTCTGTGCTTTGGGGGAGCTTCTAAATACCAAAAGGGGCCTCTGTGTACATGTAGCTTGAGCACATTCAGCATGTTTTCAGCTAGGTGATTATTTTAGGCACAAATGGCAGCTTTTTTTTTTTTCATAAACTTGTGTAGCACCCTACCCCCGATGATTGGGGCGCTATTGTAAATTTAGGGGGTGTCTGAGCCCATAGTTGGGCTCAGACTTATGCAATTATACCTAAATTGCCTCTGTTCTGGTTATGGTGGTGCCTGATAGTGTTTTTCCCTTGTTGCCTGAAGGTGACGGTACCACCTCAGGCCCATGTTGGAACGCAGGCAGACCATGGTGTATTGGGTGTCCCTTCTCGGCAGCGCTACAGTGGGAGTGGTGCCCCACTGTGCATGCTGGGGAGGGATACTTAAGGGACAGACGCCATTGTGACGGGTCTTCGTATTGCTGCCCTCCTGGCGTGAGGTATGTGTGTGTGGTTCTAGTCTCGGGGCCACGTTGGCCCGAGGCTGTATCTCTAGCGAGTGGGCCCAGTTATGACTGGGGCCTACAATCCTAAAGGGGATCCCAAGCTGTCCACCAAGAGGGAGGAAGCTGCTTAACGAAGGGAACCGGGGGAGGACCTGCCCTGGAGGAGACCAGCAAAGTGCTAATGTCTCGGGATAGGACTGGTGACCTTGTTAAGAGGGGAGCCACTACTTTAAAAGCCAAGCAGTTCACCGGATCGTCTTAAAGGTTCTTCAACTGCACGGCTGGAAGTTCGGGACTGAAATCCTGTGGCAGAGGATTCCTGGCTATCCGCATTTGTTCTCAAACGGTCTGTGGCAGAGACTGTCCTGATACTGGTTTGTGCATCATCCCGGCTGCTAGGCCAGGTGAGAGGGGTCTATCCGGGGGAGCAATACCCACTCAAAAGTGAGAGTGGTGAATGACTATAGACGTTTTTGTGTGTTCTACAATGTGTACCTGAACCTTCCCCTCCCTTCTCATACCTTCTACTTTCTATACAAGTTACTGCAGCAAAAATAAAACCAACAGTTGAAGGTTGTACATCTTGTGTGGACATTGCTGTTTCTACAGACTTTCTTTCCCTGACAACGAACTTAGAGGTAACGTGCAAAGCCCAAAACTTAAACCAGCAGCTCCTACAGGGGGTAGTGCTACACTTGCAACTAATATGCAAATAATCAGTTGGATTTTTGCTTCCAAATAAGGCAGACATATGCATAGCCAGAGCTGGGGAAGCTCCTATTGATGTATGGGAATGGAGCTTTTTCCTGATTCAGGTATGAAGTCCCGAGAGGAACTGTTTATGTACAAGAACAAAAAACACAATTCTACAGCAGTTAGTGGAATGAAGGCAAAAAAAGTATAGTATTAATTTAGAATTACTAAAACAATTACCTATATTGATGTGGTTGTTATAGTTTCAGTTTATTTCTCATTTTAAAAGCAGTTTCAAATGCACAGAAATGTAAAGACTGGGTATTTCAACAGAGCGCTGTAGAGAAGGTAAACAGCCTTTGATTATTCAGCAAATGTGCCACACGTACATAAAATAAGAGTGTACAAGGTAGAGACAAAAATTAAGCTCATAAACTTTCAGCTGTCCTAGTACACAAACATCTGCGTAAGGCAGTAAACACTATATTACCACAGCTACAAGGATAGCACGGAAAAAGACTAGAAATGATCTTACTTAGCCATGCAGTAAAATAATCTCCAAAGTAAAGGCAAAATATAAAAGAAAAAGGGGGACAGAAGGATTTTCACTTTGTAAAGATGCCGATAGTGTCTGCATAAGCAGGAAAAGGGTCCCTCAACATATATGAAATTGATTGGAGACAGGTTTTTTGCCCACAAAAGAGAGGATTCTCTAGTCAGTCATAGCTCCTGCATGCTGCAAGGGTAGATTGAAGCCTTAGGCCTCATGTACCCTACAGCTGCAAAACTGAAGTTTAGTAGCAGTTGGGAGTTTTTTTTTCAGCAGCCCGTGAACTCTCCTCTATGTTATCTTATGTGTACCTGTCGTTTATAGTAGTTTAGCAGTTGAGGTTACAGGCATTTTAAGTATCTTTTATCTGGTGTTCAGGACTGTAGTTTACTTGCATTTCAAACACCAAATGCTTGTAACCGTGGTAAACCGTGTTTATGAACGTTTGGGTTTATAAACGTTTTTATAGGCAAAAACATTTCTCATAATTTTTGAACATACAAAATTGTTGGAAAAAACACAAATTTCACCACATGCTGTTGGCTCACCAATGGCAACATCAGGGGCATTTCCTTACACGTGATCACCATGGGATCCATAGTGAAAACACAAAAAATAAGACAGCTATCTACAAACACACTGCTCTCTCTGCTGAAGCTCTCTCTTCTCTCACAGAAAGGCTGAAATATTTAATAATGTACTTGTTTTTTATGCATTGTGGGCATTTGGGAGGGTCTCCTGAGGTTATCTATAAAAAACACTTCTAACCTCAAATGCTCATAACTGCTGCTAAACACGGTATGTAAAAGCTGTAAAACTGAAGTTTTTCCATGTCGGTTTCCAGCTGTCAAGTTTCCAGCTTTCAGAAAAGGTTTTCAACTGCCCTGTGTACATGAGCCCTTTAAGGGTTAGTTCGCCTTTACCACAAAACTGCCAATGCAGATAAGGGGCGTCTGTAGGTAGAACAGTGCAATTCTGACTGAAGATGAATAATGCCCTTGCTATAGGGGTAGGCCATTTACATACCTCAAGAAGCCTGTCTCGAAGACTCCCAGGACGTTGCTAAGCGAGGCCTAGTCATTACTGCTCTCCTCCACCATTACAGGAGTGAGCTCCCAAATGCTGACCTCAAAGCTACTATATCAGGGGAAAGAGCATGTGAGGTGGTCTAAATCAAAGAAAGAAAGAGCTCACCCCTGTGATGGTGAAGGTGAGCAGTAACTAGTAAGCCTCAATTAGCAATGTCCTACCAATGTCCTGGGGAGTATTCCAGTCAGGCATCATGAGGTATGTAAATGGCTTACACCTAAAGCAAGGGCATTATTCATCTTCAGTCAGTCGGACAGTTTGTTTTTATCCACAGACACCCCTTATCTGCATTGGCAGTTTTGTGGTAAAGGTGAACTAACCCTTCAAATATGCGGAGCATGGGAACAGGCCTCTCTGGCCTAAACAGATGGGCCACCAAGCCAAACTAATGTCTGAGAGTTGGAGATTGTAAAGGGAAAGCGGTAGTCCATGTCCAAACAGATTAATGTCAAGCTAAAATGTATTTGAGCTGAGACTTGGAAAGCTCTGTCCTAAGCGGGTATAAGTAGAGCTGTGCAGCAAAATTGCCAGGTGGCTGAAAGACTTTGGTATTTTTTGTTATGCTAAAACAAGCCCTTTGTAAGCGGAACACTGTATTTTGCTAGCCATAGCATGGAATTTGGCTGATGCCTGCTAAATTGGAGCCAAGGGTGGCCCTATCAGCAACACCCAGGCAACAAGCTTCAATCCTAAAAATCAAAGGAGCTTGGGGGAAATTTCTGGACTGTATAGTGACAACATACTATTGGATTCAGTCACTGCTGGAGTATTTAGGCAGCTATTGGTGCCAGAGTAAAGAAGCAGTACCCAAAACCTACAGCCCTCCATTGAAAGCAGGTCCTCTACTATAGAAAAAAAAATAGTTTAATAGTAAAATTAGACTCCTGCACACAAATAATATAAAGTCCCACATTTATTTTATGGACTACACTAGTGTGAAACCCCACCCTCTACCGAGGCAGCCTACATCCTTTCTAGTTTGCTCAGCTAAATATGTTTCAACAGCTGCTAAATTACATTATTACTGGTTAACATTCAGCATGGCAAACACAGGTGTCTGTGTTACTGTGCTCTTGCTTGAATTATTTATAACAACTAGGTAGACTAATTTAGCTGAAAGTAATTTGTATCCTTTGTAGTAAAAGAAAAAAAAAAAAGCTCATGCAGCCATCTATTTATTTTTTGTCGTATAAAGAAGGTATCTTGTTCTGCCCATGGCAATACAAGGGCAGACCACTACATGTTTTCTGCTGCTGCGTCCAGCCACCAAAATGCTTGTTATTTGCAAATAAATTGTTAAAAAATATTTACATTTTTTACATCTACTGTATTGTGCATTTTTCTTAGCAAAACTATTCCAGCCTCAATGCAGTTTACAAGAATCTACAGCCATGTAATCACAATCCCACTGCCCTCTGTTAATGTTGATAGATGATAGAGGCGGAGCGGCACTGCTTATCTTAGAGGATAATAATTTGTGGGTGGGATGACTTAAAGCTGGCCATACATACAGGGGTCAGTTTTTACGTTCAACCAGTGTGTTGAATGAAAAAAACTGACCGGATTCTCCCATCCACACATTCGAGGTGGATGGAAGAATCCTCCCCACTGTGTCAATGTATTCTTACAGCAAGGTAACTCCCCTGTCACCAGATACACAGATAAGCGCTGCAGTCTACTTCCTGCTGCATTGATCAGGTAAGAATATACCAACAGAGCAGCGGAATAGGAGTCAATCAACAGTTCAACTTCTGTTCAACCACATTGACTACACATTGATGACCAGCTTTACTGCTCTGACTTATTTGTCTATATTACCTTTGTCCATGTAAACTTTACCTGGAGCTATTGAACTTCGCAACCAATGGCCTTTTTACAACATAGGGCAAAGCAGTTCTGGAATATAGCTTGAACATGAGCTGAAAGCACCTTCTGCTGGTTGCATTTGAAAATACAAGATATTTTTCAGCAAAATTTCACATTTACCTCAATAAAACAACTTTCTTTTTTTTTTTTAGTTCAGATCATAATAAAGAAAAAATATATACAAAACCGGACACTACCATATTGCACCATTGGCAGATACAGCCTAAATTAGTAGCTTATAGTCTCATATCCTTTTAATTTAAAAAGGGTGTCTAGGAAGAGTTAAACTCCTTCTACTAACTCACAGAGGGAAGTGGTTCACTGATTAATAATCAAAAGCCAATTATCTTTCTATTAAAAGCCATGAGCTGCATGAGACCTGAGCTCTTATCTGAAATCAGCCATGCTGAGAAGCAGGCTGGCATTGTGCTGCTGTGCATTTATGAACAATTGGGCCACCTCCGGGAAGGCACGCTCTTAGTGTAATGACTGGTATGCTACATATTCTGCCTGATACTCTTTAGACTAGCATTTAGAGGGTAAGCCATTAGATATTATGTGCCATTTCAGATGCACAATTGAGTTGCAGTGGCAGAATTGCTAAGATTCAGCTCCCATTACTACTAGTGGAGGACCCTTGCTGCAACGTATTTCTGGTTTAGATATAGTGAGTTGAATTATAGCTATTCTGTCAGATGACAGAAACACCTATCCTAAATGCGCTTAAAGCCCAACTCTAACCAAAACATTTTTGCTTTGCTTCGGACAAAGCAGGATGAAATAGTGTAAGGCTGGGTTCACACTATTGAGAATTGGATGCGGTCCGTTTCAGGTCCGAATTCAGCCCAAAACTCGGGCTGAAATCGGACCTGAAATGGTGAATGGAGATGCACCGGACACCTGCTGTGAGCCGCTGCGTGTTCCAGTGTAAACCCAGCCTTAAGGTTTTTCCCTTACTTCCTGTCAAATATCCCCCAAGGAAGTCAAAGACAAAAACACAGGTTTAATGGGTAAGTAGTAGATATATTAGGTATAGTTCTACAGCCAATTGTCCCATTACTTTTAAAAAGTGGGAGGCACATATACAAACTGTTGTAATTCCTACACTGTTCACCTGATTTGGATGTAAATACCCTCAAATTAAAGCTGAAAGTTTGCTTTTAAAGCACATCTTGTTTGTTTCATTTCAAATCCAAAGATTAGAATTGTGTCGATGTCCCAATATTTATGGACCTGACTGTATATAGTGCAGGTAAGCCCTCTCGTGTTAATTTCCTGGATTTCTGTGCAGCTATCTACCCATCATGCACCTCCAAATCTCACACATGCTCAGTTTTGCCTCAGGGAGGCCGTCCTTCCTGACAGGTTGCTATGGCAATGTCGTGTCGGCGGAAGTCCCCACCCCCATGCTATAGCAGCCTGTCAATCACAACACAGGCGAGTAGAGAAGTCAGATTAGGCAGGGCATGCACCGGTATCACTAGGGGGTGTGGTCCGAAACCGGGTGACACCATCCTGATGGTGTTATAAATCATGACTTTATTTATTTCTTTTATTATTACACCTCTGGCGCCTCTGACGTTCCTGGCCATTTTTTTTCTGTTCACTGATGACTCCCTGAGTCTGCCCTGTCACTTTATACAGCAATGTCTAGCCCTTGCTGGCTGAAATAAAATAGCATTGAGCAGATATTGGTGCTGGAAGCTCTGTTTTGTGTGACACTGTTTTATAATCTAACTGTGTGCAGGGAGAGAGAGAGGAGCTTTCAGAATATTTGATCGGCGATGTTGGGGTGGGCAGGACAGAGCAGCTATCGATCTCCAGCCAATAGGATGGGGTCAGGGCGGGCCGCTACGTGTATGCGGCTCCGCCCCCTTTCTTAAGAAGCCAAATAATTGGCTGGTGTTCCAAACCTGCTCTGTCCCGCCCACCCCGACATCGCAGATGAATTCTAAAAGCTCTTCTCTCTCTCCCTGCACACAGTTAGATTACAAGACAGTGTCACACACCTGTCACTTTATAGAGCAATGACTAGCCCGCGCTGGAGGGAGAGAGAGAGCTTTCAGAATTCATTGGCAATGTCAGGGTGGGCGGGACAGAGCAGCTATTGAACGCAAGCCAATAGGATGGGGTCAGGGCAGAGCCGCATACACAAATAATTGGCTGGTGTTCGATAGCTGCTCTGTCCCGCCCACGCCGAAAGCTCCTCTCTCTTTCCCTGCACACAGTTAGATTATAAGACAGTGTCACACACAACAGAGCTTCCAGCACCAATATCTGCTTAATGTGCCCCCTCTCCTCTGTCAGTGCTTCAAAATAATAGAGCCAAACTCCTCCCATTCGCGTCATTTCCGAGGTACAAAAAACGCGAGATTTCGGTAGTAGGTGATTCGCAAGGAGTCATGGGATACATGACGCCGATATCCCAGGAACCCTTGCGAATTGCCTAGTGACGTAATCGTCTAGGCCAGTGATTCTCAACCAGGGTTCCGTGGAACATTAGGGTTCCTCCAGAGGTTGCTAAGGGTTCCTTCAGCATTGGGCAATTTCGACCTCTCAGATAAGTTCCCACTGACACCATTGATATTTTTAGCCATCTGTAAGGAGGCAATTCTTCCCAATGACCACAAGTTTAAGAACCATTCTTTCCACTGACCATCACACTAATGTATCATGAGTTGTAGATTTCAGATTTTTAGCAGGGGTTCCCTGAGACCGGAGAACTATTTCAAGGGTTCCTCTGTGTTAAAAAGGTTGAGAAAGGCTGGTCTAGGCTATTAAGACCAGGAAGTTATGTAGAAAAATGGAAAAAAAAGGTATTTACCAACCAAAAAAAAATATTGCCCATTGTGAAAACTTTGCGCTAAGGGCATGCAGCACAGCCAAAGATAAAAAAAATGGGTGGAACTCCGCTTTAAGGCCCCTTCCACACTGGGGCGGTGCGGGCATTAACGGTAAAACTAGCATCGCTTTACCGCCGTTATAACGGTGTATACACCACTCCTGCACCGCCCCAGTGTGAGGTAGTTTACAGGCACTATTTTTTGCGCAAAAATGCCTGTAAAGCTCCTCAGTGTGAAAGGGGTCTAAAGAGTAACTATTTTGTTGAGAAAAAAACATTATCATCTGCCTGATCTACAGGTGCATCTCCAAAAAATTTGAATATCATCAAAAAGTTGATTTTAGTAATTCAATTCAAAAAATGAAAGTCATATATTATATAGATTCATTACACACAGAGTGATATATTTCAAGCATTTATTTTAATGTTGATGTTTATGGCTTACAGCTAGTGAAAACACAAAATTCAGTATCTCAAAAAATTTGATTACATAAGACCAATTAAACAATTTTTAATACAGAAATGTTGGCTTACTGAAAAGTATGTCCATGTACAATATAGTATGCACTCCATAGTTGGTCAGGGCTCCTTTTACATTATTAACTACATCAATGCGGCGTGGCATGGAGGCGTTCAGCCTGTGGCACTGCTGAAGTGTTATGGAAGCCCAGGTTGGTTTGACAGCGGCTTTCAGCTCGGCTGCATTGTTGGGTCTGGTGTATCTCATCTTCCATTTAACAAAACCCCACATACTCTCTATTGGGTTTAGGTCAGGCGAGTTTGCTGGCCAATCAAGCACAGTTATACCATAATAAACCAGGTATTGCTACTTTTGGCAGTGTGGGCAGGTGCCATGTCCTGCTGGAAAATGAAATCAGCATCTCCATAAAGCTGTTCAGCAGAGGGAAGCATGAAGTGCTCTAGAATTTCCTACAGTGGACCAACACAACCAGATGACATGGCTCCCCAAATCATCATTGACAGGGGAAACTTCACACTGGACCTCATGCAACTTCGATTCTGTGCCTCTCCACTCTTCCTCCAGACTCTGAGACCTTGATTTCCAAATGAAATGCAAAATTTACTTTCATCCGCAAAAAGGACTTTGGACCACTGAGCAACAGTCCAGTCCTTTTTTACCTTAGCCCAGGTAAGACGTTTCAGACATTGTCTCTGGTTCACGAGTGGCTTGACTATTTATTGGCACTGATAAGGAGCCAATCAGTGTGGCTTCTGATCATGAGATCATTATGACAGCCAATGATGGTGATCACAGAAGGTTTGTTTACAAATATCTGAAGTCTTCTAAACTCTCCAGGTCATTTCAGTCCACTGGGTCTTTGTGAAATTTGTGTTATCCGAACTAGAGTATTTGTATGCTGCCATGCTTTTAACGTGGAAGAAATAATGGAGGCTTTTATCTTTATCTTGGATGTGTATATAATTTTGGAAGAAATATATAGTGTCAGGAGCTGCTGGTCTTATTCCAGCATCCTGGTTTTGGCTGTGATGCATTCTCCCTGGCTGTCTGTCCACCTGCAATGTGATTGATGTGGCCAGTCTATGGGTGGAGACCAAACCTGATTTAAACCAGCCAAGCCTGCAGCCTCATGCTTGTGATAGCGTGTTTAACACGTGCTCCAAGCTCCCTGTTTGTCTGCCCTGTCTGCTAGTTTGGATTCCCTTGTTGATGACCTCGGATCGGATATCGAATTTGCTTGGAACTCTGCCTGCCTTCTGACTACAGATTTGACCCTATTCTAAACCTTACCTGCTTGTACCTGGACTGTCACTGACCACTCTGCCTGTCAGCCAAGTACCTGTTTGCTGTGCTCAGTTCGCACCTACCCCAACGTGGTAGCCAGGCACTTTAGCATTATAAGTAGTGGGGGGACTGCCTGCCTTATGGGAAAGGGGGCTGCTATAGTTGAACACAGAAGCTAGCTATAGTGCCTGACCACCTGTGTTAGAGGTAAGTTTGACATATCGTGCTGCAGTTGTGAGCAGATTGTGCATTGCGTGAGATTATTAAAGGCATGTGGATGAACCGACACTGACTTTTTAAATTTAAAATGTAAGTTAAGGCATTTTTTTTACATTTTGGATAGAGTAAGGAAGGGTTATAACCCCTGTCAGTTTTGTTTTTTTGCCATCTGTGTCCCATTGGGAAGCATTCTCTTCACTGTCCCATAGTCAAAACAGGAAGTCACAGAAAATCCCTCCAATGTGAGGGAATCCTGGGGTGTCACCAGAATTAGTGTCCCCATTGGAAGATCTCCCCTCTATTACTGTTCTTATGTCAACCCAAAATTTGGGATTTTATTTATTTATAAAAAAGTAAACAAGACAAATAAAGAGGGTGAATATCCCTAACGGAGTTAAAGACAACAATAAAAATTGACAGGTGGTGTAATTCCTCTCAACACCCAAAAAAAAAAAGAATTTTTTTGACATTTAGTTATACTTTAAGGCAATTCGCCACCAACAATTTAGATGGTTTTATTTTCTGAATAAAAGCTGTTGGACATATTTGCAATTGAAAACTAGTTGAAAATTTTAAATTGCTGTATGCTTTAGGCCAGCCTGTATTTTTCTAGTTGCCGAAAAATAGAAAATAGCTGCATGTTGCCTAAAGGTCAAGAGACCCCTCTATAAAAGCCCTACATCCCACCTCATCTATTTCTGGATATACTTACCTTGGGTCAAGCAGTGCCAAGACAATGCAAAAATAAAACCGTAAATGGAAATAGTAGGTGTGTTTTGGTGCTGCCCTAGACAATTCAATGCCTCACAATAAACAGTGTCCTGCTGAAATGGACAAGTTGTTAGGATAAGTGCTGCCAAACATACACCTAGAACTCACTTGATATCTATGGTAGCACTTCCCATCTAAACACAGCTGGCTTTATCGAAAGCCTCAGGCTATACACAGTTTTTAGCTTTATGGATCTTATCTGCACTATAATGATGTCAGGGTTGTAATCACAGAACAGCCCCCCATTTCCCAAACCGAAGTTTCATGTTTTTCTTGAGAATATTGTTTTACTAAAGGAGGCCTCCAGTCCAGTTCTTAAGGAGTTTATTTTTTCTATGAACATCTTCTGGAATCAAAAAATATAAGCAAAAAGGAGCATACTGCATAGCACTGGATACTCTCACAAATTATGCATTTTTTTATTTTTTACTTTTAAAAGTAAATTCCATGGGGGCACTCGTGCGAGCGCGCTCCCGAGTTCTGCTGCTGCGTCCATTGACACAGACAGCAGGACTCGGAACGGCCCCCGACTCCTGTGTCACTGGATTTGATTGACAGCAGTGGAGCCAGTGGCTCCAGCTGCTATCAATCTATCAAATGAGGACCAGAGACAGTGGCTGGAGCTGCTGTGCTCGTCCCCATCGCTGGAACAATCGGGTTGAGGAAAGTAAAAGGGGCGCTCTGTGGGGCTGCTACACTACAGAAGATTTTTCACCTAATGCATAGAATGCATTAGGTGAAAAACCTTGAGGATTTACAACCCATTTAAAGTGTGACTAAAGGCAAAACTTTATTTTCTAATTTTGGAGTTAAGGAGTTTATTTTGCCATCCGTGTCCCATAGGGGAGATTTCACTTCCTGTCCCGTAGCCAAAACAGAAAGTGGGAGAAAATGCCTCCAAAGTCAGGGAATCCTAGGGTGTCACTAGGATCACCAAAAATAATATCCCCATTGGAGGATTTCCCCTCTACTACTGATGTAAACACAAAATTTGGTATTTTCTTTCACTTTTCACATTAAATAATAAATGTAAACAGGACAAATAGAGAGGTTGAATCTCTCTAATAGGGGCACAGACCGCAATAAAAACTGACAGGTGTTTTAATCCCTCTCCAGTCTATCCAAAACAGTTTTGCATTTAGTTACACTTCAAGCTGACCATTATGATTAACATTGTAACTGCCACTTGTACAGGATTGTTTTAAGAAAGGGTATGAATTTCCATCTTTGAATGGCTTAAGATTTTCAACCTATTGTGGTACCACAACTGATTCCCACTCCCTTGGATACTGGGGAACAGAACTACGATGAAGAATTAGCATCACTGTTTACGTGTTATGAAACACAATAATGGATACAGAGATAAGATGCAGTTAGGTCTGGGCTGTTGTAAGGTGGTATTTTTTCCTTGGATTGCATCCTCTATATGAAGTATAAGCCAAAGTTCGTACCTAGTCTCGTGGAAATGGAAGCAAGTATGTGTTGGAGAAGGCACTTGCTACCAAAAAACAAAACAAAAAAAAGGGTTCCAAATGTTTAAAAGGGGGTGCAATGTCTAAAAGGAGAGTGAAGGTCCGCTTTACTCATACATAAAAGAAACCTGGAATGAGGAAGTATGGAGGCTACTATTTCTTTGTCTCTTAAAAATAGCAGTTCCTTTGCTGTTATGCTCATCCAATGGCTTTAGGGTTTTCGTAATTAATGCCCCAAAATAAGTATGCAGGATTTCTGACTTCACTGCTCTGCATGCAATGTATCTTAGAAAGTAGTGAAGCCAACATTCAGGCAACTGGCATTTTCAAAAAGAAGACAGCAACCTACAGATTTCTCTCAATACAGGTTTTCTTTAACCACTTGACCTCTGTAAGATTTACTCCCCTTCATGACCAGGGCATTTTTTTGTGATACCGCACTGTGTTACTTTAACTCACAATTGTGCGGTCGTGCGACGCGGTACCCAAATAAAATGTGTAATTTGTTTCCCACGAATAGAGCTTTCTTTTGGTGGTATTTGATCACCACTGGGGTTTTTAATTTTTTGCGATATAAACAAAAAAAGGCTGACACTTTTTAAAACAAATATATTTATTTTTTACTGCTATAAAACATATCCAATATTTTTTTTTACAAAAATGTATTTGTAAACAAATCTAAATAAAAATATATTGATTGGTTTATGCGAACAATATAGCTTCTACAAACTATGGGGATATATTTATGGATTTTTTTTTTACTAGTAAGAGTGGAGATCAGCGACTTCTAGCGGGACTGGCAATATTGCGGCGCACAAGCGGACACTGACACTTTTGTCGCTTTGTGGGAGCTAGTGACACTAATACAGTGATCAGTGCTAAATATATGCACGGTCTCTATACTAATGACACTGGCTGGGAAGGGGTTAAACATCTAGGGCGATCAAAGGGGTTAAATGCGTGACTAGCCAGTGTTCTTGTGCACTGTATGTGCTGCTTTGCAGGAACACAGAATCCATCCCTTGCCCGTGTAAGAATGGGGGGATCTGGCTTGTTTACATAGGCAAAACCTCATTGTGTGGGGCTTGCCAAAGATCGGCAGGTGCCGGAGGACATTGACTGCCCGGCACCCGCAGATCGGCTTCTGCTGTGAATATTCACAGCAGAAGCAGCATGTCCTCTGCAGGTGGAAGTGCAGAATTACGTATATATATATATATATATATATATATATATATATATATATATATATATATATATATATATATATACACACGTGATTCTGCACAGGAGAGCCATCCTGTAGCAATACAACTGCTATGGGGCGGACAGCAAGTTGTTAACTCCTAGCACCTGCTGAGTTCTAGGGGCAATTGAATCTTACATTTACATTATACAGAATACAGAGAGAGAGAGGGGAGTAACTACATAGAAAGGGGACAGAGCCAGGGACTCTTGAAGGGAGACATCAATGGCACTAGAGGGCCAAAACCATGAAAGGCACTACTGAGTGATTAAGCCCAGTGTCCATCCATAATTAAAATATCAATTTTGGGTAGACTGAGCCTTTAACACTGCAGTAGGCACATAATCACACAGCAACAGCAAGATTAAATATAAGCATGAATATTTTCTTTACTTTTTTTGTTTGCACTGGTAAATGATGAGGTGGGAAAACATCAGAAATCAATACATTATTCATTCTGGCCTAAATATTGTCTTAAACCTGAAACATATAATTACTGTTTACACATCCCTGAGTAAATGGCTGCCACGAAGAGAAATTGATAAATAATTCCTCATTTTGCTGGTTTCCTGTGTAAGGAAGATAGGACTGAGGGATTCATACACTGTGCATGACGATACCTGAATAATGAAACCTTCTCCACACATTTTCAGGGTTTGGTGTGCGAGCCATACAAAAAATTTATAACGCTAGAAAATAGGAATAAATATGGTGTCCATATCCTGGTAATTAGTTTAAAGTATGCCAAAGTGGAAAAAGTGAAAGTAGTTGTAAATCAGTAAAATATCATATAATCCTCACTATATTAAAGCGGAGCTCCGCCATTAAAAAAATATTAAAATCCAGCAGCTACACATACTGCAGCTGCTGACTTTTAATATTAGGACACTTACCTGTCCTGGAGTCCAGCGACATCTGCAGCAGAAGACGAGCAATCGCTCGTCTATCTGCTGCCCCCACCGCCATCCTCGGTGAGGGAATCAGGAAGTGAAGAGCTCCGGCTTCACTGCCCGGTTCCCTACGGCGCATGCGCGAGTCGCCCAGCGCCGTCCTCACTGGTCACCGTTGTGTTCTGGGAGCCGTGTGTTTCCCAGAACACAACGGGCGTTCTGCGGGAAGTGACGCACTACCCGCAGAATACCCGCAGAGAGGACTCCCGGAAGTGGGTGCAAAAACCTGTCTTAGAGGAGGCTGCGATATCATTATCTGCTCGTCACTTATGGTATCATAATAAGGCTTGGGATGCAAGCCAGCATGTGAAGGAAACACAGGGGAACACGTGCGGACCAGACATATGTATCTTCTATATACAGCTGGATCAGCTCAGTTCCGGCTCTAAAGGCACTTTTACATTTGAGTGGATGGAATTTTTTTACTTTCATAACATTTTTATGACATAATACACCATGATAGTTTTTTATATGTTCCATGAGCGATCATAGAGCAAGATTTTCTACCAGCACATTGGGAGGGACTGCTGACAAGTCTGAGAGAGTGGTTATCCTTATGAACCAAAGGCGCATAATTTAGCCTATCTGGTGAGTGGCCATTCTACTTGGTGGTGGTGTAGGTACACAGACGGTGAAGGTGGAAGCACAGCAAGTCACCTGTGAAAAAAGGAATTGTTCACATAGGACTCTTTATGCACTTTTTTTTGCGTTTTTTGCGACTATTTTGGTTATTGGACTATATTTTGCTGCATATCTCTCTTTATTTATATATTTATGTGATGGACTCAACGATGTATAATATAAGTTTTCTTTGGCACAACACATACATATTTTTTTGCACATTGCACTTTAAAAATCGCAGCACGATACAGTGTTGTTGATGGCAAGTAAAATTTGATATTGGCATCACACAAGTAATTGTGGATACCTCATTAGAGTATTAAGTTCACATGATTGACACACCCAATTGTTTTGACAAACATAGGGATATAGGATTGGACAATTATAAGTTAGCGCAATTCACTTTATTCTTTATATATTTTCATTTAACCTATATTGGTTGTATGTTTATTTAATTGCAGCAAACTATTCTTAGCAAAAAGTATCTTGGCGCCGGTAACATATTAATTTCAGGTATCTGCACCCCCCTCACCCCTGAAAGGTGCCAAATGTTACACCGGAGGGGGGAGGGTTCAGATGAGCGGAAGTTACACTTTAGGGTGGAGCTCCGCTTTAAGTTCAAAAGTGGGCAGCAAAGTGGCCAAGTGGTTAGCACTTCCTCCTAGCAGCACTAGGGTCATTGGTTCAAATCCCTCATGTTAGGAGGTGACCGCGCTCTGTCACTATATCCCGCTTGCTTGCCTGTGTTATCACATGTACTTCCAGTGAAGACTCTGGGTTTGATTTACTAAAAGCAAGTAGGCTGTTTATATTGCCAGGGAATTTTCCCTTAGCTTGGAGAATGCAGCGGAAGCTGTGATTATTTCTTTCATCCAATCACGTGCAAAGCAAATTTTTGCCACACTCACTAAGCTAAGGAAAATCAATATTTCCTAAAAGAAAAAGCATGACAATTGTTTATGAAGCACAATGCTTTAGCAAAAGAGACATCTTGCACTTGGGGTTTACACCTACATTAAAGTGTTACTAAACCCACAACAGTAAAATCAGTCTGTATACACAGTAAAGCATGCTTGTAACACTTACTGTGGAACCTAAGGGGTTAATCCTCTGCATTGTTTAAAAAGGCTGTTTGAACCTGTATGCATAGATCCTCCCCTTCGTCTCCAAAACAGGTCCGGACAAGACAGAGCCTTTGGAGTCACTCATGCTCAGTTTGGTGTGTATTGCTAGAGTTATTTTTTTTCTTGAGAGGGTGCATGTGATCAGCACAGGGCCAATCAGCACTGTCCAAACAGAGGGTCAGTGTTCCTGCATCTTAATAGGTCAGCCAGTGCAGTATGAAAACTCCTCCTACAAGCTTTAACCAGACACTGATAGAAGTCACAAGACTGCTATATACTTGCTGAAGAGAAAAGGTAATTAGCAGTTTATATTTACTAAAATAATTGCATGTCCATGTGCTGTGTACTGTGGGAGGCCAGATATAGTAAATGCAGGGTCCTGGGTTTAGTAACACTTATGTTTACTCCTCATTCCACAACTGTTTTTTTTTCTTTCGAACTTGGGGTAAGCTAAATCAGCAAAGCCCTGTCTTAACAAAAATACTGGAGCCATAGGATGTGCCGATGACATCAAATATATGATCTACAGTGGAGAGACCGACAAATGAAAACCTGAAGTCTCCCTATTTTATCGAAAACCTAAAAATACATGGGCTGGGATTAAGCTTTTTAAGGAAGTTATCCTTTAACATTTACCCCCACCTCCCTCAGAAAAATACTGATCCCTATTCCTGAGATCTTCACTGAACGGCCCAGCCCAGTGTGGCATAGCCTTTGTAATGAAACCTCACAGGCAAATCCGGGTCCTATTGCACATGTACTGCACTCGCCCCATTCATTACTATGGCTGTTGACCTGCTTGGGAGCCACCATGAGTATAAACCAGCTATAGCTATGAATAGAGTGCAGCACTATGCATTCACAGTAGGAGCTGGTCACAGCAGTGTAGGGAGTGGGGATGAAGGTAAGGAACAGGAAACAGTGGGGTTGATTTACTAAAACTAGAGCATGCATAATCTGGTGCAGCTCTACATAGAAATCAAGCAGCTTCCAGGTTGTTTTTTTTTTGTCAAAGCTTAATTGAACATACTTTAGGTGGTTGTAAAGTCAAAAGTTTTTTTTATCTTAATGCATTAAGATAAAAAGCCTTCTGTGTGCAGAAGCCCCCCTAATACTTACCTGAGCCCATCTCTATCCAGCGATATTGTAGGATTAACTCAGCTGCCCGGGACACCACACCTCATTGGCTGAGACAGCAGTGTGGCGCCATTGGCTGCCACTGCTGTCAATCAAAGTCAGTCTGCCAATGGGAAGAGAAAGGGGATGGGGCCGGGCTGCGGCACCGTGTCTGAATGGACAAAGGGAGCTGTGACTCGGCTTGGGTGCCCCAATAGCAAGCTGCTTACTGTAGGGGCACTCAATAGGAGGGAGGGGCCAGGAGCATCGAAGATGGACCAGAGAAGAGGAGGATCCAGGCTGCTCTGTGCAAAACCACTGTACAGAGAAAGTAAGTATGACATGTTTGTTATTTTTAACTTATGTAGCCCCCCCCATATTTGGGGGCGCTATATGGAAATTTAGGGGCAGTCTGAGCCAGTAGTTGGGCTCAGACCAATTATAGTTCAAATTGTTTGTTCTGCTCTGGGTGTGATACTGCCCGGCAGTGTTATTCTCCTTTGCCTGCAGGTGGCACTGTCACCGCCGACACAGGCTGGATCACAGGGGTATCACAGCACCTTGGGTGTCCTCTCTCGGCAGCCGTGCAGTGGGCGTGGTCTACCCGCTGTGCATGCTGGGAGAGGGTACAAAAAGGGCAGACGCCATTTGGCTTGAGGCGATACCAGGGGGACCCCGAGGCGTTCAGGGGGGACCTCTGGTCTGGTGAGCGTGCCTCGTGGCCCACATGGCACGAGGTGCGTGGGTGATTTAGGCCTCGGGCACCTTTAGCCCGAGGCTCTGCTGCTGCATCGTAGGCCTAGCTCTCCTACAAGGGCCTACGCTTCGGAGAAGGACCCCAGGCTGCTCGTTTGTAAGGGGGCCCATCTTTAGGAAAGGAGTTCCAGGGGAAGATCAGTCCCGGCGGAGATAGCGACGGTACTGCTGTCTCGGGAAGAGGCCTGGAGGCCTGCCTAAAGGGGGATCCATCATCTCTGACATCCATGCTCCAGCCCGGCTGCTAAGACTGCTCTTATAGGGACTATCCGGGTGAGCAATACCCACTCAGGCTTGAGTGGCAACGAGTGTATATATATTTGGTATCTAAGTGTTGCGTGCCTGAACCCTCCCCTACATCTTCAACTTTCCTGCCCTCGCTTTCTTCAAGTTGACTCAAAAGTAACAAAAAGAATAAAGCCTTGCTGATTAGGTTTTACTCGTGTTTGGACATTGGCCTTATTCCTGAATACACTGGTGTACCTAGACAACGGAGCTGAAGGATCCACTCGTGAGAGGTATTTTGCTGCAGACCCAAAGGTAAACAGTGGATTTCCATACTTAAAGTGTGAATCCGGCGTAGCCGCAGAGGTGGAAGGAAAAAGAGAAAAGAAGGGAGGTAAAACCCACCCCCCCCCATCACCCCCTTATAGCTACACTTAAAAAAAATTGACTTTACAATCACTTTAAGTTAGAAGCTGATTGGCTACAATGCACAACTGCACTAGATTTTGCACTCCTCAGTTTTAGTAAATCAACCCCAATGTGATGTTACACCAAGTTTCTAAATTATAAAATAAATCTTATAAAAATTAACATCAGCTTTTTTTGTTTTCAACAGATTGGGGAAAGGATCCTGTCCATATATTCCTGTTCCAAGTGACGACCATCCCCTGATTTCTAGCCCCGCTGTCACGGACCGTCAGAGGGAAATTGAGATAAAATCTCTCAAAGAGATCTAGGACAGCAATGAGAATTTGACAGGAGTTTTCACTCTTTCCAAGGTTATCGTAAACTAATAAAATAAAAATAAAATGTTTGACTGTTGTTGGGCTTTAAGGGGCTACAGCTAAAGACATGGAGGAGAGTTGCATATACAATATGTGTTTGATCAGTGATGCAGCAGCATTGGTCGGCTGCCATACATTACGATTACAGTACAAGTAATTTGGCATCCTGCCATCCCTTTGGACTCGCAGTGTTTTTTTAAAGCTGAGCTGTAAAACAGGCAACAAGTAATCAGTGGAGCAGACCAAAATGCCAGATGTTAATAGATATTTTGACATCTCATTCTGCTCAGCCTTATAAAATAACTGACAGAAGTGTGCCTGTTTTTAGACAACTAACTCACTACAAATGTGATCATTTTAATAAACAGATACAAACATTTACAAAATGTATGTATAAAGTATACATAATTTTAGGTAGGCGGGAATAAATGCTGAATATTAAGAATGATTTCAGAAATAGAAGTGTTAATAGTTTATTTTTTATCAATTAACAAAATGGAAAGTAAAGGAACAGAAGAGAAATCCAAATCAATATTTGGTGTGACCTCCCTTTGCCTTCAAAACAGCATCAATTCTTCTACGTACACTTGCACACAGCTTTTGAAGGGACTCGGCAGGTAGGTTGTTCTAAAGATCTTGGAGAACTAACCACAGATCTTCTGTGGATGTAGACTGCTTCAAATCCTTCTGTCTCCTCATGTAATCCCAGACAGACTTGATGATGTTGAGATCAGGGCTCTGGGGGGGGGGGGGGGCTATCACTTCCAGGACTCCTTGTTCTTCTTTGAACTGAAAATAGTTCTTAAGGAGTTTGGCTGCATGTTTGGGGTCATTGTCCTGCTGCAGAATACATTTGGGACCAATCACATGCCTCCCTGATGGTATGGTGTGATGGATAAATATCAGCCTTGAGGACACCATTGATTCTGATCAAATCTCTAACACCATTTGCAGAAATGCAGTCCCAAACTTGCAAGGAACTAGTTGAGACACCTAGCCTTGTTTCCATGTCATGAGGTGTGACTTTTTTCGTCACAATTCTTCCATAAAGATGACCTCGGACCAGACTTGTTTGGAAAGTAGATGGGTGTAGCTAGGTCCCACTGGTTTCCTGCATTTCTGTTTTGATGGCCTGCTGGATATCTTCCAATGTCAAAGGGAAGTAAGCACGATGTGTCTTTCATCTGCTGCATTATCTTTCCTTGGCCAGCTACTGTGTCTACGGTCCTCAGTGTTGCCCATTGATTGGTGCTTCTTCAAAAGAGCCTCCTACACAGCTTTTTCTGTTTCAGTTAAAGAGAAGTCAATTTTTTTTGCACTCCTGTGACACATTTTCAGCGGAGAGTGGTCTGAAGTCCACTCTCCGCTGATGTCACAGGAATCAGTCGAGGCAGCACGTCATCCCGACTTAGGACGTCTGGATCCTCCAGCTGCCTGGACTGATGGCAGTCTCAGCGAGCCACTGGGACGGCCGCTCTAAGCCCCTCCACAGCCCAGCGCTCCAATGAGTGTGGAGGAGTAGAGCAGGAGAGCCGCTGATTGACAGGCAGCAGCTCTCCGCTCAGGGAGGTGAGAGAACCGAGCCATCAGGGAGGTGAGAGAACCGAGCCATCAGCGATGTTCGTGGCTCAGTTCTCAGTGAAGAGGCAGCGGGGGACAGATGCAGCATCAGTCTAGACCTGTCAAATTTATACTACTGGGGGATGTAATGTATGTACATTTAAAAAAGGGAGGCACAGCAATATTTATTTGTTTGTTATCAGGGATTGTGGGAACACAATTGTATTATTTGCAGCCATTCATTTATTTTACGCATATAGTTAGTACTAAACAAGGAAGTCAGGTAGCGTGGGATAGCACATATCCATTTTTTTTTAACTGCCCTGTTGGGGGAGCTTTGGTGAAATTCCAGACCCCTGATTTCTAAACAGACCCCTAATTTCTCTCATTTAGACAAGAGAAAGGTAATAAGGACATACCGTATATACTCGAGTATAAGCTGACCCGAATATAAGCCGAGGCACCTAATTTTACCACAAAAAAATGGGAAAACGTATTGACTCGAGTATAAGCCTAGGGTGTCCATCTGCATGCCTCACTGTGTCCATGCCTCACTGTGTCCATGACTAGACTGACGTTTAACATGGGAGTCTATGGAAGGGGTGCCCGGATTTGAAAAATCGGTGCTCCCCGGCCGTAGGTCACTCAGACAAAAAAATTTGCACACTTATAGAGGATAAATGTAGCTACATGTGTGGCAAGTTTCGAGTCCAGGGTACTTACGATCGGCCAGTACCCGGTCCCCAAATTCACCGGATAAATTACCGTTTAACATAGGAGTCTATGGAAGGGATGCCCGGTTTTGAAAAATCGGTGCTCCCCGGCCGTAGGTCTCCTGGACAACAAACTTTGTACACTTGTAGAGAAAGAGTGGGGCTACATGTGTACCAAGCTTGGGGACCTACGGCCGGCCGGTAGCGGGTCCCCAAAGTCCGGGAGATCAGGCGCAAAAAGGTGACTCGCGTATAAGCCGAGGGGGGCATTTTCAGCACAAAAAAATGTGCTAAAAAACTCGGCTTATACTCGAGTATATACAGTAGATTCTTCCATCCCCTTCTCCATAGCCTCAGCTGTGCAGGTGAATGAGCAGGAAGAGCTCGGAGGCTTCCTGTTCATCCACAAACTGAAGCATAGTAAACACAGTTTATTAAGCTTCAGTGATAAATGAACACAGGAGCAATCGATACCAACCACTCACAATGTTCGTTCAGGAAAGAAAGGACAGGCAAATAAGACATTTACCACCCGCCTGTTTTCTTTCCCGAAATGACTTTCCTGTGTGCCCTCAGCAGCCAACATGAGAGAGAGGAGGGAGGCAGCACTGCAGATGGAATGGATATGCAGGGCAGCCCAGACAGCAGGGGGGTGGGGGTGATCAGAGAGGTGGAAGTGGGGCTGGGAGTGCACATACTAGAACCAATTTCCCTGCAGCACAGCCATAGGGTGGGAGAGGAGGAGAAGCCGGCAGCGCTGCAGAAGGAGCCACAGGAGGATCAGTGTCGGGCCCCCCTTTTGAACAGATGGGACCTGAGCCTGGTACAAGTGGGTCAGCTGTACTGCCTTATCAGCAGCCCTGAATGCATTACTTGCCAACAAAAAAACTCATGAACATTCTGGCCGACTCCCAGTGCAGATTTCGTAAAATAGAACTAAAGGCAAAACTTTTTTTACATTTTGGATACAGTAAGGATGAGTTACAACCCCTGCCAGTTTTACATTTAACATACTTGTCCCCCTGGGAAGATTTCCCTTAACTTCCAGTCCTATAGACCAAACAGGAAGTGAGAGGAAATCACTACAAGTGAGGGAACCCCAGGTTGTCACAAGGGTCAGCAGAACTAGTGCTTCCACTGGATGATTTCCCCTCTATTAGGCCCCTTTCACACTGAGGCGTTTTTACCGCGTTTTCGCGGTAAAAACAGCGCTGTAAAAATGCCTGAAATAATCCTGCCCCATCATTCTCAATGTGCTTTCACACTGAGGCGTTTTGCTGGCTGTGCGTTGGAAAAAATCCTGCAAACAGCTTTTTTTGGAGCATCTTTGGGGCGCATAAAATAGCGCTGTAAAAACGCCTATCCCCATTGAAATGAATGAGTACCGCTGTAAAAACGCGGTAAAAAACACCCAGAAGCTGTGGGAAGGTCACATGACCGCAGTAGAGTGGAGGATTGTGGGATACCAAATAATCCTTTTTACCGCAAAAACGCAGTAAAAACGCATATGCGTTAGTGCTATTTTTAATGCGAACGCTGTAAAATCGCGGTAAAAAAACTCATATTTTTTTTGCGTTTTTTCAACGCCTCAGTGTGAAAGGGGCCTTACTGATCTGGGAACTACCCATCATTTTGGATATTCTTTTACTTTCACTTTCAGTGATAGTGGTAAACATGACAAATAGAGAGGGTGAATCTCTCTAACAGGGACACAGGCAACAATAAAAACCTGACAGGTTAAAATCCCTGTCCATTCTATCCAAAACTATAAAAAAAAGTGCGTTATGTAATACTCTAAAGTTTGAGAATCTTGGATTTCTTATGCACTCCCAACCCTACACCCATCTACCCTCAGCTATTTGTAAACACCCACTTCTTTTGTAGTCAACTCGGAGTCCTAAGGTGGTCTCTACCTCCCCTTCTGCTTCCCACTTATCTTCTCCTGTTTTCCTTCCCAGAATCCTTCTGTCTCTTTCTTCATCTGTAACAGGGATCACAAGATCCTTCATCTCTTGATATCTTCTTAGGGGAACTCCCTTCCCTGGACAAAATGAACATCCAGTCTAGACTTCTGCTGCATTTTGGACTGCCCTCTTTGGCTCTTCTGCTTGTTTCTGGAATGTAATACTACTGTTAGGCTTCTTTCACACGGGACGGATCAGTCATGATCCGCCCCGTGAACCTCCGCTTGCTCAGCGGGGATCGCTCCGTTGATCCCCGCTGAGCCGGCTGATGACTGGGCGGTCCCCGCACACTGTGCAGGGACCGCCCTGTCAGATCTCCGCTCTCCCCTATGGGGGATCGGATGAACACGGACCGTCTGTACGTGTTCATCCGATCCGCTCTGCAGACGGATAGAAAAATAGAAATTTTTCTATCCTGAAAAACGGAGCGTAGCGGACACGGGTGAGATCGGGTGTCAGCGGATGTTCATCCGCTGACATCCGCTGTCCCATAGGGATACATGTATGTCCGTTTTTCATCCGAAAACGGATGGGTGAAAAACGGACATACGGTCCGCCCGTGTGAAAGGGGCCTTACTATGTAGCCTTTGCATGGGTAATTGTTATGTTATCCCCTTTGAGAATTAATAAATATATTGTATTAGATTGACAGTAAATCAGACTGACAGTCAAAAAAAAAAACAAGTGATGACAGCGCTGGATCCCTGGGCTGGTGAGTATCTGTTTATTAAAGGCTAAGTTCCCCTTTGGAACATGTTGTAACATGCTCCTGTGACAGTGGGTGGGGGATCTTCTCTCCATACCCACTGTCACAATTTGAAAATGGTGCCGCCATGTGGGGCTCTACCCACACAGCTACATCATTCATTCACAGTTTCCTGTGGCTGACAGCTTGTAGTTCTCAATGAGCTGCGAGAGTGCTGGTGAGTGCTCTTGTAGTCCTTTGATCTTCCTGTTGTCACTTAAAGGGTAACTCCACGATCGCAGGGGAAAAAAATACCAAATAAAGAAAAAATAATATAGTGTATACATTGCGACACAAGTCATATTGTAATTGAATGTTATTAAAAAGTACCTTTCCTTTCCAATCTGCAGCCACTGTAATTTTCTGTGAATGAATTGCAATATGGCTACCTGGAGGTGTTCTGTACACTGAGTGTGTACTGACCACTCCCCAGAAACATAATTTCCTGCTTGTGTGATTGGCTCACCAATTTTCCCAGAAGTCTGCCTAAGATACAAATCAGATTTCAGGCATTCCCTGCAACAAAAAATACATTTTTGGTGAGATTCTCCCTGTAGGAACACATCTAAAAGGGATGCAGACCCAGCAGATTTCCTCATTAGTGTCCTGCAGGTGCACACCTGATAGATAATTATGAAACCCCTCCTATTAGACCCACTCAGACCAGAGGCACAGAGGAACAACCGGGATTACTTCTAAATAACAAAAGGTAGGAATCTGCAACAAAGTTTTTAAAATCCTTGCGTTGCACATACAGTTCCTGACAAAAGTCTTGTCGCTTCTCTATTTTGTAGAAACTCCTGCTATTAACCTGACTTTTAATTAATCAATTGGTGTTAGAAATAGCTCCTATGAAAAGCTAAAGCCCTCCCAAATGATGTTTAATGCACTGAAATAAATTAGTTTCACTGAAAAAAGATTTATCATTTAATCAAGAAAGACAGGTCAAATTTTGGCAAGACAAAAGTTTTGTCGCCTATACAGAAATTGAACAACTTTACTGAAAATCCAAAAATATGTCAGCAAATTAAGTAGTGGTGCTGTGAGATCCAAATGTAATATCTTGTATGACTTCCATGAGCTTGAAGGACAGCATCCATGCGGTTTGGCAAGGATTCATACAATTTATTGATGAAGTCATCAGGAATAGCAAAGAAAACAGTCTTGCATGCCTCCCAGAGTTCATCAATATTCTTTGGTTTCGTCTTCCATGCTTCATCTTTCATCCTACACCACATATGCTCAATGATGTTCATGTCTGGTGACTGGGCTGGCCAATCCTGGAGCATCTTGATCTTCTTTGCCTTAAGGAACTTTGATGTGGAGATGGAAGTATGCGATGGAGCACCATCCTGCTGAAAAATTTCTCCTTTTTTATGGTTGGGAATATAAGAGGTAGCTAAGATTATAGTATTTTAGACTATTGATGTTGCCTTCCACCCTGCAGATCCCTCGCACACCCCCATACTGGATGTAACCCCAGACCATGATTTTGCCTCCACCAAACTTCACTGTTTTTTGGGTAAATCTCGGCTCCATGCGGGTTCCAGTTGGTCTCCTGCAATATTTGCCGCGACTGTGGTGTAATTCAACAGAAGATTCATCTGAAAAATCCACCTTCTGCCACTTTTCCAGAGTCCATCCTTTTAGCAGGCTGTGGCCCTTGGCAAATGCCACACGGTTTTTCAATTGTCTTTTGTTTAGTGCTGGCTTATGGGCACTGATTCGACCATGGAGGCCATTTTGAGACAGAATCCGACAAACTGTTCTGGTTGACACAGGGACTTCAGGTGACCAGGTCTCGTGGAGCTCTGCTGCAGTGGAAAATGGGCTGGCCTTGGATTTTCCAGCCAACAAACGGTCCTCTCAAGCAGTTGTCTTGTGGGGTCGGCCTGACCTGGCCTTGTCCAAAACGTCTCCACAAATCTTTTTTTTATCCTCTGAACTTGACGCTGAGACACATTGAAGGTGTCTGCCACATCAGCAGTGGATCTGGTCCTCAGCCTCTTGATAATCAACACTTTAGTCTCTGGGTGAATCTTAGGCATGTTTGCAGAGGTCTAGTTGCAGTTGAGAAGGTCTAGTGTACTGGTGTTATTTTTATACACACCTGAGACCTAATTGATCCATTATTAGTCACAGGTGAAGCTCATATAACAAGGCGACAACACTTATGTCTTGGCAAAAATTTACTCAATGGGCTTTACCAAGCTGTGAATATTAGAATACTTTTTGTCAGTTTCGTTTTGCACTGAAACATTATTACAAAAGCTGTTGGGATTAAAATGACCCATTTCTTGTAACAAAATCTTGATTAGAAATATATTTTAGCAGCACTTCAGGTCAATTTGTACACAAGCGACAAGACTTTTGTCAGGGACTGTAGATCACCCAGAGTGAAATGTTTTTTTCTCAACAAAAGTGGAGTTACACTTTAACTGCATGCCTGTACTATGTACAGCCAGACAGCTATGCTGAGAGTCTGCAGGAGCCTGAGATTGCACCAGGGAACTGCTGATCGTGGGTGCAATGCTCTGCAGGCTCCTTGATAATAAAATAATAAATGCACATTTTTTTACCTTTTTTTTTTAAAGAGGTGAACCTATCTTTGAAAAGTCAGCAGGTACAGTATTTGTAGCTGCTGACTTTTAATTGTTTAACAAGCAAGTCGAGATCCCCTTCAAATTGCAAATTCCTATTTTCCCTTTCAGGGTGGTATTTAGTAATTTTGTCTGTCATTTTACAACTATATCTTGCTTTTTAGTTAGATTGGGGTTCTTTTTTTAGGAAAAATAAGTAATTTCGCTTTGTCTTATTGTTATATGCCTCTATAAGCATTCCCATCACATGCGGCATGAGTAAACAGTAAGCAGAGGTGAATGCATCCTGATCATGTAAGCATCTTCATTGCTCCTGTAGCACTATGCATCTCCTTAAGGTCTTGTTAAGAATGTCAAGTTCACTGTGAAAGCTTTTTATTCTGGTAATAAGAGGCTGTAATTCTCTCTGGGAGAAACATGAATACACAGACTGACAAAAATGGCTATTATTGCTTTCTTGCATGTAACATTTTTGTTCTTCAACAGTGAAGGAGCCTCATTTGTGGGTGAGAAACTAGTGCTGGCGGTACCGGGGATGCTGTACAGAGGGATTTCTTTTCTTATAGTTGCCCATTACGACTGTCTGATTTCTCTCTAATCGTCCACCTGGATGTATCCTTGTCCATTTAAAGCACAAATTCAGTTCCCTGTGTCTTTACGCCTCATATCTCACCAGTGGAGCAGTGAAACCAAATCCGTAGCAACCAAACCGTAGCAACCAATGCAGCTGCTATGGGGCTCTGTGTGCGTGCATTTCCCCAGCCGCTCTTACACCAGAAGCCTGCTATGTGGTCCTGGCAGCAGTGACGATCAAAGCAGCGCTGCGCCGTGCACTGATCTCACTGCCTGTACAAGAAGAAAGCTACAAAATCATGTCGACTTTATTACTTCCTCTCCATTTAATAGCAGCTGTCATACCAGCTGCTTTACAGCTACAATACCCATGATCTATCATTCCTGTAAGCATTGGAGATACGCCAGGAATCGTAGTAAAAAAATTAAAAATAAAAACAATATAGGAAGATTAAAGAAAAACAATACATGTACTCAAATATTGAAGCAGAACTTAAAATTGTGTTTAATGCTGCCATGTATTCATTTAAAAAATAAAAAAAATAAAAAAGAAGTCGTCTCATTACAGGTTTTATCAATATGTTCTGTTCCCCAGGGGGGCAAAGTATATGTAGTATTTTGTCCCATCTTCCTAGGAGCTGTCTATGGCTAGCTGTGAGGTTAGACAGGGAATCCCCCCAGTTGGATAACCATGCATTTAGCACAGAGACAGCTACTTTCACAGATGATGCATTTCTAGTCTCCAATGAATGGAAGGTGAGTTCCATACGCACCATGTTACACTACTAATATGGGTGTAACATGGTGCAAAAGGTGAAGTTTGTTTTTAAAAGGTAACCCCACTTTCGTGGGGAAAAAATGGCAATTAAAAGTAAAAATAACATAGCTTATATAATTGCCACACACGTCATATTGTAATTAAATGTTATTAAAAATTACCTTTCCTTTTCAGTCTGCAGCAGCTGTAATTTTCTGAAAATGCAATGCAATATGGCTACCTGGAGGTGTTCTATACACAGAGTGTACTGACCACTCCCCAGAAACACCATTTCCTGCTTGTGTGATTGGCTCACCAATTTTTTACAGAAGTCTGCACTAAGATACAAGTCAGATTTTAGGCACCACCTTCAACACAAATGTAATTTTTGGTGAGATACCCCAATAGGAAATCACGTCTAAAGGGATGCAGGCCCAGCAGCTTTCCTCATTAGTGCCCTACAGCTGCCACAGCTGACTGATAATTATGAAACCACTCCCATTAGACCCACTCAGCACAGAGGAACAAAGTGATTTCTTCAGAATAACAAAAGGTAGGAATCTGCAACAAAGTTTGTTATAATCCTTGCAATGTACACAGATCACCCAGAGGGGAATGTTTTTTTTTCTCAACAAAAGTGGAGTTACTCTTTAACACAATGTAAATTATTGCACTGTTGTTAACCCCTTCACACAAAAATGCGGCCCCACTGGACATTTTTTCTACTATTTTGGGACAGTTTTCGTTTGATAATAAAAAAGCAGAAGATATCCATTACCATTTACCCCCAAATAAAAGCCCAATTTTTCCAGAAAAAAACAAGGTATAACCCACCTAGATGCACAAAGTAGCTGTGATGATATGTACAGTTTTACCAACACATGTCAAATTCACAAAATTGGGCTTAGGCATTTAGATTTGTTTTATCCGTAGGCACGAAGGGGTAACATACTGCGAAACAGAGCTAAAGAACAGATTTACATCTAGAGGGTACTGGTGATAAATGTACATATGCAAATGGAAACTGGAGGTAAGCTAACCCACACCCCTCTGGGGTATTTAATAAACAACAGGTTCTGATGGTTATTTTGGAGTTAGATTTCCATCACCAGTGCATCACAGCGAGTCCAAATACCACATACAGTTGTGCTCAAAAGTTTGCACACCCTGGCAGAAATCATGATATTTTGACATCAATGACCCTAAGCACAAGGCCAAGGTGACCCTTCAGTGGTTACAGCAGAAAAAGGTGAAGGTTCTAGAGTGGTCATCACAGTCTCCTGACCTTATGATCATTGAGCCACTCTGGGGCGATCTCAAATCTGTGGTTCATGCAAGATGACCAAAGAATTTGCATGACCTGGAGGCATTTTGCCAAGACAAATGGGATATCGTCTGCAAGAATTTGGGGCCTCCTGGTCAACTATTACAAAAGACTACACGCTGTCATTGATGCTAAAGGGGCAATACACAGTATATGGGGGGGGGGGGGGGGGTTATTTGTTTACTTGTTGCCATGTTTTGTTTTATGATTGTGCCATTCTGTTATGACCCAGTTGAATATTAATTTAAGAACTATAAGAAACATTGTTTGCCTACTCATTTTCATTAAAAATTGTAAATAATATATTACCGGTTCTCCAAGGGTATGCAAACGTTTGAGCACAACTGTAGCTGCCGTGTGCAAGGTCAATACAACTGTTTAGTCAGTCCACTGCGGGTTCCATAAGGCCAGAACATGTCATTCTGCATCCACATTCAGCTCATAATGCATACTAACAGAAATAATAACTTATCTCCCCATTACTAATAATTTGATCCTTATGATATTTGAACAGATTTACTCAGTGTCTAAAGACCTCCTCTTCCCTGCTGGATTGCAGTTGCAAGGTCTTTGGGGATTGTTTGATGGCTTGTGAGGTTAACATTAATCAAAGTGGAAATTCAGGCAAATTCTATGGCTAAACCCACCCCCGCCCCCATTGTAAGCCTATTCTATCTAACCCTGCAAAGAAAATAATCTGTATACTTACCTGTTATGAAGCCACTCTGGTCCAGTCACATGATCTCTCCAGCGGCGGCTTCTGTGTAGAGGAGAGATTGCCAGCAACGGCTGCAAATGCCTGGGAGATGACGCCACCATAGGCTTACTATGGGGCATACATTGGCTGCCTGTCCTCTACACAGATGCCGCCGCTGCCAGCTGATCATGGGACCGGACTAGCTTCTGAATCGGTAAGTTATACACATCTTTTCTTTACAGGGTTAGATAGAATAGGCTTAGAATGGAGGTGGGAGTAGATTTAGCCTTAGTTAGAATTTGCATGAACTTCCACCATAACTTCACCTGTGTACAACCCTACAGGATCCAGTCAAAGATTCATTAGCAGCGAGGTATCAATTCTTTAAATGTCAAAGCCAAAGCTGCCTTCCATTCTAAATTGTGAACATTTGGCCATACTACTTCACAATGAATCACAAACATATTTGTGAAATTACCATTTCTCCTATGAGTTAATGCAACACATCAAAAAACCCAACTGCAAAGATCTCACCACCAGAGTCCTCAAAAGATTTAAAAAAAAGAAGGCGATTTAACTCTCAAGCCTCTAATAAACACTTAAAGTATACTGACCCCTCAATAAAATCTGATTTAAAATTGTAGTTTTTTTAACCACTGGTATTATGAACACAACAGAAAAGACTATCAAAGCCTTAACATAATCCATAAACTATACAGAAGGACATTATAAAATTCTGTCTTGCATATAATATGAATTCCTCTAAGCTTGACAGAAGTAAGCAAATACGATTCTTGGGCACACAGCCATTTTAATTTGCTGTCACAAGGCCAGCAGCTCTGACTCCACTTCATGGTAATTCTCTATACCCTACACATCATACAATAAGCCACTCACACAGAGTTGATAATATTTACATATATTTATATATATAAAAATTGAAAGGTAAATTTAAAAAGGCCCATTTATTTTCTTCAAACCTATTACTTGTAGGGAGTGGAAGTTTATGTGCTGCTGTAAAAAAAACGAAAAAAAAAAACCCGAAATAGAACAAAACCCCCTTTCAATTCTCCTCTAACCAATCACAAAAGTCTATTTATGACACAGTATACATGTTAACATTACAGAGTCGAAGAAAGGCCAAATGTTTACTTTGAATCCCTGAACAGCAAGGGGTCATTTAGATTTAGTCTATGCACCTACATCCTAATTAGCAGAGTCTAGGTGAAACGTTTTTTTGCTGCCTCCTTGACCTGCGTCATCCTTAGTGTGGGCGGCGCATGCGTGTGCGTCCTCCCGTCAAGGGGGGAGGGGGAGCATTGTGCTCCCACTATGCTCATTGGGCGGCGGACCTTGTTGCGCCCGCCCATTATGGGCGTTCCTTCCTTGTCGGCGGCGTCCCTGATCCCCTCTGGACGTCCTTTGTCATCCGCGCGTGCGTGGGAAACTATGCACGCGTGTGATGCCAGGACGTCACGCTTTTGCGGCGGAGGAGACGGCAGCTGTCGGAGACCTTGAGTCCTTCCGGAACGCAGAGGGAGCCACTCAGGGAGGACCGCATACTCCGGTGGGGACATCCCTGGAGGATGATGCATGGACGAAGGCGGGGCGCCTGCTGAACACACCAGGGCCTCCCTAATTAAGGGCAGTACTAATACAACCTTAGAACTGTGTGGATCACACTTTGATCCCCAGCTCCTCTATGTGGACGACTAGACTCAGCCTGACAAATGTAAGTACACCAGCCCTACATAGGCTGGCTGCCAAATTCCTTCCAGATCCATTCAAGCACCATGCTTTAGGCCTGATTAGCATTACTTTTGACTAATTTATAACCAATTACAGCTTCATCCGTGGTGTTGGTCAGTCTCCTTGGCTCATAAAATGAGCCTGGGACCCTCCAAGACAAATAGAACCCATACATTTCTTCACACAACACTGTGGCTTGCACATGTTGTGCAACAGTACATATCCAGTACATTTGATCTGAATGATCTTCATCCCACCTTGGTTTAAATCTCATCACTACTTTCACCATTGTTATCTCTCTAACACACACACATTCATTCCACACACAATCATTTCAATCCATTTTCACTTTTCACACGTATCACACTACATCACATTTTTTTTACACACATCATACACCACATCACCAATTTTTTTTTTTATTTCACCTTTTTTCCACTTTTATTTTTTTGACATTTGTTTTTGTCCTCCACCATCCTATTCATAGTGCACATCACCTTCATCATTTTTCTCACAACCTTCATACTTCATTTATTTTGCTTAGAATATGGCAAACATACCTTATTATTTAAATACCACCATAGAAACACATCGATCATATTCCATTCATTATGCTTAGAATATGACAAATATACCTCATTAGCTAAATATTACTACAGAAGTACATTGACAAATATAAATATATATATTTAAGGACATACCACTGCTGACCTCTAGTCTGTCCACTTAATACTCATTAACCACATAGTGTATATGGATGCATCCTACATTGATGCCCTTGGTGTTTCATTACAGGTGCCGGCTGTCCGTCCGTGCGCGCCCCCTCTCGGGTCTCTCCCCCTCCATATGACTCCTTGCAGGTCGCACACGCCTTGGTGGCGCCCTACTTTTGGGTGTCAAATGTCTGGAAGTCTGCCGATTCCCCTTGAGATGCCAGTGATGGAACTCCGGTTAGAAACCATGGTTCTAACACACAGTTGACTGGTAATCATACACTCTATATTTTTTACCATTGGGCCTACACCCATGTAGAGAATTGAAATCTAATATATATATTTCCCACAGCAAACCACCCATCCTCTGAAGAGATCCATTGGGATCGAAACGCGTCAGTTTATATACAGATGCATGTGAAATGTAAAACTGTATGGCAATGTTGTGTCTTAAATCTGCGTGGTTATTATATACATGTTTTTACCGGAGTATATACGTGTTGGGACTGTACTTAATGTGTACACACAATACATTTTTAACATGCATTATTGTAAATCATTTTCGGAATTTTGCTGCAAAAAACCCCTTGGGGAAACTTCCTATTCTTCTGTTAATTTTCGGGGTGCGCAGCGCCTTTCACTCCCAGAATACGTGTCCTTTCCATTCTTTCAAATAACAATCCTATAAGTCCTTAAAATATAATGTAAACATTATTTATTAGTAGTGTCATCATCCTGCCAAAAGTGAGTAAGCCTTTTTTCATAAAAAGTCTATTTATGACACAGTATACATGTTAACATTACAGGGTCGAAGAAAGGCCAAATGTTTACTTTGAATCCCTGAACAGCAAGGGGTCATTTAGATACCAGTCTATGCGCCTGCCTCCTAATTAGCAGAGTCTAGGTGTAACGTTTCCATCTGGAATTTAAGATACATGTGTGTGTTTAATTTTATAAGTTCAAGAAAATGTAGTAACTCATAACGCCCATAACTTGAAGTGTACAATCACACATGTTCCTTATAAATACTTTGTCAGGGCAAACCCGTGCCACTGTCTAATGTGGTGGATTTTGCAAGAAGCAAGCATACCAATGGAACACGTGTGTGCTGGCTTCATATGAGAGCCAGAGTTAGCACTCAGAGCCCCATCCTCTGAGGGGGTCAATGTGTGAAGGGAGCCGTGAAAGGTGCTTGTATGCACTGTGCTGTCTATGTCTGGACAGACCAAGGTCCGAGCCTGAGAGAGAGTCCATGAGGGACAGGTGAAGCTGCAGGGAAAAATGCAGAAATGAGGTACAGCGTATGTGCATGAATACTGGGATGTGTTTGATTGTCAGGAGGACCAAAAGGTACTAAGGGTCAGGAGGACCAAGAGGTACTAATCGGAGCAGTAAAGCTGCCAAGAGAGCCAGAAGGCTGAATCCTATGTTTTGTTTGTATAGATGGTGAGAACCCCATTCGTGGGAAGACATACCTGTATGAACTTTTGACATTCTTTTAAATAAAAGTGGGCAGGAAAATCCCTGAACACGACTTCAGCGTGGCGTAAACTCACTGTTTTGGCACTACCACTGAGCTACAAAACGCTAACTTGTCACAATATATATATATATATATATATATCTTTGCCATTATGAATTTACTTATCTCATTTATATAGTGTTTATTTGGAAAGCACTTTATGCCTGTTGTTGCTTATGCCGTTGAAAGCAGTCTCTCTGCAGGCAATTTACAGTCATTTAATCACTAATAATATGATGTTTCGTTTGCCAAAGCACTGCATATCAAGCAATTGCTGTTTCTGTTTTGTTTGGTCTTCCTTTAATCAAATATTTTTTTGCCCCATTCTTTATGCTTCATGCACACTGGACGTTAAAATAAAGTTATAAAACCGCCAGTAGCTTTGCAGTGAGTCTTTCAAAGTTTTTTAACGTTTTTGCAATAGCTTTTTTTTTTTTTTAAGAATTTTTTTATTTTAATGGATGAAAAACGTTAAAAAACGCTGGTGAGCCACAGTTTTGAGCATTTATGCACCTTTAACGTTTTTACGTGTTTTTTGTGGTCAGAAAAACAGCTCTTGAACATGATTTTAGGGCGTTCAGACAACAGCCCATAAACTCCACTGCTGATAAACGTCCATGTGTGCATGGACACATAGGATAACATAGAGGGGAGTTTATGGGCTGTTAAAAAAAAAAATGCCCAAACTCCCAAAAATGTCCATTTATGAGCTTCGGTGTGCATGGAGCCTTATTGTATCTCAGCGGAGCTGACCTCCTGAAGTTTCTGTGTGCATGCCATTTCCCAGGATGCATTTTTTTTTCCATGTGAGTGTTGAGAAGACATTAAGGAACCCTTAAAGTGATTGTAAAGGTTCGTTTTCTATTTTTATTTAAATAACAAACATGTTATACTTACCTGCTCTGTGCAAGGGTTTTGCACAGAGCGGCCCCGATCCTTCTTTTCTGGGGTGACCCGGCGGCGCTCCTGGCTCCGCTTCACCGAGTGCCCCCCCAGGAGCCACTCATGTGGGGGCACTCATGTGGGCGCGCTCCCGGGTCCTGCTGCTGCGTTCATTTTCACAGACAGCAGGACTCGGCCCCCGCCCCTGGCTCCCGTGTCACTGGATTTGATTGACAGCAGTGGGAGCCAATTGCTCCTGCTGCTATCTATCCAATAAAGACCAGAGACAGCGGCTGGAGCTTCTGGGCTTGTGCTTGTCGCTGGAACAATCAGGTTCAGGTAAGAAAAAGGGGGGCTCTGGAGGGCATCTGCAGCACAGAAGGTTTTTCACCTTAATGCATAGAATGCATTAAGGTGAAAAACCACGAAGCTTTACAACTCCATTAAAATGATGGCAAAATACGTTGCCTGCACATTCACATGGCTCAGCATAGTGTTCCTAGAAGAGTAGATTACTGACAATAATACATTATACAATACACAATACTACTATAGTATATAATATACGTTATAAGTAGAGGGCCTCATGGTAAATGTTAGTTATGCCTGGACCAAACACACATGTCCTGGGCAGGTAGACTAAAATCCCTATGTGCATCTCAAAGTAAATTTTTTATATTCAACAAATTCAACAGCTTTTTACACTATATTAGATGCCAGGTCATCTAACATTTTGTTTGTAGTGGTTACTGGAACCTTGAACTTCTGCCCTTACCTATTTGCACTCATTAATTAAACGCTTTGATATTTAATATCAAATATATGGTGAAAACAGGCAAACGTACCCTAAGCACCTGGGCTGATCAATTAAAGAAGACAAAGATGTATCTGTGGAAGTTTTCATTTACCCAGGTCATGACATACTGTATTTATTGGCGTATAACACTCACTTTTTTACCCTGAAAATAGAGGGTAAAATGTGCCTACGTGTTATACGCAAGGGGGCTGTGGAAAGTTTTTTTCCTGAAACTTCCCTCTTAAAGTCAGGGTGCGTGTTATACGCCTGTGCGTGTTATACACCGATAAATACGGTAATTAGTAGTAGTCACATTCAGCTGTACTTTAGGAACACAGAAGACACTGCTCCAAAGAATGGCTTGCTCAGTTTGTATAAATTCCCAACACTCACCTGAACTAAGGAAGCCGTTCTCACAAGTGCTGAAATTCCCTTAAAGGATATAAAAATAAACAAAAAATAAATGCACATCTTTTTGCAGGTAAAATAATAAATAAAAAATGTGCATTTATTTATCTTTTAACTCCATAGTCTTTTACCCCCTTCCTGCCCAGGCCAATTTTAAGCTTTCAGCACTGTCACACTTTTAATGACAGTTGAACGGTCATGCAACACTGTTCCCAAATGACATTTTTATTTTATTTTCACACAAATAGAGCTTTCTTTTGGTGGTATTTAATTACTGCTGGGTTTTTTACTTTTTGCTAAAAAAAAAAAAAAAGACAAAATTTTGAAAATAATAAATAATTATTCTTAGTTTTTGTCAAATGTTATAAATAAGTAATTTTTCTCCTTCGCTGATGTGCGCTGATGAGGCTGCACTGATGGGCACTTATGAGATGGCACTGAAGGACACTGATGAGATGGCACTGATCAGGAGGCACTAATATGCAGCACTGATGGGCACTAATAGGCGGCACGGATAGGTGACACTGATGGGCAATATATGGCGGGTGGGAGGTAGTGTAAGGTACCTGTAATAGGTGGTGTCCGAAGTGGAACTTGTGTGCTGAGGATTCAGGAGAAAACGTAGTCAGGCAGATTAGGTTGGCAACAGATCAGGCAAAATGGTACACAATCGAAATCCAGAGAGTGGTCAGGCAGGCAAAGGTCATACACAAGCTGGCAGTGAAGTACAAAATCAGCAGGCTAGAGAGTAGTCAGGAATTCAGGCAGAAGTTCAACACGAAAATCAAGCTCAAAAAGCAGTCACAACACCCAGGGAGCTATTCCACACAAACGGGCGCTGAGAGATAGCATCACTTCCTTTTTATGGGCTGCTTTGATTGAAAATTGTCCACAGCTGGCAGCAGGTGGGGCTAGTGAGTCCAAGGTAATGCTTAATACTGAGAGGACATTTCCAAAAGTCTAGATCTGCTCCGTAGCATAACAGGTAAGGCTGCAGCTGTGGGACCAGGAAGATCCCGGTTCAAATACACCCAGGTACATGACAGGTAGTTAAAACATTGCACCAGCGATCAGCAGATAGTGTGTGCAATGCCTGGATCCTGCAGACCACTGTCTGCCCAAACCTCCAATATGGGTGGGAAGTTACCAAATAGCAGGAAGATCAGTGAACTATGAAGACGCTCACCAGCAGTCACTGAGAACTACAAGCTGTCAGCCGCAATGGATGATGGCACTTATAGTCTAATTCATTCACAGGAAACTCATTAATTATTTTTAATTCATTCACAGGCCAGTATGGGAAAATCCCCCGCCCGCTGTCACAAAGCAGAAAACACTAGCTGCATGAGGTTGCTGCCATGCCCAAAAAATGCGTGAAAAATGCTCCTAAAGATGAACTTGGCCTTTAACGTTTTTTTTCCCCACTTTTTGCATGCTATCTCTTGCATATTGATTGATAATTTGGTTTGTGCTGATACTCATGTTATACATATTTGTTTGAAGTATGGGAGAATTTTATTCTCCATTGCATGAAATAGTATAGTACTGAATATTTACAGATATTCTGATTAAGCGCTGTTAATGCTTTGATTTTAACCCAGGCATAATTTTTAATGGCCTTTAACGATATTGAACAAGTCAAGCTGAATGCAACTAACTACTAATAACTAACTCAAATAATTATTCATGCTTTTTCTAACGTTGCCATTCTTTAATGTTGAACTCCAGGCAGATGATAAAGACAGAGTTCCACATTCATAAATAAAGCGTTCTTTTTTTTTTTTGTTTTTTTTTTTATGTACCAGAGTTTGACTTGGTGTTGCAGTCCCCTACAAATCAGTACTCAGACAGGTAGAGGGTGAGGCAGGAGCCAATTAGGTGTGCTGCATGGAAATGTGTTGACAATCTACGTGCTGATAGTAAGAGAAACAGCAAAGTGAGCAGAGATCACCCTATGTGGTAGAAAGAAGAGTGAGGGGGTTGTGTACAATTCAGGACTGGATGAACAGAAATACAAATATTTTGGCAGGTAAAACAGTTTCTATATATTTATTTCATATGTGTATTCAGCTATTTGCTTGGAGTCCATCTTTAAATGATGCAAACAAATTATTATATTCTATATTGGCGATATCAAGCAAAGTACATAAGGGGATTGGGAGTCTTGTTTCTGGAGCTCATCTAAAAACAATCCATTCCATGGTGTTTTATCATTTTGTCAGGTGGGAGAGGAAGTTGGTGGTATAAAGGTGAAGGCTGAAGCTTTTAGACACAGAAAGGTAATTTTAGACACAGAAAGGTAATTGTAGCCAGTGCACATTTTAAAGTGACACAAAATGAAAGATCAGGAAGATGTTCTACTAGGCTGAAACCTGCGGACTGTGTAGGCGACTGAAGTACATTGAAGTAGTTGTCATGTTCATGGACTCAGCTTGATATGATGTACATGTTTTGTGACCAAGCACATTATACATCTGGAAGAAGTCACTGGAAAATGAGTAGCTTTTGTCTATACAAGGGTGCTTATAATCAGAAACAAGACTCAGGTATGCCGGGGCATTCAATGAAGCTTAGTTGGTATTACCTACTTTAGCTCTTGAACTGTTAAAGCCCTTTTTAAACTCAAAGTGAAACCCTGGAAATGTTGGACCTTTTGTCCTAAAATATTGAGGGGATTCCCTACCACAGTGATATTGTGTTCTGACAGCCAGTGGTGCTGGTGATGATGGCCAGCCTAAGAGCCCATTCACACAGGGGCGTCTGTGGATCCGACTCCAAATCGCCCCAGGTCGCCCCTAGTCGCCTCAGGTCGCGCTGGCTGAAGAAATCAATGTAAGTTAATGGAGCCGTCCTTATGCACACTACTGCAGTCACTCTGACTTCAAAAAAGGTCCCTGTACAACTTCAATCCAACTCCTAGGCGACCTGTAACCATTCATTTCAATGGGAGTCGCCTCTCACTGTCTTAATAGGAGCAACTCTCCAGGAAGAAAACATACATTTATCAGGCAAACCTCTCCCTCCCCCCTCCCTCCCACAGAGCTGATTCTTGTTTGATTGGCCACTGGAATGTCTCCTGTCCTGCAGGCAACTTGAAGTTGCCTTGTAAGTAGCTCCAGGTCGTGCTGTGATTCATTCTCAAGTCGTGTCTGAGTTGCCTCATAAAATCGCGCTGGAAGTCGTGTTGCCTCTGTGTGAATGGGCTCTAAAGTGATACTAAACACACACGGTTTCATTTACATTGTCCCTTTTATTTCTGTATGTGGATAATGGCACTTTAATTATTTTAATAAAAAAGTACCTTTTTTTCCTAAGTTATACAGCCTAAAAATAAATATCAATAAACTGTTTTAAATTGTCATACATATATATATTATATGCACTGTAACATTGGGGATGTCTAGCTCAGTGAGAGATGCGTTTTAAGTTAGTTTACAGCCAACAGAAACTAAGATTTAAGGGCGTGGTAGCCCACTTTTATTGAAAGTAACAAAAAAGATGAAAGTTCACACATGCATTTGGTTTCTTCTCCCAAAAACAACTGAAAATTGCCAATCCACCTGGCTCTTAAGGCTCGCTAAGCCTTGGGCGCAGTTCCTTGCTGCACAGGCCCACTCTTTGCCTCTAGGAAGGGCTCTCCTGACACTCCAGGCTTCCACACTCCTCCAAGACTTACAGTCCCCTCTGATCCCCAAGACTCTCTCTTCCAGTTGTCTCAGCTATAGTCTCCCCGACCCTCTCAGCTGGTGCAACTCTCTCAGTCCACTGACCTGGAACCTCTCCCACATGGAGTACCGTCTCAAGGATGTTGCCCGAGTTCTTAAATAGTAGCGCACCTCCCTCTTGTCTGCAGAAACTGCTCCAACACCAACTCCTTTCCCACACACACTGAGCTATGCTCAACTCTGCCTTATAAGGAGTGTGTGCACCTGGACACACACACAACCTGCAGAGATTCTGGAAAACCCGGACACATGACTGAAGACTCCATCCCTCCCAATGCTCTTTGAAGTCTTCAAGTTTCCAGCCCCAATCCTGACTTACAAAATCCAGAGAAAACGTAAAGCATAGTTTTCTCTGCTCACCAATCTTTTGCTGGAACTTCTCAAACTGCTTCTTTGAGAGTACTGTGTCCATTTTACACATATTTTCAGACAGGGGCTCTCACTCTCACAGCACCCATTCAGTAAAACAGGAAGAGAAGCAGTTTACCCTTAAACTGCGTAGAGGGTTCTTCACAGAACGGTAAAGTCAGGTGCACAGTATAAGAAAATCGTTCGTCCGATTTTTCTCGATGTTTCACAGCAAATCGAAACCGCTGAAAGAAAATTCTTGCGAATATTGTTGTTGCTTTTTTTGTTGTTTATAGTTTCTGATCATGCACAGTCTTTCTTTTCTGATTTTTCTTGTCCGAAAATTGTATGAAAACGGTACACATTAAACGAAAATCATTTGTTCTGTTCGCATACGAGAAATTTTTTGGAGTTTGTCTCTTCTGACTTTTCGTATGGAAATTTGGAATCGGCTGTCGAAAGTTGTGTACACACTATACGAAAATTATTTGGACGAAAATGTTCGTCCAATTTTCTTATAGTGTGTACGAGCCTTAAGGATGTGGAATTCTCTTCCAAAAGCAGTGGTATTAGCAGGGTGCGTCGACAGTTTAAAAAAACTAATAGATGGGCACCTTAACGACCACAACATACAGGCATATACCTGTACAATGTACTATTGACATAAACACATACACACACATCATAGGCTGAACTGGATGGACTGGTGTCTTTTTCAACCTCACCAACTATGTAACTATATTTGAAATCAAATCTTCATTATCTTTTGCCAATACCATGGTGTGGGTGGATTTCTGCCAGTAACAGGCTGTATTATCCTCCTCCAGCCTGTGTCTAGGAATAACAGAGAAGTGACATCTACATCAATCAAAACGTAATATCTCACCCCCATTGTGTTTAGCAGGTTAGTGGGCATGAAGGAGGAGGGAGGTTATGTGCTGTATACTCTATAGTCACATGGGCTGCTCAGATGTGATAGGGAGGAAATGCTCAGCATAGAAACTCACTGAAAACGGAGTATGTGCACCAGCTTCCAACACTGCTCTGCAAAATCCTCAACTGCGTGAGTGTGACCATTTATTGATAATTGTGTGTTTAATGCCATCTTAAGCCCTCCCACCCTTTTTACAACCCCAGCCGGCAAGTGTTGAACATTGTGGTTTAAAAGTACCGTATTTATCGGCGTATAACACGCACCGGCGTATAACACGCACCCCAAGTTTAGGAGGGAATTTTAAGGAAAAAAACTTTTAGGAGGGAAATTCAAGGAAAAAAAACTTACATTTAAATGCAGCATGCAGCCTTGCCTAATGTCCATCTGCAGCCTTGCCCAGTGTCCATCTGCAGCCGTGCCCAGTGTCCATCTGTCCATCTGCAGCCATGCCCAGTGTCCATCTGTCCATCTGCAGCCTTGCCCAGTGTCCATCTGTCCATCTGCAGCTGTGCCCAGTGTCCATCTGTAGCCTTGCCCAGTGTCCATCTGTCCATCTGCAGCCGTGCCCAGTGTCCATCTGTCCATCTGCAGCCGTGCCCAGTGTTCATCTGTCCATCTGCAGCCTTGCCCAGTGCCTTTGCGATCGTGTCAGTCCCGGCGGTTTTTAAAATTTGGCGCCGATTTCTGTGGAGAGGAGCGAGCGGGGCCGAGTGTACTTCGGCTGGACTCGGCTCCTCTCGCAGTTCCGCCCATCTCCACTGACTGCGCCGCTGACGGAGAAAGCCGAGTGTACTTCGGCTAGACTCGTGTCTGCTCACAGTCACAGGCAGGACTGCGAGAGGAGCCAAGACTAGGCGAAGTACACTCGGCTTTCTCTATGTCAGCGGCGCAGTCAGAGATGGGCGGGACTGCGAGAGGAGCCGAGTAAAGCCGATTGTACTTCGGCTTCGGCTCCGCTCGCTCCTCTCGCTCGTTTTCAGCAGGGGAATTCGACGGAGTATCGGCGTATAACACGCACCCACGATTTTCCCCTGATTTTAAGGGCAAAAAAGTGCGTGTTATACGCCGATAAATACGGTAAATAATTATACATATATATATATATATATATATATATATATATATATATATATATATATATACACATACACATTTTTTATACATACACTGCAGAGAAAAGCATGTGTGCTTGAGCTCTTGGGTGCACACCCTAATGCAATAGGCTGCGCACACCTATGATATTTTTATAGAATTGCTCCTGCTTTTACGCATGATTACTTTATAAACTCAATGCAATCTTCTCTGCCATTTTTTTCTGAATGACAAACCTCAAATATCTTTTTCAGCTGAGACACTCTGGGATATTTCAACTTCAGAAATATTGTGATAGGCAACAGGTTTGATATCAAAGTGCTGGCCAGGGTGACCAGAAGCTCTGAAGGTATAACATTTACTCACAGGTAGGGGGAGCAGAGGATATCTGTGACTAGCTACACAGCAGCATGATTCCAAAGCATTTTCCTGTGCAACTGAACTCAGTTCTTTTAATATGGAGACATCAGACAACCTCCATAGTAGAACCCCCTTCCCACCCTCAGGCCCCACAGCAGCTGCGTGAGCTGCTTTGGCTATAGTTATATATATATATATATTATAATATATATGTTTATTGAATTGCAAAAAATATCTTATTGTCTACATCTTCAATAGACAAAAAAAAAGTAAAAAAATGAAAGAAAAAAATTATACGGCTGCTGAAACTGAGATAATGCGCAGATCAAAAGGAGAAAAGTTGATTTGCCCATAGGCACTAAAAACATTACAACAATATTGCTACAATGTAGTTATGAATCACATCTGCAAACACTCATTATACAGGAGCCACTGTCAATTCTGAAACACACATCAAGACTGCTGACAGCTGGTTTTGGGTAATTATACCAAAAAATGTAAGCGTGGTCCGAAACCCTGAGCATACAAGGTATGTCTGAGGTTATCACATGAAGTACACTGAAGGTTTTTAGGTTAAGGTACCCAAATGTATGAAATACAAATACTTTGCACAAACACAAGAAGCCCAAAGCATTGTCAAAAGACTGGATGCTGCAGAATTTAACCATATTATCTGCATCTCACAGCAAGAATTCGGCAGCATATTCTGAGAGGCTGCAACCATTATGTAAGGCACCAACAATTACATCATTGATTTTTCATCTTGACAAACTTATCAGTTGTTGACTACTTATATGTGGCTATGTACATACAGTCTTTATTTGTTTAATAAGTTAACACTTTAAAAGATATTTTTGCAGTCGGGTAAATATAAAATAATGTATACCGGTACTAACATTATGTAGTCTACTATCCAGCCAGCAGGGGAGCTCTAATCTTCTATCCACAAGTGATAAGCTGTTAAAAGCTAGAATCATCGAAATTACTACATACCTTGTTGATCTCAGTGATTGGGGATCAACACAGTCTGGAAAGATGGTCATTCATGTGGTGAAGGGCACGTCTGTGTTTCAAGAATCGTGCATCCTGCGGGTGGAAGGCTGGAATTCCATTTTTACCCTTGTTTGAGTGGACTCACTCCTTTATAATTATTTATTTTCACATTATTTGAGAAATATTTGAGAAATATTGGACTTTATTTCTTTAGTGATGTTTGTGTGTGCACTTATATTTGGTGTATAACATTTGATATCATCTTGTATTCTGGTGAATGGTAGGTGCAGGTCTCGACACAATTAATTTTCCACACTAAGCACAATATTTTTCAGTTTTATCAGGTTTGGTGTACAGCCTTCTCTTGTCAGGTTTATAGTGGTACCATATGTTTCCTGTTTTGTTATAATGGATTTAATGGTGCTATGTGGGATGTTTTTTCTAACCCACCCAATCTATACTACTCCATAACTTTGCCTATGGCCAGTTTGTTGAGCTCCTTGGTCTTCATGTTGCTTTTTTAATAGTGTTGCAGGCTCACGGGCTTTCAGAACAAGTATATTGTATTATTACTGACGTCATGTGACAGTTTGGATTCACACAAGTGGACCTCATGTAATCATCTAATTACAGAACTTTGGAAGTTAATTGTTTTGGCCACTCCTTCTTTAGGGGTTTCATAGCAAAGGGGTGAAAGATTTAGCATGTTAATGAATAAAACACACTATACCTGTACTTACAATGATAACAAATATAAAAGCAGCTAGCACAATTCACTGGTGGCGAAACAACAACATAAAAGCATATAAAGATGCAGCGCTAAAAAATTATAGAAAGCCCTTATCAGGGAGTACAAAGTGAAGACTCCAATAGGTGCAGAGTCCAGACAGAAAACCTTGTGAGAAATCCTCCACCGAAAGTTATACACACACTGACTCTTATCAGAAGTGGACCACTCCATACAACAATCGATTGCGCTTATTACAAAATCCAATTGGTCAAAACACCAGGTATCATCACTCTTCCACCCTCTGATGGACGCCACTTCATATGGGCCTCAATAGGTGCAAGGTTCAAAGATGGGCAGAACAACACTTCATAGTGTAGTATGTTCGATAACCAATTTATTAAAATCCAGCAAACACACTCACCAAATATTGAATAAAATCTTGCATTTACATTAACAATTGGGAGGGAATGTTTCTAACCATCAAAATGGTCAACGGCCATGCGTGGGGACGTCACATGATCCAGCTCCACCCAACGCAATTATGACCTCATCAGGGGCATATTAAAAGTTCTATTGTATTTGTCTTAAAGGATAAGTTCGCCTTTGGTTGCATGTTAAATGTCCCAACTGTTTTTAGCGTGGAACATGTTCCCAATGCTGCGGTCACTGCAGAAGTTTCCCATACTAGCTGTCACTTTTTAAAATCATCATGCCCATGCGAGGCTCCACCCACACGGCCGCTTTATTCATTTACAAAGCTCTGTGTGTGAATAAACTACTAGCCTCGACATCCTTTACGGTTGTCGGCTTGTAGTTCTCGATGAACTACCACGGCACTGTGGAGTTCATTGATTTCATCCTGTCGGTGTATCTGCCTGCCCGTACAAGATGTACGGGTGCACAGATTACTGACAGATATGAAGGAGACCTGCATGGCACCAGCGATCTTTCTGAAAATGCAAATTTTTTTTATTGGCAAAAAATTGTACATTTTTTTTTTTTTTTTTTTTAAAGGATTAGCTCACCTTTTAGAGGGTTGTAAATTCTCGTGTTTTTTCACCTTAATGCGTCATATGCATTAAGGTGAAAAAACACCTGGCAGTCACTGGCCCCAGCCCCCTCGTTTTACTTACCTGAGCCCCTTCATCACCTTGGCGCGTCCCCACCGTCTTTTTCTCCGCGGGGTCCCGACTTCGATTGGATAGATTGATAGCAGCGCAGCCATTGGCTCCTCTGCTGCTGTTGTCAATAAAATCCAATGATGCGGGCGCCTGGGGGCGGGGCCGAGTCATACACTCGGCGTCTATAGAGGCCGAATGAATGACTCAGAAGCGCACCCGCAAGGTAACCCCCTCGGGAGAGCGCTTCTCCTAGGGGGTTATCTAATGCAGGGAAGGGCCGTGAGAGCCGCAGAGGGACCCCAGAAGACGATGTTCGGGCCACTCTGTGCAAAAGGAGTTGCACAGGAGTCCATAGCTGCTATTCAGTCCAATAGCAGCTTTCAAATCTGCAATCTGCACACTGCCATGCACTGTCAACCAAAAGTGAAGCAGACTTGATGGGGAACAAGAAACTCCGTTCCCCATTAGGCTCCACCCACTCAGTGACCCATATTTGGGTAATGTCACCAGCAGTATCCCCAGCCATTTTGTTTACATTTGGCTTTCAGACGGAAATCTCCCAGCTGACAGCAACATGAGTATACACGTACATGACAGCTGCCCAGCACAGGCACTGCCTGCTCTGCATATTGGTGTACCTCTGTACTTCAGCTCAGAGCTGGTCTTAATCGCTTCCAGCTTCCTCAACTGAGAACAGGTGGTAATTCTTTAAGACTTTTTCATTTCCCCAGCAACAGTTTCTTAAAGTGACGGTAGTAAGAACTACCTGAATTTGGTGCATATGTCGATAATGGTACCAACACTGGCCCAAATGCTTGCCTGAATTATTCTTAAAGTGTTACTAAACCCACAACAGTAAAATCAGTCTGTACTGTATATGCAGTAAAGCATGCTTGTTATACTCAGTGTGGAACCTAAGGGGTTTATTCTCTGCATTGTGTAAAAAGGCTGTTTGCTCAAGTATGCACAGATCCTCCCCTAATTGCATAGTCCCCAAAACATCTCTAAGACAGAGTTAGTGGAGTCAGTCTGCACATGCTCAGTTTGGTGTGTATTGCTATAGATTATTTATTTTTTTCTTAGGAGAGTGCATGTGATCAGCACAGGGCCAATAAGCACTGTCCAAACAGAGGGTCAGGGGTCCTGCATCCTCATAGGACAGCCTGTGCAGTATGAAAACTCCTCCTTCAAGCTTTAACCAGGCACTGATAGAAGTCACAAGACTGCTATATACTGCTGATGAGAAAAGGTATTTAGCAGTCTATTATTTACTTAAACGTTTGCATTTCCATGTTTACTGTAGGAGAAAATATATAGTGAATGCAGGGTTCTGAGTTTAGTAACACTTTAAGGGAACTACCACCAGAAATCTGTCGTTAGAGCTAAATTGAATTGCTGTTCATGTGTTTACCAGCTAAAATGCAGGAGTAAAAAGCTGTATAAAGCAGCAAGCATCATTTATCTGAACCCATTTCATGTGACTTCAGCCAGTCCATTATGAGCACACTGATAGAATGCATGCATACAGTATATACTAAGTTCACCTTTCAGAAAATGTTACACCTGTATCCCCGTTGTGGCAGTAAGTAGGGGATATTCTCCTCATACCTGCTGTCACAATTACAAAAAAACACGAATGGGAGAACTACAACTACCGCTGCGGCTGACAGCTTGTAGTTCTCAATGAACTACCAGGGCAATGATGAGCGCTCTAGGTAGTTCATGGATTCTTCCTGTCGTTCAATAACTGCCTGCCCGTACAAGGTACAGGCAGACAGCTACACTGTAAGTCTGCAGGAGCCTGGCATTCCACCCATGATCCGCTGATCACAGGTGCAATGCTTTGCAGGCTCCTAATAAAATAAATAATAAATGCACTTTTTTCTTGCACAAAAATTCCTGTGCAATCATCAGTAAAAATGTGTGTAAGGGTCCTATCACACTGGCTTTCCGCCCGGCACACTCGGTTTTGCTCAGTGGGGGATCGCTCCGCTGATTCCCAATGAGCAGGCGGACGACAGGTCCATCTATGCTCACTGTGTGGAGACAGACCTATCAGAGCCCCGCTGTCCTCTATGGGGAGATCGGATGAAAACAGATCACCTGTCCCGTTTTCATCCAACCCGATCCTCCAGACAGATGGAAAAAAGGGTTTCCAATCCGTCAGGATTTGGCGGACAGGATCGGATCGGAATATGGCCGATGTCAGCGCTGACATCTGCCGCTCCATAGAGGTGAATAGGGGGTCCGATCAGGTCCACCTAAAAAACTGACGGACCTGATCGAAGCACCCGTGTGAAAGGGGCCTTATACTGTTCTGTTTTTTTTTTTCAATACCTGCACCTGGCATACATGTATATGTATGTGTTCAGACACAGATTTTGGGATTTTATATTACGGATCTGAATGCAGTGCAGTTTTTATGCACCTGTGTGAATGTCTCCGTTGGAAACAGTGCAGCTGCATTCAGATGCCTAAATAAAAATCACTTGCAAATGCATTTTGTTGCAACTGTGTGAATGAGGCTTATAGGTGCCAACCTGCTTTATTTGGATGTATTAAAGTCTATGTTTAAAACACAACCACTTCAATACTAAATTCCAAAACTTAGTCTGGACACACCACTAATTAAAATGTAAACAATTTATTAATAAATGCAGCTATTTTCACTGTAGGAGATTATCACATTGTCCTTTGCCCCTAAATGCTGTATAAAATGAAAAGTGGAACAGTGTCACATATGAACCATAACTAGACATAAAATGTACATTAGCACTGTTCCAGGAACTGCTGATAAAGTGCATTCTGGTATCATTTAATAGCGATGACGCGGCAGTGAATTTATGGTCGCATAATCTTGAATTCTCCACGTAAAGCTTCATTTTATACAAAATGTAATTTAAGAAAAAATGCCAGTATTTTGACCCATATTTTTCATGCACCAGTTAACTAGAAAATTACAGAACCTGAAGTACCCTGATAAAATGTATCAAGGGGATTAGAACAACACATACGTCCCCCCACCTCTGCAACAGCGCCACAGCTTCAGAATGCCAAGTATAGAGTGTTTTTTTTCTGTTGTTTTTTTTACCGCTGAAGAATAGGGGGCCTGTGAATTTTAAATTGTTAACGAATCATTAGGAGAGTAAAGATGGCCAGGACTGGGCCACCTGGATTTGTGACTTTCTACAGGCAGCAGAGTTTTAATTTTGCACAAGTTGGACAGTTTCCCGGCAACACATTGATTTGTCGACCACTTCTTAAAACACCCGCAGTGTAATTAAATATTAAGCCCCGCTTTAATTTATGCTCTAAGAGGATTACTTTACAAACTAGGAATAGCTTTCACACATCTTCGGCAAAAATTAGCTTTTCAATATCATTAAACCCATCTTGTGCAAAAAATGATTAATGCTCATATAAGCGCTTTCCGTCCATGTGTCATTAAGAGAGACTACTGGCACAGTACCAACTTTTGGCACAGTAGCCGCCAGTGTGTAGATAGTGCATGTGAGAATGAACTTTGTTTTTCTGGGTGTGTTGCGTTTGATATAGATATATATTTATATGATTTTTCCCTCAGACTTGTTAAAAAAAAAAAGCCTCTGTATAGACTATTTTTTGACACTTCTTGTTTACTGGTTAAAATCATTTTTTTTGCAGAAAATTACTTAGAACACCTAAACATTATATATATATTTTCCGATACCCTAGAGAATAAAATGGAATGTTGCAATACTTTATTTCACACCGTATTTGCACAGCGGTCTTACAAACGCATCAGCTCATTTTATCAGTGCCCATCAACGCAGCAGGGATTGTTAAGAGAGCCAGCCGGATGACAGAGACCAAAGATCTCCCATTGTGTCAGATCTTGTAAGTGAAACTCCGGGCGATGTAAAGTTCCGCCTCCTGGACTTGCTTCTGTGATAGACAGCACACTGGTCCAATGCCGGTCCAGGAGGTGGGACTTTTTACATCGCTCAAAGTTTTACCTACAAGATCTGTCACAGTGGGAGATCTCTGCTCTGTCACCTGGCTGGAAGAAGCACAGAGCAGAACAGTGGCATTATTGTGTTGCAACGGATGGCACAATAAACCCAGGCCATGGACACCTGTTTTTTTTACATATTCTTAACAAACAATAAATAAACTTTCTAACAAGCCGTCACTAATTTATAGAGCTGCAGACATGGTGGAACACTGCATCCTCAAATTTTCAATCGGCTCGACTCCTTTTATCCTCTCCCATCAACCTTCAGATCTGTAATGTAAACATGTAATGGAGAGCAGGTTGAGATGAGCTGTTGGACAACTTTAGTGCTTCTGCTGAGAATCATGTCTTCTGGTGCTGCTGGATCTCAGTGCAGCGTTCAACACAGTAGACCACAAAACTCTACTCATCCGCCTTAAAGAAGTAGCAGGAGTCGCAGACCCTGACCTACACTGGTTCGCATCCTTCTTAGAAAATCGCTCCCAGACAGTGAAACTAGGAGCCTTCACCTCTGAAACTCGCGCAATTTCTTGCGGAGTCCCTCAAGGATCACCCCTTTCACCCGTGCTCTTCAACATCTACCTCCGCCCACTCCTTAAAATCATCAGCAAACAGGACTTGTGCTACCACTCACACGCTGACGACACCCAACTCTACTTTCGTATCACCGGAAAAAAGACCAATATCACGGACTGGAAAATTGCCTCACATTGATCGATGATTGGATGACTGAGAGTTCCCTCAAACTCAATGGATCCAAAACAGAACTTCTTCTCCTCCACGCAAACCAAAAGACAAAAACAAAGACGTCTTGCACACCACCCACAATTCTTGGACAGACCATTACCCCGAGCACCAAAGTCAAAAGTCTCGGAGTCATCTTTGACTCGGAGATGTCGATGGATGCACAAATAGGATCAGTAGTCAGCGGATCGCACCATCTCCTCCGTCCGTTACGGAGACTCATCCCCTTCATCCCGGAAGAGGACACAGCAGTAGTAGTTGGAACAATCATCAACTCCCGACTCGACTATGCAAACTCCCTCTACATAGGACTACCTAAATATCAGATCTCGCGCCTACAAGTCATTCAGAACACGGCAGCCAGACTGGTAACAGGGAAAAAACCTTGGGAATCGATCACCCCTTCACTGAGGACCCTGCATTGGCTAACCGTAAAGGATCGGGTCACATTCAAGACCCGCTGCCTCACCCACAAGTGCACACAAGGAAACGCACCTCAATATTTATGCGAGAAAATAAAACACTACTCCCCCAAACGCATTCTCCGGTCAACCAAAAAAAACCTCCTTCACATCCCCAAATCCCGCTACAAATGGAAGGGAGAACGAAGATTTGCAATCCAAGGACCACGGCTATGGAACACTCTACCCACGGACATCCGCTTGGAAGAAAACCATCGGGCCTTCAGGAAAAAACTTAAGACCCACCTCTTCTGATGGATAAGGACGTCACTGGATGCCAAGTGCCTTGAGGCGATTCAGTTCGCATTTGTAGCGCTATACAAGTTATCACTCACTCACTCACTCAACTCTGAGGATTAATTATTCCATAGTTCCTGCAGCTACAGAGCTCAGTTAGGGCTTGTTGAAAATATGTAAATACTTGAATGTCCATAGAATGGTCCCCACAGATCAAAGGAAAGACACAGGCAAGTAAAACCTTTACAGGAATAGATGTGATTTGCAGACAGGTCCAGCTGCCCCTGCATGGTTTATGCTGCCCTAATTGTGTGAAAAATTAAGCCCTTTAGCACAGCAAATGGTTAATGAATAAATGTATCTATCAACTCTATACCCTGTTGACCAAGCTCACTTAAAGGTACCTCAAAAGTGAACACTGGCCAAACAGTTCAATACACTAATTACAGTGCCTTGAAAAAGTATTCATACCCCATTATGTTACAACCAAAAATGTAAATGTGAAGTGGAAGGAGAATTATAACTGTTTTTCAATTTTTTTTACAAATAAATATCTGATTACTCTGATACCCCTAACTAAAATCTAGTGGAACCAATTGCCTTCAGAAGTCCCCTAATTAGTAAATAGAGTCCACCTGTGTTCAATTTAATCTCAGTATAATTACAGCTGTTCTGTGGAGCCCTCAGAGGTTTGTTAGAGAACCTTAGTGAACAAACAGCATCATGAAGGCCAAGGAAAACACCAGACAGGTTAAAGATAAAAACAGGCCGAGCAAGGAGAGCATTAATCAGAGAAGCAGCCAAGATGCCCATGGTAACTCTGGAGGAGCTGGAGAGATCCACAGCTCAGGTGGGAGAATCTGTCCACATGACAACTATTAGTCGTGCACTCCACTCTTTATGGCAGAGTAGTAAGAAGAAAGCCAGTGTTGAAAGAAAGCCATAAGAAGTCCTGTTTTCAGTTTGCGAGAAGCCATGTGGGGGGCATAGCAAATGTGTAAGAAGGTGCTCTGGTCAGATGAGACCAAAATTGAACTTTTTGGCCTAAAAGGAAAACACTATGTGTGGCGAAAAACTAGCGCTGCACATCACCCTGAACACACCATCCCCACCGTGAAACATGGTGGTGGCAGCATGTTGTGGGAATGCTTTTCTTCAGCAGGGACAGGGAGGCTGGTTAGAGTTGATGGGAAGATAGATGGAGCCAAATACAGGGCAATCTTAGAAGAAAACCTGTTAGAGTCTGCAAAAGACTTGCGACTGGGGCGGAGGTTCACCCCCCAGCAGGACAATGACCCTAAACTTACAGCCAGAGCTACAATGGAATAGTTTAGATAAAAGCATAAATGATGTGTTAGAATGGCCCAGTAAAAGTCCAGACCTAAATCCAATTGCGAATCTGTGGCAAGGCTTGAAAATTGCTGTTCACAGATGTTCTCCATCCAATCTGACAGAGCTTGAGCTATTTTGCAAAGAAGAATGGGCAAAAATTTCACTCTCTAGAAAAGCTGGTAGAGACATACCAAAAAAGACTTGCAGCTGTAATTGCAGTGAAAGGTGATAGTATTGACTAAGGGGGGCTGATTACAAATGCACGCCACACTTTTCACGTATTTATTTGTAAAAAATTAAAACCATTTATTATTTTCCTTCCACTTCACAATTATGTGCCACTTTGTGTTGGTCTATCACATAAAATCCAAATTAAATACATTAACATAATTTCAAGGGGTATGAATACTTTTTCAAGGCACTGTAGTTAAAAATAAATGTATGAACTGCTTTATCTGCCAAAGAGTTTTCATGTCTGTCTTGTAAATGCCCTCAGTTTAATTGTTGGTCTATGCGTTCCTTTAGCCAGCTTTCCCTTCACTTTAAGTCCTAAAGAAGCAATAGGAAAAAAGCTCTACAAAATGACGGGCACTCCCTAGTTGTAACCAGAACAGGTGTCTTCACTGTTAAGTCCACCCACACGCTTGTTCTGGTGACAACTGTAAAATTATGGATTTTCCATCCCTTATTGTTTTGATGACAGTGGTCACCAGGACAAATAAAGAGGGTGAATCTAGCAGTGACACAGACAGCTAAAGAAATATCAATTCAAAATTAAAAAGTTCTGGCTACACATGCATGTTAAAAAAATAAGTGCTTTTTGGTCATACCTCTCTTCTGGGTCACAGAACACTTACTTTTGCACTCATGTGGCCCAGAATCAGCCAACAGGATAAAGTCTATTGTTGGCTGACGTTAAAAAGAGCAGCTCCAAGGCTTTAGTAGGATCCCGACCATATTGTTGGGGTCCATCCAGATGCCTGAACGGCAACTGGTTCAGCTTCTCAACATGCAGCTGAGGGCAGGAGCCAGCCACTCCCAGCCCGGTGCTCCAGTGAGTGTTGTAACTGGCGGAGCAGAGAGCAGTGACTTACAGTCAACTCTCTGGTCAGAGTGGACCGAAACCTGAGTGATTAGCGGTAATGTAAATATTTCATCCTCAGTCATAGAGCCAATGGACAGTGGCATCATCAGACTGATTCTGCAGCATGGATGAGAGTATAGTTTTTTCTATTTTTTATTTCCATATTGCTCTTTTTTTTTTTTTTTTACTGAATATGTAAATTATCAAAATTATATGTGTATTTGATGCATTTTATGCATGCTATTTACTTGTAAAAACCTCTCTAATTTAGGCATCCAAAAGTCCTTAAACTGCTGTTGGGTGCCACCATCTTGGATGTGATCTCAGCAGCCCCAGAGCTGACTTTTCCTGGAGAATACAAATTTTCTAGCAAGCTAAAAGGCACATTGCAAGTAAACAAAAAATAATTTATGGGAAGGAAAAATAGTAAGTACACATTTAACATGCTTGACTTTTTGTGCTTGTACGTGCAATTTTTTAGGTGTGAGACGGGGTCCCCTAGACCCCTTTTATTAGCTCCTCCATACAGTAAACTGTGCCACACTACAGGTAAAATCTTGTGCTGTGCTACCTGTGCCTGCACACTAAGTTCCTTCAATATTGAACGAGCCATTGCCCCTGCAGCACAGATAAACAAAAACTTAAAGTGGTTTTAAAGGCTGAAGGTTTTTTTCCTACCTTAATGCATCCCCCCCTTTTAATACTTACCTAAGCTCGATCTCAATCCAGTGATGTGCACGAGAGCAGCGGCTCTCTCTGCACATTAGAAAGAGAGGCACTGGCTCCTGCTGCTGTCAATCACAGCCAGTGAGGAGAATGCAGAGGGTGGGGCCGAACCATGCATAGTGGCTTGCTAAGGGGGTACTTGGTGTGTGGGAGGGGCCAGGAGTGTCAGCGGTGAACCAGAGGAGGATTGGGGTTGCTCTGTGCAAAACCATTGCACAGGGCAGGTAAGTATGACATGTTTTGTTATTTTTAGCAGAGCACAGCCAGTACTTCCACTTTTCTGGCCCCTAGACTAGAATGAGGCCCCACCCCCATGCTTGAAGCCTCCTGGGATGTCCACATCACAAATCCCAGAAGGCTTTGGAGGTGTGTATAACCCACTGTACATGTGCCATGGCTGACTGCTAGGACCCCTAAGAGACAGCTAGATTCCTGATGATGTCACAAAGAAGATAGTGGCGCCGGGCCTGGCAGTGCACCAGCTTTTGGCAAATGACAGCAGGACAGCGTTGGATTAGCTATGCAGATGAGTTTATTATTATTATAACTCACCCCAGCAGACCAGTTAAAGTGAAGATCCTCTTTAAAAGAGGGTATTTTTTTAAACTTTAAGAGCAAATAGGTAAACAGCAGATGACCTCTGTAACCTTCCGTTAGTCTAATAATGTCAAATTCATATTTACAAATTTCAAATAAATTGTTTTGCTCCATACAACTTTATAGCATCTGATCCACCTTTACTGATGAGGTCACTGTGTGGTTAACTGTATTTTCACATGATCAGTCTCGCTAGATAAAAATAAATTGCCATATTGATGGTAAAATAATGATAGACAAAGATGTTGTTTCCGCTGGTGTAATGGGACAGAATGTTAAATATTTTCTCTGTGGTTCCAGCTGAACTCTGAATGTAATAGAAGCGAAACACGGAGAGGCAATAAACCAAAAAGGTGCAGTCTCAACTGTATTTATTTCTAACTATTTCTATTTCTCGCACCGAAAGACCCTGACACAAAGAAAAGTTCCACATGAAATGATTTTTTACTTCTTTGATAAATGCGAGAACTTTTCAGGATACAGTGAACAGTTTATCCAAAGACTAGAAAGTAAAATTGTCCCTTTCGATCCCTGATTATAGATCAAAAAGAAATACACAATTGAGATAGACCAATAATTACTAAAAATGGCCCAGGGAAAGTAGAACAAAATGTATGTAGTAAGTTCAATAATAAAATTTATTATCTGCTGTTATTTTATGTTCCATTGCAGCGATGTTCTGAGAAAAGTCAGAACTAAGTGGTCCGAAATTCATTTCACACAGATCCATTTATTTCTCAGATTCACAAAATATGGCAATAAAACAATACATACAAATAATAACAGTATAACCATTAGAACTGTTGTTTTGCAGAACTTAGGCCTCATGCACACTAGGCTCTTCTAAACGCCTTTCTCCTGATAGGAGAAAAGCAGCGTTAAAAATGTGCCTAAAGCCTAATTTTTCAAACGTGATTAGACGTGTTCAGGTGCACCAAGTGTTTTGGGGTTTATTCATTTGACTGGCTAGAATAATGTTTTCTGGCCATCCATATGAATAAATGTGTGTGTTTAGATGCATTAACATATGCTTAGGCACATTGGGCGTTTTTTTGCCCAAACACTCCTCTCTTGAACGTGATATTGTGTTCAGAATTCTGCCCCTAGATGCCTGTAAATGCCTATGTGTGCATCGGCACAAAAGGCTAACATAGAGGGGCATTTAGGGGCAGAAAAAAAACCCTCAAACACCTGTAAAAGGGGCATTTTGGCAGCTTCAGTGTGCATGAGGCTTTATAGGATAAGTTCACCGTTTGTGACATGTAACAGTGATGGAAAAAAGAATTTGATCTCCTGCTGATTTTGTGCGTTGGCCAACTGACAAAGAAATGATCAGTCTATAATTTTAATGGTAGGTTTAGTTTAACAATAAGAGACAAAACAACAATTTTTTGGGGAAAAACGCATAAAAAAAAGTTATTAATTATTTAGCATTTTAATGAGAGAAATAAGTATTTAACCCCTTCGCAAAACATGACTTACTACCTGGTGGCAAAACTCTTGTTGGCAATCATCACAGAGGTCAGACGTTTCTTGTAGTTGGCCACCAGGTTTGCACACATTTCAGGAGGGATTTCGTCCCTCTCCTGTCATTTGGCAACTCGAACCTTCACCTCCCTCCACATATTTTCTATGGGATTAAGGTCTGAAGACTGGCTAGGCCACTCCAGGACCGTAATGTTCTTCTTCCCCAACCAATTCTTTGTTGCCTTGGCCGTGTGTTTTGGGTCATTGTCATGCTGAAATACTCATCCACGACCCATTGTCAATGGCCAGGCATGAGGGAAGGAGGTTCTTACCCAAGATTTGACGGTACATGGTCCCATCCATCGTCCCTTTGATGCGGTAAAGTTGTCCTGCCCCCTTAGCAAAAAAAATCTCTAAAGCATAATGTTTTCACTTCCATGTCTGACGGTGGGGATGGTGTTCTTGGGGTCATAAGCAGCATTCCTCCTCCAACAAACACGGCGAGTTGAATTGATGCCAAGGAGTTTGATTTTGGTCTCATTTGAGCACAACACTTTCACCCAGTTCTCCTCTGAATCATTCAGAGGTTCATTAGCAAACTTCAGATGGGTCTGTACATGTGGTTTCTTGAGCAGGAGGACCTTGCAGGCGCTACAGGATTTCAGTCCTTCATGGCGTAGTGTGTTAAAAATAGTTTTTTTGGTGAATATGGTCACAGCTGCCTTGAGATCATTGACAAGATTCTCCCATGTAGTTCTGGGCTGATTCCTCACAGTTCTCATGATCATTAGGACTCCACGAGGTGAGATCTTGCATGGAGCCCCAGACCGAGGGAGATTGAGTTATTTTATGTGTCTTCCATTTGCGAATAATCGCACCAACTGTTGTCACCCTCTCTCCAAGCTGCTTGGCGATAGTCTTGTAGCCCATTCCAGCCTTATAAAATACAAAAATCTGCGCTCTGTGCTACAAGTGTGTATAACCATAAACTATATTGTGTTATGGGGACCTAAAAAAGAACACTGCGATAACAAAGTCCCAAATGTAATGTTCATCTCCAAATTTATACAAGACAGTCACAGAAACTTTGAATCCCAAATAAAGTGCTTGTGCTTAAAAACTTGATAGAAGAATCCGTGTTCTATAAGTGCTCAGACAAGGTGCCCCCACCACATAGATGAAAACTCACCCCTCAGAGTGGACCAACTATCTCTAGTGTGGTCAGATACACGTGTGGGGTAGCCCCTGTGGATCTCTTTACGACTGGCGTTTCCTGGGGTAAGCCTTCCTCATATGGATGAAAGTTTTTTCTGTCATATCTATCCATATGAGGAACGCTTACCCCAAGAAACGCCAGTCTTAAAGAGATCCACAGGGGCTACCCTACACGCGTATCTGACCACACTAGAGATAGTTGGTCCACTCTGAGGGGTGGGTTTACATCTATGTGTGGGCACCTTGACTAAGCACTTATAGAACACGGATTCTTCCATCAAGTTTTTAGGCACAAGCACTTTATTTGGGATTCAAAGTTTCTGTGACTGTCTTGTATAAATTTGGGGACAAACATTACATTTGGGACTTTGTTATCGCAGTGTTCTTTTTTAGGTCCCATAACACCAATTGGTTAATAGTTATATACACTTGTAGCACAGAGCACAGTCTTTTATATTTTATCTGATTATTGATTTACACAGCAAATTTTCCGCTGACACAGCAAATTATTTGGTGTATCACTTATTTTATTTATTCTTTGGTTCCTTTGGCACTTTAGTTATTTTATTATATAATTCCAGCCTTATGTAGGTCTACAGTCTTGTCCCCGTAATCCTTGGACAGCTCTTTGGTCTTGGCCATGGTGGAGACATTAGAATCAAATTGATTGCTTCTGTGGACAGGTGTCTTTCATACAGGTAACAAGCTGATATTAGGAGCACTCCCTTTAAGAGAATGCTCCTAATCTCAGCTTGTTACCTGTAAAGAAGACACCTGGGAGCCAGAAATCTTGCTGATTGATAGGGGATCAAATACTTACTTCACTCATTAAAATGCAAATCAATATATAAAACTTTTTAACTCACTGTTAAAATAAACCTACCATTAAAATTATAGACTGATCATTTCTTTGTCAGTGTGCAAACGTACAAAATCAGCAGGGGATTAAATACTTTTTTCCTTTACTGTACATGTTACACCCATATTCAGCCCCCCAGTCTTCGTTTTCACAGTGAGCGAGGGATCTTGTTCCCACTCTGGTTGTCACAAACTAAAAAAACATGGCTGTGTGGGGCTACGCCTGCTCGGCCGTGTCAACCATTCATAATGTTCTGTGAATGGGAAAACTTCACTTTCACTCTTTGAGCCTTTACGGCTGTTGGCTTGTAGTCCTCAAAAAGCTACCGTGGCGCGTTTGACAGTCTGCAGTATTGTGGCATTACACCCATGATCTGCTGATTGCAGGTGAAATGCTTTATAGGTCCTTAACAAAAAAATAATAATAAAAAATGCATATTTTTTTACCTGCAAAAAATGTAATATTTTTTTTGTAAAAGTGAACTTGTCCTTTAAAGTGCAACTAAGGCAAATGTATTTCTTAGCTCTGAGAGAGGGAGTAGATTAGCTGTCAGGTTTTTATCACTTTCTGTACCCCTGAGTGAGATTCACCCTCTCCATTTGCCCTGTATACTATTATCACAAAAAGTGAAAGTATATCCAAAATGTTGGTAGCAACCAGAACAGGAGTAGGGGGAAATATTTCAATGAGGACATTAGTTTTGGCAATCCTGGTGACAACTAGGGATGAGCCGAACACCCCCCCCGGTTCGGTTCGCACCAGAACCTGCGAACGGAACGAAAGTTCGCGCAAACTTTAGAACCCCGTTAAAGTCAATGGGACTCGAACGTTCGAAATCAAAAGTGCTAATTATAAAGGCTAATATGCAAGTTATTGTCCTAAATAGGGTTTGGAAGGAAGGACATGTCCTGCCCCAGGGGACATGTATCAATGCAAAAAAAAAAGTTTTAAAAAACGGCCGTTTTTTCGGGAGCAGTGATTTTAATGATGCTTAAAGTGAAAAAAGAAAAGTGAAATATTCCTTTAAATATCGTACCTGGGGGCTGTCTATAGTATGCCTGTGAGGTGGCACGTGTTTCCAGTGTTTAGAACTGTCCCTGCACAAAATGACATTTCTAAAGGAAAAAAAAGTTCATTTAAAACTGCTTGCGGCTTTAATGTAATGTCTGGTCCCGGCAATATGGATGAAAATCATTGAGAAAAATGGCATGGGTACCCCACCCCCCCAGCCCATTACCAGCCCCTTTGGGTCTTGTATGGATATTAAGGGGAATCCCGCACCCAAATTAAGAAAAGGAAAGGCGTGTGGCCCCCAGGCCCTATATACTCTGAATAGCAGTATACAGGCAGTGCAAACAAGACAGGGACTGTAGGTTTAGGTTTGTTGTTACGTAGAATCCGTTTGTAATTTTGAACTGGTACATTTTTAAAGTGTAGCTCCAGCCAAAAAATAAATTTTTAAGCTTTATGGAAAAAATAGGGAAGGGTTTTCACCCCTGTAACATTTGTTTTGCTGTCTGTGCACCTGTTCAGAACATTTCACCTCACTTTCCGTCCCAATGACAAATTGTTTTTGAAAATTTGGGGTTTTTAGTGAAACAAGGATTGGTGATAAAGCATCAGTGGAGAGGAGACACCTTTTTCCCATATTAACTCTTACAGGAGAGAATTTCCCTTCCTAGGGATAGATTTCCTCTCACTTCCGGTTGTCTCCTTCTGTTTGCAAGTATGAGTCGTTTGTAAGTTGGATGTTTCAAAGTAGGGGTCTGCCGTTCATACTCTGCAGAAATTTGGCCCTTAGGTGTTGGTGTTGCCACAACACTGTAAGCCTTCACAGTTACTCTTGGTGGGCGCTGGAACACCCTGCTGTGAACTATTATATCAAGAATTGTAATTACATGCCATTGTTGAACAGTGGTAGGAAAAATTGGGCCTTTAGTGGTGGTGGTGCCACAACACTAAGTTCTCACAGTTACTCTTGGTGGGCGCAGGAATGGGCCCAGCTGTGAAATATTAGATCAAGAATTGAAATTACATGCCCCTGTTAAACAGGGGCAGAAAAATTGGGCCGGTGGTGGTGTTGTGTTGCCACAACACTGTAAGCCCTCACAGTTACTCTTGGTGGGCGCAGGAATGGGCCCTGCTGTAAAATATTAGATCAAGAATTGTAATTGTAAGGGGCATAAAAATTGAGCCTTAGGCACTGGTGCCACAACACTGCAACCCCTCACAGATACTCTAGTTGGAGCTCAGGAATGAGCCCTGCTGCAAAGTATTGCATCAAAAATTGTAATTACATGCCCCTGCTAAACAGGGGCAGAAAAATTGGGCCTTAGGTACTGGTGCTGGTGCCACAACACCGCAACCCCTCACAGATACTCTAGTTGGAGCGCAGGAATGAGCCCTGCTGCAAAGTATTGCATCAAAAATTGTAATTACACACCCCTGCTAAACAGGGGCAGAAAAATTGGGCCTTAGCCACTGGTGGCGGTGCCCAGAACCAAAAATGTTCTTACAAGCTATCAGCATGATCATTGAGGAGGAAGAGGATAGTCACTCAGCATAACAGGATAGTCACTCAGCATCAGAATAGGCAGTCTTGAAGAAATCTGACATTTAAAAAAAAAAATATTCGGTTACATCAGCATCAGGTGCTTGGTAGCTGGTGGTGATCCAAGACTGATTCATTTTTATGAAGGTCAGTCGATCGACAGAGTCGGTGGACAGGCACACCCTGCGATTGGTTACAAAGCCTCCAGCAGCACTGAATGTGCGTTCCGAAAGAATTCTGGATGCAGGACAGGCCAGTACCTCAATTGCATACTGTGCAAGCTCTGCCCAGTGATCCATCCTCAAGACCCAGTAACCTAGAGGATTTTCAGTGGGAAAGGTTTTGAAGTCTGATCTTGCCCCTGGGTATTCCTGCACCATGTAAACCAGATGCTGGCGATGGTTGCTGGAACTGATCATACCTTGGGGCTGCGGACTAAAAAATTGTCTGAACGCATCGGTCAGACGGCCACCTTCTCCACCGCTCCTTATTTGACTGACCGAAGCCTCAGCAACACGTGATCCAGGACCAGGAATTTGTAACCTCCCAGTCTCTGGGAACCTTACCCGTGTAACGTGGATCAAGGATGGTTGCCAACCAGTAATGATCCCTCTCCTTGATAGCACGAATACGAGGATCCTTCCGAAGGCTTTGCAGGATCAGGGAGGCCATGCAGCGTAGGTTTGCTGAGGAATTCGGTCCAGAGTCCTCTGGGTCACGCAAAACGACATGATCTGCAGCCACCTCCTCCCAGCCACGTACAAGTCCATGGGTGTCTTGGGACTGTAATTGATCCCTTGAAGACTGCTGCTGATGCTGAGTGCTAGGCTCCACCTCCATGCTGACACAATCCTCCTCCTCTTCCTGTGTGATAGGGGGGCCAGCAGGAACACTGTCTGGATAAAGGGGGCCTTGAGAGGTAAGGAAGTCCTCCTCTTCCTCCCTCTGTTCTGCCTCAAGTGCCCTGTCCATTATTCCACGCAGCGTGTGCTCCAACAGGTGGACAAGAGGGACAGTGTCACTGATGCATGCACTGTCACTGCTCACCATCCTTGTGGCCTCCTCAAATGATGCCAGGACAGTGCATGCATCACTGATCATGACCCACTGGCATGGCAAAAAAAAAGCTCCCCTGACCCTGTCCTGGTGACATATTGGCACAGATACTCATTGATGGCCCTCTGCTGCATGTGCAGCCACTGCAGCATGGCCAACGTTGAGTTCCACTTGATGGGCATGTCACAGATTAGGCGGTTCTTGGGCAGGTTAAATTCCTTTTGCAGGTCAGCCAGCTGAGCACGGGCATTATATGACCGGAGGAAATGCACACAGACTTTCCTGGCCTGCCTCAGGACATCCTGTAAGCCCGGGTACCTGCCCAAGAACCGCTGCACCACCAAGTTAAGGACGTGAGCCAAACAGGGCACATGGGTCAGGTGTCCCTGTTGGAGGGCGGAGAGGAGGTTGGTGCCATTGTCGGAAACCACCATTCCTGGCTTAAGCTGGCATGGCGTCAACCACCTCTGAGCCTGCCCCTGCAGAGCTGACAGAATCTCTGCCCCAGTGTGGCTCCTGTCCCCCAAGCACACCAGCCCAAGCACCGCATGGCATCTCTTTGCTTGCGTACTTGCATAGCCCCTTGAACGCCTACAGAGCACTGCTGGTTCCGAGGACAAAGCACAGGAAGAGGCCATGGAGGAAGAAGAAAAGGAGGAGGTGGAGGAGAGAGGTGTGTCAGAATCACCAGTAGTAGCATTTTGGAGGCGTGGTGGCGGAACAACCTCCAACACAACTGCACCTTGTCCTGCATACTTCCCAGCTGCCAGCAGAGTCACCCAATGCGCCGTGAAAGATAGGTAACGTCCCTGTCCATGCCTGCTGGACCATGAGTCAGCGGTAATATGCACCTTACCGCTGACCACCCTGTCCAGCGAGGCCAAGACATTGCCTACCACATGCCGGTAGAGAGCCGGAATCGCCTTCCGTGAGAAAAAGTGGCGTTTGGGAACCTGCCACTGAAAAGGCAGCAGTTGAAGTGCTAGCAATTTAGCCAAGCTAGCATACAACCGCTGGGCATGTGGATGGCTGGGAGCGAACTTCTTTCGGCGGTGCAGCAGGTGGGGCAGGGAAATTTGCCTGGTACAATCTGACGTTGGTGTACCGATAGCAGATTGCCCGCAAGTACTTGGCTGTGACACACCTAATTCTACACCTTCATTCCTCTCAGTGCAGGTTTCAGAGAAGACTGAAGGTATAGCGGGGTTGGAGATCCCAGCTGATGAGGAGCAAGAAGAGGTCCACTTTGTTCTTTGGTGTGGGTCTTTTAGGTAAGCTTGCCAACAAACTGCATGGCAGGTCGACATATGTCTGATCAAGCATGTGGTGCCCAAGCGGGTGATGTTTTGGCCACGCGAGATACGCCTGAGACATATGTTGCAAATAGCAGCGCTGCGATCTGATGCACTCGTCTCAAAAAAGGCCCACACCAAAGAACTTTTGGAATAACGCGCAGAGACAGCAGCGGCCTGCACATGCGGAGCTCTGCGGTGTGATGCTGTCGGTGTGCTGCCCTTAAGCTAGCCCCTGGAGGGCATCCTGCCTCGTTGGAGATATGCCTCCTCCTCCTGCTCCTCCTCCCCCCTATCAGGCACCTACGTAGAGTCCGTGACTTCATCATCCCCTCCCTCCTCATCACTGTAGCAAACCTGGCAGTATGCTGCAGCTGGGGGAACATGACTGCCAGATTGCTGTCCTTCTTGGGCACTCCCTCTTTCTGGGCTCATGTTACTGCCTTCCTCTAGCTGGGTGCCATCATCGGAGCCTTCAAAACGCTGGGCATCCTCCTGGAGCATGTACCCAACACTGTGGTCAAACAGTTCGGGGGACTCCTCAGGAGGACATGGTGGGGCTAGGGAAGGAGTGACTGATGCCATTGAGCCGGAGAGAAGAGGCCGCTTTGGCAGCTGCTTTGCCAGACAAAGTACCCTGAGCCTGGGTGAGAGAGGATGAGGAGGATGAGGACGGCTTGGTCATCCACTCTACCAAGTCTTCGGTATGTTGCGGCTCAACACGGGCAGCTGACGAAAAAAAGGACAAGCGTGTCCCACGGCCATGTGCTGATGAGGATGCACCGTGTCCATGACCAGCACTGTTGCCTCTAGACACAGAGCCTGCTTGCCCTCTTTTATTTTTTGTTTAATATATTTATATTGAGAAGCTATGTAGATACAACAATAGAAACAGATACAAAGTAAATGGTACGTCGGGTTAGCAAACAAAGAAGAGTCAACCCGTTTTAGAATGAAAAAAATCTTGAATAACCCGAGTACAATGAAATGAACAATAGCTTGATTAACAGATAGGAAAAAGAGGGGGAAGAGGAAGAAGAAAAAGGAAGGTAGGAGGGGGCTAGGAGAGAGGGGTAAGGGAGGAGGGAGCAGGAAGGGGAAACTGGCATACCTGGCAGTAACAATGAGCAGATATCAAATGCGTTTAGAGTAGGGAGGTCTTAGAGGGAGGTTAGTGCCTCCACAGTCAAAGTCAATATAAATGTAACAAAAACGGTATCAGGAATAGCGGTCAAGTTATGCAAGAAGCTTGGGTAGCTTAAGTGGATGAGGAGATAATGTCTTTGTAGCATTGGGTGGAGAGGAAGGAGGAACAAGGTGCCCAGGTTAGGGTATGTTGTTTAGTAGTGTCTCTCGCAATGTGGGCGAGTTCCTCCATGAGACATACTTCCGAAACTTTTTGTATCCAGGACTTTATGGTTGGAGTTGTGGGTTGGCCCCAGAGGGTAGGTATGAGGGCTTTAGCAGTATTAAGGAGATGTGGCGTGAGTGAACGTTTATATCTACCTATGGACATCAAGGTAGCGTGAAAGAGGACTATCCACGGATCCATAGGCCATCTAACATTGGTGACTTGGTGAATCAGGTCTAGCACTTTAGACCAGTAAGGGCAAATAAGGGGGCAAGACCACCATATGTGGGCATAAGTGGCATTTTGACCACAATTCCTCCAGCATAGCGGGAAGTTAACAGGGAACATGCGGTGAAGTTTGACAGGCGTGTGGTGCCATCTAGTAAGAAGTTTAAAGTTAGACTCAGCCATGGAAGATGCCAAAGAGGAGACATGAGTAAGTTGGAGAATTTTGTCTTTTGTCTTGTCCGTGATAGTAACATCCAGGTCGGTCTCCCATCTGGGCAGGTAGTTTGGGTACGCAGGACTCTGCAAATTTGTGATCGCTTTGTAGAACTGGGAGATACTGTGTAGAGGGGGGTCTTTATGGAGAAAGAGCTGTTCAATACCATTTAGATCTTGAAGTCCCCGTAATGGCTGGGGGAGAGTCTGAAGGAAGCGTTTCAGTTGGTTATATCTCCATGTGTCCATAAATGTAATTGGTTTATGGCCCAAAATTTCTGGCAAAGGTTTAAGGGCATTGGGGGATAGGACATGGTGTAGCAGGAGAGGGCCACCGGGTGACCAGGATTGAAATCCTGGGTCAATGGAGCCTGGCATGAAGTATTTATGCTGCAGCAGGGGGGTCAGTGGAGAGTCATAAGACCATGCAAATTTTCTATGGAGACCATCCAATACGCCCAATGAGGATGTGGTGAGAGGCGAGGTGTTGTGGGAGAGTTTTCTAGAAGAACGTGGAATCCACGGGGCCGTGGAGAGATCTGAGCCGCTTAAGGAGTATTCTAATTGTACCCAGAGTTTAGTAGCAACGGCATACTTCCAGTCTGCTATACGTGATAGAATAACAGCGTTATAGTAGGCTTTAAAGTTAGGAAGAGACAGTCCCCCAGAACGCTTGGCTCGATAGAGGACTTCCCGAGAGATCCTGGGGTGGCCGTCCCTCCAAACAAAGCGGGTGATCATGGTCTGCAGTAGAGTAAAGAAGCCTATGGGGACCTTCAAGGGGATCATTTGAAGAATAAAGAGGATACGGGGGAGTATGTTCATTTTGATTATATTAACCTTGCCTAGCCATGAATGTGAGAGGGAAGACCACTTCCTGAGATCAGCTCTGATATTATTGAGGAGAGGGATGTAATTATGCCTAAAAAGGGAGTGCAGGCCAGATATTTCATTTGTGAGGATTCCCAACAGAAGGGGAATAAGGGTTTCAATTGATCAGCTATTGATTGGGGTACTGTGATGTTTAAAATTTCAGACTTAGCTAGATTGATTTTAAAGTTAGATAAGGTTTGGAAGGTGGAGAATTCAGACATTAAATTCGGAAGGGAAATGCGTGGTTGTTGAATGTAAAACAAAATATCGTCAGCGTATACTGCATATTTATGAAGTCTATTACCGACTTGGATGCCATGAATATTCCTATTGTGCCTAATGGTAGCTAGAAAGGGTTCAAGGGAAATGGCAAATAAGAGAGGAGATAAAGGGCAGCCCTGTCTGGTTCCGTTATGTAATGTGAAGGGGTCGCTCAAGAAGCCGTTTATGCGTATTTGCGCGGTGGGGTTATAATAGAGAGAGGAAATACGGTGGAACATTTTAGGACCAAGGCCAAAATACCTAAGGGTAGTTTTAAGGTAGTCCCAGTCCACCCTATTAAATGCCTTCTCCGCATCAGTAGAGAGAAGGAGGGTGGACTGGGAGCACCTGCGGACATAGTGGATCAAGGACAGAGTGCGGAGAGAATTATCTCTGGCCTCTCTATTAGGAATGAGCCCAGTTTGGTCAGCCGAGACCCACTTAGGTAGAAGGGGGAGCAGTCTATTTGCCATTACCTTGGCATATAATTTGGTGTCGACGTTTAGGAGAGATATGGGTCTATAGCTACCACAAAGTGTGGGGTCCTTGTCGAGTTTGGGAATAACGGTAATGTGGGCAGATAAGGATTCCGGACGGAGGCCAGATTTGTGGGAGATTGAATTAGCATAAGTTGTGAGATGGGGGAGTAAAATGTCGCTGAAGGTTTTATAATATAAAAGGGTGAAACCGTCCGGGCCAGGAGCCTTACCGGAAGGAGAGGATTTTAACGCGCATTGGAATTCTTTTACGGAGAAATCTGCTTCTAGGTCATTAAGGGCCGATTTTGACAGTTTTGGGAGGCCAGCGTCTCTAAGATATTTGAGGATACGCTTACGTTTTTCTGATACTGATAGAGAAGCCAAACCTCCCTCCACATTATATAAATCAGCATAAAATTCCCTGAAGGCCTTTGAGATTTGCGGGGTAGTGTGCACTAGGTCCCCTGATGGCAATTTGATTTTGGGTATAAAGGATAAAGTTTTCTTAGCAGTAAGGGATCTAGCCAATTGTTTACCCGGTTTGTTACCCCATTCATACACTTTTTGAGATACGTAGTGAAATTTCCGCTTAGTTTCTAGGGCGAGGAGAGTTTTAAGTTCTTCTCTTTTAAGGGTGAGCGCTTCAAGGTGAGAAACGTGCAACGAGAGCTTGTGCTTTTGATCTAATTCAGCAATTTGTTGTAGGACCTGTGTAAGCTGCTGGCCATGTTCTCTCTTTCTCCTTGCACCCAATTCGATAAGGCTACCTCTCATTAAGGCCTTATGTGCCTCCCATAGAACAGAGGGGGAGGTGTCCGAGGCAGAGTTTTCTTTAAAGTATTGGGATAAAGTAGTAGAGAGGATGGAAACCTCTGTTGAGTTAGTGATGAGAGAGTCATTAAGCTTCCAGCTGTTGGGGCGGGGAAATAAATCGGGCACGGTCAAGCTGACAGAAACAGGTGCATGATCAGAGAGAGTAGCCTTCCCTATGTTGGCTGAGCTCAGGAGAGGAAGGTGGAAGTGATCTAGGAAAATGTTGTCTATTCTGGAGTATGAGTTGAGCGTTTTTGAAAAGTGGGAGTAGTCTCTTCCTTTAGGGCAGGGATATGCAATTAGCGGACCTCCAGCTGTTGCCAAACTACAAGTCCCATCATGCCTCTGCCTCTGGGTGTCATGCTTGATGCTGTCAGAGTCTTGCTATGCCTCATGGGACTTGTAGTTTGGCAACAGCTGGAGGTCCGCTAATTGCATATTCCTGCTTTAGGGTGTAGGAGACGCCAAGCGTCCATAAGTTGTAGATCTAGTAGTTTTTTTTTCACTTGTGCTAATCTTTTAAATGGGATACTGGAGCGGCCGTGGGAAGTATCTATAGTGGGATCTAGAGGCATATTTATATCCCCCGCAAGGACTAACATTCCCTCAGCGAATTGTGAAAGTTTTGTGAGGGTTTGAGTAAAAAAAGTAGGCTGATTACGATTGGGACAGTAAACATTAGCTAGGGTGCAACAAGTATTGCCAATATATCCTTTAACAAAAAGAAAGCGACTATGATCATCCGCTAACATGTCAGTAAAACGGAATGACGTACCTCTGCTGAATCCAATGGCCACTCCCTTGGCCTTGTTAGTGTCCGATAGACTATAGTACCATTGAGGAAAGTGTTGCGAGTATAATTTCACTGAAGTAGTATGAGTCAAATAGGTTTCCTGAAGGAAAGCAATAGAACATGTGGAGTCCCTTAATTCTCGCAACACTTGATGTCTCTTTGCGGATACACTGAGGCCTCTTACATTATAAGAAAGGAGCTTTAGGTTAGCCATGTCATCAGCGGGAGATAGACCACTATTTCATATAACCTTGTATGCCAGTAATACAAAGGGGGAGGGGAGAGAGGGACCAGAAGAGGGGGGTGAGGAGAATCCAGGAGGGAAGGAGAAAGGGAAAAGAAAGAAGAGAGAGACATAAGAAAAACATTAGAACAATCTATAGAACGAATGAGATTGAAAAAAGAGTCACGCAGAAGTCTGCGGTGTTCCCAGTGGGGAGGAGGGGAGCAGGCAGCCAAAAAGGTTTCCCAGAGGGAATTAACAAGGAGAAAATAAAGACTGCCAACTCCCATCAACCCCAAGAGAATAGGGGCAGGGAGCAAACGCCTTTGTGGGGGCATCAATGTGGAGCATTAAGCTCCGTCAGCTATCGGCCTGAAAAAAAAAAGGGAATTAACATTTGTAAAGACAAGCAATGGTCAAAACATGAATGCAACGCTCTCCAAACATCAGGTCAACTAACAGACCCAATGTGAACATAATAACAGTTCTGTAGGAGTATAACTAAGAGAGTTTAGTAAGGCAAGTCAAACTTTTCGTATGGGAGAAAAATAATTGAAATTGAAGTGTAGGTTGTCATCCAGATAAGGAGGAAAACTATCAAGAGGGATGATTGTGTTCAGCAGAGTACCTCAACCATTCTTCTGAGATGAACATGGAGTTGAAACACGCCTTTGCTTGGCTGGGGTTTTCCGCCACTGGGAGGATTGGAGAGCAGAGAAAGTGGGTAAGGGGGTTCTGCCAGCCTGGCAGCTCCACGTGCGGCAGGTTTAGGTCTCGAAGGAAGGTGGGGAGATCCTCAGGGAACCGCAATGTGGAGGAGCGGCCATTCTTAGTAGCAATTAAGCATGCAGGAAAACCCCAATGGTAGTTAGTTCCATCACCCCTTAGTTGCTCCAAGAGGGGCTTTAAAGCCCTGCGGCAGGGCGGTCAAGAGTCTCCTTAGATAGATCTGGAAAGATGTTAAGAATAGCACCATCAAAGTCAATGTTGGGGGTGTTCCGCATTTTGGTCATGATGGCGTTTTTGTCTTCGAAATAATGGAGACGGCAAATCACATCTCTAGGTTGGTCAAACGAGAAGTTGCGAGGTCTCAGAGCACGGTGCACTCTGTCGAATCGCAAAGGATCCGTAGCAGGATTGCCCAGGATAGTATTAAAGATACCTCGAACCGAGGGTTCTAGATCATTATCTCTGATTGCTTCTGGCAGTCCGCGTATACGCAAATTGTTTCTGCGGTTGCGATTCTCGAGATCTTCGAGTTTGTATAGCGAGGCCCTATTTGCATACGCTAATTGAGTGACGGTATCCTGCAATTCTTTAATGGCAACCTCATGTGAGTCTTGACGCTGTTCTGTTTCCTCTATTCTGACGAGTAAGTGCGCCACATCCGCTCTAACCGCGGAAATCTCCTTTTTGATGGATTTTTCCATACTGTGAAACATACTCGCCATCTCCTTTTTAAGTTCATTCATCAGGGAAGACATGTCGGAACCCGTGGGGGACCCGGGCTCCTCCATTAATTCCGAGCCGCAGGAAGAGGCCGGAGAGCTCTCGCGGGCAGAAGCGGCGCGTGAAGCTGGGGAGATAAGTGATCTCGAGGCTCTGGTTTTGTTGATCCTAGTACTGGGGCTTTCTCGTTCCGCGGCTAGGAATCTTTTAATGGTCCCCGCACTGGTTTGATGCAGTTTTGAGGTTTTTGCAGAACGCTTTCCTAATGTTGAACAGGAGGAAGAGCCTTTGGATGGCATTGCTTGTTGCTGTAAGGCCGACAGCTAGACGGAGAGCATTTCAAGTGCTGCTTTTTAGCGCCATGCGTAGGCTAGCTGCCCTGGGGGGGACGTGTAGATGGCGTAAATGTAGTGGGGGGAATGACCCTTTGAGCCAAGGCACCCCGGCACCAAGGAAGTTGTGGAGGTTAAACAGTGGAGAGGTATAGGGGCTGTGAATAAATTTCAGGGTGTAGCAAAATGTCCGCTGATCACTTGCTATGTTCACTTGCCTATTGAGAAGGGCACCTCTATAATGTCCGTGGGGAGGAGATAAAAGAGCAGGCCACTGTGTTTTGAAAGAATGGAGCTGGGAAGCAGGAGAGCTGAAATTGTGGGGAGTTTGAGCTCCTGGGTGTACTAAGATGGCCGCCGTGCTCCGGGAGTAGGCCGAAGCCGCGGACTTTCCTGAGAGCGGCGTGGATGCTCCGCTCCGCTCGGGCCGCAGTTTCACTGCAAAAGATAGGGGACAGTTCCCAGCAGGCAGGGTGGAGGTGGCAGCACCGGGGTTAGCTCGGGGGTGAGGGCGAGGAACGGTGAGGCAGCCAGGGAGTCACAGTACCTGAGGGGGGCGGCTTCAGCCGGGTCCGCAGGCCGCAGTATGGCACCGGTTCCCAGGATGGTGGAGCTTTCCTCCGTTGATCGCTCCAGCTGTATCACTGCTGTATCACTGCCCAGTGTCCTCCGCGTATACAGCGGCCGTTAGACAGGCCTGGGGAGTGCGATCCCCTCGTAGTATACAGCACGCTGGCTCGGGGGTATAGGAGGCTTCACAGGCCTCAAGATGGCGGCAGGCCTCAGCAGTGTGGAGCTAGACGCAGGCCAAATGCAATAACAGCCGGGCAACCTCGACGATATCAGCAGGCACTGCAACAGTACGTGTCCATGGGTGGATATAGGGAGTTCAAGGTGTCTCCGGGCAAAAATAGTGAGATGATGGGGAAGGATTGTCTTTGGATATGTGGAGCCCAGCACCAACACGTCCTCTCAGCTTCACGTCCGGACACGCCCCCTTGCCTCTCTTTTATTGGCTCGTGACTGTCTGCCTCTCCTTGTTGTCCTTCCAGACATACTAATGGCCTGCAGGGAGATGGAGCTGCACAAAGCCGGGATGTATATATATATAATTGTCTTCAGTTAGCTTTAGTTGCACACTGTGCAGAGGACACAGTACACTAACTGAAAATACTGCAGCTCCCTGCCTGTGGTATTTGTATGAGAACACCAGCAATTGTATTGAGGTAAGCTTTAGGTGCACACTGTGCAAAGGACACTAAAACAAAATACTGCAGCTCCCTGCCTGTATTTGTATGAGAACACCAGCAATTGTATTGAGGTAAGCTTTAGGTGCACACTGTGCAAAGGACACTAAAACAAAATACTGCAGCTCCCTGCCTGTATTTGTATGAGAACACCAGCAATTGTATTGAGCTAAGCTTTAGGTGCACACTGTGCAAAGGACACTAAAGCAAAATACTGCAGCGCCCTGCCTGTATTTGTATCGGAACACCAGCAATTGTATTGAGCTAAGTTTTTTTTTTTTTTTTTTTTAAATCAAATCATTTTTTTATTTCTTTTACATACAAACAACAAAAACACCAAATACAACATACAACCCAAGCTCACATTGAGAGGGTTAATGGGGAAAAAAAAAGGGAAGAATAAATAATTAAGTAAATAAAATAAAAAAACAAAAAACCCAACAATTCACACCCCCCTTACCCCTGGCCCCTATGATCTCCCCCCCTCTTCCATCTCTACTCACCCGTCCCCCCTCCCCTCATACCTCCAAATAATCACACCACCTTCTCCATATTTTTTCACATTTCCCTAGACAGCCTCTGCATAAGAAAGTATACCTTTCCTTAATTACAGTTTCCCTTACTTGTATTTTCCATTCTTCTACAGTTGGTGGCTATGGTGATAGCCACTTTTGTGCAATGAGCTTACGAGCCTGGAATAAACTTCTATTTATTGAAACAATATACTCCCCTGGGATTCTTGATTCATCCAGTATACCCAAAAGACAACCCCCAGGCTCCATAAGCATCCCACTCACAAATACACTATTAATCATAGATACCACCCCAGACCAATAACGATGGAGTTTAGGGCATCTCCATAACATGTGTATTAGATTGGCTACTCTCCCTTTACATCTAGGACATTGATCTGTATCTCTACATTTCCATTTGAATAATTTCTCTGGTGTGTAATGTGCCCTATGTAAGATAAATAGTTGTGTTAAATTTTGTGCTAGAGATAGGGAGGCCTGAGGTATTACTGATAATGCCTGTGCCCACTGTTCATCTGAAATTGGCCCTATATCACCTGACCAGGCTAATCTTGCTGGAATATCCACAGTTTTTTTTAAATTTATCAAATAATATATCATATAATTGTGATATCAGACCCTTTTTTATTTGCCCTGTCTTTTCCAACAAGGCTATTACCACTGACTTATTAAACTTCAATTCCTGCGAGCGACCCTGTGTTTTTAATGCGTGCCTAAGCTGAAGGAATTGAAAAAATCTTTGATTTGGAATATTATATTCTTTACTTAATTCACTAAAGGTTTTCATCACGTCTTCCTCAAATAGCTGTGACATATACCTTAGTCCCTTCTGCCTCCAAATCTCAAACCCCTCCAATTTCCCCAGTTCCCCATAACTACTATTATTCCAAATTGGAGTGCATGAAGTATATCCCTTTACTTCAGTAATTTTTCTCATTTCCTGCCATACCATGTCAAATAATTTACCCGTATGGAATCCTTTATCACACAATTGATTTCTCGATTCTAATAAAGAAATCAGTGGATGTACTTCGTAAACTGATAATAGCAATTTCTGTATAGGATCAGAATATGATACTGTTGTCCATCCACTGAAATGTTGTATTTGTGAGGCTAAAAAAAAATTTGGAGGATTGCGAGACCTCCCTCTTCCTTAGTTAACATTAATGTTGTTAACTTTATACGTGGTCGTTTTTTCCTCCAAATCAGCTCTCTGAAGAGAGATTCTATTTTTCTAAACCAAAAAGCTGTAATCCATATGGGTGAATTATTAAACACATAAAGCAGTTGCGGAGCCCAAATCATTTTGATAAGATTTGCTCTTCCTATCACCGTCAGAGGTAATTTACACCAACTTCGACATTTGTTTTTAAATTTTGCTAATAATGGTTTCAAATTCAAATTAATATAGTCTTTTACATCCCGAGAAATCTCTATCCCCAAATATTTCACTGTGTCCTTAATTTGGATTTTAGAGGCTTGATTTAATAATGTTTTTTTTAGCTCATCTTATTGTAGTAGTATGGATTTATCCCAGTTAATCTGGAAGCCCGAAAATAGACCAAATATGGACATAAGGCTCATAAGTTCCAATAGTGAGTTTGAGGTATCCCCCAGAAAAATAAAAGCGTCATCTGCATAAAGGGCCACTTTATCCTCTCTTCCTGCCCGACAAAACCTGACTATTTTTGTTGATTGTCTAATGGCAAGGGCAAGAGGCTCTACTGCTATAGCGAACAGTAATGGTGATAGGGGGCAACCCTGTCTTGTCCCTCTAGATAAAGTAAACGGCCTGGATAACGTATTATTCATTCTTACCCTAGCTTTAGGGTCCCTGTATAATATTTTCACCCATTTTAAAAAAGCTAAGCTTTAGGTGCACACTGTGCAAAGGACACTAAAGCAAAATACTGTAGCTCCCTGCCTGTATTTGTATCAGAACACCAGCAATTGTATTGAGGTAAGCTTTAGGTGCACACTGTGCAAAGGACACTAAAGCAAAATACTGCAGCTCCCTGCCTGTATTTGTATCAGAACACCAGCAATTGTATTGAGGTAAGCTTTAGGTGCACACTGTGCAAAGGACACTAAAGCAAAATACTGCAGCTCCCTGCCTGTATTTGTATCAGAACACCAGCAATTGTATTGAGGTAAGCTTTAGATGCACACTGTGCAAAGGACACTAAAGCAAAATACTGCAGCTCCCTGCCTGTATTTGTATAAAAACACCAGCAATTGTATTGAGGTAAGCTTTAGGTGCACAATGTGAAAAGGACACAGTGCACTAAGTGAAAATACTGCAGCTAGCACAATCACCTGCCTGCCTGTCACAGTATAGAGAATAACAGGAACGGATCTAGCTAAACTGAATACAGTGTGTAAATATATATACAACACCTAGGATGCATATATATCCTCTACACACTGTAACTTTAGCTAACTGACTCGCCTGCCTGCTCTATCTAACTCAAATTAAATGACACTATCTCTCTCTCTCTCTCTGTCTTTAACCACCGCCGCAACACACTACACAAGGCCGCCACACAGGCGGCCTTATATAGTGTGGGGCGTGTACTTAAACCCCCTGAGACATAATTGGCCAAAGCCACCCTGGCTTTGGCGAATTATGGCTCTCCGTTTTTTCTGCGCTGTGCTTGGCCAAAGCATGCGGGTCATAGTGCATGCTTGGCCAATCATCAGCCAGCAATGCACTGCGATGCCGCAGTGAATTATGGGCCGTGATGCACCACTGGAATTTGGCGCAAATGGCCCATAATGTTTGAAATTCGGTGAACAGCCGAACAGACGATGTTCGAGTCGAACATGTGTTCGACTCGAACTCGAAGCTCATCCCTAGTGACAACCAATGATTCCCTAATTTTAGAGGGATTTCCTTTAACTTTCTGTTTTGGCTATGGGGCAGGGAGTAAGGGGAACCTCCCCTATGGGAAACGGATGGCAAAAAAAAAAAAAAAAGACTATCCATAAAAAGTTTTGCTTTAGTTCTACTTTAGGTCTTGGGTTCAGCTTTTTAAGTGTATAAGCTTCCCCAGTGGCCCATCGGGTATGAGCCTGGCATACTTACATTGTGCCAAGCTGAGCCTATATAAGTATGCAATACAGATAATTCCTGGAGTTCAGCTTTAAGAGAAATGTTAGCAATTAGAGAGCTCTGTTGTTTGACACAGTAATGGACTTTTAGGTGCTGAAAACAAAGATTGTTAATGGATTAAGCATTTGAACAGAGAGCACCTATGAAAAAATGTAAGGAGCCCCTCTGGTCCTACTCTCAACTTCAGAATCATTCTTAATAGGGCTGTTACTGATTAAAAAAAATTTGTTCGATTAATCGTTTTGTTTTTTTATCAATTAATCGACTAATTTCAATTATAACGCACATACAGATCCAACTACTTTTAGCTGATCTCCTTGCAGGCTGATTCCCAGTGCAGCTACCAACCACTGGAAAAATGATTAGCAGGATACAAAAAACACACAAAGGCAGCGCTCGATGGGAATAGCATTTAAAACTTTTATAGTCTTCAAGTAGGTAACAAAATAAATATTGCACTGGAGATAAAATCGATGTAGCTACATAAACTGTAAAAATGGTGCGAGGAATACCTAACGATAGCAAAAGCAGTCATAAAAACATGTAGCCAAGTATGATACTGGTATAAAAATGTGTACAACAATACCACTGCTCAATCCAGATGAGGAGGGGTTAACATCAGTCCATCGGCATGTAGATGTCCCGTGAAGCGAACTCCCAGTGGATGGCTGTAGAATTCCAGGTTGATAGAGGGAAGTGATTAGAGGGAAGTGTAACAGCCCTTGCGTGTGGCAGACAGTAAGGTCCCGCCGGCATGCAGATATGAAGGCACAGCAAAGGAGCCCTTCAGATGGACACGGCAAGCCCCGCCGGTGTCCGTGACGTCACCGGATCTCCGACGGAACTCCCTGAAGACCCGGAAGCCGGCGGAGAGGTGAGTACCAATCAAAAGAATTTTGATCGATCAAAAACATTAATCGATTATTCGAGGAATTAATAGTTAATTTCCACAGCCCTAATTCTTAAGGCTTGTGTCAATGGGCTTCGAATGGCAAATTTGGTGCGCTTTTGATATCAGTTTGAGACACTTCTGAGATCATTCAGGATTCATTGCAGGTGCAGTTGACCTGCTTCAGCTGCTTATGCATTCCTATAGACTTGCATTGGAACAGAAACAGTTCTAAAGCAAACAAAAGCCTTAAAGACAATTGATATCTCCCTTACAAAAGGAAAGATAAAACATAGGACTAATATAAATCATTTGAAAAAAAAGTGCTATTAGAGAGCTGTAAGAATTAAAGGATAAGTTCACCTTTGTAACATGTTCTACATATATTTAGCTTGTGCTTCCTCTCCTCCTGTGAGCACTCGCACCTTCCTGGCTGTCAAATTGGAAGCAACAGCTGTGTCAATGCAGCTGCTGCATCCCAGTTGACAAGAACAGGACTGCCTTCATGTGGATGCACATAGCACCTATGCATCCTGTGCAGGCAAACCACAGCCCTTGCACGGGTGTACACTAAAGCATGCTATGTTAATGAAGCCTAATTCAGCCAACTACATTCTTGTTGCATCAAAACAAAAGGTGTTTAAAGTCTAAGGGCTTGCACACACTTCATCGCATTGCATTGCAATATATACATTTAGTGCGATATGATAGGCAACCCGTTCAAGAGAATTGGGCTGTAGTGCAACTCAGCACACACTCCAAAAAACATTTTTGCTGCATTTTTTTTCACAGTGCAGATCTACCAACAACTACAGTGTTTCCCCGAAAATAAGACCGGGTCTTGAATTAATTTTGGCTACAAAAAACTCATTAGGGCCTATTTTCAGGGGATGTCTTACTTATTTACGGTATGTAAAAAAGTTTCTATGACCCCGGTCTTCCCTCCCCTCTCCCCCTCCCTGTCAGCTCAGGAGTCAGCCATATAAAAATCCCGTAATCTCCAAAATAAACCCTAGTTAAAGTCCTTGTAAAATCATGTAATCCGCTCTGTGAAAGAATTATATAATGTCAGTGTGTGCCTTTATGTAGCATTATTGTGGAAAATTCCTAATTTACAGTGCCACTGAGCGCTCATGTGATCCGCCGGAGTCTCCTTTCCTGCTCCGAGCATTGCAGAGGGAGGGGCCGAGTTCCCGGCTGATGTCAGCCCTGCTTAGAGCACTGCAGAGGGAGGGGCCGCTGACGTCAGCCGAGAGGAGGAGAGCTCCGGCGGGTTACGTGAGCGCCCAGCGGCGCTGTAAATAAGGTATTTACCACAATAATGTTACATAAAGAGACACACTGGACATTATATAATCCTTTTACAGTGTGAATTACCTGATTTTACAAGGACTTTAATTAGGGCTTATTTTTGGGGTAGGGCTTATATTGCAGCCATCTTAGAAAATCACGATAGGTCGTTATTTTTGGTGGAAAGACGGTATATAGTAGAAGAGATGCCTGAGCAATTACAAATTGAAGGGGCTATCGTGTGACTGGTTTTACTCATTATTTTACATAGTGTTGGTAAATCTAAAGGCTAAATTGTATAGAGATTGTACAATCATATTGTAAGGTGTGGTCAGCATTATAATCTGTTTTGTGCAGCTTTGATTTAATCATAAAATGTACAATTACCTTTTTATCAGGCCATGATGCCTTTAAAACAGCCTGAGTCCTGAAAAACAGAAGCAGCTTGCTGTCCTCATCGCTGAGGTTAAAGGCCTGCTCAAGAATCTGTAGTACATCTATCCTGGGCTTCACGGGCAAAGAGTCGTCACCACAGAACGGCCGTAACCACTCCAAGAGGTCGTCAGAGGAGACCAACATTTCACTGCGAAAATTAGATAGGAACATGTTTTACAAATGTACATACAATTAAAAATTAAACATTGCAAAGGGAGAATAGTTTGTGTCCTAATACAGGATGGCCCACATGCCCCTCTAGTAATGTGCAGAGTACCCCCACGGTAATGAATTCCCCCTTTTTTATTTTATTTCACATGCCTCGATTAATGCCAAGTTGTCAAGCAGATCATATCCAGATCATGGATACCCAACCATAGTGATCACATGGATTTGTTTACAAATCAAACCTGCTGGCTCAGCAGTCATTATGCCTCACTAAGGCCCCTTTCACACTGGGGCGGGAGGTGCGCTGGCAGTATATGCCGCGATTTGCGGCCGCTAGCGGGGTAATTTTAACCCCCGCTAGCGGCTGAAAAATGGTTAAAAGCGCCCGCAAACCGCTGCTACAGCAGCGGTTTGCGGGCGGTATAGCCGGCTGTCCCATTGATTTCAATGGGCAGCAGAGGTAAAGGAGCGGTATACAAACCGCTCCTTCACTGCCTCAAAGATGCGGCTAGCAGGACTTTTTTTCTCGTCCTGCCAGCGCATCGCCTCAGCGTGAAAGCACTCTGGCTTTCACATTGAGACGGCAGGGCAGGAGTTTTTCCGGCGGTATTTAAGTGCTATTTTTAGCGCTAAAACGCCTGAAAAACTCCTCAGTGTGAAAGGGGCCAAAGAGTGAGGTACTGTGATAGCAGCAGATCGATGGCTGCACTTCTCTGTTTGAAGCATTTTTTGACAGGGATACATCAAGATGTGATAAATAGAAATCACCCTGAATCTAATGATAATTATCTTTGTTAAAACTATATATGGTCTGCTAACACATTTATGAGAGCACCTTCAGACACACTTTATCTACCCAGTTTGGGAATCTGATATTCTTTTGCTATTTTCTATAAAATTCTGTACTTATTCTTGAAAACTAAAAAAACTATCGAAATAGGATATGTACATTTTCAGCTTTTATTTAACCATTTAAAATGTTTGGCTGTTTTCTTTACAACTTAAATTTCTTTGGCCAACATAGCCCAACTGCTCTCAATAAGGTTTGTAACACACAGGTGCAGTCTAGCCTCTAGAAAATCATTGAAAAGTGATGAGTTTCCCAGGGTGGTTAAAGAAGGCTGAGCAGTTCCAAGAAGTGGCAGTAGTAGAGTTGCTTATAGATCTGTTAAAACAGATGATGGACAGGGTTAATGAAGTAGGAAACCAACATTAGTCAGCAGTTGGGGAAGGGAAGAGGGCTGTACCTTTAGGCGGGAAAAACTCTTCAATGCAAAGCTTAGGATGGGGGCTTGACAAAAGGTTAGGGCATAATTAAAATACTACTATGACCTCCTGGTCAACTATAAGTATGTACTGTGTGTTTCAATTGCAGGACCTGCATCCAGCTTCAGTATCCCTCCAAGTACAGAAGAATTACTATGTTAGGCACATTCACACTTGTGCTCAAGGCATTTAACGTCCCATGGGGTTTTTTACTTAATATTTCACACTTGTGCTACGCGTCTGGTCATTTTTCAGTTATTTATTTTTTTAATTTGATAATGTCACCAGTGGAAAGAAAATCAAAAACACTGTCTATTGAGGCCAAAACGCACAATTCTGTCCCAGAAGAGTGATGAGCTATAAGTGACACTAAGCAGAAGGGGGAATGGGCAACACTGAATAGAATGGAAATCTTAGCATTGATCGTTGGAACTCTTCAAATCATGCTTTAGATGGCTCAGAAGTGAACAGGGCCTAATGTAGAACTGGCACGAAATTCTAAAGAAACATAGAAGTGGGCATCAAGTGCCAGAGATGGAAAGAACCAAAACTTGTAGGTTATGGATGTAGGTAAGTAATATTTACACAATTCAATCAACTTCCCCCAACATACCATTTTTATTAAATAAAATAGACACTTAATTTAGACATGTAATTTGCCTTTTATATCTTTATACATGTCCTCGCCTTTAAAGTCCCATGTGGGTTTTTTCTTGATATTTCACACATGTGCTAAGCGTCTGGCAATTTTTCTGTTTTTTTTTATTTTTTTATTTTACCAACGGCAGGATAAGCAAAAACATTCTAGGTCTATTTGGGTCAAAAGCATATTTCTGTCCCAGAAGAGTAGTGACAATAAGCAGAAGGGGGAATGGGCAACACTGAATAGAATGGAAATCTTAGCATTGATTGGTCAAACTCTTTAAATCATGGTTCAGATGGCTCAGGAATGAACAGGGCCTAAAGTAGAACTGGCACAAAATTCTAAAGAAACATATGCCCCTTACACACAATCGGTTTTCCTGTCGGAAAAAGTCCGATGAGAGCTTTTGGTCTGGAATCCCGACAGGGTGTATGCTCCATCGCACTATTTCCAATAGGAAAACGGACAAAAACGGGCGGCAAAAGATAGAGAGCTGGTTCTCTTTTTTCCCCGTCGGGATTCCCGACTGACTTTTTCCCGTAGAAAATCCCGACCGTGTGCGGGGGGCATTAGAAGTGGGCTGCAAGTGCCAGAGATAGAAAGAACCAGAACTTGTAGGTTATGGATATGGGCAAGTAATATTTACAAAATTGAATCAACTTCCCCAAACATACCATTTTTATTAATTAAAATAGAAATTTAATTTATACTATCAATAAATAGCTATGGACAGTTTAGCAATGCAGTTTATGTTACAGGTCAGCTTTAATTAGTATATATATATTTATTTATTTTTGAAATGACTAAAGTAGTGATCCTGGTAGTCAAGGATTACCGTACATTCTAAATGGAAGGCTTGCACATAATCCCTGTGTCACTAAACAGTCTATATATTGTATGACAGATGTTGCACTTCAGTGACTAGAAGAGTCTCTGAGGAAAACAAGAACTAAGTCTTCAGGTAGAAATCCAGCAGGCTGTAACAATGAAATGTTTGCCCCAAGGTGCATGTGTCTTCTTTTACCTGATGGGGTCACAAGATCATCTTAAGGCTCCATGTACACAGAAGCTCAAAAACGGTCGTTTTGAACACCAGATTTCTGTCAGAAAAAGCTGCTTTAAAATATAGCTTTTATCAGCGTTTTTTTACTAGCGTTTATTAGTGTTTTTCAGTGTAGCGTTTTTTTTTTTTTCAATGGATCAAAAAATGCTAAAAAACGCTGGCTGCCAGCGTTTTTGAGCGTTTTTTCTGCCGAAAAACTGCACTTTGAACGCGAATTTCTTGCGTTCAGAAAAAAGCCCATTAACTCCACTGCTCATGTGTACATGAACACATAGGCTAACATAGAGTGCAGTTAATGGGCTTTTTAAAAAAACGCCAAAACGCCAATAAACTGCAGTCTATTAGCTTCAGTGTACATGGTGCCTTAAAGGAAAAATGTGTTGGGATCAATCAGAAGGATAACATTAAAAATAATCCAATACTAGTATTTTACAATTAAGGATGATTTCACCAAAAACTGATGTGATGTATATGGCCATCATCCAGCAGAAAACAAACCGCCAGCTTCCTTCACTGCCTTTGGAATGTTCAAATAATTTACTTAGTGCCGATTCACAATGGAATCAACAGGAAAGTGCTTCCTGTTCCTGTGCAAATTATTTGCAATGCAATTTTTAGCCCATTCAAATGAATGGGCTGAACTTGCACTGGATTACACCATATGTAGTGCATGCACTTCTTTTAAAAACTCACTGCAACCAGAATGCATGATGCTGGCACATAATGCAATTATTTGCACCAGTAAACCCTCCCTCATTGGGAGCCATAATCTCAGGGAAGACATATCCTCAGCTATGTGGGGGGCAGATATGTTAATTTTAAACCTCAGTATACAGTTACTCCTGCAGCCCACAACCAATCAACAGCAAGTGTACGTGCCTAGAAGTTCATTAGGTAAACTTTATGTTCACTGGAGTTCTCTTTTAACCCCTTCAGCCCCGGAAGGATTTACCCCCTTAATGGCAAAGCTATTTTTTGCGATACGGCACTGCGTTATTTTGACTGACAATTGATGTCCTTTTTTTCCCACAAATAGAGCTTTCTTTTGGTGGTATTTGATCACCTCTGCGGTTTTTATTTTTGCCGCTGTAAACCAAAAAACGTGAAAAAAACGTACTTTCTGCTTTAAACACATCCAAAATATATATATATATATATATAATTAATTTATTCATCAGTTTAAGCCAATATGCATTCTACATATTTTTGGTTTAAAAAAAAAAAAATTACAAAAAGCGCATATTGATTGGTTTGTACAAAAGTTATAGCATCTACAAAATAGGATATGGATTTATGGACTTTCAATTTTTTCTATTGTTTTTACTGGTATTGGCGGCGATCTGTGATTTTTAGCAGGGCTGCAACATTGCGGCGGACAAATCTGACCCCAAGTGACACTTTTTGGGGACCAGTGACACCAATACAGTGATCGGTGGTAAAAAAAAAATGCACCGATTACTGAATAAATGACACTGGCAGGGAATGGGTTAACTACAGGGAGGATCAAAGGGTTAACGGTGTTCCCTCAGTGTGTTCTAACTGTGTGGGGGAATTGCTGACAGGAAAAACACAGAGATTGCTGTTCCTAATAACTAGCAACAGCAGATCTCCATGTTGTCCCGTCAGAACAGGGATCTGCCTTGTTTACATAGACAGATCCCTGTTCTGCTTCTCTGTACTGTGATCGCAGGTGGCGGGCGGACATCGAGTCCACCGGACAACGCTCATCGCTTCCTTCTCCGTGCAGCGGGCACGCACACGCCCTCACAATCTATTGCATGAAACAACGTAGAGGTACTTCATTTCGTGCAATAGAGCTGCACTGCTGCAGAATATATGTTGTGGGCGGTCTGTAAGTGGTTAAAGTGTTTGTAAAACCTTACATATACCCATTGAAGTGACTGGGCTCAGGGGATACACAGAGACAAAACAAATCCTCCAATATAAGTTGTACCTGTTTATCAGAAACCATCTTTCCTCTACAGCCTTTTAAAGTGTAGCATTTACACAGCTTTTCTGAGCTTCCAGAAGCAGAAGGCAGGGATCTGATATCACACACTGCACAGCATAGAGCCGAGTATAATCTGATACCTAAGTGGAGGAAATTGACACACATTCCTCTACACAATCTCACAGGGAAACATGCACAGCTGAGGCTGACAGTCACATGCTGAGTCCCCCCTGCACCCCCCCTCGATTACTTGGAGTCCACAAAACCTGTCAGAAATGGCTCATACTGATAGGAGAGGAATGAAACAGACAAAAATCACACTCTGTGCTTTGGATTAAGGCAAACACATACTATAGAAAGTTATGCTTTGTTAATTTTTAATGTCAGAGGTTTGCAACCACTTTAAAGCGGAGATCTACCCAAAAATTTTTGGATCCCCCCCCCCCGTCCGGTGTCACATTTGGCACCTTTCAGGGGGGAGCAGATACCTGTGTAATCCAGGTATTTTCTCCCACTTCCGGGCATAGATCGCAGCAGTATCTGCAGCGATCTACGCCATGTTCGGCCCCTCCTCTGTCCCCCCGCCATCTTCTGGGAGACACACAGGTCCCAGAAGACAGCAGGGACCAGTGAAATCTTGCAGCGCGACTCGCGCATGCGCAGTAGGGAACCAGGAAGTAAAGCCGCAAGGCTTCACTTCCTTATTCCCTTACCGAAGATGGCGGCGCCTCCACCCGAGAGCCGAGGGGCAGATCGGCTTCGGGTGCCGCCATCGCGGGCACCCTGGACGGGATAAGTGTCCATATATTAAAAGTCATCAGCTGTAGTATTTGTAGCTGCTGACTTTCATTTTTTTTTTTCGGCGAAACTCCATTTTAAGTGTCCATATATTTTCCCCAGTTTGCCAACTGTAGACAAACAATCTTGGCCTTTGTGTTCCCGCAGACACCGTGCCAGGGAATCTGGCTGTGAGCACAAGATCTGATCAGTCTAATGGGTACAAGTAAGAATGCCTTAAGCCTGCCACAGACTGTTAGAATCTAAGCCGGTTTAGCAGATACCGGCTGAGATTTGAACCACGTATGGCCAGGCTGAATGTACCCAAGTTGATTGATCGATCAACTTGGGTACAACCAGCTGAAGGGATATTTAGCTTAACCGCTTCCTTTGTAATTATAATCAGTTTCCATTTTGTGTTTTTGCTTGTACTGTATTTCACATATTACTAGGTGCGTACTGGTAAATTAGTTTCGTTTTCTCATGTTCATGTTATCTACTTGTTGGAGTTTCGTTTCTTATTAAGCACGTGATTTCTTAGAAATAATTTTGTCATGAAATGTCTCTGTATATGATTGGATAATTTGTCAAAGGGCGGTACTTTCTGAAAGCCCCTTTAAATTTTCACACCAAGGAATAAAAGATTAGATTTGCTCAGAGACCTTGCTGTTTTGTGTCATTGTCTCAATGGGCTAATCTCACAGGCCTGGGGGGATTGTAAGTCACATCTTATCAGAAATATTCTCAAGATTCAAACTCATCCCTAGACTGACTATCTAAATTCCCCAACAGTTGGAGGCTCGTCCGGGATCGATTAAAATATGTCTGTCGGGTGAGTAGAATTGATCTATTTATCTTCTCTCACCGTGACGTCTATTTAGAAATCGTTTCCTTTAAAGGGACCTGTGATTTATGTCAGAGCTGTTTTTAAACCTTGATAATAAGTTAACTGCTCTGAAGAAGAAGCGCTGTTCCGTGTTAACAGCGAGATAAGCCTTGGGATGGCTTGTAGGACTGCTCCGTGAAGCAGCGTTTGTTCTGGGTGAACAAATAAAAAGACTGCAGCAAGAAACGCTGTTCCGTGTTAACGGCGAGATAGGCCCCGGGAGGCCTATGACACTGCTCCGTGTAGCAGAAAGCTCTGGGAGAGCTATTGGAGGGCTCCGTGAAGTCCACAGGAAAATTATTTATACAGTACTGTAATTATAAGAACAAGTCTGATAAGGTGTGCCGGACAAAACCCGATCCCTTTGCTTATCTTTCTATCGCTTGCTCGTAGAAGTCGTAAGATAATTTGTAATCTGTCTGTGTGTGTGTGGGAGTGTTGTGAGGTAAGATGACACTTTCCACTGCACTGTGTTATAATTGAACTCCCGGCTCCTTTTAGTGATTGATGGAAGTTCCCCAATCGAAATGTACAGTGATGCTACAGTATCCGGTGATGTATTGATGTTTATTTTTAATGATTTATATATGAATGCTTTGACTCTAAAGTATAAGATAGTGTGCATAGTAGCAGTGTTAATAACACTTTCTTAAGGTAATATATAAATTGGTATAGTCAGTAGGATACTCTGAGGCTAACTTTTGATCAAAACATGCTTATTGAATAACTCTTTTTGCTACTGACATCTCTTGCGCAGGGGAAGTCAGGTGCAAAATTTGGACATTTGGCTTTTTGACAACAGGGTTCAAGTGTTAATATCTCACTGGCCGTAATAGATAGTGGAGAATTGTTTGCGGCATTAGTACTACAGCAATTGAAAGTACTGTTTGAACCTGTTGGCACTCTGCCAAGAAATTTGAAATATATATAAAAATTGTTTGGTTATAAAAATAAGAAAAGTAATAACGTACAAATCTTGCTTGTGATCAGGGGAACCTCTTGCTGTCAGGGTCACCTGTGGCCAGGTGACAGATGCACACCGTAGGGGGACAGGAGTGCACCGCGAGGTAGTGAACCCTATGGCTGGCTTCTGTGGATAGGAAACTGGGTGGTTGTGGAAAGCGGGACCAGAGGAGCACAACCGGGATCCCAACGGAAGCGAGAGCCAAGATTCCCCAGGGCGCGGAGTCTAAGACCCAGCTGGTCTTCTCCAGGGCCTCTAGTGGTGAGGATGTTACGCTGCAGGCTGGGACCAGGTCGCGGCCCCTGGAGTTTCCTAGCTCACGCCCCGTAGGATAAGGGGAAGCAGCAGCACACGATAGAGAGAACCGAATAACAAGCCGAAGGTCAGGGGCCACAAGCAGACAAGGATAACGAAGAACGAGCCGAAGGTCAAGGGTCACGAGCAGACAGGGATGGTCGGGGACAAGCCAATAACATAACAGAGAGACAGACGTAGCACACGGCAGGCAGGAACCCAAACACACAATGCCTAACAAACACGTTGATCAGCAAAGCAGGCTTGCAGTGCACAGGTTAATATAGTGTTCAGTGATAGGGCCTGGGGTGGAGTCAGGCTGGGAGGAGATTATAAAGGAAGCCAGGTGAAGGAGGTCTGGTCTCTAGATGAACACATGAGGAGGAAGGTAAGATGGCAGACAGACATTAATGCATATCCATGACAGTACCCTCCCTCTTACGAGGCCTCCCCCTTCCCCGCCTGGGCCCAGGTTTAGAGGGAAACTTCAGATGAAACTCCTTTAACAGACGAGGTGCAAAGACCTCAGATGCAGTGATCCAAGACCTCTCCTCAGGACCAAACCCTTTCCAATGAACGAGGTACTGAAGAACGCCTTTACAGAGTCGGGAGTCCAGAATTTGACTGATCTCGTACTCCTGATTATCCTCAGAGACAGGCGCCACGGTAGGAAGAGGACGAGAGAATTTATTGAGGACTAAAGGCTTTAGAAGAGCAACATGAAAGGAGTTAGTGATTTTAAGGCTCTTAGGAATCTGGAGTTTGAAACAAACCGGATTCAGTTTAGCAGTTACCGTGTATGGACCGATGAATCGTGGAGCAAACTTCAGAGAAGGAACTCGGAGCTTGATGTTCCTGGTAGAGAGCCAGACTTTGTCCCCTGGCTGAAGAGAAGGCGGTTTACGCCTGCGGCGGTCGGCAAAGCCTTTGAATTTTTCAGCAGCTGCCCGGAGGGAATCATGAACGTGACCCCAAACGGAATTGAGAGACTCCTGAACCGAAGCCAAAGCTGGAATGTCTGGAGAACAGATCATAGGAAGAGGAAGTTGAGGGTGTTTTCCATAAACTGTGAAAAAGGGTGTCTTCTGCGAACTGGTATTCACATGATTGTTATGGGAGAATTCTGCCCACGGGAGTAGAGAGGACCAATCGTCATGGTGAGAAGACACAAAGGTGCGAAGAAAGACCTCTAACTCCTGATTAACCCTCTCAGTCTGTCCATTGGATTGGGGATGGTAAGAAGAAGAAAAATCCAAGACAATATTGAGGGATTTGCAAAAGGCTCTCCAAAAACGAGACGTGAATTGGACTCCCCTGTCGGAAACAATATGAGAAGGGACCCCATGTAGGCGGAGAATTTCTCGAATGAAAATGGGAACCAAGGCAGGGGCAGAAGGAAGACCAGGAAGAGGAACAAAATGAGCCATCTTGGAGAATCGATCGATTACCACCCAAATGACTGTATTATTCTCAGACAGTGGGAGATCGGTGATAAAATCCATGGCAATATGGGCCCAGGGTTCCTTAGGAATAGGCAAGGGCATGAGGAGACCAGCAGGAGCTTGTGTGGAGGATTTGGACTGAGCACAGACATGACAAGCTTTAACGTAGTCTTTGATGTCTGAGCGGAGATTAGGCCACCAGTAGTGACGACTGATGAGTAGGAAGGATCGGAGGAATCCAGAATGCCCTGCCACCTTGGAATCATGTCCCCAACAAAGGATCTTAGCTCTTAGCTCAGTGGGGACAAAGGTCTTACCAGGCGGAATTTTAGACTTCAGGGTGGTAGAGTGGGCAACAATGCATGAGGTGGGAATGATCGGCTCAGGTTCAGGGGCGGACTCCTCGTCCAAAGTGTCAAATGACCTAGAGAGCGCATCAGCCCGACCGTTGCAGGAACCAGGTTTGTAGGTAATCGTGAAATTAAAACGGGCAAAGAAGAGACTCCACCTGGCCTGTCTAGGATTCAGACGTTTAGCATTCTGTAGATACTGTAAATTCTTGTGATCGGTAAAGATCGTTATGGAGTGAGGGGAACCCTCCAAGAGATGACGCCACTCCTCTAACGCCAATTTAATTGCGAGAAGTTCCCGATCACCGATGGCATAATTCCTCTCTGCCTGAGAAATTTTTTTGGAGAAGAACGCACATGGTTGGCGTCTCTTCTCAAAGATTTGAAGAAGCACAGCTCCCACCCCCATTGAGGAAGCGTCCACTTCAATAAAAAATGCATTCCCAGGATTTGGTCTCCTCAAGAGGGGGCCAGAAACAAAGGCCTGTTTCAGGTTGTGAAATGCAGAGACAGCTTCGGGAGGCCAGTCTCTGGCATTCACACCCTTCTTGGTCAAAGCGATAATAGGCGCGGCAATGGAAGAGTAATTCCTTATGAACTGCCTATAATAATTAGTGAAGCCAAGAAAGCGCTGTGTGGCCTTGAGGCTAGCAGGAAGAGGCCAGTTGGTGATAGCCAAGACCTTCCCAGGGTCCATACGAAGCCCCGAACATGAGACAAAGCACCCCAAAAACAGGACCTCAGAACATTCAAAGGAACATTTCTCCAGCTTGGCATAGAGATTGTTCTCTCTAAGACGTTGAAGTACAGTGCGGACATGGTTTCTGTGGACGAGCAGATTTTCAGAAAAGATCAGAATGTCATCCAGATAGATGACAACAAACTGGTACAGCAGATCTCTGAAGATTTCATTGACAAAGTTTTGAAACACGGCTGGAGCATTACACAGACCAAAAGGCATCACCAGATATTCGTAATGCCCGTCTCTAGTGTTAAATGCAGTCTTCCATTCGTCACCCTCCCGTATTCGAATGAGATTGTACGCGCCTCTGAGATCCAACTTGGTGAAAATGGAGGCACCCTTCAACCTATCGAATAGCTCAGATATTAAGGGTAAGGGGTATCGATTTTTAATAGTAACCGCATTTAAACCCCGATAATCGATGCAGGGTCTTAAGGTACCATCCTTTTTGGCAACAAAAAAGAACCCTGCCCCTGCAGGCGATGAGGATTTCCGGATGAACCCTCTCTCCAGATTCTCTGCTACATACTCCGACATGGCCTGGGTCTCTGGGATGGACAGAGGGTAGGTACGACCCCTGGGTAGAGTTGCTCCGGGGACAAGATCAATAGCACAGTCAAAAGACCTGTGGGGAGGAAGCACCTCAGCTGATTTTTTACAGAACACATCCCGGTAATCGCTGTATGCGGCGGGAAGATCAGAAGAAACAGAAGTGGCAGCAACCGGAAGACTCTCCTTGGGGGTCACCTTGAGAAGACACGACGAGAAACATGAGGAACCCCAGGCCAGGATCTGCCCAGAGACCCAGTCCACATGTGGAGAGTGGAGCTGTAGCCAAGGGAGGCCCAATACAACTGGGGTAGAGGCCTTGGGTAGAATAAGAAAGGATATCCACTCCTGGTGGAGAATCCCTACCGACATCCTAATGGGTAGCGTCTGGAAGCGAATAGGGCCCCCTGGGAGAACAGTGCCATCAATTGCCGAGACTACCAATGGGGTAGTGAGAGGTGAAAGGGTAAGCTTCATAGAAGAAGCAGTTCCCCAATCCATGAAATTGCCGGCAGCCCCGGAATCCAGGTATGCAAGGGTTGACTGAGGAGAAGTGCCTACATGAAGGGACACCGGCAAGAGCAGGCGAGAAGGTGATGTTTCTGGGTCCAATACTCCACCTTCCAAATGTATTAGACCCGAGCGTTTCCCGGACGAAGCGAGCAGGAGTCACGAAAATGACCCTTGCCCCCACAATAGAGGCACAAGCCCAGAGTTCTGCGCCTAGCACGTTCTTCGGGGGTTAGTCTGGTCCGGCCCAGCTGCATAGGTTCTTCAGCAGGTAGAGGATGCTCCACGGAATGAAGGGAGGGGAGCTCAGACTGGCTAGGACCCAGAGAGTGCTGGCGTCTTTTTTCTAAGGACCTCTCTTGAAAACGAATGTCGATCTGGTTGCATAATGAAATTACATCGTCCAGACCGACGGGAATGGCTCTTCCCGCTAATTCGTCTTTCACTCGGTCAGAGAGGCCATGTAAAAAGGTAGCGACCAGGGCCTCATTATTCCAGCTCAATTCAGCTGTGTGGATACGGAACTGAAGAGCATATTGCCCCACTGAACTAGATTCTTGGCGAAGACGTAAGACAGCACTAGCCGCTGAAGAAGCCCGAGCCGGCTCTTCGAAGATATTACGAAAGAGCTTCAAGAATTCGGACAGACTGGAAACCACCGGATCGTTCCTCTCCCACAGGGGGGCAGCCCAGGCCAAAGCTTCACCGGAGAGGAGGGAAATGATATAGGCTACCTTAGCCCGGTCAGATAGGAAGCTTTGAGGCTGAAGCTCAAAATGAATAGTGCATTGGCTGAGAAACCCCCTGCAGGCCTTGGAGTCCCCAGAGAAACGGAACGGAGCTGGCAATCTTAGTGAGTGTGAGGCTGCGACTGGTGCGATAGGTACAGCCGCTGGTTGTACTTGGGGTTGCGGATTCGGGGTTCCCAAGGAGACCTGAAGCTGCTCGAATCGAGAAGCCAGATCCTGGAGGAATCGCATCACCTGGGTCTGATTTGATTCCTGGGTCTCAAGTCTGCGAACTATGCCCTGCAATGGATCATCCGCGGGAAGCGGGATGTCAGCCGGGTTCATGGCTGATCAAACTGTCAGGGTCACCTGTGGCCAGGTGACAGATGCACACCGTAGGGGGACAGGAGTGCACCGCGAGGTAGTGAACCCTATGGCTGGCTTCTGTGGATAGGAAACTGGGTGGTTGTGGAAAGCGGGACCAGAGGAGCACAACCGGGATCCCAACGGAAGCGAGAGCCAAGATTCCCCAGGGCGCGGAGTCTAAGACCCAGCTGGTCTTCTCCAGGGCCTCTAGTGGTGAGGATGTTACGCTGCAGGCTGGGACCAGGTCGCGGCCCCTGGAGTTTCCTAGCTCACGCCCCGTAGGATAAGGGGAAGCAGCAGCACACGATAGAGAGAACCGAATAACAAGCCGAAGGTCAGGGGCCACAAGCAGACAAGGATAACGAAGAACGAGCCGAAGGTCAAGGGTCACGAGCAGACAGGGATGGTCGGGGACAAGCCAATAACATAACAGAGAGACAGACGTAGCACACGGCAGGCAGGAACCCAAACACACAATGCCTAACAAACACGTTGATCAGCAAAGCAGGCTTGCAGTGCACAGGTTAATATAGTGTTCAGTGATAGGGCCTGGGGTGGAGTCAGGCTGGGAGGAGATTATAAAGGAAGCCAGGTGAAGGAGGTCTGGTCTCTAGATGAACACATGAGGAGGAAGGTAAGATGGCAGACAGACATTAATGCATATCCATGACACTTGCCATAAGGAGTGCTTATTGGCATTTTGCCAAGAAAAAAAAGAAAAGCTACAAGAATTTGATTAGAATGTTAAGAAAGATGAAAATAAAAAAATGCTGTTGAGATCCCCGGCTGGACCGAGGCTCCCTATAGCATCCTAGCCCAAACATTGTCCACGATGGGTTTAAGAGTCATGGGATGGTGAATTTAAGGGTTAAGTCAGCCTTCTCTATGCCTGTACCATGCGCCCTGCCTCCTCCCCCTTACATTCCATAACCCGATAACAAGTGATTTCTGCAAGAGACTTACAGTGAAGGAAGCTGCAGGATGTTTTGACATTCCTAAGCAAACACCAGAGCAGACACATTATCAAATTGATTTCTCAGGAAATCAGAGGGGAACCTTTTATAAAAAAAGAGGGGAGGTCACAAATACTGAGCCTTTTATGGGAATAAATGGGGTACTGACCAAAACTTTTAAAACACCACCCCTCACAATCATCGACCCGACTGGAATGGGATCAGTGATTCAACACTGTTTCAGAATAATGCCTGGCTGTCCGGAGAATCTCTTGGGCAGAGATTTACCAGGAAAACTGGGAATTACAATGAAAGTCACAAAGCAAGGAGGATTACACGTGGAATCTGACAGGATTAACATCCTCACCCTTTTTCCATCCATCTCCTTGACAGAAGATGTGATTGAAGGATGAATAGAGGAAGCAGTTTGGGCAGAAAATTCACTGGATGTGGGATTTATCCCTTGTACACCTTACAAAGCCACCTTAAAACCAGGGGCCCAACCTGTATACCACAAGCAATACCCCATAGCTAAAGAAAAAGAGGATGGCTTACAACCAATAGTCGAGGATTTTTTAAAGAAAAGAATCTTAAGGGAAATTGTCTCGCCCTACAATACTCCCATTAACCCAGTAAAGAAGGCAAATGGTGACTATAGGTTCGTACAAGACCTAAGGGCGGGGGGGCGTGTCCGGGAGCCGACTGAGGAGGACGTGCAGACATTGAGCTCCACAACTGCACCCTCAATCTATAGCCATCCTCGCTCCTAATCCACTGGAAATTGCTCCAACTCTTCCCCTGTCGTTCCTGAGGATTCCATACCTGCAACCCAGCCTGAATTGTGACTCCGGGCCGGCCGTGCGGCAACTACCAGGCCTGCTCTACACAGCCCAGGCCCGACGCCATCTTGGGGCCCACAAAGCCTCCACCGCCTTCCGGAGGGTCTCCGGATACCCCACGGACATTCTACATCTCCATCCAGGCTTGGATGGAGGTGTTTGACTCTTAGGGAACCCCCTCGGTCTTCTTTTCGGCCCGTGGTCGGCTCCGGGGCCTGGCCGCCATCTTGCGGCCTGAGGGAACAGCAGCATCCTCCGGCCTAAAGTGCTGCGGTCGGCGGAGTGTGCGGCGGGCGGATCGGCCGCAAGTGTGTCTGCACTGGTCTGGTCTGCATACCTGAGGGATCCCGGGACGTTCGGCCTGACACACCCGCGGCGGCCAGTTCTAGGAAAGTCCGCGGCTTCGGCCTACTCCTGGAGGTCGGCGGCCATCTTGCTGCTCCCAATACACCCAGAGCAACATCCAGCACAAAGCACCATCTCGCACGGGGTAAGCAAGGCGGGGGCAGAGTAAAAGGCACCAGAAGTAGGCTGATCCCTCCCCAGCTGGCAGTCAGAAAGGAGCACTCGGTGGAAGCCCTGACCCCATAGGTTCGAGGGGCGGCCATCTTGCTATACCCGACCATAGGACTGCTGGGTCCCCCCTTGCCCGTTTAAAACCGCTTTGCCCTACCCATCAAGGTCTGATTACTCTGGTGTACGGGGCGGCTGGGCCTCCACCTCATTCATCTGGCCCTCCCCGTAACCCTCCAGTCACAGACTAGCAAGCAGTGTAGTCGCCATCTTGCTCCACCCGGACTCCGTGCTCCCCCTTGCCACTAGCCTTGCTCTGCCCCCTCCTCAGCCGCCAGTGCTGCCCAGGCTGCCGTACCGCTGCCCTGTAACGCAAACACCGGCACTCCCCTGCGCCTGCTCCAAGACGTCAGTAGCAGCAAAGCAGGCGTCTATCCCCATGTACGACACGGGTCGCACTTTCTGTTCTTCCACTCCACCTATGGGGATGCGTGGCTGAGGATGGACGGCTGAAGACATGTACTGCTGAGCATTGTGCTCTCCCGACGACCGCAGGCTGCGTTCCCAACCAATCACGCCCAATCTGCTGATGGCGGCTTCCAGCTCTACCTCTACTGATTCCGCCGCACTGCAACCAGGTAATATCCAACGGTACCTGCTACGCACAGCCTCACAGGACTCCCGTACAGGGAAAGACAGGGCTTCATCAGCCCGAAATCCAGGCAAACCAACACCTCCTTCCCCGGCTGCAGCAGCTTTCTCTGTCGGTGGGACCGGCCCAGGTGTACACCCGACCCCTCCGATGGATCCCGCTACTCTTAGCGTGAACACGGCCTCAGCAGAGATGCTCTCCCAGGGCTCCACATCCGCTGCCGTACTTTCTGCTTTCCGAGCTGACTTTGATTCCTGGGCTTCCAAAATGGAAACTTCTCTCCATGTTGAACTGAATGCCCTCAAACAACGGGTTTCCGCGTCGGAGGTCACGGTTTCTGCTATGGCCACCACCCAGGAGGACCATTCAGCCCGCATAAAGGCGCTTGAAAATGCATCTACGGCTCACCTCTCCCGTCTACGGCAACACCAGCTCCGGATAGAAGATAGTGAGAACCGGAGCCGCAGGAACAACATCCGGCTGCAGGGGGTCCCGGAGGCTACATCAGGTGCCGATCTCAAACCCACTGTCATCGCTATCCTCAATCAGGTCCTGGGCAGGGAAGTTACATCTCCCATTGAATTGGACAGAGTGCATAGAGTGGGAGGCATGGGGGGTGACCGCAGGGACCGCCCTCGTGACGTACTTTGCCGGGTGCACTACTATACCTTGAAGGAAGAAATTTTGCGCAAGGCCTGGCGCCTGGGGCCACTGGACTTTCACGGATCACCTATACACCTCTACCCGGACCTCTCCCGCAACACGCTGTACATGCAGCGAGCGGTCCGTCCTCTGTTGGACTTGATTCGCCAAGTAGGCGCCACGTACACTTGGGGCCACCCCTTCAGCATCAAAGTGACCCGAGAAGATAACCACAAATTTGTGCTGTCAGACCCGGACCAGCTTCCTGCCTTCTTCCTGTTCCTGGACCCTATTGTCATCCCGAACTGGTTGGACCCCCCAGATGACCGTCAGCGGCTACCGGGCCCTCCTCTACAGCGTCGAGGACGCCCACAGTCTAGATCGGTACCTTCCGGTCCTAGAGTACGGCGAGCCACGTCACCAGAAGACTGATCCAGATTCTGTCGTCCGAGACCTGAAATGGTTCTTTTTTGATATGTCCTTTAGTCCACCAGGTGACTACAGTTCCTTTATGAGACTCCGGCCAGGTTTGCCTACTGTTTTCTCTATTTTGTTTTGTACTCACGGTTTTACTTGCGTATCCACCCCGCTGACTCTTGCTCACTTTGTTATCTAAGTGCTGCTGACGGTTTAGTTGTCTCGCTTGGCACGGAGAATGTTTCCTTGCCCTCAGCTGGTGCGGTTGTGCTTGCGGGGGCTTTGGAAAGGCGGTCAGTGGTGTTGATATGTTCTTTCACGGCATTGGCTCTACTGGCTGGCTTGGTGTTTCCCGGGCATAGCCCTTTGGCTTGTCCGGGGACCTCCGGGTCTTCCCTCGGGCTCTGGACATCTATGTCCCTGGAGCTTGGGACTGACTGGCCTTATCACTGACACCTTCTGTGCGTTTACACAGATATCTGAGCTAAGCCGTGACAACTATCATAGTTAATGCTGCTATAAATGTAGTAATTGGTGCTTCCAACCCTTGCATGCTTACGCGGGAATACCTGTGCCTTTATTCTGTCACCAGATTGTGTACACCTTGTTCTACGTTGATGTTATTTTTCTATGTAATTTTAGACTGTTTATTACACTCCAGCGTACCAATGGTATTAGTCTGACATTCTGCCCTTTAGTGACTAGGCAGTTGAGCATTAGATGCCACGGTCATTGGGTGTGTTACACTTACAGTTATGTTATATATGCCTGTTAGGTTGTCGGGATCACAACTCAGCTGTTCTAACCCCGTTCTCTCCCCCTAAATAGGATTGGCACAGTTAGTGCCTACTACGTGATATTTCACGAAGTGTTACGTTTTTGCGCACACTTTAGTATTCTTGAGCCGCCTTCCCCAGGTGCTCTCTACGTTCAATCTCTCCCCCGCCTCGCTCTACCTTCTCTCTTCCTCCCCTGTTGTGTTTCCCCGCTTTTCTTTTTTTTCTTCTTCTCTCTCTCCTTCCCCCCCTCCCCCCCCATCGCTCCATCATGGCCCACACAGTGACCTCTCACCCTAGGTTACAATTCTGTTCCTACAATGTCAATGGGCTCAATATTGCCTCCAAAAGAGGACAAATCCTGTATCAAATGCACAAACGCCAAGTCAATGTGCTTCTTCTCCAAGAGACACATTTTCACTCTGCCTCCACCCCTTCCTGTTCCAACAGATACTTCAACAGGTGGTTCCACAGCACTAGCCCAACCCAGAAAGCCAAGGGAGTGTCTGTGGCCTTCCATAAGACGCTCCCTATAGAGGTGCTTGACCATCTCTCGGACCCCCAGGGGAGGTATGTTTTTGTGAAATTCGTGTTATGGGGTACCAAATTTACAGTAGCTAACATTTACCTTCCTAATGTTAATCAAGTATCGGCCACGTTACAATACATGAGGATTTTGTCAGGATTCAGGGAGGGTAAGCTCATATTGGGGGGAGATTTTAACACCCCTCTTGAACCACTTTTAGATTCCTCCACCTCGCGATCGTGTATCTCCTTCCCCAAACTGAGGGCTCTGAAACGGGCATTATACGATCTGCGTCTGGTGGACGTTTGGAGAGTGCTGTACCCCACGGTCCGTAACTATACCCACTTCTCCCATGTTCATCACACCTATAGTCGCATAGACTACCTAATGAGTGACCATAGCTGCCTAGACTGGTCCCCGGAATGCACCATAGACCCAATGGTCTGGTCTGACCATTCTCCTATACACATGACATTCTCGCTCCCTTCCACTCCGATTAGGGAATGGTCATGGCGCTTGAACGATTCGCTGCTTACGAACCCGGAATGTGTGACAAGGGTTTCAGATACAATCTCTAACTTTTTTGCGGACCACGCTTTGGATACGACATCGTTGCCCTTTCAATGGGAGGCACTTAAGGCTGTCCTACGTGGTACCTTTATCCAAATGGGTACGCGTCTTAAAAAGGAGCGCTCAGCCGCCATAGAGGCAGCAAATAAAACGCTTAGAAACTTAGCACAAACGATCCCCGACAGTGACAATGCTGGCGGACGTTTCTAAGGCACGATCACAACTTAGAGAACTTTATGAAGCCTCTGCACGTACATATGCAGATAAGCTCACTTTCCATCAATATAAGTTTCGAGATAAATGTGGTAGGCCACTGGCTCGCTCCCTGCACCCAAAAACAACCTCCGCCTTTGTGCCTCATATTCGGGGGGCACAGGGGGAAATGGTATCCTCACCCACTAAGATGGCGGGGGAATTCAGGGACTTTTATCAGTCCCTGTACAATATCCCTAAGACTCAAGGGACAAGTTCCCCTTCCTCCGGGGTGGAGGACCAGATGTCATATGTATTGGAAACCGCGCTCCCTACGTTAGACGATGACGTCATCGCTGATCTGGAAACCTCAATCACAGAAGACGAAGTCACCAAAGCCATAGCGGGTACACCGAGTGGAAAGAGCCCGGGCCCAGACGGCTTTACTCCTAAGTTCTACAAACTTTTTGCTGCCCTCCTCACGCCCTTTCTAACTAAGGTGTTCAACTCTTTGTCGGAGGGTTCAGTGTTCCCTCCACAAACACTTGAGGCTCACATATCCCTCATCCCAAAGCCAGGCAAAGACCCCACTCTTTGTGCAAGCTATAGGCCGATCTCCTTGATTGGGGTCGATTTGAAAGTCTTTGCTAAAATCCTAGCCAATAGATTACAACCATTGTTGCCTGGGATAATACACCTAGACCAGGTCGGCTTTGTGAGTGGCCGTGAGGCTAGGGACAATACCCTGAAGACCCTTCTTTTAACCAACTATGCCCGGTCCCACGATATCCCACTATGCCTCTTAACAGTCGATGCCGAGAAGGCATTCGACCGAGTAGACTGGCAGTTCCTTCGACTATCCCTGCAACAAATAGGCGTGGGAACCAATATGATGGCGAGAATAATGTCCCTTTACTCCTCTCCATATGCTAGGATTAGACTAAATGGCTCGCTATCTCCAGCCTTCTCTGTATCTAACGGGACGCGACAGGGATGCCCACTGTCCCCCCTCCTCTACGTTCTCACTATGGAACACCTAGCTATTGCTCTACGCAACAATTCTTCTATCCAAGGCATAACAGTCGGGCCCACACATACTAAACTTGCCCTCTTTGCAGATGATCTGCTCCTGTTCGTGACACACCCTCACACATCCTTGCCCTTGGTATTGCAGGAGTTTCGGAAATTTGGAGAAGTTAGCAACATCAAGGTCAACTACAATAAATCGGAAATCCTCAACATATCTCTGCCTGCGTCGGCCCTGCGAAGACTATCGTCTTCTTTCCCCTTCAAAACTGGTTCCTCCTCCATAAGGTATCTCGGAATTCAAATACCGGCGGATGCTTCCCAACTTTTTTCCTTGAACTTTGCCCCCCTACTTCTTAGGACCCAGGCAGATTTAATCAATTATGCATCCAAACAGCTCTCATGGCTAGGTAGAGTGAATGCCCTGAAAATGGATGTTCTCCCTAGGTTCCTGTATTTGTTTCAGACTATCCCTATTCACATACCTAATTCGTACTTTAAGAAAATACGCCAACTGTTTTCCAAATTTATTTGGAATGCGGCCCGTCCCAGGATACGGTATGAAACACTTTCTCTTCCAAAGGCTCGGGGGGGGGGGGGGCTGGAGCCCCAGATGCCTCCCTATACCATAAAGCAGCGGTGCTCACCCGCATACTAGATTGGTTCCATCATTCTTCAACCAAGCTTTGGGTTCAGTTGGAAAGCCACATGAGCCCAATTGAGCTCTCCGCTCTCCCCTGGACCTTGCCTACGGTACGGGGGGGTTCGGGCCCTCTTAATGACCTTACCCATCAAACGATCCAGATTTGGGATCACATGCTGTCCAGAAGGGGCTTATCAAACCGCATGGGGCCTATGACTCCCTTCTTTGGGACCCCGGCCTTTCCGCCAGCTATGTCGGTAGCAAGATTCGGACCATGGCGAAGAGAGGATCATAGGCGACTTGCCCAGGTCCTTCGTGCAGACCCCACTTTGAGGTCAGATACCTCTACCGGTCTGACCTCCCGACACCCCATGCAGTGGCTTCGGCGGAGGCATCAGACTGCCTCCTACATCCGGACTTTCCCATCTATTACAGACATTCTTGCTGAACCGACGGGATTCAAGGAACTGCTCCTGCAGGTGGAACCTCCAACGCATGTTGTATCGCAACTATACTCCCTTCTGCTCGATGTTTACTCCCCTGGCCTCCCACCGTTTACGGTGGCCTGGGAGACAGACCTCCGTCACACTATCTCCCCTATTGACTGGCAGAAATGTTTTACCCTGACGCACAAATTGTCCATAGCCACCAAGACCCAGGAGAAGGGGTTTAAACTGTTAACAAGATGGTACAGATGTCCATCAACTCTTCACCACTTCAATCCGGAGGTGTCGGATGCCTGCTGGCGGTGCCTCGGCTCCCGGGGAACCATGCTCCACATCTGGTGGGAGTGCCCTCCTGTGCGGAAGTACTGGCAGCGGATTTTCACACTCTACTGCAAATTGATGGCGACCTCTATCCACCCTTCACCTGAGGTGGCTCTCTTGTCTATTATCCCAGGATCATTTAAATCCATCAGAAATGATGTCTTGCGACACTTTCTGGCGGCGGTCAGGGTAGTGATTCCCCGTCATTGGAGAACGGCAACCATGCCTTCCCTGGGGGATTGGGCTGTTGAGGTGGACCGCATTAGGGACCTTGAGCGCCTGGTGGCGGAGGAAAATGACAAAAGTGAACAGTTCTCTCTCACATGGACTTCGTGGTCCGTGTTTCGGTACTCCTCGGAGTTTATCTCTTGGGCGGAGTGTGCCCTGGACGAGACCACTCTCGGACCTTGATGGAGTGATTCTGATCCCTGTCCCCTATCTGTGTACCCCTACTATTTGCCCCTGACTCTGACTCTTTCTCTTTTCTCTACACATAAATGCACCTCTAAGAACCCAGTAGGATAACGTACCAGGGCTTCAATTTACCTAATACCTATAACCCATTGAGTGACCCTACTTCATACTCTCCAAATAGGTTTGTGTATACCTTCATCTGATGGTATTTAGCCCTGCTCTGTTCTGACACACATGATGCCTGTTGAGGATGTATCCTATTGATGTTTGTAATGTTTAAGACAATGTATGTCTTTTTCTGTCGTTTCATTGCATAAACAAATAAAATAAGATTGAATTATTAAGACCTAAGGGCCATCAATAGCCTAGTGGTACCGATTGCCCCAATAGTGCCTGATGTGCCATCAATATTTACCGCCATACCATCCGATGCAGAGTATTTTATTGTGATTGATTTATTGAACGCATTTTTTATTTCCGTACCTGTGGATGAGGAGACACAGCCAATCTTTGTTTTTTGCTTTAAAAAACAAACAAACGCCAACTAACATGGTGTAGAATGCCCCAGGGCTATATAGACTCCTCTGCAGTCTATTCCATTGTCCTCCAAACTACTCTCAGAGCTTGGATACCAGGACACTGTTCATCCCTGCTGCAGTATGGGGATGTTCTCCTCCTCTGCAGTTCTATTTGGGTGGCCGCCCTGGAGAATGGGAGGGATCTTTTGCAATGTCTTTTTGAAAGTGGTCACAAAGTGTCAAAGAAAAACTGCAATGGTGTCAGGAAACGGTTGAATATCTTGGGTTTGTACTCTCAAAAAGAGAAAGGAAAGTCAGTCACAAAAGAGCTGTGGCTCTTGTGGGTCTGCCCCGCCCACTTACTAAGAAGGACATGCTCACCCTTCTTGGTACGATTGGTTACTGCCGCCAATCAGATACCTGACTGTTCCTACTATTACAATCTCCTGAGACAAGCCACAGGTTCAGACATGCCAGACTGTATAAAATGGTCAGATGAAATGTGCAATGCTTTTGTGTATTTGAAAAATTTTATGGTAACGGCTCCAGGGCTCGGCCTCCCTAACTATGGAAAGATGTTTCATTTGTTTGCAAGGGAAAATTGTAAAACTTTGTCAGGTATCCTCGCTCAAGAGCATGGAGGCAAGTTGCGCCCTATTTTTTTCTTCAAAGATGGTTCCGGTGCAGGTTCAAGGCATGCCTGAGTGTCTCAGAGCTTTAGCATCCTGTGTGATGATGGTTGAGATGGCCACTTCTTTCACTCTGGGGCACGACACTACACTTCAAACCACCCACAATGTATCAATCTTGTTGAAAAATGTACATACACAGCACATGTCTGCTCAGAGGTTGAGTGGCTATGAGGTGATCTTGCTGTCTAACCCAAAATTGCACATCACATATGCTTCTCCCACTGCAGGACCAGCACCAATCTTAAATGCCCTTTTGGGATTAAAAGGAGAGCAGGATGAGGTTGTGCCACAACATGATTGCATAAACCTCATTCACCAAGACACATCACCCAGGTCTGATTTATCTTCCACAACACTGCAGAGCACACACAGGCCAACAAACAGAGATAGCCAAGGGAAATGGTCTCGCTGATTTAGCTGCTAAACAAGCTGCTACTTCACAAAATGCACAGATCCAAATGCTCATGCTAGCACAGGATTGCCCTTTTTTGATCAGGTTCTTTCAGATTTGCAGGGATGTGCAGAAGAAGCTAATCTCAGAGATTGGGATGAAATAGGTGTGCAGAAAGATCCAAAGACTGGACTACTCTGCAAAGAGGGGAAGCCATGTATACCAGTAGCTAGTGCGTCACTTTTTATTTCCTAGTACCATGGAATAGGCCACAGAGGCTGGAAAGCCACTTGTGAACTATTGGAGAAAGACTTTTACATTTCAGAACTTTCCTGGCTGATTAAAGATTATGTATCAAGATGCATCACATGTATCAGGAACAATCCAAACAACCCACACAAGGCCAAACATGAACACCTGATATATCCAGCAACTCCTTTTACACATTTGCAGATTGACTTCACACACATGCCCAAACTAGGCAAAAGACAGGAATATCTTTTGGTAATTGTGGACATGTTCTCAAGATGAGTTGAACTTTTCGTGACCACAGAGGAAGATGCACAAACAGTGGTGAGGATCCTCATTCAGGAAATCATTCCTCGATGGGGATGCCCACTTCAGATAAACTCAGACAATGGTCCCGCTTTCATGACCAGGGTCTGTCAGGACCTGGTAAAAACTCTCAAGGTAGAATGGAAATTTCACATTCCATACCACCCTCAAAGTTCAGGGATAGTAAAAAGAATGAACAGAACAATAAAAGACAAAATAAGAAAAGGCCACAGGAGGAACCTTTGCCAACTGGAAAAAGGTCCTCCCAGCAGTCCTGGCAGAAATAAGAATGACCCCTTCCAAGACAACAGGGTATTCACCTTTTGAAGTCTTGATGGGTAGACCTTTCCCCACCCCATGGGCCAGAACACCTTTAAATTATAGAAAAGGGAGATTTAGACTTAATACAGGAAGAATATGTAAGGAAATTGGTTGAAACTTTGGATACAGTTGAGAGAAATGTTGCCCACACCTCTCCTTTTTCTTCACAGGAAGCTACTCACCCCTTGAAGGTGGGAGACACCGTGGTGGTCCAACAGCTGAACAGAAATAAGAAGCAAGGGTATCCCTTTGGACCTCCTACCACAGTGGTTGCAGTGACCAGAACAGCCATCCTAGTGGAAAATTGCCAGTCCTGGATCCATGCCAACAGAGTGAAAAAGGTCGCCCAAAGCCCCAAGAGCAGGAAGGAGATCTTGGATACAGGAGGCCCTCAAGCAGAAGTCCAAGCAGACGGAGGAGGAGTTCCTGGGAAAGCAGGTCCGGCCAGAGAAGATGACCTTCCTTCTTTCACCACAGACTTCTGGGAAGGCATTCTGCCTACTGATCCTGATCTCTCTGACAGTGTTCCTACCCACCTGGATCATCACTAACTGTATCTACCACCCTGAAGATTTGGGTGCAATTAAAAGTATCTGTGGGAACACACACACACACACACACACACACAAAAGAACATTACAATGACACAAGCTAGAACCAAGAGAGAGATTGGAGATAGTTTTACTGATAAGATGCTTTTGCTAAAATTTAAGTATGCTTATGCTAAAAAATCAGGGTATGAAGAATGTTGGATATGTAGTAAATTACATCCTAGCACTGCCCGAATTCCCCTTTTGGCTGTACCTTTAAATGTCTCCTCCTGTATTCTTGACTAACATATCCGCTGTGTACATAAACAACACTGTTACCTTTCCAATAGCAGGTAGGAGTCATTCCCCTGATTGGTGTTTTAATTTAGGGAAAGAGACACAGATTAACCCTTTTTCCTGCAGCAGGTCAATATTTAACATCTCTATGTGCGAATCCAGAGACTCTGCCCCTGCCTGCTCACTGTTCCAAGTATCTGACCCAGGGCTAAACCGCACTTTGCATAACTTTTCCTCTTTCTCTGATAATGTAGGTGAAATATTGCACCAATTTATAATCGCAACACAGGACAAGTACACTCATGAGATTGTCGCTAAGAGACCTTTTGCATTGGGAAAAAGTATCTATGTATGTTGTGGGGAAGTGTGTCATTCCTGGGTGCCCCTCCATGTTAAGGGATGGTGTTACCTTGCATCATTGGTACCTGTCATGGGAGTGGTAGGGGTATAGATACAATGAAAAGGTTGAATAATTATTCAAGTATATTGGATGAGATAATGGAGAGGAATTCAGATGACATTGCCATGTTAAACATAGAAACTAGAGCAATTAGAAAACAGTTAGAGTTACATGATCTTGCCATAGAAAGTATGAGTGCAGCGCTCACAGGCCTGTGTGAAGTAACTGAGGACTATGAGTGTTGTACTTGGATTCATAATACAAGTGCCAAGGTGCCTGACTACTATGATATTATTGCACAACACCGAAAAGAGGTAGGCCAGCTCCAGCAGGAAGCTAGGGACATTGCTAAAACATGGAGCCCATTTGCCAATGCAGGATTTGGGCTTGGAGGTATATTTTCATGGTTAAAAGACATTGTCCTTGTTATTGTTATGGTATTTATCCTTGCTCTGATTCTTTACCTCTGTTTTAAGTGTTGTACTTGCATAATTGCACGCCTTCAATCTCCTGATGATAAGGTTCTATCCTACATGACACACATGAAGAATCATCAGTCAATCTATGCCACAATCCCAAAGAAGTATTAAAACATAACAGATAGTAGAGATCATCTTATATGATCTAAGAGGGGATTGAAGGGATATTTAGCTTATCCGCTTCCTTTGTTATTATAATCAGTTTCCATTTTGTGTTTTTGCTTGTACTGTATTTCACATATTACTAGGTGCGTACTGGTAAATTAGTTTCGTTTTCTCATGTTCATGTTATCTACTTGTTGGAGTTTCGTTTCTTATTAAAGTGGAAGTAAACCCTCCTATCATTTTCAGGCAAGGAAGCTGCCATCTTGGCCTCTGTTTAATCTTCAACTGCCATGATGCTGCACATGTGATCAGTTATGACACCAGCCATTGGATGGTTTGACAGTTTGGTTGAGAGCACAACCAATGTGACAGTTGGCATTCCCGGCATGCCGGGAATGTAACTGCTTTTTGTAACTGTTAAATCGATGGGTTTACTTCCGCTTTAAGCACGTGATTTCTTAGAAATAATTGGTTTCACTTTTGTCATGAAATGTCTCTGTATATGATTGGATAATTTGTCAAAGGGCGGTACTTTCTGAAAGCCCCTTTAAATATTCACACCAAGGAATAAAAGATCAGATTTGCTCAGAGACCTTGCTGTTTTGTGTCATTGTCTCAATGGGCTAATCTCACAGGCCTGGGGGGATTGTAAGTCACATCTTATCAGACATATTATCAAGATTCAAACTCATCCCTAGACTGACTATCTAAATTCCCCAACACCAGCCTACTGGATATTACATGCGATTATCGTTAGCAGGTGTTATAGCTGCTAGCAATAATAACTGTCTTTTCCTGGTTAGGATCACTTCCGTCGGGGGAACACAATGGCTCGGCGGTGGTTGCAGGAAAAAAATTCACTCTGTCTATGGCTGGCCTCAGGCCAGGTGCACAAGGGCTTTGCATGAGCATTTTAGCACTGTGTGGCCTTGAAGCCCTGACATGTTTCCCCAGCACAGTGGTGTAGTGGTTAGCACTTTCCCCTAGCAGCAATAGGGTCGCTCGTTCAAATCCCAACCACGACACCATCTGCCTGGAGTTTGCATGTTCTCCCTGTGCCTGCGTGGGTTTCCTCTGGGTACTCCGGTTTCCTCCCGCACTCCAAACACATGCTGGTAGATTAATCAGATCCCGTCTATAAATTGGCCCTATTATGTGTATGTGTTTGTGAGCGTGTCGGAACCCTTCGGGGTAAGACCGCTCTATATAAAGATACCTCTCAACTCAACTCAGCAGCTCATCCCCTTCTAGAGAAATATGGAAAGTGAATGAATGTTCCCTCAAATGCAGTGCACAGAAAACCTCACCAGTTCAGACACTCCTGCTACAGGCCACATTTCAATTTTCAGCAGGTCTTGCAAATAAATCTAAAGCCAGATTTTGGGTAAATATTCCAGCAACACAGTGACCGAAAGAATATTCCTTTTATTTCTACCTAGAGTTCTTCAATTACTTTCTTTATTAAATGTTGCATCCCAGGTCTGCTAAACTATTAAAGTTTGCCATGAGTCAGCTGTCCACAAAAGCCCCATTGTGACTATAGATCACTTGATGTGGCATAATGCTAGCAGCACACTGGTCACATCCTTAACAGACTTGCCTAGGTGTGCTCTGGGAGGACTCATGGCAAACAAGAATGTTATTCAAATGCCATATTATCATAATTCGATTTAATATTACAGGATGATACATTTACGTAGCCTGCAGACAGAACAGCCAGAAAGTAATATCCCTATATTTAACATAATGTGACATATGGGGAAATAAAAGCACTCAAGCGGTGATAGATCCTACAGTCATCATTAATTCATGATGCCCTTCCAACGAAACCAGGTTATTCTTACCCATTATATGGCCAGAATAGTGACCTTTCACAAAGACTAATGAGATTTGAATCTCGGCACCTATAAACCGCTCCATAATTCTTCTGATAATATTACACTAATCCACTAAATAGTAACACGATTGTCACTGTCACCGCATAATACATACCTAATGTTCCTTCGATCTGCAGGCACTGCTTTTGCTGAATGAATGTAAAACATCACAGCAGAGATATGATACAAGAGAACACTAAAGAACTACAAAAGCCAAACAGATTTGGGGCTCTTTCACACGGGGCGGATCCGTGCAGATCCGCCCCGTGAAGCTCCGCTTGCTCAGCGGGGGTCGCTCCGTTGATCCCCGCTGAGCCGACGGATGACTGGGCGGTCCCCGCACACTGTGCAGGGACCGCCCTGTCAGAGCGCCGCTCTCCCCTATGGGGAATCGGATGATGACGGACCGTAGAGTCCGTTGTCATCCGATCCGCTCCGCCGACGGAAGGAAAAATAGGGTTTTCCTCCGTCACACTTTGGCGGAGCGGATGTCAGCGGACATGTCTCCGCTGACATCCGTGCCTCCATAGGGGTGCATGGAGGATCCGTTTCAGGTCCGCCTAAAAAACTGACAGGCGGACCTGAACGGACCTCCGTGTGAAAGGGGCCTAAGAGGTTTTGCTACAAGCCAGGTCATCACCTCCTACCAAACAAAAGCTGAAGCTTACCAGTACTGCAAGTATTATAACACTGGGCACTATTGTTATTTCATTGTCTTTAGGCCCACACTCCAAAGAAAGGACTCGGGAATTCAGCTGATAGCTGTAATGAAAAGACTGATGCTGGGGAGAGATCTTGTGCTGGGGTCACAGACAACAATGTAGACGGATGACTTTTATGACTACAGGGTTAACCCCATAGTGAGTACCTTTGGGTAAGGTGACCAGATTTTTTAAATAAAATCCGGGGACGTATTTTTTTTTTTACTAGTAATGGCGGCAATCAGCGACTCTCTGCCCATCCCCATCGCCGCCTGCCTCACAGCCTGTCGAGTCTTACTCTCTGGGCCCTGGCTACTACTGGGTGGTGGAGCGGAGGAAGATCACTCCGCCAGGGAAGGCAAGGAGATAAGCAGTCAGGCGGCTGGCCGGGACTTGAGCCAAGGCAGAAGAACATGTGAGCGGGAGCTGAATGGGCATGTACCCAAAACAGAAGAAATATTCCCTCTGCTCCGACCAGCACGTGATCATCAGAAAGGGGCACAGATAATGGAAAAAAAATACACCCCCCCCCCCAAGCTAGTAGGAGCGGTGTAATTCAGTTTTTTTTATTTTTATTCTGCACTCACTGTCTTTGAAACTGCCCCAGCTCCTGTTCAAATCCAATCCGAAGACAAAACCGGGGACAAAACCGGGGACAGACTTGGTCCGGGGACAGTGTCCTAAATCCGGGGACTGTCCCCGGAAACCGGGGATGTCTGGTCACCCTACCTTTGGAGCTAATGAGCACTCCTCAGATACTAAAATGATCATGGGTGAGGGGGGCCTATGTGCAGTAGACAGTGCCAGGACAAGGTCATCTGGAGCCCAGGGAGAACGTGCCAACTTGTGTCCCCCCCAAGATATATGAGCATTATATGTCGGCAAAAATCCCAGCCCCCCCCCAAAAAAAAAATATTGAACACTAATTTGCATGAAACGTGATGGACAAAGACGTTGTGAAGTAGGAAAATGAAAGGCTTTATGGTGCAGTATTATAAAATTAAACTCCCTTTATTCCAAAAATGCAGGGTTACTGACATGTAATAAAACTTTTCCGCAGAACAGTTTAAAAACAGGCAATCATCCAGCCGCGGCTCGGGCCAGTCAGCTGGGGCGTGGTGACGTCAGGTTCTATTGCTCTGCCCGACGCTGCATTTCTCCATACAGGGCATCAACAGGGATAGGAGGCTGTTCTGCCGAAAAGTTTTATCTGATGTCAGTAACCCTTTCATTTTCCTCTTTCACAACATCTTTGTCCATCACGTTTCCACTGGGAGTGAATCCTGTCTATGGTAAGACCGGCTGCAGTTCTCGGACGTTCGGTGGAGGAGAGGATCTGTTTGGAGAAGTGACCGGCTGCCGTGGATTCCTCTGAGTGACCCCTGGTGTGCTGAGCTCTTATGATCTCTGGGATAGAGATCGAACTGATCCGGTAAGCGGCCCCTCTGTATAAAATTATTCATCTGCTTGGCTGAAACATTGGATGAAGATTTGCTTCTATGTACCTCTGATTGCAGCAAACTGCTTACAGCTGTCTTTGATTTGGACACAGTTTTTTTTGGCATCAGTCATATTGAACTGGTTTAGGTCAATAACTATTCACTTGCACTTTATTTGCATTTTTAATTGGTTGCGCATGCTTATCCCTTAAGCATAATTTCCCAGTACAAATCCACATCCTGCTGCAATTCCCTTCCCAGCAGAAACCCTCCCCCCTCCCTCCCCAGCTCAAATCCTCTCTTTCTCCATATGCCCCCAGCACAATTCCACACTCCCCCCAAAACAAATCCCCCTCTTATTACAAATTCTTTACCCCTCACTTTTTCCCTCTGAGCACCACCCCCCCCACTCCAAATTCCCTCCTTAAAGCACAAATTCTCCTTAATCCCCCATCACAGCACACAAACTCCCCCCCCACCCCAAATTTCCCTTCTTAGCACAAATCCCTTCAATCATCCCTGCTAGCACAACCCCCCACCCTAAATTTCCCCTCTTAGCACAAATCCCTTGAATCATCCCTGCTAGCACAACTCCCCCCTCCAAAAAAAATCCCCTCCCACCCGTATTACCTTTCCTAGCACAAACCCCCCCCCCTAGCACAAATCTTCATCCCACTCCCCCCCTCCAAAAAACACAATTCCCCTCAAATCACCACTCCTAGCACACCTCCCCAAATTTCCCCTCTTAGAACAATCCTTATGCCTTGCCGCCCCTCCAAATTTCCCCTCCCACAAACACAAATCACCCCCCCCCAACCTCCTTGTGGTACCCCCCCCACCTCACATGATATCTCAGATCCTAGGGCAGCTGCCCCTCCTGTCTACCATTTGTCTCGTCCCTGCCAGAAGGCAAGTAAACCAAGCCCTAGGTAAACGAGTGATGGCAGCATCAAAAATGAAAGACATTGGATGATTTTTCTTTCTGATAAAAGTTAAAGCAAATGCCCTGGAGTGTTTAATCTAAGGTGGGGCCATTGGTTTTAAAATAATAAAAAATAATCTGACAAGTTCATTACAAAATATTTTATACATTTATTCTTATTAGGTCAGTTTATTACTGAGAATGTATTATTTTAATACTGATATGATTATTATATATTTTTTTCAATTGTACAATCCGATTGTATAATGTAGGGTTCAAGTAATGCACATACCTGTTTTCAGATATATTTTACCTAGTTTTTTTTTTAATTCTGATTAATTTACCATATCACCCATAATGTATTTTAATAACACTGATTATTATTATTGCTATTTTTTTCCTCTCCTCTGCTCTCTTTTTTAAATCAATAAATCAATATAGTACAACACTCATCTTCTAATTTTTGCATATTCAGTTTGACAATCCCTTTACGATTGACTATTTTGTTTTTGGTTTTAATTATGATTCTGTGGACGGGATATTGTATTAATATCAGATTGATATGGAAATGTTATGTTCTTTCTAGCTCTCGGACCCCTGAAACATGTTGGATACATCTTTGGATTGTACCCCTGCATTTTAACGGAAAACAGTTATAGCTGGACCTCTTATCAGTGGTGTGGCGCTTCAATTTTAATAATCATTACAAGTTCACTACAAAGGACACATATCATGAGATAAATCTTGTACATGGGCTGCTAGTGCTTTTCTTTGAAAATGCTTACTGTAGACTAGACTACCCTGGAGCTAGTAAGCAGCAAGTGAACTGCTAATCTGTACCAAGTCAGTGACTCAGTACAGGCTATCCCAGAGTTACAAACAAGATAGGGTCTGTAAGTATGTTCTTAAGTTGAATTTGTACGCAAGTCGGAACAGGTAAATATTTTAAAGTTTAAAGGGGTTGTAAAGGTTCATGTTTTTTCACCTTAACCACCTAACGACCGCTCACTGTATATATACGTCGGCACAATGGCACCGACAGGCACAATCACGTAGAGTGTACGTTATTGCCTTTGTACAGTTGGGGGGTCCAATCGGACCCCCCTTCTGTACAGTGAGCAGTCGGAATTCGTTGGGGAGCGATCCGACATGAGGGGACGGCCGTTCGATTCCGGCCACCCCCCGCGATCGCTCCCGGCGAATGGAAATGCCCCCTCTGTCTGTCACAGGCAGAGGAAGCAGGAGGAAGTGATGTCATCTCTTGTGCGGCGCTCACGTATACCGAGCGCCGTACAAGAGAAGACATCAAGGTTAGTGCACAAACACTACACTAACACCAGCACACATAGGCACATAAATCGCCCCCCCCCCCCCAGCCCCAGTGTCACTGATTGCAGTGACCATTTATTTACTGATCACTGCAATCAGTGACATTTGTGACTGTAAAAGTGTCACTACATTTAGTTTTAGGTCCAGTGTAGCCCCCTAACCCCCCCTAATAAAGGTTTAACCCCTTGATCACCCCCCAGATAACCCTTTCACCCCCTAGCACCGCCGTCGCTAAGCGATCATTTTTCTGATTGCTGTCTTAGCGTCGGTGATGCAGATCGGTAGCCAGTAATTTTTTTTAGGTTCGCCGCAGGTTTTTATAGCGTCAGGTACCCCCATAAATTATCTAATAAAGGTTTAACCCCCTTGATCGCCCCCCAGGTAACCCTTTCACCCCCTATCACCACTGTCGCTAAGCGATCATTTTTCTGATCGATGTCTTAGCGTCGGTGATGCAGATCGGTAGCCAGTATTTTTTTTTAGGTTCGCCGCAGGTTTTTATAGCGTCAGATACCCCCATAAATTATCTAATAAAGTTTTAACCCCCTTGATCGCCCCCCAGGTAACCCTTTCACCCCCTATCACCACTGTCGCTAAGCGATCATTTTTCTGATCGCTGTCTTAGCGTCGGTGATGCAGATCGGTAGCCAGTAATTTTTTTTAGGTTCGCCGCAGGTTTTTATAGCGTCAGGTACCCCCATAAATTATCTAATAAAGGTTTAACCCCCTTGATCGCCCCCCAGGTAACCCTTTCACCCCCTATCACCACTGTCGTTAAGCGATAATTTTTCTGATCGCTGTCTTAGCGTCGGTGATGCAGATCAGTAGCCAGTATTTTTTTTTTAGGTTCGCCGCAGGTTTTTATAGCGTCAGGTACCCCCATAAATGATCTAATAAAGGTTTAACCCCCTTGATCGCCCCCCAGGTAACCCTTTCACCCCTTATCACCACTGTCGCTAAGCTATCATTTTTCTGATCGCTGTCTTAGCGTCGGTGATGCAGATCGGTAGCCAGTAATTTTTTTTAGGTTCGCCGCAGGTTTTTATAGCGTCAGGTACCCCCATAAATTATCTAATAAAGGTTTAACCCCTTGATCGCCCCCCAGGTAACCCTTTCACCCCCTAGCACCGCCGTCGCTAAGCGATCATTTTTCTGATTGCTGTCTTAGCGTCGGTGATGCAGATCGGTAGCCAGTAATTTTTTTTAGGTTCGCCGCAGGTTTTTATAGCGTCAGGTACCCCCATATATTATCTAATAAAGGTTTTAACCCCCTAATTGCCCCTAGTTAACCCTTTCACTAGTGATCATCATAGAAGTGTTACGGGTGACGCTGGTTAGTTAGTTTGCTTTTTATAGTGTCAGGGCACCCGCCGTATATAACCCAATAAAGGTTTAACCCCCTGATCGCCCGGCGGGTGATATCAATTAGGTTTTAGCATCAGAGAATGTCTGCGTCACACCCCAGGCAGCGTCAGGTTAGTGCCAGTAACGCTAACACCCACGCGTGAAGCATACACCTCCCTTAGTGGTATAGTATCTGAACAGATCAATATCTGATCTGATCAGATCTATACTAGCGTCCCCAGCAGTTTAGGGTTCCCAAAAACGCAGTGTTAGCGGGATCAGCCCAGATACCTGCTAGCACCTGCGTTTTGCCCCTCCGTCCAGCCCAGGCCACTGAAGTGCAGTATCGATCGATCACTGTCACTTACAAAACACAACACACATAACTGCAGCGTTCGCAGAGACAGGCCTGATCCCTGCGACTCCAGTGCTGTAGGAGGTGATTTCACCACCACAGTTAAAAAAAAAAAGCAAATATGCCAAAGCATTGGGGCAGCAGGGGCGGAGGAGTGATTTTGCTCCTAATGCCGCGTACATACGGTCAAAATTCCGACGGAGGCTTGCCCGTGGAAAAGTCCGACCATGTGTGTGCGGCATAACTTTTTTGCGGGAGGATGCCCCCATGCTTCGACATATATAAATGGTGCATGTATGCACATCATTAGAAGTGGGTGGATGAAGGGCGGTATTCTAATGGTGGGCATACCCACCGATCAATCTCTTTTTTCTTTCAGCCACCTGGCTGCATGAAAAAAAAAAATACAATACATGTCCAACAAGGACCAGCAACGTACTGGTATGTTGCTGGACTTTGAATGGGTATACCAGATTGATGCCTGTGGGTTTAGGTATCATCTTGGTATCATTCTTTTCAGCCAGCGGCCGGCTTTCATGTAAAAGCAATCCTAGTGGCTAATTAGCCTCTGGACTGCTTTTACAAGCAGTGGGAGGGAATATCCCCCCCGGATATAAAAAGCGCCATTGGGAAATTGGGAAAGCATTTTATCACACCGATCTTGGTGTGGTCAGATGCTTTGAGGGCAGAGGAAAGATCTAGGGTCTAGACCCCAGTTTTTTCAAAAAAAGAGTACCTGTCACTACCTATTGCTATCATAGGGGATATTTACATTCCCTGAGATAACAATAAAAATGATAAAAAAAAAAAAAAAAAAATATGGAAGGAACAATTTAAAAATAAAAAAAAAAAGCAAAATTAATAATAATAAAAAAAAAAGCACCCCTGTCCTGCCCTGCTCTTGCCCAATGGCGAACGCAAGCGTCGGTCTGGCGTCATATGTAAACAGCAATTGCACCATGCATGTGAGGTATCACCGCGAAGGTCAGATCGAGGGCAGTAATTTTAGCAGTAGACCTCCTCTGTAAATCTAACGGGGTAACCTGTAAAGGCTTTTAAAGGCTTTCAAAAATGTATGTAGTTTGTCGCCAATGCGCGTTTGTGCGAAGATTTAAAGCATGTCGTGTTTGGTATCTATGTACTCGGCCTAAGATCATCCTTTTTATTTCATCAAACATTTGGGCAATAGTTTGAAAAATTGCTGCGCAAATAATGTGTAGAAAAAAAAATGCAACACCCACCATTTTATTCTGTAGAGCCTTTGCTTTAAAAATATATATAATGTTTGGGGGTTCAACATAATTTTCTTGCAAAAAAAAATATGTTTTCATGTAAACAAAAAGTGTCAAAAAGGGCTTTGTCTTCAAGTGGTTAGAAGAGTGGATGTAAGCTTCCTAATGTTGTGTATAAAATGCCAGAACAGTTCAAAACCCCCCCAAATGACCCCATTTTGGAAAGTAGACACCCCAAGCTATATACTGAGAGGCATGTCGAGTCCATGGAATATTTTATATGTTGACACAAGTTGCGGAAAAAAGACAATTATTTTTTTTTTTGCACAAAGTTGTCACTAAATGATATATTGCTCAAACATGCCATGGGCATATGTGGAATTACACCCCAAAATACATTCTGTTACTTCTCCTGAGTACGGGGATACCACATGTGTGAGACTTTTTGGGAGCCTAGCCGCGTACGGGACCCCAAAAACAAATCACCGCCTTCAGGCTTTCTAAGGGTGTAAATTTTTGATTTCACTTCTCACTGCCTATCACAGTTTCGGAGGCCATGGAATGCCCAGATGGCACAAACCCCCCCAAATGACCCCATTTGGGAAAGTAGACACCCCAAGCTTTTTGCTGAGAGGTATTGTGAGTATTTTGCAGATCTCGCTTTTTGTCACAAAGTTTTGAAAATTGAAAAAAAAAAAAGAAAAATTTTTTTTTTTTCTTTCTTCATTTTCAAAAACAAATGAGAGCTGTAAAATACTCACCATGCCTCTCAGCAAACAGCTTGGGGTGTCTACTTTTCCAAAATGGGGTCATTTGGGGGGGTTTTGTGCTATTTTGGCATTTTATGGCCTTCGAAACTGTGATAGGTAGTGAGGAGTCAAATCAAAAATTTGTGCCTAGAAATCCTGAAGGCGGTGATTGGTTTTCGGGGTCCCGTGCGCGGCTAGGCTCCTAAAAAGTCCCACACATGTGGTATCCCCGTACTCAGGAGAAGCAGCAAAATGTATTTTGGGGTGCAATTCCACATATAACCATGGCATGTGTGAGCAATATATCATTTAGTGACAACTTTTTGTAATTTTTTTTTTGTCATTATTCAATCACTTGGGACAAAAAAAAAATATTCAATGGGCTCAACAGGCCTCTCAGCAATTTCCTTGGGGTGTCTACTTTCTAAAATGGGGTCATTTGGGGGGGTTTTGTGCTATTTTGGCATTTTATGGCCTTCAAAACTTTGATAGGTAGTGAGGAGTGAAATCAAGAAATCCTGAAGGCGGTGATTGGTTTTCGGGGTCCCGTACGCGGCTAGGCTCCTAAAAAGTCCCACACGTGGTATCCCCGTACTCAGGAGAAGCAGCAGAATGTATTTTGGGGTGCAATTCCACATATAACCATGGAATGTGTGAGCAATATATCATTTAGTGACAACTTTTTGTAATTTTTTTTTTGTCATTATTCCATTACTTGGGACAAAAAAAAAAAATATTCAATGGGCTCAACATGCCTCTCAGCAATTTCCTTGGGGTGTCTACTTTCCAAAATGGGGTCATTTGGGGGGGTTTTGTACTGTCCTGCCATTTTAGCACCTCAAAAAATGAGATAGGCAGTCATAAATTAAAAGCTGTGTAAATTCCAGAAAATGTACCCTAGTTTGTAGACGCTATAACTTTTGCGCAAACCAATAAATATACGCTTATTGACATTTTTTTACTAAAGACATGTGGCTGAATACATTTTGGCCTAAATGTATGACTAAAATTGAGTTTATTCGATTTTTCTTATAACAAAAAGTAGAAAATATCATTTTTTTTCAAAATTTTCGGTCTTTTTCCGTTTATATCGCAAAAAATAAAAATCGCAGAGGCAATCAAATACCATTAAAAGAAAGCTCTATTTGTGGGAAGAAAAGGACGCAAATTTCGTTTGGATACAACATTGCATGTCCGCACAATTTACAGTTAAAGCAGCGCAGTGCAAAATTCTGAATTCACCTCTGGTCCTTTAGCTACCAAATGGTCCGGGGCTTAAGTGGTTAATGCATCCTATGCATTAAGGTGAAAAAACATCTGACGATTGCCGGCCCCCCAGCCCCCCCCCCCCGTTTTACTTACCTGAGCCCTGGAAAGTCCTGCGTTGTGAACGCGCTCAATCTTTGCCCGGGCTTCTCGGCTCTTCATTGGATAGATTGATAGCAGCGCAGCCATTGACTCATGCTGCTGTCAATCAAATCTAATGACGCGGGCACAGGGGGGGGGAAGGACTGAGTCATACACTCGGCGGCTATGTACGCTGAGTGTATGACACGGGAGCGTGCCCGCAAAGTAACCCCGTCGGAAAAGAGCTTCCCAGAGGGGGTTAGCTATTGCGGGGAGGAGCCGAGAGAGCCACCGTGGGACCCCAGAAGAGGATGTTCTGGGCCACACTGTGCAAAATGAACTGCACAGTGGAGGCAATTATGACAGGTTTGTTATTTTTAAAACAAAATACCTGAACCTTTAGTATCACTAACTCCAGCCAAAAAATGTATTTTAAGTTTTTTTGGATAGCATATAAAAGGGTTAAGACCCCTGTATTGTTTGTTTTGCTGTCTGTGCCCCTGGTGAGAAGATTTCACCTCACTTTCTATCTCTGTGACAAATTTTGGGTTGTCGTGGAAACAAGGATTGGTGATAAAGCTTCAGTGGAAACATCTTTTTCCCATAACTCCTACAGGTGTGAATTTCCCTTCCTAGGGGTAGATTTCTTCTCACTTCCTGTTGTCTCCCTCCATTTGTAAGTATGAGTCGTATGTAAGTCGGATGTATGTACCTCTGGGACTGCCTGTAGTGAAACTGGAGAATGAGCATGAAAAAGCCAGACAACTAGCTATTTCCAATGGATAGAAATAGTAACCCACATATTAACCTCATCATCAGTTTCTTCTATCTAGTTTGGCAAAATAAATGAAAAAATCTCTCTTCCCCAAAAACATGGACTTGCAGCGAAGCGTGGAGTTGTCATTATGTTGATCAAAACCTGGATATCTAGATGGAGATCCGGCTCTCAGTACGGACATACCTCAGGTGTAGATCCAAAGCACACCATTCTTCTTGAACATCTTAATGATTATAAGATCACCCTCATGTAGGCGACATCAATTGAGTCCCTTATCCCAATGACTTAAAGTGTTGCTAAACCCACAACAGCAAAGTTAGTCTGTATATGCAGTAAAGCATGCTTGTTATACTCACTGTGGAACTTAAAGCGGTTGTATACCCAAAAATAGGATTTTTATAACAGCTTACCTGTAAAATCCTTTTCTTGGAGTACATCACGGGACACAGAGCGACATAGTCATTACTAATGGGTTATATAGATACCGTCAGGTGCTGGCACTGGCAACTTCCAAAACCGGAAGTACCCTCCCCTATATAAGCCCCTCCCATCCGGGAGCACCTCAGTTTTGTAGCAAAGCAATAAGTGTCCCCAAAGAGGGGCGGGAGCTCTGTGTCCCGTGATGTACTCCAAGAAAAGGATTTTACAGGTAAGCTGTTATAAAAATCCTATTTTCTTTCTCGTACATCACGGGACACAGAGCGACATAGTCATTACTAATGGGATGTCCTAAAGCAATGCCCAATGAGGGGGGGGGATACACCATATATAAGCTGAGCGCTATCAGACATGAGGATCTTTTGCGGCCTGCAACACACTGCGCCCAAAGGCGACATCCTCCTGACTTCTAACGTCCACCTGGTAGAACCTAGTAAACGTGTGCACTGAAGACCATGCTGCTGCCCTACAGATTTGAGCCAGGGAGGCCTGGTGATGCGCTGCCCATGAAGTTCCAACTGCTCTCGTGGAGTGCGCTCTAACTTTGAACGGAGGCGGTCTCCTTCTCAAGCCATAGGCTTGTATTATGACCTGTCGAATCCACTTGGCTAAAGTAGATTTTGACGCGGCCTGACCCTTTCTGGGGCCTTCCGGCAGAATAACCAAAGTATCCGTTCTGCGAATCTGAGCAGTGGCCTTTAGATAAGCTTTAACTGCTCTTACTACATCCAAAGAATGCAATAACTTTTCCTCTACCGAAGTAGGTTTGGGGAAAAAAGAAGGAAGAACCACATCTTGGTTCAAATGAAACCTCGATACCACCCTAGGAAGAAAGGCTGGATGAGGACGTAACACTACTCTATCCTTATGGATAACCAGATATGGCTCCTTACAGGACATAGCTGCTAATTCCGACACTCTTTTAGCCGAACAGATGGCTACTAGAAAAATCAATTTCCTGGTGAGAAGCACCAAAGAAATATGCTGTAATGGTTCAAATGGTTGTTTCTGTAGAACCGACAGAACCAAGTTTAGATCCCATGGACATATGGGAATATTAACCGGAGGACTAATACGCATCACTCCTTGTATAAAGGCTTTGACTAGTGAATGCGAAGCCAAGGGCCTTTGAAAAAATATTGACAAGGCCGAAATCTGACCCTTGATAGTACTCAAGGCAAGCTTCCTATCTACAGCCCATTGTAGGAAGTCCAGAATCCTACCTATTACGTACTTATGTGGATGCCATTTCTTGGCCTCACACCACGCGATGTACGCCTTCCAGATTCTATATTAGATCTGCCTGGATACCGGCTTCCTGGCATTGATCATGGTAGATACCACAGGATTAGAGAGCCCTCTCTTTTTTAGAATGTGGGCTTCCATAGCCAGGCCGTCAAACCTAGGGCTGGTAAGGAAGGGTGGTATATCGGTCCTTGCGAAAGCAGGTCCGGACGACGTGGGAGAGTCCAAGGACTCCCCACTGAAATTTTACAATCTCCGCGTACCACGCTCTTCGGGGCCACGCTGGAGCCACCGGAATCACTGGTTTCTTTTCTACCCTGATTCTGCGGAGTAATCGAGGTAACCATTGTGGCGGTGTGAATGCATATATCAGCTTGACCTGATCCCAAGGGAACACTAGGGCATCCGAGCCGCAAGCTAGGGGATCCCTTGTCCGAGAGACAAACCTGTCCCCCTTTGCGTTGAATCTGGATGCTAGAAGATCTACATCCGATGTTCCCCACCGCTGACATATTGTCCAGAAAACCTCGGGGTGAAGGGACCCTTCCTCTGGGCCTAATTGCTGGCGACTTAGAAAGTCCGCCTTCCAATTCTCCACTCCTGGAATGAATACCGCAGATATGGCTGGGACATATTTTTCTGCCCATTTCAGGATGTAATTTACTTCCCTCTGGGCTGCACGACTCCTGGTGCCCCCCTGATGATTGATATATGCCACTGCTGTGGCATTGTCTGATTGAATTCTGACAGGGGACCCTTGGAGTTTGGATGTCCATGCTACTAGGGCATACCGGGCTGCTCGTATCTCTAAGAGATTGATGGGCAGGGCCTTTTCTGTATCCGACCATCTGCCCTGGAGAGACTATTGCTCCAGTACTGCTCCCCAGCCTATAAGGCTGGCATCTGTAGTGACCACCTTCCAAGAAATCAGACTGAAGGATTTCCCTTTTTCCAGATTCTGGGGAACCAACCACTAACGGAGGCTCTTGCGAACGGAAGGGGACAAGGACATTGTAAGTCTAGGGCCTGAACTTTTTTGTTCCAGGCTGACAGTATGGCCCCCTGCAAATTCCTTGAATGGAATTGACCGTAGGGTACTGCTTCGAATGATGCCACCATTTTTCCCAGCAGCCTTATGCACAGGCGTATGGACGGCTGTCTTTTTTGTACCCACTAAGTGGATCAAATCTTTCAAAGCCAACACCTTTCCTCGAGGCAAGAATATTTTTCTCTGGCCTGAATCCAACCTTAGCCCCAAGTATTCCAGACTTTTGACTGGTTTTTAGGGCTGACTTTTCTCGGTTGATAATCCAACCGTGAGATTCCAGATACTTGATTGTCTTGTGAACGACCACGTCTAGTTTTTTCACTGAGTGGTCTATCAGCAACAAGTCATCTAGATATGCCATTATCATTACACCTTGTGTTCTTAGATTGGCCAATAAAGGGCCAGAATTTTTGTAAACACTCGTGGTGCTGTGGCCAAACCGAAGGGTAAGGCTCTGAACTGAAAATGGCGCCCTTCTACTGCAAAGCGTAGAAACTTTTGGTAGACTGGAAAGATGGGAATGTGCAGATAAGCATCTTTGATGTCGATCGCGGCTAACCAATCCTCCCCTTGTAGGGCAGTGGCCACCGATCGGATCGACTTCATCGGAAAGTCCAGATATACAGGAATTTGTATAGCCCTTTTAGAATTAATATGGGCCTCCCGTCCGCGTTTGCTTCGGGACTGTAGAGAGGTTTGAGTAAAACCCGAACCCTCATTCTTCCAGGGGAACCTCCATAATTACTCCTTGGAGCAATAGTTGTTCTAGTGCCAACAGGAGGGACTCTCTCTTCCGGGGATCCCTTGGCACGTTTGACCTCAAAAATGGGAAGGAGGAGAGTCTCTTAACTCCAATCTGTATCCCCAACATACTGCGGAGAGCACCTGTCTTGATCGCGTCCCGCCAGGTCTCTTGTGAACAACTGGAGTCCTCCCCCCACCCGACTGAGTGGGGGCAACCCTTCAATGAATTTAACTTTGGGGGAGGTTTTGTACCTCCCCTGACCCAGGGTTTCTCATTACCCTGCTACTGTCCCTGTTTTTTACCCCCGGGAATTGACCGAGGAGGCCGTCGGAACTGTTACACAGCCGATGCCCCAGGGACTGGAGAAGTAGGCCTCTTAAAGAGGGACCTCTAACTCTGTTTTTAACCGGCAAGAGCGTATTTTTACCGCTGGAAATTTTCTGGATATATTTGTCCAGGTTTTCCCTGAATAAGCGTTCACCATGAAATGGGACGCTAACCAGCCATTCCTTACAGGGAGCTTCAGCAGACCAGTTTTTGAGCCATAGAAGCCTACGCATATGTACTCTAGACAGCGTAAGGCGGGAGGCCTGATGGACTGAATCCTTTATGGCGTCAACCGCAAAGCCTAAGGCTCTAGGTAGATCAGCTAGGGCAAGGCCTGCTGATCTGTCAAGTCCCTCAAGACCTGTTTTAACTGATCCTTCACTGCTTAGCAGACCCCAATAGCTGCTACTGCTGGTTGTGTCACCAAGCTTGCTGTAGAAAGAAGCAGACTTTCATAAGGACTCCAATCTTTTATCTATTGGGTTCTTGAACATTTGGACATTATCCACTGGACATGTCAGTGATTTATACATACAAGAGATGGCTGCGTCCACTGTAGGGACCTTCCATTTTTTTTTTTTTTTGATGAACTTATCCTCCATGGGATAGACCACCGGAAATCTCTTGGGGGAATAATATTTTCTCAGGACGTTCCCAATCCTGGTAAATAAGCCCTTTCAGTAAAATGGTGAAGTGGAAAAGAACAGACAGTCTGGGGGCTTCTAGCGACCCCAACGAGGATACAGTAGTGGTTGATGGTTCCGCAAGGTGCATTTTTAATGCCGATCGGACCATGTTAGTCAGAGACTGAACCCATAATCTTCCAGCTTGAGCTGCTGAGAAAGGTTCCTCCACTGTTGATTCCTCTATAACAGAATCAACCTCATCCTGATCCCCTTCAGGCAGGTCGATCCCTGTATGGGACTGTTGCTCTGCTAACAGGCACTCTGAAGGAGGAGACAGAGATCGGCGTGCTTTCCCTGACAGGGAGGCAGCGATCAATGTTGACAATCTCTCTCTAATCCTCCCAGAGCTGAGGAAAAAACCTCCTCTGTTACATACACAGGAGCAGGTGACTGAGGACAGCCACAGTACCAAGTACCCCTGCGGGGTCTCTATGGTCACTTACCTCTGAACTTCAGGGGAGACTGGTGCAACAGAAGCATGCCCACCTCAGAGCCCGATGAGACCCCCTTCGCTTCCTGGAAGATTCAGTTCCGGAGCTTCTGGACGGCATATTCTTAAGCCTAAAGCTGAGGTATTCCAGCCGTAATACACCACTTTTACTGAGAATAGTCTAGCACAATTGCTGCTATATCACAGTTGGTGTCTACTAAAGTGCCTTTCTAGGGGATGCCTGCATCAACCGCCTCTGTGTGCCTTTATCTGTTGCTAGCTCTGTCTGTGCATTCAATAGCCAGCTATAATGTGCTTTAAAACACGCTGGACGCCCGCACATGCGCAGTAGCGCCGCGGCGCACACCTGAGCGTCATCCACCCGCTCCGCCCCTTTTTTCAGATCGCCTCTATGAATAGAGGCGCGGGCACGTGCGCCTTCGGCGCCCTTTTTTAAAAACAATAAGGAGCTAGATGGGAGCCAGGGCCCCCTTTGCCGCAGGGCCCGGGGATGGATGAGCGCAGCAACAGGGCAGAGGAGACAGCTTCCCATCAGAGAACATACCAACTGCCTGGATTTGATTCTGGAAGAAAAAAATCCACATTACAAGAAAAAGAACCATAGCGGCCTCTAGTGTCTAACACAGGTACCGCGGTCTTACATTTATTTATTTTTTTTTTTTTTTTCTTGCCTACTATTAAAATTTTTACATTTTCTCAGTAGTAACAGGCATACACAGAATATTAGCGGGAATACCTTAGGTAACAGGCAGAAAGACAAAATAGGCTTGGGGGTCCCTCAATAGAACCAAGTTCCTGAGGGCCCCCACTTACCTTTTCCTCGCCGCAGGACTTTGTTTGGTCCACGGAAGCCCAAACTTCACCTATCACGGCAGGCATTGTAATCAAACCTTCAGGGACCGGGTTCCCAAGGATTCCACTCCCCTGGACCTGTATAGCACCCTGCACAGAAAACATCTTGGTCGTGGGTATGACCAGAGCTCTGGATCCCAGGGTCCAGCTCTCCTAAGAGAAGCATTACAGGCAAAACCTTGCTCTTCTCTGCAAGGCCCGGGTACCGACCGTTTAGCTATGAAGCATTTTTGGTCGGATCCGGAATAGCTTACTGAGGCCCAAAAGAACCTGTACGCAAGCTCAGTGAAAAACACATGTTTCTTCTTGGCCAACACCTTAGACACTGGCAAAAAACTGAGGTGCTCCCGGATGGGAGGGGCTTATATAGGGGAGGGTACTTCCGGTTTTGGAAGTTGCCAATGCCAGCACCTGACGGTATCTATATAACCCATTAGTAATGACTATGTCGCTCTGTGTCCCGTGATGTACGAGAAAGAAAAAAATGTTTAAAAATAAATAAAAACCTGCAAGATAAAGGCATAATGAGCTAGTATGACTAGCATACTAGCTCATTATGAATTACTTACCTTAGATCGAAGCCCCCGAAGCTGTCCTCGTCTCTCCCTCCAGTTGTAGACATCTCTCAGGAAGGTTACTTCCGGGTATCGCCGTTCCAGCGCTGTGATTGGCCGGAGCGGCGAAGACGTCACTCCGCGCATGCGCGCGGGAGCCGTCAAAGCCGGTTTTATGAATGGCTATTCTCAGTGCGCCTGCGCCGTTGTCTACGGCGTGCATGCGCCGTAGACATCGGTGCATTCTTTGTGGCAAATATCTCCTAAACCATGTAGGTTTAGGAGATATTGCAAACATCTACAGGTAAGCCTTAATCTAGGCTTACCTGTAGGTAAAACATGTCAGAGAGGGTATACAACCGCTTTAAGGTATTAATCCTCTGCATTGTGTAAAAAGGCTGTTTGATCCTGTATGCACAGATCCTCCTTTTCTTTCACCGATTTTAGTACAGGTCCGGATAAGACAGAGTTACTGAAGTCAGTTTGCACATGCTCACTTGGTGTGAATTGCTAGAGTGTTTTTTTTGGGGGGGAAAGTGCATGTGATTCAGCAAAGGGCCAATCAGCACTGTCCAGACAGAGGGTCAGGAGTCACTGATCCTGATGGGACAGCTCGTGCAGTATAAAATTTTCTCCTACAAGCTTTATTCAGAAACTGATAGAAGTCACAAGAAGCTACATACTGCTGATGAGAAAATGTATTTAGCAGTTTATATTTACTAAAATAATTGCATGTTCTGTTTACTGTGGGAGACCAGATATAGTGAATGTAGGGTCCTGGGTTTAGTAACAAGGAACATCAGCAAAGATGAGCAGTCAGGTTAGAAAGTTTGGATATGCCTTGCATAGGTACTACATCATAGACCATGGGGTTGATATAATAAAGGAATTTAGGCTTTTCACTTTGCAATGTAATTTCACTTTAGCTCAGTGAATGTGGAGAAAACTCACTTGGCAAAGAACACACAATCACATGCAAGTAGAATAAAAATAAAGAGAAATTTTGCTTACACATGATTGGGTGATAAATGTCAGAAGAGCTCACACAGAACGGGGCTGAGCCCTGACCCCGCTCTCTTCTCACTGGCTGTGATTGACAGCTGTGGGAGCCGAAGGCTCCCAGAGTGATGATTGACAGCCGTGGGAGCCAAAGGCTCCCGCTGCTGTCTCTTGGCCAATGAGGAGGCAGAGACCCAGGAGGAGAAACCACTCTTGTGTACATCGCTGGATTGCAATTGGGCTGGAGTAAGTTTTAGGGGGGGGGGGGGGTCTGCATACTGAGGATTTTTGCCTTCATACATAAAATGCATGAAGGTAAAAAAAAAAACCTTCGGACTTTACAACCACCTTAATTCCTAGCTTGACCACTTAAGCCCTGGACCATTTGTCAGCCTAAGGACCAGAGGTCTTTTTACAATTTCGCACTGTGCTGCTTTAACTGGTAATTGCGTGGTCATACAATGTTGTACCCAAACGAAATTTGCGTCCTTTTTTCCCCACAAATAGAGCTTTCCTTTGATGGTATTTGATTGCCTCTGCGATTTAAATTTTTTGCGATATAAAAGGAAAAAGACCAAAAATTTTGAAAAAAAAAAAGATATTTTCTACTTTTTGTCATAAGAAAAATCTAATAAACTCAATTTTAGTCATACATTTAGGACAAAATGTATTTAGCCACATGTCTTTAGTAAAAAAAAATGTTAATAAGCGTATATTTATTGGTTTGCGCAAAAGTTATAGCGTCTACTAGGGCTTTGAGTTCGATTCAAACTCATGTTCGACTCGAACATTGTCTGTTCGCACGTTCGCCGAACAGCGAACAATTTGGGGTGTTCACGGCAAATTCGAAAAGCCGCGGAACACCCTGTAAAAGTCTATGGGAGAAATCTAAAGTGCTAATTTTAAAGGCTTATATGCAAGTTATTGTCATAAAAAGTGTTTGGGGACCCGGGTCCTGCCCCAGGGGACATGTATCAATGCAAAGAAAAGTTTTAAAAACGGACGTTTTTTCGGGAGCAGTGATTTTAATAATGCTTAAACTGAAACAATAAAAGTGAAATATTCCTTTAAATTTCATACCTGGGGGGGGGGGGGGGGGGGGTTGTATAGTATACCTGTAAAGCAGCGCTTGTTTTCCGTGCTTAGAACTATCCCTGCACAAAGTGTAATTTCTGAAGGAAAAAAAGGCATTTAAAAGCACTCGCGGCTATAATGAATTGACGGCTCCCGGCAATACAGAGAAAAGTCATTGATAAAAAACAAATGCGTGGGGGTCCCCCCAAATTCAATTACCAGGCCCTTCAGGTCTGGTATGGATATTAAGGGGAATGCTACGTCAAATTAAAAAAAAAATACGTGGGGTTCCCCCCAAATATCCATACCAGACCCTTCAGGTCTGGTATGGATTTTAAAGGGAACTCCACGCCAAATTCTAAAAAAAAAAATGGCGTGGAGCTCCCCCAAAAATCCATACCAGACCCTTTAGCCGAGCAGGCAACCTGGCAGGCCCCAGGAAAAGAGGGGCGACGAGAGAGCGCCCCCTCTTGAACCGTACCAGGCCCGGTGGTTGTGGGGGTCTGTGGGCGGGGGGCTTATCGGAATCTGGAAAACACCTTTAACATTGTACCCCTACCATTTCACAAAGAAAGTGTAAAAAAACACACAGACACAGTTGGGAAAGTCCTTCATTAAAAAAAACATTTCAGCTATGTAATCCAGTGTCCCGTGGTGATCCGATGTCCAGTGCGAAACGTCATTGGCTGAGCGGACCTGATGGGGAACTTCCTCCGCAGTAAGGCTGAGCCTTACAGTAAGGCATTCCGATAAGCCCCCCGCCCGCAGACCCCCACAACCACCGGGCAAGGGTTGAGGGGATGAAGCCTTTGTCCCCATCAACATGGGGACATGGTGCTTTGAGGGGTCACAGACTCCCAAAACATCCTCCCCATATTGAGGGCATGTGGCCTGGTACCGTTCAGGAGGGGGGGCGCTCTCTCGTCCCCCCCTTTTCTTGTGGCCTGCCAGGCTGCATGCTCGGATAAAGGGTCTGGTATGGATTTTCGGGGGGAACTCCACGCCATTTTTTTTTAAAATTTGGCGTGGAGTTCCCCTTAATATCCATACCAGACCTGAAGGGTCTGGTATGGATATTTGGGGGGAACCCCACGTCATTTTTTTTTTAATTTGACGCAGGGTTTACCTTAATATCCATACCAGACCTGAAGGGCCTGGTAATGGAATTTGGGGGGACCCCCACACATTTTTTTTTTCATCAATTACTTTTCTCTGTATTGCCGGGAGCCGACAATTCATCATAGCCGCGAGTGCTTTTAAATGACTTTTTTTTCCTTCAGAAATGACACTTTGTGCAGGGACAGTTCTAAGCACAGGAAACAAGCACTGCTTTACAGGCATACTATACACCACCCCCTGTAGTTTTTAAAACTTTTTTTTGCATTGATACATGTCCCCTGGGGCAGGACCCGGGTCCCCGAACCCTTTTTAGGACAATGACTTGCATATTAGCCTTGATAATTAGCCCTTTAGATTTCGAACGTTCGAGTCTATTGTATTTAATAGGGTTCTAAAGTTTGCGCAAACTTTAGGTCTGTTCGCAGGTTCTGGTGCGAACCAAACGAAACGGGGGGGGGGGTGTTCAGCTCATCCCTAGCGTCTACAAACTAGGGTACATTTTCTGGAATTTACACAGCATTTAATTTATGACTGCCTCTCATTTCTTGAGGTGCTAAAATGGCAGGGCAGTACAAAATCCACCCAAATGACCCCATTTTGGAAAGTAGACACCCCAAGGAAATTGCTGAGAGGCATGTTGAGCCCATTGAAATTTTTTTTTTTTAATTATTGAATAATGACAAAAAATTTTTTTTTTACAAAAAGTTATCACTAAATGATATATTGCTCACACATGCCATGGTTATAGGCGGAATTGCACCCCAAAAGACATTTTGCTGCTTTTCCTGAGTACAGGATACCACATGTGTGGGAGTTTTTGGGAACCTAGCCACGTACGGGGCCCCGAAAACCAATCACCGCCTTCAGGATGTCTAAGGGTGCAAATTTTTGATTTCACTCCTCACTACCTATCACGGTTTCGAAGGCCATAAAATGCCAAAATAGCACAAAACCCCTCCAAATGACCCCATTTTGGAAAGTAGACACCCCAAGCTATTTGCTGAGAGGCATGTTGAGTCCATGGAATATTTTATATTTTGCCACAAGTTGCGGGAAAATTACAAACTTTTTTTTTTGCACAAAGTTGTCACTAAATGATATATTGCTCACACATGCCATGGGCATATGTGAAATTACACCCCAAAATACATTCTGCTGCTTCTCCTGAATACGGGGATACCACGTGTGTGGGACTTTTTGGGAGCCTAGCCGTGTACGGGACCCCAAAAACCAAGCACCGCCTTCAAGATTTCTAAGGGCATACATTATTGATTTCACTCCTCACTACCGATCACTACCTATCACAGTTTTGAAGCCTATAAAATGCCAAGATGGCACAAAACCCCCCAAATGACCCCATTTTGGAAAGTAGACACCCCAAGCTATTTGCTGACAGGCACGTTGAGCCCATTAAATATTAAAAAAAATTGTCCCAAGTGATTGAATAATGACAAAAAAAACAAAAAACAAAGCTATTTGCTGAGAGGCATGGTGAGTATTTGTTTTTGAAAATTAAGAAAGACATTTTTTTTTTCGTTTTTTAAATTTTCAAAACTTTGTGACAAAAAGCAAGATCTGCAAAATACTCACCATACCTCTCAGCAAATATCTTGGGGTGTCTGCTTTCCAAAATGGGGTCATTTGGGGGGAGGGGGTTGTGCCATCTGGGCATTCCATGGCCCCTGAAACTGTGATAGGCAGTGAGGAGTGAAATCAAAAATTTACACCCTTAGAAAGCCTGAAGGCGATGATTGGTTTTGGGGTCCCGTGCGCGGCTAGGCTCCCAAAAAGTCTCATACATGTGGTATCCCCGTACTCGGGAGAAGCAACAGAATGTATTTTGGGGTGTAATTCCACATATGCCCATGGCATGTTTGAGCAATATATCATTTAGTGACAACTTTGTGCAAAAAAAAAACAATTGTCTTTTTACCGCAACTTGTGTCAAAATATAAAATATTCCATGGACTCGACATGCCTCTCAGCAAATAGCTTGGGGTGTCTACTTTACAAAATGGGGTCATTTGGGGGGGTTTTGAACTGTCCTGGCATTTTATGCACAACATTTAGAAGCTTATGTCACACATCACCCACTCTTCTAACCACTTGAAGACAAAGCCCTTTCTGACACTTTTTGTTTACATTTTTTTTTGCAAGAAAATTACGTTGAACCCCCAAACATTATATATATTTTTAAAGCAAAGGCCCTACAGATTAAAATTGTGGGTGTTGCATTTTTTTTTCCACACAGTATTTGCGCAGCGATTTTTCAAACGCATTTTTTTGGGGAAAAAATACACTTTTTTTTATTTAAATGCACTAAACCACACTATATTGCCCAAATTTTTGATGAAATAAAAAAGATGATCTTAGGCCGAGTACATGGATACCAAACACGACATGGTTTAAAATTGCGCACAAACGCGCAGTGGCGACAAACTACATACATTTTTAAAAACCTTTATTAGGTAATATATGTGGGTAACTGACGCTATATAAAAACCTAGCGATGGACCTAAATAATGATATAACTAACTGGATAACCAGCGTCACCAGTGACACTTAAACGGTGATCACTGGTGAAAGGGTTAACTCTAGGGGCAATCAGGGGGTTAAAACCTTTATTAAGCAATATATGGGGGTACCTGATGCTATAAAAACCTGGTGGTGAACCTAAAAAAATAACTGGCTACCTAGCGGCACCAGCGACACTAATACAGCGATCAGAAAAAACGATTGCTTAGTGACACTGGCGATAGGGGGTGAAAGAGTTACCTGGGGGGCGATCAAGTTGTTAAACCTTTATTGGGGGGGTAGGGGGGTTACCCTGGACCTAAAGGGGTCTAAAGCTAACTGCCCTGACACTTTTTACTGTCACAAATGACACTAAATGCAGTGATCAGTAAATAAATGACCCACTGCAATCAGTGACACTGTGACTGGGGGGTGAAAAGTGTGCCTACGTGTACTGGTGTCAGTGTACTATTGGTGCACTTACTTGGATGACTTGACATCACTTCCTCCTGCCTGTGTTTACATTACACAGGCAGGGGAAGCTTCTCATTCGCCAGGAGCGATCGTGAGGGGGTGGCCAGAAATCAATGGCCGCCCCCTCATCACGGATCGCTCCTGAAGCAAAACGGACCGCCGCAGGCACCGGGGGGGGGGTCGATCCGCGGGAAAGCAGGTGGGGGGCCCATGTGCCTGTCCGTGGCATTCTGTCGACGTATATCGTCGTGCGGCGGTCCTTAAGTGGTTAACAGCTGATACAACTCCGTAATTATGATATTATCTCTCACACACCATCAATAACTTAGTACTGCTGTACTAATAATGTGCTGGTGATCAGAGTGTGTACAAGACAAAATAAAATAGATTTAAACCACACTGCCAGTAGGCTTTGCTCTAAATGTGCTTAATGGTAGTATTTTGTTTTATTTTACTCCAGTAGTGTGCTATCAAAAGGATGGTGCCAGTTCTAATAATATCCTTTATTGATCTTAGAACTCTCCTCAGCAGTCTACCACTAAATTGAACTACCCCACTCCATTATGATGTGTATCACAGCTTATACTTCCCTTTTTCTCTCTGTTAGTCTTTGAACTACTGTACCTTCACACTGTCTAATGGATACGGTGAAAAATCATAGTCCTAAATAATAGAGTCATTACCAATCTGACCTTGGCTTCCAAATATACAGGAAACTAGGTCCATGCACCTCTCACTTATCTCTGGTCTACACTTTAGGATTTCCTATCTGCTGTCCACTGGAACTCACTTCCACATGACTTTAGGCACTCCATAAGAACTAACATTTTTTTAATAATGGAATTTAATCCAGTCTCACAACATTTCTCTCTTACCACCTGGCTGATTTAAGTGTCTTCTATTACACTATGCTACACTTTCAGCCCTAATCAATAACTTTTCTTTGCACCCGTAGAAACAAAAATCAGTATGCTAAAGTCACAGTAGGAGGAGATGCCTTTTGATTGGTTCCAATGCAGAATAACACTCTAATGCCCTGTAAACACGATCGGATTTCCGATGGATTTTTCCATCGGAATTCCGATGAAGCCGACTTTCATCAGTCTTGCCTACACACCATCAGAACAATTCCGACCGTCCAAAACGCCATGACGTACAACACGTACGACGGCACTATAAAGGGGAAGTTCAAATCCTGATTTCGTGTTACCACGTGTTAGTAAAAGTTTGGTGTTAGCCGATTCGCGCTTTTCAGTCTCCGTGCTTTTCAGTTCGTTACAGCATGACAAATGTGCTATCTCCCTTACGAACGCTAGTTTTACCAGAACGAACGCTCCCGTCATGTAATTTAGTCTGAGCATGCGTGGATTTTTCTCCGATGGAGTTCCCCACAGACGATCGGAATTTGCTATTGTTTTTTTTTAAAACATGTTCTATTTTTTTACACCGATGGAAAAAAGACCGAAGGGGCCCACACATGATCAGTTTTTCCGATGAAAAAAGTCCATCGGTCTTTTTTCATCAGAAAAACTGATCGTGTGTAAGCGGCATTACTCAGAATTTCAATTAGCAGGTTTTGGGATATCAGATATTTCATTATTTGCCATAGGCAAAGCAATTTTCCAGAACGTCATTCTCTTCTGCCCATTCTGCCACACATGAACATTCTGTGGCTTTTCCCTAACTAAAAGTGGATCTCGATACTACCATTTCGGTGCATGTTCTGTTATGCTTGGCCTTTTCTTTTTTCCTACATATTGCCTGTATACAGATGGGACATCCCTGTCCATCACCTGACTTGGGCTGCATTGCCCACTACCCTGTGACCCCCATTTTCTCCTGAAAAGCGCCAGGACAAACTTTTTTTTTTTAGCGTCCCCCCGAGGCTTCTCACATATAGATTTTGCCTCTTACAGTAAAGTGTTACTAAACCCAGGACCCTGCATTCCCTATATCTGGTCTCTTTCAGTACACAGAACATGGATATGCAATTATTTTAGTAAATATAAACTCCTTTTCACATCAGCAGTATATAGCAGTCTGGTTAAAGCATGTAGGAGGTGCTTTTATTCTCCTCTGACTGTCCTATGAGGCTGCAGGACACCTGACCCTCTCTCTGGACAGTGCTGATTGGTCCTGTGCTGATCACAAGAAAAAAAACAAGAAAAAAAAAAACTATCTAGCAATACACACCAAACTGAGCATGTGCAGAGTGCCTTCAAGGCTCTGTTCTATCAGCAGATGGATTGGGGACAGTAAAATAAGAGGAGGATCAGAGAAGACAGAATCATGCAGCCTTTTTACACAATGCAGAGGATTAACCCCTTAGGTTCCACAGTGAGTATAACAAGCATGCTTTACTGCATATACAGGCTGATTTTACTGTTGTGGGTTTAGTAACACTAAGTTGTCCTATTTGGAGGAAGGGGGTAGTTAGTGTAGCAGTATAATGTTTTATATAACAGTATTTAATTTCTTATCCCACAAACAGATTTACCACTTACCGAGATTAGCCTGTTGTAATATGGAAAAATACAGATCATTTCTGTGAAAATAGTAACCTCAACAGCTTCCACTAGAAAACCAATTTAAAAAAAAAAAAACGATTTCTATAATTAATTACTGCTCAGCCAGTTCTCACTATACAAGTAGCTGATACTGTCCCCTATGAATTCAGTCCATAAAAATAATATCTGCTGTGACAGGAAGACGACAAAGTTTAACGCTACAAAAACATGGCTGGTTGGGGACCCAAACCGCCATCTGGATATGAATGATAAACAAAGTACCGTGTGAAATAATATACTATTACAGAAAACACAATATGCTCTAGTATTTACAGCAGGGTATACAATGGGGATTTTATATCATGAATGTGTCAATCTTATATGTCATATAGAAAATTGATAATCTGGCATTGAATAGCTGGTTCAAAATAAGATATTACAAAAAAAGATGTTATTAACCAAACCTCCGATATGTAATATGCAATCAGTATTCACCTGATATACATTCACGTCATATACAAATAGTACCTGTTCCATGTACTCAGATCCATGTCTTAAAACCCAATGTGCATACAGTGTGGTGGGTGGAGGTAGAGAGCGTAGAGGAGATAGAGAGGAGATGGAGAGGAGGAGAGCTCCCCGCACACTCAGCTGTGATACCTTGGACTCGCTGCACTTCTCTCCCAGTCGGAGCCCTCCTGCCCAGTCAGGGAGCCTCGAAAAATTCCAGGAGCCGGAGGGTCACCTGAGCAGCTCATAGATCCCGTCCTCTGGATCCCTTGGTGGTAAGGGCAGACATGGAAGATGGACCTTCTTCTAAAGGCTGCTTTAAAAGGTTTACAGACTGCTTTTTAAGCACCAGTTTAACTGATGAAAAAGTGCAGGCATATCTGTCCTGCCATCCTCAGTTACTGGATGAGTTTTTATCAGAAAGCGTTGCTTCTGAAACTGTAGAAAAATGGTTGAAATAAAAAAAAAATAATAGAAATGATGGACATTGTGAGACCCCACAGGATACACATTCCCTACCCATGCCATGCTCGCCCTCCATTTGCCTATTTCCACCTCATCAGCTCCCGGGCTAGACGCACGTCAGCACCACCTTGGTACACTACATACGCCTCCACTCCTGAAGAAGGAAGCAGTGTCTCGCGAAATGCGTCAAGTTTTTAGATGCTTGTGTATTGTTTTATATGGATTATTGTAACATTTGTGTATATCTTTTAATACATATGCAGTATGTTTATTACCTAAGCGGCTCAGAATTTATGTCCATGCATTTTATTTATAATCATTCTATATCTTTAATAAATCTTGAGACCATGTTTACTCTTGTTATATTTATTGGTCAAATTGTGCTCCCCTCATATAAAGTCCCAGGGCGAAATCTTGTTTATGTTTTTTTGTATTATGGGGATGGAGGTGTGTCCCTGGTGGCACCGGACAATTTTTTATTTTTTTGGCTGTATTAAAACCCAATGTGACCTTTTTCCTAATTTACTGAATATTCATAATTGTCATGAGGGATCCATGCAAAAAAAATGTAATCTATAAGTTCATAAAATTATCTGACAAGAGTCAGAAAATGATCACTGGCTACTCCTTGCCCACCCCTGCCCTGGTTCTGCAGACATAAAAGTTGTGCTAAAGTGGCCATTTGACCACATAAAACATCCAATAAAAAGTTGTGGAACAGAGTTTCACTGTTTTGAAACATGCACCATGCTGACAGGTTATGCATGCATGATACCCATAGTAATTTTAAAGCACTGGGTTAACATTTACTTCACTACATTCAGAAGGTCTTCCCAGTATACAGGACAGTTTCTTGGAACTTTGTTCAGCTCACCAGAACTCATCAACACTAGGTAAGCTGGGTTATGATAGTCTACATTTAGATCCTACTGTAAAAAAGCACTTAAAGTGTTAATAAAACCAGACTATGAAAAATTCTCATTACATGCTATATAACAGAGTGTGCATACTCACAAAACCACTAAAGCATTTGTTTTGGGTAAAGTGAAAAATTTCTGGTTGATCCTGCTTTCAGCTGTCCCTCCCATCTTCTCTGTGTCCCCACTGCAGGCTGAGATTGTGTAGACCAGCTGGTGTCCTCTACTGAGCATACTCCAGCTTCAGTTCACTTCCAAACTTTTCATTTCCTCCTTTTCTTATCAGTGCCACCCACATGACTAAAGAGTCACACATGTGGGCATTTACACAGTGGTAAATTACACACCCCTCCCTCCTCCACTATGGCTTCCTATTACTAAACACTATGGAGGCGGGACATAGTATGCTGATTTACATAAACTACTCACAAAAAAGTTTAGTGTTAATATAAATCAGTAACAAGTATATAAAATGTAGTTGCCAATACCTGTAAAGTAAAAAAAAATAACCTTGGGTGCAGATGTTATCTGAACAAAATAAAAGCTAGTGTCAGTCATCTTTGAATTGGCTAACAACCTATTAATGCACAAAAAATACACATTTGATGTTCAATGGAGATTTATTGGGAGCTATGAAACATATTTTTGATATTTATAATCTAATTTGAATTGAAACTGTTTTTTTTTTTAGCCATGTGACTGGCACAGCACCAATTAGGGCTGTGCAGACACAGACTGACACTGTAGAGAGCATATATCAGCAGAGTAATAGAAGCCCCTACCGAGGATCCTTCCCTGCAGATGTCAAAGGACAGGGAAAGATCATGTGACCACCCAAAAAGCACTGCAGGAATAGGGTACTTTTTTTTTAGAAAAAAGCTAAATACAACGGAATGATATATAATTTATGTGAATGTATTATGACAATCAACTAGCCGATATATTGGCCGCCGAAAACTATTGGTCGAAAATAGGGCTATTGGCGTTTTGTCGATAGTAAAAAAAGTGCCGATAATGGCATGCTGCATCCCACTGACTTCAGTGCAAAAACACCCCGTATTAACTTCAATGCAAAATTGCGTCCCACCGACTTCAATGCAAAATTGCGTCCCACCGACTTCAATGCAAAATTGCGTCCCATCGACTTCAATGCAAAAGCGCACCCCACTGACTTATGCAAAATAGCACCCCACCGACTTATGCAAAATCGCACCCCACTGACTCCAATGCAAAATCGCACCCCACTGACTTCAATGCAAAATCGCACCCCACTGACTTCAATGCAAAATCGTGTCCTATTGACTGCAATTTAAATTTGTGTCCCATTGACTTTAATGCAAAAACGGCAGCCACATTAATTCAATTTAAAGCTAAAAAAAACAACTGTCAGTTTTGGTTCTGGTCTTCAGCCAAGTGAATCATGAATTTTTGGTTTCTGAGGCAGAACGGCGATCTGCCTATGTAAACAAGGCAGATCGACGTTCTGACAGGATAGGAGCTAGAGATCTTGTGTTCCTGCTAAGCAGTAACACAGATCTCTGTGTTCTTCCAGTCAGATCATCCCTCACACAGTTAGCAAGCATCCCCTAGGGACACATTTAACACTTGGATCGCCCCTGGTGTTAACCCCTTGCCTGCCAGTGTCATAGTACAGTAACAGTGCATATTTAGCAGTGATCACTGTAATAATGTCACTTGTCCCCACAAAAGTGTCAGTTAGCTGTCCGATTTGTGCGCCACAATGTCACAATCCCGCAAAAAATTGCTGATCGCAGCAATTACTAGTACAAAAAGAAAATAAATAAATACAAATGCCATAAAAAGATCCCTATTTTGTAGGCGTGGTAACTTTTGCACAAACCAATCAATATACGCTTATTGGGATTTTTTTACCAAAAATATGTAGCAGAATACATATTGGCCTAAATTAGATTTTACATTTTTTTTTTATTGGATGTGTTCTATAACAAAAGTAAAAAATATTGTTCTACCCTAAAAGACTATAATACAAACTCAGCACAAGGTTTCGTGGCCTATGGTACAATAATATGATCATGGATCAACAATAAGAAATTTGTAAGGAGAGCACTAACCAAATGGTGAAATATTGGTGAGTGTTTTAGGGCACTTTAACTGGGTGATAATGCAATTTATATTCTTATCGCAAACATACAGTGTAAGGCTCCATGTACACTGAAGCTGATAAACTGCAGTTTATTGGCGTTTTGGCATTTTTTTAACCACTTAAGCCCCGGACCATTTGGTAGCTAAAGGACCAGAGGTGAATTCAGAATTTTGCACTGCGCTGCTTTAACTGTAAATTGTGCGGACATGCAATGTTGTACCCAAACGAAATTTGCGTCCTTTTCTTCCCACAAATAGAGCTTTCTTTTAATGGTATTTGATTGCCTCTGCGATTTTTATTTTTTGCGATATAAACGGAAAAAGACCGAAAATTTTGAAAAAAATTGATATTTTCTACTTTTTGTTCTAAGAAAAATCGAATAAACTCAATTTTAGTCATACATTTAGGCCAAAATGTATTCAGCCACATGTCTTTAGTAAAAAAAATGTCAATAAGCGTAAATTTATCGGTTTGCGCAAAAGTTATAGCGTTTACAAACTAGGGTACATTTTCTGGAATTTACACAGCTTTTAATTTATGACTGCCTATCTCATTTCTTGAGGTGCTAAAATGACAGGGCAGTACAAAACCCCCCCCTAAATGACCCCATTTTAGAAAGTAGACACCCCAAGGAAATTGCTGAGAGGCATGTTGAGCCCATTGAATATTTTTTTTTTTTGTCCCAAGTGATTGAATAATGACAAAAAAAAATAAAAAATTACAAAATGTTGTCACTAAATGATATATTGCTCACACATGCCATGGTTATATGTGGAATTGCACCCCAAAATACATTCTGCTGCTTCTCCTGAGTACGGGGATACCACATGTGTGGGACTTTTTAGGAGCCTTGCCACGTACGGGACCCCGGAAACCAAGCACCGCCTCCAGGATTTCTAAGGGCGCAAATTTTTGATTTCACTCCTCACTACCTATCACAGTTTTGAAGGCCATAAAATGTCAAAATAGCACAAAAACCCCCCAAATGACCCCATTTTGGAAAGTAGACACCCCAAGCTGTTTGCTGAGAGGCATGGTGAGTATTTTACAGCTCTCATTTGTTTTTGAAAATGAAGAAAGAACATTTTTTTTTTCTTTTTTTTTTCAATTTTCAAAACTTTGTGACAAAAAGCGAGATCTGCAAAATACTCACAATACCTCTCAGCAAATAGCTTGGGGTGTCTACTTTCCAAAATGGGGTCATTTGGGGGGGTTTTGTGCCATCTGGGCATTCCATGGCCTCCGAAACTGTGATAGGCAGTGAGAAGTGAAATCAAAAATTGACACCCTTAGAAAGCCTGAAGGTGGTGCTTGGTTTCCGGGGTCCCGTACGCAGCTAGGCTCCCAAAAAGTCTCACACATGTGGTATCTCCGTACTCAGGAGAAGCAACAGAATGTATTTTGGGGTGTGGGTCCACATATGCCCATGGCATGTTTGAGCAATATATCATTTAGTGACAACTTTGTGCAAAAAAAAAAAAAAAAATTGTATTTTTTTCCGCAACTTGTGTCAACATATAAAATATTCCATGGACTCGACATGCCTCTCAGTATATAGCTTGGGGTGTCTACTTTCCAAAATGGGGTCATTTGGGGGGGTTTGAACTGTTCTGGCATTTTATACACAACATTAGGAAGCTTACATCCACTCTTCTAACCACTTGAAGACAAAGCCCTTTTTGACACTTTGTTTACATGAAAACATATTTTTTTTTGCAAGAAAATTATGTTGAACCCCCAAACATTATATGTATTTTTAAAGCAAAGGCCCTACAGAATAAAATGGTGGGTGTTGCATTTTTTTTTTCTACACAGTATTTGCGCAGCGATTTTTCAAACGCATTTTTTTGGGAAAAAATACACTTTTTTTAATTTTAATGCACTAAAACACACTATATTGCCCAAATGTTTGATGAAATAAAAAGATGATCTTAGGCCGAGTACATAGATACCAAACACGACATGCTTTAAAATTTCGCACAAACGCACATTGGCGACAAACTACATACATTTTTAAAAGCCTTTAAAAGCATTTACAGGTTACCCCGTTAGATTTACAGAGGAGGTCTACTGCTAAAATTACTGCCCTCGATCTGACCTTCGCGGTGATACCTCACATGCATGGTGCAATTGCTGTTCACATATGACGCCAGACCGACGCTTGCATTCGCCATTGGGCAAGAGCAGGGCAGGACAGGGGTGCTTTTTTTTTTTTTTATTATTAATTTTGCTTTTTTATTTTATTTTTAAACTGTTGCTTCCATATTTATTTATTTTTATCACTTTTATTGTTATCTCAGGGAATGTAAATATCCCCTATGATAGCAATAGGTAATGACAGGTACTCTTTTTTGAAAAAACTGGGGTCTATTGGACCCTAGATCTTTCCTCTGCCCTCAAAGCATCTGACCACACCAAGATCGGTGTGATAAAATGCTTTCCCAATGGCGCTTTTTATATCCGGGGGGGGGGGGACATTCCCTCCCACTGCTTGTAAAAGCAGTCCAGAGGCTAATTAGCCACTAGGATTGCTTTTACATGAAAGCCGGCCGCTGGCTGAAAAGAATGATACCAAGATGATACCTAAACCCGCAGGCATCATTCTGGTATAAACATTCAAAGTCCAGCAACATACCAGTACGTTGCTGGTCCATGTTGGACATGTATTGTAATCTTTTTTTTCATGCAGCCTGTTGGCTGAATGAAAAAAAAAAGATTGATCGGTGGGTATGCCCACCATTAGAATACCGCCCTTCATCCACCCACTTCTAATGATGGGCATACATGCACCATTTATATATGCCGAAGCATGGGGGCATCTTCTCGCAAAAGTTATGCCGCGTACACATGGTCAGACTTTTCCACGGGCAAGCCTCCGTCGGAATTTCGACCGTATATACGCGGCATTAGGAGCAAAATCGCTCCTCCGCTCCTGCTGCCCCAATGCTTCGGCATATATGCTTTTTTTTTTTAACTGTGGTGGTGAAATCACCTCCTACAGCACTGGAGTCGCAGGGATCAGGCCTGTCTCTGCGAACGCTGCAGTTATGTGTGTTGTGTTTTGCAAGTGACAGTGATCGATCGATACTGCACTTCAGTGGCCTGGGCTGGACGGAGGGGCAAAACGCAGGTGCTAGCAGGTATCTGGGCTGATCCCGCTAACACTGCGTTTTTGGGAACCCTAAACTGCTGGGGACGCTAGTATAGATCTGATCAGATCAGATATTGAGCTGATCAGATACTATACCACTAAGGGGGGTGTATGCTTCACGCGTGGGTGTTAGCGCTACTGGCACTAACCTGACGCTGCCTGGGGTGTGACGCAGACCCTCTCTGACGCTAAAACCTAATTGATATCACCCGCCGGGCGATCAGGGGGTTAAACCTTTATTGGGTTATATACGGCGGGTGCCCTGACACTATAAAAAGCAAACTAACTAACCAGCGTCACCCGTAACACTTATATGGTGATCACTGGTGAAAGGGTTAACTAGGGGCAATTAGGGGGTTAAAACCTTTATTAGGTAATATATGGGGGTACCTGACGGCGAACCTAAAAAAAAATTACTGGCTACCTATCGGCATCACCGACACTAAGACAACGATCAGAAAAATGATCGCTTAGCGGCAGTGGTGATAGGGGGTGAAAGGGTTACCTGGGGGGAGATCAGGGGGTTAAACCTTTATTAGGTAATATATGGGGGTACCCGTCGCTATAAAAACCTGCGGCGAACCTAAAAAAAATTACTGGCTACCGATCAGCATCGCCGACGCTAAGACATCGATCAGAAAAATTATCGCTTAGTGACAGTGGTGATAGGGGGTGAAAGGGTTACCCTGGGGGGGCGATCAAGGGGGTTAAACCTTTATTAGGTAATATATGGGGGTACCCGACGCTATAAAAATGTGCGGCGCACCTAAAAAAAATTACTGGCTACCGATCAGCATCACCGACGCTAAGACATCGATCAGAAAAATGATCGCATAGCGACGGCGGTGCTAGGGGGTGAAAGGGTTACCTGGGGGGGTGATCAAGGGGGTTAAACCTTTATTAGGTAATATATGGGGGTACCCGACGCTATAAAAACCTGCGGCGAACCTAAAAAAAATTACTGGCTACCGATCAGCATCGCCGACGCTAAGACATCGATCAGAAAAATTATCGCTTAGTGACAGTGGTGATAGGGGGTGAAAGGGTTACCTGGGGGGCGATCAAGGGGGTTAAACCTTCATTAGGTAATATATGGGGGTACCCGACGCTATAAAAACCTGCGGCGAACCTAAAGAAAATTACTGGCTACCGATCAGCATCACCGACGCTAAGACATCGATCAGAAAAATGATTGCTTAGTGACGGCGGTGCTAGGGGGTGAAAGGGTTATCTGGGGGGGTGATCAGGGGGTTAAACCTTTATTAGCGGGGGGTTAGGGGGCTACACTGGACCTAAAACTAAATGTAGTGACACTTTTACAGTCACAAATGTCACTGATTGCAGTGATCACTAAATAAATGGTCACTGCAATCAGTGACACTGTGACTGGGGGCTGGGGGGGGATCTGGGGGTGTCTGGGGGATTTATGTGCCTATGTGTCCTGGTGTCAGTGTGCTGTTTTGTGTACTAACCTGCATCTTCTCCTGTACGGCGCTCGGTATATGTGAGCGCCCCAGGAGAGATGACATCACTTCCTCCTTCCTGGCAGGCAGGGGAAGCTCTCTCATTCGCCGGGAGCGATCGAGAGGGGGTGGCCGGAATCGAACGGCCGTCCCCTCATGCCGGATCGCTCCCGAAGGTAAAACGACCACCCACTGTAAAGAAGGGGGGTCCGATCGGACCCCCCAACTATACAAAGGCAATCACGTATATGTACGTGATTCTGCCTGTCGGTGCCATTCTGCCGACGTATATTTACAGTGGGCGGTCGTTAAGTGGTTAAAAAGCCCATTAACTGCACTCTATGTTAGCCTATGTGTTCATGTACACATAACGTTTTTTAGCGTTAATGAGCAGTGGAGTTAATGGGCTTTTTTCTGAACGCAAGAAATTCGCGTTCAAAGTGCATTTTTTCAGCGGGAAAAAACGAAAAACGCTAAAAAACGCTGGTCGCCAGCGTTTTTTGATCCATTGAAAAAAAAAAGCTAAAAAACGCTACACTGAAAAATGCTAATAAACGCTAGTAAAAAACGCTGATAAAAGCTATATTTTAAAGCAGCTTTTTCTGCCAGAAATCTGGCGTTCAAAACGACCGTTTTTGAGCTTCTGTGTACATGGAGCCTAAAACAAAAAAAGGTGTGCAGCCACTTCAGCGAGGTCCTTTTCTTTCATGTTCAAATTATTTATTATGATATTTATTATTAATATAGCTTAAAAAGTGTAAAAACCACGAACGACCTGAAAATGTGAAGACAACACATGTAACATTATCTTAGCGGAGACTGCTATCAGCTCACACGTTACAGACTGTTAGGTCTCACGGGTATACAAAAAGAACATTTTTACAAGTTGTTATAAATGCTTGATTGAAAATTTCACAACTGTGTTTCTTTTGTGTTACTGGAAGAAAGTGCATCCTCACATATTAAAGTGTATCTATACTGTAGTCAAAACTCGTTTAGCTTCAGATAGGCCTCTTTCACACTGAGGCGCTTGAAAAACTGCCAGTAAAACACTGATCGCTTTTGAAGCGCTTTCAATTCATTTCAATGGAGAGGGGCGTTTTTTCAGCACACTGCCCCAGTGTGAAAGCATTCATTGATTTTAATGGAAATAAGTTTTAGTAAGCTTTTCAGGGGCATTTTTTAGCGTGAAAGCGCCTGAAAAGCGCCTCAGTGTGAAAGTGGTCATAGAGTGGGGAAGGACTAGAACATTTGTCAGGGGTTACTTCTGTTGGAGGTGCCATTAATAGAGTTTCCTTCACTTCCTGTCTGGTAAAAAGGTTCATCCCAGGACAGGAAGCGAGGGAAACCTCTCTAAAAGCAAAAATGGACTTTGCAGGCATATTTTTGATTATATAAAAAATATATCAAAATGTTATTGGTTGACAAAACATCAATGAAAAAAGACTAAGACAAAAATAAAAAAAACATATACAAAGTGAAAGTGGTTTAAAACAGGTCTCAGTGACCAACCATAACCATAATCCAAGGTTCAAACTGAACTTACTGAATCAGGTTGATGAGTTGTGACTAGTTCCTACGGCTTGACTAATAAACCCTTAAAGGGGAAATACCCCATGTATGTGCATACACGATCATTTCATCATACATCAAATAGTAACATATAGAGGGTTAGGTAAGGTCAAACCAAAGTGGGTTACTTCAACTCCAATGATCAGAAAATGTATTAAAAAAAGTGCTCAAATTGCTCGACTAGTTTCGCACTGTGGACGCACTTCTATATATAAACATAGAATATAATATAGTTTGTCACTGAGGTGCAGCAGGCAGGTAAACAGGATCTCCACAAAGGGCTCTGGATCCTAATGGCCACTATGAGGGTGTGGTACGTAGCAAGGCTCATCAAGCTCTAAGGAATATATATATATATATATATATATATATATATATATATATATACATACACACATACACAGTATATATATTGTAACGTGTCCCCAGGAATGAAAGGGGTTAACGCCGTTTAGGATATTCCCACTCCGAACACACATCAGCTACCGACACTCCACAGTCAGGCGAGCTCTTCCCATAGGGATAATCCTTTCAGACATACGAGACAACGCTCCGTGTGCTTTCCAGCTGGTCTGACAATCTTTATTGAAAAAAACTCTAAATTTTTTACACACAGAGAGGAGGTTCTTACATACCTAATTTTTCTCTGACAATACCCCTTTGATCAGATCGAATTTACATGAGCTAATTAACTACAGCTGATGACTCAGACACATGACATTTAGGCTAGCCTTACTGTCTCTTAACTACAGTACCCATCATCAAAAGACTTCACACAATGGTTATATAACGAGCTCCCCATACCCATCTGACAGCTCTTAGCAGACACAGGCGAGTTCAATAGCTAATCCCTTTACATCTTAAATGGCTTTACATAACCTTTATGTTCAGCAGACTGTCTGTCTGCTATTTTCAATACACACAAGTACAGAGTTAGTTATCACAATGAAAGATCCTCAGAAGCCATTCTAGATTCATTTACATAACAACAGGCACGTAACACATCTCTCAATTAACTTGTTGAGTTCAGAATCAAACAACCAGTACATATTGTGAACTAATATTACTATCCCAATTTAGGTAGTCCAAGATATATTCTTAATGTCCATTATTTTCTTGCTCACCCTGTGCCCAAAGTGACCCCTGTCACATATATATATATATATATATATATATATGACATAGGATATAGGGCAGGGGTGCCCAACCAGTGGCCCGCGGAGCCATCTGATGTGGCCCGCGACCTCCTGCTCTGAGATGGAATAGAATACTGTTATTTAAGGTCAGTTTATTACTAAAATCACAGTGTATATCTGGGCATATCTGTTCTGCAGTGGTTACTGGGCTGCTTTCAAACGAATCCGCAGATGCAGAGCAGTGCTGGTGCGGGTTACCTGCACTGTGCCATAGACTTCTGTTACTACTTGCGAGTTTGGTGAGCTTTCTGAAAGTGCACCAAACCTCCAGAATATAATAGAAGTCTATTGCAAAGTGCAGAAAAGCCAAAGGTACACTGCGTTGCACCCGCGGTGCGAGTAAACCACAGCGCATCAGTGTGAAAGCAGCCATGTGCCCCTTTTACACGGTCAGTCCGACCCAACTGGACCCTCCATTCACCTCTAAGGAGTGGCAGATGTAAACCGACTTGTGTCCTACCTCCAATCCGATCCGGCTGTGTCTGCCATCCACCCGATCTGCTCATTGTGGCCTGCGACCAGATACCAAGTCGCTTAAGTGGCCCTCGTGCTTCAAAAGGTTGGGCACCCCTGATATAGGGCAATTAAAGCCCTTATCACATAGTGCTAGGGCTGCAAAGGCACTCAAAACCCACAGATGCCAAAAGAGCTATGATAAGTATAGGCATAAGAGCATTCTTGGATATCACAGGGGGGTGTGTGCTGAGAGCAGCAACATTCCAAGTTCAATACATGTCGCCCACAATGCCTGCCCCGGATGGCCGGATCCCCGGGAAACGCCTGTTCCTGTTCAGTTTAAACCCCGGATTATATGGTTGGTCACTGAGACATGTTTTCATTTATATACTTTATTTGTTTCAAAAGAATGAAAAAGAGAAATAAATAAATAAAAAATAAAAAAACCAACAACAAAAAAAGGAAAACCATTTTCCATAATGGCACAATCAACTATGGTAATAATTACAAGACAATCGTCTAAAAAAAAAATTGTAACCAATTTGTCCACAACATATCATTTTGTTAATCATCCTAATTTCCTCACTCGGGTTGTGTTCTTAGAAAAACCTGACCCCAGATTCCGGGTCGATCAGACACATATGTATATATAAAAATTGGCATTAAATAAACCTTAACAAAAAAAAAAAGAAAGAAACCCCTTCCCTTCCCACCGCACAATAATATTTTTTCCTCCCCTCCTCTCTCCCCCCTCTGTCCGCCCCACCACCTCCAAGGGGTAACAGCTAGAGACACAGAACATACTCCATCCTGAAGATCGACTCATTGAAGTGTAGCATTCCTTAATTCCCTCAACCATCCGGATTCCCATCAATGGGAATCCTTCCTTCCTCTAAGTTGATAAAGGAGAGAAACCATGTTTCCCTATAATTCTCTTGTTTCTGTCTTCTTGTCCAAACTAAGTTTTCTGAGACATGTTTTAAACCGCTTTCACTTTGTATACGTTTTTTTTTTTTTCTTTTTTCATTGATGTTTTGTCAATCAATAAAATTTTTATATCTTTTTTATATAATGAAAAATATGCCTGCTCAGTTTTTTTTTCTCTACTCTCTATTTCTGTATAACCAATAGTAGAGAGTAATAGGTGTCCCAAGAGCCGCACATCAAGTCAAAGCCTGCTGTGTGGAAGTGAATGGCAGTCTCATCCTGGACCCCCCCCAGGTCAGGCTCTCAAAGCATTTCACTCCGCCCACCGGAGCTTACTCATGGGAATTATGGCCATCCTCATGCGTAAGCTCCGGTGGGTGGAGTGAAACCCCTGTTGACTGCGTGGCCTGGCAGGGGTCCAGGCTGAGACTGCCATTCACTAACACACAGAAGGCTTTGACCTGATGATGTGCGGCTCTTGGGACACCTATCACTCTCTTCTATTGCCTGGAGCATAAACGAGCCCCCCTTCCTGGCCAGCACTCACAGCGGTGGGTACAGGACTTCATTCCCATACAACCCAAGCGGCTCCCACACATATCTTGGCTCACATAATCCACAGGCAGCTTAACTCTTCAATTAGACACAGAAGTTGAATCCAACACAAGTTTGCTTCAGCTAGCTGCACTAGACTAGAGGATGTTTTTCCAGCATTTTGAATTGTGAAATGACAATGACTTTCCTGAATCCTGTCTCTGTAAATAATGAACACTGACTGAGGGAACATGAAAGAAGTGGGGAGGGTCTAGACAGGACTAAACATACTAGAACTAAACAGGAGGGGTGGACATAAGGAGAAACCAAAATTATAGCAAACATGTTGTAGTGGCCCAAAACAGCCAGTAGAAGTAAGCATACTGCAAAACAATAACAATTCAAGTTAATTTAACCACTTAACGACCGCCCACCGCCGATTTACGTCGGCAGAATGGCACCGACAGGCAGAATCACGTAGATCTACGTGATCGCCTTTGTGCAGTTGGGGGGTCCATCCGGACCCCCCTTCACTGCAGTGAGCGGCCGTTAAGTGTTCGGGAGCGATCAGGCATGAGGGGGCGGCCGCTCGATTCCACCCCCCCCCTCGCGATCGCTCCCGGCCAATGAAAATGCTTCCTCCGCCATGTGATGTAAACACAGGCAGGAGGAAGTGATGTCATCTCCCTCGCCGCGGTCTTTTCGTTCCCGGCGCCGAGCGGAGAAGAAGCAGGTTAGTGCACCAACAGTCCACTGACACGTAGGTACACATAGGCACACAAATCACCCCCCAGTCACCCCCAGATCACCCCCCAGGTCACCCCAAAGCCCCCAATCACAGTGTCACTGATTGCAGTGATCATTTATTTTACTGATCACTGCATTTAGTGTCATCTGTGATTGTAAAAAGTTGCAGGGCAGTTAGGATTAGGCCCCTTTAGGTCCAGGGTAGCCCCCTAACCCCCCCTAATAAAGGTTTAACCCCTTGATCACCCCCCAGGTAACCCTTTCACCCCCTAACTTCAGCGTCACTAAGCGATTGTTTTTCCGATCGCTGTATTCGTGTCGCTGGTGTTTTAGATAGGCAGTTATTTTTTTTTAGGTTCGCCGCAGGTTTTTATTAGTGTCAGGTACCCCATATATTATTTTAACCCCCTGATTGCCCCTAGAGTTAACCCTTTCACCGGTGATCGCCGTATAAGCGTCACTGGTGTCACTGGTTAGCCAGTAAGTTATTTAGTTATTTAGGTTACCCGTCAGGTTTTTATATAGTGTCAGGTACCCCCATATTTAACCTAATAAAGGTTTTAACCCCCTGATTGCCCCTAGTTAACCCTTTCACCAGTGATCACCATATAAAGGTTACGGGTGACGCTGGTTGATTAGTTTGCTTTTTATAGCATCAGGGCACCCGCCGTATATAACCCAATAAAGGTTTAACCCCCCTGATCGCCCGGCGGGTGAGATCAATTAGGTTTTAGCGCCAGAGAGGGTCTGCGTCGCCCCAGGCAGTGTTAGGTTAGTGACAGTAACGCTAACACCCACGCGCAAAGCATACACCCCCCTTAGTGGTATAGTATCTGATCAGATCTATACTAGCATCCCCAGCGGTTTAGGGTACCCAAAAACGCAGTGTTAGCGGGATCAGCCCAGATACCTGCTAGCGCCTGCGTTTAGCCCCTCCGCCCAGCCCAGCCCACCCAAGTGCAGTATCGATCGATCACTGTCACTTACCAAACACAACACACATAACTGCAGCGTTCGCAGTGCTTGGTTTTTGGGGCCCTGTACGCGGCTAGGCTCCCAAAAAGTCCCACACATGTGGTATCCCCGTACTCAGGAAAAGCAGCAGAATGTATTTTGGGGTGCAATTCCACATATAACCATGGCATGTGTGAGCAATATATCATTTAGTGACAACTTTTTGTACATTTTTTTTTTCTTTTTGTCATTATTCAATCATTTGGGACAAAAAAAAAATATTCAATGGGGTCAACATGCCTCTCAGCAAATAGCTTGGGGTGTCTACTTTCCAAAATGGGGTCATTTGGGGGGGTTTTGTGCCATCTTGGCATTTTATGGCCTTCAAAACTGTGATAGGTAGTGAGGAGTGAAATCAAAAATTTATGCCCTTAGAAACCTTGAAGGCGGTGCTTGGTTTTTGGGGTCCCGTACGCGGCTAGGCTCCCAAAAAGTCCCACACATGTGGTATCCCCGTACTCAGGAGAAGCAGCAGAATGTATTTTGGGGTGTAATTTCACATATGCCCATGGCATGTGTGAGCAATATATCATTTAGTGACAACTTTGTGCAAAAAAAAAAAAGTTTGTCATATTCCCGCAACTTGTGGCAAAATATAAAATATTCCATGGACTGAACATGCCTCTCAGTAAATAGCTTGGGGTGTCTACTTTCCAAAATGGGGTCATTTGGGGGGGTTTTGTGCTATTTTGGCATTTTATGGCCTTCGAAACTGTGATAGGTAGTGAGGAGTGAAATCAAAAATTTGCGCCCTTAGAAATCCTGAAGGCGGTGCTTGGTTTCCGGGGTCCCGTACGTGGCTAGGCTCCTAAAAAGTCCCACACATGTGGTATCCCCGTACTCAGGAGAAGCAGCAGAATGTATTTTGGGGTGCAATTCCACATATAACCATGGCATGTGTGAGCAATATATCATTTAGTGACAACTTTTTGTAATTTTTTTTTTTTTTTTTTGTCATTATTCAATCACTTGGGACAAAAAAAAAAAAATATTCAATGGGCTCAACATGCCTCTCAGCAATTTCCTTGGGGTGTCTACTTTCCAAAATGGGGTCATTTGGGGGGGGTTTGTACTGCCCTGCCATTTTAGCACCTCAAGAAATGAGATAGGCAGTCATAAATTTAAAGCTGTGTAAATTTCAGAAAATGTACCCTAGTTTGTAAACGCTATAACTTTTGCGCAAACCAATAAATATACGCTTATTGACATTTTTTTTACTAAAGACATGTGGCTGAATACATTTTGGCCTAAATGTATGACTAAAATTGAGTTTATTCGATTTTTCTTATAACAAAAAGTAGAAAATATCATTTTTTTTTCAAAATTTTCGGTCTTTTTCTGTTTATATCGCAAAAAATAAAAATCGCAGAGGCAATCAAATACCATTAAAAGAAAGCTCTATTTGTGGGAAGAAAAGGACGCAAATTTCATTTGGGTACAACATTGCATGTCCGCACAATTTACAGTTGAAGCAGCGCAGTGCCGAATCCCAAAAACAGGCCTGGTCCTAATGGCCCGAAATGGTCCGGGGCTTAAGTGGTTAAAGGATATGTAAACGTTCGTTTTTTTTTAGTTTTTTTTAACAAACATGTCATACTCTGTGCAGTTGGTTTTGCACAGAGTGGCCCCGATACTCCTCTTCTGGGGTCCCTCAGCGGCGCTCCTGGCTCCTCCTCTTCTCGAGTGCCCCGTCAAGTGTGCTCCCATGTCCTGCTGCTGCATCCATTGGCACAGACGGCAGGACTCGGCTCCGCCCCCCCCAGCTCCAGCGTCATTGGATTTGATTGACAGCAGCGGGAGCCAATGGCTGCACTGCTATCAATATATCCAATCAGGGCCCAAAACACCGGCTGGAGCAGGTGTGATCCGGCGCAGGTAAGTAAAAGTGGAGCTCTGAGGGGCTTGTGCACTACAAGAGGTTTTTCACCTCAATGCATATAATGCATTGAGGTGAAAAACCACGATGGTTTACAACCCCTTTAATACAGCACAGAAAAATTACACGAACGTGGAAAAAAAAAAGTTTATATATCTGATTCCATGATTTTCCTTTAAACTTTTTAATAGAGCCCTAGCAGTAATAACTGAGAGGGGTTCTAACCTTTCCCCATTGCTATTCAATAAGAAATAAAAATAAAGTTTTGGGTATACACACACTTAAAAAATAAGTTTCGGGGGCGTGGCCGGAACTCGACCTGAATGGCAGCATAGACCGAGAGCTCTCTCCCAGCCCGCAGCTATAGAAGCCAGAAAAGCTGATTACACCCCGCTGTAATGGGTGGCTCCAGGACGACCAGATCCACGAAGCCCCGGGGGTCCTCACAACCCCCCCGGGCACATCCTCCGACCTCAGGGACTACTTCACCCAGCCAGAACTCCCGCCGGGTGGACCGGCTAAAATTGCGCCGGCCGGTATCACAGAACAGGCCGCAGTGCTCCATCCCACCCCCATCCAAGCTCCGGAGCGACATCGGGACCCCTCAGGCCCAGAACCATCTCGGCACTCACCCGAAGAGGCGATCCAGAACCAGGGAGCGGTGAGTCCTCCGCTCAGGCCTACGGTCCTCCCTGCAACCTTCCTCCCCGCGTCCCCGGCGGCCATCTTGGGACTCCACACGAGTCAGCAGCCATACACCCAATGCTCTGAGGCCTTCCCGCAGCTTCTCCGCACCGCCTCAGACCCGGGCCTCACAGGGACAGCTGCCAGCTCGCTGCCCAGCACAGGGGGAGCGGAGGACTATCCATCCCCACAGGACGGGGCCCATTCACCTCCGGATGGCAGGACACCGGGCACTTTTACCCCACATGAGACCACCCCGCCGGACCCCCTCTCCCCCAGGGCACAGAGGCCCTCCAGACCGAGAGACCCTCACCCACAAGGCCTCCCTGCACCACCTGCGCCCCCCTGTGCCCAGGTGGCCAGCACCTCTGCTCCACCCCACTCCCCGAGGTCGCCTGACAGGGACCACTGGCCGACACACACCCAGGACTGGAGTGAGCCCTGGGAATACCAGGCCTCTCCGAACCCCTCCTGGGGAGCCACTCTTTTCCCCCACTACCCCCACAATGCTCCTGACGGCGGTCGCGGGGCACAGGGACAACCCCCCCCAATGCCCCCGCAGTGGCACGCTTACCTCCAAGCGATGCCGACAAAGGACGACTTCAGGCAGCTTATCGAGGACGTGAAGTCCACCTGCAGATCACAGATCCAAACCTTACAATCGGGCCTCAAACATCTAGCAGACAGGGTGGAGATGGCAGAGGAAGAAATCCAAGAAACAAAATTAGCAGTACACAGAACCCAAGTTCAAGGATCAGAACACCACACCCTCCTTAGGGACATGCAACGCCACGTAGAAGACCTGGACAACAGGGGGCGCAGGAACAACATCTGGGTTCGGGGGGTCCCAGAAGCAGAGGGCCCAGAACACACTACAATCGCTTTTTAACGACCTTCTGGGGGCGGACCGGACCCATGCTATTGAAATGGACAGAGCCCACCGAGCGCTACGGCCTAAAGGCACCTCTACCAGACCCCGAGATATCATTTGCAGGCTGACATCATACCCTTTGAAAGAGGATATCATGAAGCAGGCCCGCCTAGCCCGCAAGGTGACCCTAGGAGATCATCACATTCAGCTGTTCCCGGACTTGTCCTGGATCACCCTACAAAAGAGAAGACTACTCCAACCACTGCTGCGCATTCTTCAAGAAGAAAATATACCGTACCACTGGGGATTTCCCTTCAGCCTCACGGCCAAGCATCAAGGCAAATCGGCGACCATGAGGTATCCGGAGGACCTAGAACCTTTCTGTGACACCCTGGAGATTAGCGCACCCCAGCTTCCTGATTGGGATCTTGTGGCGACCCCACCACCGCCGCCCACAGTGTGGCAAAAGGTCCCCCCACCCAAGCGCTCCCGAGGCCCAGGGAGATCCCCGAGGGGTCGGAGCTCGCAGCAGAGGAGATCCTGATTGAGTCTTGCACTATCTGACTTGCTACATATCTAAAGGACCACCCCTGTCCCTGTTTACGCTTTATGGTTCACAGTTTTTTGCTACCTTTTTCATAAGTTTTATTTTTTCTCTCTATTTTTCACCCCACGATAAAGCCACCCTGGCAATAGGCCACGCAATAATCCACCTTTGGCGCCCTTGCTACAGAACTGACCGACATCACGAGCGAGTCTTGAAAAAGACCTTGGAGAGAGACTGTTCGGGCACCCCCTGCCTTCCCCCCCTCTTAGATCACTAGACTTCTAGAGCAAGCGGGTTATCACCGTCTTGCATGTTTGACTTTGGGCTCCCCTGGGTCTCCCTGGCCCACCCTATCTGGGTGGGGGCGGGGAGGCTCACGGGAGGCCTTCTGGACCTGGGCCGGCTGGTCCCATCGGGTCTGTGGATGTCGTTTTCTATGTTTATACATGATATTACCATACTAATTACTTTTCTCTTTCTCCTAGCTTTTCCTAACCCCCTCCCTTCCTTTGTCATCGCCTGGCTCACTAAGCGAAGTCACCAATCCTCTCGGATCTCCTCCCGTGTGGCGCCCATCCCTGGCCGTGACTGCCCGGACCACCTTCAACAACACCAGATGAGTATTTATGCCCCCCATCCTAGCTCCCATGGCTAAGATTTTATCCTTAAATGTTCATGGCCTGAATTCTAATTGTAAAAGGCATCTGGCACTGAGGGAGTTTAGACAGTCAGGAGCGAATGCCATACTGGTACAGGAAACTCACTTTGACAAAGAGGGCACCTTTAAATTCGCCTCCAGGTACTACTCACAAATCTACCTGTCATCAGGACCCCACAAGAGGGTGGGGGTGGCTATCCTAATCAAACAGGGGTCCCCCTTCACATACCTGTCCCACTACAGCGACCCCCAAGGCCACTTTCTCATACTCAGAGGCCTATGGCTGGACAAGGAGATCACATTTTGTGTGGTCTATGTCCCCAATGTCAGGCAGACAGGATTCCTAAATAAACTGCTAGCTCGCCTATTCCGCTCGGATCATGGGGTGTTGGTGGTGGCAGGGGACTTTAACCTAACCCAATCGGAGATGGCGGATCGCCAGGGGGTGGGCCCCAGGGCGCCCACACTGAGGGCACTTAGAGATTCGCAGCTTTTCCGCCGAATTACCAGAAGGTATGCTCTCTTTGATGCCTGGCGGGCTCTCCATCCTGGAGACCGACAGTACACCTTTTATTCGGCCCCCCATCGCATGCACTCCCGCATAGATTACATCTTTGTTAACAATGCAACCCTACGTATGACTCGAACTGCGCGGATCCTGCCGATCTCGTGGTCGGACCACGCCCCGGTAGAGATAACCCTGGACTTAGATGCCCCAACACGTAGACCGTGCACCTGGCGTCTAAATACGTTCCTACTGCAACACCTCCCCTCAAAAACTGAACTAAATACCACGCTACAACATTATATGGCAGACAATGACACGGGGGATGTATCTATATCCACATTTTGGGAAGCCCATAAGGCGGTGATGAGGGGCAGATGCATAGCCCTCTCCTCAACCATGAAAAGGGACTCACAGGCCCTGCAGAAGCACACAGAACAGGAGCTTAGAAATCTAGAAAAGCAGCTTCAATCCAACCCCACTCTGGTTCTCCTGAAAAAAATTACGGCCCTCAGGGCAACGTTAGGAGACCTAGCCCTGGGCAGGGTAGAAAAAGCCTTACTCAAACTGAAACAGATGTTCTATGACAAGGGGAATAAGGTCCATACGCTTCTAGCCCGGAAGCTCCGGGACAACGCTCAAGTGTCGACCCCACATCAGATCCAAAATAGCTCAGGCCGCCTGGTCTCCCACCCCACTGACGTAGCCCATTCCTTTGAAGTATTCTACAAGGCCCTGTATAATAACCCTGATATCCCCGCAAACGCCCCCACGCCTGACCTGACTAACCGTATTCAGCAATACCTAGATCTTAGCGGTGTATCACGGCTCCAGTCCACAGATCTGGATGCTTTGAATGCTCCGATCACGCAAGAGGAAATAGAGCAGACCATCAAATCCCTACCCAATCGCAAAGCCCCAGGCCCGGACGGCTTCCCTTACGAGTACTACAAGGAATTTCTCCCTCCCCTCCTCCCCTACATGTGCAGGCTCTTCAATGCCTTCCTCCATGACACCCCGATCCCGAGAGATATGCAGAGCTCCTTTATCACAGTGATCCCCAAACCCGGGAAGGACCCCTCCCTCTGCGCTAACTACAGACCAATTGCCCTGCTGAATTCGGACCTTAAAATATTCACTAAACTCCTATCTATGCGCCTGAACACGGTCTTACCCTCCCTGATCCATAAAGATCAGGTGGGATTCGTCCCTTTCCGCCAAGCGGGTGACAATACTAGGAAGATAATAGACCTGGTTGAGGTGGTGAACAGGGAGGGCGCACAGGCCCTGCTGTTGAGCTTGGACGCAGAAAAAGCGTTTGACCGCCTGGGGTGGCCCTTCCTGTTCGCCACGCTCCGCCATGTGAGATTCAGGGGGCCCTTCTATAGAGCCATACAACACCTATATTCAAACCCATCTTCCCAAGTCAGGACCCCCTTCGCCCTGTCCGCCCCGTTGCCAATACAGAATGGCACCAGACAGGGGTGTCCACTCTCACCCCTGCTCTTTGCACTATGTGTTGAACCCCTAGCAGCGACAATCCGTGGCAACCCGGACATTAAGGGCATAGGGGTTCGAGACAGGGAGTTTAAAATCTCCCTGTTTGCAGATGATATCATTCTCTCCTTAGTTCAACCCAGGACTTCCCTTCCAATCCTTCACGCGGAACTAGACCGCTATGGGGCTCTATCGGGATACAAAATCAATGCATCAAAGTTGGAGGCCCTCCCAATCAATATACCAGAGGGTGAGGTGGAACACCTGAAAGCCAATTTCCCCTATAGCTGGAAAAATACCGCCCTAAAATACTTGGGAATTAATATTACCCCGCAATACTCTACTCTTTACCAAGAAAACTTCCCCCCTCTCTTCCACAATATCAGGACCCTCCTCCAGCAATGGAAAAAGCACCACATCTCCCTACTCGGAAGGATCGCATCTGTGAAGATGACGATCCTCCCAAAACTGTTGTATCTCTTTCAGACCTTGCCCATCCCCGTCCCCTATGGCCAACTGAAACACTTACAAGCCGACCTACTACAATTCACCTGGAACTACGGGAGGCATAGAATCCCACGGTCGGTATTGCAGGCGGCCAGGTCGGATGGGGGCCTAGCTTTCCCCACCCTCACTAAATACTACCAGGCGGCACAACTGAGGGCAATAACTTCTTGGTTCACACTCCGTTCCTATAACAAATGGACCGAGATAGAGAAACTGTGGTTAGCTCCGATACACCCAAACAACCTTCTGTGGAATGCGAACGCAGAGGTAGAGCCAGCACGATTGCTAGGCCCGATGGCGCAGCTCAGGAGGATGTGGCGCAAACTGACACAACAACATAGACTAGTCTCTGACAGCTCGCTCCTGACCTCATTTGCTTGTAACCCCAAAATGCCAGATAGCTTAACCTACCAAATGTCCTCCCCCTGGACTACAAGAAACCTCTTCCATTTTGGAAATTTGGTGGATCCTCGCACCCGTAAACTGCGTCCCTTTGCCGATCTGCAGTCCCAATATGGCCTCCCTAAGCAGGCTTTCTACGGGTATCTCCAAATCCGCCACTATGCCTTGTCCTTCGCACCAACTCTGCAATTTTCCCCCCCTACCCCTTTTGAGAACCTCATTCTGGTAGGCTTTGCACAGAGAGGTCTGATCTCAAATATTTACAAAATATTGAATGAGAGGCCCTTTGACTCAATGGGCAAACACAATTACATGATCAAGTGGGAAAAGGCACTGGGAGAGGAGATACCCCTGGAACAATGGAGGGCCATATGGAACCAAGCGTCCAAAACGTCGATATGCACGCTATACAAGGAGAATATATACAAGATACTGTACTTCTGGTACTTGACTCCTGATGTCCTCCATGCCATCCACCCGGCCAGTTCGGACCGATGCTGGAGATGCCAGGGAGCAAAGGGAACACTATATCATATCTATTGGGAGTGCCCGCTGATAACCTCTTACTGGAACTCAGTTCACCAACTTCTGACTCACCTCCGAGAAACGGAAGTACCATTCACCCCCAAATTTTTCCTGCTGGGACTGATGTCTCTGAAGGCCCCTCGCCCATACAAGAAACTAACCAGACATGTCCTTACGGCAGCTCGCTGCTTGGTGGCACTGAACTGGAAGCGCAGCTCCCCCCCTTCAGAGGGAGCGCTGTACGCCAGGATTAGGGATGTAGAATCAATGGAGAGGATGACGGCGAGGATTCATGATCACCTTGACGCACACAACATGGTCTGGGAGCTGTGGCGCCGCCGGGAGGACCACGGTGACTCAGAGCCAGATACACTTTGATGACATTCCCCCCCCCCTCTCTCCCTCTTCCCTTTATTCTTTCCCTTTCTTTTTTCTTTTTTTCTCTTCTTTTTCCTCTCTACTCTTTCCCTTTCTCTGGGAGTCCCTATGGGACCCATATACTTGAATATCTAATAGCCTTATCAGTTCAAAGGTTTGGTTGATAGCACGGTACTTAAATGTTAAGATAATCTGATGAGATCAGTAATCTGCATAGATGCCAGATGTATGGTGCTGGCACGCTCAGGAACTATTACAAACATGTAACCAAGAAGAAAAAGCAATTACTCTGTTTGTTGTAAGACCAATGCATTATAATTGTAACTGATATAACTTCAAATAAAACAGTTATTGATAAAAAAATAAGTTTCACCTTTCAAAAAAATGTAAAAATGCACATCTTTTTGTAAGTAATACATGCTCATTTAAAACAATAAATAAATAATAAAAAAAAAATATATATATATATATATATATATGTATATCTATCTCTATATATATATATATATATATATATATATATATATATATATATATATATATATCTCATAGCTGATGCAAAAAAATATATACCGTATATATATATATATATATATATATATATAATGAGCTGCCTAATCAGCTTCAAGAGGACAACCTTTTATGTTTAGATTATTTTTTATTGTATTTAATAAATACATTGGTATCAAATACCGTAATTAAATTGTCAGGTTCTACACACTGAACATTACATGTTCTACTCCATGACAAATAAATGCTCATAATGGTGTGCTGCAGATGCTTATGATTTTTTGTGCATTTTTCTATTGTTGGATGTTTATGGCTAGCTTTAATATTACAAGGAAGGATTTAACTTGGCAGCATCTGCAAAAACAAAATCATACTTCTGATACAGGAACAGTAAATAGCCAATATGGAAGATCAAGACACTTCCTGCTCCTGTATACCTTGCACACGGTTATATCCATAATTTTCTACATTCGATTGTATACGATCAGCAGTAAGACATTTTCCACAGGCATCTTTAATTTTTTCAATATTTACACATTTTAATGCAGAATTGACATGTGACATGCCTTTTATGCACTAAAGCAATATCATCTGTTTACTTGGAGGGCTAGAAAATGCATAACTCCCAAAACACCAGGTCCTCACTGCAGGGGATGTTGTTTGCCAGTAAAGCAATTTGTCAATAACTAAAAGTACAAAATAATCTCCATTTTAATGAGGAAAACACAAGGCAGACAATAGATAAAAGGTGAGCATAAAATGTCAACTACCTCTATGTAATTTAAACAATGACATTTTAATGCTGCAACTTTAGAAATTTGTCAAAAAATGAATCATGGTGGAAGCGGACAGAAAAATTAACTACCGTATGTATTTGTTATATATATAGTCATATTATTTTTTGATTATTTGGGAAATTAGATATTTAAAATGGTATGGAATATCACTGCTAAACAGTGTTCACATATTTGTAATAATGAATTCAGGAGCTACTAAAATAAAAGCATACTTTTCTATTTGATTTGATAAATTACGGTAAATAGTAGTTCACAAATAGCTCACTCATCTCCTACTACATGGAGAAAACAGGTACCTAATAAAATTAAAAAACAAGCCTCCAGAACTTAAGGGTTGTTCCTAGCATAATGGGCTTCATAAAACGGCCAATATTAAGGGAAAAGTTGATTTTGAACATGAGACATCTTCCAAAGCAGATGTCACAAAGGTGAGACGCTCCTCTTAAGCCTCATGCACACGGTAAGAATATCGGATGAATCATCCTTTTTTTTTTTTTGCATTTTGCATGCTAGTCTCATATCGACAACCAATAGGTTACTAAAGTTATAAAAATTCACAAACTTAAAAAAAAAAAGAAAAAAAAGAAGAAGACTGCTTGCCCCTCCTCCTCGACCTGATTTGAGAGTTTCTGCAAACCTAGGGACCCAGTGAAGGGCCACAATTCAATATTATTTGATCTCTTATCAACGACAAACAATAAGCTCACCTATATGGAACATTTGGAAAAAGATCCTAACGTCCAGTGGGACCTGACTGCCTGGCAGTCAGGTCAATAAAATTAATAAACACAGCTTTGGTTTAATCTAACTACAGTACAAGACACTACTAAGCTGGCCTATGGTCCCAGAATAGCGAATCTGAATATGCCTCCTCCCAGCGTTTTTGGTAATGTGGCCAAATAGGCTCTATGATTCATTTATGGTGGCACTGCCCCAAAGTGACACAGTTTTGGATTAGGACATGTAACCAAATTCGTTCGGTCACAGAAAGAGTGCGCTATTTCAAAAATCAGGCGATGATAACCCTAAGGCCCCGTTCACACCTATGCGAATTGGTTGCGGCTTAAACCACATCCAAATCGCATAACATTATAAAATACATTGATTTTAACCACTTGTCAACCGCCCACCATCATATGACAGCGGGTAGAAGACTCTCTTGTTCTGGGCGGACGTCATATGACGTGATCGCCTTCACAAGCCACTAGGGGGCGCGCGCGTGCCGCATCACTGGGGACCCGATGCGCGTGCCCGATCTTTAGCATTGGTTCTGAGCATGCGTGTTTGTACTTTGGACTTCAGTCCGATGGACTTGTGAATACACGATCGGATTAGCCTCCATCGGACATTTGTTGCCAAAAAGTTTGAGAGCATTCACACTGAACATTTGTTTGATGAAAAAGCAAAAACAATTGTCCGATGGAGCATGCACACGGTCGGATTGTCCGATCAAACACATCCATTGGACATTTGTTGTCAAAAAGTCAGATTGTGTGTATGGGTCTTAAGGGTGCTTGGAAAAAAAAAACCCTCTCTCCTAAATTGGTAAAAAGTGTTTTTTTCTGTGCTTGTTTACTTTATTTTTCCTGCCTAAGCAAGAATGACCAGCCTGGACCAGAAGAGGCACCCAATGACGTCAGGGGCAAAGATGGTGGCATGGGACACAGGTTGTAACAGCAGCACAACCATAGATCTGCTGGACAGATGAGTACCTAAATTGAGGACAATGTCTATTACAGTTAGCGGGGGGAATCAGGAGATTGGACCAAAGTTCTTCTTTGACAGTATTTTGCTCATCAAGCAGATTATGCCTTCATATACAAGTCTATAGGAAATCTATAGGCTGTCCTAGACACAAGCCCTAGGATGCCTTATGGATGCTTTATGGTGGAAAGAATTTGTGATTTCAGAATATAACAAATTTCTTTTTTTCTTGTTTCCTGGCTCTCAGCATTATCCATGTCTGTACACTGTAGTCTGAACTTTTACATGAGTGAGAAATGTTTACTGCAAAGTGAAGGTGAACCTTTGCAGTAATACAGGATTTAGGGGAAGAGATATAGAGCTACTCCGGCTCTTTATCACAGGTGTCAGAAGCTTCTGAGGTAAAGGCCAAAATGATTTGTGCAATGTGAAAGTACCTGCAGGATCTGTACAGCCAAATAAAATACATGTCTGATGTTAGCACATCACGAAAATAGGACTTTACTTCAGAACGGATGAAGACCAAGGAAAAGAAACAGACTACCAGCTGCACTTGGGAACTCTGGAAATTAGTGGACCATGTTTCAAATATAAACGTGTCTGAATAATCATTTCATAAATGAAGGATAAATGATGAATGGAAAAAAGCCAAGTGTACGGTTTTAGTCAAATTAAATCTCCTTGCCTGTGACTTGTTTACTGAAGGTGTTTTTGTCTCCTGCAAGTCACAGAACAGCAAATTGTGAATAACAAAGGTTAAATTGCTTTGCAGAACACTGTCCTCATGAAGGGTCTCAAGAGCTAAAAACTTTCCTAAACAACATGATCCAGTTATTTTAAGTTGCGGAAAACACGCTGATAAGGACAAACTTTAGATTTACAAAAGCATATCGTATGAGGTCAAACCTAAACACTTTCAATTTGTATGATTCTTGTAAAAGACCCATGTTAGTTCAATGGCAGACATTCCAACCTGCGAAAACTCATTTCAGGGAGGTGGCAAACTCATTTCAGGGAGGTGGCAAACTCATTTCAGGGAGGTGGCAAATTCATTTCAGGGAGGTGGCGAGGTGCCCCCCCCCCCTGAATTTAGCACAACTAGAGGATGATCAAACAAGATGGAATCGGCATACACGGGTTTACTTCTTCTGAGAGATATTAAAGGTACACTTTAACCACTTTGACCACTACAGTGATTTGAAGTGGTCATGGTGGTAGGAGTCAGTATGTGCAGTGTTTCTGCTTGAAACAGGTAAGGGGGCTGAGAGAGAGAAAGAGAGAAGTGGGGCAGAGAGAAGTGGGGCTGAGAGAAGGGGGTGCTGAGAGAGGGGGGGAGAGCGCGCCCCCCCCCAATTTAACACAACTAGAGGATGATCAAGTAAAATTGAATCAGTATACACAGGTTTACTTTTTATATTAAAGGAACACTCTAACCATCATGACCGCTACAGTGATTTGAAGCGGTCATGGTGGTAGGAGTCAGTATGTGCAGCATTTCTGCCTGAAACAGGTAGGGGGGCTGAGAGAGGGGGGTGCTGAGAGAGATCCCTAGCCCTGTCCCTATCTGCAGTCCCTCTGTCCCATTGAATCAGAGTCTATCTGCAGCCTGCAGGCCTGTGTGTATATGAGGATGGTACAGTACCTTCCATTCCATGCCAGTCTGTCTTCTTGTGAGCATCCGCTTTGATCCTTTCAGCTGCTCCCGGCCATCCTCTGTGCCCCAAGTCAGCCTGTCCTCGCTCCGGGCTTCACGTGACGCTAGAGAGCGGAGGAAGTTGTCACAATCCATGTTGCTCTGAAAGAGCGGGGTACGGTATGCTGCGCCCCCGCGCCTCTGCTTCTTGCCTCTTTGGAGGGCGGTGTCAAGGAGGAGGAGGCGGTGCTGGTGGAGCTCTTCTTTTGAGTCCCGGCTCTCTCTGGCCCGCCAGCCTATCTGCCCTTGGCTCGCTGCTTGCTGCCGTGTGTGGCGATGGATGCCTGGCCGGCGGCCACCTGCACCCCAAGGGCGATGCAGTGCTAATTGCTGCCGTAGTGCTTCCTGCCCTGCGCCTATTTGCCCCCGCTAGATGCCCATCACACCAGGGACAGTACATCAGCGCCCATTTAAGTTTTGCACCCAGCCCAAGGGCTGTATCCCTGCCTGCCTCCCCCCATGCTATGACACTGGTCACATAGCCGCCACGTAGGGGAGGGGTAGAGGACGAGGCACAGCCACTGACAAGCTCCAGGTGCCTCTCTCCTCCCAATGCCTGGAGAGTAGGTAAGCCTGCGCCCTGGATCAGCCCTGCAGCCGGGATATTGCCCCCCACTTGCGGGTGTCCGGGAGCCGCAGCTGAAATGTGGGAGACTCCCGCACCTCGCGGAAGACTTGGGATGTCTGCAATGGGCAGGTGTCCATTGACATCCTTTTACCTTAAATTAGTTTTAGGTTTGAAAAAACAGAAAAGGATGCAAAACTTTTTCATTTTTTTTGGGCCTAGATGGACTCGAAGGTAGTTAGAGGTAAACAGACTAATGTCTGTTCATATCTAACTGCTCATAAACTAACACTGATCTTCTGTTTAGTTCCATCCGAAAAACTGACCATCAGGTTTGATTGAAACACTTGATATATAAAAAAACCTGCGCCAATTATTAATTGGTAAATTAAGCTGCTCCCCAAATAATCAGTGATCGCTGAAAACAAAGTGAAAAATTGGTAAAAAGTGAGGGCGCTGATTACGGGTCCCAAAACAATTTGTATAAGGACCCCTATGTATGTAGAACGTGAAATGAGATAAATGACACCCACCTATCTCGATTGTGCTAGTGAAAGTGCCAAAATAGAAAATTAAACAATTAATTGGTGAAGTGATAAACGCAGTCCTAACCAACAGATAGGAACAAGCAATAAAGTAACCACACTCAAAATGTGAATTGTGCAATGGACAATGTACAGAAAAAAGTCCAAAAATAAACACAAAAGTCCTCCCAGCATAAGTGCACGATATTAATCAAAATAAATCTCTGCATGTGTTAGGAATCTTCCAAGTGCTCAATGTTCAAAGTGATGATCAAATAAATCTCGTGACTTTATAGTCCACCTTCACCGTAATCAATATCACCCGATAGTGCTATGATAAAGATGGCAGCTTACCCCAGAGAGTTGACCCTTTTAACTAAAAAAGAGGTCTAGTACGCTTTCTGCAAGTATCCACTTGCTGGGTAGTATGGAAGGTGGTATCAGCTATACAGGCGATATAAGGCTCTGAGATAACTCCGGTGGTATGCAAATGAGAGAAGAGAAGCCGAAAATAGTGTAATCCTATTTAATGAACAATAAAAATGTGCAAAAGCCAAAAACGCGCTTACTTTGAAAGTGCCCCGAACCCGGCACTGAGGCTGTAATGGCGTGGATCAAATGAATGGAAGTCCCGGTCCTGTGAGAGTTGGCGTGCGTTCCACCTCTAGGAACAAACAACCAAGCGGGACCGGAAGTGACGTCAGTTGCGTGACCTGTATTGCGCCTTGACGTACGTTTCGTATTCCGTCATCAGGAAGCTTGGTTGTCTGTTCGTGCACTATTGCTGGGAGGACTTTTGTGTTTTTTTTTGGACTTTATTCTGTACATTGTCCATTGCACAATTCACATTTTGAGTGTGGTTACTTTATTGCTTGTTCCTATCTGTTGGTTAGGACTGCGTTTATCACTTCACCAATTAATTGTTTAATTTTCTATTTTGGCACTTTCACTAGCACAATCGAGATAGGTGGGTGTCATTTATCTCATTTCACGTTCTACATACATAGGGGTCCTTATACAAATTGTTTTGGGACCCGTAATCAGCGCCCTCACTTTTTACCAATTTTTCACTCTGATTGAAACACTTGTCTGAAACTGTATTGGCCTTCTTCCCAGCAAATTTGTTAGCTTTAGTATGTTCGCTCTATGGGCGTTGTTTGCATCCACCTTGCAAAATGCAACAGAAATCGAATGTTAAGAAAAAAATACCCTATGATATAGCCACACAAACCAAATCAAACCAAACAAGGCTGGGGGTGCAAGGGATAAAAAAGATCTACCCAAGTCTATCCAATCTGCCTCTGCAGATCTACATGTAGAACACTTGCTTACTAGTAGTTTGGTTCAAGGTGTATAGATACAGAGCTGGTGATCTGTAAGCAAGTACGTTATTTTATGAGGACCCAAAAAGCTTTCCCTAGAAGGCAGAGTGGCAGCCTAAATCCTTTTGCTATGTATGGGAATGTGTTACTGATAGTCAGCAACATGATGTGTGGGATGAAATCGAATGTTAAGAAAAAAATACCCTATGATATAGCCACACAAACCAAATCAAACCAAACAAGGCTGGGGGTGCAAGGGATGAAAAAGATCTACCCAAGTCTATCCACTCTGCCTCGGGACCCACTGATCAACAATCAGGGTGGTGCAAGCATGCGCGTGCCACCTACCCAGAAATAGTGGATGACGCATGTACATGATCCAGAGCAGTGGGGTCGCTCCACTGTATTAAATCTGTGGTAATTGGTCCTTAAGTTAATTATTATTATATATTTTTTTGTGAAAGGTTTAATAAGTACTTCTCATACTCCCAAATGGACTTGGAAAACTAGCAAAAAAGCATATAAAACTTGGCATCCATCCAAGTATAATTCAACGAATGCAGACGACCAACTGAAGGACCCTTTCAGCAACCCCATGTCGCTGCCTGTGCACAGTGCTCATGCTTTTTGAGGGTAAAACGCGATTCCTCATAGCTAATCTGCATGTGTTGCTCCTTTAAGAATGCCCTTTTCTCAAGTTACGTTTCCATATACATTTAAGGAACACTATGAAGGCTGGCTGAATTACCCAGGATTCAGATAAAAATAAATAGAGTGTAAAGTCTGACTTTAGCAAAGCTGGAGAGTTTGCTGCCTACCATGAGCAATTAATTAAGTTGTTTTATTATCCCTGAAATTCCTCTTTAAAAAAACTCAGATAATGATAAAAACCTTCTGATCAGAATGACCGCATCAAACAAAATAAGAAACACTGAAGTACAACACAAAGATCAAGCAGCAGATTAACCCGTCAGAAATGAGATTGTGCCCCACTCCCACCACTTATCCTATTTAACTTCACATTGCCGTGCTTCTACTGCTAATAATCTCACTATTCCTATATGAAGGGAAATTCTATTATTCAAATCAGGCCAATGGTAATTCGCCTGTTTCGGATCTACAAACCGCTGCTGAGTTACATAATTGATATCCTACAATGATGACATACTTTCTGTAAAAAAAAAAGCAAGGGTATGCCAGAATCCTAATAAATATGTAAAAGATCTGGATAAAAATGTCACATTTTCAATTCAAGTTGTTAGCAGGAAAGCCATTGTTCATTGGGACTAATCAGATCTCGTTTTAAACTGAAGTGTCCAGAGTGTCAAGGGATATTAAATCAGAATACAGATCATGTTCAGAAAGGACAAACACAGTAACAAGGCCTCTAATTGTGTACACACTTAGAAACCGCTCTGACTTAATATGTGTTCTGAGCAGCAAATGAATACATTGCCCATACACTATTGATGAGATCAGTATTATAAATGTACTGAAATATTAAAATATCCATTTACACAAAGGAGGAGCAGCGTAGCAGTGAAATGTAATTATGCTGAATACTCCAATAGCTTGGGGAAATCTGGATTCTTGATGCAGCTGAGTCATAGCTATTCCCTTCTTAACTTTTTAAAGAGGTTCTAAGGAAAATAATTCCATTTATTCACATTGAGAGGTCGTTCTTTGATTAACAGGTCTTCTTAGCTAGCAGACTTTAACAAATGAGCTGAGGGCTGTTTGTAGTCCGAGTACTAATCTGTAATCAGTGCAGTCAAAATTTTTATGTGCCAGGACAGGGGCTTGTACAGATACTTCTAGAACCGAAAAGCACCCACCCCAAAACACAATTCATCTCTACAAAGATCATCTTAGAGAAGGGCTCAGACTTGCCCTAACCCATGCTTTCCCTTACAAGTTATTGAGCTAAGAGCCAGTTCACACAGGTGCAACACGACTCTGGCCGTGACTTTGCGAGGCGACCTGGACACGACCTGAGCGCGCACCACAGCGCTACTTGGGGCGACTTCAAGTCGCCTCCAGGACAGGCGACTTTCCAGTGGCCAATCAAACAATCAGCTCTGTGGGAGGGAGGGGGAGGGAGGGGTTTGCCTGAGAAAACAATTTTCTCTTCCTGTATTGTTGCTTCAGTTAAAACACGATCTGACTTTGGAGGTGACTTCCATTGAAATCAATGGGTACAAGTCGCCTAGAAGTCGTATTGAAGTAGTACAGGAACCTTTTCTGAAGTCGGAGCGACTTCAGTAGTGTACATTAAGACGGGTCTCATTGACTAACATGGAATTTGACATGTTGCACGACTTGGGGCGACTTCAAGTCGGATCCCATGTCGCCCCTGTGTGAACCGGCTCTAAAGGATTTTCAATTAACAAAAAAAACCTGGATGTCAAAAGGGCACACTGGGGCATGTTTGTTGGTCCCGCCAAGTGTTCTTCAAACACCATGACAGAAAAGGTGTATTGATAGATAGAAACGGTTTATTACACCAGACACTGATAAACACCGCCACATGACCAAGAAAGTGACGTGACATTCCCCTGTGTTGCCAGCATTTTCTAGTCTCAAAATACTATCACTTGACACACAACTTATATAGTGAGGATACTCCAAAAAAAAACTTCCTTAACCACTTCCATATCGGGCCTATTCTGGCACTCCTCTCCTACATGTAAAAATCATAGTTTTTTTGCTAGAAAATTACTCAGAACCCCCAAACATTATATATATGTTTTTTTTAGCAGACACCATAGGGAATAAAATGGCGGTCATTGCAACTTTTCATCTCGCAACAATTTTTTCATGAATTAAAAAAAAATAAAAAAAAAATAAAACAGTAAAGTTAGCCCAATTTTTTGGATGTGAAAGATGATGCTACACCGAGTAAATAGATACCCAACATGCTTTAAAATTGCTCTAAAATTGCGCACACTCATGGAATGGCACCAAACTTCGGTACTTAGGCGACGGTTTAATTTTTTTTTACAGGTTACCAGTTTAGAGTTACAGAGGAGGTTTATTGCTAGAATTGTTGCTCGTGCTCTAACGCACGCAGCAATAATTCACATGTGTGGTTCGAACTGCGTTTACATATGTGGGCGGGACTTACGTGTGCGTTCGCTTCTGAGCTCGAGCTACTGGGGACATTTTATTTTTTAATTGAATTTTTTTTTTTACACTTTCTTTTACATTTTTTTTTGATCACTTTAATTCCTATTACAAGGAATGTAAACATCCCTTGTAATAGTAATGGTCCGTGACAGGTCCTCTTAATGGAGAGATGCGAGGTCAATAAGACCCCAAATCTCTCCTCCAGGCTGGAAAGCATGAGATCGAAAAAAAAATCACAATCTCATGCTTACCAGCCGTGGCCGCGGCTTTGTTTACAATCGCGGCCCTGACGTGACATCATAGAGCTGACTGGTGAGTGGTTAAACCTCTTTACTTTTAATTTGGACTGGCCTTGTTGTGAAATTGTTTTCAGTGCAGATCTTTACATTTTTGAACAACTTACACATAGCATGTGTGTACTGGAAGTTTTGCAGGATCTTGCATTACCTCCTGTGAAGCTTACTCTATTCCATGAGCTTCTTTTTCAAGCCTGTAAAGGTGTAGTCCATTACAGAATGTCCTTTACCAATCCCCAGTTTTTCCAATTGGTGAAACACCTAGATGACTCCCTACCTTTTAAAAACTTGATGTATGCATATAGGGGGTCGCCCTACTCGAAATTAGAACATTTTAAATTCTTGGTTACATAGAACTTTTCATGCCCTACAATAAAGTGTGCATATGGGGGATGATGCCCACCCTCATCTCTTTTTATTTGCTTTTCTTCTTTGGCACATTTGATGGGGTCATGGCTGCTGCCTTGGCTTTGACCTCACATTTCCCACTCTCCCATTCTGTGCAAGGTTAATGACAGGCAGAATTTGTTTGCTTGGAATTTCTCTCTAAAAAAGTGGTTTCTTGAGTTTCACTACAGCTGAATGTGTAAGTTTTTACAGGTGTATGCATGCAGGTCAGCTGTGATAATATGGCGATTACATTGATAACTTGTAGACAAGTTGGTAGCCTCCATATGACTACCTCTGTAATCACACATCTGCACTGTAACCTGTTTTCTTTACTCAATAAACTATTATTGGAAGAAAAAAAAAATCACAGGCCAACATTTTTTCTTTGTTCACACCAGTTTATCTACAAAAGAAGTAAAAATCACAAGCAGACCCCCATTTTTCTTCCACCTGCCCTTGTCTGTAAAAGAAGACATAACAAATGGTGCTCTTCTCACAAACAGACATCGCGTTACTCTGAAATTACAGTCAGGTTATTTTATGTGGCCGGTTTAGAAGAAAACAGGATGAGCGGAGTCTCTTTTTAAAACTAATTAGAACTATGCAAACTGCTGTCACATTACAAAGATAGAATCAGGCAATGAACAGAGTGTTTAGGCTGTGAACACAACCTGGAAATGCAGACACCTGTCACTTAAATATATATGTGACATTCCGATGTGTACATTTGTTTTATCTGCAATCCTGACTTGATACAAGTACATCTGTGAAATGTGTCAGACAAGCTGCAGATGTAGAACACAAATTTTGTCTATGTGTAAAGAATTTATAATGCCAACTTAAACAAGGGGAAATAAAAAAAGCAGCAAAAAATACCCAACTAAGTTACTGACAAAACTAAGTTTTTGTATGATCAAAAAAAAAAAAATCCTATTTGAATAGCCACTAGGATTTAAATATTTAAAGGATCACAGTCAAGTAAGGGGAATAAAATCAGCCTGCCATCGCACTTCCTTTTGACAATGTGGACGTCCTAAAATGCTGATCCTCTGACTCTGAAGCCTCGTACACACAACTGGTTTTCTCGTCAAGAAACGAAAAGAAAACTGTTGGGAGAGCTTTCTCGCAGAGAAAACCGTTCGCGTGTATGGTTTCTAGTCGAGAAAACTGCCGGGAATCTCGACGAGAAAAAATAGAGAACATGCTCTCTATTTTCTCGTCAGGGTTCTCGTTTTTCTTGTCGGGATTCTCGTTGGCCTGTTTCCCGACAAGAAAACCGGTCATGTGCATGCTTTTCCGAGTCTTAAAAAATCGCGCATGCTCAGAATCAAGTATAAGACGAGAGCGCTCCTTCTGGTAAAACTAGCGCTCGTAATGGAGATAGCACATTCCTCATGCTAAAACAAACCGAAAACACGAAGACTGAAAAGCGCGAATCGTCTCTCCCCAAACTTTTACTAACATGCGGAAACACAAGATCAACAAAAGCAGCCCAAGGGGTGGCGCCATTGGAATCTAACTTCCCCTTTATACTGCTGTCGTACGTGTTGTACGTGACTGCGCTTTACGACGACGAGATTTGGAATTGACATTGTGTATGCAAGGAAAGCTTGACAAGAATCTCGTCGAGAAAAACAACGGGTTTTTTTACGGCGAGATTCTCGGTGGTGTGTACGAGGCTTCAGATTTGAGTCACTGACTTGGAACAGCAGCAGGCAAAGTTAGAATTCTTGAGTGGAATTCTGCTTCTCTCTCAGCCAGACAACCAGAATTTTCACAAAAAGATCAGTCTACATATTACTCTCATGACTAAAAATGTCTAGTTGGGGCATTAAGCATACCATTAAGTATTTCTAAAGCCCAAACTTTTTTCATTTTAGCTAGATTAGAGTATAGAATAGGTAAAGTCCCTGTCAGGTTTTTGTCTATGTTTTATTGGAGAAATCTTACTTCACTTCCTGTCCTACAGCCACAACAGGAAGTGAAAACTCATTAGAGTGAGGAAAATCCCCTCTCAGATTGCAACAAGTTTCCCACTGGAAGATTGTCCTTCTGTTTTTGCGCTAGTGCAACTCAAATTTGGATTTTACCATCACTTTCATTCCTGGTGACAATGGTCTGCAGAACAAACAAAGTAATTCATCTTCTAAGCATTGCTAAGGTGGGATACAGATAAGAAAAAGGGAGTTCTAATCCTTGTTTTCTCTATCAAAAACTTATTGGAGTCTTACTTACAGGGTATTTTTCAGAGGGTCCAATTGTGAGATTACCCCATAATTGCCTGCGACTCCTTGCAAAGTGTTATTAGAAAGTTATCTGATAGATACAATCAACCAATTTAATCGTTCATTGAACATTAAAGCTAAACTCTTTGAAATGTAATAATCTGCCTTTACATAATACAATCATTAAGCGTTTTTATATATATATATATATATATATTTTTTTTTTTAACTCAGTTCGTGTTAAGTACATTTCAAAGGCTTCCGAGTACTCAATGTCCTCCGACACCCGCTGATAGTTGGTAAACACCACAGAACAGAGATCTTCCTATGTAAACAAAGCAGATCATCGTTCTGACAGGGGGAAGGGGGTGGATGCAAAGCAGGAACTAGAATCCATCTCTTCCCCTAGTCAAAGCAGCATATACAGTACACATAAACACTTGCTAGGCACACAGTTGACCCTTTGATTGCCTTAGATGCCCAACCCCTTCCCAACCAGTGTCATTAGTACAGTGACAGTGGATATTTTTAGCACTGTATTAGTGACACTGGTTTCCGCAAAGCGTCAGTTGGTGTCAAATTGGCCGTCGCAATATCGCAGTCCCGCTATAAGTTGCTGATCGCCGCCATTCCTAGTATAAAATATAAAAAATTCCATAGATATATCCCATTGTTTGTAGACGCTATAACACTTGCGTAAACAAATATAAGCTTATTGGAATGTCATTTATGAGAAACATGTAGCAGAATACATATGGCCTAAATTTAGAAAGACATTTGTTTTTGTTTTGTTTTTCTCATATTTTTTTATTGGATATGTTTTATAGCAGAAAGTAAAAAAATACAGTTTTTTTCTTTTACATTGTGAGCCTTTTTTTGTTTATAGCATAAAAAATAAATAAACGCAGAAGTGATCAAATATCACCAAAAGTATGCTCTATTTGTGAGGAAAAAATTACAAATTTTATTTGTGTACAGCGTTGCACGACTGCGCAATTGTCAGGTAAAGTAACGCAGAGCTGTATCACAAAAAGTGGCCTGGTCATGAAGGGGGGATAAATCTTCCAGAGGTCAAGTTGGTTAAAAAATTGCCAATAGAGAGATCCTAACTATAAACACTTTCTAGCATTTAGATCTAAAAACATAATAGCGTTTTCTTACAAAGGGTTGGGTTTGTTTTTGGAATAACACAGGGGTTATGTATGTGGCCACTTTGGGAGCAAATACTGTTTTGTTCTTTTTAGAATTGTACATATGGATCATTGGTTCAAACAGTATATAGAGAGCTTGGGCTGTGAGTACAACATGGAATTGCACAGCACCTTACAAAAGTGTTTTTGTAACCAGGGAACCTAGTTTTAAACCAATCACACCAAAGCATTGCTGGTACTCCCCCTCTCTCTATGTTCAGGTGCACTTCTCTTACTATACTGTTTTTTTTTTTTTTTTTAGAATTACCATTGTACATAAGAATCATGGGTTCAGACAGTATAGAGATTGCTTGGGCTGTGATTACAACATGGAAATTCATGGCACCCTACATATAATTTTTGAAACCAGGAAGCCCAGTTCTAAACCAATCACATGAGAGCATTGCTGGTACTTACCCTCTCTCTGTGCTCAGGTGCACTTCTCTTACAATGCTCTCCAGGACCTTTAAAGGCTCTTTAATGACATCGGCATACATGTTATCCTCCCTGGAAGTAAACAAAATGGATGAATTTGCATTGCTTTTCTGACTGACAGATTAAAAATATTGCTTAAATATATAAATAAGTACTGATGTTATAAAATCACAAATCAGTGGAACAAGTACAAAAGATCTGGACAGAAAATCTAGGACTTCAGGCATATGTTAAAGGATTAGTGTACCTTTAAACAAAGTGGCATCTATTTTTCCTCCTTCCCTAAACTACCCAATCTCCACCATCTCCAGGAGCATACTTACCTTGATCTTTTGGTTAGTCTTCTGGGCTGTGTTTCCTTGACAGAAATGTTTGGGAGATGGCTCCATAGAAGTTGGTAAGGAGCTACGCTACTGAGCAGACGTGGCCTAGTGCACAGAGACTTTAAAACAGGATGTATACAAGCAAAGCATTTGGGTGCTAAATAGAGGATATTATGCATCTAGGGAGGGGGAGGGAGGGGGAGTGTAAAGTATAACAAAAGGCAAAACTTTTGGAGAGAGTGGAGAGGGATTAGAACATCTGTCAGGTTTTTACTGCTGTTTGCACCCCCGTTAGACAGATTCATCCTCTATTTTTCCTGTTTACCATTATCAATGAGGGTGGAAATAAAAGAAAACTATAGATTTTAGGAAATCAATCACTGGAAGGACAGATCCTGAAGATGAAACTCAAATACTTTGGCCACCTAATGCAAAGAGAGGACTCATTGGAAAAGACCTGATGCTGGGAAACATGGAAGAAAAAAGGAGAAGAGGATGACAGAAAACAAGATGGATAGATAGCATCATCAAAACAATGAACATAAAATTATAGAGGAAGTAAACCCTCTGCAAAAAAATAAAACACCCTGCAAGACAAAGGCATAATTGAGCTAGAATGCATAGCATACTAGCTCATTATGAATTACTTACCTGAGATCGAAGCCCCCGCAGCGGTCCTCGTTCCCCTCCTCCGTCGCCGCCATCTCTCCCGGAGTGACTTCCGGGTATCGCGGCTCCGGGGCTGTGACAGGCCGGAGCCGTGATGACGTCACTCCCGCGCATGCACGCGGGAGCTGCCAGTCACTGCACGATCGCCGTTACAAACGGCACGCTCAGTGCACCTGCGCTGTTGTGTACAGTGCACGCGCCGTAGACATCGGTGCCTGTCTATATAAACCGTGTAGGTTTAGGAGATTTTTCTTGCGCCTACAGGTAAGCCTTAATCTAGTGATCTGTAAGGGTTTACAACCACTTTAAGCAAGCTCCGGGAGGCAGTGGAGGACAGAAAAGCCTGGCGCGCTATAGTCCATGAGTTCACGAAGAGTTGGACAAAACTAAACGACTGAACAACAACAGGATAGAGGGATATCTTCCAATGGGGGCACTAGTTATGATGACAACCAGGGATTCTCTTACTTAAGAGGTGTTTTCTCTCACTTCCTGCTTTGGCTATGGGAAAGGAAATGAAGGGAAATCTCCATAATGAGATACAGATGGCAAAAATTAACAGTGGTTATAAAGGGATTTTTATAACAGCTTACCTGTAAAATCCTTTTCTTGGAGTACATCACGGGACACAGAGCGACTTAGTCATTACTAATGGGTTATATAGTTTACCTTCAGGTGCTGGCACTGGCAACTTCCAAACCGGAAGTACCCTCCCCTATATAAGCCCCTCCCATCCGGGAGCACCTCAGTTTTGTAGCAAAGCAATAAGTGTCCCTAAAAGAGGGGTGGGAGCTCTGTGTCCGGTGATGTACTCCAAGAAAAGGATTTTACAGGTAAGCTGTTATAAAAATCCCTTTTTCTTTTTCGTACATCACGGGACACAGAGCGACTTAGTCATTACTAATGGGACGTCCCAAAGCAATGCCAAATGAGGGGAGGGATACACTATACATAAGCTGGGCGCCATCAGGCATGAGGATCTTTTGCGGCCTGCAACACACTGCGCCCAAAGGCGACATCCTCCTGACTTCTAACGTCCACCTGGTAGAATCTAGTAAACGTGTGTACTGAAGACCATGTTGCGGCCTTACAGACTTGAGCCAGGGAGGCCTGGTGATGCACTGCCCATGAAGTTCCAACTGCTCTTGTGGAGTGCGCCCTAACTTTGAATGGAGGCGGTCTCTTTTTCAAGCCATAGGCTTGTATTATGACCTGTCGAATCCACTTGGCTAAAGTAGATTTTGATGCTGCCTGACCCTTTCTGGGGCCTTCCGGCAGAATAAACAAAGTATCCGTTCTGCGAATCTGAGCAGTGGCTTTTAGATAAGCCTTAACTGCTCTTACTACATCCAAAGAATGCAATAACTTTTCCTCTACCGAGCTAGGTTTGGGGAAAAAAGAAGGAAGAACCACATCTTGGTTCAAATGAAACCTCGATACCACCTTAGGAAGAAAGGCTGGATGAGGACATAATACTACTCTGTCCTTATGGACAACCAGATATGGCTCCTTACAGGACAAGGCGGCTAATTCCGATACTCTTTTAGCCGAACAAATGGCTACTAAGAAAATCAATTTCCTGGTGAGAAGAACCAAGGAAATGTGTTGCAATGGTTCAAACGGTTGTTTCTGTAGAACCGACAGAACCAGGTTTAAGTCCCATGGACATATGGGAATACTAACCGGAGGGCTAATACGCATCACTCCTTGTATGAAAGCTTTGACTAGTGAATGCGAAGCCAAGGGCCTTTGAAAAAATATTGACAAGGCCGAAATCTGACCCTTGATAGTACTCAAGGCAAGCTTCCTATCTACAGCCCACTGTAGGAAGTCCAAAATCCTACCTATTACGTACTTACGTGGATGCCATTTCTTGGCCTCACACCATGTAATGTACGCCTTCCAGATCCTATAATAGATCTGCCTGGATACCGGCTTCCTGGCATTGATCATGGTAGATACCACAGGATTAGAGAGCCCTCTCTTTTTCAGAATGTGGGCTTCAATAGCCAGGCCGTCAAACCTAGGGCTGGTAAGGAAGGGTGGTATATCGGTCCTTGCGACAGCAGGTCCGGACGATGTGGGAGGGTCCAAGGACTCCTCGCTGACATTTTTACAATCTCCGCGTACCATGCCCTTCAGGGCCACGCTGGAGCCACCAGAATCACTGGTTTCTTTTCTACCCTGATTCTGCGGATTAATCGCGGTAACAATTGTGGCGGTGGGAATGCATATATCAGCTTGAACTGATCCCAAGGGAACACTAGGGCATCCGAGCCGCAAGCTAGGGGATCCCTTGTGCGAGACACAAATCTGTCCACCTTTGCGTTGAATCTGGATGCTAGCAGATCTACATCCGGTGTTCCCCACCGCTGGCATATTGCCTGGATAACCTTGGGGTGAAGAGACCATTCCCCCGGGCATAATTGCTGGCGACTTAAAAAGTCCGCTTTCCAATTTTCCACTCCTGGGATGAAAACCGCGGATATGGCTGGGACATATCTTTCTGCCCATTCCAGGATGCAATTCGCTTCCCTCTGGGCTGCACGACTCCTGGTGCCACCCTGGTGATTGATATATGCCACTGCTGTGGCATTGTCTGATTGAATTCTGACAGGGGACCCTTGGAGTTTGGATGTCCATGCTACTAGGGCATACCGGGCTGCTCGTATCTCTAAGAGATTGATGGGCAGGGCCTTCTCTGCTTCTGACCACTTGCCCTGGAGAGACCATTGCTCCAGTACTGCCCCCCAGCCTATGAGGCTGGCATCTGTAGTGACCACCTTCCAAGAAACCGGACTGAAGGGTTTCCCTTTTTCCAGATTCTGGGGCACCAACCACCAATGGAGGCTCTTGCGAACGGAAGGGGACAGGGACATTGGTAAGTCTAAAGCCTGAACTTTTTTGTTCCAGGCTGACAGTATGGCCCTCTGCAAGTTCCTTGAGTGGAATTGACCGTAGGGTACTGCTTCGAATGAAGCCACCATTTTTCCCAGCAGCCTCATGCACAGGCGTATGGATGGTTTTCTTTTTGTACCCACTAAGTGGGTCAAATCTTTTAAAGACGACACCTTTTCTGGAGGTAAGAAAATCTTTCTCTGATTTGAATCCAGCCTTAGCCCTAAGTATTCCAGACTTCTGACTGGTCTTAGAGCTGACTTGTCCCGGTTGATAATCCAACCGTGATATTCCAGATACTTGATTGTCTTGTGAATAGCTACTTCCAGCTTTTCCACTGAGTGGTCTATTAGTAGCAGGTCGTCTAGATATGCCATTATCGTTACACCTTGTGTTCTTGGATTGGCCAATAGTGGGGCCAGAATTTTTGTGAACACTCGTGGTGCTGTGGCCAGACCGAAAGGTAAGGCTCTGAACTAAAAATGGCGCCCTTCTACTGCAAAGCGTAGAAATTTCTGGTGGGCCGGAAAGATGGGAATATGCAGATAAGCATCCCTTATGTCGATCGAGGCTAACCATTCCTGCCCTTGTAGGGCGGTGGCCACCGATCGGATCGACTCCATCCGAAAAGTCCTGATATTTAGGAACTTGTTTAGCCCTTTTAGATTTAATATGGGCCTCACGTCCCCATTTGGTTTGGGGACTGTGAAAAGGTTCGAGTAAAACCCGAACCCACTTTCTTCCAGGGGAACCTTCATGATTACACCTTGGAGCAATAGTTGTTCTAGTGCCAGAAGGAGGGATCCTCTCTTCTGGGGATCGCTTGGCACGTTTGACCTCATAAATTGGGCAGGAGGAGTGTCTTTTAACTCCAGCTTGTATCCCAGACTTACTGCGGAGAGCACCCATCTGTCTCTGATGGTGTCCCGCCAGGTCTCTGTGAACAACTGAAGTCTTCCCCCCACCCGATTGAGTGGGGGCAACCCTTCATGACTTAGGGGGAGGTTTTGTACCTCTCTTGACCCAGGGTTTCTTGTTACCCTGTGATTGTCCCTGATTTCTGCCCCCTGAATTTGACCGCGGAGGCCGTCGTTACTGTTTCACAGCCGATGTGCCAGGGACTGGAGAAGTAGGCCTCTTAAAAGAAGGACTTCTACTCTTGTTCTTAACCGGTAAGAGTGAACTTTTACCGGCAGAAATTTTCTGGATATATTCGTCCAGATCTTCTCCAAATAAGCGTTCTCCATGAAATGGGAAGCTAACCAGCAATTTCTTACAGGGAGCTTCAGCAGACCAGTTTTTGAGCCATAGAAGCCTACGCATATGTACTACAGACAGCGTAAAGCGGGAGGCCTGTTGGATTGTATCCTTTATGGCGTCCACCGCAAAACACAAGGCTCTAGGTAGGTCAGCTAGGGCAAGAGCCTGCTGATCTGGTAAGTCCCTTAAGACTTGTTTCAACTGATCTTTCACCGCTTGGCAGACTCCAATCGCTGCTACCGCAGGTTGTGTCACCATGCTTGCTGTAGAGAAAGCAGATTTTAGTAAAGACTCCAATTTTTTATCTATTGGGTCTTTGAACATTGGAACATTATCTACTGGACATGTCAGTGATTTGTTCACAGAAGAGATGGCTGCGTCCACTGTAGGGACCCTCCATTTTTTTATGAACTTATCCTCCATGGGATAGATCACCGGAAATCTCTTGGGGGGAGTAAATATTTTATCAGGATGCTCCCAATCCTGGTAAATAAGCCCTTCCAATAAAGGGTGGATTGGGAAGGAACAGACAGCCTGGGGAGCTTTCAGCGACCCCAGCGAGGAAACCGTAGTGGTTGATGGTTCCGCCAGAGGCATTTTAAATGCTGATCGGACCATGTTAGTCAGAGACTGAACCCATAATCTTTCAGCCTGAGATGCTGAGAAAGGTTCTTCCACTGTTGATTCCTCCATAACTGAATCAACCTCATCCTGATCCCCTTCAGGTAGGTCGATCTCTGTGTGGGGCTGTTCCTCCACTAACAGGCACTCTGAAGGAGGAGACGGAGATCGGACGCGCTTTCCCTGTGACAGGGAAGCAGCGATCAATGCTGTTAATCTCTCTTCCAATCCTCCCAGAGTTGAGGATAAAACCTCCTCTGTTATATATACAGGAGCAGGTGGACTGGGGACAGCCGCAGCACCAGGCACTCCTGCGGGGTTCCTACGGCTACTGACCTCTGAATTCTCAGGGGAGATTGGTGCAGTACAAGCATGCCCAATATCCTCAGAGCCCGATGGAGACCCCTTTGGCTTCCTGGAAGACTTATTTCCGGAGCGTCTGGACGACATATCCTTTAAGCACAAAGCTGAGGTATTCCCGTCGTCATACACCAATTTTTTGCTGGTAATAGTCTAACACAGTTGCTGCTATATACCAGCTGGTGTCCACTAAAGTGCCTTTCTATGGGGATGCCTGCATCAACCGCCTCTGTGTGCCACTGTTTGTTGCTAGCTCTGTTTGCATCCAGCTGACACTTGTACTGTGTCTTTTATACATGCTGGGACGCCTGCACATGCGCAGAAGCGCCGCGGCGCACATCGAGCGTCATCCACCCGCCCCGCCCCTTTTTTTTCATAGGAGGCGCGTGCACGCGCCCGCCCGTGCGCCATTGGCGCCCTTTTCGAAAACCAAGCAGGGACTAGGAGCCAGGGCCCTTTTTGCCGGAGGGCCTGTGCGGTGGATGAGCGCAGCAACAGGGCAGAGGAAGTGGATTCCCACAGAGAACTTACCAACTGCCTGGATCTTTTGACTTGAGAAATCCAAAGATCCACATGACAAGAAAAAATGGACCACAGCGGCCTCTAGTGGTTTAACACAGGTACCGCGGTCCTCTTTTTTTTTTTTTTTTTTCTTGACTACTATTAAAATTTTACATTTTTCAGTAGTTACAGGCATGCACAGATATTTAGCAGGAATACCGTTAGGTAACAGACAGAAAGACAAATTAGGCTTGGGGGTCCCTCAATAGAACCAAGTTCCTGGGGGCCCCCACTTACCTTTTCCTCGCCGCAGGACTCTGTTTGGTCCACAGAAGCCCAAACTTCACCTATCACGGCAGGCATTGTAATTAAACCTTCAGGGACCGGGTTCCCAAGGATTCCACTCCCCTGGACCTGTATAGCACCCTGCACAGAAAACATCTTGGTCGTGGGTATGACCAGAGCTCTGGATCCCAGGGTCCAGCCCTCCTAAGAGAGGCATTACAGGCAAAACCTTGCTCTTCTGTTGCAAGGCCCGGGTACCGACCGTTTAGCTATGAAGCTTTTTTGGTGGGATCCGGAACAGCTTACTAAGGCCCGTAAAAGAACCTGTACGCAAGCCCAGTGAAAACACATGTTACTCTTTGGCCAACACCTTAGACACTGGCAAAAAACTGAGGTGCTCCTGGATGGGAGGGGCTTATATAGGGGAGGGTACTTCCGGTTTGGAAGTTGCCAGTGCCAGCACCTGAAGGTAAACTATATAACCCATTAGTAATGACTAAGTCGCTCTGTGTCCCGTGATGTACGAAAAAGAAAACTAGGGATGAGCTCAGGCGTGTTCGCATTGAACACATGCAGAGCCCGCCAAGGAAGTCTGCACCATCGGAACCGCGCTGCGCTAATCACAGGCAGGGAGACATTGTCCCGATGCTCGGCTGCAGAGATCGGGAAATGTCTCCCTGCCTGTGATTAGCGCAGCGCCGACTTCCTTGGCGGGCTCTGCATGTGTTCATTGTGAACACGCCTGAGCTCATCCCTAGTTATAACCCTACAAAATAAAAATAAATAAAAGGTTTTGCCTTTAGTTCCACTTTAAGGTAGGGAAGAGCAAAATGGATACATGCACTTTGTTTTAAAGTAAACCCGTTCTTTTAAAAAGGCCTAGCATGTGCAAGAGTATTTGTTTTCAAAGTTCTTTTTATTAGTTTATACAAAATGTTTACATTTATACAAGATTCATTATAATATGCATTTGTTCCTTCTTGTTATGTATTTTTATTTAAAAAAAAGAACCTTGATTACTATCTATTGGCTTATTTTTCCTAAATAACTACTACAATCACACACGCATATTCCTACTCTCTTCCATACCCATTCATCCCATCTTAAAGGAAGAAGAAAAAAAAGAAAATAAAAGAGTATTTGAATGCGTTCCAGGGGTCATCTGTGCCGATCAGCTGAAAATAATGCCACCAAAAGATCATAAAAAAAAAAACAAAAAAAAAACCACAGGAACATGCTAAACAAGAGCTTCTATTTATAGTGGAAGTAAACCCTCCTATCATTTTCAGGCAAGGAAGCTGCCATCTTGGACTCTGTTTAATCTTTAACTGCCATGATGCTGCACATGTGATCAGTTATGACACCAGCCATTGGATGGTTTGACAGTTTGGTTGAGAGCACAACCAATGTGACAGTTGGCATTCCCGGTATGCCGGGAATGTAACTGCTTTTTGAAACTGTTAAATCGATGGGGTTACCTCCGCTTTAAAGAAACAGAGACACTTTAAGGTTGCTCATATACAGTACAATTTAATGGTTTAGTATCAACCTATAATGCCCTTTCATTACAGGACATTTTTCTTTTTGTGGAATTTAATAACTGGGATTTTTTACTATGTATACCTACAGAAAAAAAAAAAATCTCCTGCGCTCTCGGTGTATTGTCAAAACATAGGTGGCGTAGTTCTGTCTAGAGGCAAAGTCTAAAATCTTGCAGCCCTCCTCAGAACAATGGGTGTTCATATGGCTAAAAGAAAAAAGAAAACAGGAGGGCGCACCGACCTAGTGCATTACCACTTACAGGTTTATTAAAATATAATTAAAAAGCAATAGTCCTACTCACAGACAGAGCTTATATACAAGCTTATTGGAAACAATGGCTGGAGATCTTGACATTCACCGACAGGACTTGATGACAGAGAGGCTCAAACGATACCCCAAAAACATCCAGATGGCTGACGCGTTTCAGGGGCGCACCCCTTTCATCAGAGCCTAAGTGGAACCAGGACAGGTATCTGCATCAGAGCCTAAGTGGAACCACTTAGGCTCTGATGAAAGGGGTGTGCCCCTGAAACGCGTCAGCCATCTGGATGTTTTTGGGGTATCGTTTGAGCCTCTCTGTCATCAAGTCCTGTTGGTGAATGTCAAGATCTCCAGCCATTGTTTCCGATAAGCTTGTATATAAGCTCTGTCTGTGAGTAGGACTATTGCTTTTTAATTATATTTTAATAAACCTGTAAGTGGTAATGCACTAGGTCGGTGTGCCCTCCTGTTTTCTTTTTTCTTTTCTTTTTTCTTTACCTACAGTAAAAAACATACAATACAAATGTTATAAATTGAGTTGCAGTTCAGTGAGTAAAATAAGTATTTGATCCCCTACCAACCAGCAATAATTCTGGTTTCCGGTTTCCACGTACTGGCTACATTATGTGCTAATGTGATACACAGATTAGTCCTGACAATTTAAGAAGGTGCTCCTAATGACAACCCATTATGTGTATAATGGACACCTGTCTACAGAATCTCTTCCTTCCATTCAAACCTCACCATCATAGGCTCACCAAAGAGCTGTCAAAATATGTCAGGGACAAGATTGTAGACCTGCACAAGGATGGAATGGGCTACAAGACCATCAGCCTGGAGCTCCATGCAAGATTTCGCCTCATGGGGTAAGGATGATAATAAGAATAGTGAGAGATCAGTCCAGAACTACACAGGAGGAGCTTGTGAAGGATCTCAAGGCAGTTGGGCCCATAGTCACCAAACAAACCATTGGTAAAACAATAAGACGCCAGGGATTGAAATCCTGCAGCGACCGCAAGGTCCCTCAAGAAGGGACACATACAGGCTCATCTGAAGTTTGCCAATGAACATCTAAATGATTCAGAGAAGGATTGGGAGAAAATGTGAGCTCTTTGGCATTAACTTGACTCGCCATGTTTGGAAGAAGAAAAATGTGGACTATGAACCCAAGAACACCATACCTACAGTCAAACAGGTTGAAACATTATGCTTTGGGGCTGTTTCTCTGCTAAAGGTACAGGCAGACTTTGCCGCATTGAGGGGCCAATGGACGGGCCTATGTACTGTACAATCTTGGATGAGAACCTTATTCCCTCAGCCAGAACACTGAAGATGGGTCGAGGATGGGTCTTCCAGCATGACAATGACCCAAAACATATTGCCAAGGCAACAAAAGGAGTGTCTCAAGAAGAAGCACATTAAGGTCATGGAGTGGCCTAGCCAATCTCCAGACCTTAATCCAAAAGAACATTTATGGACGGAGATGAAACTTAGAGTTGTCAAGCAGCAGCCAAGAAACCTTAAGGATTTAGAGAAGATTTATAAAGAAGAGTGGACCAAAATCCCTCCTGAGATATGTGCAAACCTTGTAACCAACTACAAGAAATGTTTTAAATCTGTGCTTGCGAACTAGAGTTTCTCCATTAAATACTAAGTCCTGTTTTGCTTGGGGATCAAATACTTAATTTACGCACTGAACTGCAACTTAATTTAAAACATTTGTATTATGTTTTTTTTTGGGGTTAATCTGTCTCTATCATTTAAAATACACCTATGATAACAAATATAGACCCTTCATTTCGTTGTAAAACTTACAGAATCTACAGGGGATCAAATAATTATTTTCCCCACTGTACATAAATAAACAATATTACCCGATAGGGACTTTAAGGCCCCTTTCACACTGAGGTGTTTTTCTGGCGTTTTTGCGCTAAAAATAGCGCTGTAAAAACACCTGAAATAATCCTGCCCCAGCATTCTCAATGTGAGAGCTCTGAGGGCTTTCACACTGAGGCGTTGTGCTGGCTGTGCGTTGGAAAAAATCCTGTAAACAGCTTTTTTGGAGCATCTTTGGGGCGCATAAAATAGCGCTGTAAAAACGCCTATCCCCATTGAAATGAATGAGTACCGCTGTAAAACCACGGTAATACCGCTTTAAAAATGCCCAGAAGCTACGAAAAAACAGGAAATGCACAGGTTGTTATGTAAGGGGGTAGGGTTATTAGCTGACACTAACACGGTAAAAACGCATAGGCGTTAGCACTATTTTTAGCGCTAACGCAGTAAAAACGCGGTAATAATGCTACTCGTTTTTAGGGCGTTATTGCAACGCCTCAGTGTGAAAGGGGCCTAAAGTTATTGAAATATTGTACATATACTACTACAGTAAATTAAAGCGGAGCTCCCCTGAAAAAAAAATATTAAAAGCCAGAAGCTACAAATACTGCAGCTGCTGACTTTTAATGTTAGGACACTTACCTGTCCTGGAGTCCAGCGACGTCGGCAGCAGAAGACGAGCAATCGCTCGTCACTCTGCTGCCCCCACCACCATCCTCGGTGAGGGAACCAGGAAGTGAAGCCTTGCGGCTTCACTGCCCGGTTCCCTACGGTGCATACGCGAGTCGCGCTGCACCATTCTCACTGGTCCCTGTTGTGTGCTGGGAGCCGAGTGTCTCCCAGAACACAACGGGTATTCTGCGGGAAGTGACGTACGACCCGCAGAATACCCGCAGAGAGGACTCCCGGAAGTGGGTGCAAATACCTGTCTTAGGTATCTGCACCCCTCTCCCCCCTGAAAGGTGCCAAATGTGACACCGGAGGGGGGGAGGGTTCAGATGAGAGGAAGTTCCACTTTAGGGTGGAGCTCCACTTTAAATTAAAAAATGAAAACTCTTATTTGTTATAATTTGTTACAAAGAGGAAGGTAAAATATACAGAGTCCTCCACTAGATATAATAACAGGTATAAATATATAACACCAATAACCCCAATGGCATTAACTACCCTTTCCCAATGAATACAGTCTACATACATGTAACAACTGAAAGTTAGTACGATACTACACAGATGGTTGGTAGTAGATTCTTTATGCATTTCACAGATGAATTAAATCAGGAATGACTAAAATCACTTATAATCATTAGCATGTTATGCTCTTCCAGCAAAGATCCTGGGAAATAGAGAGAGGCCAAATCTTGTAAAAAGATGTTCTTGCAATTGACTGGAATGTCACGTGGCAAGATTTTGCCTGCTCTGCATTCTACATGAATTTTCATGGATAGAGTGACACCTTGCCCAGCGAAGAGGAAGACAAGGGTAGGGTAAGCATGATTCAAACTTTTTTCTTTATATGTACATTTTACATCTATTTATGAAGGGGAAGGGGGCCTGGGAAAGTGTAACTGGACCTTGCATTTTACTGCAAGGTCTGCTGCAAGCTGGAGTTGGGCTTTAAGAAGAATGGTAACCATGTAGCAACTGAAAGTTAGTACGATACTACTGCGTTTGTAAAGAAAATTTTTACTTTTATTGGATTGCAGCATGCCCTCCTGTGTGTAAGTGCAATGTTCCCAATCCACTATTTATCTTCTTTAGTGTTTTTCTCTGCATGCCCCTCCCACAGTGACTGAATGACACCCAGAATCCTGCAACGCCGCACCCATTACCAAAAATAGCTTCTGTACTACTTTTGGTGACTTCGGGTGGGTTTCAATAGACATCTGTGCAGGTACCCTGCACAGATGTCTCTGAAATCACCCCTGAAGTCGCAATGACACGCGGGTATGAAATCGTGTGAGTTCAGCTGAACTTGCACGATTTTATTCCCGCAGCAGTGTGAACTCTGCTGCAGTTTCCCCACAGTGCAGGTGCATTGCAGTGAACCAGTGGTTTTTGTGGGGGTTACCTGCACTTTGTCATAGACGTCCATTGATACATTTTCTGAAAGAGCATGAAAAGTCCTCCTTGCGGTGGATCAGTGTGACAGCATCCTTAGTATTTGCAGTCTACCCTAATCTATTAGATTGTAAGATTTTATGGGCAGGGTCCTCTTAACCCTTTTGTATTTTATTGTATTGTAACTGTACTTTCTTCCTTGTAAAGCGCTGCACAAACAGTTGGCGTTGTGTAAATCCTGTATATCAATAACATATTATTTACATTTGTTTCTGGACAGATAGGGATATCATTTGGTAGAAAATTTGGATACATACATTTTTAAGTTCCTAGGTTTTTTGGGAAGTAATTGTGAAAAATTGGAAGGAGGTGCAGTTTCCTGTAATTTTCATTTATGCTACATTTACGTAATTTGCATACACCCAGATATTGACCCCAAAACAGAACTGTCAAAGTCTGTAAAATGAGAAGTGTAATTTCTATTTTATGTATTGCAACGGTAAAGCCCTTTTCACACAGGGTTGATTTAGCTCTCATCAGCGAGGGATCTGGGAACTAATGGAAGCAGAAAAGTACAGATATTATATCTGTGTCCACTCAGTTTATGCAGAGCAAACACAGTAAGACCCTGCTCTTTGGGCGGCCGGGTATAAACGTCCATCTTGGTACACCCTGCACTCGGCCGCAGTAAGCCAGCAGCGGACATCTTGTTACACCCAGCCCATATAGTTTGGGCTGGGTGTAAGAAGATGTCCACTGCTGCTTACTGCGGCCGAGTGCAGGGTGTACCAAGATGGGCATCGCAGGCCGCATAGCATTGCAAAATAAATCCTTTCCTCTTGTCTCATGTAATTTATTGCTGCATTTCAGTGCCTGCCTATCAGTGCCCATAAGTTCCACCTATCAGTGCCATATATAAGTGCCCATCAGTTAGTGCCATCTATCAGTGCCCATAAGTGCCATCTGCCAGCCACCTGTCAGTGTCATCTATCAGTGCCCATCAGTCAGTGCCACCTATCAGTGCCAGCCATCAGTGCTAGCCATCAGTGCTAGCCGCCAGTCAGTGCCACCTATCAGTGCCCATCAGTCAGTGACATCCATTAGTGCTGGTCTGTATTGTGCTTTGAAAACTGTCACATGGCATAAAAAAAAGTATCGTTAATCGGCGAGTACTTGAAAAAAAGTATCGGTACTTGTACTCAGTCTTAACCACCTCGCGCCCGCCGTACGAGTATATACGGCCGCAAGGTGGTCGTCAAATGCCGGGAGGCCGTTATTATACGGCCTCCTCTATTTGGCCACTGGGGGGCGCGCGAGCGCCGCTGGCGGCGCGCGCACGTGCCCGGCGCTTCACTGCAATGCCGATGCGCGTGCCTGGCGGCCGCGATGACCACCAGGCACCCGCGATCGGCGGTTACAGAGACAAGGACATGGATCTCTGTGTGTAAACACAGAGATCCATGTCCTGTCAGGGAGAGGGGACCGATGCTGTGTCCCTTGTACATAGGGACACAGATCTGTCTCCTCCCCCAGTCAGTCCCCTCCCCGGACAGTAAAAATCACTAATAGGGAACACATTTAACCCCTTCCTCGCCCCCTAGTGTTAACCCCTTCCCTGCCAGTCACATTTATACAGTAATCAGTGCATATTTATAGCACTGTTCGCTGTATAAATGTGAATGGTCCCAAATTAGTGTCAAAAGTGTCCGCCATGATGTCGCAGTCACAAAAAAAATCACTGATCGCCGCCATTACTAATAAAATAAAAAAATTATAAAAATGCAATAAAACTACCCCCTATTTTGTAAACGCTATAACTTTTGCGCAAACCAATCAATAAACGCTGATTGCGATTTTTTTTTTACCAAAAATATGTAGAAGAATACGTATTGGCCTAAACTGAGGAAAAAAAAAAAAAAAAAAAAATTGGGATATTTATTATAGCAAAGTGTAAGAAATATTGCTTTTTTTTCAAAATTGTCGCTCTATTTTTGTTTATAGCGCAAAAAATAAAAACCGCCGAGGTGATCAAATACCACCAAAAGAAAGCTCTATTTGTGCGAAAAAAAGGACGTCAATTTTGTTTGGGAGCCACGTCGCACGACCGCGCAATTGTCATTCAAAGCGTGACAGTGCTGAAAGCTGAAATTTCGCCTGGGCAGGAAGGGGGTATATGTGCCCAGTAAGGAAGTGGTTAAAGAAGTGGTATCGGGACAACTCCAATAGGTGCACCTGTAAACACGCCGAAAATCGCGTTACTACTTCTGAAGTATACCTCTCCTCCTCTAGAATTGCCTTCCTCAGTAAACAAAGGCCTGAAGCTTGATACACATGCACAAAGCTTGTAAAGGGCTCACAAAAATAATTTAAAATCAACACGGTCACACTTTCCTTATGCTCTGCTCAGTTGTGAATGCAGGCTTACTGCCTTATGATCACTACACCTTTTACACTCTTGGTGAAGACGACCATGTCAGCTTTTTTTGTTTAATATGACAACCCAGCCAACCCTCCCACATTTCTGTGTTTTGAACTGTCACGGTATTCATGAAAAGCATAAAAACAGTTATGCATTTCCTATAAGGTCAGTGAACCTTACTCTCCATCTATAGATTTATAGAGAATATTTATATGTGTATTTTTCTATCTCTGGCAGAATGCACTTGGCATGATTTTAAATGCATATGAAAGAGATTTTTCTGCACAAGGCCAGACAAACAACAACCGCTGTTCTCCCCGCCGTGACTGACACATTGAAGTGTTTGCGTTAATGGCTGTCATCAATATTCTGAAGTGAAAATTTCCAGCTACTATATATTTCTGCGGCTGAAATCAGCCCGGGGAATGTTACAAAACACAAAATGTTTCAAGGGCTCATTTCCATGTGAAAGAGTGATGAATAATTTAGATACACAGTAACAGCTTCCAGTGCATAATGAACAAGAAATCTGTATCACACACTCATACATGTAGACATGTTTGTTTGCTCTTAAAGGCAACAACCTGACAGGCTATGAAAGCACACGTGTATTGTTTTATCTGACAAAATATTTGAAATTCAGTTCAGCCAGTCTTGCGATACAGACAGGCCTGCCACACTGCATAAGCAGTATGGTGACATAACCTGAACTAGGAATGAGAGTCAGTACATTGGTGTGGTCTATCTAATCTGTACTTTTCTCCCCTTCAGTACATTGCTACATCATGGGCACCCTTGGTACAGAACATGACTGAATTCAGCTGTGTATGGAATCACGGATAGGTGATAAAAAGAATTTCAAAAATACATTTAAAAAAAATGTTTAACCACTTTAGGCCCAGGACATTTTTCTGCCTTTTTTTTTGTTTGTTTCAGAGACGTTGTCTTTCCCCACCATCTTCCTTTTAGGCTTCATGCACACCGAGTGTTTTTACTGTCGCTTTAGGCAGGATAAGGTGTTTTTTTTTTTTTTACAGCTTCAAAACGTCTCTCTATGTTACTCTACAGTCATGGCCGAAATTGTTGGCACCCCAGAAATTTTTCCAGAAAGTATTTCTCACAGAAAAGTATTGCAGTAACACATGTTTTGCTATACACATGTTTATTCCCTTTGTGAGTATTGGAACAAAACAAAAAAAGGGAGGAAAAAAAAGCAAATTGGACATAATGTCACACAAAACTCAAAAAATGGGCTGGTGAAAATTCTTGGCACCCTTAACTTAATATTTGGTTGCACACCCTTTGGAAAAAATAACTGAAATCAGTCACTTCCTATAACCATCAATAAGCTTCTTACACCTCTCACCCGGAATTTTGGACCACTCTTCCTTTGCAAACTGCTCCAGGTCTCTTATTGGAAGGGCGCCTTATCCAAACAGCAATTTTAAGATCTCTCCACAGGTGTTCAATGGGATTTAGATCTGGACTCATTGCTGGCCACTTTAGAACTCTCCAGCGCTTTGTTGCCATCCATTTCTGGGTGCTTTTTGACATATGTTTGGGGTCATTGTCCTGCTGGAAGACCCAAGATCTCGGACACAAACCCAGCTTTCTGACACTGGGCTCTACAGTACGACCCAAAAGCCTTTGGTAATCCTCAGATTTCATGATGCCTTGCACACATTCAAGGCACCCAGTGCCAGAGTCAGCAAAACAACCCCAAAACTTCAATGAACCTCCACCATATTCCACTGTAGGTACGGTGTTCTTTTCTTTGTAGGCCTCATTCCGTTTTCGGTAAACAGTAGAATGATGTGCTTAACCAAAAAGCTCTATCTTGGTCTCATCTGTCCACAAGACGTTTTCCCAGAAGGATTTTGGCTTACTCAAGTACATTTTGGCAAACTGTAGTCTTGCTTTTTTATGTCTCTGTGTCAGCAGTGGGGTCCTCCTGGGTCTCCTGCCATAGCGTTTCATTTAAATGTCGACGGATAGTTTGTGCTGACACTGATGCTCCCTGAGCCTGCAGGGCAGCTTGAATTTCTTTGGAACTTGTTTGGGGCTGCTTATCCACCATCCAGACTATCCTGCGTTGCAACCTTTCATAAATTTTTCTCCTCCGTCCACGCCCAGAGAGATTAGATACAGTGCCATGGGTTGCAAACTTCTTGATAATGTTGCGCACTGTGGACAAAGGCAAATCTAGATCTCTGGAGATGGACTTGTAACCTTGAGATTGTTGATATTTTCACACAATTTTGGTTCTCAAGTCCTCAGACAGTTCTCTTCTCCTCTTTCTGTTGTCCATGCTGTAGTGTGGCACACACAGACACACAATGCAAAGACTAAAGCCTCGTACACACGGTCGGACTTCCATCGGACTTTTCCGTGGATTTTTGTCTGAACGGAGTTGGCCGGGCACACCCATAGCATACACACCACAGGACTTTTCTGCAAACTTTCCCAAAACTTTTTGCAACATCACATGGTTTTTCTGCTCTTTACCGCCACCCTTTGGTCAACTTCTGCTATTGTTGGTTGATTTTAACATTAGTTGTTTTGTCCATCGGACAAAAGTCCTATGGTTTTCTGTACACACGGTAGGACTTTGCTCCATCTGACTTTTGTTGGGCAAAAGTTTGTCCATTTGCAGACCCAACTTTTGTCCGATGAAAACAAAACCAAACGAAAAAAAGTTTGTCTGATGGAGCGTACACACGGTCGGATTGTTGGTCCAACTTGCTTAAAACGAAGTTTGTTGGGCAAAAGTCCGACCGTGTGTACGGAGCTTTAGTGAACTTCTCTCCTTTTTATCTGCTTTCATGTGTGATTTTTTTATTGCCCACATCTGTTACTTGCCCCAGGTAAGTTTAAAGGAGCATCACTTGCTTGAAACAATCTTATTTATCCACAATTTTGAAAGGGTGACAAAAATTTTGACCAGCCCATTTTTGGAGTTTTGTGTGACATTATATCCAATTAGCTTTTTTCCTCCCTTGTTTTGTTCCAATACACACAAAGGGAATAAACATGTGTATAGCAAAACATGTGTTACTGCAATACTTTTCTGTGAGAAATACTTGATTTTCTGGAAAAATTCCTGGGGTGCCAACAATTTCGGCTATGACTATATGCGTCCAAGCACTCATGGGCTTTTAGGAGTTTTTAGTGGCATAGGTGTTTAGAAGCTGTAAAAAAAAAAAAAAAAAAAAAACAACAGGGCCAGCAACGTTTTGGCTGAAAAAATGCTGACAGCTCCTAAACTCTACTAAACGCTGATGTCCAGCATTTAGCAGAGTTGGTTTTTTTTATGCGGAGGCCGCTGTTGTGCTTAACAACAGATAAGTCACAAGGCCGAACGCTGAAAAAAAAAAACACACATTGCTGGAAATACAAAAATGTGAAAAAAACGGCGTGGGGGCCGTATGGTATGGATTTTAAGGGGAACCCTGCGCCAAAATGTAAAAAAAAACAAAAAAACCCCCAAAAAACGGCGTAGGGTTCCCTCCAAAATCCATACCAGACCCTTATCTGAGCATGCAGTGCCCCTCCCCTCCTGAACCATACCAGGCCACATACTCTCCACATGGGGGGGGGGTGCTTTGGGGTAGTGGTTGTGGGGGTCTGCGAGCAGGGGGCTTATCGGAATCTAGATCCCCAGAAACCAACCTCCTCTATGTGAATGAGTATTGGGTACACTGAACCCCTACCCATTCACAAAAAAGTGTAAAAAATTAATAAACACACACAGTTTTTGACAATTCCTTTAGTATAAAAAACAATGTCCCCCGATGCAGATCCATCGTCAATCACGACATCCGCTGGACCAAACAAAAAGAAAAAAGCTCTGCCTGCGAATAAGGCTCCCACTGTCTGCCAGTTCTTAAATAGCTTAGGAGCAGGGCCACCAGGTGACCTCTGTTGCAGACTCCAAAGTCCGCTGGGAAATCCTTGAAGCTGAGGAAGTACTGACTTATCCAAGGCAACCTGTTACCCCCCCAGTAACTGGACGACACACAGTTCTGGGAGTAAATCAACGCTTTATTTTGCCCAGGCTGGATTTTTATATCATTTCCCATGCAAGGGTTTTCTTAACTCGTTTTACAGGGGCATTCCCTTCAACAATTAACAGATGACAGCGATTTAATTACCTGAGATGTGTGAGACGTTGGTCTCTGCATATTTACCCATAACAATGAAACCGTGCCAGACACATTACTAGGAGTGTAATTACATCCCGTAGCAGATAATAGATGGTCATTAACATACTGACAATAGATGAATGGAACGCTACCTCAGACCCCCAATTAACCCAATTTACTTATTCAGACATCAGTAGACATTCTGTCTCTACATTTCCTGGAATGAATCTTTGCTGTCACCTCTGAAGTGATCCAAACCATATTCTCAGTTTCAGCATTTTGCTACACTGCTCCCCCTTACCCACAAGCCGGCATACACAGTCTGATCCTTAACGGATCGGCTTGGGGATGTCCGGGGAGTACTCACGGATCACTTTTCCAGTTCAGTTTGCCGCAATAATCAGTCAGCATTGCCGTTCTGTTTCCCGGGGCGGTAGTGGATAGTAAAGTCATACGGTTGTAACGCCAGACTCCAGCGCAACAACCGGGCATTGTCCCCTGCCACTCGATTTTGCCATACCAACGGGTTGTGGTCTGTGAGTAGGGTGAACTGTTGTCCGTACAAGTAGGGCTGAAGCTTCTTTAGGGCCCACACCACAGCCAGGCATTCTTTTTCTATGGCGGCGTAGCTCACTTCCCTGGGGAGAAGCTTCCTGCTCAAGTTAACTACGGGGTGTTCTCCGCCATCTGCTCCAACTTGGCTCAATACTGCGCCCAATCCAAACATTGAAGCATCCGAGCCTCAGAAGATGCGCTGTTTTCCGTGGTGGGGGCCTGGGACCGGGTGGTAACGGGGTAGATCTCGTTGGTAACCGGGGCTGATGCAAAAGCAGAAGTCAACTGGCCAAGATCGTTCCCCAGCAGGACATCAGCGGGAAGTTCCTGGATCATCCCCACCTTAATTAATCCGGAGCCGGCACCCCAGTTCAGGTGTACTCTTGCCGTGGGTAGCCTGTGTACTGCTCCCCCTGCAACCCGCACAACTACGGAACTCCCGGTGTGGTCGGCCTCTGGAACCAGGTGACGTTTGACCAGTGTGAGGGTGGCGCCGGAATCTCGTAGACCTTGAGCAGTCTTCCCGTTCAGCTGTACTGACTGGCGATGGTGTTGCCTGTTGTCGGTAGCCGCCTGTACTGGGTCAGCCTCGTGTAGGATACTCCAGTGTTCCTCCAATTCTCCTGCTCCTCGGTTGACCGGGGCCGCTTCCGTGTGATAGCAATGAGTGGCAGCCCGTGCTGGAGGGGGTGGCCCTGGTCGAATCCATGCAGCTTGGTCCTGGTTCTGAGTGCAGTCTCTCTGATAGTGCCCAAATTGCTTGCATGAATAGCACTGCACTCCCTTGCGCCCGAGGTATCGATTTGCAGGGGAGTTAGGGATTAGCCCGGGTCGTTGTGTAGCTGGGGGCCCTGGGTTATGGTTCAGTGGTCTAGTGCTTGGTCGGAAGCTAGTCTGTGATGGCCGGCGGGCATCTTGATATTCATCAGCTTGCCTGGCCGCTTCCGAGAGAGTGGTAGGTTTGCGATCCCTTACCCACTCCTGTACCTCTGGGTTTAGTCCATTAAAGAATTGCTCCAGTAAAATCAGCTGGGTGATCGCGTCTGCTGTGGTTGCCTGACTGGCTTGCAGCCAAGCTAGGGCTGCCCTCTGCATTCAGCAAGCCCATTCGGTGTGGGAGTCCTTCTCCTGTTTCTTTGTGTCCCGGAAGCGTCTCCTGTATGCTTCTGGGGTGATGGCATACCTTGCCAAAATAACTTCCTTTACCCGGCTATAGCTTGCGATTTCCTCCTCTGGCACGGCTGGCACGGCTCTGTAGGCTTCTGCTGCACGGCCTGACAGCTTACCAGCTAAGATCCGTACCCAGTCTGTCTGGGGTACCTGGTACAGCTTGCATTGCCGTTCAAAATCTTGCAGGAAGCTATCGATCTCTTCCTCTGCTTCCATAAACTTTTTAAAGGCATCATGGGGTACTTTTAGTTTTGTCTCTGGTGCCGGTGTAGTCGTTAGCAGTCTCTCAGAGGCATGCTGTTCCGCCAGCCGGAGTTGGGTCTCCCTTTCTTCTCTCGCCGTGATAAAGGCATCCACTTGGGCTAACGTTGCTTGTACCAGCTCGGTGGAGGGGTTTTCTCCATAAAACGCTAGCCTGCGTTTCACTTCTTGGTTAAACTCGGTCTCCATGGCTTCTGTAGCCATACTGTGTGCCCGATCTCCCTCGGTCAGTTCTGCAATCAGCTCTGCTTTGGTTTTAGTGCTGGCGCTCTTCCCTCTTGCTTCCAGCAAATCCTTTAACGTCGCTCGTTTTAATCCAGCATAGTTTGTCTCCATTCACACTTCCATTCGTGTAGCCGAATTTGCATGAACGCTGCTTCCTCTTGCTGCAAGGCTTTAATCCCACCGCTGCCAACCAGTGTTGCAGACTCCAAAGTCCGCTGGGAAATCCTTGAAGCTGAGGAAGTACTGACTTATCCAAGGCAACCTGTTACCCCCCCCCAGTAACTGGACGACACACAGTTCTGGGAGTAAATCAACGCTTTATTTTGCCCAGGCTGGCTTTTTATATCATTTCCCATGCAAGGGTTTTCTTAACTCGTTTTACAGGGGCATTCCCTTCAACAATTAACAGATGACAGCGATTTAATTACCTGGGATGTGTGAGACGTTGGTCTCTGCATATTTACCCATAACAATGAAACCGTGCCAGACACATTACTAGGAGTGTAATTACATCCCGCAGCAGATAATAGATGGTCATTAACATACTGACAATAGATGAATGGAACGCTACCTCAGACCCCCAATTAACCCAATTTACTTATTCAGACATCAGTAGACATTCTGTCTCTACATTTCCTGGAATGAATCTTTGCTGTCACCTCTGAAGTGATCCAAACCATATTCTCAGTTTCAGCATTTTGCTACAACCTCAAAGGGAGCAGCGCCACCAGTTGACATCACCAGGTGGCTTCGTTCCTTACCTATTTATAAAATGTCAAACGGTGGAGCAGGCAGACAGAGGTAGCGTTAGTCCAGGGTGGAGCACTTTTTTATCTTTTTTTGGGTCCGGCGGTGGCTGTTTCTTGTTTTCGGGGTCTTCAGCCATCTTGATTTGCCAGGACAGGATTGACGTAGCTCCCACGCATGGGGATATATCCCAGGACCAACGTGTTCCAAGAATGTACAATAAGCTGAACATGCACAGCATCCTAATGCTGGCCATAGATGGAGCAATTTTCTTTCCTGCAACAAAGGAAAATCGCTCAATTCTCCTATCAACACTGTCAGCGTCGATGGGGGAATCCCTCCCGCTGAGCCATTGTGTTCTCCGGTCAAGGAAGTGGAGGGAGCCGTCCCGGCCAGAAGAACACAGTGATTACTGCTAGAGGCTATAATAGTCACTAGCAATAATTGCATGTAAAATCCGACAGGCTGGTTGTACCCAAGTTAATCGATCAACTTGGGTACATTCGGCCTGCCCATACATGGTTCAGCAGGGATCGGCCGAGATTTCAACCATCTATGAGCGGCTGTTAGCACCTTGCGAGGAGCAAGGTAAGGAGCCTTGATTACAGAATAGTTTATCTCCTCTGCAATAAAAAATCCTTCCAGCTATTTTTTGCAATTGAAGGCAAATTTCCGCTTTACAATAGGCAGACCATGGCCAAATATTAATTTATGTGGAAAAAATGTAGCATTTATATTGCTGAATTAACAAGTGTGCTACGGTAGGCTCATTACAATATTGATTTTTAAAACAAAAGTGCAGTTGTCCTTTAAAGTAAAACTACCCTGCTGTTAACTTATTTCGGCTAGAAGTATAAATCAATTTATAAAAGGCTACAAATAAAAAAATAAGCCGATAATGAGTAATAAATGTAATGCCGAGACCCAGAGAAGCTCTCCTGCTGTTACCTCCTGCTAGGGAAACAAAGGAATAAAAGGCCAGTACACCGAAGGAAAGTTTACTGGATTAAGCCTCGTACACACAACTCTGCAATAAAACTGCTGGGAGAGCTTTTTGCCGAGAAAACCGGTCGTGTGTATGGTTTCTCGTCGGGAAAACTGCCTGGAATCTCGACGAGAAAAATAGAGAACCTGCTCTCTATTTTTCTCGTCGGGATTCTCTGCAGTTTTCCTGCTGAGAAAAACGGTTGTCTGTATGCTTACCTGTTCCACGGTAAACCCGCGCATGCTCCAAAAGACTGATGCATGCGCGGTAGCATACAAGGGCAGTGTAGGGTGTAGCAAGATGGCGGCGACGGCATCGAATGTGTCGAGCGCAGGCTCGACGTAGTCGATGACGTCAACGCGTTCTTGCCATTCAAAAGAACGGCGGTTCTTTTGAATGGCCGTGTGTACACTCGGCGTGCAAGGCAAGCTTGCCGAGATTCCCGTCGGGAAAACCAACGTTTTTTTCCCCCGACGGGATTCCCGCCATGTGTATGAGGCTTTAGAGTTCTATGCATTGGGGCTAACAGAGTACAAAGAAAGCTCTAATATAAAAAAAAAATACAAAAAATGCACTACAAGGACATTCTGCTGTACCGCAAACAACTGTAGGACTTCCCATAGAGAGTACAACACATGAAAAAAAAAAAAAAGATGAAATTCTTATATTTTACATGAAAAATTAGAATTTCTAGAAGAATGCTAATACTAACAAAAAAAAATCTGTAAGGAACCTTTAGAAGCATTTAAAATTAAAAGGCCAAATCTTGTGAGGACAAGCAATAGAAGGTAAATTCTGCTGGTGGCCTTGGCAAGAGGAAATGAACTGTACCACACACTGTACAATGGTTCCTTCCAGAACAGGCTACAGATATAATAAAATCCAGGATAAATCAATCACCCCACTGCTATTTAAAGCAAGGAGAGAAGGAGCGGAGCTCTGGCTTGCTGAGATGCCGACTTGATGCTGCAAAAACAGGAGGCTACAAACAGCATCTCATCCAAAGCTGGAACATCTCAGCAGGCTGCAGTCTTCCCAGCGCAATGAACGACCGGTATTCCCCAGATGTATGTTTTATGTGTATATTAAATAAAACATCTTGTCTCTCTAGGCTGCTGGTGTGCAAACTTTCTGGAAGGCAGACAGGAGTTCTGAAGATGCTAAAAGTAAACTGTGTTCTTTTTTTTTGCTGTTCAGGTAAGAAAAACACTGCAGAAAATTGGCAATTTCAAGGAAGACATTATATTGTCCACAGCCCACTTGTAAAATATTTTCTCTTCTTGTGTAGCCAGCCCATGGTTCTGTCTGCCCTGTCACATAACTATTATGTTGTAAAGAGTTGCACTCTACTTTATATGCTTATATCAATTTCTTTTTAATGATTCCATCTCCTACAATATATTGTGTCTCACCTTAGGCCCCATGCACACGAGACGCCGGTGCACGTCAACTGCCACGTCACCTGGCACAAGTTGTGAATTGTCCACTTGCCACGTCACCTGGCCACATCATCTGCCACGTCACTTGCCACAAGTTGTGGATTGTCCAATTGCCACGTCACCTGGCCACAAGTTGTGGATTGTCCACTTGCCATGTCACCTGGTCACATCATGTGCCACATCACCTGGCCACAAGTTGTGGATTGTTCACTGACCACTTCACCTGCCACAAGTTGTGGATTGTCCACTTGCCACGTCACCTGGCCACGTCACCTGGCCATGTCACCTGCCACAAGTTGTGGATTGTCCACTTGCCATGTCACCTGGCCACATCACGTGCCACATCACCTGGCCACAAGTTGTGGATTGTTCACTGACCACTTCACCTGCCACAAGTTGTGGATTGTCCACTTGCCACGTCACCTGGCCACGTCACCTGCCACAAGTTGTGGATTGTCCACTTGCCATGTCACCTGGCCACATCACGTGTCACATCACCTGGCCACAAGTTGTGGATTGTTCACTGACCACTTCACCTGCCACAAGTTGTGGATTGTCCATTTGCCACGTCACCTGGCCACGTCACCTGCCACAAGTTGTGGATTGTCCACTTGCCACGTCACCTGGCCACGTCACCTGCCACAAGTTGTGGATTGTCCACTTGCCACATTACCTGCCACAAGCTGTGGATTGTCCACTTGCCACGTTACCAGACACATCACCTGGCCACGTCACCTGTCACAAGTTGTGAATTGTCCACTTGCCACATCACCTGCCACAAGTTGTGGATTGTCCACTTGCCACGTCACATGCCACAAGCTGTGGATTGTCCACTTGCCACGTTACCAGACACATCACCTGGCCATGTCACCTGTCACAAGTTGTGAATTGTCCACTTGCCACATCACCTGCCACAAGTTGTGGATTGTCCACTTGCCACGTTACCTGCCACAAGCTGTGAATTGTCCACTTGCCACGTCAGCTGGCCACGTCACCTGCCACAAGTTGTGGATTGTCCACTTGCCCCGTCACCTGCCACAAGTTGTGGATTGTCCACAATGCAATGCAAGCAATTACATTTTTTTTTTTTTTATGGTTTTTCATCATTTGCCATAATTTTTCAGATTTCTAATGTAAAAAAATAGGTCACCTTTAAAAACGCTTATGAACGAAAACGTGGCAAAACACCGGTACCGCGTTTAGCCGCGTTTTGCGTCTAAAACGTGGAAAACTTTTGCATCTGAAGCCATTTTTTTGCTTCTGGAAAAACGAGCTTAAACGCAACTGCCTAAAAACAGCAATAAACGAGACTGTGTGCATGGACACATAGGATAACATTGAATGTGTTCAGGGGCAGTTGAAAAAAGTGTCCAACTGCCTCTGAACGCGCGTTTAACAGCGTCTTATGTGCATGGGGCCTTAAAGACCATTTTAAGCTTTCCAGTCAAATACTCTATTTTACGATTTGTGGTTGATTTATGCTAAGAAATGTCTCATTTCCCTTTCATTCCCCATTGCAAATGCTACTGTCAACCCCCACAATGCAGTGTTCTGTAGCTGGAGAGCTGAGTAACAGCCACACCCCTCAACACAAGTGTCCTCACACAGACTTGTATTGCACAGAATGGTATTGCCTGATACATTATGTAGCGCCCTGCTACTTTTGCACAGGGGCTATTCTGTAAATTTAGTATTCTCTGAGCTGTAAATAGCTCGGAATGATTCCTTCTACCTGAATTTGTTTAATAAAGCAATTGAGAAAAAGACTGATGTGACTGCAATCACCTCTATTCTAATTACTTAACATAGACTCTTAAGTTCTGGGATGGTGAAATGTGGGGTAACGGCAGGACCCAAAATTAATCCAGCAGCCCCTTTGGGGGTATTGCTACAATTACATAATATAATTAGGTATAACCTTGGTGTCTTTTGATTTACGCATTTATATATATATATATTTCTTTGATTTTCAAAATATTTATTGAAAAGCAGTACATTACAACTTTAGACTCCATTCACACAGGGGCAACACGACTTCCAGCGCGACTTTGGTAGGCAACTTGGACACGACTTGAGTATGAATCACAGCGCGACATGGAGCTACTTACAAGGCAATTTGAAGTTGCTTCCAGGACAGGAGACATTCCAGTGGCCAATAAAACAAGAATCAGCTCTGTGGGAGGGAGGGGTTTGCCTGAGAAATGTATGTTCTCTTCCTGGAAAGTTGCTTCTGTTAAGACAGTGATCCGACTTCTGAGGCGACTTCCATTGAAATCAATGGGTACAGGTCGCCTAGCAGTCGCCTAGAAGTCGGATTGAAGTAGTACAGGAACTATTTTTGAAGTTGGATCGACTGCAGTAGTGTGCATTAAAACGGTTCTATTTACTTACATTGATTTTCTCATGCAGCGCGACTTGAGGCGACTAGGGGCGACTTGAAGTCGGATCCAAAGTTGCCCCTGTGTGAATGGGCTCTAAAGCCACCAGTTCACATTGGGGCAGAGCATAATATAAACAAGGCTAGTCAACTGAAAAAACAAACATCACTCGACAGCAATTAGTTCCCCCCCAGACAGATTTTTTCTTAGTGTCATGGAAACAGGGGTATACCATATAAGTGCACTTAGTTTGGACATTAGTCTCAACACCCCCTATGGGTGTACACTGTGTCAGGGACTGACTGGCTTGATAGATAAAACAAGTGCTCTATTCGGGTCAGAACTGGTCTCGCAGCTCCGAAATAACAGTAGTTTCCAGAGCTGCTTACGAGGCCTAAGGTGAGTGATATGAATACTATTTCTACAAGCTCGTCTGAGCAGAGAGTTTCCTTGAGAGATTATCTCAACTGCGTGTGAGCTCCTGCGAAAGTGATACTGGTAAAGGAGCAAACTCGAACTTAAGCAGTTATGCTGGCCATACACTCTACAAAAAAATCGCCTGAACGAACTTTCGAAAAACGAACGTTCGGCCGTGAGCGCAAACGATATTGCCATCATGTAATGACCGATAAATCGTTCAGTGGACATCAATAAAAAAACCTTTTTTTTTTTTTTTACATATACTTAGTGCAGAAAGTTCAGACGGTAAACGCATTAACCTTCCGATTTATCGTTCGTTCGGCAGAAAATTTCCAAACTCGTCCTTCGTTTTTTCAGCTCAAAAACGTCCCAACGATTATCGATTTTGTGCCCATTAACTGTTCGAAAAACGAACGAACTGTCTGAACGATCGAATTTCAGCCAATTTTTCGTATAGTGTATGGCCAGCATTAGAGTATAAACTTTTGTTATCTAACATTTCAACATAGTTGCATTTATATTTTAGACTCCTGGCAAAGCAGCTGTAACATGAAGGAGGTAAGACTATGGAGGGTGTTGGTTCAAAGCCTGCTTACCTTTCTCCTGTTCTGGCGCCTGCTCTTTTGTTTGAGAGTCATTTATCTTTTTTCTGTGACTTTAATTGGGTTTTTATAACTCAGTGCAACCTTTAGAACCCCACCTAACAGCCACTAGTTTCTGAAATATCAGAACTTTTGTGTAAAAATGGAGACATCAGACTCCCACCTTTGCTGTGCCCGTATTGGTCTACATGCACCTTTTCCCGGTGTGCCTACTGTATATCCTTTGTATTGATATCTCTTTATTTGTCTATGTCTGAACATATTGCCTACCGTTTTGGACCAGTCTATCTGGTACGGTAATTGTGTTTTTTGTCTGTGCGTGTATTGGTTTTTTTTTCTGTTTGTTAGTTTGTTAAAAAACTTCAATAAAAAAATCTTTAAAAAAAAAAAAAATGGAGACATCATGTTTGTTCCATTCCTCATCACAGTGTACCTCTCCAAAGCCTCCCAGATTTCAGTGGATGTAAAGTGGTTTATGGAAATTTACTACAAAAGGTGTATTACAGGTAATTACATGAGGTAAGTTTAAAACATAGGGTAGCATGATGGCTTAGTGATTAGTACTCTGATCTAGCAGTCATGGAGCCCTGACTTCAAAACTACCGGTACATAGCCTTACTGTCCTAAGTGAACGCCGCAAACCAAAACAGCTCCAAGTGCGCAAGAGATAGAAAGCAGCCTCAGCCCCAGCTAGGCACCACTGTGGACAAGTTTCACTCTGCCTCTGAGGCTTAGTCATAGAGGTATTGCGTCGAAAAAGATTGCAAGTATGAATACATCATCAGCTGCTAGGCAGTAAAATGGATCACACGTGTGAAACAATGAAAAAGGAAGGAAACAAAATAGGAAAGTGACAGCTGGGCTCCCCATGTTAGGTGCTGTTAAATGGAATGTTAAAGTAGGGTACACACTACAAGAAAATTGGGAATCGTCCGATTTTCCTAGTTTCACAGCAAATTGGAACCGATGAACGATAATGCGTACCAAAAATTCTCGTACCACAAAGGCTTTTTTTTATTGTTGTTTCTGATCATGCGTAGTCTTTCTTCTCTGATTTTTCGACGAAAATGGTACACATTAACCACAGGTACGTTGCTTTGAATCTGCCGCCTAGCGGCGCGTGCCCGCCACAAGCTCCGTGCCCGCGGGACCCGCGGACTCGATTTCTGCTGGTGTCCCGCGATCGTGTCACGGAGCGGCAGAATGGGGAGATGCCTTTGTAAACAAGCCATTTCCCTGTTCTGCCTAGTGACAGGACAGTGATCTGCTCCCTGTCATCGGGAGCAATGATCACTGTCGTCTCACTTGTAGCCCAGCCCCCACACAGTTAGAATCACTCCCTAGGACACACTTAACCCCTTCCTCGCCCCTTAGTGGTTAACCCCTTCCCTGGCAGTGTTATTTACACAGTAATCAGTCAATTTTTATAGCACTGATAGCTGTACAAATGACAATGGTCCCAAAATAGTGTCAAAAATATGCAATGTGTCCGCCGCAATATCGCAGTCACGATAAAAATCTCAGATCGCCGCCATTACTAGTAAAAAAAAAATAATAATAATAAAAATGCCATATAACTATCCCCTATTTTGTAGATGCTATAACTTTTGCGCAAACCAATCAATATACGCTTATTGCAACTTTTTAATCAAAAATATGTAGAAGAATACATATTGGCCTAAACTGAGTCAAAAAGAAAAAAGAAAAAAATGTTGCATTTTTTTCAAAATTGTCGCTCTTTTTTTTGCTTATAGCGCAAAAAATAAAAACCACAGAGGTGATCAAATACCACCAAAATAAATCTCTATTTGGGGGGAAAAAAAGGATGTCAATTTTGTTTGGGTGCAACGCCGCACGACCGCGCAATTTTCAGTTAAAGCAAAGCAGTGCCAAATCGCAAAAAATGGCCCGGTCATTGGGCAGCCAATTCTTCCAGGGCTGAAGTGGTTAAATGAAAATCGTTTGTTCTGTTCCCGTACAAAGACAAATTTTGGAGTTTGTCCCTTTGGGAATTTTCGTACAAAAAAATGGAATCGGTTGTCGAAAGTTGTGTACACACTATACAAAAATCGTACAAAAGTTCCTCGGATGAAAATGTTCGCCAAATTTTCTTACAGTGTGAACGAGTCTTTAATTCACGCTCTTTTGTCAGGACAGCAAGAATACCACTTGTAAAAATAGTAACAAATTAAACATAAAAATGGAAATGAAAACAAGCATGGAAAAAAATCTAAACAGATACTAAATACAAAAACCCAAAGATATGTAGACACTAACCCAAGCTGTACATAAGTAAAAGAGAAAAGGAAAAGGAATAAAAAAATATAAAGATACCGTATATACTCGAGTATAAGCAGAGTTTTTTCAGCACATTTTTTTGTGCTGAAAATGCCCCCCTCGGCTTATACTCAAGTCTGTGTCCATCTTCAACTTTGTGCACCTGTTCCCGGCCAGCCATAGGTCCTCTGGAAAGTTTGTTGTCCAGGAGACCTACGGCCGGGGAGCACCGATTTTTCAAAGCCGGGCACTCCTTTCATAGACTCCCATGTTAAACAGTAATTTCTCTGGTTATTTTAGGGACCCGGTACCAGCCGGTCCTAGGTCCCCTGGACGCCAAACTTGGCACACATGTAGCCCCACTCTTCATCTACAAGTGTGCAAAGTTTGTTGTCAAGGGGACCTATGGCCGGGGAGCACCGATTTTTCAAAGCCGGGCACTCCTTTCATAGACTCCCATGTTAAACAGTAATTTCTCTGGTTATTTTGGGGACCCGGTACCAGCCGGTCCTAGGTCCCCTGGACGCCAAACTTGGCACACATGTAGCCCCACTCTTCATCTACAAGTGTGCAAAGTTTGTTGTCCAGGAGACCTACGGTCGGGGAGCACCGATTTTTCAAAGCCGGGCACTCCTTTCATAGACTCCCATGTTAAACAGTAATTTCTCTGGTTATTTTGAGGACCCGGTACCAGCCGGTCCTAGGTCTCCTGGACGCCAAACTTGGCACACATGTAGCCCCACTCTTCATCTACAAGTGTGCAAAGTTTGTTGTCTGGAGGACCTACGGCCGGGGAGCACCGATTTTTCAAAGCCGGGAGCACCCCTTCCATAGACTCCCATGTTAAACGTCAGTCTAGTCACACAGAGCAGGAGATCAGGTAGGGAGATTGGGCACAGTGAGGCATGGACACAGTGAGGCACAGTGAGGCATGGACACAGTGAGGCACAGTGAGGCATGGACACAGTGAGGCATGGACACAGTGAGGCACAGTGAGGCATGGACACAGTAAGGCACAGTGAGGCATGGACACAGTGAGGCATGGACACAGTAAGGCACAATGAGGTATGGACACAGTGAGGCATGGACACAGTGAGGCATGGACACAGTGAGGCATGGACACAGTGAGGCACAGTGAGGCATGGACACAGTAAGGCACAGTGAGGCATGGACACAGTGAGGCATGGGCACAGTGAGGCATGGACACAGTGAGGCATGGACACAGTGAGGCATGGACACAGTGAGGCACAGTGAGGCATGGACACAGTGAGGCACAGTGAGGCATGGACACAGTAAGGCACAGTGAGGCATGGACACAGTGAGGCACAGTGAGGCATGGACACAGTGAGGCACAGTGAGGCATGGACACAGGCACAGTGAGGCATGCACACAGTGAGGCACAGTGAGGCACAGTGAGGCATGGACACAGTGAGGCACAGTGAGGCACAGTGAGGCATGGACACAGTGAGGCACAGTGAGGCATGGACACAGTGAGGCACAGTGAGGCATGCACACAGTGAGGCATGCACACAGTGAGGCACAGTGAGGCATGCACACCGTGAGGCACAGTGAGGCATGGACACAGTGAGGCACAGTGAGGCATGGACACAGTGAGGCACAGTGAGGCATGGACACAGTGAGGCACAGTGAGGCATGGACACAGTGAGGCACAGTGAGGCATGGACACAGTGAGGCACAGTGAGGCATGGACACAGTGAGGCACAGTGAGGCATGGACACAGTGAGGCACAGTGAGGCATGGACACAGTGAGGCACAGTGAGGCATGGACACAGTGAGGCATGCACACAGTGAGGCACAGTGAGGCATGGACACAGTGAGGCACAGTGAGGCATGGACACAGTGAGGCACAGTGAGGCATAGGCACAGTGAGGCATGGACACAGTGAGGCACAGTGAGGCATGCACACAGTGAGGCACAGTGAGGCATGGACACAGTGAGGCACAGTGAGGCATGGACACAGTGAGGCATGCACACAGTGAGGCACAGTGAGGCACAGTGAGGCATGGACATGAACAGTGAGGCAAAGTGAGGCACAGTGAGGCATGCAGATGTACACCCTAGGCTTATACTCGAGTCAACACGTTTTCCCAGTTTTTTGTGGTAAAATTAGGTGCCGCAGCTTATACTCGAGTATATACGGTAAGTGAAAAAATGTATATGTCTACAAAACTTTATTCAAACAATGGTTAAGAGTATAGAAAAATAAAAAATAAAAAAATGTGATAATCAATTATTTCTTGGAAGGCAATCAATAAGGATGGCAGAAGATATTTTAAGGAACATAAAATATATTACCAAAAGTATTGGGACGCCTGCCTTTACACACACATGAACTTTAATGGCACCCCAGTCTTAGTCCGTAAGGTTCAATATTGAGGTGGCCCACCCTTTGCAGCTACTGTATAACAGCTTCAACTCTTCTGGGAAGTCTGTCCACAAGGTATAGGAGTGTGTCTATGGGAATGTTTGACCAGTCTTCCAGAAGGGCATTTGTGAGGTCAGGCACTGATGTGGACGAGAAGGCCTGGCTCGCAGACTCCGCTCTAATTCATCCCAAAGTTGTTCCTCCACCCCAAACTCACTTATCCATGTCTTTATAAACCTTGTTTGTGCACTGGTGTGAAGTCATCTTATAACAGAAAGGGGCCATCCCCAAACTCTTCCCACAAAGTTGGGAGCATGAAATTGTCCAAAATGTCTTGGTATGCGGACGCCTTAGGAGTTCCCTTCACTGGAACTAAGGGGCCCAGCCCAACCCCTGAAAACAACCCCACAGTATAATCCCCCCTCCACCAAATAATTTGGACCGGTGCACAAGGCAAGGTCCACAAAGACGTGGAAATAAATTAGCCTACTAATGTGGAAAGGAGACTAGCGTGCCACCTGCTGGCTGGATATAATAGTACATAATATTTATTCACAACATTGGATATTTACCTGATTAGAAAAAACACTTGTTCATTTTGGAAATGTACATAGTGGGGTTGAATAAGTAAAGACAAACAGACTATGCATTTTGCAAGTGCAGTTGCTCCAGAGCTTAGTAAATGAGGGGAAGCTTCACTTTGCAAAGAATGCCCAATCCCATGCAAAGAAAAAATGATTGCATTTTGCTTGCACATGAAGTCAGCAGAGCTGCCCCTCATTTACTAAGCTTAAAGCAACTGCATTTACAAATAATGCCGTCTATTTGTCTTTAGTAAATCAACCTCAATGTATTTGAATGTAGAAAAGTAGAATACACACATGGCACTTCAGTTCATGTCAATGAAAAAATAACACTGCAGCTCCCCGATGCTACAATAATAGGCAGAGATTACTCTGTGCAGCCATGTGCAAGACCATTCAAATGTTTCAAAAAACAATGCATAGATGCATTTATTAGTGCAGTGGTTTATATCTGCCTAAAGCCTCGTACACATGATCGGATTTTCCGACAACAAATGTGTGATGGAAGGGAAAATCCAACCGTTCGTACGCTCCATCGGACAATTGTTGTCGGATTTTCCGACAACAAATGTCTTATAGCATGCTTTAAAACTGTCCGACAACAAATGTGTGTTGTCGGATTATCCGATCGTGTGTACACAAGTCCGTCAGAAAAAAATCCAAAGTACAAACACGCATTCTCTGAACCAATGCTAACCATAGCACAATATTAGCAGAAGTTGCCCAAAGGGTGGCGGTAAAGAGCTGAAAAAACACATCGTTTTTTGTATGTTGGCTGAAAAAGTTCTGCCGTCTGTGTGCATACCAAGTTCACGGCCAACGCCCTTCGGACAAAATTCCACGGCTTTGTCCGATGGAAATCCGATCGTGTGTATGAGGCTTTAAAGGGGTTGTAAAGGTTTGTTTTTTATTTTCTAAATTGGTTCCTTTAAGCTAGTGCATTGTTGGTTCACTTACCTTTTCCTTTGATTTCCCTTCTAAATATTTTTTTTCTTTGTCTGAATTTCTCACTTCCTGTTTCTCCTCACTAAACTTCACACCGTCATCCGAGTAGTGTGGAGTCAGCCAGAACAGCTTACTGAGGAGGAACAGGAAGTGAGAAATTCAAACAAAGAAAACAAATATTTAGAAGGGAAATGGAAGGAAAAAGGTAAGTGAACCAACAATGCACTAGCTTAACCACTTCAACACCGGGCTTTTTTTACCACTTCCATACCGGGCCTATTCTGACACTTCTCTCCTACATGTACAAATCATCATTCTTTTGCTAGAAAATTACTCAGAACCCCCAAACATTATATATGTTTTTTTAGCAGACACCCTAGGGAATAAAATGACGGTCATTGCAACTTTTTTTCTTGCACGGTATTTGCGCAATAATTTTTCAAATGCCTTTTTTTGGGAAAAAAATGGTTTCATGATTTAAAAAATAACAAAACAGTAAAGTTAGCCCAATTTTTTGGGAAAATATGAAAGATGATGTTACGCCGCATAAATAGATACCTTACATGTCACGCTTTAAAATTGCACACACTCATGGAATGGCGCCAAACTTCGGTACTTAATTTTTTTTTACAGGTTACCAGGTTAGAGTTACAGAGGAGGTCTAGTGCTAGAATTGTTGCACGCGCTCTAACACACGCGGCGATACCTCACATGTTTGGTTTGAACGGCGTTTACATATGTGGGCAGGACTTACGTGTACGTTCGCTTCTGATCGCGAGCTACTGGGGACAGGGGCGTTTAAATTTTTTTTTTATTTTACTTATTTTTTACACTCATTTTACTTTTTTTTTATCACTTTTATTCCTATTACAAGGAATGTAAACATCCCTTGTATTAGGAATGTGTGTGACAGGTCCTCTTTATTGAGAGATGCGGGGTCAATAAGACCCCACATCTCTCCTCCAGGCTGGAAAGCATGAGATCGTGATTTTTTTTCCACTGATCTCATACTTACAGCCGCAATGGGGGCTTTGTTTACATCTGAGGACCCGGGCGTGACCGTCATCATATCGCGCCCGGGCCTCCGACGATCATAGAGATGACTGGTGACCATCTGGTCACCAGTTATCTCTATGCTTGTCACGTGACCCACCACCGGCGCCGGACGATTCTCTCCGGGTCCCTGATGGCATGGGAGAGCCCAGAGAAGCACCGGATGGCGGCGGGAGGGGGGGATGTCCCCTCCCGCCGCCTATAAGAACAATCAAGCGGCGGAACCGCCGCTATGATCATTTTTATGGTGCGCAGAATTGCCGGCACAAGAAAAGGATATCTGAATGATGCCTCTAGTTGCAGGCATCATTCAGATATCCCCCTACAAAGCCAGGACGTCATATGACGTCCACCCAGGATGGGAGATTCCATCTGTGGACATCATATGACTATGGGCGGTAGGGAAGTGGTTAAAGGAACCTATTTAGAAAATGAACCTTTACAACCCCTTTAAGCTGGCCATTGGCGGATTGAAATTCAGCCGGTTCAGCAGGAATTTTGATCCATTTATGGGCAGGCTGGTTGTACAGAAGTTGATCCATCATTTTTAGTACAACCAGCCCGTCTTTGTTTTGTTTTTTTCCCCGATCACTGCTGGTGACTATAGTAACTGGCAATGATCACTGTCTGGGGAATTGAGCAATTTTCTTTTCTTTTACCAGGGGCTGAAAGAAAGAAAATTGCATAATGTATGGCCTGCTTTAGTATTTAAGTTCATTGTTAACAATCTCTTAAAGTTGTACAAAGGAAATTGGATAATATATAATCAACATTTTACCAACACTAGTCTTATCTCCCCTCAACCCCTTTTGAATGGCAGGGTAACAAAACATCCAATTAATTCCTTCCATGTTTAGAACCCAGGTGTCATTCTCTTTCTTGACAATGTATAAAATGAATACCAGCAATAACAGAAATTCTCCCAGCAACAGAAAGCAAAGGTTAACCACAGACACAGCTGTGTAATTAAGCTGATGAAGACTTGCTTGATTTGAACTTGCTTATTGAGTAAGTCGTGCACAAGTTCATGAAGAGCTTTACAAATTATACCCCAAGCTTAAAAGAAGAATAGACTTCATTTTCTTTATTGTCATGAAAAGTTTATACACAGCTGCTTGCCTGATTTGTAGATCTGCTATTCAGCTCAATGGCATATTAAAAAAGGTAGCATACTGACCTATTAGCACAGAAGAATGTGTTTATAGCATACTTCTAAAGCCTCGTACACACGGTCGGACTTCCATCGGACTTTTCCGTGGATTTTTGTCCGAACGGAGTAGGTCGGGAACACCCATAGCATACACACCACAGGACTTTTCTGCAAACTTTCCCAAAACTTTTTGCAACATCACATGGTTTTTCTGCTCTTTACCGCCACCCTTTGGTCAACTTCTGCTATTGTTGGTTGATTTTAACATTAGTAGTTTTGTCCATCGGACAAAAGACCTATGGTTTTCTGTACACACGGTAGGACTTTGCTTCATCGGACTTTTGTTGGGCAAAAGTTTGTCCGTTTGCAGACCCAACTTTTGTCGGATGAAAACAAAACCAAACAAAAAAAAGTTTGTCCGATGGAGTGTACACACGGTCAGATTGTTGGTCCAACTTGCTTAAAACAAAGTTTGTTGGGCAAAAGTCCGACCGTGTGTACGGGGCTTTAGTTTGTCTGGAAGACATTTAGTGGTTTAACCTAAAGCTGAACTCCAGACAGCTAAATGCACAGATTTACATTTCTGTCTATTCAGTCCCGAAATGTATACTGTTCTTTCACACACTACATCTGTGTGTGGAGGGGCAAGAGACTAAATGTGTCTCTGCTGTAGTTCGGTAACATTTACAGGCCCTCTGAGACTGGACCGTGAAAGAAGAAGCAGAGGACTGATGGGCTCATCTCACTGTTACATAGCTAAGCCTCGTACACACGATCGGATTTTCTGCGGACAAAGCGTAGGACTTTTGTCTGAAGGGCGTTGGCCAGGAACTTGTATTGTATACAAACTGCAAATAATTGTCGGCCAACAAACACAAAACTATGTGGTTTTTCAGCTCTTTAGAGCCACCCTTTGGGCAACTTCTGCTAATGTTGTGTTATGGTGAGCATGGCTTCTGAGCATGTGTGTTTGTACTTTGGAGTTTTTTTCAAAGGACTTGTGTACACACGATTGGATAATCCGACAACACACATTTGTTGGCAGAAAATTCGAAAGCACAATAATTGTCCGATGGAGAAAACAAACGGTCGGATTTTCCGACAACAGCCTGTCATCACACAATTCCCATCGGATAATCCGATCGTGTGTATGAGGCTTTAGTCAGGTCGAAAAAAGACACAAGTCCATCTAGTTCAACCAAAAAAACAATCATACAATCCCATATACACAATCCTTCACCCACAGCTGATCCAGAGGAAGGCAAAAAAACCCCAGCAAAGCATGATCCAATTTGCTCCAGCAGGGAAAAAAATTCTTTCTAAATGTACATAATATAACTGGATTAACATTTATAGGTACAGTTGATCCGAGAGGCAATCGGATTTTCCCCGGATCAACTTTACCTATAACTGTCAGTACTCAGTTATATTCTGTACATGTAGGAAAGTATCCAGGCCCTTCTTAAAGCAATCTACTGAACTGGCCAGAACCACCTCTGCAGGGAGTCTATTCCACATTTTCACAGCTCTTAAGCCCTGTACACACGATCGGATAACCTATGGATTTTCATCCGATGGATTTGTCCATCGGAAATCCGATGAAACTGTTTTTCATCAGTCTTGGCCACACACCATCAGTCAAAAAACCGACCGTTCCAAACGCGGTGACGTAAAACACTCCGATGAGCCGAGAAAAATGAAGTTTAATGCTTCTGAGCATGCGTCGACTTGATTCTGAGCATGCGTGGGTTTTTTAACCGATGGACTTGCCCATAGACAATCGGAAATTCCCATCGGTTTTTTATCCATCGGAAAAATTTAAAACAAGTTCTATTTTTTCCATCCGATTGAAAAAAGACCGATGGGTACCATACACGATCGGTTTGTCTGATGAAAACCATCCATCGGACGGTTTTCATCAGTTAAACGATCGTGTGTACGGGGCTTTACTGTGAAGAAACCTTTCCGTATTTGGAGGTGAAATCTCTTTTCCTCTAGACGTAAAGAGTGCCCCCCTTGTCCTCTGTGATGACCTTAAAGTGAATAACTCAACACCAAGTTCTCTATATGGATCCCTTATATATTTGTACATGTTGATCATATCCCCCCTTAATCTCCTCTTCTCAAGAGTGAATAAATTCAGTTCCTCTAATCTTTCCTCATAGCTGAGCTCCTCCATCCCTCTTATCAGTTTGGAGTCACTCCGCTCTCTCCTCCCATCAGCATGTTCCTTGTCAGCACATGAACTTACTGGCTTGCTTCTGCAGTTTCTCCCTCTCTTGTTCCCAGCTTGGCTTTATAAGGGGATGCAAGAAGCTGATACCAGGTTAGATAACTACTTTGCTTGCATTTATCAAAAATACATGTAATGATTTGCTAATGAATACTAAGTTGCATTAATTTGTGTCCCATTTATCTGTCTGAAGTTCAGCTTAAAAGGGACTCCATGATCAACATCATTAACTTTTTTCAAGTTTAATGTATGCGTTGTCTAATTAATTCATTTTTGATTTGTGTTTCTTTCTAGCATTAATTATTTCAGCGCAGCAACACTTTTAATGGAAATCATTACAAAGGAGAAATCCAATGTAAACTAAAATGACCAGTTCTATTCTAAAGCCTCGTACACACGAACGAGTTTCTCGGCAAGAAACGACAAGAAAACTGCAGAGAGAGCTTTCTTGCCGAGAAATTCGTTCGTGTGTATGGTTTCTCGTCAAGAAAACCGACAAGAATCTCGACGAGAAATATAGAGAACCTGCTCTCTATTTTCTCGTCGAGATTCTCGTCAGCCTGTTTCTCGACGAGAAAATTGTGTGTGTGTACACTTACCTGTCCTCCGGGAAGCCCGCGCATGCTCGAAATGACTTCGACGCATGCGCGGTAGCTTCCTAGGCATAAATAGGGTGTAGCAAGATGGCGGCGACGGCATCGAATGTGACGAGCGCACGCTCGTCGTAGTCGATGACGTCACCGCGTTCGCTCCATTCAAAGAACCGCGGGTTCTTTGAATCGAGCGTGTGTACACTCGGCCGGGACAAGTTTCTTGTCCAAGAATATCGTCAAGAAAAACGACGTGTTTTTTCTTGACGAGATTTTCGGCCGTGTGTACGAGGCTTAAGAGTATTAATAACACATTTTGAGGGCCTTATGGGAAAATAGACCAAAAGGTACACAGTCAAGGGACTCAAGTACCTCAATGCCAGTGTTACCATATCGCAGGGCACACTGGCAAAATACAAATGCCTGAAAGAGCTTCTATCCCTTCCCTAATGCAACTAAAAAAGTTTGTCTAGAATGATTTCATGGATTTATCTGGGGGTAGCAATGTTTATCCATTACATATACAGGCTCTGCTTTCTGCTTAGTAATGTTGCACCATGACAGCGCCCTTCTTCTTTGCTGAATATCTACAGTTTAGGTTGGGGCTCAGCAGAAACAAAAGACTGAACGTATTATTTACTGGCCACACATAGTTGATTTTTGGTAGTGCAGTTGCATGTAGTAGCAATTGATTACACAAATTTAGAGTACTATGCAATCATTATGCAGCGTACACACGCTCGGAATTTCCGACAACGAATGTTCGATGGGAGCTTGTTGTGGGAAATCCCGACCGTGTGTAGGCTCCATCGGACATTTCCGACAAAAAAATTTGAGAGCTGGATCTCAAATTTTCCGACAACAAAATCCGTTCTCGTAAATTCCGAGCGTGTGTAGCCAATTCCACGCATGCTCTGAATCAAGTACGAGACGGAAGCGCTCGGTCTGGTAAAACTAGCGTTCGTAATGGAGATAGCACATTCGTCACGCTGCAAACATGTCACGGACTGAAAAGCACGAGGCTGAAAAGCGCGAATCGTCTCTCACCAAACTTCTACTAACACGAGATTAGCAGAAGGAGCCCAAAGGGTGGCACACTTGGTATTGAACTTCCCTTTTATAGTACCGTCGTACGTGTTGTATGTGACCGCGTTCTTGGCGATCGGAATTTGCGAAACAACATTTGTGCGACCGTGTGTATGCAAGACCAGTTTGAGCCAACATCCATCGGAAAAAAATCCACGGTTTTGTTGTCGGAATGTCCGATCGTGTGTACGCGGCATAAGTGTTACTAAACCCAGGAGCCCGCATTCACTATATCTGGTCCCCCACAGAACATGGAATTGCAATTATTTTAGTAAACATAACCTGAAAAATACCTTTTCTCATCAGCAGTATATAGCAGTCTTGTGACTTTTATCAGTGTCTGGTTAAAGCTTGTAGGAGGAGTTTTCATTCTGCACCGACTGTCCTATAAGGCTGCAGGACCCCTGACCCTCTGTCTGGACAGTGCTGTTTGGCCTTGTTCTGATCACAAGCACTCTCCCCAAAAAAATAATCTCTAGCAATACACACCAAACGGAGCATGTGCAGCTTGTCCCCTAGCCTCTGTCTTAACAGGAGATATATTGTGGACTGTGGAAGAAGGGGAGGAACAGAGAAGACAGCCTTTTTACACAATGCGGAGTAATAACCCCCTAAGAGCCGATTCACACAGGGGCGTCCTGGGATCCGACTTCAAGTAGCTCGGTTTAGAACAGTAATGGAAGTGAATGGAGCTGTCTTAATGTACACTACTGCAGTCGCTCCGACTTCAGAAAAGGTTCCTGTACGACTTCAATCCGACTTCTAGGTGACTTGTACCCATTGATTTCAATGGAAGTCGCCTCCAAGTCGGATCCCCGTTCATAGAGAGGCAACTTTACAGGAAGTCGCCCCTCTGTGAACCGGCTCTAAGGCAAACTCCTCCATTCCTCCCACGGAGCTGGTATTTGGAATGAATCATGAGGGGGAACTACACGCCAAATTTTAAATAAAAACCGGCATGGGTTCCCCTCCAAGAGCATACCAGGCCCTTCGGTCTGGTATGGATTTTAAGGGGAACCCCCCTACGATGAAAAAACGGCATGGGGGTCCCCCCAAAATCCATACCAGAACCTTATCCGAGCACGCAGCCCGGCCGGTCAGGAAAGGGGGTGGGGACGAGCGAGCGCCCCCCCCACCCTTCTGAACTGTACCAGGCCGCATGCCCTCAACATGGGGGGTGTGTGCTTTGGGACAGGGGGGCCACACCCTGCCCTTATGTTGATAAGGGCCTCTTCCCGACAACCCTGTCCGTTGGTTGTTGGGGTCTGCGGGCGGGGGGCTTATCGGAATCCGGGAGGCCCCTTTATTAAGGGGGATCCCAGACCTGGGCCCCCCACCCTATGTTAATGAGTATGGGGTACATCGTACCCCTACCCATTCACCTGGGGGAAAAGCGTCAATAAAAAAAACACACTAGACAGCTTTTTAAAGTAATTTATTAGGCAGCCCTGGGGGTCTTCTACCCACTTCGGGGGTCTTCTTCCGACTCTCCGGTGCCTTCTCCGCGCTCTCCGGTGCTTTCTGCCTTCTGCCGGGCACCTCCGCTATCTTCTGCTAGCTCTTTTGCTAGCGGTGGCCCGGTCTTCCCCGTCGCCTTCTTCCCTCTTCTCTTCTGGAGATGTTGACATGACAAGGTCTCCCGCTGTAATGCCATGTGCGCGGCGCGCAATAATTTATATAGGCATGGGGCGTGGTCATCGGGTGATGTGACCCTGCCACCCTTATGTGTAGGGGTACAATGTACTCCATACCCATTCACATAGGGTGGGGGGCCGGGATCTGGGGGCCCCCTAATTAAAGGGGGCTCCCGGATTCCGATAAGCCCCCCTCCCGGATTCCGATAAGCCCCCGATTCCGATAACCCCCCCCGCCCGCAGACCCCGACAACCAACGGCCAGGGTTGTCGGAAAGAGGCCCTTGTCCCCATCAACATGGGGCAGGGTGCTTTAGGGTGGGGGGGCCGCAGGGCACCCCCCTGCCCGAAAGCACCCACCCCCCATGTTGAGGGCATGCGGCCTGGTACGGTTAAGGCGCTCGCTCGTTCCCACCCCCTTTCCTGACCGGCCGGGCTGCGTGCTCGGATAAGGGTCTGGTATGGAATTTAGGGGAACCCATGCTGTTTTTTTATAAAAAAATTGGCGTGGAGTTCCCCCTCATGATTCATACCAAACACAGGGGACAGCCTGTCCTGGAGGCGACTTCAAGTCGCTCCAGGTCGCACTGTGGTTCAGGCTCAAGTCATGTCCAAGTTGCCTCTTAAAGTCGCACTCAAAGTCGTGTTGCCCCTGTGTGAACCGGCTCTCAAGTTCCACAGTGAAAATAACAAGCATGCTTTACTGCATATACAGACTGATTTTACGGTTGTGGGTTTAGTAACACTTTAATTCCTGATATATTCTTCACTCCTTAGTAATTTTTTTCATATGTATGATTGACAGTGCCTTAGTAGCTAGCACTTCTGCCTTGCAGCATTTGGGGTCCTCAGTTCGAATCCCAGTCAGTATACTATCTGCAGGGAGTTTGCTTGTGTGGGTTTCTTCCCAGCAGGTAGGTTAATTGTCTTCTGTCCAGACTGGTGGTAGTACGAGCACTGGACCAAAAGTAATGCAAAAGTGGGCTTTATTACCTTAGATAGGTTGTTCAAATTTCCCAGGTTGAAAAGTAACTTTTTCTTCATTGCTGGTAAATATTTGATTCCAAGCAGAAGCAACATGCTGTCATTTAGTTCCTGATGAAAGACAGTTGCAGACTGTCTTTCAGACACCCACAGAAGGCTACATACTGTAATGATTTTGGAAATGACTCCATTGACAAAATAAACGTGCACAGATGAGTGTAGACATTTAATCCCCCCATGATGGAGGATAAAACAAATCCTAACACCTGAACACAGTTTTGCAACTTTGTCATGGGTTAACAAAACTGCACAATTCATTGCAACTACTCCATGTATCCAGGTGAATTATACCTTGTATTTTCACACTGATGCATTGTGGGATTCACAGTGATTCCTGTGCATTTTCCGCACCGCATCGCACCCTGTTCCTGCGGGTGTCATTGTTAACACCACCCCAAAAATGGTTCACAAAACACAGTGTGATTTCAGTGTGACAAAAAATAAATAAAAATAAAGGTGCATGCACCCTTTTTCTGCTGGTGCGGTGCAATTTAACCACTTAAGGACCGAGCCTCTTTCTGAGATTTGTTGTTAAAAACATATTTTTTTGCTAGAAAATTACTTAGAACCCCCAAACATTACCCATTTTTATTTCTAACACCGTTGAGAATAAAATCGCGGTCGTTGCAATACTTTGTCACACCATATTTGCGCAGCAGTCTTATAAGCGCACTTTTTTTTAATTAAAAAATAAGACAACAGTAAAATATTATTTTATATTGTGAGAGAAAATGTTAGGCGGAGTAAATTGATACCCAACATGTCACGCTTCCAAATTGCGCCGGGTTGTGGAATGGCGACAAACTTTTACCCTTTAAAATCTCAATAGGCGACGTTTAAAAAATTCTACAGGTTGCATGTTTTGAGTTATGTCCCATACACACGACCAGTTTTCCCGTTGGAAAAAGTCAGACGAGAGCTTTTCCTTGGGAATTCCGACTGTGTGTATGCTCCATCTGACTTTTTCCCACAGGAAAACTGCCGTAAAAAAATAAAAAGAGAGCAGGATCTCTTTTTTCCTATCAGGAAAAAATCCTAGCGGAAAAACCGTTCGTCTGTATGCTTTTCGGACGTGAAATAAAAACCACGCATGCTCAGAAACAATTTGACGCATGCTCGGAAGCATAGAACTTAATTTTCTCGGCTCGTCGTAGTCTTTTACGTCACCGCGTTCTTGGCAGTCAAAAGTTCATCGGACTTTTGTGTGACCGTGCGTATGCAAGGCAGGCTTAGAGGAATTCCGTCTGAAAAAACATTGAGAGAAGGTCTAGGGCTAGAATTATTGCTCTCGCTCTACTGATTGCGGCGATACCTCACATGTGTGGTTTGAACACCGTTTTCATATGCAGGCGCTGCTCACGTAAATTTTTATTTTATTTTTACTTATTCATTTTACCTTTTATTTTTACACTGTTCTTTTATAATAAAAAAAATTGTGTCACTTTTCTTCCTATTACAAGGAATGTAAACATCCCTTGTAATAGAAAAAAGCATGACAAGACCTCAGACATCATATTTACACTAAAATGCAATAAAAAATAAATAAAATTAAATGTCATAAAAAAAAAAAAAAATTTGCTTTAAGAGCTATGGGCGGAAGTGACGTTTTGACGTTGCTTCCTCCCTGCAATGGTATGGAGACGGGTGGGGGCCATCTTCACCTCACTCGTCTCCATACCAAGACAGGAAGAGGACCCGATCACCTCCGAAAAAAGTGATCTTGCGGCGAATCCGCCACAGAGACCACTTTTATTGGAAACCGGACCGCTCACTGAAGAAGAGGATACCGGGGTTATGGCAGCTAGCTGCTACCATTACAAAGATATCCCTCTTCAAATTGTCGACGTATATCCACGTGAGCGGGTACGGAAGTCATTACAAAATGAATGGGCTCAAATCCCACTGTAAACAATTGCATGTGATATGAACAGGAATGCGGTGTGATTCCTGTCCAAATGACATGTGGTTCCCTGCACCGCATCAGTGTTAACCGGGACTTAGTGGTAAATGGTAATAGCTATCCCCTGATTTATTATCAAATGAAAAACCGACAGACTTTAGCTGTATATTTCTTGATATTATCATAACCTACTGCTAAAGAACAACCAAAAATACATTCTCCTGCTCCTGACTATTGCAGTGATAAAACATATGTGTATGTTATATCTTGTTTGCACCGTAGGGCCCAGAAACAACAGAGCACATTTTGCTTTTTTTATACTACCCAACACACATTGATACTGCTTTTAAATGCTTTTTTTTTAACCTTTGACCATAACCTAGATCAGGGGTCTCCAAACTTTGGAAAAAGGGGCCAGTTTACTGTCCTTTGGACTTAAGGGGAGCCGGACTGTGGCCATTGGGAGTAGAAAAGGTCCCAACGTCCGTGGGAAGGAATTGCACCCCATCATTGGTTTCATGGGCCACATTGTTGGTATCATTAGGAGGAATTGTACCCCATATTTGGTGTTATTGGGAAGAGTTGTGCCCCATTGTTGGTGTCACTGGAAATAATTCTGCCCTTTCATTGGTGTCTGCAAAATCCAGGAATCTAGATAGGGAAGGGGATATCACCGCTCTAGGTAGGTCAAACAAAGGTGAAAACCTCTCCTCCAGTTTAGAAGCCCAGGTGCTGGCAATCCATATAGCAATAAAACAGGAAGAAGTTCTGGACAGCCGCACTCCAAAAAAGTTTTTGCCTTTTATTCAAAAAATGAAATCAAAAATACATGCCACAGCAGAACGGACAGAAGAGCTGACGCGTTTCACACTAACAAACAGTGCTTAGTCATAGCTAATAATCACAGAAATTAACTTTGTATTAACTTTGTATAAATACTTTTTCATTGTAGACCATGTGACCAGAGAATTTGCTTAATGAATTGATTGACCAATTAAACTTGATAGATAACCTGAAATCTCAACACATTCTGTGAAACACAATCCAACCTTAAATAACAATTGTGATTATATTTTGTGCCCATAATGAATATCTATGTGCAGGTGTATATATGAAAAAAATGATTAATAAATACATGGAGCTCATAAAGCAAATGCGTGAAGTCCAGCACTAATGGTAAAACTTTTGAAATGTCATCTTTCACCAAATTTTTAGTGTATGTAATCACTTGTGAAGCCTGCCACGTCCAATATGTGGGTCGTACTATACGCCAACTAAAGGATCGACTGTATGATCATTTGTACGACATTGAGAAAAATGCTGTGGCATGTATTTTTGATTTGTTTGAATAAAAGGCAAAAACTTTTTTGGAGTGCACCTGTCTAGAACTTCTTCCTGTTTTATTACTTTCATTGGTGTCTGTGGGGGGGGGGGGGGGATTATGCCTCATTGTTGGTATTGGTGGATGAAAATTGTGCCCCAAGGGCCGGATAAAAGCAAGCAAAGGGTCACAGTTTGGAGACCACTGACCTAGATCAAACCCTAATCTATTTCTTCTTTTTTATTATTTTTTAATATCAATTCTTTTTATTGATTTTCCATGAAATTACATCATAAACAATACAGTAGTTAAAGCAAGTATATGAGCACAGCGAAACATCCGTACCATATGTATTTAAAGTCGCTTTTACCTTCTGGTGGGTATACATACTCAAGTTTAAAACTAGTGGGCATATATTCCCAAGTATTAAGCTCATCACAGTTCAATACAATTATAACATGAAATTGTAACATGAAACATAAGTACAGTAACCAACGATTCTTATATGTAGACTGTTGATTCCATCCTTGAGTAAACAGTCGGCCACCATCTAAAGATGGTAATGTTGTCGAAGAGTAGCTCAGAGACCAGTCTACCCACAGGTGCCCCTTGAAGATCACACTGCACCCAATGGGGGTACCAGTCTCCTTACAAAGATTTGTAACATTACAAATACCCAAGGATGCCAGAACTCCTTAGTTGTTAGTGAACCAGGAAATCCACGGAGACCAAAGATCAAGAGCGGTATGGATACGCCCTAGTGAGGATGCTAATAGTTTTTCGTAAGTATAGTGTAGGTTGGTTAGGTCAATTACTTCTGCAAGTGTAGGAGGGGTGCTGTCTTTCCACTTTCTTGTAATTATTAGCCTAGCAGCCAATAGGAAGTTTGCTATTGTGTGTTGAAGATTTGGTAGTATTTGGTCGATTCCTAGAGATAGGAGTGCTAATGCTGGGTTTGGTAAGAACTGTGTTTGCGCTAATTCCGTGATAACCTTAAATATATTGTCCCAATATTCTCTGAGTTTTGGGCATCCCCACAGTGTGTGAAATAGATCACTTCGAGATCCACAATGCCTCCAACATGTGTTGGGTTGTTGGGCATCAAATTTTGATAAAACTGCGGGAGTGTAGTACCATCTGAGTGTTATTTTGACCGATATTTCCCACAAGGTGGTGCAGTTGGACGCTTTCTGGGTGATATTTCCCACAAGGTGGTGCAGTTGGACGCTTTCTGGGTGATTTTGCAGGCCCTATGCCACTGGAGCGGTGTAAATGTCTGTTGTAAATCCCTCTCCCATTGGAAGTGGGAGGAGGATTTAACAAAAAGATTGTAGAACAGTGTTATTCCCTTTCGCTGCGGGTTTCTTGCGGAGAGGAATAGCCATGCTTGTGTTTGGATGGTATGCCCATGCACTGGGAATTTCTGAAGGCTGTGTTTAATTTGTATGTATTGATAGAAGCTTGTTTGAGGTAAGTTGAATTCTGCTTGAAGTTGTGCAAAGGGTTTCAAAAAACTTTTGGTGTATAAGTCCTGCAGGTGCTTGATGCCCTTTTCCCGCCATAATTTTATTTTTTATTTTTTACACTTCTTTGGTTACACTTTTCTCCTCTAGCAAGGAGAAACAAATATAATGTATCTTTCTATTCTTACAAGAGGTGAAAACACACACACAGGGTGGGCTGTATAGTGACTGATTACTGTGATAGCCAATCAGAGGCTATCACAGTAATCAAGTGATTGTTAGTACTGGATGGGGCCCTTGTTGAGAGCCCAGCCTCTGTGCTGTATGTATGCTCCCTGCATAAACACAGTTATGCATTTATGTGGCCCCACAGAATTAGGACCCACTTCTGTGAGGCCGCATATATGTGCACACTTGGCAGGAAAGTGTTGGAGAAGGGGAAACCAGCACTGAAGATAAACCAAGCAGTGGGAGATCATCATCTGGAAAGTGGACTAATTGGTGGAGCATTGTTTCTGCTTGGAAAACATTATTTACCCGCAATGAAAAAGAGGAAGAAGAGTTGCTCCACCAGCATGTGAAATTTCAACTTCAATGTAAGTTAATAAAAAAAGTTATGCCCACTATTACATTACTTTTCGTGTATGTATGCATGAGTGATAGAGACCTTAGACTGTAAGCTCCTTGAGGGTGGAGACTGATGTGAATGTACAACATGTAAAGCGCTGCGTAAACTGTTGGTGCTGTATAAAATACCAGTTATAAATAAATAAGAGTAGGAATCGATCAGTACTAGCAATTAATTGCCCACCCTTTTTTGGAAGGTAGCTTATATTTCTGCATATAAAAGAGGGAGCATTTCAAATTTGTTCATGAAAACATAAGTCAAAATAGGAGTGTGAAAAAAAGTCAAATAAAGAATTCCTTTCAGGTAAATGGTACAAGAATAAATTAGAACATGCTTTTATTGAAAGTACATACTATAGCGTCCCTTTAAATCTACAGTACTATTGTGATAATCAACATTTACTTCCTATGCTGAGAACATGTACAGTTTTTTTAAAGAAATTCAAACAATAAGGTTTTGAAAAACAATGAAAGTTTTGTTTCTTATTTCTTAACTCTTTTAGGCAGAACTTGCTGACATATAATCCCAGAACACAAGACTATGGAGAAACTGCAGGACATCCATTAGGCACACAGGACTTAAAAAAACACCACTTGTACAGGCATTTGACTTGAAAAAGCACCATTAATGTGTCCATGCACACATAGGCACTTACAGGCTGAAAAGAAAAGAAAAGAAAACAAAAAAAAAACACTGCCTGTTTAAGGGCATTTGGGCAAAAAAAAAGTTGAATCGTGCATAAATGCGTCTAAAAACTAGACACATTTAATTGCGTTTGCATGTTATTGCATTCTAATGGCTAAAATAAATGAAAGCGGTAGTAAACCCGCCAATTTTTTTTTTTTTTTACAACCTGTAAGGCAAAAGGCATAATGAGCTAGTATGCACCGCATACTAGCTCAATATGAAATACTTACCTTAGAACGAGGTGTCAGTATATCACCCGGTCCACGCCGAGGGAGCTGACATTTTGCCTTGGCGTGTCTTCCGGATATCGTGGCTCCGGCGCTGTGAGTGTCCGGAGCCGCAATGTCGTTATTCCCGCGCATGCGCGTGGGAGATTTCTTTCCAGCAAGGTCCGGCGTCTGCTGGACTTTCAGCCGAGAATCCCCAGAGTGCATGCGCCGCTGAAGTCAGCGGCTCATTGCAAGGGGAATATCTCCTAAACCGTACAGGTTTAGGAGATATTCTTTTTACCTTCAGGTAAGCCTTATATTAGGCATAGGTGTAGGCATAGGTGTGCGCAGCCTATTGCATTAGGGTGCTCACCCCAAAGCTCAAACACATACTACCGATCACTCACAATGAAAGGTAAGGGGCCGGTAAGTTACATATTTACTGGCCTCTTCCCCCACTCATCCTAAAACATCCCTGCAGCAACAGCCAGAGGGAGAGGAGAGTAGGGAAGCCGGCAGCGCTGCAAGGGGAAGGAGGGGGGGAACCTAGGCAGTAGGGGGAATCTGTGCTGCACAGGGTGATTAGGGTGTGCCTGGGCACACCTGGCACACCCTGTGTGCACACCTATGCCTGTAGGTAAAAGTAAAAAAAAAAAAGACTATACAACCACTTTAACCACTAGAGGTCCGCACTATAGCCGGATGACGGCTACAGCGCGGACCTACAATGCCGGGAGGCCGTCAATTGACGTCCTACCCTTTCCTCGTTCCGAGCGCGCATCGGGGAACTTCTGTGCCCGTCGTGTCACGTGGGTGCCGATGCGCGTGCCTAGGGGCCGCGATGTCCGCCACGTAGGCGCAATCGGCATTTTCAGAGCAAGGGACATGGATCTCTGTGTGTAAACACAGAGATCCACATCCTGTTAGGGAGAGAAGACCGATGGTGTGTCCCTTGTACAAAGGGACAACCATCGGTCACCTCCCCCAGTCAGTCCCCTCCCCCCACAGTAAGAATCACTCATGAGGCAACACATTTAACCCCTTCCTCACACCCACGGGTTAACCCCTTCCCTGCCAGTCACATTTATACAGTAATCAATGCATTTTTATAGCACTGTTCGCTGTATAAATGTGAATGGTCCCAAAATAGCGCCAAAAGTGTCTGATGTGTCCGCCATAATGTCGCAGTCCAGATAAAAATCGCTGATCGCTACCATTACTAATAAAAAAAATATTAATAAGAATACCATAAAACTATCCTCTATTTTGTAGACGCTATAACTTTTGCGCAAACCAATCCATAAACGCTTATTCCGATTTTTTTTTACCAAAAATATGTAGAAGAATACGTATCGGCCTAAACTGTGAAAAAAAAAAAGGAAAAAAAAAAAATTTGGGATATTTATTATAGCAAAAAGTAAAAAATATTGTGTTTTTTTCAAAATTGTCAGTCTTTTTTTGTTTATAGCGCAAAAAATAAAAACCGCAGATATGATAAAATACCACCAAAAGAAAGCTCTACTTGTGGGAAAAAAAGGACGTCAATTTTGTTTGGGAGCCATGTCGCACGACCGAGCAAATTGTCATTCAAAGCGTGACAGTGCCGAAAGCTGAAAATTGGCCTGGGCAGGAAGGGGGTTTAAGTGCCCAGTAAGCAAGTGGTTAATAGAATGCATAAACGCATGCCAGGAGAATAAGAGCGGAACAAACACTGCGTGCATGGGGCCTTTATAAGTATTCAATACAATTGCAATTAACAAAACAAACAGTTTACGAAGGGAAAAATAGGATTTTTATAACAGCTTACCTGTAAAATCCTTTTCTTGGAGTACATCACGGGACACAGAGCGACATAGTCATTACTAATGGGTTATATAGATACCGTCAGGTGCTGGCACTGGCAACTTCCAAAACCGGAAGTACCCTCCCCTATATAAGCCCCTCCCATCCGGGAGCACCTCAGTTTTGTAGCAAAGCAATAAGTGTCCCCAAAGAGGGGCGGGAGCTCTGTGTCCCGTGATGTACTCCAAGAAAAGGATTTTACAGGTAAGCTGTTATAAAAATCCTATTTTCTTTCTCGTACATCACGGGACACAGAGCGACATAGTCATTACTAATGGGATGTCCTAAAGCAATGCCAAATGAGGGGGGGGATACACCATATATAAGCTGAGCGCTATCAGACATGAGGATCTTTTGCGGCCTGCAACACACTGCGCCCAAAGGCGACATCCTCCTGACTTCTAACGTCCACCTGGTAGAACCTAGTAAACGTGTGAACTGAAGACCATGTTGCGGCCTTACAGATTTGAGCCAGGGAGGCCTGGTGATGCACTGCCCATGAAGTTCCAACTGCTCTCGTGGAGTGCGCTCTAACTTTGAACGGAGGCGGTCTCCTTCTCAAGCCATAGGCTTGTATTATGACCTGTCGAATCCACCTGGCTAAAGTAGATTTTGACGCTGCCTGACCCTTTCTGGGGCCTTCCGGCAGAATAAACAAAGTATCCGTTCTGCGAATCTGAGCAGTGGCTTTTAGATAAGCTTTAACTGCTCTTACTACATCCAAAGAATGCAATAACTTTTCCTCTACCGAAGTAGGTCTGGGGAAAAAGGAAGGAAGAACCACATCTTGGTTCAAATGAAACCTCGATACCACCTTAGGAAGAAAGGCTGGATGAGGGCGTAACACTACTCTATCCTTATGGATAACCAGATATGGCTCTTTACAGGACATAGCTGCTAATTCCGACACTCTTTTAGCCGAACAAATGGCTACTAGAAAAATCAATTTCCTGGTGAGAAGCACCAAGGAAATATGCTCTAATGGTTCAAATGGTTGTTTCTGTAAAACCGACAGAACCAAGTTTAGATCCCATGGACATATGGGAATATTAACCGGAGGACTAATACGCATCACTCCTTGTATAAAGGCTTTGACTAGTGAATGCGAAGCCAAGGGCCTTTGAAAAAATATTGACAAGGCCGAAATCTGACCCTTGATAGTACTCAAGGCAAGCTTCCTATCTACAGCCCATTGTAGGAAGTCCAGAATCCTACCTATTACGTATTTACGTGGATGCCATTTCTTGGCCTCACACCAGGCGATGTACGCCTTCCAGATTCTATAGTAGATCTGCCTGGATACCGGCTTCCTGGCATTGATCATGGTAGATACCACAGCATTAGAGAGCCCTCTCTTTTTTAGAATGTGGGTTTCAATAGCCAGGCCGTCAAACCTAGGGCTGGTAAGGAAGGGTGGTATATCGGTCCTTGCGAAAGCAGGTCCGGACGATGTGGGAGGGTCCAAGGACTCCCCACAGACATTTTTACAATCTCCGCGTACCATGCTCTTCGGGGCCACGCTGGAGCCACCAGAATCACTGGTTTCTTTTCTACCCTGATTCTGCGGAGTAATCGAGGTAACAATTGTGGCGGTGGGAATACATATATCAGCTTGAACTGATCCCAAGGGAACACTAGGGCATCCGAGCCGCAAGCTAGGGGATCCCTTGTCCAAGAGACAAACCTGTCCACTTTTGTGTTGAATCTGGATGCTAGCAGATCTACATCCGGTGTTCCCCACCGCTGACATATTGTCCGGAAAACCTCGGGATGAAGGGACCATTCCCCTGGGCATAATTGTTGGCGACTTAGAAAGTCCGCCTTCCAATTCTCCACTCCTGGAATGAATACCGCAGATATGGCTGGGACATATCTTTCTGCCCATCTCAGGATGTAATTTACTTCCCTTTGGGCTGCACGACTCCTGGTGCCCCCCTGACGATTGATATATGCCACTGCTGTGGCATTGTCTGATTGAATTCTGACAGGGGACCCTTGGAGTTTGGATGTCCATGCTACTAGGGCATACCGGGCTGCTCGTATCTCTAAGAGATTGATGGGCAGGGCCTTTTCCGCATCCGACCATCTGCCCTGGAGAGACCATTGCTCCAGCACTGCTCCCCAGCCTATAAGGCTGGCATCTGTAGTGACCACCTTCCAGGAAATCGGACTGAAGGATTTCTCTTGCGAACGGAAGGGGACAAGGACATTGGTAAGTCCAGAGCCTGAACTTTTTTGTTCCAGGCTGACAGTATGGCCCTTCGCAACTTCCTTGAATGGAATTGACCGTAGGGTACTGCTTCGAATGATGCCACCATTTTTCCCAGCAGCCTCATGCACAGGCGTATGGATGGCTGTCTTTTTGAACCCACTAAGTGGATCAAATCTCTCAAAGACGACCCCTTTTCTTGAGGCAAGAAAATTTTTCTCTGGTCTGAATCCAGCCTTAGCCCCAAGTATTCCAGACTTTTGACTGGTTTTAGGGCTGACTTGTCTCGGTTGATAATCCAACCGTGATATTCCAGATACTTGATTGTCTCGTGAACAACCACTTCTAGTTTTTCCACTGAGTGGTCTATCAGCAACAAGTCGTCTAGATATGCCATTATCGTACACCTCGTGTTCTTAGATTGGCCAATAATGGGGCCAGAATTTTTGTGAACACTCTTGGTGCTGTGGCCAGACCGAAGGGTAAGGCTCTGAACTGAAAATGGCGCCCTTCTACCGCAAAGCGTAGAAATTTTTGGTGGGCTGGAAAGATGGGAATGTGCAAATAAGCATCTTTGATGTCGATCGAGGCTAACCATTCCTCCCCTTGTAGGGCAGTGGCTACCGACCGGATCGACTCCATCCGGAAAGTCCTGATATGTAGGAATTTGTTTAGCCCTTTTAGATTTAATATGGGCCTCACGTCCCCGTTTGGCTTCGGGACTGTAAAGAGGTTTGAGTAAAACCCGAACCCCCATTCTTCCAGGGGAACCTCTATAATTACTGCTTGGAGCAATAATTGTTCTAGTGCCAACAGGAGGGATCCTCTCTTCTGGGGATCCCTTGGCACGTTTGACCTTATAAAGCGGGAAGGAGGGGAGTTTTTTAACTCCAATTTGTATCCCAGATCTACTGCGGAGAGCACCCATCTGTCTCGGATCGTGTCCCGCCAGGTCTCTGTGAACAACTGAAGTCTTCCCCCCACCCGATTGGGTGGGGGCAACCCTTCATGCATTTGACTTTGGGGGAGGTTTTGTACCTCTCCTGCTCCAGGGCTTCTTGTTACCCTGCAATTGTCCCTGATTTTTACCTCCGGGATTTGACCGAGGAGGCCGTCGGAACTGTTTCACAGCCGATGTCCTAGGGACTGGAGAAGCAGGCCTCTTAAAAGAGGGACCTCTAACTCTATTTTTAACCGGCAAAAGTGTACTTTTACCGCTGGAAATTCTCTGGATATATTTGTCCAGGTCTTCCCCGAATAAGCGTTCACCATGAAATGGGAAGCTGACCAGCAATTTTTTACAGGGAGCTTCAGCAGACCAGTTTTTGAGCCATAGAAGCCTGCGCATATGTACTACAGACAGCGTAAGGCGGGAGGCCTGATGGATTGAATCCTTTATAGCGTCCACCGCAAAGCATAAGGCTCTAGGTAGATCAGCTAGGGCAAGAGCCTGCTGATCTGGCAAGTCTCTTAAGACCTGTTTCAACTGATCCTTCACTGCTTGGCAGACCCCAATAGCTGCCACTGCTGGTTGTGTCACCAATCCTGCTGTAGAAAAAGCAGATTTTAATAAGGACTCCAATTTTTTATCTATTGGGTCCTTGAACATTTGGACATTATCCACCGGACATGTCAGTGATTTATTCACACAAGAGATGGCTGCGTCCACTGTAGGGACCCTCCATTTTCTGATGAACTTATCCTCCATGGGATAGACCACCGGAAATCTCTTGGGGGGAGTAAATATTTTGTCAGGATGCTCCCAATCCTGGTAAATGAGCCCTTCCAGTAAAGGATGGATCGGAAAGGAACAAACAGTCTGGGGAGCTTTTAGCGACCCCAACGAGGAGACAGAAGTGGATGATGGCTCCGCAAGTGGCATTTTAAATGCTGATCGGACCATATTAGTCAGGGACTGAACCCATAACCTTTCAGCATGTGATGCTGAGAACGGCTCTTCCACTGTTGATTCCTCTACAACCGAATCGACCTCATCCTGATCCCCTTCAGGTAGGTCGATCCCTGTATGGGACTGTTGCTCTGTTAACAGGCACTCTGAGGGAGGAGACGGAGATCGGGCGCTTTTCTCCTGTGACAGGGAAGCCGCGATCAATGCTGACAATCTCTCTTCCAGCCCTCCCAGAGCTGAGGAAAAAACCTCCTCTATTACATACACAGGAGCAGGTGAACTGAGGACAGCCACAGTACCAGGTACTCCTGAGGGTGCTCTACGGTCACTAACCTCTGATTCTTCAGGGGAGACTGGTGCAGCCAAAGCATGCCCAAGATCCTCAGAGCCCGATGGAGACCCCCTATTCCTCCTGGAATTTCTAGTCCCGGAGTTTTTAGACGGCATATTCCTAAGCCACAAAGCTGAGGTATTCCAGCCGAAATACACCAGTTACTGACAATAGTCTAGCATAAATGCTGCTATAAGAAACAGTTGGTGTCTACTAATGTGCCTTTCTAGGGGATGCCTGTATCAACCGCTTGCTGTATGCCTTCTTTAAATGTTGCCAGCTCTGTCTCTGTACCTCATAGCCAGCTCACCACACAAAATTGTGGTTTTTAACATGCTGGGATATTTTTTTATATATATTTAATATATTAGACTGCGGTACCTGTGTTTGTCCACTAGAGGCCGCTGTGGAACGTTTCTTGTCATGTGGACTAGTTCTTTTCATCAGAGCGAGTCCAGGCAGATGGTGAGTTCTCTTATGGGAAACTGCTTCCTCTGCCATGTTGCAATGCTCGTCCATCCCCCGGCCTGCGGCAAAGGGGCCCTGGCTCTTGTCCCTGGTTTCCATTTTCGAAATTAGCGCCGAAGGCGCACGTGGCCGCGCCTCTATATATAGAGGTGAGCCGGGAAAGGGGGCGGAGCCTGGGGGATGACGCTCTGTGCGCTCTGCACATGCGCAGAAGCGCTGCGGCGCGCACAGAGCGTCATCCCCCAGGCTCCGCCCCCTTTCCCGGCTCACCTCTATATATAGAGGCGCGTGCACGCGCACGTGCGCGGCTACGTGCGCCTTCGGCGCTAATTTCGAAAATGGAAACCAGGGACAAGAGCCAGGGCCCCTTTGCCGCAGGCCGGGGGATGGACGAGCATTGCAACATGGCAGAGGAAGCAGTTTCCCATAAGAGAACTCACCATCTGCCTGGACTCGCTCTGATGAAACGAACTAGTCCACATGACAAGAAACGTTCCACAGCGGCCTCTAGTGGACAAACACAGGTACCGCAGTCTAATATATTAAATATATATTAAAAAATTTTTTTTTTTTTTCTTGACCACCATTAAAAATTATTACATTTTTTTTAGTAGTTACAGGCATGCACAGAATTTTGCGGGAATACCATTAGGTAACAGACAGAAAGACAAATTAGGCTTGGGGGTCCCCCAATAGAACCAAGTTCCTGGGGGCCCCCACTTACCTGTTCCCCGCCGCAGGACTTTGTTTGGTCCACAAAAGCCCAAACTTCACCTATCACGGCAGGCATTGTAATCAAACCTTCAGGGACCGGGTTCCCAAGGATTCCACTCCCCTGGACCTGTATAGCACCCTGCACAGAAAACATCTTGGTCGTGGGTATGACCAGAGCTCTGGATCCCAGGGTCCAGCTCTCCTAAGAGAAGCATTACAGGCAAAACCTTGCTCTTCTCTGCAAGGCCCGGGTACCGACCGTTTAGCTATGAAGCTTTTTTGGTCGGATCCGGAATAGCTTACTGAGGCCCAAAAGAACCTGTATGCAAGCTCAGTGAAAAACACATGTTTCTTCTTGGCCAACACCTTAGACACTGGCAAAAAACTGAGGTGCTCCCGGATGGGAGGGGCTTATATAGGGGAGGGTACTTCCGGTTTTGGAAGTTGCCAGTGCCAGCACCTGACGGTATCTATATAACCCATTAGTAATGACTATGTCGCTCTGTGTCCCGTGATGTACGAGAAAGAAATGACCAATGTGTAGACAAGAATTCTGCACAAATTTTAACATTGGGCTTTGCCAAGCAAGTACTAGTGTCATTACACTCCTTCCAGTCTGCTTCCCTAGCTGAGGAGTAACAGAGAAAGTTATACTGTGGCCAAATCGCCATAGGTGTACGTCGGGCTCATACATAGCGATCTGTGGACGCGCATGCCCATTGGCCAGCAGGGGAGCCAATCAGCGGGTCCACGATCATTCGCCGCAGTGACAGAACAGGGATAAGCCAAAGTAAACAAGGCAGATCTCTGTTCTGTCAGGGGATGACACACAGATCCTGTCTTTCTGCTATGCAGGAAGACGGATCTGTGTGTTGTTCCAGGCAGCCCATTCCCCATACAGTTAGTAAACACACTGAGGGAACACATTTAACCCCTTGATCGCCCCTGATGTTAACCCCTTCACTACCAGTGCCATATTTTTAGCACTGATCACTGTAAGATTGTCACTGGTTCCCAAAAAAGTGTCAAAAATGTCAGTTAGCTGTTTGATCTGTCTGCCGCAATGTCGCAGTCCCGCTAAAAATCGCAGATCATCACCATTACTAGTAAAAAAAATAAAAAAATCCAAAAATCTATCCCCAATTTAGTAGACGATATAACTTTTGCGCAAACCAATCAATATATGCTTATTGTTTTTTTTTTTTACCGAAAATATGTAGCAGAATACAAATTGTCCCATATTGATGAAGAAATACGATTTTTTTTTCATTTATTGGGTGTGCTTTATAGCAGAAAAAAAAAATTGTGTTTTTTTTTTTTTAATTGGCAGTATTTTTTTGTTTAGAGCGCAAAAAATAAAAACTGCAGAGGTGATCTAATACCACCAAAAAAAAAAGCTCTATTTGTGGGGAAAAAAAGGCATCAATTTTGTTTGGTTTCGCACACCCCCACAATTGTCAGTTAAAGCGACACAGTGCCGTATCACAAAAAATGGCCTGGTCAGGAAGTGGAAAAAACAAACTATATAAATCAATATAAAGGGTTTTTTTTATTTTATTGCCCATCTGATGAGATAACAAATTAGCGATGTAACCCAGATAAGGCAATTAATGAACTGAATTATGGTCACACAAATGTTACGTATTAGCAATTAAAGAAATCAGAAAGTTGAAGGCTCATGAAAAATAAATAGATGTCTGCTCAAGAGGTCACCGTGCCTACACTTATCAGCCAAATATTATTACATTTGGGCAAAGGATTACGCCTGCTGCATAGCCATTTGTTTTTACAAACTAGGGCTGTTAATCAAAATTCACTAGCTTTGTAAAGTTGGTGGATCTGATAAAGGTCAATTTTTTGTAATTATTTTTATAGCTAAGAAAAGTTGAAGTGGACCTGAAATTAAAAAGGGAAGATTTGCTATCTTAGTGGGAACATGTAGAAATGTTAATTGTGCCTAAGCAGTACTCTGAAATAATTACTTTTGTCTTGAAGTCCACTTGTAAAATAGCAGTGTATTTCTTGTGACTGTGAGATCATAGAAGACACAGCTGCCTCTGACTGCTAGACCCACGAGATTTGGAATGAGTTTTGGTGATGTCATTATTGTGCTGCTAACTGTTCTCCTTCCTGGAGAGGAATTTGTACCTGAGGACCTACAGTAAAAAAAGATACATCCTGTGGATCTGTGCTTCCTTCACCTCTCTTAATGCTTACCAATAGGCTTGTGCAATGCGTTTCGTAACGAATCGAAATTCGTCCGAATTTAGCAACTTTCGGACGTTCGGAAGCATTCAAATTTCCGAACAAAGCAATTATGAATAAAACCGAATCCGAAATCAATTATATCGCAAATAGCGAATGCCCGAATGTCTTCGGCATAATTCGTTATGAAAAAAGTTACGAATGTACGAATCCATTCGAAGCACAATAATGCCCCGTACACACGACCGCTTTTAATGTCATGAAAAAAACGGCGTTTTTCTCGACGTGATTCTTCTCAAGCCTGCCTTGCCTACACACTATCGTGAAAAAAAAATGCTCGAGCAAAGCGCGGTGACGTACAACGGCACTATATATGTGTCCAGAATCAACGAAAAACAATGTACTCTACCAAAAGTACGAATTATAAATCAACTAAAAATAAGGCTTACATTAATACGAATCATTCCGATTCAACGAAAAATGTCGCTTGCGAAAATTCTAATTAGTCCAAACACGAAAAAACCCATCTAGCAAAATTACGAACGATTACAAATCAACAGGACCGAAAAGAAACAAACCGAAACTAAACACATTTTTCCGTCGTGCACAAGTCTACTTACCAAGTATTTCCCCACCAATCATTAGATTACCAGTCATCAAGGGAGGGTCACTAACAACAAATCCCATCTTTACAAAGATTGCCATCTCTATACATAGACAGTGCAGATCAAGGCATGTTAAATTATAGAACTTGGAGTAGAACAACTGCAGGCAAACCACAGGCCATATTGGGAATTATACCCTTGCCCTTCATGTTGCCTTGATGGGACACAGCTTTTCAAAGTAAATCTGTAGCTGGCCCTAAGCACCTAGGTCATCTAATCATTTGCCTACAAAATAAGGTAAAGGGTAGATCCTGCACAAATACCAATCTCATTATACGCAAATACAATTTATAATAAATTCAATAGACAGCAAAAAGTCCTTTTGGAACTTTTCGCAAATATTTTCCTTTGTGGCTTATTCTGAGTGCTTGTTAACTATGGTTATTGTCAATATTATTGAAGTGACAATAAATTTAAAAAAAATTCCCAGCACTCCGAAACTTCCTACTTCTATTTCAATATTATAAAAATGTAAAATACAGGATCTTGTATCTAATAGTTTAGATTATTTCTTGCAGGCAATCTTCTGTGCAAAAGGACCAACAATTTGTGATGCATCTAAACCCTGAGGGTGGTTCTTCTAAGACCATGGCGTCCAACCTGTGTGTACAGTATTTGTGTGGGGCCCTTTTGTAGGTCTAAGAAGTCAGTAGTAGAAGCGTTCTTTTGTAAAGAGAATTTAACAACAATGATCTCTCTAGCCATCTCATGCAACATATCCCCAGATGCTATCTCCTGTAGTGAGTCTTCAAGTACCCCTACTACATGTTTGCAGTCTCTTATCTCTTCTAGTATGATTGAAGTCTCTGATAGCCTTCTGTTATAAAAAAAGAATATTATCTGCAGCTCCCTAGAAGCTTTCATAGCCCCTTTCACCCTGTAAGTTAACAACCACTGTTCTAGGGGATAAAGAACGTCCAGGTTAGAAATGCATCGGTGCTAAACTGTACGAGCGAAGGTGTTGCTGTCACTGCTGGCAAGATAAGCTTGCTGATAGACCTTATGAGCACAATGATTTGTCAAAAAAGATTTGGCACTGGAAAGGGCGATTTTGCCTGCCTAAGTAGAGAGCTTATTGAAAGTTGCAGGTACCACAAAGGATGAAGTCATAGTTACCAGGAAGAAAGTGTGTGGCTACAGATATTAGGGTGTAAGTCCAAATTTAGTTTTTTGAACACAAGTTTGCACACAAGGAGAGACATAGTTATTGGGGACAAGGTACTTTAATTTGCATTTTCACGATAACAGAACAGTAGATACTTTGGCAGCATTGGAAGATTTTTTTGCCCAAAAAACAACTTTTACATCACAGGGAATTTTTGCATCCTTCTACCCACAAATGTCAATTAACTTATTAACTTATTTGGTTCAGATGGTGTCAAGCATGTGTGGTGGCAACCTGGTGAGGAGTACAAAGACAAATGTGTCTTGCCTACAGTCAAGCATGGTGGTGGGAGTGTCATGGTCTGGGGCTGCATGAGTGCTGCCGGCACTGGGGAGCTACAGCTCATTGAGGGAACCATGAATGTCAACATGTACTGTGACATACTGAAGCAGAGCATGATCCCCTCCCTTTGGAGACTGGGCAGCAGGGCAGTATTCCAACATGATAACGACCCCAAACACACCTCCAAGATGACCACTGCCTTGCTAAAGAAAAGTAATGGACTGACCAAGCATGTCTCCAGACCTAAACTCTATTGAGCATCTGCGGGGCATCCTCAAATGGAAGGTGGAGGAGCGCAAGGTCTCTAACATCCACCAGCTCTGTGATGTAGTCACAGAGGAGTGGAAGAGGACTCCAGTGGCAACCTGTGAAGCTCTTGTGAACTCCATGCCCAAGAGGGCAAATAATGGTGGCCACTCAAAATATTGACACTTTGTGCCCACTTTTTGACATTTTCACTTAGGGGTGTACTCACTTTTGTTGCCAACAGTTTAGACATTAGTGGCTGTGTGTTTAGTTATTTTGAGGGGACAGAAAATTTACACTGTTAGACCCTTTTCACACTGAGGAGTTTTTCAAGCGCTTTTGCGTTTAAAAAAAAAAAAAAAAAAAATTCTTAAAAGCTTCCAAAAACTGCTTCCCATTAAAATCAATGGATGCTTTCACACTGGGGGCAGTACGCTGACAGGGAGGTGAAAAAACTTCTGCAAGCAGCATCTTTAGAGCATTTTTGAAGAGCTAAAAAAGCGCCTGAAAAGTGCCCGAAAAGCAACGCAAAAGCGGTTATTGTTTTACTGGCAGTTTAGAAGCGCCTCAGTGTGAAAAAAGTCTTATACAAGCTGTACACTCACTACTTTACAATAAAATATTTACAAAAACGTGAGGGGTGTACTCACTTTTGTGAGATACTGTATATAACAACCAAGCCAATCCTCAGTAACTGAAATCTAGTGTAATGATGCTGAGATGCAGATAGGTAAGCAGGATAAATGATGTAAACTCAAAGGTTACTGTATAGCAAATACATTTTATTGTAGCTTTGGATAGAGTCAGTGTCCTATTATGAATATATTCCTTCACTTCCTTTCCCAAAAAAGCAACAGGCAATGCAAGGATATCTCTACAAAGTATAGGCAATTCCGCTCTTAGACTGCTGTCATCTGAGTAGGTGACCCCATTGGAAAATTGACTTGCATCTTTTGCTCTGATGAACTTAAAAATGTTGGTTTTCTAATCACTTTTTGATTCAGTGACGATGGTCACCAGAAAAAAGGAAAAAAGGGAATCAACATAATGGGAGACATGGACAGCAATGAAATTATGATGGGTGTTCTAATCTATCCCTACTCTATCCAATACTAAACAAAATATTTTAACTATACATACACTTCACTAACTTTGAAAGAGACTGGACCATGGACATGGTAACACCCACATCAATTTTGCCTGTGAAAATCAGGAATATACATTACACGCTTGTTTAGGGGCGCTGTAATAAAAGAAATATGTAGGCTGCCATTGGTGACCTCTGCTTCTGAGAACGCCAACAACATAATTAGTGGGAATGCTCTCCAAGCATTCCCAGTATTGTTATTCATTTATTTTTTATTTTATTATTCCGTAAGTTTTTTTGGCTCTGCGTAACTTCTGCATACTTTCAGCTATTAAAACCATTCAACTTTTAAAATGTTCAGCTAGTTCAGCTAATGATGGGACTGTTTCAATTTTTTTTTGTACTATTTATACTTTTTAAAATATTAAGCTTTTTAACACATTTTTCGGACGAAAACGAAATTCCAAAACAAAATATTTCAATGTGCACATGTCTAGAGGACACTTTCTTCCAATCTATAGGACATGCTCTGGGATCTGCCCTTTCTGGTCGACAGTTTGCACCTTGATTCATGACCTTACTGGCAATTTAAAAAAAGTTACATTCCCGACATACATGCGGGAAGTGTAACGGTCACATTTTTTGTGCTCTCAGAACAAACTGTCAAACCATTAAATGAGGACTGGTGTCATCATAACTGATCACATGTGCAACATTATGACAGACCAAAAAGAGACCAAGATGGTAGCTTCCTGGCTGAAAACGAAAGAAGGGTTCAGTTCCACTTTAATAGACAATCCTGCTGCATGCCTCCTACATCTAACCAGCTTATTGAAGCAGAACTACCAAAAACCCTTGACCATCCATCTTCTACATGTAGGGCGCCGGACGCATGAATTCCAATGTTTGTTTGTTTTTGAAGCACGTGATTAGAGTCAGAGGCTTTAAAAAAGGGTGGGCTTTGTGCGCCCCCCCCCCCCAAAAAAAAACAAACCACCAGCCACTACTAGAAAATAAAGATTTTTAACTTGGAGGCAACAAGTGTCAGAAAAAAGCTTAGTCTTTAAGTGGTTAAACTGACCGCATTTACAGACCGAAGTTCATCCCTTTGATCTAAAAGAACTAAATGTTACAATGTTTCCTTTTATTTCTCAGCGCTGAGCAATGTTTTTAAGGCTCTGTTCACATCTGAGCGATCCGAATCGCTGCGATTCTGCCCAATGGCACCCCGATCAGCGCAATTTTGCCACAACTGTCGCCCGATGAATCGCACAAACAGAATCGCGGAATGCCTGTCACCCAAAAGAAGTTCTTTTACTTCTTTTGGGTGACAGGCGTCCCACGATTTTGTTTGCGTGAATTTAGCACGATTCATTGGGCGACAATCGCGGAAAAATTGCGCCAATTAAGGTGCCATTGGAAGTGATGGGGATTGCCACCCGCAAATCACTCCACAGAGAGCTAGAATGGGGATCTGTCAATGTAAACAAACAGATCCCCGTTCTTTCAGGGAATTACAGTGTTATCGTCTGTTTCTAGTGATCAGAAACAGCGATCTCTCTCTACTCCCGGTAAATCCACTTCCCCCACAGTTAGAAACACCTCCCAGGGAACACATTTAAACCACCTGTATCACCCCCTAGTGTTAACCCCTACCCTGCCAGTGTCATTTATACAGTAATTAGTGTATTTTTATAGCACTGATCGCTGTATACATGTCAATGGTTCCAAAAAAAGTGTCAACATTGTCTGATCTGTCCGTCGCAATGTTGCAGTCCCGCTAAAAATTGCTGATCACCGCCATTACTAGTGAAAAATAAATTATAATAGAAATGCCATAAATCTATCCCCTATGTTGTAGACACTATAACTTTTGTGCATACCAATTAATATACGTTTACTGTGATTTTTTTTTACCAAAAATATGTAGAAGATGATATATTGGCCTAAACTGATGAAGAAATTTGTTTTTTTTTATATTTTTTTGGGATATTTATTATAGCAAAAAAAAAAAAATATCGTTTTAATTTTTTCTAAATTGTCTGTATTTTGCTTGTTTATAGTGCAAAAAAACAAAACAAAACGCAGAGGTGATCAAATACCACCAAAAGAAAGCTCTATTTGTGGTAAAAAAAAGGACATAAATTTTGTTTGGGCACAACGTTGCACTACCACACAATTGTCAGTTAAGTCAACACAGTGCCGTATCACAAAAAATGGCCTTGTCAATAAGGGGGTAAATCCTTTCTGGGATTGAAGTGGTTAAATGTAATGCATGCACTACTTTTTCTGCATCCAGCATGCAAAAAGTCTATGAGCAGATGTGGGACTAATTGCCAGGTAGGTCTTTTCCCTACAAAAAGGCAATCAGTCTGGCCAACCAGTGCTCTTGCCTCGCCAGGAGACAGCAGTGCTGCGAGGAAGCAGTGTTGTGTGTGCACAGACCCTGGAAGATTATTCCTGCCTGCACCGATTAGGCTGGCACCTAAAAGTAAAAGTTGCATGAGCAGGGAGTGTGAACACAAGGAGCTGGTGTCCAGCTCTACCGATTAATAGACAGGAGCACCGACCAGACCGTTGTCAGATGAGAAGTGAGTGGGATACTCTTGCTGAGAGAGAGAGAGGACAGTGGAGAGATAGAGAGAGAGAGAGAGAGATAGAGAGAGAGAGAGAGAGAGAGAGACAGACAGACAGACAATACTCCAATAGAGAGAGCTTTAATAGAGAAGACAGTGTTCAGAGAGAGAAAGAGAGAGGGGGAAAGAGAGAGAGAGAGAGAGTACTCCAATAGAGAGAGAAAGCTTTAATATAAAAGACAATGCTCCAATTGAGATAGGCAGTGCTTCAATAGAAAGAGAGACAGTGCTCCAATAGAGACAATGCTCCAATAGAGACAATGCTCCAATAGAAAGTGACAGCACTCCAACAGAGGGAGACCATGCTCCAATAGTGAGACCGTACTTCAATAGAGAGAAACAGTGATCCAATAGTGAGACAGTGCTTCAATAGAGAGAAACAATGCTCCAACAGAGAAAGACAGTGATGCAATAGAAAGAGACAGTGCTCCAATAGAGAGAAACAGTGCTCCAATAGTGAGGCAGTGCTTCAATAGAGAGAAACAGTGCTCCAATAGTGAGGCAGTGCTTCAATAGAGAGAAACAGTGCTCCAATAGTGAGGCAGTGCTTCAATAGAGAGAAACAGTGCTCCAATAGTGAGGCAGTGCTTCAATAGAGACAAACAGTGCTCCAATAGTGAGGCAGTGCTTCAATAGAGACAAACAGTGCTCCAAAAGAAAGTGACAGCACTCCAAGGGAGTGATACCATGCTCCAATAGTGAGATAGTGCTTCAATAGTGATACAGTGCTTCAATAGTGAGACAGTGCTTCGAAAGAGAGAAACAGTGCTCCAACAGAGAAATATAGTGATGAAAGAGACAGTGCTCCAATAGAGAGAAACAGTGCTCCAATAGTGAGGCAGTGCTTCAATAGAGGCAAACAGTGCTCCAATAGAAAGGGACAGCACTCCAAGGGAGTGATACCATGCTCCAATAGTGAGACAGTGCTTCAATAGAGAGAAACAGTGCTCCAACAGAGAAAGACGGTGCTGCAATAGAAAGAGACAGTGCTCCAACAGAGGGCAAGCATGTAAAGCCCAAACTGGTCAACTTAAAGTAGAAGTAAACCCATTGATTTAACAGTTTAAAAAAACAGTTAAATTCCCGGCATGCCGGAAATGCTAACTGCCACATTGGTTGTGCTCTCAACCAAACTGTCAAACCATCCAATGGCTGTTGTCATAACTGGTCACATGTGCAGCATCATGGCAGTTGAAGATTAAACAAAGGTCAAGATGGCAGCTTCCTTGGCTGAAATTGATAGGAGGGTTTACTTCCACTTTAATAGCCTGGAGGCTGAACTGTTATGAGGTTTGTATGATGGGAGACCCCCTGAGACTCTTTTAAAAAAAGAACATTTTGTTGACAAAGAAAAGTTGGTGGAAATACCTTATATGCAAGTTGGTAAGTGGAATCCGGGAAGCACTCTATTTGAATCTAAAACCCCACTATATATATATATATATATATATATATATATATATATATATATATATATATATATATATATATATACACACACATACATACACACACAGATTTATTATAATGATGCGTTTAGAATTTGAAATGTAAAAACAATTTATTCAAAATGTACCGCCAAACCTCCCTTTCCCCCTCTGTAGGATGAAGCAGCTTTTTTTTTACTCAATGAAATGTCATTACCAAGTAAAAAAAAATCTGGGTGGTTAGTTCTTACTGACATCAGAACAACTCCCATGAAAGTATGGGCAGGTCCTTAGAATCAAGACAACTGCATTGTTTTGCTGGGAAAGAAATCAAAGTATCCATGTGGAGTAAGACAGAGAGGGGTAGAGGATTGGAGGTGTTCTGTAGTACAGACGGCAGGCTGACAACACCGGGTGGGATTTCAAAGCAGTGATACTGTCTGCACAAACAGGAAGATAGGTGCACACTGGATTTCTGGGAGAGCAACAGGTATTTTTTTGGAACTTGTAGTATTACAAAGGGATAAAACATGGGAAATGTGCACTGTTTGTATTACAGAAAAGACAAAAAAGTTGCACAAAATCAGCATTCATTTAGCATTGTGCTGTGTCAGACCACTGATTGTTTGTTGTAATTAGTTTTCATAATCATTTATTACAAGTGGCAGTGTTATTCTGTTATTTGGTACACTTGAGTTCCTAATGCAATTTTTGGTCCTGTTTAAAATGCATATGTTATGCACAGTCAGATTTAATATTTTCCTTCTTTTTTTTTTTTTTTTTCTCCATTGATGACAATTATCTATCTTCCAAAGCCTTCAGTGCTGAAAAGGCCTAAAGGTGATTAATCTTTTTTCCCTCCAGCATGGAAAACGCTAATTAGTTCAGTCTCTCCATATTGTAGAACGCAGGAGGCCTGTACTGTAATAATGTACTATGTCCTGGAAAGCCCTGGAAGAAAACATGACTGTAAAAACCCACATGGAGCCATTGCACCGGCCAAAACTACAGAAGGATAATTTGCGGAGCTGAAAATGAATGTGATACAGTGCTGGTACACCACAGTGTTTCAAACACCAGCCTCATAAAGTTGCAAAGGCATTTTTCCCTCTTACTGTGTATTCTATTGGACACTTTAATGGTAATAAATCCCCAACTTAGGTAGGTAGCACAATTTAACAATGTTTAAAGTGCATCTAAATCCCAGCTCAAAATTTTTATTCATTTCCTTTTTTTTTTTACTTCTTTATGTTCACCTGGTGAACTTCAATACTGCAGCATTGGCAAAAGACAGCTACAGCGTGGCTCTGTTGTTCTGGGAGGGTGTCCATGGCCGTCCCCCCCCCCCCAGAACACGCCTCCTGGACACAGCCGATCACATATTGAGGGGTAAAGTGGCAATCACAGCAGCCCTTTACCATGTGATCAGCTGTGTCCAATCACAAAGGCATTCTTTTCCTCAGGTGCTGTCACAGCGTCAGGAGAGGAGAGCCGGTAACCAGAAAGTCTGGCAGGAGACATTTACACTGATTATCAGTGCAGCACCCACAGTGCCAATCAGTGCAACTTATCAATGCTGCCTATCAGTACTATCCCATTAGTGCAGCCTCATCAATGGCCATCAGTACAGCTTATTAGTGACCATCAGTGCAGCCAGCCTCACCAATGCCCATCAGTGTGGTCTCATTAGCCAAATGAAAGTTCTGTATAAAAAAAAAAAAAAAGATAAAAATTTAATTTGGGTACAGTGTTGCATGACAGAGCAATTGTCATTTAAAGTGTGAGAGCACTGAAAGCTGAAAATTGGTCTGGGCAGGAAGGGGGTGAAAGTGCCCAGTATTAAAGTGGCTGGGGTTAGTCCTCCACTGTATCTATGGAGAAAGGCATGGTTGTTACTAGGCAGTACGTCCTCTCTTCATCTCCACTACATGGGGGGTGAGGAGCTTAGTAGTTTAACTACTTAAGGACTGGAAGGATTTGCCCCCTTAACGACCAGGCCATTTTTTGTGATACGGCATTGCATCGCTTTAACTGACAATTGCGAGGTTGTGCGACGCTGTAGCCAAACAAATTTGACATCCTTTTTTTCCCACAAATAGAGCTTTCTTTTGGTGGTATTTTATCACCTCTGCAGTGTTTATTTTTTGCGCTATAAACAAAGAGCAAAAAACCAAAGGTTTACTTTTTGCTTTAATACATATCCAAAAAAATAGCAATAAGCGTTTATTGATTGGTTTGCGCAAAAGTTATCGCAACTTATAAACTATGGGATAGATTTAGGGACTTTTATTTATTTTTATTAGTAATGACAGTGATCTATGGGACTGCAACATTGCAGTGGTTAGCACCATGGTTTTGCCTCTATGGGCAAATAAAAAAGCAAAAAAAATGCACTGGAAAACATTACACACATTGAAAAATGTGTGTATGTGGAAATGCACTCTGAACACGAGGATTGTTCTGTGAACTAATCCCTAGTCTATTTCTACACTTAATGGAAATACGCGCTTTTAGAGAATGATCATTTAAAAACTAAAGTTGACATGTTATAATAAGATTGTGCAATCCCCTTTAGATTTACCAAAACAAAGGCACCAAATATTCTATATACTGTTAACTACATTGTTTAGGCAGACCCTAATAAAACACAAATGTTCAGAAAGCTAAACAGGGTTGCACACAGTTTGGCCGAAGATTGATGAAGGGTAGGACTAGAGAGACATGGTTTAAATTGACTTTGCAGTAAAATGCAAGAGCTACTTACACTGTTTAGACCCCCTCCATTGTCACAAATCACCTACTATTAATAGGTGTAAAAGTACCTGTAAAGAAAAAAAAGTTGAAGTTGGTACTTGCCTCACCCTGTCTTCCCACCCATGGTACCTAGTCGATGATGATCTCATACTAGCTACAGTGCCTTGCAAACGTATCCCCCCCCCCCCCCCTTGGCTTTTTACCCATTTTGTTACATTACAGCTTTTAGTTCAATGTTTTTTTAATCTGAATTATATGTGATGGATCAGAACACAATAGTCTAAGTTGGTGAAGTAAAATTAGAAAAATATATACATAAATCTATTTTTCAGAAATAATTGGTGTATGTATTCACCCCCTTTGTTATAAAGCCCATAAAAAGCTCTGGTGCAACTAATTACCTTCAGAAGTCACATAATTAGTGAAATGATGTCCACCTGTGTGCAATCTAAGTGTCACATGATCTGTCATTACATATACACACCTTTTTGAAAGGCCCCAGAGGCTGCAACACCTAAGCAAGAGGCACCACTAACCAAACACTGCCATGAAGACCAAGGAACTCTACAAACAAGTAAGGGACAATGTTGTTGAGAAGTACAAGTCAGGGTTAGGTTATAAAAAAAATATCCAAATCTTTGAAGATCCCTAGGAGCCCAATTAAATCTATCATAACCAAATGGAAAGAACATGGCACAACAGCAAACCTGCCAAGAGACGGCCGCACACCAAAACTCACAGACAGAGCAAGGAGGGAATTAATCAGAGAGGCAGCACAGAGACCTAAGGTAGCCCTGAAGGAGCTGCAGAGTTCCACAGCAGAGACTGGAGTATCTGTACATAGGACAACAATAAGCCGTACGCTCCATAGAGTTGGGCTTTATGGAAGAGTGGCCAGAAGAAAGCCATTACTTTCAGCAAAAAAACAAAATGGCATGTTTTGAGTTTGCAAAAAGTCATGGGGGAGACTCCCAAAATGTATGGAGGAAGGTGCTCTGGTCTGATGAGACTAAAATAGAACCTTTTGGCCATCAAAGAAAACGCTATGTCTGCCGCAAACCCAACACATCACATCACCCAAAGAACACCATTTTTCAGTAGTCGGGACTGGGAAACTGGTCAAAGTTGAGGGAAAGATGGATGGTGCTAAATACAGGGATATTCTTGAGCAAAACCTGTACCCCACTCTGTGTGTGATTTGAGGCTAGGATGGAGGTTTACCTTGCAGCAGGACAATGACCCCAAACACACTGCTAAAGCAACACTTGAGTGGTTTAAGGGGAAACATGTAAATGTGTTTAAATTGTCTAGTCAAAGCCCAGACCTCAATCCAATACAAAATCTGTGGTCAGATTTAAAGATTGCTGTTCACAAGCGCAAACCATCCAACTTGAAGGAGCTGGAGCAGTTTTGCAAGGAGGAATGGGCAAAAATCCCAGTGGTAAGATGTGGCAAGCTCATAGAGACTTATCCAAAGCGACTTGGAGCTGTGATAGCCGCAAAAGGTGGCTCTACAAAGTATTGACTTTAGGTGGGTGAATAGTTATGCACATTGACTTTTTCTGTTATTTTGTCCTATTTGTTGTTTGCTTTACAAAAAAAAAAAAACATCTTCAAAGTTGTGGGCATGTTCTGTAAATTAAATGATGCAAATCCTCAAACAATCCATGTTAATTCCAGGTTGTGAGGCAACAAAACAAGGGGTTGAATACTTTTGCAAGGCACTGTAGATCCTGAAATACAGAGCAGCCCGGAATTCCGTGAGAAAACACTTTTGCAAAGGCAAGATTTTGCCTGCTCTACGTTTCCCAGGAATCTCCCTGAAAGGCTGGTGACAGCAATACGGAAAACGATCACTTTTACATTTAGTAACAGTAGATGATTTGAAGAGGGGTCCCAGGCAATTTGAGCAGACCCTGTATTTTACTGCAAAGCCTGCTTTAATCTTGACATTTACAGCCAAGACCTGTTTATTACCTGGGTCCAGGATCCAAGGGCACAATGGAACTACTCTGAAAACAAGCAAAGAGGATTTACAAGAACTGCCTAGACCGTAAAATAATTTAGAAGTTCGATGAAGTTGTGTGTTCAAATTCACGCAGTATCCTACTGACATATACTGTAGTTCTCCCCATGGTTGTGTAAATTTCCTACATACAGGCATATGGCGTTTATGCACGTGTGTGAAAAATAAGCCAGTAAGCTCCCCTCTGAGTGCAGGTTTGGGGCACTTTTTTATTGCCCCTGAACGCTGCTCTAAATTATGAACCTGAACGCCACAATGTGCATGGACACATTGGCTGAAATAGAGCTGAGCTCGGAAGCTAAAAAAAAGGTGTGTATGAGGACTTCAAGTGATATTAAACACACACTGTTTAATTCACATTATCCCTTTTATTTCTGTATGTGGATGATGGCACTGCAATTATTTTACCCAGCCTGTCTGCAGAGAAACATAGGCAGGAGGAGCTTCTGGTCACATGTTCAAAATAGAAAAAAAAAACAGCCTTTGGAATACAGAGAAAAAAAATTATAAATAATATCAATAAACTGTTATAAATCACGATGCAAATATATATTTAATATACAATCTTTGTTTTTTGGCTATAACATGGTGTGGGTGGATTTCTGCCAGTCACAGCCCGTGTCTTAGAATACAAGGGAGATGAAGCCTCCATGACTCCACTGTATACAGTAGGTGCCGCCGATAGTGTGTCAATCTCGCCGCTTCTAGCGGCGAGATTGACACCCTATGAGGTCCGTCGCGAGAGCCAGCGCCGAGCTGTCTCGTCATCGGGAAAGGAAAAATGTTCCTTTCACGATGAGCGACACGCATTGCCGATAGACGGAGATCAGGCTTCTCATGACGTCACAGTCACATGTTCCCATGACGTCACAGTCACATGCTCCGGGGCCACCCGGAGCATGTGACTGTGACGTCATGAGAAGCCTATATAAATCTCTGCGGACCGAAGATTTAGCATTACTGCGAGAGGAAGCGACGAGTCAACATCGAGGAGGAGAAGAGGGAAGAAGACGCCGACGATGGGAAGACCGGCCCCTCAACTAGCAAAAGAGCTGCAAGAAGATAGTGGAGGGGCCGGCAGAAGGACAACGGAGAGCCGGACGGGGAAGACCAGGCCTCCGCTAGCAAAAGAGCTGCAAGAAGATAGCGGAGGCCCGGCAGAAGAAAGAAAGAACCGGAGAGAAGAAGAGGGAAGAAGGCCACGGAGAAGACCGGGCCCCACTAGCAAAAGAGCTGGAAGAAGATAGCGGTGGCCCGGCAGAAGGAAGAAAGAACCGGAGAGCGCGGCGACGACACCGGAGACCCCCGAAGTCGGAAGAAGACCCCCGGAGCTGTGCAATAAAATACTTTAAAAAGCCGTGTTGTGTTTTTATTGACATTTTTTCCACCAGGTGAATGGGTAGGGGTACGATGTACCCCATACTCATTCACATAGGGTGGGGGGGGCCGGGATCTGGGGGCCCCCTTATTAAAGGGGGCTCCCGGATTCCGATAAGCCCCCCCACCCACAGACCCCGACAACCAACGGCCAGGGTTGTCGGGAAGAGGCCCTGTCCTCATCAACATGGGGGCAGGGTGCTCTGGGGTGGGGGGGCCGCAGGTTGCCCCCCTGCCCCAGAGCACCAAACCCCCCATGTTGAGGGCATGCGGCCTGGTACGGTTCAGGAGGGAGGGGGCCGCTCTCTCGTCCCCCCCTCTTCCCCTGCGGCCTGCCAGGTTGCGTGCTCGGATAAGGGTCTGGTTTGGATTTTGAGGGGGACCCCCACGCCGTTTTTTTGGCGTAGGGTTTCCCCTTCAAATCCAGACCAGACCCAAGGGCCTGGTATGCTCCTGGAGGGGGAACCAACGCCGTTTTTTTCTTTAAAAATTGGCGTGGAGTTCCCGCTCAGGATTCATACCAAACGCAGTGCCTGGTATTGGCGGGAATCCACGTCGGATCCCCGCTTAATACAGTGCCGCGTCTCCTCGCTATTGCAGTGAGCGTGACATGTGTCGCCACCCTGTCGCTGAGATGTCGGCACCCCTGTCGCCGAGAATCTCCGCGATAGAATTGCGATGAATATACAATGTCGGCGGCACCTACTGTATGTAATATCCTGCCTTCATTGAGTTTAGCTGGTTAGTGGACATGGAGGAGGAGGAAGAAGAGGGAAGGAGTGGGCTGTAATTTACCACTGTGTATACTCCCACATGTGTGACTCTATAGTCACATGGGCTGCTCAGATGTGATAGGGAGGAAATTCTCAGCATATAAACTCCCTGAAAACTGAGCATTTTCAGAGTGGCCACCACAGCTGCAAAATCCCTAGCTGAATTGGGGACATGAACAGAAGGTGGAGAGAGAGAGAGAGCAGCAGGATCAACCAGGTTTTTTGCAGAATACAGAAAACAAATCCCATAGTGACTGAGTGAGTGTAAACAGCATGTAATACAGCATTATTTAATAGTTTTTTTTATGATGTGGGTTTAGTAATGATTTAAAACATAAAAGCATGCCCATTACTGTACACATACATTGTAAAAAAGCCCTGAGACTGTACATTATTTTTGGGCAGAGACATCAAAAATGAACGAGGGAGGTGGTAAGATTACCTGAGCACAGACAGCCCTGAGACTGCACATTTTTTTTGGGCAGAGACATCAAAAATGAATGAGGGAGGTGGTAAGATTACCTGAGCACAGATATGATTCTTTGTGTTGCACACTGAACAATATCCTTTGGACTGAGGTTGGAGTCCCCAACAGCTACTTCAAGTAACTTTTGAATGATGTCTACAGGCTGACCATCTATACACATTGTAACCGCTAGATTCCTCAGCTTTTCCTTTTCCGACCTCGACAGGTCATATAAATAGGAGTACTGCCGCACACCATCCTGAAAAAAGAAAAATCACACTGGTCAATGGTCAAAGAATTGAAGGCAATTTCTTTCCTGTATTTTGATAAATTGAGCCATGGGTCTAGTGGCCATTGTGCACCCAAAAAAAGCTGCCATCTGAGAGTTCCTACCCCAGAAAATATCCATTACAATGGAACTGACATAAGTCAGGGAATTCAGTGCTTCATAGCCCTTTATCTCTTCATGGAAACATAAACTTGACAGAGGTTCTAAAAGAAGCGAAACACACAAAGGTAGGCAGGAATATTCGGAAACACACTGTGGATAATATAACTAGGATAGAAAAGTTTCCTATAAAATATAGGAAGCTAGAGCACAACTTATTAATATTCTACCATTAAGAGAACTGTTATTTCTGGGTCGAGTAAACTGACCTACTTTTACATAGCGTAAGCTTGTATTCTTCTATTAAATTTAAGATGATCTAATATGATTACCGTAACCTAAAATTGTATGAACAGGCGTTGATTACGGAATGAAGCAACTGATTGCTAAATAGTAAGCAGAGAGGTTGACTGAACAATTTCCTAAAAAATAGGATTTTATAACAGCTTACCTGTAAAATCCTTTTCTTGGAGTACATCACGGGACACAGAGCGACATAGTCATTACTAATGGGTTATATAGATACCGTCAGGTGCTGGCACTGGCAACTTCCAAAACCGGAAGTACCCTCCCCTATATAAGCCCCTCCCATCCGGGAGCACCTCAGTTTTGTAGCAAAGCAATAAGTGTCCCCAAATAGGGGCGGGAGCTCTGTGTCCCGTGATGTACTCCAAGAAAAGGATTTTACAGGTAAGCTGTTATAAAAATCCTATTTTCTTTCTCGTACATCACGGGACACAGAGCGACATAGTCATTACTAATGGGATGTCCTAAAGCAATGCCAAATGAGGGGGGGGATACACCATATATAAGCTGAGCGCTATCAGACATGAGGATCTTTTGCGGCCTGCAACACACTGCGCCCAAAGGCGACATCCTCCTGACTTCTAACGTCCACCTGGTAGAACCTAGTAAACGTGTGAACTGAAGACCATGTTGCGGCCTTACAGATTTGAGCCAGGGAGGCCTGGTGATGCACTGCCCATGAAGTTCCAACTGCTCTCGTGGAGTGCGCTCTAACTTTGAACGGAGGCGGTCTCCTTCTCAAGCCATAGGCTTGTATTATGACCTGTCGAATCCACCTGGCTAAAGTAGATTTTGACGCTGCCTGACCCTTTCGGCAGAATAAACAAAGTATCCGTTCTGCGAATTTGAGCAGTGGCTTTTAGATAAGCTTTAACTGCTCTTACTACATCCAAAGAATGCAATAACTTTTCCTCTACCGAAGTAGGTCTGGGGAAAAAAGAAGGAAGAACCACATCTTGGTTCAAATGAAACCTCGATACCACCTTAGGAAGAAAGGCTGGCTGAGGACGTAATACTACTCTGTCCTTATGGATAACCAGATATGGCTCTTTACAGGACATAGCTGCTAATTCCGACACTCTTTTAGCCGAACAAATGGCTACTAGAAAAAACAATTTCCTGGTGAGAAGCACCAAGGAAATATGCTGTAATGGTTCAAATGGTTGTTTCTGTAAAACCGACAGAACCAAGTTTAGATCCCATGGACATATGGGAATATTAACCGGAGGACTAATACGCATCACTCCTTGTATAAAGGCTTTGACTAGTGAATGCGAAGCCAAGGGCCTTTGAAAGAATATTGACAAGGCCGAAATCTGACCCTTGATAGTACTCAAGGCAAGCTTCCTATCTACAGCCCATTGTAGGAAGTCCAGAATCCTACCTATTACGTATTTACGTGGATGCCATTTCTTGGCCTCACACCAGGCGATGTACGCCTTCCAGATTCTATAGTAGATCTGCCTGGATACCGGCTTCCTGGCATTGATCATGGTAGATACCACAGCATTAGAGAGCCCTCTCTTTTTTAGAATGTGGGCTTCAATAGCCAGGCCGTCAAACCTAGGGCTGGTAAGGAAGGGTGGTATATCGGTCCTTGCGAAAGCAGGTCCGGACGATGTGGGAGGGTCCAAGGACTCCCCACAGACATTTTTACAATCTCCGCGTACCATGCTCTTCGGGGCCACGCTGGAGCCACCAGAATCACTACCCTGATTCTGCGGAGTAATCGAGGTAACAATTGTGGCGGTGGGAATGCATATATCAGCTTGAACTGATCCCAAGGGAACACTAGGGCATCCGAGCCGCAAGCTAGGGGATCCCTTGTCCAAGAGACAAACCTGTCCACTTTTGTGTTGAATCTGGATGCTAGCAGATCTACATCCGGTGTTCCCCACCGCTGACATATTGTCCGGAAAACCTCGGGATGAAGGGACCATTCCCCTGGGCATAATTGTTGGCGACTTAGAAAGTCCGCCTTCCAATTCTCCACTCCTGGAATGAATACCGCAGATATGGCTGGGACATATCTTTCTGCCCATCTCAGGATGTAATTTACTTCCCTTTGGGCTGCACGACTCCTGGTGCCCCCCTGACGATTGATATATGCCACTGCTGTGGCATTGTCTGATTGAATTCTGACAGGGGACCCTTGGAGTTTGGATGTCCATGCTACTAGGGCATACCGGGCTGCTCGTATCTCTAAGAGATTGATGGGCAGGGCCTTTTCCGCATCCGACCATCTGCCCTGGAGAGACCATTGCTCCAGCACTGCTCCCCAGCCTATAAGGCTGGCATCTGTAGTGACCACCTTCCAGGAAATCGGACTGAAGGATTTCTCTTGCGAACGGAAGGGGACAAGGACATTGGTAAGTCCAGAGCCTGAACTTTTTTGTTCCAGGCTGACAGTATGGCCCTTCGCAACTTCCTTGAATGGAATTGACCGTAGGGTACTGATTCGAATGATGCCACCATTTTTCCCAGCAGCCTCATGCACAGGCGTATGGATGGCTGTCTTTTTGAACCCACTAAGTGGATCAAATCTCTCAAAGACGACCCCTTTTCTTGAGGCAAGAAAATTTTTCTCTGGTCTGAATCCAGCCTTAGCCCCAAGTATTCCAGACTTTTGACTGGTTTTAGGGCTGACTTGTCTCGGTTGATAATCCAACCGTGATATTCCAGATACTTGATTGTCTCGTGAACAACCACTTCTAGTTTTTCCACTGAGTGGTCTATCAGCAACAAGTCGTCTAGATATGCCATTATCATTACACCTCGTGTTCTTAGATTGGCCAATAATGGGGCCAGAATTTTTGTGAACACTCTTGGTGCTGTGGCCAGACCGAAGGGTAAGGCTCTGAACTGAAAATGGCGCCCTTCTACCGCAAAGCGTAGAAATTTTTGGTGGGCTGGAAAGATGGGAATGTGCAAATAAGCATCTTTGATGTCGATCGAGGCTAACCATTCCTCCCCTTGTAGGGCAGTGGCTACCGACCGGATCGACTCCATCCGGAAAGTCCTGATATGTAGGAATTTGTTTAGCCCTTTTAGATTTAATATGGGCCTCACGTCCCCGTTTGGCTTCGGGACTGTAAAGAGGTTTGAGTAAAACCCGAACCCCCATTCTTCCAGGGGAACCTCTATAATTACTGCTTGGAGCAATAATTGTTCTAGTGCCAACAGGAGGGATCCTCTCTTCTGGGGATCCCTTGGCACGTTTGACCTTATAAAGCGGGAAGGAGGGGAGTTTTTTAACTCCAATTTGTATCCCAGATCTACTGCAGAGAGCACCCATCTGTCTCGGATCGTGTCCCGCCAGGTCTCTGTGAACAACTGAAGTCTTCCCCCCACCCGATTGGGTGGGGGCAACCCTTCATGCATTTGACTTTGGGGGAGGTTTTGTACCTCTCCTGCTCCAGGGCTTCTTGTTACCCTGCAATTGTCCCTGATTTTTACCTCCGGGATTTGACCGAGGAGGCCGTCGGAACTGTTTCACAGCCGATGTCCTAGGGACTGGAGAAGCAGGCCTCTTAAAAGAGGGACCTCTAACTCTATTTTTAACCGGCAAAAGTGTACTTTTACCGCTGGAAATTCTCTGGATATATTTGTCCAGGTCTTCCCCGAATAAGCGTTCACCATGAAATGGGAAGCTGACCAGCAATTTTTTTACAGGGAGCTTCAGCAGACCAGTTTTTGAGCCATAGAAGCCTGCGCATATGTACTACAGACAGCGTAAGGCGGGAGGCCTGATGGATTGAATCCTTTATAGCGTCCACCGCAAAGCATAAGGCTCTAGGTAGATCAGCTAGGGCAAGAGCCTGCTGATCTGGCAAGTCTCTTAAGACCTGTTTCAACTGATCCTTCACTGCTTGGCAGACCCCAATAGCTGCCACTGCTGGTTGTGTCACCAATCCTGCTGTAGAAAAAGCAGATTTTAATAAGGACTCCAATTTTTTATCTATTGGGTCCTTGAACATTTGGACATTATCCACCGGACATGTCAGTGATTTATTCACACAAGAGATGGCTGCGTCCACTGTAGGGACCCTCCATTTTCTGATGAACTTATCCTCCATGGGATAGACCACCGGAAATCTCTTGGGGGGAGTAAATATTTTGTCAGGATGCTCCCAATCCTGGTAAATGAGCCCTTCCAGTAAAGGATGGATCGGAAAGGAACAAACAGTCTGGGGAGCTTTTAGCGACCCCAACGAGGAGACAGAAGTGGATGATGGCTCCGCAAGTGGCATTTTAAATGCTGATCGGACCATATTAGTCAGGGACTGAACCCATAACCTTTCAGCATGTGATGCTGAGAACGGCTCTTCCACTGTTGATTCCTCTACAACCGAATCGACCTCATCCTGATCCCCTTCAGGTAGGTCGATCCCTGTATGGGACTGTTGCTCTGTTAACAGGCACTCTGAGGGAGGAGACGGAGATCGGGCGCTTTTCTCCTGTGACAGGGAAGCCGCGATCAATGCTGACAATCTCTCTTCCAGCCCTCCCAGAGCTGAGGAAAAAACCTCCTCTGTTACATACACAGGAGCAGGTGAACTGAGGACAGCCACAGTACCAGGTACTCCTGAGGGTGCTCTACGGTCACTAACCTCTGATTCTTCAGGGGAGACTGGTGCAGCCAAAGCATGCCCAAGATCCTCAGAGCCCGATGGAGACCCCCTATTCCTCCTGGAATTTCTAGTCCCGGAGTTTTTAGACGGCATATTCCTAAGCCAGAAAGCTGAGGTATTCCAGCCGAAATACACCAATTACTGACAATAGTCTAGCATAAATGCTGCTATAAGAAACAGTTGGTGTCTACTAATGTGCCTTTCTAGGGGATGCCTGTATCAACCGCTTGCTGTATGCCTTCTTTAAATGTTGCCAGCTCTGTCTCTGTACCTCATAGCCAGCTCACCACACAAAATTGTGGTTTTTAACATGCTGGGACGCCCGCACATGCGCAGAAGCGCTGCGGCGCGCACAGAGCGTCATCCCCCCAGGCTCCGCCCCCTTTCCCGGCTCACCTCTATATATAGAGGCGCGTGCACGCGCACGCGCGCGGCCACGTGCGCCTTCGGCGCTAATTTCGAAAATGGAAACCAGGGACAAGAGCCAGGGCCCCTTTGCCGCAGGCCGGGGGATGGACGAGCATTGCAACATGGCAGAGGAAGCAGTTTCCCATAAGAGAACTCACCATCTGCCTGGACTCGCTCTGATGAAAAGAAACTAGTCCACATGACAAGAAACGTTCCACAGCGGCCTCTAGTGGACAAACACAGGTACCGCAGTCTAATATATTAAATATATATAAAAAAAATTTTTTTTTTTTTTTCTTGACCACCATTAAAAATGATTACATTTTTTTTAGTAGTTACAGGCATGCACAGAATTTTGCGGGAATACCATTAGGTAACAGACAGAAAGACAAATTAGGCTTGGGGGTCCCCCAATAGAACCAAGTTCCTGGGGGCCCCCACTTACCTGTTCCCCGCCGCAGGACTTTGTTTGGTCCACAAAAGCCCAAACTTCACCTATCACGGCAGGCATTGTAATCAAACCTTCAGGGACCGGGTTCCCAAGGATTCCACTCCCCTGGACCTGTATAGCACCCTGCACAGAAAACATCTTGGTTGTGGGTATGACCAGAGCTCTGGATCCCAGGGTCCAGCTCTCCTAAGAGAAGCATTACAGGCAAAACCTTGCTCTTCTCTGCAAGGCCCGGGTACCGACCGTTTAGCTATGAAGCTTTTTTGGTCGGATCCGGAATAGCTTACTGAGGCCCAAAAGAACCTGTACGCAAGCTCAGTGAAAAACACATGTTTCTTCTTGGCCAACACCTTAGACACTGGCAAAAAACTGAGGTGCTCCCGGATGGGAGGGGCTTATATAGGGGAGGGTACTTCCGGTTTTGGAAGTTGCCAGTGCCAGCACCTGACGGTATCTATATAACCCATTAGTAATGACTATGTCGCTCTGTGTCCCGTGATGTACGAGAAAGAAAAAAGGGATTTTTATAACAGCTTACCTGTAAAATCCTTTTCTTGGAGTACATCACGGGACACAGAGCGACTTAGTCATTACTAATGGGTTATATAGATACCTTCAGGTGCTGGCACTGGCAACTTCCAAAACCGGAAGTACCCTCCCCTATATAAGCCCCTCCCATCCGGGAGCACCTCAGTTTTGTAGCAAAGCAATAAGTGTCCCAAAAAGAGGGGTGGGAGCTCTGTGTCCCGTGATGTACTCCAAGAAAAGGATTTTACAGGTAAGCGGTTATAAAAATCCCATTTTCTTTTTCGTACATCACGGGACACAGAGCGACTTAGTCATTACTAATGGGACGTCCCAAAGCAATGCCAAATGAGGGGAGGGATATACTATACATAAGCTGGGCGCCATCAGGCATGAGGCTCTTTTGCGGCCTGCAACACACTGCGCCCAAAGGCGACATCCTCCTGACTTCTAACGTCTACCTGGTAGAATCTAGTAAACGTGTGTACTAAGGACCATGTTGTGGCCTTACAGACTTGAGCCAGGGAGGCTTGGTGATGCACTGCCCATGAAGTTCCAACTGCTCTTGTGGAGTGCGCCCTAACTTTGAACGGAGGCGGTCTCCTTTTGAAGCCATAGGCTTGTATTATGACCTGTCGAATCCACTTGGCTAAAGTAGATTTTTGATGCTGCCTGACCCTTTCTGGGGCCTTCCGGCAGAACAAACAAAGTATCCGTTCTGCGAATCTGAGCAGTGGCTTTTAGATAAGCTTTAACTGCTCTTACTACATCCAAAGAACACAATAACTTTTCCTCTACCGAGCTAGGTTTGGGGAAAAAGGAAGGAAGAACCACATCTTGGTTCAAATGGAACCTCGATACCACCTTAGGAAGAAAGGCTGGATGAGGACGTAATACTACTCTGTCCTTATGGACAACCAGATATGGCTCCTTACAGGACAAGGCGGCTAATTCCGATACTCTTTTAGCCGAACAAATGGCTACTAAGAAAAATCAATTTCCTGGTGAGAAGAACCAAGGAAATGTGCCGCAATGGTTCAAATGGTTGTTTCTGTAGAACCGACAGAACCAGGTTTAAGTCCCATGGACATATGGGAATACTAACCGGAGGGCTAATACGCATCACTCCTTGTATGAAAGCTTTGACTAATGAATGCAAAGCCAAGGGCCTTTGAAAAAATATTGACAAGGCCGTCTGACCCTTGATAGTACTCAAGGCAAGCTTCCTATGTACAGCCCACTGTAGGAAGTCCAGAATCCTACCTATTACGTACTTACGTGGATGCCATTTCTTGGCCTCACACCACGTGATGTACGCCTTCTAGATCCTATAATAGATCTGCCTGGATACCGGCTTCCTGGCATTGATCATGGTAGATACCACAGGATTAGAGAGCCCTCTCTTTTTTAGAATGTGGGCTTCAATAGCCAGGCCGTCAAACCTAGGGCTGGTAAGGAAGGGTAGTATATCGGTCCTTGCGAAAGCAGGTCCGGACGATGTGGGAGGGTCCCAGGACTTCCCACTGACATTTTTACAATCTCCGCGTACCATACCCTTCGGGGCCACGCTGGAGCCACCAGAATCACTGGTTTCTTTTCTACCCTGATTCTGCGGATTAATCGCGGTGGGAAATGCATATACCAGCTTGAACTGATCCCAAGGGAACACTCGGGCATCCGAACCGCAAGCTAGGGGATCCCTTGTGCGAGACACAAATCTGTCCACCTTTGCGTTGAATCTGGATGCTAGCAGATCTACATCCGGTGTTCCCCACCGCTGGCATATTGCCTGGAAAACCTCGGGGTGAAGAGACCATTCCCCCGGGCATAATTGCTGGCGACTTAAAAAGTCCGCTCTCCAATTTTCCACTCCTGGGATGAAAACCGCGGATATGGCTGGGACATATCTTTCTGCCCATTCCAGGATGCAATTCGCTTCCCTCTGGGCTGCACGACTCCTGGTGCCACCCTGGTGATTGATATATGCCACTGCTGTGGCATTGTCTGATTGAATTCTGACAGGGGACCCTTGGAGTTTGGATGTCCATGCTACTAGGGCATACCGGGCTGCTCGTATCTCTAAGAGATTGATGGGCAGGGCCTTCTCTGCTTCTGACCACTTGCCCTGGAGAGACCATTGCTCCAGTACTGGCCCCCCAGCCTATGAGGCTGGCATCTGTAGTGACCACCTTCCAAGAAACCGGACTGAAGGGTTTCCCTTTTTCCAGATTCTGGGGCACCAACCACCAATGGAGGCTCTTGCGAACGGAAGGGGACAGGGACATTGGTAAGTCTAAAGCCTGAACTTTTTTGTTCCAGGCTGACAGTATGGCCCTCTGCAAGTTCCTTGAATGGAATTGACCGTAGGGTACTGCTTCGAATGAAGCCACCATTTTCCCAGCAGCCTCATGCACAGGCGTATGGATGGTTTTCTTTTTTGTGCCCACTAAGTGGGTCAAATCTTTCAAAGACGACACCTTCTCTGGAGGTAAGAAAATCTTTCTCTGATTTGAATCCAGTCTTAGCCCCCAAGAATTCCAGACTTTTGACTGGTTTTTGGGGCTGACTTGTCTCGGTTGATAATGCAACCGTGAGATTCCAGATACTTGATTGTCTTGTGAAAGACCACTTCTAGTTTTTTCCACTGAGTGGTCTATCAGCAACAAGTCGTCTAGATATGCCATTATCGTTACACCTTGTGTTCCTAGTTTGGCCAATCGTAGGGCCAGAATTTTTGTGAACACTCGTGGTGCTGTGGCCAGACCGAAAGGTAAGGCTCTGAACTGAAAATGGCGCCCTTCTACTGCAAAGCGTAGAAATTTCTGGTGGGCCGGACAGATGGGAATATGCAAATAAGCATCCCTTATGTCGATCGATGCTAACCATTCCTGCCCTTGTAGGACGGCGGCCACCGATCGGCTCGACTCCATCCGAAAAAGTCCTGATATGTAGGAACTTGTTTAGCCCTTTTATATTTAATATGGGCCTCACGTCCCCATTTGGTTTGGGGACTGTGACAAGGTTCGAGTAAAACCCGAACCCGCTTTCTTCCAAGGGAACCTCATGATTACCCTTGGAGCAATAGTTGTTCTAGTGCCAGAAGGAGGGATCCTCTCTTCTGGGGATCGCTTGGCAGGTTTGACCTCATAAGATGGGCAGGAGAAATGTCTTTTAACTCCAGCCTGTATCCCAGACTTACTGCGGAGATCACCCATCTGTCTCTGATGGTGTCCCGCCATGGTCTCTGTGAACAACTGAAGTCTTCCCCTCACCCGATTGAGTGGGGGCAACCCTTCATGACTTGGGGGGAGGTTTTGTACCTCTCTTGACCCAGGGTTTCTTGTTACCCTGTGATTGTCCCTGATTTCTGCCCCCTGGATTTGACCGCGGAGGCCGTCGGAACTGTTTCACAGCCGATGTGCCAGGGACTGGAGAAGTAGGCCTCTTAAAAGAAGGACTTCTACCCTTGTTCTTAACCGGCAAGAGTGTACTTTTACCGGCAGAAGTTTTCTGGATATATTTGTCCAGATCTTCTCCAGATAAGCGTTCTCCATGAAATGGGAAGCTAATCAGCAATTTCTTACAGGGAGCTTCAGCAGACCAGTTTTTGAGCCATAGAAGCCTACGCATATATCTACAGACAGCGTAAAGCGGGAGGCCTGTTGGATTGTATCCTTTATGGCGTCCACCGCAACACAAGGCTCTAGGTAGGTCAGCTAGGGCAAGAGCCTGCTGAACTGGTAAGTCCCTTAAGACTTGTTTCAACTGATCTTTCATTGCTTGGCAGACTCCAATCGCTGCTACTGCAGGTTGTGTCACCATGCTTGCTGTAGAGAAAGCAGATTTTAGTAAAGACTCCAATTTTTTATCTATTGGGTCTTTGAACATTGGAACATTATCTACTGGACATGTCAGTGATTTATTTACACAAGAGATGGCTGTGTCCACTGTACGGACCCTCCATTTTTTTTATGAACTTATCCTCCATGGGATAGATCACTGGAAATCTCTTGGGGGGAGTAAATATTTTAACAGGATGCTCCCAATCCTGGTAAATAAGCCCTTCCAATAAAGGGTGGATTGGGAAGGAACAGACAGTCTGGGGAGCTTTCAGCGACCCCAGGCGAGGAAACAGTAGTGGTTGATGGTTCCGCCAGAGGCATTAAAAATGCTGCTCGGACCATGTTAGTCAGAGACTGAACCCAAAATCTTTCAGCCTGAGATGCTGAGAAAGGTTCTTCCACTGTTGATTCCTCTATAACTGAATCAACCTCACCTGATCCCCTTCAGGTAGGTCGATCTCTGGGACTGTTCCTCCACTAACAGGCACTCTGCAGGAGGAGACGGAGATCGGACGCGCTTTTCCTGTGACAGGGAAGCAGCGATCAATGCTGTTAATCTCTCTTCCAATCCTCCCAGAGTTGAGGATAAAAACCTCCTCTGTTATATATACAGGAGCAGGTGGACTGGGGACAGCCGCAGTACCAGATACTCCTGCGGGGTTTCTTACGGCTACTGACCTCTGAAATTTCAGGGGAGATTGGCGCAGTACAGCATGCCCAAAATCCTCAGAGCCTGATGGAGACCCCTTTCGCTTCTTGGAAGACTTATTTCCAGAGCGTCTGGACGACATATCTATAAGCACAAAGCTGAGGTATTCCCGTCGTCATACACCAATTTTGCTGGTAATAGTCTAACACAGTTGCTGCTATATACCAGCTGGTGTCCACTAAAGTGTCTTTCTATGGGGATGCCTGCATCAACCGCCTCTGTGTGCCACCGTTTTGTTGCTAGCTCTGCTTGCATCCAGCTGACACTTGTACTGTGTCTTTTACACATGCTGGGATGCCTGCACATGCGCAGAAGCGCCGCGGCGCGCATCGAGCGTCATCCACCCGCCCCGCCCCTTTTTTTTCATAGGAGGCGCGTGCACGCGCCCGTGCGCCATTGGCGCCCTTTTCGAAACCAAGCAGGGACTAGGAGCCAGGGCCCTTTTTGCCGGAGGGCCTGTGCGGTGGATGAGCGCAGCAACAGGGCAGAGGAAGTGGATTCCCACAGAGAACTTACCAACTGCCTGGATCTTTTGACTTGAGAAAACCAAAGATCCACATGACAAGAAAAAATGGACCACAGCGGCCTCTAGTGGTTTAACACAGGTACCGCGGTCCTCTTTTTTTTTTTTTTTTCTCGACTACTATTAAAATTTACATTTTCCAGTAGTTACAGGCATACACAGATATTAGCGGGAATACCGTCAGGTAACAGACAGAAAGACAAATTAGGCTTGGGGGTCCCCCAATAGAACCAAGTTCCTGGGGGCCCCCACTTACCTGTTCCCCACCGCAGGACTCTGTTTGGTCCACAGAAGCCCAAACTTCACCTATCACGGCAGGCATTGTAATTAAACCTTCAGGGACCGGGTTCCCAAGGATTCCACTCCCCTGGACCTGTATAGCACCCTGCACAGAAAACATCTTGGTCGTGGGTATGACCAGAGCTCTGGATCCCAGGGTCCAGCCCTCCTAAGAGAGGCATTACAGGCAAAACCTTGCTCTTCTGTTGCAAGGCCCGGGTACCGACCGTTTAGCTATGAAGCTTTTTTGGTGGGATCCGGAACAGCTTACTAAGGCCCGTAAAAGAACCTGTACGCAAGCCCAGCGAAAACACATGTTACTCTTTGGCCAACACCTTAGACACTGGCAAAAAACTGAGGTGCTCCCGGATGGGAGGGGCTTATATAGGGGAGGGTACTTCCGGTTTTGGAAGTTGCCAGTGCCAGCACCTGAAGGTATCTATATAACCCATTAGTAATGACTAAGTCGCTCTGTGTCCCGTGATGTACGAAAAAGAAAAGAAACCGTAATCTTGCCTATTCAGGGCAAAAAGAAAAACGTATGCACAAAGTCGCATTTCGTCCACCGATACCTTGCCGGCACCCCTTTGCCACTTCTTACTCTATCACAACAGACTCTTATATAACTGAAATCAAAACTTTTTTGTTTGTTTGATTTAGGTGGAGGGATTAGAACACGTCAGTTTTTTTTGCAGTCTTTGTCAACGTTAGAGAGATCTACCCTCTCTGTTTTTCCCGTTCACCATTATTGTTGAAAGTGAAAGAAAATCCCAAATTTTGGGTCCTCTTCAGAAAGGTAATAGAGGGGAAATCTTCCAATGGGGACAGTATTTCTGGTAACCTGGGGTACCCCAAGGGAATCCCTTAATTTGCCAGGATTTCCTCCCACTTCCTGTTTTGGCACTGGGACAGGAATTAAAGAGAAATCTCCCCAATGGAACACAGATGGCAAAAAAACTGACAGGAGTTATAATCCTCCCTTACTTTATCTATAATGAAAAAAAGGTTTCGCCTATAGATCTACTTTTAATTTCCAATTGTCAACTGTGTGTCAAACACTAAGGGGGCAGTGAAATCACTTGCTCATTAATGAGACAGTCCTCAGGCCTAGTGATGGCCTCTAAAACCAATCATTGTCACCTGAGAGGGAGTTACCTGTACATGTTTCTCCATAACTGGAAGTAATGGGTAATTTAATCAGCTAAGATAATTGAAGGAGCAGCAGGAGACTGCTGTCAAAATGAGTATCAGTGAGTCAGCTGGACGCCATTGTAGAGACTCTGTAACTTTGACCCGAATGGGCAAATTGACAGGGCCTCTTTAACCACTTACCGACTGCCCGCCCACGGCAGAATGGCTCCCCTGCGCGAATCGCCGTAGCTGTACGGCAGCCGCTTTAAGAGGTATAGGGGGTGTGCGCCCGCCGCGGTACTGAGGATCTGATGCGCGTGCCTGTCGGCCACAATGTCCACCGGCCATCTGCGATCGCTCCTGACAGAGCTAGAACAAGGAAATCCATGTTTCTGAGGCTCTCCGGCCCTCCCCATGTCTGGCCACATGCGGTATTACATGCCATTGAAGTCAATGCGGAACAAATTAATTTGTTTCCATTGACTTCTATGGGGAAACTCGATAAAATATATGCGAGTGCTTTGGATTACAAGAATTCTCCTGGAACGGATTATGCTCGTAATCCAAGGTTCCACTGTATATAGAAACACTGATCGGTCTCCTCCCCCAGGCAGTCCCATACCCCCTACAGTTAGAACATGCTGAGGGAACACATTTAACCCCTTGATCGCCCCCTAGTGTTAACCCCTTCTCTGTCAGTGACATTTATACAGTAGTCCGTGGCTATTTTTAGCTCTAATCGCTGTATAAATGTCAGTGGTCCCAAGTGTGTGAGAGCTGGTCAAAATCTCCTGACATGCGAGTTGGATGCAGGGAAACCCACATCCAATTCTCAAAAGTGTGAACCCAGCCTAAGGGGGTCATTGGACAACCTCTACCTTATAATGGTACTGTGCCTATAGGTTGTACCATATTCTAGGTATGAACACATTAATTGTGTCCTCCTACAAGTTTTATGCCACAATGCAGTTTTTTTATGGGCATTTTGGCCCTCAGACTCTAGTTTTAACATGGTAAACATGTTTAGTTTTAACACGTTAATGTGGTGGTTCCTGGTTTATTGCAGTTAGTGTATTCTACACTTTTGTTTGTATGCAATTTGCATGTTTCTGCTAATGGATATAATCAAGAATGTGATGTCATGTTATACTATTATGTTCTGTCGCATACCTCTGAATAAAGAATTAAAAAAAATAATGTACAAAACTATTGGATTTTAGTTATTTACATTTTATACAAATCTGCATGTTATCTAATGGTATTGCAACGATGGCTGCAACATAGCCAGAGAAGATGAGTGGCTTCAGGGAATGCGTTGTCACCACCATTTTGGGGGGCGATAGACTGGGGGACTTGGAATTAAGGCAAGTTTTCCTCTTTGTAAAATTATCCCCATGGAAAAATAAGCATTAATTTCTGCATCTTCTGGGGAAGTGGGGAGGCATTTAATATATTTGTGGCCAGCCCAGAGTTGGGTTTAATATGGAAGTATAATGTTTAGAGCCTGTTGTAGCAATTGAAGGCTCCATCTGGGTTCTGTGTTACAAGGGCAGACGTAGCAGGTTAGGATGCAGGACAGGTACTTGTGGCAGATAGAATTTTTATTTAGAGATGATGTTACACAGTGAAAGCTGGCACTGGTTTCTTTATTCAGTTTTCTCTCATTAATTTTCTCTTCCCTTCAGCATCTCAGACCATCATCCTGACAAGTAACACTCCCACAACCTAACATTCTAGAACTGCATGTAGGAGGTGGGCAGAACATAATTATGCAAATGTATGACTACTTTCTCTTAACAGGACATGTGCACTTTAAAATGCATTTTACCTTCCAACCATTTGCCCAATTATATGATTAAATTTTTTAAATGCACGTTCCGCATGCTGAGAAATACTCCACACCTCTTCATGCACAGATATAAATACTTGTATTTACATGCGTTTCTTACTCCTGGCTAGAGAGGAATTATTCCTACAATAAAAGTCTCTGCTGGACAAATAAAATCATTTTAATACCAACAAAAACATATTTATCCTGATGTAAGGGGAAGACTGTGGGTAACAGCTTAACCCCAGGCATAATGTAATTTATTGTCCTGGGCACGCCTGAGAACTTCTAAGTAGGTCAGAGGCTTGGGATTTGCACTTAATCTCAGCAGGAAGCCACGAAAAGGGATAAAAGAGACATTCAGCTACAACAGAACCTGAATTAATAACAAATAATACATCAAACGGGATTATATTTTACCAGTGTATGGAAATGCATTTGATACATATGGTGCTTCTTGTCAACACAGAAATCATAAGTAAACTTACAAAAAACAGGTTATGCCCACTAGCCATTTGTATAAAGCTCCAGAAGTCTCTGTACAGAAATGTAAAACTCCAACACCAGGTACCAACTGATTACAAATGTTGAATATGGGTGCTTTAGATCATATACTCTGCAAAATTTAGCATGGTCCTCAGCATACTGAGAAACCTTTGTGTTGCAAATTGGGATTACAAAAGGTCAAAAACTGATGCAGATAAATGCTCCCAAACACAGGGTTCCATTATGGAGTATGATTAATTTATGTTGCTTTTTGGAACTAGAAGCTTGCAGCAGTGAAGGCTTCTAGCTCCTAGCCCACACTGTTTTTGACTAACAGCCAACCTTTGTCTCCGAATCATGTAACCAACATGACGGCCAAGCATAGTGATTACATAGGTTTGTTCTAATACCAGAAATGAATCTCTTACACACTTTAAAATTTGTAGAAAAGAATGTACATATCACTCTGGAGGGTGAACAATTGGGGGGAAAAAAATGTACTCTCACACATAAATGCTCTATTAACTCGAACATCCAAGCATCTGCTCATATACTACTTTTCCAGAAGTACAGAACTGCTCACAAATTAAGGCAAACATACCCTGATGCATCTGACTGATGCTGAAAGGGTGGTGTCGACAACTTCACTAGTCACCACTTCTAATGGGAATGCCCAGTTATCACCCTCGCCCAGTTATTACCCTGCTTGGAATTCATACATGACACCATTCCAAAAATACTAGATTGCGCCCCTCCCATCACTCCTCTGGCCTACATTCTACATGATTCCTCAGATTCCGAGGTATTGTGACAGTGCTGGACACTGCCTCTGTGTAAACAGAGGTAAATAGCTCCTGGATTGGGTTCTGGAGTCCAGAGGCTTCAAATAGTCTTGGACGGACAAAGCCTGTAAACCTATGTCCAGGTCTTACTCGAGACCAGCAGGCTGTGTGCGCAGGTGCACAGCCCTTATAATCAAGGACCTGATAGTAGTTCAGGGCTCCACCCAGGAGACTGGAGGTCCTCTGCCCACCAAAGGTCCGGGCATGGGCAACAGTAGCAGGGAGCTGAAAGCGAGAGAGCTGCAAGAGCTGAGAGAGAGGTGCAGAGTTGCACGTGGGCACATTGGTGCTAAGGGACCAGGACCAAAGGCCTAGTCTTGGGGATTAAGTAGGAGCGATGTGGGACGAAACCAGGAGGCTTGATGTCCTTTTTATTTGTGTTTGAAATAATAGTGGAAACCCCTGTGAGGGCAACCCTTTTCTTGAACTTTAACTTTCTTTTTAAATAAAAGTGGAGCAACAAGCCCTAAAAAAGTATTTTCTGGCTGGACTGAACTCACTGGGAAGCACTACACTTGAGTAAAACCCCCAAAAATATCACAGCATATATAACAGGTCTATAAAAATTCCTCTCTTTAATGCAGCCAAACCCAAGGCACTAGAAATCTGTCTCATTTCCTACTGTTGGTGAACGGCGGGAAGAGTGAACCAAAAAGATCAGATGGAGAAGGCCAGGGCTACACCAAAGGAATCATTTGTCAATTACAGAAATGCATGGATGGTCTGGTTGCTGTTCACATTCCATTCTCATAACACTTGAAGACTGATCAACAGTCTACACACGTTTGACATTGTATCCCTAGCTCTTCAAACAAAAATAAATTGCTCCACAGTCCTTGCAGTCACAGAGGGCAGCACTGGCTTGTTTTAAAGCTTTCCTAGGCCTCATTTACATTAGTGGTCAAGAGCACTGCAAGGGTAAACGAGGCCTTACTATTTAAAAAAATGATATATTTGAATACCAATAAGATGGCTACAGGTTTACTGTAAGGAACAACCTGTGTATAAACATGGCCTATGTCTCCAACTCCATATCTCTCTCAATCTTAGGAACAGTAAATGCTTAAATGTCCTTAAACTGGCTACAGGTTCTTTAAAAAATAAAAAAAACACTCCTACCATCGATCTGGCGGAACTTAAATTATAAAGAAGAATTTTTTAAAACCCACTCACCCCCCCTCCCCCCAACACACATGCACACACACACTTACAAAAAATAAGAATGCAGATGTCACAGTAGACAAATACTGGTTGCAGCTTGCAGCAGCCAGGTAAGTGGTTTTGTTAACACTGGCTCTTATCAAGCCAGTTGACAGCAGAACTGCACCTGACCTGGACTGCTGTATGGACTGTATATTAGCTTAAGACTAATAGACACATGTAAAGAATAATGGCAATATGCACTACTCTTTTTAACCAGGGTTAGTGCATGCATCCTTTGAGAGAAAAGGAAAGATCTTCATCCAAATCTATTACTTTCTTATTGGGTGGAGGGTGATGAATGTTCAAAATTCAATTTTCTTCACAGTCCAAAAGTAAAGACTGTTTAGTGCAAAGTTTCAAGAATCCACTGGTTGTCTCAATGCTTCGTGTCACATATTTTCATGACTTCGGGATATCTGGATTGAGAGGAATCTTCTGACCTATGTGCACGTAAGTGCAATACCTATGGCAAGGGTAGGAATTAATCGGAAGAGCTTCCTAGGCCCAAGGCCCACTAATGTTACTGAACAATGACCTCTGGCAACCAACTCCATTCCTTGTTTCATTTAAAAGAAAGTAGTATCGAAATGCCAATTTAAAAACATTTTTTTTTTTAAAGCTTTGAATCGAATAGAAATAGGGAGATCAGATATTTTCAATTGTCATGGTGGCCACTGGAAATACAAAATTTTAAGATGTCATCAGAAAAGGAGTAAAAAGGAAATCTTCTAAAGAGAACATTTGTTCCTGTTCCAACTGCACAAAACAGGATTTCCCTCACTTTGAATGTTCCTCTTTCTGGTATTTCTACAAAGTAGGACGCAAAGAGAAATCTTCCCATTGGAACACATGGCAAAATAAAAAAATGACAGTGGTTTTAACCATTCCCGAATGAAAGATTTGAAAATGAAACATGGCTATAGATACATTTTAACCCATTGGTTCCACACAAAAAAATACTTAGTTACTTGGAAGATCAATATCCAAACTACGCAAGCATATTGAAAGTGTGGCTACACACCAAGTGCAATCCTGCCAATTTTGTATTGTCTCCATCTCCAAAAATGTCTCCATCAGACGTGTTTCACCCCTAAGGGCTTATCTAAACCATTGCCATTGTCTTTGGAAATTTAGAAAGTGCGGTACAGGTGCTGAGTTTTCAGATCTTAAAGATTTTGCCACACAAATGCATTGCTTTATCTTTTAAATGTTTTGCAGTTTCAAGTGTAAATTTGCTCAGATGGCCCTACTGATAATTCCATATACATACAATAGTCCAAAAATAAAATTATCTTCTTCCTGCTTTGGAAAGTCCTTCTTACCTGGTCCAAATTTCTCAGATAGTCAATAAAGGTGTGACTGAGTGTTTCTAGATGAGCTAGAGATTGCTGGAGATGACTCAATGCCATGCCATAAGTAACAGAGGTCTCTTCTGTGGCTTCTGCAGCATTTTTCTTTCTTTGTTTGTCTATGAATTGTTTTAGGGTAGCCATCATCTTCTTAGTCATCTCTGTCCGAGCCTCCACAGTCAGCTACAAGAAAATAAAACACATGCATTCCAGCATTACTTCACAGCTACACAATGTTTGCAACAAGTACGATAAAACTACCTTGTCTTCTTCATTCTCGCAATGAATATTTTAAGAGCTTCTGACGACAAGTCAACTTTCCACAGTGTGACATAAAACAACTTCCATGAAAGAAGAATATTAATCAAATATTATGAGCACTAGAGACGCTAAATATTTAGAGAGGAGAATTGATGTGTGAAAAGCTTAAACATCTCAGCTTCTCGACATGCTTGTTTTGACAGCTTGAGATCACAGAATGTATGACTTCTATGTATCAAATGGAGAACAAAAGCCTTCAGAAAAGTCAGGCTTCGCTTAACACACTATAACAGGCTGTATTCCCTATTTAACCCATTCAGTTCTCGCACCTTTACACCCTTAATGGACCAAAGCAATTTCATAATTTTCACTATGGGGTTGTTTATCCGTGATAACATTGTAGTTAAGATAAATACTTAAGATATCTGTACTTTAGTTAAGAACTTAAATTGTTTCTAAAGGCAGACGTTTTTTTTTTTTTTTTTAATGCTTTCTTTGCATTAAAATAAAAAACCTTCTGTATGCAGCAGCCTCCCTCAGGTCTCTTTTAATACTTACCTGAGCCCCATCCAGCAATGTTGCACGAGAGCCTCGGCTGTCCGGGATTCTCCCTCCTCTTCCGCCATGGGCTCAGACTGCTGTCAGAGTCAGTGAGCCAATGAGGAGAGGAGAGGTGGCGGGGCCGAGCCGCAACTCCATGTCTGAATGAACACACAGCACAGCGGCTCAACTCGAGTGCCCCCATAGCAAGCTACTTGCTGTAAAGGCAATCAGCAGGAGGGGAGGGGCCAGGAGCGCCGTTGGGGGACCCAAGAGTAGGAGGATCAGGGCTGCTCTAAAAAAAAACACTGCACAGAGCAGGTAAGTAGAACATGTTTGTTATTTTTAAACAAACACAAAAAAATACTTTAGTATCACTTTAAGATAACAAGGTAACATACATACAGTGCCTGGAAAAAAGTACTGATACCCCTTGAAATTTTCCATATTTTGTCATGTTACAACCAGAAATGTAAATTATTTTATTGGGATTTTTTGGGATAGACCAACACAAAGTTGCACATAATTGTGAAGTGGAAGGAAAATGATAAATGGTGTTCATCATTTTTTACAAATAAAAAGTAGCGTGCATTTGTATTCAGCCCCCCTGAGTCAATATTTTATATTACCACCTTTCGCTGCAATTACAGCTGCAAGTCTTTTTGGGGATGTCTCTACCAGCTTTGCACATCTAGAGAGTGACATTTTTACCCATTCTTCTTTGCGAAATAGCTCAAGCTCTGTCAGATTGGATGGAGAACGTCTGTGAACAGCAATTTTCAAGTCTTGCCACAGATACTCAATTGGATTTAGGTCTGGACTTTGACTGGGCCATTCTAACACATGAATATGCTTTGATCTAAACCATTCCATTGTAGCTCTGGCTGTATGTTTAGGGTCGATGTCCTGCTGGAAGGTGACGCTCCACCCCAGTCTCAAGTCTTTTGCAATCTCTAACAGGTTTTCTTCCAAGATTGCCCTGTATTTGGCTCCATCCATCTTCCCATTAACTCTGACCAGGTTCCCCGTACCTGCTGAAAAAAAGCAACCCAACATAATGCTTCCACCACCATGTTTCACAGTGGGGATGGTGTGTTCATGGTGATGTGCAGTGTTAGTTTTCCGCCACACGTTGTCTGCTTTTAGGCCAAAAAGTTCAATTTTGGTCTCATTTGACCAAAGCACCTTCTTCCACGTTTGCTGTGTCCTCCACATTGCTTCTTGCAAATTGCAAACAGGACTTCTTATGGCTTTCTTTCAACAATGGCTTTCTTCTTGCCACTCCTCCATAAAGGCCATTTGTCTCCATAAAGGCCAGATTTGTGGAGTACACGACTAATAGTTGTCCTGTGGAGAGATTCTCCCACCTGAGCTGTGGATCTCTGCAGCTTCTCCATGGGCCTCTTCACTGTTTCTCTGATTAATGCTCTCCTTGCCCGGCCTGTCAGTTTAGGTGGACGGCCATGTCTTGGTAGGTTTGCAGTTGTGCCATAATCTTTCCATTTTTGGATGATGGATTGAACAGTGCCCTGTGATTTGTTCAAAGCTTGGGATATTTATTTATAACCTAACTCTGCTTTAAACTTCTCCACAACTTTATCCCTGAACTGTCTGGTTTGTTCCTTAGTCTTCATGATGCTGTTTTTTCACTAACGTTCTCTAGCAAACCTCTGAGGGCTTCACAGACCAGCTGTATTTAAACGGAGATTAAAATACACACAGGTAGACTCTATTTACTAATTAGGTGACTTTTGAAAGCAATTGGTTCCACTATTTAAGTTAGGAGTATCAGAGTAAAGGGGGCTGAATACAAATGCACTCTACACTTTTCACTTATTTATTAGAAAAAAAGAATTGAAAACAGTTTATCATTTCCCTTCCACTTCACAAGTATGTGCCACTTTGTGTTGGTCTATCACATAAAATCCCAATAAAATACATTTACGTTTTTGGTTGTAACATGACAAAATGTGGAAAATTTCAAGGGAGTATGAATACTTTTTCAAGGCACTGCATATGTACAGTGGATTTAAAAAGTCTACACACCCCTGTTAAAATATCAGGTTTCTGTGATGTAAAAAAATAAGACAAATATAAATAATTTCAGAACTTTTTCCACCTTTAATGTGATCTATAAACTGTACAACTCAATTGAAAAACAAACTGAAATCTTTTAGGGGGAGGGGTAAAAAAAAATAATAATAATGTGGTTGCATAAGTTTTCACACCCTCTTATAACCGGGGCTGTAGCTTTGTTCAGAATTAAGCAATGACATTCAAACTCATGTTAAATAGGAGTCAGTAAACACCTGTATCATTTAAAGTGCCTCTGATTAACCCCAAATAAAGTTCAGCTGTTCTAGTAGGTCTTTCCTGTCATTTTCTTAGTCGCAAACTACAGCAAAAGCCGTGGCCCACAGAGAGCTTCCAAAGCATCAAAGGGATCTCATTGTTAAAAGGTATCAGTCAGAAGAAAGGTTAAAAAATTCAAAGGCATTAGATATACCATGGAACACAGTGAAGACAGTCATCATCAAGTGGAGAAAATATGGCACAACAGTAACATGACCAAGAACTGGACATCCTTCCAAAATTGATGAAAAGGCGAGAAGAAAACTGGTCAGGGAGGCAGCCAAGAGGCCTACAGCAACATTAAAAGAGCTGCAGGAATCTCTGGCAAGTGATACATGCGACAACAATCTCCCGTATTCTTCTTATTACTAAGAAAAACATCTAAGCCCTGCTAAATTTTGCAAAAACACATCTGAAGTCTCCCAAAAGCATGTGGGAAAATGTGTTATAGTCTGATGAAACCAAGGTTAAACTTTTTGGCCATAATTCCAAAAGATTTGGTGCAAAAACAACACTGCACATCACCAAAAGAACACCATACCCACAGTAAAGCATGGTGGTGGCAGCATCAATCATCCTTTGGGGCTGTTTATCTTCAGCTGGAATAGGGGCCCTAGTCAAGGAAGATGGAATTATGAACAGTTCCAAATACCAGTCAATATTGGCATAAAACCTTCAGGCTTCTGCTAGAATGCTGAACATCTTTCAGCATGACAACGACCTAAAGCATACATCCAAATCAACAAAGGAATGACTTCACCAGAAGAAGATTAAAGTTTTGGCATGGCCCAGCCAGAGCCCAGACCTGAATCTGATTGAAAATCTGTGGGGTGGTCTGATGTCCTCGCAAACTGACAGATTTGGAGTGTTTTTGCAAAGAAGAGTGGGCAAATATTGCCAAGTCAAGACATGCCATGCTGATAGACTCATACCCAAAAAGACTCAGTGCTGTAATAAAATCAAAAGGTACTTCAACAAAGTATTAGTTTAGGGGTGTGCACACTTATCCAACCATATTATTTAATTTTTTTATTTTTACTTCCCTCCACCTAAAATATTTCCAGTTTCTTGTTCAACTGAGTTGTACAGTTTATAGTACATCAAAGGTGGAAAAAGTTCTGAAATGATTTATCTTGGTCTCATTTTTTTACATCAGAGAAACCTAACATTTTAACAGAGGTGTGTAGACTTTTTATATCCACTGTGTGTGTGTGTGTGTGTGTGTGTGTGTGTGTGTGTGTGTGTGTGTGTGTGTGTATATATTTATTATACACACACACATTGTTTTTGAGGATAAACTACCATACAATATTGACAAAATCATTTTATTTTCTAAGTGATCTATAGACAAAAAGAAGGAAGTTAATAATAGCCGATTAGGTTTAAAAGTACAACTAAACGCAAAACTTCTTTTTTTGGATAGAGTGGAGAGAGAGAGAGAACAGAATATCTGTCAGGTGTTTATTGCCGTCTGTGCCCCTGTGTGTCAATGTATACCATTATTACTGAGACTGAAAGTGAAAGAAAATCTTGAACTGTGGGTTGTCCTCAGAACAGTAATAGGTAGCAAATCCAATGGGAACACTAGCTCTGGGGACGACCAAGGATTTGCTTAGTTTGGAAGGATTTCCTCTCACTTCCTGTTTTGGCTATGGGACAATAAGTAAAAACTTCTCAATGGGATATACAGGGGGTCCCCGAGTTACGAACACCCGCGTTACGAACGACTTCTACTTACGAACAGCCTCAAACGCCGGCCACATGTGCTCTACGATACCTTTCGAGCCGCTCCGACACATCCCACACTGCTGTACTACGCCCCAGATAACATAACAAGCGCCCGGAACATCCCACATCCATGCACAGGGGGCAGTTACACTTACGAACACTTCTGAATGCAGAGTTCCGACCGGAAGTTACACTTACAAATGCAGTGTTGCGACTTACGAACAACTTTGACTTACGAACAAACCTACAGTCCCTATTGTGTTCGTAACTCGGGGACCCCCTATAGGTGGCAAAGAAAAACAATATGTCAGGGGTTACAACCCTCCCTTACTCTATCCCAACTTAAAAAAAGAATTGGACTTTAGCTCTACTTTACCTAATGGGTTAAACATGAAAACATTTAATTTTGTATAACTTGTATGATTTCTTTACCAATATCATATGCAGATCAAAGGTCACATGTATGACTTGCTATATTCACTCCACACCCTCACTCCTGAATGAGTGCTATAAAGTATAATTATCGGCTGTCGTTTTGGCAGCCAGTAATAGCTGGTAATAGCGACTGGGGAAGCAACAGCAGGGGGAAAGGAACTTGATGTAAGAGATGCATCCTGAAAACGATTTTTGTCCCAGTTTTTTTAGAACATATCTTTTATTATTAAAAGGCTAGAAGCAAATACAGCAGTCTGATCTAAACAAAATTGTTGGGCAGCTGAGAGACAACACAATTAACAAACTGCTAAGAAACTATTGTAATTATTCTTAACGTCTACCTGAACTAAAAAAAGATTTACTACCTTATAGAGAATACCTAGAAATGTTATTTGTGCGTAATTCCCTGAAAATTTTACCTTTTGTCTAGAATTTCTCCCGAAAAAAAAAAAAAACAGCCCTGACTGTCTAGGCGCTCCTGTTCTATAGCTGCATAGCTATACACACTATCTGTAGTTCAAGATAATTTAAGGCTCTGTGCTTCTGATCAAATGAGATTTGTTGATGCCACTACCGTGTTGCACATGGATATCCCTGTCTCTGCCCTAATTCTGTGAGTCTGTACCTCTCCTGCTGTTTCTTGAAAATTCTCCCACCAGTTATCAAGATTATCAGTCATTAGGAGGGCAGCTCTAACATAATGCAGCCAAGTCATGATCCTCTGCCAAGATGGCCACCTAGATGCAGGGACACAGTGCAGAACAAGACATGTTAGGTCAGTAAGTGGGAAAAGATCAGTTGAGCCTACAGGTAACATTTCTGACTATTAAGTTGCCCTCTGCCTTGAACTTACTTCCACAGTTCAGGTCTTCTTTAAACCTTTATACTCCAAGATGTAATGGACCCACATCCTGCTGGTGCATCATCATGCAACCTGAGCTCACAGTACTCATGAACAAAGCAGTGCTTACAAGTTATTATGTTATGTTGTGTCCAAGACTAAAGACCACAACCAAGAAAAACAAAGATCCGTTATATCAGGTTACTAGCATGAAGACTGCACGATTTAACCACTTAAGCCCCGGACCATTTTGTAGCTAAAGGACCAGAGGTGTTTTCAGAATTTTGCACTGCGCTGCTTTAACTGTAAATTGAGCAGACATGCAATGTTGTACCAAAACGAAATTTGCGTCCTTTTCTTCCCACAAATATAGCTTTCTTTTAATGGTATTTGATTGCCTCTGCGATTTTTATTTTTTGCGATATAAACGGAAAAAGACTGAAAATTTTGAAAAGAAAAAATATTTTCTACTTTTTGTTATAAGAAAAATCGAATAAACTCAATTTTAGTCATACATTTAGGCCAAAATGTATTCAGCCACATGTCTTTAGTAAAAAAAATGTCAATAAGCGTATATTTATTGGTTTGCGCAAAAGTTATAGCGTCTACAAACTAGGGTACATTTTCTGGAATTTACACAGCTTTTAATTTATGACTGCCTATCTCATTTCTAGAAAGTAGACACCCCAAGGAAATTGCTGAGAGGCATGTTGAGCCCATTGAATATTTTTTTTTTGTCCCAAGTGATTGAATAATGACAAAAAAAATAAAAAATTACAAAAAGTTGTCACTAAATGATATATTGCTCACACATGCCAGGGTTATATGTAAAATTGCACCCCAAAATACATTTTGCTGCTTCTCCTGAGTACGGGGATACCACATGTGTGGGACTTTTTAGGAGCCTAGCCGCGTACGGGACCCCGAAAACCAAGCACCGCCTTCAGGATTTCTAAGGGCACAAATTTTTGATTTCACTCCTCACTACCTATCACAGTTTCGAAGGCCATAAAACGCCAAAATAGCACAAAACCCCCCCAAATGACCCCATTTTGGAAAGTAGACACCCCAAGCTATTTCCTGAGAGGCATGGTGAGTATTTTACAGCTCTCATTTGTTTTTGAAAATGAAGAAAGTAAATAATTTTTTTTTTTTTCAATTTTCAGAACTTTGTGACAAAAAGGGAGATCTGCAAAATACTCACCATACCTCTCAGCAAATAGCTTGGGGTGTCTACTTTCCCAAATGGGGTCATTTGGGGGGGGTTTGTGCCATCTGGGCATTCCATGGCCTCCGAAACTGTGATAGGCAGTGAGGAGTGAAATCAAAAATTTACACCCTTAGAAAGCCTGAAGGCGGTGCCTGGTTTTTGGGGTCCCGTACGCGGCTAGGCTCCCAAAAAGTCTCACACATGTGGTATCCCCGTACTCAGGAGAAGCAACAGAATGCATTTTGGGGTGTAATTCCACATATGCCCATGGCATGTTTGAGCAATATATCATTTAGTGACAACTTTGTGCAAAAAAAATAAAAATAATAATAAATTGTCTTTTTTCCGCAACTTGTGTCAACATATAAAATATTCAATGGACTCGACATGCCTCTCAGTATATAGCTTGGGGTGTCTACTTTCCAAAATGGGGTCATTTGGGGGGGTTTTGAACTGTTCTGGCATTTTATACACAACATTAGGAAGCTTACATCCACTCTTCTAACCACTTATAGACAAAGCCCTTTCTGACACTTTTTGTTTACATGAAAACATTTTTTTTTTGCGCAAGAAAATTATGTTGAACCCCCAAACATTATATATTTTTTTAAAGCAAAAGCCCTACAGAATAAAATGGTGGGTGTTGCATTTTTTTTCCCACACAGTATTTGCGCATCGATTTTTCAAACGCATTTTTTGGGGGAAAAATATAAAAATAAATACACTTTTTTTTTATTTTAATGCACTAAAACACACTATATTGCCCAAATGTTTGATGAAATAAAAAAGATGATCTTAGGCCGAGTCCATAGATACCAAACACGACATGCTTTAAAATTTCGCAAAAACGCGCATTGGCGACAAACTACATACATTTTTAAAAGCCTTTAAAGGTTACCACGTTAGATGTACAGAGGAAGTCTACTGCTAAAATTACTGCCCTCGATCTGACCTTCGCGGTGATACCTCACATGCATGGTGCAATTGCTGTTTACATATGACGCCAGACCGACGCTTGCGTTCGCCATTGCGCAAGAGCAGGGCAGGACAGGGGTGCTTTTTTTTTTTATTATTAATTTTGCTTTTTATTTTATTTTTAAACTGTTCCTTCCATATATTTTTTTTTTTTTATCATTTTTATTGTTATTTAGGGAATGTAAATATCCCCTATGATAGCAATAGGTAATGACAGGTACTCTTTTTTTGAAAAAACTGGGGTCTATTAGACCCTAGATCTTTCCCCTGTCCTCAAAGCATCTGACCACACCAAGATCGGTGTGATAAAATGCTTTCCCAATTTCCCAATGGCGCTTTTTATATCCGGAGGGGGGACATTCCCTCCCACTGCTTGTAAAAGCAGTCCGGAGGCTAATTAGCCACTAGGATTGCTTTTACATGAAAGCCGGCCGCTGGTTGAAAAGAATGATACCAAGATGATACCTAAACCCGTAGGCATCAATCTGGTATAACCATTCAAACTCCAGCAACATGCTGGTCCTTGTTGGACATGTATTGTAATCTTTTTTTTCATGCAGCCTGTTGGCTGAACGAAAAAAGAGATTGATCGGTGGGTATGCCCACAATTAGAATACCGCCCTTCATCCACCCACTTCTAATGATGGGCATACATGCACCATTTATATATGCCGAAGCATGGGGGCATCCTCCTGCAAAAGTTATGCCGCACACACATGGTCGGACTTTTCCACGGGCAAGCCTCCGTCGGAATTTCGACCGTATGTACGCGGCATTAGGAGCAAAATCGCTCCTCCGCCCCTGCTGCCCTAATGCTTCAGCATATATGCTTTTTTTTTTTTAACTGTGGTGGTGAAATCACCTCCTACAGCACTGGAGTCGCAGGGATCAGGCCTGTCTCTGCCAACGCTGCAGTTATGGGTGTTGTGTTTTGTAAGTGACAGCGATCGATAGATACTGCACTTGGGTGGCCTGGGCTGGACGGAGGGGCAAAACGCAGGTGCTAGCAGGTATCTGGGCTGATCCCGCTAACACTGCGTTTTTGGGAACCCTAAACTGCTGGGGACGCTAGTATAGATCTGATCAGATCAGATATTGATCTGTTCAGATACTATACCACTAAGGGAGGTGTATGCTTCACGCGTGGGTGTTAGCGTTACTGGCACTAAGCTGACGCTGCCTGGGGTGTGACACAGACCCTCCCTGACGCTAAAACCTAATTGATATCACCCGCCGGGGGATCAGGGTGTTAAACCTTTATTGGGTTATATATGGCGGATGCCCTGACACTATAAAAAGCAAACTAACTAACCAGCATCACCCGTAACACTTATATGGTGATCACTGGTAAAAGGGTTAACTAGGGGCAATCAGGGGGTTAATCCTTTATTAGTTAATATATGGGGGTACCCGACGCTATAAAAACCTGCGGCGAACCTAAAAAAAATAACTGGCTACCTATCGGCAGCACCGACACTAAGACAGCGATCAGAAAAACGATCGCTTAGTGACACTGGCAAAAGGGGGTGAAAGGGTTACCTGGGGGGGGCGATCAAGGGGTTAAACCTTTATTAGGTAATATATGGGGGTACCCGACGCTATAAAAACCTGCGGCGAACCTAAAAAAAAATAACTGGCTACCTATCGGCATCACCAACACTAAAACAGCGATCAGAAAAACGATCGCTTAGCGACAGCGGTGCTAGGGGGTGAAAGGGTTACCTGGGGGGGCGATCAAGGGGTTAAACCTTTATTAGGTAATATATGGGGGTACCCGACGCTATAAAAACCTGCGGCAAACCTAAAAAAAATAACTGGCTACCGATCAGCATCACTGACACTAAAACAGCGATCAGAAAAACGATTGCTTAGTGACGGCGGTGCTAGGGGGTGAAAGGGTTATCTGGGGGGTGATCAGGGGGTTAAACCTTTATTAGGGGGGGTTAGGGGGCTACTCTGGACCTAAAACTAACTGCCCTGACACTTTTACAGTCACAAATGTCACTGATTGCAGTGATCAGTAAATAAATGGTCACTGCAATCAGTGACACTGTGACTGGGGGGCTGGGGGGTGATCTGGGGGTGTCTGGGGGGGGCGATTTATGTCCCTATGTGTCCTGGTGTCAGTGTAGTGTTTGTGCACTAACCTGTCATCTTCTCTCATGCGGCGCTCGGTATATGTGAGCGCCGCATGAGGGATGACATCACTTCCTCCTGCCTGTGTAAACATCACACAGGCAGAGGAAGCATTTGATTCGCTGGGAGCGATCGCGAGGGGGTGGCCCGAATCGAATGGCGGCCCCCTCATCACGGATCGCTCCCGAAACGATCCCGGCCGCCCACTGTACCGGAGGGGGGTCCGATTGGACCCCCTACCCATACGAAGGCAGTCACGTACAGGTACGCGATTGTGCCTGTCCGTGCCATTCTGCCGACGTATATTTACAGTGGGCGGTCGTTAAGTGGTTAAATTAGGTAAAATATTTAGTAATTTTTTTTTTTTTTTTTTAAAATAGAGCAGTGGGGCTTTAGGGAGGAGTGAAAGATCCAAACAAAATGTGGAATTAGGTTTCACAATATTTTCAGTTACAGTTATCGTAGAATACTAGCTAAACATTTTACTTTACTTCTCACACTCTACAAGACTCTGGTCCAGCCACACCTGGAGTATGCTGTCCAGTTCTGGGCACAAGTCCTCAGGAAGGATGTACTGGAAACATAGCGAATACAAAGAAGGGCAACAAAGCTAACAAAGGGTCTGGAGGATGTTAGTTATGAAGAAAGGTTGAGAGCACTGAACGTATTCTCTCTGGAGAAGAGACGCTTGAGGGAGGATTTAATTTCAATTTACAAATACCATACTGGTGACCCCACAATAGGGATAAAACTTTTTCGTGGAAGGAAGTTTAACAAGACACGTGGCCACTCATTTAAATTTGAATAAAAGAGGTTTAACCATAAACTACGTAGAGGGTAGAGCGGCCAGGATGTGGAATTCCCTTCCCGGTGGTCTCAGCGGGGTACATCGATAGTTTAAAAAAACAATTAGATAAGCACCTGAACGACCACAACATAAAGGGATATACACAGTAATACTGACTTATAATCACACACATAGGTTGGACTTGTGTCTTTTTTCAACCTCACCTACTATGTAACTTCTTCATTGAGGAGATTTTCTCTTACTTCCTGACCTGGTGACATAACAGGATATAAGGCAATCTCTTCAACAGGATTCCTGTGGCATTCTTTATATTTTCACACGCCAATATCATATAGTATACAATATTCTTAAACTGCTGTTGCTTGTATTACTCGGCAGACTGAAGTCTACTAATTTAAATTGACAGCTCTACTTAATGGTTGTTCAGAATTCAGATTTCCGAAGCAGGTTCAAATCTTTAATTGCAGATCACCATCCCAAGAAAACTTTGGAGAATTTCCTTTGTATTATTACTTAAAAGGGTCTTGTCACACAGAAATTCTTATTTGATGTTCACAGACTTACTTGATGTTCACAGAAAAGTTTAAATTGCGTAACAAAACTATAAAAGTCTGTCCTATAATTATGGAAAAAAAAATATCGTTGAAGACATTTATCTCCAGATAGATTAATATCTTTAAAGATGATCACATTATTGAAGCCTGCAGCCAGAGGAAATGTGCAATGAAATAACATACAGCTGCTTAAAAATAATGTAATTTGAAGAAAATTGATTCTCAGTTCACATTATGCTTAAAACCTGTCTCTTGTGTCTTCACTAATCATTCCTGCTCCTGACCTTGTCACGTGCCTCTAGAGCAGTCTCTTCAGATCAATTTACATCTTTATTTCCCTTACTTGATTCTGAAAACTGGAGACCTGAGCTCCAGTCATTATTACATGCAGACTGTACAAGAAATAACTAGTCCGCGAAAAAATTAAAATAAAAATCTGTCTGGAGAGCTAGCAGAAAATAAGGTGCTCTATAAGTAGGATGGCTGCCATTTTGATACAAACCAGTGCCATGGCAACGATGACAGCTAAAGACGGTAGAAACAAAGAAAACTCTCACGTTTTTGCATTTAGGAGCTCATAAAATGTGTAAAACACAGCATGTCACATTGCTTGCTTTGTAGCCCTGAGTGAGCCAATGAAATGAAAATCAGCAGAATATTTTCCCTGAAACAATCAGACTTTTGAACTTATTTGTAATACACACAAAGCAAGTAAAATAAAAGTTTAAGCAGAGAAGTGCTGTCAATTGAAATTAATCTTGTTTTATCTTTAATTTTATAGAAAAATGAAACAAGGATTCTGATCAGTTACTATGGGTTTTTATTTTTATTTTCTACTGCCCCCTGTGCTTCACCATATTTTTAATACCTCCAGAAAACCAATGTGTGTGTGTGTCAGTGCTTTGAAATCTGAGCAATAGTTACATAGTTAGTCAGGTTGAAAAAATACACAAGTACATCCAGTTCAACCGAAAAAAACAAAAATACAATCCCATATACACAATACAGTGGATCCAAAGGAAGGCAAAAAAAACAGCAAAACATGACCCAATTTTTTACAGCAGGGTAAATAAATCCTTCCTGATCCCCCAAGAGGCAATTGGATATTCCCTAGATCAACTTTACCTATAAATGTCAGTACCCAGTTATATTATATTATGTAAATTTTGGAAAGAATCCAGGCTTTTTTAAAGCAATCTACTGAGCTGGCCAGAACCACCTCTGGAGAAACAAATTTTCACAGCCCTTACCGTGAAGAAACATTTCTGTACTTGGAGATTAAATCTTTTTTCCTCTAGACGTAAAGAGTGCCCCCGCCCCTTGTCCTCTGTGATGACCTTAAAGTGAATAACTCAACACCAAGTTCACTATATGGACCACTTATGTATTTGTACATGTTGATCATATCTCCCCCTTAATCTTCTCTTTTCGAGACTGAATAAATTCAGTTCTTCTAATCTTCCCTCATAGCTGAGCTCCTCCATGCCTCTTTTCAGTTTAGTTGCCCTTCTCTGCACTTTCTCCAGTTCCCCGATATACTTTTTGCAAACTGGTGCCCAAAACTGGACTGCTTATTCAAGATGAGGTCTTACTAATGATTTGTACAGGGGCAAAATTATATATCTCTCTCTGGAGTCCATACCTCTGTTAATACAAGAAAGCACTTTGCCGGCTTTGGAAACCACAGCTTGGCATTGCATGCCATTATTGAGCTTATGATCTACCAAAACCCCCAGATCCTTCTCCACTATAAATTCCCACAGTTGTACTCCCCCTAGTATGTACGATGCATGCATATTCTTTACCCCCAAGTGCATAATTTTACATTTATCAACATTAAACCTCATTTGCCACTTAGTTGCCCAATTAGACAGAGCATTGAGGTTGGCTTGTAAATAGGAGACATCCTGTAAGAACGTTATTCCACTGCGTAGCTTGGTGTCATCTACAGAAGACAGAAATGGTACTTTTAATCCCAGACCCTATATAATTTATAAATATATTAAAAAGTAAGGGTCCTAACACTCAACCTTGGGATACACCACTGATAACTCTAGACCATTCAGAGTAAGAATCATTAACCACTACTCTCTGAATTCGTTTTTTTAGCCAGTTTTCTATCCATTTACAAATTGATCTTTCCAATCATGTAGACTTTACCTTACACATTAGCCGTGTGTGGGGAACTGTGTCAAACGCTTTTGCAAACTCCAAGTATACCAACATCTACAGCCACCCCTCTGTCCAAGGTTTTACTTACCTCCTCATAAAAAGAAATCAGGTTTGTTTGACAACTTCCGTCTTTCATGAATCCATGCTGTCTGTTTAAAATATTTTTTTTCCAGTGAGAACTCATTTACGTGGTCTTTTATTAAACTCTCTAGTATCTTCCTGACTATAGAAGTTAAACTATAGGTCTGTAGTTACTTGGTAAAGACTTTGATCCCTTTTTAAATATAGGCACCACATTGGCCCTATGCCAATCCAGTGGTACCATTCCATTCATTAACAAGTCTGTCATGATCAGTGTCATTGCCTGGGTCACCTGCTGGTGGTGCTATTGCTTTCAGCACCAAAGGGTGCAGTTCTGGTGGCCACCAGCGGGTGTCTCCCATTTGTCTGGAGCCGAAATCATCTCCTGCAATCAGGCGTCACCTGAGACTGATTGCAGGAGGTGTGTATAAATACCCAGCAGACACTAAAGCATTTGCTCTGGTATTGTCTTGGAACCCAGACCTGTATGCCTGAACCTTGTGACCTGTTATCTGTTACCTTGTATCCTGTGTTCCTGAACCCTGCATCCATCCCTGGACCCCTGCCTCTGTACCTTGTATCCTGTGTTCCTGAACCCTGCATCCATCCCTGGACCCCTGCCTCTGTACCTTGTATCCTGTGTTCCTGAACCCTGCATCCATCCCTGGACCCCTGTCTTGCAGACTCATCCCTTCCTCCTGTTGTCCCTTCCGGCTCCCTGTTCAATCGGACTGATCTCTCGTGTATGACCCTGGCTTGATTACATTTACGCTTTAATCTCTAAACTGTATTCACGTTGGTGTAGGGAGTTGTTTTGTGTGTCACTGTGGTTGTTTGCTGGTTGCCTTTATTGTTTTAGGAATTATCCTTTCAATAAACTCATATATATATTTACTTACCTTGTGCCTAGTTCCTTTAGTGCAGCCCACTGATCTGCATACCCTGTGCTAAATGCCGTGTTAGGCATCCGTGACAGAATACCAGAGCCATTCAAGCAGATCGGCTGCACTTGGGAATTGGGTCTGGGCACTGCTATTGCTTTAAAAATGCAGCTTGACGATATTCTGTATTTTTCGCTACTAGCAACAGAGGACAGGGAGTTTTGTTCTCAAACATTAAGTGAACACACTAGAGAGCAGTTGTTGGAATGCATCCGCATAGCCCATGTTTTTGTGGATCTGGGCAGTTTTGTGTTTGAGGATGTGCAAGATCTGATCTGTATCTGTACAGAGTTGGCCCTGTCTGATGCCTCCAGTGGAGACGATGACTATACACCCCCTTTTAGTGCAGCTCAGGTAGAGTCCTTGGTGTGGCTGTTGGAAGATGACTCAGTCTTTTTCCTTGAGCAGTACTCAACTTGTCCTACACAGGTGCTTGCAGCATGTATTGAGTCAGTGCAGTCTCTGGTCAGACAAGCAGTATGCAAACCTAACTTTGTGCAATCATTACTACAGGCCTGGTCAAGTTAATTGTACTCAGCCCCTGTCGGTTTCCTGCCACCCATTCCTGTGTCTAGACACCAGCCTGCTGGGATGTCTGCGTCTCCTTTACTCCCAACTACCACAGTGGCCAACCAATACACCCTCCTACCAATGAAGTACCAGTACCCTGTTTCCCCCTGCTGCACTTACCCTGCCTTTAACCCTCCTGCTTCGTCTCGGCTGCCTCCATCAGTTCTCCTAAGACCCCCTTCAAAATCCGCACCCTCTGCTTCACCATCCTTCCGCTCTTCGCCTCTACCAGCTGCATCCACCACCTACAGCCCTGTATACATATACAAATCTTCGGTGGCTAAACCAAAGAAAAAACGGAAGTTCTTTCCAACTCACACGATCCTGCCAGTAACCCAGCCTGTTTCCACACCAGCCGACCTGTTGCAGCCTGTCTCCGCACCAGCCGACCTGTTGCAGCCTGTCTCCGCACCAGCCGACCTGTTGCAGCCTGTCTCCGCACTAGCCGACCTGTTGCAGCCTGTCTCCGCACCAGCCGACCTGTTGCAGCCTGTCTCCGCACCAGCCGACCTGTTGCAGCCTGTCTCCGCACCAGCCGACCCGTTGCAGCCTGTCTCCGCACCAGCCGACCCGTTGCAGCCTGTCTCCGCACCAGCCGACCCGTTGCAGCCTGTCTCCGCACCAGCCGACCCGTTGCAGCCTGTCTCCGCACCAGCCGACCCGTTGCAGCCTGTCTCCGCACCAGCCGACCCGTTGCAGCCTGTCTCCGCACCAGCCGACCCGTTGCAGCCTGTCTCCGCACCAGCCGACCCGTTGCAGCCTGTCTCCGCACCAGCCGACCCGTTGCAGCCTGTCTCCGCACCAGCCGACCCGTTGCAGCCTGTCTCCGCACCAGCCGACCCGTTGCAGCCTGTCTCCGCACCAGCCGACCCGTTGCAGCCTGTCTCCGCACCAGCCGACCCGTTGCAGCCTGTCTCCGCACCAGCCGACCCGTTGCAGCCTGTCTCCGCACCAGCCGACCCGTTGCAGCCTGTCTCCGCACCAGCCGACCCGTTGCAGCCTGTCTCCGCACCAGCCGACCCGTTGCAGCCTGTCTCCGCACCAGCCGACCTGTTGCAACCTGTCTCCGCACCAGCCGACCTGTTGCAGCCTGTCTCCGCACCAGCCGACCTGTTGCAGCCTGTCTCCGCACCAAGCAACCTGTTGCAGCCTGTTTCCAAACCAAGCGACTTGTTGCAGCCGGTTTCCAAACCAAGCGACCTGTTGCAGCCTGTTTCCAAACCAAGTGACCTGTTGCAGCCTGTTTCCAAACCAAGCGACCTGTTGCAGCCTGTTTCCAAACCAAGCGACCTGTTGCAGCCTGTTTCCAAACCAAGCGACCTGTTCCAGCCTGTTTCCACACCAGCCGATCTGCTCCAGCCTGTTTCCACACCAGCCGATCCGCTCCAGCCTGCTTCTACACCAGCCGATCCGCTCCAGCCTGCTTCCACACCAGCCGATCCGCTCCAGCCTGCTTCTACACCAGCCGATCCGCTCCAGCCTGCTTCCACACAAGCCGATCCGCTCCAGCCTGCTTCCACACCAGCCGACTTGTTCCAGCCTGTTTTCACACCAGCCAACCTGTTCCAGCCTGTTTCCACACCAGCCAACCTGTTCCCACACCAGCCAACCTGTTCCAGCCTGTTCCAGCCTGTTTCCACACCAGCCAGCCTGTTTCCACACCAGCCAACCTGTTCCAGCCTGTTTCCACACCAGCCAACCTGTTCCAGCCTGTTTCCACACCAGCCAACCTGTTCCAGCCTGTTTCCACACCAGCCAGCCTGTTTCCACACCAGCCAACCTGTTCCAGCCTGTTTCCACACCAGCCAGCCTGTTTCCACACCAGCCAACCTGTTCCAGCCTGTTTCCACACCAGCCAACCTGTTCCAGCCAGTTTCCACACCAGCCAACCTGTTCCAGCCTGTTTCCACACCAGCCAACCTGTTCCAGCCTGTTTCCACACCAGCCAACCTGTTCCAGCCTGTTTCCACACCAGCCAACCTGTTCCAGCCTGTTTCCACACCAGCCAACCTGTTCCAGCCTGGATTTTCGGTGCCCGTCACCCAGCCTGACGTTTTGGTGCCCGTCTTTCAGCCCGCTGAACCAGTGCCTGCCATCTGGCTTGCTGAACTTCTGCCCGGTGGCCAGCTTGAAGACCCAGCGCCATTTGCCCAGCCCGCTGACATGGTGCCTGCTAAACCAGTTCTCGATGCCCGGCTTGCCGCTGATTTTGCCCTGCTTGATTCCCAGCCTGACTGTGATGCCCTTGTGTTGTTCGCCTCCGTTAGGTTCATGCACATTGCCCTGCCTGTTTTCATTTCCAGATCCCAACTTCCAGACCCTGGTGGTGGGGTGCGTGTTCCATTGCCGGACTCAGGTGCCACGCCTCCCAGTAAGTTTAAGGACTCTGGCCGGAGGAGCACAAGTAGTCCGCAGACACAGGGGAGACTTTTTGGGACCTTTCCGCACCTACCAGCACTGCCAGATCAAGGGCAGAATGGAGCGTCCGGAGGCCACTCCTTGGGAGGGGGAACTGTCATGATCAGTGTCATTGCCTGGGTCACCTGCTGGTGGTGCTATTGCTTTCAGCACCAAAGGGTGCAGTTCTGGTGGCCACCAGCGGGTGTCTCCCATTTGTCTGGAGCCAAAATCATCTCCTGCAATCAGGCGTCACCTGAGACTGATTGCAGGAGGTGTGTATAAATACCCAGCAGACACTAAAGCATTTGCTCTGGTATTGTCCTGGAACCCAGACCTGTATGCCTGAACCTGAACCTTGTGACCTGTTATCTGTTACCTTGTATCCTGTGTTCTTGAACCCTGCATCATTCCCTGGACCCCTGCCTCTGTACCTTGTATCCTGTGTTCCTGAACCCTGCATCCATCCCTGGACCCCTGCCTCTGTACCTTGTATCCTGTGTTCCTGAACCCTGCATCCATCCCTGGACCCCTGTCTTGCAGACTCATCCCTTCCTCCTGTTGTCCCTTCTGGCTCCCTGTTCAATCGGACTGATCTCTCGTGTATGACCCTGGCTTGATTACATTTACGCTTTAATCTCTAAACTGTATTCACGTTGGTGTAGGGAGTTGTTTTGTGTGTCACTGTGGTTGTTTGCTGGTTGCCTTTATTGTTTTAGGAATTATCCTTTCAATAAACTCATATATATATTTACTTACCTTGTGCCTAGTTCCTTTAGTGCAGCCCACTGATCTGCGTACCCTGTGCTGGATGCCGTGTTAGGCATCCGTGACAAAGTCCCTAAAAATTAGATACAATGGTTTTGAAATGATAGAGCTCAATTCTTTTAGGATCCGTGGGTGGATGCCATCTGGTCCAGGTGCTTTATCCACCTTTATTCTGTCCAAATATTTACGACCATATCACTTTTGAGCCACTGTGTATCATTTGGGGCTGTGTCAATACCATCCCGATTATGGTCATGAGCTCCCCCATGCTCCTTTGTATACACAAAACTGAAGAAAGTATTTAATAAATTTGCCTTCTCTTTGTTCCCAGTCACCCACTCTAGATTATTTTGTAAAGGGCCTACATGCTCAGACCTGACCTTTTTACTGTTATTTATTTGAAGAATATTTGGGGGTTTGTCCTACTATCTTTTTCAATCTGACGTTCGTTTAAAAATTTTGCATCCTTGGTTTCCTTTTTACATATTCTGTTATATTCTTTGTAGCATTTAAATGATAGTGTTCCTTAATTTTTATATTTTTTATAAGTTTCTTATTATTTATAGCCATTTTAACTTTGGCCGTGAGCCCCATAGGTTTTATTTTAAGAAAGAAAAAAGGATTGTAGAAGATGGGCTTTTAAATGGTAGCCCCCATGGTTAAGATAAAATATATATATAGATATTACACACACCAGTCATTATTATAAAGATAAAAACGTTTATTTATTAATATATACAGTGGGGAGAACAAGTATTTGATACACTGCCGATTTTGCAGGTTTTCCTACTTACAAAGCATGTAGAGGTCTGTAATTTTTAACAGATACTCTTCAACTGTGAGAGACAGAATCTAAAACAAAAATACAGAAAATCACATTGTATGATTTTTAAATAATTAATTAGCATTTTATTGCATGACATAAGTATTTGATCACCTACCAACCAGTAAGAATTCCGGCTCTCAAAAAGCTGTTATTTTTTCTTTAAGAAGCCCTCCTGTTCTCCTCTCATTACCTGAATTAACTGCACCTGTTTTGAACTCGTTACCTTATAAAAGACACCTGTCCACACACTCAATCAAACAGACTCCAACCTCTCCACAAAGGCCAAGACCAGAGAGCTGTATAAGGACATCAGGGATAAAATTGTAGACCTGCACAAGGCTGGGATGGACTACAGGACAATAGGCAAGCAGCTTGGAGAGAAGGCAACAACTGTTGGCCCAATTATTCGAAAATGGAAGAAGTTTAAGATGACGGCCAATGTCCCTCGGTCTGGGGCTCCATGCAAGATCTCACCTCGTGGGGCATCAATGATCATAAGGAAGGTGAGGGATCAGCCCAGAACTACATGGCAGGATCTGGTCAATGACCTGAAGAGAGCTGGGACCACAGTCTCAAAGAAAACCATTAGTAACACACTACGTCGTCATGGATTAAAATCCTGCAGCGCACGCAAGGTCCCCCTGCTCAAGCCAGCGCATGTTCAGTCCCATCTGAAGTTTGCCAATGACCATCTGGATGATCAAGAGGAGGAATGGGAGAAGATCATGTGGTCTGATGAGACAAAAATAGAGCTTTTTGGTCTAAACTCCACTCGCCGTGTTTGGCGGAAGAAAAAGGATGAGTACAACCCCAAGAACACCATCCCAACTGTGAAGCATGGAGGTGGAAACATCATTATTTGGGGATGCTTTTCTGCAAAGGGGACAGGATGACTGCACCGTATTGATGGGAGGATGGATGGGGCCATGTATCGGGAGATCTTGGCCAACAACCTCCTTCCCTCAGTAAGAGCATTGAAGATGGGTCGTGGCTGGGTCTTCCAACATGACAACGACCCGAAACACACAGACAGGGCAACTAAGGAGTGGCTCCGTAAGAAGCATCTCAAGGTTCCTGGAGTGGCCTAGCCAGTCTCCAGAACTGAACCTAATAGAAAATCTTTGGAGGGAGCTAAAAGTCCGTATTGCCCAGCGAAAAGCCCCAAAACCTGAAGGCTGTGGAGAAGCTCTGTATGGAGGAGTGGGCCAAAATCCCTGCTGCAGTGTGTGCAAACCTGGTCAAGAACTACAGGAAACGTATGATCTCTGTAATTGCAAACAAAGGTTTCTGTACCAAATATTAAGTTCTGCTTTTCTGATGTATCAAATACTTATGTCATGCAATAAAATGCAAATTAATTACTTAAAAATCATATAATGTGATTTTCTGGATTTTTGTTTTAGATTCCGTCTCTCACAGTTGAAGAGTACCTATGATAAAAATTACAGACCTCTACATGCTTTGTAAGTAGGAAAACCTGCAAAATTGGCAGTGTATCAACTTGTTCTCCCTACTGTATAGTGTCCATAAAAGAGAAACAACGGGGCAACTAAAGCCCAAATATATGTAGAGACTTTATCACACATATATCACATATGGTATCACATGACTTGTACAGAATATGCCAACATGTTTTGCAGTCATTACCGCTTCTTCAAGACTTAATCCTCCATATGTGAATCACAAAACATCTAGTATATGTACAAAAACGACATATCTACAAACAAGACATATTTACCTTTTCTCCTCTTGGATATAGTTTGCAAGTGCATCAATTCTGACTGATGATGCATCTAGACATGCACTTTTATCCATTAGCGTTTGAACCAATGTGCTTTTGCCACCCCTCTATGCAAGTGAGTGCAGCAGTATTCAGGTTTTTTTGACCATCTCAAGTGTTGTTGGTAACACGGCTATATGGCTAGTGAAATGGGAGCTCTGGTCAATTACTGATATACGTTCTTGATTTATTCCCAGTAGGTGTGCTTTTTATTATATTCTACACCATACACAGTGACCAAGTCTCATATATGCTCTATCAGTGTGGTGAAGTGTCTTTCCCTTTCTTGGTCTCCCCTTATCCTGAACACATCCAACTATATAGGCATGCTTTTGTGGTGTGATCTCTCATATATGGGTTTCGGTGGTCGGGCAGGGTTTGTTTGTTTTTTTGGATCGTCGGGCGGGTGTTTGTTGTTGTTTTTTTTTTCTCTCTTGCTTGGGGACATGTTTATTGTGTATGTATATATATATATATATATATATATATATATAGATAGATAGATAGATAGATAGATAGATAGATAGATAGATAGAGATATATATATATATATATATATATATATATATATATATATATATATATATATATACACACATATAGATATATATATATCTATCTATATGTGTGTGTGTGTTTAATTGTATGTTAATATGACATTATTAATTATGTCTTGTTAGTACATATACCAGATGTTTTGTGATTCACATATAGAGGATTAAGCCTTGAATAAGTCAGATCCCGTACAAGTCATGTGATACCATATTTGATATATGTGTGATATGTTCTCTACATATATTTGGGCTTTAGTTGCCCATTTGTTTATCTTTTATGAACACTATATATACACATATATATATATATATATATATATATATATATATATATTAATAAACTTGTTTATCTTAATAATAATATTGGTGTATATATGTGTTTTATCTTAACCATGGGAACTACCATTTAAAAGCCCATCTTCGGTGGGGCGTGGCTTAGCGTATGGAGGAGTAAGAAGCTTCCTACAGGAGCTCCCGCACACACCGGATTCATTGCGGCCACCAGCGCCTTCCAGACCCGCTAAACAGGTCGGTGATGGGGAGGAAAGGTGGGGGAGAAAGTCGTCATACCCCCGATCCGAGCAAAGAGGGGGATATAGACAGATTTTTTTTTAAAAAGCTGTCGCCGGAGCAGCGCGGCCCCCCCTCATCCAAGATGGCGTCGACCCGCTCCTCGGGGACACATGCGGCCTCTCATGGACAGGCTTCCCAGCACCATGCACCTCATACCAGATCTAGGTTGCGAGCCAGCTCTCCCCCTGACTCAGACAACGGCTCCACACGATCAGCCTGCCATTCCCCTGCCTCACCCTGCTCCTACGGAGCTTGGGACATGGAGGCCTATATCAAAGCCCTCCCCACCAGACATGATTTTGAGGCCTGTGTACAGAGGCTTGAGCGTTCATATAAGCAGGAAATTGCTGAGCTGCGCAGGGATGTCACTAGCAGACTGGAGGAGGTGGAACACACCGTCGAAGAGACTGTAGCTGCCATACAATCACATGACGCCATCCTGAATGAGCACACCCTGCAAATTCAGCACCTCATGTACCATCAGGACGACCAGGAGAACAGGGCCAGACGCAATAACATCCGCATCCGTGGCCTACCTGAGTCTGTGGACACTAAAGACCTAGCCCCGGCTGTCATTGCTATGTTTAATGACCTGCTCCAGAGAGAGAAAGACGCGCCTCTGGAACTTGATCGTGTCCATAGAGCCCTAGGCCCTAAGAATCCTAACCTGGAACACCCCAGAGATGTTATCTGCAGGGTCCACTTCTACGCGATTAAAGACGCCATCATGCAGGCGGCGCGAAAGCAAGAGAACATTTGTTTCAACGAGTCCCGGATTTCCTTACTACCGGACGTCTCCAAGCTGACCCTAGATATGCGTCGGGCATTGAAGCCCCTCACTGGGGCCTTACAAGCTAAACAAATCAAATATCGCTGGGGCTTTCCCTTCCATCGTTTTGCCTCGCATGAAGGGAAATCGGCAGTGTTTCGTACACTTGGCGATCTCCCCAAATTTCTAGGGACCTTTGAACTGCCTCAAATATCTCTACCTGACTGGCCTCATCGCGCAGCCACCCCTGGATTCCCAGTCGCCTCCGGATGGCAGAAGAAATCCAAGAAACCCAGGCGTTCCAGATCAGAAACCTCCAAGTCTAATGCTGGATGATTTAATGCTATCAGCCCTTCGTGCCTTTCCCTTTTTTTTTTCCCTCGCCCTCTTTAGCTGGGCTTTAGACCTGCAAAGTCGCCCCTGTTCTCAGGTTACAGTTTTGTTGGGGCGCTCTCCTACTAACTTCGGTCTTACTTTCTGCTCACAAGGGACATTCCGCCATATTTTGTGTTCTCTCTGAACGTTGACCCCCTGTGAATTTCTCCTTCCCCCATAAGTAATGTCTGTCCTCCAATACCACATTGACTCCCCCCCCAGCCCCCCCCTCCCCCCAATACCTAAAGAGATTTATTATGATTTGTTTGGAAGCCTGGTGCAGAACCCCTGAGGCTGTCAAGTGTTCTCGCAGGTTGTCCGGGTCTTATACTCCCGGACTTATGTACATGAATGTATAACTAACTGCAGCCGTCGGGGGCCCTGTACCGCTTGATTTATGGTTATGTTTACATGTTTATTTTTACAGCCCGGTGTGTGCGGGCACCTCTGTGCACTGTCTACGACCCCCCTCCTAGGTTTACAGCGTCCTATTAGGACTCCGCTAACATGTTGCTTGCAACGTTACTAGTTTGGCCGTTTAGGCCCTATTTTCTACCTCTCCTCTCTTTCTCTCTTTCCCCTCTGTTTCTGGACCTCTCATTTCCTGTGCTTCTTTGTACTCAATCCTACACCCCTCCCTTTTCCCTCCCTACCCCTTTCCCAGCGACAGCGAGCTCGGAACTAATTCGGATCTATTCCCACCCCATAGTACTACCCTCATGGCAACGCCCGCCTCCCTAAAAATCTCTTCCCTGAATTGTAGGGGCCTTAACGTCCCGGAGAAGTGGAGACATATCCTCTACCACTTCCACAAATTACGAACACAAATCCTTCTCCTCCAGGAAACTCATTTCCGTTCCGACACCATCCCACAGGTCTTCCATAAAAGGTACCCTACCTGGTTTCACAGCACCAACCCTGCCGCAAAATCTAAAGGAGTATCTATTGCCTTTCATGCCTCATTCACCCCTGACGTGCTTGACACACTCATAGACCCTGCAGGGAGATATGTTTTTCTTAAATTGTCGTATTTGAATATGATTTACACTGTAATTAACCTATACTCTCCTAATCAGTACCAACCGCAGTTCATCTCTAAGGTGGCCGCACGTCTGAAAAGGTTTAGTACTATCAACATGATCCTGGGAGGTGACCTCAACGCGGCTCTGATACCTAGCCTTGATTCCTCGACGGGTAAGTCCTCACTCTCCCCTGCTTCTTTGACCAAAATTAAAACCGCTCTATCTGACCTGTCTCTGGTGGATGTCTGGAGGGTGTTACACCCTTCCACAAAGGACTATACATATTTCTCCCCAGCACACTCCTCTTACAGCAGACTGGACTACCTATTCATCTCCCAAGCCCTATTGGACTGCTCTCCTGACGCCTCGATTGGCCTTACTCTTTGGTCAGACCACGCACCCATTCACTTGAGCTTGGGTAGGGCTCCTACCCCCAAGACCAGATCTTCCTGGCGGCTCAACGACAACTTACTCTTAGATACAGTGTGTGCTCAAGACATCCTCCGGACCATACAGCACTTTATTGCAGACCACGCACACGACGACACTAATCCTCTTACGAAATGGGAGGCCCTCAAATGTGTCCATAGGGGCAAGTTTATTCAGCACGGCTCTAGGCTTAAACATGCACGCACGGCAGAGATAACCAGACTGTTAGCTTTAATAGCTTCATTGGAAGAGTCCCACAAACAATCCCCTGTGGCCGGGACTCATCTCAAGCTGGTTAATGCCAGGCGGGACCTCCTGCAAATCTTTTCAGAACGTTCCCTGGTGGCTAGGGATAAGGGGAGATTCACCCATTACTCCCAAGCCAACAAGTGTGGTAGACATTTGGCCCATACCCTACAACCTCAGCAAGCCCGAAAACATATCCCCTTTATTCACTCCCCCTCCGATGGTAAATTGTGTTCCAACTTAGCCATAGCCGATGAATTTCGTAAATACTATTCCAATTTATATAATCTATCCTCTCAAAACACCTCTCCTAGGTCCCCCGTTTGGCTCCGAACAGGACATGTCTTCATATATTCAAGAAACCTCCCTGCCCCCCATACCATCCTCGGATGCTGAGGAATTGGAGTCCCCACTTTCTGAGGCAGAATTCCTATTAGCCATCAAAGAACTCAAAAATGGTAAAAGCCCAGGACCTGATGGGTTTTCTTCGCGCTTTTACAAGAAATTTGCTCCTCAGCTTGCCCCCTTCCTTGCAAATGCCTTTAACGCCATTAATGATAATCTCTCCCCCTCTTCGTCCTTGCTTCATGCCCAGGTTGTGGTGATTCCGAAACCCGGTAAAGACCCCTCCTTATGCGCCAATTATAGGCCGATTTCCTTACTCAATATAGACTTGAAATTGTTCGCCAAGATCCTGTCGAAGCGTCTTTCCCCATTACTACCTGACATCATACATAGGGACCAGGTGGGTTTTGTCCCTGGCCGAGAGGCGCGGGACAACACCACTAAAACTGTTCATCTTATAGCATACGCTCACCGTAATCGGGTGCCGGCCTGCCTCCTCTCCTGCGATGCGGAGAAGGCCTTCGACAGGGTCAGCTGGCCGTTTCTCCAAGCCACCCTCACACAAATAGGACTAGGACCTAAGATGCTCTCGCGCATTATGGCCCTGTATGCTATGCCCTCCGCCTCTATCTTAGTAAATGGCACTCACTCGCGTACATTCACGATAGCTAATGGTACCAGGCAAGGATGTCCCCTTTCTCCTCTCCTTTTCGCTCTTGTTATAGAACACTTGGCCCAGGCCATCAGAGCAAACCCGAGCATAAGTGGTATTCGGACCCCCTCCTCACATTGCAAACTCTCCCTATATGCTGACGACCTCTTGCTTTATGTGACACAACCCCACATTAGTATCCCATCCATCCTAGCAGAGATCAACCGCTTCGGACGGCACAGTAATTATAAGCTTAACATCTCCAAAACGGAAGCCCTCAACCTATCACTTCCACATCATACCCTTTCCTCCCTCAAGACTAATTTCTCCTTCCAATGGCAGGCGACATCCATTTCATATTTAGGCACGTCCATTCCAACACGCGCGGCGGATATCTATACTCTGAATTTTGGCCCTCTGCTCACTAAGATCAGACGTCTAACCAAGAACCGGATGGACAGACCGCTCTCTTGGTTTGGTCGCATGAACACCCTAAAAATGGACATACTCCCCATTTCCCTCCCGTCCGCATTTTTCCGCACCTTGCGCTCTTTGGCTATACGCTTCGTATGGCAGGGGAAGCACCCCAGATTGAATCATAATCTTTTATGCACCACCATCTCTAAAGGTGGAATGGGTCTGCCGGATTTTGAGCTTTATCATTCCTCAGCTGTGTTATCACAGATCCTGGAGTGGTTCCCCCGCCCCTTTGTCAAAGCCGCTACCCTGGTGGAACAAGACTTGTCCCCGCTGGATCTTCGGGCCCTCCTATGGGGTTTTGAACATACTCCGGGGTCTTTCGCTGCATTATCTCCCCTCACCAGGGATGCTCTGGTGCTTTGGTACCGCAAGAGAGAGGCCTATGCTTTATCTACTGAACCAAGCCCACTCACCCCATTATTTGACAACCCAGCCCTTCCGGAGGGCAGGTCCATCCACACACTTGACGGCTATGACAGAGCTTCCTGGCCCACGGCACGACAGTTCGTTGACTCCGCGCGGGGTACCTTTAAGCCAAACCATAACTCTACGTCTTCCCACTTGACTTGGCTCACCCGACTACACCTGACTTCTTATTGTAAAGGACTTTACGAATCCGCACAGATCCATAGACCCCTGACCAATTTTGAACAATTATGTACACTTCCTGACACCCCCCGCCATACCCTTTCCTTGACCTACAAATTGATTCTAGACCACACTCATGACTCCTTACCTAAATTTACAAAAGTTTGGTCGGAGGAGCTTGGGAGAGACATTACAGAGGTAGAATGGAGTAAAGCCTTTCTCTTTACCCACAAATCATCTATCTCTAGCTACTCCCAAGAAAAAAACTATAAGGTGATTGCCAGATGGTATCGAGTCCCGACCACCCTCAGGATCATGTACCCCTCAGCTGCGGACACCTGCTGGAGATGTAACTCGGCAACAGGTACATACAGTCACGTCTGGTGGGAATGTGAGGTAATTCGACCGTTCTGGTCTCAGATTTTTCAAATTTATTCTGAGATTTATGATATGCCTCTTCAGCCTTCTCCTTTTATTGCCCTTCTCTCCATCCTACCGGGTACTGTCAAATTTCAAAAACACAATCTTCTTAAATTTTCCCTTAGCGCGGCTCGACGACTCATCTCTAGGCATTGGAAAACCACCTCCCCTCCTTCGATTGTAGAATGGGTGAATGAGATGAATACTAGTATGCTAATGGAGGAAATGCTTGCCAACTCTCTAGACAGACATGCTAAATTCTCCTTTATCTGGAGTGTATGGAGACATTACTCAACTTCGGATAAGTTGAAGGATAGGCTCCCAATAGGGCCTACTCTCTGAGGCCTTACCAGTCCTCTACCTTCGGGTTCCCTGCCATGTCTGGATACCCTTCCATTGGTCCGCAGCTCGCTGTCCCCCTCGCCCCCCCTCTTCTCCTTCCACCATCCCCTGTGCACTACACCCCCTTCTAAACTCTAGATCTCCCTTTCTATCTTTATTTCTCCCTATCTCTTTCTGGGGCCTCCCCTAAAGTTATTTGGAGATTCTTTTACATGTATGCGGTCCATTTTCTGTTCACACTGTCATCGCTTGTGAGACTTCACCAATAGGTGTTGGTATGGTGTCGTTTGTACAGATATTCATGTCATCCCCTTATGACTCCTCCGATCCAGGATTGCAGTAGGATCCCACAGGGGCATCCTGGTCGGACGGAGTGGATGATGCATCTTCAGACGACACTGTGTGATTTGTGTATTACTTCACACCTCTTCTCATGAGCTAGTTGTTATTTGTATATTGCCGTATACATGCTGTAACGGGAGATTACCCCTTACTTATCGGTCCAGGTTGCCTCTTGCTGGGCTCCTGGATTTTTGTATTTCTTCTGTACAGTTGAAACTTTGATAAACAATAAAAACTAATTGAACCTAAAAGCCCATCTTCTACAAATCTTTTTTCTTTCTAATATATATCGGGCTGGTGCCCCCTAGGTGTGGAGTGTGTGGAACATGGGTTAAATCAATAAATGAATTATTATCTCTATTAGCCCCTTACTCTAACAAACTCTTAGGTTTAATTTTTAGCCTTTTAAACTTCTTGCCCATGGAAATATACTTTGCAGTGAGTTTGCATACAGTCTTTTTGAAGAATTACCATTTCGGTTCTGTGTCCATCGATGCCAATATTCCCTCCCAGTCTAAGTCTTGGAGAGCAGCCCTCATCCTTGGAAAATTTTCTCTGTTAAAGTTAAGTGTTTTTATCTTTCCTGTATATTGACAATATTTGCCATTTTTCCAAACAGCTACCGCAGCTTTAATGAACGTCAGAACCATACCCCAGCATAGTGTTGGGGAAGCCACAGATGACTGGTGAAATTTATTTTTTTGCAGAACAAATCCTGTTGAATGTTACTGCTTCTAGATAGAAGATGATGCCAGTGGGGGACACAATAATCTCTTCAAGTACAGTACAGAACTCATTTAATGTTTTGTCACGAGCTAGGAAAACATAATGCCAGATCAACAACACATATGTCCAATAATAAAGGCTGAAAAGAAGCACGTAGTCAATGGGCCTAGAAATATCTGACCTGGGGCCAACATTTGTGGATTTATGGAAGCCCATATTTCCTAAATCCTTATTATAGTTTGATGACATATAATTTGCACTGCATATTATTATTAAAAAAATAAAACACATGCATCTAACTTCAACAGTCTGTTTACTATTCTGAAAATGCCTGGTAGTTGCCACTCTGAAAGTAGGGCACTACAGGCACTCATGCCTGGACACAAAGGCCACTTAGCATCTCTGTACATTCATCTTGCCAGTTTGTCAGGTCTGCAGGGCACGTAGCCTGCACATTTAACAGTGCAGCCAAAACTATTCTATGTGCTATTCCAACTTGTGAGGCAGATGGGAAGTTGTGAGCAAAATAAAATGGGAAAAAATTATTTATATTCACTAACAGAACTTAATGCAAAAACAAAAAATACAGTACAGTAACATACAAACAAATCAGTATGTAAATGATGGAATTAAAAAGTCAAACAGGGAAAAAAAAGCCAATTATTCTAGCAAGGAAAAAAGATGGCACTTAAATATTACAATGGATCATTTTACAGACACAAGCATATGATGCATGAATGTTCACAAGTTTCAAGATGATTTATGTCTCCCAAATATATTTGATTGAAGGATTCTTCCTGTACTCAGACATGTGTACCATTCTAAACCATCTTCAAAATTAACTTTTGACTTTCAATTATATTGTGAATATCTGTCCAATTTTACCTATGATAAAAGGATTTGGGCAGACATCAATCTTTTTTTGTTTTGAATAGGGCATGAAAGGGCTAGCGTAGTTGTGAGATTTTCATTGCTGACCAGTTAGACGTGGGGAAGGTATGCCTCACTTCCTGTCTCAGCCATGGCAATCACTGAGATGCAAAATAAGGGGAGATCTTTCCAAAGGAGATAAATATAACAGTAAACATGTTTTAGTACCTTTAGGAAAGGGTAGAACCTCTGCCTTAAATATGTGCTTTACTAATGCAGTGCAAAGCAACAGGGTAATTTCAATTGATGGGCAACACCACGCTAAAAACATATACTAACCTTCCACTCACTCCCCCACCATTCTGTTCAGCTGCCAAGAGTGAAAACTCTGAGTTGCCAGAGCCATAGCCCACATAGGCCAATGGGTTGCCCATGTGACAGTGCTGATAGGCCAGACCAGTAATGTTACACAGTGTCAGTCACATTCTCACTAGCAAAGTGACATATGAAAACTCAAGACTTCACATGCTTCAAACGATCAAAGCGGAACCCAGAAGCACTGTGGAAGAATACTTCAGATTGAGCAGAAGTAAGAGTTCTGGCACAGCCCTAAGCAAGCCATAACGCAATGTATACACCTCCTAAATGCCTGCTGAAGCATCTGTGACGATACAAAGTATTTGCACGAGTATCAGTACTTGTGCAGATGCCTAATCCGATACCTGTTGTATCGGTCCAGGCATCCTCAATCTCAGCAGGGTGGTCGGGCAGCCTCACAGGTGATCGGTGCGGCGGTGGGGGCAGAAAAAAAGCACCAATCTTCCTGTATAGATTTTCTGACAGCTGCTTCTCCTTATCTCCCTCGCACGTATGTCAGGTGCTTCATTAAAAGTTATACAGGAGGATCAGTGCTTTTAACTTCCCCCACCTCTGCACCGATCACCCAAACTGTTCCCTGTGTCCTCCGCTTCCTTCTTCCTCTCTCCGGTATTGTCCTCCTAGCAGTGCCCTCCGCCCTCTCAGCAGTGCCCTCCGCCCTCTCAGCAGTGCCCTCTGCCCTCTCAGCAGTGTCCTCCGCCCTCTCTCCGGGAACCCGGGTCCTCCTCCCTCTCTCCGGGTCCCCAGCTCCCTGTGTCCTCCTCCGGTCCCCCCTGTCCCAGATTTGTCTGGATGGAGAGCGGAGAAAAGACCTGGTAAATCTGTTATTTACTGACTCCTTCCTTTTCTGAATGGAGTCAGTAATCACCAATTCTGCCCATTCATAACTGAAACATCGTAACCTGTGTTTACGATGCTTCAGTTTATGAATGGAGAGGAGCCTCTATCTTCTCTCCATTCATTTTCAGTGCAGCTAAGGCTGCAGAGAAATGGACTGGAGAATCTGTGTCCTTAGTCCCTTTCCCTGTCTCAAAAAAAACACTGACACCATCCACTCCCCTCTTTGTAAAAAATAAATAAAAAACGACTAACACAGTCCACGCCTCATCAGTGCCACCTATCAGTGCCAATCAGTGCTGCATATTAGTGCCACTATCACACGACATTAAAAAAAAAGTATTGGTAATCAGTATCGGCGAGTACTTGAAAAAAAGTATCAGTACTTGTACTTGGTCTTAAAAAAGTGGTATCAGTGCAACCCTACAAGAAACATGCTAGACCATCAGCTTAGAGCTCAAACCAAGGACTTACTGGTAGAAGTGTCTAGACTAACCTATCTAACCCTGTAAAGCAAAATCTTCTATGCATACCTTTTCTGCAGTTGCTCTGGTTCCACACTGAGCGGTCAGTAGTGGCTTCTCTGTGTAGGTGTGTGCAGGAGAAGCAGCCGATAACACAAGCCCCATAGTAAGTCTATAGGTGACCCCACTTCCAGGAATCTCCCAGCCGTTGTCACCTGTCTCTTCTACACAGGATCCGCTGCTAGAGTTTGGACTGGATAAGCTGCAGAAAAGGTATGTATAGTGATTTTTGCTTTACAGGGTTAAATAGATTAGTGTTAGAATGTGGCTGCTAGTAGATTTAGAGTTAGTTCGTTTATGGCTGAACTTTCACTTTAAGAGCTGCACAGAAGTAGTTTGGATCACAACTAAAAGTATGGCAGGCACTTTTTGCATGCTGTTTAGGCATATAGCAGCAACACTCAAAAACACCTTACAATAACGTTAAGAAGATAGTTACCTGGCTGACAGCATGTAAGGAAAAGGTGATCTCATCAGTGAAAGCAATGATATCACTGGGGTTGAGTCTGTCAAAATACTTCTTGCAGATATCGTATGCCTGGCTCCATTCACTGGCAGATTGCGGGGCTTTCTTTAGTAGTTGGGGGTCACCATTCCAAAAGAGTTTCTTCAGCCATGTACCATGCACAGAGCTGGAAGAGAGCATGGTACCATCTAGCTCTGGTATTCTGGAAGCCAGCTTTGAAATGGCCAAAACATTTTGACTGGTGAGTATGGGCTTCAGAGCTTCCAGGGGGCTTGAGTTAGAGTCAGACATCTTTCTGTAATCCAGTCCTGTTGAGAAACCATTACATACATTTTTTATTTATTTTTTGTGACATATGAACAAACCCCATCATACGAGTAAGCCAAAACCTGGAAAGGTCTGTGGCAGAAAGTGCCTCCGGAAAGTATTCACAGCGCTTCACTTTTTCCCACATTTTGTTATGTTACAGCCTTATTCCAAAATTGATAAAATTCATTATTTTCATCAAAATTCTAAAACAATATCCCATAATGACAACATGAAAAAAGTTTGTTTGAAATCTTTGCAAATTTATTAAAAATAAAAAAGCGAAAAAAAAATCCATGTACATAAGTATTCACAGCCTTTGCCATGACACACAAATTTGAGTTCAGGTGCATCTTGTTTCCACTGATCATCCTTGAGATGTTTCCACAACTTGATTGGAGTCCACCTGTGGTAAATTCAGTTGATTGGATATGATTTGGAAAGACACACACCTGTCTATATAAGGTCCCACAGTTAACAGTGCATGTCAGAGCACAAACCAAGCCATGAAGTTCAAGGAATTGTCTGTAAACATCCGAGGCAGGATTGTATCGAGGCACAGATCTGGGAAAGGATGCAGAAAAATGTCTGCAGAACTAAAGGTCCCAATGAGCACAGTGGCCTCCACCAGCTGTAAATAGAAGAAGTTTTGAACCACCAGGACTCTTCCTAGAGCGGGCCACCTAGCCAAACTGAGTGATCGGGGGAGAAGGGCCTTAGTCAGGGAGGTGACCAAGAATCCGATGGTCACTCTGACAGAACTTAAGTATTTCTCTGTGAAGAGAGGAGAATCTTCCAGAAGAACAACCATCTCTGCAGCACTCCACCAATCTGGCCTGTATAGTAGAGTGGCCAGACAGAAGCCACTTCTCAGTAAAAGGCAGATGACAGCCTGCCTGGAGTTTGCCAAAAAGCACCTGCAGGACTCAGACCCTGAGAAACAAAATTCTATAGTCAGATGAAACAAAGATTGAACTCTTTGGCTTGAATCGCAAGCATTATGTCTGAAGGAAACCAGGCAAAGCTCATCACCTGGAGAATACCATCCCTACAGTGAAGCATGGTGGTGGCAGCATCATGCTGTAGGGATGTCTTAGGGGGAGAGATTCATCTTCCAACAGGACAATGACCCTAAGCACACAGCCAAGATACCAAAGGAGTGGCTATGGGACAACTCTGTCAATCTCCTTGAGTGGCCCAGCCAGAGCCCAGATTTGAACCTGATTGAACATCTCTGGAGCGATCTGAAAATGGCTGTGCACCGACGCTCCCCATCCAACCTGATGGCGCTTGACAATTCCTGCAAAGAGGAATGAGAGAAACTGCCCAAAAATTGGTGTGCCAAGCTAGTAGCATCATACTCAAAAACACTTGAGGCTGTAATGGGTGCCAAAGGTGCTTCAACAAAGTATTGAGCAAAGGCTGTGAATACTTATGTATAGGGTTGTCCCGATACCACTTTTTTAAGACCGAGTACAAGTACCAATACCTTTTTCCAAGTACTCGCCGATACCGATTACCGATACTTTTTTTCAATGTCATGTGACAGTTTGAAAGATGGGGACTGATAGGTGGCACTGACAGGTGGCTGGCACTGATAGGCAGCACTTATGGGCACTGACTGGTGACTGGCGGTGATGGGCACTAATAGGTGGATGGCACTGATAGATGGCACTAATAGGTGGCACTTATGGGCACTGATAGATGGCATTGATAGGTGGCACTTATGGGCACTGATAGATGGCACTGATAGGTGGCACTTATGGGCACTAATAGGTGGCACTTGTGGGCACTGATAGGTGGCACTGATAGGTGGCACTTGTGGGCACTGATTGCACCGATAGGTGGCACTTGTGGGCACTGATAGATGGCACTTGTGGGCCCTGATAGGTGGCACTGATAGATGACACTTGTGGGCACTGATAGATGGCACTGATAGGTGGCACTTATAGCACTGAAAGGTGGCACTTATAGCACTGATAGATGGCACTGATTGCACCATTAGTGCAATCAGTGCCATCTATCAGTGCCCAAAAGTGCCACCTTTCAGTGCAATCAGTGCCACCTATCAGTACCCATAAGTGCCACCTATCAGTGCAATTAGTGCCATCTACCAGTGCCACCTGATAGGTGGCACTGGTAAATGGCACTGATTGCACTGATGGGTAGCACTTGTGGGCACTGATAGGTGGCTGGCACTGAAATGCTGCAAAAAATGACACAGGACTTATAAAAAAAAACTGCTGCAACGTCCATCTTGGTACACTCTGCACTCGGCTGCAGTAAGCAGCAGCAGACATCTTGTTACACCCAGCCCATATAGCTCGGGCTGGGTGTAACAAGATGTCTTCTGCTGCTTATTGCAGCCGAGTGCAGGGTGTACCAAGATGGACGTTCAGCCGCTGACGGTGACCTAATGTGACAGCACCGGTCACCGATCCTGAGGCGACTACGCCCTGCACCCCTGCCAGCTTACCACGTTCAACTTCAGGTGAGGGACTCGCTCTCCGCCCGCCGACTCGGTCCACTGACTGTGCCCGCCCTCCCCAGCCAGACTCCGCCCGCCCCAGCCAGACTCCGCCCGCATTTCCTTCAAAGACTCTGCCCGCCCCATCTCCAGCCAAACTCCGCCTGCACTCTCCGTCCACAGGCTCTGTCCACCCTCTCCAGCCAGACTCCGCCCGCACTCCCCAGCCACTGACTCCTCCCGCCCTCTCCGGCCACTCTACACTGAAAGAAGAAAAAAAAGTATCGGGTGAAGCATCGGAAGCATTTGCGCGAGTACAAGTACTCACGCAAATGCTCGGTATCGGTCCCGATACCGATACTAGTATCGGTATCGGGACAACCCTACTTATGTACATGTGATTTTTTTCATTTTTAATAAATTTGCAAAGATTTCAAACAAACTTCTTTCACGTTGTCATTATGGGGTATTGTTTCGAATATTGAGGAAAATAATGAATTTAATCCATTTTAGAATATAGCTGCAACATAAAAAAAATGTGGAAAAAGTGAAGCGCTGTGAATACTTTCCGGATGCACTGTAACTTGTGTTGGTTTAAAGTAAGTATGCTATTATTGTGTGTACAGCTACTACTTAGTAGTAGGAGACAAAGTCAAGGTTTTAAAGTCACCTCCAAGCTATCTTTTTGAAATCTGAACTTTCCTTAAACTGTTATATATATATATATATATATATATGTGAGCTTTCTTAACTACCAAAAAAGGTGTTCTTTTTAGTTTTGTGAGCCAGGCACTGCTGACAGACAGCACAGTGACCTCACTTTTGTCCACAGCAGTTAAGCAATACAGTTTGGTTACTGACATTCCATTTGTTTGCGAACTGAAAAATGATGGAACACAAGCATGAGGAGGTGATCCTCTCTCTGCTCTTTGTTTCTGTAAGAAAGTTCCCCGGGCCAGGACTCACTGACTGTCTGACTCTTCTTCCCGCAATGTGCAAGCAGCTGTGTTGAAGATAACAGAAACATAGAAGATGCATTCAGATACATACACAAGGTCTGTATAAAAGGTGTTTGATAACTGTTCTAATGAATGAATAAATGGAATGGGTGACATTTCTCATATTTTTCTGGAGTTCTAATTTAAGACATCAATACACATGCCTTATAGTTATTTGTTTGGACATACTTTGGGTGCAATGGAATGCGGACCCCAAAAAAGAATTTCCATTGTTCCTCAAATGATATAGCCAGATGGCTGGACTTCCCAAATCTGTCTCACCTAGACATTATAATGTACCTATACTGTATGTATGAAAATGAGATGACCACTGCTGGCGGTTATCTTTAATAATGCCAATAAGGTCTGCAAAGTAAATATGACTTTTACACATATTATATTTTTATGAGAGTTGTCATTATGCCTGGAAAAAAACACACAAGACAAGGATGATGGAGAGTATAGATGCAAAAGAATAAAAATGGGAAGTGGCCTGAGGTTTCGGGTAGGAGAAAGTAGTATTAGTACAAGCTCTGTGCCCCAGGCTCAAAAATCCCTAGTTACATCTTCTGACAACATAATCATTGCTTTGTCATTTCTTTGTTGCCATTATCTGTGATGCAGAAACCTTTCTACACAATAAGCAATTTCTGCATACAAGTCACAAACTAACCAGCCCGTAAATATCACACTGTTATCCTGTTCCTGAGAGCTCCCCAAGATACTGAAGGCCTTTCATAGTATAGACATGATGTGTAGCAAATGCACTGCTAGCAACTGTGTGTGTGTGTGTTTGTATGTGTATACAGTTGCAAAAAAAAGTATGTGAACCCTTTTGGAATGATATGGATTTCTGCGCAAATTGGTCAAAAAATGTGATCTGATCTTCATCTAAGTCACAACAATAGACAATCACAGTCTGCTTAAACTAATAAACACACAAAGAATTAAATGTTACCATGTTTTTATTGAACACACCATGTAAACATTCACAGTGCGGGTGGAAAAAGTATGTGAACCCATAGACTAATGAGATCTTCAAGAGCTAATTGGAGTGAGGTGTCAGCCAACTGGAGTCCAATCAATGAGATGAGATTGGAGGTGTTGGTTACAGCTGCCCTATAAAAAACATTTATGACCAATTTGTGCAGAAATCCATATCATTCCAAAGGGGTTCACATACTTTTTCTTGCAACTGTATGTATGTATGTATATATATATATATACACACACATACACACACTGTAAAAATATACCCTTGGTGATGTTTTAGCTTTACATTCATATCTATACGTGACTATTCACAACACACCCACATCTGAAACCATATGATTATGTATATAAACAGAGGGGGCCTGGTTACGGAGAAACTTGTTGGGCAGGGGACTCACACGTGACGTCATTCCGCACACTGGGTGGAAGCTCTTAAGGTACTTGTGTACGAAGTTACATGCTGTTTGAATCCATGTATCTTGTACTTGTAATATTATTATTATTTTAATAAATGGTTTGCCTAAAATACTACACTATGTTGGCCTCCTCTGCACCTTAATCCCCTCTATTGAATGTACTGACTTAGAAAGGAAAAGTGTGTTATCTCCTGAATTGGGATTTATGTAGCTCCTGAGCAGCAAGGCATTCTTTGATCTCTGTGTGCGATCTAATAGTCTGGTAAGGAGCTTATTAACTCTTTGTGGTGGAGTGGCTTCGGTGGCACAATCTTTCCTTTGGTGGTGTTACAGTATCTGCTCAAGAATTTCACACAGAAGTAGATGAGTGTGGAGGATTCTAAATTTGCACTTTATTTGGCCCCTTTTTTATAAATTTTTGATGTACTTGTATTTTATATAAAACATATTCACATATGAATTTATATAGGTTTAGTACACTATTTGATTTAATACATTACTTTAGAAGCATTTACATGATTTATAATTGTATTTATTGTGTTAATATTCAGCCCACTTTTTTTTTTAAATGTATAAATATAGATATATATCTATATACATATATATATCTATATCTACAGTATATATATTTCAGTTTTAAGGTCAGTCAAGGAGGGAGTCAAGGAGTCAATTATCAAGGTGGCCATAATACATAGCAATCAAACACGCTAACTGCAAACACAAGTCTTCAATAATTGTCAACTGTCTAAATCAGCCTAGTATGTGTATGTATTAATGTGATTTAGGGACCTTCAATTGTAATCTCCTTGGGGGCAGGGACTGATGTAAATGTACTACCCCTACATCTACATAAATGCCAACTAATAATATAAAAAAAAAAAAAAAAAAATAGTTCCTACATTTTTTTTTATTTTTTATGCAACAAGATTTGCTGTATTTTTTAACATGTATTACAGTGAAGGAGGGAGAAAATCTTTGCCAGATATTTATAGCTGCCTGTGTAAATGGTGTGTGTGTGTGTGTGGGGGGGTGGGGGGCAGTCAAGTGGTGCAACTTTTCCCAGTACACATTACTTAACCTCTTCATAACTGCAATACACGTTTTTAAGTCCTTTTGCCATAAGAACATTAATTAAACTTGCAGCACAGAACTAGGATGCTCATCTGTTTGTTTTCCTAGTTACCAGGCCCCATGTCAAACTGAAAAATCATAAATTTTGTTGTCAAGTTAAAGGGTAACTCCCCTTTCACGGGGAAAAAAAAAGCAAAGAAATAATATAGCATATACAATTGCGGCATAAGTCATATTGTAATTGAATGTTATTAAAAATTACCTTTCCTTTTCAATCTGCAGCGGCTGTAATTTTCTGAAAATGCAATGCAATATGGCTACCTGGATTTGTTACACAGAATGTGTACTGACCACCCCCCAGAAACATAATTTCCTGCTTGTGTGATTGGCTCACCAATTTTTCCCAGAAGTCTGCCCTAAGATACAAGTCAAATTTCAGGCATCCCCTGGAACAAAAATGTAATGTTTTGGTGAGATACGCCCAATAGGAACACATCTAAAGGGATGCAGGCCCAGCAGCTTTCCTTATTAGTGCTCTGCAGCTGCACAGCTGATTGATAATTATGAAACCACTCCCATTAGACCCACTAAACACAGGGGCACAGAGGAACAAACAGTAAAATCTTCCGCATAACAAAAGGTCGGAATCAGCAACAAAGGTTGTTATAATCCTTGCAATGTACATAGATCACCCAGAGGGGAGTGTTTTTTTCTTAACAAAAGTGGAGTTAACACTTTAAATGATGCATACTGACACTGCTGAACCTTGGTCTGATCATCTAGTTTTCAAGAAACCGGTATAAATTTTTTAACATACATGTACTTATAATGGAACAAATACCACCCCCCCATTGTAAGTGTTAAATGTCTAGGGTTAGAGGAATAGGCTGTAATACTTATCTCATTCATTGTTCTGGCAGGCTTTCACCACTCACCACCTTTTACACACAATCCAAAGCATGGGTGGGTCTTCACTGTCCACACTTACAATGCAGGGTTACTGATCTTGCAATGTATGTGGGACCGTCGGCCACAGCGTGTTCGAACACAGGCTCTGAGATACTGGATGCACAGTATTGTAGAAGCCTGCCACACTGAAGAATAAGGTAAGCATTACAGCTTATTCCTCTGATGCTATATGATGCTAGAACCACTTTAAATATTGAGGCAATGAGAGTCATACCTTGTGCCACTGCTTTCAGTTTCTTCAGGAGTTTCACATGACAATCAGGATTAATAGCATGTGTAATATACTGGGAATAGCCACACTGCTCCAGAAGAGTATAATAGTAGAGCAGTCGATAAAGGTCCTTGCCTTCAATAGTTGGATACACATATTTCGTCATGCGCTCATAAAACAACTGAGGGTCGGTTTTCAAAGTCTCAAACAGGCTGAGGGACTGTGCTCGTGCCTCAATTTCTGCTGTAGTCAACCTGCAAGGAATAAAATGGAAAACTATTTTAGCCTCACAGAAGAAGGAACGTATGGAAACCACTACAAAATAATCAAAAATTGCATGACGTTTTCAATTACACATTACTGTATAAATATTAAATTTTCACCATATTATACAGTATACCAAAAGGTTAGAACTCAGTCTTTTGATTAAAAACATACTGTGAATCACAAATGACAATCTATTTCCAGGGTGTTTTTGTGCTGCTCAAAAGCCATAATTTCTGCCAAATGCTGAGCAACTTTAAAGCCTAGCTCCAGTTTTAACTTTATTAAATTTGTTTGGACCAAGCTGGTCCAAAAACTTTTTTCACTAATACACGTGCCCCTTGTCAGTGCTGTATAAACTGTATGAAGCACCAACTACATACAGTATACAACTATGTGTTCCAGGAGCAGTACAGAGACTTCTGTCCCTGGAATAAAAATTGAGTTGAGCTGAGCGCTGCTTAGCCAATCAGAGGAAGCCCTGTATATTAGGAATAAATACAAGACATGCGCTGAGTGGCTAAAGTAGAGATTGTGACGTCATCTGTTTGCCTCTCCATTTTTACAGATATTAACATAACCGTACTTTTGTCAAATCCCCATAAGACAGGGAAAAATCGTGTTTTTCACATTTAAGGACAACAGCAGTAAATAATTTAACAATCTTTGTAAAAAACATTGCAATATGCAAAATGTTAAATACCTTTGTATAAATCCAACTTTGAAAAAATAACCACCAGTATGTTTATAGCAATGGAAAGCTGTACAATGTACAGTATGCACATTGCAAAACATTGAGTGCACGATCCATTCACTTATGGTTTGCAATGGCGAGCAGTACCGGTATGCCATTAATCTGAATGCCAGAGAGTTATCCTCAGTTTCAAAATATTTTGGAGACATGCATGCAGGAAACATGGCAGGTTTTCAATTTCATGGTGCAGAAGGAGTTACTAGGTCAGTCAGAGGAGGAGATCTGCACAGACAATTACTAGAAAAGGAAGCCTGGTGAATCCTTAAACTTGGTATTAGAATGATGCAGTTTTAAATCAAAGATGGGACCATTAATTAAGTGATCAAATAAAATTTTTGGAGTGAATAATTGAAAAAGAGATCCTACTTGGATTTTATTGATCATGTATAGTATTTATATAGTACTATACAGTTGTTCCACTGTTCATCTTAGTACGGTTTGTTAATTTGATTCATCTGCCCCATGTATCATCTGTAGGGGTGCAGTTAGGTATTTTTTAATGCTGGTCAGTTTGTCGAAGGTCGTGCAGGCTGAAATGCATAAGCGGAGCTGTCAATATGGAATTTAATATTACTAATTAATAAAGGTTTATACGTTTTGAGATCTTGTCTGGTGAAGACTATCTGGAGTGCGTTTACAGGTCCTGAGCAGGGCTCAGACTTTTAAAAACACTCAATAGGGCCTAACAAAAGGCTCAGGCTTAAACAAACACTCAATGGAGCCTGAGAAAATAGGATTTTTATAACAGCTTACCTGTAAAATCCTTTTCTTGGAGTACATCACGGGACACAGAGCGACATAGTCATTACTAATGGGTTATATAGATACCGTCAGGTGCTGGCACTGGCAACTTCCAAAACCGGAAGTACCCTCCCCTATATAAGCCCCTCCCATCTGGGAGCACCTCAGTTTTGTAGCAAAGCAATAAGTGTCCCCAAAGAGGGGCGGGAGCTCTGTGTCCCGTGATGTACTCCAAGAAAAGGATTTTACAGGTAAGCTGTTATAAAAATCCTATTTTCTTTCTCGTACATCACGGGACACAGAGCGACATAGTCATTACTAATGGGATGTCCTAAAGCAATGCCCAATGAGGGGGGGGGGATACACCATACATAAGCTGAGCGCTATCAGACATGAGGATCTTTTGCGGCCTGCAACACACTGCGCCCAAAGGCGACATCCTCCTGACTTCTAACGTCCACCTGGTAGAACCTAGTAAACGTGTGTACTGAAGACCATGTTGCGGCCTTACAGATTTGAGCCAGGGAGGCCTGGTGATGCACTGCCCATGAAGTTCCAACTGCTCTCGTGGAGTGCGCTCTAACTTTGAACGGAGGCGGTCTACTTCTCAAGCCATAGGCTTGTATTATGACCTGTCGAATCCACTTGGCTAAAGTAGATTTTGACGCTGCCTGACCCTTTCTGGGGCCTTCCGGCAGAATAAACAAAGTATCCGTTCTGCGAATCTGAGCAGTGGCTTTTAGATAAACTTTAACTGCTCTTACTACATCCAAAGAATGCAATAACTTTTCCTCTACCGAAGTAGGTTTGGGGAAAAAAGAAGGAAGAACCACATCTTGGTTCAAATGAAACCTCGATACCACCTTAGGAAGAAAGGCTGGATGAGGCCGTAACACTACTCTATCCTTATGGATAACCAGATATGGCTCCTTACAGGACATAGCTGCTAATTCCGACACTCTTTTAGCCGAACAAATGGCTACTAGAAAAATCAATTTCCTGGTGAGAAGCACCAAAGAAATATGCTGTAATGGTTCAAATGGTTGTTTCTGTAGAACCGACAGAACCAAGTTTAGATCCCATGGACATATGGGAATATTAACCGGAGGACTAATACGCATCACCCCTTGTATAAAGGCTTTGACTAGTGAATGCGAAGCCAAGGGCCTTTGAAAAAATATTGACAAGGCCGAAATCTGACCCTTGATAGTACTCAAGGCAAGCTTCCTATCTACAGCCCATTGTAGGAAGTCCAGAATCCTACCTATTACGTATTTACGTGGATGCCATTTCTTGGCCTCACACCAGGCGATGTACGCCTTCCAGATTCTATAGTAGATCTGCCTGGATACCGGCTTCCTGGCATTGATCATGGTAGATACCACAGCATTAGAGAGCCCTCTCTTTTTTAGAATGTGGGCTTCAATAGCCAGGCCGTCAAACCTAGGGCTGGTAAGGAAGGGTGGTATATCGGTCCTTGCGAAAGCAGGTCCGGACGATGTGGGAGGGTCCAAGGACTCCCCACAGACATTTTTACAATCTCCGCGTACCATGCTCTTCGGGCCCACGCTGGAGCCACCAGAATCACTGGTTTCTTTTCTACCCTGATTCTGCGGAGTAATCGAGGTAACAATTGTGGCGGTGGGAATGCATATATCAGCTTGAACTGATCCCAAGGGAACACTAGGGCATCCGAACCGCAAGCTAGGGGATCCCTTGCCCAAGAGACAAACCTGTCCACTTTTGTGTTGAATCTGGATGCTAGCAGATCTACATCCGGTGTTCCCCACCGCTGACATATTGTCCGGAAAACCTCGGGATGAAGGGACCATTCCCCTGGGCATAATTGTTGGCGACTTAGAAAGTCCGCCTTCCAATTCTCCACTCCTGGAATGAATACCGCAGATATGGCTGGGACATATCTTTCTGCCCATTTCAGGATGTAATTTACTTCCCTTTGGGCTGCACGACTCCTGGTGCCCCCCTGACGATTGATATATGCCACTGCTGTGGCATTGTCTGATTGAATTCTGACAGGGGACCCTTGGAGTTTGGATGTCCATGCTACTAGGGCATACCGGGCTGCTCGTATCTCTAAGAGATTGATGGGAAGGGCCTTTTCCGCATCCGACCATCTGCCCTGGAGAGACCATTGCTCCAGTACTGCTCCCCAGCCTATAAGGCTGGCATCTGTAGTGACCACCTTCCAGGAAATCGGACTGAAGGATTTCCCTCTTTCCAGATTCTGGGGAACCAACCACCAGCGGAGGCTCTTGCGAACGGAAGGGGACAAGGACATTGGTAAGTCCAGAGCCTGAACTTTTTTGTTCCAGGCTGACAGTATGGCCCTTTGCAAATTCCTTGAATGGAATTGACCGTAGGGTACTGCTTCGAATGATGCCACCATTTTTCCCAGCAGCCTCATGCACAGGCGTATGGATGGCTGTCTTTTTGAACCCACTAAGTGGATCAAATCTCTCAAAGACGACCCCCTTTTCTTGAGGCAAGAAATTTTTTCTCTGGTCTGAATCCAGCCTTAGCCCCAAGTATTCCAGACTTTTGACTGGTTTTAGGGCTGACTTGTCTCGGTTGATAATCCAACCGTGATATTCCAGATACTTGATTGTCTCGTGAACAACCACTTCTAGTTTTTCCACTGAGTGGTCTATCAGCAACAAGTCGTCTAGATATGCCATTATCGTTACACCTCGTGTTCTTAGATTGGCCAATAATGGGGCCAGAATTTTTGTGAACACTCGTGGTGCTGTGGCCAGACCGAAGGGTAAGGCTCTGAACTGAAAATGGCGCCCTTCTACCGCAAAGCGTAGAAATTTTTGGTGGGCTGGAAAGATGGGAACGTGCAAATAAGCATCTTTGATGTCGATCGAGGCTAACCATTCCTCCCCTTGTAGGGCAGTGGCCACCGACCGGATCGACTCCATCCGGAAAGTCCTGATATGTAGGAATTTGTTTAGCCCTTTTAGATTTAATATGGGCCTCACGTCCCCGTTTGGCTTCGGGACTGTAAAGAGGTTTGAGTAAAACCCGAACCCCCATTCTTCCAGGGGAACCTCTATAATTACTGCTTGGAGCAATAATTGTTCTAGTGCCAACAGGAGGGATCCTCTCTTTTGGGGACCCCTTGGCACGTTTGACCTTATAAAGCGGGAAGGAGGGGAGTTTTTTAACTCCAATTTGTATCCCAGATTTACTGCGGAGAGCACCCATCTGTCTCTGATCGTGTCCCGCCAGGTCTCTGCGAACAACTGAAGTCTTCCCCCCACCCGATTGAGTGGGGGCAACCCTTCATGCATTTGACTTTGGGGGAGGTTTTGTACCTCTCCTGCTCCAGGGCTTCTTGTTACCCTGCAATTGTCCCTGATTTTTACCTCCGGGATTTGACCGAGGAGGCCGTCGGAACTGTTTCACAGCCGATGTCCTAGGGACTGGAGAAGCAGGCCTCTTAAAAGAGGGACCTCTAACTCTATTTTTAACCGGCAAAAGTGTACTTTTACCGCTGGAAATTCTCTGGATATATTTGTCCAGGTCTTCCCCAAATAAGCGTTCACCATGAAATGGGAAGCTGACCAGCAATTTTTTACAGGGAGCTTCAGCAGACCAGTTTTTGAGCCATAGAAGCCTGCGCATATGTACTACAGACAGCGTAAGGCGGGAGGCCTGATGGATTGAATCCTTTATAGCGTCCACCGCAAAGCATAAGGCTCTAGGTAGATCGGCTAGGGCAAGAGCCTGCTGATCTGGCAAGTCCCTTAAGACCTGCTTCAACTGATCCTTCACTGCTTGGCAGACCCCAATAGCTGCCACTGCTGGTTGTGTCACCAATCCTGCTGTAGAAAAAGCAGATTTTAATAAGGACTCCAATTTTTTATCTATTGGGTCCTTGAACATTTGGACATTATCCACTGGACATGTCAGTGATTTATTCACACAAGAGATGGCTGCGTCCACTGTAGGGACCCTCCATTTTCTGATGAACTTATCCTCCATGGGATAGACCACCGGAAATCTCTTGGGGGGAGTAAATATTTTATCAGGATGCTCCCAATCCTGGTAAATGAGCCCTTCCAGTAAAGGATGGATCGGAAAGGAACAAACAGTCTGGGGAGCTTTTAGCGACCCCAACGAGGAGACAGAAGTGGATGATGGCTCCGCAAGGGGCATTTTAAATGCTGATCGGACCATATTAGTCAGGGACTGAACCCATAACCTTTCAGCATGTGATGCTGAGAATGGCTCTTCCACTGTTGATTCCTCTACAACAGAATCGACCTCATCCTGATCCCCTTCAGGTAGGTCGATCCCTGTATGGGACTGTTGCTCTGTTAACAGGCACTCTGAGGGAGGAGACGGAGATTGGGCGCTTTTTTCCTGTGACAGGGAAGCAGCGATCAATGCTGACAATCTCTCTTCCAGCCCTCCCAGAGCTGAGGAAAAAACCTCCTCTGTTACATACACAGGAGCAGGTGAACTGAGGACAGCCACAGTACCAGGTACTCCTGAGGGTGCTCTACGGTCACTAACCTCTGATTCTTCAGGGGAGACTGGTGCAGCCGAAGCATGCCCAAGATCCTCAGAGCCCGATGGAGACCCCCTATGCTTCCTGGAATTTCTAGTCCCGGAGTTTTTAGACGGCATTATTCCTAAGCCCAAAGCTGAGGTATTCCAGCCGAAATACACCACTTACTGACAATAGTCTAGCATAAATGCTGCTATAAGAAACAGTTGGTGTCTACTAATGTGCCTTTCTAGGGGATGCCTGCATCAACCGCTTGCTGTATGCCTTTTTTAAATGTTGCCAGCTCTGTCTCTGCACTCTATAGCCAGCTCACAACACAACTTTGTGGTTTTTAACATGCTGGGACGCCCGCACATGCGCAGAAGCGCTGCGCACAGAGCGTCATCCCCCAGGCTCCGCCCCCTTTCCCGGCTCACCTCTATATATAGAGGCGCGTGCACGCGCACGCGCGCGGCCACGTGCGCCTTCGGCGCGAATTTCGAAAAATGGAAACCAGGGACAAGAGCCAGGGCCCCTCTTTGCCGCAGGCCGGGGGATGGACGAGCATTGCAACATGGCAGAGGAAGCAGTTTCCCATAAGAGAACTCACCATCTGCCTGGACTTGCTCTGATGAAAAAAAACTAGTCCACATGACAAGAAACGTTCCACAGCGGCCTCTAGTGGACAAACACAGGTACCACAGTCTAATATATTAAATATATATATAAATTTTTTTTTTTTTTTTCTTGACCACTATTAAAATTATTACATTTTTTTAGTAGTTACAGGCATGCACAGATATCAGCGGGAATACCGTTAGGTAACAGACAGAAAGACAAATTAGGCTTGGGGGTCCCCCAATAGAACCAAGTTCCTGGGGGCCCCCACTTACCTGTTCCCCGCCGCAGGACTTTGTTTGGTCCACAAAAGCCCAAACTTCACCTATCACGGCAGGCATTGTAATCAAACCTTCAGGGACCGGGTTCCCAAGGATTCCACTCCCCTGGACCTGTATAGCACCCTGCACAGAAAACATCTTGGTCGTGGGTATGACCAGAGCTCTGGATCCCAGGGTCCAGCTCTCCTAAGAGAAGCATTACAGGCAAAACCTTGCTCTTCTCTGCAAGGCCCGGGTACCGACCGTTTAGCTATGAAGCTTTTTTGGTCGGATCCGGAATAGCTTACTGAGGCCCAAAAGAACCTGTACGCAAGCTCAGTGAAAAACACATGTTTCTTCTTGGCCAACACCTTAGACACTGGCAAAAAACTGAGGTGCTCCCGGATGGGAGGGGCTTATATAGGGGAGGGTACTTCCGGTTTTGGAAGTTGCCAGTGCCAGCACCTGACGGTATCTATATAATCCATTAGTAATGACTATGTCGCTCTGTGTCCCGTGATGTACGAGAAAGAAAAGAATACATTGCATTGGATCATCTGTCAAAACGCTGCAGTGAACTAGAAGTATAAGAGAAGCATAGCTGCAAGGTTTTATGCAAAACTTGCTTTAAAAGTATATTAAGTGGGCTGTATGTTAAAGTATGACGTTGCTTTTCCTGCTACCTAGTGCTACTCTTTCTAAAATAAATTGTTGGCCTTTAGTACAATTGGGTATAACAGTCTAATAGAGAGTTCGCTGGATACTTTAAATGCACCATATCTAAAATATTCTGGAGAAAAAAAGCAGACACATCACCCTTGCAGACCATCAATGCAATGATGTATTTTTTGTCTCCCGATGTCTGAAATATATTCTCTAACTCTCGGCTGTAACTTTCCATCCATAAAAGAAAATTAAGTCCTTAAGGGGCCTAAAAATCTAATGATGAAGAGTTCATTTCAGCTGTGTATGAGCAACCCGTTTTGATTCAAGTGCAATTCTTCAGAGAATCTCTGAGAGATCATCTTTAAAACTCACTTTAATGAATGATGAATCCAGGTAATTTCTCCTGATTAAATTATGCCTGGCATGCATGCAGTAAGACCATCTCTCATTTACACTTAGGCTAAATTGCTCCATTAGAATGGCCACTGAGAAATCTACAGACAAAAAATGATGAACCACCTAAACTCTGCCGCTACTGGGAGGAGAGGGAGAAACATTACTACAGCCTATATTCTATCATTAGTGAATTTGTGTAGATTTTCCTAAAAAGTAATCCATAGATAGAACTAATACTTATTACTTTTTTTTAATGGCACAATTAGAGTTCTTTGGGTCCTTGAGAATGTCAGATGGAGAGACATCTGACTCTTTAATCATGCCAGGAAATTACAGGTAGCTGGAATACATGGAATATACAAGGGGCATCTCCATGTACTCCTGCTCTACCTTGCCCAGTGCTTTTTTATAAAATGTACAGTATGTGTATATATATTGTGACAGCAGGAAGGTAAAATCACCTGGTTGCATCCAGGGGGGTAGATATATTTCGCCCAGATTCAGGCTTTACGCCGACTTATACAACTAGGTGGAGAGTTGTATAAGCCCAGCTGAGGCTAGTGGGCTCATGGATGACTCATACCTCTAGGGAGAGTGTGGGGCGTCGTGCAGACAGGGAGTTGATGAGACCAGCTGAAGCTTGTCAGCTCATTTAGGCCTCTATAAGAACTCCCAGATTCATTAGGTGTTTGCTCATGCCTGGAACCAGACCTGTGTGGACTGTCTAGGGAGAGTGAACCCCTGTGCGGTGAGACAAAGCCTGTGTGGCTATTTGCTTGGACATTTAAAACCAGGGACTTAGGGACTAGGACAGCACTAGGCTGATCCCAGTTGTTAGTTAGGAAACCTGTATGTTTAGTCAGAGGTCAAGTTGACCAGGATTTATTTTGTTTATGTTTCTTTTGCTTTGCTGTGTTTTGTCACTGTAAAATAGAAAATAAACCGCACCTTTTTGATTTTGAAAACCACAACCTCCGTTTGCTGGGCCTGTTTTTGTGTGGGGAGCCCATCCCGGGAGTCACACACACCCGCTGCCGAGCTAACCCCCTCACAGTTGGTGGAGAATGCAGGCAGTTTTTTTTAAGCCAGCATGGAGGAGATACTGAAGCAGCTGGCTCTAGCAAATGCCAATCAACAGCAGACAAATGCAGGTTTACAAAAGAGCCTTGCAGCTCATCAACAGAGCCTTGCAGCTCAACAACAGAACTTCGCAGCCCAGCAGCAAGCTCATCAACAGAGCCTTGCAGCCCAGCAGCAGACAAACGCAACTTTGCAACAGAGTCTGGAGGCTCAGCAACAAGCCCAGCAGCAATCTGAGGCCCGCTTCATAGACCTGTTGCAGAAGCAAGAGCAGAGACTACAACAACAGATGGAAGCAGTAATGCAGCAACGTCCGCAGACCAGTGAGGAAAGCCATCCCACTAATACCGCGTCCTTTGGGGTGAGTCGTTTATTGACAAAAATGACTGGAGAGGATGATCCAGAGGTATTTTTGACCACATTTGAAAGGACCGCTGAAAGAGAAAAGTGGCCTGAGGAGCAGTGGGCTGGACTGGTGGCTCCTCTGTTAACTGGTGAATCGCAGAAAGCTTACTATGACCTAGAGCCTAACCAAGCAAAAGACTATGTGATGCTAAAAGCTGAAATATTGGCAAGGCTGGGTGTCACCCAGGCTGTCCGGGCTCAGCGTGTGCATAACTGGACTTTCCAGCTTGGAAAACCCCCCAGGTCTCAAATGTATGATCTCATTCACCTGAGCAGAAAGTGGCTACAGCCAGAGACTTTGTCCGCACCAAAGATTGTGGAACGTGTTGTAATGGATCGATTTTTGAGAGCTCTTCCTACTGCCATCCAAAAGTGGGTAAGCCATGGAGACCCAGAGACGGCCGATGGTCTTGTGGATCGTGTGGAGAAATACTTGGCTACAGAGAACCTGACGGCCTCTTCCAGAGACACTCGGACTTTCCACCCTAAGACCAGACCATCCCCAGGGGCGGATAAGAGGATTCCAAGGGGTTCCAAGAAGGATCGTTTGCTACCGCTGCCGGCAAGCGGGACATATTGCAGCCAATTGCCCGGTTGTGGAGGAACCCATGCAGTGTGACTTTCTGACGGGCAGACGTCAGTCGCTGTGTGCGACAGTCGCATGCACTGCCATTCGAGGAACTGAGAAACATTTATGCAAAATGTGTGTTAATGGTAGAAATGTTGTGGTATTGCTGGATTCAGGTAGCCTTGTGACCCTGATAAAGGCTGAGTTAGTGAAAACAGAGGTCTCTGGGAATAGCAAGGTAGCTGTTATTTGTGTGCATGGGGACACCCGAGAGTATCCAGTGACTACAGTGTGTTTCGAGACCCCCAAAGGTACCCTCTCTCATCCAGTGGGCTTAGTATCTCAGTTACCGCATGACGCCATTGTGGGAAGGGACTTTCCGAAGTTCTGGGAACTGTGGGATGATCCTGAGCCCTCCACTGGTGCCCCTATGTACCAGGAATGTGATAGCCAGAACTCCCCTGAGAGTGGTGAGGACTCTCCGGAATTTCCCTTATCAGTATTGGCAGGGGAGACTCAAGAAACTGGAGAGGAGCCCACCTCCTCAGATGAAAACCTACCGTCTGTGGAGTTTTCTGATCTTGAGGTTCACAGGGAAAACTTTGCCACAGAACAGTTGAGAGACCCCGCCCTAATAAAGGCACGGGAAAACGTAGTGAAAATAGATGGCGAGTTAGTGAACCCAGATAATACCTGCACTTACCCATACTTCAGCGTAGAGAAGGACCTACTGTATCGGGTGGCAAAAAGGGCAGAAGAAACCGTTGAGCAGCTTGTGGTGCCCAAACCTTACAGGAAGTTGGTGTTGGAGTTGGCCCATGGGCACATTCTTGGAGGTCATCTGGGGACAGAGAAAACCCGAGAGAGGGTATTACAGAGATTCTATTGGCCGGGGGTGATGAAGGACATAGAAAATTATTGTTCCTCCTGCCCTGTGTGTCAGAGGTTGGCCCCGATGCCACATTTCCGTAGCCCGCTGGTCCCTCTACCCATCATTGAGGTCCCGTTTGAGAGGATCGCCATGGATTTGGTAGGTCCTATAATCAAGTCCGCTAGGGGGCACCAGTACATATTAGTTATAATGGACTATGCCACCCGTTATCCAGAAGCGATCCCTCTCCGAAATACCTCGGCCAAAACCATAGCCAAAGAGCTATCTCTTGTGTTTAGCCGGGTGGGTATTTGTAAAGAACTGCTTACGGACCAAGGTACACCCTTTATGTCCCGGGTTATGAAGGAGCTGTGTAAATTGTTCAAAGTGACGCAATTACGTACATCTGTGTATCACCCCCAAACCGATGGGCTGGTTGAAAGATTCAACAAAACCCTAAAACAAATGTTGAAGAAAGTGGTGGATAGAGATGGAAAGGATTGGGACTGTCTACTTCCTTATCTGATGTTTGCTATTAGGGAGGTGCCCCAATCCTCTACGGGATTCTCCCCCTTTGAGTTACTGTATGGGAGACACCCAAGAGGGCTGTTGGATATTGCCAAGGAAACTTGGGAAAGTGAGAGTTCTCCCCACAGGAGTGTGATTGAGCATGTCGCCCTGATGCAAGATCGAATTGCACAGGTAATGCCCATCGTGAAGGAACATTTGGCCCAAGCGCAGTTGGCACAGCAGAGAGTGTACAACCGTGGAGCCAAGACCCGTACCTTTTCCCCGGGGGATAGGATACTGGTACTTGTCCCTACGGTTGAAAGTAAATTCCTTGCCAAATGGCAAGGCCCCTATGAGATAATGGAAAAAGCGAGCGAAGTGAATTACAAGGTCAGACAACCAGGAAGGCGAAAGCCCGAACAGATCTATCACGTTAATCTGTTGAAAGCCTGGAGGGATAGAGAGTCCCTAGTCGCAGACACTTGGTCACCAGCTCAAACTGGTTGCGTGATTCCTGAGGTTGGAATAGCAGCCACCTTGTCACAACCCCAACAACAGGAGGTTAAGGAGTTTGTGCTTCGCAACAAGAAGGTATTCTCTGAGCTGCCGGGACAAACATCTGGGGTAGAGCATGACATCATTACCCCACCCGGTGAAAGGGTGAAGTTAAAACCCTATCGGATCCCAGAGGCCCGACGGGAGGCAATACAGGAGGAAGTACAGAAAATGCTGAACTTAGGGGTGATAGAGGAGTCCCAAAGTGATTGGTCTAGTCCCATTGTGTTGGTGCCTAAACCGGATGGGAGCTGGCGATTTTGTAACGATTTTCGTCAGTTGAACAAAGTTACAAAATTTGACACCTACCCCATGCCACGTATTGATGAGTTGATCGACCGGCTGGGAACAGCCCGATACATGACGACTCTTGACCTCACAAAAGGGTATTGGCAAATCCCCCTGGCCAAGTCGGCCAAAGAGAAAACCGCATTTGTAACCCCAGACGGGGCGTTCCAATATAAAAGAATGCCATTCGGGTTACAGAATGCGCCGGCCACATTCCAGCGGAAAATGGACCAGATGCTGAGGCCCCATCGGAAGTATGCTGCGGCTTACCTGGATGACGTAATTGTCCATAGCACAGATTGGGCCTCACATCTGCCAAAAGTGCAAGCAGTCCTGGACTCTGTTCGGGAAGCGGGGTTTACGGCTAACCCCAAGAAGTTTACCATTGGGCAGGAGGAGGCCAAATATCTTGGGTACACCATTGGGAGGGGAGTAATAAAACCCCAACTCAACAAAATCGAGGCCATCCAGAGTTGGCCACGTCCCAACAGCAAGAAGCAGGTACGAGCCTTTCTGGGAATCGCTGGGTATTATCGGCGATTCATTCCCCACTTTGCTTCTAAGGCTGTGCCCCTAACCAACCTGACGAAGGGGAAAGGGTCGGTCATGATTAAATGGACCCCCGAGGCTGAGGCAGCATTCCAATTCTTGAAACAAGCCTTATGTAGCCAGCCAGTGTTGTACTCACCCGACTTCTCTAAAGACTTTGTCGTACAAAGTGATGCGTCAGATGTGGGGTTAGGAGCAGTATTGTCCCAGGTCTGGAACGGGGAAGAGCACCCAGTCATTTACCTCAGCAGGAAGTTGAAGTCCCATGAGGTAAATTACGCCACCGTTGAAAAGGAGTGTTTAGCGGTGAAGTGGGCTCTAGATTCCCTTCGGTACTATCTGCTAGGTAGGCACTTTGACATGGTTACGGATCACGCTCCGTTAAAGTGGATGGCTCAAAACAAGGAAACAAATAGAAGAGTGAATAGGTGGTTCCTGGCCCTCCAGGAATTCAACTTCACAGTAAAGCATCGCCCTGGCGTTCAAATGGGGAATGTGGATGCTTTGTCTCGAGTACATGAATGCCTGATTGCTGGTGTTCCAACCCCGAGGTTAAAACAAGAGGGGGGGGTATGTGACAGCAGGAAGGTAAAGTCACCTGGTTGCATCCAGGGGGGTAGATATATTTCGCCCAGATTCAGGCTTTACGCCGACTTATACAACTAGGTGGAGAGTTGTATAAGCCCAGCTGAGGCTAGTAGGCTCATGGATGACTCATACCTCTAGGGAGAGTGCTGGGCGTCGTGCAGACAGGGAGTTGATGAGACCAGCTGAAGCTTGTCAGCTCATTTAGGCCTCTATAAGAACTCCCAGCTTCATTAGGGGTTAGCTCATGCCTGGAACCAGACCTGTGTGGACTGTCTAGGGAGAGTGAACCCCTGTGCGGTGAGACAAAGCCTGTGTGGCTATTTGCTTGGACATTTAAAACCAGGGACTTAGGGACTAGGACAGCACTAGGCTGATCCCAGTTGTTAGTTAGGAAACCTGTATGTTTAGTCAGAGGTCAAGTTGACCAGGATTTATTTTGTTTATGTTTCTTTTGCTTTGCTGTGTTTTGTCACTGTAAAATAGAAAATAAACCGCACCTTTTTGATTTTGAAAACCACAACCTCCGTTTGCTGGGCCTGTTTTTGTGTGGGGAGCCCATCCCGGGGGTCACACACACCCGCTGCCGAGCTAACCCCCTCACAATATATATCTATATATATATATATATATATATATATATATATATATACACACACACACATATGTGTATAAGTGAGTGCACCCCTCACATTTTTGTAAATATTTTATTAGATCTTTTCATGTGACAACACAGAAGAGATTACACTTTGCTACAATGTAAAGTAGTGAGTGTACAGCTTGTATAACAATGTAAATTTGCTGTCCCCTCAAAATAACTCAATGGACAGCCATTAATGTCTAAACCGCTGGCAACAAAAGTGAGTACACCCCTAAGTGAAAATGTCCAAATTGGGCCCAACGTGTCATAATTTTATGTGGCCACCATTATTTTCCAGCACTGCCTTAACCCTCTTGGGCATGGAGTTCACCAGAGCGACAGGATTATGTATAATGGGGTGTTTAGGATGGAAGAAAACAAGGGGATTCTGAGTTGTTTTGTTCCAGCAAAAGGTTGCTATTTTAGGACAAGTCTTATTTTTAGTTTAAACAGCAGTTTCTCCCAGGCTGGTACAGTAGAAGCTCCTGTGAGACATACAGAAGGAATAACCTCCAGAGAGATCATTCTCTCAAAGTTGTTGATTCAATTGCGAAAGGTACATGACTCTCCACTCTGACACTTCAAGTCCCATAGCTCACTGTTGCAGTTACCAGCAATGTCCTACATAAATGTACTCCAGCTCCCACCTTTGTAACTAATAGCCATACATAAACATGTAACGTTATTTACCTGGACAAAACACCTTAACTACTTTATGTAAGGCCACAAACAACACTGCTGTTTTGTCAAGCCTAAACTGCCTCTGCTAAATGTCAAATGCAAGAAATGAGGACATAGTAACATACTACTACTTTTCTCCTGCAGTCACTGACCCAGAATATATTAGGGGAAATCCCTTTATGCTAATATATTGGTGAAGCCACTTTGACGGTTTTTCCTTCTGTCTGGGGATAACCTCTAGAGCTGCAGCATTTAATAGGCAAATGATTAATGAGAAAGAATAGGTGTATCTTAGTGAGCAAGGACTGAGCTATGCAGGGGTTACCGTCCTAGAGGACAGCTATGAGAGTTTTCACCTATTAGAAACACTTGTTATTGCATGCATTTCCTATGGCCAGTAGGGAAATCATTGTGTGAGTAAGGGCGGCCTTCTGTCTGTACTATAAAACCCATTGCAAAGGTTACCTGCTCTTTTAGCCTGGGGGACGGTAAAAGGAATATTGCTTAACGGATCTGTGTGAGGACACTCATGCTGATGAATGTGGCTGCTACTCAGCTATGCTAGGAAAGACCACTGCAACATTAGCGTAGCAAGCAGCATTTTCACTAAGAGCAAAGGATAGTTTAGTAGTGGGAAGCATTTAGTACTTAAGCTGCTTAATTACTTCCAGACACTTTCACCCCCTTCCAGTCTAGGCCAGTTTTCAGCTTTTAGCACTGTCACACTTTGAGGTATGCAACTCTGTACCCAAATAATTTTTTTTATCTTTTTTTTTTTTTTTTAGAGAAATAGAGCTTTCTTTTGGTGGTATTTAATCACCACTTGGTTTTTTATATTTTACTATATAACAAACACAATACAGAAAATTCTGAATAAAAACACACTTTTTCTTAGTTTTTGTTATAAAAATTTAGCAAATCAATCTTCCTTCATAAAACTAGGCCACAATGTATTCTGCTACATAAAAAAAAAAAAAAAAAAAAGTATATTATTTAGTCTGTGTTAAACTTATAGAGTCTACAAAGTATGGTATGGTGTATGGCGGTGATCAGGATGCTGGTATGAGTTATAGCAGTGATCAGGATGCTGGTATGACATATGGCAGTGATCAGAATGCTGGTAAAGGGTATGACATGATCAGGATGATGGTATGGCGTATGGCTGTAATCAGGACGCTGGTTTGACGTGGTGGTGATCAGGATGCTGATATGGTGTATGGCGATGATCAGGACATTGGTATGGTGGTGTTACTATGTGCACTGGTGACTCTGGGACAGGTGACAGGGGTTGGCTGCACTCATTACTTGTATTATGCTGTGGGGAGTGATCAGGGACACTGAAGCAGGCTGACACCACAGTCTGTGAGTGTACATGCAGTGCGACAGGCTGCTGTACACTCACAGGCAGCAGCAACAGTTCTCTCTGCTCTCACAGCTGATCAGGATCTGATCTTAAGGATGTGTACATTCGGTTTCCATTAAGTACTATGCGATTGCTGCGATTGGACAGAGCAATCACATGGTACAAGACCATATGATCACCTGGACACCTGGACACAGCAGTAATGTGATCTGCTGTGTCCAGGGGACACACTGATCTTCAGGCTCCCGGGTGTGCTCTGTGAGCCATCGATGTGGGCTGACATACAGGTACATTAAGCCACAATGGCTCTGCTTACGGTCCGCCTTTTATAGGCTGTGAGCTGACGGGAAGCGGTTAGAGTGGTTCTAATACCTAAGCATTTTTTTACCTTAATGCATTCCCTGCATTAGGGTAAAAAATGTTTAAGTATTAGTATCTCCCCTCACCCCACTTTTTCTGACCACTCACTCAAGCGCTATGCCTGCCTGTAGCAACTCTCCTCACTTGAACAGGTTTTGCTGAGGCAGTGGGAGCTATTGGTTCTCACTGCTGTTAGTCAAATCCTATGATGAGGGAGCGGGGCCAAGCTGCGCTACGCTGCCTGTGCCTATGGACGAAGGCAACAAGGCTTGGGATCAAGTCTGCAGTTGTGTCAGAATACAAAGCTGCTTACAATGATGGCACACCAGGAATAGAAGCCAGGACTAGTGGCAGGGGACCCCAGAAGAGGAGGATTGGGGCTGTTATGTGCAATTCTTTTGCATAGAGCAAATAAATGCAACATGCTTGTTATTTTAAAATATATACTTTACAACCACTTAGTAAGTATTTTCAATAAAAAAAGACTTTCATTGTGAAAAATCTGCCTAATCTGCAGAGGGCAGAGCCTGAAGGATCCCTGCAGCTGTTTTTTTCTTCATTACTGACTAAGCATTAGAGGTCGACCGATATGGGTTTTTCGCTGGCCGATGCCGATATTTAGAAATTTGGGCAGCCGATGGCCGATTTTTGTGGCCGATTTTGTGTGGCCGATTAAAAAAAAAAAAAAAAAAACCTCACCCACTCCACTTTTTCCTGCTTACTCCCGTCACTCTAGCACACACTTGATGTCCTCAGTACAGATGGCACTGGCAGGTGGCACTGGTTTGGAACTGGCAGGTGGCACTGGTGTGGAACTGGCAGGTGGCACTGATTGGCACTAGCAGATGGCGCTGGTTTGGAACTGACAGTTGGCACTGGCAGGTGGCACTGGTTTGGAACTGGCAGGTGGCACTGGCAGGTGGCACTGGCAGGAGGCACTGATTAGCACTAGCAGATGGCGCTGGTTTGGAACTGACAGATGGCACTATTGGCACTGGCAGGTGGCACTGATTGGCACTAGCAGGTGGCACTGGTTTGGAACTGACAGATGGCACTGGTTTGGAACTGGCAGGTGGCACTGGCAGGTGGCACTGGTTTGGAACTGGCAGGTGGCACTGGTGTGGAACTGGCAGGTGGCACTGATTGGCACTAGCAGATGGCGCTGGTTTGGAACTGACAGATGGCACTATTGGCACTTGCAGGTGGCACTGATTGGCACTAGCAGGTGGCACTGGTTTGGAACTGACAGATGGCACTGGTTTGGAACTGACAGATGGCACTGGCAGGTGGCACTGGTTTGGAACTGACAGATGGCACTATTGGCATTGACTGGCACTGATTGGCACTAGCAGGTGGCACTGGTTTGGAACTGACAGATGGCAATAGTTTGGGACAGATGGCACTGATTGGCAGTGGCGCTGGCTGGCGGTGGCGGGTGGCGGTGGCGCTGGCTGGCGCTGGCTGGCGGTGGCGGGCGGCGCTGGCTGGCGGTGGGTGGTGCTGGCTGGCGGTGGCGGCGGGTGGTGCTGGCTGGCGGTGGCGTTGGCTGGCGGGTGGCACTGGCTGGAGGTGGCGGGTGGCACTGGCTGGAGGTGGCGGGTGGCACTGGCTGGCGGTGGCGGGTGGTGCTGACGGTGGCGGGTGGCACTGGCTGGCGGCACTGACAGATTGCACTGATTTTGCAGACCCAGCAGCTAAATTACATCAGCCAATGATTGGGCTGCTTTAGAAAGGGGGCGGGGCCACATACACATAGCGACCCGCCCAGATACCATCCCATTAGCTGGTGTAATATAGCTGATGGGTCCCGCCCACCCCGGCCGGGTCCCGCCCACCCCGACATCGAGCTGACAGCTCCTCTCTCTCTCTCCTTTCTGCTCACACACTCAGCGGCTCTGGCTGCATCAAGCGCCGCGCTGTGATGCATGTGATCAGTTATGACACCAGCCATTGGATGGTTTGACAGTTTAGTTGAGAGCACAACCAATGTGACAGTTGGCATTCCCAGTATGCCGGGAATGTAACTGCTTTTTGAAACTGTTAAATCGTTGGGTTTACTTCCGCTTTAAGAAGCAACAGGAGAGGTGCAGAAAGCACAGAGCCACAGAATGAATGAAGCAACAGCAGGGAGATTCTTTCACTGCAGGTCCACAGATACAGCTGCCTCTACAGGAAAGGAGAACAGTGAGCAGCCAAAACAGTGGCATCACCCAATGTCACTCCAAATCTTGAAAGAATAGCAGTCAGAAACATAGTGCCTTCAACATTTTGCCAGAAGCCCAGGTGCCCTATAATGCTGAAAGCCCGCCCTTTGCTACATGTATTGGTCAGTTAGACTGCCTATCATAATTACAGAGCAATAATGAGGTTTGGGAAAGCACATCATGTTTCCTATAAATCATCATTAACAATTCAGATGGCTTATCCTGTTACAGTTTAAGGGATTTTAACACATCAATATCCACTAGAGAGGGCACCAATAAAGAATTGTGTAACATATAATGAAGAAAACATGGCACAATTCATCTACAAATGTAATAAACAGTAAAAAAAACATATATATATATATTAAGTACATTTTCCAACAATGTTTTAATTTTTTTAAATAAAAACATTTGACTGATCATTATTTAAAGGCTAGTCCTAACATGCAGATGTTAACAGAGTAATCTGCCATATACAATAAAAAACTGCCTTTAGGGATGTTTGCTTGATTGGTTGATTTAATAAAATTCTATGTCTTGGTTCTGCTTATATGTTTATTCCTTTGCTTTTGTTATACTCCGAGAATAAAGAGCACACTTATGAGAAGGAAAGTACTCTGTAGTTATGTGCTTGGAACAAAGGAAACAATAGTTGGTGGAGATCAAGACAGCAGTAACAATAATGCGTATGCACCCCCTGCCAACAGTGAGTAGGGTAGAAAACAAACACCTGAGTGGTGATACTCACCCACTGTCGGAGAACAGGTACTCCAAGTGTGTCATGTAAACCTCCCAAAGAGGAACTTGGTAACGCTGTGCCAAGGACAGGCAAATCTTGTACACATTCTCTTCCAGTGTCCTGTTTAAAAACATGCAAAAGCAACAGTTACTTAGATATGTATTATACAAGCACATATATCTACAGTATAAATAAAAAGGCGCAAATTGGACCTTTTAGGCGCTACCTCTCAAAAAACATTCAACAGATGTGCAATTGCTACTAAAATCATTTACTTTTTATTGGTGTAGCAAAATAATTTCAAAGTTAAAATTACAATTAAAAAACAAAGATGTTACATCCTTATATAGTACTCCAGATACACCTCCTTATGACCAGCCCATAACTTTTGCCCAACTAACTTATTACAGTACATTCAGTCATATTGCTATGTCACCATATTTGACATTCCAGATCATGAATTAAATAGTGGACTTTTTGCATCACTGGTCAAGACTCTACACATTTCACATTGTGCTTCTTCAGGAAAAGTGAGATGAATATCCGTAACGGTAGTGTTACAAAGGGTTACAACCCATCATTGTGTCGGTACAGGGAGCCCACACAACCCCACTTGATGAAGAAAAATAGGATTTTTATAACAGCTTACCTGTAAAATCCTTTTCTTGGAGTACATCACAGGACACAGAGCGGCATAGTCATTACTATGTGGGTTATATAGATACCTTCAGGTGCTGGCACTGGCAACTTCCAAAACCGGAAGTAGCCTCCCCAATATAAGCCCCTCCCATCCGGGAGTACCTCAGTTTTGTAGCAAAGCAATAAGTGTCCCCAAAGAGGGGTGGGAGCTCTGTGTCCCGTGATGTACTCCAAGAAAAGGATTTTACAGGAAAGCTGTTATAAAAATCCTATTTTCTTTCTCGTACATCACGGGACACAGAGCGGCATAGTCATTACTATGTGGGATGTCCTAAAGCAATGCCCAATGAGGGGGGGGGGATACACCATACATAAGCTGAGCGCTATCAGACATGAGGATCTTTTGCGGCCTGCAACACACTGCGCCCAAAGGCGACATCCTCCTGACTTCTAACGTCCACCTGGTAGAACCTAGTAAACGTGTGTACTGAAGACCATGTTGCGGCCTTACAGATTTGAGCCAGGGAGGCCTGGTGATGCACTGCCCATGAAGTTCCAACTGCTCTCGTGGAGTGCGCCCTAACTTTGAACGGAGGCGGTCTACTTCTCAAGCCATAGGCTTGCATTATGACATGTCGAATCCACTTGGCTAAAGTAGATTTTGACGCTGCCTGACCCTTTCTGGGGCCTTCCGGCAGAATAAACAAGGTATCCATTCTGCGAATCTGAGCAGTGGCTTTTAGATAAGCTTTAACTGCTCTTACTACATCCAAAGAATGTAATAATTTTTCCTCTACTGAACTAGGTTTGGGGAAAAAAGAAGGAAGAACCACATCTTGGTTCAAATGAAACCTCGATACCACCTTCGGAAGAAAGGTTGGATGAGGACGTAACACTACTCTGTCCTTATGGATAACCAGATATGGCTCCCTACAGGACATAGCGGCTAATTCCGACACTCTTTTAGCCGAACAAATGGCTACTAGAAAAATCAATTTCCTGGTGAGAAGAACCAGGGAAATATGCTGTAATGGTTCAAATGGTTGTTTCTGTAGAACCGACAGAACCAGGTTTAAGTCCCATGGACATATGGGAATATTAACCGGAGGGCTAATACGCATCACTCCTTGTATAAAGGCTTTGACTAGTGAATGCGAAGCCAAGGGCCTTTGAAAAAATATTGACAAGGCCAAAATCTGACCCTTGATAGTACTCAAGGCAAGCTTCCTATTTACAGCCCACTGTAGGAAGTCCAGAATCCTACCTATTACGTACTTTCGTGGATGCCATTTCTTGGCCTCACACCAGGCGATGTACGCCTTCCAGATTCTATAGTAGATCTGCCTGGATACCGGCTTCCTGGCATTGATCATGGTAGATACCACAGGATTAGAGAGACCTCTCTTTTTTAGAATGTGGGCTTCAATAGCCAGGCCGTCAAACCTAGGGCTGGTAAGGAAGGGTGGTATATCGGTCCCTGCGAAAGCAGGTCCGGACGATGTGGGAGGGTCCAAGGACTCCCCACAGACAATTTTACAATCTCCGCGTACCATGCTCTTCGGGGCCACGCTGGAGCCACCAGAATCACTGGTTTCTTTTCTACCCTGATTTTGCGGAGTAATCGAGGTAACAATTGTGGCGGTGGGAATGCATATATCAGCTTGAACTGATCCCAAGGGAACACTAGGGCATCCGAGCCGCAAGCTAGGGGATCCCTTGTCCAAGAGACAAACCTGTCCACCTTTGCGTTGAATCTGGATGCTAGCAGATCTACATCCGGTGTTCCCCACCGCTGACATATTGTCCGAAAAACCTCGGGGTGAAGGGACCATTCCCCTGGGCATAATTGTTGGCGACTTAGAAAGTCCGCCTTCCAATTCTCCACTCCTGGAATGAATACCGCGGATATGGCTGGGACATATCTTTCTGCCCATTTCAGGATGCAATTTACTTCCCTCTGGGCTGCACGACTCCTGGTGCCACCCTGATGATTGATATATGCCACTGCAGTGGCATTGTCTGATTGAATTCTGACAGGGGACCCTTGGAGTTTGGATGTCCATGCTACTAGGGCATACCGGGCTGCTCGTATCTCTAAGAGATTGATGGGCAGGGCCTTTTCCGCATCCGACCATCTGCCCTGGAGAGACCATTGCTCCAGTACTGCTCCCCAGCCTATAAGGCTGGCATCTGTAGTGACCACCTTCCAAGAAATCGGACTGAAGGATTTCCCTTTTTCCAGATTCTGGGGAGCCAACCACCAACGGAAGGGGACAAGGACATTGGTAAGTCTAGGGCCTGAACTTTCTTGTTCCAGGCTGACAGTATGGCCCTTTGCAAATTCCTTGAATGGAATTGACCGTAGGGTACTGCTTCGAATGATGCCACCATTTTTCCCAGCAGCCTCATGCACAGGCGTATGGACGGCTGTCTTTTTGTACCCACTAAGTGGATCAAATCTCTCAAAGACAACACCTTTTTTCGAGGCAAGAATATTTTCCTCTGGCCTGAATCTAGCCTTAGCCCCAAGTATTCCAGACTTTTGACTGGTTTTAGGGCTGACTTGTCTCGGTTGATAATCCAACCGTGAGTTTCCAGATACTTGATTGTCTTGTGAACGACCACTTCTAGTTTTTTCACTGAGTGGTCTATCAGCAACAAGTCGTCCAGATATGCCATTATCGTTACAACTTGCGTTCTTAGATTGGCCAATAATGGGGCCAGAATTTTTGTGAACACTCGTGGTGCTGTGGCCAGACCGAAGGGTAAGGCTCTGAACTGAAAATGGCGCCCTTCTACTGCAAAGCGTAGAAATTTTTTGTGGACTGGAAAGATGGGAATGTGCAAATAAGCATCTTTGATGTCGATCGAGGCTAACCATTCCTCCCCTTGTAGGGCAGTGGCCACCGATCGGATCGACTCCATCCGGAAAGTCCTGATATGCAGGAATTTGTTTAGCCCTTTTAGATTTAATATGGGCCTCACGTCCCCGTTTGGCTTCGGGACTGTAAAGAGGTTTGAGTAAAACCCGAACCCCCATTCTTCCAGGGGAACCTCCATAATTACTCCTTGGAGCAATAGTTGTTCTAGTGCCAACAGGAGGGACTCTCTCTTCCGGGGATCCCTTGGCACGTTTGACCTCATAAAATGGGAAGGAGGAGAGTCTTTTAACTCCAATCTGTATCCCAGACTTACTGCGGAGAGCACCCATCTGTCTCTGATCGTGTCCCGCCAGGTCTCTGCGAACAACTGGAGTCTTCCCCCCACCCGATTGAGTGGGGGCAACCCTTCATGCATTTGACTTTGGGGGAGGTTTTGTACCTCTCCTGACCCAGGGTTTCTTATTACCCTGCGATTGTCCCTGATTTTTACCCCCGGGATTTGACCGAGGAGGCCGTCGGAACTGTTTCACAGCCGATGCCCCAGGGACTGGAGAAGCAGGCCTCTTAAAATAGGGACCTCTAACTCTGTTTTTAACCGGCAAGAGTGTACTTTTACCGTTGAAAATTTTCTGGATATATTTGTCCAGGTCTTCCCCGAATAAGCGTTCACCATGAAATGGGAAGCTGACCAGCAATTTCTTACAGGGAGCCTCAGCAGACCAGTTTTTGAGCCATAGAAGCCTGCGCATATGTACTACAGACAGCGTAAGGCGGGAGGCCTGATGGATTGAATCCTTTATGGCGTCAACCGCAAAGCATAAGGCTCTAGGTAGATCAGCTAGGGCAAGGGCCTGCTGATCCGGCAAGTCCCTTAAGACCTGTTTCAACTGATCCTTCACTACTTGGCAGACCCCAATAGCTGCCACTGCTGGTTGTGTCACCAAGCCTGCTGTAGAAAAAGCAGATTTTAATAAGGACTCCAATTTTTTATCTATTGGGTCCTTGAACATTTGGACATTATCCACTGGACATGTCAGTGATTTATTCACACAAGAGATGGCTGCGTCCACTGTAGGGACCCTCCATTTTTTGATGAACTTATCCTCCATGGGATAGACCACCGGAAATCTCTTGGGGGGAGTAAATATTTTATCAGGATGTTCCCAATCCTGGTACATGAGCCCTTCCAATAAAGGGTGAAGTGGAAAGGAACAGACAGTCTGGGGAGCTTTTAGCGACCCCAGCGAGGAGACAGTAGTGGTTGATGGTTCCGCAAGGTGCATTTTAAATGCTGATCGGACCATGTTAGTCAAAGACTGAACCCATAATCTTTCAGCTTGAGATGCTGAGAAAGGTTCCTCCACTGTTGATTCCCCTATAACAGAATCAACCTCCTCCTGATCCCCTTCAGGCAGGTCGATCCCTGTATGGGACTGTTGCTCCGCTAACAGGTACTCTGAAGGAGGAGACGGAGATCGGGCGTGCTTTCCCTGTGACAGGGAGGCAGCGATCAATGTTGACAATCTCTCTTCTAATCCTCCCAGAGCTGAGGAAAAAACCTCCTCTGTTACATACACAGGAGCAGGTGAACTGAGGACAGCCACAGTACCAGGTACTCCTGCGGGGTCTCTACGGTCACTAACCTCTGAATTTTCAGGGGAGACTGGTGCAGCAGAAGCATGCCCAAGATCCTCAGAGCCCGATGGAGACCCCCTTCGCTTCCTGGAAGATTTAGTTCCGGAGCTTCTGGACGGCATATTCCTAAGCCCAAAGCTGAGGTATTCCAGCCGTAATACACCACTTTTACTGAGAATAGTCTAGCACAATTGCTGCTATATAACAGTTGGTGTCTACTAAAGTGCCTTTCTAGGGGATGCCTGCATCAACCGCCTCTGTGTGCCTTTTTACTGTTGCTAGCTCTGTGTACTTCAATAGCCAGCTGTGCCTTTAAACATGCTGGACGCCCGCACATGCGCAGTAGCGCCACGGCGCACACCGAGCGTCATCCACCCGCTCCGCCCCTTTTTCCAGATCGCCTCTATATAGAGAGGCGCGTGCACGTGCGCCTTCGGCGCCTTTTTTGAAAAATAAGGAGCTAGATGGGAGCCAGGGTCCCTGCCGCAGGGCCCGGGGATGGATGAGCGCAGCAACAGGGCAGAGGAGACAGCTTCCCAAAGAGAACTTACCAACTGCCTGGATTTGACTTCGGAAGAAAAAAATCCACATTTACAAGAAAAAGAACCATAGCGGCCTCTAGTGTTTAACACAGGTACCGCGGTCTTACATTTTTTTTTTTTCTTTTTCTTGCCTACTATTAAAATTTACATTTTCTCAGTAGTAACAGGCATGCACAGAATATTAGCGGGAATACCTTAGGTAACAGGCAGAAAGACAAAATAGGCTTGGGGGTCCCCCAATAGAACCAAGTTCCTGAGGGCCCCCACTTACCTTTTCCTCGCCACAGGACTCTGTTTGGTCCACAGAAGCCCAAACTTCACCTATCACGGCAGGCATTGTAATTAAACCTTCAGGGACCGGGTTCCCAAGGATTCCACTCCCCTGGACCTGTATAGCACCCTGCACAGAAAACATCTTGGTCGTGGGTATGACCAGAGCTCTGGATCCCAGGGTCCAGCTCTCCTAAGAGAAGCATTACAGGCAAAACCTTGCTCTTCTCTTGCAAGGCCCGGGTACCGACCGTTTAGCTATGAAGCTTTTTTGGTCGGATCCGGAATAGCTTACTGAGGCCCAAAAGAACCTGTACGCAAGCTCAGTGAAAAACACATGTTACTTCTTGGCCAACACCTTAGACACTGGCAAAAAACTGAGGTACTCCCGGATGGGAGGGGCTTATATAGGGGAGGGTACTTCCGGTTTTGGAAGTTGCCAGTGCCAGCACCTGAAGGTATCTATATAACCCACATAGTAATGACTATGCCGCTCTGTGTCCCGTGATGTACGAGAAAGAAAATGGGGGAGCTAGGTGGTCCAATCGCATATATCAAGCAGTCATTAATTAATAACCTAGCGTAAATAGAACCAATGACCTGTTGCCTAGTACAGATGAGGGTCCTCCCCAGTACTAGAGGCTGCCACTGGCAGACTCTCAGAGGTAGTACCAGTTTTAGGGCACAGGGTATTTGAGTGCATTGCTGCAGAGTACTTAGAATCCTGAGTAGCAACTAGTATGTCTTCTGGGAACTGGGCAGAGGTAGCCTTTGTTCTGACAAACAACAGCAGTTCAGACAAGATCTCTTTAAATGGGCTGCTTTTCTCTCTCAAGCTGAACTCTACTGCACAGGGATTTATAGGACTGATAAAAAGTTAAAGTTACACTGCTTGAAATTAAAGGAAACACATTTGATGATGTACTCATGATTACAGAGCTGCGTTAATTTGTATTTTTATATCTGCCTAGAGTTCAACTTTAAGCACTTGCCATCTGCTAACTGAACATTTACGGCTAGCAGGCGGCACAGCCAGGCACCACATTGTACCACTACGTTGCGGTGTACTTACTGGTTTAGAGGCGTGCATGCACACACCCCCTGCTAACCTGTGCTGTGATTGGACACATCACAAGTTTGTCAGCAGGTGACAGACAATCATTTAGGTTGTATATCTGCAGATCTGCTGTGCCCAATCACAACACAGGCAGTGTGTTTGTAAACACTGGCTCAGGCAGGATTTCTCCCTGCCGTTCAGAAAGCAAGGAGAGAAACCCAGCCAGTTCACTGAGTAAAACCAACACACATACACTTGCATACACTTGTTAGGCACACAGTTAACAACTTGATTGCCCTCCTGTCAGTGTACAGTCTGATCACTGTATTAGAGTCACTAGCGATGTCAGTGTCAGTGCCACACTGTAACAGTAACACTTATCACTGCCATTACTAATATAGTGATAGTGTCTGTATGGATCAGTATCTTGATCAGAACTATACTAGTGGCCCCAATAGTATGGTGTCCCCAAAAAAACAGTGGATCAGCCCAAAATCGCTGCCAGCACTTGCGACATGTAGCAGAATACATTTTGGTCCAAATATATGCAGACATTTGATTTTATAGGATACATTTTATAACAAAGTCTAAAAAAAAAATATGTATTTTTTTTCATATAATAAAAAACCCAGTGGTAAACAAATACCTCTAAAATAAAGTTCTATTTGTAGGAAAAAAAGCATATACATTTCATTTGTGTACAATGCTGAATGACTGCACAATTGCCAGGTATAGTAGCACGGTGATGAATAGCAAAAAATACCCTGGTCATGAAGGGGGAAAAAAAGGGGGATCAAGTGGTTAAAGTTACAGTAGTAAAGAGTGCCAGTTTTCCCCCCATACCTTTGAACCTGCCAGAAAACCATTGTGCTTCTAGCTTTCTGTTTGACCGACAACACTTTGTTGCACTGAAATCCCAAGCAGTATTGTCAGCATGCCTGCTGGACCATAGAACTCCTCCTATACCCCCACCCCTCTCTTACCTCTCAAAATGCACACTGTATATACTCGAGTATAAGCCGACCCAAATATAAGCCGAGGCACCTAATTTTACCACAAAAAACTGGGAAAACGTATTGACTGGAGTATAAGCCTAGGGTGTCCATCTGCATGCCCCACTGTGCCCATGCCCCACTGTGCCCATGCCACACTGTGCCCATGACTAGACTGACGTTTAACATGGGAGTCTATGAAAGGGGTGCCCGGCCATAGGTCCCCCAGACAAAAAACTTTGCACACTTATAGAGGAGAAATGGGGCTACATATGTGCCAAGTTTTGGGTCCAGGGGACCTATGACCGGCTGGTACCGGGTCCTCAAAGTCACTGGAGAAATGACCGTTTAACATTGGAGTCTATGGAAGGGATGCCCGGCTTTGAAAAATCGGTGCTCCCCGGCCGTAGGTCCCCTGGACAACAAACATTGCACACTTGTAGAGGTAGAGTGGGGATACGTGTGTGTGCCAAGTTTGGGGTCCAGGAGACCTACGGCCAGCCGGTACCGGGTCCCCAAAGTCCGCCGAGAGATCAGGCGCAAAAAGGTGACTCAAGTATAAGGCGAGGGGGGCATTTTCAGCACAAAAAATGTGCTGAAAATCTCGGCTTATACTCAAGTATATACGGTACATCAATTTTCCCCCCCAGCAAAACATTGCTGTTTTGACGATCAAGAGCCTGACCACACACTGTGTAGGAAAATGTCTCCTGGGGAATGGAGATCTGAGGCCTACATCAGTAGGAACTGACCCCCCAGCAGCAGCAGCCCTTGTTGTAAACTGTTGGCGCTATATAAATCCTGAATAATAATAATTTAAGCATATTCTGGCTACAGGAAAATGAAAAAAAAAAAACACAGTATCACGTACCCTTTCAAAAAAACAAAACAAGATGAAGTGAAGCCTGTCACATGACATTGACAGTACTAAACGATCACTTTCAGCAGCAGTAACCTAAATACACCACAGTGTTGTTCCAAAAGAGAAACAAAGGAAAAAAAATAAAAATGAGCACGGCTTCTCCTCTGCCCTGGGAGAAATCGTGTGGGTGAACAAAACATTGGCTTCAATAATAAGTGAGCAGTATCCAAGAAAACCACGGCGCACACAGCAGCCAAAGCACTGAACTCTCCAGCACATTGACAGCTTCTCAGAGGTTTTTTTTTTTTTTGTCAATTTAATAAAGTAAGAGATGAATAAAACTGGAAATACAATGAAAACATTTGACATTTTTGCATTAAGCTCCAGGGAAGAGTAAAGTAAATGTTATCTTAGATGGCTGATTAATCATTTCCTTTCTAACATTTACATTTGTAAACAAGTTTGCAGCAAGGTTTTTCTTTCATCCACCCAACATAGAACAGACAGGTTTTGTTGTTTTTGAATATAAAAGCTAAACCAAGTATTTGTCCTTTTGGAAATTGTATGCATAGTAAGCATAATACATTTAAAATAAAGCTAAAAGGTGTAAAGTTGTAAATATAGAATGCAAAGACCCACTTATTACCATTGCACTGCATTACAACACGTACGTTAATGACCACGTTAGCACACAGTGCCAAAAGCCAGGCCATTTATTTTGAGTGGGAAGCCAGTATACTCCAAAGCACCTGACACTTTCCTGCAGCCTCATGGTACTGTGTTACCATGCATTGTGGTTTACTGCAATACAGGTCCCTTGCCTTGGGGGTGTTGGGGGGTCAGTACTGTGTGCAAACTGCAGTATCAAGCATTGTAGTAAGAAACGTTACCACAATTCAAAGCTGTGAACCCAGCATAAATACATTTGTAAATTGAGCAAAATAATGCTAATCAAATGCTAAACAAGTGTTCATATAACTTAATTTTTGAGCAATATATCAATATATGCAGTGTTGTACCCATATATGGAGTGTTGTACCCATATATGCAGTGTTGTACCCATATATGCAGTGTTGTACCCATATATGGAGTCTTGTACCCATATATGCAGTGTTGTACCCATATATGCAGTGTTGTACCCATATATGGAGTGTTGTACCCATATATGGAGTGTTGTACCCATATATGCAGTGTTGTACCCATATATGCAGTGTTGTACCCATATATGTAGTCTTGTACCCATATATGGAGTGTTGTACCCATATATGGAGTGTTGTACCCATATATGGAGTGTTGTACCCATATATGGAGTGTTGTACCCATATATGTAGTCTTGTACCCATATATGGAGTGTTGTACCCACATATGCAGTGTTGTACCCATATATGCAGTGTTGTACCTATATATGGAGTGTTGGGGAAAGGGTTAGTATAGCAGCCAGAGCTGCTATTTATGTATTGATCAAGCTGGAGCTCAGCTTTAGAATGTACATTAGCTTAGCTGTTTATTTTTTATCAAAACCTGGGCAATACAATCAGGTTATCGTCAGTGAAAACTACACATCAACACAATCAGTAGGTACAGAGACATGGCCAGTTATACCAGTTATATGCAAGTCTTGACCTTTCTTAAAAGTCAGGTTTGGCCCCAACCACCCAATATTCTGAATCTTCCTATTTGATTAATGAGGTCCCCATCACAAGAGGGGCCGAGCCAAGTGCAACTTTAATGAAAAACTATGGACACATCTGAAGATGCTTTAATCTGAGGATCTGCTACTATTTCCAAGGTTTCTGGAGTTGCATTTCCTACCATATGCTTTTAGAATTGCCCAGGTTTGTGAAAGGTTTAATTTTCATGAGAGAAACATATAGTGTTAAATTATTGTAATGCCGCGTACACACGACCGTTTATTCATGTCATGGAAAAAAAAATTAATTTTTTCTCGACGTGATTTTTCGTGTTCCCTCTCAAGCCTGCCTTGCATACACACGTTCATGAAAAAAAAAAACGCTCGAGCAAAGCGCGGTGACGTACAACACGTATGACGGCACTATAAAGGGGAAGTTCCATTCGAATGGCGCGCCACCCTTTGTGACGCTTTTGCTGATCCTCGTGTTAATAAAGTTTGGTGAGAGACGATTCGCGCTTTTCAGTCTTCGTGCTTTTCAGTCCATTACAGCGTGACGAATGTGCTAGCTCCATTACGAACGCAAGTTTTACCAGAACGAGCGCTCCCGTCTCATACTTGATTCTAAGCATGCACAGTTTTTTTCGCCTCGTAAAAGCATACACACGACCGTTTTTCACGACCTTAAAAAGAACGACGTGAAAAACTATGAAAAAAACAATGAAAACAAAAATAGAGCAGGTTCTAATTTTTTTTCGGGCATTTTTCTCGTCGAGAAAAATGCTCTGGAGCATACACACCACTGTTTTTCACGACCATTTTTAAAAATGGCATTTTTCTTGTCGTGTGTACATGGTATAACACTTTACAATGCCACCACAACAAAACATTTTTGTAGAAAACAGTAGGGCAGGATACATTTTATCTCTAGAATTACCTTATCTGTCTTCACTAAGAACATTGTATTCAGTTCACTGATACTTAAACAGAACCAAAAACCACAGCGCTCATGACCACTCTGTACCATAAATAGTATAGAGTGGCCATGAGCCCTGTGGTTTTTGGTTCTTTTTAATTATGGTTCTCCACTCCAAGTCACTTTCTACAGCAGATGTGGATACATGTTCAATTGACACATGTGGGATTAGTGCCAGAACTTTTGGGATTGTAGTTCACTGGTACTTATGTGGAAGCTTATGCCGCGTACACACGATCGAAAATTCCGACAACAAATGTTCGATGTGAGCTTTTGGTCAGAAATTCCGACCGTATGTAGGCTCCATCGGACATTTGCTGTCAGAATTTCCGAGCACAAAAATTTGAGAGCCGATTCTTCAATTTTCCGACAAGAAAAGTTCTAGTCGAAAATTCCGATCGTCTGTATGCAATTCCGACGTTCAAAAAAACATGAAGTGAAAAATAATTTTGAATAACCAAAATAGTAGCGCTCAGTGTCTTACAACACAAATCTAAATATAAACCATATACACTCCGTGAGATAGTGCATAAATGCGAATGTTCATAAATATACACCCTGTAAAGAAATGTGCATATAATAAACTCATCAAGTGTCCATAACGTTCATGACAGTGATTTAAAACAATTAACTTTCAGTTAAAGTGTTTAACTGAAAATGAGTCCATAAAAAAAGTGCACAAAATAAGTCCATAAAAAGTGCATCCAAAAGTGACTTCAAATGAAGATGACAAATAAAACTTTCTTGTGTTTTCTTCAAACCTTCACCACACCAATGTGCTCAGTGATTCCACTCCCTAAGGACTTGCACTCACCACAAGAATATGCCTCGCACTCTCATGCTTGGCTAATCAGCTTGATTACCCCCCAGGGTATCACAAACGATTCCAAAATGATGAAATTAGGTCAGTCAAGTCTCCCACATGAAAAAACAAATGCTTCCAATAGTGAAGTATATCAAAACTTTTAATTAAAATAACACAGCACAAGTGACCATCAATGGTTACACTCACTAACACTAATAATATAGTTTTAGACTATGTTATTAGTGAGGAGGAGGTTAATTTTCTGGATCTTACGATTATGAAATCCGATAGCAGGATCAGTACCAAGGCTTACTTTAAGCCGACTGATCGGAATAGCTATTTGGCCATTGGTAGTGGACATCATCCATCTTGGATTAAAAATATTCCGAAAGGTCAAATGCTAAGGATTCGTCGTAACTGCACATCAACAGATGATTATTATATACAGGCCAATATTCTGGGAGATAAATTTGTGGAGAAAGGATATAAGGATGATACAATTAAGAATATCATTAGTGAGGTAGCACAAATTCCTAGGACACAATGTTTGAAGAAGAAGGAGGACGGTGTCACTAATAAATCATTTCAGCTAGGTTTTATTTCTGATTTTCATTATCAGTATAAAGAGGTAGAGGAGATTTTTCGCAAATATTGGCACATTGTGTGCAGAGACCGACATCTATGCGAAATTTTATCAGAAAACCCCAAGTTCATCTATAGGAGGGCACCAAATTTTGGCGATCGGGTGGTACAAAAAATTCTTGATCCACCCAAACGCCTAGATCTGAATAAAAACTTTAAAGGTTTTTATTCATGTCGTAAATGCATCTGTTGTAGGACAGTGAAAACGGACAACAGAGGAACCACTAGTTTTATGAATAAGGAAGGTGATGTTTTTGAGATTGAACAGTTCATCACATGCAATTCATCCTTTGTGGTTTATTTACTATGGTGCCCATGTGGGTTGTATTATGTGGGGAGAACTAAACGACTCTTGCGAGTGCGTATATCGGAACACCTGGCTAACATTAAAAAAGGATTTCGATATCATAGTGTCTCCCTACACTTCAAAGAAAAGCATAGTCAGGACCCTACCCTTTTACAGTTTTGTGGTATTGACTGCACACACCCTGCTTGGAGAGGTTCGAATCGAGTTAGGGAGCTCTCTCAGAGAGAAACCAAATGGATTTTCCTTTTAAGGAGCCTCCATCCGAGAGGGCTAAATATCGAACTCGATTTAAACTGTTTTATCAGTAATTTTTAGATTTTTTTAGAAACATTTTCTCTTATACAATGATGTATGTCCATAGTGTGCATTTATGAGGATGCATGTAATGTGTCTATGCATGCACACACATGTAAATTGAGACAAGGTGGACATTGATCTATTATAGTCTATATAATAGACTAGTTTTAGTCGTACAGATATATATTTTACTATACATGTAATTTAATTTTTATTATATACATGTATTTTTAGTTGGGATTTTAGTTAACCTTCATATCTTGATCAGCCTCGCACTAACATGTGAGGTTGTTATATTAGTCTACTTTGTGACTTAATTCTCTGATATCTGGTGAACAATAGTTATAATTGATCTTTCCGCATATATTATTCAAATTTTTCCGCATATATTATTCTAATATAATATTCTCCTGTTTTAATTCCATATATATTCAAAGGTGCTGAGTACTCTGGCGCCAATTTGAGTATAAAAAGTTTTTTTATTGTTTATTATAGAAGTGACACTTATTGGTGTTTGATATACACAACATTTAAACTGAATAGTACCTGCAGCGAATATGGATTAGAGATTGGATGCAGATCACAGTATGTTATTTATACTTGTCCTCCAAGTTTGTGATTGTGGGGGACATGCCCGATGTATTGCGCTCATGGGGACGGGAAATACGCACATGCGCAGCAGGAAATACGACCGTAACCAATCACGGTCAGAGTATAAAGAGGGAGGTGTAAGTGTGTGTAGCTCACCCCATTGGAAGAAGTCTTACGACGAAACTAGTCTGGGAGGAGCTACACGACAGTCACCTGGTGTGCAGCGTTCGGATCTTTCGACCACTCGTCGAATATACAGTTTGGTGTTTGGGCGGGAGTCTGCGGTGATTCGATTGCAGTGGAGAGGCAAGCGTACATGAAGGAGGGTGAGACATACATGCTTATATGGTCCGCCGAGACCGCAATACATCGCGGCAGCCTACTATAAACTTGCCTGGCGTTTGGAAATGTTTGCTTTGAAGTGCCCAATTTGATCTGTCTAAATGTGAGTGTAACCATTGATGGTCACTTGTGCTGTGTTATTTTAATTAAAAGTTTTGATATACTTCACTATTGGAAGCATTTGTTTTTTCATGTGGGAGACTTGACTGACCTAATTTCATCATTTTGGAATCGTTTGTGATACCCTGGGGGGTAATCAAGCTGATTAGCCAAGCATGAGAGTGCGAGGCATATTCTTGTGGTGAGTGCAAGTCCTTAGGGAGTGGAATCACTGAGCACATTGGTGTGGTGAAGGTTTGAAGAAAACACAAGAAAGTTTTATTTGTCATCTTCATTTGAAGTCACTTTTGGATGCACTTTTTATGGACTTATTTTGTGCACTTTTTTATGGACTCATTTTCAGTTAAACACTTTATATCAATTGTTTTAAATCACTGTCATGAACGTTATGGACACTTGATGAGTTTATTATATGCACATTTCTTTACAGGGTGTATATTTATGAACATTCGCATTTATGCACTATCTCACGGAGTGTATATGGTTTATATTTAGATTTGTGTTGTAAGACACTGAGCGCTACTATTTTGGTTATTCAAAATTATTTTTCACTTTTTATTTTTTAAAGTAGCAGCTGATAGGGTAATTCAGTCTGAATTTATCAGACGTTTCTCCAAGGCGCAGTGGAGTGTGTTAAGGAAAGGGGGCGGTTTATTTCTTAGTACACTGTTATTTTTGTTCAAAAAAACATGCATGCTCAGAATCAAGCAGAAGAGCCGAACTGCCTATTGAACTTCATTGATCTCGGCTCGTTGTACATCTTGTACGTCACTGCGTTCTTGATGTTCGGAGTTTCCGACAAGATTTGTGTGACCGTGTGCATGCAACACAAGTTTGAGCCAACAAAAAAATCCACGGTTTTGTTGTCGGAATTTCCGATCGTGTGTACGCGGCATTAGGATTTTCTTTTCCTTATCAGACATTAACTGGCAGACTGGAAGCTATAATTCTTCCAGAAAGTACAGACTCGCCTACTTGTCAGACAAGACCGGTTCCAGTTGAGCCATTCCACAGAGACTATTTAAGGTACTGTCCATGATTCATGTACAGACTGCAGAGGCCAGCTTGAATAGAATCAGTTTGCTGAGGTGCGCTCAGGTTGTCATGGGCCCAAGTTTACATCCATAAAAAAAAACAAAAAAACTTACAGGCTTCCTTAGAGCATCATACATCTGGATTCTCTACCTAGGCTGATTACTTTGTGTCCAACTATCCCAACATTCATTATTCCATTCACTTTGACTGCACCACACCTATGTTTGGCATCACCTGTTACAATGCATGCGTTCACAGAACCACTGCCAAGACAAAGCTCCTAAATAGTTCTGTTTTAGTCCTTCTATAAAAAAAAACAAAAAAAAAAAAAACACAGATACTCGTTAGTACAAATGAAGACCATTCTCTATGGTGAGCTCCTCTTCTCTTTTCTTTCCTTCTGTATCCCTGTACATAAACAATGAGCCTTCAGGGGGCTTCATAATATCAAGCAGTAGGAAAGTTTGCACAAGGGGTTGAGGCATTACCTCAAGCATCAGGAACCATGTGTAATTAGGTATGCTTACATTTAGCCCACCACATCTGTTTCCTCTAAAGACCAATGTACTTTAAAGAGCTTTCAGATCACCAGAACGCTCAAGCTATCACTGACTGCAGTATGACAGTGATGAACTGGGAAATGCATTAACGATATACAGCCACACTTCCCAAACCCATCCTTAGCTCCCAGTTCCAACAGCGCACATTTTGCAAGTGTGTCGAAGGAGCAGTGGTCTACAGCAAGCCCTCACCGAGCTAACCCAGACCTGAAGACCGATAAGAAGCTAGCTTCATTGTGATTATTTATGTTACCGTATAGACTTGAGTATAAGCCGACCCGAATATAAGCCGAAGCACCTAATTTTACCACAAAAAACTGGGAAAACGTATTGACTCGAGTATAAGCCTAGGGTGTCCATCTGCATGCCTCACTGTGTCCATCTGCATGCTTTACTGTGCCTCACTGTGTCCAATCTCCCTACCTGATCTCCGGCGCTGTGTGACTAGACTGACGTTTAACATGGGAGTCTATGGAAGGGGTGCCCGGCTTTATAAAATTGGTGCTCCCTGGCCGTAGGTCCCCTGGACAAAAAACTTTGCACACTTGTAGATGAAGAGTGGGGCTACATGTGTGCCAAGTTTGCGGTCCAGGGGACCTACGGCTGGCATCGGGTTTGTTTTGCTGTGATGGCACAAAATCTCAATGTATTCCTGCCAAAGTTGTATATAACATACCACTCAATGAACATCATTCTAAGCTCCAGCACACAATCCATGCATCACCAATATCACAAGAAGGTCACTGAGCAATAAAGAGCCATTGCTTTACCCATAAAGAAAAAAATACTGAGGTATATGCTTTCATGCCTAACATTACATGGGCCCTTAGGCTATCGCTATTCTTTCCTTTCTGTCCAATATACTGGATATCTGGTACACCTGTTCCAAAGCTCTACATTTGCCCTGAATTGAAACAATTAATTCTTCTCTTTACCCTCCAGAGTGCATGCTGCCCTTTGATCTTCGCTCACTCATTAACGGAATACAAATACCTGCTGTGCTGCAGTTGAGGTGAAAAGTGTCTGCTTGCAATTAACACTATAACACATCAACATTTCAAGGACTCATTAAATGAAACATTTATGGAATAACATTTGTTCACCAAATCGCAGCTTCATCAGCAAACAATCAGCTGTACACACCATCTTGTACGTGGCTGTAAGCTGTAATGATGAAGAGGGCCTGATTTTCTCAGGCAGGTGGGGAAATTGGAAAGGTTTAATTGTCAATAAGACTCACACTCCAACCCAGTGATTTATTATGTAGAACAACATTTTGCACTGGCTATTTTGCTTTTTTTTTTCTAGTTTATCTATGTTGTTGTGTTTTGTGATATAAGAACAGTCATACAGGTTTAAACTGAAACTGCATCATTTACTGAGGTGCTACATTTGTCCTCCTGCCGATCAGCTCTAATTTTCATTATAGCAGAAGTCAGGCGTCAGATCGCCATGGCGACAAGAAATTGTGTCCTGGCCCAAATGCTTCCACCCCCCCCCTGCAATTTAGCAGGGGGGTGCGTTAGTGTGTTCCCTGCTTGTCGTTGACCCGGAAGTGATGTGTATGACGTCCCCCAAAAAATCATCACATAGGGGACTTTTTGACCCCTATGTGGTAAAAATAAAAGTAAGTTAAAAAAACGTTTCAATTGTAAAAAAAAATTTAATTACACCCAAGCACATAAACCTCCCCCCCCCCAAAAAAAAAAGAAAATTAAGGCCCCCTCCACCCCCACATATACTGTATGCATGTATAAACGTAGATTCAAAGCAAATTTGTCTAGCCCTGCATTACAGCATACATTTTGCTCAGCCAGTTGCTCTTCTTGGTTAATCTCTATAGCAAAAAGTTTGCTGGGATGCCAATGTTGTAAACAATTGCTGGCATTTCTATATATCGGAGGCTGCAGAATGCAGCGTAACAAGCCTTTTAAATCTAGTTGTAATGGTCACACTCTAAACTCAAACATAACATACCATGGCACTACCTGCCTGGAGTTTGCACGTTCTCCCTGTGCCAGTGTGTGTTTCCTCCGGGTGCTCCGCTTTCCTCCCACACTCCAAAGACATGCTGGTAGGTTAATTGGTTCCTATCTAAAATGGCCTAGAATGTGTATGTATGAATGTGAGTTAGGGACCGCGGGAGCCGTCGGTAACGGCACACATACATGCCATTGCTTCAATTTGCTTCTGTACACATGTACCGATTACATGCAGGGGACAGGGGATACCGTGCAGGTTTAGGAGATATCCTGGGTAGCTACAGGTAAGCCTTATTATAGGTTTACCTGCAGCGAAAAGTAGTCTGTAAGGGTTTACAACCACTTTAAAGAGGAGGTCCAGCCCCAAAAAAATGAATAAATTGTAAGTCATATAGCTATACAGCTATAAATACTGCAGCTGCTGACTTTTAATATTAGGGCACTTACCTGTCCAGGCAGCCCGCAATGTCAGCACCCCAGCCGATATTCGTATCGACTCCCGGGTGCTGCTGCTGCCATTCCTGGAAAGGGAACAAGGCAGTGAAGCCGCTCGGCTTCACTGCTGGTTCCCTACTGTGCATGCACGAAGTGCGCCGTCCTTTCCAATCGGCCTGGCGGCGGGGGGCCAAACTTCCGAGAGATCGGGCCGCCGTCCATCTCTTAGAAAGTGGGAAAGGGGACCTGCCATAAATGGGTCCCCGTTCCCCCCTCCCCCTGAAAGGTGCCAAATGCGACACTGGAAGGGGGGGGGGGGAAAGCATATAAGAAGAAGTTCCACTTTTGGGTGGAACTTTGCTTTAAGTTAAAAAGTTAAAACAAAAAAAAAAAACTTTTAAAAAGTCATCACCTCAGTCTAGGCTTATGCCGCGTACACACGATCGATTTTCTCGACGGTGAAAACACCGTCAAGAAAACAGACGGGAAAAACGAGGGAACGGCTTGGTTCCCTACACACGTCCGTTTTTCCCGACATTTTTTTTTTGGTCGAGAAGAACGACCATGTGCAGGCTCCCCGGCAGTGTTTCCCTATGGGAAAACTGCCTTGGAAAAAAGCGATGGGAATCACAACGAGAAAAATTAGAGCATGTTCTAATTTTTCTCGTCGTGATTAATAACGTTTTTCTCGTCGGGAAAAATGACCGAAAGCCCACACACGGTCGTTTTTCTCGTCAAAGAGAAAAAATGACATTTTTCCCGACGAGAAAAATGGTCGTGTGTGTGTACGCAGCATTAGACTTTACACAGGTTTCAGCTGGCTGTGGATGTTTTCCTGAACACAGTAAATCACTGAACAAGCCAACCCTTGTGAATAAACAGACATGTTAAAGACACAATAAAATAACTTACAAGCTGCCAAATGTAAAAGAGCTTTTATTAACTTTCTCAGATAATTATGTTATTTCTTTGGAAAGCATTAAAGTTGAACTTCAGGCAGATATAAAATACACAAATAAATGCAGCCCCGTAATTATTAATACATCATTAAATGTATTTATGTAAGTACCTGAATTTGACTGCGGTATCAGCCTTGTGCAGTCTAGTGTACAGTCTGTACAGCAAAGATCACACAGAAAAGAAGAAAGAAGCTTCACAAGGAGCCAATCAGGTGTTTTTTACTGTAAGAAGCAGTCTGATAGTAGGAGAGAGTGGAGTGACAGAGAAATGATCTAATTAGTGTGTTGCATTCTCCATTCACTGCTGAGTCACAGGCGTGGGGAGGGGACCTGTAAGTAAAACTAGGGCAGAAAAATATCAGCTCCCCTCTCGTTAGACAGGGCTGTGCTAGACAGGGAAGAACTATGTAAATGATTGGAATGGATAAACAGAAATGTCCTCTGTGTATTTAGATATGTGCCTGGAGTTCAACTTTAAATGAAGGCAGTAGAGTGGGAAGCAGTATTGTCAAAACTATACCCAACTTTTAGTCTAGTAGCCCCTTGAGGGAAAATTCTGAACTAGAATTTTGGGACCTTGTTTTGCCTTAGCAGGGCAGATAACAGAAATCAGCAAGCTGCTCAGAAAAAAGTTAGAGACTGTTCACACCATGCAGGTTTTATGGAGCGCATGAGCATCTCTGTGTGTTGCTTGTAGGGCAGCTTATTCACTTCAATGGATTTCTCTAGGCATAAGAAATGTGCAAAAAAAGTCCTTGACCTATTGGCAAAAGCACGCTGCATTGAACCGCACAGTGCTACGGCACCATGCATTTTGGGGCCTGGGAAAACGCGCACATTAGCAGATGCTTGGGGGTGTCATTAAGACTTAAGGGCACTGTTGAGTCTGCTAAAGGACAGCACGCTTATGAGCATGTCAGAAAAGCATGTATTCCCAACACACCCAAATGTGAGCATAGCTTTAAAGTAGACCTCTAGCTGAACACATAAATACGCTCAAAATCCATAACTTTCAAATATTTTACCTGCCAGATGTTTCATTCTTTTCAGCCAGTCTTTTAAAATGGATATTCAGTGCATCTAAACACCACAAACCACTATTAAATAAATGTTATATACTCAAAGCAAACTACTCCCCCATCCATTCATATCTCCATGCTTTAATTTTGTTGAGAAATCACTTTGAAAAACAACCTCCTGAACATTCCTGGCCATGGCCATCTTGAGTATGGGCAAATGATTCATGTAGCATTTACTTCATGGAATCCATCTGCCTTTAGCTCAAGCATGCATGCAGGAGATTGTGCTTAGCTGAGAAAACCCCTCCACCCCTCCTGAAGAGTGCTGGGATTTATGGAATAATTTGCCTAGGCAAGAAACCAGGAAAAAAATTACAAAAAAAGTTTAAAAGTAAATAAGATATAATTTTCCTATTTACTAATGCTAGCAGCATGAGGATTACAGATAATCAGTGTTGATTGGGAGCGTGAAGTTCCACTTTAACCACTTCGGCCCCGGAATAATTGGCTGCCCAATGACTGGGACATGTTTTGCGATTCAGCACTGCGTCAATTTAACTGACAGATCTGATGCTGTACCCCAACAAAATTGATGTCCTTTTTTTTCGAACAAATAGAGCTTTCTGTTGGTGGTATTTGATCACCTCTGCGGTTTTTATTTTTTGCGCTATAAACAAAAGAAGAGCGACAATTTTGAAAAAATAAATGAAAAAAACACAATAATTTGTACTTTTTGCTATAATAAATATCCCAATTTTTTTTTTTTTTAAAACATTCTTTTTTCTCAGTTTAGGCCGATATGTATTCTTCTACATATGTTTGGTAAAAAAAAAATCACAATAAGCGTCTATTGATTGGTTTTCGCAAAAGTTATAGCGTCTACAAAATTGGGGGTAGTTTTATGGCATTTTTATTATTATTTTTTTTTTTTATAGTAATGGTGCCGATTTACGAAATTATGGCGGACACATCGGACACTTTTGACACATTTGACACATTTTTAGGACCATTGGCATTTATACAGCGATCAGTGCTATAAAAATGCATTGATTACTGTAAAAACAGAACAAAGGACTGTTCCCCCCTTAAGTGGGACTTTGAAAGCCACAGACACTGTAATGCATATAGAAACAATAATTTATTACATAGAAAATGTAAATTGAGAAAAATACAAATATTAAAAGCATGAACCATCCATAGTGGTGTGCATATACACAACAAAGCAAACAAAAACTGTACAAAAAAATATATATAACTGCAATGACACTAACTCTCCAATGAGTGGTGTTCCCTGGTACCCAACGCGTTTCCAGTTTAGCACATTCGCCAGGGCTAAAAAGCAGGGGTGAGTACAGTCAAAAATCTGTTACACTCAGAGTGGTTCCATATGAAAAACGAATAAAGCAACTGTGCAGATAGGGGTACAAATCAGCACCAATCCAGGACCAACGTAAACTTGAAGTCATGGGTTTTGGTCCTGTGATTAACCAGTGAGCAACAGCGGTGGAGTGACAACGAACCACCGTGGACGGTATGGGCTCAGCAGGCAGGGTAGGAGCTAACCGGGATTTTCAATGTGGCACCCAAATAAGTGGATGATTCCAAAAACAATCCCTGTCTTCCGCTGTGATCCTCTTCCCAGGTATATAAATGTATAAGTCTATCTGTGTGGATGGCGTTTCCCCTCTCGGTGGCACCACTTTTCCGATTACTGTAAAAATGTCACTGGCAGGGAAGGGGTTAACACTAAGGGGCAATCAAGGGCTTAAATGTATTCCCTAATGTGTGTTCTAACCGTAGGGGGGATGGGACTGACTAGGGGAAGAGATTGATCAGTGTTCATACATTGTATGAACACACGATCTGTCTCCTCGCCCCTGAGAGAACCGGGATGTGTGTGTTAACACACACGCATCCCCGTTCTGTAATGAGCAATCGCGGGTGCCCGGCGGTCATCGCGACCACCGGGCACTTGCATCAAGTCCAGGGACACTCTTCCGGCACACGCGTGCGCCGCCGGAGGCGCCTTAAAGAGCCGACGTACAGCTACAACAGCTCGCGCAGGTGGTCCGGAAGCAGTTAAGGTGTTACTAAACCCAGGACCCTGCATTCACTTTACAGATACTCCTCGTTAACCACTTACCTGTTTAACGACCACTCGGACTTAAGACCCGCTATCCCCAACCGAACGACGCCCTGTACATCACTGTACATTGTATTGTACATTACAGTACAGAATTTTCGTTTGTGCCTTTATATGGTCTCCCACAGTACACAGAACATGGAAATGCAATTATTTTAGTAAATATAAACTGCTAAATACCGTTTCTCATCAGCAATATATAGTAGTCTTGTGACTTCTATCAGGGTCTGGTTAAAGCTTGCAGGAGGAGTTTTCATTCTCCTGTGATTATCCTATAAGGCTGACGGGGGCACTGACCCTCTGTCTGGACAGTGCTGATTGGCCCTGTGCTGATCACATGCCCCCTCCCCTTTAGCAGAACACACCAAACTGAGCATGTGCAGAGTGACTCCAAAGGCTCTGTCTTATCAGGAGATTGATTGGAGACAGTGAAAGAAGGGGGTGATCAGAGAAGACAGGATCAAACAGCCTTTTTACACAATGCAGATGATTAACCCCTTAGGTTTCACAGTGAGTATAGCAAGCATGCTTTACTGCATATACAGACTGATTTTACTGTTGTGGGTTTAGTAATGCTTCAAGTTACATCAATGATACCAGCAGGGTGCCAATTGCCAATTTTAGCTTTACAGATTCCAGTGTCACCTGCAGGTGACAAATAAGGGTGCAAAGGCAAAGTAGAAATAGTGGAGCTGCTGTATATGCCAGATTATTCAGCGTATTGTAGTTGTGTCAATCAGAAGACTGACTGAATAATGATCCTTTATCAGGTAAAAATAATTCAAATATTCCTATTTTTATTTTTTATATTACGCATATTTATTATTATTATTTATTCAAATATTCATTATTCAAATGTGCACTTAGCAGTTTCCTGGCATTGCTATATTTTACAGGCCTGGTCCCTTTAAACCAAACATGTCCTCTGTAACGTATAAAATACTTTTTGTCTATTTAACAGTAAAAATGATGGGAATCCAGATAGTGTGACGATCACTCAGCTTGCAGAAAAAAGAAGATGCACTTTTATAAAATGGATTGCAGTGAAGTGCTCGGCTCACTCAGTCCAGTAATAGTCCTGAGTAAAGATGTGATTATGTACTCATGCTGCTACAATGATGACAGAGGAGAAGAAGGGACAGAACCCCCCACTGACTGCGTCTATACCGTGTTATCAGATGCTAATGTTCGTTCATTGAAGAAACTTTCTTCAAGTTTGAAAAACATATCAGCATTTTTTTTTTTCCCTTGTTGCAGTCTATTTATTCTTCATGTACTTGGATTGTGAGCTTCCATTAAATGTCAATGTGCAGTAGCACTGCTGAACTACAACGCAGCTTTAAAGGGCACAAACATGGGTTCTTGTCATTCAAAATGAGAGGAGGGCATCAGTTTGCATGTAACTCACAATCACATACAGACAGCTGCACCTTCTGCCTCGCAGAGGGGTTTCTCTTCTTTGCTCATGTTATACACAGATCAGAAGTTTTACTTTATTAAAAAAAATAATCCAAGTTTGCCAACTGAAGCTTTTTTCTTTTTTTAGGCATTGTTCAGATGGGTGAATGAGAAATTATAGGCTGCTGTGTTCAGATGTGGCTACACACTACATCTGAATGCAGCAGCACTCTGTGCCATGGACCCCAACCATACTCAAGGAGCCATCTTGTTCTGGCTGCACAATATAATAGAGACATCAACGTCTGCTGCCTCACCACTAGTCAAAGGGTGGCATTTCAAGGCTTCGGATGCAGCGTGCCATCCAATATAGGGGGACTTACCTTGTTATATATAGGAAGATTTATAGCAACCCATTCTAAAAAATAACAGAGCTTAAAGTCGTTTGTAAAGTCAGAAGGTTTTTATCTTAATGCATTCTGTGCATTAAGATAAGATAAAAAAAAAAAAATAGGATTTTTATAACAGCTTACCTGTAAAATCCTTTTCTTGGAGTACACCACGGGACACAGAGCTAGTCATTACATAATGGGTTAAGGGTCACCAGCGGTGATTGGACACTGGCACAACCAATGGAAGACAGTTCCCCTCCATATAACCCCTCCCATCAGGGAAGTACCTCAGTTTTGTAGCAAAGCAGTAAGGTTCCCATAAGAAGGGGGGGACCTCTGTGTCCCGTGGTGTACTCCAAGAAAAGGATTTTACAGGTAAGCTGTTATAAAAATCCTATTTTCTTTATCGTACACCATGGGACACAGAGCTAGTCATTACATAATGGGACGTCCCAGAGCAATGCTCATATGAAGGGGGGGAGACACAGATCAAAACAGGCCGCTTGCGGACCAGAAGCCCTATACTGCTGCCTGCAGCACACTTCGCCCAAAGGCGGAATCCTCATGTCCTTTCACATCTATTTGATAGAATTTGGAAAATGTATGGACTGAAGACCAAGTTGCAGCTTTACAGATCTGAGCCATCGAAGCCTGGTGGTGCACTGCCCATGAAGCACCTATCGCCCTGGTAGAGTGCGCCTTAACAGGAAAAGGAGGAGTCCTGTTCTTTAAACCATAAGCTTGAATAATTACTTGTCTAATCCACCTGGAAATGGTGGATTTTGATACCGCTTGGCCCTTCTTGGGCCCATCTGGTAAAATAAACAAAACATCTGTTTTACGTATCTGAGCGGTTGCTTGCAGATACACCTTTATCGCTCTCAGTAGATCTAGAGAGTGTAATAATTTTTCCCCCGCCGTCCGCGGGTTTGGAAAAAAGGAAGGCAGAACAATGTCTTGATTCAAGTGAAAAGCCGACACCATCTTAGGTAGAAAAGCCGGATGGGGTCGTAGTACGATTTTGTCCTTGTGACAAATTAGATAAGGCTCTTTACAAGAAAGAGCTGCTAGTTCTGATACTCTCCTAGCAGAAGCTATAGCAATCAGAAAGGCCAACTTCCTACTTAATATAATTAAAGGAATATGGCGAATAGGTTCAAAAGGTTGCTTTTGCAACACTGACAATACCAAATTCAAATCCCATGGACACAAGGGAGTCTTAAATGGAGGATTTATCCTCAGTACCCCCTTAATGAATGTCCGAACTAGGGAGTGAGATGCCAATGGTCTCTGAAAGAAGACTGATAGAGCCGATATTTGCCCTTTGATGGTGCTAAGGGCTAAATTCATATCCACTCCTAACTGGCAAAAAGCAAGAATCCTACTTATTTCATACTTCTGAGGATTCCAACATCTGGATTCACACCAGGAAACGTATGCTCTCCAGACTCTCTGATAGATGAGTCTGGAGGCTGGCTTTCTAGCATTAATGAGCGTAGAAAGAGCCGGACCAGAGACCCCTCTCTTTTTAAAAATGTGGGTCTCAGCAGCTAGGCCGTCAACTTTAGCCTTTGTAAGGAAGGGTGGAATACTGGACCCCGTGACAGCAGGTCGTGTCGGAGTGGAAACTTCCAGGGCCTTCCTATCGCCATTTTTACAATCTCGGCGTACCCAGGCCTCCTGGGCCAGTTTGGGGCCACTAGGATTACTGGTATTCCCTCCTCCTTGATCCTGCGAAGCAGTCTTTGTAGAAGAGGGATCGGAGGGAATGCCTAGATCAGTGAGAACTGATTCCATGGAGTTATTAGAGCGTCTGTATTATTAGAGTGTCTGTCCCGTAGGTTAGAGGATCTCTCGTTCTGGACACAAAGTTGTCCAATTTCTTGTTGAACCTGGCAGCTAGCAGGTCTACATCTGGGTTTCCCCATCTCAGACATATGGCCTGAAAGATCTCGGGGTGAAGAGACCACTCTCCTGGTAGCAGCTGCTGACGACTCAGGTGGTCTGCTTGCCAATTTTCTATCCCTGGAATGAAGATTGCAGAAAGGCAAGGTACATGCTCTTCTGCCCATGCCAGGATCCGGTTCACCTCTCTTTGGGCTGCCCGACTGCGGGTGCCTCCTTGGCGATTGATGTAAGCTACTGCAGTAGCATTGTCGGATTGAACCCGAACTGGGTAGCCCTGTAACCTGTATGTCCAGGTTTTGAGGGCTAGATATACCGCCCGGATCTCTAGCACATTGATGGGCAGGATCCCCTGAGTCTTGGCCCAGGTTCCCTGGGTAGAAGCCTCCTCGAATACTGCACCCCAGCCCGATAGGCTGGCATCCCTAGATACCACCTTCCAGGCCACTGGGAGGAAGGACCTTCCCTTCCGTAAATTCCTGGCTTCTAGCCACCAATCGAAGCTGTGGCGTACTTGTGAGGACAGGCGCATGGGTATATCCAGAGCTTGGCTCTTCCTGTTCCAGGAAGCTAAAATATTGCCTTGAAGTAGTCTCGAATGAAACTGGGCGTAAGGGACCGCCTCGAAGGAGGCTACCATCTTTCCCAATAGTCTCATGCAAAGGCGAATAGACGGCCTCTTGTTTGCTTTGACCTTGTGGATCAGGTCTTTCAGAGACTGTATCTTCGGTTCTGGCAGGTATACCCCGTTTTGGGCTGTATCTATGATCATGCCCAGGTACACTATCCTTCTTTGGGCCTGGAGAGAGGATTTTTGTAAATTTATAATCCATCCTAAATGCTCCAGGTATCCTACTGTAGTGTGTACAGCGTGACCCAATCCGTCCTTTGACTGATCTATTACTAGTAGATCGTCCAGATAGGCTGTTACCGCAATGCCCCGTGTTCTTAGGTTTGCTAACAGAGGAGCTAGCACCTTTGTGAATACTATGGGCGCGGTGGCTACACCAAACGGCAGAGCCACAAATTGAAAGTGGCGATCTTCTACCGCAAACCTTAGGAATCTTTGGTGAGTGGGGAGGATGGGTATGTGTAAATGTGCGTCCTTGATATCTATGGGCGCCATGAATTTTCCGCCCTTTAAAGTGGCGGCCACGGATCGGATCGTTTCCATTCGAAAATGGCGATCGTTCAGGAACCGATTTAGGGATTTTAGATCCAGGATGGGTCTGACATCTCCATTTGGCTTTGGAATCACAAAGAGGTTTGAGTAAAAACCTGAACCTCGCTCTTTTTGGGGTACGTCTGTAACTACCCCTTGAGCCATTAAGTGATTCAAACCTTTGAAGAAGGATTCTCTTTTTTGTGGATCCTTGGAGAGTCTTGAACCTCGGAATTGAGAAGGTGGGATCTCTCGAAATTCCAGTTTGTACCCTGAGGATATTGTGGATACTACCCAATTGTCCTGGATTTCTGACCACCAAGTCGCTCAGAACTGACAAAGCCTTCCTCCCACTCGGCCGAGCGGGGGTGCCCCTTCACTGAGAGGCTTTGGGGGCTTGCTTATTAGCTCTTGCACCCCACGGCTTCTTGTTCTTCTGAGCTTGCCCCTTGGCTTTTGTGGGCGGCTAAAACAGGCCGCCGCCACTGGTTGGAGTCAGATTTCCCGGGAGCTGGGGAGAGAGAGCGTTTAAAACAAGATCTCTTGTTTTTCTTTCTCTCAGGTAAAAGTCGTTTTACCACTTGATATCTTCTGTATATATTTTTCTAAATCTTCCCCAAATAGGCGTTCGCCATGGAACGGGAACTTGCCAACAGCTTTTTGAATGGGGTCTCCGCTGACCAATGCTTAAGCCAAAGTACTCTGCGCATCTGTACCAGCTGGAGTGTAAGGCGTGATGCCTGTATGATAGAATCTCTCATGGCATCCACTGTGAAGCATAAGGCTTTAGGCAAATTTTCCCAATTTCTAGCCTGCTCTGAAGGCAGTTCCTTCAGCCCCTGCTTTACCTGTTGGCTGATGACCTGACACATACCGACTGCTGCTACTGCAGGTTGGGTAATTGAGCCGGCCAAAAAGGAAGGAGGATTTCAACTTCCTCTCAGAAGGATCTTTTAAACCCTTGTACATTATCCACCGGACATGTCAGGTTTTTATTTACACAAGAAATAGCCGCAACTACCGCAGGCAGGCTTCATTTCTTTAAAAAAAAAAATTCCCCCATAGGATAAAGAATGTTAAACCTTTTTGGAGGTGAGAAACGCTTATCTGGATGTTGCCAGTTTGCGTATATTAGATCCTCTAGTAACGGATGAACCGGGAAGGAGCATGCACCTTGCAGGGATCTTAATGACCCTAGGGAGGAGACAGGTAATTCCGTTACCTCCGCAGAGGTTAACTTAAATGCACTGCTATAGCATTGTACCTGTGACCTTAAAATCTGGCTCCTCATCCTCTGCTGATGTAGCCTCCTCCTCCTCATCCTCCTCCCTCAGGTACTTCTGAAGGGAGGTCCAATACTGGAAGAGACCTGCTTCGCTTATTGTCCCTTTTTAGAGGACTTAGCGATTAAGGTAGCAACTTTTTTCCTCCAGATTATTTAGGGCAGCTGATAAAGTGTCCTCAGTGACATATACAGGCCCAGGCTTCACTGGGGAAGCCGCCATACCTGACAGAGGTAATGGCTCATCCTGAACAGGTGCATTTAGCAACACAGGAGAGAAAGGTACCGAGTCAGCACAGTTAGAGCCTCCTCTCAGGCGGTGGTGCTTTCTTATCTCTTTTTGTCCGTATTACTTCCCCTGGAAGGCTTACTGTTTAGACAAAATACAAGGTACCTAAATGCATATACTACCGTGTTCAGTTTAGCAAATACATTAAGTATGCAACTTTTAACACATAACTATGCATAACATGGATGTCTTCTAGGAAGTACCCAATCCAACCACATGGAGTCTTACGTCCCTGTATAGCTGCTGTGTTTCTCTGCCAGGAACAAGAGAACTAACGAGCTTGCTTGCTGCTGCAGTGCTTCTCACACTGACAGTCTTTTAAATTTGGCGCCGTTTCTGTGCCTGCGCGCGCCACGTGCCCGCGCACAGCCTTCGCCCCCCCCTCCGATAAAGCGCGCTCCCGCGCGCGCGGCCCTTAGCGCTATGGCGGTGGCCATAGTGAGAGAGGACTCTCATCAGCCCTTGTTCCCACTTACCTGCATCTGCAGGTGTCTGGTCGGCCACCGAAAGGAGGATCGGGGTGCCCCAGCAAGCTCAGCAGCGGAGGTGACGAGCAGTGTACTTCGCCGAAGCCGACACTGAACAGAGTGAGGTGAGTATATTCAGATCTTTACTCCCACCAGTGGTGGAAAAAAAGAAGACATCCACTTTTTGAAAAAGGTCCCAACCTAGTTATGGACCTTCTAATCTCACCTTATCCACGCCGCAGGTTTTTCTGCTGAAAGATTTCAGACAGATACCAAACTTCACCCTTCACGGTGGGCTGTGTGTGCCAACCTTCAGGGATATGGGTTCCTATTTAAAGGATACCTCTCCCCTGGGCCTTGTACAAGACTCTTACCAGGACTTTATAGCGAAATAGCGAAAGTGCTGGATCTTAGAGCCCAGTCCTCCGAAGAGAGACATTACAGGCGACGCCTCATGGATGAGGCCCGGATCCCATCCAGATTCAGCTCATTTGTAGGCGTCTTGGATGGATCCGAAAGCATAGCTCTTTTACCCCCAGAGGGTCTCTTTGGTAGAGCTTTCCTTTAGCACCTCCTAACGCGTCCAACACCTTTCGACACTGGCGAAAAAACTGAGGTACTTCCCTGATGGGAGGGGTTATATGGAGGGGAACTGTCTTCCATTGGTTGTGCCAGTGTCCAATCACCGCTGGTGACCCTTAACCCATTATGTAATGACTAGCTCTGTGTCCCGTGGTGTACGATAAAGAAAAAAAAATTCTGTGTGCAGCAGCCACTCTCAGGCCCTATGATACCTACTTGAGTCCATCTAGATCCAGCGATGTTGCAGGAGTGTCTCAGCTGCCCGGGAGTCTCCCTCATCATTGGCTGACACGGCAGTGCAGCGTCATTTGCTCCCGTTGCTGTCAATCAAAGTCAGTGAGTCAATGAGGAGAGAGAGGGTGGGCTGAACTGTAGCTCTGTGTCTGAATGGACATACAAAGCAGCAGCTTGGCTCAGGTGCCCCCATAGCAAACTTCTTGCTGTGAGGGCACTCGGCAAGAGGGAGGGGCCAGAAGCACCAGCGAGGGACCAGAGAAGGAGGATCAGGGCGGCTCTGTTCAAAGCCACTGCACAGAGCAGGTAAGAATACCATGTTTGGTCTTTTTAAACAAATAAAACAGACTTTAGTATCACTTTAAACTGGAACTTAAAGTGTTACTAAACCCACAACAGTAAAATCAGTATGAATATGCAGTAAAGCATGCTGGTTATACTCACTGTGGAACCTAAGGGGTTAATCCTCTGCCTTGTGTAAAAAAGAAAAAAAAGAAGCGGTTTGATCCTGTCCTCTCCAATCCTCCCCTTCTTCCACAGTCCCCAAACCATCTCCTGATAGCACAGAGCCTTGGGGGCAAGCTGCACATACCCAGTTTGGTGTGTATTGCTAGAGAGTTTTTTTTTGGGGGGGGAGGGGGTGCATGTGATCAGCACAGGGACAATCAGCACTGTCCAGACAGAGGGACAGGAGTCATACAGCCTCATAGGACAGTCAGAGGAGAATGGAAACTTATCCTACGAGCGTTAACCAGATACTTATAAGACTGCTATATACTGCTAATGAGAAAAGGTATTTAGCGGTTTATATTTACTAAAATAATTCCATTTCCATATTTTGTGTACTGTAGGAGACCAGATATAGTGAATGCAGGGTCCTGGGTTTAGTAACACTCTAACTGTATCACAAACCAAAAACACTATTTAATTTATTTTTGATATCCAAGGCAAACTCCCCCATACATCCATCCATGTCTCCATGCTTTATTTTGATGATAAATCACTGTGAAAAACACCCCCAGCATTTCTGGCACTGGCCAACTTGAGTAAGAGCAGATAATTCATGTAGCATTTACTGCCTGGAATTCATCTGCCCTCGGCTCAGGCATGCAGACAGGGGATGCGCTTAGCTGAGAAAAACCCATTCTCCAAATGGCCGGAAGCAACTGAAAAAAAAAAAAACTTTAAAGAACGTAAATATAATAAATATACCTTTCTATCTGTTTACTAGTGCCAGCAGCATAAGTATTAAAACTAGTTGATGTTGATTGAGAGAAATTAGTTCTACTTTAACAGTAGGCACGGTCATGATCTGTGGGACTTTGGATACACAAACCTGGTCATACTAAGGAAAAGGTAAGTCTCTTCTTGGCTATATGGCATAGCCTTGGATAGTATGGTTTGTATGCTAATGTTCTGAAATGAGAACCAACATAAAACCTCTGTTTTTTGTGTATAGCTGGAAGTGGAGGGTCCTGGGTGACAGAGCATGGTGTGAAAACAAATATACATGCAGACATGTTGCTCCCTTTTACACCCAAAGTGATTTTGCATATACAGTGAATCCTTTGATTGCTAGTAACACAGTTAATATGAGCATTTTTTATTTTTTTTCAATTCTGACCCGGTTCGCGAGTGTTGTCTCACAAAACGAGCAGGATTCAAGCCACAGCGGTGTGCAATACCGCATTTGGCCAGAGGTGCAAGGGCACCGAAGCCGAGCTAAGCCGATCGGAGCCGTTCCGAAATACGCCGTTCCCAAGCCTTTCCGATGTTTTCCAAGTTCACGAGCTGTCCCCGAGCCTTTCCAAGGTTCTTCGGCGCCCCCCCACCTTTGGCCACATGCGGTATTGCATGCCATAGAAGTCAATGCGGAACAAATTATTTTTGTTTCCATAGACTTCTATGGGGAAACTCGCTTTGATATGCGAGTGCTTTGGATTACGAGCATTCTCCTGGAACGGAAAATGCTCTTAATTCAAGGTTCCACTGTATACGTGTTTAGTAAGGTCAGGACAAAAAATAAAATAACTAAAACATTGTACAGTGGGGCAAAACGTATTTAGTCAGCCACCAATTGTGCAAGTTCTCCCTCTTAAAAAGATGAGAGAGGCCTGTAATTGTCATCATAGGTATACCTCAACTATGAGAGACAAAATGTGTAAACAAATCCAGACAATCACATTGTCTGATTTGGAAAGAATTTATTTGCAAATTATGGTGGAAAATAAGTATTTGGTCACCTACAAACAAGCAAGATTTCTGGCTCTCACAGACCTGTATCTTCTTCTTTCAGGCTGGGTTCACACTAGTGCGACACGACATCTGTCCTACTTTGGATCCAACTTTGCCCTGCGACATGAAGCCGACATATGTCCGACTTTCAATGAACGGGGATCCGACTTGGATCCCCGCCAATATCAGGCACTGTGTTTGGTATGAATCTTGAAGGGGAACTCCAGGCCAAATTTTAAATTAAAAAAACGGCGCGGGTTCCCCTCCAGGGGCATACCAGGCCCTTGGGTCTGGTCTGGATTTGAACAGGCGCCCCTACGCCGAAAAAACGGCGTGGGGGGTACCCCCAAAATCCAAACCAGACCCTTATCCGAGCACACAACCTGGCCGGCCGCAGGGGAAGAGGGGGGGACGAGAGAGCGGCCCCCTCCCTCCTGAACCGTACCAGGCCGCATGCCCTCAACATGGGGGGTTTGGTGCTCTGGGGCAGGGGGGCGACCTGCGGCCCCCCCACCCCAGAGCACCCTGCCCCCATGTTGATGAGGACAGGGCCTCTTCCCGACAACCCTGGCCGTTGGTTGTCGGGGTCTGCGGGCGGGGGGCTTATCGGAATCCGGGAGCCCCCTTCAATAAGGGGGCCCCCGGATCCCGGCCCCCCCACCCTATGTGAATGAGTATGGGGTACATCGTACCCCTACCCATTCACCTGGTGGAAAAAAATTGCAATAAAAAAACACTACACAGGTTTTCAAAGTAATTTATTGCACAGCTCCGGGGGTCTTCTTCCGACTTCCGGGGGTCTTCTTCCGACTTCCGGGGGTCTTTTCCGACTTCGAGGGTCTCCGGTGTCGTCTCCCGCTCTCCGGTTCTTTCTTCCGCCGGGCCTCCGCTAACTTCTTTTTAGCTCTCTTGCTAACAGAGGCCCGGTCTTCCCGTTGTCTCGTCCGGCTCTCCGTTGTCCTTCTGCCGGCCCCTCCACTAACTTCTTCGTAGCTCTTTCGCTAGTGGAGGGGCCGGGCTTCCCGTCGCCGTCGGCTTCTTCTTCCCTCTTCTCCTCCTCGATGTTGACGCGTCGCTTCTTCCCGCTGTAATACTGGCTCTCCGCTCCGCATTAATATAGGCTTCTCATGACGTCACAGTCACATGTTCCAGGGCACATGGCCCCGGAGCATGTGACTGTGACGTCATGGGAACATGTGACTGTGACGTCATGAGAAGCCTATATTAATGCAGAGCGGAGAGCCAGTATTACAGCGGGAAGAAGCGACGCGTCAACATCGAGGAGGAGAAGAGGGAAGAAGAAGCCGACGGCGACGGGAAGCCCGGCCCCTCCACTAGCGAAAGAGCTAAAAAGAAGTTAGTGGAGGGGCCGGCAGAAGGACAACGGAGAGCCGGACGAGACAACGGGAAGACCGGGCCTCTGTTAGCAAGAGAGCTAAAAAGAAGTTAGCGGAGGCCCGGCGGAAGAAAGAACCGGAGAGCGGGAGACGACACCGGAGACCCTCGAAGTCGGAAAAGACCCCCGGAAGTCGGAAGAAGACCCCCGGTGCTGTGCAATAAATTACTTTGAAAACCTGTGTAGTGTTTTTTTATTGCAATTTTTTTCCACCAGGTGAATGGGTAGGGGTACGATGTACCCCATACTCATTCACATAGGGTGGGGGGGCGGGATCCGGGGACCCCCTTATTGAAGAGGGCTCCCGGATTCCGATAAGCCCCCCGCCTGCAGACCCCGACAACCAACGGCCAGGGTTGTCGGGAAGAGGCCCTGTCCTCATCAACATGGGGGCAGGGTGCTCTGGGGTGGGGGGGGCCGCAGGTCGCCCCCCTGCCCCAGAGCACCAAACCCCCCATGTTGAGGGCATGCGGCCTGGTACGGTTCAGGAGGGAGGGGGGCCGCTCTCTCGTCCCCCCCTCTTCCCCTGCGGCCTGCCAGGTTGTGTGCTCGGATAAGGGTCTGGTTTGGATTTTGGGGGGACCCCCACGCCGTTTTTTTCGGCGTTGGGGCGCCCGTTCAAATCCAGACCAGACCCAAGGGCCTGGTATGCCTCTGGAGGGGAACCCGCGCCGGTTTTTTATTTAAAATTTGGCCTGGAGTTCCCCCTCAAGAGCAGTACAGCACAAGTCGCATGCCAAAGTCGGACCATGCAAGACTGCAGTCCGACTTTGATCCGACTTCAATGATAGTCAATGGGCTGAAGTCGGATCAAAGTCGGACCAAAGTAGTACAGGGAGCATTTTCAAAGTCGGACCAGTTAGGACGGCTCCCATAGGGAAACATTGATTTTCACACGTCATGCGACATGAGCTCCCAATGTCGGAGTGTTTGTCGCCCCAGTGTGAACCAGGCCTAAGAGGCTCCTCTGTCCTCCACTCATTACCTGTATTAATGGCACCTGTTTGAACTTGCTATCAGTATAAAAGACACCTGTCCACAACCTCAAACAGTCACACTCCAAACTCCACTATGGTGAAGACCAAAGAGCTGTCAAAGGACACCAGAAACAAAATTGTAGACCTGCACCAGGCTGGAAAGACTGAATCTGCAATAGGCAAGCAGCTTGGTGTGAAGAAATCAACTGTAGGAACAATAATTATAAAATGGAAGACATACAAGACCACTGATAATCTCCCTCGATCTGGGACTCCACGCAAGATCTCACCCCCCGTGGGGTGAAAATGATCACAAGAACGGTGAGCAAAAATCCCAGAACCACACGGGGGGACCTAGGGAATGACCTGCAGAGAGCTGGGACCAACGTAACAAAGGCTACCATCAGTAACACACTACGCCGCCAGGGACTCAGATCCTGCAGTGCCAGACGTGTCCCCCTGCTTAAGCTAGTACATGTCCGGGCCCATCTGAGGTTTGCTAGAGAGCATTTGGATGATTCAGAAGAGGATTGGGAGAATGTCATATGGTCAGATAAAACCAAAGTAGAACTGTTTGGTAGAAACACAACTCGTCGTGTTTGGAGGAGAGAGAATGCTGAGTTGCAACCAAAGAACACCATACCTACTGTGAAACATGGGGGTGGCAACATCAAAGGGAACAGGACGACTGATGAAAGAATGAATGGGGCCACGTATCGTGAGATTTTGAGTGCAAACCTCCTCCCATCAGCAAGGGCATTGAAGATGAAACGTGGCTGGGTCTTTCAGCATGACAATGATCCCAAACACACCACCCGGGCAACGAAGGAGTGGCTTCGTAAGAAGCATTTCAAGGTCCTGGAGTGGCCTAGCCAGTCTCCAGATCTCAACCCCATAGAAAACCTTTGGAGGGAGTTGAAAGTCCGTGTTGCCCAGCGACAGCCCCAAAACATCACTGCTCTGCATGGAGGATTGGGCCAACATACCAGCAACAGTGTGTGACAACCATGTGAAAACTTACAGAAAACTTTTGACTTTTGTCATTTCCAACAAAGGATATTTAACAAAGTATTGAGATGAACTTTTGATATTGACCAAATACTTATTTTCCACCATAATTTGCAAATAAATTATTTCCAAATCAGACAATGTGATTGTCTGGATTTGTTTCCACATTTAGTCTCTCATAGTTGAGGTATACCTATGATGACAATTACAGGCCTCTCTCATCTTTTTAAGTGGGAGAACTTGCACCAATTGGTGGCTGACTAAATACTTTTTTGCCCCACTGTATATCTTGTATCTTAGATAAATCAGAGGGGACCTGTGGCCCCTCTTACTCGGCTCCCTTAGCTCAAGATAAGGAAATCTGGAAGGATACCTGAACACTACTAAAAAGCAAAAAAAAAAGCATTTACGGTTGCAAAAAAAAAAAAATTCTTATCGCCTACAGACAAGAATGTTCAAACTATTGGGGACATTTGGGTTTACAACCACTTACAACCACTTTAAATACACACACATAGATATACACACATATACACTGTATATCTATCTATCGATATACACACACACATTAGAAAGAAAAAAAAACATATACTGTACACCATCTAATTAAAACATATAAACTACCGGTATGCGCATTTCCCCATGTTTTTTTTTTTCTTTAGAAATGCTGAAGAAAAAGACCTTTATCCATCAGAAATCCATGGTGCTCCTAACGTCCGATTTGAGCTGATAACACAGTGCGCCTCTAATGCACTGAAATTCCAAGTAGTGCTGTCAGCCCTTCACAGTTCTCATGTGCTGAAGTACAATATACCTCTGCCTTTCTTAACTTCCACAACATATGGGGAGGTGTTCTGTAGTCCAGCTCATAAAACTGGGCAAGGCTAATATTGCTGCTTGAGATATCAGTGTAGCATAGACAGAAAGCATGGAAAATTACCTTTGTTGCATTTGTTTTTTCTGGATTTTTGGTTATTATTCTGTCTCTATCATTTAAAATACACCTATGATAAAAATGATAGACCCTTAATTTCTTTGTTGTCCAAGTGGGCAAACTTACAAAATCTGCAGGGGATCAAATTATTATTTTCCCCACTGTACATAGATCCAAAATTTCGAACCAACATGCTGTGTTCAGATTCAATTAAATTCATTGGACAGATTTCCTCTAAAGGGATCACATCCATTACTGGTAATCCTTTTTAAAAGGTAGGCAAAATTTAAATCAGATCCAAGTCAGACTACTGCCACTTTTAAATCAATAGTACTTAGATCCTAATGAAGCAATGGTAGCAATTAATTTCTTATCAGTTAATGTATTTTTTTCTGACTTATGTATTGTATTCCAAATTTCCTAAGGAGAAACAAACCAGACAACAGTACATTATTTAGGTTTATATTGAGAACTATATCCTGATTGGTTTATTGAAAAAGACTTTAGAGTGGCATCCAGTAAAAATAGACGTGATCTTCTTTACGGCAGAGGACAGTTCAGACAAAGACATGGTGACAAAGCGGGTGTCACGTATTGGAGAACATTTTGTGACAGTATGAATGTGAAAGCACGTAACATCTCCCAAGGTTTGAAACATTTTTGTGATTCACATAGTAGAAATATGGGGGGTAGCAGGTATAGGAAACTTTTAAAGCGAGAAGTTTTCTAAATTTTTGAGCTGCAGGCTCGCATCCCTATGGGATTAAACCACAGATGGGCCTTGGATCTGTATCTCAAGTAATCCTAATTATGCCTGGCTTCTGTACATACACTTTATTTGTATCTTCCTTCCATTGGATTTTCCCCATCTGTATACTTTTCTGTCCTGTGTTCACACACTGCACTTTCTCTCATTCTTTTTTGGGGGGAAATTTGCAGTGTTAGGCCCCATGTACACGGGACGCTGGGGCAAACTCTTCTGAACAAAGGTTGAAACCGGCGTTTAGAAACGCCCGTTTTGCCGCGTTTAACTGAGTTTGCGTCTAGAAGCATTTTGTTAAGAAACATCATAAGGACCCTCCCTAAGCTCAAAAAACAGTATTATTAACCATTTCAGCCATTTTGTGAGACCAGAGTGAGTAGCAGCAGCTGAGAGAGCAGCAGTGTACTTGTATTGAGCGTGTCATTTGCCACGTCACCTGCCACAAGTTGTGGATTGTCCACTTGCCACGTCACATGCCACGTCACCTGCCACAAGTTGTGGATTGTCCACTTGCCACATCACCTGCCACAAGTTGTGAATTGTCCACTTGCCACATCACCTGCCACAAGTTGTGGATTGTCCACTTGCCACGTCACCTGCCACAAGTTGTGGATTGTCCACTTGCCACAAGTTGTGGATTGTCCACTTGCCACAAGTTGTGGATTGTCCACTTGCCACGTCACCTGCCACAAGTTGTGGATTGTCCACTTGCCATGTCACCTGGCCACGTCACCTGCCACAAGTTGTGAATTGTCCACTTGTCACGTCACCTAGCACAAGTTGTGGATTGTCCACTTGCCACAAGTTGTGGATTGTCCACCTGCCACGTCACCTGCCAAAAGTTGTGGATTGTCCACTTGCCACGTCACCTGCCACAAGTTGTGGATTGTCCACTTGCCACGTCACCTGCCACAAGTTGTGGATTGTCCACTTGCCACGTCACCTGCCACAAGTTGCAAAATGTCCACTTGCCACGTCACCTGCCACAAGTTGTGGATTGTCCACTTGCCACAAGTTGTGGATATTCCACAATGCAAGCAATTACATATTTTTTTATGTTTTTTCATCATTTGCCATCATTTTTGAGATTTTTAATGTAAAAAAATAAGTCACCTTTAAAAACGCTTATAAAAGAAAACGCGGCTAAACACCGGTACCGCATTTAGACGCGTTTGGCAGCTGAAAGTAGAAATCTTTGGCGTCTGAACCCATTTTTTTTGCTTTCAGAAAAACGGGGTTAAACGCAACTGCCAAAAAACGGCAATAAATGAGACAGTGTACATGGTCACATAGGATAACATTGAATGTGTTCAGGGGCAGTTGAAAAAATAGGATTTTTATAACAGCTTACCTGTAAAATCCTTTTCTTGGAGTACATCACGGGACACAGAGCGACATAGTCATTACTATGTGGGACGTCCCAAAGCAATGCCCAATGAGGGGGGGGGGATACACCATACATAAGCTGAGCGCTATCAGACATGAGGATCTTTTGCGGCCTGCAACACACTGCGCCCAAAGGCGACATCCTCCTGACTTCTAACGTCCACCTGGTAGAACCTAGTAAACGTGTGTACTGAAGACCATGTTGCGGCCTTACAGATCTGAGCCAGGGAGACCTGGTGATGCACTGCCCATGAAGTTCCAACTGCTCTCGTGGAGTGCGCCCTAACTTTGAACGGAGACGGTCTCCTTCTCAAGCCATAGGCTTGCATTATGACCTGTCGAATCCACTTGGCTAAAGTAGATTTTGACGCTGCCTGACCCCTTCTGGGGCCTTCCGGCAGAATAAACAAAGTATCCGTTCTACGAATCTGAGCAGTGGCTTTTAGATAAGCTTTAACTTCTCTTACTACATCCAAAGAATGCAATAACTTTTCCTCTACCGAACTAGGTTTGGGGAAAAAGGAAGGAAGAACCACATCTTGGTTCAAATGAAACCTCGATACCACCTTAGGAAGAAAGGCTGGATGAGGACGTAACACTACTCTGTCCTTATGGATAACCAGATATGGCTCTTTACAGGACATAGCGGCTAATTCCGACACTCTTTTAGCCGAACAAATGGCTACTAGAAAAATCAATTTCCTGGTGAGAACCAAGGAAATGTGCTGTAATGGTTTAAATGGTTGCTTCTGTAGAACCGACAGAACCAGGTTTAAGTCCCATGGACATATGGGAATATTAACCGGAGGGCTAATACGCATCACTCCTTGTATAAAGGCTTTGACTAGTGAATGCGAAGCCAAGGGCCTCTGAAAAAATATTGACAAGGCCGAAATCTGACCCTTGATAGTACTCAAGGCAAGCTTCCTATCTACAGCCCACTGTAGGAAGTCCAGAATCCTACCTATTACGTACTTACGTGGATGCCATTTCCTGGCCTCACACCAAGCGATGTACGCCTTCCAGATTCTATAGTAGATCTGCCTGGATACCGGCTTCCTGGTATTGATCATGGTAGCTACCACAGGATTAGAGAGACCTCTCTTTTTTAGAATGTGGGCTTCAATAGCCAGGCCGTCAAACCTAGGGCAAGTAAGGAAGGGTGGTATATCAGTCCTTACAAAAGCAGGTCCGGACGATGTGGGAGAGTCCAAGGACTCCCCACTGACATTTTTACAATCTCCGTGTACCATGCTCTTCGGGGACACGCTGGAGCCACCAGAATCACTGGTTTCTTTTCTACCCTGATTCTGCGGAGTAACCGAGGTAACAATTGTGGCGGTGGAAATGCATATATCAGCTTGAACTGATCCCAAGGGAACACTAGGGCATCCGAGCCGCAAGCTAGGGGATCCCTTGTCCGAGAGACAAACCTGTCCACCTTTGCGTTGAATCTGGATGCTAGAAGATCTACATCCGGTGTTCCCCACCGCTGACATATTGTCCGGAAAACCTTGGGGTGAAGGGACCATTCCCCTGGGCATAATTGCTGGCGACTTAGAAAGTCCGCCTTCCAATTCTCCACTCCTGGAATGAATACCGCGGATATGGCTGGGACATATCTTTCTGCCCATTTCAGGATGTAATTTACTTCCCTCTGGGCTGCACGACTCCTGGTGCCACCCTGATGATTGATATATGCCACTGCTGTGGCATTGTCTGATTGAATTCTGACAGGGGACCCTTGGAGTTTGGATGTCCATGCTACTAGGGCATACTGGGCTGCTCGTATCTCTAAGAGATTGATGGGCAGGGCCTTTTCTGCATCCGACCATCTGCCCTGGAGAGACCATTGCTCCAGTACTGCTCCCCAGCCTATAAGGCTGGCATCTGTAGTGACCACCTTCCAAGAAATCGGACTGAAGGATTTCCCTTTTTCCAGATTCTGGAGAACCAACCACCAACGGAGGCTCTTGCGAACAGAAGGGGACAAGGACATTGGTAAGTCTAGGGCCTGAACTTTTTTGTTCCAGGCTGACAGTATGGCCCTTTGCAAATTCCTTGAATGGAATTGACTGTAGGGTACTGCTTCGAATGATGCCACCATTTTTCCCAGCAGCCTCATGCACAGGCTATGGACGGCTGTCTTTTTGTACCCACTAGGTGGATCAAATCTCTCAAAGACAACACCTTTTCTCGAGGCAAGAATATTTTTCTCTGGCCTGAATCCAGCCTTAGTCCCAAGTATTCCAGACTTTTGACTGGTTTTAGGGCTGACTTGTCTCGGTTGATAATCCAACCGTGAGATTCCAGATACTTGATTGTCTTGTGAACGACCACTTCTAGTTTTTTCACTGAGTGGTCTATCAGCAACAAGTCGTCTAGATATGCCATTATCGTTACACCTTGTGTTCTTAGATTGGCCAATAATGGGGCCAGAATTTTTGTAAACACTCGTGGTGCTGTGGCCAGACCGAAGGGTAAGGCTCTGAACTGAAAATGGCGCCCTTCTACTGCAAAGCGTAGAAATTTTTGGTGGACTGGAAAGATGGGAATGTGCAAATAAGCATCTTTGATGTCGATCGAGGCTAACCATTCCTCCCCTTGTAGGGCAGTGGCCACCGATCGGATCGACTCCATCCGGAAAGTCCTGATATGTAGGAATTTGTTTAGCCCTTTTAGATTTAATATGGGCCTCACGTCCCCGTTTGGCTTCGGGACTGTAAAGAGGTTTGAGTAAAACCCGAACCCCCATTCTTCCAGGGAAACCTCCATAATTACTCCTTGGAGCAATAGTTGTTCTAGTGCCAACAGGAGGGACTCTCTCTTCCGGGGATCCCTTGGCACGTTTGACCTCATAAAATGGGAAGGAGGAGAGTCTTTTAACTCCAATCTGTATCCCAGACTTACTGCGGAGAGCACCCATCTGTCTCTGATCGTGTCCCGCCAGGTCTCTGCGAACAACTGGAGTCTTCCCCCCACCCGATTGAGTGGGGGCAACCCTTCATGAATTTGACTTTGGGGGAGGTTTTGTACCTCTCCTGACCCAGGGTTTCTTATTACCCTTCGATTGTCCCTGATTTTTACCCCCGGGATTTGACCGAGGAGGCCGTCGGAACTGTTTCACAGCCGATGCCCCAGGGACTGGAGAAGCAGGCCTCTTAAAAGAGGGACCTCTAACTCTGTTTTTAACCGGCAAGAGTGTACTTTTACCGCTGGAAATTTTCTGGATATATTTGTCCAGGTCTTCCCCGAATAAGCGTTCACCATGAAATGGGAAGCTAACCAGCAATTTTTTACAGGGAGCTTCAGCAGACCAGTTTTTGAGCCATAGAAGCCTGCGCATATGTACTACAGACAGCGTAAGGCGGGAGGCCTGATGGATTGAATCCTTTATGGCGTCAACCGCAAAGCATAAGGCTCTAGGTAGATCAGCTAGGGCAAGGGCCTGCTGATCTGGCAAGTCCCTTAAGACCTGTTTCAACTGATCCTTCACTGCTTGGCAGACCCCAATAGCTGCCACTGCTGGTTGTGTCACCAAGCTTGCTGTAGAAAAAGCAGATTTTAATAAGGACTCCAATTTTTTATCTATTGGGTCCTTGAACATTTGGACATTATCCACTGGACATGTCAGTGATTTATTCACACAAGAGATGGCTGCGTCCACTGTAGGGACCCTCCATTTTTTGATGAACTTATCCTCCATGGGATAGACCACCGGAAATCTCTTGGGGGGAGTAAATATTTTATCAGGATGTTCCCAATCCTGGTAAATGAGTCCTTCCAGTAAAGGGTGAAGTGGAAAGGAACAGACAGTCTGGGGAGCTTTTAGCGACCCCAGCGAGGAGACAGTAGTGGTTGATGGTTCCGCAAGGTGCATTTTAAATGCTGATCGGACCATGTTAGTCAGAGACTGAACCCATAATCTTTCAGCTTGAGATGCTGAGAAAGGTTCCTCCACTGTTGGTTCCTCTATAACAGAATCAACCTCATCCTGATCCCCTTCAGGCAGGTCGATCCCTGTATGGGACTGTTGCTCCGCTAACAGGTACTCTGAAGGAGGAGACGGAGATCGGGCGTGCTTTCCCTGTGACAGGGAGGCAGCGATCAATGTTGACAATCTCTCTTCTAATCCTCCCAGAGCTGAGGAAAAAACCTCCTCTGTTACATACACAGGAGCAGGTGAACTGAGGACAGCCACAGTACCAGGTACTCCTGAGGGTGCTCTACGGTCACTAACCTCTGAATTTTCAGGGGAGACTGGTGCAGCAGAAGCATGCCCAAGATACTCAGAGCCCGATGGAGACCCCCTTCGCTTCCTGGAAGATTTAGTTCCGGAGCTTCTGGACGGCATATTCCTAAGCCCAAAGCTGAGGTATTCCAGCCGTAATACACCACTTTTACTGATAATAGTCTAGCACAATTGCTGCTATATAACAGTTGGTGTCTACTAAAGTGCCTTTCTAGGGGATGCCTGCATCAACCGCCTCTGTGTGCCTTATTTACTGTTGCTAGCTCTGTCTGTGCACTTCAATAGCCAGCTGTGATTGTGCCTTTAAACACACTGGACGCCCGCACATGTGCAGTAGCGCCGCGGCGCACACCGAGCGTCATCCACCAGCTCCGCCCCTTTTTCCAGATCGCCTCTATATATAGAGGCGCGTGCTCGCGCGCGGGCACGTGCGCCTTCAGCGCTCTTTTTTGAAAAAATAAGGAGCTAGATGGGAGCCAGGGTCCCTGCCGCAGGGCCCGGGGATGGATGAGCGCAGCAACAGGGCAGAGGAGACAGCTTCCCAAAGAGAACTTACCAACTGCCTGGATTTGACTTTGGAAGAAAAAAATCCACATTACAAGAAAAAAGAACCATAGCGGCCTCTAGTGTTTAACACAGGTACCACGGTCTTACCATTTATTTTTTTTATTTTTTCTTGCCTACTATTAAAATTTTTTACATTTTCTTAGTAGTAACAGGCATGCACAGAATATTAGCGGGAATACCTTAGGTAACAAGCAGAAAGACAAATTAGGCTTGGGGGTCCCCCAATAGAACCAAGTTCCTGAGGGCCCCCACTTACCTTTTCCTCGCCGCAGGACTCTGTTTGGTCCACAGAAGCCCAAACTTCACCTATCACGGCAGGCATTGTAATTAAACCTTCAGGGACCGGGTTCCCAAGGATTCCACTCCCCTGGACCTGTATAGCACCCTGCACAGACAACATCTTGGTCGTGGGTATGACCAGAGCTCTGGATCCCAGGGTCCAGCCCTCCTAAGAGAGGCATTACAGGCAAAACCTTGCTCTTCTCTTGCAAGGCCCGGGTACCGACCGTTTAGCTATGAAGCTTTTTTGGTTGGATCCGGAACAGCTTACTGAGGCCCAAAAGAACCTGTACGCAAGCTCAGTGAAAAACACATGTTACTTCTTAGCCAACACCTTAGACACTGGCAAAAAACTGAGGTACTCCTGGATGGGAGGGGCTTATATAGGGGAGGGTACTTCCGGTTTTGGAAGTTGCCAGTGCCAGCACCTGAAGGTATCTATATAACCCACATAGTAATGACTATGTCGCTCTGTGTCCCGTGATGTACGAGAAAGAAAAGTGTCCAACCGCCTCTGAACGCGCGTTTACCAGTGTCCCGTGTACATGGGGCCTTAGTAGGAAATTTGGTTTGTAATAATATTGTGATTTTATTTGATTGTTGCATTGTTTTCTGTATCATGTCTCTTTGTATTAAATTTTATTATCTGTACATTTCCTGTTTTAATTAACACACCTAACTGCCATGCACATGTTTCATAATGCTTATTTAAACTCCTTGGAAAACAGTTGCGTTAGTCGTGATTAAGGCTGTTTTAAGCTGAAACACAGACTTCCTGTGCAGTTTACACCGCTTTATAATGAAACTTCAAGCAATACTGTGATTTTTCATGGTGCCGGCTCTTCACCTGTATTATTTAGGTGACAGTCATCTCATACACTGTCCACTCTTTGAGCAACCAACCACATCCCAGAAAGTATATAACTACTATGAAGCAGTGCACTTTTTCTGCTTCCTATGGTGATATAATGACCACTCCTTTTGTCACGTGTAGAAGACACATACCATAATGCAGATCTCTTGGGAAAATATGCATACGTTTTTAGTTACATGAATCCAAGTAAGCCCAAACATTGGCATTATAGTAAAACATAATCCAGATTATTAAGACTGTATTACAAGTCCACTAACAAGTAAACCACTTTGCCACCCCCTACCTACACCCAACCCTTCAGGTTGGCTTCATTGCCCCACAAACTGGGTGGCTAAAAAATTAAGTCACACCATCAAATTCTGCCCTCCCATGGGTTTTATCAGAGGGATAAACCTCCTGAGTCGTGCTAGGATCTCACAACCTATTCTGTTAAAAGGGTGTTTCTCTATCCCAGTTCCACGCTAAGCGCACCATATGGTCTTTACATTACAGGCAGTCCCCGAGTTACGAACACAATAAGGACTGTAGGTTTGTTCGTAAGTCGAAGTTGTTCGTAAGTTGCAACACTGCATTTGTAAGTGTAACTTCCGGTCGGAACACTGCATTTGTAAGTGTAACTTCCGGTCGGAACACTGCATTTGTAAGTGTAACTTCCGATCGGAACACTGCATTTGTAAGTGTAACTTCTGGTCGGAACACTGCATTTGTAAGTGTAACTTCTGGTCGGAACACTGCATTTGTAAGTGTAACTTCTGGTCGGAACACTGCATTTGTAAGTGTAACTTCTGGTCGGAACACTGCATTTGTAAGTGTAACTTCTGGTCGGAACACTGCATTTGTAAGTGTAACTTCCGGTCGGAACACTGCATTTGTAAGTGTAACTTCCGGTCGGAACACTGCATTTGTAAGTGTAACTTCCGGTCGGAACACTGCATTTGTAAGTGTAACTTCTGGTCGGAACACTGCATTTGTAAGTGTAACTTCTGGTCGGAACACTGCATTTGTAAGTGTAACTTCTGGTCGGAACACTGCATTTGTAAGTGTAACTTCTAGTCGGAACACTGCATTTGTAAGTGTAACTTCTGGTCGGAACACTGCATTTGTAAGTGTAACTTCTGGTCGGAACACTGCATTTGTAAGTGTAACTTCCGGTCGGAACACTGCATTTGTAAGTGTAACTTCCGGTTGGAACACTGCATTTGTAAGTGTAACTTCTGGTCGGAACACTGCATTTGTAAGTGTAACTTCCGGTCGGAACACTGCATTTGTAAGTGTAACTTCTGGTTGGAACACTGCATTTGTAAGTGTAACTTCTGGTCGGAACACTGCATTTGTAAGTGTAACTTCTGGTCGGAACACTGCATTTGTAAGTGTAACTTCTGGTCGGAACACTGCATTTGTAAGTGTAACTCCTGGTCGGAACACTGCATTTGTAAGTGTAACTTCTGGTCGGAACACTGCATTTGTAAGTGTAACTTCTGGTCGGAACACTGCATTTGTAAGTGTAACTCCTGGTCGGAACACTGCATTTGTAAGTGTAACTTCTGGTCGGAACACTGCATTTGTAAGTGTAACTTCTGGTCGGAACACTGCATTTGTAAGTGTAACTTCTGGTCGGAACACTGCATTTGTAAGTGTAACTTCTGGTCGGAACACTGCATTTGTAAGTGTAACTCCTGGTCGGAACACTGCATTTGTAAGTGTAACTGCTGGTCGGAACACTGCATTTGTAAGTGTAACTCCTGGTCGGAACACTGCATTTGTAAGTGTAACTTCTGGTCGGAACACTGCATTTGTAAGTGTAACTTCTGGTCGGAACACTGCATTTGTAAGTGTAACTTCTGGTCGGAACACTGCATTTGTAAGTGTAACTTCTGGTCGGAACACTGCATTTGTAAGTGTAACTCCTGGTCGGAACACTGCATTTGTAAGTGTAACTTCTGGTCGGAACACTGCATTTGTAAGTGTAACTCCTGGTCGGAACACTGCATTTGTAAGTGTAACTTCTGGTCGGAACACTGCATTTGTAAGTGTAACTTCTGGTCGGAACACTGCATTTGTAAGTGTAACTTCTGGTCGGAACACTGCATTTGTAAGTGTAACTTCTGGTCGGAACACTGCATTTGTAAGTGTAACTTCTGGTTGGAACACTGCATTTGTAAGTGTAACTTCTGGTTGGAACACTGCATTTGTAAGTGTTTGTAAGTGTAACTGACGCCTGTGGGATGTTCCGGGCGCTTGTTATATTATCTGGGGCGTAGTACGGCAGTGTGGGATGTGTCCGGAGGTGCTCGAAAGGTATCCAGGACCAGCGTGGAGCAAAAGTGGCCGGAATTTGAGGCTGTTCCTAAGTAGGAGTCGTTCGTAACTTGGGTGCTCGTAACTCGGGGACTGCCTGTACAGTTTATTTATCAAGAATGATTACAGGAATAGTGGGACCAAGTTGCAAGGTGCACAAAACCAATAACAGGATCTACGATGAAAAGGTCTCATCACTGAAATATCTAAGGCATAGGGCCAGCAAGTGACTTCAGCCACCAGACAAGCCTAGTAAAAGGATTCCTGGTCTGATTACTGACTCTATGCATGGTCCAATATCAGTACACTCACAAATACTGCCATGCAAAACTGCTGCTGCATGGATCAAAACATCTCAAAAGCAGAACAGTTTACGGGTCAAAAACATCCTTAACATTTCACTTTAAGATGAGCACTAGTAGTGAGCCTCTCTCCATAGCATCAGTTGCATTCCTTGCTTTGTATGTTTTTCCCATAAGAGCGGTCGAAAAGGTGCATTGCATACCAATGTGCTGCACAAAGCCTCCTGCTTTGAAAAGTCTAATTAAAAGCATATAAAAACACTATAAAAATGATTCATGGCCGTCTCAAAGATCAGCGGCATGCCATAATTGGCTCTCTCACACTTTGTTGTTCCCACAGAGCGGGATGACAAAAACACATTATTATTCTATACAATCCTGATCATTTATTTGATACAAATTCAGCGATGTTTCATGTCTTAGCAAAGGGCAAAGTATGCAAGATTAATTCCAGGGCAATGACAGCTAACCTGTTGGAGCTCCATCGTGTGAACAGCGATTTATTTTTCATGGATTCAAGCTTGCTGTGTTCTGCATTATCTACAAAGATTTTTGCATACAGACCTATTATACTGTGACTAACCTTTAACACGTTGTTCTATAGAGCAGATCCAGCCACAGAGATTTGTTCTTTCTGATAAAACAGCCCACCTTGTAGAGAGAAATGCTGGCTGCCAATAACATACAATACAAACAGATTTAAGCCTGGAACACTCGGATCAAATATCACACGGTTTAACAGAAACCAGACGACATTTGGCCCGTGTGTACATCAGCCTGTATGACAAAATCCAGCCGAACGGGCATGCTGGAATACCAGCATCCAATCGGCATCCATTCAGTGCTGCCAGCCAATGGCTGTGACCGCTGATCGTTGTGTCCTAGGGGTGTGTACCAGGTTTTATGCTGACCATACAGGGAACGGTGTTTGGCAGATTTCTGCTGAATCTGTCAAAATTCGAGCTGTGGGTACTGGCACCACACGGTTTGACAAACTTAAAAACAAACAAAATGAGCTAGGTGGAAAATTGTTCGCCAGTGACTGCATCCAATCAGGTTCAGGTATTCAGACGGCCGCAGGTTTAGCGTGGATGGGGAAACAAGTGATTTTTCTTGTTCAGTCCAAAGGTCTGAATGAGAGAGATCTTAATGGGTATGGCAAGCCTTAGAGAAAAAAAAAGGTTGTAGTTAACCAAAAGTCAAGTCTAGCAGCTAAAAACACAAATGGAATACATATATACAAAGTATATTATCTATCAAAGGATAATGGTGTTCAGCCAGTCTTGCAATTCACCCACACCTGCAAAAGCTATTTACTGTTTCAGTTTTTAAAGATCCCGGAGTCACCATTCTAGCTCCAGGCTTCTCAGTGGACAATCAATCAACCTTATCTCCTCTAATAAGGTAGGTCACCCTGGAAGTAGTGGAAGCATGGCAGGAGTATGAGAAATACAAGACAAGCGAAATAAGGGATGATTAGAGTGCAAACCGGCTGATCCTTCTCTTCCAAAGAAATCACCTGACCTAAATGACAAGGTTTTTTTCACGGGACAGCACTGGAGGAATATTGAAGCAGCATTTTCGCTATGCATTGTATTGCTAATACTCTTTATTTATCCATCCCAGAAAAACTGTTAACACATTTATAAGTTAAAGTGGATGTAAACCCCATTCATGAAAACTGACCTGTTCACATCTGTAGTGTTAACTTATCTCTCCCCAAAGCTCTAAGTGCTGTGTCATTCTGCTCCGTTCTTCTGTTATCAGCATAACTTCTAACTAGCTCTCTGACACAAGGATAAAAGCAGCTTCAAATTTGTGTCGGCAGGTAGCAAAGAGATAGATTAGCAGAGAGCTTGTCTATTTACAGCACAGTTCTGCAAGTTTCTCCATTCCTCTGCCTATGTGGAGGGGGGAGGGTGCCTTTCCTGAAAAAAAGCTCACACACAGTGTATGCCCAAACTCTCCTCCCACTGCTGAAACAGAAATAAAAATTTCAAACACTATGTGTGTCTAGAAAGCTGAAGACAGCAGATACAAATTTAAAACTTATGTAGGGAGATTTGATTCATCTCTGTGTATCATCTGAGGCTGTTCACTTCACTGGGCATAGTAGAGGGTTTACATCCACTTTAACATTCAATCATACGAGCTTGTGTCAGTGATCTTTTCTTCATTCCCCTACAAGTCTATGGGAATGTACAATTCTGAATGTTCTCACAAGCCTTTTAAACTGAGGTCAAACTGATGCCACTGATACAAGCCCAAAATCTGTTGGCACTAAGCCCCAATTTGCTCAATTTCTTTCTCTTTTTTTTTTTCTCATTACAAAAAGACAAATGGACAACAATGATATAAAACACGCAAATGTTGGCTGTTCAACATGCACCAGTAGGGTTTTTACTAGAAAATAGTGTACAGTTTTATACCTAACATAAATCCAAAGAAAACAAATACAAATGTTATATTTGTTTTGGAGGACCATTGCCTCTAAAGTTCAGTTCATACATGGTTCAGTTTTTTTCATTATGAGGGAATCTCCCCGCTGTGCTTTTGTATTCTGGCAGTGGGGAGACTCCTCCTTTGTCAGCGCTGCAGTCATTGGTGGCGTTTATCTGACAGAGCTGTTAAATAGAAGTCAATCAGTAAATTGATTTCCGTTGGACTGCAGTGGCCACAAATGGATCACAATCTATCTATGGCCAGCTTTAGACAAAAAGTGATGGCAAATCCAATGTTACTGATGTTCCAGGAAAAGTGGAGGTGGGGAAAAATCTCAATAGGGATAGCTGTTACATAGTTATAGTTAGTCAGGTTGAAAAAAGACACAAAAAAAAAAGTCCATCCAGTTCAACCATAAAAAAATATATATCATACAATCCCATATACCCAATGTTGATCCAGAGGAAGGCGAAAAACCCCAGCAGAGCATGATCCAATTTGCTACAGCAGGGGAAAAAATTCCTTCCTGATCCCCCGAGAGGCAATCGGATTTTCCCCGGATCAACTTTATCTAAATAAATGTTAGTACCCAGTTATATTATGTACATTTAGGAAAGAATCCAGGACTTTCTTAAAGCAAATCTACTGAGCTGGCCAGAACCACCTCTGCAGGGAGTCTATTCCTCATTTTCACAGCTCTTACTGTGAAGAAACCTTTCTGTATTTGGAGAATCTCTTTTCCTCTAGATGTAAAGAGTGCCCCCTTGTCTTTTGTGTTGACCGTAAAGTGAATAACTCAACACCAAGTTCACTATATTGACCCCTTATATATTTGTACATGTTGATCATATCACCCCTTAACCTCCTCTTCTTAAAGTGGAGCTATACCCTCAAGTGGAACTTCCGCTCATCGGAACCCTCCCCCCCTCCGGTGTCACAATTGACACCTTTCAGGGGGGAGGGGGTTTAGATACCTGTCTAAGACAGGTATTTTCACCCACTTCCGGGAGTCCTCTCTGTGGGAAATCTGCGGGAAGCACGTCACTTCCCGCAGAGAACCCGTTGTGTTCTGGGAGACACTCGGCTCCCGGAACACACAGGGACCAGTCAGAACGGCGCAGCGCGACTCGCGCATGCGCCGTAGGGAACCAGCCAGTGAAGCTGCAAGGCTTCACTGCCTGGGTCCCTCACCGAGGATGGCGGTGGGGGCAGCAGAGTGACGAGCGATTGCTCGTCCTCTGCTGCGGACGTCGCTGGACTCCAGGACAGGTAAGTGTCCTAATATTAAAAGTCAGCAGCTGCTGTAGCTGTAGCTGCTGGCTTTTAATAAAGGGATTTTTATAACAGCTTACCTGTAAAATCCTTTTCTTGGAGTTCATCACGGGACACAGAGCGACTTAGTCATTACTAATGGGTTATATAGATTACCTTCAGGTGCTGGCACTGGCAACTTCCAAACCGGAAGTACCCTCCCCTATATAAGCCCCTCCCATCCGGGAGCACCTCAGTTTTGTAGTAAAGCAATAAGTGTCCCTAAAAGAGGGGTGGGAGCTCTGTGTCCCGTGATGTACTCCAAGAAAAGGATTTTACAGGTAAGCTGTTATAAAAATCCCTTTTTCTTTTTCGTACATCACGGGACACAGAGCGACTTAGTCATTACTAATGGGACGTCCCAAAGCAATGCCAAATGAGGGGAGGGATACACTATACATAAGCTGGGCGCCATCAGGCATGAGGATCTTTTGCGGCCTGCAACACACTGCGCCCAAAGGCGACATCCTCCTGACTTCTAACGTCTACCTGGTAGAATCTAGTAAACGTGTGTACTGAAGACCATGTTGCGGCCTTACAGACTTGAGCCAGGGAGGCCTGGTGATGCACTGCCCATGAAGTTCCAACTGCTCTTGTGGAGTGCGCCCTAACTTTGAATGGAGGCGGTCTCTTTTTCAAGCCATAGGCTTGTATTATGACCTGTCGAATCCACTTGGCTAAAGTAGATTTTGATGCTGCCTGACCCTTTCTGGGGCCTTCCGGCAGAACAAACAAAGTATCCGTTCTACGAACCTGAGCAGTGGCTTTTAGATAAGCTTTAACTGCTCTTACTACATCCAAAGAATGCAATAACTTTTCCTCTACCGAACTAGGTTTGGGAAAAAAAGAAAGGAAGAACCACATCTTGGTTCAAATGAAACCTCGATACCACCTTAGGAAGAAAGGCTGGATGAGGACGTAATACTACTCTGTCCTTATGGACAACCAGATATGGCTCCTTACAGGACAAGGCGGCTAATTCCGATACTCTTTTAGCCGAACAAATGGCTACTAAGAAAATTTCCTGGTGAGAAGAACCAAGGAAATGTGCTGCAATGGTTCAAATGGTTGTTTCTGTAAAACCGACAGAACCAGGTTTAAGTCCCATGGACATATGGGAATACTAACCGGAGGGCTAATACGCATCACTCCTTGTATGAAAGCTTTGACTAATGAATGCAAAGCCAAGGGCCTTTGAAAGAATATTGACAAGGCCGAAATCTGACCCTTGATAGTACTCAAGGCAAGATTCCTATCTACAGCCCACTGTAGGAAGTCCAGAATCCTACCTATTACGTACTTATGCGGATGCCATTTCCTGGCTTCACACCACGCGATGTACGCCTTCCAGATCCTATAACAGATCTGCCTGGATACCGGCTTCCTGGCATTGATCATGGTAGATACCACAGGATTAGAGAGCCCTCTCTTTCTTAGAATGTGGGCTTCAATAGCCAGGCCGTCAAACCCAGGGCTGGTAAGGAAGGGTGGTATATCGGTCCCTGCGAAAGCAGGTCTGGACGATGTGGGAGGGTCCAAGGACTCCCCACTGACATTTTTACGATCTCCGCGTACCATTCGGGGCCACGCTGGAGCCACCAGAATCACTGGATTCTTTTCTACCCAGATTCTGCGGATTAATCGCGGTACCAACTGTGGCGGTGGGAATGCATATATCAGCTTGAACTGATCCCAAGGGAACACTAGGGCATCCGAGCCGCAAGCTAGGGGATCCCTTGTGCGAGACACAAATCTGTCCACCTTTGCGTTGAATCTGGATGCTAGCAGATCTACATCCGGTGTTCCCCACCGCTGGCATATTGCCTGGAAAACCCCGGGGTGAAGAGACCATTCCCCCGGGCATAATTGCTGGCGACTTAAAAAGTCCGCTTTCCAATTTTCCACTCCTGGGATGAAAACCGCGGATATGGCTGGGACATATCTTTCTGCCCATTCCAGGATGCAATTCGTTTCCCTCTGGGCTGCACGACTCCTGGTGCCACCCTGGTGATTGATATATGCCACTGCTGTGGCATTGTCTGATTGAATTCTGACAGGGGACCCTTGGAGTTTGGATGTCCATGCTACTAGGGCATACCGGGCTGCTCGTATCTCTAAGAGATTGATGGGCAGGGCCTTTTCTGCATCCGACCATCTGCCCTGGAGAGACCATTGCTCCAGTACTGCTCCCCAGCCTATAAGGCTGGCATCTGTAGTGACCACCTTCCAAGAAACCGGACTGAAGGGTTTCCCTTTTTCCAGATTCTGGGGCACCAACCACCAATGGAGGCTTTTGCGAACGGAAGGGGACAGGGACATTGGTAAGTCTAAAGCCTGAACTTTTTTGTTCCAGGCTGACAGTATGGCCCTCTGCAAGTTCCTTGAATGGAATTGACCGTAGGGTACTGCTTCGAATGAAGCCACCATTTTTCCCAGCAGCCTCATGCACAGGCGTATGGATGGTTTTCTTTTTGTACCCACTAAGTGGGTCAAATCTTTCAAAGACGACACCCTTTCTGGAGGCAAGAAAATCTTTCTCTGATTTGAATCCAGCCTTAGCCCCAAGTATTCCAGACTTTTGACTGGTCTTAGGGCTGACTTGTCTCGGTTGGATTATAATCCAACCGTGATATTCCAGATACTTGATTGTCTCGTGAATAGCTACTTCCAGTTTTTCCCCTGAGTGGTCTATCAGTAGCAGGTCGTCTAAATATGCCATTATCGTTACACCCCGTGTTCTTAGATTGGCCAATAGTGGGGCCAGAATCTTTGTGAACACTCGTGGTGCTGTGGCCAGACCGAAAGGTAAGGCTCTGAACTGAAAATGGCGCCCTTCTACTGCAAAGCGTAGAAATTTCTGGTGGGCCGGAAAGATGGGAATATGCAGATAAGCATCTTTTATGTCGATCAAAGCTAACCATTCCTGCCCTTGTAGGGCGGTGGCCACTGATCGGATCGACTCCATCCGAAAAGTCCTGATATGTAGGAACTTGTTTAGCCCTTTTAGATTTAATATGGGCCTCACGTCCCCATTTGGCTTGGGGACTGTGAAGAGGTTCGAGTAAAACCCGAACCCGCTTTCTTCCAAGGGAACCTTCATGATTAAACCTTGGAGCAATAGTTGTTCTAGTGCCAGAAGGAGGGATCCTCTCTTCTGGGGATCGCTTGGCACGTTTGACCTCATAAAATGGGCAGGAGGAGTGTCTTTTAACTCAAGCTTGTATCCCAGACTTACTGCGGAGATCACCCATTTGTCTCTGATGGTGTCCCGCCAGGTCTCTGTGAACAACTGAAGTCTTTCCCCCACCCGATTGAGTGGGGGCAAGCCTTCATGACTTGGGGGGAGGTTTTGTACCTCTCTTGACCCAGGGTTTCTTGTTACCCTGTGATTTTCCCTGATTTCTGCCCCCTGGATTTGACCGCGGAGGCCGTCGGAACTGTTTCACAGCCGATGTGCCAGGGACTGGAGAAGTAGGCCTCTTAAAAGAAGGACTTCTACCCTTGTTCTTAACCGGCAAGAGTGTACTTTTACCGGCAGAAATTTTCTGGATATACTTGTCCAGATCTTCTCCAAATAAGCGTTCTCCATGAAATGGGAAGCTAATCAGCAATTTCTTACAGGGAGCTTCAGCAGACCAGTTTTTGAGCCATAGAAGCCTACGCATATGTACAACAGACAGCGTACAGCGGGAGGCCTGTTGGATTGTATCCTTTATGGCGTCTACCGCAAAACACAAGGCTCTAGGTAGGTCAGCTAGGGCAAGAGCCTGCTGATCTGGTAAGTCTCTTAAGACTTGTTTCAACTGATCTTTTACTGCTTGGCAGACTCCAATCGCTGCTACTGCAGGTTGTGTCACCATGCTTGCTGTAGAGAAAGCAGATTTTAGTAAAGACTCCAATTTTTTATCTATTGGGTCTTTGAACATTGGAACATTATCTACTGGACATGTCAGTGATTTGTTAACACAAGAGATGGCTGCGTCCACTGTAGGGACCCTCCATTTTTTTATGAACTTATCCTCCATGGGATAGATCACTGGAAATCTCTTGGGGGGGAGTAAATATTTTATCAGGATGCTCCCAATCCTGGTAAATAAGCCCTTCCAATAAAGGGTGGATTGGGAAGGAACAGACAGCCTGGGGAGCCTTCAGCGACCCCAGCGAGGAAAGTGGTTGATGGTTCCGCCAGAGGCATTTTAAATGCTGATCGGACCATGTTAGTCAGAGACTGAACCCATAATCTTTCAGCCTGAGATGCTGAGAAAGGTTCTTCCACTGTTGATTCCTCTATAACCGAATCAACCTCATCCTGATCCCCTTCAGGCAGGTCGATCTCTGTGTGGGGCTGTTCCTCCACTAACAGGCACTCTGAAGGAGGAGACGGAGATCGGACGCGCTTTCCCTGTGACAGGGAAGCAGCGATCAATGCTGTTAATCTCTCTTCCAATCCTCCCAGAGTTGAGGATAAAACCTCCTCTGTTATATATACAGGAGCAGGTGGACTGGGGACAGCCGCAGCACCAGGTACTCCTGCGGGGTTCCTACGGCTACTGACCTCTGAATTTTCAGGGGAGATTGGTGCAGTACAAGCATGCCCAACATCCTCAGAGCCCGATGGAGACCCCTTTGGCTTCCTGGAAGACTTATTTCCGGAGCGTCTGGACGACATATCCTTTAAGCACAAAGCTGAGGTATTCCCGTCGTCATACACCAATTTTGCTGGTAATAGTCTAACACAGTTGCTGCTATATACCAGCTGGTGTCCACTAAAGTGCCTTTCTATGGGGATGCCTGCATCAACCGCCTCTGTGTGCCACCGTTTTGTTGCTAGCTCTGTTTGCATCCAGCTGACACTTGTACTGTGTCTTTTATCCATGCTGGGACGCCTGCACATGCGCAGAAGCGCTGCGGCGCGCATCGAGCGTCATCCACCCGCCCCACCCCTTTCATAGGAGGCGCGTGCACGCGCCCGTGCGCCTTCGGCGCCCTTTTTTGAAACCAAGCAGGGACTAGGAGCCAGGGCCCTTTTTGCCGGAGGGCCTGTGCGGTGGATGAGCGCAGCAACAGGGCAGAGGAAGTGGATTCCCACAGAGAAACTTACCAACTGCCTGGATCTTTTGACTTTAAAAAACCAAAGATCCACATGACAAGAAAAATGAACCACAGCGGCCTCTAGTGGTTTAACACAGGTACCGCAATCTCCTTTTTTTTTTTTCTTGACTACTATTAAAATTTTACATTTTCCAGTAGTTACAGGCACACACAGATATCAGCGGGAATACCGTTAGGTAACAGACAGAAAGACAAATTAGGCTTGGGGGTCCCCCAATAGAACCAAGTTCCTGGGGGCCCCCACTTACCTGTTCCCCGCAGCAGGACTTTGTTTGGTCCACAGAAGCCCAAACTTCACCTATCACGGCAGGCATTGTAATTAAACCTTCAGGGACCGGGTTCCCAAGGATTCCACTCCCCTGGACCTGTATAGCACCCTGCACAGACAACATCTTGGTCGTGGGTATGACCAGAGCTCTGGATCCCAGGGTCCAGCCCTCCTAAGAGAGGCATTACAGGCAAAACCTTGCTCTTCTGCTGCAAGGCCCGGGTACCGACCGTTTAGCTATGAAGCTTTTTTGGTGGGATCCGGAACAGCTTACTAAGGCCCGTAAAAGAACCTGTACGCAAGCCCAGTGAAAACATGTTACTCTTTGGCCAACACCTTAGACACTGGCAAAAAACTGAGGTGCTCCCGGATGGGAGGGGCTTATATAGGGGAGGGTACTTCCGGTTTGGAAGTTGCCAGTGCCAGCACCTGAAGGTAATCTATATAACCCATTAGTAATGACTAAGTCGCTCTGTGTCCCGTGATGTACGAAAAAGAAATTTTATTTTCGGTGGACCTCCGCTTTAAGAGTGAATAAATTTGGTTCCTCTAATCTATCCTCATAGCTGAGCTCCATGCCTCTTATCGGTTTGGTTGCCCTTCTCTGCACTTTCTCCAGTTCCCCAATATCCTTTTAAGGAACTGGTGCCCAAAACTGAACTGCATATTCCAGATGAGGTCTTACTAATGATTTGAACAGGGGCAAAATTATATCTTTCTATCTGGAGTCCATACCTCTCTTAATACAAGAAAGGACTTTGCTCGCTTTGGAAACCGCAGCTTGGCATTGCATGCCATTATTGAGCTTATGATCTACCAAAACCCCCAAATACTTCTCAGAAAAAAGCAAGGGAAGAGGCGCCTCTAAGTGTAGACGTTTTAAAACAATTTAATATAAATTAAAAGTACAGGCAACTCACATTTTACAATGTAAAAGCAGGCATTGTACGAATTCCATGAAAAGGGGAAGTGATCATCAGGTCAGTCATTCTGTGCTGTGTCCTGCTGTGGCGCTGTGCTGTTTTGATGTCATCAGGTTCCGCATGGAAGATGGTAGAAGCCGGCGGCGGTGAGGAGATGACAGAGCACGGCCTAGATGGTATTTCCTGGCAGGCAGGGAGCGATGACGTCACTGGTATGCGACGCGTTTCCCGAGCTGGCGTGTAGCGTGGCAGTCGCGCTCCTTTATCAAGCTTTATCAAATACTTCTCCACTATGGATCCCCCCAGTTGTACTCCCCCTAGTATGTATGATGCATGCATATTCTTAGCCCCCAAGTGCATAACTTTACATTTATCAACATTAAACCTCATCTGCCACATAGTCGCCCAATTAGACAGAGCATTGAGGTTGACTTGTAAATTGGAGACATCCTATAAGGATGTTATTCCTAGCTGTTCTGGGGACAACTGTTTAAGTTTCATCCTCACTTCTTGTTTTGTCTTTGGAACACTAAGTAAGGGGAAGACACCATGATGGCATACAGACAGCAAGAAAAGAGAAATACTTTACTCTATCCAAAAAAAAAAAAAACTGTATATAAACGTGTTAAGCCAGTCATAGATGGTTCAAATCACAGCTGGTTCAGCAGGGACCGGCTGAGATTTGAACCATGTATGGGTAGGTTTACTGTACCCAAGTTAATCAAATCGATCAACTTGGGTACAACCAGCCTGTCACATTTTACATGTGATTATTGCTAGTGGCTAATAAAGCAGCTAGCAATAACCATTTTGTTCTCCCGGTGTGAATGGTTCCACCGCCCTGCTATCATCTTGTACTTGGGAACTGTGACTGTCGTTGTATCATGGATTTTATCAAATAAAAATTGGATTGCTCTAACATTTGGAGTGCGGTAAATTTTTTTGGGGAATTAGGAACCAAGACAACCACGGATTGGATTGGCACCCAGTCGTACAGTGGATGGGCTGACGTGCAGTGAGTCTACCTTGAGCGGTGCTTGCTTCACCTTTTTAGGCTCCCCCACCAGGAGAACACAATGCCCCCCCCCCCCATCAACATAGTCAGTGATGATGGGGGAATAAAGTGATTTCCTTTGCTGCAACCACAGGTTAAAAATTGCTACATCTATGGCTGGCTTTAGACCCACACTAAATTATGAACTAACTGACCCAATCAAACACACCCTAATCTAATCCACCTAGTTGTCCATGGAAAAAAAAAGTTTCATTACAATTATAAAAATGTTTCCTTATAAAGCAGTAGCTAATGCCATCTCTCTCGACAGCTAAAAAAATCCAAGGGGAGTAAGAAACACAGCTATAAACAAACAAAAAAAAAAACTTTGTTTGGGCAACCAACATTTTCGCAACCATCATTTCCCAGTACAAGACCTGAGGCTATCAGACACCCAATCCTGATAATGAGCGTGCAAGAGAACACATCTTTTAATATACCAATGACCTGTCAGCAATGGAAACTTGCTTTAAGCACGTTAACCTATATATTGCAATTGCAAAGTGAATAACAGACTTCCTAAATGACATATAAAGGCTCCAGTATGACAATAATCAAGTCTAATCAAGTCTCAAATTCAGTTACTGTATATACTCGAGTATAAGCTGACCCGAATATGAGGCCGAGGCACCGAATTTTACCAAAAAAACTGGGAAAACTCATTGACTCGCGTACAAGCCTAGGGTGAAAAATGCAGAGGCTACTGTAAGTGGAAAAAGAGGGTCAACAATGCCCATCTGCAGCCTCACTGTGCCCATTTGGAGCCTCATGTACCTGATCTCCAGAACACTGGCACTGTGACATGCAGTCTAGTCAGCGGCCGCCCAGTGTAACAAAACCCCGCCTTCTCCTCGTCCGTGACGGAACACTGATTCAGTTTCCCAGCAGTGAGTCAGTGTTCTGCCTATCACGGACGAAGAGAAGGCGGGACTTTGTTACACTGGATGGCCGCCGACTAGACTGCATATCTCAGTGCCAGGAGATCAGGTGCATGAGGCTGCAGATGGGCACAGTGAGGCAGGGAGACTTGAGTATAAGCCGAGGGGGGCATTTTCAGCACAAAAAAATGTGCTGAAAAACTTGGCTTATACTCGAGTATATACGGTACTTTGTGATGCACAAGCCTCATAGAATAAATAAAATACTTCCTTTACATTCCCTGACTGCTAAATCCTCTTTTGCTTGTATCTGACTTGCCCCCTCTACAGAAACAGCAATTCACACTAGGAGCAACAGAGGCAGTGAGTGCTGTCAACCCATAAAGAAGTGGGTGAGACTAGAGATGTGGCCAGTTGTGGATTGACAATGGCTTCCGCGACACGCCGGTCGTTCACAGGGGAGGCGGATCAGCCATCTGCCTGTGTAAACAAGGCAAACGGTGCATCTGTCAGGAAGGGAAAGAGATCTTGTGATTCAACTAAGCTGAATCACGGATCTCTTTTTCTTCAGTGTAACACTGCCCAACACAGTTAGTAAGCAGGTCCCTAGGACAATTTACCCCTTGATCTCTCCTAGTGTTAACCCCTTCCCTGCCAGTGTCATTTATACAGTAATCAGTGCATTTTTATAGCACTGATCACTGTATTGCTGTCACTGGTCCCCAGAAACGTGTCATTCATTGTCAGATTTGTTTGCCACAATGTTGCAGGCCCGCTAAAAATCGCAGATCGCCACCATTACCAGTACAAATTAAAAAAATAAAATAAAAGTCCCTAAATCTATCCTGTAGTTTGTAGATGCTATAAATTTTGCGCAAACCAATCAATATACGCTTATTGGGATTTTTTTACCAAAAATATGTAGAAGAATACATATTGGCCTAAATTCATAAAGAAATTCGTTTTTTTACATTTTTTTGGATATGCATTATAGCAGAAAGTAAAAAAAATATATATTTTTTAAATTGTTGGTCTTTTTTTGTTTATAGCACAAAAAATAAAGCGCAGAGACAATCAAATACCACCAAAAGAAAGCTCTATTTGTGGAAAAAAAGGACATCAATTTTTTTTGGGTACAGCATCGCTCGACCACGCAATTGTCAGTTAAAGCAACGCAGTGCCGTATCGCAAAAAATGTCCTGTCAGAAAGTAGGTAAAACCTTCCTGGAGCTGAAGTGGTTAAAGTAGTACTCAGCAGCTGGAGGTCCGCTAATTGCATATCCCTGCTATAGTGTAATCTCCCAATTACACTGCACTGAGCGGTGTAGTATTTAGTTTTTTTTTTAAACATTTTACATCAAAGGTTAATGTCTTCAGCCAGCATGGACCTCTGTTGAGAGAAATGCGGAGAGGCACTTTTTTGAAGTGAAGATACTGCAGTATTACAGAGTATTGGATACAAACCAATTTTAGCCTAGAACACCGACATCACCTGCACAGCACCTGCATTAGGCAAGCACTGTGTAATGATATTCTTACATTAGTTGGTCTGCTAGTTAGCAGTAAATATTTGTTTTGTCTTTTTAAAGCAGCACAAGAATAAATTGAAAATTCAAAATCACTCTGCTAATCAATAGAGGTGAAATCTTCCTGCAGTTTTCTGCTTTGTAGTGATATTGATGCGGTGGAGACCATGCTTCGTCGCTCTGGATATAGAGAAATCAATTGTCACAATGCATAAGGGCACTTTCCTGACTTAACTAAAAGGTAACAACATTAAACAGAGTTTAAAAACTTGTTTAAAGTACATTAGTGGAACTTATTCAACAGTAATGGTCTCATCTGAAGCATTGGGCAGAAGAGAATTTTTCTAATTCAGGCACCACTATACACAAGGCCTTATGGGAAGACATTTGACATGATGGAGCAGCCTTTCTCAACCTTTTTACCCCAGGGGAACCCTTAAAATAATTTTCAGGTCTCGGGGAACCCTTGATAAAACCCATTTATTGGGGGTCATTGGGAACAATGCCCCTTACTTTGGTGGTCAGTGAGAAGAATGCCCTTTTTTACAGTGGTGGTAAGAATGGCCCCCTTTACAGAGAGCTATAAAGATCATTGGTGTCATACCACTGGCTCCTCCAAGTGGAATTGGCTCAGAACTATGTAGGCACCATCAAACAGGAGGTAAACCAGCCACAGCTCAAGGAACCCCTAGCCACCTTTGGAGGAACCCTAGGGTTCCACGGAACCCTGGTTGAGAATGGCTGTGATGGAGGTTGAGTGTGTCTGAAAATGAACTGTCTGTGCTCATCGCTATTAATCTTTTCTTCTTGTCTCCAGAGCAAGCTGTACAAGAGAAGCTGATTTGTGGCTATAGGTCAGAGTTTCTCAACCAGGGTTCTGTGGAACCCTAGGGTTCCTTTTGAGGTTGCTAGGGGTTCCTTGAGCTTTGAGAAATGGTGGATTGATCTCTCACCTTCACTGATCACCAATGTAAGGGGGTAATTTACTACTACTTATAAAATGACCATTCATGTTATCATGGACATTAAAGTGGTAGTAAACAATTTTTTTCTACATTTACAATTGTCCCCATTTAAAGTATTAACAAACAGATTTATGGCATGCTCTATGTGCCGTCAGTTAATTTATGCAGAGGCCATGTCCCCGTCATCGCTGCTATGCAGCATTACTTTGCAATCTCACGAGACTGCAGGTGTATTCACAACATCCTGAAACACCCCATGTGACCTGCAACATCACATGGGGTGTAAACATTGTTGCGTAGCACTGGACCAGGAGATATGCAGGACAGTTGCCATAGAAATCCTGAAACATAAATGAAGCTTGGCTACGAATACGTTTTGCGCTTGCACAAGATTACGGCCATGATGGAAAGAAAGGGCAGAAGGAAAATATACCCGTGAGGTGGAAGGCAATAGATGACATAGCATCTGCTTCAGCTGGGAGAGATGAAAAACAAAGTAAGCCACAAAACAAGAAAGAAGCACCCTAGGGGGAGAGATACTAATGTTGATGGTTTGAGGCCTGATTCACACCTATGCAGGTTGCAGTTTGCATATAGCAGGTTAATTTTGCGTTTTTCAATACCAAACAAAATGTATTTAAAAAAATATGTAGTACTCACATTCAAGAAAGCAGTAAAAATCACATACAGTAGGTAAAACAGCCATGGAACTTGCCAACAAGCTGCTCGTGGTGACGTCTAAGAAATGTTGCTCCACCCGACACGTTTCCCCGTAAGAGGCATCAGCTGGGACCCAGGTCATGACTCTCACAGGGAAATGTGTTGGGTGAAGCAGCATTCCTTAGACGTCTCCACGAACAGCTTGTTGGCAAGTTCCACCGTTGTGTTACCTATGCGATTTTTACCGCTTTCTTGAACGTGAGTGCTACAATTTTTTTTAAATAAATTTTGTATGAAGTACTACAACCATTAAGTCTTTTCCTTCCATTAATCCCTTTGTCTGAGATAATCCAGAGCCAGATGATTTGTATCCAAGGAATATCACTTGTCCAAACAGCCCGGTTCCATTGAGGTGGTGTAGTGTACAGAGGACTACTAGGAGTTTTTTTTTTTTTTCCATACTGGATTCTTTTGTGCGAGCACATCTGATCTCTATAATTTGAGATCCAACAGATCTGGTAAAGCGGCTTTGATTTGATTTGAAAGAAAACACATTGAGTGAATAGTGACTTTCACTGGTTTGATGTTGAACACTGGTTGGATATTTATATCATAATTCTTTCCTTTGGAACTCTTTTTTCTTGATTGCTATTTTTATATTTATCATCATATTTTATATATATTAATATATAATATATATATATATACACAGAGAAGCCTATCCCACCCACACCTAACAACTATATTTCCATTCTGTCCACCTGATCATCCCCCACAGCTACTACCCTTTGTTTCATGTGACCCTCCCTTCTAGACTGTAAGCTCTAACGAGCAGGGCCCTCTGCTCCCTCTGTATTGAATTGTATTGTGATTGTATTGTCTTCCCTGATGTTGTAAAGCGCTGCGCAAACTGTTGGCGCTATATAAATCCTGTATAATAATAATAATAATATATATATATATATATATATGTTTTTCTTCACTATTGTGATACTATTGTTTTTTCATTATGAGAAGCGCTCTTACGCCATTTCCACATTATTTTGGCTAAAGTATTTCTCTCTATCTTAAGTAGCAGCACCCCTAATATATATATATATATATATCACTTGTTTTAGGAGAAGCATAAATATCCATTTTACCTCATATATAGGTGTAGCGGTCCTGTATCACAAACTTGTGGCCATATAATTCATGCAGCTATTTATGAGAAAAATAATAAAAATCACCTGTTTTTAAAAAAAAAACACTTGTAGCAAGCAGTGTGCCTTCTCTAGAATATCAGTCCCCATGTACACTTAACAGGTCATGTTTTCAGAATTTTCTTACACAAGTTCTTTAAATCAATGTCAATGGCTTAGTACTTATGACAGCTACAGTATGTTATCAAAGGGAACTTGTCAAAACACAGCTTTTTGGGGGAACTTGAGGGATAGGTTTGGGAAAACTACCTAAAAAGTCCTGAGGAATTTCCACACTGCAAGTTCAGTTGAATTGCATGCCTTATAATGACTGTGCTGTAAAAAGTTGCTAAGATAGGGTATGCTATCTTCCAGGGCTGGACCTCTACAAGCTCAGTCTCAAAACCTCCGGGTCTCAGCTCCCAGTCCGCTCCCTCCCACACAAATCTTTATTCCATTCACTCAGAATTCAGACTACTTACTCAGCTAGACCCAGAATGGTCTCCGCCTTGTACTGGCTGTCTGTTGAGAACCTGTGCACATCCACTCCTTTTCCCAGGCCCTGCAGAATATGTGCCTGGGTGAAGTCCACCAATCTCTCGTTATAGTAGTGCAGCTGCTCAATCAGGGGAACCAGTTCTATGGGCCAGTTGGAGCTGGCATAATCGGACACATACTTGGTAACCATCTTGATAAGCATGTTTGGGTCCGCCTGAAGAAAGATAGTAAATTTTGGTTAGGACAGTGCATGGTAGAAAATAAGAACATGTATTGATCTGCAATAGGCTTGTAAAAAAAAAAAAAAAAAAAAAGCTGAATGGGTACAGAACTAAAAGCTGGAAAATGCTAAATTCTCAAATGCTTTATGCCAATTGCTTGTTTAAGTGATACAGTTTCTGACATTTAATAGGAAGATACAACCACCACCTCACAACACGAAAAGAAAGGGCCTCAAATCCTGGGGAGAAAGGCTTCTGACAGAGGCAAGGTACGCCATGGTCTACAAAGGTCGAAGCCAGGTGGACCCCACTTCTTGGGGACCAGCCAAAGCCGGCCAACTAAATACTTGCTATGGGGCTCTCCTGAAGACAAACCCCTCCAATTTAGGAGAGGCAAAAGGCCAAAATCCACAGAATCTCCCTCGACATAAGGGCAGGCCCCAAAATGACATGCACCCTTTGTATCTGTGCAACCCCACAAAAAAAGTCTAGTCTAAGTGCTTGTGAATGATCGTATTCTCTCTGGAGGAAAATAGCCTGGGAAAATTTAGCAGATCCGGAGACTAATTATAACAGGTGCAAGCCCCTTTGTTACTTAGGAGCAAGTTGCTGAGTGTTCTATGCTGTGTCTGTGACAGACATGGCACGGACAGCAGTTTTCTACATGGAAACCTGCTGCAATCCCTTTATTAATTAGCTGCAGGTGCTTGGCCAAGTTTTATTTCACTCTCAAATGTAAACTGGCACTGGCGGCACAGACAGACCTAAAAACAGTTCTATATGCTTTGTTAATGTGGTGCACGACACTTGTTCTTCTTTTTTACTCTACCAACAAAAAAGCAAACAGTCATAAAAGTCTGACAGATGATCCAATCCTTCCAAAATAAATTTAAAAAAAATAAGCAGGAGCTGGGCTTCTAAAACAGAGGTCAGAGTAGCGAACATCAGTTTCTCTAACACTATTGAACAAACAATAAGTTATAATGTGGGATAGCTTTGTGCACTACAGATTATGCTTGAATAAAAAAAACTTTTTTTTTATTTTTTATTATTTGTATTACATTCCATTGAAATCAAACATCAAAAAAGCATACCTAACATTACCCCAGATGTCCACAGATCCTGCTCCACACGGGTAATCAAGACATCAAGGGAAACAGAGGAAGTGTTCTTCACTATATCTAGTGCAGTAATTACCAGATGCATGAAAGCCTTGTAACCTACAGCACATTTCATACAACATAGCAGCTGTAAAAATGTTTTAATTGGCCACAAAGTATCAAGTAATGATGATTTTTAGCCACTTCACACAACTTTAATCTCCAATGGCCTTTGACATTCAGCTGTAAACCTTGGTAGCATGAAGGATATGAGTAGTAATAAGATAACTGTGCCATGCTGTGCTCATATCATGTCAATAGCTGTATTATTTGGCCCATGAAGAATGTTGAATATTGTATCATTATGTACAAGATAAATGTTTGAGAAGATGCATAGTGACCTATGATTCATGAAGACTCTGGCATTTTGTTCAGCGGGAACGCAGTTCTGGCACCTCCAGCACAGAATGTATGTAATGGCAAGGGGTGCTGGAGGGTCTACTGATGCTGGCTTCTGGGGGATCTATTTTTGTGCAGTGGCCTATTGTTGCTGGGGAGGTCATTTGCTGATGGTGGGGATCTATTGTTGCCGTGGGGAGCTTATGTCGCAGGGGGGGTCAATTGTTGCTGGAAGGGATCTACTTTTGAGGGTGGGATCTATTGATCTATTGTTCCTTGCTGCTGGAGAGTCTACTGATGCTGGCGGCTGGGAGATCTGTTCTTGCTGCCAGGGGTCTATTATTGATGGGGTGATATTTTGTTGCAGAGGTCCTATGTTTCTAGGGGGTCTACTGTTGCTGAGGAAATCTATTGTTGCTGGGGGGGGTATATTGCTGCTGGTCACAGTGATCTATGTTACTGCTTTTCTTGTTATCAATAACAAATTCCATACAAATTACTTAGCACAACATAATGATGCTTGGCTCTGTATTCTCTAAATGAGGCATTGCTGGGAGATGAGTAGAGGATGGAACCAAGGGGTGGTGCTTGGAGGTGGGTAGGGGCTAGACGAGAATTGAATCAGAAAGGGGGAGTTCCAGCACCTATTCTCTGAGGAAAAAAAAAGCCCTGATGGAGACACAAATTCTAACTGAAGTTACCAATTATAATTAAGCCAGCAATAAACTTTTTTTTTTGTTGTAATCAAACATATACAAAGATGTTTATCAGTAGGATAACAGTGTATAAAATTAAATAACCAATATGAGTAGTAAGTCTTTGAGATATAGCTAAACATAGCTGTAATACAAAGTAATGAAGACTGAGTCGGTCGGGACAGTGTCCCGTCTATGCATAGAGTTGTTAAAGGAACCTAGAACAGTTACAACTTGTAAACTGAAAGGTGGGTTGTGCAGCTGAAGAAAATGCCCTTACGGCAGAACAATGGTAGAGACAGGAAGGGCCAGGGGAGTCCCTTTCATACACCTAGCACCCCCAAGGGGATCAGACTGTGCTGGGTGGGGGTCTCGACCCCGAAACCCCCTCCCCCCCACCATATGACCTAGGGTTGGCATAAAACGGTCCTAGAGTTCCTATACGTTTCTGGAACTCCGGGCTGGTGATTAGTATGTGTTCCACTGTCGTCCAGTTTAAGAAAGAGAAAAACGAGGATAGAGAATAGGATAGAGTAGAGAGAGTAAAGAATAAAGGAGAGGAAAGGAGAGAAGGAGGTTCTGCTTGGAGTTGTCTATCGTTAATAAGTTTGAGATTGAGATTTTAAAGTCTCAGTCAGGCCTACTGACAGGGAGGAGGGAGATACCCATGTACTGAGCCCATGGTTCCCATGTGGCTTCAAATTTAGTGCAGGTGTCTGACAATATGCTAGATCATTTTTCTTGGGACATAATCCATGAGATCTTCCTCTGGGCGGCTTTAATGGAGATGTTCGGTTGTTTCCAAGCTTTAGCTATTGTAAGTTTAGCACCCACTAATATGAAGTGGATTAGCTTCCTAGTATGTGCAGGGGTTTTTGGAAGCAATAAACTTTGATATTATCATGACCACAAAGTAAGCACTTTTCATTAAGAATCAAAGTCCTAAGTTCAGTCCTAGTGTGTCACTTACTCACCTAAAAAAAAAAAGACACAAGCTCAATGAGTTCAATGAACAAAAATAAGTGAATAAATAAACTGAAACCTACATATAAAGAACCCAAAAACCATAGAGAAAGGCAAACAATGCTTATGTAGCATTATCCAATGCAATCCAACATATGGGGGGGGGAGGGGAATCCTTCGTAATCTACTAAGAAAGCAATCCGCAGTGGATCCAAGTTTTTGGCTTTTGTGCTCCTACTTATTTACATGACCAAGTTTGATAGGCAGTAACTGCCCATGTGAAATAACTCTGGGGAAATCCAATATTCCTGGGATCAACAATCTCTGGTGTTATTACTTATAAATGTTATATTCTGTGCTTTTAAGGATGCAGACAGATTTTTTACTTAAAGCAGAGTTCCGCCAATTTTTTTATTTTATTTTCAAGTCAGCAGCCACAAATACTGCAGCTGTTGACTTTTAAAATATGGACACTTACCTGTCCAGGGCGCCCACGATGTCCTCCCCTGAAGCCAATCTGTCCCTCGGCTCTCGGCTGGAGGCGCCGCCATCTTCAGTAAGGAAATCAGGAAGTGAAGCCTTGCGGCTTCACAGCCTGGTTCCCTACTGCGCATGCGTTAGTCGCGCTGCGCGATCCCACTGGTCCCTGCTGTCTTCTGTGACCTGTCTCTCCCAGAAGAGGGGGGATGGAGGAAGGGCTGGAATTGGCATAGATTGCCGCAGAGTGAACTTCCCAATGAACCTTGCTAGAAGGCAAAAGTTTGGAATAAAATCTTAGGAACAAAAAACATGGAGGAGAGATGGGTTTGCTTTAAGAGCATATTAAATAAGGGCATTAGCCAATGCATTGGATAAAAAATTTAAAAGAGCAAACAAAAGTTCTAGATGGCTTAACTCCAATATAAAAATGCATATAAAAGCAAAGGAGAAGGCTTTCAAAAAATACAAGGTTGAGGGATCGTCATCAGCATTCTAACTTTATTAGGAATGCAACAAGAAATGTAAGGGTGCAATTAGGGCGACTAAGATAGAACACAAAAGACACATAGCGGAGGAAAGCAAAAAAAATCCCAAGAAATTCTTAAAGTATGTAAACAGTAAAAAAGGTAGGACAGGCCATATTGGCCCCATAAAGAATGAGGAAGGACATCTGGTTACAAAGGATGGGGAGATGGCGAAGGTATTCAATTTATTCTTCTCCTCAGTCTTCACAAGGGAATTGGGGGGCTACAGTAACCAAAACTGCAGTGTTTATCCTTATGACACATCACAGGAAGCACCCCCATGGTTAACAGAGGACAAAATTTAAATTAGACTTGGGAAACTTAACATTAATAAATCATGAGAACAGATGGCTTGCACCTGAGGGTACTTGGGGAACTCAGTCAAGTAATTGCCAGACCATTGTTCCTCATTTTTACTGACAGTCTACTGTCTGGAATGGTACCAGCTGATTGGAGGCAAGCCAATGTAGCATCAATATTTAAAAAGGGCCCAAAATACATCCCTGGGAATTACAGACCAGTTAGCCTAACCTCAATAGTATGCAAGCTCTTGGAGGGGATGATAAGGGACTATATACAAGATTTTAGTAATGAGAACGGTATCATTAGCAGTAATCAGCATGGATTCATGAAGAATCGTTCTTGCCAAACCTATCAACCTTCTATGAGGAGGTGAGTTGCCGTACTGGTGACCCCACAATAGTGACAAAACTTTTTTGCAGAAGGGAGTTTAACACGAAACGTGGCCACTCATTAAAATTAGAAGAAAATAGGTTTACACCTAAACTGCATAGAGGATTCTTTACTGTAAGAGCGGCAAGGCTGTGGAATTCCCTTCCACAGGCAGTGGTCTCAGCGGGGAGCATTAATAGTTTCAAAAAAACTATTAGACAAGCACCTGAATGACCACAACATACAGGGATATACAATGTAATACTGACCATATAATCACACACATAGGTTGGACTTGATGGACTTGTGTCTTTTTTCAACCTCACCTACTATGTAACTAGTGCGCAAACCAATCAATATACGCATATTGCGATTGTTTTATCAAAATAATGTCAAAGAATATATATCGGCCTAAACTTGTGAAGAAATTTTTTTTTTTACATTTTTTTGGGGACATTTATTATAGCAAAAAGTATAAAATATTGTATTTTTTTGTTTTGTTTATAGCGCAAAAAATAAAAACCGCAGAGGGGATCAAATACCACCAAAAGAAAGCTCTATTTGGGGGGAAAAAAGGATGTCAATTTTGTTTGGGTGAAGCGTCGCACGACCACGCAATTGTCAGTTAAATCGACGCAGTGCCGTATCGCAAAAAATGGCCTGGTCATTAAGGGGGAAATTTTTAAGGTCTCCTTACTGCTTGTCAAACGCTTCTGAAAAGCATTCTAAATGTGGAACGCTTTCCAGAGGAGTGGCAGTCCTTGCTGTAAGTGTGAATGAGCCTTTACAGACAGCTATAAAGATCACTGATTTATTGCAACTGGCCATGCTAAGGTCACAGAACTCTGCAGACATCATGAAACAACAAGTCAATCAGCTACAGCTCAATGAAACCCAAGCAAACACTGGAGGAACCCTGGTTGGGAATGGCTGCTTAAAACTAATGGGTAACCATCAATCTAATGAATTTTCCCAAATTCTTTTTTTTTCTTTCTTGTATTAATATGTTATTACTCACTATCAGCACATTAGAAGGTTTAATATGAAGGAAAGAGAGGGGTCCTTTACCCCACCACACCAGTCATCTTTTTTTTCCCTCCTCCAACTCTGGTGTATTAATTACAAAATGAAAGCAGGGTCAATCAATAAATCGTGTTTAATGACTGTCCATCTGCAAAATATTTAATGTTTAATTTTAAGAATATATCACCAGATTTATTCACAATAATATCAATACAATTTTAGATTATTGTATAGATAAATACAGGAATGAATGCTTTATGTGCCTCTGCATACTGATATATAAAATAATTTTTATGCAAAATTTTGTATACTAGATTTGTAGTACTACATGTGGCAAGAGGTGCGGGGGCACTGAAAACACTAGTGTTTCAGAGAGTCCTTGAGCGTCACCGGCGCCCCCGCACCTCTGGCCAAATGTGGTACTGCACACCACAGCGGCTTGAATCCTGCTCGTCTTGCGAGACAACGCTCGCAAAGAGAGTCAGATTTTTATTTTATTTTTTCAAAACAGCTCGTATTGCGAAAGGCTCGTAAACCGCGTTACTCGCAATCTGAGGTTCCACTGTATATGATTTGCAGTGTTATAGTAAGTGTGTGTAACCCCACTAGAGTATCAAAAAAAAAATTTTTTTTTTTTTAAAACACAGACACCAGTTCTATATTAACCACTTAACGACCGCTCACTGTATATATACGTCGGCAGAATGGCACCGACAGGCACAATCACGTAGAGCATACGTGATTGCCTTTGTATAGTTGGGGGGTCCAATCGGACCCCCTCCTATACAGTGAGCGGTGGCTAAGTGTCCGGGAGCGTTCCGGGATGAGGGGGCAGCCATTCGTTTCCGGCAACCCCCTCGCGATCGCTCCCGGCGAATGGAAATGCCCCCTCTGTCTGTGTCAGACAGAGGAAGCAGGAGGAAGTGATGTCATCTCTGGTGCGGCGCTCACATATACCGAGCGCCGTACAAGAGAAGACATCAGGTCAGTGCACACAACACTACACTGACACCAGGACACATAGGGACATAAATCGCACCCCCAGATCACCCCCCCAGCCCCCAGTCACAGTGTCACTGATTGCAGTGACCATTTATTTAGTGATCACTGCAATCAGTGACATTTGTGACTGTAAAAGTGTCACCAAAGTTTAGTCTTAGGTCCAGTGTAGCCCCCTAACCCCCCCTAATAAAGGTTTAACCCCCTTGATCGCCCCCCAGGTAACCCTTTCACCCCCTATCACCACTGTCACTAAGCGATCGTTTTTCTAAACGCTGTCTTAGTGTCTGTGATGCAGATCGGTAGCCGGTAATTTTTTTTAGGTTCGCCGCAGGTTTTTATAGCGTCAGGTACCCCAATATATTATCTAATAAAGGTTTAACCCCCTTGATCGCCCCCCAGGTAACCCTTTCACCCCCTATCACCACTGTCGCTAAGCGATCATTTTTCTAAACGCTGTCTTAGTGTCGGTGATGCAGATCGGTAGCCAGTAATTTTTTTTAGGTTCGCCGCAGGTTTTTATAGCGTCAGGTACCCCAATATATTATCTAATAAAGGTTTAACCCCCTTGATCGCCCCCAGGTAACCCTTTCACCCCCATCACCACTGTCGCTAAGCGATCGTTTTTCTAAACGCTGTCTTAGTGTCGGTGATGCAGATCGGTAGCTGGTAAATTTTTTTAGGTTCGCCGCAGGTTTTTATAGCGTCAGGTACCCCCATATATTATCTAATAAAGGTTTTAACCCCCTGATTGCCCCTAGTTAACCCTTTCACCAGTGATCACCATATAAGTGTTACGGGTGACGCTGGTTAGTTAGTTTGCTTTTTATAGTGTCAGGGCACCCGCCGTATATAACCCAATAAAGGTTTAACCCCCTGATCGCCCGGCGGGTGATATCAATTAGGTTTTAGCGTCAGAGAGGGTCTGCGTCACACCCCAGGCAGCGTCAGGTTAGTGCCAGTAACGCTAACACCCACGCGTGAAGCATACACCCCCCTTAGTGGTATAGTATCTGAACAGATCAATATCTGATCTGATCAGATCTATACTAGCGTCCCCAGCAGTTTAGGGTTCCCAAAAACGCAGTGTTAGCGGGATCAGCCCAGATACCTGCTGGCACCTGCGTTTTGCCCCTCCGTCCAGCTCAGGCCACCCAAGTGCAGTATCGATCGATCACTGTCACTTACAAAACAAAAACACACATAACTGCAGCGTTCGCAGAGACAGGCCTGATCCCTGCGACTCCAGTGCTGTAGGAGGTGATTTCACCACCACAGTTAAAAAAAAAAAAGCAAATATGCCGAAGCATTGGGGCAGCAGGGGCGGAGGAGTGATTTTGCTCCTAATGCCGCGTACATACGGTCGAAATTCCGACGGAGGCTTGCCCATGGAAAAGTCTGACCATGTGTACGCGGCATAACTTTTTTGCGGGAGGATGCCCCCATGCTTCGGCATATATAAATGGTGCGTGTATGCCCATCATTGGAAGTGGTTGGTTGAAGGGCGGTATTGTAATGGTGGGCATACCCACCGATCAATCTCTTTTTTCGTTCAGCCAACTGGCTGCATGAAAAAAAAAGATTACAATACATGTCCAACAAGGACCAGCAACGTACTGGTATGTTGCTGGACTTTGAATGTTTATACCAGAATGATGCCTGCGGGTTTAGGTATCATCTTGGTATCATTCTTTTCAGCCAGCGGCCGGCTTTCATGTAAAAGCAATCCTAGCGGCTAATTAGCCTCTGGACTGCTTTTACAAGCAGTGGGAGGGAATGCCCCCCCCCCCCGGATATAAAAAGCGCCATTGGGAAATTGGGAAAGCATTTTATCACACCGATCTTGGTGTGGTCAGATGCTTTGAGGGCAAAGGAAAAATCTAGGGTCTAGAACAGTGTTTCTCAACTCCAGTCCTCAAGGCGCCCCAACAGGTCATGTTTTCAGGCTTTCCATTATTTTGCACAGGTGATTTGATCAGTTTCACTGCCTTAGTAATTACCACAGCCCTTTCATCTGAGGGAAATCCTGAAAACATGACCTGTTGGTGCGCCTTGAGGACTGGAGTTGAGAAACACTGGTCTAGAAGACCCCAGTTTTTTCAAAAAAAGAGTACCTGTCACTACCTATTGCTATCATAGGGGATATTTACATTCCCCGAGATAACAAAAAAAATGATTAAAAAAAAATACTTGGAAGGAACAATTTAAAAATAAAATAAAAAAGCAAAATTAATAATAAAAAAAAAAAAAAGCACCCCTGTCCTGCCCTGCTCTTGCCCAATGGCGAACGCAAGCGTCGGTCTGGCGTCATATGTAAACAGCAATTGCACCATGCATGTGAGGTATCACCGCGAAGGTCAGATCGAGGGCAATCATTTTAGCAGAAGACCTCCTCTGTAAATCTACTGGGGTAACCTGTAAAGGCTTTTAAAAATGTATGTAGTTTGTCGCCAATGCGCGTTTGTGCGAAATTTTAAAGCATGTCGTGTTTGGTATCTATGTATTCGGCCTAAGATCATCTTTTTTATTTCATCAAACATTTGGGCAATATAGTGTGTTTTAGTGCATTAAAATTTAAAAAAGTGTATTTTTTAACCCAAAAAATGCGTTTGAAAAATCGCTGCGCAAATACTGTGTAGAAAAAAAAATGCAACACCCACCATTTTAATCTGTAGGGCCTTTGCTTTAAAAATATATATAATGTTTGGGGGTTCAACATAATTTTCTTGCAAAAAAAAAAAATGTTTTCATGTAAACAAAAAGTGTCAAAAAGGGCTTTGTCTTCAAGTGGTTAGAAGAGTGGATGTAAGCTTCCTAATGTTGTGTATAAAATGCCAGAACAGTTCAAACCCCCCCCCCCCCCCAAATGACCCCATGTTGGAAAGTAGACACCCCAAGCTATATACTGAAAGGCATGTCGAGTCCATGGAATATTTTATATGTTGACACAAGTTGCGGAAAATAGGATTTTTATAACAGCTTACCTGTAAAATCCTTTTCTTGGAGTACATCACGGGACACAGAGCGACATAGTCATTACTATGTGGGTCACTTAGATACCTTCAGGTGCTGGCACTGGCAACTTCCAAAACCAGAAGTACCCTCCCCTATATAAGCCCCTCCCATCCGGGAGTACCTCAGTTTTGTAGCAAAGCAATAAGTGTCCCCAAAGAGGGGTGGGAGCTCTGTGTCCCGTGATGTACTCCAAGAAAAGGATTTTACAGGTAAGCTGTTATAAAAATCCTATTTTCTTTCTCGTACATCACGGGACACAGAGCGACATAGTCATTACTATGTGGGATGTCCTAAAGCAATGCCCAATGAGGGGGGGGGATACACCATACATAAGCTGAGCGCTATCAGACATGAGGATCTTTTGCGGCCTGCAACACACTGCGCCCAAAGGCGACATCCTCCTGACTTCTAACGTCCACCTGGTAGAACCTAGTAAACGTGTGTACTGAAGACCATGTTGCGGCCTTACAGATTTGAGCCAGGGAGGCCTGGTGATGCACTGCCCATGAAGTTCCAACTGCTCTCGTGGAGTGCGCCCTAACTTTGAACGGAGGCGGTCTCCTTCTCAAGCCATAGGCTTGCATTATGACCTATCGAATCCACTTGGCTAAAGTAGATTTTGACGCTGCCTGACCCTTTCTGGGGCCTTCCGGCAGAATAAACAAAGTATCCGTTCTGCGAATCTGAGCAGTGGCTTTTAGATAAGCTTTAACTGCTCTTACTACATCCAAAGAATGTAATAATTTTTCCTCTACTGAACTAGGTTTGGGGAAAAAAGAAGGAAGAACCACATCTTGGTTCAAATGAAACCTCGATACCACCCTCGGAAGAAAGGTTGGATGAGGACGTAACACTACTCTGTCCTTATGGATAACCAGATATGGCTCCCTACAGGACATAGCGGCTAATTCCGACACTCTTTTAGCCGAACAAATGGCTACTAGAAAAATCAATTTCCTGGTGAGAAGAACCAGGGAAATATGCTGTAATGGTTCAAATGGTTGTTTCTGTAGAACCGACAGAACCAGGTTTAAGTCCCATGGACATATGGGAATATTAACCGGAGGGCTAATACGCATCACTCCTTGTATAAAAGCTTTGACTAGTGAATGCGAAGCCAAGGGCCTTTGAAAAAATATTGACAAGGCCGAAATCTGACCCTTGATAGTACTCAAGGCAAGCTTCCTATCTACAGCCCACTGTAGGAAGTCCAGAATCCTACCTATTACGTACTTTCGTGGATGCCATTTCTTGGCCTTACACCAGGCGATGTACGCCTTCCAGACTCTATAGTAGATCTGCCTGGATACCGGCTTCCTGAAATTGATCATGGTAGATACCACAGGATTAGAGAGACCTCTCTTTTTTAGAATGTGGGCTTCAATAGACAGGCCGTCAAACCTAGGGCTGGTAAGGAAGGGTGGTATATCAGTCCTTGCGAAAGCAGGTCCGGACGATGTGGGAGGGTCCAAAGACTCCCCACAGACATTTTTACAATCTCCGCGTACCATGCTCTTCGGGGCCACGCTGGAGCCACCAGAATCACTGGTTTCTTTTCTACCCTGATTCTGCAGAGTAATCGAGGTAACAATTGTGGCGGTGGGAATGCATATATCAGCTTGAACTGATCCCAAGGGAACACTAGGGCATCCGAGCCGCAAGCTAGGGGATCCCTTGTCCAAGAGACAAACCTGTCCACCTTTGCGTTGAATCTGGATGCTAGCAGATCTACATCCGGTGTTCCCCACCGCTGACATATTGTCCGAAAAACCTCGGGGTGAAGGGACCATTCCCCCGGGCATAATTGTTGGCGACTTAGAAAGTCCACCTTCCAATTCTCCACTCCTGGAATGAATACCGCGGATATGGCTGGGACATATCTTTCTGCCCATTTCAGGATGCAATTTACTTCCCTCTGGGCTGCACGACTCCTGGTGCCACCCTGATGATTGATATATGCCACTGCCGTGGCATTGTCCGTTTAATTCTGACAGGGGACCCTTGGAGTTTGGATGTCCATGCTACTAGGGCATACCGGGCTGCTCGTATCTCTAAGAGATTGATGGGCAGGGCCTTTTCCGCATCCGACCATCTGCCCTGGAGAGACCATTGCTCCAGTACTGCTCCCCAGCCTATAAGGCTGGCATCTGTAGTGACCACCTTCCAAGAAATCGGACTGAAGGATTTCCCTTTTTCCAGATTCTGGGGAACCAACCACCAACGGAGGCTCTTGCGAACGGAAGGGGACAAGGACATTGGTAAGTCTAGGGCCTGAACTTTCTTGTTCCAGGCTGACAGTATGGCCCTTTGCAAATTCCTTGAATGGAATTGACCGTAGGGTACTGCTTCGAATGATGCCACCATTTTTCCCAGCAGCCTCATGCACAGGCTATGGACGGCTGTCTTTTTGTACCCACTAAGTGGATCAAATCTCTCAAAGACAACACCTTTTTTCGAGGCAAGAATATTTTCCTCTGGCCTGAATCTAGCCTTAGCCCCAAGTATTCCAGACTTTTGACTCTTTTTAGGGCTGACTTGTCTCGGTTGATAATCCAACCGTGAGTTTCCAGATACTTGATTGTCTTGTGAACGACCACTTCTAGTTTTTTCACTGAGTGGTCTATCAGCAACAAGTCGTCTAGATATGCCATTATCGTTACACCTTGCGTTCTTAGATTGGCCAATAATGGGGCCAGAATTTTTGTGAACACTCGTGGTGCTGTGGCCAGACCGAAGGGTAAGGCTCTGAACTGAAAATGGCGCCCTTCTACTGCAAAGCGTAGAAATTTTTGGTGGACTGGAAAGATGGGAATGTGCAAATAAGCATCTTTGATGTCGATCGAGGCTAACCATTCCTCCCCTTGTAGGGCAGTGGCCACCGACCGGATCGACTCCATCCGGAAAGTCCTGATATGCAGGAATTTGTTTAGCCCTTTTAGATTTAATATGGGCCTCACGTCCCCGTTTGGCTTCGGGACTGTAAAGAGGTTTGAGTAAAACCCGAACCCCCATTCTTCCAGGGGAACCTCCATAATTACTCCTTGGAGCAATAGTTGTTCTAGTGCCAACAGGAGGGACTCTCTCTTCCGGGGATCCCTTGGCACATTTGACCTCATAAAATGGGAAGGAGGAGAATCTTTTAACTCCAATCTGTATCCCAGACTTACTGCGGAGAGCACCCATCTGTCTCTGATCGTGTCCCGCCAGGTCTCTGCGAACAACTGGAGTCTTCCCCCCACCCGATTGAGTGGGGGCAACCCTTCATGCATTTGACTTTGGGGGAGGTTTTGTACCTCTCCTGACCCAGGGTTTCTTATTACCCTGCGATTGTCCCTGATTTTTACCCCCGGGATTTGACCGAGGAGGCCGTCGGAACTGTTTAACAGCCGATGCCCCAGGGACTGGAGAAGCAGGCCTCTTAAAATAGGGACCTCTAACTCTGTTTTTAACCGGCAAGAGTGTACTTTTACCGTTGGAAATTTTCTGGATATATTTGTCCAGGTCTTCCCCGAATAAGCGTTCACCATGAAATGGGAAGCTAACCAGCAATTTTTTACAGGGAGCTTCAGCAGACCAGTTTTTGAGCCATAGAAGCCTGCGCATATGTACTACAGACAGCGTAAGGCGGGAGGCCTGATGGATTGAATCCTTTATGGCATCAACCGCAAAGCATAAGGCTCTAGGTAGATCAGCTAGGGCAAGAGCCTGCTGATCCGGCAAGTCCCTTAAGACCTGTTTCAACTGATCCTTCACTGCTTGGCAGACCCCAATAGCTGCCACTGCTGGTTGTGTCACCAAGCCTGCTGTAGAAAAAGCAGATTTTAATAAGGACTCCAATTTTTTATCTATTGGGTCCTTGAACATTTGGACATTATCCACTGGACATGACAGTGATTTATTCACACAAGAGATGGCTGCGTCCACTGTAGGGACCCTCCATTTTTTGATGAACTTATCCTCCATGGGATAGACCACCGGAAATCTCTTGGGGGGAGTAAATATTTTATCAGGATGTTCCCAATCCTGGTACATGAGCCCTTCCAATAAAGGGTGAAGTGGAAAGTAACAGACAGTCTGGGGAGCTTTTAGCGACCCCAGCGAGGAGACAGTAGTGGTTGATGGTTCCGCAAGGTGCATTTTAAATGCTGATCGGACCATGTTAGTCAAAGACTGAACCCATAATCTTTCAGCTTGAGATGCTGAGAAAGGTTCCTCCACTGTTGATTCCTCTATAACAGAATCAACCTCCTCCTGATCCCCTTCAGGCAGGTCGATCCCTGTATGGGACTGTTGCTCCGCTAACAGTTACTCTGAAGGAGGAGACGGAGATCGGGCGTGCTTTCCCTGTGACAGGGAGGCAGCGATCAATGTTGACAATCTCTCTTCTAATCCTCCCAGAGCTGAGGAAAAAACCTCCTCTGTTACATACACAGGAGCAGGTGAACTGAGGACAGCCACAGTACCAGGTACTCCTGCGGGGTCTCTATGGTCACTAACCTCTGAATTTTCAGGGGAGACTGGTGCAGCAGAAGCATGCCCAAGATCCTCAGAGCCCGATGGAGACCCCCTTCGCTTCCTGGAAGATTTAGTTCCGGAGCTTCTGGACGGCATATTCCTAAGCCCAAAGCTGAGGTATTCCAGCCGTAATACACCACTTTTACTGAGAATAGTCTAGCACAATTGCTGCTATATAACAGTTGGTGTCTACTAAAGTGCCTTTCTAGGGGATGCCTGCATCAACCGCCTCTGTGTGCCTTTTTACTGTTGCTAGCTCTGTCTGTGTACTTCAATAGCCAGCTGTGCCTTTAAACATGCTGGACGCCCGCACATGCGCAGTAGCGCCGCGGCGCACACCGAGCGTCATCCACCCGCTCCGCCCCTTTTTCCAGATCGCCTCTATATAGAGAGGCGCGTGCACGCGCACGCGCGCGGGCACGTGCGCCTTTTTTGAAAAAATAAGGAGCTAGATGGGAGCCAGGGTCCCTGCCGCAGGGCCCGGGGATGGATGAGCGCAGCAACAGGGCAGAGGAGACAGCTTCCCAAAGAGAACTTACCAACTGCCTGGATTTGACTTCGGAAGAAAAAAAATCCACATTTACAAGAAAAAGAACCATAGCGGCCTCTAGTGTTTAACACAGGTACAGCGGTCTTACACATTTTTTTTTTTTCTTGCCTACTATTAAAATTTACATTTTCTCAGTAGTAACAGGCATGCACAGAATATTAGCGGGAATACCTTAGGTAACAGGCAGAAAGAAAAAATAGGCTTGGGGTTCCCCCAATAGAACCAAGTTCCTGAGGGCCCCCACTTACCTTTTCCTCGCCGCAGGACTCTGTTTGGTCCACAGAAGCCCAAACTTCACCTATCACGGCAGGCATTGTAATTAAACCTTCAGGGACCGGGTTCCCAAGGATTCCACTCCCCTGGGCCTGTATAGCACCCTGCACAGAAAACATCTTGGTCGTGGGTATGACCAGAGCTCTGGATCCCAGGGTCCAGCCCTCCTAAGAGAGGCATTACAGGCAAAACCTTGCTCTTCTCTGCAAGGCCCGGGTACCGACCGTTTAGCTATGAAGCTTTTTTGGTCGGATCCGGAATAGCTTACTGAGGCCCAAAAGAACCTGTACGCAAGCTCAGTGAAAAAACACGTTACTTCTTGGCCAACACCTTAGACACTGGCAAAAAACTGAGGTACTCCCGGATGGGAGGGGCTTATATAGGGGAGGGTACTTCCGGTTTTGGAAGTTGCCAGTGCCAGCACCTGAAGGTATCTATATAACCCACATAGTAATGACTATGTCGCTCTGTGTCCCGTGATGTACGAGAAAGAAAAACGACAATTTTTTTTTTTTTTTTTGCACAAAGTTGTCACTAAATGATATATTGCTCAAACATGCCATGGGCATATGTGGAATTACACCCCAAAATACATTCTGTTGCTTCTCCTGAGTACGGGGATACCACGTGTGAGACTTTTTGGGAGCCTAGCCACGTACGGGACCCCAAAAACCAAGCACCGCCTTCAGGCTTTCTAAGGGTGTAAATTTTTGATTTCACTTCTCACTGCCTATCACAGTTTCGGAGGCCATGGAATGCCCACATAGCACAAAACCCCCCCAAATGACCCCATTTTGGAAAGTAGACACCCCAAGCTATTTGCTGAGAGGTATTGTGAGTATTTTGCAGATCTCGCTTTTTATCACAAAGTTTTGAAAATTGAAAAAAAATATATATATATATTTATATTTTCTTTCTTCATTTTCAAAAACAAATGAGAGCTGTAAAATACTCGCCATTCCTCTCAGCAAATAGCTTGGGGTGTCTATATTCCAAAATGGGGTCATTTGGGGGAGTTTTGTGCGATTTTGGCATTTTATGGCCTCGAAACTGTGATAGGTAGTGAGGAGTGAAATCAAAAATTTGTGCCTAGAAATCCTGAAGGCGGTGCTTGGTTTTCGGGGTCCCGTACACGGCTAGGCTCCTAAAAAGTCCCACACATGTGGTATCCCCGTACTCAGGAGAAGCAGAAAAATGTATTTTGGGGTGTAATTCCACATATAACCATGGCATGTGTGAGCAATATATCATTTAGTAACAACTTTTTGTAATTTTTTTTTTTTTTTGTCATTATTCAATCACTTGGGACAAAAAAATATATATTCAATGGGCTCAACAGGCCTCTCAGCAATTTCCTTGGGGTGTCTACTTTCTAAAATGGGGTAATTTGGGGGGGGGGTTTGTGCTATTTTGGCATTTTATGGCCTTCGAAACTGTGATAGGTAGTGAGGAGTGAAATCAAATATTTGCGCCCTTAGAAATCCTGAAGGCAGTGCTTGGTTTTTGGGGTCCCGTACGCGGCTAGGCTCCCAAAAAGTCCCACACATGTGGTATCCCCGTACTCAGGAGAAGCAGCAGAATGTATTTTGGGGTGTAATTTCACATATGCCCATGGCATGTGTGAGCAATATATCATTTAGTGACAACTTTGTGCAAAAAAAAAAAAGTTTGTCATATTCCCGCAACTTGTGGCAAAATATAAAATATTCCATGGACTGAACATGCCTCTCAGTAAATAGCTTGGGGTGTCTACTTTCCAAAATGGGGTCATTTGGGGGGGTTTTGTGCTATTTTGGCATTTTATGGCCTTCGAAACTGTGATAGGTAGTGAGGAGTGAAATCAAAAATTTGCGCCCTTAGAAATCCTGAAGGCGGTGCTTGGTTTCCGGGGTCCCGTACGTGGCTAGGCTCCTAAAAAGTCCCACACATGTGGTATCCCCGTACTCAGGAGAAGCAGCAGAATGTATTTTGGGGTGCAATTCCACATATAACCATGGCATGTGTGAGCAATATATCATTTAGTGACAACTTTTTTTAATTTAATTTTATTTTATTTTTTTAGTCATTATTCAATCACTTAAGAAAAAAAAAAAAAAAAAAATTCAATGGGCTCAACATGCCTCTCAGCAATTTCCTTGAGGTGTCTACTTTCCAAAATGGGGTCATTTGGGGGGGTTTTGTACTGCCCTGTCATTTTAGCACCTCAAGAAATGAGATAGGCAGTCATAAATTTAAAGCTGTGTAAATTTCAGAAAATGTACCCTAGTTTGTAAACTCTATAACTTTTGCGCAAACCAATAAATATACGCTTATTGACATTTTTTTTACTAAAAACATGTGGCTGAATACATTTTGGCCTAAATGTATGACTACAATTGAGTTTATTCTCTTTTTCTTATAACAAAAAGTAGAAAATATCATTTTTTTTCAAAATTTTCGGTCTTTTTCCGTTTATATCGCAAAAAATAAAAATCGCAGAGGCAATCAAATACCATTAAAAGAAAGCTCTATTTGTGGGAAGAAAAGGACGCAAATTTCGTTTGGGTACAACATTGCATGTCCGCACAATTTACAGTTAAAGCAGCGCAGTGCAAAATTCTGAATTCACCTCTGGTCCTTTAGCTACCAAATGGTCCGGGGCTTAAGTGGTTAAGGAAAATATTTATGATGAGATCACACTAAGGCTGCATTCACACCTGAGCGTTTTGTAGCCTGAAGCCTGAAGCTACAAAACGCTGGAGGGGAAAAAATCCATTATTCTCTATGGAGATGGTTCACATCTCCACTCCATGTCGCCTGAAGCCGAACGCCTGAAGCTCAAACAAGTTCCGGACCCTTTTTTGTCGCGCGAATCGGGCAGATTGGGCGTTTTAGGATTCATATAATGTAATGGAAACGCCCAATTCAAGCGTCTAGCGCGACAACGAGCGTTCCGACGGGCGCAAATTCGCGCGACAAAACAATGGTAAAAACGACGGTAAAAACGCCCGATTCGCTACGCTCAGGTGTGAATGCAGCCTTATAGATTCTACACAAAGTCCCAGCTCTCGCTTTTCTTCCCCAATCTTGTTTCTATAAACACAGCAAATTACATAGGTACTAAGTCACGCAGGGATTCCTCAAAGTAATACCATAGAAAGACCTGCAAGATTGCATTATTACCCTTGACCTGACATATGTAAACCTTTATACATGTTATCTTCATGGGAGGGAGGTGAGAGTTCTCACTCTCTGCGTATTTAATAAGGTTTTATCTCACGAGGGAGTCCATTATACCATTCTATGATGATTACTTTCATGATCGCTTACCTGTGTGACCACAAACCACATATAAATGATAAGGATGCCAGTTTTATGTTCGGGAAAGTATACTATAATGGTATCAATCATGGTTTTCTAATATAATTGTCTAAAAGCCACCAACATAAGGGAGATTTACATGCTTCTTAAAGTAGACCTAGTGTAGCACTTACCCCCATTTAACCACTTCCTTACTGGGCACTTAAACCCCCCTCCTGCCCAGATCAATTTTCAGCTTTCAGCGCTGACGCACTTTGAATGACAATTGCGCAGTCATACAACATTGTACCCAGATGACATTTTTATCATTTTTTTCCCACAAATAGAGCTTTCTTTTGGTGGTATTTGATCACCTCTGGGGTTTTTATTTTTTGCGCTATGAATGAAAAAAGAATGACAATTTTGAAAAAAAAAAACATTTTTAACTTTTTGCTATAATAAATATCCAAATTGTTTTTTGTTTTTTTTTCCTCAGTTTAGGCCGATACATATTCTTCTACATTATTTTGGTTAAAAAAAAAAATCGCAATAAGCGTTTATTGATTGGTTTGCGCAGAAGTTATAGCGCCTACAAAATAGGGGATAGATTTATGATTTTTTTTTTTCCACTAGTAATATCGGTGATCTGCGATTTTTGTCAGGACTGCGATATATTACGGCAAACACATCGGACACTTTTGACACTATTTTGGGACCATTCACATTTATACAGCAAACAGTGCTATAAAAATGCACTAATTACTGTATAAATGTGACTGGCAGGGAATGGGATAACACCAGGGGGCGATCAAGGGGTTAAATTTGTTCCCTCATGAGTGATTCTTACTGTGGGGGGAGGGGGACTGACTGGGGGAGGTGACCGATGGTTGTCCCTATGTACAAGGGACACACCATCGGTCTCCTCTCCCTAACAGGACGTGGATTTCTGTGTTTACACACAAAGATCCACGTCCCTGGCTCTGTGACAGCCGATCACGGGTACCTGGCGGACATCGCGGCCGCCAGGCACGCGCATCGGCACCCGCGTGACACAGCGGGCACAGCTCTTCCGTGATGCGCGCCGCCGTGGGCGCGCATTGCGGAAGTAAACACAAGGACGTCCAGGTCCGTGCTGCGGCCGTCTTTTGGCCATAGCGCAGATCTGAAGTGGTTAAGGGACTGGCTGGTTTTGTTTTTGGTCATGCAAACTACCTCCAAGGCTTCCGTTGTCAGGGTATATAAAGTCTTTAGAAAAAGTCAATGTCCACACAAATGTAAAACTTAAACAGGAAGGCTTTATTTTTCCTTTCTTGCTGTTGTGGGAACTTGTAGAGAAAGTAGGAAACGAGAGAAGAATAGGGGAAGAATCAGGCACGCAACACTAAAGGCACAACGTCGCCACTCAAGCCTGAGTGGGTATTGCTCACCCGGATAGTTCCGTTCACTGGTCCTAGCAGCCGGGATGATGCACGGATCAACTTTATCTGAGAATTTAGGGATGCGATCAGGAATCCTCTGCCACAGGATTATCAAAGTCCCAAACCTCCCAGCCAAGCAATAGAGAGAACCTTTATGTCAGATTGGAGTATTGCAGGGCTTGTAGTAATGGATCCCTCCTTAGGTGAGTTTCCAGGCCTCCTCCCGGGACAGCAGTACTGTCGCCAGTCTCCTCTGGGGAAGATCCTCCCCTGGCCTCCTTCCCTAAGAGTGGGCTTCCCGCAGGGGGGTAGCTTGGGATCCTTTCCAGCAGAGCTGGGCCTACCAGGTAGCGATGATGCCTCAGGCTGAAGGTGCCCGGGGCTGGAACACACGCACGCACCCCGTGTAATGCGGGCCACGAGGCGCGCACACAAGACAAACAACCCCAATTAATGGCGTCTGCCCCTTATGTACCCTCTCCCAGCATGCACAGTGGGTTAACCACGCCCACTGTATGGCTGCCGAGAGAGGACACCCAAGGTGTTGTGATACCCCTGTATTCCAGCCTGGGCCATTGGTGGCAGTGCCACCTACAGGCAAACAGGGAATACAACTGCCAGGCAGTATCACACCCAGAGCAGAAGCAAATTTCAACACAATTATTCAGGTCTGAGCCTAACTATTGGCTCAGACTACCCCTAAATATACACAGTGTCCCAACCATTTGGGGAGGGCGCTACACGAGTATAAAATAAATTTGTTATGTTAAGAGCATGCATGCTAAGTAATGTGTAATGGTAACACTTTAAAAAGCAATCCTTTGCTACAGTGATTTGGCTGAAATTATGTCATCATTCTGTTGCAAGCAGAAACAAGCATTTTCTATGTTTTTTTCTTCTCTTAGAAATCTCATATACTCCAACATTGTAACATTAAAAAGTCGAAAACTACAACAGGGGCTGATCTATGTCAAACATTTATAAACACGTCCAGAACTGCAACATAGCAGGAACGGTCATCTCAGAGCCAGAATCTCAGTCCAGAAAGCAGATGGGAAGCCTTTATGATGTATGGATAAGGATGGTTCCATACACGTTGAGAGAAAATCACAAACAATCATTTTTTGCGGGAAAGCTAGTATTTCTGTATGTAAAAACCCAAAACATACCTTTAAAGCGGAGTTCCACCTAAAAGTGGAACTTCCGCTTTAAGACTTCCTCCCTAGCTCCTGATGGTGAAACTGAGCTTTTGGGGAAGAGGCGGGGAGCGTCTACCAGATTTTGACAGGTACCCACAGCCACTTCCGTTCTGGTCGCCTTAGGCAATCGGAAGTGGAAGTTATCCTTCCCCCTACCTCCTGAAATCTTCTGGGACACAGGATAGGTCCTAAAAGACTTCAGGACCAATCACAGAGCGCAGCACTGCTCGCACATGCACCGTGGGCACCCGGCTGTGAAGCCCCAAGCTGGAGAGCAGAAGGAAACTGCTGGGGTGAGGGCACCGCTGGACCATGGGACAGGTAAGTGTGTGCATATTAAAGGTCAGCAGCTACAATTTTTGTAGCTGCTGCCTTTTATTAAACACACAAATCAATGGAACTCCACTTTAAAGGGGTTGTAAAGTTTTGTTTTTTATTTTCTAAATAGGTTCCTTTAGGCTAGTGCATTGTTGGTTCACTTACCTTTTCCTTCGATTTCCCTTCTAAATGTTTTTTTTCTTTGTCTGAATTTCTCAATTCCTATAAGCTTGCCCCCATCATCCGAGCCGTTCTGGCTGGGGGTTAGTCAGCGTGCTCGCCCCCTCCCTTGGGACTACATCCCTGCGGGGAGACATCATCCGAGCCGTTCTGGCTGGGGGTTAGTCAGCGTGCTCGCCCCCTCCCTTGGGACTACATCCCTGCGGGGAGACACTGTGAACGTCTCCCCGCAGGGATGTAGTCCCAAGGGAGGGGGCGAGCACGCTGACTAACCCCCAGCCAGAACGGCTCGGATGATGGGGGCAAGCTTACTGAGGAACAGGAAGTTAGAAATTCAGACAAAGAAAAAAAAACATTTAGAAGGGAAATCAAAGGAAAAGGTAAGTGAACCAACAATGCACTAGCCTAAAGGAATCTATTTAGAAAATAAAAAACAAACCTTTACAACCCCTTTAACAATAAAAAATGGTTAAGCTTTTCTGGAAATGATAGTATTGCTGTATATTGTGACATGTTGGGCATTAATTTGAGCAGATTTATAACATTTCTGAAAGGTTCACTTCAAGGAGTATTTATGTATGGCATGATTTATTAACAAACGATAATGTGGGTTTCATATGGGCAGATTTTTCTGGGATAATATCAAGCAATTTAATTGATTGATCCAATACTGAGCACCAGTCAAAATTATATTTCTTCTTTCCAAATAATTTTTTAAAGAAGATCTAAACTCTGGAAATTGGGGCAAAGAACTAGTCACCAGTAATGTCTATAGGTGCCCAGCAACTTTCCTTAATCATAACACAATATTTCCAAAAGTATTGGAACGCCTGCCTTTACACGCACATGAACTTTAATGGCATCCCAGTCTTGGTCCATAGGGTCCAATATTGAGTTGGCCCACCCTTTGCAGCTATAACAGCTTCAACTCTTCTGGGAAGGCTGTCCACAAGGTTTAGGAGTGTGTCTATGGGAATGTTTTATCATTCTTCCAGAAACGCATTCGTGAGGTCAGGCACTGATGTGGATGGGAAGGCCTGTCTCACAGTCTTGCTTGTGCACTTGCGCGCAGTTATGTTTGGAAGGGGCCAACCCCCAAAACTGTTCCCACAAAGTTGGGAGCATGACATTGTCTTGGTATACGGACGCCTTAAGAGTTTCCTTCACACACCATATTCCCCCCTCCACCAAATTATTTGGACCAGTGCACAAAGCAAGGTCCATAAAAACATGAATGAGTAAGTTTAGGATGGTGGAACTTGATTGGACTGTGCAGAGTCCTGACCTCAACCTGATAGAACATCTTTGGGATGAATTAGAGCGAAGACTGCGAGTCAGCGCCTCTGGAAGAATGATCAAACACTCCCATAGACACACTCCTAAACCTTGTGGACAGCCTTCCCAGAAGAGATAAAGCTGTTATAGCTGCAAAGGGTGGGCCAACTCAATTTTGAACCCTACAGAGTGAGACTGGGATGCCATTACATTTCATGTGCGTGTAAAGGCAGGCTTCCCAATACTTTTGGTAATATAGTGTACTTACCATGCCTTGGTCTTCACTGTGTCTTTAAGTTGAGGTGTCCATCTTGGTAGAGGCAGGTTCAAAGTGGATTGTTACCATGCACAGCTGCGCCAGATTTTTCTCCCTCAAGTATTAAATCAACTTCACAGTCAGGGCTGTCTAAGGTTGCATGGGGACCCCATGATAAATTTTGCATTACATCATATTTGCCAACTGTCCCTGATTCGCTGGGGCAGTCACGCTTTTTCCTAAGCACTTCTGGGATGGCCTTGTCCTTGGCAGCATCCTGGAACCTGTACTGTGCCCTACTGATCCCAGTATTGCACCCGCCTGACCCCCCTGTACTGTGCCCTTCTGCCTCCCTCCCTGTACTGTGCCCTTTGTGTTGATTAGTCTCCTTTACATTTCTGCTGGGTGAATAAAAATTAATATGTTAAAAAATATTAATGAAGAAACTGCTGTTTTGGTCTTCCTCCAACCCTGGACTAATCACTTTGTTACCTGAACTCTGCTATAGGGAAGGATCAACCAACCTGATCTCTGATCCTTCTTATATACCCCTCAAAACAACACTATTTACCCCATCCAAAAGGGAAATTTTAGTTATCGTTGCAGCTGACAATAGAATCCGTAGGATCAACTGTAGTCAAACACTAAGGGTGATGTCACTCTCACTCCAATGTGACAATGCTTGGGACTTGCAATTGCTTATGGACCTGAGCACTGCACATGGGATGGGTTTAAGTGATTGTGAAGTCTCCTTTTTTTTTTTAAATAACAAAGATGTTATACTTACCTCCTCTATGCAGTGGTTTTGCATAGAGCAGCCCGGATCCTCCTCTTCTTGTGTCCCTCTTTGCTGCTTCGGGCCCCTCCCTCCTGTCCAGTGCCCCCACAGCAAGCAGGTGACATATAGGGGCATTACAAAGACTTTGTCCAGAATGGGTAAGTTTACAGTGTCTCTAAATCATAATACAAAGCGTCTGATCTATGTACTATGGAATGAAGAATGATGGATGGTATTTACTTGTGTCAGTTTCAAAGAGCAACTTGAAATTCTTTGGGAAAATGGCCACAACTGTATGCAACCTACAGCATTTTTCCATCACACAATCCATTTAGGTTGCTCAAGTTTACTTTAAACGGATTACCTCCACACTAAGATATTAAATAATTCTGACACATTTTACATGTAGTGAAGAAGGGGCATGACCTCTCCAGCAGTAAATCAATGGTGGTCGTTTTTTTAATAAACACAGAGGCAGTGTGCAATGTTCCATTATAAATGTAGAGAGAGGAAAGTGCAAGCTATCATCAAAGTGAAAATGAAATTACCAGCTTGCAGAATATGACTAGGAATGCCATCTATAGTTCACCATGGAAAACCTTACTGCCTTACCTCTAATACCCCAGCCCAGAATATTCCTACATGCTAAATGTGAGGCTCACCTTCACACTTTCCATCTGTGACATATGTCCTATGTTCTTTGTTATTATATCCCTTTCCATGAGTCTTTGGTTTCCTGTGTGCTTATGGTACCATGCAGATTTCAAAACGTAATGGCTGTCTTGGATAATCTGTTTTAGTTATTGAGAAAAGCAACATCGGCAAATAAGCTTTAACAAGAATGGGTGCTTTGTCCACACATGTCAAAGCAGCGGGTTCACTTTGAAGTTGTTGTAAACCCTTACATACTGTATACTCAGTGAAGTAACTTGCCTCAGGTGATACACAGAGATGAAACAAATCATCCTATATAAGTTGGACACGTTTATCTGCAGCCCTGTCTGATAAATGTTCTGCTTGGACCATCCATATTGCACACTTAGATGAAGGTGTATTGCCAACTTTTCTAACAGAGTTAACTGACTAGACAGGCACAACATGGATCCTGATCTATACCCATATGCCATGCTTTGAATCGAAAGCCTACTTTATAGCTATGTCATGTCTAGCCAACCAGCATAAAACCAGCAACAAAGAAAATCAGACATAGAAAGTCATATACAGAAATAAAACCTTCTTGAACATGTAAAATAATTTGCATAGCAAAATAAAATATACAATTACATGAGAATATTTTTTCAGATGTTGTGGCAAGGTGAACCCATGCCACAGGCTAAAATGGCAGTCTAATCTGGACTTTGCAGGAAACAGGCACACTAATGGTGCAGGTGTGTGCAGCTTCTTAGTAGAGACAGGATTAGAGATCAGGGCCCCTCACTTCCAAGGTGCTCTGTGATTGTAAGAGAGAAGATAGGTGCATGTCTGCACTGTGGTGTCCAGGACAGGACAGTCAAAGGCACGAGCCTGTGAGGAATGTAGCAGCAGAGAGCTGCAGAAAAAGACAGAGAGCTGTCAGAGGTACAGCAATTGATGCACAAGCACTGGGAAACATCTTAGATGGTTTGGAGGACCAAGGCATGACACAATTGGTGCAGGAACACTGGCAAGTATGTTAGATGGTCTGGAGGATAAAGGCATTGGGCCTGAGCAGCTGCAAAGAGAGCCATGAGGCTGAAAGCTGGTCTTTTGTCGTATTGATGGGTAAGAACCCCCTTTTTTTATTATAAAAGCGGGCAGAAAAAGCCCAAAAAAGACACTTTGGCATGGAGTAAACTCAATGCTTTGCACTACCAATGAACTACAAAACCCCCAACTTATCACAATGTATAGAGGGATTTTACTTTAAAGAAGTAGTGCAGCAGCCCCCCCCCCCCAGCCTCCCTAACACTTACCTGAGGTCCCTCTAGCTCCAGCGATGTTGCAGGAATGTCTCGGCCGTCCGGGACTCCCCTCCTTATTGGCTGAAACAGCAGCGCAGTGCCACTGGCTCCCGCTGCTGTCAATCAAAGTCAGTCAGCCAATGAAAATAGAAAGGGTGCAGGGTCTGAATGGACACAGGGAGCTGTGACTCGGCTCGGGTGCCCCCATAGCAAGCTGCTTGCTGTGGGGGCACCCAACAGGAGAAAGGGGCCAGGAGAGCCAAAGAGGCATTCAAGAAGAGGAGGATCCGGGCTGCTCTGTTCAAATCCACTGCACAGAGGAGGCAAGTATAACGTTTGTGATTTTTAATAATAAAAAAAAAAAAAAAAACAGACTTTACGATCACTTTAAATCATGCATACATTTCTCATGAAAGTTCAAAAACCTTTAGTGTCCCTAATTATATTTGGCACTCTTTTGGGGTTTGTACTAACTGTCCAGCTACTGGTGATATGCCATGTCTCAAACAGAGTTGGTAGAGCAGCAGCTGCTTTCTATTAAAGAGAAATAAGTGTCAGACTCAGCAGTCAAGGGCTGGAAAACTATCTCTGAGCACATTTAGCCATACTTGATGTCATGCAAATTGAACCAATCAGCGCAAATACCCAAAGATATAAAAAGTAATTATAAGCAAGCAAACACTACAGGTGATTTTCACGATACCTCCCAAAGAATAAACATACAAAAAAGTGCAGCGTATATATCACAACAAAATAAAACGAATAGATGGAAAATTCAAGATAATCTCCAGAATGGGTCAGATGTCACCAATGAGTGTGAATGGTGAACCACCACCAAGAGTAAAACCAGCACCTGACCTGATAATCATGACCCCTAAACCAACAGGAAAGTCATGAATAGCATTCTCCTATGGGGAAAATCTGGACGGGCTGGCTGCCAAACATGGTTTCAGGTGTAATACTCCAATGCCAAATACAATGGACATATGGGACCAAAAAGCAGACAGACACTGCTCTGCATTTTAATAGCACAAAATATAAAAATCAAACTTACTGTATGAGCACTGTCCCCCTAGTGCATGTATCAAAACACTAGTACACAATGTGGAGCAATCACGGGTATCATCATCAGTATGGTTTCACCTCCCATACTCATTACGTCCTGGGTTGGATTTCATCGACAGGGATCAGCGTCCCGCCCAGGACATAATGCGTGCGGTAGGTGGAACTATACTGATGACGTCACCCGCGGCTCCACATTGTATACTAGCATTTTGATACATGCACTGGGGACAGTGCCCATACAGTAAGCGTGATTTTATAGTTTGTGTTATTAAGCTTTCAAGACGGAGAACACTATCGGTCTGCTTTTTTGATCCCATATGTCCATTGTATTTGGCCTTGGGGAATGCTTTTCATGACTTTCCTGTTAGTCCCGGGTCATGATTATCAGGTGAGCAGTTGGTTTGACCCTTGGTGTTGGGATAAAGCACACTTGTCAGTTTGATGTAGAATTCACCATTCACACTCAATAGTGACATACGATTCATACTGTAGATGATCTTAAACTTTCCATCTATTAACTGTATTTTGTAATCATTTCATGATTGGGATGGTCAATGGAGTAATGAATAAACAAGCCTGATAGGTATTTGGTTGCAGTCAGTCACATTCAGTAGACCTGGTCTGTAATACTTCTTCAAGCCACTGCTTCAGTTCTAATAAAAATACCCCACACCGGGGTAGTTTCCTGACACTCATTAGAACTGAAGAAGCAGCTTAGATAAGCTACAAATGTCTTTGACGTTACAGAGAAAGTCAAGTTTAATGTGACTATCTACTGCTAGATATACCATTACCTGAATAAATAGAAACCTTCACACACAAGTCTGACAAGTATTTCCTATTCAAATGCTGTACTACATTACATCAATAATCGATGAAAATAAGCAATATTGTCATGAAATGTATATTATACACAATCTCCCGCCTGCAAAGGTAATCTCTATTCACCTATGAAACTTTGACTTTAAATTTGAAGTCAACCCAAAACATTTGTTTTAGCTTTGGATAGTATGGGGAAGGATTGGATCCTCTGTCACTTGGTGTCTCCTCTGGGATGATTTCCTCAGATTTCCTGTTCTACTGACACTTGCCATCCGGGACAGAAAGTGAGGAGATACAAAACACATACAGCAATAAATAATAACCCTTACTTTTGAAGTATTGGGAAGGTTACAACATCTGTCACCTACTTTTGCTGCCTGTGAACCCATGAGAGATTTCCACTTACTTCCTGTCCCATTTATTGGTAACACCGGGGATTACAAGTGAGTTAAAAACAGCAATTAAAAACTGTGAGAGGCTCTAACTATTCCCCACTCAAGTTTTAGGTTGACTTTTACTTTATACAAAGTCTAAGGACACAGCTTACTTGCCTATAGGCTCTGATATTTATCTTGGTATTTTATCCTTTGTACCTCTTTAAAGTTGCTGCCTCTGCATCTAATGAGTGTACTGGGATATATGCTGGCAAAACAGCAGTGCAGTGTGTTTGCTAGTTCCAAGAACTGTCTTAAAGCAGAACGTTAAAAAATTGCTAAGCTTTTTTGTTGTGAACACTATCAAAAATAAATAAATAAATAAAATGATGGAGTCAGGTGAAAGGATGATTCAACTTCCCTGCACATTCATGAAAGTTACATCATTGGTGGCCGCACAATGGCCTAAGTGGGAATAAACCAGGCTGTAAGAAGCAGAAGACAAGAAGGCTGCAGCCGGCAGATGGGCGACTGGGATTATAGACCGGTCAGGGCTGGAGGAGGGCAAATCCAGAGTTAAAGTGATACTAAAAGTTTGCATTTTATTTTTTTTTAAATAACAAACATGTTATACTTACCTCCATTGTGCAGTTTGTTTTGCACAGAGTGGCCCCTAAAAACGTTTTCTGGGGTCCCCCGGCGGTTCTCTCGGCTCTTCCCTGCCTCAGATAACCCCCTCTGGGAAGCGCTCTCCCAAGGGGGTTATCTTGAGGGCGCGCTCCAGAGTCCTGCATTCGGCCTCCATAGCCGCTGAGTGCCGGACTCGGCCCCGGCGCCCGCGTCATTGGATTTGATTGACAGCAGCACAAGCCAATAGCTGCGCTGCTTTACATTTATCCAATGAAGAGTCGAGAAGCCTGGGCAAAGATCCAGCGCATTCGCGACGTGGGACTTTCCAGGGCTCAGGTAAGTAAAACGGGGGGCCGGTAGTTGTCAGATGTTTTTTCACCTTAATGCATAGGATGCATTAAGGTGAAAAAACATGATCCTTTACAACCCCCTTAAAGAATATGTAAACCCTGATATGTGCCTGCTGTGCCATGTACTTTTATGAAATCGCTCTCGAAATGTTTTATCCTCTAGACCAGTGGTTCTCAACCCTGTCCTCAAGTACCCCCAACAGGCCATGTTTGCAGGTTTTACTTTATTTTGCACAGGTGCTTTAAATCTGAGTCAATGGCTTGGGATTTTGGACAGCTATTTTATCTAGGATAAATTACCAAAATATGGCCTGTTGGGGGTTCTTGAGGACAGCACTCTTGGACACTGTGATGAGCACTGATGGCACTGTGATGAGCACTGACAAATCAAGTCAGAATTTAGTTTATTAGTTTTGGATAGAGTGGAGAGGGATTATGAACCCTGTCAGGTTTTATTGCTGTCCGTGTCCCCGTTAAGGAGATTCACCCTGTCTATCTTTCCTGTTTACTATAAGAAAATCCCAGATTTTGGGTTGTCCCCAAAAAAGTCAGAGGGGAAATCTTCCAATGGGCACGCTAGTTCTGCTGAGCTGGGGGTTCACAAGGAATTTGATTAATTTGCAGAGATTTCCTCACTTCCTGTTTGGCAATGGGGCAGGAAGAGAAGGGAAATCTCTGCAATGAAACACAGATGGTGAAAAAAAATCTGACAGGGCATATAACCCTCCCTTACTCTATGCAAAATGAAAAGAAAAGTTTTGCCTATAGTTCTACTTTAAGGAAGTTACATTTGGCTGGATCTGAGAAGATTAGTGAGGATGTGCCAGAATTATTGCGTAGTAACATTAATGCATTGCTGGCCTTTGAATGGGAATGCCTGGAAAAGGGAGTATAAGGTGGTGAAAGTGGGGTGTGGACTTAGGAAGAGCTTGAGGAGATATTGTCACTTTGCCCTGCATAGGCAAGATGACTGTCTATTTCAAGTGCCACCTTATGACAAATGAACAGTACATTTTAACCGCTTAGCGACTGCCCACCGTAGATTTACTGCGGCAGGGATGCCACTCTGCGCCAGGTTGCGTACCTGGTACGTGATATAATGGTACTGGGTCTGGGGCATGTGCCGCCAGTGACCCACTCCCACTGTGATTGGACACAGCTGAAGCCAATCACACATGGACCCGCCTATCGTTCAGGAGAAAGGCAGAACGGCGCTCTGTCGGGACCCGCTAATCATTCAGAAGAAAGGCAGAATGGTGGTCTGCCTATGTACACAAGGCAGATTGACATTCTGTGATAAGAGAATGTGCTGATCCTGTGTTCCTGCTATGCAGGAACACAGATCTTTACATTCCCCCGGTCAAAGCACGCCCCCAAAAGTTAGCAATCACTCCCAGGGAACACATTTAATCCTTTGCTCGCCCCTGATGTTAATCCCTTCCCTGTCAGTGTCATTAGTACAGTAACAGTGCATATGTTATAGCATTGATCACTGTATTAGTGTCACTGGTCCCCAAAAAAGTGTAAAAAATGTCAGTTAGGTGTCTGATTTGTCTGTCACAATATCGCAGTCCCAATATCAGTCGCTGATCGCCGCCATTACTAGTAAAAATAAAAATAATATACCATAGTTTGTAGACACTATAACTTTTGTGCAAACCAATCAATATACATGCATTGGGATTTTTTTTTTTTTACCAGAAATATATAGCAAAATACATATTGGCTTAAATTGAAGTAATTGAATAGTTTACATTTTTTATTGGAAATGTTTTATAGCAGAAAATTGTTGGCCTTTTTTTGTGTATATAGCACAAAAAAATTAGAACTGCAGAGGTGATCAAAAACCACCAAAACAAAGCTCTATTTGTGGGAAAAAAAGGGACATATTTTTTTTTGGTTACAGCGTCGCCTTACTTTACTTTCCATGCACAAATGACAGGTTTGCTTTAATTTTCAACTTATCTTGTTGTTACCTGTTCACAGAAATAGCAATTGACATGGCACCTGCCCTGGATATTATGTACAGCTGGCAGCTATGTCACTGATATTACTGTAGACAGACATTTTATTCATTGCCAGACTGTTTTCAAACCACCTATAAATATGTATAAGCATTATCCCTGAAAAAACCTATCCATCTTCCCTATCAAATACCAAAAATAGGACCTTCTCATACACAAGGTAAACCTTTTCTATCACCATCAGAAATGACTGCAGCTATCAAATAATAAATATCTAGGAGGAAAACACATCACACTGATGGCATATGACATCTGGCTAAAAATAAAAAAAATACAAAATATACTACACACACACACACACATATATGTAACCGTGAGCTACTAATGCTAACCAGCAAAAGGCACAGCTATGTTAAAACAAGAACATTTACTAAATTAATTATTGGAGTGACCCAACTGTACAGTCATGGTCTTGAAGAATACCAAAACGTACAGAAAATTATAAGCCATAGGACATAAAAAGTTGAAAAAATAGATACAACATATAGAAGAAGGCAGCAGGTCAAGGGTAGGAGGAGGTAGAAGCACAAAGGGGAAAAAAGGACCTTGGGGCATGGGAAAGCCACCTAAATGTCTCAACATACAGGATATGTTCAGTGAGTGGGTGTTATATCATTAATACAGAGCGATCAGAATATGTCAGGAAATAGATGGGTGCCAAACTTTGGAAACTTTATGGATTGACCCAGTAAGGCCATCATGTTTTCATTGGTTAGATACAAATATTATTTGTTCTTGAATTGGGCTATAGTTGGTTAATTGGACCCCTATGCTTTAGCCCGAGTCTACTTACTGTGGCTGCTGTAAAGATAAAAGTGAGTATTTGTATTTCATGCTAGTTTCAACAAATAAGTTAGGGTGGACCTCTTATGAATTTTTGCATATGCCCCAGCCTAATACTATGTATACTAGTTGATAATTGTTAATCCAGATGCGTTTAATTTTCAGACAACCCCACCATCTGTTTAAGGGCACCTATCTTGCAAAATCGAAAACATCAGTCTCGTATATATTGTGACAATACTTAGCCTACCTCTAAGGGAACCATATAAAGGCGGTCCCCGGGTTACAAACAAGACAGGGACTGTAGGTTTGTTCTCAAGTTGAATCTTAAAAAAGGAAATAAGTGATCTGTTGGAACCCATAATGACCTTACCCATGCCTCCATCCCTGGTACATTGAGAAAAGAAAAGGGCTGGTGGGACTTTAGATGAGGCATGGATGGGTGTAGAAAGTTGGTCTGGGATATCAAAAATAGTATCACAATCCCAAAAGGGAAATCACTGTAACCATGAAATGTTGCTAAATAATCGACCCAAAAGAATGAAAATCACGGCATGTATATGAATATCAAAATATATTGTATCAAAATTAATAATACAAAGATCATGCAGTCAGAGGCATAATACAAGTAATAATAATCACATTTAGCATAATTAATAGTTCATAGTCAAGGACATGATTAAAAAAGCAATCACAGTACATAGACATACATACAGGTGCAGTGAACATGATTATCAAAATATATAAATCCAGGATACTTGATCAAATGCATAGTTGGGCAGGCTTGAGCTTGGCATCCCTGAGCATGGACTCGACGCGTTTCTTGGCGTTTAAAGACAGTCATCAGGAGTGGGGTGCGTATACTTAAGCTAGAAAAAGGGGGGGTGAACTTTCTACACCCATCCATGCCTCATCTAAAGTCCCACCAGCCCTCTTCTTCTTTTCTTAAGTTGAATCTGTTTGTAATTTGGAACAGGTACAATTTTTAAGTGTAGCTCCAGCCAAAAAATCTATTTTTAAGCTTTTTGGAAAACATAGGGAAGGGTCATCACCCCTGTAACATTTGTTTTGCTGTCTATGCATCTGTTCAGAAGTTTCACCTCACTTATTGTCCCAATGACAATTGGATTTTGAAAATTTTGGGTTATTAGGGAAACAAGGATTGGTGATAAAGCATCAGTGGAGACACCTTTTTCCCCATATTAACTCTTACAGGAGAGAATTTCCCTTCGTAGGGGTAGATTTTCTCTCACTTCCCGTTGCCTCCCTACGTTTGTCAGTAAGAGTCGTTTGTGAATCGGATGTTTGTAAGTAGGGGAAAGCCTGTAGTCAAAGTTTTACCATGCAGGCTAGTGTAGTGTTGACTCCAGCAGAGAGCTGTGTGCTGCATGTTTAAGTGCATCACACTGTTTTTCTTTTTTTGAAGTGCCACAGACAAATACACATTCAAGTCACTACAATGCAGCACATGCTTTGAGCTCCTGTGCAGACATGCTGTGACATCCAGCTTGGTGCGGAAATATGCAGACATGCTGCATTTTTCTACAATGCAACTCACCACACATCAAACCGGCATTGTGGTGTGAACAAGGTACATAAAAAACATTGTTTGCCATGCAGGTCACTGCAGATAGTGTGAACGAGTCCATATGTGTTTCAATTTTTTGGGAGGTCAGAGGTGCCGTCTACATAGAATTGCAAATGTAACTAACACCTCTGTTTTCAACATACGTTAAAACAGATCAGTTTTGCTAGATAACTTGAAAATGTGCTGGGGATCCTCATTTACTAATGTATATACAGTGGCAAAAAGTATGTGAACCCCGTGGAAGTAACTGGGTTTTCTGCTGCAATTTGCCATAAAATGTAATCTGATTCTCATTACAGAAATAGACCAACACAATGTGCTTAAGTTGATAACACACAAACAATACTCGTGACTTTATTGAACACAGTTTACATTGTTGGAGGAAAAAGCAAGGGAACACTTAAGGGAGTAAATAACTGGTCAAACCTCCTGTGGCAGCAAATAACTTCAAGTAAGGGCTTTCGGTAACTCTGGATCAGACTTGCACAATGTTCAGGAGTAATTTTTGACCATTCCCCTTTACAAAACTGCTTAAGCTCAAACAAAATTGTAGTATGTCTGATGTAAACGACTCTCTTGAGGTTGTTCCACAGCATCTCTATAGGGTGAAGGTGCCACTCCAAAAGGCACATTTTCTTTTTCTAAAGCCACACTATGGTGGATTTATTTCAACGCTTAGGGTCATTGTCCTGTTGCATCACCCAACTTCTACTAACCTTCAGCTGGTAGACAGCCATCTTGACATTATCTTGTAAAATATGTTGGTAAACTTTGGAATTTATTTTCTATAGAGGATGACAAGTGGTCCAGACCCTGCAGTACCAACACACACCTAAATTATGATGTTCCCTCCACCTTGCTTCAACACTGGGATGATAATGTTTTGATGTTGGTAAGTTGTGACCCTTTTGCACCATACATAATGCTGTATATTCTTCCTGAACAATTCAATTTGTTTAAACAGTCCACAAAATATTTTTCCAGTGCGGTTTAACTTTGGGCACAAAGCTATTGTGAGGGGGTTAACTCGGTAGCGGGTGTGTGTGACCCCCTGGATGGGCTCCCCACACAAAAACAGGCCCAGCAGACGGAGGTTGTGGTTTTCAAGATCAAAAGGTGCGGTTTATTTCTCTATTTACAGTGACAAAAACACAGCAAAGCAAAAAGAAACATAAACAAAATAAATCCTGGTCAGCTTGACCTCTGACTAAACATGCAGGTTTCCCTAACTAACAACTGGGATCAGCCTGGTGCTGTCCTAGTCCCTAAGTCCCTGGTTTAGTAAATGTCCAAACAAATAGCCACACAGGCTTTGTCTCACCGCACAGGGGTTCACTCTCCCTAGACAGTCCACACAGGTCTGGTTCCAGGCATGAGCAAACACCTAATGAAGCTGGGAGTTTTTATAGAGGCCTTAAACGAGCTGACAAGCTTCAGCTGGTCTCATCAACTCCCTGCCTGCACGACGCCCAGCACTCTCCCTAGAGGTATGAATCATCCATGAGCCCACTAGCCTCAGCTGGGCTTCATCAACTCTCTCCCTAGTTGTATAAGTCGGCATAAAGCCTGAATCTGGGAGAAATATACCTACCCCCCTGGATGCAACCAGGTGACTTTACCTTCCTGCTGTCACATACCCCCCCCCCCCTCTTGTTTTAACCTTGGGGTTGGAACACCAGCAATCAGGCATTCATGTACTCGAGACAAAGCATCCACATTCCCCATTTGAACGCCAGGGCGATGCTTTACTGTGAAGTTGAATTCCTGTAGGGCCAGGAACCACCTATTTACTCTTCTATTTGTCTCCTTGTTTTGAGCCATCCACTTTAACGGAGCGTGATCCGTAACCATGTCAAAGTGCCTACCTAGCAGATAGTACCGAAGGGAATCTAGAGCCCACTTCACCGCTAAACACTCCTTTTCAACCGTGGCGTAATTTACCTCATGGGACTTCAACTTCCTGCTGAGGTAAATGACTGGGTGCTCTTCCCCGTTCCAGACCTGGGACAATACTGCTCCTAACCCCACATCTGACGCATCACTTTGTACGACAAAGTCTTTAGAGAAGTCGGGTGAGTACAACACTGGCTGGCTACATAAGGCTTGTTTCAAGAATTGGAATGCTGCCTCAGCCTCGGGGGTCCATTTAATCATGACCGACCCTTTCCCTTTCGTCAGGTTGGTTAGGGGCACAGCCTTAGAAGCAAAGTGGGGAATGAAGCGCCGATAATAACCCGCGATTCCCAGAAAGGCTCGTACCTGCTTCTTGCTGTTGGGACGTGGCCAACTCTGGATGGCCTCGACTTTGTTGAGTTGGGGTTTTATTACTCCCCTGCCAATGGTGTACCCAAGATATTTGGCCTCCTCCTGCCCAATGGTACACTTCTTGGGGTTAGCCGTAAACCCCGCTTCCCGGATAGAGTCTAGGACTGCTTGCACTTTTGGCAGATGTGAGGCCCAATCTGTGCTATGGACAATTACGTCATCCAGGTAAGCCGCAGCATACTTCCGATGGGGCCTCAGTATCTGGTCCATTTTCCGCTGGAATGTGGCCGGCGCATTCTGTAACCCGAACGGCATTCTCTTATATTGGAACGCCCCGTCTGGGGTTACAAATGCGGTTTTCTCTTTGGCCGACTTGGCCAGGGGAATTTGCCAATACCCTTTTGTGAGGTCAAGAGTCGTCATGTATCGGGCTGTTCCCAGCCGGTCGATCAACTCATCTATACGTGGCATGGGGTAGGTGTCAAATTTTGTAACTTTGTTCAACTGACGAAAATCGTTACAAAATCGCCAGCTCCCATCCGGTTTAGGCACCAACACAATGGGACTAGACCAATCACTTTGGGACTCCTCTATCACCCCTAAGTTCAGCATTTTCTGTACTTCCTCCCGTATTGCCTCCCGTCGGGCCTCTGGGATCCGATAGGGTTTTAACTTCACCCTTTCACCGGGCGGGGTAATAATATCATGCTCTACCCCAGATGTTTGTCCCGGCAGCTCAGAGAACACCTCCTTGTTGCGAAGCACAAACTCCTTAACCTCCTGTTGTTGGGGTTGTGACAAGGTGGCTGCTATTCCAACCTCCGGAATCACGCAACCAGTTTGAGCTGGTGACCAAGTTTCTGCGACTAGGGACTCTCTATCCCTCCAGGCTTTCAACAGATTAACGTGATAGATCTGTTCGGGCTTTCGCCTTCCTGGTTGTCTGACCTTGTAATTCACTTCGCTCACTTTTTCCATTATCTCGTAGGGGCCTTGCCATTTGGCAAGGAATTTACTTTCAACCGTAGGGACAAGTACCAATATCCTATCCCCCGGGGAAAAGGTACGGGTCTTGGCTCCACGGTTGTACACTCTCTGCTGTGCCAACTGCGCTTGGGCCAAATGTTCCTTCACGATGGGCATTACCTGTGCAATTCGATCTTGCATCAGGGCGACATGCTCAATCACACTCCTGTGGGGAGAACTCTCACTTTCCCAAGTTTCCTTGGCAATATCCAACAGCCCTCTTGGGTGTCTCCCATACAGTAACTCAAAGGGGGAGAATCCCGTAGAGGATTGGGGCACCTCCCTAATAGCAAACATCAAATAAGGAAGTAGACAGTCCCAATCCTTTCCATCTCTATCCACCACTTTCTTCAACATTTGTTTTAGGGTTTTGTTGAATCTTTCAACCAGCCCATCGGTTTGAGGGCGATTCACAGACGTACGCAATTGCGTCACTTTGAACAATTTACACAGCTCTTTCATAACCCGGGACATAAAGGGTGTACCTTGGTCCGTAAGCAGTTCTTTACAAATACCCACCCGGCTAAAAACAAGAGATAGCTCTTTGGCTATGGTTTTGGCCGAGGTATTTCGGAGAGGGATCGCTTCTGGATAACGGGTGGCATAGTCCATTATAACTAATATGTACTGGTGCCCCCTAGCGGACTTGATTATAGGACCTACCAAATCCATTGCGATCCTCTCAAACGGGACCTCAATGATGGGTAGAGGGACCAGCGGGCTACGGAAATGTGGCATCGGGGCCGACCTCTGACACACAGGGCAGGAGGAACAATAATTTTCTATGTCCTTCATCACCCCAGGCCAATAGAATCTCTGTAATACCCTCTCTCGGGTTTTCTCTGTCCCCAGATGACCTCCAAGAATGTGCCCATGGGCCAACTCCAACACCAACTTCCTGTAAGGTTTGGGCACCACAAGCTGCTCAACGGTTTCTTCTGCCCTTTTTGCCACTCGATACAGTAGGTCCTTCTCTACGCTGAAGTATGGGTAAGTGCAGGTATTATCTGGGTTCACTAACTCGCCATCTATTTCCACTACGTTTTCCCGTGCCTTTATTAGGGCGGGGTCTTTCAACTGTTCTGTGGCAAAATTTTCCCTGTGAACCTCAAGATCAGAAAACTCCACAGACGGTAGGTTTTCGTCTGAGGAGGTGGGCTCCTCTCCAGTTTCTTGAGTCTCGCCTGCCAATACTGACAAGGGAAATTCTGGAGAGTCCTCACCACTCTCAGAGGAGTTCTGGCTATCACCTTCCTGGTACATAGGGGCACCAATGGGGGGGCTCAGGATCATCCCACAGTTCCCAGAACTTCGGAAAATCCCTTCCCACAATGGCATCATGCGGTAATTGAGATACTAACCCCACTGGATGAGAGAGGGTACCTTTGGGGGTCTTGAAACACACTGTAGTCACTGGGTACTCTCGGGTGTCCCCATGCACACAAATAACAGCTACCTTGCTATTCCCAGAGACCTCTGTTTTAACTAATTCAGCCTTTATCAGGGTCACAAGGCTACCTGAATCCAGTAATACCACAACATTTCTACCATTAATACACATTTTGCATAAATGTTTCTCAGTTCCCCGAATGGCAGTGCATGCGACTGTCGCACACAGCGACTGACGTCTGTCCGTCAGAAAGTCACATTGCATGGGTTCCTCCACAACCGGGCAATTTGCTGCAATATGTCCCGTTTGCCGGCAGCGGTAGCAAACAATCCTTTTGGCTGCCTCTTGAGCCCCCGACTTCCCAGGCTGTTCTCGCCAAACCCTGGGCAGAGCTCCCACCCTCTCACTCTCTCCACCCTCACCCCTTGGAATCATCTTATCCGCCCCTGGGGATGGTCTGGTCTTAGGGTGGAAAGTCCGAGAGTCTCTGGAAGAGGCCGTCAGGTTCTCTGCAGCCAAGTATCTCTCTACACGATCCACAAGTTTACCGTCCGTTTCTGGGTCTCCATGGCTTACCCACTTTTGAATGGCGGTAGGAAGAGCTCTCAAGAAACGATCCATCACAACACGTTCCACAATCTCCGGTGCGGACAAAGTCTCTGGCTGTAGCCACTTCCTGCTCAGGTGAATGAGATCATACATTTGAGACCTGGGGGGTTTTCCAAGCTGGAAAGTCCAGTTATGCACACGCTGAGCCCGGACAGCCAGGGTGACACCCAGCCTTGCCAATATTTCAGCTTTTAGCATCCCATAGTCTTTTGCTTGGTCAGGCTCTAGGTCATAGTAAGCTTTCTGCGATTCACCAGTTAACAGAGGAGCCACCAGTCCAGCCCACTGCTCCTCAGGCCACTTTTCTCTTTCAGCAGTCCTTTCAAATGTGGTCAAAAATGCCTCTGGATCATCCTCTCCAGTCATTTTTGTCAATAAACGACTCACCCCAAAGGACGCGGTATTAGTGGGACGGCTTTCCTCACTGGTCTGCGGACGTTGCTGCATTACTGCTTCCATCTGTTGTTGTAGTCTCTGCTCTTGCTTCTGCAACAGGTCTATGAAGCGGGCCTCAGATTGCTGCTGGGCTCGTTGCTGGGCTGCGAAGCTCTTTTGCAAACCTGAGATTGTGGAACGTGTTGTGATGGATCGTTTCTTGAGAGCTCTTCCTACCGCCATTCAAAAGTGGGTAAGCCATGGAGACCCAGAAACGGCCGGTAAACTTGTGGATCGTGTAGAGAGATACTTGGCTGCAGAGAACCTGACGGCCTCTTCCAGAGACTCTCGGACTTTCCACCCTAAGACCAGACCATCCCCAGGGGCGGATAAGATGATTCCAAGGGGTGAGGGTGGAGAGAGTGAGAGGGTGGGAGCTCTGCCCAGGGTTTGGCGAGAACAGCCTGGGAAGTCGGGGGCTCAAGAGGCAGCCAAAAGGATTGTTTGCTACCGCTGCCGGCAAACAGGACATATTGCAGCAAATTGCCCGGTTGTGGAGGAACCCATGCAATGTGACTTTCTGACGGACAGACGTCAGAAAGTCACATTGCCTGCATTCTCCACCAACTGTGAGGGGGTTAACTCGGTAGCGGGTGTGTGTGACCCCCTGGATGGGCTCCCCACACAAAAACAGGCCCAGCAGACGGAGGTTGTGGTTTTCAAGATCAAAAGGTGCGGTTTATTTCTCTATTTACAGTGACAAAAACACAGCAAAGCAAAAAGAAACATAAACAAAATAAATCCTGGTCAGCTTGACCTCTGACTAAACATGCAGGTTTCCCTAACTAACAACTGGGATCAGCCTGGTGCTGTCCTAGTCCCTAAGTCCCTGGTTTAGTAAATGTCCAAACAAATAGCCACACAGGCTTTGTCTCACCGCACAGGGGTTCACTCTCCCTAGACAGTCCACACAGGTCTGGTTCCAGGCATGAGCAAACACCTAATGAAGCTGGGAGTTTTTATAGAGGCCTTAAACGAGCTGACAAGCTTCAGCTGGTCTCATCGACTCCCTGCCTGCACGACGCCCAGCACTCTCCCTAGAGGTATGAATCATCCATGAGCCCACTAGCCTCAGCTGGGCTTCATCAACTCTCTCCCTAGTTGTATAAGTCGGCATAAAGCCTGAATCTGGGAGAAATATACCTACCCCCCTGGATGCAACCAGGTGACTTTACCTTCCTGCTGTCACACTATATATATATTTTTTTTTTCAGCAGCTTTCTTTGGGGTGTTTTGCCATGGACATCCTGCCTGCTCAAAGACTTACGTATGACAGACTCCTTAAAGGGATGTTTGCCAGTTTCAATGATGTCTTCAAGCCTTTAGCTGTTACTCGAGAGTCCTTCTTTACCTCATTGAGGATTCTGCGTTGTGCCTTGAAAGTCATCTTGGCTGGACGCCCACTTCTAGGAAGAGTAGCCACAGTACTAAACTGTCTCCATTTAAAGACAATTTATCTAACCGTTGACTGATGGATGCCTAAACACTTTGAAATTGCTTTGTATACCTTCCCAGCCTTATGCAGATTAACTACTCGTAATTGTATGCCTTTAGAGCAGGGGTCTCAAACTGGTGGCCCTCCAGCTGTTGTGAAACTACAAGTGCCATGAGGCATTGCAAGGCTGACTGTGAAAAGCATGACTCCCACAGACAGAGGCATTATGGGACTTGTAGTTTTGCAACAGCTGGAGGGCCGCCAGTTTGAGACCACTGCTTTAGAGAGCTCCTTTTTGCGAGGCATAGTTCACATCAGGTTACGCTTATCAACATCAATCTCAGAATGTTTGAGTGTCTTATCAATCAAAGTAGCTCTAAACCACACCTCCAAACTCATTTCATGAATTGCAAAAAAATATTTAAATATTGATAGCTAAAAGCTATACAGCTGCTAGCACAAAACCAGTGACTATACAACTCTCTCTATAGAAAACAAGTGCAGCGCTATAAAGTGATTAATCCAGGGCTCGACAAACCCCGGGCGCCACTAGAATTAGCGACCTGGTGCCTGGGGCGGCACAGTTTGGGTATCCTGTCTCCGCGCACCCCCCCCTTCGGCGCGCGATCGCTTCGGCCCGCGCAGGCCGGTAATTGAGGGTTTGCGGCCTTCTGCAGTCCTATGCTTCCTTCTGGAATCTGGCGGCCTCTTTTGGTGGCCGTTTGTATGACTAGACAACCAGCAATGCTAATTAAGCTTCCCCTGCCTGTTTTCACTGCCCGCCCATCTCCTTCTCAAAGTGGAGAAGAGGAGGAAGTGATTGCGGGCGTCATCTGGCGCCTTTTGCCTAATGGTGAGTGTGGGATGGCTGGTTTAAATAGCTTCATATAGCCTTTTTTTTTTTCGTAATAGCTTTTATTTTTATTTATTTATTTTTAAGTAAAAACTGTTTATTTATTTTTTTCTTAATTAAAATTAATTTATTATTTGTCATCTCCCTGCTTGGCCCCTTTCACACGGGCTGTCTGATCAGGTTCGCCTGTCAGTTTTTCAGGCGGACCTGATCAGGCCCTTAGCGGGGATATGGTGGTCTTGTGTCCCTGCAAGGCAGGAAATAAAAGCAGTCACATTCCTTAGTTAAAGCACCACATAGTAAACACACGATACTAGGAACATAGTTAACCCTTTGATTGCCCTTGGTGTTAACCCCTTCCTACCCAGTGTCATTATTACAGTGACAGTGTATATTATTATCACGTATCACTGTATTAGTGTCACTTGAGATGTCAGTAGCAGTTAGTTCCGACCCAGTGTCATTTTATATGCCGCACTATCACAGTCCCGCTCTAAGTTGCTGGAAAAAAATAGGACAAATGTTGGGACTTTGAATGAGGCGCGAACAGGAGGTCCACACCTCAATGAAACGTGAGGAAAAGTTCACGCCTCCATCCCTGTGCTGAATGCAACATAAAGGGGGGGGAAGGTTTGGGACTTTGAATGAGGTGTGTTTGTACAGACCGAAAAAAGATCATATACAGTGGGGATCGAAAGTTTGGGCACCCCAGGTAAAAAATGTGTATTAATGTGCATAACGAAGCCAAGGAAAGATGGAAAAATCTCCAAATGGCATCAAATTACAGATTAGACATTTTTATAATATGTCAAAAAAAGTTAGATTTTATTTCCATCACTTACACTTTCAAAATTACAGAAAACAAAAAAATGGCGTCTGCAAATGTTTGGGCACCCTGCAGAATTTATAGCATGCACTGCCCCCTTTGCAAAGCTGAGACCTGCCAGTGTCATGGATTGTTCTCAATCATCGTCTGGGAAGACCAGGTGATGTCAATCTCAAAGGTTTTAAATGGCCAGACTCATCTGACCTTGCCCCAACAATCAGCACCATGGGTTCTTCTAAGCAGTTGTCTAGAAAACTGAAACTGAAAATAGTTGACGCTCACAAAGCTGGAGAAGGCTATAAGAAGATAAAGCGTTTTCAGATGTCAATATCCTCTGTTCGGAATGTAATTAAGAAATGGCAGTCATCAGGAACAGTGGAAGTTAAAGCAAGATCTGGAAGACCAAGAAAAATATCAGACAGAACAGCTCGCAGGATTGTGATAAAAGCAATTCAAAACCCCCGTTTGACTGCACGATCCTTCCAGAAAGATCTGGCAGACACTGGAGTTGTGGTACATTATTCCACTATAAAGCGATACTTGTACAAATATGGTCTTCATGGAAGAGTCAGCAGAAGAAAACCTCTTCTACGTCCTCACCACAAAAATCAGCGTTTGAACTTTGCAAATGAACATATAGACAAGCCTGAGGCATTTTGGAAACAAGTTCTGTGGACCGATGAGGTTAAAATAGAACTTTTTGGCCAGAATGAGCAAAGGTACGTTTGGAGAAGAAAGGGCACAGAATTTAATGAAAAGAACCTCTGTCCAACTGTTAAGCATGGGGGTGGATCAATCATGCTTTGGGGTTGTATTGCAGCCAGTGGCACAGGGAACATTTCACGAGTAGAAGGAAAAATGGATTCAATAAAATTTCAGCAAATTTTGGATGGTAACTTAATGCCATCTGTGAAAAAGCTGAAGTTAAAGAGAGGATGGCTTCTACAAATGGATAATGATCCTAAACACACCTCAAAATCCACGGGGGATTACATCAAGAGGCGTAAACTGAAGGTTTTGCCATGGCCTTCACAATCTCCTGACCTCAACATTATTGAAAACCTATGGATAGACCTTAAAAGAGCAGTGCGTGACAGACAGCCCAGAAATCTCAAAGAACTGGAAGACTTTTGTAAGGAAGAATGGGCAAAGATACCTCAAACAAGAATTGAAAGACTCTTGGCTGGCTACAAAAAGCGTTTACAAGCTGTGATACTTGCCAAAGGGGCAGTACAAGATATTAACTCTGCAGGGTGCCCAAACTTTTGCAGACGCCATTTTTTTGTTTTCTGTCATTTTGAAAGTGTAAATGATGGAAATAAAATCTAACTTTTTTTGACATATTATAAGAATGTCTAATCTGTAATTTGATGCCATTTGGAGATTTTTCCATCTTTCCTTGGCTTCGTTATGCACAATAATACACATTTTTACCTGGGGTCCCCAAACTTTCGATCCCCACTGTAGATAGAACATCCATGTGTTTATTCCTAAAACATACATTGGCATGACATGGTAAAACATAACATGCATGATACAATTTAACAAGCTTGCATGAGAATGATGATAAAACGCATGGCACTTCATGATACAAAATATGCATATTGGATATGAAACAGAATATGATCAAAGAGAAAACATATGTTGATAGAACCATTTGAAAATACATTGGATGCATCAAGATAGACCCGACGCGATTCGTGGACTGCATCCACTCATCAGGGGCCATGCATCCATATTCTAAAAAGGAACAAAAAATATGAATGATCATTCTAGTCTATTTGTATCGATACCATAAACACTTTGTTGAAAATACTAAAGGGTTCCTGGCCATACTAAAAAATTGATAACTCACATCTGAGATGAGACATGTGATAACGTGTGTCAGAGGCCGGTCAGTAATGTCTCGCCCGGGAGCTGAGAAAGGGATCTGGTGAAAAGGACCGGGAGCGCGGCCGCAATTCCCCATGAAGAAAGAGTGCAAAATATCACGGATGGTAGAGATTCTGAAGTAATCAAAATTAATAGAATTTATATGGTGTAAATGACCTTATCAGTGTATAAAAGTATACAGGAGAGAAGCACCATAACCGTGATAAACATTTGAAAGTGACAAGGGTATATTTAAGATAAGTAACTGTCCATCAGGGACACCAAAGTGAAAGAACATAAAAGGATTGGCGTGGAAGAAAGAAAAAAAGGGGTAAGGTGAGACCAAAGGGTGATGAGAGGTTACCCATGAGGAAAACTGAAAAAGAAAAAAGAAAATAGGAGTGATGGTGGAAAGAATAAGTGGGATTGAATTACATTATTAGAAGGATTGTAAGTAGGACATGGAGGGAACTCCAAGACCCCCAAATGGAACTGCACAGGAGTTGTTTATGAGAAAAACTGTGGGTGTATGAGGACTGCGGGCCCCAAGCCTGACATGGCCACCATACCCCCCCTCCAGCGTCACGGTGAATGACACAAGGAGGGGAAGAGACAGCCCGGCGGCGACGGTCATCCCACGCCGGAGTGACTCCCCTCGTGTCAGTCAAGCTGGTATAAAAGCGCTAGCGTGATGCGACACCCGAAGAGGACGTCACACATGCAACGCAACCTGCATGGCGCCGACTCGCGATGGAAGCGCCCGCCCACTCCCCCATATCATGTAGAGAGGGGGGAGAAGGGGGGGGCGCCCAGGGCGAATCGCAGCTCCCGGGGATGAGACACACACCAGCCCACTGATCACAAAACACATGGCAACATGTCAGAACCGATGAGTACGGGGGCCAGCACTGATGCATATAAATACGGGCCATGCACTGTTAATTGCATATTAACAAAGGTCTAACAAAATGGGGCCGGCCATCAATGATGATGGACAGACCACCTGACACTCCTCCATCCCTGTAATGTAGGAAAAAAATGGGACAAATGTTGGGACTTTGAATGAGGCGCGAATAGGAGGTCCACGCCTCAATGAAACGTGAGGAAAAGTTCACGCCTCCATCCCTCTGCTGAATGCAACATAAAGGGGGGGAAGGTTTGGGACTTTGAATGAGGTGTGTTTGTACATACCGAAAAAGATCATATAGATAGAACATCCATGTGTTTATTCCTAAATTATACATTGGCATGACATGGTAAAACATAACATGCATGATACAATTTAACAAGCTTGCATGAGAATGATGATAAAACGCATGGCTTTGGGCCCGCGCAGGCCGGTAATTGAGGCTTTGCGGCCTTCTGCAGTCCTATGCTTCCTTCTGGAATCTGGCGGCCTCTTGTGGTGGCCGTTTGGACTAGACAACCAGCAATGCTAATGAGGCTTCCCCTGCCTGTTTTCACTGCCCGCCCATCTCCTTCTCAAAGTGGAGAAGAGAAGGAAGTGATTGCGGGCGTCATCTGGCGCCTTTTGCCTAATGGTGAGTGTGGGGTGGCTGGTTTAAATAGCTTCATATAGCCTTTTTTTTTTTTTGTAATAGCTTTTATTTTTATTTATTTATTTTTAAGTAAAAACTGTTTGTTTATTTTTTTCTTAATTAAAATTTATTTATTATTTGTCATCTCCATTCTTGGCCCCTTTCACACGGGCTGTCTGATCAGGTTCGCCTGTCAGTTTTTCAGGCGGACCTGATCAGGCCCTTAGCGGGGATATGGCGGTCTTGTGTCCCTGCAAGGCAGGAAATAAAAGCAGTCACATTCCTTAGTTAAAGCACCACATAGTAAACACACGCTACTAGGAACATAGTTAACCCTTTGATTGCCCTTGGTGTTAACCCCTTCCTACCCAGTGTCATTATTACAGTGACAGTGTATATTATTATCACTTATCACTGTATTAGTGTCACTTGAGATGTCAGTAGCAGTTAGTTCCGACCCAGTGTCATTTTATATGCCGCACTATCACAGTCCCGCTCTAAGTTGCTGATCGCCGTCATTACTAGTATTAAAAAATAAAATAAAGAAAAACTCCAGTATATATATATATATATATATATATATATATATATATATATATATATATATATATAATGTTTGGTTCTAGTCGTCTTTATGTGTAAATTTAAGATTGGTTAATTTTTATATTGAAAATAAAGCTTTGTCGGTCGTTAAAAAAAAAAAAAAAAACTGGCTCCTAACTTTTTTAGCTTGTTCCTAGATTCCAAGCAAATTTGTCAAGCCCTGGATTAATCCATTATGTAATAAAAAAAAATGAATGATACAGTTCCAGAATGTGATGCAAGCACAGTTCATAACACTGAATAGATCTTCACTTTGTGCAAAAATTATCTTCCAGTTGTTTAACACAGTTCAACCATGCACGCACCAGAGATAGATGAACTGCCTTATACAGTATTACACTTCACCCGGTGTCATGACAAAATCAACTTCAGTGAGCCTCCACCAACATATACATTCACCAGATATCTAATGAGATCAAGCCTCAGCTAGCTCCTAGATAGTAGGGATCTTTCCAGCTCCTCTTGTCAGTTGGATTAAGGAATGCGTCAAAAGAGCATTTAAGCAGCATAAAAAAAAAAAAAAAAACGCTCACCAGGAGACCCCAAATGTGATAATATTGTGTAGTATTTTAATGACATCTGAATAAAAATAGGTCCATGACTATAGCATCAAATATCTTTTTCCCATTTCATTATTTGAACTCCAGGTTTGCAAACCATTGACCCCAATTAGCGTTCATTGAAGTCATTATGGATTCACTTACTTTTTCCTGCAGCACAGTGAATGATTATTGAGTGTTTAATAAAGCGATGAGAAATTAGAATTCTTTGTGTATTAGCTTAACCACTTCAGCCCCGGAAGGTTTTACCCCCTTAATGACCAGGCCATTTTTTGTGATGCTGCACTGCGTTACTTTAACTGACAATTGTGCAGTCGTGCGACACTGTATCCAAATAAAATTGATGTCCTTTTTTCCCCCACAAATAGAGCTTTCTATTGGTGATATTTGTTCACAAAAGTTTTAAATGTAATTTATTTATCAATTTAGGCAAATATGTATTCTGCTACATATTTATGGTAAAAAACAAACAAAAAAAAAAACAATAAACGTATATTGATTGATTTGCACAAAAGTTAATGGGATATTTTTATGGCATTTTATTTATATATATTTTTTTACTAGTAATGGTGGCGATCAGTGATTTTTAGTGGAATTGCAACATTGTGGCGGACAAATCGGACACCTGACACTTTTTTTTTTTTTACACTTTTATTTGGGAACCAGTGACATTATTACAGTGATAAGTGCTAAAAAAAATGCACTGTTACTGTACTAATGACACTGGCAGGGAAGGGGTTAACACCAGGGGCGATCAAAGGGTTAAGTGTGTCCCTAGGAGGTGCTTGCTTACTGTGTGGGAGATGGACTGACTGCGTGAACACAGAGATCCGTGTTCCTGCTTAGCAGGAACAGAAGATCCCGGAGTCCTCCCCTGTCAGAATGGCAATCTCTGGGAAACAATCGTGGGTGGCCGGCGGACATCGGGTCCGCCGAACCCGCTGATTGGCTCCCCCTCTGTCCAATGTATCCACAGTATCTATTGCGCATCTCCGAACGGCAGGAGGGCTTTCTGATTGGCCCTCTTGATCACATGACGGCCATGTCCAATCACAGTGTCATGTGATGTAAATAGAGAGCCGGTTGCTAGGCAATCGGCTCTCCTCTCCTCACACAGAAGTTGCCAGTGAGGAGAGGAGAGCGGATCGCTGCAGCCGGCCGGTGATCAGTATGAGCTGTTTTTTACAGATTTTTACACAATGATCACCAGCCTAGTGTCCCCACACAATGTAAAACACACATGGCCCCACACAATGTCCCCAAAACACATTTCCCCCACACCTGTCCCCCACATATATAACAGTAAAATCATATGTCCCAATGATCATCTGCACACATACGTCCGTGATCACCTACGCACATCTGTACATGATCATTGTTTTTTTTCCAAATTTCCGGGCTTTTTTCGCTAATATCGCAAAAAATTAAAAACTGAGTCGTGAATAAATAACAAAATAAAGCTCTATTTGTGCGAACAAAATGCTAAAAATTTCATTTGGGTACAGGGGTAGCATGACCGCGCAATTGTCATTGAAAGTGTGAGAGCGCTGAAAATTGGCCTGGCAAGGAAGGGGGCGAAAGTGCCCAGTATTGAGGTGGTTAAGTGGTTAACCACTTCAGCCCCAGAAGGTTTTACCCCCTTCCTGACCAGAGCACTTTTTACAATTTGGCACTGCGTCACTTTAACTAACAATTGCGCGGTAGTTCAACGCTGTACCCAAACAAAATAAGTGTCCTTTTTCCCCCACAAATACAGCTTTCTTTTGGTGGTATTTGATCACCTCTGTGGTTTTTATTTTTTGCACTATAAACAAAAAATAGCGACATTTTGGGAAAAAAAAACAATATTTTAAACTTTTTGCTATAATAAATATCCCCAAAAGTAAAAAAAAAAAAAAATCCACAGTTTAGGCCAATATATATATTCTTCTACATATTTTTGGTAAAAAATCGCAATAAGCGTATATTGATTGGTTTGCACAAAAGTTATAGTGTCTGCAAACTATGGGAAATTTTTATGGCATTTTTATTATTATTATTATTTACTAGTAATGGCGGTGATCTGCAATTTTTAGCGGTACTGTGACAATGCGACAAACATATCGGAGACTTTTGACACTTTTTTGGGACCATCGGCATTTATACAGCGATCAGTGCTATAAAAATGCATTAATTACTGTGAAAATGTCACTGGCAGGGAAGGTGTTAACACTAGGGTGAGATCAAGGGGTTAAATATGTGTTCCCTCTGCATGTTCTAACTGTGTGGGGATGTGAGTGACTAGGAGAGAAGCCATATTGTTTTTTCCTACTTCGTAGAAAGAAACAATATGGCTCCTCTCCTCTGACAGCACAAGGATTTGTGCGTTTACACACACAAATCCCTGTGCTAGCGCTCGTGCACACAGGCGACGATCATGCCTGCCAGCCACGTGCATCGGGTCCCCCGCCGTGCAGCAGGCGCGCCCTCTGTTGGCCGAAAACAGGTAGAACATACCCGTACGGGATTTCACCCAGCAGTGCCATTGTGCCGCAGTATATCTGCGTGACACTGTCGGCAACTGGTTAAGCACATTGTGTCCATCTATTATTGTGACACAGATGAGGATCAGATCATTCTAAAAACAGTTAATTCCAAGGGGTTTACATACTTTTTCCCCTCAATAAATACCATTTAAACAAGCCCTCATTAACATCTGTAGCTGCAGACATGCTGGAGCACTTCATCCTTAAGGACTTCATCAATAGAAACAATGAAGTTCTCTCAGCAGCTCAGTCCACCCTGCACCCCTCCAAGTGACCTGTTCTGTGTTTACATAACATTAAAATACTGGGAAATTGCTGGGTCCAGACTGTAAGAGGGGATCAGGGTGAGTTGAGCTGCTGAGAGACCATCAGAGTTTCTGATCTAAACTTTGAGGATGAATTGCTTCACAGTACACGCAGATACAGTGGTCAGGGGAGGTCTTGTTTTAAAGCTCATTTACTGCCTGTTATGAATATGTAAATATCCAAATGTCCTTAGCCTGGCCACAGGTTCACTTTAAGGTGAATAAAAACACTACATTAAAACAACAGTCAATGAATGGACAAACAAGGACAAAACAAAGTTACTTTTGGTTGGAAACCTGCTTTTGTACACTGTCCCCACAAACAGCTACACGTCAGTTTGCCTCCGGCATCCTTTTACAAACAAAAATGAAAGGATCTTACAGCAAGAAACTGTGTTCGCAAACACATGGAAGGATTAAGTCTTGCTGTGTTCAGGGGCTCAGAAGAGCTAAATTGAGATATGGCTGTCCGGAGCGCTTTGATTACCCCAAATCTTTAAATGACATGCCACAAAGCCTGAGCCCTCTACGTGATTTGCAACCTGCTACAACACAATCATGAGCCAAAAACATTTACAGCGAGATGCCAATTACAGCAGACAAAATACTTATCTTCTCAGTCTGATATGAGCATTTAAAAGCATTTGGTTAAGGTGTTAGGTACTGAATGACAGCTTAAAAAGAGAACACTTTCCCCCGTCTAAATAGAAAATGTTCGCCATTAAAAGTTTCGGATTGTCGCCCATTTTTGTTGTTTATCACAGCGGCGCACTGTTCCAGGCATTCAACAGTGACACAAAAGGTTATATTCTGCTTCTTTTTTTTACATACTTGAAATAACAATGCTTCCTCTCTGCTGCACTAACTGCATATTTAAAAATGATTTCAAAGAATAAAAACAAACACATTACAAAATATTTCAATGCCACCAGTTGGGGTTTTGTATTGTCTGGTGTGCAAATAAAGTATTTTTTTATTATTTTCAGGCATACAGTATGTTTTTCCTTTATTTGTCTTGCATGTACTTCTATTTTTGTGTGCTGGAATTGATGGTATAAAAAAAGATTTTAAAAGAACAAAATTGACGATAATAGTACCTGGGCTTTTGAGCTGAATTACATGGATAAGTATTTAGAAAAATACTAGATTACAGGTATTAGATTAATGATGTATTTATCTATAGGTCAAAACAGGAATACATTTTACCTACCGGGAAACTCACAATCTGGCCACTCACTGGGTTTAAAGAAGTTATTCATATTTAAAAGTGTCAGTAAATATAAAAAAAGCCAGTATTTTTCTTTTTGTACCTGTACTGTGTTGGCTACATTTTCCCAGCTACATTAAGAATAAGAACTTCAGAATAACATAACATTTTAACAAAGATAAGCTCTTAAATTGTCAGAAAAGTGCCACATTTTTTGTCTAACAACACAGCTTACACAGAACAAGAATGGGGATTACACAGTCATAACATGCAGAAGAGGGGGAAGTAAGACAGGTTGCCTGTTTCTAACAGGTATCTTAAAAAAAAAAAAAAAAAAGTATGGAGGACCTTTTCCCCCTATACACTTTTTGCAGTACACCTACCCACCCAAAAGTGATATTCCATTTGAAGTGGAACTCCAATCTAACAGCCAAATGCACAGTTGAATTACATGGGTGCTCTATAGCTTTTCTAAAGGATTTGTAATTTCCTCCAGCCAGTCCTGAGATATAGACAGCTTTGGTTGGTGACCTGACATTTCTTTGTAGTAGTAAAACAGATTTAAGTGCTTACGCTAGTTGCAATTAATAATGTAAAGTAAAGAGGGGCAAGCAGCGCAGATCTATAATCCCACAATCTTGTGATATTAAACCCACTACTTAAAACCTAGTCCATCGTTAGACATATGTGAAATATAATAAGCTTGACAATTCTATGCAATTATATACAATGGGGTTGATTTACTAAAACTGGAGAGTGCAGAATCTGGTGCAGCTCTGCATAGAAACCAATCAGCTTCTAACTTGAGTTTGTACAATTAAGCTTGGTCAATAAAACATTGAAGCCGATTGGCTACCATGCACAGCTGCACCAAATTCTGCACTCTCCAGTTTTAGTAAATCAATCCCAATGTGTCTTAAGCAAAGTACCGTATTTATCGGCGTATAACACACACACTTTCTTTTTCGTACATCACGGGACACAGAGCGACTTAGTCATTACTAATGGGTTATATAGATTACCTTCAGGTGTTGGCACTGGCCAATTCCAAACCGGAAGTACCCTCCCCTATATAAGCCCCTCCCATCCGGGAACACCTCAGTTTTTTGCCAGTGTCTAAGGTGTTGGCCAAAGAGTAACATGTGTTTTCACTGGGCTTGCGTACAGGTTCTTTTGGGCCTTAGTAAGCTGTTCCGGATCCCACCAAAAAAGCTTCATAGCTAAACGGTCGGTACCCGGGCCTTGCAGCAGAAGAGCAAGGTTTTGCCTGTAATGCTTCTCTTAGGAGGGCTGGACCCTGGGATCCAGAGCTCTGGTCATACCCACGACCAAGATGTTTTCTGTGCAGGGTGCTATACAGGTCCAGGGGAGTGGAATCCTTGGGAACCCGGTCCCTGAAGGTTTAATTACAATGCCTGCCGTGATAGGTGAAGTTTGGACTTCTGTGGACCAAACAAAGTCCTGCGGCGGGGATCAGGTAAGTGGGGGCCCCCAGGAACTTGGTTCTATTGGGGGACCCCCAAGCCTAATTTGTCTTTCTGTCTGTTACCTAACGGTATTCCCGCTAAATATCTGTGTTTGCCTGTAACTACTGAAAATGTAAAATTTTAAGAGTAGTCAAGAAAAAAAAAAAAAAAAAAAGGGGACCGCGGTACCTGTGTTAAACCACTAGAGGCCGCTGTAGTCCATTTTTCTTGTCATGTGGATCTTTGGTTTTCTCAAATCAAAAGATCCAGGCAGTTGGTAAGTTTCTCTGTGAATCCACTTCCTCTGCCCTGTTGCTGCGCTCATCCACCGCACAGGCCCTCCGGCAAAAAGGGCCCTGGCTCCTAGTCCCTGGTTGATTTCGAAAAGGGCCCCAATGGCGCACAGGCGCGCGCGCGTGCACGCGCCTCCTATGAAAAAAAAAGGGGCGGGTGGATGACGCTCGATGCGCGCCGCGGCGCTTCTGCGCATGTGCAGGCGTCCCAGCATGGTTAAAAGACACAGTACAAGTGTCAGCTGGATGCAAACAGAGCTAGCAACAAACAGTGGCACACAGAGGCGGTTGATGCAGGCATCCCCATAGAAAGGCACTTTAGTGGACACCAGCTGGTATATAGCAGCAACTGTGTTAGACTATTACCAGCAAAAATTGGTGTATGACGACGGGAATACCTCAGCTTTGTGCTTAAAGGATATGTCGTCCAGACGCTCCGGAAATAGGTTTTCCAGGAAGCCAAAGGGGTCTCCATCGGGCTCTGAGGATATTGGGCATGCTTGTACTGCACCAATCTCCCCTGAGAATTCAGAGGTCAGTAGCCGTAGAAACCCCGCAGGAATGCCTGGTGCTGCGGCTGTCCCCAGTCCACCTGCTCCTGTATATATAACAGAGGAGGTTTTATCCTCAACTCTGGGAGGATTGGAAGAGAGATTAACAGCATTGATCGCTGCTTCCCTGTCACAGGAAAAGCGCGTCCGATCTCCGTCTCCTCCTTCAGAGTGCCTGTTAGTGGAGGAACAGCCCTACACAGAGATCGACCTACCTGAAGGGGATCAGGATGAGGTTGATTCAGTTATGGAGGAATCAACAGTGGAAGAACCTTTCTCAGCATCTCAGGCTGAAAGATTATGGGTTCAGTCTCTGACTAACTTGGTCCGATCAGCATTTTAAATGCCTCTGGCGGAACCACCATCCACTACGGTTTCCTCGCTGGGGTCGCTAAAAGCTCCCCAGGCTGTCTGTTCCTTCCCAATCCACCCTTTATTAGAAGGGCTTATTTACCAGGATTGGGAGCATCCTGATAAAATATTTGCTCCCCCCAAGAGATTTCCGTGATCTATCCCATGGAGGATAAGTTCATAAAAAAATGGAGGGTCCCTACAGTGGACGCAGCCATCTCTTCTGTTAACAAATCACTGACATGTCCAGTAGATAATGTTCCAATGTGCAAAGACCCAATATATAAAAAATTGGAGTCTTTACTAAAATCTGTTTTCTCTACAGCAAGCATGGTGACACAACCTGCGGTAGCAGCGATTGGAGTCGGCCAGGCAGTGAAAGATCAGTTGAAACAAGTCTTAAGGGACTTACCAGATCAGCAGGCTCTTGCCCTAGCTGACCTGCCTAGAGCCTTGTGTTTTGCGGTGGACGCCATAAAGGATACAATCCAACAGGCCTCCCGCTTTACGCTGTCTATAGTACATATGCGTAGGCTTCTGTGGCTCAAAAACTGGTCTGCTGAAGTTCCCTGTGAAAAACTGCTGGTTAGCTTCCCATTTCATGGAGAACCCTTATTTGGAGAAGATCTGGACAAATATATCCAGAAAATTTCTGCCGGTGAAAGTTCACTCTTACCGGTTAAGAACAAGGGTAGAAGTCCTTCTTCTAAGAGGCCTACTTCTCCAGTCCCGGGCACATCGGCTGTGAAACAGTTCTGACGGCCTCCGCGGTCAAATCCAGGGGGCAGAAATCAGGGACAATCACAGGGTAACAAGAAACCCTGGGTCAAGAGAGGTACAAAACCTCCCCCTAAGTCATGAAGGGTTGCCCCCACTCAGTCGGGTGAGGGGAAGACTTCAGTTGTTCACAGAGACCTGGCGGGACACCATCAGAGATGGGTGATCTCCGCAGTAAGTCTGGGATACAGGCTGGAGTTAAAAGACATTCCTCCTTCCCATTTTATAAGGTCAAACGTGCCAAGCGATCCCCAGAAGAGTGGATCCCTCCTTCTGGCACTAGAGCAACTATTGCCCCAAGGGTAATCATGAAGGTTCCCTTGGAAGAAAACGGGTTCGGGTTTTACTCGAACCTTGTCACAGTCCCCAAGCCAAATGGGGACATGAGACCCATATTAAATATAAAAGGGCTAAACAAGTTCCTACATATCAGGACTTTTTCGGATGGAGTCGATCCGATCGGTGGTCACCGCCCTACAAGGGCAGGAATGGTTAGCCTCGATCGACATAAGGGATGCTTATTTGCATATTCCCATCTGTCCGGCCCACCAGAAATTTCTACACCTTGCAGTAGAAGGGCGCCATTTTCAGTTCAGAGCCTTACCTTTCGGTCTGGCCACGGCACCACGAGTGTTCACAAAAATTCTGGCCCTACGATTGGCCAAACTAGGAACACAAGCTGTAACGATAATGGCATATCTAGACGACTTGTTGCTGATAGACCACTCAGTGAAAAAAACTAGAAGTGGTCGTTCACAAGATAATCAAGTATCTGGAATCTCACGGTTGCATTATCAACCGAGACAAGTCAGCCCTAAAACCAGCCAAAAGCCTGGAATACTTGGGGGCTAAGACTGGATTCAAATCAGAGAAAGATTTTCTTACCTCCAGAGAAGGTGTCGTCTTTGAAAGATTTGACCCACTTAGTGGGTACAAAAAAGAAAAACCATCCATACGCCTGTGTATAAGGCTGCTGGGAAAAATGGTGGCTTCATTCGAAGCGGTACCCTACGGTCAATTCCGTTCAAGGAACTTGCAGAGGGCCATACTGTCAGCCTGGAACAAAAAAGTTCAGGCTTTAGACTTACCAATGTCCCTGTCCCCTTCCGTTCGCAAGAGCCTCCATTGGTGGTTGGTGCCCCAGAATCTGGAAAAAGGGAAACCCTTCAGTCCGGTTTCTTGGAAGGTGGTCACTACAGTTGCCAGCCTCATAGGCTGGGGGGGGGGGGCAGTACTGGAGCAATGGTCTCTCCAGGGCAGATGGTCAGAAGCAGAGAAGGCCCTGCCCACCAATCTCTTAGAGATACGAGCAGCCCGGTATGCCCTAGTAGCATGGACATCCAAACTCCAAGGGTCACCTGTCAGAATTCAATCAGACAATGCCACAGCAGTGGCATATATCAATCACCAGGGTGGCACCAGGAGTCGTGCAGCCCAGAGGGAAGCGAATTGCATCCTGGAATGGGCAGAAAGGTATGTCACAGCCATATCCGCGGTTTTCATCTCAGGAGTGGAAAATTGGAGAGCGGACTTTTTTAAGTCGCCCGCAATTATGCCTGGGGAATGGTCTCTTCACCCCGAGGTTTTCCAGGCAATATGCCAGCGGTGGGGAACACCGGATGTAGATCTGCTAGCATCCAGATTCAACGCAAAGGTGGACAGATTTGTGTCTCGCACAAAGGATCCCCTAGCTTGCGGTTCGGATGCCCTAGTGTTCCCTTGGGATCAGTTCAAGCTGATATATGCATTCCCACCGCGATTAATCCGCAGAATCAGGGTAGAATAGAAACCAGTGATTCTGGTGGCTCCAGCGTGGCCCCGAAGGGCATGGTACGCGGAGATTGTAAAAATGTCAGTGGGAAGTCCCTGGACCCTCCCACATCGTCCGGACCTGCTTTCGCAAGGACCGATATACTACCCTTCCTTACCAGCCCTAGGTTGACGGCCTGGCTATTGAAGCCCACATTCTAAAAAAGAGAGGGCTCTCTAATCCTGTGGTATCTACCATGATCAATGCCAGGAAGCCGGTATCCAGGCAGATGTATTATAGGATCTAGAAGGCGTACATCACGTGGTGTGAGGCCAGGAAATGGCATCCACGTAAGTACGTAATAGGTAGGATTCTGGACTTCCTACAGTGGGCTGTACATAGGAAGCTTGCCTTGAGTACTATCAAGGGTCAGACGGCCTTGTCAATATTTTTTTCAAAGGCCCTTGGCTTTGCATTCATTAGTCAAAGCTTTCATACAAGGAGTGATGCGTATTAGCCCTCCGGTTAGTATTCCCATATGTCCATGGGACTAAAACCTGGTTCTGTCGGTTCTACAGAAACAACCGTTTGAACCATTGCGGCACATTTCCTTGGTTCTTTTCACCAGGAAATTGATTTTCTTAGTAGCCATTTGTTCGGCTAAAAGAGTATCGGAATTAGCCGCCTTGTCCTGTAGGGAGCCATATCTGGTTATCCATAAGGACAGAGTAGTATTACGTCCTCATCCAGCCTTCTTCCTAAGGTGGTATTGAGGTTCCATTTGAACCAAGATGTGGTTCTTCCTTCCTTTTTCCCCAAACCTAGTTCGGTAGAGGAAAAGTTATTGCATTCTTTGGATGTAGTAAGAGCAGTTAAAGCTTATCTTAAAGCCACTGCTCAGATTCGTAGAACGGATACTTTGTTTGTTCTGCCGGAAGGCCCCAGAAAGGGTCAGGCAGCATCAAAAATCTACTTTAGCCAAGTGGATTCGACAGGTCATAATACAAGCCTATGGCTTGAAAAGGAGACCGCCTCCGTTCAAAGTTAGGGCGCACTCCACAAGAGCAGTTGGAACTTCATGGGCAGTGCATCACCAAGCCTCCCTGGCTCAAGTCTGTAAGGCCACAACATGGTCCTTAGTACACACGTTTACTAGATTCTACCAGGTAGACGTCAGAAGTCAGGAGGATGTCGCCTTTGGGCGCAGTGTGTTGCAGGCCGCAAAAGAGCCTCATGCCTGATGGCGCCCAGCTTATGTATCCCTCCCCTCATTTGGCATTGCTTTGGGACGTCCCATTAGTAATGACTAAGTCGCTCTGTGTCCCGTGATGTACGAAAAAGAAAAAGGGATTTTTATAACAGCTTACCTATAAAATCCTTTTCTTGGAGTACATCACGGGACACAGAGCTCCCACCCCTCTTTTTTTGGGACACTTATTGCTTGGCTACAAAACTGAGGTGTTCCCGGATGGGAGGGGCTTATATAGGGGAGGGTACTTCCGGTTTGGAATTGGCCAGTGCCAACACCTGAAGGTAATCTATATAACCCATTAGTAATGACTAAGTCGCTCTGTGTCCCGTGATGTACTCCAAGAAAAGGATTTTACAGGTAAGCTGTTATAAAAATCCCTTTTTTTTCCCCCTTAAAATCAGGGAAAAATCGTGGGTGTGTGCTATACGCCGATCCCTGCTGTCTGAGGGAAGAGGAGCGAGCGCTGCTGAATTACATAGAGCTGTGATCTCCTGTGTACCCGGCGCTCTGTCACGCACAGCCACGCCTCCTGGCCCTGCATTGGGCCACTGTACTGTCTATCATATGAGCAGGGCCAGAAGGCGTGGCTGTGAGTGACGGAGCGCCGGGTACACAGGAGATTGCGGCTCTGTGTAAATTCGCTCCTCCTCTTACCTTGGAGACAGCAGAGATAATCTGACACTGGCGAGGCTGCAATGATTGGAAAGGTGAGACTGCATATGGGTACTTAACAGGCTGCATTTTTGGTACATTTATAGGCTGCAGATGGGTACTGAACAGGCTGCATTTTTGGTACATTTAGAGGCTGCAGATGGGCACTGAACAGGCTGCATTTTTGGTAAATTTATAGGCTGCAGATGGGCACTGAACAGGCTGCATTTTTGGTACATTTATAGGCTGCAGATGGGCACTGAACAGGCTGCAATTTTGGTACATTTCTAGGCTGCAGATGGGCACTGAACAGGCTGCATTTTTGGTACATTTCTAGGCTGCAGATGGGCACTGAACAGGCTGCATTTTTGGTACATTTCTAGGCTGCAGATGGGCACTGAACAGGCTGCATTTTTGGTACATTTCTAGGCTGCAGATGGGCACTGAACAGGCTGCATTTTTGGTACATTTCTAGGCTGCAGATGGGCACTGAACAGGCTGCATTTTTGGTACATTTCTAGGCTGCAGATGGTCACTGAACAGGCTGCATTTTTGGTACATTTCTAGGCTGCAGATGGGCACTGAACAGGCTGCATTTTTGGTACATTTCTAGGCTGCACAAGAGCACTAAACAGGCTGCATTTTTGGTACATTTATAGGCTGCAGATGGGCACTGAGCAGGGTGCATTGATGAGCTATGACCCTAATTTTGCTTCAAAGTTCTTTATTTAAAATGTAATTTTTTTTTCCTTAAAATTGGGGTGTGTGTTATACACCTGTGCGTGTTATACGCCAATAAATACGGTAATTCATACTATACAGAAACAGTGAAACAGTCAAATAAGGTGCAAATACTTAAGTAAAAAAAAAAAAATGTGCTAAGGTTTTGGTGCAAAAATGAATGCCTACTATTCACTAATAGTACATAAGTGGTCAAAAAATCATGTGTGTTCTAAATAATAAAAGTCAGTTCTGAAATTTCTTGAAAGAAATTCCAAAAAAGGTGATCAGAGATGGATATCCTAATCATGTAGAAAAACACCAGGTGTGTTTCATCACCATTTGCCCTCAACTAACTCACCAGAAACAATAAGGGTTTATTTACTAAAGCTGGAGATTGCAAAATCAGGCTGACTTCTGCATAGAAACAAATCGACTTCTGCATAGAAACAAATCGGCTTCTAACCTCAGCTTGTTCATTTAAGCTTTGGCAATAAAACCTGGAAGCTGATTGGTTTCTATGCGGATGTGAGTCTGATTTTGCACTCTCCAGCTTTAGTAAATCAACCCCAATGGCTGATCAAATTATAAACCAGTAGAAGCGCGGTGTTGAATATCAAGCAGGAAAACTCTCCACGCTGCTACTTCTGATGTACCCTCATTTCAGTTGTTCTCTCGAGTTAGACACAGTCAAACATAGGGTTTAGAGAAGAGGAAGAAAGATCTCCACAGCGTAAAAAAAGTTTAAAATTGCTAGTTTACTAAAAGAAAAAAAAAAGAAAAATAAGAACAGTCAAATAAGGTGCAAATACATCATCGTCCTAGCCCCGCCCTACTAGTTCAGTCAATCTACGTCCTCACTACCGCTCTGCGAGGTCGTCGAAAAGTGTAACTAGTAGGATGGGGCTAGGACGCTGATGTATTTGCACCTTATTTGAGTGTTTTACAGAAAACATTATTTTTTTTTTTTGTATAATGGATTGAATTACTTTAACCACTTGCCGACCGGCTCATGCCAATATACATCGGCAGAAAGGCATGGCTGCGCAAAGCAATGTACCTGTACGTCGCTTTAAATTTGCCGTCGTGCGGGCGTGCCCGCGGGTCCCGCGGACTCGATGTCCGCCAGGTGCCCGCAATCGTCTCACGAAAAGGCAGAACGGGGAGATGCCTATGTAAACAAGGCATTTCCCTGTTCTGCCTAGCAACATGACAGAGATCTACTGCTCCCTGTCATCGGGAGCAGTGATCTCTGTCATTTTCTAGGTAGCCCATCCCCCCACAGTTAGAATCACTCCCTAGGACACACTTAACCCCTTCATCGCCCCCTAGTGTTTAACCCTGCCAGTGTCATTTACACAGTAATCAGTGCATTTTTATAGCACTGATCGCTGTATAAATGACAATGGTCCCAAAATAGTGTCAAAAGTGTCTGATGTGTCCGCCATAATGTCGCAGTCACGATAAAAATGTCTGATTGCCGCCATTACTAATAAAAATAATAATAATAATAAAAATATCCCCTATTTTGTAGACGATATGACTTGTGCGCAAACCAATTAATATACACTTATTGCGATTTTTTTTAACAAAAATATGTAGAAGAATACATATCGGCCTAAACTGAGAAAGACATTTTTTTTATATATATTTTTTGGGGATAATTATAGCAAAAAGTAAAAAATATTGCTTTTTTTTTTCAAAGTTGTCGCTCTTTTTTTGTTTATAGCGCAAAAAATAAAAACCGCAGAGGTGATCAAATACCTTTAAATGAATATATTTGTGGGAAAAAAAGGAAGTCAATTTTGTTTGGGTACAACTTCGCACAACCGCACAATTGTCAGTTAAAGCGACGCAGTGTCGAATCACAAAAAGTGCTCTGGTCAGGAAGGGGGTACATTCTTCCGGGGCTTTAGTGGTTAAGACACATTGTATATAATTGCATAGAATTGTTGGATTTATTATATTTCACATATGTCTAGCGATGGACTAGGTTTTAAGTAGTGGGCTTAATATCACAAGATTGTGGGATTATAGATTTGTGCTGCTTGCCCCTCTTTCCTTTACATTATTATTGGTGATTCGCCGGTATTCAGGTGGCAGCAATCTTGTCTAATCCCTCAATCCTCCATTAAAATCTATGGGACTACATTTCTTTCCTTTTTCCGCTAGTTGCAAATAAACTACAGACAAAATAATTATTTTATCCCCACTTTGTAAGTTTTCCCACTTACAAAGAAATTTAGGGTCTATAGATTCTATTGTAGTGGGGTACTGCCCTTTAATTTCCCAGAGACTACAGTACCCAGTACACCTTGAGGCACCCAGGGTGCATTTCCCTGTGCAAAGACTGCTGGGATGGACTTTATAAGAGGGAGGCGGGCCCCAGTTCTTTCTCTTTGGACACCGCCCTCCCAGCAAGAGGATCCCTGTGCTGATCTGCTGTGAGCTCAAGGCCTGAGGCCTAGGCCTTGTGCTTTTCCAAAGAGCCTTCCGCTCCACCGAGGAGCCTGCGGATTGTCTGATCCTGTTGCTGAGTGCTGTCAACAGGAGGACCGAAGACCCGGGTGTCGTGGACACTGAATCGAGTCACAGTAACGGAAGTAACGGACAAGGACTAGTCCGGTCAGGTGAGAGAGCACCTGCTCAGAGCTACACCACAGTATCTCTAGGCCCATTAACTTTATTCAGGGCCATCACAGTGATTGCAGTTATACTCTGGGGAGACTATCTGCAGAACTGAGTTATTAGTCTCCCTGGCATTATAAAGTTACCAATCATCGTTACTTTGTGGATTACAATTGTTCTTAAAGTGCACCACCGTGTTTGCTAGTGAAGATTTCTTCCACAGAACTATACCCAAATCATAGTCAGGCCTGACTGGGTAGTATAGGACATTGCTGGGCGCCATTTTGTCCACGAGGGAGGATAGCTGCAGCGGGGGTCTGTTAAACTGTCTATCATATTGCTCAACATTTTTGATGTTTTAATAAGTATACCCATATTGCAGGGCTCTGCATGTGACATGTGTTTATTATTCTAACCTTTACCAACAGTAAAATATTAGAGTTAAGTATATTGGTTGTCAGTGTCATTTACTGTGCTATACCATACTGTGTGCCTTACTGTGGGATTGTGTCATAGAGAATATAATGCCGCGTACACACGACCGTTTTTAATGTCAATGAAAAAAACAGCATTTTTCTCGACGTGATTTTTCGTGTTTCCTCTCAAGCCTGCCTTGCCTACACACTATCGTGAAAAAAAATGTTCGAGCAAAGCGCGGTGACGTCCAACACGTACGACGGCACTATAAAGGGGAAGCTCCATTCGGATGGCGTCACCCTTCATGTTAGTAAAGTTTGTTGAGCGACGATTCGCGCTTTTCAGCCTTGTGCTTTTCAGTCCGTTACAGCGTGACGAATGTGCTATCTCCATTACAAACGCTAGTTTTACCAGAACGAGTGCTCCCGTCTCATACTTGATTCTGAGCATGCGCATTTTTTTTCACGTCGTTAAAGCCCACACACAGCTGTTTTTCATGACGAGAAAAACGACGATGTAAAAAACGACGTGAAAAATTAGAGCATGTTCCAATTTTTCTCCTCGTAATTCTCTACGTTTTTCTCGTCGGGAAAACTGCTGGAAAGCCCACACACGATCATTTTTAATGACCATTTAAAAAAAACTAATTTTTCTCGTCATTAAAAACGGTCGTGTGTACGCGGCATTAGAGTGATTGCAATTCTATCATCCCCTTTACTAACTGTGCCACGAGAGGTTAGAGCCGATTGCCAGGGGTTGACAGCGGTGCACTACAGGGCCCAAAACAAACAAGGCAGCCCTCTTAACTGGGGGTATCGCTACACTATCATAGATGTATTTTAAATGATAGTGAAAGAATATCTACCAAAAATCCATCAAAAACACATTATACAAATGTTATACATTGAGTTGCAGTTCAGTGAGTAAAATAAGTATTTGATCCCCAAGCAAAACATGACTCCATGATCTTAATGTGCTTCTTTTTTAGACACTCCTTTGTTGCCTTGGCGGTATGTTTTGGGTCATTGTCATGCTGGAAGGCCCATCCACAACTCGTCTTCAGTGTTCTGGTTCAGGGAAGAAGGTTTTCATCAAAGATTTTACAATACATGGCCCCATCCATTGGCCCCTCAATGCGGCAAAGTCGGTCTGTACCTTTAGCAGAGAAACAGCCCCAAAGCATCATGTTTCCACCTCCATGCTTAACTTCAGGGATTGTGTTCTTGGGGTCATAGTCAGCATTTTCCTTCCTCCAAACACGGCGAGTCATGTTAATGCCTAAGAGCTCAATTTTTGTCTCATCTGCTTATAGCACTTTCTCACAATCCTTCTCTGAATCATTTAGATGTTCATTGGCATGAATGTATATGTGCCTTCTTGAGGAGGGGGGACTCACCATGTTTGAAGAAAGAAAAATGCTGACTATGACACTAAGGACACCATCCATACAGTCAAGCACAGCGGTGGAAACACTATGCTTTGAGGCTGTTTGTCTTCTAAAGGTACAGGCCGACTTTGCCGCATTCAGTGGCCAACGGCTGGGGCCATGTACTGTAAATCTTGGATGCAATCTTTCTTCCCATGGGTCATGGATGGGTCTTTCAGCATGACAATGACCCAAAACATATAACACCAAGGCAACAAACAAGTGGCTCAAGAAGAAGCACATTAAGGTCATGGAGTGGCCTAGCCAGTCTCCAGACCTTAAAGGGGAGTTCCAGCCTTTTTTATGTTTATTAAAAGTCAGCAGCTACAAAAAGTGTAGCTGCTGGCTTTTAATAAACAGACACTTACCTGTTCCACTGTTCAGCGACATGGCTGCCCGGAGCTCCGCTCCGCTCCTCTCCCCCCCTCTCTGCTGGCACCTCCATACTAACTGTGGGCACCCGGCCGTGACAGCTTTCGGCTTCACGGCCGGGCACTCACTGCGCATGCGCGAGCGGCGCTGTACTCCCTGAGTGGACATGCGATCGCCTGGGACCTGTCACGTGTCCCAGGTGATCGCCTACAGGGAGGGACCGCCAAAAGGCGATATGACGAGTCGTCTAAGCGGTCCCTGGGAGGAAGGAGGAAGTGGGACAGGAAGTCCCACTCCTACTGAAGCCCCCACTCCCCTCCAAAAAAAATGACATGCCAAATGTGGCATGTAAGGGGGCGAAAAGTGGTTTAAGCGGAAGTTCCACTTTTGGGTGGAACTCCGCTTTAATCCTATAGAAAATTTATGGAGGAAGCTGAAACCTCAAATTGGCAAGCTGCAGCCAAGAAACATGAAGCATTTAGAAAAAAAAACTGTAAAGATTAGTGGACCAAAATTCCTCCTGAGATGTGTGCAAACCTTGTCACAAACTACAAATTTCCGTGTAGGTGGGCATACTTACAAAATCTGCAGGGGATCAAATAATTATTTTCCCCACTGTATAAGGGAGGTGGTAAAAATGTGAGAGGGGCATGAAGCAAGATTAGTCCATGTGAATAAGTAATTTATAATCATCTGTACCCTTTTCCTCAACCCAATAAAACCAAGTACTGCGGAATTTCTCTGTAGAGCCTTTTGGTGTGCTGGTGAGGTCTTCTATATGTAGGAGGTTGTTCATTCTATCAAACTATTGCTTTATTGTGGGAGGGGTAGGTAGTTTGTAGAGGGATTGTATGCAGGCACAAGCCATTTTATCTGTTTGACCCCAGTGTAGACAACCCCTAATTTTTCCCAGCATGGTTCTTAGCCCCACTTGTGCCCACCCTGGGGTTTTGGCTGCTTACACCCTCCTTTTGCATTCCCCAAAATATTAAATATTCAGAGCTAGACCATGTGGAACTGTTAATGCGCAGGCCTGTTAGCTCAAGCATACATTCAGCTCTTATCACCAAAGTCCACAGCTTATCAAAAAAAAAAAAAAAAAAAGCACTAGCTGATTTAACGTTTTAGCTGCTACCAAATCTACTTAAAATACATTTTAAATAAAGTGGGCATTTCAAGGACTTTGCTTTTAAAAATGCAGTAGGTCTTATCTACTGCATATGGCCAATAAAGATGCAAACTCCGCTTAGTGGAGTTTTTGTCCCCATTTTTCCCACCATCCAAAGCTGCTCAAACCCCACTGATGAACAGGTTTGTGAATAAAAACACATAAGGATCCATTTACAAGGCTAAAACACCAAGAAACGTTTCCCCATTTCCTTTTCCAATCATTTTTATTAAGGTTATAAACCCATTCAGTACAGTATAGAGAATTAACGGTACATGATAGCATTAGTGACATACACCAGTGATCGCAATGGAACCGGTATAATGTCATTTTGTGCTGTGGCTATATTTCCTCATAAAAAAAGAATACATCTTCTGAGGAGGAACTGCATGACCAGGGGTCACCCAAGCCATTAATTGATCACGGTAGCTGGTCTTTGTGTTTGCATGCACAGCCCTCAGACTGGAAGTCGGACCAATAGTGGCCGACCAGGAGTCCTATGTCTCTCAGAAGGTTTAACCCTTTCGCTGCCAGGCCCTGTGCTCCATTTTTACAGTCAGGTGGCCAGGCCATTTTTCCAGGACTTTTTTATTTTCCCCATACAGCTTACAGAGTTTGTTAAAGACCCCCCAAACCATATATTTTCTGAAAGCACATGACCAGTAGAATACAAATAAGGTGCTACAGATTTTTAGGGCACAATGATATTTGAACAAATGTTTATCAAATAATAATTTTGTTAAAAAATACACTAAAATCATTATTAGCAGATAAAAACACAGTACATTTAAAAAAAAAATCCTACAAAATATAAAAGCTTAACCTGTATTGATTTAATAAATAACAAATTTTAAAAAAATTATGCATCTTTGCAAAATGGTGAAACCTGAATGCACACAAAAATGTAAATAACCACATTTCACAAAAAATCTGAAGGTTTTCATTGTTCCCTCACAGCTTTCAGAGTTTGTTTAAGACCTCCCAAACCATATATATTTTCCGAACACATGGGACCAGTAGAATAAAAAGAAGGTGCTACTGATTTTTAAGGCCCCATGATATTTGCCCAAATGTTTACCAAAGCAATATTTTTGCTATAAATAGACTAAAATCATTAAGGGCAGATACAAAAAGAGCGAATTTTACAAAATTCCTGCTAAATATAAAAGCTTAACCTGTACTGAGCTAATAACAAATATTTGTAAATTTAAAATTGCACCTTTTTAAGAAATAGTGAAAATCGGACGTATGCAAACATTTCTTTAAAAGTCTGGAGGCTTTCCTTTTTCACCTACAGCTTTCAGAATTTGTAACCCCACCCCCCCCCCAAAACAATCAATTCACACTGAGCTCGCTTTACAGGCGTTTTAGCGCTAAAAACATTGCCTGCAAAGCGCCTCTCCTGTCACTCCAGTGTGAAAGCCTGAGTGCTTTCACACTGGAGCGGTGCACTTGCAGGACGTTAAAAAAAAGTCCTGCAAGCAGCATATTTGGGGCGCTTTTACCATTGTGAAGGTAAAATAGGTATCTGTCGCTCCAAGAGGCAATGCCTTTAGTTTGTAATAATGTACATTTGATTAGTCCGTCTTTAGATAAAAACAAAGTTTAACCACGGTAAGGGGGTGATTTAAGAAGTGCCCCAGTGTGAAAGTGCCCTTTTCTTTCTCGTACATCACGGGACACAGAGCGACATAGTCATTACTAATGGGTTATATAGATACCGTCAGGTGCTGGCACTGGCAACTTCCAAAACCGGAAGTACCCTCCCCTATATAAGCCCCTCCCATCCGGGAGCACCTCAGTTTTTTGCCAGTGTCTAAGGTGTTGGCCAAGAAGAAACATGTGTTTTTCACTGAGCTTGCGTACAGGTTCTTTTGGGCCTCAGTAAGCTATTCCGGATCCGACCAAAAAAGCTTCATAGCTAAACGGTCGGTACCCGGGCCTTGCAGAGAAGAGCAAGGTTTTGCCTGTAATGCTTCTCTTAGGAGAGCTGGACCCTGGGATCCAGAGCTCTGGTCATACCCACGACCAAGATGTTTTCTGTGCAGGGTGCTATACAGGTCCAGGGGAGTGGAATCCTTGGGAACCCGGTCCCTGAAGGTTTGATTACAATGCCTGCCGTGATAGGTGAAGTTTGGGCTTTTTGTGGACCAAACAAAGTCCTGCGGCGGGGAACAGGTAAGTGGGGGCCCCCAGGAACTTGGTTCTATTGGGGGACCCCCAAGCCTAATTTGTCTTTCTGTCTGTTACCTAATGGTATTCCCGCAAAATTCTGTGCATGCCTGTAACTACTAAAAAAATGTAATAATTTTTAATGGTGGTCAAGAAAAAAAAAAAAAAAATTATATATATATATATTTAATATATTAGACTGCGGTACCTGTGTTTGTCCACTAGAGGCCGCTGTGGAATGTTTTCTTGTCATGTGGACTAGCTTCTTCTCAGCAGAGCAAAGTCCAGGCAGATGGGGAGTTCTCTTATAGGAAACTGCTTCCTCTGCCATGTTGCAGTGCTCGTCCATCCCCCGGCCTGCGGCAAAGAGGGGCCCTGGCTCCTGTCCCTTGTTACCATATTTGAAATTAGCGCCGAAGGCGCACGTGGCCACGCGCGTGCGCGTGCACGCGCCTCTATATATAGAGGTGAGCCGGGAAAGGGGGTGGAGCCTGGGGGATGACGCTCTGTGCGCGCCGCAGCGCTTCTGCGCATGTGCGGGCGTCCCAGCAGTTTTTAAAAAAACCACAATATTGTAGTGAGCTGGCTATCAAGTACAGAGACAGAGCTGGCAACATTTAAAGGCATACAGCAAGCGGTTGATACAGGCATCCCCTAGAAAGGCACATTAGTAGACACCAACTGTGATATAGCAGCAATTGTGCTAGACTATTCTCAGTAAAAGTGGTGTATTACGGCTGGAATACCTCAGCTTTAGGCTTAGGAATATGCCGTCCAGAAGCTCCGGAACTGAATCTTCCAGGAAGCGAAGGGGGTCTCATCGGGCTCGGAGGATCTTGGGCATACTCCTGCTGCACCAGTCTCCCCTGAAGTTCAGAGGTAAGTGACCGTAGAGACCCCGCAGGGGTACTTGGTACTGTGGCTGTCCTCAGTTCACCTGCTCCTGTGTATGTAACAGAGGAGGTTTTTTCCTCAGCTCTGGGAGGATTAGAGAGAGATTGTCAACATTTATCGCTGCCTCCCTGTCAGGGAAAGCACGCCCGATCTCCGTCTCCTCCTTCAGAGTGCCTGTTAGCAGAGCAACAGTCCCATACAGGGATCGACCTGCCTGAAGGGGATCAGGATGAGGTTGATTCTGTTATAGAGGAATCAACAGTGGGGGAACCTTTTTCTCAGCATCTCAAGCTGAAAGATTATGGGTTCAGTCTCTGACTAACATGGTCCGATCAGCATTTAAAAATGCACCTTGCGGAACAATCAACCACTACTGTATCCTCGTTGGGGTCGCTAGAAGCCCCCAGACTGTTTGTTCTTTTCCACTTCACCCTTTACTGAAAGGGCTCATTTACCAGGATTGGGAACGTCCTGAGAAAATATTTATTCCCCCAAGAGATTTCCGGTGGTCTATCCCATGGAGGATAAGTTCATCAAAAAAAAAAAAAAAAAATGGAAGGTCCCTACAGTGGACGCAGCCATCTCTTGTATGTATAAATCACTGACATGTCCAGTGGATAATGTCCAAATGTTCAAGAACCCAATAGATAAAAGATTGGAGTCCTTATGAAAATCTGCTTGGTGATACAACCAGCAGTAGCAGCTATTGGGGTCTGCTAAGCAGTGAAGGATCAGTTGAAACAGGTCTTAAGGGACTTGACAGATCAGCAGGCTTTGCCCTAGCTGATCTACCTAGAGCCTTAGGCTTTGCGGTTGACGCCATAGAGGATTCAGTCCATCAGGCCTCCCGCCTTACGCTGTCTATAGTACATATGCGTAGGCTCCTATGGCTCAAAAACTGGTCTGCTGAAGCTCCCTGTAAAGAATGGCTGGTTAGCGTCCCATTTCATGGTGAACGCTTATTCAGGGAAAACCTGGACAAATATATCCAGAAAATTTCCAGCGGTAAAAATACGCTCTTGCCGGTTAAAAGCAGAGTTAGAGGTCCCTCTTTAAGAGGCCTGCTTCTCCAGTCCCTGGGGCATCGGCTGTGTAACAGTTCCGACGGCCTCCTCGGTCAAATCCCGGGGGTAAAAAACAGGGACAGTAGCAGGGTAATGAGAAACCCTGGGTCAGGGGAGGTACAAAACCTCCCCCAAAGTTAAATTCATTGAAGCCCCCACTCAGTCGGGTGGGGGGAGGACTCCAGTTGTTAGCAAGAGACCTGGCGGGACACGATCAAGACAGATAGGTGCTCTCCGCAGTAGGTTTGGGATACAGTTTGGAGTTAAAAGACTCTCCTCCTTCCCATTTTGAGGTCAAACGTGCCAAGGGATCCCCGGAAGAGAGAGTCCCTCCTGTTGGCACTAGAACAACTATTGCTCCAAGGAGTAATTATGGAGGTTCCCCTGGAAGAATGAGGGTTCGGGTTTTACTCAAACCTCTTTACAGTCCCGAAGCAAACGCGGACGGGAGGCCCATATTAATTCTAAAGGGGCTATACAAATTCCTGTATATCAGGACTTTCCGATGGAGTCGATCCGATCGGTGGCCACTGCCCTACAAGGGGAGGATTGGTTAGCCACGATCGACATCAAAGATGCTTATTTGCACATTCCCATCTTTCCAGTCCACCAAAAATTTCTACGCTTTGCAGTAGAAGGGCGCCATTTTCAGTTCAGAGCCTTACCCTTCGGTTTGGCCACAGCACCACGAGTGTTTACAAAAATTCTGGCCCTTTATTGGCCAATCTAAGAACACAAGGTGTAATGATAATGGCATATCTGGATGACTCTTTGCTGATAGACCACTCAGTGAAAAAACTAGACGTGGTCGTTCACAAGACGATCAAGTATCTGGAATCTCACGGTTGGATTATCAACCGAGACAAGTCAGCCCTAAAAACCAGTCAAAAGTCTGGAATACTTGGGGCTAAGGTTGGATTCAGGCCAGAGAAAAATATTCTTGCCTCGAGGAAAGGTGTTGTCTTTGAAAGATTTGATCCACTTAGTGGGTACAAAAAAGACAGCCGTCCATACGCCTGTATATGAGGCTGCTGGGAAAAATGGTGGCATCATTCGAAGCAGTACCCTACGGTCAATTCCATTCAAGGAATTTGCAAGGGGCCATACTGTCAGCCTGGAACAAAAAAGTTCAGGCCCTAGACTTACAATGTCCTTGTCCCCTTCCGTTCGCAAGAGCCTCCGTTGGTGGTTGGTTCCCCAGAATCTGGAGAGAAGGAAATCCTTCAGTCCGATTTCTTGGAAGGTGGTCACTACAGATGCCAGCCTTATAGGCTGGGGAGCAGTACTGGAGCAATAGTCTCTCCAGGGCAGATGGTCGGATGCAGAAAAGGCCCTGCCCATCAATCTCTTAGAGATACGAGCAGCCCGGTATGCCCTAGTAGCATGGACATCCAAACTCCAAGGGTCCCCTGTCAGAATTCAATCAGACAATGCCACAGCAGTGGCATATATCAATCATCAGGGGGGCACCAGGAGTCGTGCAGCCCAGAGGGAAGTAAATTACATCCTGAAATGGGCAGAAAAATATGTCCCAGCCATATCTGCGGTATTCATTCCAGGAGTGGAGAATTGGAAGGCGGACTTTCTAAGTCGCCAGCAATTAGGCCCAGAGGAAGGGTCCCTTCACCCCGAGGTTTTCTGGACAATATGTCAGCGGTGGGGAACATCGGATGTAGACCTTCTAGCATCCAGATTCAACGCAAAGGGGGACAGGTTTGTCTCTCGGACAAGGGATCCCCTAGCTTGCGGCTCGGATGCCCTAGTGTTCCCTTGGGATCAGTTCAAGCTGATATATGCATTCACACCGCCACAATGGTTACCTCGATTACTCCGCAGAATCAGGGTAGAAAAGAAACCAGTGATTCCGGTGGCTCCAGCGTGGCCCCGAAGAGCGTGGTACGCGGAGATTGTAAAATTTCAGTGGGGAGTCCTTGGACTCTCCCACGTCGTCCGGCTTTCGCAAGGACCGATATACCACCCTTCTTTACCAGCCCTAGGTTTGACGGCCTGGCTATTGAAGCCCACATTCTAAAAAAGAGAGGGCTCTCTAATGCTGTGGTATCTACCATGATCAATGCCAGGAAGCCGGTATCCAGGCAGATCTACTGTAGAATCTGGAAGGCGTACATCGCGTGGTGTGAGGCCAAGAAATGGCATCCACATAAGTACGTAATAGGTAGGATTCTGGACTTCCTACAGTGGGCTGTAGATAGGAAGCTTGCCTTGAGTACTATCAAGGGTCAGATTTCGGCCTTGTCAATATTTTTTCAAAGGCCCTTGGCTTCGCATTCACTAGTCAAAGCCTTTATACAAGGAGTGAGGCGTATTAGTCCTCCGGTTAATATTCCCATATGTCCATGGGATCTAAACTTGGTTCTGTCGGTTCTACAGAAACAACCATTTGAACCATTACAGCATATTTCCTTGGTGCTTCTCACCAGGAAATTGATTTTTCTAGTAGCCATTTGTTCGGCTAAAAGAGTATCGGAATTAGCAGCTATGTCCTGTAAGGAGCCATATCTGGTTATCCATAAGGACAGAGTAGTGTTACGTCCTCATCCAGCCTTTCTTCCTAAGGTGGTATCGAGGTTTCATTTGAACCAAGATGTGGTTCTTCCTTCTTTTTTTCCCCAAACCTACTTCGGTAGAGGAAAAGTTATTGCATTCTTTGGATGTAGTAAGAGCAGTTAAAGCTCATCTAAAAGCCACTGCTCAGATTCGCAGAACGGATACTTTGTTTATTCTGCCGGAAGGCCCCAGAAAGGGTCAGGCAGCGTCAAAATCTACTTTAGCCAAGTAGATTCGACAGGTCATAATACAAGCCTATGGCCTGAGAAGTAGACCGCCTCCGTTCAAAGTTAGGGCGCACTCCACGAGAGCAGTTGGAACTTCATGGGCAGTGCATCACCAGGCCTCCCTGGCTCAAATCTGTAAGGCCGCAACATGGTCTTCGGTACACACGTTTACTAGGTTCGACCAGGTGGACGTTAGAAGTCAGGAGGATGTCGCCTTTGGGCGCAGTGTGTTGCAGGCCGCAAAAGATCCTCATGTCTGATAGCGCTCAGCTTATATATGGTGTATCCCCCCCCTCATTTGGCATTGCTTTAGGACATCCCATTAGTAATGACTATGTCGCTCTGTGTCCCGTGATGTACGAGAAAGAAAATAGGATTTTTATAACAGCTTACCTGTAAAATCCTTTTCTTGGAGTACATCACGGGACACAGAGCTCCCGCCCCTCTTTAGGAACACTTATTGCTTTGCTACAAAACTGAGGTGCTCCCGGATGGGAGGGGCTTATATAGGGGAGGGTACTTCCGGTTTTGGAAGTTGCCAGTGCCAGCACCTGACGGTATCTATATAACCCATTAGTAATGACTATGTCGCTCTGTGTCTCGTGATGTACTCCAAGAAAAGGATTTTACAGGTAAGCTGTTATAAAAATCCTATTATAGTATATTCATACAAAAAATCCTGCTAAATTTCTAGTAAATATAAAAATTAAAACTGTATTGAGTTAATAAATAAAAAATATTTGTACATTTTAAATTGCACCTTTTTGTAAAACGGTAAAAACTGAAAGTACGCAAAACTGTAAATAAAAACAATTTACTCTAGGTCATCATTTTTCACTTACAGATTTCATAATTTGAAAAGACTCCCTCAAACTAGACATTTTCTGAAAGCATATGACCTGTAGAATAAAAAAAAAAAAAAGTGCTACAGATTTTTTGGGCCCTGCAATAATTGCGCAAATGTTCATCATATCGCTATTTTCACTAAAAATACACTGAAATCATTAATAGTGCACATAAACACAACTTACAAAATTCCTGCTAAATAACTACTAAAGCATCGTTCACTTGTGACATACTAAAGTGTACGCCCATGGAGGGCCATGTTTACCCGCACAAGGATGCACAGGCAGTACTTTTTCTGTAAATTTGGATGCAAAGGCTGCACAGGCATAGCTGCTGTTCCCAATCTGACATCCGTGTGGGTACATGACCCCAAACGTAAACAGTAAGAGCTCAGGGACATGCATGTGGACCTACATGGATGTTAAATTGGGAGCAACGGCTCTGTTGGTGCAGGTGCTACATCCCAAATGACATCAATGGGACTGCCTGCACAGAGATGCACGGAACACCTGTGCATCCCTGTAAAGGTACGCTGTGTATGCCCTATGTGCACAAGGCCTGCATCCGATCTGGTCCGCTAAAAACAGATGGATGGGGATCCCATTCCCCATCCATCTAGCAGATCGAAATAAATGGTATCCGATGGCAATGGACAGGCGGTCAGTTTCCATCTGACCACCCCATAGAGAACAGCAGGGCTGTGTCCGTGTATGCTCTGCATCAGGGGATAGGACGCAGACTTGTCATCTGCCTGCTCTGCGGGGATTAGCAGACAGATCCCCCGCTGAGCAGGGGGATCTGCTTAACAGAGTCTACTCCTTGTGAAAGGGGTCTCACCAAGAGAGGCCAGTCTATTAGGGGCGCCACCCCCGCAGGGTGCTGGACTTTTTTTTTAAGCCACAAGATTAGAGCCTGAGGCTCTAATTGGATTGAAAACGGTTGAGCTCGGGGCGCAGAGCATTGCACCCGAACCCACCCACTTGTGACAATAGTGAATTAATATTTGCTATTGTCTTCTGGCTTCTCCTCCTGGCCAATCATTAGGTTGGCCAGGAGGAGAAGCTGAGGAAGCTGTTGAGGGGTGAGTGCAGGGGGGACGGGACAACTATCACCACGGAGAGGCTAAGTGTGGGTGGACCTTGGTGGGGAGGGGGGTTTTGTTTGCCGTTGGAGTTGGTGAGATATCAGAGGTCTAAACAGACCTCCAATATAGGAGCGATTGCTGCCTATGTCCACTGTACTACATGGACGAGGCTGGTAAACACATGTTATCCAAGTCCCGTCAAGCCCCAACTTCACCCCCACCCGCGAAAGCAGTTTAAGGTGAAAAGGAGCGGCAGGAGGTAGAGTGGCTGGGGACAGGGAAGCGGCGGCATAGGTAGAGGGCGGTCACATTTGAGGTCAATAACTCTGATCAGCGGGTTGTAATCTGCTGATCAGAGTTATATAATTGTTCAGCAGAGTCTGCTGAACAATTCTGCTATATTTTTATGGTCATTGAAGTGACCATGAGCTTACAGGAGAAGGAGAAATGAGGTGGTCACCTGCAGACACTTCTGTAGGTCTGTATGGCCCTGACAGTGAAAGGGTTAATAATTGGAAAGAAGAGAAAGAGACAAGAAAGGAAATAAGAAAAAAGAGGTGAAGTAAGAAGAAAAGGAAAAGAAACAGCGAGCCTCCCCTAGTGCACTAAGAAGTTAGCCTTAAATCGGACGAGGCTGTCCCCATCAAGTAGTTGATCCAGGGGTCCCAGGTTTTTTTCAAATCTGGGAAGCTTATCCTGCAGAATGGCAGAGAAATTTGTTTAACATGGTTCAGGACAATTTGTTCTTCAAAAAGGTCAAAGATAGCACAGAGGATTTCCAAGATCTTGTGATTTGGCTGCTGTAAAAATGAAAGCTATGAGGCATTGTATGGGTCGCGGGGCTCCCCCAACAGGTTGTCTGAGGAGTGTCTGTTGTGGGGACTTCGTCAAATTTGTCCCTGGTAGTGAATAAATAAAATCGTAGGTGCGGATCCAGAACCTGCAAACTTTTGGCCACATCCCCAATACGCAATGCACCGTTCCTTCTTGGCCGCACCCCCCCCCCCCCCTCAAACACAGGGGGGAGGCTTCTGCCCTGCGTTTGGGCATTGGGCAATTCTAGTGGAGACCATGGACCATTGCATTAGTACTTTGTAGTTGGCCTCTATTAGGCAGGTATTTATATGTGACTTTGCGGCCCCTTGTGCCAGTCTATGCCACTCCACAGGATCGAAGTGAATCCCTATTTTCAAAGAAGTCACAGCTACTTTCAGATGAGTATTTAAAAACGACACTCAGATGACGAAAACATAAAGGTCCTTATCCTTGTGTTAAAAACTTTGTTAACTGATCCTATTGTTCGTTATATTTCAGAAACAGAAATCAGAATCAGAAAATGCAAGTCATATGATAACACAGGATAATATCCTATATACATGAAACACTCATCAAACAGGCAACTTTGTCAACCAGAACGCTTCAAAGCATAGAGATGGATACTAGCACCATTTATATGTAAATGACATCATTTCCAAACACAATGAGTTCCTGGCAGCTCTCTTAAGGCATCCATCTCACATCCATCATATCCTGGATCCTTCCATTTATTGGCAAGCTATCCCTTGTGTGGGGCTTCGTTTATTTCAGACTTACGTTTATCTCTAGTTGCCATTCTCCCAGATGTGTGATGGGAGTTATTTTCTCATAGCCAATTTCTATTTTCTGTGAAAACTTTTATAACAATTAAGGGGCTGCTTTCATTCAGCTTGCTATAAAGCCGCTGAAAATTACCACTCACTTCTGGTGGACATAAGTCGGCTCGTAATGCTAGGTCTGCAATGGGGGTCACAGGTGGACAGAGACTCTGACACTCATACAACTTGTTTTGATTGGCAGCCCCAAGCAGCAGACATGAACAGGACAGCTTTAGTGACAGTAGGCTTACTACAGACCATTCTATAAAGAAAAGCTTGTCAAAGGATGTCAGATATAGAGTGAATACAACAATGGTGGAACAGGTCTGAAAGAAGGAAACATAAATGACAGTCTCTTTCTCAAAGTGGAACAATATTCTTTTAAATTAGAAAGTGAGATCTGAGGGGAGTAAGGTTGGATAGCTACATAATCTACAGGTTGTTAATGTTTGTTAATTTACTTTCAGATGGAGTTTTCTTTTTTTCACTCTTCTGACATGAAAAAAAAAAAAGCTTTATTGGATGTCCTGAGGAAGCAGAGGTTCCACAAAACATGTAGAAAAAAGCCTATATGTCTAGATTGAGTCTTTAAACCCATTTTTCTGTGGGTCTATGTTTTAATATTGGACTTTATCTTTTGTATGCAATAAAGATTTTTTATATGTAAAATGTCATATTGCTTTGGGAAGGTATATTTAAAGTCCCATTTGCCCCCTTAAAGGTTTGTTCTTTGTGGTTTTGCTAGAAAGTAACATCTGGCACTAGTCATGAAAGAGATGGACAATCTAAAGCTTGGAGAGCATGGTCATTTCCAACAGCAATTCACAAGACTATCATTCTCTGACACAGATTTTAAAATGCATTAAAATGATTAGAACTTTTTTTTTTTTTTAAATAGTAAAACATGTTACACTTACCGCTCTGTGCAATGGTTTTGCACACGGTGACCCTGAACCTCCTCTTCTAGGGTCCCCTGCCAGTGCTCTAGGTTTGTCCTTTTCTGCGTGTGCCACCATAGGAAGCCGCTTCCTATGGTTGCACAAATGCAGGCTTGATCCCGAGCCGGGCTATGGGTGCCTACTGACAAACACAGTGCTGCTTGGCGAAACCCCCACCCTCTCTTCACTCGATTTAATTGACAGCAGTGAGAGCCAATGACTCCAGCTGCTGCCTCCAGTGAGTAGAGAGAACAGTGCCACTGCCAGAGCATATGCTTTTGGATACATTGCTGGATTGGGATCAGGCTCAGTTAAGTATTTAGGGGTGAGCTGACCATGGAAAGTTTTTTACCTTAATGCAGAGAATAGAGTTGTGCGAATGGTTCGCATGAGTTCCAGCCGAAACTTGGCTGTTCGCCCAATCGCCGAACACCTGAATTATCGGGCGTTTTAAAGTTTGTTCAGCCCGCCGAATGACTGCAATTCACTGTGCCGCGGCAGCAATGAAAGCTTTGCCAATCAGGGCACAGAACACTGTCAGAGCCATGATTGGAGAAAGTAATGACAACTCTATCTAATCAAGGCTCATTGCTCTTAGTCCCGCCCCACACTATAAAAATATTCTCCCCATAGCGCCCATTTACAGTGTGATATTGCCGTGGAGAAAGATAGAACAGGGCTCTGTTCAGTGCTGCTATGGAGTTAGTGTGCTATCGTGCTTCTATTTTAAGTGTAGTATATCAGTTTAGTGTGAATCTAGTGACAGTTCACTGCGAGTGTAGTGTAACCATTCATTTTTACTTTAGTGTCAGTTTAATTTGTCAGGGCAGTTTTCCTACAGTATATATTAGTGTATTGCACGTTTAAGGCAGTATATTTAAGTGGGTTAGTGCACATTTGCTACAGTATATTGCAGTGTATCAGTGCAGTTTTACTGTGGTACAGTGCCTTGCAAAAGTATTTTGTTACATTACAGCCTTTAGTTCAATGTTTTTTTTTTTTTTTATCTGAATTATATGTGATGGATCAGAACACAATAGTCTAAGTTGGTGAAGTAAAATTAGAAAAAATAGGATTTTTATAACAGCTTACCTGTAAAATCCTTTTCTTAGGAGTACATCACGGGACACAGAGCGACATAGTCATTACTAATGGGTTATATAGATACCGTCAGGTGCTGGCACTGGCAACTTCCAAAACCGGAAGTACCCTCCCCTATATAAGCCCCTCCCATCCGGGAGCACCTCAGTTTTGTAGCAAAACAATAAGTGTCCCCAAAGAGGGGCGGGAGCTCTGTGTCCCGTGATGTACTCCTAAGAAAAGGATTTTACAGGTAAGCTGAAGCTGTTATAAAAATCCTATTTTCTTTCTCGTACATCACGGGACACAGAGCGACATAGTCATTACTAATGGGATGTCCTAAAGCAATGCCAAATGAGGGGGGGGGGATACACCATATATAAGCTGAGCGCTATCAGACATGAGGATCTTTTGCGGCCTGCAACACACTGCGCCCAAAGGCGACATCCTCCTGACTTCTAACGTCCACCTGGTAGGACCTAGTAAACGTGTGTACCGAAGACCATGTTGCGGCCTTACAGATTTGAGCCAGGGAGGCCTGGTGATGCACTGCCCATGAAGTTCCAACTGCTCTCGTGGAGTGCGCTCTAACTTTGAACGGAGGCGGTCTCCTTCTCAAGCCATAAGCTTGCATAATGACCTGTCGAATCCACTTGGCTAAAGTAGACTTTGACGCTGCCTGACCCTTTCTGGGGCCTTCCGGCAGAATAAACAAAGTATCCGTTCTGCGAATCTGAGCAGTGGCTTTTAGATAAGCTTTAACTGCTCTTACTACATCCAAAGAATGCAATAACTTTTCCTCTACCGAAGTAGGTTTGGGGAAAAAAGAAGGAAGAACCACATTTTGGTTCAAATGAAACCTCGATACCACCTTAGGAAGAAAGGCTGGATGAGGACGTAACACTACTCTGTCCTTATGGATAACCAGATATGGCTCCTTACAGGACATAGCTGCTAATTCCGATACTCTTTTAGCCGAACAAATGGCTACTAGAAAAATCAATTTCCTGGTGAGAAGCACCAAGGAAATATGCTGTAATGGTTCAAATGGTTGTTTCTGTAGAACCGACAGAACCAAGTTTAGATCCCATGGACATATGGGAATATTAACCGGAGGACTAATACGCATCACTCCTTGTATAAAGGCTTTGACTAGTGAATGCGAAGCCAAGGGCCTTTGAAAAAATATTGACAAGGCCGAAATCTGACCCTTGATAGTACTCAAGGCAAGCTTCCTATCTACAGCCCACTGTAGGAAGTCCAGAATCCTACCTATTACGTACTTATGTGGATGCCATTTCTTGGCCTCACACCACGCGATGTACGCCTTCCAGATTCTATAGTAGATCTGCCTGGATACCGGCTTCCTGGCATTGATCATGGTAGATACCACAGCATTAGAGAGCCCTCTCTTTTTTAGAATGTGGGCTTCAATAGCCAGGCCGTCAAACCTAGGGCTGGTAAGGAAGGGTGGTATATCGGTCCTTGCGAAAGCTGGACGACGTGGGAGAGTCCAAGGACTCCCCACTGAAATTTTACAATCTCCGCGTACCACGCTCTTCGGGGCCACGCTGGAGCCACCGGAATCACCGGTTTCTTTTCTACCCTGATTCTGCGGAGTAATCGAGGTAACCATTGTGGCGGTGTGAATGCATATATCAGCTTGAACTGATCCCAAGGGAACACTAGGGCATCCGAGCCGCAAGCTAGGGGATCCCTTGTCCGAGAGACAAACCTGTCCCCCTTTGCGTTGAATCTGGATGCTAGAAGATCTACATCCGATGTTCCCCACCGCTGACATATTGTCCAGAAAACCTCGGGGTGAAGGGACCCTTCCTCTGGGCCTAATTGCTGGCGACTTAGAAAGTCCGCCTTCCAATTCTCCACTCCTGGAATGAATACCGCAGATATGGCTGGGACATATTTTTCTGCCCATTTCAGGATGTAATTTACTTCCCTCTGGGCTGCACGACTCCTGGTGCCCCCCTGATGATTGATATATGCCACTGCTGTGGCATTGTCTGATTGCATTCTGACAGGGGACCCTTGGAGTTTGGATGTCCATGCTACTAGGGCATACCGGGCTGCTCGTATCTCTAAGAGATTGATGGGCAGGGCCTTTTCTGCATCCGACCATCTGCCCTGGAGAGACTATTGCTCCAGTACTGCTCCCCAGCCTATAAGGCTGGCATCTGTAGTGACCACCCTCCAAGAAATCGGACTGAAGGATTTCCTTTTTTCCAGATTCTGGGGAACCAACCACCAACGGAGGCTCTTGCGAACGGAAGGGGACAAGGACATTGTAAGTCTAGGGCCTGAACTTTTTTGTTCCAGGCTGACAGTATGGCCCCTTGCAAATTCCTTGAATGGAATTGACCGTAGGGTACTGCTTTGAATGATGCCACCATTTTTCCCAGCAGCCTCATATACAGGCGTATGGACGGCTGTCTTTTTTGTACCCACTAAGTGGATCAAATCTTTCAAAGACAACACCTTTCCTCGAGGCAAGAATATTTTTCTCTGGCCTGAATCCAACCTTAGCCCCAAGTATTCCAGACTTTTGACTAGTTTTTAGGGCTGACTTGTCTCGGTTGATAATCCAACCGTGAGATTCCAGATACTTGATCGTCTTGTGAACGACCACGTCTAATTTTTTCACTGAGTGGTCTATCAGCAACAAGTCATCCAGATATGCCATTATCATTACACCTTGTGTTCTTAGATTGGCCAATAAAGGGCCAGAATTTTTGTAAACACTCGTGGTGCTGTGGCCAAACCGAAGGGTAAGGCTCTGAACTGAAAATGGCGCCCTTCTACTGCAAAGCGTAGAAATTTTTGGTGGACTGGAAAGATGGGAATGTGCAAATAAGCATCTTTGATGTCGATCGTGGCTAACCAATCCTCCCCTTGTAGGGCAGTGGCCACCGATCGGATCGACTCCATCGGAAAGTCCTGATATACAGGAATTTGTATAGCCCTTTTAGAATTAATATGGGCCTCCCGTCCGCGTTTGCTTCGGGACTGTAAAGAGGTTTGAGTAAAACCCGAACCCTCATTCTTCCAGGGGAACCTCCATAATTACTCCTTGGAGCAATAGTTGTTCTAGTGCCAACAGGAGGGACTCTCTCTTCCGGGGATCCCTTGGCACGTTTGACCTCAAAAATGGGAAGGAGGAGAGTCTTTTAACTCCAAACTGTATCCCAAACCTACTGCGGAGAGCACCTATCTGTCTTGATCGTGTCCCGCCAGGTCTCTTGCGAACAACTGGAGTCCTCCCCCCACCCGACTGAGTGGGGGCTTCATGAATTTAACTTTGGGGGAGGTTTTGTACCTCCCCTGACCCAGGGTTTCTCATTACCCTGCTACTGTCCCTGTTTTTTACCCCCGGGATTTGACCGAGGAGGCCGTCGGAACTGTTACACAGCCGATGCCCCAGGGACTGGAGAAGCAGGCCTCTTAAAGAGGGACCTCTAACTCTGCTTTTAACTGGCAAGAGCGTATTTTTACCGCTGGAAATTTTCTGGATATTTGTCCAGGTTTTCCCTGAATAAGCGTTCACCATGAAATGGGACGCTAACCAGCCATTCTTTACAGGGAGCTTCAGCAGACCAGTTTTTGAGCCATAGGAGCCTACGCATATGTACTATAGACAGCGTAAGGCGGGAGGCCTGATGGACTGAATCCTCTATGGCGTCAACCGCAAAGCCTAAGGCTCTAGGTAGATCAGCTAGGGCAAAGCCTGCTGATCTGTCAAGTCCCTCAAGACCTGTTTCAACTGATCCTTCACTGCTTAGCAGACCCCAATAGCTGCTACTGCTGGTTGTATCACCAAGCAGATTTTCATAAGGACTCCAATCTTTTATCTATTGGGTTCTTGAACATTTGGACATTATCCACTGGACATGTCAGTGATTTATACATACAAGAGATGGCTGCGTCCATTGTAGGGACCTTCCATTTTTTTTTTTTTTTTTTTGATGAACTTATCCTCCATGGGATAGACCACCGGAAATCTCTTGGGGGAATAAATATTTTCTCAGGACGTTCCCAATCCTGGTAAATGAGCCCTTTCAGTAAAGGGTGAAGTGGAAAAGAACAAACAGTCTGGGGGCTTCTAGCGACCCCAACGAGGATACAGTAGTGGTTGATGGTTCCGCAAGGTGCATTTTTAAATGCTGATCGGACCATGTTAGTCAGAGACTGAACCCATAAAGCTTGAGATGCTGAGAAAAGGTTCCCCCACTGTTTATTCCTCTATAACAGAATCAACCTTATCCTGATCCCCTTCAGGCAGGTCGATCCCTGTATGGGACTGTTGCTCTGCTAACAGGCATTCTGAAGGAGGAGACGGAGATCGGGCGTGCTTTCCCTGACAGGGAGGCAGCGATAAATGTTGACAATCTCTCTCTAATCCTCCCAGAGCTGAGGAAAAAACCTCCTCTGTTACATACACAGGAGCAGGTGACTGAGGACAGCCACAGTACCAAGTACCCCTGCGGGGTCTCTACGGTCACTTACCTCTGAACTTCAGGGGAGACTGGTGCAGCAGGAGTATGCCCAAGATCCTCCGAGCCCGATGAGACCCCCTTCGCTTCCTGGAAGATTCAGTTCCGGAGCTTCTGGACGGCATATTCCTAAGCCTAAAGCTGAGGTATTCCAGCCGTAATACACCACTTTTACTGAGAATAGTCTAGCACAATTGCTGCTATATCACAGTTGGTGTCTACTAATGTGCCTTTCTAGGGGATGCCTGTATCAACCGCTTGCTGTATGCCTTTAAATGTTGCCAGCTCTGTCTCTGTACTTCATAGCCAGCTCACTACAATATTGTGTTTTTTTTTTTTTTTTTTAAACTGCTGGGACGCCCGCACATGCGCAGAAGCGCTGCGGCGCGCACAGAGCGTCATCCCCCAGGCTCCGCCCCCTTTCCCGGCTCACCTCTATATATAGAGGCGCGTGCACGCGCACACGCGCGGGCACGTGCGCCTTTGGCGCTAATTTCAAATATGGTAACAAGGGACAGGAGCCAGGGCCCCTCTTTGCCGCAGGCCGGGGGATGGACGAGCACTGCAACATGGCAGAGGAAGCAGTTTCCTATAAGAGAACTCACCATCTGCCTGGACTTTGCTCTGCTGAGAAGAAGCTAGTCCACATGACAAGAAAACATTCCACAGCGGCCTCTAGTGGACAAACACAGGTACCGCAGTCTAATATATTAAATATATATATATAAAAATTTTTTTTTTTTTTTTTCTTGACCGCCATTAAAAATTATTACATTTTTTTAGTAGTTACAGGCATGCACAGAATTTTGCGGGAATACCATTAGGTAACAGACAGAAAGACAAATTAGGCTTGGGGGTCCCCCAATAGAACCAAGTTCCTGGGGGCCCCCACTTACCTGTTCCCCGCCGCAGGACTTTGTTTGGTCCACAAAAGCCCAAACTTCACCTATCACGGCAGGCATTGTAATCAAACCTTCAGGGACCGGGTTCCCAAGGATTCCACTCCCCTGGACCTGTATAGCACCCTGCACAGAAAACATCTTGGTCGTGGGTATGACCAGAGCTCTGGATCCCAGGGTCCAGCTCTCCTAAGAGAAGCATTACAGGCAAAACCTTGCTCTTCTCTGCAAGGCCCGGGTACCGACCGTTTAGCTATGAAGCTTTTTTGGTCGGATCCGGAATAGCTTACTGAGGCCCAAAAGAACCTGTACGCAAGCTCAGTGAAAAACACATGTTTCTTCTTGGCCAACACCTTAGACACTGGCAAAAAACTGAGGTGCTCCCGGATGGGAGGGGCTTATATAGGGGAGGGTACTTCCGGTTTTGGAAGTTGCCAGTGCCAGCACCTGACGGTATCTATATAACCCATTAGTAATGACTATGTCGCTCTGTGTCCCGTGATGTACGAGAAAGAAATATATACATAAAACAATTTTTCAGAAATAAAAAACTGATAATTGGCATGTGCGTATGTATTCACCCCCTTTGTTATGAAGCCCATAAAAAGCTCTGGTGCAACCAATTACCTTCAGAAGTCACATAATTAGTGAAATGATGTCCACCTGTGTGCAATCTAAGTGTCACATGATCTGTCATTACATATACACACCTTTTTGAAAGGCCCCAGAGGCTGCAACGCCCAAGCAAAAGGCACCACTAACCAAACACTGCCATGAAGACCAAATAACTCTCCAAACAAGTAAGGGACAATGTTGTTGAGAAGTACAAGTCAGGGTTAGGTTATTCCAAAAAAATGGAAACAACATGGCACAACAGCAAACCTACCAAGAGACGACCGCACACCAAAACTCATGGACTGGGCAAGGAGGGCATTAATCAGAGAGGCAGCACATAGACATAATGTAACCCTGGAGGAGCTGCAGTGTTCCACAGAAGAGACTGGAGTGTCTGTACTTAGGACAACAATAAGCCGTACGCTCCATAGAGTTGGGCTTTATGGCAGAGTGGCCAGAAAAAAGTCATTACTTTCAGCGAAAAAAAAAACAAAATGGCACGTTTTGAGTTTGTGAAAAGGCAAGTGGAAGACTCCCAAAATGAATGGAGGAAGGCGCTCTGGTCTGATGGGAATAAAATGTAACTTTTTGGCCATCAAAGAAAAGGCTATTTCTGGCGCAAACCCAACACATCAGATCACCCAAAGAACACCATCCCCACAGTGAAACATGGTGGTGACAGCATCATGCTGTGGGGATGTTTTTTTTTTTTTTTTTAATTCTTTATTTAAAGATGTGTCACAGGTACAATAAAAAGGCAACTTCTCAGAACAAGCAATCAATGCAGAGCTTTTTCAGTACTACCATTACTACGTACTATATTATGAAATATCAAAACAAATAATGGCAATAAGAAATACAAAACAGTCTTATCTTCATGTAGGAAACCCCTCAGGCTGGTCATACCAAAGGCAAGCCCTCCTGAGGGGGGGATTCTCTAGATTGCTATGGAAATCTGTCACATCATAGAGGGAAGTCTAAAATGGGGTAGAGAATGCTGTCCTGTACACACCATATTTTCATCTACTTATTTGAAAAGAATTAGAAAAGAAACAGGAGAGAAAGAAAAAAAAAAAAAGTGAAGAAGAAGTTAAAAAAAAAGGGGGGGGTTGCCTCCCAGGAGAAGGCACCAGTAGCGTCAGTCAGGCAGCAGAAACCTCTGATAAAGGGTCTTAATCAAGTACATTGGAGGAATTCATCCGAGAAGCGGAAAAGGTCCCAATGTATCCATCTGGACTTGTGTTCCTCAGATTTCTCCTGCAATGCCGCTGTCAGATCTTCCATCTGCCCTATGTCTTTCACTCTCGCGAACCACTGAGCTACCGTTGGTGCCGACTGTTGTTTCCACAAAGGTGGAATACAAGCCCGTGCAGCATTTAGGAGGTGTTTGAGAAGGGATTTGTTGTATCGTTTCCTTGACAATGGGGTGAGGTTAAGCAGGACCGCAGCTGGGTTATCTTGCAGTGAGATGTCTGTGAGCTTATGTATAAGCTTAAGCACTGGTTGCCAGAAAGTAGCAAGTGTAGGACACTCCCAGAAAATATGTAGAAGGGTACCCGAATGGAGGCCACAACGCCAGCAACCGTCTGTCTGCAGAGGGAATATTTTTGCCAAAACTGAAGGGGTTCTGTACCAAAGTGTCAGAATTTTGTACGTGGTTTCCTGGTACCTACTGCAAAGGGAGGACTTCTGAGCAAAAAAAAGTATTCTCTCCTTTTGAGGTTCGGTAAAGGTAACTTGTAGGTCTCTCTCCCATTTGGCTAGGAACGGGGGGTCTTCTGTGGCATGGAGATCTAACAAAGATTTGTATGAGGCTGATAAGGAACCCGGATCGGGCCCTCTCCCAGACAGAGCTCCTCGAAAGAGTGGAGCCTACGCGTAAAGAGCGCCGGGCTAGGCAATGATCTAAAAAAGTGCGATAACTGCAAGGTCCTCCAGTGATCTAGTTTAAGAGGGGCCCGTCCAGAGAGCAATGTCTGCGGAGACATCCAACTGGACGGTCGCAATAGTTGCGAGGCCCTCAGAAGTCCCTTTGAGCTTTGCGATAAGAATGCCGGATCGGTGAGACCGGGCAAAAACCCAGGGTGCCCTACAATCGGCGTCATTGGGGAAGGGAAACTGCTTAGTGTAGAAAGTTGGAAAAACCTGTCCATTTCCGTTAAAGTGGGGCCAATCAACGGATGAGTAGTTAAGCGTGTAACGTGGGTTTTCCCCGCCCAGGGCAGCCCAGGGAGCAGAACCTGGGCTGCCTCTTGTTCCAGCGACACCCAGAGTTTCGAGGCACTGTGTCGGCACCAGTCAACAACCCTGGCCTTATGTACTGCAGTATAGTATAGGGCCGGGTCTGGGAAACCCACTCCGCCCTTCAGCTTAGGTCGTAACAGTAACGATCTACCAAGGCGTGGGTGTTTACCTCTCCATATGAATTTGATAAATACCGACCGAGCCGCATGAAAAAAGGTCTGAGGTATTCTCACCGGCAGTGCCTGCAATAAGTACAGCAATCTGGGCATCGCGTTCATCTTAAGTATGTTGCAACGGCCAAACCAAGAAAGGGCTAAAGGGTCCCACTTTTTGAGGTCAGCGATTAGCGTTGACAAAAAAGGTTATGTGGGGATGTTTTTCAGCAGTCGGGACTGGGAAACTGGTCAGAGTTGAGGGAAAGATGGATGGTGCTAAATACAGTGATATTCTTGAGCAAAACCTGTACCACTCCGTGTGTGATTTGAGGCTAGGACGGGGGTTCACCTTCAAGCAGGACAATGACCCCAAACACACTGCTAAAGCAACACTTGCGTGGTTTAAGGGGAAACATGGAAATGTGTTGGAATGGCCTAGTCAAAGCCCAGACCTCAATCCAATAGAAAATCTGTGGTCAGACTTAAAGATTGCTGTTCACAAGTGCAAACCATCCAACTTGAAGGAGCTGGAGCAGTTTTGCAAGGAGGAATGGGCAACAATCTCAGTGGTAAGATGTGGCAAGCTCATAGAGACTTATCCAAAGCGACTTGAAGCTGTGATAGCCGCAAAAGGTGGCTCTACAAAGTATTGACTTTAGGGGGGTGAATAATTATGCACATTGACTTATTCTGTTATTTTGTCCTATTTGTTGTTTGCTTCACAATAAAAAATAAGAATAAACAAATCTTCAAAGTTGTGGGCATGTTCTGTAAATAAAATGATGCAAATCCTCAAACAATCCATGTTAATTCCAGGTTGTGAGGCAATAAAAAACAAACAAATGCCAAGGAGGGTGAATACTTTTGCAAGGCACTGTATATTAGTATACTGTGTCAGTGGAGTGTGTCTGTGCAGTGAGTAGTCAAGTAAAAGGGCACCAAACACCACTTTCCAATGATTAAAGTGCATCCACGTACACATATTAGCATGTTTATTACATTTTGTTAATAAGCCCCCCCCCCCCATCATATCTGGGAGGCCAACAAGGAGAGGCAGACATTGCCATGGCACTATGAGGGGGCCAGTAGCGTATGTGTCCACAGGCAAAGGTGGATGTGATCTGTCCTCAGGCAGGGCATCATTTTCTTTGTTTAGTGATATTGCCCGTGCCATCCAGCCACAGCATGCAAAGGTGGTGGTGGACTGGCTTACTAAACCATCACCATCCTTTTCATCCTCTGTCACCCAAGCAAAGACTAGTGCACAGTCCACTGCAGCTGCCAGAGTGGCATATTCTGCCTCCTTGTCCACGGCTACTCTTACCATAGCCCCAGCATCAAACATGGAAGAGTAATTTGCGTCAGCTACTTGCTACTTAACGATGCACAGCCTTTACTTGATTCAGATCTTGGTTCTGAGGTTGAGGAAGGTATGAACATGAGCCTACAGAGAGGGGAGAACACTGGTAAAACAACAAAACAACAGTCATGTTCCCCCAGCCACAGCATATTGCCAAGTTGTCTCCAGTGATAATGAGGATAGAAGGGATGATAATGAGGTCACTGACAGAACTTAGGTGCCGGATAGAGCAGAGGAGGAAAGTGAGGGTGAGGCACAGCCCCAGAGAGGCAGCTATCATGGAAGACTAGAGAGCAGCCACCCTATCTCACCAGAGTGTGGAGCTGTTTATTTCCCAGCCCACAGCTCAGCTGTTTGGACATTTTTTAGCACATGTCAAGCCAATCGCACTGTTGCAATTTGCAAACTTTGCCTCAAGCAAATCAAGCCTGGCAAAAACACCAGCCACTTGGGCAACACATGCTTGACAAGGCACCACTCTGCCCTTTGGCAAGAGCACCTGAAAGCCGCAAGGTCCACGTTACTGCTGACGCATGGTCCAGCAAGCATGGTCAGGGATGGTATATTTCATTCACAGCACACTGGGTAACTCTGTTTGCAACTCAGAAGAATGCAGGACAGGGCTCAGTGACAGGGCTCAGTGCTGCAGCTTGTTTTGCTGCCAACATCTCCATACAGATAGTAGTGATGATGCAAGATTTGTCAGTTCCACCCCCTCATCCATGCCCTCCTCCGCTGAATTGTCCCATGAACTACAAATACCCCCTAAGCGTTCAAGGGGCTATTTAATGAGTCAGGCTGAAAGGTGCCATGCAGTGCTACAGCTGGTCTGTTTAGGGCACCGGAGCCACACGGGAGCAGAGATTCTGGTAGCTCTGCTGGGGCAGGCACCAGCTGGAGCCATTAATGGTGGTGTGCGATAATGGCACAAACCTCCTGTCCGCCCTTAGACAGGAAAAGTGGACACATGTGCCATGCCTGCCACATATCCTCAATTTGGTGGTGCAACACTTCCTAAATAGGTACCAAGGGTTGGAAGATCTGCTGAAGCAGGCCATAAGAGTCTGTAGCCATTTCAGGTGGTCATACAGAGCCAGTGCTTGATTGGCTGAAATTCAGAAGCTACACATGCAGCATAGGGCCGTCAATGAGTAACTGTGGGAGTATGGCATAATGACAGGCTCAGGCCGGATCGGCTTTTTTTCCCCAACACCAATGGCTGCTGATAAATGATGCATGCACTGTACTGTCACCATTTGAGGAGGCCACAAGAATGGTGAGCCAAGACAATGCATGCATCAGTGACACAATCCCTGTTGTGTTCCTGCTGGAGCAGACTCTGCGTGGCATTATGGACAGAGCACTAGAGGCAGAGCAGCAGGAGGAAGAGAACTTCCTTTCCTCGCAAGGCCCGCTTTATGCAGACACCATTCTTCCTACGCCACAGAACACACAAGGAGGAGGATTAATGGAAGGTTTGGAGGCACTGAAGCAGAGCAAGACATACAGTTGCAAAAAAAAGTATGTGAACCCTTTTGGAATTATATTGATTTCTGCACAAATTGGTCATAAAATGTGATCTGATCTTCATCTAAGTCACAACAATAGACAATCACAGTCTGCTTAAACTAATAACACACAAAGAATTAAATGTTACCATGTTTTTATTGAACACACCATGTAAACATTCACAGTGCAGGTGGAAAAAGTATGTAAACCCTTGGATTTAATAACTGGTTGAACCTCCTTTGGCAGCAATAACTTCAACCAAATGTTTCCTGTAGTTGCAGATCAGACGTGCACAACGGTCAGTAATTCTTGACCATTCCTCTTTACAGAACTGTTTCAGTTCAGCAATATTCTTGGGATGTCTGGTGTGAATCGCTTTCTTGAGGTCATGCCACAGCATCTCAATCGGGTTGAGGTCAGGACTCTGACTGGGCCACTCCAGAAGGCGTATTTTCTTCTGTTTAAGCCATTCTGTTGTTGATTTACTTCTATGCTTTGGGTCTTTGTCCTGTTGCAACACCCATCTTCTGTTGAGCTTCAGCTGGTGGACAGATGGCCTTACGTTCTCCTGCAAAATGTCTTGATAAACTTGGGAATTCATTTTTCTTTTGATGATAGCAATCCGTCCCTGACGCAGCAAAGCAGCTCCAAACCATGATGCCCCCACCACCATACTTCACAGTTGGGATGAGGTTTTGATGTTGGTGTGCTGTGCCTCTTTTCTCCACACATAGTGTTTTGTGTTTCTTCCAAACAACTCAACTTTGGTTTCATCTGTCCACAGAATATTTTGCCAGTACTGCTGTGGAACATCCAGGTGCTCTTGTGCAAACTGTAAATGTGCAGCAATGGTTTTTTTTGGACAGCAGTGGCTTCCTCTGTGGTATCCTCCCACGAAATCCATTCTTGTTTAGTGTTTTCTATATCGTAGACTCGCTAACAGGAATGTTAGCTTATGCCAGAGACTTCTGTAAGTCTTTAGCTGACACTCTAGGATTCTTCTTCACCTCATTGAGCAGTCTGTGCTGTGCTCTTGCAGTCATCTTTACAGGACGCCCACTCCTAGGGAGAGTAGCAGCAGTGCTGAACTTTCTTCATTTATAGACAATTTGTCTTACTGTGGACTGATGAACAGCAAGGTATTTGGAGATACTTTTATAACCCTTTCCAGCTTTATGCAAGTCAACAATTCTTAATCGTAGGTCTTCTGAGAGCTCTTTTGTGCGAGGCATCATTCACATCAGGCAATGCTTGTGAAAAGCAAACCCAGAACTGGTGTGTGTTGTTTATAGGATAGGGCAGCTGTAACCAACACCTCCAATCTCATCTCATTGATTGGACTCCAGATGGCTGACACCTCACTCCAATTAGCTCTTGGAGATCTCATTAGTCTAGGGGTTCACATACTGTTTCCACCTGCACTGTGAATGTTTACATGGTGTGGTCAATAAAAACAGGGTAACATTTAATTCTTTGTGTGTTATTAGTTTAAGCAGACTGTGATTGTCTATTGTTGTGACTTAGATGAAGATCAAATCACATTTTATGACCAATTTGTGCAGAAATCCATATCATTCCAAAAGGGTTCACATACATTTTTTTGCAACTGTACATCAATCCTTAACAGATGGTTTTCTATCCCCAGAACTCTTAGGAATAGTACATGGTCGGGAGGAGGCAGTTCCAGGTACTGTAATCCTCAGTGCACCTGAGGAGTCTGCTTCTCACGCCTGCGCAAACTTGCGGTGTGTGGGCTCTCTCATTCTTCAAAGCCTGCAAAAGGACCTGAGAATACGTGGCATCAAGGAGAAGGATCACTACTGATTGGCAACCCTCCTTGACCACCGTTACAAGGGGAAGTCTCTGAGTTCATTTTCATTCCCACAGAGGGAGCAGAAGATGAAATCTCTGGAGGACACCTCAAAGAAAAGTTTATGTAACACTTTTCCTGACTCTGGTAGGTTACAGTTTGGTGGAAAACATTGTTTTGAGGCTGCTGTTGGTCAAGAGAGGAGCGGTGTATAATTCTGACCCAGGGCATGTATCCTCTAGTCTAGACTTGGCACTGCTGGAGCTGGCCAAACCATCCCTTAGAACCCGCTTGCAACTAGGCACTTAGGGGGCAGAGATACACCATCTTGTCACGATATAGCCTTCCCCATTTTCACAGGATGTTGTTCAGCCTTGGTGCGGCATGCTCAGTGCGGATATGAAGATTCCATATAAGAGTACAGGTATGCTCCGGTCTTCTCTTTTCTCTAATTTCTCCTCTTCTCTTTTTTCTTCCCCTCTTTAATCTTTGGAACAATGTAAACACTCCTTGTTGTGTGGGTTTGGATATCCAGCTCACCCACATTGCAATAGCAGGACTTATGGCTTTAGTGCTTTGGCGCTGGAGGGGAGGCCTCCATTTTCCCTTTTAGCACCAAATGTTCGCCACAAGCACTCAGGTGGTGTGCTGGAAGAGGTTAGCTGGAGGCTAATTTGGCCCCCCTTTCCCGATGCCATGGCTGACAGGGTGTCCCTGTATTCTTTCTAGAATTTCCAGCAGCATGGGCAGGCTAAGTGCTGACTGTTGGGCTTGCTACGGCCCCCTTATGTATCCTTATATATTTTTTTTGTAAAATCTGTATTTATTGAGAAAAGCATACAGTCACAAATGAAAGTGCAACATATGGCATACATGGACCACATTGAGCATACAATCATATACGGTGCAGAAGGTACAACTTAGCAACTGAAGAACAAGGTACTATTTCCTAGTTGATGTAACAGTTCCGCTGAGGGGAATCTCGCCCACCCAACTAGCCGACTTATCCGCTATTATTTCCCTCGGTCGTGGATCATGCTATTCAAGGAGCCCCCACATCCCTGCACCCCATATGGTTCTTAGTTATTTTAAGGATGATATTCATTGATGTCACTGCCATAGAAATGTCCCTAACCCCTAAAGAGGGAAAACCTGTATATTATTGCTTAACAACATGACAAGCATTGTTCTCCTTCTCTTTTACCTTATTCCTTTGCTTGTTTGAATGTACCTTTTTGATACATACCTATTTCGGTTTAGTCTTTGACTATTTGAAAATGTTTGCTATGACATGTTATTTTGTCCTAAATAAAGATCATACAAGGAGCAGTGGAGAAGGGGGCCACCTCAGTGATGCCTTTTTAAAAAAAAAATTAATCCTCGGCACCCAGGACTGTCAGCTTCCACATCCCATCAGCAGTGTCTTCATCATATGGTGAGAGATTATCTAGGGGTGAAAACAGATATGGAGAGCTTTCCAGTTGACAATCCACTGAGTTACTGGGTCATGAGAATAGACTACTGGCCAGAACTTCCCCAGTTTGCAATAGAGTTGCTGGGCTGCTCAGCATCCAGTGTGCTTTCCGAATGGCCATTCCGTGCTGCTGGAGGTTTTGTGACAGATAAGAGAGCGTGCCTGTCCACAGACTCCATTGGACTGGCTGACATTTATCAAAATTAATTTGTCCTGGATTAGCAACAGTTCTCATGGCCCTAATGCCAATGTCGCTGATTTAGTGCTTTCTGGATCTTGAATCTCTGAAAGACTGTCTAGGCTGCCTAGCTTTGTGGGTGTTGATTTCATCTGGAAGAAATTTTTTGGTGTAGGTTTCATAGGCACAATTAACACCCAAAGACCAATTTTTCTGCACCTGTTACTTCTATTCAAAGTCTGTGATAGAGATGCCAGAATGTATCAAAAAATCACTAATCTTGTTCCGAGTGCACTAAATTGTGGCCTCCTCACACAGACTAGCCCCCAAGCCGTTGTTTATAAAATAAGGAAGCCTTGAATGGAAAATGTTATTTTTTTGGCTCAATAAATGGCATTATTGCTGCAGCAGGCTCTATACATGGTACATATGTGCCATATTACAGGCAGACTAAGGGTACACCCCCCCCCCCGCCCCACACACACACACTATATTTAAAGGAATTTTTAATTTGTATTGTTATTTCTCATTTTGATATATCCACTTTAAGCACCAGTAAATCACTGCTCATTTAAAAATTATGTTTTTTACAAACTGTTTTTCATTGATACATGTCCCCCAGGGCAGTACCTGGACCCCCATAACCACTGTATGCCCAATTTCTTGCATAGAAGCATTTAAAAAGGGCACTTTAGATTTTTCCAGTTTGGGTCCCATAGACTTCAATGGGGTTCGTTATAAGGTTCCAAACTTTTGCAATGTTCTAAAGTTCTGCTGCAAACCGAACAGGGGGTCGTTCGGCCCATCTCAAGCAGACACGCATTAAGGTACAAAGTAGGGTTGCACTGATTCTGTTATTGGTGCAGATACTAAGCATTCGCACGAGTACATGTGCTTGTGAAAATGCTCCGACACTAAAACCAATACCTTTTGGGCTGGTTTGCAGTTCAATTCTAGGTGTGGTTCAGGTGCAATTCCAATGTGAATTATAGTGTATGAGATTAGAAGCCATACCTGAACAAGACTGAAATTACACAGGACTCGTGCAAATCACACTGCAAAAAGGCTGTAAAAACTCACTGAAAGGCACATGAAAACTGATATGAAACAGATGTCTCTGCAAGTGAAATCTATGTGGTTTTCCCATTGGTTTTCATGCATGTATGGTGTGAAGAAGCCCTACAAAAAACTGACACTAAAACGACAATAAAAATAGGTATCGGCAAGTACTTAAGAAAAAGTATCAATACTCATACTCGGTCTTAAAAAAAACTGGCATCAGTGCATCACTAGTACAAAGCCTACTGCCTTTACAACCACTTCATAATATCAATCTCCTACCTAACAAAACTTAAAGTTACCATCCATATACAGTATGAAAATATACAAGTATATTATGTACTGTATAAAGCCAATGGGGAAAATGTCTTTGTGTTAATATACCAGCCTTTAATTCAGCAAGTGATCTGTAAATCCAGCAGCAAGTGAACTCAACACAAGCGAAAAAAAAAAAATCACAGCAGGTTCTCATCTAATTGGCATCCACAGGTAAGAATTTTGTTTTTATGTCTTAGTCAATACCAGAATGAAAGAATGGAAAGGCAAAGAAAAATCAAGACAGGACAAAATTTACAGTGTAGAGAGATGAGAGAAGCAGAAAATAAAACAGCAGGAAAACTTTGCTGCCAAATACAGAAACCTTTTCTCTGCGTTCTTACCGAAAATAAAATCACTGGAAGACGTTCTCCGAGTATGAATATTCTTAACTATAGCTCCAGCAAAACCCATACAAGTACATTTGATATTCCATTTAGGGATCTTGAGGCTCTCTTGCGAAAATACAACCCAATGGCTCAATGCCATAGGGATTGACTCTAAGTGGAATTGCTCATTAGCCCACTGGCCCCCAATGTGAGCCCAAGGCACTGTTTCTGCACCAAATCTGATCACAAGAATAATTTAAATGAATATAATGGGGCTGGATGAGAAAGGCACATTCACACCTAGTGACATCGTAACACTTGTTGCTCTATTTCCTCACTGGGGGTCCATGTACACTAACTTTTCTGTATTCCAGTGCTGCATGGCTAGAAAGGCAAGCCATAATCTAAAGCTGACAAAGAACTGTTTTCACAGATGCTAGTAGATTTATAAGTCTCTGAAAAAAAAACTGTTCATGTGGCACCAGAGACAAGAATCTTCTAAAAGCTGATCACATGAAATAAAATGTGGTTGTACAACTTACTTACAATCTTCTGTGGATTACCAGCAACTATGTATTAAGAAGGTCTACCTAAAGCTGGCCATAGACGGTTCAAATCTCGGCTGGTTCAGCAGGAACAGGTTGAGATCTGAACCATATATGGGCAATATGATTGATTGATCCATATGCCATACTATTTACAAAGTATAATATGCCACTGATATGCCTAACAACATTTATCAACACATTGTTGAAAGTTAAAGTATAAATAAAGGCAACAACATATTTTTTTTAGCTTTGGACAGAGTAGAGAGGAATTAGAATACCTGTCTGGTTTTTATTGCTACCTCTGCCCCAGTTAGAGAAATGTACCCTCTTAATTTATCCTGTTTGCCATTATTATTAAACGTGAAAGTAGAAAAAAAATCCACATTTTGGGTTGTCCCCAGAAAAGTAAAAGAGGAGAAATCTTCTAATTGGGACACTAGTTCTGGTGACCTGGGGGCACCAAGGGATTCCCTTAATTTGCAGGGATTTAGTCTCATGTCCGGTTTTGGCTATGGCACAGGAAGTTAAGGTATATCTCCCCAATGAGACATAAATGGGAAGAAAAAAAAAAAGAAAAAAAAAATATATAGTCCTCCTTTACTCTATTCAAAACAAAAAAAACAAAAACAAAAAAAAAAAAACACACACACATTTTGCCTATAGTTCTACTTTAATATACAATATTAGAGCCCAACTGCCTGTAAAAACAAAGCACTGGTTCCCCTAAAAAGACGAACAAGGTTTCTTTGGAGCATGACTACATGTTCTAAACAGTTAAATCTCATTAGCCTCTAAAATTGCTGCCAATGGTTGGGGTTATGTGTTCACCAAGATTTGATCCATCAATGTAATTGCCACTGAGTAGCAGCAAAGATAGTAGCATAAACTCAAGCCATCATGTCCATGCTGGATGGCTTAGGAAGAATCAGCAGTATGACAATGGATCCATTTTTTTCTCATTCAGTAAATTCTTGCTTCTGTGGTGTAACCATCAGATCCTGATTCATGATGAGCACAACTGATAATTATGCCCATGCCAACTGCTTATAGTCTCCACTGGAAGCACATGTGACATGCTGACAATGCAAGAGAGCAGTTGACAGGCAGGGAGAGTGAGACACCCTATTTAAACAAGTGTTATAAATGCTGCAGAAAGGCTCAATTAACAAAGTCACACACAAGAATAGGGCTCATTCTTTTGTGACTAATTTTAAATCTCATTGGACTCACTGAAGCTGAAAATATTTGTCATTTTGTTTTTTAAATATGGATCTGTATCCTGGTGTATTAACTTTGTAATTTAAGCCGAAAATTGCTTTTGAAATTACTTTAACATGTTAAAATGTATCAGATTTCAGTGATTGCATTTTTATTTACTTTAAATCAGGCAATTCCTATGCTATGTTCCATCAAGTTGTACCCACAAGCCCCAGAATGCAATGTGGATTTGGGGTTTTGATGCCTTTCTTTGATTGCCATAGTTTGTCCCAAACCCTATCACTGTCACTTTTAATCAAAAGCTTGGTCTGTATGAAAATGTGATTTTAAATATAAAATATATATATATATATATATATATATATATATATATATATATATATATATATAATGAGTACACCCCAACAGATTTGTCAGAAAACCTTTACTTTCTGTTCAGAATCAACATTTTCTATGGGACACTATACTACAAAATACACCCACATATAAAGGCTATGGATTGCAACCAAGAGTTGTTAACCACTTAAGCCCCAGACCATTTCGCTGGCCAAAGACCAGGCCACTTTATGCGATTCGGCACTGTGTCGCTTTAACTGACAATGCGCAATCGTGTGACGTGGCTCCCAAACAAAACTGACGTCCTTTTTTTCCCACAAATAGAGCTTTCTTTTGGTGATATTTGATTACCTCCTCGGTATTTATTTTTTGTGCTATAAACAAAAATAGAGTGACAATTTTGAAAAAAATGCAATATTTTTACTTTTTGCTATAATAAATATCCCCAAAAAATAGATAAATATATATTTATTCCTTAGATTAGGCCGATACGTATTCTTCTACATATTTTTGGTAAAAAAAAATAGCAATAAGCGTTTATTGATTGGTTTGCGCAAAAGTTATAGCGTCTACAAAATAGGGGGATAGTTTTATTGCATTTTTAGTAATATTTTTTTCTTTACTAGTAATAGCGGTGATCAGCGATTTTTATCATGACTGCGACAATATGGCGGACACATCGGACACTTTTGACACCATTTTGGGATCAGTGCTATAAAAATGCACTGATTACTGTAAAAATTACACTGGCAGTGAAGGGGTTAACCTCTAGGGGGCGCTGAATGAGTCACGTGTGACCTAGGGAGTGCTTCTGTTAGGGGGCGTGGCTTGCCGTGACACGTCACTGATCGCTGTTCCCGATCACAGGGAACAGACGATCAGTGACATGTCACTAGGCAGAACGGGGAGATGTTGTGTTTACACTAACAGCTCCCCGTTGTTCAGCTCCGTGACACGGTCGCGGGACACCGGCGGACATTGGCTCCGCAGGTCCCGCGGTCACGGAGCTCGCCGCAGGGTCGACCACACGGCGGCAATTTAAAGGGGACGTATATATACACCCATTTGCCTGTCCGTGCCATTCTGACGACATAAACGTTCGTGCGGCGGTCGGCAAGCGGTTAATTTGCACACATGAAAATATATTTTTCGTAACACATTCATTCAAGACCATGTTGCAAAAATGAATACACCCCAATGAAAGTCTTGTGAGCAAAGCTACATTTTAGACAACATAATCCTAATTACCAAGAATTCAACTACAGGTGAGTGCAATTATTCATTAAACATGTGTCCAGCAAACGATTATAAAAGGGCGTTACTTAACAAAGAAAACTCCTCCCATTTCATGCTCTCAGCAATGGCACCACATGGAAGAGAAATATCACAAGGCCTGAGAAAGAAAATAATTTCTTTACACAAGAAGGATTAAAGGCTATAAGAAGATCAGCAATGTTTTATTTATCAGTCAGAATACTGTAGCAAAAGTGATACAAAAATGTTACAAAGATGGAACTGCAACATGTCAGAGACGTTCAGGCTGTCCCTGGACGTTAACACCTCAACAGGTGTGTCTTTTAATGAGAGAGGTTGAAGAAAATCGCCATGCAAGTTCACTGCAGTTAGCTAAAGAAGTAGAAAGCCAAACTGGGGGGGATTGTTTCCCGTGGCACAATACACTGCAGAGGAATGGCATGAATGCGTGCCATCCACGAAGAAAGCCTCTCCTAAAGCCCATGCACAAAAAAGCCCACTTAGAATTTGCCAGGACCCATGCTGAAAAAGAAGACGACTACTGAGACTCTGTACTCTGGAGCAGTGTTTCTCAACTCCAGTCCTCAAGGCGCCCCAACAGGTCATGTTTTCAGGCTTTACATTATTTTGCACAGGTGATTTGATCAGTTTCACTGCCTTAGTAATTACCACAGCCGTTTCATCTGAGGGAAATCCTGAAAACATGACCTGTTGGGGCGCCTTGAGGACCGGAGTTGAGAAACACTGCTCTGGAGTGATGAGACCAAGATACATGTTTTTGAAACTGATGGTTTCAAAACTGTATTGCATCACAAAGGTGAGTACAAAGAAAAATGCATGGTGCCTACAGTGAAACATGGTGGTGGTAGTGTCCTTCTGTGGGGCTGCATGAGTGCTGCTGGTGTCGGGGTGCTGCATTTTATTGATGGTATCATGAATTCACAGATGTACTGCTCTATATTGAAAGAGAAGATGCTACCATCACTCCATTCCCCTTGGTCGCTGTGCACTTTTCCAACATGACAATGATCCAAAACACACATCTAAGGCCACTGTTGCATTTCTGAAGAACAAGGTGAACGTGATTTAATGGCCAGGTAAGTCTCCTGATCTGAACTTAATCAAACACCTATGGGGAATTCCGAGGAAACAAGTTGAGTATCACTCTCCATCCAGAATCCAGGCTCTAAAAGAGGTCATTCTTGAAGAATGGAAAATCATAGATGTTGCAATCTGTCGCCAATTTGTTCATTCTATGCCTAGAAGACTTGGTGCTGTCCTTACAAATCACGGAGGTCATACAAAATACTAGATGTGGTAGTTTTTGTTGTAGGGTGTATTCAAGTCTTGCATCAACTAATTTGAGTAAAATTGAAGATTTTGTAATCTAAGTTATATTATTAACCTTACTTTCATGTAATGAGCTAAACAAACGTTCTATAAAACTCAGTTATGTCAAACTTTTGGACAGATATTGATTAAAATCTTACTTTTCAAAAGGGGTGTAGTCATTTATGCTGATCACTGTATATGTGTGTGATATATATATATATATATATATATATATAGATAGATGGATATATATATAGATAGATGGATATATAGATAAATAGTGACAGTGCTGTGGAAAAGGGTTTTGTGTCACCCAGGGATCTCATCCAGGCAGGTTGAGGGGCTCTAGAGTCTCATACAGAAGGAACTGTATTTTGAGGTCCCTCAGAGTTCAGTAAAAACCTGGTTTGGAACCTGGAGTCCAGAGACTTTTTAGACACTTGGGAAGGATGAGGTCTCCAATCCTGAGCTCAGGGTTTGCAGACAAACAGCACATTTTGCAGGGGTGTGCAGGGTTTTAAGGACATGACTATGGGTCAGAGCTCCACCCCAGCAGACAAAGAAGGTCTCTACCCAGAAGTCAAAAGGGCTCCACCTAGGGGAGGTAGGTGGGAGCCAGTGCAACAGGGAGCTGCTAGTTACATGCATTGAATTCATGTGAGACGATGGTCTGGAGGAGACAGGCCCTCGAGGACCTAAGGATTGAGGCCAAAACAGGAACGCCGCAAGTGTAAGTCAAAACACTGATAAACGTTTGTTTTTGGGGCAGAGAAATGCTGAAAAACCATTGTCAGGGAATCCCATTTATTGACTTGAACATTGTTTTAATAAAAGTGGGTGGGAAAAGCCCTTAAAAAGAAGAATTAAGCAAGTGGTTGCATGCATCCATTATCACAACATACACTGAATACTGTGATTACATGTATCAATCACATATTGTTAACAAAATACAATTGCTAATGGTTCTTTAAACCTCAGCGGATGGGTGTAAATTACAGTTTGTAACAATATGACACCTCCTTTAGTGGATTAGTGGCCATTACACTGCACCATTAGAAGCACAGCCTTGACAGGCACCTAATCAGATCTCAGAAACAATGACAAAAACACGTGAAAACATCTCTCACACTTTGCTACATTTGGATTGCTTAACTTCTCTTTTATATCATAGAGAATCTATACTACAGCTGGAAATAAGTCAGTTCTGGTAGCACAGTAATGGGGCTCCATTCGCTTGTAGATAAGCTATCAGCCTGATTACTTAACACACTTTCACGGCTACAGTGTCAGGTAAGTGACTGCACCGAATGATGGTGTCTTTCTGCTGACATGCGAACCCTTTAACTGATGAGAACTGTCAATCTTGATGGAATTAAATGGACTGGAAGATCAATAGTGTTCTGATCACTTAATTAAAGCACATTACAACCCAGAAGACAACTTGGCATCTGACAGGTCACGTATGACAGCAGACAAAGAGCCTGCATTACAAAGCATGTCTCATCGCAGACTAGCAAGCAGGAACCTAATCTACTTAAGTGTACCAGTACCTGAGTATATATAGAGCTATGGTAACCACCTTGTTGGTAGGAATAAATTAACAGGTCTTTCTTCTGATCTGTAGTGGGGGTGGATTCCAGTAGGCAGGACCCATATTGCTTACTGGTGGGCATGAACAGAGCCCTTACAGCATCCTGAGACATTTCAAAGTGACATCACAACGTGGGGCAGACACAAGACTGGTCAAATGAGCTGTGCCAAGCCAGGGGCTTTCAATCACAACTAAGAAAGATGTCACACGGGATCATATTTAGGTGTATTTTGCGGGTCTCTAAGCATATTTCCCCTTTTGCAGCCAAACTGGGATAACACCAACTTATTATGTGTTACATAGCAATTAAAATCACTTAATATTGCTGCTTTCCTTTTTATTTACTTTTTACATGCTAAAGACAAAACTTTCATTTAGTTTTGGATAGAGTAAGGGAGGGTTATAACCCCTATCCATTTATTTATTTTTAAGGTGTTCCTTTGGGAAATATCCCTTCACTTTCTGTCCCATAGTCACAACAGAAAGTGAGAGAAGATCCCTCCAAAGAGGGGAAATCCTAGTGCTCCTCTTGGAAAATGTATCCTCTATTCCCATTCTGGTGATCACTCAAAACATGAGATTTCCTTTCACTTTCGGTGAGAACAGTCACCAAGGACAAATAGAAATTGCATTAACCTGACATTTCAGAGGCTTATGGTTAGGTTTAAAGCTGAACTCTAGGCAGATATAAGACAGCTCTGTCCTCATTAACATATCATTATAAAAAAAAATTTTTTATTGCAAGCACCCAACTGTGACCTGGTATGAGCCTCTTGCAATCCACATACAGCACAAATTAGACTGGAAGAGGAAGAAGCAGTACAAGAAGCCAGTCAGTTGTGCTGCAGTGCTCAGGTGCTAACCAGGAAGATGTTGACAGGAGGAGCAGAATGACAGAAGGATGGTGTGTGGCAGAATTGTGTTATTATTTGTGGAATGGAGTAAAATCCTAATAGTACATGTGATTTAGAGGTATCATCCTGGATACGACAGTTAAATAGCAAGAGACAGTTAGGTTTAAGACTTTGAATATACCTCTATAATCACTTAACTTAGAAAGGAATATAAATATAACTGTCTAAAAAACGTTAGGTTTTATTTCATACAATATAAAAACATATGCTGCTATCTGCGTAGTACATTACAACAATGGGCATATTAAATCTTTTTGGGAAGCTCATTGTGTTTAGCGGGCCACCCACTTCTTTGGGACCAACAGATTTTAATACATTGGAGGAGTCTAACCACAGGATATTTAAAAACAAATCTACAAAAATAAAATGTATTTTTTATTATTTGTGTAAAAAAATGTAATTTCTTTTTGTAGACTTGTTTTTAAATACCATATTGTTAGACCTCTTCAATGTATTAAAATCTGTTGGTCCCGGAGAAGCAGATGACCTGTGAAACATGTTGACCTTCCCAGAAAGATTTGATACACCCATTGTTGTAATGTACTACGCAGATCACAGCATATGTTTTTATATTGTATGAAATAAAACAACGTTTTTTTTTAGAAACATTTAATATCTATTCCTTTATAAGTGAAGTGATTATAGAGGTATATTCAAAGTCCCGAATCTAAGTATCTTACCTAGTCTATCTCAGCCACTTTTCTTCCTTCTAGTTGGAAAGAGGGGGGGATTGTTATAAAGGTAGAGGGAAGCGACATCACACAAAAGCAGATGCAAGTGACATTACATGCAAGATGGAGCCGAGAGGAGCTACATCACTTTATGCAGCCTTATACACGGTCCGTGCAGAGAACTAAGTGCTCCGATGTTCATATAGCATTGCCTATGACCTCCAACCTATAAACAATCAATGCAAAAATCATAGCGATTCCAGGGTCTTGCAGAAGCTACAAACCATCTTGTACACATATAGAAGCATCCATTGGTAAGATACTTCTGCAAGTATACATTTAGGCAGAATTAAAAGTGGGGGATGGGGGGGGGGGGGTCAGTGCAAGAGCATTTACAATAATACCCAAGTATGTACACAGCAGACCTGCAAATTATGGCAGACTTGCCTCCTATTTTGCCCTCCTTCAGGCATAACCGCTCAATGCTATCCCTTGCAGCTGCCATTCCCTCTGAAGCTTCTTCCATATCTGATGTATTTTCTCTTTTGCCATTAGGAGGCCACTGATGATGCAATGCAGCTCCTGCACATGCTCACTAGCACTAAACTTTCATATTTTAACATGCAGTGTGTGTATTCTGCATTACAGGATATGAAAGAAAATGTATTTTCTGCAGAAGAGGCATACAAAGTCTCTTCTAGTCTCTTATCCTTGGTTACACATTTTTTTCCAAGCAATTGTGCAGTAAATAGGTGTATAAATCACAAGGCTACAGTTCTGCTTTAAAAACAGTCAATATTGAATAACCGTTTTGCTTAACAGAATCCTTCATATAGGGGCCCATTCACACTAAAGCGATCGGTTACCGTACATTAACGCATGCATTATAAAAAGGCGTAAAGGCAGTTTATTATGAATAGGCTACCCACACCTTATAAGGAAAATAAAACATGCACAATTTTTTTATTTTTTTGTAAACGCGCACCAAAACATTTGGTATGTGCATTGTAGTGCCTTAACATCTACTGTACAGTGTACTGGGGTGCCAATGACAATGAATGGCACTGCACATAGAGCAGGTGTGTTGTGGTAAAAACCACATTGAAGCAATTCAATGGTCAAGCTGCTTACTTGGGCTCAAAAGCAGCGGAGTACAGGCTAGTCACTGTTGCTTCCCCAGGAATTGATTACTTGAATTAATAGCATTTAAAAATCAGATCCAATGAAGGCAAGACATAAACAGTGATTACCTTTATGAAGATTCATTAGGAAACAATAAATTATAAAACCAAAATTAAATAATGAATATTCAAATACAGCTTTATACTTAAACCTTATCCCAGAATTTTGTGTTCTTCATTTAGTAGATGGGAATTGGAATACACAGCTCAGAATGTGACTGGATTAAATGACATTTTTAAATTATATTTTACAATTAAGGTCAATGACATTCTTGTGAGTCTAAATAATTTGGTCTCTTACTGTTTTTATATGCACATTAACGGATAAGCACGCCTCTGTGAAACAAATGAAAATTTTATGTTATATTGCACCTTATCCCAGGTTAACGTGATGCATTCAAAGCCAGCAGCTATAAACTGGTGGTTTCAATACATCAGATACTGACAGTCGAGAGTGAGGAAAAATGCGCACAGAAAAAAAACAGCAGAAGGGAAGCTGCAGGAAGCAGACATCTAGAGATAGGTTTAGCTGGGCTCATACTTTGTGACGTCTGCTAGCCAATCTTGAGCACTTTTTTTTTTTTAACTCAATTTATTAAACATTTGATTTGCACATACAAGACTGCCTTTATGTTCATAATCACAGTAATCATTTAGAGCAGGGGCATTGAATTCAAATTAACAGAGGTCCAGTCAGAAAAGTTTCCCTACAGCACAGGCCCGAATCACGTTGGTGCGATAACTCCCCCCTCCTCTTATATCTCAATCCAGTTCTTACATTAGTGTCCTCGGTCTCCTTTGCATATCACAATCCACTCCTTTACATCCAAGTCCCCCACTTCACATCACAGTTCCCCCTTCACAGTAGTGTTTTCAGCCCCCTTTCACATCACCCCATCATCCCCTTCACAGTAGTCTTCTGTACCCCCTTCACATCACACCCCACCTCCCTTCATTCACAGCAGTATCTTCAATCCCCCTTCATATCAACAACCCCTTCAACAGTAGTTTCTTCTGACCCCGTCCACATCGACCCCCCCCCCACAGTAGTGTCTTCTTCTGACCTCCTTCACCCACGCCAGTGTCCTCTGCCCCCCTGCACTCTGCCCCACCAATGTCCTCCTTTGCCCTTCTCACCCACCCACAAGGTGTCCTCCTCTGCTCCCCTTCACCCCCCACATCAGTGTCTTCCTCTGCCCCCTTCACCCCCCACATCATTAGTGGCCTCCTCTGCCCCTTCACCCCCCCCTTCAGTGTTCTCCTCTGCCCCCCTTCAACCCCCCCCCCAACATCAGTGTCATCCTATGTCCCTGTTCACCCCTACAGCAGTGTCCTCCTTTGCGCCCCTTTACCATCCCTTCCCCACATCAGTGTCCTCCTCTCCCCCACCAATGTCCTCCTCTGCCCCCATTCACCCCCAACAGCAGTGCCCTCCTCTGCCCCTCTTTTACCATCCCTTCCCCACATAAGTGTCCTTTCTCTGCCCCCCTTCACTCTGCCCCACCAATGTCCTATGCCCCCCTTCACCTCCCACATCAGTGTCCTCCTCTGCCCCCTTTTCTCCTTCACCCACCAATGTCTTCCTCTGCCCCTTCACCCCTCCACTAATGTCCTCCTCTGCCCTTTCACCCACCCACATCAGTGTCCTTCTCTTCCTCCCTCATCCCCATCAGTGCCCTCCTTAACCCCCCACATCAGTGTCATCCTCTGCCCCCTTTACTCCCCCCATCAATGTCTTCCTCTACCCCTTTTACCCACCTCGGATTCTGACATCATCTCCTTTAGCTCCCTACTGCTCCTGGGAAATGTGTGTCATAATTTCCCAGGATGCAGTGCGCTTCCCGTATGGCTAGAATCACTCATCAATACAATCCAGGAAGTAAATTCTTGTGGTCTTCACATGCCCACAAGCAAAATGAAAACTTCAGCAAAGATTTTTTTAAAGTCTCTTTATGCAGTAACTTGGCAGATCGGCGGCGGTTTTTAAAATAGTAAGTCATCTTATATGTACCACTGTATTGAATGCTGAAATAACATGCTTTTAAAAAATGAAAAATGTGGTTGGAACCCCACTTTAAAGAACCGCAGGGCGCTGCGCCCTCTGCTGTACATTCTCAGAGAAAAGGAATTGAGATATACATGGCGTTTTCCCTTTGCCTTGATTGTTACCCAGGGAAGCAAACAGCATATTCTTCGTACACCAGACGATCTTCCAGATTTTTGTGCTGCACTGAACCTTGACCTGATAGAGCTACCGGAATGGTATCAGGAGTTCTCCCTTCCCAGAGGAGAAAGAAGCCCTGCAAGATCACCGTTCCCATCTCCAGAACCACGCTCTTCTAAGAAGATGAGACATGGCCGCGGAGGTCATTCCTCCACAGGAACACCTAACTTGAGACCATCTTCTTCCAGGGCTCTGGTTGAGGCCTGTTTGTTATACACCTCACTTCTCTCATATTTGGCGCAAATCTCTAGCCACCACATTTCTAGTTGGATGAACTGCATCTCGGTCTCATCTCCTTAAGTTAAGCTGTAGCAACCGCTTTTTTTATTTTAATTTTATTTTCTGACTTGCTTTTTTACTCAGATATTTTTGTTATACTCCTGTTCTTAGTATGACGGACTATTGATCCAAGAAAAGTTGAGTTGGAAAAATACTTTGATAACCTTAGAAGCTTTTGATATCTAAGATTCCCTACTGAAATACATAGTTAAGAAAGTTTGTTACCAACTAATTCAATCCAGCTATTCATTCATCACAGATATTGTTTTGAATGAACGCAGATTACTGAAATAAGACTATTTAGGTGGGACTGGATCATTCATTCAAACTGTGATAACTGTTATTGCTATATAGTATTAGTCAGGAAAAGGTTTTCAATGGTTGCTTGACACCAGGGGGACACCAGGGGTATGGAGTAGATGGGGGAAGTCATCCACAGGATTGATTCAGTTGATTCACTGAAATTTCAGAAGCTACAATTTTTTTTTTTACTAGGCTGTTTTTCTCTCCCTTTGCCTAGCTATTCTGATAGAGGATTTAGTTATCCATAGTTGATCTTCTTGGCATATAGACCAAACTGAACACGCTGCTGTTGTTGTTCAATCACGTCAACACAAAGTGATCTTGACTAGGTATCTAATCCGAGTTTCAAGATTCACTAAGTTAGTACTTTAGTATCTAAGATCATTATTTGGAAGTGATCTATTACCTAGACTAAAGTGATATACCATAAATACTTTACTCTTCATATTTGTTGTTTTCCTTGTATTCCTTTTTTTTTTTCTTTTCCTTTCTTACCTACATCTTATTTATTTTTCTCTTCTAAAGAAGAAAAGACTCGTAGAGAATCTTGTATAGAACTTTGATTATTTTGCAGTTTATTTTGCAGTATCAGACCTGAGTGGTCTACCACTGAGACCTCCAAATGGCATATTCTGCACTGGGGAAGGCCCCATCAGTGATCTCGCATAATGTGAAGGGACTGAACATCCCAGAGAAAAGATGCACTTTGTTAAAGAAACTAAAAAAAGGTAAGCCACACTTTGTCTTCCTACAGGAGACACACTTCAGAACTCACCAGCTACCCAGACTAACTGACTCCTATTTTACGGCTGCATACCATTCTACTAGTGTAATCTCCAAGTCGAAAGGCGTTTCGATTTTGGTTTCCAAAGAAGCCCCTTTTAGTGTTACGTCCAGCTTGACAGACCCGGACGGACGCTTTGTCTTTTTGAAGGGCACTTACGAAGGTCTGCCCCTTACGCTGGCAAACGTTTACTTTCCAAACACAAAACATCTACAATTTTGCCAAAAAATAGTGCGTTTTTCCTCAAGATGCCTCGTCTTGGGAGGTGACTTTAATATCCCTTTGAATCCTTTAGTTGACACATCATCCGAAAAGTCTTGTGTGACCTACAAAATACTCAAAAAACTTTTACACTCACTGCACCTAATAGACTCCTGGAGATTTATCCACCCAGACGGTAGGGATTACACATTCCACTCAATACCTCATGACGCATCGATTATCTATTTGTAATCCAGAGGGATCTATCGCTGATGATAGATGCAAGAATAGGTATCCAGACAATCTCAGACCATGCCCCAATAGCAATATCCTTGAACTTGCTTGAAGTAAGACCCAAATCCAATACTTTGAGATTGAACGCGTCTTTGTTGACAGACCCCACACTATTACCTAGAATAAAAGCCTCTCTAACTGACTTTTTTCGAATTAATGATACCACTGATGTGGATCCCTTGGTGCTTTGGGAGGGAGGCACACAAATGCTCCATTAGGGGAGAATTAATCAAACTGGGCTTGCAACGTAAAAAGGAAGAGAAATAAATTAACAGACTGACTAATAAGATTTTTAAACTCGAAACATTGCACAAACACACCCTACAGGTTCAATCTGCTACTGATTTATTGGGGTGCAGGAAAGAATTACAAAGAATTTTGGATGCCAAAGCAAAACACATTTTATTTCCCAAAAAAAAAGATTTACTATGAATCGGGAGATAAGACTGGTAAGCTGCTTGCTAGAGCATTAAGGGATCCCAACATCAACCACAATATCATGGGTATACAGAAGACAGATGGCACTTGCGCAATCACTACAGAAGCAATAGCAAATAGCAAAACAATTTCATAGCTACTATTCTAAACTTTACAACCTCACTACACAACCCAAACCTCCTGATATAAAAAGGTGACCAACAGATCATAAAGGATTTTCTTAGAGAAAGTGGTCTCCCCACTCTTGGGGAAGACACATTAATTTCTTTAGAAGAACAGATTTCTCCCTCAGAAATAAGACAAGCCATTAAAGAACTAAAATTGGGTAAGAGTCCAGGTCCAGACGGACTAACTTCAATATACTATAAAACTTTCACAGATACCCTACTGACCCTATTGGCTAAAGCTTTGAACGCTCTGTCCAAACCGAGATCTGTTACACCAGATTTTCTTTCAGCCTACATCAGCCCAAAACCTGACAAGGATCCTACTGAATGTGCCAGCTACAGGCCAATTTTACTTTTAAATTTAGATCTCAAACTGCTGACGAAAATCTTGGCCACTAGACTAAATCCACTACTGGCCAGCCTAATTGAACTGGAGCAGGTTGGTTTCATGCCCGGACGGGACGCCAAGGACCATATTATTAAGGCCCTGCTGCTGTCACAAGCCGCACATACTAGAGGTATCAAAGGCCTTCTCCTTTCCACGGATGCGAGGAAGGCCTTTGATAGGGTCTCCTGGGACTACATGCTGGCCACCTGTGCTCATGTGGGACTAGGGCCTGGAATGATGGCGCGGATTTCTGCTGTATACCAGAATCCCTCAGCCAGGATAAAAATAAATGGATCCTTGTCAGACAGGGTAGACATCGCCAATGGTACCAGACAGGTGTGCCCCCGTCACCTCTATTATTTATCTTATCATTGGAACCGTTCATTAGAATGGTTAATAAAAATGAATTCATCAAAGGTTTTAAACTTCTGGACAGAGAGTTCAAGATAGCAGCTTATGCGGACGATTTGCTATTCTTCCTGACTCAGCTGCATACTACAATACCTAATCTGATCAAGGCTTTCACGCACTTTGGTTTTTATCTCGAATCTCCAGATAAACTACTCTAAGTCGGAAGCAATGAACATTACCCTGACAGGGGATGAATTTAGAAAAATAAAAGACAACTGCCCATTTAAGTGGGAGGGAGTTGCTCTCAGGTACTTGAGTGTATGGCTCACGCCCCTTATCTCCTCGGTCTTTGAGCGGAACTTCCCTTCACTATTACAGTCGATAGACAAAGACCTTAAACTTGGCACAAGGGTTATTTCTCTTGGTTTGGTTGAGCAGCAATCCTCAAAATGTTCATACTACCAAGATTACTATACCTTTTACGAGCCTTACCTATACCAATTCCTAAATCCTTCTTCAAACAATTGCACACATTACTTCTAAAATTTTTGTGGAGTCACAAAAGGTCCAGAATAAAATTTGCATGGCTGACCAAACCAAAGGAACTAGGAGGAATGGGGTTACCCAACTTCAGGAACTATCATTTGGCTTCACATCTGACGTGGGTGATAGACTGGCATTGCCATGGTGATTCTAAAGATTGGGTGACATTAGAAGATGGTCGGAGCCCCATCCCACTACACTTTAGCCCATGGATACCATGGAATAGCATCAAACAGATGCTAAAAACACACCCTATATTAGAAACGACTCTGAAGATAATGCATGACATATCCAAAGGTGCGAAGGTAACTTACTTAGTGAGTCCTCTGACTCCCCTGAAGGACAACCCCGACTTTGTTCCAGGTGTTGGTAACTTTGCTTTCCAAAACCTGATCACAAATACAACATTGAGGCCTGGCGATTGTTTTACGGATGGTAAACTCAAAGACCTCTCTACACTTAAAAAATACACTGGGATAGCTCATTTGCCTCTATGGTCATATTTTCAACTTCGTAGTTATGTGAGCAATAAAAATTATAGAACCGACTTTACTAGGCCATTAACGGAACTAGAGGAGGTCTGTGTGTCTGGTGAACGACTTGAAAAGGCGACTTCTATCTCCTACTCTTGGTTACAAAGTGCGGCTACACTGCAGGAAGAGGGGTTCAAGGTCAAATGAGCTTAAGATCAATATTACAAAAGCTCAATGGAGTAATGCATGCATTTTATCTCACAAGTGTTCGCTTAGCACGAAAACACAAGAAATTGCATACAAACTATTGACAAGGTGGTACATCACGCCTGTGAGGTTACATAGGTGGAACCCACAGATTCCTGACACGTGCTGGCGGTGTGGGGGAGATGTGGGGACAATGGTACACATTTGGTGTCCGCCCATTGCAGCATACTAGGATAAGATTAAGGCAATTATAATGCAAATAACAGAAACAAGTATCAGACTAAACGCTGCTTGTTGTCTTTTACACATTTCCAACTTCAAGCTCAAAAGATACAAGAACTCACTAACCAAACATCTGCTGAACGCGGCCAAAGCACTGATACCGACTCTCTGGCGGAACACCCCAGTACCTACAGTTAGGGAGTGGTTGGAAAGAGTTTCAGAGACATGTAGGATGGAGGACACACTAGCGCATGACAGAGTGGATAAATTCCATGACACCTGGTCACCATGGTTCATTTTCCGCTACTCCAAGACATATGATGCCTTGATGGCCCCTAAGCCTTAAGTCAAGTAGGACATGTTACAAAAGGGCCCGGTAGATTTCCTCAGTAAATAGCCAATTAGACAATATTATGATATTGTAACAGGTGTCTTTGTGCAAACATTTCTTTATGAGTATTCTTTCTCCCATACCTTTTTTCTTTCTATTCTTCGTCCTCTTATTTCCTTTTTTTTTTTTTTTCTGTTATCACAACTAAGAAAATACGCTAATTGGCAAAAACCTACATAAAATGAGTTGCAGAGCGACGGGGTACACTTAGCTGACCCACAGTATTAGTTAGTTAAAACAGGAATAACTATAGACTAATTTGGGTATACAGAAATATCACTTAGAATTTTATTATGATACTTTCTGCTAGTTGGATATGATGACATTGTGAGATAACTGTTCTACAGGACAATAAGGAAGTAAAATATATACATGTGAAGATTGTTTATACCTTGATTATATCTTATGTTTTTTTTTTTATATGTTGCCTATCTATGCAATGGTTGTACACTCTAAGGCCACTTTCACACTGAGGCGCTTAAAAAACTGCCAGTAAAACACTGAGCACTTTTGAAACGCTTTTCAGGCGCTTTTGAATCGCTTTCAATTAATTTCAATGGAAAGGGGCGTTTTTTCAGCGCACTGCCCCAGTGTGAAAGGATTCATTGATTTTAATGGAAATAAGTTTTCAGGCGCTTTTTTTTTGCGTGAAAGCGACTGAAAAGCACCTCAGTGTGAAAGTGGTCTTACCGTGTTTTCAAATAAAAAAAAAATCCTTGATATAAAAAACAAAACAAAAACAACTTAACTTGATCATCTCCCACCCTCCACCCAGTGCTGCTCTGCCTTCTGCCCTCAGCTCTGCTGTAAAAAATGCCAGCAGCGGAGGATGGGGGAAAGAGCTACTCCTAAGTGGCGACCATTGTGGTCCGGATGGGACAGTGAATCTGTCTGGGTCCAGATCGCAGTCTCCCTTTTTTAGTGACACCTGGTATAGAGTACAAATATGTTTCTTAAAATTAGATTTAGATTAGATTTATACTTATCTAGATGGATGCAGCATCGGTCTGATGCTGTATCTGTCCCCAGCACCTCTACACTGAGAACCGAGCGATCGAAAACCACCAATTCCTCGGTTCTCACAGCTCCCCGAGCAGAGACCTGCTGGCTGTCAGTCACAACTCTCTGCTCTGCCCCCTCTTTGGTCACTGGGCTGTTGAGGGGGCGGGAGTGGCCGGCTCAGGCTCTCAGCGGCTCACTGAGAGGCTGAGCCGGGTGTCGCTCCAGGCACCTGGCGGATCCTGACTTTCATTGTCGTGATAAAGCTGTGCCTGGATGGACTTCTGTGACGTCAGCAGAGAGTGGACTTCAGCTCGCTCTCTGCTGAAAACGGGTTACAGGAGTGCAGAACGAACTACACCCCTGTGATCCATAGGAGAAGTACAGCCAAACAAGCACAAGAGTTTTTTTATTTATTTTTTCCATTCAATAGCATTTATTTTGGAGGAGAATAGAGTATAGAAGCCTTTAGATGCACAAGGCTATTGGTGTCACAACATACAAAAAGACATAGTGAGATATCCCGGTACATAGAAATGATAACAGGGCTAATAAGTACAGAAATGTTCACAAAAAGCGAATTAGTCCTAGATAGGATGATAAAGATTACCTGTATATTATTACATGTAATAGTAAATGACAAATAGTAGAGAAAGAGTGAGGGAGAAGAAGGAATGGGGTGCCTCAAAACGAGATTACTCGTATTCATGAGCCCAAGCTCATACACCTTTATAGATCCATCAGATACTGATTAACCACTTAAGGACCGGAAGGATTTGCCATTTTTTGCAATCCGACACTGCGTTGCTTTAACCGACAATTGTGCGGTCATGCGTCATTGTATCCAAACAAAATTGACATCCTTTTTTCCCACAAATAGAGCGTTCTTTTGGTGGTATTTGATCATCTCTGTGGTTTTTATTTTTTGCGCTAAAAACAAAAAAAGCTAACATTTTGAAAAAAATACAATATTTTTTACTTCTGGCTATAGTAAATATCTTAAAAAAAAAAAAAAAATCATTAGTTTAGGCCAATATGTATTCTTCTACATATTTTTGGTATTGATTGGTTTGTGCAAAAGTTATAGCGTCTACAAAATAGGGGATATATTTATAGCATTTGTGTTATTCATTTTTTTGTTTTTTATACTAGTAATGGCGGTGATCAGCGGACTGTGACATTGTGGCAGACAGATCTGACACTTTTTTGGAGCCATTGACATTTATACAGCGATCAGAGCTAAAAATAGCCACTGATTACTGTATAAATGTCACTGGCAGGGAAGGGGTTATCACTAGGGGGCGATCAACAGGTGAAGTGTTCCCTAGGGAGGCATTACAAACTGTGTGGGCAGTGTAGTGACAGGGAGAAGAAAGAGATCACTGTTCCTGATCACTAGGAACAGCAGAGCTCTCTCTACTTCCCTGCCAGAATGGGGTGGGATGGGCATGGATGAACGAGGAGTACTAAGTAATTTTCTAGCAAAAAAAAAGATTTTAACTTGTAAACAAGTGTCAAAAAGAGGGTCTGTCCTTAAGTGGTTTAAAAAAACTAGCTATAAATTGATTGGGGTAGTTGCCATTTTTTGTTTAACAGATGCTGTCTGCGTCCGTGCTAGAGACTCACCCTCCCCATTTGTCCAGGTATCCACTGTTACCATGAGGGAAAGTAAAAGAACATTTTAAACTTTTAGTTGCCCCCTGAACAGCAATAGAGGAGAAATCTTTCAATGAGGACACTTTTTTACACTGTCCTTTAAAAAAATAAAAATAAATTGGGTCACTTTTATACCTATTACATCCCTTGTAATAGAAAAAAAAGCATGACAGGACCTCTTAAATGTGAGATTTGGGGTCAAAAAGACCCGAGATCCCATATTTACATGCAATACAAAAATAAAACAAAATTAATGTCATATTTTTTTTTTAAATTCCCCTTTAAGACTATTGAGCAGGAGTGACGTTTGACGTCGCTTCTGCCATTCAATGTTATAGTGCCGAGCGGGGACCATCTTTCCCTCACTTGGCTCCAGGCCTGTCAGGGGAGAGGATGCAATCGTCTCCGCCACTAATGACAGTGACGACCGAAACGCGACGGGAGGAGGGGACCCCTCCCCCGACCCCGATAAAACTGATCTTGTGGCAAATCCGCCGCGGAGACCAATTTTACCTTAAGTGCTCCGCCTGCCGTTTCAGAAAATACCAGAGTTATGGCAGCTAGCTTCTGCGATATCAACAGTATTTAGCGTCAAATTACCGACGTACTACGGCCATTTGTGGTTAATGTAAAATGCATATGAAAGGCTTTTCAAAATTTACACTGTTTACCGAATTGCATTAAAACCAGGAATTTTTGTTGCACAAAATTTACAAATAAACGTGAAAGCTGCATTAGTCCTGGATGTTGTTCCCTGAGTAAACAAGGCACATATTGACCAACTGATTTGAGAGGGTCATGGAACTTTGAGGGGTTTCCTGGAGTGTTGGGATTGGAACATTGGTGGACCAGTATAATAAAGAGATTGGTTAATGAAGCTTTGGATAAGATTGGAGAACTTCACTAAGCACTTTATTAAAATAGTCACTGTGAACACTTTAATTTAATAGGCAGGAGTGCCTGGAAGGAAACCATTGCTCTTTAAAGGAGCATGAAACACTAGAAGTTCAGCAAAACACAACAGCAGTTGAAGACCTCTAGTGTATTCTTTTGAAAAACCCAGCAAGCTAGACAAATATGGCAGCCGCCCCAATTTATAAGTACATTGTAGCTTTTGAAAGTTCAACATCTAACTGTTCCCTATTTTATACAATGCTAAAAAAATATGTTTAAGCTTTACTTTAAAGTTTACTTTAAAGTAAACAAAGAAAAGTTGAATTGCCGTAGTCCTTGATGTCTGCTCAAAGGAAAATAAAACAAAGGAAAAGTAAAAAGTTAAAACACAGTTGAAGTATGTCAGTGTGAAGTGTCTTATCTGCCAAATAATTTGCATTCTCCTGTTCAGGCAGCTTTTTAAATCAAAGCCACCTGACAAACAGCCAAGTAAGGTTTTGACATCATTTTTTCTCTACTGCAGTTAAATAATAGCTTGGTCAAGGACTGCCCAAGCCTGTGATTGGACATTGAAGGAGAAATAAAGCACCAATGTCATCTTTCTACTCATCCTTCTGGTTTACTGTGCAGTACAAAAATGCCTGATGGCCTACCATTTTGCCCCTTCCTCTCCGTATCCAATTCCTGGTGTGCAAGGAACAACATGAAGGTAATATAAAGATTGATTTACAGTAGGTACTAAATGCAGTCACAAGCAGAAAGAGAAAAATCAGGACAAGGGAAAACTTACATTGAGTAGGGTGTATCCCTTGTGCTCTTCCTCTGTTAATAGTAATCCTCGTTCATCCATGCCCACCCCTGCTGCCATAATCTTTCATTGCGGCAGGGGTTAATACAACTAAGGGGTGGTCACAGGCTCTCATCAAGAGAGCCCAACTTTGCCCCCCTTTCCTCCCAGCTGCTCCATTTATAAAAGCTGTATAAGTAAGTCTAAAACGAATGACTACTGTATCTATCCTACAACTTTTTCCTAGATCACTGACTCACAAGGTGTGTTGCTATGGCAATTTTTATAGTGACTTTATAATAATAATATAGAGTTTATTTAGTAACAGGATATGTGTACAGAGCCCTTTCCCTCCCCCACCAGTGATACTGGACGTTCTTTGCAGGAAACAGGAAATGGGTGGGAGGGGCTTGGAAAGGGTTTTTGGAGACACGTGTTTGAACAACAGATGGTGTTCGGAAGGACAAAGGAAGAACACATGGATGTGAGAAGCTGGAGAGCTTTGGAGAACTTTTGAGTTGGACTGAGCAAGGAACCATGGACATTACATCTTGACCTCTAAGTTGAGTACATATTTAGTTTACTTAATGTGTACATATTGTACATGCTTATATTTGTAGGCATATATTTTGTAAGCTATGAATTGTGTTGTGTTGTGCATCCTACAGTTGTATGTGCAGATTTTTCCTTAAGCTTCCTTGGTTTTCCCACAAGAACTTAATAGATAGATGTAAAGCATTACAAAAAATAGAAATGCAAGCAACAGGAAGACAACCCTGGAACCTGCCTCTTGAACAATGGCAGTTTACAAATTATATTCCTATACATAAAAAAAATTCACTAACCCGTGTAAAATATTAACATCATTTATCTTAGCAGTGTGAGGGGAACTGGAAAATATGCACTGTTGATGGCCCTTGAAGAGGGCAGAGGACAACCACAGAGCTAGAGGGCCAGCTTACTACCCGTTATCGACCTGTCATGATAGAACTGCAAAGCACGCTGGGACAGCTGGAGGGCACAGCTAACTTCAGCCTGCTCTCTATAGACAGTTCTTGATGAAGACAAGTGCCTCACTACAATTTGTATTTAAAGTTCTCCTGCCACAGGTCAGCTAATAGAGTTTTGCTGGCAGAATTTATGGTCATTGCAGCACGGGAAAAAAAGAACCCTGCTAAGAAAATAGCTTTGTGATATATTTCCCTATATAATTTATTCTCGCTATAAATTACCTTGTGAGTTTCCTGAACCGAGCTGTTCATTATAGAAAAAAAAATAAAAAAAGGGAGGTAAGACAATTATGTACAATACAGCTGTCAAGGGATAAAAGATTACCTGGAGAATAGATATAGTTATGTGAACACATTTTCTTTGCACCTCGGACCCATTATTTATTTTTAATCAATTAAGGTCAGTCCAGAAAAGTAGCATAGCCATGGGCAAGAGGTACATTTACTCCCAAGGAATCATTTACAGAATAAGGAGGCCCCATTTATAAAGATTGTCAAATATCCTATGAATTTCACCCTAAAAAGATTCTCTAGTTTATAAAGGATCCAAATGAAGAGCCTTTATTATCCAAAGAGTAAAGTGGGGTGGATCCTTGCTCAAGCTTCATTGCTTAAAGAAGAATTCCAGGTACAGTGGAACCTTGGATTACGAGCATAATCCGTTCCAGGAGATTAATCCAAAGTACTCGCATATCAAAGCGAGTTTCCCCATTGAAGTCAATGGAAACAAAAATAATTTGTTCCGCATTGACTTCAATGGCATGCAATACCGCATGCGGCCAGAGGTCCCCCACCTCCCCCGCCAGAGAGCCTCAGAAACAGCCGGAAAGGAAGAGGACAGCTTGGCTGACCTCGGCAAACCTTGGAAAGCTTGGCTGACCTCGGCAAGGCTCGGGAATGTAGTATTTCCGAGTCTTTCTGAACAGCACCGCTCGGCTCCGGCGCCCCCCCCACCTCAGGCCAAACGCGGTACTGCCCACCGCTTTGGCCTGAATCCTGCTCGTTTTGCGAGACAACACTCGCAAACCGAGTTAGGATTTTTCAAAATACAGTGCTCGTTAACCGCGTTACTCGCAATCCGAGGTTCCACTGTACAAAGATTTTATACATTGTTCCAGCTTGGACCAATGTACATACCATGCCTGGCTGATGACCATGGAAGCTGCAAATCACTTAAGTAAACACTACTACTTCACTGATGTCCACTTGCTTCCGGGTGCTGTGCCGAACAGCTGCCCTGCTGCATTCAGAACACAGGAGTTTGGCTGCTCAACAATAAGGATGAGCTGTGGCGTGTTCGCAAAGTCCACATGCAGAGCCTGCCAGGAAGTCGGCACTGTGCTGCGTTAATCACAGGCAGTGGGACATTGTTGGGAAAAGTCTCACTGCCTGTGATTAGCGCCGACTTTCTGGCAGGCTCTGCACGTGGACTTTGCAAACACGCCGCAGCTCATCTGTACTCAACATGATATTATATTCATAGGTATATATCTATATATATATAGTTTTACCTATGCGTAAAGAGGAATCACTGCAATAATTTGGGACTGCATATTTCTTACATGCTTGGATAAGTAGGGTGCACCGATAAGTACATTATTATTTTTTTCGGTGTAGGCATTAGGTACATTAATAATTTGTATTATTCCGATTTTTTTTTTTTTTTTTAGGGATTAGAGCACTGCATGTAAGGTTATGACACTATTTCGAATATCATATATTTTTTTTTATTTTCCTATGTAGCAGTTGTAAGTATCAGGGACAATTACATTAAGTGCATAGTTCATACACTGTACCTAAAATTATTTATGAGTGAGTGAGTAACTTATATAGCGCTACAAATGCGAACTAAATCGCCTCAAGGCGCATCAATCCTGTAAGCAGATACAGCTAGGGCTGAAACAAGTAAACAATCAATGATAAAAATAGTTGTCAACTACTTTCATAATTGGTTAGTTGATCAGCCGATTAGTCGACCTGCATACAGAATGCATTATTTATTTACATATCAGAAAATACATAGTGCAACACACATACAGCCCACTCAGTACACCTTAACCCCTTCAGCCTCGGAAGAATTTACCCCCTTCCTGGCCAGAGCACTTTTTGCGATTCGGCACTGCATCGCTTTAACTGACAATTGCGTGGTCATGCGACGTTGTACCCAAAAAATATTTACATCCTTTTTTTCCCACAAATAGAGCTTTCTTTAGGTGGCATTTGATCACATCTGCAGTTTTTATTTTTTGCGCTATAAACAAAAAAAAAAGAGCGACAATTTTGAAAAAAAAAGCAATATTTTTTACTACAATAAATATCCCCAAAAAATATATAAAAAAAATGAATTTCTCAGTTTAAGCCGATATGTATTCTTCTGTATTCTGTAAAAAAAAAAAAAAAAAAATCGCAATAAGCGTTTATTGATTGGTTTTCTCAAAAGTTATAGCGTCTACAAAATAGGGGATAGATTTATAGCTTTTTTTATATACCGTATATATTTTTTTTATTAGTAATGGTGGTGATCTGCGATTTTTATCATGACTGCGACACTATGGCGGACACATCGGACACGTTTGACACTATTTTAGGACCATTGTCATTTATACAGCGATCAGTGTTATAAAAATGGACTGATTACTGTGTAAATGACGCTGGCAGGGAAGGGGTTAAACACTAGGGGGCAAGGAAGGGGTTAAGTGTGTCCTAGGGAGTGATTCTAACTGTGGGGGGGGGGGGTAAGCTACCACTGACATGACAGCAATCACTGCTCCCGATGACAGGGGGCAGTAGATCCCTGTCATGTCACTAGGCAGAACAGGGAAATGCCTTGTTTACATAGGCATCTCCCCGTTCTGCAGCTCTGTGTCACGATTGCGGGACACAGGCGGACATCGAGTCTGCGGGTCACGTGGGCACGCACGCCCACTAAGCCGCAATTTAAAGGGGACATATCTGTACACCTATTTACGCCATTGTACCGACGTATATCGTTTTGTGCTGGTTGGCAAGCGGTTAATACATGTCAGTAAGTGCTTAAGCACTGATCAATGTAATAGTGTCACTGGTTCTCAAAAAGTGTCAGTTAGTGTCAGACTGTCCACAGCAATTAAGCAATCCCGCTATAAGTTGCTGTTCACCACCATTACTAGTATAAAAAAAAATCTAATTCCAGTATATCCCATAGTTTGTAGACACTATAATGTTCATGTAAACCAATTAACCACTTAAGGACCGCTCACTGTATATATACGTCGGCAGAATGGCTCGTACAGGCACAATCACGTACCTGTACGTTCCTTTTAACTGCCCAACGTCGGGGTCGCGCGCTCCGCCGGCGGCACGCTCGCGACCCCCCTGCCTTCTCCATGAGTCGGACCGCGGGTCCCGCAGACTCGATCGCCGCGGGGATCCCAGCGATTGTCTCACGGAGGCATGGAGCGGGGAGATGTTAGTGTAAACACAACATCTCCCCGCTCCCCTACTGACAACGTCAGCGATCTCCGCTCTGTGTAATCAGAGCGGAGATCGGTGACGTGTCAGTCGTAGCCACGCCCCCACACAGTAGTAATCACTCCCCTAGGCACACTTAACCCCTCCAGCGCCCCTAGTGGTTAACCCATTCACTGCCAGTATCATTTTCACAGTAATCAGTGCATTTTTATAGCACTGATCACTGTGAAAATGACAATGGTCCCAAAAATGTGTCAAGTGTCCAATGTGTCCGCCATAATGTCGCAGTCACAAAAAAAAAATCGCTGATCGCCGCCATTACTAGTAAAAAAAAACAAATTAATAAACATGCCATAAAACTACCCCCTATTTTGTAAACGCTATAACTTTTGCGCAAACCAATCAATAAACGCAGATTGCGATTTTTTTTACCAAAAATATGTAGAAGAATACGTATCGGCCTAAACTGAGGAAAAAAATGTTTTTTTATATATTTTTGGGGATATTTATTATAGCAAAAAGTAAAAAATATTGAATTTTTTTCAAAATTGTCGCTCTATTTTTGTTTATAGCGCAAAAAATATAAACCACAGAGGTGATCAAATACCACCAAAAGAAAGCTCTATTTGTGGGAAAAAAAGGACGTCAATTTTGTTTGGGAGCCATGTCGCACAACCGCGCAATTGTCAGTTAAAGCGACGCAGTGCCGAATCGCAAAAAGGGGCCTGGTCTTTATGCTGCGTATTGGTCCGGGGCTTAAGTGGTTTATATACGCTTATTGGGATTTTTATTTTTTTTACCAAAAATACGTAGCAGCATACATTTTGGTTTCAATTTAGAAGAAATGTGATTTTTACTAAACAAGTTTTATAGGGGGAAAAAAAGGACATACATTTTCATTTGGGTACAGCGTCAAGCGATCATGCCGTATCGCAAAAAAAATGGCCTGGTCATTAAGGGGGGTAAATCTTCCGGGGGTCAAGTGGATAGTATAAATATAATATAATTCATATTCCCCCTCCAACATTCATGTAGTTGCATGTGTGACTCCCAGTTAAAATACTGTATAGACCCTACTTCTGGTTATATTATATACTATATATCAGGGCTTGAAAAATCCACTCGCCCACTCGCCAAATGCGAGCATAAATTGCCGTTTGGCGAGTGCTCAGTGCAGTACCAGTCACTAAGGCGTACTAAGGGGGTGGCGGGGGGCCTGCCGCACCAGGTGACACACACTGGGGGGTGTCAGGCCGGCGCCCTCCGTGACTGAAAGGAGACAGCGCCGCCACCGCGGGTTTAACAGCAGATCGCGCGGTGACAGAACATGTCTGTTCTGTCACCGCGCGATGCTGCTGTTAAACCCGCCGCGCTGTCTCCTTCCAGTCACGGAGGGTCCAGGAGGCGGCGGTGTATTTGCTGAGCTGTCATTAGGATGTGAATGGATTTCTGCTGGAGGTGAGGCTGCTGGAGGGTCCCGGATGTGATTTACAAAGCACTGCAGAGTCATTGGTGGTGGGGGGGCGGAGGAACCCCCCCCCCCCGATTTTATAGCTCGCCCTCATCACACGTGTATTGGGGTGATCTGTCCGCACTTCATGGAGATAGAGACCCTGTCACCAGAGCTTTCAATTCAGCAAAAATCTTCCCATAAGATTATATTGGCATTACTTTATTTTTTGGATGTTTTTTACTTTTATATAGACTTCCAAAAGCCCTTAGACTTGTGCTGGGAGCCGCCATCTTGGGTGGGATGTTGGCAGCCCCAGCAGACTCAGAGCGGTCACTTATGTGACTACAGGATTCTATGTGCAAGGCCTGAGACTGCCGCCATATTGGATGGGATGTCAGCAGCCCCAACAGACTAAACTGTCACTCCAGTGACACTCAGTAATGTAAAGGGGTCCAGAGCTGTGGGGGGCTGTGTAATGTAAAGGGGTCTAGAGGTGCAGGGTGCCATGTAATGTAAAGGGGTCCAGAGGTGCAAGGGCTGTGTAATATAAAGGGGTGCAGGGTGCTGTGTAATGTAAAGGGGTCCAGAGGTACAAGGGTTGTGAAATGTAAAGGGGTCCAGAGGTACAAGGGTTGTTAAATGTAAAGGGGTCCAGAGGTGCAGGGTGCAGTGTAATGTAAAGGGGTCCAGAGGTGCAGGGTGCAGTGTAATGTAAAGGGGTCCAGAGGTGCAGTTGTGGAGAGGGGGTACACAGTAGTGACAAAAAGATATTAAAGGATGCAGAGGTATGCAGGGGGCACAGTGGGGTGTTTTTACATTTTAAGGTGGGGGGGGGGTGCCAGATATAGGATCCGCCCCGGGTGCCAAATGCTCTAGGTACGCCCTGGAATTCCGCCCCGGGTGCCAAATGCTCTAGGTACGCCCCTGACAGAGCGCAATGTGATCCCCAGGCCCTGGGGATCAATTTGCTGTGCACCTGCGCTCCAAGCCTCATTTTGAAGCCGATTTCTGGTTTCCGACTTCCGGTTTGCGGCTTCTTCTTCGGCAGCGCCATTACAGGGGACAGGTGCAGGAGAGTTCCGCTCTTCACCGCTGCAGAGGGCACGAGGAGAGGTCCGCTCTCCACTGCCATGGGGGACACAAGAAGAGGCCGCCTGCCAACGGTGCACATCCCTACACCCACCAGCTAAAAGGTAAGATGGGGAGCCATCTGAGGACACTTATTTAGAGGGAGGCCCTCTGGGGGACACTAATGTAAGGGGGTGGGCTCTCTGAGGACACTGATGTAAAGGGGGGGGCTCTCTGGGGACACTGATTTATGGGGGGGCTCTCTGGGGACACTGATGTAAGGGGGGGCTCTCTGGGGACACTGAGGTAAGGGGAGGCTCTCTGGGGACACTGAGGTATGGGGGTGCTCTCTTGGGACACTGAGGTATGGGGGTGCTCTCTGGGCACCCTAATGTATGAGGGAGCTCTCTGGGGACACTGATTTAAAGGGGGGCTCTCTGGGGACACTGAGGTAAGGGGAGGCTCTCTGGGGACACTGATGTATGGGGGTGCTCTCTGGGGACACTGATGTATGGGGGTGCTCTCTGGGGACACTGATGTAAAGGGGGGCTCTCTGGGGACACTGAGGTAAGGGGAGGCTCTCTGGGGACACTGAGGTAAGGGGAGGCTCTCTGGGGACACTGAGGTAAGGGGAGGCTCTCTGGGGACACTGAGGTAAGGGGAGGCTCTCTGGGGACACTGAGGTAAGGGGAGGCTCTCTGGGGACACTGAGGTAAGGGGAGGCTCTCTGGGGACACTGAGGTAAGGGGAGGCTCTCTGGGGACACTGAGGTAAGGGGAGGCTCTCTGGGGACACTGATGTATGGGGGGGGGCTCTCTGGGGACCCTGATGTATGGGGGGGCTCTCTGGGGACCTTGATGTATAGGGGGGAGCTCTCTGGGGACACTGATGTATAGGGGGGGGAGCTCTCTGGGGACACTGATGTATGGGGGGGGCTCTCTGGGGACACTGATGTATGGGGGGGCTCTCTGGGGACCCTGATGTATGGGGGGGGCTCTATGGGGACACTGATGTATGGGGGGGCTCTCTGGGGACACTGATGTATGGGGGGCTCTCTGGGGACACTGATGTATGGGGGGGCTCTCTGGGGACACTGATATTAACGCTATTGCTGTTATGTTTAAATTGAATAAAGCTATGTTATAATTGCATTTTTTTATATTTTGGATTCTTTATTCTTAAGAAAAATTTAATTTCAAAAGCTTTAAGGGGGCAGGGCTTTAAGGGGGCGGGGCTTTAAGGGGGCGTGGTTGGGGGACGGACCTGAGAAAGGTTTGGTGAGGCAACTGGTGGAGAGTAAGGTTTTTGCCTGGCTAGTAGGTTAAGACTTGAAATTTTAAGCCCTGCTATATATGATATACATATATATATATATATATATATATATGTAGTATCTGGGCGGTAGCATGGCCCAGACACACTAATTGTTAGGGATCTATGGCCAATTTGGTTCGTGGAGGATATAATGGTGTTCAGTTCCCTGCGGCCCCTGGGTGGCGCTGTCGCCTTGGGCTGGGGTAAAACCATCATTGTAGGGCCGTGCCCTTTGTGTCCTCTTGCGGCAGTAGTACGGCGGGGCGGGGAACCTGCTGTGCCTGCTGGGAGAGGGTATAAAGGGGGCGGACATCTTGCGCACAAAGTCCGAGCCCCAGGCACCTTCAGTCTGGGGGCTGCTGTTCTGTTCGTCCGCACCCAGGTGCCCTCGGCCTGGGTGCGAGGGAGTTTGAGTTCCATCCCAGGCACCTTAAGCCTGGGGTGAGGTACTAGCCGAGGCCTGGGGCCCAGTACCTTCGACTGGGTCCCGTATGGGAGAAGATACCTAGGGGCCCGCCGAGTGAGTGGACACGAGTCTCGGGCGAGGAGAACCAGGGAGGTGACCTGGCCTGAAGATCCAGCGCAGCATTGGCTGGTGACAGTGCAGGCCTCTGGGGACCGTCCGGGATGGATCATCTCCCTAACAGGGGTCGCCATTAGAAGGTAGTGCATGTTCTATGGTCTTTGCAGTGACCCAGCTACATCAGGTCGGTGGAAGAGGCCTATCCTAAGGTCTGTGGCAGAGACCTCATTGTTCACCCGGTCTGTGGCAGGGACCAACCTCGCGGTCGGTGGCAGCGACCGTGCGCCAAAAGTTGTTGTGATCTCCTAACAGCTTCTCTGATCCGAAAGGATTGTGCCTGAACCCTCTCCCCACCAAGTTTGTGTTTGTATCAACCTGTCTGCGGAAATAAATATAGATGTTGTACTGTCACCTGGTGTGGGCTTACTTTTCTGGGAGCAAAGTGTTCTACATTCACCTATCTACCTGTCATATTTGAAGTGGAAGCTCCGGACAGGGACACAGACCCAAAGGTAAAGATCTTAGCTCAAACCTCTACACACATAAGAGGTGCGAGCTGGTGGCATTACCTCACCCCTCTCCCTGGCCCCCATAGACGAGTAACCAGCCGAGAAGAAGAAGAAGAAGGGAGAGAGCGGGTGAGGGCGCTACATATATATATATATATGAATTACTTTCACTGTTTCACAGTATACATTACCCCCTATAGTAGTGATTATCTGTTGTTTATGTACTATGAACAGCCTTTTTATTTGAAAACCCAATCATGACAGGTGATACAAAAAGCATGATGCTACTACTAAATATCTTATGCCTCGTTTCCACTGAGCGGATTGGTTTGGTACGGTACGCTATTTTGAGTGTTTCCATTATGAAAGCAGCCCATACAACCGAACCTTACCGCACCATTCTGGGTCCTGCTTTAGATGTGGGGCCATAGAAAATGGTACGGTTCGGTTAGGGCGGAGCTACAATACATTCCACTGATTGGCGGACACGCTAGGCATTTTTCCTAAACCCTGTATGCCCCCTGACGGTCGGACTTGCAGTGGAAATGCTCACCTGAATAGGCCGGACCATTCTAACCCTTCCAAACTGTACCGACCCGAACCGTTCCGCTCAGTGGAAACGAGGCATTACAGACAGCAGGTGCAGGTAACTTTTATGAAGCTACCTGCCTATGACAAGGGGGTCTGTCATGCATAATATTATATCACAAACCTGTCTGAAAATCTGGTCTTTTTTTTATTTTTCATTTAAATAAAAAATTGTATCTCTGTGTTTTATGATATGTATCAGATTCAAGTGGATTAGATATTTTGTTTTATATAGCTAGTTATTTATATTTACCACTGCATATTGATATTCAGGACTAAATAATACAAACATTTTTTTGAGGTTTTTATTTGATGGATTAATCAAAACAATAATTGGCCAAATAACTGATTTTGAAAATAATTGTTAACTGCAGCCTTTAGGGACATTTCAAGAGACAATTATAAAACAAAGACAAGACTGCAGACTCAGAAAAGGGTGTCAAAGTCCTCAGGGTAAAGTAGATAATGGTATTAAACATTGAAGGGACCAAGAACTAGTCAAAATTATAATATATATATATATATATATATATATATATATATATATATATATATATATATATATATATATAGTATATACCGTATATACTCGAGTATAAGCCGACCTGAATATAAGCCGAGGCACCTAATTTTACCACAAAAACTGGGAAAACGTATTGACTCGAGTATAAGCCTAGGGTGTGCCTCACTGTGTCCATGCCTCACTGTGTCCATGCCTCACTGTGTCCATGACTAGACTGACGTTTAACATGGGAGTCAGAGGACCTACGACTGGCTGGTACCAGGTCCCCAAAGTCACCAGAGAAATGACCGTTTAACATGGGAGTCTATGGAAGGGGTGCCCGGTTTTGAAAAATCAGTGCTCCCCGGCCGTAGGTCTCCCGGACAAGAAACTTTGCACACTTGTAGAGGAAGAGTGGGGCTATATGTACCGGCTCCCCAAAGTCCGGGAGATCAGGCACAAAAAGGTGACTCGAGTATAAGCCGAGGGGGGCATTTTCAGCACAAAAAATTGTGCTTAAAAACTCGGCTTATACTCGAGTATATACGGTATATTAAGACCAAATTAAATCAATTGATCGATCGGTGTACATAAATAACATGTTGATGTTGATTTACTAAAAGTGGAGTGCAAATTCTGGCGCATCACTGCATAGAAACCAATTAGCTTCCAAGTTCCAAGTCAAAGCTTAAAGAGGAAGTAAACCCTAATGGGTTTTACTTCCTCTTTTGTTCCCTGCAAAGTAAAAGCATAATGGGCTAGTATGCATTGTATACTAGCCCATTGAGTGCCATTTACCTGCAAATGAAGCCCACAATGTCCCTGTTGGTGGCCGCATCCATCTTCACCCCTCTTCCTTCTGGGGCCGTGGACTCCGGCTCTGTGACTGGCCGGAGTCACGTGACGTCATGACGATCGAGCCCTTTCTTCAGTGATGTCGGCGCAAGCGTATATGGTAAATATCTCCTAAACCTGGTTTAGCAGATATTTATAGTACCTACAGGTAAACCTAATTATAGGCTTACCTTTAGGTAAAAGTGGTGTAACTAAGTTTACAACCACTTTAATTGAACAAGCTGAAGTAAAGGCTCGTACACACTACAGGACAAAATTGGGCGAGAAATGACGTACAGGGAACTCTCATACAATTTTCGTATAGCGTGTACACAAGTTTCTACAGCCAATTGCGACCTTTTGAATGAAAATTTCTGAAGGGACAAGCTCCAAAATTTGTCTCTAACAGGAACAGAACAAATGATTTTCGCTTATTGTGTACCGTTTTTGTATGATTTTCGGATGAGAAAAATCTGAATTTCCCCCCAAAAAACTATTACTGTTTCAAGTTACTAAATATAACGACTAAAACGTGTGCTTTTTTGTGAACTAAAAGAAAAAAAAAACATAAGAAAATAACAAAAAAAAAAGGGTGTGACTTACATTGTAAACTGTTTTTTGTATGAGAATCCTGAATATGTAATGCAAGTGTATATATATATATATATATATATATATATATATATATATATATATATTAAGCCTGGATCCAGTCAATACTTGTTATTTAACATTGGATAAAGCAATAAAGGGTTTGAACCTCTGTTAGGTATTTATTGCTGTCTCTGATTTCCTCCTACTCCCACTAAGAAAAGGAAGTAACAATGACACTTTTTAGTACAGTAGGACAGGGTTAGAACTTGTGACACAGTTTTTATTGTTGTTTGTGCTTTCTTGTCCAGGTGGTAACTGTACACTCAATTTTTACATAGCCATCGCTGGGTTAGGAAGTGAGTCATTTTTCTTAGTTATATTTATTATTTGCTTTGTTGATAATTAAAAATTTCACAGGAGGGTGCTCACGACCACTATGAAGCAACATATATACAGTAGGTCATTATCAGAGAGCCTTATGCTCTCTCTCTGGAGCTCATAGAGTGAGGGCATGACCATCATTTCAGTTTTTTTACCGCATAGTTAAAGGGTTGAACTTCACCCTCTAATAGAGAAGTACTGCTCCTTAACCACAAGGCAGATGGTGACAGGTCCATTTTACAGTGGACTCATGTCTTCTGCAGATGGAAGTTTAGAATAAAGAACCCATGATCTACTGCCCTTCCTCTCAGACAACGAACCAAGAAGTATTGAGTACTGGTAGCTTCCGAGTCCTGATACTGTACATACAATTGTGCTCCCAAGTGCAACTGTGAGTTTAAATTAGAGGTTAGGTTCACACTACTGTGATCCGATTTGGATCAGATTTTCTGTGTTATTATGTAGTGCAACTTTGATGTGGTTTGCATATGCTATGGGGTCAAAGTTGCACTTGTAGTACCAAAATTGAGCTGTGCTGACTTGCATTAAAGTGAATGGACACCATTGAAAACTATGTTATTGATCCAATCGCCGTCCAAATCTTGCAGACTCTGTAACATCTCCAAAGTACTCTCTTTTTTAACCGTTGAAACCACTAAGCAGCTTATTCACTCCCTTGTTATCTCTCGATCCTCATTGACCTACCTCTCCACAAGCTACCCCCTTTTCAGTCTATCATGAATGCTGCTGCCAGACTCATCCACCTTACCAACCATTCAGTGTCTGCCACCCCTCTCTACCAATCCTTACACCGGCTTCCCATTGCCCAATGTACTGTATAACATTCAAAACACTAACAATAACATACACAGTCATTTATAACTGTGCCCTGAGCTACATCACCAATCTTGTCTCCAAACATCACCCACACTGTCCTCTCCGCTCTTCCCAAGACCGCCTACTTTCTAGCTCCCTTGATTCCTCCCCCCATGCTAGTCTCCAGGACTTTTCCCATCCTCTGAAACTCACTACCCCAATCTGTCCAGCTATCTCCTACTCTGTCCACTTTTAGGCCATCCATGAAGACTCATATCTTCAGGGAAGCCTATCCTGCCTTCAGCCAATAACCGAATATTCTATTTCACCCATTAGTTCAACCCTTGCAGTTATCTTTTGTTCCGCCTGCCCATCCCTATTAGATTGTAAGCTTGCAGGAGCAGGGCCCTCCTAACCCTCTTGTATTGAATTGTAAAGTGCTGCACAAACTGTTGGCGCTATATAAATCCTGTATCATAATAATAATAATACTTTTCCTTGTCATGCGATTCTGTATGACTCAAGTTGCATCTGAAATCGCACTAGTGTAAATGGAGCCTCAAAGTCACAGGCTACCAGACTGGCCACTCTTCAAGCACTCATGCCATCGCCTGGGTCAAGGAATACCACAAAACCACTTGGGTAAGCAGGAAGACTAATTTTTACCGGGGTTTAGGTGAGCTTGTTAAACTTTTTGATCACATGGTATATCTCAAAGTGAGATAACCATGTTATATAAAATACATAAAGGGGGTTAAAGACTTATCACTGGGGGTTGGGTACTACTGAGCCAGGGATCTGCTGAGCTAGGAGACTGCAGAGCGGGTGATCTACTAAGCCAGGGACACACTGAGAGGGAGATCTACTGAGCCAGGAAACTGCTGAGCTTAAGATCTGCTAAGCGGAGGTACAAATAACCCAGGAAACTATTCTTGGCAATTTCATGCGTGGGTCTGCATTCACATCTGTGTATGAAATTGCACAGATGTTCGACAAACCACACATGAAATCGCACTGACTGGCAGCTTTAAAATCATGTTGGAGTAGCGCTATTTCAAAGCCTCATTCAGTGTGAACCAGGGCTTAGCGATCACTTCTCCCTCTCCCAGCAATGACTTCCTTTTAGCTTTCTAATCACTAATGTACACTCAGAAAATATGCAAGTCGCTTTTAAAGACACAGACCACTGAAAAGATAAGTATACGTCATGTTCTTTTACAGACTGGCTTATTTTTAGTTTGCTGAACTTATACAGCATCGCTTTAAGGATATGCTTGAATGTCCAAAGTATGGCACCAGGTTCACTATAATTAATATGAGTAATGGAGTCATTTGGAATCTGTATAGACCTGGAGTTCTATTTAAAATATGACAACAGACCGATACCAACTGACTGTTGAAATTGAATGTGAATAACAACATATATTGCACTACCAACATTTAAGCATATACAGAAAGGAGTATGAGTAAGTGAAAAAAAGGGAAATAAAGATTATTATCCTTCACATCAACCTTATCATAATGTTTTATACATTATTCAAGAAATAAAATGAATACATAAAACCAAGATAAACAACATGAAAAGCAAAGCCTGTAACACACGCTTTGCATCCTTTGCTGCCAGGCCTAGATCTGAAGAATTATGACACCGTTTTCAGCAATGCAATAAAAAATAAAAAAATAGACGAAAAAGCTCTTTAATTAGATATAACTTATGCCGCAAGCCTTTTTATCAGATCACCTGCATTGTGGAGTGGAGGGGAAACAGACAGCTCAGTGAACTTACCCTGTAGAGAGGATGGCACTTGTCCTTGAAGCATGGTGCCAAATGGGCATAGATCTGCAGGCTGTAGTAATAAGCTGCCAGCTGGAGAGACAGAGCTGAATGTGATTGCTTTTCAAAGCACTTGTTGGCATCTAGAACCTAGAGGAAAAAAAATGACAGGCACAGAATTGACTTGGCTGAAGACAACATGAAAGACTTTGATTTAAACCCTCCGCTACTGAAGTGGCATTAGTGCCATGTGTAATGCTTTACAAGAGACTAGAGCTTGGCTAATTATTGTCTTCATAACATAATCTTTAAATAATTATGTTGCTTACAAATTTCAGTTAGAGATATGATTTAATATCACTAAATGGACAATACTACATACATTGCAGCACAAAACATCCATTTGGACCTATACCCCAGTGTTAACATAAAGCTGCAATAATAAAAAAAAAGACAAGCACAGAGCAAAGGACTAGTCACCAGTATTGTCTATGAGCTCTCTCCAGCTGATCTTTTTTTTCCCAATACTCACTTATGCCCCTTTCACACTGATGTTCCGATCGGGTCCACCTGTCAGTTTTTCAGGCAGGCCCGATCTGAACATCCCATTCTTCTCTATGGAGTGGTGGGTGTAAACAGACATGTGTCAGTTTACCCCCGCCTACATCCAATCTGATCCGCCAAAAAGATCATAAGGGATTCCCCTTCTCTGTCAAGCAGATCAGATTTGCTGGTAGCTGGGTGTAAACAGACAGGTGATTAGTTTACATCCAACCACCCATAGAGGAGAGCGTGCTGCATCCGTGTCTACTCTACTTAAGGGGAGCAGACACGGACCTGTTATCCACCTACTCAGCGGGGATCAGTGGACCGATCCCCTGCTGAGCAAGCAGATTGCAGCCACAGTCTGCCCCATGTAAAAGGGGCCTTATTTTGCCATCCCAACACTGTGTCCCTGTGTGGAGTTATATAAGGAAAAGAATGGCTGCACACCGGAATACCGGAAGTCCCTTTATTGTATCTTCCCATAAGGTGCAAAAGACAGACATCACAGGATGGTAGCAAGTGAATAGGTAGACACGTTTCACAGTTACAGTGTGCTTCTCATTTGGTAATGAGTAAGCACAATGTAACGGTGTGAAACATGTCTACCTATTCACTTGCTACCATCATGTGGTGTCTGTCTTTTGCACTTTATGGGAAGATACATTAAAAGGACTTTCGGTATTCCGGTGTGCAGCCATTCTTTTCCTTATATACATTTACAAGGCAGGCGAGCCGAGGCTTGCACTCATAGGAGTCCTCACTACTTCCATTTACCTCACCTGGATCCACTCACCTGATGCGGCGTCTCTCTTGTCTCCATTCCCTGTGTGGAGTTGACCATATTGGTAGAGCGGGCCTTTTTTCTATAACACGTAATATTTTAGAAGCAGCAGGAGAGATGGAGGAAGCACAGTTTTATAGAAAGAATAAAGGAGAAGCAGAGAGAACCATGACGACATCACAGAGCTGGTGGATATTAGAGACCTTGCACTCCTCCACCTTCCATTTGAGGATGCCTCACAGATGCTCAATAGGGTTTAAGGTCTGGAGACATGCTTGGCAAGTCCATCACCTTTACCCTCAGCTTCTTTAGCAAGGCAGTGGTCATCTTGGAGGTGTGTTTGGGGTTATCATCATGTTGGAATACTGCCCTGCGGCCCAGTCTCCAAAGCAGAGTTGCCACCTCATCCCTTTAAATCCAAATACATATGAATTACACAGGTTCTGAAGGCTAGTTTAATGGAGATAAGGCTCCAAGTGAATTTAATTACCACCTTAATCAGCCACAGAACCTGTGTAATTAATATATGTTCAGGTTTAAAGGGATGAGGTAGCAACCCTACTCCGAAGGGAGGGGATCATGCTCTGCTTCAGTATGTCACAGTATATGTTGGCATTCATGGTTCCCTCAATGAACTGTAGCTCCTCTGTGCCGGCAGCACTCATGCCGCCCCAGACCATGACACTCCCACCACCATGCTTGACTGTAGGCAAGACACACTTGTCTTTGTATTCCTCACCTGGTTGCAACTACACACGCTGGACACCATATGAGCCAAATACATTTATCTTGATCTCATCAGACCACAGGACATGGTTCCAGTAATCCATGTCCTTAGTCTACTTGTCTTCAGAAAACTGTTTGCAGGCTTTCTTGTGCATTATTTTTAGAAGAGACTTCCTTCTGGGACGACAGCCATGCAGACCAATTTGATGCAGTGTGTGGCGTATGGTCTGAGCACTGACAGGCTGACCCCTTCAACCTCTGCAGCAATGCTGGCAGCACTTATATGTCTATTTCCCAAAGACAACCTCTGGATATGATCCTGAGCATGTGCACTCAACTTCTTTGGTCGACCATGGCGAGGCCTGTTCTGAGTGGAATCTGTCCTGTTAAACTGCTCTATGGTCTTGGCCACCGTGCTGCAGCTCAGTTTCAGGGTCTTGGCAATGTAGAGCAACAATTATTTTTTTCAGATCCCCAGAGAGTTCTTTGCCATGAGGTGACATGTTGAACTTCCAGTGACCAATATGAGAGAGTGAGAGCGATAACACCAAATTTAACACACCTGTCCCCCATTCACACCTGAGACCTTGTGACACTAACAAGTCGCATGACTCAGGGGAGGGAAAATTGCTGATTGGGCCCAGTTTGGACATTTTCACTTAGGCATGTACTCACTTTTGTCGCCAGCGGTTTAGACATTAATGGCTGTGTGTTGAGTTATTTTGAGGGGACAGCAAATTTACACTGTTATACAAGCTGTACACTCACTACTTTACATTTCTTCAGTGTTGTCACATGAAAAGATATAATAAAATATTTACAAAAATGTTAGGGGTGTACTCACTTTTGTGAGATACTGTATATTACACATTTACATCAGTCCCTGCCCTCAAGGAGCTTACAACCTAAGGTCCCTAACTCACATTCATACACACATACTATGACCAATTTAGTCTGGAGTCATTTAACCTACGAGCATGTCTTTTGAAGTGTGGGAAGAAACTGGAGTACCCATAGAAAACCCATACAGGCATAGGGAGAACATGCAAACTCCAGGCATGTAGTGCCATGGTTGAGATTCCAACCAATAACCCAGGTGCTGCCAGGTGGAAGTGCTCACCACTTGGCACAAAAGCTGTAAAAAAAAGCCCCCTAAAAAGCTACAGGTCTTGCAGACTAGTTACCACCTACTGCATGTTTCCCAATACTGTATTTTTTGTAATTTAAAAAATATACATCCTGGAAATATTTATACATTATAATAACTCTTCCAAAGCCTAAATGTGCAATTGCCTGCGGGCAAAACAAAGAAAACCTGTCACACATGTATGTTTCACAAATCTCTAACTTGATAAACAAAAAAAAATAATAAAAAAGTCACCTACTTCCAGGCTGCCTCCATGTAAAGTATTGAAAGTTAAGGGGACTTTGAATTACATCATATCTATTTTTTTTTTTTTTTCAGTATCTACTTTTAGAAAGAATAGAGACTGGTTAAATTCCCATTGGGGAAATTTTACTTCACTTCCGGTCTTAAAACACAACAGGAAATCAGAGGAGTTTGCTCCAGTGGAAAGGAAATTCTCTCTTTCACCACTATTCCTGCTCTGGTGACAACTCAAAATGTTAGATTTTCAAATTTCAGCCTGGGGATGGCGTGTCTGGGTCAAATGTATAGAGTGAATCTCCCAAGCAGGAAAAAATAATAAAAAAATGAATTAAAAAAAAAAAATCACAGGGGACCTACCTACCCCTCCCCTAATTTATCCACAATAAAAAAATAAATGAAATACCCTTTAGCAATAGCCTTTTTCACACAGGCATGTCCAGACCTCCTTACCTTGCATCATTGCTACTCTTACATCATCTCCAAATCAGAGCCACACAACTAAACTCGTACATGTGCAAGAATCTTGAAAGTCAGTGGAGGAGGCAAAGAACAGAATGAAAGTTCCTGGCTTTCCATTTATGTAAAGCAATGGCTACAACTTGTATATCATACGTTATGCCAACACAAGCACCAGAAACAGGTCCTTATACAATGCAACATAGGATAATGGTTTCAAAATTAAAACAAATATGATTTATATAAATAATAAATACAAGTTGCCTTGATATAAAAGAAAATGGTTCTTATTCAGTACTTTGCATTAAAAACTATAACCCTTACAACATAAACTAAACTTACCTGTGGAAGAGCGAGCAGATAGGCAACAGACAGAGTCAGGTCATTCGGCCAAGTGTCGCTCGCCAGCTGGAGCAAAACTGGAAGTGACAAAAAGAAAACAAGAGTCATTACTGGTGCGTACACAGCAGATTAAAAATACTCATTTGATGTAAAGGTGTGATAAGGCTACGGCGCTCATTACACGGCACACGGCATAATGATTTGCGTAATTTAAATGAAAATGCTAGTTGGTATGATTCATGAAGCGATCATGGACTATCAAACCGAAATGCTCCCTTACGTTAATTGTTAGGCAAAATATTTTCCCATTGCTGCTAAACACGAGGAAACAGATGCTGCGGCAGATTGTGGGAAGGGATCCTGCACACATTTCACAGGGATAATCAGTAGGTCATAAAATAAAACCAACCACTGGAAGAAAGTCGAGGATGTTTCAGGAAGAAAAGTGCCGGGGCAGCAGAATTCCAGCACATGAGCCCATAAGGCTTGATAGTCCCCATTTTTCCTAATAACAGTGACAGCCTATCACCTACCAAGTAGTAGAGGAGAAATAATAAAATAGAGGCAGTAATGTTAGCTTATAAAGGAATAAAGTGTTGCAAATGTTTTGATTTAAAGTGAGCCCAGAATAATGCAAACAAACATAATAGTGTATTGCATTGTTTTAAATGTGCCTATGGTTGTACAGCCCCAATTCCCCAAAAAATGGGATGCTGTGTAAAATCTATATAAAAACAGAATGCAATGAGTTTCACATTTCATAAACCTATATTTTATTCACAATAGAAAACATATCAAATGTTTAAACTGAGAACATGTACCATTCTAAGAAAAACATATGGTCATTTTGAAATTGAAGGCAGCAACACATCTCAAAAAAGTTGGGACAGGGCAACAAAAAGCTGGAAGACATTTCACAAGTAATTAAGTTAATTGGCAACAGGTCAGTAACAGGATTGGGTAGAAAAAGAGCATCTTGGAGAGTCAGTGTCTTGGGAGTAAAGATGGGCAGAGGTTCACCAATCTGTGAAAGGTTGCATCTAAAAATTGTTGAACAACTTCAGGATAATGTTCCTCAGCGTAAAATGAAACCCAAAACCAAAAATGTTATATATTGCAGATTGCCAATAATTATATTTTCCCCTCTGTTTTCATTGGGTGATCTAGGCAGTAACACACCTCCTGTATTAGAGAGCCCCCACTCTGGGTGAAGGAGCACAGAGGCACCTTTGAACAGCAGCATTACCCTGGGGGAGTGTTAGATGTACTAGAAGATTTAGATACACTAACACACTGAAGCCATACTCCAGCTCTCACTGCATGTACACGAGTAGTTACAGCAACAGTCTTATTTTTTTGGGGGATAGATGTTTTACATGAATAAATACAAAACTGATCACTGTAAGCCCACCTGCCAGTGGTAAATGGCTTGTCTTGTGATTCTTAACTGATACATTTGCAGGAGAGCTTGTTCTGTTGAAAAACAATAGACTGATTGGCTGAATTAGCAAGTGAAAATAAAGGAAAACAAAAGCCTAAAAAATATAAAACGAATGCAGCCATCACACCTAAGAAATGGTAAGCTGCAATATAAAAAAATGTTTGGTTTTGGGTTTAAAACCAATTTAATTATATAATCTACAGTACATATTATCATCAAACGATTCCAGGAATCTGAAGATGCCTCTGTATGCAAGGGACAAGGCCAAAACGCAATATTGGATACCTGTGATCTTCAGGCCCTCAGACGGCACTGCATTAAAAACAGGCATGATTCTGTGATGGACATCACTGCATGAGCTCAATAATTCTTCCAAAAATCACTGTTTGGGAACACAGTTCGCTGTGCCATCCAAAAATGCAAGGTAAAGTTTGGTTATGCAAAAAAAAATATATATATCTGAACATGATCCAGAAATGTCACCATCTTCTCAGGGCCAAAACTCATTTAAAATGGTCTGTTGCTCTCCTGTGCATGGCACAGGTTGGACGTGAGAACGTGACGCTCTCACTATGAGGGTGTGGCCTGACTCTGCTGCCGAAGGAGCGTGTAAGGAGAGCCCGGGAAGGAGCCGTGGAATCCTTGCAGCGTGAGAGGCTGCTTCTCCACAGATGAAGCCCCGCTCTCCCCCCTCCTCCTCCCAGACAACAAGCCGGTAGATGGACGTAGCAGGCACAGTGGCAAAGGCTTGAATCCAGTGCCGTCGTCCCTCGTGGACCCCCCGCGGACACCCCCTCCTCCACCTTCACCTCCTCCCTCCGGAGCCTTGTATACAGCATCGGAAGCCTGAATCCAACAGGCTTAATCACAGGAGTTACAGGACAGCATGCAGGGACAGGTGAGAGATCTCCCCAGACGAAAAGCACAAGAAGACAAGGTAAAATCGATTTAAAGTGCCTATGCCTGTGCCTATGCCTAGTAGAAGACAGAAGTAAATGGGAGCAAGCGGACCTGTCAATGTATGTTAATCTATGCTATATATATTACATATGCTCAACGCCAATGCCAATGCCAATATAAGTGTAAATAATGAATAACTACCCCTGCCTATGGTATAGCTGAGTGGAACTGGGTGAAACCGGGAATGTGAATATACCGGGAACCGTGAATATTACACAGAGAGGATCACTCGTTCTCATTGATTTGTTTCCACTGACTTGAAAGTGTTTTGCTTGAGACACATGGACGTAGAGACGCAGGGATATGAAGCTGAGCACTTTAAGGTGGGGGAGGAAAGGAAGGAAGGAAGTAGCCGACCCCTTATAACTAAAGGATTGGGTATGAAACAAGCAGTCCTGTATAGAAAACATACATAAACGCATACATGTGTGAATAAATCAGGAGGGGAAGAGGAAAAAGAAGGGGGGGGGGGCAAAAATAGGATTTTTATAACAACTTACCTGTAAAATCCTTTTCTTGGAGTACATCACGGGACACAGAGCGACATAGTCATTACTAATGGGTTATATAGATACCGTCAGGTGCTGGCACTGGCAACTTCCAAAACCGGAAGTACCCTCCCCTATATAAGCCCCTCCCATCCGGGAGCACCTCAGTTTTGTAGCAAAGCAATAAGTGTCCCTAAAGAGGGGCGGGAGCTCTGTGTCCCGTGATGTACTCCAAGAAAAGGATTTTACAGGTAAGCTGTTATAAAAATCCTATTTTCTTTCTCGTACATCACGGGACACAGAGCGACATAATCATTACTAATGGGATGTCCTAAAGCAATGCCAAATGAGGGGGGGGATACACCATATATAAGCTGAGCGCTATCAGACATGAGGATCTTTTGCGGCCTGCAACACACTGCGCCCAAAGGCGACATCCTCCTGACTTCTAACGTCCACCTGGTAGGACCTAGTAAACGTGTGTACCGAAGACCATGTTGCGGCCTTACAGATTTGAGCCAGGGAGGCCTGGTGATGCACTGCCCATGAAGTTCCAACTGCTCTCGTGGAGTGCGCTCTAACTTTGAACGGAGGCGGTCTCCTTCTCAAGCCATAAGCTTGCATAATGACCTGTCGAATCCACTTGGCTAAAGTAGATTTTGACGCTGCCTGACCCTTTCTGGGGCCTTCCGGCAGAATAAGCAAAGTATCCGTTCTGCGAATCTGAGCAGTGGCTTTTAGATAAGCTTTAACTGCTCTTACTACATCCAAAGAATGCAATAACTTTTCCTCTACCGAAGTAGGTTTGGGGAAAAAAGAAGGAAGAACCACATCTTGGTTCAAATGAAACCTTGATACCACCTTAGGAAGAAAGGCTGGATGAGGACGTAACACTACTCCTGTCCTTAAGGATAACCAGATATGGCTCCCTACAGGACATAGCTGCTAATTCCGACACTCTTTTAGCCGAACAAATGGCTACTAGAAAAATCAATTTCCTGGTGAGAAGAACCAAAGAAATATGCTGTAATGGTTCAAATGGTTGTTTCTGTAGAACCGACAGAACCAAGTTTAGATCCCATGGACATATGGGAATATTAACCGGAGGACTAATACGCATCACTCCTTGTATAAAGGCTTTGACTAGTGAATGCGAAGCCAAGGGCCTTTGAAAAAATATTGACAAGGCCGAAATCTGACCCTTGATAGTACTCAAGGCAAGCTTCCTATCTACAGCCCATTGTAGGGAGTCCAGACTCCTACCTATTACGTACTTACGTGGATGCCATTTCTTGGCTTCACACCAGGCGACGTACGCCTTCCAGATTCTATAGTAGATCTGCCTGGATACCGGCTTCCTGGCATTGATCATGGTAGATACCACAGAATTAGAGAGCCCTCTCTTTTTTAGAATGTGGGCTTCAATAGCCAGGCCGTCAAACCTAGGGCTGGTAAAGAAGGGTGGTATATCGGTCCTTGCGAAAGCAGGTCCGGACGATGTGGGAGAGTCCAAGGACTCCCCACTGACATTTTACAATCTCCACGTACCACGCTCTTCGGGGCCACGCTGGAGCCACCAGAATCACTGGTTTCTTTTCTACCCTGATTCTGCGGAGTAATCGAGGTAACCATTGTGGCGGTGTGAATGCATATATCAGCTTGAACTGATCCCAAGGGAACACTAGGGCATCCGAGCCGCAAGCTAGGGGATCCCTTGTCCGAGAGACAAACCTGTCCCCCTTTGCGTTAAATCTGGATGCTAGAAGATCTACATCCGATGTTCCCCACCGCTGACATATTGTCCAGAAAACCTCGGGGTGAAGGGACCCTTCCTCTGGGCCTAATTGCTGGCGACTTAGAAAGTCCGCCTTCCAATTCTCCACTCCTGGAATGAATACCGCAGATATGGCTGGGACATATTTTTTCTGCCCATTTCAGGATGTAATTTACTTCCCTCTGGGCTGCACGACTCCTGGTGCCCCCCTGATGATTGATATATGCCACTGCTGTGGCATTGTCTGATTGAATTCTGACAGGGGACCCTTGGAGTTTGGATGTCCATGCTACTAGGGCATACCGGGCTGCTCGTATCTCTAAGAGATTGATGGGCAGGGCCTTTTCTGCATCCGACCATCTGCCCTGGAGAGACTATTGCTCCAGTACTGCTCCCCAGCCTATAAGGCTGGCATCTGTAGTGACCACCTTCCAAGAAATCGGACTGAAGGATTTCCTTTTTTCCAGATTCTGGGGAACCAACCACCAACGGAGGCTCTTGCGAACGGAAGGGGACAAGGACATTGTAAGTCTAGGGCCTGAATTTTTTTTTTTTTTGTTCCAGGCTGACAGTATGGCCCCTTGCAAATTCCTTGAATGGAATTGACCGTAGGGTACTGCTTCGAATGATGCCACCATTTTTCCCAGCAGCCTCATATACAGGCGTATGGACGGCTGTCTTTTTTGTACCCACTAAGTGGATCAAATCTTTCAAAGACAACACCTTTCCTCGAGGCAAGAATATTTTTCTCTGGCCTGAATCCAACCTTAGCCCCAAGTATTCCAGACTTTTGACTGGTTTTTAGGGCTGACTTGTCTCGGTTGATAATCCAACCGTGAGATTCCAGATACTTGATCGTCTTGTGAACGACCACGTCTAGTTTTTTCACTGAGTGGTCTATCAGCAACAAGTCATCCAGATATGCCATTATCATTACACCTTGTGTTCTTAGATTGGCCAATAAAGGGCCAGAATTTTTGTAAACACTCGTGGTGCTGTGGCCAAACCGAAGGGTAAGGCTCTGAACTGAAAATGGCGCCCTTCTACTGCAAAGCGTAGAAATTTTTGGTGGACTGGAAAGATGGGAATGTGCAAATAAGCATCTTTGATGTCGATCGTGGCTAACCAATCCTCCCCTTGTAGGGCAGTGGCCACCGATCGGATCGACTCCATCGGAAAGTCCTGATATACAGGAATTTGTATAGCCCTTTTAGAATTAATATGGGCCTCCCGTCCGCGTTTGCTTCGGGACTGTAAAGAGGTTTGAGTAAAACCCGAACCCTCATTCTTCCAGGGGAACCTCCATAATTACTCCTTGGAGCAATAGTTGTTCTAGTGCCAACAGGAGGGACTCTCTCTTCCGGGGATCCCTTGGCACGTTTGACCTCAAAAATGGGAAGGAGGAGAGTCTTTTAACTCCAAACTGTATCCCAAACCTACTGCGGAGAGCACCTATCTGTCTTGATCGTGTCCCGCCAGGTCTCTTGCGAACAACTGGAGTCCTCCCCCCACCCGACTGAGTGGGGGCTTCAATGAATTTAACTTTGGGGGAGGTTTTGTACCTCCCCTGACCCAGGGTTTCTCATTACCCTGCTACTGTCCCTGTTTTTTACCCCCGGGATTTGACCGAGGAGGCCGTCGGAACTGTTACACAGCCGATGCCCCAGGGACTGGAGAAGCAGGCCTCTTAAAGAGGGACCTCTAACTCTGCTTTTAACCGGCAAGAGCGTATTTTTACCGCTGGAAATTTTCTGGATATATTTGTCCAGGTTTTCCCTGAATAAGCGTTCACCATGAAATGGGACGCTAACCAGCCATTCTTTACAGGGAGCTTCAGCAGACCAGTTTTTGAGCCATAGGAGCCTACGCATATGTACTATAGACAGCGTAAGGCGGGAGGCCTGATGGACTGAATCCTCTATGGCGTCAACCGCAAAGCCTAAGGCTCTAGGTAGATCAGCTAGGGCAAAGCCTGCTGATCTGTCAAGTCCCTCAAGACCTGTTTCAACTGATCCTTCACTGCTTAGCAGACCCCAATAGCTGCTACTGCTGGTTGTATCACCAAGCAGATTTTCATAAGGACTCCAATCTTTTATTTATTGGGTTCTTAAACATTTGGACATTATCCACTGGACATGTCAGTAATTTATACATACAAGAGATGGCTGCGTCCACTGTAGGGACCTTCCATTTTTTTTTTTTTTTTGATGAACTTATCCTCCATGGGATAGACCACCGGAAATCTCTTGGGGGAATAAATATTTTCTCAGGACGTTCCCAATCCTGGTAAATGAGCCCTTTCAGTAAAGGGTGAAGTGGAAAAGAACAAACAGTCTGGGGGCTTCTAGCGACCCCAACGAGGATACAGTAGTGGTTGATGGTTCCGCAAGGTGCATTTTTAAATGCTGATCGGACCATGTTAGTCAGAGACTGAACCCATAATCTTTCAGCTTGAGATGCTGAGAAAAGGTTCCCCCACTGTTGATTCCTCTATAACAGAATCAACCTCATCCTGATCCCCTTCAGGCAGGTCGATCCCTGTATGGGACTGTTGCTCTGCTAACAGGCACTCTGAAGGAGGAGACGGAGATCGGGCGTGCTTTCCCTGACAGGGAAGCAGCGATAAATGTTGACAATCTCTCTCTAATCCTCCCAGAGCTGAGGAAAAAACCTCCTCTGTTACATACACAGGAGCAGGTGACTGAGGACAGCCACAGTACCAAGTACCCCTGCGGGGTCTCTACGGTCACTTACCTCTGAACTTCAGGGGAGACTGGTGCAGCAGGAGTATGCCCAAGATCCTCCGAGCCCGATGAGACCCCCTTCGCTTCCTGGAAGATTCAGTTCCGGAGCTTCTGGACGGCATATTCCTAAGCCTAAAGCTGAGGTATTCCAGCCGTAATACACCACTTTTACTGAGAATAGTCTAGCACAATTGCTGCTATATCACAGTTGGTGTCTACTAATGTGCCTTTCTAGGGGATGCCTGTATCAACCGCTTGCTGTATGCCTTTAAATGTTGCCAGCTCTGTCTCTGTACTTCATAGCCAGCTCACTACAATATTGTGGTTTTTTTAAAACTGCTGGGACGCCCGCACATGCGCAGAAGCGCTGCGGCGCGCACAGAGCGTCATCCCCCAGGCTCCGCCCCCTTTCCCGGCTCACCTCTATATATAGAGGCGCGTGCACGCGCGCCTTCGGCGCTAATTTCAAATATGGTAACAAGGGACAGGAGCCAGGGCCCCTCTTTGCCGCAGGCCGGGGGATGGACAAGCACTGCAACATGGCAGAGGAAGCAGTTTCCCATAAGAGAACTCACCATCTGCCTGGACTTTGCTCTGCTGAGAAGAAGCTAGTCCACATGACAAGAAAACATTCCACAGCGGCCTCTAGTGGACAAACACAGGTACCGCAGTCTAATATATTAAATATATATATAAAAAAATTTTTTTTTTCTTGACCACCATTAAAAATTATTACATTTTTTTAGTAGTTACAGGCATGCACAGAATTTTGCGGGAATACCATTAGGTAACAGACAGAAAGACAAATTAGGCTTGGGGGTCCCCCAATAGAACCAAGTTCCTGGGGGCCCCCACTTACCTGTTCCCCGCCGCAGGACTTTGTTTGGTCCACAAAAGCCCAAACTTCACCTATCACGGCAGGCATTGTAATCAAACCTTCAGGGACCGGGTTCCCAAGGATTCCACTCCCCTGGACCTGTATAGCACCCTGCACAGAAAACATCTTGGTCGTGGGTATGACCAGAGCTCTGGATCCCAGGGTCCAGCTCTCCTAAGAGAAGCATTACAGGCAAAACCTTGCTCTTCTCTGCAAGGCCCGGGTACCGACCGTTTAGCTATGAAGCTTTTTTGGTCGGATCCGGAATAGCTTACTGAGGCCCAAAAGAACCTGTACGCAAGCTCAGTGAAAAACACATGTTTCTTCTTGGCCAACACCTTAGACACTGGCAAAAAACTGAGGTGCTCCCGGATGGGAGGGGCTTATATAGGGGAGGGTACTTCCGGTTTTGGAAGTTGCCAGTGCCAGCACCTGACGGTATCTATATAACCCATTAGTAATGACTATGTCGCTCTGTGTCCCGTGATGTACGAGAAAGAAAGAGGTGACGTAACTGGATACACAGCTACACAGGAACAAAACCCAAGTAAAGCAAGCCCCTGAAAGAGAGTACATTTGAACGCAGATAAATGCACCCAGTTAAAATCAATGTCTGATGCTTCCGGTAAAATACATCTAAAACCCAGAGTGGGGAAGAGACGGGAGGTCAAACAATCTAGAACAATCTAGAAACTATCTGATATATATATTGAATATGCAACAAATGAAATACTTGAAGCGACTCTGAGTAAACCAAAAAGTGCTGGACGGGGAGCATGGACGCCTAGAAACACTGGGCCACATAAGGACTAGACCGCATATAGGTCTGACTGTATACCTGCATAGGAGGGGCCGTCTCCCCCACCCCCCCTTTTCCCATTTATTTTTTTCTTCTCTGAACCGCAATATATGATTTCCCTTCCACCTCCCCCCTTCTCTTTTCTTTTTGTTTCTATCTCGCCTCTCTAAGAGGAGCTCAGCGGTCTGAAATAAAACCTGTTATACACGGGCCTCTCTCAGTTGGGTTGCAACTTTAGGGGAGAATATAACAGACTTATCCCAGAAAGAAGAAGGGTACAGCATATAAACAAAGAGTAAAACTGGGAAAACGAATAAGACCTACTAACAAAAATAAGATGAGCAAAACCACGAGGGGGACGGCCCCCAAAACTCCTAGGAATAGTAAAGCAAATCGTACAATTAAACAGTACATGACCTAGGAGGTAAGCTCAAAGAGCCCAGGAATAGGAGTACAAAAGCAGGACAAAAGTGGTAAGACAACAGAAAAGGGGTCAAGGAGTATGGAAAAGAAGGGAGGAGGGACATCAGATCGATCTAAAAGGGACCAAACAACAGAAAGTGAACTAGAAATAAGCAGAGCAGAAGAGCAATGGGCAGATGCACAAATTCCTACAAAGGGAGAAATTACCGAGATGCTAATGAGATTGGAAAATGCAATAAAGGCAGAAATTAATATTTTAAGAATAGATTTCGGTCATCTCTTGTCAAGAGTAGAAGTGATGGAAGAAAGAGCGGATAAACAAGATCGGGAACTAAGCAAATTAAAGGAGCAGGACAAAATAATATAACAAAACCAGAGAAACATACTATACCGATTAGAAGACCAAGAGAACAGAAACAGAAGACAGAACTTGAGAATCCGCTCTCTACCAGAGGAAAAAGGAGAAGACCTGAGGAAGACTATGAATACAATATTCAAGCCCATATTGGACATGAGAGCAGAAGACTCCCTTAAAATTGAGCGAGTGCATCGTGTCGGTAAATTAAGGAATGGAGAAGCCGACTGGCCGAGAGATACTATCGTAAGGTTTCGGCATTATGAAGAAAAAGCGGATATTTCAATGAAAATAAGAGGAAAACCCCCTATCCAGTTTCAAGGAAAGGAGCTGCAGATCTTCACAGACTTAGCACTTGAGACATTGGCAAGAAGGCGACTATTGAAGCCACTCTTGGAGCAAATGAAGACAGAATATCAAATATAACTGGGGGTTTCCGGCCTGTCTTATAGGCCAGAAAGAAGGAAAATCAGCAAGATTAAGGTTCCCTGAGGAACGTGTAGGATTTTGTAATAAATTAGACTTGCAGGTCCCAGACTTACCGGGGTGGATAGAGAAAGATAACTGAGATTTGGGGTAAAGGATACTGGGAGTGTGAAAGGGAGGAGGAGGTGGGGGTTTTCTGGGGGGGGCGGGGGTTGGGGGAGGGAGGAGGTTGTTCATGGGGCGGAAAAGGCCGACCGGGCCATCACGTAGCATCTCCGGGCTACCTCACCCTCCCCAAATTTTAGGAGAGGGGGAGGGAGGCTGAGCGGCAGGGTCTGAGCTGCACCTCCAAAAAGAGAGAACCAGGAGGAAAGATCATTAATGGTTCTAAGGCCAATAATGGGCCAAAAGGGAGGGGGGAGGAGGGAGGGAGGAAAGAGGGGTTTTGTAAAGGGGGAGTGGGAGGGGGAAAGGAAAGAGGGAGGGACTCGAGGGGGAGGGAAAGGGGTTTTGTAAAGGGGAGAAAGGAGGGGATGCTACCTTTTTGACTCTACAAAAAAGAAAGGAAAAAGGTGATGAGACAGATAAAATGTAAACGGCTCGGAAAAAAAAAATATAGATGTCAGCAATACATTTCCTGTCCTACAATGTTAGAGGTCTTAATATACCTACCAAAAGACATAAGGTCTTAAGAGAGCTTAAGCATTATAGAGCAGATGTGGTCTTCTTACAGGAGACCCATCTGACCCTAGAATCAAATATTAAATTATATTCACCCAATTTCCCGAACTAGTTCTATGGAGATACTATCACGTTGGAGGATAGAATGATGGACAAAGATGGTAGATATATTTTTCTAAAAGGGAAGTTGGGGAAATGAAATGCACCCTGGCAAACATCTATGCTCCTAATGTGAACCCCATTAAATATCTTATTGAAACTCTGGGGAAACTGAAGGATTTTGGGGTGGGATATATAATTTTGACGGGAGATATGAACTTTTGTTTGGATCCGGCAGTGGATAGTACGTCCCGGATACAGGGGACAAATAACATACAACTGACAAAGATAAAACAAAAAATGCATAGCAGTCAGATGGTTGACATATGGAGGATTATGCATCCAAAATCAAAGGATTATACGCTTTTCTCCCCTGTACACGGGACGTACTCAAGGATAGACCACATAATGGTCGAACACAGAATGCTGGATATGGTCATGGAATCAAATATAGAAATTGCTTCACTCTCTGACCATGCCCCTGTAAGCATGAAACTAAAAGTGCCCGAATATCATAGACAACCCTATAACTGGCGACTAAATGAAGAACTGATCCGGGACGAAGAAGGATTAAAGAGGGTGAAAAAGGAATTAGAACATTACTTCCAGACAAATGACACGGAAGGGATATCAGGGGCAACCCTATGGGAGGCACACAAAGCCTACATTAGGGGGATCTTGATCTCGGAAGGGGTAAGGAAAAAAAATATAGAAGTAGAAAACTTAACTTGTTGATAGAAGAAATATTCAAAATCGAGCAAGAGCATAAAAAACAACAGGGGCAACAACAAGAGATATAACATGAATTAGTGATGAAAAGGGACGACCTTTAAGAATTAATGGAACAAGAGACTAAAATGAAACTACACCGCATAGCAAAAGAAAGATACAAGTGGGGGAATAAGTCTAATAAACATCTAGCAAGAATGGTACAAAATAAAAAGACCAGAAATTTTATAGAAAAGATAAAAAAAAAGAACAGAGAGGTAGTGCACACAACTAAGGATATAGCAGACACATTTAAAAACTACTATGAGGGGTTGTATTCAGTGGAGCAGAAGAGATGGCGGGTAGGAGAGAAACAACTAAAAATAAAATAATTCTTAAGAGAGGCGGGACTGCATAGGATCAATGAGAATGAGAGAACGGCATTAGATAAATCTATAACGGAAGAAGAAATAAGTAATGCACGGAGAGACTCAGCCCCAGGGAAAAGTCCCGGCCCCAACGGGTTTACAGCGCTATATTTAAAAAAATGTAAGGAGATTTTGATACCTAGGATTAGAAAATATATGAATGGATTAGGGACGGACTATGAAATGGGAAGGGAGGCCTCAGTAGCTATAATAACGGTTATACCAAAGGAGGGGAAAGATGAAAGGTTATGCTCCGGATATAGGCCGATCTCGCTATTAAACACGGATGTAAAACTATACGCGAAAGTCCTGGCAGAAAGAATGAAGGGATTGATGCCCACACTGGTCCACCCGGATCAGGTGGGATTTATCCCAGGCAGGGAGGGGAAGGACAATGGAGTGAGAACATTGCTCCTCCTCCAGAAAATAAAAGAGAATGGGTCCCCAGGTCTACTCCTGTCAGTAGATGCAGAAAAGGCATTTGACAGGGTAGACTGGGGACTCATGATACAAACCCTGGAAATCATGGGTCTGGGAGCCAGGATGATACAATGGATTAAAACACTGTATCAGCACCCTATGGGTAGGGTTAAAATAAATGGCACACTGTCTCCAGCTTTTGAGATGAAAAATAGGACAAGACAGGGCTGCCTGTCCCTTGTTTGTGCTGTCCCTAGAATCTCTGCTAGCGACGGTACGAAACAACCCTGACATTAAAGGTATTAGAATAGAGGACGACGAACATAAACTCTCAGCCTTTGCGGATGATGTCTTGTTCTTTATTAGTAATCCCAGGACCACATTACCGAATTGACTTAAAATCTTCAAACAATACGGCGAAATATCAAACTTTAAAGTTAATATAGCTAAAACTGAGATTCTAAATGTCAATATTGGAAAGGTAGAAGAACAGAGCCTAAGAAAAGAGTTTAATTTTCCTTGGCAGAAGGAACTCAAGTACTTAGGGGTAAAACTCGCCAACTCAATAAAGAAAATATATAAGATAAACTATATCCCTCTATTAGATGAAATAAAAAGTGAAATTAGAAAGATGATAAACCGCCCGATATCATGGATAGGAAGAATTAATATTCTGAAGATGGTTTTGTTGCCGAAGATTTTATATAATTTCAGATGTTACCAGTTGCAATACCTCAACCGTACTTCAGAGTGTTAAAAAATATGCTAATGAATTTTGTGTGGAAGAATAGAAAACATAGAATCTCCTTCTCGGTATTAAAACAGGAAAAAAAAACATGGAGGGCTGGCAGTGCCAGACATCAAAAAATACTATAATGCGGTGGTGTTGTCCCGGATAGTTGAGTGGGTCAAAGATAGGCACGAAAAAAGGTGGGTAAAAATTGAAAAGGAAATGGCAAATACACAATTGGGAGGTGTAATATGGAACCCCCCCCCCCCCCAGTATAGAGCACTAGGTGAAAACACTCACGTTTTGACACGAATTACACTTAAAATCTGGGACAGGTTACATAAACAAATAGATAGGGACTATAATTCTCCCCTTATAGAATTAAAAGAAAATGAATATTTTGCACCGGGAAAAAAAACAGTGGGAGGAAGTTGGATTAAAAAAGATAAAGCACAGTTAAGAGATATAATAAAAAAAGGGAAAATTACACCATTTCAGGAATTAAGACACAATAAGGAATTAATGATATTAGATGAATGGAGGTACCATCAGTTGACCCACTTTGTACAAAGCCAATTGGGTCAGGGGAAGAGCGTATGATGTTGGAACGGCTTTGTACTGCCGATAATCCAAAAGGAACTATATCAAAACTTTATAAATTGCTGTTGACAGTGGACGAACTGGAGATACCCCCATTTATAAAGAAATGGGAAAGGGAACTGGGAACACACAGGGATAAAAGGACTATAGAGAGAATAATAGGATTTTTATAACAGCTTACCTGTAAAATCCTTTTCTTGGAGTACATCACGGGACACAGAGCGACATAGTCATTACTAATGGGTTATATAGATACCGTCAGGTGCTGGCACTGGCAACTTCCAAAACCGGAAGTACCCTCCCCTATATAAGCCCCTCCCATCCGGGAGCACCTCAGTTTTGTAGCAAAGGAATAAGTGTCCCCAAAGAGGGGCGGGAGCTCTGTGTCCCGTGATGTACTCCAAGAAAAGGATTTTACAGGTAAGCTGTTATAAAAATCCTATTTTCTTTCTCGTACATCACGGGACACAGAGCGACATAGTCATTACTAATGGGATGTCCTAAAGCAATGCCCAATGAGGGGGGGGATACACCATACATAAGCTGAGCGCTATCAGACATGAGGATCTTTTGCGGCCTGCAACACACTGCGCCCAAAGGCGACATCCTCCTGACTTCTAACGTCCACCTGGTAGAACCTAGTAAACGTGTGTACTGAAGACCATGTTGCGGCCTTACAGATTTGAGCCAGGGAGGCCTGGTGATGCACTGCCCATGAAGTTCCAACTGCTCTCGTGGAGTGCGCTCTAACTTTGAACGGAGGCGGTCTCCTTCTCAAGCCATAGGCTTGCATTATGACCTGTCGAATCCACTTGGCTAAAGTAGATTTTGACGCTGCCTGACCCTTTCTGGGGCCTTCCGGCAGAATAAACAAAGTATCCGTTCTGCGAATCTGAGCAGTGGCTTTTAGATAAGCTTTAACTGCTCTTACTACATCCAAAGAATGCAATAACTTTTCCTCTACCGAAGTAGGTTTGGGGAAAAAAGAAGGAAGAACCACATCTTGGTTCAAATGAAACCTTGATACCACCTTAGGAAGAAAGGCTGGATGAGGGCGCAACACTACTCTATCCTTATGGATAACCAGATATGGCTCCTTACAAGACATAGCTGCTAATTCCGACACTCTTTTAGCCGAACAAATGGCTACTAGAAAAATCAATTTCCTGGTGAGAAGAACCAAAGAAATATGCTGTAATGGTTCAAATGGTTGTTTCTGTAGAACCGACAGAACCAAGTTTAGATCCCATGGACATATGGGAATATTAACCGGAGGACTAATACGCATCACTCCTTGTATAAAGGCTTTGACTAGTGAATGCGAAGCCAAGGGCCTTTGAAAAAATATTGACAAGGCCGGAATCTGACCCTTGATAGTACTCAAGGCAAGCTTCCTATCTACAGCCCATTGTAGGAAGTCCAGAATCCTACCTATTACGTATTTACGTGGATGCCATTTCTTGGCCTCACACCAGGCGATGTACGCCTTCCAGATTCTATAGTAGATCTGCCTGGATACCGGCTTCCTGGCATTGATCATGGTAGATACCACAGCATTAGAGAGCCCTCTCTTTTTTAGAATGTGGGCTTCAATAGCCAGGCCGTCAAACCTAGGGCTGGTAAGGAAGGGTGGTATATCGGTCCTTGCGAAAGCAGGTCCGGACGATGTGGGAGGGTCCAAGGACTCCCCACAGACATCTTTACAATCTCCGCGTACCATGCTCTTCGGGGCCACGCTGGAGCCACCAGAATCACTGGTTTCTTTTCTACCCTGATTCTGCGGAGTAATCGAGGTAACAATTGTGGCGGTGGGAATGCATATATCAGCTTGAACTGATCCCAAGGGAACACTAGGGCATCCGAGCCGCAAGCTAGGGGATCCCTTGTCCAAGAGACAAACCTGTCCACTTTTGTGTTGAATCTGGATGCTAGCAGATCTACATCCGGTGTTCCCCACCGCTGACATATTGTCCGGAAAACCTCGGGATGAAGGGACCATTCCCCTGGGCATAATTGTTGGCGACTTAGAAAGTCCGCCTTCCAATTCTCCACTCCTGGAATGAATACCGCAGATATGGCTGGGACATATCTTTCTGCCCATCTCAGGATGTAATTTACTTCCCTCTGGGCTGCACGACTCCTGGTGCCCCCCTGATGATTGATATATGCCACTGCTGTGGCATTGTCTGATTGAATTCTGACAGGGGACCCTTGGAGTTTGGATGTCCATGCTACTAGGGCATACCGGGCTGCTCGTATCTCTAAGAGATTGATGGGCAGGGCCTTTTCCGCATCCGACCATCTGCCCTGGAGAGACCATTGCTCCAGTACTGCTCCCCAGCCTATAAGGCTGGCATCTGTAGTGACCACCTTCCAGGAAATCGGACTGAAGGATTTCCCTCTTTCCAGATTCTGGGGAACCAACCACCAGCGGAGGCTCTTGCGAACGGAAGGGGACAAGGACATTGGTAAGTCCAGAGCCTGAACTTTTTTGTTCCAGGTTGACAGTATGGCCCTTTGCAAATTCCTTGAATGAAATTGACCGTAGGGTACTGCTTCGAATGATGCCACCATTTTTCCCAGCAGCCTCATGCACAGACGTATGGATGGCTGTCTTTTTGAACCCACTAAGTGGATCAAATCTTTCAAAGACGACCCCTTTTCTTGAGGCAAGAAAATTTTTCTCTGGTCTGAATCCAGCCTTAGCCCCAAGTATTCCAGACTTTTGACTGGTTTTAGGGCTGACTTGTCTCGGTTGATAATCCAACCGTGATATTCCAGATACTTGATTGTCTCGTGAACAACCACTTCTAGTTTTTCCACTGAGTGGTCTATCAGCAACAAGTCGTCTAGATATGCCATTATCGTTACACCTCGTGTTCTTAGATTGGCCAATAATGGGGCCAGAATTTTTGTGAACACTCGTGGTGCTGTGGCCAGACCGAAGGGTAAGGCTCTGAACTGAAAATGGCGCCCTTCTACCGCAAAGCGTAGAAATTTTTGGTGGGCTGGAAAGATGGGAATGTGCAAATAAGCATCTTTGATGTCGATCGAGGCTAACCATTCCTCCCCTTGTAGGGCAGTGGCCACCGACCGGATCGACTCCATCCGGAAAGTCCTGATATGTAGGAATTTGTTTAGCCCTTTTAGATTTAATATGGGCCTCACGTCCCCGTTTGGCTTCGGGACTGTAAAGAGGTTTGAGTAAAACCCGAACCCCCATTCTTCCAGGGGAACCTCTATAAATTACTGCTTGGAGCAATAATTGTTCAAGTGCCAACAGGAGGGATCCTCTCTTCTGGGGATCCCTTGGCACGTTTGACCTTATAAAGTGGGAAGGAGGGGAGTCTTTTAACTCCAATTTGTATCCCAGATTTACTGCGGAGAGCACCCATCTGTCTCTGATCGTGTCCCGCCAGGTCTCTGTGAACAACTGAAGTCTTCCCCCCACCCGATTGAGTGGGGGCAACCCTTCATGCATTTGACTTTGGGGGAGGTTTTGTACCTCTCCTGCTCCAGGGCTTCTTGTTACCCTGCAATTGTCCCTGATTTTTACCTCCGGGATTTGACCGAGGAGGCCGTCGGAACTGTTTCACAGCCGATGTCCTAGGGACTGGAGAAGCCGGCCTCATAAAAGAGGGACCTCTAACTCTATTTTTAACCGGCAAAAGTGTACTTTTACCGCTGGAAATTCTCTGGATATATTTGTCCAGGTCTTCCCCGAATAAGCGTTCACCATGAAATGGGAAGCTGACCAGCAATTTTTTACAGGGAGCTTCAGCAGACCAGTTTTTGAGCCATAGAAGCCTGCGCATATGTACTACAGACAGCGTAAGGCGGGAGGCCTGATGGATTGAATCCTTTATAGCGTCCACCGCAAAGCATAAGGCTCTAGGTAGATCGGCTAGGGCAAGAGCCTGCTGATCTGGCAAGTCCCTTAAGACCTGTTTCAACTGATCCTTCACTGCTTGGCAGACCCCAATAGCTGCCACTGCTGGTTGTGTCACCAATCCTGCTGTAGAAAAAGCAGATTTTAATAAGGACTCCAATTTTTTATCTATTGGGTCCTTGAACATTTGGACATTATCCACTGGACATGTCAGTGATTTATTCACACAAGAGATGGCTGCGTCCACTGTAGGGACCCTCCATTTTTTGATGAACTTATCCTCCATGGGATAGACCACCGGAAATCTCTTGGGGGGAGTAAATATTTTATCAGGATGCTCCCAATCCTGGTAAATGAGCCCTTCCAGTAAAGGATGGATCGGAAAGGAACAAACAGTCTGGGGAGCTTTTAGCGACCCCAACGAGGAGACAGAAGTGGATGATGGCTCCGCAAGGGGCATTTTAAATGCTGATCGGACCATATTAGTCAGGGACTGAACCCATAACCTTTCAGCATGTGATGCTGAGAATGGCTCTTCCACTGTTGATTCCTCTACAACAGAATCGACCTCATCCTGATCCCCTTCAGGTAGGTCGATCCCTGTATGGGACTGTTGCTCTGTTAACAGGCACTCTGAGGGAGGAGACGGAGATCGGGCGCTTTTTTCCTGTGACAGGGAAGCAGCGATCAATGCTGACAATCTCTCTTCCAGCCCTCCCAGAGCTGAGGAAAAAACCTCCTCTGTTACATACACAGGAGCAGGTGAACTGAGGACAGCCACAGTACCAGGTACTCCTGAGGGTGCTCTACGGTCACTAACCTCTGATTCTTCAGGGGAGACTGGTGCAGCCGAAGCATGCCCAAGATCCTCAGAGCCCGATGGAGACCCCCTATGCTTCCTGGAATTTCTAGTCCCAGAGTTTTTAGACGGCATTATTCCTAAGCCCAAAGCTGAGGTATTCCAGCCGAAATACACCACTTACTGACAATAGTCTAGCATAAATGCTGCTATAAGAAACAGTTGGTGTCTACTAATGTGCCTTTCTAGGGGATGCCTGCATCAACCGCTTGCTGTATGCCTTTTTTAAATGTTGCCAGCTCTGTCTCTGCACTCCATAGCCAGCTCACAACACAAAATTGTGGTTTTTAACATGCTGGGACGCCCGCACATGCGCAGAAGCGCTGCGGCGCGCACAGAGCGTCATCCCCCAGGCTCCGCCCCCTTTCCCGGCTCACCTCTATATATAGAGGCGCGCGCACGCGCGCGGCCACGTGCGCCTTCGGCGCTAATTTTGAAAATGGAAACTAGGGACAAGAGCCAGGGCCCCTCTTTGCCGCAGGCCGGGGGATGGACGAGCATTGCAACATGGCAGAGGAAGCAGTTTCCCATAAGAGAACTCACCATCTGCCTGGACTTGCTCTGATGAAAAGAAACTAGTCCACATGACAAGAAACGTTCCACAGCGGCCTCTAGTGGATAAACACAGGTACCGCAGTCTAATATATTAAATATATATTGTGACAGCAGGAAGGTAAAGTCACCTGGTTGCATCCAGGGGGGTAGATATATTTCGCCCAGATTCAGGCTTTACGCCGACTTATACAACTAGGTGGAGAGTTGTATAAGGCTAGTGGGCTCATGGATGACTCATACCTCTAGGGAGAGTGTGGGGCGTCGTGCAGACAAGGAGTTGATGAGGAGACCAGCTGAACCTTGTCAGCTCATTTAGGCCTCTATAAGAACTCCCAGCTTCATTAGATGTTAGCTCATGCCTGGAACCAGACCTGTGTGGACTGTCTAGGGAGAGTGAACCCCTGTGCGGTAAGACAAAGCCTGTGTGGCTATTTGCTTGGACATTTAAAACCAGGGACTTAGGGACTAGGACAGCACTAGGCTGATCCCAGTTGTTAGTTAGGAAACCTGTATGTTTAGTCAGAGGTCAACTTGACCAGGATTTATTTTGGTTATGTTTCTTTTGCTTTGCTGTGTTTTGTCACTGTAAATAGAAAATAAACCGCACCTTTTTTTGATTTTGAAAACCACAACCTCCGTTTGCTGGGCCTGTTTTGTGTGGGGAGCCCATCCCGGGGGTCACACACACCCGCTGCCGAGCTAACCCCCTCACAGTTGGTGGAGAACCAGTGGCAGTTTTTTTTTAAGCCAGCATGGAGGAGATACTGAAGCAGCTGGCTCTAGCAAATGCCAATCAACAGCAGACAAATGCAGGTTTGCAAAGGAGCCTTGCAGCCCAGCAGCAGACAAACGCAACTTTGCAACAGAGTCTGGAGGCTCAGCAACGAGCCCAGCAGCAATCTGAGGCCCGCTTCATAGACCTGTTGCAGAAGCAAGAGCAGAGACTACAACAACAGATGGAAGCAGTAATGCAGCAACGTCCGCAGACCAGTGAGGAAAGCCGTCCCACTAATACCGCGTCCTTTGGGGTGAGTCGTTTATTGACAAAAATGACTGGAGAGGATGATCCAGAGGTATTTTTGACCACATTTGAAAGGACCGCTGAAAGAGAAAAGTGGCCTGAGGAGCAGTGGGCTGGACTGGTGGCTCCTCTGTTAACTGGTGAATCGCAGAAAGCTTACTATGACCTAGAGCCTAACCAAGCAAAAGACTATGTGATGCTAAAAGCTGAAATATTGGCAAGGCTGGGTGTCACCCAGGCTGTCCGGGCTCAGCGTGTGCATAACTGGACTTTCCAGCTTGGAAAACCCCCCAGGTCTCAAATGTATGATCTCATTCACCTGAGCAGAAAGTGGCTACAGCCAGAGACTTTGTCCGCACCAAAGATTGTGGAACGTGTTGTAATGGATCGGTTTTTGAGAGCTCTTCCTACTGCCATCCAAAAGTGGGTAAGCCATGGAGACCCAGAGACGGCCGATGGTCTTGTGGATCGTGTGGAGAAATACTTGGCTACAGAGAACCTGACGGCCTCTTCCAGAGACACTCGGACTTTCCACCCTAAGACCAGACCATCCCCAGGGGCGGATAAGAGGATTCCAAGGGGTGAGGGTGGAGAGAGTGAGAGGGTGGGAGCTCTACCCCAAGTTTGGCGAGAACAGCCTGGGAAATCAGCGGCTCAAGAGGCGGCAAGAAGGATCGTTTGCTACCGCTGCCGGCAAGCGGGACATATTGCAGCCAATTGCCCGGTTGTGGAGGAACCCATGCAGTGTGACTTTCTGACGGGCAGACGTCAGTCGCTGTGTGCGACAGTCGCATGCACTGCCATTCGAGGAACTGAGAAACATTTATGCAAAATGTGTGTTAATGGTAGAAATGTTGTGGTATTGCTGGATTCAGGTAGCCTTGTGACCCTGATAAAGGCTGAGTTAGTTAAAACAGAGGTCTCTGGGAATAGCAAGGTAGCTGTTATTTGTGTGCATGGGGACACCCGAGAGTATCCAGTGACTACAGTGTGTTTCGAGACCCCCAAAGGTACCCTCTCTCATCCAGTGGGCTTAGTATCTCAGTTACCGCATGACGCCATTGTGGGAAGGGATTTTCCGAAGTTCTGGGAACTGTGGGATGATCCTGAGCCCCTCACTGGTGCCCCTATGTACCAGGAATGTGATAGCCAGAACTCCCCTGAGAGTGGTGAGGACTCTCTGGAATTTCCCTTATCAGTATTGGCAGGGGAGACTCAAGAAACTGGAGAGGAGCCCACCTCCTCAGACGAAAACCTACCGTCTGTGGAGTTTTCTGATCTTGAGGTTCACAGGGAAAACTTTGCCACAGAACAGTTGAAAGACCCCGCCCTAATAAAGGCACGGGAAAACGTAGTGAAAATAGATGGCGAGTTAGTGAACCCAGATAATACCTGCACTTACCCATACTTCAGCGTAGAGAAGGACCTACTGTATCGGGTGGCAAAAAGGGCAGAAGAAACCGTTGAGCAGCTTGTGGTGCCCAAACCTTACAGGAAGTTGGTGTTGGAGTTGGCCCATGGGCACATTCTTGGAGGTCATCTGGGGACAGAGAAAACCCGAGAGAGGGTATTACAGAGATTCTATTGGCCGGGGGTGATGAAGGACGTAGAAAATTATTGTTCCTCCTGCCCTGTGTGTCAGAGGTTGGCCCCGATGCCACATTTCCGTAGCCCGCTGGTCCCTCTACCCATCATTGAGGTCCCGTTTGAGAGGATCGCCATGGATTTGGTAGGTCCTATAATCAAGTCCGCTAGGGGGCACCAGTACATATTAGTTATAATGGACTATGCCACCCGTTATCCAGAAGCGATCCCTCTCCGAAATACCTCGGCCAAAACCATAGCCAAAGAGCTATCTCTTGTTTTTAGCCGGGTGGGTATTTGTAAAGAACTGCTTACGGACCAAGGTACACCCTTTATGTCCCGGGTTATGAAAGAGCTGTGTAAATTGTTCAAAGTGACGCAATTGCGTACGTCTGTGTATCACCCCCAAACCGATGGGCTGGTTGAAAGATTCAACAAAACCCTAAAACAAATGTTGAAGAAAGTGGTGGATAGAGATGGAAAGGATTGGGACTGTTTACTTCCTTATTTGATGTTTGCTATTAGGGAGGTGCCCCAATCCTCTACGGGATTCTCCCCCTTTGAGTTACTGTATGGGAGACACCCAAGAGGGCTGTTGGATATTGCCAAGGAAACTTGGGAAAGTGAGAGTTCTCCCCACAGGAGTGTGATTGAGCATGTCGCCCTGATGCAAGATCGAATTGCACAGGTAATGCCCATCGTGAAGGAACATTTGGCCCAAGCGCAGTTGGCACAGCAGAGAGTGTACAACCGTGGAGCCAAGACCCGTACCTTTTCCCCGGGGGATAGGATATTGGTACTTGTCCCTACGGTTGAAAGTAAATTCCTTGCCAAATGGCAAGGCCCCTACGAGATAATGGAAAAAGTGAGCGAAGTGAATTACAAGGTCAGACAACCAGGAAGGCGAAAGCCCGAACAGATCTATCACGTTAATCTGTTGAAAGCCTGGAGGGATAGAGAGTCCCTAGTCGCAGACACTTGGTCACCAGCTCAAACTGGTTGCGTGATTCCTGAGGTTGGAATAGCAGCCACCTTGTCACAACCCCAACAACAGGAGGTTAAGGAGTTTGTGCTTCGCAACAAGGAGGTATTCTCTGAGCTGCCGGGACAAACATCTGGGGTAGAGCATGACATCATTACCCCGCCCGGTGAAAGGGTGAAGTTAAAACCCTATCGGATCCCAGAGGCTCGACGGGAGGCAATACGGGAGGAAGTACAGAAAATGCTGAACTTAGGGGTGATAGAGGAGTCCCAAAGTGATTGGTCTAGTCCCATCGTGTTGGTGCCTAAACCGGATGGGAGCTGGCGATTTTGTAACGATTTTCGTCAGTTGAACAAAGTTACAAAATTTGACACCTACCCCATGCCACGTATAGATGAGTTGATCGACCGGCTGGGAACAGCCCGATACATGACGACTCTTGACCTCACAAAAGGGTATTGGCAAATCCCCCTGGCCAAGTCGGCCAAAGAGAAAACCGCATTTGTAACCCCAGACGGGGCGTTCCAATATAAAAGAATGCCGTTCGGGTTACAGAATGCGCCGGCCACATTCCAGCGGAAAATGGACCAGATGCTGAGGCCCCATCGGAAGTATGCTGCGGCTTACCTGGATGACGTAATTGTCCATAGCACAGATTGGGCCTCACATCTGCCAAAAGTGCAAGCAGTCCTGGACTCTGTTCGGGAAGCGGGGTTTACGGCTAACCCCAAGAAGTGTACCATTGGGCAGGAGGAGGCCAAATATCTTGGGTACACCATTGGGAGGGGAGTAATAAAACCCCAACTCAACAAAGTCGAGGCCATCCAGAGTTGGCCACGTCCCAACAGCAAGAAGCAGGTACGAGCCTTTCTGGGAATCGCTGGGTATTATCGGCGATTCATTCCCCACTTTGCTTCTAAGGCTGTGCCCCTAACCAACCTGACGAAGGGGAAAGGGTCGGTCATGATTAAATGGACCCCCGAGGCTGAGGCAGCATTCCAATTCTTGAAACAAGCCTTATGTAGCCAGCCAGTGTTGTACTCACCCGACTTCTCTAAAGACTTTGTCGTACAAAGTGATGCGTCAGATGTGGGGTTAGGAGCAGTATTGTCCCAGGTCTGGAACGGGGAAGAGCACCCAGTCATTTACCTCAGCAGGAAGTTGAAGTCCCATGAGGTAAATTACGCCACCGTTGAAAAGGAGTGTTTAGCGGTGAAGTGGGCTCTAGATTCCCTTCGGTACTACCTGCTAGGTAGGCACTTTGACATGGTTACGGATCACGTTCCGTTAAAGTGGATGGCTCAAAACAAGGAAACAAATAGAAGAGTGAATAGGTGGTTCCTGGCCCTCCAGGAATTCAACTTCACAGTAAAGCATCGCCCTGGCGTTCAAATGGGGAATGTGGATGCTTTGTCTCGAGTACATGAATGCCTGATTGCTGGTGTTCCAACCCCGAGGTTAAAACAAGAGGGGGGGGTATGTGACAGCAGGAAGGTAAAGTCACCTGGTTGCATCCAGGGGGGTAGATATATTTCGCCCAGATTCAGGCTTTACGCCGACTTATACAACTAGGTGGAGAGTTGTATAAGGCTAGTGGGCTCATGGATGACTCATACCTCTAGGGAGAGTGTGGGGCGTCGTGCAGACAAGGAGTTGATGAGGAGACCAGCTGAACCTTGTCAGCTCATTTAGGCCTCTATAAGAACTCCCAGCTTCATTAGATGTTAGCTCATGCCTGGAACCAGACCTGTGTGGACTGTCTAGGGAGAGTGAACCCCTGTGCGGTAAGACAAAGCCTGTGTGGCTATTTGCTTGGACATTTAAAACCAGGGACTTAGGGACTAGGACAGCACTAGGCTGATCCCAGTTGTTAGTTAGGAAACCTGTATGTTTAGTCAGAGGTCAACTTGACCAGGATTTATTTTGGTTATGTTTCTTTTGCTTTGCTGTGTTTTGTCACTGTAAATAGAAAATAAACCGCACCTTTTTTTGATTTTGAAAACCACAACCTCCGTTTGCTGGGCCTGTTTTGTGTGGGGAGCCCATCCCGGGGGTCACACACACCCGCTGCCGAGCTAACCCCCTCACAATATATATATAAAAAAAAAAAATTTTTCTTGACCACTATTAAAATTATTACTTTTTTTTAGTAGTTACAGGCATGCACAGATATTAGCGGGAATACCGTTAGGTAACAGACAGAAAGACAAATTAGGCTTGGGGGTCCCCCAATAGAACCAAGTTCCTGGGGGCCCCCACTTACCTGTTCCCCGCCGCAGGACTTTGTTTGGTCCACAAAAGCCCAAACTTCACCTATCACGGCAGGCATTGTAATCAAACCTTCAGGGACCGGGTTCCCAAGGATTCCACTCCCCTGGACCTGTATAGCACCCTGCACAGAAAACATCTTGGTCGTGGGTATGACCAGAGCTCTGGATCCCAGGGTCCAGCTCTCCTAAGAGAAGCATTACAGGCAAAACCTTGCTCTTCTCTGCAAGGCCCGGGTACCGACCGTTTAGCTATGAAGCTTTTTTGGTCGGATCCGGAATAGCTTACTGAGGCCCAAAAGAACCTGTACGCAAGCTCAGTGAAAAACACATGTTTCTTCTTGGCCAACACCTTAGACACTGGCAAAAAACTGAGGTGCTCCCGGATGGGAGGGGCTTATATAGGGGAGGGTACTTCCGGTTTTGGAAGTTGCCAGTGCCAGCACCTGACGGTATCTATATAACCCATTAGTAATGACTATGTCGCTCTGTGTCCCGTGATGTACGAGAAAGAAAATAAAATTGACCCACTCGTCTGCTATGGACAACAGGACCGCAGAGATTAATTATAAGTGTATTACAGGTTGGTACGCCACACCAGATAAATTGAGTAAATTCCAAGTGGAGCAGAATGCAGAATGCTGGAGAGGATGTGGAGAAAGGGGAACAATGGCCCACTTGTGGTGGCAGTGCCCTAAAATCCAAAATTACTGGGAAAAAATCCTGGAAATGATAAAAGCAATTACCGAGAAGGAGATTAAAAAAGATCCATGGACAGTCTTATTCCATGGAGGAGAGGGAGGAATAAAACAGTATAAAGAGTCACTGATCCCACATCTACTAAACGCGGCCAAAAGGTTGATCCCCAAAAAATGGCGAGAAGTGGAAAGTCCATCTGTATGGGAGTGGATTGACTCTGTGGAAGAAACATACAGTATGGAGGGACTGAAGTATGGCGTAGAGGAGGAAAAAAAAGGATTTCAAAACAAGTGGGAATGTTGGAAAGAATTTAAGAAAACATGGAGTTATGCAGAAAATCTGAGAAGATAGAGGAAAAGCGGTAGAAAATAAGAGGTAGAAGGGGGGAGGGGGGTATATAGTGGAAAGGGGGGGACGGGAGGGTGAAATAGAGATTTTAGAAATGTGAGTATAAGGAGAAGAGCCAAGAGTTTCTTAGTACTCCTGTTTATTTTTGTCTATGCATTGTCTTGGCTGGATAAATGGAAATGTACTGATGTAACATAACTGGAATCTTGATAAAATAAAATAAAGAATAAAAAAAAAATGGTCTGTTCCAAAGTGGAAATGTGACATTCTTTTTTGGCAACCATGGGTGCCGAGTCCTCCAGACTCTAGAAGAGAGCAACCCTTCCAGCTCATCAGCGCTCAGTTCAAAAGCCTGAATCTCTGAGGTATAGGGATACACTAGTGCAAATGGGCAGCTTGCATTTCTGGAAAGGCATAATCAGTGATAAAAGATATATCTATCTTAAAACAAAAAAAATATACAGAGTGTTAAAATAAGAGGGGATGCAACACCTAGGTAAACATGGCCCTGTCCCAACCTTTTTCATCAGTTTCAAAACCTTTTTTTTTTTTTTTTTGTTAAAATGTCACATTTTCTCAGTGTAAATATTTGATATGTTTTCTATTGCAAATGAAAAAATGGGTTTATGAGATTTGCAAAGCATTGCATTATGTTTTTATGTGGATTTTACACAGCTTCCCAACTTTTGTTTGGAATTGGAGTAGTACATGCAGTATACTCTGATCAGCCATACCATTATGACCACCCACCATAACATCACCACCTATCTAATATTGAGTAGGTCCCCCTTTTGCTTGCAAAAAAGCGCTGACCCGTTGAGACATGGACACCACTAGACCTCTAAAGGTATGCTGTGGTATCTGGCACAAAGCTGTCAGTAGCAGATTCTTTAGGTCCTGTAAGTTGTGAGGTGGATTGGACCGAGATCTGGAGAAATTGAAGGCCAAGTCAACTCCTCAAAGACACCTTCTTCCATTGCTGCATGGCCCAGTTCTGATGCTCATGTGCCATTGTAGTAGCTTTTGGCTGTGGACGCGGGTCAGCATGGGCAACCTGACCGGTCTGCGGCTATGTAGCCCCATACACAACAAACTGCAATGCACTGTGTGTTCTGACACCTTTCAATTGGAACCAGCATTAACTTTTCCAGCAATTTGAGCTACAGTAGCTCTTCTATTGGATCGGACTACATAGGCCAGCCTTCACCCCTCTCATTCATCAATGAGCCTTAGGCACCCATGACAATTTTTGGTAGGTCCTGACCAATGCAGACAAGGAGCATCCCCCAAGAGCTGCAGTATTGGAGTCCAGCCATTACAATTTGGCCCTTGTCAAAGTCGTTGAAATCCTTACGCCTTGCCCATTTTTTCTGCTTTCAACACATCAACTTCAAGGACAACACGGTCACTTGCTGCCTAATATATCCCAACCACTTTCATATACCATTGTAATAAGATACTCAATGTTTTTTCACTTTACTTGTCAGTGGTCATAATGATATGGTGTATATGTAAGGAAGCAGTCATATTTGCTTGTCTCATCGGACCACAGGAGATGGTTCCAGTAATCCATGTCCTTAGTCTGCTTGTCTTCAGCAAACTGTTTGCTAGCTTTCTTGTGTATCATATTTAGAAGAGGCTTCCTTCTGGGATGACAGCCATGCAGACCAATTTAATGTAGTGTGCGGCGTATGGTCTAATCACTGACAGGCTGAACCCCCACCCTTTCAACCTCTGCAGCAATGCTGGCAGCACTCATACGTCTATTTCCCAAAGACAACCTCTGGATATGACGCTGAGCACATGCACTCAACTTCTTTGGTTGACCATAGGGAGGCCTGTTCTGAGTTGAACCTGTCCTTTTAAACCACTGTATGGTCTTGGCCACCCCGCGCTGCTACTCAGTTTCAGGGTCTTGGCAATCTTCTTATAGCCTAGGCCATCTTTATGTAGAGCAACAATTCTTTTTTTTTTTCAGATCCTCAGAGTTCTTTGCCATGAGGTGCCATGTTGAACTTCCAGTGACCAGTATGAGAGAGAGAGCGATAACACCAAATTGAACACAACTGCTCCCCATTCACACCTGAGACCTTGTAACATTAACGATTCACATAGACACCAGGGAGGGAAAATAGCTAATTGGGCCCAATTTGGACATTTTCACTTAGGGGTGTACTCACTTTTGTTGCCTGTGGTTTAGACATTAATGGCTGTGTGTTGAGATAATTTGAGGGAACAGCAAATTGACACTGTTATACAAGCTGTACACTCACTACTTTACATTGTAGCAAAGTTTAATTTCTTCAGTGTTGTCACATGAAAATATATAATAAAATATTTACAAAAATGTGAGGGATGTACTCACTTTTTTGAGATACTGTATATGTATGTATGTATATATATATATATATATATATATATATATATATATATATATATATACACACACACACACTCTAAAAGCATCATCTTCAGCACACTGGGACCTCTTAATATTGGATGCTGAGGTTTTGGCTCTAAGAAAGAGGGTATAACCGTAGAAATGTGTAAGCCAGTTGGGTTTAGACAATGTCCTCCCAAGAGCATGCGGAGTGGACAGAACAACTCTGTTACCCTAATGAGGTTTGTCTGTTTTATCATTTGTAAGTAGATATGTTTATTTTTACAAATAAATGGTTATTAGGATAATGCCCTAAGGCTGGTGTGCCCTCTTTTTCCTGTGTTTGTTTCCAAATTGGTTGTTGCTGTCAGCAGCAGAAGTCACCTTGTATAAGCTATGAGTCACTCATATTATAGCTTACACATGGCTATGGACTCTCCGCCCCTACCTTACAGCATTGTCACTTAGTGACTGTCCCAGCACTATCACATACTCACATGTTCTTCCATATCTGAAAGGACCAAGTATTTCCTTTGCTCACAGTAGCTAAACGAAGCTGTAGAGCAGTGAAAAAATATATATTTACTGTAAGGTTTTCCTGTCACTTTGAAAAACCAACAGAAAGTTGCATGAGGTAGAAAAAGGTGGGCTATCCATCAACTTCCTCGAAAGACAGAGACTGGGGTTGATTTACTAAACTGGATAGAGTGCAAAATCTGGTGCTGCTCTGCACAAAAACCAATCAGCTTCCAGGGCTATTTGTCAAAGCTTAATTGAACAAACTGAAGTTAGAAGCGGACTGGCTACCGTGTAGGGCTGCATCCAATTTTGCACTCTCCAGTTTTAGTAAATCAACCCCAATGTTTGCTTATCAGTGCTCTATGTTTTGAGTGGCCCGAAGCATTGAAAAAGGGATTTTTATAACAGCTTACCTGTAAAATCCTTTTCTTGGAGTACATCACGGGACACAGAGCGACTTAGTCATTACTAATGGGTTATATAGATACCTTCAGGTGCTGGCACTGGCAACTTCCAAAACCAGAAGTACCCTCCCCTATATAAGCCCCTCCCATCCGGGAGCACCTCAGTTTTGTAGCAAAGCAATAAGTGTCCCAAAAAGAGGGGTGGGAGCTCTGTGTCCCGTGATGTACTCCAAGAAAAGGATTTTACAGGTAAGCTGTTATAAAAATCCATTTTTCTTTTTCGTACATCACGGGACACAGAGCGACTTAGTCATTACTAATGGGACGTCCCAAAGCAATGCCAAATGAGGGGAGGGATACACTATACATAAGCTGGGCGCCATCAGGCATGAGGCTCTTTTGCGGCCTGCAACACACTGCGCCCAAAGGCGACATCCTCCTGACTTCTAACGTCTACCTGGTAGAATCTAGTAAACGTTTGTACTAAGGACCATGTTGTGGCCTTACAGACTTGAGCCAGGGAGGCTTGGTGATGCACTGCCCATGAAGTTCCAACTGCTCTTGTGGAGCGCGCCCTAACTTTGAACGGAGGCAGTCTCCTTTTCAAGCCATAGGCTTGTATTATGACCTGTCGAATCCACTTGGCTAAAGTAGATTTTTGATGCTGCCTGACCCTTTCTGGGGCCTTCCGGCAGAACAAACAAAGTATCCGTTCTGCGAATCTGAACAGTGGCTTTTAGATAAGCTTTAACTGCTCTTACTACATCCAAAGAATGCAATAACTTTTCCTCTACTGAGCTAGGTTTGGGGAAAAAGGAAGGAAGAACCACATCTTGGTTCAAATGGAACCTCGATACCACCTTAGGAAGAAAGGCTGGATGAGGACGTAATACTACTCTGTCCTTATGGACAACCAGATATGGCTCCTTACAGGACAAGGCGGCTAATTCCGATACTCTTTTAGCCGAACAAATGGCTACTAAGAAAAATCAATTTCCTGGTGAGAAGAACCAAGGAAATGTGCCGCAATGGTTCAAATGGTTGTTTCTGTAGAACCGACAGAACCAGGTTTAAGTCCCATGGACATATGGGAATACTAACCGGAGGGCTAATACGCATCACTCCTTGTATGAAAGCTTTGACTAATGAATGCAAAGCCAAGGGCCTTTGAAAAAATATTGACAAGGCCGTCTGACCCTTGATAGTACTCAAGGCAAGCTTCCTATGTACAGCCCACTGTAGGAAGTCCAGAATCCTACCTATTACGTACTTACGTGGATGCCATTTCTTGGCCTCACACCACGTGATGTACGCCTTCTAGATCCTATAATAGATCTGCCTGGATACCGGCTTCCTGGCATTGATCATGTAGATACCACAGGATTAGAGAGCCCTCTCTTTTTTAGAATGTGGGCTTCAATAGCCAGGCCGTCAAACCTAGGGCTGGTAAGGAAGGGTAGTATATCGGTCCTTGCGAAAGCAGGTCCGGATGATGTGGGAGGGTCCAAGGACTTCCCACTGACATTTTTACAATCTCCGCGTACCATGCCCTTCGGGGCCACGCTGGAGCCACCAGAATCACTGGTTTCTTTTCTACCCTGATTCTGCGGGTTAATCGCGGTGGGAATGCATATATCAGCTTGAACTGATCCCAAGGGAACACTAGGGCATCCGAACCGCAAGCTAGGGGATCCCTTGTGTGAGACACAAATCTGTCCACCTTTGCGTTGAATCTGGATGCTAGCAGATCTACATCCGGTGTTCCCCACCGCTGGCATATTGCCTGGAAAACCTCGGGGTGAAGGGACCATTCCCCCGGGCATAATTGCTGGCGACTTAAAAAGTCCGCTCTCCAATTTTCCACTCCTGGGATGAAAACCGCGGATATGGCTGGGACATATCTTTCTGCCCATTCCAGGATGCAATTCGCTTCCCTCTGGGCTGCACGACTCCTGGTGCCACCCTGGTGATTGATATATGCCACTGCTGTGGCATTGTCTGATTGAATTCTGACAGGGGACCCTTGGAGTTTGGATGTCCATGCTACTAGGGCATACCGGGCTGCTCGTATCTCTAAGAGATTGATGGGCAGGGCCTTCTCTGCTTCTGACCACTTGCCCTGGAGAGACCATTGCTCCAGTACTGCCCCCCCAGCCTATGAGGCTGGCATCTGTAGTGACCACCTTCCAAGAAACCGGACTGAAGGGTTTCCCTTTTTCCAGATTCTGGGGCACCAACCACCAATGGAGGCTCTTGCGAACGGAAGGGGACAGGGACATTGGTAAGTCTAAAGCCTGAACTTTTTTGTTCCAGGCTGACAGTATGGCCCTCTGCAAGTTCCTTGAATGGAATTGACCGTAGGGTACTGCTTCGAATGAAGCCACCATTTTCCCAGCAGCCTCATGCACAGGCGTATGGATGGTTTTCTTTTTTGTACCCACTAAGTGGGTCAAATCTTTCAAAGACGACACCTTCTCTGGAGGTAAGAAAATCTTTCTCTGATTTGAATCCAGTCTTAGCCCCCCAAGAATTCCAGACTTTTGACTGGTTTTTGGGGCTGACTTGTCTCGGTTGATAATGCAACCGTGAGATTCCAGATACTTGATTGTCTTGTGAACGACCACTTCTAGTTTTTTCCACTGAGTGGTCTATCAGCAACAAGTCGTCTAGATATGCCATTATCGTTACACCTTGTGTTCCTAGTTTGGCCAATCGTAGGGCCAGAATTTTTGTGAACACTCGTGGTGCTGTGGCCAGACCGAAAGGTAAGGCTCTGAACTGAAAATGGCGCCCTTCTACTGCAAAGCGTAGAAATTTCTGGTGGGCCGGACAGATGGGAATATGCAAATAAGCATCCCTTATGTCGATCGAGGCTAACCATTCCTGCCCTTGTAGGACGGTGGCCACTGATCGGATCGACTCCATCCGAAAAAAGTCCTGATATGTAGGAACTTGTTTAGCCCTTTTATATTTAATATGGGCCTCACGTCCCCATTTGGTTTGGGGACTGTGACAAGGTTCGAGTAAAACCCGAACCCGCTTTCTTCCAAGGGAACCTCATGATTACCCTTGGAGCAATAGTTGTTCTAGTGCCAGAAGGAGGGATCCTCTCTTCTGGGGATCGCTTGGCACGTTTGACCTCATAAGATGGGCAGGAGGAATGTCTTTTAACTCCAGCCTGTATCCCAGACTTACTGCGGAGATCACCCATCTGTCTCTGATGGTGTCCCGCCATGGTCTCTGTGAACAACTGAAGTCTTCCCCTCACCCGATTGAGTGGGGGCAACCCTTCATGACTTGGGGGGAGGTTTTGTACCTCTCTTGACCCAGGGTTTCTTGTTACCCTGTGATTGTCCCTGATTTCTGCCCCCTGGATTTGACCGCGGAGGAAACAGTAGTGGTTGATGGTTCCGCCAGAGGCATTTAAAATGCTGCTCGGACCATGTTAGTCAGAGACTGAACCCATAATCTTTCAGCCTGAGATGCTGAGAAAGGTTCTTCCACTGTTGATTCCTCTATAACTGAATCAACCTCACCTGATCCCCTTCAGGTAGGTCGATCTCTGGGACTGTTCCTCCACTAACAGGCACTCTGCAGGAGGAGACGGAGATCGGACGCGCTTTCCCTGTGACAGGGAAGCAGCGATCAATGCTGTTAATCTCTCTTCCAATCCTCCCAGAGTTGAGGATAAAACCTCCTCTGTTATAGATATACAGGAGCAGGTGGACTGGGGACAGCCGCAGTACCAGGTACTCCTGCGGGGTTTCCTATGGCTACTGACCTCTGAAATTTCAGGGGAGATTGGCGCAGTACAGCATGCCCAAAATCCTCAGAGCCCGATGGAGACCCCTTTCGCTTCTTGGAAGACTTATTTCCAGAGCGTCTGGACGACATATCCTATAAGCACAAAGCTGAGGTATTCCCGTCGTCATACACCAATTTTGCTGGCAATAGTCTAACACAGTTGCTGCTATATACCAGCTGGTGTCCACTAAAGTGTCTTTCTATGGGGATGCCTGCATCAACCGCCTCTGTGTGCCACCGTTTTGTTGCTAGCTCTGCTTGCATCCAGCTGACAGTTGTACTGTGTCTTTTACACATGCTGGGACGCCTGCACATGCGCAGAAGCGCCGCGGCGCGCATCGAGCGTCATCCACCCGCCCCGCCCCTTTTTTTCATAGGAGGCGCGTGCACGCGCCATTGGCGCCCTTTTTGAAACCAAGCAGGGACTAGGAGCCAGGGCCCTTTTTGCCGGAGGGCCTGTGCGGTGGATGAGCGCAGCAACAGGGCAGAGGAAGTGGATTCCCACAGAGAATTTACCAACTGCCTGGATCTTTTGACTTGAGAAAACCAAAGATCCACATGACAAGAAAAAATGGACCACAGCGGCCTCTAGTGGTTTAACACAGGTACCGCGGTCCTCTTTTTTTTTTCTTGACTACTATAAAAAATTTACATTTTCCAGTAGTTACAGGCATACACAGATATTAGCGGGAATACCGTTAGGTAACAGACAGAAAGACAAATTAGGCTTGGGGGTCCCCCAATAGAACCAAGTTCCTGGGGGCCCCCACTTACCTGTTCCCCGCCGCAGGACTCTGTTTGGTCCACAGAAGCCCAAACTTCACCTATCACGGCAGGCATTGTAATTAAACCTTCAGGGACCGGGTTCCCAAGGATTCCACTCCCCTGGACCTGTATAGCACCCTGCACAGAAAACATCTTGGTCGTGGGTATGACCAGAGCTCTGGATCCCAGGGTCCAGCCCTCCTAAGAGAGGCATTACATGCAAAACCTTGCTCTTCTGCTGCAAGGCCCGGGTACCGACCGTTTAGCTATGAAGCTTTTTTGGTGGGATCCGGAACAGCTTACTAAGGCCCGTAAAAGAACCTGTACGCAAGCCCAGTGAAAACACATGTTACTCTTTGGCCAACACCTTAAACACTGGCAAAAAACTGAGGTGCTCCCGGATGGGAGGGGCTTATATAGGGGAGGGTACTTCCGGTTTTGGAAGTTGCCAGTGCCAGCACCTGAAGGTATCTATATAACCCATTAGTAATGACTAAGTCGCTCTGTGTCCCGTGATGTACGAAAAAGAAAACGCACTCAAATGGAAGGTACTAGTGTCCCACAGACAGGGTTTATGGCAGAATATAATGCCACTAGCCAGTCTGTAGACTAACAGCTGAAGGAGAATAGCTCAAGAATTAGTAAACAGTCTCTTAAAGTATTGTATCTCAAGCATTCTTCAGTCATTATTAATCATACTGCTCCTACATTAACATCCTAGCTTCGAAGGTGACACGTAAATAAGGGATTCCATCAAGACAAATTGACAGGTTTGAGATTTCCACACAGATGTTACAAGGCATAGCATGAACCACTTTTTAAATACATGGATTATTAATCATTGTTTATTATCTTCCTATTATTATTATCATTTTCAAAGTAAAGTGCCCATTCGAGAGTTGAAGGTGATGAGTAGCTAACAGTCAAGCTGTGGGTGATGAGCAGCTTCTTATCAAGGAAAGAGAAATTATATTTATTGTGATAGCATGTTTGGGGTAGACTTGTGTGGTTTAGATAAGAAGTATCCAATATCAGTTTAAACAAAAGGAAATGCTGATAACATAAATGCTATAATTTGCAGATGGTTTATTGACTTACTTTACTGCATGGACAAAAGTTAAAAAAATTAAATAATGGCATTATTTAAAACATTGTTTCACTATTACTCAAGTATGAAACCACCTGGTAGGTGGTAGGGGCCCCATACAATGATTATTATCTTCTTACAAAAACCTTTTATTACTTCCAACATTATGCAAAATATTGAAAATTCTTCATATGGGGCATCTCCTACTTATTGGTGTCTGCTGTAGTGCTTCTACTGCCTCCTTCTTGGTATGCCCTTTATCAATAAGTAATGAACATTTGAAACTGTACTTGGCTATTGTTGATGTAGCACACGGACCCTTTTCTCCTGCCTACCTTCACTTTGCAGGGATAAAGGCACACCTTGCCACATGCCCAAATCCTCCAGGTATAAGAGGTTGGGCAGTGTTCTTACAATTTTGGGCCCTGCAGCGAGTTACCTCCCGTCCATTGGTTCTCGTCCTCAGAATATAGGGAAAAGTCGGTTCTTTTCCCCCGAAAGAAGGCCAATGTCCAGACAGTGTTTAAACTCCAAACAGACAAGTTTATTTTATCTTGCTTGAAACAGATTTGGGAATAGGTTGAAGATAGCAAAAAAAAGCAGGTAGGGAGATAGGTTCAGGCACGCGGCACCCAGTTACCCTATTCTTCACTTAAGCCTGAGTGTGAATTGCTCACCCCGACAAATCCCTCTCACAGTTCTAGCAGCCGGAGTGAAGCACAAAAAATTTCTTTAATTTAGTCCCCTTCATGGACAAGTCCAAGAGATCCTCTGCCACAGAATCCTTTAGTTACTGAATTAGAACTTTGAAACCCCCCTAGATTAGAAGAGACCATAGGTGCCAATGGGACACACTACAGGAGCTATACTGCAACTCACGAATCCTTCGCTCTGATAGGCAACCAGGCCTCTCCTTCACCAATCCATCGGACAGGTCCTCCCCTGGTTTACTCTCCTTCAGAGCGGACCACCCTCACACGGGTTCCCTGGGACTCCAGTGTGTTGCTTGTAGACCCAGTTGAAGGTACTGGGCCTACCTGGGACTCTGTAGCCTCGGGCTAAAGGTGCCCGAGACTCCTCGACCAGTTCACGTACCCCAGGCCAGCAAGGCCAACGGGCGTGACTTCGCCACCAGGGGTCCTCCTTGGAATCCCCCTGGCACACCACCCCTATGGGGCACACTCCCCCCTAGATCATGGTGTCTGCCCCTAAAGTACCCTCTCCCGGCATGTACAGCAGGCCGAACCCGCCCACCGCATGGTAGCCGAGAAAGGACACCCCATCACACCACAATGCCACCCGTGGTTCAACCCGAGACCTGGGCAACAGCGCCACCACAGGCCCAGGGGAACTATACACCAGGCAACAACATGGCAGAGCAGAGTCCATATTAAACAGAATTGTAGAACCAGAGCCATACTATTGCTCAGGCTGCCCCTAAATTTACAGCATAGCGACCCCATTTTTGGGGGTCCCGCTAAATTGAGATTTTGAAAATGCTATCACTTTAATTGTCTCCAGCTCTAGCACTTACTGAGCCACAGACAAGCATGTAGCAACTTAACACAGCACAAAGTCACAATTCCTAATCTGCATACCTGTTCTACATCTGTGATTCAAATTATTGAGATCAATGGATCAGCCTGACAGTCAGACAACTAGATGATGAAGAGCAAAGAGCATGTGGGTGGACAGGGCAGAGCAGGCCCAAGTAAGAAGGAGGGGGAAGAGAGGGTGGAAATACCAGGAGAGAACAGGGTTAAGAAAAAAAGAGGGTTCATAAAAGATGCGGAGGATAGAGTGGGGAAATAAATGATGAAGGGAAGAGATCAGGAGGACAGGCAAGAAGGAGGACAGGCAAGAAGGAGGACAGGCAAGAAAAAGGAAAGAACAACTGGAGAGATGATGGTGTAAACAGAGCAAGGGGACAGGCCATGCAGAGGACAGATAAGACAGACAGACTTTAGAGAGAATACAGCAAAGAGTGGAAAGGATGTATAAGGCAGAGCAGGCAGATGATAGTGAGGGCAGAATGTGCAGACAATAGAGAGAACAGAGTAGGTTGAGGATGGCAAGGGCAGAATGTGCAGACAATGAAGAGAACTGAGTAGGCAGATTGTGAAAAGGGCAGAGTGTGCAGACAATTAATAGAGAACAGAGTAGGCAGACAATGGCAAGGGTGGAATGTACAGCCAAAGGAGAAAACAGAGTAGGCAGAGGATCGCAAGGGCAGAGTGTGCAGACAATAGAGAGAACAGAGTAGGCAAAGAATAGCAAGGGCAGAGTGTGCAGACAATGGAGAGAACAGAGTATGCAGAGGATAGCAAGAGTAGAGTGTGCAGACAATTGAGAGAATAGAGTAGGCAGACAATAGTGAGTGCAGAATGTGCAGACAATGGAGAAAACAGAGCAGACAGATGATGGAGTGGACATAGTAGGCAAAGTATGGCAAGGGCAGAGTAGAGATAACAGAGTAGGCAGATGATGGCGAGGGCAGAATGTGCAGACAATGGAGAGAACAGAGTAGGTAGGGAATGGCGAGGGCAGAGTGTACAGACAATGGAAAGAACAGAGTAGGTAGAGGATAGCTAGAGTAGAGTGTGCAGACAATTGAGAGAACAGAGTAGGCAGAAGATAGAGAGGACAGAGTAAGCAAAGGATGGCAAGGGCAGAGTGTGCAGACAATGGAAATAACATGGTAGGCAGATGATGGTGAGGGCAGAGTGTGCAGACAATTAATAGAGAACAAAGTAGGCAGACAATGGCAAGGGCAGAATGTTCAGACAATGGAGAGAACAGAGTAGGCAGACCATGGTGAGGGCAGTATGTGCAGACAATGGAGAGAACAGAGTAGGCAGACCATGGTGAGGGCAGAATGTGCAGACAATGGAGAGAACAGAGTAGGCAGACCATGGTAAGGGCAGAATGTGCAGACAATGGAGAGAACAGAGTAGGCAGATGATGGAGAAGACAGGGTGGGAAGCACTGGACAGGACAGAGTGGGCATCCGATGGTGAGCAAAGTGCAGATAGACAATGGAGAGGACTGTGCAAGCGGAAGACGGAGAGAGCAGGTTGAAGATGTAGACAGAGTAGGCAAAGGAGGAGAGAATAGCATGAGAGATCAAGAGGACAGTGTGGGCAGAAGATGTAGAGGATATTAGAACAATACAGAAATTGAGTATATAGAATGGTGTAGTTTGTGAAGAAAGTTACGTGGAACAAACATTGGTGGACGGTGGTTTGGAAGTGATGGACTGTCATTAGCTACTGGGGAAGCTGTTCTATAAGCTGAAAAAACAGAAATGTCTGCATGGAACCACTGACAGCTGACAATGGCATGTGCAATGTAAAAATCCAGCCAGATGAAGCGTTCACATGAATAGATTGTTTAAAATGCCCATTCCAATGTTGACTGTTGATGTTTTTTTTGCAGGCAAGCTACCTTTTTCAGATCATGCAACACTTCTTCAGCAGCTGGTAATGTTAGAGCTGCAAGGAGGAACAGCTCCTGGAGCAAAGTCCTCGGATACTACGTTTTGGAGGTGGTATAAAACTGAAGAGCTTTATTTATAAAACACAGAATAATTGATTGGCAGGAGAATGGCTTCTTTAGTAACTATTCAGCACCTCATAAGGGTATTTTAAACCTGCTATTTATGCAGTGGTGATAAAGTCATGTTAACCACAATGTTACCACAATGACAAATATCATCACAATCATAGTAAAAATGGCCTAAATTATAATCTGCACAATTGCCAAGCAGTCCCTTTCCACTGCAAATTCTTGAAGGGCTATATTCATAATGCATAATGTAAATAACTTAAATTTCTTCATAGCACAGCCCCAAATAATAAAGCAAACAGCATTTGGCTATTTCAGTTTACAGCCTGCAAGGACATATACAGCATTCATTAGCCTCTCCACAGTCCAGTGAAATGCTAATAAATTAAACATATTTCAGCAAGTTAATTTTAAAGCACATTGACATTCGTTTTCAAAATGCCATCGTCGGCATCAAAAGATTTAAACAATAATTACATTTGCCATAAAAGTGGAGATAGAATAAATTGTGCATCTGGTCACAGAAAGAGAAGCCGAAGCGTTTATAATGGTGTCCCATTCTTTACCTGGACTGAAGGCCAAACAGCACAATCTAACCGCTCGGCAGTTTACGGTTATGTTTATTACCATGGCTCAACAAATACATTTAGATTGTGGTCACTGTCATAAAACTCAGTGGAGTAGGTAAACACTATCTGAAATAAATGAAGCGCTTAATTCTTTCTCTGCTTTAACAAAGCATCCTGCATGCCAGGTTTTGTCTTTCAAGGTTGACTACAAAACTATACACAGATGTTCACAAATCACTCATGGTCTAAGGCTGCCCACAGATGAGCAGATCTCTCACAGAGTATGACAGGTAATGAAAAAACTAGCCAAGGTATTGCTCTGCCACAACATCATTACTAGACATGAGTGTTATTAACACTGAATTCAGAGCAAACAGCAAAATATACAATTGTTTTTCTGCTGGGGAACTTGTATTTCTGTCCAAAGAGTCCAGAGTTTTACAAAGCCCTACCTACAGCACAATCTGGTGACCTGACTTTCTCTACTGCAGTTAAAGGATAAGTTCACCTTTGGGAACATGTTACATGTTCCACCCGCTTTTAGTTTGGAACATGTTCCCACTCTTGCAGCCCTCCCTGTGACAGCAGGCCGGGGATCTTCTCCCCGCACCCACTGACAGAGTTGGAAAAGAGCACTGGCATACAGGGCTCCTCCCACACGACCGCGTCATTAATTCACAGAATTCTGTGAATGAATGCATACATACCTGCTGATCACAGGTGCAATGATTTACAGGCTCACATGAAGAAAAAAAAGTAAAATAGTAAATGCACATTTAATTTTTTACTACAAAAAAATGTGCATTTGTTTTTTCTTTTTTTAACCACTTGCCGACTGCCGCACGCAATTATACGTTGACAGAATGGCACTCCTGGGCAGAAGGATGTATATATACGTCCCCTTTAAGAAAGCGGCATTGTGGATGCGCATGCGCCGCCACCGCGAGCCCGACCGCCGGTCCGGTGGACTCTATCGCCGCGGGGATACCCGCGATCGTCTCGCGGTGAGGAAGAATGGGGAGATGCTGATGTAAACAAGCATCTCCCTGCTCTGCCTAGTGACAATGACACTAATCACCGCTTCCTGTAAACGGAATTGGTGATCACTGTCTTGTCACACACAGCCCATCCCCCCTACAGCAAGAATTACTCCCTAGGGCACACTTAACCCCTACAGTGCCACCTAGTGGTTAACCCCTTGACTATCAGTGTCATTTTCACAGTAATCAGTGCATTTTTATAGCACTGATCGCTGTAAAAATGACAATGGTCCCAAAAATGTGTCAAAAGTGTTCGATGTGTCCACCATAATGTCAGAGTCACGATAAAAATCACTGATCACTGCCATTACTAGTAAAAAAAAAAAAAAAGATTAATAAAAATGCCATAAAACTATCCCCTATTTTGTAGACGCTATAACTTTTGCGCAAACCGATCAATAAACACTTATTGCGATTTTCTTTTACCAAAAATATGTAGAAGAAAACATATCAGCCTAAACTGAGGAAACTCACCTCCCTCCTCCTAGCCTGTAACTGGACAGTGAAAGAACAGCAGTTGTACATCTCTCTTTGTGAGCTACTAGTGCCGCCCTCCCTCTCTCAGTCTGATACTGATACCAAGGTAAATTCAAGTACTTATTTGAAGATTTTCAAATCAATAATTTCATTAAATGGCATATTTTATATCTGCATATCGTTCTGCTTTACAAAGTGGTTGCAAAGGCTGAACATTTTTTTGTTTACCTTAATGCATTTCCTGCATTAAGATAAAGATATTCCAGTGCGAGTATCACCCCCTCACCCCCTATAGTTATCAATTCAGTGATGTGCCCATCTCTGCAGTGGCACTGGCCTCTCTCTCTCCCCTCACAGGACAGAGAGGCAGCAGTAGGAGCCATTGGCTCCTTCTGCTGTCAATCAAATCTTGTGAACAGACACTGGGGTGCGGGGCCCCGCAGGTCTATAGATTTACACAGCCCGGCTCGGAAGCGAGCCCGCAGGTGTGCCCCCATAGAAAGCAGCTTCCTATGGAGGTGCACCAAGAAGAGGACAAACCTAAAGCCCAGCAGGTGACCCGAGAAGAGGATTTTCAGAGCTGCTCTGTGCAATACCATTGCTCAGAGCAGGTAAGTTTAACACGTTTCTCATTGAAACAAAAAAAATAAAAAATTGTTTACATACGCTTTAAAATCCATCTAAGCCCAATAAAAAATTCAATATATTTCAGCTTACTAGCCCTTAAATGTGGTAGGAAAAGAAAATGTAGCGCTGAGTTGTAGAAGAGATATTGCTTTCTTACTAACTAAAGTGTAACCCCCTAGTGTTAGTGCAGTAAAAACAATTGCATATAACTATGTGCTAATAAGTCCACATAACAAAAAAGGAAGAAAACACAAATGTGAATAGCCCATCAACATATAGTGAAGAATCCCGGTGATAATAAACATGTAACTGTGTAGATCATCAAATGGAACTTTCTTTCAAATGGGTAAGAATAGACTGGGTACGCTTACCCGAACAAGTGGATATACCTGTGAGCGACAGCAGATCATTTAGGCATATAAAATCCCAACTAAATAGGCTCAGCTTGTCTGAAGACTCGGAGTAGCTCCTGGAACCGGCAGTCCACGGCTGGAGATCCTTGGTGAATGGTATCATGGACTTGTGGAAGACTCAGAGCTCGCAGGGTATCCACCCTGTTTTCAGAAGATATTGAGACAGCTCCAGATGGAAAAAAACCCTTGCAGGGTCAATAAAGACACAATGGGACAACTCAAAAAACGTAATCCGCCAAAACATGAAAGGAGAAAGAAAAACGGTGCTCCAATGGTGCAGGTCAAAAAGATATGGGTTTTAATGTAATAAAACCAGTAGAAGTCCTAGTCGGACGAAACGTGTCGGTCTTGGTACACCACTCCCCATATTGCTTTTACCTTTTATCTGTGATCACTTTTAATTTTAATGTTTTGTTGGTTTTATTACATTAAAACCCATATCTTTTTGACCTGCACCATTGGAGCACTGTTTTTCTTTCTCCTTTCATGTTTTGACGGATTAAGTTTTTTGAGTTGTCCCATCGTGCCTTTATTGACCCCGCAAGGTTTTTTTTTCCATCTGGAGCTGTCTCAACATCTTCTGAAAACAGGGTGGATACCCTGCGAGCTCTGAGTCTTCCACAAGTCTATGATACCATTCACCAAGGATCTCCAGCCGTGGACTGCCGGGTCCAGGAGCTATGTTTGCGGTCTCCACTACTCAGAGTCTTCAGACAAGCTGAGCCTATTTGCCATTGGGATTTCATATGCCTGAATGATCTGCTGTCGCTGACAGGTAGATCCACTTGTTCCGGTAAGAGTACCCAGTCTTTTCTTACCCATTTGAAAGAAAGCTACATTTGATGATCTACACGGTTACATGTTTATTATCACCGGGATTCTTCACTATATGTTGATGGACTATTCACATTTGTGTTGTCTTCCTTTTTTGTTATGTGGACTTATTAGCACATAGTTACATGCAATTGTTTTTACTGCACTAACCCTAGGGGGTTACACTTTACTTAGTGAGATAGCAATATGTCTTCTACAACTCAGCGCTACATTTTCTTTTCCTATCACTTCTTGAATTTAGTCACATTCTTGTGTAGCTGCTTATTTTATTATTTACAATTTTTGATTTTAGACTAGCGCACCATTTCCTTTTTTCCACATTTCCCTTAAATGTGGTGGCTGCATTTATTTTATTTTTCAATGTAAATATATTTTCTACATAAAAATATCTGTTGATATTCCTAGAAATCTTCTGTCCTGGTAACTTCCCAGATATTTACAGATCTCAAGCAGTGTTATCAGCCTGCCTGCCTAGTTCTCTCTCTGGACTAATTAACACCTCCCTCTATGGTATAGGGATGATAATAGGCAGAAATCCTTTACTCCTACCCAACCTATTATCCCAGGGTGACAACACTGCTCCTCCAAAGATAAAGTACAGTAAATGAAGGTTGTCACGCTTTTACTACAGGGAGTGTGTTACTGGCAGGAGCAACAGGTAAAAATAATGGAGAAAAAAGTCGGGAAAACAAACTAAAACACCCACCACATAACTGGTAGGCTGCAATATATTACATCTAGATACACTTTTATCTAAGAAATTATAAAGGATAAGAGCAGCTGTTGATGATTATTCCATTAGATTGTCAATTGTGGATAATAAATAGGTACTTCAACACTCTCCAATGGGATGAGTAAAACAAACACAATGATCAGATCTTAGGAAGGGTTATGACCATACTAAAAGCAGGTACACAGTCTAACACTAATAATGGCCTTACAATCTCTGTCTCCTGTCTAGCTCCAATCAGTTGAGTACCTCTTCTTACTTTTATGTAATTTTGTGAAGCATGTATGATAGACTATAATAAATGTTTTCGAGTGCATGTAATCAGACGGGCTATGCTGCATGGTATAATGAATAAGAACTGTACAAGGTTATTTGACGTACATTCTCCTATCCATCTGATCCACTGGCCTTGACTTTATTCCCAATGTATTCTGTGAGAGTGGAGGATTGCAATGCAGATGGATTTACATACTGTGATGCCCTGTAAGTGCTAAAAAAAAGCTGTCTGCCGCCTTTCTGATGCGGCTTAAAATTGTTCTAAAGCCTTAAGGTTTTTCCTCTTAAAGGAGTTGTAAGACAAAAAGCCTTCTGTGTGTAGCAGCCTCCCCAGCACCCCATCTTTCTCCAGTGATGTCTATTAGTCCCTCCCCATCAGGGATTCTCCTCTTGATTGGCTGAGACACAGCAGCGGCACGCCATTGACTACCGCGGCTGTCAATCAAAGTCAGTAAGCCAATCAGGAGAGAGAGGAATGGACACATGGAGTTGCAGCTAAGATGCCCCCATAGCAAAAGCTGCTTGCTGTGGGGGCACTCAACAGCCGGGAGGGGCCAGGATCACAGAAGAGGGGCCAGAGAAGAGGAGGATCTGGGCTGCTCTGTGCAAAACCACTGCACAGAGCAGGTAGGTATAACATGTTTATTATTTATTTATTTATTTTTTATTTTATTTTTTTAAAGAGACTTTACATTCACTTTAATGCATTCTGTGCATTAAGGTGAAAACCTTCTGTGTTTCCACTTCCTACCCCCCAGTCCCCCCATATACTTACCCGATCCATCAATCTGCACTAGAGCAGCAGCTCTTGGTGCTGTCTCCCTCTTCCCTATGCATTGGCTACCATTTCTGTCAATCAAATGTTGTGCCAAGTGAGCAGGGCCGAGTCCCACTGTCTGTGTCATTAGATGCAGACATGGCGGCGTGGGAGCAAGCACGCACGGGTGTCCCCTGGAAAGCGGCTTTCAATGGGGGCACTTGCTTTAGAGAAAGAGCCTAGAGAGCCGGTGGGGAACCCTTGGGGCTACTCTGTGAAAAAATGGGATTTTTGTACTCACCGTAAAATCCATTTCTCTGACATCCATGGACCGACACGGCGTCTCTTACACTTTACACGTGGGTATATGTCCCTGCTTGCAGGAGAAGACATAGGCAGAATGTTAAATGTTAAAACATTCCAGAACAAACCAGAGCTGAACAGCCCCGCCCAGGGGGCGGTCCCTCCGGACATTACCCTCACACCTGCAGCTAGCAGGCCTCAGTTCGTAACAAAGCAGCACAAACTAAAAGGAAGGGTGCGTGCCGTGTCGGTCCATGGATGTCAGAGAAATGGATTTTACGGTGAGTACAAAAATCCCATTTTCTCTTATCATCCATGGACCGACACGGCGTCTCTTACACTTTACACGTGGGATGTCCCAAAGCAGTGTCAAGAGGGATGGGAGCAGTATAAATGGAAAAACCAAAAAACTTCACTCCAAAACAAGGCAGAGCTCCCCAACGGAGGAGTTGCCACTTTAAACAGCGGCCTGCAACACCTTGCGGCCGAAGGAAGCATCCGGAGATGCAGCCTCATCAACCCTATAAAACATAGAAAAGGTATGAACAGGCGACCAGGTCGCCGCCTTGCACACTTGCTACCGACGCTTGATGTCGGAAAACCCAGGAAGCACCAATTGCCCTGGTGGAATGCGCCGTAACCGTGAAGGAAGGCGCCAGCCCCATGAGAGTATAGGCTTGAAAGCCGGTTTGTCCGATCCACCTAGAAAAAGGTGGCAGACAAAGCCGCTTTACCCTGTATCTGACCAGAGACAGTCAAACAGAGAGTAGACTTCCGAATAGAAGCAGCAGACAGGCACACCTGCAAGGCACGTACCACATTCAAAGTGTGCCGCGCGCACTCTGGGATGCGACGGGCGAGGACACTAGGACGGGAGGACAAATGTCCTCATTTTAGGTGAAAGGTGAAGATCACCCTTGACAAAAGAGAAAGTCGCGGATGCAACACCGCCTTATCCTTATGGATGACTAAATATGCCAACTTGCAGTACAAGGTCGCCAATTCAGATACTCGTCTAACAGAAGTGATTGCCACTAAAAAGAGCCACCCACTGAGACAAAGCGAAGAGGGGAATATCCCTGATATTCTCAAAAGGAGGTTCCTGGAGAACCGAGAGTACCAATTCCGATCCCACGGGGGGAAAGGAGACACGACAGGAGGGAGCCCATGGCGAACCCCCTGTACAAGGGTGCCAACCAAGGAATGACCCGCTAGTGGTCACCGAAAGAAGACGGCCAAGGCCGAAACTGACCCTAAATGATACTCAAAGCGAGCCTTTGGGCCACGCCATGCTGTAGGAAACGCAGGATTCTAAGGACGGAATACGTCCGAGGATGTCAGTCCAGCTCTTCGCACATGGCGATGTAAGCTATTCCAGGTACAGAGATAGTTCTGGAGGAAGACTTCTGTGTCCTTCATATGGACGAAATGACCGAGTCCGAGAGCCTCGGTCTCTCAACACCTGGCTTATAACAGCCATGCCGTTAAGGCCCAAGACTGTAAAGGCAGGATGAAATATATGACTTTGAGACAGAAAGTCCTCCCTATTGGCAACCATCAGGGAACGGCCTCGACGAGACGTACCAGATCGGCGTACCAGTGAAGCCGAGGTCGATCCGGAGCAATGAGGATCACCGGAATTCCCTCGGTCGCCACCCTGCGCAGCAGGCGAGGAAGCAACTGCAGCGGAGGATAAACGTGTATCAGGTGATCATGACCCCATGGGCCACTGACGCCTCTGATGCATCCGCCCAAGGATACCTGGATCTGGCCACAAATCGACAACTTACAATTGAGTCGAGAAGCCATCGGGTCCACCTCCGGCGTGCCCCACCGTTTGTGTGGCAAAGGAGTTGAAATACCTCCGGGTGCAAGGACCACTCTCCCCGGTCCAACGTCTGGCAACTCAATAGTCCGCCAGTTCTATGCCCGGAATGTAAACGGCTGACAGAGCCGGCACGCTTCCTTTAGCCCACTTCAGGGTATGGGGGACCTCGGAAGCCTCAGCTGAGCTTCGAGGTGGTCGACATACGCCACCACCGTGACTTGTCCGACAGGATCCCAATGGAACGATCCTGCAATCTCTCAGGCAACGAGGAGAGGCACAGTCTGATGGCCCGTAATTCCAGAACATTAATCGGCAAACGGGCTTCGTCCGGAGTCCAAGCCCTTGGGCCAACAGGACTCCCCAGATTACACCCCAGCCCTTCAGGCTGGCGTCTGTAGTGAACACCGTCCATTGGACGGGGAGGAACGACTTCCCGGACCGAAGAGCCGGGGACCCAAACTCCATGTCAGGGACGCCCTGACCAGGTGGCTCACTTGGATCGGAAAATCCAAAGACAACGGGGATTTGTCCCAAGGGAACAAGATCTCCTTCTGCAATGCCCTGGTGTGTGATTGGGCATACGGAATGGCCTCGAAAAAGGTCACCATGAGTCCCAGGATTCCCATGCAAAAACGGATTGACGACCATTTTTTGGGATGTCAGCATCCGTACTGCAGACTGAAGTGTCAGTAGCTTCCCCGGAGGTAGGAATACCTTTTGCCTCCAAGGAGTCCAGAATCAGACCGAGATACTCCAAATCTCGAGTCGGGACCCGGACTGACTCCTGAATGTTTAGGAGCCATCCGAAGTCCCTGAGGGTCTGACTGACGATAGTCACACTGTCTTCTAATACTGAGCCATTTCCTGCTCTGAGAAGAAGATCGTCCAGATAGCCCACGACAGCAATGCCTTGCTGTCTCAGCAAGCTAGAACCGGCACAAGCACCTTAGTGAACACCCTCGGCGCCGGGGCTAGGCCGAAAGGAAGAGCCACAAATTGATAGTGGACTTTGTCGATCGCAAGCGCAGATCGGAACATACAAGTAGGCGTCCTTGAATTCCAAGTTCGCCAGAAAATCCCCTTGACGGAGTGCACTGACCACCGTGCGAATGGATTCCATGCGGAACTTTTGCACCTTCACGAACGCATTCAGGACCTGGAGGTCCAAGATAGGCCAGTAGAATCCCTGAAACCTCTCCTGTGACGGAACCGGCACAATCACTCCGGACCGCAAACCTGAATAGGCCCCATAGGGCCACCCGACGGGCAGGAAGGAGAGGAAGATTCGAGGGAAGAATCTGTCTGGTATTAGGAACGGAACCTATCCTGTAACCTGAGGGGATCACCTCGCACACCCACCAGTAGGAGATCCGGGAGGTCCATTGATCCGTGGACCTGCAAAGTCGTCCCCCCTACCCCAGAGTTGGGAGGGGGCAAGACTTCACGCGGAGGCGGGCTAGGGAGCCGGCTTGTTCGGCATACGCACCCAGGGGCGCTCGTGTCCACCAGCCGTACCGCTGTCAGTCTGGGGGGCCTCCCCGTTGACTGACGAAAATATCCCCTTTTTTCTGGAAAGGAAGGACCCTGCTTATAGCGGCCTCCTTGCCAGCCTGAGGAAGAACAGTGCTTTTACCTCCCGTGACATCCTTGATGATGTCATCCAGCGCAGCACCGAAAAAACCTACCACCTTTTAATGGTAAACCCTTCCGAGGCTTTTTAGAAGCTAGGTCAGCAGACCAGCATTTCAACCAGATCAGACCACGCAATACCCTGAGTTATAAGGGGCCGCGTCAAACGTGGTGTCGCCACATAAACCAGGCCCTGCACCATTTGTGGGCCAGAGCAATAGTGTCTGGAGGAAGAACATGCTCCTGTACAGTTGCCCATCCCGCAAGTGTTGGAGACACAAGGGTCGCCGCTACCACAAGCCGTAGGGCGGACCCCAACAAGGCAAACATGGCTCTACTCACCACTTCTGACCTCCTGTGAGTGGGGTCCTTAAATGCAGGAGTCCCCTCCACCGGGAGAATGGTGGCCTTGTTCAACCGGGCGACTGGAGGGTCGACCACTGGGGGAGAAGCCCACATTTTTAGTAGGGCATCCTTAAAAGGGGTATCTGATAGACAAACGCCGCGGGACCATAAAAGACTTCTGCAGCTTTTTCCCCAGACCTTGTCAGTGAGCTGGTCAAAGAAAGGTACATATTGAAAAAAACACTTTTTAGAAGGCCCGGCCCCAAGGAACCAGAGGAGACCGTCCGCCTGAGGTTCTGCATCCGCAGCATTTAGCTTGCGAGTGTCCCTCACTGCATCAATGAGTTCACAAAACAAGCGCCCTGTCATTTACTGACACAGAATTGGAGTTTTCCTTGCAAGGAATGTCCTGTTCAAAACCATCAAATATATATTCAGAGCTAGGGTCCTGAGCGGTAGTGGCTAGGCCCATATCTGAATCAGCGCATTACCCCCCCCCCTTTTTTTTTGTGGAAAAAAGGTGGGGATAGGGGCTTTTTTTGCTCCCTTGCGCTCACACACTGCTTTCTCCTGGTCAGACCGCTGTATGAGCCGCGCTGTAGCGCTGTATGAGTCGTGCTGTAGCGCTGTATGAGTCGCGCTGGTGCAGCCTGAGGTGAAGAATCTGTGGGGATGTGTGTATTCCGCGCCGTACAGCAGCGCTGCTAGAGGCCGAAAACGAAAGTGCAAGTGCCGCGGCTACAAGAAAATGGCCGCCGGGCACCAGTTTAACTATGCATTAAGCCTCAGCCAAAATGGCCGCCAATGGCGCATTTTTAAAAAATAAAACACAGCGCCAATGGCGCACAGAAAACACCACAGCCAGTCCCCCAGAACACTTCCCAATAAAAATAACAGTCATGAAGCGGCCCCCCCAAGGCAGAGTGACCCCCCCAAGTATCCCCACACAGCACAACAGGGTGCAGAGAGCAGCATACAGGGGGGAGACAGGGAGAACCCCCCACACACAGAAACACAGCCAGCATGTACTCACCTTGCAGCAGGAGAGACTACTTACCCGTCCCGCAAGCACCTTGGAGAACACCCCCAGTGCCAATAGAGGGACTCACTGGCTTGTTTCAGACAGGCCTATCACAGAGTCGTACTGCGTAGCTGTCGGCCCGGTCCACCGCGAAAGATACAGTAGGTACTGTTCGATCTTGAGAGGACCGCGGGAGCATGAAAGCAACCCGGCCACCCCTGGAGCCATGGGGTATGTCGTGAACTGAGTCTCACGCACACAAGGCGAGGATCAGCACGCTCGATGGTCGGACAGGGAAGACTACGAGGATACTAGTGTACCCAACCTGTTGCCCAGCCGACAGTTGATTGAAGGTCTCAAAAATAAAATAATAAAATTCCCAAAGGAATAAAAATTAAAAGTAAAATCTTCCAGGAGACTAGCTCCTGAGAGAGCCACGTCTTCTCCTTCTGCTAGGCAGAAAAAAACTGAGGCCTGCTAGCTGCAGGTGTGAGGGTAATGTCCGGAGGGACCGCCCCCCTGGGCGGGGCTGTTCAGCTCTGGTTTGTTCTGGAATGTTTTAACATTTAACATTCTGCCTAGGTCTTCTCCTGCAAGCAGGGACATATACCCACGTGTAAAGTGTAAGAGACGCCGTGTCGGTCCATGGATGATAAGAGAAACAGGGTTTATTGAAAAAAAACAGAAAGCCAAATGAATACTCACACAAAGACAGAAGCAATACGCATGACAACAATCTCCGAAGGTCGAATGCATGCCGACAACACCTATTGTTAGGACACTTATCACCACATTGTTTGACCTTTGGAAATTGTTGTCATGTGTGACAACACATGTTTGTGTATTCATTTGTTTTCTTCAATAAACCCTGGGTAATGCACTAGGTGTTTGTGCCCCCCGTGTGTTATTTTACAATATAGATTTGTGAAACTGCTTCTGTATTTGGTGTTTTTAGTGTATGTAAACTATGTCTATAAAAAGCAACACCAATTTTACTGTAGCAAGAATAGGACACCTTCTATATAACTAGACTGTTTATTTCACCTTGAGATCTCCCTTAAAATCTAAGTTTTTTGGACAAACACTATTATTAGACTAGTAAGGTATTCAGTTTTGGAAATGCTATTCATATTTACTGCCTACAGTGCCCTTTTGTGTGTGCATTTTCTATCAGTCACACAGTTTTTTTTTTTTATCTTAATCAGCAGAGATTCAGTAATCTCATGCAAGCCTACTGAAGCCTTTTGTGCCCAGAAGTCGCTGATGTCTAGATGCCCAAGCTGAATTTAGAAGCATCACTATCATTGGGTTAACTTGATTACAACTCTATAATTAAATACACAGATTTTTATTATTTGTGCGTTTGTTTAGTACACCGTTTAATAAAAAACAGGCTGTGTGTTTTTTTGTCATCATAGCAGAAAAATAAAAAAATATTTATATTTTATAAAAAATATTTTAAGATACTGTAACCCTGACAATTAAAGTATTATAGATGCTCACTGTCATCTTTAGGCCACAATGGCATCTGCAGCTAAATGTTTGTTTTATAAATGAACCCACTAAGGCGTGTCCGTTTTACAGGCGGATCCAAGCGGACCACCCATTGACTCCTATGGGCAGGCAGATGTCAGCGGAGATGTGTCTGCTGACACCCACCTGCCAATGGGCGTCCGCTCCATAGGGCAAGGGGGGCGATTGCCCCCCCTGGAATCGAGAAGGTGTGCCACACACTGCGGGGGGGGGGGTTTCAGGCCGGCACCCCCCCACGAGTGTAGCGGGGGGCGAGAGGCGGCTCAGGCAGTGCAGAGTCGTGGTGACAGGGCAGCCAGGGAGAGCCAGGAGCAGGGCCAGACTGGCCCTGGGGCCACTTTAAGCGGCGACTGCAGCGCTCTCCTCCCTCTGTTCTCCGGTGCTCGTATTGTATGTCACGGAGCTGGGTCTGTGTGCAAGGTCCCGCTCCCCTAGTTCGGCTCGTGTGATAGTCTTCTAGTGTTCCGCCTATCACACGAGCCGAACTAGGGGGGCAGGACCTTGCACACAGACCCAGCTCCGTGACATATGATACCAGCGCCGGAGGACAGAGGGAGGGGAGCGCCTATCCAGGAAATGGTGAGGCTGAAATGAGTGGGCACAGAGGCTGCAATTGGTGGGCACACAGGGGCGGCAATTGGTAGGCACAGACTGCAATTGGGCACACAGGGGCTGCAATTGGTGGGCACAGAGGCTGCAATTGGTGGGCAGAGGCTGCAATTGGGCACACAGGGGCTGCAATTGGTGGGCACAGAGGCTGGAATTAGTGGGCACAGAGGGGCGGCAATTGGTGGGCACAGAGGCTGCAATTAGTGGGCACAGAGGCTGCAATTGGTGGTCATACAGAGGCTGCAATTGGTGGGCACAGAGATTCTGCAATTGGTGGGCACACAGATGCTGCAATTGGTGGGCACACAGATGCTGCAATTGGTGGGCACACAGATGCTGCAATTGGTGGTGGGCACAGTGAGGCTGGATTGGTGGGCACAGTGAGGCTGCATCTCTTGTATCATGTCTGCAGCCTCTGACCAGCTCTTGTATCATGTTCTCAGTCTCTAGCCATCTCTTGTATCATGTCCTTAGTCTCTAGGTAATATGAAAAATAACTCCAGCAGTTCCTGCCCTGCTGTCTCTCTCCCTCTGGCTGCATGATTAAGGTAGGAAGGGGGAGGGGGCTGTCATAGTCTATGTAACATGCAGGGGGTGCAGGATGCTGTGTAAAGTGACCCAGAGATGCAGGGTGCTGTGTAAAGGAGTCCAGAGTTGCAGGGTGCTGTGTAAAGGGATCCAGAGGTGCAGGATGCTGTGCAGAGGAGTCCAGAGGTGCAGGGTGCTGTGTGAAGGGATCCAGAGGTGCAGGGTGCTGTGTGAAGGGGTCCAGAGGTGCAGGGTGCTGTGTGAAGGGGTCCAGAGGTGCAGGGTGCTGTGTAATGTAAAGGGGTCCAGGGTGCTTTGTAATGTAAAGGGGTCCAGTGGTGCAGGGTGCTGTGTAATGTAAAGGGGTCCAGAGCTGTGGGGTGCTGTGTAATGTAAAAGGGACCAGAGCTGTGGGGTGCTGTGTAATGTAAAGGGGTCCAGAGGTGCAGTTGTGGAGAGGGGGTACACAGTAGTGACAAAAAGATATTGAAAGATGCAGGGGTTACAGTGGGGTGTTTTTACATTTCAACGTGGGGGGGGTCGCTTTTAACCACCACTAGCGGTCGAAGAAAGGGTAAAATGCGACTGTGTATCGCCGCTGCCGAAGCGGTGAGCAGAGAGGGACCTGTCATCTGTTGGCTCAGCGGAGATCAACAGGGCGAGGTCTCGCTGAGCTGGCGGAGTCTGCCAATTGGATCTGCCCCGTGTGAAAGGAGTCTTTGGCTCTATTCACACTTGGACGTCAAAGTCATTCCCCATGTTTTGCAATGATAATCAGTCATATAGGTGCAATTAAAAGTTGCAGCAACTTCAAAGTGGTTCATGCACTACTTTGTAGCGACTTTCATGTAACTTGAGGGCCATAGACTTCAATGTTAACCCTCAGAAGTTGCATGGAAGTCGTACCTGAATGTTCCACAATGCAACAGTTGTCCATTATAACTGGTCAAAGCCAAAGTTGTATCCAAGTTTCACCCATCCAAAGTTGCGTCAAAGTTGCACTCCAAAGTCGGCTCAACTTTAGAGTGGTACAAGTGCGAATGGAGCCTAAATCTTGGTTGACTAAGGGGCATATTTAAAAAGTAGGGAATGTAACATCTGCCAAACATTCAGTATTCATGATCATTGGTAGGGACCAGAGCAATCAGCAAAATGCATCTATAGAGTCCCTTGTGCTACTCGCTTCAGATTTAGCAGGAATCTTTGGTCCTCTGATACCCCCCACCCACCCCCACAGCGGTAATCTTCTAGGCCATGGTGATGAGGTTTAAACCAGCTGAGGGACCAGCCATATGTACTCATCAAGAGCGCTGGCTATGCCTGCCCCCCCATTCATAGAGCACTTTTCATTCATAGAAGCTACCCTACTTGTATTAACTGGGGGTTTGGGGAGGTGGAGTAATCAGAGGACTGCATGATTCATCTAAATCCATAGCCAGTAGCACAAGTTTGCATTGACAGTAAGTAATGTCCATCGTGCTGATTCTTTCTTTTTTTTTCTTTATGTTTTGGCTAAACCTAGGCTTTAACCTCTTCACGCCGACTGTACGCAAATATGTGGCCTCGGCTTGAAGAGGTTGTACCAGGGTGATGCATGCAGATGCACGCATCACCCTGGTATTGTTTTTGGAGCCAGCGGTCGGCTTTCTTGAAATAACAACCGATGCAGCTAAGAAGCCGTAAGGCTGTTATCCCAAGCAGTGGGAAGGAACGCCCCCCCTCCTGCCGCCTTCGGCGGCTCGCCTGGGCTCTCACGTCCCACCAGGAGGCCCGGGCGACCAGCCGGCACATCCGTTGGCTGGCCAGAGACAGGAACAAAGCCGAAATCGGCTGCGATCGGGTCTCGGATCCTGTAACCTGGAAAAAATGTCATGACATCACTTCCGGTTTACAGAAGACTTAAAGAAAAAAAAATACAGCATTTAAAACTGCCAAACTTGGCGTTTTGAATGCTTTTAAGTGCAAAGGAGGGACTTGGGTCTTATAGACCCCAGATCTCTCCATAAAGGGTACCTGTCACTGCCTATTATGGTTACAAGGGATGTTTAGATTCCATGTGACAGAAATAAAAGTGTTTTTTTTTTTGTTTGTTGTTAAAGGGACAGTGTAAAAATAAAAAATAAAAAGCGAACACATATGTACAATGCCTTGAAAAAGTATTCATACCCCTTTACATTTTGTCATGTTACAACCAAAAATGTAAATGTATTTTATTGGTATTTTATGTGTTAGACCAACTCATAGTGGCACATGATTGTGAAGTGGAAGTAAAATGATAAATGGTTTTCAAAATTTTTTACAAATAAATATGTGAAATGTGTGGTGTGGATTTGAATTCAGTCCCCCTGAGTCAATACTTTGTAGAACCACCTTTTCTCTGCAATTACAGCTGCAAATATTTTTGGGATGTCTCCATCAGCTTTGGACATCTAGGTGTCCGTTTATTAAGCAGTGATCAGCGGTGATCCCAAGGATCGCCACTGATCACAGTCCATAAACAGTTTATGACAAGGAGATAATCGGGGGGAGAAGTGTTTGAACATGTTCTCCCGCCGATGATCTCTGCACAGTGAGCTGTCTCATTGAATGACACAGTAATGGCCAGTTTATGAAGCTCCGATCTCAGCACTTCACTGGCGATCTGTTTCAGAATTCACACTTCCCGATTCACCAGCTCAGAGGTGGTGATTCGGGGAGTGAAGAGGGAATCCCGGGGGATCTGAGGAGGAAGGAAGAAGATTTTTAACTTCTTTCTACCTCGTTCAGACCCCCCAACACTGTAACCATGTCCCCCTGTCATATTTGTGTGTATACATATATATAAATATATATATATATATATATATATATATAATGTGTACATGTATATACAATGTATGTGTTTGTATACATATATATATATATTATGAAGGGGAACTTCTTTTATTAACATTAACCACGCCGCCTGTCAGTGTACTAGAGCTGTGATTATTTATCACTGCTTATTAAACTGACATTTTGTTGTTTCTGTGAATTTCTGGTACTGTAATCTTGTAAAGTCTCATAAGATTCCAGTATCAGGGGCCGTTTTCCACTGTTGGAAGCGTTGGTAGATCGCTCCACTCCTCCAAGGGTGAAGCGATCTACTCTGCTTCATAAACTGGCACCTAGAGGAGAAAGATCTCCACTGTGAATAGATTTCACTGCTTCATAAACGGACACCCTAGAGTGAAATTTTTGCCCATTCTTCTTTGTAAAATAGCTCAAGCTTTGTCAGATGGATGGAGAGCGTCTGCGAACAGCATATTTCAAGTCTTGCCACAGATTCTCAATTGGATTTTGGACTTTGACTGTGTCATTCTAACACATGCATATGCTTTGATCTAAACCATTCTGTTGTAGTTCTGGCTGTATGTTTAGGGTCATTGTCCTGCTGGAAGGTAAACCTCTGCCCCAGTCTCAAGTCTTTTGCAGATCTAACAGGTTTTCTTCTAAGATTGCCCTGTATTTGGCTTCATCCATCTTCACATCAACTCTGACCAGCTGCCCTGTCCCTGCTGAAGAAATACATCCCCACAACATGATGCTGCCACCACCATGTTTCACAGTGGGGATGGTGTGCTCAGGGTGATGTGCATTGTTAGTTTTATGCCACAGATAGCATTTTGCTTTTAGGCCAATAAGTAAAATTTTGGTCTCATCTAAACAGAGCACCTTCTTCCACATGTTTGCTGTGTCCCCCACATGGCTTCTCGCAAATGGCAAACAGGACTTCTCATGGCTTTATTTCAACAATGGCTTCCTTCTTGCCACTCTTCCATAAAGGCCAGATTTGTGGAGTGCACGACTAATAGTTGTCCTGTGGACAGATTCTCCCACCTCAGCTGTGGATCTCTGCAGCTCCTCCAGAGTTACCATGGGCCTCTTGGCTGCTTCTCTGATTAATGCTCTCCTTGCCCGGCCTGTCAGTTTAGGTGGGCAGCGATGTCTTGGTAGGTTTGCAGTTGTGCCGTACTCTTTCCATTTTCGGATGATGGATTGAACAGTGCACCATGAGATGTTCAAAGCTTGGGATATTTTTTTATAACCCAACCCTGATTTAAACTTCTCCACAACTTTATTCCTGACCTGTCTGGTGTGTTCCTTGGCCTTCATGATGTGGTTTGTTCACCAATGTTCTCTAGCAAACCTCTGAGGGCTTCACAGAACAGGTGTATGTATACTGAGATTAAATTACACACAGCTGGACTCTAGTTACTAATTAGGTGACTTCTAAAGGCAATTTCACTAGATTTTAGTTAGGGGTATCAGAGTAAAGGGGGCTGAATACAAATGCAAGCCACACTTTCCAGATCTTTAAGTGTACACAAATTTGAAAACCATTTCTCATTTTTCTTTCACTTTACAATGATGTGCCACTTTGTGTTGGTCTATCACATAAAATCCCAATAAAATACATTTATGCTTTTGGTTGTAACATGACAAATGTGGAAAATTTCAAGGGGTATAGATAATTTTTAAAGGCACTGCAAGAAGCGCCCCGCAAATGTCAACAGTTTTCAAACCCCACATGTGAGGTATCACAGTGATCGTTAGAGCGGGAGCAATAATTCTAGCACTAGACATCCTCTGTTACTCTAAACTGGTAACCTGCAAAAATGTGTAAAATGTCACCTATAGAGATTTTTAAGTACCGTAGTTTGTCACCATTCGAGCATGACATGTTAGGCATCTATTTACTCGGCATAACATCATCTTTCACATTATACAAAAAAATTGAGCTAACTTTAGAGCCCATTCACACAGGGACGACTTTGGATCCGACTTCAAGACACCCCAAGTCGCGCTGCATGAGAAAATCAATGCAAGTGAATGGAGCCGTCTTAATGCACACTACTGCAGTCGCTCCAACTTCAGAAAAGGTTCCTGTACTACTTCAATCCGACTTCTAGGTGACTTGTAGGCAACTTGTACCCATTGATTTCAATGGAAGTCGCCTCAGAAGTCGGATCACTGTCTTAACAGAAGCAACAATACAGGAAGAGAACATACATTTCTCAGGCAAACCCCTCCCTCCCCCCTCCCTCCCAAAGAGCTGATTCTTGTTTGATTGGCCACTGAAAAGCCTCCTGTCCTGGAGGCAACTTGAAGTTGCCTTGTAAGTTGCCTCATGTCGTGCTGTGATTCATACTCAAGTCGTGTCCAAGTTGCCTCCCAAAGTCACGCTGGAAGTCGTGTTGCCCCTGTGTGAATGAAGTAAACACAACCGAGTTTCTCGTCGTAAAAAACCTGGCAATTTTCTCGACGAGATTCTTGTCAAGCTTGACAAACTTCTTGTCAAGCTTTCCTTGCATACACACTGTCAATTCCAAATCTCGTCATTGTTCTGCGCGGTCACGTACAACACGTACGATGGCAGTATAAAGGGGAAGTTTGATTCCAATGGCTCCACCCCTTGAGCTGCTTTTGCTGATCTTGTGTTATCGCGTTAGTAAAAAATTTGGTGAGAGACGATTTGCGCTTTTCAGTTCAGCATGACGAATGTCCTATCTCCATTACGAACGCTAGTTTTACAAGAAGGAGCGCTCCCGTCTCATACTTGATTCTGAGCATGTGCGATTTTTTAAGACTCGGAAAAGCATACACACGACCGGTTTTCTCGTCGCAAAACAGGCCGACAAGAAAAACGAGAATCCTGACGAGAAAATAGAGAGCAGGTTCTCTATCTTTCTCGTCGAGATTCCCGGCAGTTTTCTTAACGAGAAACCATACACACGAACAGTTTTCTTGGCAAGAAAGCTCTCTCTGCAGTTTTCTTGTCGTTTTTTGACAAGAAACTCGGTCGTGTGTACGAGGCTTAACAGTTTTGTTTGTTTTTTTTAATTCATGAAAGTGTATTTCTTCCAAAAAGAATTGCATTTGAAAGACTGCTGTGCAAATACAGTGTAACATAAAATATTGCAGCATTCACCATTTTATTCTCTAGGGTCTCTGCTAAAAAAAAAAAAAAAAAGATATATATAACATAAATAGAACCATAAGTGATGGATGATATATATATATATATATATATATATATATATATATATATATATATATATATGTTTGGGGGTTCTAAGTAATTTTCTAGCAAAAAATACAGATTTTTAACTTGTAAGCAACACATGTCAGAAAAAGGCTTAGACATGAAAGGGTTAAACATTGTCAAAATATTGCAACCCAGGTAAGGAACACTAATGCTGGCCTAGAAAAAAATAGTTAAAAAAGTGTTTAATATGCTTGATCGTTCAACTTTTGAAACGTTAGTGGGCTAATTTTGATTGCCGATGTGCAATGTTTTATGACAAATAACAAACAAACCGTCATGTCACATTTTTTTTAGCTCAAATGATTTTCATGGTCAGAATTTTTTCTTTTTTTTGTTTTGTTTTACATTTTGATGCTTTAAGGTTCCAGGACAAATTGTAAAAAGTCATTAGTAAGAAATTGTCTACAATACAATGTACAATAAGCATGTTTCTGTGTGCGCTTTTAATGAAAAAAGTACAAAGAGCCTGAAAGTTCCTCTTCGAGACGATTGATTTATTCACTTCTACAATTTATGAGTGCGGTGTAATTTCTGAGGAAAAATATCTCCAGTCAGATTAAGAAAAGCTTTGATGGCTTTGAGTAGAAAGCGAAGCACATTAATGTGTTATTACTTTTTAAGTATTATTCCCCACAGAAAGCATAAACAGAGATTGCTGCCATCTTACAAAGGGAAATCATTTTAGAGAATGATGACTTTGTTTGGGTAAAATAGTTTCAACGCTCACCATTTAGCATAGACGTGCGGAAATTAAAATATATCTAAACCCAAGAAGAAATATCACATAAATTGCAGCTTACCTGTCCTTAGATGTGATGACTCCATTGGTTTACTTTTTTTTCAGGCTAAGCCCATTTTTGGCAAGTTTAGACAATATTTTTTGATTCCCACAGAAATCCAGTATCCTTATAACTTCCAGGGCGCTAAACTGAAATCTCAAACAATGGTATCAACTTTCCCTGTTCTGTGAACTATAAAAGTCCCTTTCTCTCTTCAATGGAGATGGAAATGTGTTTGTAGTCCAAATTTGGAGAATAAACTAGAGTGACAACCCTGTTCCTTCATGGATACAGTGTGGTGAGCCAGCGTTGTAATCCCAGGACAGGAAGTCTGGTACTTTTCACCAAGTGAAAATAAAGCAAAAAAAAAGTCTGAAAAAGAAAATTAATACAGCCTTCCACATCCGGTAAGCTGCAATACTGGTAAACTGGAATAGATTACATTTGTGTTTTTGGCTTTAGATACAGTTTAATGACTCAGGTCTGGGATTTCAACTTAGAAAATGTTGCCTCAGAGTGCCCAAATACAACTTCATGACACCTAGAATCCAGTGGCGGCTGGTGCTCAAATTTTTTTGGGGGGCGCAAACAAACTGAAAAAAAAAAATCATCAATTGCCGCCACTGTGCCCATTAAAACACAGCAACTGTGCCCAAACGCCACTAGTTTGTCCCCAAATGCAGCCAGTTTGTCCCCCAATAATACAGCCAGTTTCTCCCCCCATAATACAGCCAGTTTCTCCCCCATAATACTGCCAGTTTCTCCCCCAATAATACAGCCAGTTTCTCCCCCAATAATACAGCCAGTTTCTCCCCCAATAATACAGCCAGTTTCTCCCCCAATAATACAGCCAGTTTCTCCCCCAATAATGCAGACAGTTTCTCCCCCAATAATGCAGACAGTTTCTCCCCCAATAATGCAGCCAGTTTCTCCCCCAATAATGCAGCCAGTTTCTCCCCCATAATGCAGCCAGTTTCTCCCCCAATAATACAGCCAGTTTCTCCCCCAATAATGCAGACAGTTTCTCCCCCAATAATGCAGCCAGTTTCTCCCCCAATAATGCAGCCAGTTTCTCCCCCAATAATGCAGCCAGTTTCTCCCCCATAATGCAGCCAGTTTCTCCCCCATAATGCAGCCAGTTTCTCCCCCAAATGCAGCCAGTTTCTCCCCCATAATGCAGCCAGTTTCTCCCCCATAATACAGCCAGTTTCTCCCCCATAATGCAGCCAGGTTCTCCCCCATAATGCAGCCAGTTTCTCCCCCATAATGCAGCCAGTTTCTCCCCCATATGCAGCCAGTTTCTCCCCCATAATGCAGCCAGTTTCTCCCCCATAATGCAGCCAGTTTCTCCCCCATAATGCAGCCAGTTTCTCCCCCATAATGCAGCCAGTTTCTCCCCCATAATGCAGCCAGTTTCTCCCCTATAATGCAGCCAGTTTCTCCCCCATAATGCAGCCAGTTTGTCTTCATAATACAGCCAGTTTATCCCCCATAATGCAGCCAGTTTCTCCCCCAAATGCAGCCAGTTTCTCCCCCATAATGCAGCCAGTTTCTCCCCCATAATGCAGCCAGTTTGTCTTCATAATACAGCAAGTTTGTCCCCCCCAGCCCTGCACTTACCTTCCTCGAGTCAGCGCCGTCCTTCTTCCGTCCTCGATGTCTTCTCCCGCCCTCGATGTCACTTCAGCCAATCAGGTTACCGGTAACCAGACCCGGTGAACCTGATTGGCTAGGGAACGCACCCCTGTGCGTCCTCTCATTAGGTATTCAGAAGCCGATTACAGCCCTCAGGCTGTAGTCGGGAAGCCTATCAGAGCCGCTGGCTCTGATAGGCACTTCTAAAGGCCAATCAGACGCTGTGATTCAGATGGCCGGCGCTCAAGGGGCCGGCAATCTGAATAGTGGGCGGCAGCAATACATAGGTTCATGCAATGCATGAACCTATGTATTGTTGTGGTGAGTGACAGCCGGGCGCAGAAGCGAGCGGTAGCGGCGCTTCTGCGCCCACTATGGTCGCGCCGCCATGTGTAAAAAAAAAGTCATAAAAAAAAAAAAAAAAAACTCTTAAAGGGCCCGTTTTTTTTATTTTTTTTTGGTGACCACAGGAGGGGGGCGGCGCCCGGGCGCCCCCTATGGACGGGCTGCCACTGCTAGAATCAACACCTGATGCAGCAGAACTTGTGTAAATAAAGTGCAACTCCAGAAAAGTAGTAGGCAAGGGTTAAAGTGATACTAAAGCTAAAAAGTTTTTTTACCTTAACGCATTCCTTGCAATAAAGAGGACCTCTGGTCACAACCTCCTCACTTTTATAACCCCCCCCCCTGGAAATATATTTAATGGGGCAAGATAAAGAAAGAAAGATTTTTTTTTTTTTTTTTTTTTTAGCAGAGTGGTAAGAGTCAGTATTTTATTGCTGGATAAGGCCAAGCTGGGGCAGATTCCTCAAATTCCTGTCTAAGAGACCACCGTCACCAGGACAGGAAATAAAAAATATCACTAATGCCGCGTACACACAATCGGAATTTCCAGCAACAAACCTGCGTTTTTTTTTCCGACGAATGTTGGCTCAAACTTGTCTTGCATACACACGGTCGCACAAATGTTGTTCGGAAATTTTGATTGTTGTACAACACTACGACGAGCCGAGAAAAATAAGGTACAATGATTCCGAGCATACGTCAAATTGATTCCGAGCATGCGCAGCACTTTTGTGCGTCGGAAAGGGCTACACACAATTGGAATTTCCGACAAGAACTTTTGTTGTCGGAAAAATAGAGAACCAGTTCTCAATCATTTGTTGTTGGAAATTCCGCCAGCAAATGTCCGATGGAGCCTACACACAGTCGGAATTTCCGACCAAAAGCTCACATCGAACATTTGTTGTCGGAAATTCCGATTGTGTGTACGCGGCATTAGTGATAGTTTTTATTTCCTGTCCTGGTGACGGTGGTCTCTCAGACAGGAATTTGAGGAATCTGCCCCAACTTGGCCTTATCCAGCAATAAAATATTGACTCTTACCACTCTGCTAAAAATAAAAAAATAAAAACATCTTTCTTTCTTTATCTTGCCCCATTAAATATATTTCCAGAGGGGGGGGTGTTTATAAAAGTGAGGAGGTTGTGTGATAGGAGGTCCTCTTTAATGCAAGGAATGCATTAAGGTAAAACAAAGTTTTTAGCTTTAGTATCACTTTAACCCTTGCCTACTACCAGTGTCGGCCCAAGACATTGTGCTGCCTGGTACCAAAAATGAAATGCTGCCCCCCCCCCAAAAAAAAATCACGCCCACCAAAATGCCCCCACATCCATTATTTTATATTATGATAACTAAAGTGGACCTGTCATGGCTCTATACATGTATATAAGAGTATAAAGAGGACCTGTTATGGCTCTATACATGTATAGGAGTGTAAAGAGGACCAGTCATGGCATTATACGTGTATATAGAAGTATAATAAGGACCTTACATGGCTCTATACATGTATGTAGGAGTATAAAGAGGACCTGTCATGGTTCTATACATGTATGTAGGAGTATAAAGAGGACCTGTCATGGCTCTATACATGTATGTAGGAGTATAAAGAGGACCTGTCATGGCTCTATACATGTATGTAGGAGTATAAAGAGGACCTGTCATGGCTCTATACAGGTATATAGAAGTATAAAGAGGACCTGTCATGGCTCTATACATGTATATTGGAGTATAAAAGGACCTGTGCTTGGCCGGCGGCCGCGATGCCACCCACGATCGCTCCACAGAGAGCCAGAACGGGGATCTGTCAATGTAAACAGACAGATCCCCATTCTGACAGGGGAGGAGAGACAGATCTGCTGTTCCTAGTGATTAGGAACAGAGATCTCTCTCCTCCTCCAGTCAGTCCCATCCCCCCCAGTTAGAAACACCTCCACATTTAACCCCTTTCCAGACAGTGACATTTACACAGTAATCAGTGCAGTTTTATAGCACAGATCGCTGTATAGATGTCAGTTGATCCCAAATATGTGTCAAAAGTGTCCGAACCTGTCCACCGCAATGTCGTAGATCAATGCCATTACTAGTAAAAAAGTTAATAAAAATGCTTGAAGTGCAGTGGGGAGTGGAGCGGGCAATTTGCCCCACAGTGCAGGGGGCAGTGCCGGGACAAAGTCAACCAGCACCCAGGGCGAACATGCCAAGCTGCGCCCCCCCATGACCAATTATCTTACACACACACAAATACATATATATATATATATATATATATATATATATATATATATTGCAGAGGTCAGAATTGGATAGATTACAAAGTACAAGGATCAGGAGCAGTGTGTACAGTGTTCAGAGGTAGAGTATGTACAGTAATATACAATGTGCAGAAGTCAAGAGCAGTAAACTGCAGAGTACAGAGACCAGGAGTATATACACCCTAGTGCATAGCAGTAGCCCCTATAAATTATATCAAATTTAGTGTATGTGTCATTATCAAATCTGACCAAGTGAAATATATAGCACATGAATATGGAACCAAAATACCAGTGCTGCAAACAAAATTATGAAGGGGCGAATCCCAAAACATATGATGCGAACAACTCATAAATATTCAATTACATATCACATGTGGGACCAAAATCCCTGTGCTGCAAAAACATTTTGTGAGGGAACTGTAAATAAAAAATGTAAAATACTATAACATATAATGTGAATAACTCCCAAATATTCAAATAACTCTAGTCAAATTCTTATGGTTCATTTTTACACAATTTGGTTTTGGAGTTACTACCAAACTCCCAGTGCTGCAAATCAAACACACAGTGCAAAGTAATATTAAAGTGCACTATAAAAAAACAGTCCACTAGAGCAGTGGTCTCCAAACTGCGGCCCTGGGGCCGGATGTGGCCCTTTGCTTGCCTTTATCTGGCCCTTGAGGCATTATTCCTGCCAATGACACCAATGATGGGGCATAATTCCTTCTACTGACAAAAAAAGGGGCACTATTCCTCCCAACGACACCAGATCGCACATTGTTAACTCCCACTGGGCACAGTTCGGCCCCCCTGAAGTCTGAAAGACAGTAAACTGGCCCTTTAGAGAGTTTGGAGACCCCTGCACTAGAGAGCAAGTGCTCTTGTGCACATTGCTGGATCGAGATGGGGCTCAAGCAAGTGGCTGACAGATTCCTCCATCCACACAAGTTGGATGGATGTGGGAATTGTATTCTGACAGCAGGGACTCTCCCCTATCAAAATACACTGATCAGCACTGCTTCCGTTTGGCTGCAAACAGCTAATTGAACAAGGATTTCCAGCAGAAGTGGATATAACAAATCGGTTTCTGTCTAACAGAGAGGGTTACACATCGATCAAAAATTCAGACCCTGCTGAACCCAATGAATTCTTTGCTGTGTATTCAGTTTTACCTTGTACTTTGCTTCAGCGGGCTCTCTGCAGTTCTGTTACTGGTCCCCTGCAGCTCCTGTGTCAGTTAGGAGTGACAGTGGTCACACTCCAGCCTCCAATTTAGACCATACAGGGTTAATCTTCCTCTATATGTGATAGGGAGGAGGAGGAGAGCACTGGAGCTGGCTGAAGCATAGAATCAAGTACAAAAAGACTATACAGTGCCCCCCTTCCCCCCCTCCCCCACGCTGCAAGAGTGGACTTTCTTGAAGTTGGGCTGGGATAAGAAATCACATCCTTTGCTGTGTAATGTTATATTTTTGAACAGGTTAGGGATTAGTGTGACATTTCAGGTGCTACATATATGTAATCCACATACACATTATATCTTATTAAAAAATCATTCTTTTTAGAAGATATAATGTGTATGTGGATTACATATAATGTAGCACCTGAAATGTCACACTAATTCCTAACCTGTTTAAGAATTTTACTCTCAATAAACCTGCAGTGAAAAGTGCAGGGCACGTTTATAATCACAGTATATGGAATGCAGAGCAGTCGGGACTCACAGTAGAAGAGGATCCAGCCTGTCATCCGTGATTTACACATCTTCACTCTGCTCTGGAGGAGGAGCGCTTTGCTGTGTGCTGGGCGGGAACCAAAGATCGATGCTGCAGTGTAAGGTTCTCTTCCTGCTCCGCCCACATGCACTTTCGCTGGGACTGTACCACCTCCGATCCAGGGGGGGGGGGAGACTCATAGGAACTCAAGAAGGGAGCCTAGAAAGGGGTGCATCTGCTGCCGCAGAGCAGTGAGCAGGAGCGCATAATCCTTAAATTAGGCAGGCAACAGGGGCATACAAGTTTTACAGCTACATTTTGTGGATAGATTTTTCTGCTCACAGCTTTGCCGCCCCCCTAAAAGTGCCGCCTGGTACAATGGTACCACCCGGTCCCATGGTAGGGCCGGCCCTGCCTACTACTTATCTGGAGTTGCACTTTATTTACACAAGTTCTGCTGCATCAGGTGTTGATTCTAGGTGTCATGAAGTTGTATTTGGCCACTCTGAGGCATTAGACTGTAAAAATCGGACAATGATTTAAAAGGCCCTATGTGTGCTGTTCACAGGGGCAGCTCTGAATGTGTAGTTGTTCACAAAGCACACATTTCTCAGGGATCAGATTAGAAATTAGGTCCTTGATTTCTTTACCCGAGTTGGAATTACTGTTATGAAACCTTCTATTTTAGGTCGGCATGCTGTGAATCAAAGATTCTTTAATGTTAAAAATCTGGTATCTGGGGAGCAACATTCCAAACTAGGGAAGGTTGTTGGAAATCAGGGTTTCCAGTCATGACGATTCCAGACACAAAGTACATGAGATGGAGCACCCCAACATGAAGCATTAATAGATACCAATTTTGATATCCCTCTACTTTCAGTCACCAGCACAGTTCAATGCCCCTCTTTCCAAATAAACACAAAACTGTGTAATATTGTATGGATGGTGCTTTGAGCTGAATGACTGCATTTAAACCATCATTATGGTTCTATTTATGGTTGAAATGCACACTATTATTAGTTCTTCATGTTGCAGTCTTAGTCCTTTGAAACCTGATATTTGAACTTTGGATGGATTCTTGCAAATTTCCCATTCTCATTATACGCTATATGGTCAGAAATTTGTGGACACCTGACCACCACACCTACTGTAAATAGGCTTGAGAGGTATTTCTTTCCATAACTATGGATTGTATCCCTGCTCCTTCTTTGGGGGTTATAACAGCCTACTCTCTTCTGATAAGAGTTCCCACAAAATTTCTCTGTGGGAATTGGTGCCCATTCACCAAAAGAACATTTGTGAGGTCAGGTACTGATGTTATGTAGCACACAGATCTTTTACCCTGCTTACCTCCACAAGCAGAATGGGACACACCATGCCACAAGCCCATTATCCTCCTGATGAAAGAGGGTGAGCGGTGTTATCTGTTTTGGGTCCTGCAGCGAGTTACCTCCTTCCGTTGGTTCTCTCCCCTAGAGTGTAGGGTGAAGTCTATTCTCTCCTTGCATTCAATAAGGCCATTGTCCAGACAGTATTAAAACCCAATAAAGAAAGGGTTATTTTGCTGGTGTAGAAACTTGATAGGAAAGTTGGAGATAGAGAATTTAACAGGGAGGCAGGTTCAGGCACGCGGCACTCAACTAACACTTATCGCCACTCAGACCTGAGTGGGATTTTTCTCACCCGGATAGTCCCCTCTCACGGTCCTAGCAGCTTTAACTGCTTTAAATTTCCTAAGGATACGATCAGGATATGACCTTCTGAATCCCTAACATCCCAGCACTTGTAACACTAGAGACCTTAGGTGCCAGTGGGCACGTTACAAGGCTTTTGGCGGATTATGGAATCCTTCTCTCTGATAGGCAACCAGGCCTCTCCCGAGACAGTGACTTCCCTCACCGATCCCTGCGGACAGGTCCTCCCCTGTTTTCCTCTCCTTCAGAGCGGGTCACCCCCACTTGGGCACCCTGGGACTCCTCTTCTGGTGTAGGCCTCAGCTAAAGGTGCTGGGCCTACCTGGAACGATGCAGCCTCGGGCCGAAGGTGCCCGGGGCTGAATACACACACACGTACCCCTGGCCATGAGGGACACTGAAGGTGGGGTACATGCCTAGGACCAAGGGGTCATATGGATCACCTCCGGGCCTAATGTCGTCCGCCCCTTAAGTACCCCATCCCAGCATGCACAGCGGGTAGACCACTCCCACTGCACGCATGCCGAGAGAGGACACCCAATCACGCTGCAATACTACCTGTGGTTCAACCTGAGACCTGGGCGACAGCACCACCCACAGGTCAAAGGGAACTGTACTGCCAAGCAACACTACAACAAAGCAGAAACCAATTTAAAGAATTCAAACGGACTGAGCCTAAATATGTGCTCAGGCTACCCCTTAAATTTAGGCATAGCGACCCCAATTATGGGGGGTCCGCTACAGTTAGATGAAGAGACCTGGCTCACAATCAGAACTGCAATTTATCCTGAAGTGGTTAGGTTGAGCCTTTTTGCAGGCTACCCAAGTTTCTCCACCCCAAACCCATCAAACCATGGGGTTGATTTACTAAAACTGGAGAGTGCAAAATCTGGTGCAGCTCTGCATAGAAACCAATCAGCTTCCAGGTTTTTTTTTTTTTTTCCAAAGCCTAATAAACAATCTGAAGTTAGAAGCTGATTGGCTACCATGCACAGCTGCACCAGATTGTGTACTCTACAGGTTTAGTAAATCAAACCCACTGTCTTTGCCCTGGTTCACACTGGTGCGTTTTGACATGCGACAAATCGCATGTCAAAACGGCAGTATTTGCTGGCAATGGCACCGTCCTAATCGGTGCGACGCCACATCTGCGGCGCTGCACCGATTTCAAAAAGTAGTTTCTGTACTACTTTTTGCGATTTTGGCCCCCGATTTACATTGACATCTGTGCAGAAACCTGCACAGATGTCCCTGTAATCGCGGCCGAAATTGGGACTGATCAGCGGGAGTGAAACCGTGCGAGTTCAGTTGAACTCGCACGGCTTCACTCTCGCAGCCCAGTGTGAACCAGGGCTTAAAGGACATTGCTTTGCACACAGTAATACACTAGAACAGAAAAGGCTCTTCTCCAAACTGCTGTCACACAGTTAGATCCCTGCAGCTAAAAGTCTAAAATGTCCTTGTATATACAGTAACCTTCCTAAGAAACACCTGAGAACTCACATACTTTTGGACATATAGTAGATGTGATGGTCCAATGGCCACAGGCTTTTGGCCACATAGGGGTTGATTTACTAAAATTAGCAAGTGCAAAATCTGATGCAGCTTTGCATAATAATCAATCAGCTTCCAGTTTTTTTTTTGGTCAAAGCTTAATTTAACAAGCTGAAGTTCGAAGCTGATTGGCTACCATGCACAGTTGCACCAAGTTTTGCACTCTCCACTTTTAGTAAATAAGCCCCATAGTGTAGCTTTGATGAGAACTCCAGCACTGTTAGCTCTGCACCTTCTGTGCCTAAATCCCAAGCTTAACCCCTGTATTAGAGACATAAGAAGTGCATTTAATTATACAAAAAAACAAGAGTTGTTCTCAAATACTGAGAGTGGTGGTGGGGTCTCTCATATGGAGTCTCGGAGATATATAACACAGTGGGTTATTCATCCCTCCAATGTGTTTTTGGAGGCCAACATTTTTAAAAAGAGTTGACACTTCACAGCCTTTCTTTCTGACACAGGAGAAGCTTTACTTTTAAGTCTCAGTTAAAGTATAGTAACAATTCCCTGTTACCTGCTGTTCACAAGTGCACTTAAAACAACAAATTGCTGTATTGCTCAGACAGCCATTTTCCACGCTAAGCAATTTCAGTCATTTCCAGCAATTAAATGCCAAACACACTATGCATATTAAACTGTGTGTCATATATTACTACCTTCCTTGGACAAGAGAATTTACATTTTCCTGCACAAAAGATCAGTCATGCATTTTTCATTTGTAATGACTGACATTTCAGCAGAACACAGTAATTTTTAAAACTACTAAGCAAACTTTAAAAAAAAAAAATATATATAATTAAAACGCTTTGAAATAATATGCAGCCAGTGCTTCCGAACAGAACCCAAAAAATATTCCACTATTACCATTGTTTTGTACAAATGTATCAAAGGCACAAGTCATGCACATGTAATTTTATGGCAACAGCTAATGCATTAAATTGTAGGTAACGATTCAGAGCAAACTAGGAGCCTGGTGAATGCTGGAGAACTTTATTCCAAATCAGCAACTATGGTGATCAGTATGCTTGTTGCGTAAATTTCCAGGGTTGGTCTGAAAAAACAAAATTTTTTTTAACGTGCCCTGTAAAAAATGTATGTTTTTGCAATGCTAAACTTCAATTTGGAGCAGTCGCCTAAATACATATTCTCTGGCAAAGAATGTCCTAGTCTTCAATGTTCAATGACATTCAGTGTCACTTAACCCTGATGTCTGAGAAAACACTGTGTGTACATGGCCTTACCTATCCACTGAGAAGGGAAAGGAAATTTCCCCAAATGGGACACAGAAGGCAAAAAAGCAAAACAAACATTCCATTCTCTATCCAAAATGCATTAATAGTTTGGGCTTTAGAGACATACTTTAAGCCAGGGGTCCTCAAACTTTTTAAACACGGGGCCAGTTCACGGTCCCTCTGAATGTTGGGGGGCCGGACTATAGTTTAAAAAAAATATGAACCTATGCACACATCTTATTTGAAGTGCAAAAAAACAGGCAAAAACAATACAATATTTAAAATAAAGAACAATTTTAATCAACATAAACTTATTAGTATTTCACAGACTCCCCTTATGACAGAACCCCTCCCCATCACAGATCTCCCCCATCACAGAACCCCCTCCCTGTCACAGACCCCCCTCATCACGGAACCCCCCCATCACCGATTCCTCTCCATTACAGATCCCCCCCGTATTAGGTCCCTCCATCACAAAGCCCCCCAACACAAACTTCTCTCCATTACAAAGCCCCGAATAACAGACCCCCCCATCACATAGACCCCCAACACAAAGGGAGGGGAGAGGACAGAGAAGGAGCAGTCAGGTGGAGGGTAGGACAGAGTGGGAGCAGCCAGGTGGAGGGGGGTACAGAGTGGGAGCAGCCAGGTGGAAGGAAGGACATGGTGGATGCAGCCAGGTGGAGGGGGGGACAGAGTGGGAGCAGCCAGGTGGAGGGGGGTACAGAGTGGGAGCAGCCAGGTGGAAGGAAGGACATGGTGGATGCAGCCAGGTGGAGGGCAGGACAGAGTGGGAGCAGCCAGATGGAGGGGAGGACAGAGTGGGAGCAGCCAGGTTGTGGGGAGGACAGGGTGGGAGCAGCCAGGTTGTGGGGAGGACAGGGTGGGAGCAGCCAGGTGGAGGGAAGGACAGAGTGGGAGCAGCCAGGTGGTGGGTAGAACAGAGTTGGAGCAGCCAGGTGGAGGGTAGAACAGAGTGGGAGCAGCTAAGTGGAGGGTAGAATAGAGTTGGAGCAGCCAGGTGGAGGGTAGAACAGAGTTGGAGCAGCCAGGTGGAGAGTAGGACAGAGTGGAAGCAGCCAGGTGGAGGGTAGAACAGAGTGGGAGCAGCCAGGTGGAGGGTAGAACAGAGTGGGAGCAGCCAGGTGGAGGGTAGAACAGAGTGGGAGCAGCCAGGTGGAGGGTAGAATAAAGTTGGAGCAGCCAGGTGGAGGGTAGAATAGAGTTGGAGCAGCCAGGTGGAGGGTAGAATAGAGTTGGAGCAGCCAGGTGGAGGGTAGAATAGAGTTGGAGCAGCCAGGTGGAGGGTAGAATAGAGTTGGAGCAGCCAGGTGGAGGGTAGAATAGAGTTGGAGCAGCCAGGTGGAGGGTAGAATAGAGTTGGAGCAGCCAGGTGGAGGGTAGAATAGAGTTGGAGCAGCCAGGTGGAGAGTAGAACAGAGTGGAAACAGCCAGGTGGAGGGTAGAACAGAGTGGGAGCAGCCAGATAGATGGGAGCCAAGTTCTTACCTTGGAGGGTAATAAAAGAATCACTGGCTCCCTCCACTCGACAGCTTCATGGTATTTATTCTCCTCACTTCCTATTCCCCCTCCTGCTCGGCATGTTGGGGGCTGAACTCCTCTCAGGGAATCATCATGGGGCCTGCTGGTATCCAGGACTACAATTCCCATAATGCTCTAGTTTCCCAGCTATTCGCTCTGAATGTAGCCAATAGGAGCAGGCATTGTGAGGTGAATGCTCTGCTCAAGGAGAGGGAGGGGTGGAATTCCCCCACAGCTGCGGCTCTGCCTGTGTCCCTTCACAGAGCCTGTCAGTTTTGGCGCCGCTGCCCTATCCTGATGGGGGGGGGTCGGTATCAGCACAGCCTGCTCACTAGTTTCAGTCCACGGGCCGGGTAAAACACACTGGCGGGCCAGATCCGGCCCGCGGGCCGTAGTTTGAGGAACCCTGCTTTAAGCCTTAAATATTTTATTTGATCTCTCTGAAATGGAGGTTCAGCATGCAAGCCAGTGGCGGTGCATCGCCCCCTCTCTCCAGCCACCCCCATATGACCAATAAATAGATTCATGCATTGCATGAATCTATCCATGGTCACCGCTGTCACCCCCTATTCAGGCGCCCGGCCCTTTTCGGGTGCCAGGCGCCTGAATTACAGCAGCGGTGGGTGTTTTTGAAGCACCTTATTACAGCCACAGGCTCTAATAGGCATCAAAAAAGGTGACCTGCTCGCAGTTTACCCAGGTGTGTTAGAACAGCAAATGAATATTTGCTGTCCTAACACTGAACCGCCTCTCCACCAATTAGCTTCTCGAGTCTGTTACCCGTCACCTGATTGTGCTGAAACGACAGGCGCTGTGATTGGACGCCTGACGGGAGGAGAGGATGGAAAGAGACACATGAAGACACCGCTCGGATGACACCGCTCACCGCCATCACCCGCTGCCCCACCGAGACAGGGTAAGTGCCGGGCAGACTGCGAGCGGGCAGGGGGGGTCACAGTGGCAGCATTTGACGGGCAGAGTGGCAGCATTCGATGGCACAGTGGCAGCATTCGATGGCACAGTGGCAGCATTCGATGGCACAGTGGCAGCATTCGATGGCACAGTGGCAGCATTCGATGGGCACAGTGGCAGCATTCGATGGGCACAGTGGCAGCATTCGATGGGCACAGTGGCAGCATTCGATGGGCACAGTTGCGTTTGATGGACACAGTGGCAGCATTTGATAGGCACAGTGGCAGCATTTGATGGGCACAGTGGCAGCATTTGATGGGCACAGTGGCAGCATTTGATGGGCACAGTGGCTGCAATTGATGTTTTTTTTTAAGCATTTGATGGGCAGAGTGGCAGCATTCGATGGGCACAGTGGCAGCATTCGATGGGCACAGTGGCAGCATTCGATGGGCACAGTGGCAGCATTCGATGGGCACAGTGGCAGCATTCGATGGGCACAGTGGCAGCATTCGATGGGCACAGTGGCTGCAATTGATGTTTTTTTTTTCAGTATTATTACAGTTTGTTTGCACCCCCACAAAAATTTTGAGCACCAGTCACCACTGATGCAAGCACATCATTAAGAGGAGCCTGTTGGGACCTGGTCAAATGCAAGATCACTGGATTGGAGCTGTCTGCACTTGGGAAGGGAGGGATTTAATCAAATACCATCCAACAGAAAAATCGGGCACCAGTCAGATGCTTTATTCAGCGGGTATCAAACAACAGCCATAGGACATCAACACGTTTCAGCCAAAGACAGCCTTATTCATGATATGAGTCATGAATAAGGCTGTCTTTGGCTGAAACGCGTTGACATACTATGGCTGTGATTTGATACCCACTGAATAAAGCTTATGACTGCAGAACATTCACAGTGGTGCAGGCCTTTTTCTGTTGGATTGACCATTGTAGATGAGGTGTCAGCTACCTCTGCCTAAGCACCAGTGATATAGTTGCAATACCATTTTAGGAGGTAGTAGCAACAGTTTGTGTATTTCTGGATTTACTAAAGGTAAAGTTGTCCTTTAAAAACCAACTCCAGACATGTTTTATTTTGGTATGGATATGGTAGGGAAGGGTTAGAGCCTCTGTCAATTTTTTACTTAAGTCTAAGTCTATGTTTTTGAGATTTACCTTCACTGTTTGTCACAACAGAAAGTGATGAGAAATCTCTCCAGTGGGGAAACTAACAAACACGGTCCCTAGAGAGGTCCATGCAAGACATAGTCATTTATAATAGCATTATAAAATGAGAAAGTTGTGAAGAAAAACATAATTACATGTAAACATTACAATAATAGCTCAACACACTCCGGTTTACCTTTAATGCAGCATTATATGTAATATAGTTATTATGATATGGTGAGTGCCTAGCATATCAGTAACAAGTGCGTCAGGGATTTGTTAAATTGTTGCCATTTACATTTACAGAAATCTGTCAGGTGCGCTTTTTAAATGTGGGAGAATTCGGCTTTGGACTGATGGCTGTCACAGTGTTTTGATTAGGATATTATCACTTTGTTTAGTGCTCTAAATTTCCTCCTACGCGATTTACCCACAAAAAAAAAAAACACACAGGTGCTCCTTTTTGAAAATCATGGCTGCGTGCCACCTTCTGCAGCGCTAGTTACCGAACCTAGTCATTACTGTGAAAATTAAAGAGAACATCGGCAGCAAAACTTGCAACACAAAAGGAAGGCGCCATGGGTCAAATTTGATTTCTATTAACATCTTACATGTGGTATCTAGCAGGTATCATGCTTCATTATTACATATCGTATATACTCGAGTATAAGCCGAGTTTTTAAACACAATTTTTTGTGCTGAAAATGCCCCCCTCGGCTTATACGCGAGTCACCTTTTTGCGCCTGATCTCCCGGATTTTGGGGAGCCGGTATCGGCCGGCCGTGGGTCCCCTGGACCCCAATCTTGGCACACATACAGCCCCTCTCTTCCTCTACACGTGTGCAAAGTTTCTTGTCCGGGAGACCTACGGCCGGGGAGCACCGATTTTTCAAACCCGGGCACCCCTTCCATAGACTCCCATGTTAAACGGTAATTTCTCTGGTGAATTTGGGGACCCAGTACCGTCCAGTCGTAGGTCCTCTGGACCCCAAACTTAGCATACATGTAGCCCCACTCTTCCTCTACAAGTTTGCAAAGATTTTTGTCCGGGGGACCTACGGCCGGGTAGCACCGATTTTTCAAACCAGGCACCCCTTCCATAGACTCCCATGTTAAACGTCAGTCTAGTCATGGGCACAGTGAGGCATGGACACAGTGAGGCAAAGTGAGGCACACCCTAGGCCAGTGATGGTGAATCTTGGCACCCCAGATGTTTTGGAACTACATTTCCCATGATGCTCATGCACTCGGCAGTGTAGTAGAGCATCATGGGAAATGTAGTTCCAAAAACATCTGGGGTGCCAAGGTTCGCCATCACTGCCCTAGGCTTATACTCGAGTCAATAAGTTTTCCCAGTTTTTGTGGTAAAATTAGGTGCCTCGGCCTATATTTGGGTCGGCTTATACTCGAGTATATACGGTATATAAATTAAAGGATTTGTATATGTATACTTTTGTATACGCTTTTTGCTGTCCGATAATGGTCCCCATGTACTACTTAATGCAAAACATTACTACTCACCTGCAACAGAAGAAGCCCTCAATCCCAATGTTGGTCCGGGCACTGGTTGGACACAATCCATCAGACATTATGGGGAAGGGGGTGTGATAAATTCAGAGGACTAACACAAACCTTGTTCCCAATAAAACCTACTGATACTAGGATTTTTGAATTCAGCTGCCTTCCATGAGCCTGGCTTCTGGTTGCTGCCAGAAGTGCTGCAATACTTGATACTAGGATTTCCATTATATTACATTGAGCCTCTATCCTCTCAATGTAATATAATGGAAATCCTAGTGTCAAGTATTGCAGCACTTCTGGCAGCAACCAGAAGCCAGGCTCATGGAAGGCAGCTGAATTAAAAAATAAAAAAAAAGGGCATAGAGGTCGGGGATCAAGGGCATAAGTTATCCGCTTTTGCGGACAATATTATGGTCTATATAACAAACCCTAGACAGACACTCCCAAAGATTATGGAAGAATTGGATAACTATGGGAGGGTATCAAATTTAAAGATAAATATGGAAAAAACAGACATACTAAATAATTCAGTTCCCCCGAATGAAAGTAGAGATCTTAGAAAACTGTACCCTTTTACGTGGAAACAAAGGGGACTGAAGTAATAGGGAGTATTTCTGTCTAAATCAACTTTAGACCTATATAAAGACAACTATTTACCCCTCCTGAATAAAATTAAAAATTAATTAAAAGGATATCCCGCACATAGACTGTCATGGTTTCGACAGAATAAGTGTGATTAAAATGATGACTTTACCAAAAGCCCTGTATATTTTTCAAAGCCTCCCAATTGATGTTCCGGTGGCATACTTTAAAACCCTGAGAAAAATACAGAGATTTGTGTGGAATAATAGAAAAAATCACATTGCCTACAAGACATTGACTAGACCAAAAGAGAAGGGAGGTATATTCCTCCCCGACCTCGAAAAATATCACGAGGCAGCAGTTCTGCGGAGGGTCATGGACTGGGTCCATGCTCCACGGCAAAAAAAAGGGTGGAAGTGGAGGAAAATACAAGTAAACTGATGCTAGGACAGATAATTTGGATTCCAAGGCAGTATAGAGGTTCTCTAGCAGATGCGGCACCAATTACATTAGAAGCACTGAGAATGTGGGATAAACTAATTAAAAACATACAGGGACAATATAATAGCCCCTTAATGGCCCTAACAGGCAATAATTATTTTCCACCGGGGAAAGACAATAAACTATATTTAAAATGGACTACATCAACCTTTTTGAGATTAAAAGATGTTATGAAAGGAAATGCTTTTTGTTCCCTTTTGGAATTACGTGAAAGATATGGGACAACCCCATGGGGATGTCTGGAGATACAGACAACTTCAGCACTTTTTAGAGACCCTCCCAAAACCCCTTCGGGGGATGGATAGCTTGAATATATAAGAAAAATTGGTAGATCAAGGAGGGACAGATAGGCACGGAATTTCTAGCTTATACAAAGTGCTGATAACACATCCAGATGGAGGATCCGTGTGCCCAACGGAGAGTTGGGAGCTCGAACTGGATCTCTCATTGCCGGGGACAATGAGGGGTAGAGTTCTAGACTATGTTCACTCCACCTCTGTGGACGCACGGATAAAAGAAATGAACTATAAATTATTAACAAAGTGGTACTATGTCCCAGTGAAATTATATAAGATGAATCCCCAGTCATCACCCCTATGCTGGAGGGAATGTGGGGAGGAGGGAACTCATGCCCACATATGGTGGCAATGCCCCAAGATCCAACCATATTGGGAGGAAATATTAGACCTAATTAAGATGATTAGCGGGACTGAAAATAGATTGGACCCATGGCAATGTCTGTTCCATGCAACGGATATCCCAAGGAAAAAATACAGAGCAGCAATTATCCCAATTTTATTGAACTCAGCAAATATATAAATTCCGAGACATTGGAGGTTAAAGCAGGCCCCAATGATACAGGAATGGCTGAGGGAAGTAGATAAAACAAGATGTATGGAAGAGGTAACACATTTGCATAAGGATTCTAAAACTGAATTTATTAGAATTTGGAAGGGCTGGGAGGAATTTAGACACTCAATGGTATATGAAGGCTATATGAGAAGAGAGGGGAGTTCCTAAGGCATCTGGGTCGGATCCCCTGGCGAGGAAGCAGTGTCCCCCTCCCCCCCGTTTTTTTTTTTGGATGATGCCAGTCTTCCCCCATTAACTAATATAAACACAAGTCACACAAAGGGAGGGGTAGGGGAGGAGGATGAGAGTGGGAGGAAGGGAAGGGAGAAAAAAAAGGGTAAGGGGGGCACGCAGCACTTTAAAGTTTGAAATGTGAGTAGGTAGGGAGGGAGTTTTTCTCTTTTTTTTTTTGGAGGGAGTTGGTTTGAGGTAAATGATAATTTTATCTTTGTATAAATAAATAAATAAATAAAAACACTAATATCACGGCAATTAATAAATAGGGGAGGAGGAGGAGAGAGGGAGGGAGGTAGGGGAGAGGGAGGGCACGAAGCACTCCTAAGTCTAAAAGTAGAGGGGGGGGGGTTTGTACGGCTTCACAGTAACATTAAAACTAATCCACTTTTTTTTTTTCTGGAGACAGAGAGAGGTACTCATGTCTCCTCATAAAAAAAAAAAAAAAAAACACTTCTGTACAAATGCTTAAAAAAACAAACACAAGCAAAAAAAACCTCACTGCTGGAAAAGTAAAATAAAGCACCAGCATGGCTCAGGAGAAAAAAAAAACATAAATAATAAACAGCAGTGACATCAACACATGACACACTGTGGCTTAGCTCCTCCCACAGAGCAGGTAAGAAAAAAAAACTATCATGTGACCTGACTAAAATAGATAAAAAAAAAAAAGTATTTCTAATTATTACATGGTGATCATATATGGATACATTGTTTTGTGTTATTATGCACAGCTAATATACAATGCTGTGAAAAGTAATTTCCCCCTTAAACCTAATAACTAATTGTGCCACCCTTGGTGGCAACAACTGCAATCAAGCGTTTGCAATAACTGCCAATGAGTCTTTCACATTGCTGTGGAGCAATTTTGGCCCACGATGCTTTGCAGAATTTTTTAATCCTGTCACATTGGAGGGTTTTCCAGCATAAACGACCTGCATAAGGTTATGATACAGCATCTCAATTCGATTTAAGTCCGGGCTTTGACTAGGCCACTCCAAAATCTAAATGTTGCTTTGTTTGAACCATTTGGAGGTGGACTTGCTGTTGTGTTTCGGATCATTGTCCTGCTGCATAACCCAAGTGCACTTAAGCTTGAGGTTATGAACTGATGGCTGGAATTCTCCTTTAGGATTTTCTATTAGAGCTCAGAATTCATGGTTCCATCAATTATGGTAAGTCGTCCAGGTCCTGAAGCTGCAAAACAGCCCCAAACCATCACGCTACCACCACCATGTCTGACTGCTGGTATGATGTTCTTGTTATGAAATGCTGTATTCATTTTATGCCAGATGTAACGGGACGCACACCTTCCAAAAAGTAAAATTTTTGTCTCATCAGTCCACAGAATATTTGTCTAAAAGTCCTTGGGGATAATCAAGACGTTTTTTGGTAAATGAGAGATGAACTTTGTGTTCTTTTTGGTCAGCAGTGGCTTTGGCCTTGGAACTCTCCCATGGATGACATTTTTGCCCAGTCTCTTTATGATAGTTGAATCATGAACGCTGATCTTACAAGGCAAGCGAGGCCTGCAGTTCTTTAGATGTTGTTCCAGGTTCTTTTATGACATCCTGGATGAGTCGTTGTCATACTCTTGGGAGTAATTTTTGTAGGCTGGCCACTCCTGGGAAGGTTCACCAATGTTCCAAGTTATCTCCATTTGTGGATATTGTCTCTCCCCGTGGTTCACTGGAGTTCCAAATCCTTAGAAATGGCCTTAAAACCCTTCCTAGACCGATACGTGTACATTACTTTGTTTCTAATCTATTCTTGATTTTTTTTAGATTGTGGCATGATGTGTGGCTTTTTGTGATCTGGTAGCGTGCTTCACTTTGTCAGACAGCTTCTAGTTATGTGATTTCTTGATTCAACAGGTCTGGCAGTGATCAGACCTGGGTGTGGCAAGTGAAATTGAACTCAGCTTTCCAAAAAAATTGTGGTTAATCACAGTTCATTCACGATTCAGCATGAGAGGGGGCAATTACTTTTTTCACATAGGGCCAGACAGGTTTGAACAGCTTTTTCCCTAATAAATGAAATACAAATTTAAAAACTGCATTTTGGATTTACTTGGGTTATCTTTGTGTAGATTAAAATATGTTTGATGATCTGAATCACTTAAGCGTGAGAAATATGCAAAAAAAATAAAAAAAATATCAGGAAGGGGGCAAATACTTTTTCACAGCATTGTATCTAGAAGTAAGTAAGCTAGTTTTCTAATTATTTATTGCTATTCTGTATATCTGTATGGAACATAGATAGTTTAGTGCAGGGGTGTCCACCATTCCACAGCATCAGAGTGCAAGTAGACAGCGCTGGCAACAGAGGAAGAGGGCGGCCACGGAGGGAGTAGGAGTCGCATAAGCCGATGATACCCTTGTCCCAGGCAGAGAGATACCAAGTGCACTTCACCTAGGTCCTTTCTAGCAACCTGGAGAGCAATGCCAGCGGAAGATGGAAGAGGAAAAGTTTAGTGTATTAGGCAGGCTATAGACGGTGCAAACCCATGGTTGCAGAAAATAAATTTGCATGATTCCCTCATCAACACAAACAGTGCTGACAGGGGAATCCTTCCTGCCAAGACATTGTGTTTTCCTGGCGGGGGAAGCTGTCCCCGCCGGGAGAAGACAGTGATTATTGCTAGCCTCCATAGCAGCCACTAGCGATAATCACAATTAAAAACCAGCAGGCTGGTTGTACCCAAGTTGATTGATCAAAGTGGTATATTCAGCCTTCCCATACACAGTTGGAATCTCGGCCAGTTCCTGCTGAATCAGCCGAGATTCAAACTGTCTATGGCCAGCCTTAAACATCACATTGCACTTTTGCAATAGACAGATTAACACTTATAATAATGGGTTATTATACTGCTTTCACATTTATGCACAGAAGCAGCACGGTGCACCTGCAGGTTTCTTGTGGGTTAGCTGCACTGAGCCATCGACTACTATTATATCCTATGGGTTTGGTGTGCTTTTTGAAAGCACACAAACCCACAAGCTGTAATAAAAGTCTATGGCTCGGTGCATCTAACCTAAAGGAAAGCTGCAGGTGCACCGCACCGCACCGCACCGTGGGTAAATTGCAGTACATCAATGTGAAAGCAGCCTTATAGGGGGCTCAGGACAGTAAGAACGTGTTTACATTTGTGCTTTGGGGGGCGATAAAACCCCATAGTTAATTGTGGCCTGTGAGCGGTTACCAAATCACTTAAGTGGCCCTTGCTCTTTAAAAGGTTGAGCACCCCTGGTTGAGCGTAAAGACACAGTTTGCAAGGATGCCTTGGCATGACACTGTAGCTTTACATGTTTGCAAATGTATACAGCAACAAAAACTTTGCTTTTAACCTAGATTTTGAAAAAAGTTTAAATATTTTGTGCTGACTAGCTGGAGGGTATGCTGAGGAATATTTGTATTGTTCCGTTGATCCTCACTCTCAGTCTGCATTGTTCTACAGGGAATTACATAAAGAAAGAGCTAATACAAGCTATATTTAAAAATACACTAAGGGCAGATTTACATCTATGCATTGCAGTAACACACGAGTCATTTTGAATCGCATACAAATCCAAAAAGAGCACACAATTACAGATAATGTTTATGGTATATGTCATTGGAAAAAAAAAAAGCACAAGTGCGTTGTAACGTTTACTGTGGTGTGTTGACAAAGCTTTCAAAATGAATAGACTGCCTTAATGCAATACATATCAACACACATGTGATAATGCTTTTGCAACAGTGTGAATCTGGTTAATATACTATTAACTAGTTTTTTTTTTTTTTTTTTAAATATGCCTAAAGGTTGGCTTTAAAGGAAAAAAACAACTCAGCTATAAACAGCTATGAAAACATTTTGTTCAGAATGGTGTTCTTTACCAATTCTCAGGAACACTGTAATGACTGCAAATGTGCAAAGCATTGTGTTAGCATGTGCTACGCTGTATCTGAACAGAAGAGAGAATGCCATTCAACTTTGTGAACAAAAGGAAAACAGGTGTTATCTATTCACTACCAACCTCACCCACTCCATGCACATAAAACAAGAAGAAGTAAACCTCATTAACGCTGGTGTGAGAAATATACGTATCTGCACTGCCAAGGTAATTATGTGTCAGGGAACAGCATGAGATTCATAGAACACATATGCATGAAAAGAAAAGAAATATGCATGGCCAATAAACCATGCATTATACATTTGCTTTAGAAATTATACCAGTGTCAATATTGCCATATACATTAGCAAATAGGAAGCATATTAAACACAAACTTACAGTATACTGTAAAAAATAATGACCGCTCAAATGGATCTGCCTGCTCAGCCTAATGGTGCCCAAAGACTCCAGAGGGGGCACTCAACAGCACCGGAATGATCAGATCACTCTCAGGGCAAGCTTTTGTATAGGTGCTGCACGACACAGTATACAGTGCCTTAAAAAAGTATTCACACCCCTTGAAATTATCCACATTTTGTAATGTTACAACCAAAAACGTAAATGTATTTTATTGGGATTTTTAGTGGCACCAAATTGTGAAGTGGAAAAAAAAATATATAAATGGTTTTCCAAATTTTTTACAAATAAAAATCTGAAAAGTGTGACGTGCATTTGTATTCAGCCCCCATTTACTCTGATACCCCTAACTAAAATCTAGTGGAACCAATTGCCTTCAGATGTCACCTAATTAGTAAATAGAGTCCACCTGTGTGTAATTTAATCTCAGTACAAATATAGATGTTCTGTAAAGCCCTTAGAGGTTTGTTAGAAAACCTTGGCAAATAAACAGCACCATGAAGGCAGACAGGTCAGGGATAAAGTTGTGGAGAAGTTTAAAGCAGGGTAAGGTTTTTAAAAAAAAAATATCCCAAGCTTTGAACATCTTATGAAACACCGTTCAATCCATCACCTGAAAATGGAAAGAGTATGGCACAACTGCAAACCTACCAAGACATGTCCGTCTACCTAAACTGACAGGCCGGGCAAAGAGAGCATTAATCAGAGAAGCAGCCAAGTGGCCCATGGTGGAGGCGCTGCAGAGATCCACAGCTCAGGTGGGAGAATCTTTCCACAGGACAACTATTAGTTGTGCACTCCACAAATCTGGCCTTTATGGAAGAGTGGCAAGAAGAAAGACATTGTTGAAAAAACCCATAAGAAGTCATGTTTGCCGTTTGCGAGAAGCCATGTGGGGGACACAGCAAACATGTGGAAAAAGATAGTATACAAGTAAATAGCGCAAAGAAACCAAAAACAACCAGTATCTCCTCAGCATGAAGTCATTATTGTACTTAATAGTGTACAGTCAGTGGGAGAGAGAGTCCAAGCTCTGGGAATGAATACAAGGGTTCAGGGGCCGTGGAGGAGTGGTATTTAAGAAATCACATTTACATGTTCAGGGCTGCCATCAGGTGGGAACAGAAACCATGTTCCAATATTGTAAGAAAAGCAAGGAAAGAAGCGCCTCTGAGTGTAGATGTTTAAAAACAATTTAATATGTTATTCTAGTACAAACAATTCACATTTTGCGAGATAAAGGTAAACATTGAACGATATCCAGGGAGGAAGGGGTCCTCAGTTCAGTCATTCAATCCTGGTCCTGCTGGGAAGACTAACACAAAAAAAGACGAGGACAATCTTGTAAACATGAAAATGGGTAAATTCAAGCGCGACCTTGATGACTACAATTCAGAACGGGTTTGTTCCTGGAACAAAAAAAATCCCTCAATTTGGTACCAAGTAACCATCCACACATGCCACCCTGTCTACATCCCATCTACATACACAAGAACACATACCACCCCATCACCCACATCATTCACTCCCTCGGCCTCTGATGGACCTACAACTTCATCATGCCCCTGTTAGACATCAGAAGGAACCTCCGTTTTCTCGCAACATCATGCCGTCATCTTGGGTGAATTCCAACACCCCCAGAAGTCACCTAGGTCAGAAGACCAAAACACGCAAGAAATATAGGAATGACAAGAATGATAGACTTATTATGGCACTGAATCAGTTTTACAATAGACCTTCCAGCTCCCGATTGACCACAGTTTCAAAATCACCCACCATTGTAAACAATATTTCCCGCCTTGGGGATCACCAAGGACCCCACACAGCAAATATTGCCATCACTACTCATTCCCATACAGGAGGGGTGCCTGCTCCCTCCACCAGCACGGCTACTTGTTGTACATCATCGGTGCCCATGGTACCAACGGACCCCAACACTGCATGGACTGAACTTTGCTCCTATAAATAAACCCAATCCATTTCTTCTCTTTAAGGATCTCAACCATTATATACGTAATCTTACCCTTAAGAGAGACTACTATATCAAACAAGAAAAGGATAAAAACAATATCACCATCAGTTCCCCCACCGAATCCACTTTTGATCTTTTGGAACCCCATTGCGAGTCATTTGAACCCTAGACTGTCTCTCCTGAGGAGGAGTTTTGCAATGAAGATGACATCCTAAGACTCCTTACTCAACACTCTGCTACATCTCCTCCGATAATTCATTCATCTCTAATGCCGCGTACACACGATCGATTTTCTCAACAGTGAAAACACTGTCGAGAAAATTGACGGGAAAAACTAGGTACGGCTTGTTCCCCTACACACAGCCGTTTTTCCTGACATTTTTTCTCTTGGTCGAGAAAAACGACCGTGTGTAGGCTCCCCGGCAGTGTTTCCCTATAGGAAAACTGCCGTGAATCACGACGAGAAAAATTAGAGCATGTTCTAATTTTTCTCGTCGTGATTAATGCCGTTTTCTCGTCGGGAAAAATGATCAAAAGCCCACACACGGTCGTTTTTCTCGTCAAAGAGAAAAAAGTTAATTTTTCCCGACGAGAAAAATGGTCGTGCGTACACGGCATTAGGCCCAAATCTATTTTCTTTCCTATTCACTCTAAAGGTTCATACCTTGAGAGCTTCTACTGAGTGGTCTATGCAGACCTAGTCAAAATGTGCAACACCACCTCCATGTTCAAACACAATAATCTCTCACCATCTGAAATTATAGCACTGGACCAACTTTTACAGACTAATGCCGCGTACACACGATCATTATTCACGGCGGTTTAAAAACCGCCGTGAATAATGACATTTTAAACGAGGGAACAGCTTGTTCCCCACACACGGTCATTTTTCTCGTCATTTTTTAAAATGACGAGAAAAACAATCGTCTATGGGCTCCGCGGCAGTGTTTCCCTATGGGAAACACTGCCGCGGAAGAAATGTCAGGAAAAACGACGAGAAAAATTAGAACATGTTCTAATTTTTCTCATCGTGATTAATGCCGTATTTCCCGTCGGGAAAAACGGCAAAAAGCCCACAGACGATCGTTTTTCTCGTCCAAAGGAAAAAATTTCATTTTTCCCGACGGGAAAAATGATCGTGTGTACGCGGCATGACAATATAGTAATCAAATCTGCTGATAAAGGAGGCGGGATTATACTTCTCGACAAAACAGATTATTTAAAAGAAGCTCACAGACTCCTCTCTGATGAAACCACCTACATGAAAAACTTAAAAAGAATCCCACGGCAGACTGCGCTAAAGAAGCGGAGATCCTGATCTCCAATGCATTTCAGGAAGGCATTATCACAAAAAATACTATCAGATACCCCTCAGAGCATCCCCCAGGTAGACCAATTGTAGCTGCTATGAATAGTGTCACTACAGGCTTCAGCCTTTACATAGATCAATTTCTGCAACCCATCGTACTCCAATTGCAATCCTACATACGCAATGGCACCCATCTATTGGAACTCTTATCTCCCTACAGGTGGGAGTCAACATATGTTTGGCTCTCACTTGACGTTTGCTCACTTTATACCTCTTTACACTTTTGGGTTAATGGCACTGGAGCAGTTCCTGCACATGGATCCACTAATCAACCCCCGCCAGGCAGACTTTATCATACAAGCCACCAAGTTCTGCCTCACGCACAAATATTTCACCTTTGATGGAGACTTCTACCAGCAAGTACAAGGTATGGCGATTGGGGCAAATTTTGCTCCCTCATACGCCAACCTTGCTATGGGTTTTTGGGAGACCCACCAGATACACACCAACAATCCCTATGCAGCCAATATCGTCTTTTTTGGACAATACATAGATGATCTCATTATCATCTGGGATGGTGCTTTGGACCTCATCCCTTTTTGTTCAACATTGTAACAACACCACCTATGGGCTGTCATTCACATCTGCCTTCCACCCCTCTGCCATGGCCTTCCTGGACATTGAACTTGGACATGACAAACAGACCATCTGTGCAAAGAACTATAATCAAACCCACAGCAGGAAATTCTTACCTACACTACAAGAGCCTCCCAAAATGGATAGATAACATCCCCAAAATTCAATTTGCCGTCTCAGGCAAAAATGTACCAAGGATTCTATTTACGTCGAACTCAGTGCAAACTTAAAAAGGAAATTTATGGACAAACAGTATCCTGAGAGCCTGATCGACAAAGCACATAACTTTTACCTCCATGGAAAACCACCCAAGCCTGACAAAACCTTGCATGACAGCTCAACCAGATTTGTGACTACCTTTCATTCCAAGCACAAGAATATGGAAAGAATATTATCAAAACATTGGAACATCCTTCAGCAAGATACCCATTTGAAATCCATACTACCAATTCACCCTAGAGTCACCTACCGGAGGGCTCCCAATCTGAAGAACAAGATTGCCCCGAGTAAATTGAAGCCCACCACTAAACTACCTCCTGCACTCACCCTCATACCATTAGTAGGCATGTACCAATGCTGTAAACCATTGTGCAAGACTTGCAAATTCGTCAAACACGGTCAAAAAACATTTGGCACAAAGGGCAAAACTTATCAATTGAAAGAATTCTTCAATTGCTCATCTGATTTTGTGGTATACGGTCTCAGTTGCCCATCTGGCCTAATGTATATAGGCCGCACTATACGACCCCTGAGACAAAGGTTTGGGGAACACAGAAGATATATAGAGGGTGGCACAGACCCTCACAGTGTTCCGAAACATTTCACTATGGCACATCATAAATCCACTGTAGGACTCCAGGTGTGGGTCATTGAACAGATAGATAGATCCCTCCCAGCAGCCGAAAGATTCAAGAAGCTCTGTGCCAGAGAGACATACTGGATTTATAGTTTAGACATACTCTCACCTGGAGGTATTAATGAGAGTATTGAAATCACCACTATCTTATAACATTGTTTTTAGAAATGCCACATTAACATTTGTTAATATATATTTTTTAATACATATCTTCCAAATATATATTCCAAACATAATTTTAGTTTGTTCTCTCATGATGGCTAATATGTTACATATACATCCTACAGGTTGATTCTCTTACTCTGGGGGTGGTGGGCGCCCGTCAGCACAGTTCCCCGGCCGCCCCAAAACACCCCCTCTCCTTCCCCCTCTTTCTTATTCCTTTTTCATTCCCCCTTGCTCCCCCCCTTTTTCTCCCCTGCACTTCCCCCCCCCCTTTTTTCTTTTCTCCCCCCCCCCCCTCTTCCCTCTCTCATATCTTTACTTATTTGTTCATTGTTTATGCATACACATCTTTATTCATTTAATCACCCAATGCTTATGTATCTAAATATTGTTATTTATGTATACATGTATATTATTGATGCATCTATGAATTGCTGTGACTTTTTTGAGTTGCTTACCAATCAAGTCCTCCCATCCATTTGGTACATTACCACTCATATGACACTCTTCCCAGTTGCATATAATCCCCCCCCCCCCTCCACTTAACAATCAGTGCAGGATTCTGTTTGTTCATTCCATAGACCAGTGTTTCTCAACTCCAGTCCTCAAGGCACACCAACAGGTCATGTTTTTAGGATTTCCATTATTTTGCACAGGTGATTTGATCTGTTTCACTGCCTTAGTAATTACCACAGCTGTTTTATCTGGGGGAAATCCTGAAAACATGACCTGTTGGTGCGCCTTGAGGACTGGAGTTGAGAAACACTGCCATAGACCCACTCTCCCCTCCACCCCTTTTCGCTGTTTCAACTTAAGTGCTCATTTACCCCTCCCACTCATTTATTCTCTGTTCCTTTATACAGTAGGTGCCGCCGACATTGTATATTCATTGCGATCCTATCGCAGAGATTCTCGGCGACAGGGTGGCGACACATGTCGCGCTCGCTGCAATAGCGAGGAGACGCGGCACTGTATTGAACGGGGATCCGACGTGGATTCCCGCCAATACCAGGCACTGCATTTGGTATGAATCCTGAGCGGGAACTCCACGCCAATTTTTAAAGAAAAAACCAGCGTGGGTTCCCCCTCCAGGAGCATACCAGGCCCTTGGGTCTGGTCTGGATTTGAAGGGGAACCCTACGCCGAAAAAACGGCGTGGGGGTCCCCCTCAAAATGCAAACCAGACACTTATCCGTGCACGCAACCTGGCAGGCCACAGGGGAAGAGGGGGGGGCGAGAGAGCGGCCCCCCTCCCTCCTGAACCGTACCAGGCCGCATGCCCTCAACATGGGGGGTTTGGTGCTTTGGGGCAGGGAGGCGACCTGCGGCCCCCCCACCCCAGAGCACCCTGTCCCCATGTTGATGAGGACGGGGCCTCTTCCCGACAACCCTGGCCGTTGGTTGTCGGGGTCTGCGGGCGGGGGCTGATCGGAATCCGGGAGCCCCCTTTAATAAGGGGGCCCCCAGATCCCGGCCCCCCCACTCTATGTGAATGAGTATGGGGTACATCGTACCCCTACCCATTCACCTGGTGGAAAAAAAATGGCAATAAAAACACAACACAGTTTTTTAAAGTATTTTATTGCACAGCTCCGGGGGTCTCTTCCGTCTTCGGGGGTCTCCGGTGTCGTCGCCGCGCTCTCCGGTTCTTTCTTCTGCCGGGCCACTGCTATCTTCTTGCAGCTCTTTTGCTAGCGGGGCCCGGTCTTCTCCGTCGCCTTCTTCTTCTGCCGCTCTCCGGTTCTTCTCCCACTCTCCGGTTCTTTCTTCCGCCGGGCCTCCACTATCTTCTTGCAGCTCTTTTGCTAGCGGAGGCCCGGTCGTCCCCGTCGTCTCGTCCGGCTATCCGTTGTCCTTCTGCCGGCCCCTCCACTATCTTCTTGCAGCTCTTTTGCTAGTGGAGGGGGCGGTTTTCTCCGTCGTAGCCGCCTTCTTCCCTCTTCTCCTCCTCGATGTTGACCCGTCGCTTCCTCTCGCAGTAATGCTAAATCTTCGGACCGCAGAGAATTATACAGGCTTCTTATGACGTCACAGTCACATGCTCCGGGTGGCCCCGGAGCATGTGACTGTGACGTCATGGGAACATGTGACTGCGACGTCATGAGAAGCCTATATAAATCTCTGCGGACCGAAGATTTAGCATTACTGTGAGAGGAAGCGACAAGTCAACATCGAGGACGAGAAGAGAGAAGAAGACGCCGACGGCGACGACGGAGAAGACTGGCCCCTCCACTAGCAAAAGAGCTGCAAGAAGATAGTGGAGGGGCCGGCAGAAGGACAACGGAGAGCCGGACGAGACGACGGGGAAGACCGGGCCTCCGCTAGCAAAAGAGCTGCAAGAAGATAGCGGAGGCCCGGCAGAAGAAAGAACCGGAGAGCGGGAGAAGAACCGGAGAGCGGCAGAAGAAGGCGACGGAGAAGACCGGGCCCCGCTAGCAAAAGAGCTGCAAGAAGATAGCGGTGGCCCGGCAGAAGAAAGAACCGGAGAGCGCGGCGACGACACCGGAGACCCCCCAAAGACGGAAGAGACCCCCGGGGCTGTGCAATAAAATACTTTAAAAAACTGTGTTGTTTTTTTATTGCCATTTTTTTTCCACCAGGTGAATGGGTAGGGGTACGATGTACCCCATACTCATTCACATAGGGTGGGGGGGCCGGGATCTGGGGGCCCCCTTATTAAAAGGGGGCTCCCTGATTTCGATAAGCCCCCCGCCCGCAGACCCCGACAACCAACGGCCAGGGTTGTCGGGAAGAGGCCCTGTCCTCATCAACATGGGGGCAGGGTGCTCTGGGATGGGGGGGCCGCAGGTCGCCCCCCTGTCCCAGAGCACCAAACCCCCCATGTTGAGGGCATGCGGCCTGGTACGGTTCAGGAGGGAGGGGGGGCCGCTCTCCCGTCCCCCCTCTTCCCCTGCGGCCTGCCAGGTTGCATGCTCGGATAAGGGTCTGGTTTGGAATTTCAGGGGGACCCCCACGCCGTTTTTTCGGCGTAGGGTTCCCCTTCAAATCCAGACCAGACCCAAGGGCCTGGTATGCTCCTGGAGGGGGAACCCACGCCGGTTTTTTCTTTAAAAATTGGCGTGGAGTTCCCGCTCAGGAATCATACCAAACGCAGTGCCTGGTATTGGCGGGAATCCACGTCGGATCCCCGTCTATCGGCAATGCGTGTCGCTCATCGTGAAAGGATCGTGAAAGGACCATAAATTCCCTGGTGGTTTCAATTGGGGCGGAAGTAGTACCTCGACATTTCAAGAAGTACTTCTTGATGATGGCCTGTGATTGGCCGAAACGTCGAGGTACTACTTCCGCTCCAATTGAAACCACCAGGGAATCGTGCACCAGGACACTGCTACTAGGACTATCCCGTTCAGGGCCGATTACCCTTTTAATCAATCGCCTGCTATACGTGGAGGGTGCCAGGACTATCAGGCACTCAGCAATGTAAGTGTAACCCTTTTTTATTTTGTGGAATCAATAAATGTTTTAAACGGCATTGCGAAATGAGGCTCTTTCTCTCTTTATCCCCATTTATCCCTATGAGCAACATCTCTATCAACAAGACGTCACCCTAAAGATCTGAGTTTGGGGTACCCCCACATGCCTAATAGACCACACTAGCGATAGTTGGTCCACACATTGCGGTTAGTGCACATCTATGTGGGGCACCCAGTTTGAGCACCAGTTCATAGGAGTCTTTATTGAGCACGAGCACCATATGGGACCATCATATGTTATCATATATGTTGCATATACGTATATTTGTCTACCAGTTTAATATATATCCTAGTAGTTGATTTCTAGCACAATTTTCTTTCTTTAAATCTATATTGCTCTGTTGGCACATAGCAAGTTTATTTTGCAGCTGATATCAGGTACTTTGGGTACTCATTCATATCCAAAGGCGCTTTTTAGTTTATATATTCATAGTCACATCCGGTGCCTGGTAATACATTTTGCTCCTGCGCCATATATCTCATGTTTCTCCTGCTCCCATATTTCTCCGTCAATAACATTCCGTGCGGTACCCGGACGACTGCTCCGTCCCTTGTATACTCCAGACCTGCCCATCACCTTGCTTTCCTCGCCCCTTTCTTCCCCTTCTCTCCTACAAAAACATAGCTCCACATTCCTTCCCATCAGTTTGACGAAGGAGCGTGGCTGCCATGTCACACGCAGTACGCCAGCTCACGAAATGCGTCGCTTGCCAGTGAAGTCACCACTCCTCGCCTGCCCAGACGAACAGCGCTCCAGGCCTCGCTCTGAAGTTCCCCCACCGTGGCCAGCTTTCCTCCATTTTTACAGTGGTATGTGTGTGCTGATTCCCAGCAGCGCATTGCCCCAGCAGGATCAGGATTGAATGACTGAACTGAGGATCCCTTCCTCCCTGGATATCGTTCAATGCTTACCTTTATCTCGCAAAATGTGAGTTGTTTGTACTAGAATACCATATTAAATTGTTTTTAAACATCTACACTCAGAGGCGCCTCTCTCCTTGCTTTTCATGTGGAAAAAGATGCTCTGGTCAGATGAGACCAAAATCAAACTTTTTTGGCCTAAATGCCAAAGGCTATGTGTGGCGAAAAATGAACTGCACATCCCCCTGAACACACCATCCTCACCGTGAAACATGGTGGTGACAGCATCGTGTTGTGGGGATGCTTTTCTTCAGCAGGGACAGGGAAGCTGGTCAGAGTTGATGGATGGAGCCAAATACAGGGCAATCTTAGAAGAAAACCTGTTAAGAGTCTATAAATGACTTGAGACTGGGGTGAGGTTCACCTTCCAGCAGGACAAAGACCCTAAACATACAGCTAGAGCTACAATGGAATGGTTTGTATCAAAGAATAGTCATGTGTTAGAATGGCCCAAAATTCTGACCTAAATCCAACTGAGAATCTGTGGCAAGATTTGAAAATTGCTGTTTACAGACGTTCTCCATCCAATCTGACAGAGCTTGAGCTATTTTGCAAAGAAGAATGGGCAAAGATATAACTTTCCAGATGTGCAAAGCTGGTAAAGACATCCCCAAAAAGACTTGCAGCTGTAATTGCAGCGAAATGTGGTTTTACAAAGTATTGACTCAGGGGGACTTTTCACATGTTTATTTGTAAAACATTTTGAAAGCCATTTATCATGTTCCTTCCGTTTGACAATTATGTGCCACTTTGTGTTGGTCTATCACATAAAATCCCAACAAATAACATTTACATTTATGGTTGTAATATGACAGAATATGGAACATTTCAAGGGGTATGAATACTTTTTCAGGGCACTGTATATTTGTACATTGGGTTTGGCTAGGTATTCGTTATCAGGGAAAGAACAGTAGCAGTTTTGCCAAGTTTTCCAGCCTACTTGATAAATTTGTTTACTCTTATTAAAAAATGGTTGGCTGGTCAACTTGAGGGATGTCTCATGTATATGGGTACAAGCCTAGCTTGTAACTGTCCCTCATTTGGAAACAAATCACTCCGCCACTTTTTCTGTCTCTACTTCCTTTTGACATGATGCATGTATATGGCTTTTTAGTATGACCTCTATAAAAATGTATTACCTTATTGTTAATGGTTTTATAATGGGCTGACTGAAAAAAAAGAGCAGATTCCACTATACACACAAATGCAAAGTGGATGGAGGCATTCTCCCCACTATGTCACTATATTCTAACAGTGAGACTCCTCCACTGTCAGAATACACTGATCAACAGCTGCAATCAATTGGCTGCAAGCCGCTGATTGACAGAAGTTTTGCAATAGTTTATATAAACTTCTGTCAAATAGGAGCTGCAATAGATGGATCAAAATTTGGATGGTTACTGGACAAATTATGATCGATCTGGGCAGCTCAAGCCTCTCATCTAACCTCTAACATCATTGCATTTGATGTTTAAAAATTCAGCATAAAGGAAAAGCAGTGGTAATTTTTTGGGGGGTTTAACCACTTAAGCCTTTTTGCGATTCGGCACTGCGTTGCTTTAACTGACAATTGCGCGGTCATGCGACGTGGCTCCCAAACAAAATTGACGTCCTTTTTTTCCTACAAATAGAGATTGATTTTGGTGGTATTTTATCACTTCTGTGGTTTTTATATTTTGCGCTACAAACAAAAATAGAGCGACAATTTAAAAAAAAAAAAAAATTTTACTTTTTGCTATAATAAATATCCCCACAAAATATATAAAAAAAACATTTTTTTTTCCTCCGTTTAGGCCGATACGTATTCTTCTACATATTTTTGGTAAAAAAATCGCAATAAGCGTTTATTGATTGGTTTGCGCAAAAGTTATAGCGTCTACAAAATAGGGGGTAGTTTATGGCATTTTAATTAATATATATATTTTTTTTACTAGTAATGGCGGTGATCAGCGATTTTTACCGTCACTGAGACATTATGGCGGACACATCGGATATTTTTGACACATTTTTGGGACCACTGTCATTTTTTACAGCGATCAGTGCTCTAAATATGCATGGATTACTGTGAAAATTACACTGGCAGTGAAGGGGTTAACCTCTAGGTTGCGCTGTAGGGCTTAAGTGTGCCCTAGTGAGTGATTCTTACTGTAGGGGGGCGTGGCTTGGCGTGTGACATCACTGATCGTCGTTCCCTATGACAGGGAACAGACGATCACTGACATGCCACTAGGAAGAACGGGGAAAGGTTTGTTTACACTTACCTCTCCCCGTTCTTTAGCTCTGTGACCCAATCGCGGGACACCGGTGGCAATCGGGTCCGCGGGTCCCGCGGTGCGGTCATGGAGCTTTTGACCGGGTCCCACGGCTGGGATCTTAAAGGGGACGTACCTGTACGCCCTTGTGCCCAGCCGTGTCATTCTGTCTACGTATATCGTTGTGTGGTGGTTTTTATGTGGTTAAGCCATTGCTGGTGTATACATTCTTGATAGTCTGAGTAACTGGGGGCTTGGCAAGGGTTTCAACATAATTTATATTAAAAGATGGATGTACCTCATTCTAAACTCATAAGGTTGCACACTCAGAAGATGTAGCAATTGCCTGACTTTAGGTGTCATTTGATGTTTGTTGCCTGATGACTCTCTGATGATTTTGGCTCAGCAACAACAGTTCCCATAAATCTCACATGTACCTTTAAAATAAGCCAGTGATTTTCAACCTTTTTTTTTTAATGTAAAGCACCCTTTTAAATTCTGCACAATCTTGAGGCACCCCATTCTAAAACGAAAAATACTAAACTAATAGTTTTATATACCGTATATACTCGAGTATAAGCCGACCCGACTATAAGCCGAGGCACCTAATTTTACCACAAAAAACTGGGAAAACTTATTGACTCGAGTATAAGCCTAGGGTGTCCATCTGCATGCCTCACTGTGTCCATGTGCATGCCCCACTGTGCCCATGCCCCACTGTGTCCATGCCTCACTGTGTCCATGCCTCACTGTGTCCATGCCTCACTGTGTCCATGCCTCACTGTGTCCATGCCTCACTGTGCCCATGCCTCACTGTGCCCATGCCTCACTGTGCCCATGCCTCACTGTGCCCATGCCTCACTGTGCCCATGCCTCACTGTGTCCATGACTAGACTGACATTTAACATGGTAGTCTATGGAAGGGGTGCCCGGGTTTGAAAAATCGGTGCTCCCCGGCCGTAGGTCCCCCGGACATAAAACTTTGCACACTTGTAGAGGAAAGGTGGGGCTACATGTGTGCCAAGTTTGGGGTCCAGGGGACGTACGGCCGGCCGGTACTGGGTCCCCAAAGTTCGGGAGATTAGACGCAAAAAGGTGACTCGAGTATAAGCCGAGGGGGGGCATTTTCAGCACAAAAAAATGTACTGAAAAACTCGGCTTATACTCGAGTATATACGGTAATACAGCAACATCCACACACATAGGCCACTCAACGTTAGAGACAATTTATTCTTCCAAAGCAAATACACCTTTGCACACTGGTACTGACTAGTATTCCAATGTTTTTCTTCTCCCTCAGTCTCCTTCCCTCACTCAGCTAATGTGACCCCAGTGCTGATGGAGATGGACAGCGAAGAGGGCAAACAAGGATGCTGTACAGATACCCAAGGTCCTCCGTATCAACAGATGACATCACTGGTTGTTAGGATGCTGGCAACTAGAAGGTTGCAATGGTGCACGAAATGGCTATGTGCAACTAAAAGGCAGGCATGATCTATTCATTGACTTGAATACATTTTTGTTACATTTTTCAGGTTTTTGAAGAAACCTGAATGCACCCCAGGGACCCCACCTTGGGTCCCTACCTTCTACAGTAAAGCTAAGCTTTGCAGGGTGTCCTTTTGCATTGCAGTGCTCTACCACCCTGGATGTTCTGGGTAGTCTCATCCTCACTGTAAAAATACATGTCAAGGTAAATGAAGTCAGCACTAACATTTTAACCAAGTTGCAATGTTTCTTTACACAGCAAGATCACTGATTGGTTTTATCTGTTGGCTGGAACTGCTTCCATTTCTTTTGAAATTTGAGCTTTACGTATAGTATAAAAAAATAAGTTAAGCTTATTCAATATACAGTATTTCATGGGCAGTGCTAATAATACTAATAATAATAGTGGTTAATATTATTAAAATAATAATTATTATTGCCTCATTTCTTGTTGCTGTTGTCCATTTCCTGTGATAGCAGAACTCTGGCCATCCTGTGCATGGCACTGTAGAGAATACTATTCCACGGATGTCCACATTCGAACAGTTTGTAGACATGTCCCTTATCCTAAGCTTATTTTTTGCAGGTAACAAAGTGTCAGGATAAAGTCACTTCATTAAAGCCCTTTGCCGCATTAATATGCCAAGGCATTCAGTCAGCTGCTGGGATAAGTAAGACAGTTTAGCTGCAGGCAGTACTGGGAAGGAAAACAGAGAAGAACACTTGGACAAGTTGCATTATACTTGCTGTATTAAAGCCTTAGTTCTACATGACACATTAGCAGAACTGTACATATTTATCTGCTGCCTTTGTCTGCCACCGCCTGCGGGATTCTGTTACCTGCTCTGACCCTGCATCACTATGGAAGCTGAAAACTACCACGATCGGTATTGCTACACTTCATCAACTGCCAGGGAGATGAAGGTAAATTTTAACAGAATAATAGAAGCAGAGGCAGCCCTTGTTTTCTTAAAGAATACATTTTCTTTAGCGCTACTAGAGACCAGGCACAGCTCTGATCATATTTTAATTTCCGTAAACAAGGAAAATTGCTTCTCTTTAGCCCTATAAATGGAAGAAGGCCTACTGCTACATAAAAGAGGAAATCTGACCAGAAAATGTTAAGGATGCTGGGAAAGTAACTGCCTGAGCAATCATCAGTTACACAATATAAAACTGATACAGTAAAGAGCAACTCCAGGCAACAAGAACAATCATTACATCGGTCTGCTCTAATTACGGTCACTATGCTGCTATAGGGTCTCACCCATGTACCTTTTCCCAGGATAGCAGTGCTGGGGAGGGTGGACTCAGGAACAATTGAGTTACACTTTAGAATAAGCTGTAATGGTGTTCCCACGTATCAAGCAATGCTGCATACAAAGTATTTGGTGGTAGGGTCAGAGTCTCTGCAGAAAAAAAAGCTGTAAGCAAAATATTTTTTTCCTGTTTCTAGAACCTGTCATCCTGATGACACCATCAATGCAATAATGTAACCAGAAGCAGGAGTGGACAGGGTATAAGTGGGGTAACTCCTAATAGGCTAGGTGTGTCTAGGCTCCTGGTGCCCAACCTATGGCCCTTTGGCACTTATTGTGAGGCTCTTGGACCCTTGCAGGCAGTAGTCTGTGTTTTTCTTACCTAGGTGCTTCAGACTGGCTTCTAGCAATATACTTTAGATTAGGCTTGTGCAATTCGTTTCGTAACGAATCAAAATTCGTCCGAATTTAGCAACTTTCGGACATTCGGAAGCATTTGAATTTTCGAACAAAGCAATTCCAAATAAAACCGAATCCGAAATAAATTATATCGCAAATAGCGAATGCCCGAATGTCTTCGGCATAATTCGTCATGAAAAAAGTTACGAATGTACGAATCCATTCGAAGCACAATAACACTCTGCTCTGCTCTCTGCTTCTCCCTCACCGTGCTGAACTCCCTCTCAAAATGGCGTACAGGAGGCTATAGCTGCATGTAAAAAACGAAAGTAAAATACGAGATTTCGAATAGTTACAAATAACCGCTATGTATTTAGAAAAGTACAAATCCATTCGAAGCACATTAGGCATAATAGGCAGCGTCGTTGTGAGAGAGACACGGAAAATTACAAATCAACAAACCCAAAAAAAGTTACGAAAGTAGGAGTTGTGTCCAGAATCAACGAAAAACAATGTACTCTACCAAAAGTACGAATTAGTCCGAACACGAAAAATCCTGTCTAGCAAAATTACGAATCAACAGGACCGAAAAGAAACAAACCGAAACTAAACTAATTTTTCCGTTGTGCACAAGTCTACTTTAGATTAGTTTCTAGCAGTTAAATACCTTGGTGTATTTATTTTGTGCTATCTTACTTTTTTGTGTGCTGACCATCTCTTTCCTCTTATCACATGGAAAAGTGAATGACTGCTCTCAAATGCATGAAAATTCCAAACGGGTTTACTGGTAATGCATCAATACAAAGACATCACAGCTACAAAAGTTAGGGAACAGTTGTAGCTGTGATGTCTTTGTATTGATGGACTACCAATAAACCCTTTTGGAACTTTCATACATTTGGAAGCAGTCATCCATTTTTCCATTTGCTAGTATCCTGGGGATGCAAACTGGACCAGCACCTTTTTGTATGGAATGGAGGCTAGTACAGAGGTGGGCCGACCTGGAGCAGTGTCTGTATTTTATTACATCCCTTTCCTCTTTTTATGCTTTTTTTTTTCTTTGCCCTTTTAGAAAATCATGTTGCAACGAACACACACATCAAATGTGCTACATTTACGTTTTAAGGGGGCTGTAGGGAGTTCAAATGTGGAAGTATGGTTTTGTAAAAAGGCTGTTATAACAAGATCTCTAGCAGTCTCATGTAATGTTTCCCCAGTATATGACAGCCTCCTGAAATACGTCCTCAGTCTCCAATAACTCTTACACACTATATAGTCAAAAGTATTGGGACATCTGCCCTTACACGCACAGGAACTTTAATGGCATTCCAGTCTTAGTCCGTAGGGTTCAATATTGAATTGGTCCACCCTTTGCAGCTATAACAGCAGTTCAACTCTTCTGGGAAAGCTGTCCGCAAGGTTTAGGAGTGTGTCTATGGGAATGTTTGACCATTCTTCCAGAAGCACATCTGTGAGGTCAGGCACTGATGTTGGATAAAGGGATTTTTATAACAGCTTACCTGTAAAATCCTTTTCTTGGAGTACATCACGGGACACAGAGCTCCCACCCCTCCACCAGAATCACTGGTTTCTTTTCTACCCTGATTCTGCGGAGTAATCCCGGTAACAATTGTGGCGGTGGGAATGCATATATCAGCTTGAACTGATCCCAAGGGAACACTAGGGCATCCGAGCCGCAAGCTAGGGGATCCCTTGTGCGAGACACAAATCTGTCCACCTTTGCGTTGAATCTGGATGCTAGCAGATCTACATCCGGTGTTCCCCACCGCTGGCATATTGCCTGGAAAACCTCGGGGTGAAGAGACCATTCCCCCGGGCATAATTGTTGGCGACTTAGAAAGTCCGCTCTCCAATTTTCCACTCCTGGGATGAAAACCGCGGATATGGCTGGGACATATCTTTCTGCCCACTCCAGGATGCAATTTGCTTCCCTCTGGGCTGCACGACTCCTGGTGCCACCCTGGTGATTGATATATGCCACTGCCGTGGCATTGTCTGATTGAATTCTGACAGGGGACCCTTGGAGTTTGGATGTCCATGCTACTAGGGCATACCGGGCTGCTCGTATCTCTAAGAGATTGATGGGCAGGGCCTTTTCTGCTTCTGACCACTTGCCCTGGAGAGACCATTGCTCCAGTACTGCCCCCCAGCCTATGAGGCTGGCATCCGTAGTGACCACCTTCCAAGAAACCGGACTGAAGGGTTTCCCTCTTTCCAGATTCTGGGGCACCAACCACCAATGGAGGCTCTTGCGAACGGAAGGGGACAGGGACATTGGTAAGTCTAAAGCCTGAACTTTTTTGTCCCAGGCTGACAGTATGGCCCTTTGCAAATTCCTTGAATGGAATTGACCTTAGGGTACCGCTTCGAATGAAGCCACCATCTTTCCCAGCAGCCTCATGCACAGGCGTATGGATGGTTTTCTTTTTGTACCCACTAAGTGGGTCAAATTTTTTAAAGACGACACCTTCTCTGGAGGTAAGAAAATCTTTCTCTGATTTGAATCCAGCCTTAGCCCTAAGTATTCCAGACTTTTGACTGGTCTTAGAGCTGACTTGTCCCGGTTGATAATCCAACCGTGATATTCCAGATACTTGATTGTCTTGTGAATAGCTACTTCCAGCTTTTCCACTGAGTGGTCTATTAGTAGCAGGTCGTCCAGATATGCCATTATCGTTACACCTTGTGTTCTTAGATTGGCCAATAATGGGGCCAGAATTTTTGTGAACACTCGAGGTGCTGTGGCCAGACCGAAAGGTAAGGCTCTGAACTGAAAATGGCGCCCTTCTACTGCAAAGCGTAGAAATTTCTGGTGGGCCGGAAAGATGGGAATATGCAGATAAGCATCCCTTATGTCGATCGAGGCTAACCATTCCTGCCCTTGTAGGGCGGTGGCCACCGATCGGATCGACTCCATCCGAAAAGTCCTGATATTTAGGAACTTGTTTAGCCCTTTTAGATTTAATATGGGCCTCACGTCCCCATTTGGTTTGGGGACTGTGAAAAGGTTCGAGTAAAACCCGAATCCGCTTTCTTCCAGGGGAACCTTCATGATTACACCTTGGAGCAATAGTTGTTCTAGTGCCAGAAGGAGGGATCCTCTCTTCTGGGGATCTCTTGGCACGTTTGACCTCATAAATTGGGCAGGAGGAGTGCCTTTTAACTCCAGCTTGTATCCCAGACTTACTGCGGAGAGCACCCATCTGTCTCTGATGGTGTCCCGCCAGGTCTCTGTGAACAACTGAAGCCTTCCCCCCACCCGATTGAGTGGGGGCAACGCTTCATAACTTGGGGGGAGGTTTTGTACCTCTCTTGATCCAGGGCTTCTTGTTACCCTGTGATTGTCCCTGATTTCTGCCCCCTGAATTTGACCGCGGAGGCCGTCGGAACTGCTTCACAGCCGATGTGCCCGGGACTGGAGAAGTAGGCCTCTTAAAAGAAGGACTTCTACCCTTGTTCTTAACCGGTAAGAGTGAACTTTTACCGGCAGAAATTTTCTGGATATATTTGTCCAGATCTTCTCCAAATAAGTGTTCTCCATGAAATGGGAAGCTAACCAGCAGTTTTTTACAGGGAGCTTCAGCAGACCAGTTTTTGAGCCACAGAAGCCTACGCATATGTACTATAGACAGCGTAAAGCGGGAGGCCTGTTGGATTGTATCCTTTATGGCGTCCACCGCAAAACACAAGGCTCTAGGCAGGTCAGCTAGGGCAAGAGCCTGCTGATCTGGTAAGTCCCTTAAGACTTGTTTCAACTGATCTTTCACTGCTTGGCAGACTCCAATCGCTGCTACCGCAGGTTGTGTCACCATGCTTGCTGTAGAGAAAGCAGATTTTAGTAAAGACTCCAATTTTTTATCTATTGGGTCTTTGAACATTGGAACATTATCTACTCTGGACATGTCAGTGATTTGTTCACAGAAGAGATGGCTGCGTCCACTGTAGGGACCCTCCATTTTTTTATGAACTTATCCTCCATGGGATAGATCACCGGAAATCTCTTGGGGGGAGCAAATATTTTATCAGGATGCTCCCAATCCTGGTAAATAAGCCCTTCTAATAAAGGGTGGATTGGGAAGGAACAGACAGCCTGGGGAGCTTTTAGCGACCCCAGCGAGGAAACCGTAGTGGATGGTGGTTCCGCCAGAGGCATTTTAAATGCTGGTCGGACCATGTTAGTCAGAGACTGAACCCATAATCTTTCAGCCTGAGATGCTGAGAAAGGTTCTTCCACTGTTGATTCCTCCATAACTGAATCAACCTCATCCTGATCCCCTTCAGGTAGGTCGATCCCTGTGTGGGGCTGTTCCTCCACTAACAGGCACTCTGAAGGAGGAGACGGAGATCGGACGCGCTTTCCCTGTGACAGGGAAGCAGCGATCAATGCTGTTAATCTCTCTTCCAATCCTCCCAGAGTTGAGGATAAAACCTCCTCTGTTATATATACAGGAGCAGGTGGACTGGGGACAGCCGCAGCACCAGGCACTCCTGCGGGGTTTCTATGGCTACTGACCTCTGAATTCTCAGGGGAGATTGGTGCAGTACAAGCATGCCCAATATCCTCAGAGCCTGATGGAGACCCCTTTGGCTTCCTGGAAGACCTATTTCCGGAGCGTCTGGACGACATATCCTTTAAGCACAAAGCTGAGGTATTCCCTTCGTCATACACCAATCTTGCTGGTAATAGTCTAACACAGTTGCTGCTATATACCAGCTGGTGTCCACTAAAGTGCCTTTCTATGGGGATGCCTGCATCAACCGCCTCTGTGTGCCACTGTTTGTTGCTAGCTCTGTTTGCATCCAGCTGACACTTGTACTGTGTCTTTATACAAGCTGGGACGCCTGCACATGCGCAGAAGCGCCGTGGCGCGCATCGAGCGTCATCCACCCGCCCCGCCCCTTTTTTTTCATAGGAGGCGCGTGCACGCGCCCGCGCGCACGCCCGTGCGCCATTGGCGCCCTTTTCGAAATCAAACAGGGACTAGGAGCCAGGGCCCTTTTTGCCGGAGGGCCTGTGCGGTGGATGAGCGCAGCAACAGGGCAGAGGAAGTGGATTCCCACAGAGAAACTTACCTACTGCCTGGATCTTTTGACTTGAGGAAACCAAAGATCCACATGACAAGAAAAATGGACTACAGCGGCCTCTAGTGGTTTAACACAGGTACCGCGGTCCCTTTTTTTTTTCTTGACTACTATTAAAATTTTACATTTTCAGTAGTTACAGGCATACACAGATATTAGTGGGAATACCGTTAGGTAACAGACAGAAAGACAAATTAGGCTTGGGGGTCCCCCAATAGAACCAAGTTCCTGGGGGCCCCCACTTACCTGATCCCCGCCGCAGGACTTTGTTTGGTCCACAGAAGCCCAAACTTCACCTATCACGGCAGGCATTGTAATTAAACCTTCAGGGACCGGGTTCCCAAGGATTCCACTCCCCTGGACCTGTATAGCACCCTGCACAGACAACATCTTGGTCGTGGGTATGACCAGAGCTCTGGATCCCAGGGTCCAGCCCTCCTAAGAGAGGCATTACAGGCAAAACCTTGCTCTTCTGCTGCAAGGCCCGGGTACCGACCGTTTAGCTATGAAGCTTTTTTGGTGGGATCCGGAACAGCTTACTAAGGCCCGTAAAAGAACCTGTACGCAAGCCCAGTGAAAACACATGTTACTCTTTGGCCAACACCTTAGACACTGGCAAAAAACTGAGGTGCTCCCGGATGGGAGGGGCTTATATAGGGGAGGGTACTTCCGGTTTGGAAGTGGCCAGTGCCAGCACCTGAAGGTAATCTATATAACCCATTAGTAATGACTAAGTCGCTCTGTGTCCCGTGATGTACGAAAAAGAAAAGAAGGCCTGGCTCACAGTCTCTGTTCTAATTCATCGCAAAGGTGTTCTTTTGGGCTGAGGTCAGGCCAGTCAAGCTCCTCAAAACCGAACTCACTTATCCATGTCTTTATGCTTTGTGCACTGGTGCTCAGTCATGTTGGAACAGGAAGGGGCCATCCCCAAACTGTTCCCACAAAGTTGGGAGCATTAAATTGTCCAAAATTTGGTATGCTGACGCCTTAAGAGTTCCCTTTACTGGAACTAAGGGGTCAAGCTCAACCCCTGAAAAACAACCCCACACCAAAATCCTCCCTCCACCAAATGATTTAGACCAGTGCACAAAGCAAGGTCCATAAAGACATGGATGAGCGTGTTTGGGGTGGAGCAACGTGACTGGCATACACAGAGTCCTGACCTCAACCCAAAAGAACACCTTTGGGATGCAAGCCAGGCCTTTTCATCTAACATCAGTGCCTGACCTCACAAATATGCTTCTGGAAGAATGGTCAAACATTCCCATAGATACACTCCTAAACCTTGTGGAAAGCCTTCCCAGAAGAGTTGAAGCTTTTAGAGCTGCAAAGGATGGGCCAACTCAATATTGAACCCTACAGACTAAGACTGGGATGCCATTAAAATCCATGTGTGTCTCAATACTTTTGACAATATAGTGTATGTTTGGCAATCTCTGACCATATTCTGCAGCATGAAAACAGTCTTTGACAGTCTCCTGTTTCATGTCTGCAGTCTCTGGACATCTTTTGTAGCACATGCAAAGTCTCAGACAAATTCCTGTTACATAGTAGATGTTCATCACAGCTTTTGGTAGCATTGCATTTACAGAATAGTACTTACTGAGTTCAGCGGCTGCACTTATGGCCCCCTCTATATAGAAAGTTGACAACCACTAGCATAGGTCAGTTGCATGCAGGGCCGCCATCAGGGGGATACAGGCAGTACACCTGTAAGGGGCCCGGATGGCAACCACCTTTTTTTTTTTTTTTTAAGGGGCCCAGAGGTCCCCAGGGCCCCGGATGTTAACCCCCCTTTTTTATGTATTTTTTATATACATATATAGATTTTATATACATTCTCATCTGCTCCTGCTTTTTTTAAGAGAATGCTTTGTCATATTAAACGGTACTAAGTAACCTATGTTAAAAAATAAAAATAAAAATATTTAAAGTGGTTGTAAACCTCAGATATGAAATATGAGCAAAGCATATATCTCTATAGTGTGTAATTGTCTCAATTAAGAGGACTATGGGGGCTATTTACAAAAGGCAAATCCACTTTGCACTACAAAGTGCACTTGAAATTGCACTGAAATTGCACTTGGAAGTTCAGTCGCTGTAAATCTGAGGGGTAGATCTGAAATGAGGGGAAGCTCTGCTGATTTTATTATCCAATCATGTGCAAGCTAAAAAGCTGTTTTTTAATTTCCTTGCATGTCCTTGCATGTCCCCCTCAGATCTACAGCGACTTTCAGTGCAATTTTTAAGTGAACTTTGCACTTGTAGTGCAAAGTGGATTTGCCTTTAGTAAATAACCCCCAATGTGTCATATCTGTCTGCTGCTTTGTTCCTCTACTATCAGAATCAATAAATTTTTCTTGACACCAAAAGAAAAATGGTGACAGGGAAGTGAGCTCCAGCTGATTAACAGCCTCAGCTCTGTTCCTGTGTGAAGGTTGTGTGTCCTTTCCCTCCAATCAGTTATCAGAGCCCTCCTCCCTGAGCTCTGCAGTGTGTACAGCTCCCTGACCCTTTTTTTTTTTTTACTCTCAGATAAGCTTAAAAAAAATATGTTTTTTGAATGGCTGTAGAGAAGAGAAAGCTGCAGTTAAACAGGCACAGCATATATAGGAGGCTTTGTTTCATCTCTGTGTATCACCTGAGGCCAGTCACTTGACTAGGTATATGTGAGGGTTTACAACCACTTTAAGAGTCTAAGTCCACTTTAAGTGTATATAGTACCTAATGAGAATCTGAGTAACATTAAACATAAGACTGAAATACAGGCCTGGTATCCATACAGCAGCAGGCAAAATCCAGAAAAAGGGATGAAAATGTGAGAGACAAATTACCATGTATGTGTGTATACACTGATGTTAAGATGGGAGCAGGCCCGTGACATGCCATTCTGTGGGAATAAAGAAAAAGGAGCATCTGCACAGGTTGCTCCAGAAATGTCAAGAATGACGCAATGGAGTCAAATATGACCCACTCACACAACAACGGGCACTCTGCAGCAGGTGATGAGGGATTCGTTTGATATGGGTCATGACCACTGCTGATAATATAAAGACATTTCAAAATTCTATAACAGCTTCTAATGAATACACATAATTACACTGTACACAAAGCAAATAACCTAAAGGGTTATGTTGTGCTAAGCATACAGTAAAGAAAAAGTATCAGGAAATGGGGGTATTTAACACTTGTGTGACCAGAGATAAGATAGGGTAAAGGTAAAGCAACAGGTCTGCTTTAATCCTTCCATCCCCAGCAACATATGCTTACCTTTCCTTCTGAATTCCTGCCATGATATTAAAGCTAAACTCCAGGATACAAGTAAGCATGCTCCATGAGTCCTGTTAGACATTACACAGCATCTAATTTTCCACTGTTTAGATGAAATATACATTATAAAACTGTGTGATGTCATTTGCCCCAGAGGAGATATTATGGAGGTAGATACATACCATGTCAGTGACGTCACTAGTAGGACCATTGCATGATGAGAATTGTAGTTGTGAATGCGTAGAATGTGTGCAGGATTGGAGCGCAAATACTGAACCTAGTGCTCAGTTGCATAGCCTAATAATTACAGGTGTATATGACCGTGGCAGACCAGGAGACAATCGTCTGTTAGTCAAAGTGTCTTCATGGGAGGCAGGTCAGACCAGGGGTCTCCTGACCTGTCAATCAAACACCACCGTTACAATAGGTGGTTCAGACATGGAGTCTGAGACTCCAAGGTTCTCCCACTACAGCGACCACTGTGGATCTGATATGCATGTTTTGCTTTTTGTTTATGTTTAAGATATATTTTTGAAATCTGATTGTTTATCCACTTGACCTCCGGAAAATGTACCCCCTTCATGACCAGGCCATTTTTTGCTTTACGGCAGTAAGATACTTTGACAAAATGCTGTACACAAATTAAATGGATTTCATGTTTTCCCCACAAATAGAGCTTTCTTTTGGTAGTATTTGATCACCTCTGTTTTATTTTTTTATTTTTTTAGATATAAATGAAAAAAGGCCAAAGATTTTGGAGGGGGGAAACAATGTTTTTTACTTTCTGCTATAAAACATATCCAATAAAAAAACTAGAAAAAAACAAAACTTTACTTTATTAATTTAGGCCAATTTAATGACATATTTGTGGTAAAAAAAAAAAATCCCAATAAGCATATATTGATTGGTTTGTGCAAAAGTTAAAATGTCTACAAACGATGGTGTATATATACTGAAATTATTATTTATTTTCTTTAGTAATGGTGGTGATCAGTGACTTATAGTGGGACTGCGATATTGTATTGTACAGTTATAATATACTAATAAAGTACCTATTAAAAATTCAGTAGCTTGCTGCCTTCTATTTAAAGTAAAAAGCCACGTTGGCATTTAAAGTAAACAATTAGACACTAACTGACACTTTGTGGGAACCAGTGACTTTAATACAGTGATCAGTGCTAAAAAAAATGCACTGTCACTGTACTGACACCGGCTGGGAAAGGGTTAAACATGAGGGGCGATCAAATTGTCTAACAAGTGTTTTATATGTGTACTAGGAGCTGCTTTGACTCTGGGATGTGCTGTTTTTTTTCCCCTGCTTGGCAGGAAAACAAAAAACACCATATTCCTGCCGACAGGACAGAGCTCTGTCCTGTCTTCCTCCTCGCCAATCAGCTAAGTGGCTTGTGCTGTATCTAATCACAGCACCGGCGGCGCACATGCACGCCACCTACCTAAAAGAGCACAATCACGTATATGCATGTGATTTTGGGCAGCCGACCTGCACTGTAGCTTTATTGTCTTTACTGTAGCTTACGGTCAAGAAGTGGTTATTTATTATTGTAGAAAAATCGTCATTTATTTCCAAGGTTTATGTGAAAGCACATCCTCAGTTCTAAAAAAGTTGAACAACCACGAAACGGGTAGACTGAAAGTGATGCATTATATTGAGGTAATTTGAGCTTTCCAATTTTTTTTTTTTTGTTGTTGCAACCAAAATATCCTTTTTATTCTGTTTGGTAAATTTTATTGATGTGTACACAATAAAAGTGCTTGTTAAAACAATACTATTTTATGTTTAATTAATAATTCCTAGGGTGCATATTTTATGTCCCTTTATATATTTTCCTTTTTGATATTTGCTTTGGTTGAGTTGATGCCCTCATGGAAATATTAGCATAGTTTGTAATAAATGACTTGACGCATATTTTGTCTATCTACAAGTGGAAAGTTCCAAGACTGATGGCCGGGGAATTGAGGGCATAGTGGCCACCGATCCTATTAGATCTCTGAACTATTTAGCGCTGCTCTAGATTCCTCTCATCTTCCCTGGTCTGGAGTTTGACAGGTGTCAGATGCCAGAGCCAATTCCTGCTCTATGGTGCCATGAAGTCTATGTACAAAGAGCCACATCATGATGTTGTGACTTGTTCAATAACAAAAAAATGTATTCTAGGTCTGTAATCCAACAGTGCCCACTTATAGCACCACCCCCCATCCCGCCAATGCAATTTACACCGATTTGGCATAAAGGGAGCTCTTAACGTTCTGTAAAGTATTGTACAGAGAACTGAAACTACACAAAAATCTCAAATGTATTGTAAAGTTACAATTTACTAATACTCAGCTATGGAAAAATCTGTAGCTTGGTGACTTCTATTTAAAGTATAAGGCCATTTTGTAATTTAAAGTAAATATAGTAAATACAAGTAAATATAAAGTTGTTGTTGTTTGGTCTACAGCATTGTGTGTGCTTGACCTTTGATCTGGACCCGGCTTGCTCCTGACTAAATTTGTCTGATACCTACCCTGACCTTGGCTTTATCCCTGGATTCTGCTTCAGCCTCCTGTCCTTAAAATCTGCTTCACCGTTGCTGACACTGGCCTGTGACCCGACTACTCTTCTGCCTGTAGTTTATGCCTAATCTGCTTGAATGTTACTGACCTGGCTAGCCTGACCCTGCATCCTGCTCATATAGTCCTGCATGCCATCATCTAGCTTCTGCTACCTGCCACTGTGCCAGTCTGTCTGTCACTGGCCTGTCCTGCCTGCTGCATCTGCCTGCTGTCAACTGGTCTTGTTTCCTGGCATCCTACCAGTGAAGTATTGGCTACTACCAGCACAGCCTACTGACTGATCACAGGCACTCATACCTTGCTGTGCTCTTGCGGCTATTGTTCCCCTATCAGTGGCCCTGTAGCCGAAGCTGTACAAGAACACAACGGTCTAAGAGGGCGTTTCCTTCACATTGGAAAGATATCCTCTTACTTCCTGTTAAGTCTACAGGATGGGAAGTGAAGGAAAATCTCTGCAATAAGACACAAAAAATAGGATTTTTATAACAGCTTACCTGTAAAATCCTTTTCTTGGAGTACATCACGGGACACAGAGCGACATAGTCATTACTAATGGGTTATATAGATACCGTCAGGTGCTGGCACTGGCAACTTCCAAAACCGGAAGTACCCTCCCCTATATAAGCCCCTCCCATCCGGGAGCACCTCAGTTTTGTAGCAAAGCAATAAGTGTCCCCAAAGAGAGGCGGGAGCTCTGTGTCCCGTGATGTACTCCAAGAAAAGGATTTTACAGGTAAGCTGTTATAAAAATCCTATTTTCTTTCTCGTACATCACGGGACACAGAGCGACATAGTCATTACTAATGGGATGTCCTAAAGCAATGCCAAATGAGGGGGGGGATACACCATATATAAGCTGAGCGCTATCAGACATGAGGATCTTTTGCGGCCTGCAACACACTGCGCCCAAAGGCGACATCCTCCTGACTTCTAACGTCCACCTGGTAGAACCTAGTAAACGTGTGAACTGAAGACCATGTTGCGGCCTTACAGATTTGAGCCAGGGAGGCCTGGTGATGCACTGCCCATGAAGTTCCAACTGCTCTCGTGGAGTGCGCTCTAACTTTGAACGGAGGCGGTCTCCTTCTCAAGCCATAGGCTTGTATTATGACCTGTCGAATCCACCTGGCTAAAGTAGATTTTGACGCTGCCTGACCCTTTCTGGGGCCTTCCGGCAGAATAAACAAAGTATCCGTTCTGCGAATCTGAGCAGTGGCTTTTAGATAAGCTTTAACTGCTCTTACTACATCCAAAGAATGCAATAACTTTTCCTCTACCGAAGTAGGTTTGGGGAAAAAAGAAGGAAGAACCACATCTTGGTTCAAATGAAACCTCGATACCACCTTAGGAAGAAAGGCTGGCTGAGGACGTAATACTACTCTGTCCTTATGGATAACCAGATATGGCTCTTTACAGGACATAGCTGCTAATTCCGACACTCTTTTAGCCGAACAAATGGCTACTAGAAAAATCAATTTCCTGGTGAGAAGCACCAAGGAAATATGCTGTAATGGTTCAAATGGTTGTTTCTGTAAAACCGACAGAACCAAGTTTAGATCCCATGGACATATGGGAATATTAACCGGAGGACTAATACGCATCACTCCTTGTATAAAGGCTTTGACTAGTGAATGCGAAGGCCTTTGAAAGAATATTGACAAGGCCGAAATCTGACCCTTGATAGTACTCAAGGCAAGCTTCCTATCTACAGCCCATTGTAGGAAGTCCAGAATCCTACCTATTACGTATTTACGTGGATGCCATTTCTTGGCCTCACACCAGGCGATGTACGCCTTCCAGATTCTATAGTAGATCTGCCTGGATACCGGCTTCCTGGCATTGATCATGGTAGATACCACAGCATTAGAGAGCCCTCTCTTTTTTAGAATGTGGGCTTCAATAGCCAGGCCGTCAAACCTAGGGCTGGTAAGGAAGGGTGGTATATCGGTCCTTGCGAAAGCAGGTCCGGACGATGTGGGAGGGTCCAAGGACTCCCCACAGACATTTTTACAATCTCCGCGTACCATGCTCTTCGGGGCCACGCTGGAGCCACCAGAATCACTGGTTTCTTTTCTACCCTGATTCTGCAGAGTAATCGAGGTAACAATTGTGGCGGTGGGAATGCATATATCAGCTTGAACTGATCCCAAGGGAACACTAGGGCATCCGAGCCGCAAGCTAGGGGATCCCTTGTCCAAGAGACAAACCTGTCCACTTTTGTGTTGAATCTGGATGCTAGCAGATCTACATCCGGTGTTCCCCACCACTGACATATTGTCCGGAAAACCTCGGGATGAAGGGACCATTCCCCTGGGCATAATTGTTGGCGACTTAGAAAGTCCGCCTTCCAATTCTCCACTCCTGGAATGAATACCGCAGATATGGCTGGGACATATCTTTCTGCCCATCTCAGGATGTAATTTACTTCCCTTTGGGCTGCACGACTCCTGGTGCCCCCCTGACGATTGATATATGCCACTGCTGTGGCATTGTCTAATTGAATTCTGACAGGGGACCCTTGGAGTTTGGATGTCCATGCTACTAGGGCATACCGGGCTGCTCGTATCTCTAAGAGATTGATGGGCAGGGCCTTTTCCGCATCCGACCATCTGCCCTGGAGAGACCATTGCTCCAGTACTGCTCCCCAGCCTATAAGGCTGGCATCTGTAGTGACCACCTTCCAGGAAATCGGACTGAAGGATTTCCCTCTTTCCCGATTCTGGGGAACCAACCACCAGCGGAGGCTCTTGCGAACGGAAGGGGACAAGGACATTGGTAAGTCCAGAGCCTGAACTTTTTTGTTCCAGGCTGACAGTATGGCCCTTTGCAACTTCCTTGAATGGAATTGACCGTAGGGTACTGCTTCGAATGATGCCACCATTTTTCCCAGCAGCCTCATGCACAGGCGTATGGATGGCTGTCTTTTTGAACCCACTAAGTGGATCAAATCTCTCAAAGACGACCCCTTTTCTTGAGGCTAGAAAATTTTTCTCTGGTCTGAATCCAGCCTTAGCCCCAAGTATTCCAGACTTTTGACTGGTTTTAGGGCTGACTTGTCTCGGTTGATAATCCAACCGTGATATTCCAGATACTTGATTGTCTCATGAACAACCACTTCTAGTTTTTCCACTGAGTGGTCTATCAGCAACAAGTCGTCTAGATATGCCATTATCATTACACCTCGTGTTCTTAGATTGGCCAATAATGGGGCCAGAATTTTTGTGAACACTCTTGGTGCTGTGGCCAGACCGAAGGGTAAGGCTCTGAACTGAAAATGGCGCCCTTCTACCGCAAAGCGTAGAAATTTTTGGTGGGCTGGAAAGATGGGAATGTGCAAATAAGCATCTTTGATGTCGATCGAGGCTAACCATTCCTCCCCTTGTAGGGCAGTGGCTACCGATCGGATCGACTCCATCCGGAAAGTCCTGATATGTAGGAATTTGTTTAGCCCTTTTAGATTTAATATGGGCCTCACGTCCCCGTTTGGCTTCGGGACTGTAAAGAGGTTTGAGTAAAACCCGAACCCCCATTCTTCCAGGGGAAACTCTATAATTACTGCTTGGAGCAATAATTGTTCTAGTGCCAACAGGAGGGATCCTCTCTTCTGGGGATCCCTTGGCACGTTTGACCTTATAAAGCGGGAAGGAGGGGAGTTTTTTAACTCCAATTTGTATCCCAGATTTACTGCGGAGAGCACCCATCTGTCTCGGATCGTGTCCCGCCAGGTCTCTGTGAACAACTGAAGTCTTCCCCCCACCCAATTGGGTGGGGGCAACCCTTCATGCATTTGACTTTGGGGGAGGTTTTGTACCTCTCCTGCTCCAGGGCTTCTTGTTACCCTGCAATTGTCCCTGATTTTTACCTCCGGGATTTGACCGAGGAGGCCGTCGGAACTGTTTCACAGCCGATGTCCTAGGGACTGGAGAAGCAGGCCTCTTAAAAGAGGGACCTCTAACTCTATTTTTAACCGGCAAAAGTGTACTTTTACCGCTGGAAATTCTCTGGATATATTTGTCCAGGTCTTCCCCGAATAAGCGTTCACCATGAAATGGGAAGCTGACCAGCAATTTTTTACAGGGAGCTTCAGCAGACCAGTTTTTGAGCCATAGAAGCCTGCGCATATGTACTACAGACAGCGTAAGGCGGGAGGCCTGATGGATTGAATCCTTTATAGCGTCCACCGCAAAGCATAAGGCTCTAGGTAGATCAGCTAGGGCAAGAGCCTGCTGATCTGGCAAGTCCCTTAAGACCTGTTTCAACTGATCCTTCACTGCTTGGCAGACCCCAATAGCTGCCACTGCTGGTTGTGTCACCAATCCTGCTGTAGAAAAAGCAGATTTTAATAAGGACTCCAATTTTTTATCTATTGGGTCCTTGGACATTATCCACCGGACATGTCAGTGATTTATTCACACAAGAGATGGCTGCGTCCACTGTAGGGACCCTCCATTTTCTGATGAACTTATCCTCCATGGGATAGACCACCGGAAATCTCTTGGGGGGAGTAAATATTTTGTCAGGATGCTCCCAATCCTGGTAAATGAGCCCCTCCAGTAAAGGATGGATCGGAAAGGAACAAACAGTCTGGGGAGCTTTTAGCGACCCCAACGAGGAGACAGAAGTGGATGATGGCTCCGCAAGTGGCATTTTAAATGCTGATCGGACCATATTAGTCAGGGACTGAACCCATAACCTTTCAGCATGTGATGCTGAGAACGGCTCTTCCACTGTTGATTCCTCTACAACCGAATCGACCTCATCCTGATCCCCTTCAGGTAGGTCGATCCCTGTATGGGACTGTTGCTCTGTTAACAGGCACTCTGAGGGAGGAGACGGAGATCGGGCGCTTTTCTCCTGTGACAGGGAAGCCGCGATCAATGCTGACAATCTCTCTTCCAGCCCTCCCAGAGCTGAGGAAAAAACCTCCTCTGTTACATACACAGGAGCAGGTGAACTGAGGACAGCCACAGTACCAGGTACTCCTGAGGGTGCTCTACGGTCACTAACCTCTGATTCTTCAGGGGAGACTGGTGCAGCCAAAGCATGCCCAAGATCCTCAGAGCCCGATGGAGACCCCCTATTCCTCCTGGAATTTCTAGTCCCGGAGTTTTTAGACGGCATATTCCTAAGCCACAAAGCTGAGGTATTCCAGCCGAAATACACCAGTTACTGACAATAGTCTAGCATAAATGCTGCTATAAGAAACAGTTGGTGTCTACTAATGTGCCTTTCTAGGGGATGCCTGTATCAACCGCTTGCTGTATGCCTTCTTTAAATGTTGCCAGCTCTGTCTCTGTACTTCATAGCCAGCTCACCACACAAAATTGTGGTTTTTAACATGCTGGGACGCCCGCACATGCGCAGAAGCGCTGCGGCGCGCACAGAGCGTCATCCCCCAGGCTCCGCCCCCTTTCCCGGCTCACCTCTATATATAGAGGCGCGTGCACGCGCACGCGCGCGGCCACGTGCGCCTTCGGCGCTAATTTCGAAAATGGAAACCAGGGACAAGAGCCAGGCCCCCCCGCAGGCCGGGGGATGGACGAGCATTGCAACATGGCAGAGGAAGCAGTTTCCCATAAGAGAACTCACCATCTGCCTGGACTCGCTCTGATGAGAAGAAACTAGTCCACATGACAAGAAACGTTCCACAGCGGCCTCTAGTGGACAAACACAGGTACCGCAGTCTAATATATTAAATATATATATATATATATAAAAAAAATTTTTTTTTTCTTGACCACCATTAAAAATTATTACATTTTTTTAGTAGTTACAGGCATGCACAGAATTTTGCGGAATACCATTAGGTAACAGACAGAAAGACAAATTAGGCTTGGGGGTCCCCCAATAGAACCAAGTTCCTGGGGGCCCCCACTTACCTGTTCCCCGCCGCAGGACTTTGTTTGGTCCACAAAAGCCCAAACTTCACCTATCACGGCAGGCATTGTAATCAAACCTTCAGGGACCGGGTTCCCAAGGATTCCACTCCCCTGGACCTGTATAGCACCCTGCACAGAAAACATCTTGGTCGTGGGTATGACCAGAGCTCTGGATCCCAGGGTCCAGCTCTCCTAAGAGAAGCATTACAGGCAAAACCTTGTTCTTCTCTGCAAGGCCCGGGTACCGACCGTTTAGCTATGAAGCTTTTTTGGTCGGATCCGGAATAGCTTACTGAGGCCCAAAAGAACCTGTACGCAAGCTCAGTGAAAAACACATGTTTCTTCTTTGGCCAACACCTTAGACACTGGCAAAAAACTGAGGTGCTCCCGGATGGGAGGGGCTTATATAGGGGAGGGTACTTCCGGTTTTGGAAGTTGCCAGTGCCAGCACCTGACGGTATCTATATAACCCATTAGTAATGACTATGTCGCTCTGTGTCCCGTGATGTACGAGAAAGAAAAATGAACAGTGGTTATAACCCTCCTCTACAGTAGCTAAAATGACAAAAAAAATGGCTTTATGTATACTAAATAAACAAAATCAACATTCCCAGAATTCTCATACACTGGTAATACAGTTAGCTCATGTCTTTACCCCGGCAGCTACATGAGTCTTTAGTAAGATACAGTCCCAGGATCTTACACATCTCTTATGCAAGACTGCCATCATTGTTAATACAGCTGATAATGTGACAATAGTAGGCAAATCCTTCCACTTACACATTCAGTGTAATTGTTTATCTGAAGTGCAGAACCAGGTAAGAGTCTTCAAAGACGTTTCATATACCCATTGCAATGCACTGTATACTGTTCTCCTGAAAATTTGATTCTGTATTCCAAGCATAATTTGAGCAGGAAGTTGGGAGAGCTCAAATAGTTGCTGTCCACACATTTTAATATTGCATAGGGCATTGTATAGGTAAATCGGACACTGGCAGACTCCATGGAAAAATGTCTCGTAATTTAATGTGAGCTATTGAACGTGTAGGTTTTCTCTGCTTGAAAACTGATTCAATTTAAGCCTTTACACCCAGAATGAGTCAAGGCTATTTTGTAATTCAATTAGCTAAGAGGTATTTGGAGATTTTGTTGAAGTCTGTCTTCAATATGAGCGCAATCGCAATATAAACTGTCAATGTGAACAGGGCCTTGAAGGCAGCTATAAAGAGAACTGGTGTCATACTGCTGGCTTTGGCAAGTAGTGTTTGTTCCGGAACAATGCAGGCACCATCAAATAGGAGGTCAGTCATAGCTCAAGGAACCCCTCACAACTTTTGGAGGAACCCAATGATTCCACTACACCCTGGTTGAGAAAAGCCGGTACCATACAGACAATAAAGTTGGAACTAGTCAGCTTAATTTTTCCACATCAGTGATTGCTAAACAGCAAAGTCAAGATAGGATAATAGGACCCAATATTTCTGTCCTGAAAAGTTGTATTTATTGGATTAAAAACACTTAAGCTGGTCATACATGAATCAAAAGTGTCCCTGCTGAACCGGTCAAATATCAATCCATGTATTGTCTAGCTGGTTGTGCACAAGTCAATATATCACCGTTGGGTGTATTGCTATCAGCATGGTCACTGCTCATTGCTGGCTTGTCAATCAGCAGCAGGCCATGTGTTCATTCACGGGAGCTGTAGTTCAGGCATCAGCCTGTCCTTTATAGGGATTTGTAGTTTCCTTTTAATAGCAAATATGACACCTGTTTTTAGTACTTGTTTTGTGCAAGCTTTTGGGAGCTGCAAAGCCACAAAGTTATGTGGTGGCAGGACAAAAAACAGAAGATACCAACAGGGAGTCGATATAAAAACTGGACCTAAAGTGTTTCTTACCCAATAAATACCATTTATTTATTTTTAGTTATTTTTTCATAATTAAAAGCATGAATGCATGTTGATTAACTTGAACCTTAGCCACCCATCAGTCAAAAAAATCTGGCATGGAGTGACTTGATGTGCTGACATTGCTAGTCTATTACATAAAACGGCTAGGAACGGTCACTCGTACTTTTGACTGTATCCGTTGTGACAGCAGGAAGGTAAAGTCACCTGGTTGCATCCAGGGGGGTAGATATATTTCGCCCAGATTCAGGCTTTACGCCGACTTATACAACTAGGTGGAGAGTTGTATAAGCCCAGCTGAGGCTACTGGGCTCATGGATGACTCATACCTCTAGGGAGAGTGTGGGGCGTCGTGCAGACAGGGAGTTGATGAGACCAGCTGAAGCTTGTCAGCTCATTTAGGCCTCTATAAGAACTCCCAGCTTCATTAGGGGTTAGCTCATGCCTGGAAGCAGACCTGTGTGGACTTCCTGGAGAGAGTGAACCCTTGTGCGGTGAGACAAAGCCTGTGTGGCTATTTGCTTGGACATTTAAAACCAGGGACTTAGGGACTAGGACAGCACTAGGCTGATCCCAGTTGTTAGTTAGGAAACCTGTATGTTTAGTCAGAGGTCAAGTTGACCAGGATTTATTTTGTTTATGTTTCTTTTGCTTTGCTGTGTTTTGTCACTGTAAATAGAAAATAAACCGCACCTTTTTGACTTTGAAAACCACAAGCTCCGTCTGCTGGGCCTGTTTTTGTGTGGGGAGCCCATCCCGGGGGTCACACACACCCGCTGCCGAGCTAACCCCCTCACACCGTATATACTACAGGAGATCTCATGGGAAACCCAAGGAGGGATCATGTGGGACTAAGGGCCATTCACGTGTGACCTCGGGCTTTATCCAACAAGCATTTCCCCCCACTTGGCTGGTTACTCAATTGGGATATATTACATACCCTGTGATAAATCCCATACAAATCCCCTAGAAGGTAAACTCAGGGCTGCCTGGAGATGCTATTATAGCATATTGGGTATTAATGCTAGGCTGCAGAATACAACTAGATCAACCTCATCAGGAGATTGTTATAAATTTCTTCTTAAAATTTATCATTAGGCTGAGAGCCGTAGTTTCACGTGTTTGTCTAAGGTAGTAGAGGAGTCAGTGGTGCCAGTAGCTTACAACCAGACCCGTTTGGGGCAAGTATTGCTCAGCACCCTGTGACCCCCTACCCAGCCCTCTCAGGCATAGATACTAGGAAGTGTAGCGCCCACTACCTTTTGGTATGTGTAGAAATAGTGTTCATTTATTTTTAAACTGTCAGTGCAAGTGAATTTAGCCAGGCCTGTGCATTAAGCTAGGCCTGGTTGTTTTTATCTGGGACTGGGAGTGTCAGAGTAGCAGTGGGTGTTGCCACCTGTGCTCAGACTCTGGAACTCCTCCCCTGCTTTCAGGAGAATGTTCTGGAAGGGGGTGGAGCTGGAAGCTCTGCGTGACAGGCAGCTTGTGTGGCAGCTCTGACCAATCCCCAACTAGGGTTGGCAGGGGGCGGGCCTGCTATATAAGCTGAGGTAACATGCCACTGGGAGGAGTCGTGAGAGGAAAGAAGATGGAGCAGTAGTGTCTGTGTGACAAGGCCCCGGCCTGAGGCCTACCAGGTGCTGAGGAGAAAGTCCTGATGGAGGACCACTTTTCTTTAACAACGCAAAGGAGGAATTCAACATTAAGAGAAAGGAACCTGGAACTGTTACTGCTGGACTGTGCGGTAGACCATGTCTCTTCCATGGACCATGGAACAGGTCAGTGGGTACATGACAGCAAGTGATGGGACCGGAGGAGTCTATTGAGGAGACTTGGGAATATCTGCTGTTGCCCCTAGTAACTGAAAGTCACAAGGGGGTGTCTTAGCTGGGATGTTGCACGGTCAGTCCTACAGAGCAGGATGTTACAAGGAGAGACTCTAACCTTATCTCATCTCAAGATGGAAGGCTGTGGCCGGGGAACTCAGCCTTTCCATCACTGGACTATTTGGGCCTAGTAGTCCATCAGTTACCATTTGCAGTAGAGGGACTGTGGGGTCAGTGGGGGGTGTATGAGGATACCTTCCGGACACAGAGCCGGAATCTGGATAACTGATTATTACCACAAAAAGTAATTCAGAGTGACTTGTCCTAAACAGTGCAGCATAAAGGGAGCAATAGTCTGCAGTGACGCAGTTCACTAAACTACAATCTTTGCTGTGCCTTATTCTCAGTAACTAAAGTGATAATATCTATGGGCATCCCATGTCACTACACCCTTACCCAACTCTACCCAAGAAACCTTTATAATAAAAATACTGCAAGGTAAAGCAAGTGACTCTTCATCGTGTCTTAAGAGAGAAATGGATGGATGAGGAGAATGGACAGCAGGATGATGTGTGGATCTTTTGAACTTGTGCCCAGAGTGCACCGCTACAGAAGTATTTGGAGGTAATTGTGGTATGTTTGCATGTGTGAGTGGCGCCTTGTTGGGCTGAGTGCGAGTGACAATGTTTTCCACTCTTTTAAAACCCAATTTTTATCGGTGTTTGGAGGGGCGGGCCATTGTGCCTGCCAATTATTTGGTACATTTTTGATAAACAATAAAATCAACACTATTCAAATTAATAACGTTGTTGGTTCTCTGTATTCAACTTCTGTCTTGTGGGGTGGCTATTCTGTTCCCCCCACGTCTTCCCCCCTTCCCCCTCTCTTTTTTATGTATAGCCCATAGTTGTGGAGGTACCCTGTTCATTTGAAAGGAATTGGTTCAACTGTGATAGTGACTTTTAACAAGATATGGGACCCATCTTTATGTTTATATTCCCTGTAGTCCATCCAGTTCAACCAACAGAGCCATTTTTTTGGGGGGTATTGAGTTGGGAGGGGATAAAACCCTGCTCAGATTATTATTATATTATAACAGGAAGTGAGAAGAAATCTATCCAAATGAGGTGAATTCATATCTTATACAGCTGTCACAAGAACAACTCTCCGGTTAATCAATGAATTTACTGCAACAATGTTTTTTTTGTTGTTTTGTTTTTTAACACAACCTCAAGAATCAGTATTTATACATATCTTACAAATATCCTTATAACAAAATTCATATACAACCTTAATTTAATGGTAATTTCTTCTGTATATGTATTTTTAATCTATGTACCAATGGTCAAAAGGACAAGTGGAGGGGTATATTTCACCAACATGGGCATTAACACCAATAAAAAAAAAAAGTTTGGAGGGTACCAAACTTTACCAACTTCATTAAAAAAAAAAAAAAAAAACTTTCGCTCGTACATACATTTTAGGGGAAAAACAGCAACTTTCTGTACAGGAACATACACACTGTCTCATACAGTCATGCAAAAAATACATACATTATTTCATTAGGAATAACACCAAGTGTGGCTATTTCCTATCCTCTGAATGTCACAGGTGTCCAGTCTGGGGGCAGGGGGGCAGGCATATATATGGCAAGGCAGATAGAAACTACCAGTGGGCAGGGAAAGATACATTTTTCTGGGTGTGTAGATATGAGCTAAATTGCATATAAGCGCTTTAGCCTAAGAACATAAGGCAAATTGTTAAAAAGGTATTTAGAGATATAAAAATTTCTGCCAGTAGTGAATGCCTCAGTGCATTACTGTAGCTGTAGCATCGACCATTGTGTACATAGAAGCACTGAGTAACATGAATGGTACCTTCTGTTGCTGGGAACAGGCTGTCCCCTTCACTCTTTGTCTCAGCTAATTTTCCTGTTCTCAGGAGCACCTCTGCAAAGCTTTCATGGGGACTGTGCTGGTATGTTGTGTAAGCAGCTTCACTCTAAAGGAACAGGGCAAGAAAAAGAAAGAAGAACGATTAATTAATATACAAGTCAAAGTCCAACCAATATTTTCAAAAAGAAAACTACACGATATTGTAATCACATAAGACTTATGAGAACCACGGGTGAAATAGAAGGACCTTGATACAACGTATGTGAGCTGAAAACTGAGTAACTTATGAGCATTGCACACAATTTAGCTGTTCATTTACTTCACTAGAATGTTTGCAATTGTGGGTATAAAATAACAAAAAAGTAATTCCATGCGCCCTAGACAGTTAATTAATTTGTTCACTGACTCAGCTGATTGCTCTAAAAATAAATCAGTAAAATGTGAAGCATGATCACGGTTCTGTAGAACTGAAATAATATAGAAAACATGATTTTTGTACTCAAGGCAAAATCTTTTCATTAACCACTTGCTTACTGGGTACATATACCCCCTTCCTGCCCAGGCAAAATTTCAGCTTTCGGCACTGTCACGCTTTGAATGACAAACAAAATTTACGTCCTTTTTTTCCAACAAATAGAGCTTTCTTTTGGTGGTATTTGATCACCTCTGCTTTTTTGTTTTTTTGCTCTACAAACAAAGAAAGAGCGACAATTTTGAAAAAAAACACAATATTTTTTTGATTTTTGCTATAATAAATATCCCAATTTTAAAAACAAAAAAAATAATTTTTTTCCTCAGTTTAGGCAGATACGTATTCTTCTACATCATTTGGGGGAAAAAAAATCGCAATTGGCGTTTATTGATTGGTTTGCGTAAAAGTTATAGCGCTTACAAAATAGGGGGTAGTTTTATGGCATTTTTAAAAAATTTTTACTAGTAATGGTGGCGATCAGTGATTTTTTTTTGTGACTGCGACATTATGGCGAACACAGCGGACACTTTTGACACTATTTTGGGACCATTCACATTTATACAGCGAACAGTGCTATAAATATGCACTGATTACTGTATAAATGTGAGTGGCAGGGAAGGGGTTAACACTAGGGGGCGAGGAAGGGGTTAAATGTGTGCCCTGGGAGTGATTACTACTGTGGGGGGAGGGGACTGACTGGGGGAGGTGACCGTTCTGTGTCCCTATGTACAAGGGACATCGCGGCCGCCAGGCAGTGCATCGGCATCACAGTGACGCGCCGGGCACGCGCACGCGCCCTCCAGTGGCTGGAGGAGCGGAGGCCGTAAAAAGACGGCCTCCTAGCATTGTAGAGCCACCTTGCAGACATATATAGTCGTACGGCAGGCGCGAGGTGGTTAAGGGACACAGAATTCAGAGACATTTGGGTTATATTGCTGCCTAAAGGAAGATTTAAACACAGACAAGCAACAAAACTGTTTTGTAGCAAAGCAGTGCAGAAAGCAAGACCATAGACATGGAAAAGTGGGACTTGTGTACCTCAACTCAAAGAAAATGAGTCTACATTGAGTACAAAATCCTGTTTTCTTCATGTTCATTGAGAGACACGGGATTCAAAGACATATGGAGTGTCAAATGCTAGAGAAGATGTACACTTCGTTCCCCAGCAAGATACTTGGTGTGGGTGTAAAAGGCAGTTAAAAATGAAAAGTTCAACTTCAAAGGGTATGCATAGCAAACACTTTTTACATGTCTACTCTGCAGCCCAACATTTCAACAAAAGAGTTCTCCACATATTCACTGATAGGTGACTCATACGTGAAATGAGATGCAAAATATGCTTAAAGTGTAACTAAAACCAAAACTTTTTTGATTGAATAAGGGAGGGTTACAATCCCTGTCAGTAATTTTAGCCATCTTTTTTGCATTAGGGGAGATTTCCCTCCACTTCCTGCCCCATAACCAAAACAAGAATGAGAAGAAATCCCTCCAAAGTGAGTAAATCCAGGTGTGTTATCAGAGCTAGCGCCCCCATTTGGGATTTTCTTTTACTTACAACACTTTAAGGCTGGGTTCACACTTGTGCGTCGTGTTTGAGAACTTGGCAAAGAAACCGGAGCTCAAAATCAGTTGTTCAGCGGTTCCTTTGCGTTTTAGCTGCGGATTTGCTGACCTGGGAGAGGAGAAGGAAGATTACAGTGGGTGACCGCGATCTCGCCGCTGTTATCTTGAGGGGGAACTCCACGCCAAATTTTAAATTTAAAAAAGGGCATGGGTTCCCCTCCAGGAGCATACCAGGCCTTTAGGTCTGGTATGGATTTTAAGGGGAACCCCCTACGCCGACAAAAAAGGCGTGGGGTCCCCCCAAAATCCATACCAGACCCTTTTCTGAGCATGCAGCCCGGCCGGTCAGGAAAGGGTGTGGGGACGAGCGAGCTCCCCCCCCCCGAACCATACCAGGCCGCATGCCCTCAACATGGGGGGTGGGTGCTTTGGGGCAGGGGGGTGCCCTGCGCCCCCCGCCCCAAAGCACCCTGCCCCCATGTTGATGAGGACAAGGGCCTCTACCCAACAACCCTGGCAGTTGGTTGTCGGGGTCTGCCGCCCCCTGCCCCAAAGCACCCACCCCCCCCCCCCCATGTTGAGGGCATGCGGCCTGGTACGGTTCAGGAGGGCTGCGTGCTCGGATAAGAGTCTGGTGTGGATTTTGGGGGACCCCCTCACCGTTTTTTCAGCGTAGGGGGTTCCCCTTAAAATTCATACCAGACCTAAGGGCCTGGTATGCTCCTGGAGGGGAACCCATGCCGGTTTTTTATTTAAAATTTGGCGTGGAGTTCCCCCTCATGATTCATACGTACTGTGTTCAGACCGCAACACATCTGCGAATCAGATGCGTTCCCATAGAATCAGATGCGTTCCCAGATGCGTTCCCATCAGATGCGTTCCCGTGAGATATTCCATTTTCCTAACCTCTGCAACTAGTTGTAAAAATTGCATGTGAGAGGGAGGAGTAATAGACAACCAGTACAATGGTATAGCCCTCTTGGCAGCTAGAAGTATACATGAGATCAAGCGTTTAGTAGGTTTTGAGATACCTGGGAATGGGAGCCCAAGCAAATAATGGATAGGATCCAAAGGGTGAGGTAAGCCTGTCACAGTCTGAAGCAATTGCATTACTTCTGACCAGAATGCCTGTATAAGTGAGCAGGACCAGAAAATATGAAAATGAGAGCCTATCTCTGTACCACACCTCCAACACATAGGTGAAAGGGCAGAATTCACTTGGTGAATACGCTCAGGAGTCCTATACCAAAACATTAAAATCTTCACTGCTGTTTCCCTCTGGGCCACACATTTAGAAGGTTTGAAAGTTGATGTCCATATTTTAGTCCATATTTGCAGAGGGATAGGGCATCCCAATAGCAGATGCCATTTGCGCATATACAGGTGATACTCGAAAATGTTGAATATTGTGCAAAAGTTCATTTATTTCACTAATGCAACTTAAAAGGTGAAACTAATAAATGAGATAGACTCATTACATGCAAAGCAAGATAGTTCAAGCCGTGATTTGTCATAATTGTGATGATTATGGCTTACAGCTCATGAAAACCCCAAATCCACAATCTCAGAAAATTGGAATATTACATACAATCAATAAAACAAGGATTGTACAGAGAACAATATCAGACCTCTGAAAATTATAAGCATGCATATGTACTCAGTACTTGGTTTGGGCCCCTTTTGCAGCAATTACTACCTCAATGCAGCGTGGCTTGGAAGCAATCAGCCTGTGGCACTGCTGAGGTGTTATGGAAGACCAGGATGCTTCCATAGCGGCCTTCAGCTCTTCTACATTGTTCGGTCTCATGTCTCTCATATTTCTCTTGACAATGCCCCATAGATTCTCTATGGGGTTCAGTGGTATGCTACCTCACACAAACTCCAACTGATAGCGCAGCACTTAAAGCCCCAGCAATTTTAACCCCTTCTGTGGAGGCCACCAGAAGAAAAGGGTGTAATAATGGCACCTAGTGGTTGCAATAATAAAAGCAGTTATTGGTGTTGTACCATGGTTCTGGAACTGGAAAGAGCTCTGTGGCTAACACAGTCCACTGAGGCAAATTGCCACAAACCGAGCCCAGGCAGGCCACACAAACATCCAATCCAGAAGAATTCAGGTACAGCCTCCAAAGCTATTGATGAGAATACAACTAACCAGATAGATGCATAAAATACCAACTCAAGCAGGGTGTAGATGAGGTCTTGAGTGAATAAAAAATATTTTCGTTCAACAGTTCAACTTTTCTCAGGAGAGAAAAGACATAAATCCTGGGACACTAAAAAAACTAGGCATGCTGGGAATGGAAAAGGGATACCTGCATGGTCACTGACTTTTTTTTTGTTTTTGTTTGCCAGTGTCCAAATCCTCCTGTAGGCAGCAAAATAACCCAAATGTCTCTGCATCCTGTGTCCCTCAATGAATCAATATTTATTTTTACATTCATGCCACTACTGTGAATAGCTAGCAGTGGGAAATTACCTGTTTATGTAATTTTGAATTAAAAAATATATATACTGCAGGGTACCAGTCTTTAGATGTGACATTTTTCTTCACAGTACTTCCCTGCAGCTCTATTGGCAAAGTACCTTAGTAAATAACTGATGTTTTCAGGTATAGGGGAGCATGTAACCTCCTTCTATATTGCCTGGGTTAGAACTCCGAAAGAGCAGCAGATCAGTAAAGGAAAGAAAGGGGGGTTGGGGGGTTAAGTATCAGAAGCACTTTTAAATAAAAGGCGAACGCTAGGTCCTGGACAGAAAATCCCCTTCTAGTTTCAAACTTTAACCTTCAACTTTTTATCAGCCATGAAGTGTGATCTTGTTTCCACCTCTGGACCCTCAAGCTATTATTTTGACTAGGGATGCACTAAAAATTATCGGCCGTAAATAGGGTTTTCAGTGTCGTGCTGAAAGAAAAAAAGGTGACAATAATGGCTGTCGAAAAACGCCCACAATTTTACCGTGCTTATTATGTGTTTTTCCAAGTGACTCGAAAAATGCAAAAAAACGTTTTTTTGTTTTTTTTTTAAACTGACAATATGCACCAAAAATGCAGCATGCAGGATTTTTAACACCACTTCAAAAAGTTTGCAGGCTTTCTTGTGCAAATGTCACTTAGGGGTGTACTCACTTTTGTTGCCAGCGGTTTAGACATTAATGGCTGTGTGTTGAGTTATTTTGAGGGGACAGCAAATTTACACTGTTATACAAGCTGTACACTCACTACTACATTAACCCGGTAACAATCGCTCTCAGGCTGCTGGCACTTAGATTGTCGTCCCGCAAGCTGGAAAATCTTTGTGCTGGATGTAGCTGAGAGGGGCATTGTTACGCAGGTGACAGCGCAGTGTGGGGTTGGCCGGTCCTTCGACGCAAGTTAGCGCGGAGGGCGGGGATCTGACACGCGCGTTCGTCACATAATAATAATAATAATTCTGTGTGCAGCAGCCACCCTTGGCCCCCCTATTACTTACCTGAGCCCCATCTCTGTCCAGCGATGTCCACGAGTTTCTCGGCCATCTGGGACTCTGCCTCCTGTGCAGGGGGGCTTAATAGCCACAGGGGTTCTTTTGCAAAGTGGGTTTTTTCGATAAGTGGACGCACTTCTGACTCTGCACTTATCTGAAGATATATTCTTTGTCTCTTTGCAGGTATGTTTCAGCTGTGAGCAATCCACCCTGAATTGAAACTGGAAAGTGTCTTGCCTAGTTTAAATTTGATATGGTATGTTTCAGCTGTGAGCAATCCACCCTGAATTGAAACTGGAAAGTGTCTTGCCTAGTTTAAATTTGATATGGTATGTTGTGTTTGCTTAGCCCTCTATAGACCTGTCCACATTTCAATGCTTTATCTGGCTTGTCTTGCCCAAAAATTATGGCCCAGTGACTTTTAGTGCCCTCTTTCCAATCTGTCTCTGTAGTAAGAATTTTGGCCTGTTGACCAGCAAACCTTTATTACCTCCTGATTAGATAATTTAAAAGCACCCACCCCCTATCCCCATCAGTATAAATATAAGCATATTTCTGGGGGAAGCAATAGCAGGGGGGCTCAATAGCCACAGGGGTTATTTTGCAAAGTGGATTTTTTCGATAAGTGGACGCACTTCTGACTCTGCACTTCAGTGAATGCACAAAGCGGGGGAAAACAAAACACCTTAGAAATTGCAAAACAGGTAAATTAAAAAAAAAAAAAACAGCTTTTCCTTCCCCTTCTAACATGCACTGTCTGCCACTCCTTCTGACAGCTGTCTCTTCTATCCTTAAACTGTCCTTCCTACACCCCCCTTCTCCACCCCACACCTTATACATATCATCCTCACTTCTGTCCTCTCCCTATTACTGCACTTACCAAATCTGGCTAATTGTATATTCACACCCCCAATATTCCAAACCACTGAGGCATGTCCCCTCACATAAATCACATTCCCACATCACCTCCCTCACCCTTCTGCTTCTCCTAGCCTCTGGTGATGTATCCCCAAACCCTGGGCCTCCTTCATCTAACTGTGCTCAACGTACCCATTACCCTACATCCTCTGGCTGCAGCCGCAATGCACACAATCTAGTTCACATTCCTCTCCTTCCCAAGACCAGACTCCCTCTCTCGTACGCCCTTTGGAACGCTCGCTCTGTCTGTAATAAACTCACCTCCCTCCACGATCTCTTTATCGCTAACTCATTTAATCTACTCGCCGTCACCGAAACCAGGCTTCACGAATCCGACACTGCGTCTTCTGCTGCTCTATCCCACGGCGGTCTTCTCTGGACTCACTCCCCCAGGTCCAGTGGACGCAAAGGTGGGGGTGTTGGAATCCTTTTAGCCCCACATAGCACCTTTCAGGTACTTCACCCACCTCCCTCTCTGTCACTCTCCACATTTGAGGCACATTGCATTCGTCTCTTCTCCCCAGTTTCCCTAAGAATAGCTGTGATCTACCGGCCCCCCAGTCCACTATCTTCCTTTCTTGATGACTTCTCCGCCTGGTTACCCTACTTTCTTTCTTCTGAAATCCCCACAATCATTCTTGGGGACTTCAACATCCCTATTAATAACTCTCCTGCAACTTCCAAACTTCTCAGTCTAACCTCCTCCTTTGATCTGAAGCAATGGATACATGCTCCTACTCACTCTGAAGGCAACACCCTTGACCTTGTCTTTTCCCACCTATGCACTCCATGCAACCTCTCCAACTATCCTTACCCTCTCTCTGATCACCACCTTATTAATTTCACTCTCTCCCTCTCCTCTGCCTCCTCTCCCCCCAAACGCCTAACGGTTACTCGTAGAAACCTTCACAATATCAACCCTTCTCTTCTATGCTCTGCAACTGACCACCTCTATGACAAAATCGCACCCCTGTCCTGCACCCACCTAGCCACTTCTGTCTACAACACTACACTTCTAGCATCATTGGACAGACTGGCCCCCCTCACTACACGCAGAATAAGGCCCCGCCCCCTACAACCCTGGCAAACAGATGATACTAGAAGTCTGAAAAAGCACAGCCGTGCTCTCGAGCGCCAATGGCGTAAGACTAAGTCCCAGAAAGATTTCGGCCAGTATAAATCTGCCCTCCAAATATACAATTCCAGCCTCCTCACTGCCAAGCAGACCTATTTCATCACCCTCATTAAAAACTTATCATCCCGTCCCCGTCTACTCTTCTCTACCTTCAACTCGCTCCCTCGTCCCCCACTGCCTCCGCCCACTAACTCACTCACTGCCCAGGAGATTGCCAATCACTTCAAACAGAAGATTGCTAGAATTTGCGAGGAAATCTGTACGGTTCAGATGCCCCCTATGCTATACACCTCATGCCCACAGGTACAATCTTTACTTCCCTCTTTCAATCCCACCACTATAGACGAAGTTGCTAAATTACTTGCTAATGTCCATCTTACCACCAGCGCTCTGGATCCTGTTCCCTCGCAAATGCTACGTTCACCCTCTGGCTCTATTCTACGCTCTATAACACACATCTTCAATCTCTCCCTCTCTTCTGGCATCTTCCCTAACTCTTTGAAACATGCACTAGTCAGCCCCATACTTAAAAAGCCCTCTCTGGACCCATCCAATCTTGACAACCTGCGCCCTATCTCCTTGCTCCCCTTTTTATCCAAACTCCTTGAACGTCTAGTTTACAACCGATTGAGCGTCCACCTTGCTGATAATAACCTTCTTGATCCCCTTCAGTCTGGATTTCGTCCTCAACATTCCACAGAAACTGCCCTCCTAAAACTAACAAATGATATAGTAACGGCCAAAACTAAGGGACACTTTTCCGTACTCCTACTCCTGGACCTCTCCGCTGCCTTCGATACGGTTGACCACCCCCTCCTCAAAAAACTCCATGCCTTTGGTCTCCGCGACTGTACTCTTCGCTGGTTCTCTACCTACTTATCCAACCGCACCTTTAGCGTTACTTACAACTCTACTTCCTCCTCTCCCCTTCCTTTCTCAATTGGGGTCCCCCCAAGGTTCTGTTCTTGGACCTCTCCTATTTTCAATCTACACCTCCTCCCTGGGTCAGCTGATAGCCTCCCACGGCTTCCAATACCACCTCTACGCTGACGACACTCAAATCTATTTCTCTGCCCCTCAACTCACTTCTTCATTCGCCTCACGTATCTCTAATTTACTATCAGATATATCAGTTTGGATATCACACCACTTCCTCAAACTTAATCTATCCAAAACTGAACTGGTCATTTTTCCTCCCCCTCATGCCTCCTCCCCCGATCTCTCTGTTAAAATTGATGGCACAACTATCAGCCCATCCACACACGCCAAGGTCCTAGGAGTAGTTCTAGACTCTGAACTCTCCTTTAATCCTCACATCCAATCACTGTCCAAATCTTGCCGCATCAACCTCCGCAACATCTCCAAAATACGCCCCTTTTTAACCAAAGACACAACAAAGCTCCTTATCCACTCCCTGGTCATTTCTCGCCTCGATTACTGCAACTCCCTCCTCATTGGCTTACCTCAGAAAACTTTAACCCCCCTTCAGTCCATCATGAATGCTGCTGCCAGACTCATCCACCTTACCAACCGCTCTGTGTCTCCTTCCCCTCTCTGTCAATCCCTCCACTGGCTTCAACTCACCCAACGAATTAAATTCAAAATACTAACGACCACCTACAAAGCCATCCACAACACTGCCCCCAGCTACATCACTGACCTAGTCTCTAAATACCAACCTAATCTTTCTCTTCGTTCTTCTCAAGACCTCCTACTCTCTAGCTCGCTCATCACCTCCTCCCATGCTCGACTCCAGGACTTTTCCAGAGTCTCCCCAAGCCTATGGAACTCCTTACCCCAATCGGTCCGTCTATCTCCTTCTCTATTAGCTTTTAGAGGATCCCTAAAAACCCTCCTCTTCAGAGAAGCCTATCCCACCCACACCTAATAACTATATTTCCATTCTGTCCACCTGATCATCCCCCACAGCTAATACCCTTTGTTTCACGTGACCCTCCCTTCTAGACTGTAAGCTCTATCGAGCAGGGCCCTCTGATCCCTCTGTATTGAATTGTATTGTGATTGTACTGTCTTCCCTGATGTTGTAAAGCGCTGCGCAAACTGTTGGCGCTATATAAATCCTGTATAATAATAATAATAATACTTAACATTGTAGCAAAGTGTAATTTCTTCAGTGTTGTCACATGAAAAGATATAATGAAATATTTACAAAAATGTGAGGGGTGTATGTTGAATTGTTGGTTTCGGCACCGGACATTTTATTTCAATGCACCTCTAATTTTGACCTAAAATTATTCTGGATCTCTACAGCAGGACACCATTTTCAGATTGACCCAAATAATTAGAGAGTTATTGGTCACTATCTAGAATGCCATCAGTCTAAATGATGGTTTACAGTACAGAACCAGTATACTCTAAAACCCATGTGTCAAACACACGGCCCTCAAGGTAAATTCATGTGGTCCGGCACCCCCCTCCTCTCTGTTCCCACCTTGTCTCAGCAGTTGTCAGCAGAGAAAACAGAACTCCTCCTACAGATCCTGTACCTCTTTGTGCAACCACACCACCCCCTCATCTCCACCCCCCTGGTCTCAGTATTCTGTCTGGCAGCTGAACCCAGCCCTCCTTCAGACCCAGCACTGCTTCCCAGCTCCGTCCCCAGCTTCTTCTTGGAAGCAGCACAAGATAAGAGGGGATAACTGTGATGTAGGGAAGGTTGAGGGACTCTTGACTTTAGATGGTGGGGAGCTCTGGATATCTGCTAATAATTATGAGATTACTACAATTCTGTGCCAGTTGAAAAGGAGGGCCATACCCTGCTGGTATGATCCACAATAAACTTTATTGGAGGCTGCTCGGACAGCACTATGTTCAGTCTGAGCAGTCTCCATTAAAGGGGAACTGCAGTCTGCGCACATAATTTGTAATAAAAACATATTTGCCATTCTGAAGCTTCCCTCCAACCACTTTGCATATAATTTTTTATATAATGTGATTCTGAACTTACCAAATATGCTGCAGAAATCTCCCTCTACCAAGTCTGGCTGCAGCCATTTTAACTGTGGAGAGCTGAAGCTGCTGCCTGTTCACTTCCTGGATTTACACACACACACACACACACACACCTCCAGCTCTGCCGCTCTCATTGGCCATCTTATGACTCATCCCCCTCCCTTCCTGGCAAACTCTCACGAGAGTGAGCGAGAGCTGTGCATGATGTCATAAGCCTAGGCTAAAGACCAGACAAGAAACAGGAAGCGGGCTGTATAAGGTATTTACTGGCAGAAAACAATGTTTTACTATCCAAAGTTAAAACAACAAGGCCGAAGATTTAAAAGATGGAAAGTTGAAAAAACTTTAAAGTTTTATGTTGAGGATACCAGCGGTGTGTAAACCTCTTTTTCAGACTCACATCATCTGCTACAGGAGTGGGTGGGCTCTGCGCCAGTCTGCACTTGTCCTTCGAAGATTAATTTATTACTAAAACCAGTAGTAATCAAATGCAGAGGCAAATATTTATTATGCTAAAAAGTAGATACATTCATATAGTCTTACAGAGACAACTGCCCCTTTGAGGGCAACTATCATACTGATGGGGCCTGCAATGATATTGAGTTTGTAATTTCTGTTCTAAAATATCTGCTAGCCTAAAATCCCTAGGGTGGATCATTATAATTGTAGTATCCTTTGCTTGATTACCATCATTCTAATAATTCAAAGATACTGAATCCTCTTAAACTGATATTAAACCCTCAGTTTTTTAGGCACTTTCAGCAGCTGATTTGATCACTTACTTAGCATGTAGCTTCTTTATCTTTTAATCCTTGTCCATATTCCAGTTTAAGCTGAAGTCATGATGGCTGGCTCAGGTTGTTTCTTGGTGGCTTCTTTCTTTTGCAGTGTCCTATGGAGCCACCCTTGCATGCAGAGACTAGAGGTATGTCCCTACATTGTGAATCAATAGAAACACACAGTCCTAAGACTTAAAGGGGTTGTAAAGGTTCCTTTTTTTATTTTCTAAATAGGTTCCTTTAAGCTAGTGCATTGTTGGTTCACTTACCTTTTCCTTCTAAATGTTTTTTTTCTTTGTCAGAATTTCTCACTTCCTGTAAGCTTGCCCCATCATCCGAGCCATTCTGACTGGGGGTTAGTCAGCGTGCTTGCCCCCTCTCTTGGGACTACATACCTGCCTCCCGGTGCCTGTGAACGTTCACAGCGTCTCCCCGCAGGGATGTAGTCCCAAGGGAGGGGGCGAGCATGCTGACTAACCCCCAGCCAGAATGGCTCGGATGATGGGGGTAAGCTTACAGGAAGTGAGAATTTCAGACAAAGTAAAAAAAAATAAACATTTAGAAGGAAAAGGTAAGTGAACCAACAATGCACTAGCTTAAAGGAACCTATTTAGAAAATAAAAAACAAACCTTTACAACCCCTTTAATCTCCTGCTCCCCCTCAACTTCTGCTTACTATTTTGTGTGAACACTATAAGTTCAGAAAAGCAGCACTGAGAGTGTGGGAGCATTGACAATTGTAAATTGCATGTCCTGGGGTAAGAATTATAACAACTAGTTTACTGGGAGGTATATGTTTTATTGTGCTCAACGTGTTAAGCTAAAAAATGCTGAGGGTTTACTACCTTAAATCTTGCAAGAATTGACATGTATAAAGCTTATCCTAAAGAGGAAGCTTCCCACCAAGGTATAAGAATTACCTTTAAAGCTGATGGGTGACTGAACCTGTCGACATCCAGTGAAAACAGAGATAACATCTTCTGCTGTTTTTCTTTCATCCCTGTACATCCTTCAATAACACTACACTTTAGATAAAGAAAGTAAAAAGGCATTGTACTGCTTGCTACCTATTAAACAGGTGTGCACAAGATAAATATCACCCCTGTTGAGATAACAAGAAGTTTAATTAATTAATCCTTGAGACCCACTTGAAAACATTTAATTACGTTATCTACATCAAGAGCGATAAAGGATTTTCCCTTGCTTGGTGCCTTAGATTTTATACTTACTTCAGCAATAAAAGGATTGACAATTAAAGATTCATAAAAAGGATGGCAGCCTTGATTAACTCCTGCTGTGCTTGATCCCTTGGCATCCTTTGGTGTACCGCTGTGCTCCTGAGCCTGATCAGGCAAAGAAAACAAATTGTTAACATGTCAGTGTGATCCTGTATCATGTGGTACACAAAATGTACTGCATATAAGGGTGATGTCACAAAGCAATTTCTAACATTTGCAATTAAGAACTGCAGTCATGAAAATAATAAAAAATGGATAGCTGCAACAGAACACTAACAGTATAAAGGTGTGCTGGCTATATGAGATTTCTCGTTTTCAGCCTGCTTGGAACATTGCTGATAAACACAAGCTGAAATTGCATGTTCAATTCTGCACAATCTTAGATCTACCAAAACTGGTTAGGGCCAGCCTAAAGCCCCATATACTCGGGCAGAATGTCGGAAATCATTTGCCGGTACAAAAAACCCCCCAAAAAGCAGCCGATATTCTGCCTGTGTGTATGTCGGTTTGTCGGACGAGCATCCGACCAACTGCCGATCAGCGCTCTCAGCCAATGGCAGAGAGCGCTGATCTGAGTTTTCTGGCGGGGGGCCGTCCCCCATCAGAACACAACAGCTCAGCGGGGAAGATCGCTGAAATAACCTTGCATGGAGCGGTCAGGTTTTTTTCGTGCAACGTGCTGGATTGCACGATAATAAAAAAAAAAAAAACTGTACTGTGTACCCGGCTTAAATGTATACAAATTCAATGGATTGAGTAGATAAACCTTCATAGCAATTTGTTTTGGTAGATCTGAAGATGTATGGCCAGTTTTAAAGTGGAACTTCACTCTCCCAATCAACACAGATTATTTGCAATCCTCATGCTGCTAGCATTAGTAATTAGATAGGAAAGGGTATTATATTTACCAGTTTTAAACTTTTTATTTTTTCCCAGTTACTTTTTTGCCTATACAAATCATGTCATACATCCCAGGAGTCTTCAGGAGGGGAGGAGATTAGGAGGGTTGATTCTCAGCTAAGCACACTCTCCTGTCTGCATGCTTGAGCTACGGGCAGATGAATTCCAGGAAGTAAATGTTTTTTGCCCTTACTCAAGTTGGCCACTGCCAGAAATGCTAAGGGGTTGTTTTTCTGCATACATGTCTGGAACGGCACCTTGCTCAGTCTCTCAGCGAGCCGGTGAGGGCCTGAGCTGGCCGCTCCTGCCCCTCCACAGCGGGGGGGGGGGGACAGGGACAGAGAGTGGTGACTGACTTTCACCAGTTCTCTGCTCAGGGAGTCCTGAGAACCGAGCGATCAGCGGTGTTTGATCGCTCGGTTCCCAGTCTTAGAGCCAGCAGGGGACAGATGCTGCATCCACCTAGGTAAGTATAGTTAAAAAAATAATAATAACTATATATATATAGTTCACTTTTAAATAGTGTTTTTTGGTTTGTGATGCTTGGATGCAGTGAAGATCTGCTTTAGGAGACCTGCAAAAAGTCAGTAAGGAAAGGCAAAGGATTAAATAAAATAATTAAATAAAACATCAGCTTAAAGAAGAGACAAGGATTCAAGGCTGGCTATATGTCCCCCCACAGGTATGCCTTGGGTTTAAAAATGGAGGACAGCTACAGCCAACAAAACATAGAATTTTAATCCGCAACTGGGTCACGGAATAAAACATTCAGGATTAAAAAAAGTTTAAAAAAATAATGAGCCTTCTTTATCTCCCTTCTTCTTTAAGTGTACTGTCTCTTTAAACTTCTTCAGGTAGTTGGAAGATGTCATTCTTAAAGTGGTTGTAAACCCACTTTTTCAACTTGCACCTACAGGTAAGCCTAGATTAAGGCTTACCTGTAGGTGCAAGAAATATCTCCTAAACCTACACGGTTTAGGAGATATTTACTAAAATGACAAGCGTCGTTGTCTACGGCGCATGCGCGCCGTACACAACGGCGCATTCATGGCGTTAATCCCATTCACAAACTCGGCTACTTCCCAGCAATCGCTGGGCGTAGCCGAGTGGGACGCCTCCCGCGCGCATGCGCAGAGTGACGTCTCCGCCGCTCCGGCCAATCACAGCGCCGGAGCGGCGCTGTGATTGGCTGGTGCGGCGATACCCGGAAGTAACATTCCGGCTATCGCCGCAGTGATGTCTGCGGCTGAACAGAGGGACAAGGACGGCTTCGGGGGCCCCGATCTAAGGTAAGTGGAACATAATGAGCTATTATGCTAGTCATAATAGCTCATTATGCCTTTCTTTTACAGGTTATAAAAAAAAAAAAAAAAAAGTGGGTTTACAACCACTTTAACACGTCAGGCACTGTTTATGGCCCCTTTCAGAGGGACGTTCTGATCAGGTCTGCCTGTCAGTTTTTCAGGCAGACCTGATTTGAAGGTCCATTCATCCCAAAGATTGTAAACGGACTTGTGATAGTTGACACCTGCCTACCTCTGGGTCCGATCAGGCACAGAAAAAAAAAAACACAGGAGAGGACGCCATCCTCTTTCATTTAGGTGGAGTGGATTTGGAGGTAGCCTTGTGTAAATGGACAGAAGAGTCTGTTTACTCCTGGCCGCCAACAGAGCAGATACTGAGTGGACACGGATGTGTCATTCTGCTCTGATCAGCAGGGAACCAGCTCACATATCCCCTGCTGATCGCAACAGAATCTGCCCCATTTGAAAGGTGCCTAAAACATTTGATTTGTACTTTTGTTCTTTCAATAAAAATAATTATCCGACCTAGGGCTTTTTAAAAGCATGCAAGCAAATATAAATTCATCACAAGCAGTAAATATGATTTACAACAAGCCCTTATTGACCTCTGTAGCTGTCGGAACTGTGGAAAAATGTATCCTCAACACAAAAATCAAAACACTAAGGTCCTTTAAGTCATTATCGCAGCAGCTCAGACCATTCTGTTCTCCCCCTATCAGAGCTCCTGCTATATTTTTACATTAGAGATAAGAATGTTTTTGAAAGGCTTTTAAAGCTGGACATAGGGAACTTGTTTGTTTTTTTTTGTTGTTTTTTTGATCAGCCAGAAAGCTTAACAAAAAAAAAATACAAAAAAAAAAAAACCCCTTCATTCACACAAGTGAGGGGGGTAGAGGAATCCTCTCCACTGAGACACTGTATTCTGATAGCTGGATTCGTAAATCAACAAAAGCGTTCCAACATTCCCGTTCAATTAAAGTCAATCTAGCGATCAATTTCTTTAGAATGGGGGCAGCCATACATGGCTATTCCCTGCTCAACCAGTCCACCTATAGCCAGCTTTAGTCACTGCTGGGAAGGCAACTGGGGTGCTTACAGAACAATCTGAAATACTTCAGTGCTGCTATGATAGAATTTTAGTTAATTGCTGAACAGTGCCTGCAGCTACAGAAGTCAGGGGGGCTTGCTTTAAAGTTCATTTACTGCTTGTTAAGTATATATAGATACTTGAATATCCATATGTTCACTTTCGGCACATGTTTACCTGGTTAGCTGATAAATTTACCTCAGTACAGGTTTTAACTGAGGAGTCACTTCCCTATCAAATGAGGAAGAACTGCATAATGAATTAAAAAAAAAAAAAAACATTAGAGTTGCTAATTGGCATCATTATTTGCCCCATCTTCAGAAAAAAGCAGATGCATAATCAAGAGATTATAGTTCAAACTGGGCCCCATTTAAGCAAACAGGAAAGTTTCTGTAACCCTCATCAACCAATGACCCTTCACTTTCCACTTATCTGCCATCCAAATAAATAGTTGCTGTGGACTACACCAACGTATTACAGCTTGTTGCATCTTCTTATTAGGAAAATCCATTACCTACTATGTAATGATACCCTGTCTGCTCAGATATCTGTTAACATATCTTTGTGTGTAGGCAAAGTGTTCATCATAGAGGAGATGATGCAGAGGATAGAATTGGCAGGTTAGTGAGCTCGCTGACAGCTACAATTTGAACCTGAATATGAAGGGAATGATTGAAGGGTGTGTAACACAAATAGGGACACAGGACAGATGAAAAATGGCAGAATCTCCCCCAAGTATGCAGTTATTTATCTATCATATTTTATATAGCACTCATATAAAAACTATGTACGCCTTAACAATGATCATCTTTTATATGCTCCTTTTTAGTCTGTTAAATATACCATTGAAAGTGGTTTTATATATTTGCAGTGTAAACTTTTCAGAGGGGAGTAGTGCAGTAGCTGTCAGGTATTCAGGAGGTGATACCACCACCTTCTGAATGCCCCTACTCCCTTTTTTATGACAGCCAAAATGGACAACTGATATCTAAATACCACACGGCAACACGGACTAAAGCCCATGGTGGTGGCACAGCCCTATTAACCTAAAATGGAACTTTAGTGCAAAAACAAAACATGGGCGAACAGGCAGGATGGGGAATGTCGGCCAGTTTCTATTGAACCTGCCGACGCCACCCGACATTTGGCCTGTGTGTACTAGGCTTATCATTTTTGCCTTTACATACAGTATGGCTTTATGCATGCTTGCTCGGTGTCAAAAACACTGCTTTTAGGGTGTTTGATTTTTTTTTTCTGCCTCCAATTGCCTCTTAACCACTTGCCGACCGCTCACGGTATATATACGTCGGCAGAATGGCTCGTACAGGCACAATCACGTACCTGTACGTGGCCCTTTAACTGCCGACGTTGGGGTCGCGCGCGCACAGTCACCAAACAAAGCATTGATAACACAATACGCTGCCGTGGATTGAAATCCTGCAGCGCCTGCAAGGTCCCCCCCTCCTCAAGAAGGCACATGTACAGGCCTGTCTAAAGTTTGCCAGAGAACATCTAAATGATTCAGAGAAAGATTGGGAGAAAGTTCTGTGGTCAGAAGAGACCAAAATTGAGCTCTTTGGTATTAACTCGACTTGCCGTGTTGAGAGGAAGAAAAATACTGACTATGACCCTAAGAACACCAGCCCTACAGTCAAGTACGGAGGTGGAAATTATATGCTTTGGGGCCGTTTCTCTGCTAAAGGTACAGGCCGACTTTGCCGCATTGAAGGGCCAATGGACGGGGCCATGTATTGTAAAATCTTGGATACGCACTGGAGCAAACTGAAGCAATGGCACGTATGTGCCGTTGCTTCAGTGAGTGTGTCGCTACCGGCGGAATTGACAACATTGCGGCTCTGGCAAATCACAGCGCTGGAGCCGCGATACCCGAAAGTAAACCCCGGGAGAGATGTTGCCGTCCGGAAGGGGGTACGAGGGCCGCTGCGGGGGCTTCGACGTAAGGCAAGTAATTCATAATAAACTAGTATGCTATGCATACTAGTTCATTATGCCGTTGTCTTGCAGGGGTTTTTTTTTTCTTCTTTCTAGGGTTTACAACCACTTTAAGAAGCACATTAAGGTCATGGAGTGGCCTAGCCAGTCTCCAGACCCTAATTCTATAGAAACTTTGAGTTGCCAAGCGACAGCCAAGAAACATTTAGGATTTAGAGAAGATCTGTAAAAGAAAAGTGGACCAAAATCCCTCCTGAGATGTCTGCAAACCTGGTAACTAACTTCAAGAAATGTTTTACCTCTGTGCTTGCCAACAAGGGTTTCTCCACCAAGTACTAAGTCATGTTTTGCTTAGGGATCAAATACCGTATATACTTGGGTATAAGCCGACCCGAATATAAGCCGAGGCACCTAATTTTACCGCAAAAAATGGGAAAATGTATTGACTCGAGTATAAGCCTAGGGTGTCCATCTGCATGCCTCACTATGCCTCACTGTGTCCATGTGCATGCCTCACTGTGTCCATGCCTCACTGTGCCCATGTCTAGACTGACGTTTAACATGGGAGTCTATGAAAGGGGTCCCCGGATTTGAAAAATCGGTGCTCCCCGGCCGTAGGTTCCCCAGACAAAAAGCTTTGCGCACTTATAGAGGAGAAATGTGGCTACAAGTTTCAGGTGCAGTGTGTGCCAAGTTTCAGGTGCAGGGGACCTACGACCGGCCAGTACCGGGTCCCCAAATTTACTTGAGAAATTACTGTTTAACATGGGAGTCTATGGAAAGGGGTGCCCGGCTTTGAAAAATCGGTGCTCCCCGGCCATAGGTTCCGCGGACAACAGACTTTGCACACGTGTGTCAAGGTTGGGGTCCAGGGGACCTACGACCGGCTGGTACTGGGTCCTCAAAAATCCAGGAGATCAGGCGCAAAAAGGTGACTCGAGTATAAGCCGAGGGGGGCATTTTCAGCACAAAAAAAATGTGCTGAAAAACTCGGCTTATACTCGAGTATATACGGTACTTAGTTTACTCAATTTACAACATTTGTACCATGTGTATTTTTTTTCTGCATTTTTGGTTGATATTCTGTCTCTATCATTTATAATACACCTATGATAAAAATGATAGACCCTTCATTTCTTTGTAAGTGGGCAAACGTACAAAATCTGCAGGGGATCAAATAATTATTTTCTTCACTGTATATAGAGTCATTTACATTCAAACACCATCAATATACACATTGGGTAAGCTACACTATATTTTAAAATGTATCTGCTTTATTTACATTTTTTTAACAAATTAAAATGCTTACATTCAGGGGACGAAGATATGTTAGTGACTTTTTCCACCATTGTCCATCACTGACCGCATGCAACACAGCTTTAGTAGTTAGGGTTGTATTAGTAATAACTTTCATTGTTGTGGCTGTTGTCCGATGCAGCAAATCCACAGATGGGGCAGATGCAACCTTCAACTCAGTCTGTAAATGCAACATCACACAGTTCATTGTCTTTTATGGACATGCATGGCAAACATATTATAAAGCAGATGCGACTAACTGTTGACATACTCTAGGCAAGTAAAACCTTACATTACATGGAAACATGCAATATCGTTCTAACACAAAGAGCTCTTCAAAATGACTAAATGTTATCAGTTAATGCTTTTTTGGCCCTTGTTTGCAATTGAAGATCAACTAATATGCAATGGACTAATCTAAAAAAAAAAACATGCCGGGGTCTGCAACTCTATTATATGAGGCTAATGAACAATTTAAAAAAGTTTCCTTACCCTGTTATGGCACTTTAAAAACAAGGGCTGGCCACAAGCAGATCCCTGTATTATTTATTTTATATAAACTTTAATTTATGTCACACAGAATCAATAATGTACAAGGCAACAGTCTCAAACTAACATAAAACCAGGGTGCAGCAATGACATCGCTGAAAACGAAAACATAATGAAGGACCAAAATTAATGATGGAGCAAAACATCAATGACCATTGTTGTAGAATAACATTTTGGAGGTAGTGAACCATAGAATTGCATTTGTTGGCTTTGATTAATTGTGAAGGTGGTGAAAGTGGAGAGAAGATGAATGTGAGATAGGAAAAGAAGAGCAGATGGGGATAAGAAGGCAAAAGGAAAAGACGAAAGAGAAACTAGAAAATGATGAAGAGCAGAGATGACACAGAATAACATCTAATTGATTATTGGGGTGTTACACATGTAGGTAAATATGGTGCATTTATTGAAAAAGAAAGCATTTTGTGATCCCTTGAGATCTGAGATGCAGTCAATCTCTCTGTGCGGAGTTTTGATTGGCCCTGTTTTGACTTTACATGTCACTGATTTATACATGTTACAGTGTTTTCAATAAAATATTTGAACAAGACATGGAAACATAAAATGTCCTATTGTAATTGTATAGGAAATGGTCTTGTACTTAGAATGGCCAACCATGCATTGCAGGAATCTGTACATTGTTTTAAATAGTGCCACCCTTTGTTGACCATCATTTCGAAAACCTTTGTTTTGATTTCCAGCAATGAGATAGCAGGAGACTTGTAGGCTATGCTTATTACCAAATCCTATGCTTTTTTTCAATCCTTTCATGCAAATGTCAAGTGGCTTTGGAACCCTATAATCAGCAAGTCCTTCTCCAACACAAAGAGTGTTTTTTGTTTTCTCTCAAACTGCACCTAAGTTACATGTAATGCCCAGCTTGGATAAAACTAATTCTGAAGTTATTTTTTAAGCAGAACACCAGTACAAATACATGTTCATGCCGATTTATAAAAATATAGAAAACACATCTATAACAGTATCCCAGTAATTTCAGCGGCCTGTATCTTCACAGATCTCCCAGCCTTTTAAGATATCTATAAAGTTGACAATCATAGGACATGAAACAAGGCATGAAGGCACAGTTACAGGAAACTGCTTAGGGCAGGAATTTCAAAGGGCATATCAGACACATAGAGCTAAGTAATTCACACATAACTTGAACCTCATTCTGCTTCACTAGCAATAGCTTGACAGATAAAGGAAGCAGATGTAAACCTAACTAAATGACATTTAGTTTGCTAAACCACTGTGCATCATAAACTACTATTATTATTCTTTTTTTAATTAAATACTTGTTTTCACCATTTTTCTGTCCTTTGTTGCATTGTGCACCCATTCATTTATGCATGCATTTCCTTCAAAGATGGCTGCATGGAATTTCACAGGGTGGGATTCCTAATGGTGACAACAGTGAACTATGACTCTGTACTAGGTGTTAAAAAAGCAACTGGAACAATCCCAAATAAGTTGTGATGCTGTAAAACCTACATAAAAACAGAATGCAATGATTTGCAAATCTCATGTAACCATATTTTATTGACAATAGAAATAGAAATCATAAGATCTTTACACTGAGAAAATGTACAATTTTAAGAAATAAATAAGGTAACTTTGTAATTGATGGCAGCAACAGCCCTCAAAAAGTTGGGATAGAGCAACAAAAAGCTGGCAAAGTACAACCCCAGTTGCAAAAATTGTACAGCATTGATGGTGCCTTTCCAGATGTGCAAGTTGCCCATTCCACATGCACTAATGCACTCCCATGACATCGGAGATGCAGGCTTTTGAACTGAGGGCCGATAAGTTGGAAGGTCCCTCTCTTCTTTGGTCTGGAGTATAAGGCATCCATGGTTGTCAAAAGAATGTCAATGATTTGTATGGCTACAGACCAGTTTTCCACTTTGCAACAGACCATTTTGAATGAGCTTTTAAAAATTGCATTAGTATGCTAATGTTTATATGATATAGGACAGGGGTATTGAATTACAATTCGCCGCGGTCCGGTCAGTAAAATTTTCTTATAGCAGAGGTCCGAATATCATGTCGGTTCCCTGTCATGCATTTTCGCATGCGCCAAACGACATGTTGCTGCAGCACAATGTGGCTTGGTGCGGCGCAATTTTTTTTCAAAAAAAGGTCAAGGACTTCTTTCTCTCGGTTTTCATGTGGGTAGTGCAGCCCATTAAAATAGGCTGATCCACCCATGACGTGTGCACCTAATGCACATGCACAGATCTTAACCCATTCTTATATCAGCTTCCTTAGTCCCCAGTGCACATCACAGTCCCCTCCCCCTTCACATCAGGATCCCCTCTTGATGAGTGTCCTCAGCTCCCCCTTTACATCATCCTCCTCCACTCCTTCCACAGTAGTGTCCTCACACTTCCTTAACATCAACCCCCATTAACAGTACTGTCCTCTGCCCCTATTAACATCATAACCCCACATTAGTCTCCTCAGTCCCCCCTCCACGTCCCTGTCCTCAGTCCCCCAAATCACAGTCCTCAGCCTCTCCACTTTAATATCCTCAGCCCCCCCCATTACAGTCCTCAGTCCCCCCACATTACAGTCCTCAGCCTCTCCACACATTACAGTCCTCACCCCCCCCCACATTACAGTCCTCAGCTCCCCCACATTACAGTCCTCAGTCCCCCCACATTACAGTCCTCAGCCTCTCCACATTACAGTCCTCAGTCCCCCCCCCACATTACAGTCCTCAGCCCCCCCCCACATTACAGTCCTCAGCTCCCCCCCACATTACAGTCCTCAGCATCCCCCCACATTACAGTCCTCAGCATCCCCCCACATTACAGTCCTCAGCTCCCCCCACATTACAGTCCTCAGCTCCCCCCACATTACAGTCCTCAGCTTCCCCCCACATTACAGTCCTCAGCTTCCCCCCACATTACAGTCCTCAGCTCCCCCCCACATTACAGTCCTCAGCTCCCACCCACATTACAGTCCTCAGCTCCCCCCACATTACAGTCCTCAGTCAGTCCCCCCACATTACAGTCCTCAGCTCTCCCCCACATTACAGTCCTCAGCTCCCCCCCACATTACAGTCCTCAGCTCCCCCCACATTACAGTCCTCAGTCAGTCCCCCCACATTACAGTCCCCAGCTCCCCCCCACATTACAGTCCTCAGCTCCCCCCCACATTACAGTCCTCAGCTCCCCCCCACATTACAGTCCTCAGCTCCCCCCACATTTCAGTCCTCAGCTCCCCCCACATTACAGTCCTCAGTCAGTCCCCCCACATTACAGTCCTCAGTCAGTCCCCCCACATTACAGTCCTCAGCTCCCCCCCACATTACAGTCCTCAGCTCCCCCCCACATTACAGTCCTCAGCTCCCCCCACATTACAGTCCTCAGCTCCCCCCCACATTACAGTCCTCAGCTCCCCCCCACATTACAGTCCTCAGCGCCCCCCATTACAGTCCTCAGCTCCCCCCCACATTACAGTCCTCAGCTCCCCCCCACATTACAGTCCTCAGCTCCCCCTCACATTACAGTCCTCAGCTCTCCCCACATTACAGTCCTCAGCTCCCCCCCACATTACAGTCCTCAGCTCCCCCCCACATTACAGTCCTCAGCTCCCCCCCACATTACAGTCCTCAGCTCCCCCCCACATTACAGTCCTCAGCTCCCCCCCACATTACAGTCCTCAGCTCCCCCCCACATTACAGTCCTCAGCTCCCCCCACATTACAGTCCTCAGCTCTCCCCCACATTACAGTCCTCAGCTCCCCCCCCCCCACATTACAGTCCTCAGCTCCCCCCCCCCACATTACAGTCCTCAGCTCCCCCCCACATTACAGTCCTCAGCTCCCCCCACATTACAGTCCTCAGTCAGTCCCCCCACATTACAGTACTTAGCTCCCCCTCTTTGATGTCCTCAGCCCCTCCCCCCCACATCACTGCAATCCTGAGGCTCGGCATCCTCCCCACACATTCAGTTGTTAGCTCTTAACTTCACCCCCCTCACTGTCCTACCTTACACAGGCAGATCGGAGGGAGGCACAGCGTGTCTGGAAAGGGGCAGTAGAGGAGTTGCAGGGAGGGAGGCGGGATAGTTCTGGATGGAGGGCCGAGGTAACAAACAGGTGATTGGCTGCTAGGATGAAGGACAGTCCTAGCAGCCAATCGCCTGTTTGATAACCTCGGGCAGCTCCGCCCTCCACCCAGAATTGTTCCGCCTCCCGCTGACGGCTCTTTGAGGATTACAGAGCAACAGCAGGAGGAAGAAAAGGCTCCTACATGGCGGTACCGCGGCGGTCCGAATGGCAGAGTGCCGCGGGCCGCATGTGGCCCGCGGTCCGCCATTTAGTGATGCCCGATATAGGATCTTGTGATCCTTGCACACCATTGCATGCAAGAAAACCGCAACTGTGGATTTAAGCTCAAGCTCCAACTCCAACTGCAAGTGAGACATGGCATGGTAGCACAAGCACAAACTAGAGGCTTTCTGCAACCATGTTATTACACCGAGGGGTCCCCCTCAGATAGAAGATTAGCAACGTTTCTAAGAAAGCCCAATTAAGAATGAAAACCATTATATATGTGGGCTTCTTGTTGTGCCTTTATTGTATGTGATGAAAACTGAAATCAGGCATATAGAAAAATGAAAATAAAGGAATTCAGTGAAACGATTAGGACCAGCCATCTGCAAGCACTGCAGAGAAGCTACAGTTGATTGAGAGTGATATGAAAAGGACATATATTTGAATGCTATTTCTGAAAGACTATTGATTTGTTCTTTAATTACACAGTCACTTAACGTAGTGTATAAAGGACAGATAATTAATCTGATACACTGGTAGATCAACAGAGTTAAGCATTCTCTAATAAAAGACAATGGCAGATGTCTGTAATTATTAGGCTTGTGCAATTCGTTTCGTAACGAATCGAAATTCGTCCGAATTTAGCAACTTTCGGACATTCGGAAGCATTCGAATTTCCGAACAAAGCAATTACGAATAAAACCGAATCCGAAATAAATTATACCGCAAAATAGCGAATGCCCGAATGTCTTCGGCATAATTCGTTATGAAAAAACTTACGAATGTACAAATCCATTGGAAACACAATAACACTCACTCTGCTCTGCTCTCTGCTTCTCCTTCACCGTGCTGAACTCCCTCTCAAAATGGTGTACAGGGGCGGAGGCTATAGCCGCATGTAAAAAACGAAAGTAAAATACGAGATTTCTAATCCATTCGAAGCACAATAACACTCTGCTCTGCTCTCTGCTTCTCCCTCACCGTGCTGAACCCTCTCAAAATGGTGTACAGGGGCGGAGGCTATAGCCGCATGTAAAAAACGAAAGTAAAATACGAGATTTCGAATCGTTACAAATAACCGCTATGTATTTCGAAAAGTACAAATCCATTCGAAGCACATTAGGCATAATAGTCAGCGTCGTCGTGAGAGAGACACAGAAAATTACGAATCAACGAACCCAAAAAAAGTTACGAAAGTAGGAGTTGTGTCCAGAATCAACGAAAAACAACGTACTCTACCGAAAGTATGAATTATAAAGCAACAAAAAATTCAACGAAAAATGTCGCTTGCAAAAATACGAATGAGTCCGAACACGAAAAATCCCGTCTAGCAAAATTACGAATGATTATGAATCAACAGGACCGGAAAGAAACGAACCGAAACGGAACGAATTTTTCCGTTGTGCACAAGCCTAGTAATTATAGTATATATCTGGGGAATAAAAATGTTGATTTGTCACATTAAAAAAAAAAACACAAAGCTTTAAATGAAAGATCCAGCCATGAAAGCTGTGAACATATAATATGGGGTTATGTGCACGTTTTGTGGTTGTGAGGTGCAGAAAAAAAGCCTACGCTAAAAATGTAAAGTTTGTAAAAACGTATCTTTTTAACTTTAGATAGATTTGGAAAAGATTAAAACTACCAACAGATTCCCCCATCACTTCTTGCTCTAGAGATACCATAGGAAATGAGAGGAAGTCTTTACAAAGTTGAGAAATTCCTCAGTTAGATAGCTGTCATTAGAACAATTGTCCATACTGAAAGATCTACCTGGACTTTTGTGTCTGGTGACAACTCTAACAATTTAGATGTCCACTCAGTCTTAATAGCAATGGTCACTGGGGCAATTAGAGGGGTATATATCCCAAGTGGAGGTGATAAAAAAAATAAAACTGACAAAGGGTCTAAACCTTACGCACTCTCTCAAAGAAAAAAAACAAAAAAAAACCACACCCCTTAGAGCCAAACTCCAGCCATATATAAAAAGGCACAAATTAATTCCTCTCCATATTCATAACATCATAAATATATATATATTTTTTTAAATGCAGGCAGTGTAAGCGTCACGGTCAAGGGACGGGCTCACAAAACAGTAGGTATAGCAGTAAAGGGACTCCCACCGACCACCAGGATTGGTATACAAGCAGGTCGCCCTGGCAAATAATGCAGGCTCACCTGAGGTGGGGAGTCTAAGTACTAACCTGTGTTCACCATAGCTCCTGATGGTGGAGATGGGTTTATCTGTGTGTAAGTACCATGTTGCAGTCCTCAGGATCGCACAACAAGAGGTGAGCAAGCCAGGGTCCAGTAGCAGATATAGCAGGTAAGGATCATACAGAAGTCTAGTCAGTAAAACAATCCAAAGTAGTTGTAGGTTGGGATCATGTTGAAGCATATTCGAGGAACAAGCCATGGGTCAGTACCGAGTGGTAGTAAAGATACAGAGCAGGAAATACAAAAGCGAGATACAGACTGGAGAGAGCACAATAATCTGGCAAACAGGAAGTGCAGAAACATGGCTTAAATCAGAAAATTCCTGGGAGGAACAAAGAGTTCAAGGTTCAGCAGAAGTCAAGACACAAGGCAGGGTTGTCTAATGGATCAGAGAGGGTGCTGTCCAGCATCTCAGGTAGCTCAGTGAGAAGAAACATTGCCAGACACAGCAGAGGTCCCAAGTTCAACTCCAGGCCCTAACTGTAAAAGTGAACTTGACTTGGTATCTTTATCGTGAAGTTCCTGTACACCAAAGCTCAGAGTGTGGGTGAGATGTGGGGGGTTGTGACCAGTAGAAGGAGCCAATCTGTTGTATGTCATTGTAATAAGCATGCTGATAGAAGAAGAGAGCAGTGTGGCGGAGAGTTACGGTGATCAGTGGCCTGCTTTTCCTTTCACTATCCAGTATCTTAATTGCAGCAAAGTTTCCTGCAAAACATGGTTAAGATGTGTGGCAGACTGGATGTATAGCAATACAAATCCACTGGCAAATAAACTATCTTCATATATGTATTTATTGTATGCATTTAGCAAAAAGAAAAAGGGTGTGCATGTGGGGGGAGGGGTCACTGTCAAATCAAACTGCATTGTATACAATAGCTGTTTGGTCTACTAAATAAAGTACTGAAACATTCATTAGTCCTCCAAAACTTTCCAGCAAAATATGACCTTGAATAAAAATACACTCCTATTTTTCATATAAATGATATTTTAAGTACACAGAGCTCCCTCGCTCTGCAGCCGGTGCGGGTAAGCAGTGACTATGGTACCCAGCGGTGCACTAAAAGGCTGTAATTTGTGTGGTTAAAAGATCAGAAAACACAAAGGACGCTGAAGGGGAAACAAGTAAAGAACAATGAGATAAACATTTACAATGAAAAAGCCTGCAATAAGGCATGAGAAACCACACAGAGAAATGTCAACTTGGATAGAGATTTCACATCTTGTGTCATCTCCAGCAGCGCCTATTGTTTATTGAGCTTCCCCTAAAATAGCATCAATTTCCACAAGTTAAATAATAACACCTTATCAAAAACAAAATCAGAGGCCCTTTAAGGCAATTCCACTAGAAGTAGAAAAAGGGTATTATTTTACTACATTTATGACCCGAAGTGCTTCTAAACTATAATGTCCAAACAAATCCAGTCTAGTAAGTGAACCTATCAGGTCATTAAAGTCTCCAAAATAACAATACTCATAAATTGCGGGTACCTTGTGGTGCAAGTATTTTTAGTAATCCTTACATGATTTTCTGTGACCCAAAGCTAACCACCCTCAGGTGATTCAGTGGTTAAATCAAGAGATGCACTACCAAATAATGAGGTCTCAACACTAAACAGTTTCAATGAGAAGATGCTTAGCTAAGCACTGCAGGTAGGGCTTATGCATTGCTTGGGGCTGTGACCCAAGAGCTCTACAGATGCTTTTACAGAGCTCAGAAGCTCAAGCTGGAAAGTACACACACAAGTCAATTCCCCTCCTTCCTCAGTTTCAATCAGAACTGGTGTCTGAAAGATTATATATATTTATATTGTGGCAGAGCGTGCCCGTGCCACTGTTTATTTATGGTGGTTTACGCCAGATATTGTAAGAAGAAAGCACACTAATGGTACAGGTGGGTGTGCTAGCTTCATATAAGAACCAGAGTTAGGGCTTAGAGCCCCACCCTCCTGAGGGGGTCAGTGTTTGAAGGGAGTCATAAGAGGTGCTAGTACACACCAAACTGTCCAGGACAGGACAGACCAAGGCCTGAGCCCAAGAGAGAGTCCATGAGGGACAGAGTAGCTGGGGAGCTGCAAGGAAAGACACAGAGCCGAGGTACAGCATCTGTGCACAAACACTGGGACGTGTTTGATGGTCAGGAGGACCAAGCGGCCTAGAAGCAGTAAAGCTGCCACGAGAGAGCCAGGAGGTTGAATGTCATGTTTGTTGCATTGATGGTGAGAATCCCCTGCGTGGGAAGACATACCTGTGTGAACTTTTGATGTTCTTTTAATAAAAGAAAGCCTTGAAACCATTTCTGGCATGGAGTAAACTCACTGTTTTGGCACTACCACTGAGCAAAAAAAAACAAACAACATGTCACATTATACTGTATAGTATGTGTAATCACCCAGAAATGTTCAGGTTTTTAAAACTATGATGGCTTTATTTACCATTGCAGCATTAACTTAATCATAAATTACAGCCAATGCACTGACAATGTCCTAACATGACAACATGCCAGTACCTTGCAATTCAAGAACATTTTATATGCCAGGTGTATTGAGACAAGGTTTAATCTCTTGTTGGCTTCTAACTGCTGTCAGTGTTCCTAAGAGAGATACCTCCATCCACTTCCTGCATGAACAAAAAGGTCAGCTAAAAGCTAAGCTAAACACTCTTAGCTCCCCTCCCCTGAAACATATTCTTCATATTTTCATAGGAATAATCCAGCAGCAGGCTTATGACACTATCATCATAATGGTGCCACCAGTCCCCTACAGGTATCTTTGGGCCACATGTATTAATGTACCGTGTGCTACCAAATGTTGGTAAGGCATGTTTATAGGGGTAAAACGTAATCTAAGAACAACATTTACCTGAAGTCCACCCCCCAACTGGAAGTTTCTTAAAACATAAGTGTGTCAATCCTTATTGCTGTCTGGGAACTCATTGGAGAGATATAACCTCACTCCCTTACTTTCTGACAGCCTGTGAAGCAGGGCAAGAAATAAGGGGAGTGATTGTCACCATGACAAAGTCACAGACAGCAATAACACCCAACAACAGGGTCTAATATTCTCCATGTTATTAAAAATGTGTTTTGCTAATGAAGTTATTGTCATATTAGGCTGGAAAAAAAAATTAAATACATTTAAGTGAAAAAAAAAAAAAATAGGATTTTTATAACAGCTTACCTGTAAAATCCTTTTCTTGGAGTACATCACGGGACACAGAGCGACATAGTCATTACTAATGGGTTATATAGATACCGTCAGGTGCTGGCACTGGCAACTTCCAAAACCGGAAGTACCCTCCCCTATATCAGTTTTGTAGCAAAGCAATAAGTGTCCCCAAAGAGGGGCGGGAGCTCTGTGTCCCGTGATGTACTCCAAGAAAAGGATTTTACAGGTAAGCTGTTATAAAAATCCTATTTTCTTTCTCGTACATCACGGGACACAGAGCGACATAGTCATTACTAATGGGATGTCCTAAAGCAATGCCCAATGAGGGGGGGGATACACCATATATAAGCTGAGCGCTATCAGACATGAGGATCTTTTGCGGCCTGCAACACACTGCGCCCAAAGGCGACATCCTCCTGACTTCTAACGTCCACCTGGTAGAACCTAGTAAACGTGTGTACTGAAGACCATGTTGTGGCCTTACAGATTTGAGCCAGGGAGGCCTGGTGATGCACTGCCCATGAAGTTCCAACTGCTCTCGTGGAGTGCGCTCTAACTTTGAACGGAGGCGGTCTCCTTCTCAAGCCATAGGCTTGTATTATGACCTGTCGAATCCACTTGGCTAAAGTAGATTTTGACGCTGCCTGACCCTCTCTGGGGCCTTCCGGCAGAATAACCAAAGTATCCGTTCTGCGAATCTGAGCAGTGGCCTTTAGATAAGCTTTAACTGCTCTTACTACATCCAAAGAATGCAATAACTTTTCCTCTACCGAAGTAGGTTTGGGGAAAAAAGAAGGAAGAACCACATCTTGGTTCAAATGAAACCTCGATACCACCTTAGGAAGAAAGGCTGGATGAGGACGTAACACTACTCTATCCTTATGGATAACCAGATATGGCTCCTTACAGGACATAGCTGCTAATTCCGACACTCTTTTAGCCGAACAAATGGCTACTAGAAAAATCAATTTCCTGGTGAGAAGCACCAAAGAAATATGATGTAATGGTTCAAATGGTTGTTTCTGTAGAACCGACAGAACCAAGTTTAGATCCCATGGACATATGGGAATATTAACCGGAGGACTAATACGCATCACTCCTTGTATAAAGGCTTTGACTAGTGAATGCGAAGCCAAGGGCCTTTGAAAAAATATTGACAAGGCCGAAATCTGACCCTTGATAGTACTCAAGGCAAGCTTCCTATCTACAGCCCACTGTAGGAAGTCCAGAATCCTACCTATTACGTACTTATGTGGATGCCATTTCTTGGCCTCATACCACGCGATGTACGCCTTCCAGATTCTATAGTAGATCTGCCTGGATACCGGCTTCCTGGCATTGATCATGGTAGATACCACAGGATTAGAGAGCCCTCTCTTTTTTAGAATGTGGGCTTTAATAGCCAGGCCGTCAAACCTAGGGCTGGTAAGGAAGGGTGGTATATTGGTCCTTGCGAAAGCAGGTCCGGACGACGTGGGAGAGACCAAGGACTCCCCACTGACATTTTACAATCTCCGCGTACCACGCTCTTCGGGGCCACGCTGGAGCTACCAGAATCACTGGTTCCTTTTCTACCCTGATTCTGCGGAGTCATCGAGGTAACCATTGTGGCGGTGTGAATGCATATATCAGCTTGAACTGATCCCAAGGGAACACTAGGGCATCCGAGCCGCAAGCTAGGGGATCCCTTGTCCGAGAGACAAACCTGTCCACCTTTGCGTTGAATCTGGATGCTAGAAGATCTACATCCGATGTTCCCCACCGCTGACATATTGTCCAGAAAACCTCGGGGTGAAGGGACCCTTCCTCTGGGCATAATTGCTGGCGACTTAGAAAGTCCACCTTCCAATTCTCCACTCCTGGAATAAATACCGCAGATATGGCTGGGACATATCTTTCTGCCCATTTCAGGATGTAATTTACTTCCCTCTGGGCTGCACGACTCCTGGTGCCCCCCTGATGATTGATATATGCCACTGCTGTGGCATTGTCTGATTGAATTCTGACAGGGGACCCTTGGAGTTTGGATGTCCATGCTACTAGGGCATACTGGGCTGCTCGTATCTCTAAGAGATTGATGGGCAGGGCCTTTTCTGCATCCGACCATCTGCCCTGGAAAGACCATTGCTCCAGTACTGCTCCCCTGCCTATAAGGCTGGCATCTGTAGTGACCACCTTCCAAGAAATCGGACTGAAGGATTTCCTTTTTTCCAGATTCTGGGGAACCAACCACCAACGGAGGCTCTTACGAACGGAAGGGGACAAGGACATTGTAAGTCTAGGGCCTGAACTTTTTTGTTCCAGGCTGACAGTATGGCCCCTTGCAAATTCCTTGAATGGAATTGACCGTAGGGTACTGCTTCGAATGATGCCACCATCTTTCCCAGCAGCCTCATATACAGGCGTATGGACGGCTGTCTTTTTTGTACCCACTAAGTGGATCAAATCTTTCAAAGACAACACCTTTCCTCGAGGCAAGAATATTTTTCTCTGGCCTGAATCCAACCTTAGCCCCAAGTATTCCAGACTTTTGACTGGTTTTTAGGGGTGACTTGTCTCGGTTGATAATCCAACCGTGAGATTCCAGATACTTGATTGTCTTGTGAACGACCACGTCTAGTTTTTTCACTGAGTGGTCTATCAGCAACAAGTCATCTAGATATGCCATTATCATTACACCTTGTGTTCTTAGATTGGCCAATAAAGGGCCAGAATTTTTGTAAACACTCGTGGTGCTGTGGCCGAACCGAAGGGTAAGGCTCTGAACTGAAAATGGCGCCCTTCTACTGCAAAGCGTAGAAATTTTTGGTGGACTGGAAAGATGGGAATGCGCAAATAAGCATCTTTGATGTTGATCGCAGCTAACCAATCCTCCCCTTGTAGGGCAGTGGCCACCGATCGGATTGACTCCATTGGAAAGTCCTGATATACAGGAATTTGTATAGCCCTTTTAGAATTAATATGGGCCTCCCGTCCGCGTTTGCTTCGGGACTGTAAAGAGGTTTGAGTAAAACCCGAACCCTCATTCTTCCAGGGGAACCTCCATAATTACTCCTTGGAGCAATAGTTGTTCTAGTGCCAACAGGAGGGACTCTCTCTTCCGGGGATCCCTTGGCACGTTTGACCTCAAAAATGGGAAGGAGGAGAGTCTTTTAACTCCAAACTGTATCCCAAACATACTGCGGAGAGCACCTATCTGTCTTGATCGTGTCCCGCCAGGTCTCTTGCGAACAACTGGAGTCCTCCCCCCACCCGACTGAGTGGGGGCTTCAATGAATTTAACTTTGGGGGAGGTTTTGTACCTCCCCTGACCCAGGGTTTCTCATTACCCTGCTATTGTCCCTGTTTTTTACCCCCGGGAATTGACCGAGGAGGCCGTCGGAACTGTTACACAGCCGATGCCCCAGGGACTGGAGAAGCAGGCCTCTTAAAGAGGGACCTCTAACTCTGTTTTTAACCGGCAAGAGCGTATTTTTACCGCTGGAAATTTTCTGGATATATTTGTCCAGGTTTTCCCTGAATAAGCGTTCACCATGAAATGGGACGCTAACCAGCCATTCTTTACAGGGAGCTTCAGCAGACCAGTTTTTGAGCCATAGAAGCCTACGCATATGTACTATAGACAGCGTAAGGCGGGAGGCCTGATGGACTGAATCCTTTATGGCGTCAACCGCAAAGCCTAAGGCTCTAGGTAGATCAGCTAGGGCAAAGCCTGCTGATCTGTCAAGTCCCTCAAGACCTGTTTCAACTGATCCTTCACTGCTTAGCAGACCCCAATAGCTGCTACTGCTGGTTGTGTCACCAAGCTTGCTGTAGAAAGAAGCAGATTTTCATAAGGACTCCAATCTTTTATCTTGAACATTTGGACATTATCCACTGGACATGTCAGTGATTTATACATACAAGAGATGGCTGCGTCCACTGTAGGGACCTTCCACTTTTTTTTTTTTTTTTTTGATGAACTTATCCTTCATGGGATAGACCACCGGAAATCTCTTGGGGGAATAAATATTTTCTCAGGATGTTCCCAATCCTGGTAAATGAGCCCTTTCAGTAAAGGGTGAAGTGGAAAAGAACAGACAGTCTGGGGGCTTCTAGCGACCCCAACGAGGATACAGTAGTGGTTCCGCAAGGTGCATTTTTAAATGCTGATCGGACCATGTTAGTCAGAGACTGAACCCATAATCTTTCAGCTTGAGATGCTGAGAAAAGGTTCCCCCACTGTTGATTCCTCTATAACAGAATCAACCTCATCCTGATCCCCTTCAGGCAGGTCGATCCCTGTATGGGACTGTTGCTCTGCTAACAGGCACTCTGAAGGAGGAGACGGAGATCGGGCGTGCTTTCCCTGACAGGGAGGCAGCGATAAATGTTGACAATCTCTCTCTAATCCTCCCAGAGCTGAGGAAAAAACCTCCTCTGTTACATACACAGGAGCAGGTGAACTGAGGACAGCCACAGTACCAAGTACCCCTGCGGGGTCTCTACGGTCACTTACCTCTGAACTTCAGGGGAGACTGGTGCAGCAGAAGTATGCCCAAGATCCTCCGAGCCCGATGAGACCCCCTTCGCTTCCTGGAAGATTCAGTTCTGGAGCTTCTGGACGGCATATTCCTAAGCCTAAAGCTGAGGTATTCCAGCCGTAATACACCACTTTTACTGAGAATAGTCTAGCACAATTGCTGCTATATCACAGTTGGTGTCTACTAATGTGCCTTTCTAGGGGATGCCTGTATCAACCGCTTGCTGTATGCCCTTTTTTAAATGTTGCCAGCTCTGTCTCTGTACTTCATAGCCAGCTCACCACACAAAACTGTGGTTTTTACATGCTGGGACGCCCGCACATGCGCAGAAGCGCTGCGGCGCACACAGAGCGTCATCCCCCAGGCTCCGCCCCCTTTCCTGGCTCACCTCTATATATAGAGGCGCGTGCACGCGCACGCGCGCGGCCACGTGCGCCTTCGGCGCTAATTTTGAAAAATGGAGACTAGGGACAAGAGCCAGGGCCCCTCTTTGCCGCAGGCCGGGGGATGGACGAGCATTGCAACATGGCAGAGGAAGCAGTTTCCCATAAGAGAACTCACCATCTGCCTGGACTTGCTCTGCTGAGAAGAAACTAGTCCACATGACAAGAAAACATTCCACAGCGGCCTCTAGTGGACAAACACAGGTACCGCAGTCTAATATCTTAAATATATATAAAAAAATATTTTTTTTTTTTTTTTTTTCTTGACCACCATTAAAAATTATTACATTTTTTTAGTAGTTACAGGCATGCACAGAATTTTGCGGGAATACCATTAGGTAACAGACAGAAAGACAAATTAGGCTTGGGGGTCCCCCAATAGAACCAAGTTCCTGGGGGCCCCCACTTACCTGTTCCCCGCCGCAGGACTTTGTTTGGTCCACAAAAGCCCAAACTTCACCTATCACGGCAGGCATTGTAATCAAACCTTCAGGGACCGGGTTCCCAAGGATTCCACTCCCCTGGACCTGTATAGCACCCTGCACAGAAAACATCTTGGTCGTGGGTATGACCAGAGCTCTGGATCCCAGGGTCCAGCTCTCCTAAGAGAAGCATTACAGGCAAAACCTTGCTCTTCTCTGCAAGGCCCGGGTACCGACCGTTTAGCTATGAAGCTTTTTTGGTCGGATCCGGAATAGCTTACTGAGGCCCAAAAGAACCTGTACGCAAGCTCAGTGAAAAACACATGTTTCTTCTTGGCCAACACCTTAGACACTGGCAAAAAACTGAGGTGCTCCCGGATGGGAGGGGCTTATATAGGGGAGGGTACTTCCGGTTTTGGAAGTTGCCAGTGCCAGCACCTGACGGTATCTATATAACCCATTAGTAATGACTATGTCGCTCTGTGTCCCGTGATGTACGAGAAAGAAAATGTGTTTTGCTTTAGTCCCCCCTCATTTCCTGTCCTGGCACATAGGACTTAACAAAAAAAAAACAACATACTGTAGGTTCTATGCCTCCTCCACTGTTTCCAAACTTAAAAGGGATTGTCTGGACTAAAGCTTTAAATATAACATATGATCAAATACTAAACAATGTAGCATTGATTTATTATTAATTTATTATTTGCAAATTTCCACATTTTAACTTTAAGGTGAACCTGTGAGAAAACAAATATGGAAGCTGCTATTAGTTCTCTTTTTTAAAGGTGTAGGTTCTGGAGCCATCATTCCGGTCCCTAGGCTTCACTAGCTCATGAGTCACTTATCTGAAACAAGAAAGCTAAATGTGACCCTAGAAAATATAACGAGTGCTGCTCCAAGTGCAGGCATGTAAGAAAGTTGAATGGAAGCTGAGCGCCCAATGGTTACATCCAAGCCCTAGGTCCTTGACCTATGAGGTATTAAGGAGAGGATAAAGGTGACAGCTCCAGAGCAGTCAATTGCCCAATGGTGATCCCCATATTTCTATCATGCCAGTTAGGTCTAATTGTATTTGGTAGCACATTTTAAAACATACTGCAAAGTAAACAAAATGCCATTACTTTATTCTATGAGATACATTTTAACCCTCTTGCACAACCATTAGAACGACGTATTATGCACACAGATTACTTTGCTGCAGTTAACGTTTGACCAAAATAGCTGCTTCCATTTTACAAAGCAATCAGACAGTTATTTTAAGAGACAGACTTCTGGGTTTATTATTGTACTGAGATGGTTGCAATTTTACTGGCTTCCCCAATTATCTTTAAACTGTGCTTGACTTTAAGTAACAAATCTTTATTAGTCAGTGTGGCCGAACAGCTGGAAGCTCAGAAGATCTTCGGCAATGGAAGGCAGAAACACAAATAGGATGTAACAAAGGCAATTTCATAGAGTCTGGCCCAAACTGACCCCGAATAAACTAGCAAGCCTATAGACTCACCACAGCTACACAGATAAACAGGCAGATAATTGCTTTTGTGGGTTTAGAGTGGCTCTAGTAAAATAAAAAAGTAAACTCATTTTTGATATGGTAATAGCTGTGATCTACAAGTATTGTTTTTTTCATAGGCATTCTGTCCTTGTCCACTGTGTAAAGCCCTGCAATAGCACTTGGTTAGTGGGACCACATTATCTGATCCTACAATATGATAACTCCTACTAAACTTTTACAAGGCCTACATGCCCCATCAACTCCTGACACATTTGTTAATAGGATTCTGTATTGGTTAACACTATTCCTGCCCTTCCAACAATTATAGCACTCAATGCAAACACTCCAATGTGAGTAGAATTAAAATTTCAGCTGGTACGGAAGGAAGACCACAGGTAATTAGCACCTTTTACATTCAGAATATATGTAAATTTTAAAAGTGAAAGTCTATTACTGACTATTTGTCCCTGTTAATCGCAACATATATTAATAATATCCACATCCATTCTGCCAGTCCCCTTGTCTTCCATTAGCCTCCTAAGCATGCCAAATACAGAAGCAGATCTACTCTGGCATAATCAATTAGCATCCCTCATCCCCAAATGGGAGCTACAGGATGCTTTAGCAATGCAAAGGGGGATATTTTTCTAAAACTGGTGTGCTCAGAAGCTGGTACAGTAGTACATGATAGCCAATCATCTTCTAACTTCAGCTTGTTTAATCAATAAAACCTGGAAGCTGATTTGTTTCTATGCGTAGCTGCACCAGATTTGGCATGCTCCAGTTTTAGTAAATCTAAAGCATAGTGTGCTTGTAGTTCTTTTACATACATGAAATTAAGAAAATATCCTTGAACATTAGGTGTTCAATAATGACCAGCTGGGAACAACACAAATTAAATATATAAACTTACAATTTTATTATGACATCATGAAAGAGATAGTATCTCAAATATCAATAATTACAAGATATCATAAATAGAATAGGCTGGTCATCCTTGAAGACCCCATGTCCATATATATTTGCTTCAGTTCATGTTTGAATTCCTTGGGGTGATGACCACTTGCTATATAGGCAACCTGGTAAAGAGAGATTTCTCCCTTCCTCCACAACCTTCTATTGCGGTTTTATAGTTCTTTTACACACCTCCCACACAGCTTTGCTGACAGAAGCTATAAGCAGTAGACAAAGGCCCCGTTCACACCTGAGCGATTTTCTGCTTGAAGCTTGTAGCTCTAAAACGCTCAATTAGCCCAATCCCATTAATTTCAATGGCCCCTGTTCACATCTGAGCATTCTGTTGCCTGAAGCTGAAAAAAGTACATGAGCATCTTTTTGGCAGATTACAAGCGTTTTTGGCCCCATAGACTTTAAGAGACAAGCCTGATTTGAGCATTCTATGAGTGTTTTGTCACACATCTTCTGCTCCACCCCTAATTTCCTCTCCCTCTCCTCCCCTAGTGTTTTCTATTGGCTTAACAAAAACACCTGAAGCTGTAAAACGCTTGTAACACACTAATACTCATAAAAAAAAAAAAAAAAAAAAAAAAACATCAACTATTGAATGCAGCCTTACTGTTGATATCAAGCTGTGGAGATGTGCCTCGCAATTGGAAAGAGTAATGTAAAGGGAAGCCCATACAATCACATAACAGATGAATAAAACAACATTTTATGATAAATAGGAATACATTTTTTGCAGTGTATGATCAGTGAAATGCTTTAGGACTATGATAACGTGTTCAGTATTGTATGAGTTTGAACAACCCTTAATGAAGAACTAAATTCCCACAAATGAATACTTAGTTTTGTAGAGCACCAATAGGATCAGACTCCTATTTTTTTTTTTATTTACTTGGTTCATGTTTTTTCATAGGAATCGTTTAAATGGACAAGAGAAAGATATGTGTATACAGTTAGGTCCATATATATCTGTACACCGGCACAATTTTTTTTCCAGGTATTTACCAAAACATATTCAACTTATAGTGCACACTCTCATGTTTAATTTAAGGGTATGTACATCCAAATCGAAGGAAGGGTTTAGGAATTACAGCTCTATAGAATAGCCAACCCCCTTTTTCAAGGAACCAAAGGTAATTGGACAATTGAATCAAAAGCTGTTTCATGGCCAGGTGTGGGCTACTCCTTCATTATTTCTTCATCAATTAAGCAGGTAAAAGGTCTGGAGTTGATTCTAAGTGTGCATTTGGAATCTATTGCTGTGAACCTACATCATGCGTTCAAAGGAGCTGTCCATGCAAGTGAAACAGGCCTTTGTGAGGCTTCAAAAATGAAACAAATCCATCAGAGAGGTAGCAGCAACATTAGGAGTGACCAAATCAACAGTTTGGTACATTCTGAGGAAAGAAGAACGCACTGTCCAATGTCACCAGCAGGGAAGTCCCAAAATGAGCAAACAATAGCACAATAATCATGCAATACATTTAAAATAGCTTGTTAAAAAATGAGCCAATACACTCACACTTCCACGTGCCATGAAGCGGCACCCACTAAGTAATGCCTTTAAAGTTACAATCCTCGCCGCTGCTCGTCTCTCTAAGCCGGCGTATGTTCCACCTGAGTCGGGACGTGACGTCAGCAAAGCCCTGGAAGCTCCGCCACTAGTTAGACCTAAATGTATTTCACTGGAAAGGCATCATCAGGAAGTCATGTGGTGGCCATTTTATCGAAGTCCTATATACTCCGTAATGCTACCCCATTGGTTAACTATTCCCCTGGGTGTCTCCACATATGCTAATGGCATATAGTGAGGACATATATTGGTAGCAATGTAAGTGACAATTTTGGATACTCATGCAATACACATAATTTTCAGGGACATTAAAAGGTGTACTTTTTTATTCCAAATCAAGGTTATAATTGTATTACTCTATTAAGCATCTTCCGATTCACGTGGCCCGGTACAAACTCATCCAGCTTTACTTCAATAAAATATATGACAAGTACATCTACATAATCCATGTTAAAATGATATGTAAAATATAGTAATTAGTATACCTTAATCAAACAAAATTTACATACATATTTCACTATATAATCCTGTGATACCTATTATGATAGATCTATGTTAAGAGACTTCCCGTTAGCAATTTGACCTACACTACCCTCTAGTGGCTATAGGTGATGCCTTTCTGGTGAAATGCATTGAGGTCTAACTAGTAGCAGAACTTCCGGGCTTTGCTGACTTTACGTCCGACTCAGGTGGAAGGCACACCGGCTCAGAGGGACGAGCAGCAGCGAGGATTGTAACTTTCCAGGCATTACACAGTGGGTGCGGCTTCATGGCACATGGAAATGTGAGTGCATTGGTACATGCTTTTTAACAAGCTATTTGAAATAAACGTATTGCATGATTAATTCGCTATTGTTATCTCATTTTGGGACTTCCCTGCTGGTGACATTGGACATAAAAGCAAAGGAAGTGGATGCCAAGCATTTACCAAGCTTAGGATTAACCATATAAGTGGTGAGGGTCCAAGTTGCCCAAATTTATCTGCTATATTAGGTGGTGGAACACATGATTTAAGTGGAGCACTGTAAAGCGAGAAAAGCATGCATCACTAATGCACATTTGGTGATAAGAAGAAGTTGACTAGAAGATATCTCCCGTGTTTAGATATTCATCATTTCAGGGCTTTTTTATATTGTTTATTTCCTTTTTCACTTTTCAGACAAATTGGTTACACAGATCTTGGTTTATAAATTTATATACATATTTTGTATGGTTATTTGAATACCCACAAACCTGATTTTGAGCTAGCACCTCAACACACACTTGATATAGTAGCTCTTCTATTGCAAATAAGAGTGGTGCAAGTGATAAATTCATTCAGAAATTTCAACAAAAAAAAAAAAATATTTCAACAACTACTAGTTTTATATATGACAGTTATAAAGCCAAACTCCTGGCACAAAAAATATAATTTAAAGGCCAGTCCACACTATAGAAACGCAGTCCGGATGCGTTCCAGATGCTTTTCTGCATGCGTGTTTGACACGTTCCAGTGCGTTTTTGATGCAGTCCAATGTGTTTCTGATGCAGTCCAGTGCATTTCCCCCCTCTTTTTTCTTAAACCTAAATATGGACATGTGTGTTCCAGTGCATTTTTGATGCTTTTTTACAGTGTTCCAGTACAGTCCAGTGCAGGAAAAATGCAGCATGTTCTACTTTTTTTTTTTTTCTGGAAGTGGAACGCACTGGAATTGCAAGCACTGGTGTGAACTATGTCATTAAAGACCATATACAGTAACCTACTTTCCATGCATTGTGATGCAGAAAAAAAACAAACACACTGGACTGCATGTGGTGTGAACTGGCCATGAATTTATTATTCAATAGCCACAAATGATATAAATCAACGTTGCATTGCCTTTGCAAACCAAGATAATACAGTACCTTGTAAAATTGGCAGTGACATTATCACTGTATTGGAAGTAGCCTGGGCATATAGAAGGGATGTGGGAGGGATCCCGCAGGCCCACCCACTACAAGCTGCCTGTAGAAAACTAGTCACCCTGCACAAGCAAAAATAGCAGCAGTGACTGGTCTTTATCATAGGAAGCTCCTGCACAGAGACACAGTTTTACTCTGGACTACTACACAGTTCTGGATGAAATACACTAAGCACACCAAGATGCAAGTACATGCCTCTAGTAGTTAGACAATATTTGCTTACCCTAGAGTTCAGCTTCAAACAAAGGCTTTTACACTGACCTGGATTGTTTGTTTATTAATGGAAAAACATTTCTTATAAATCAGTAACAGGACCATGCAGAGTAACTATTTAAATAAGATAAGCACTCCTGCACACATACACGCAAGAAAATAAACAGCACATTACCGGACAGGTGTCTTTGGCAGCCGGCACAGCAGGTCCAAAATGTTGTGAATTCCCCATCCCGTCTCCATCACTCGGCTGAATCTGGTAATTTACTCTTTGATAGAGAATCTGAAAAAGCAGCAGGTCACGGAAAAAAAAATTCACAAAGTTACCGCTAAGAAAATGGACACTTTCATCACTGTGTTTGTTTAACAGGAATTACCTGGGACATAACAAGCCGAAAAAATCAATCTGGCACGCTCCTGCATACATTTCTGAATATTACAATGTACAGTACAATGGGTACAGAAAACTGAATTGTACGTTTTCTACGGAGTTCTGCTCCTTTTTTATTTTACAGTATACAGTAGGTGCCGCCGATTTTGTGTCAATCTCGCCTCTTCTAGCGGCGAGATTGACACCCTACGAGCCCCGTCGCGAGAGCCAGCGCCGAGCTGTCTCGTCATCGGGAAAGGAAAAATTTTGTTTTTCCTTTCGCAATGAGCGACACACGCATTGCTGACATTGAGGCCGGTAGACGGAGATCCGACGTGGATTCCCGCCAATACCAGGCACTGTGTTTGGTATGAATCCTGAGCGGGAACTCCACGCCAATTTTTAAATAAAAAACCGGCATGGGTTCCCCCTCCAGGAGCATACCAGGCCCTTCGGTCTGGTATGGATTTGAAGGGGAATCCCCAAAGCCGAAAAATCGGCGTGGGTGTCCCCCTCAAAATCCAAACCAGACCCTTATCCGAGCACGCAACCTAGCAGGCCGCAGGAAAAGAGGGGGGGACGAGAGAGCGCCCCCCCTCCCTCCTGAAACGTACCAGGCCGCATGCCCTCAACATGGGAGGTTTGGTGCTCTGGGGCGACCTGCGGCCCCCACACCCCAAAGCACCCTGTCCCCATGTTGATGGGGACAAGGGCCTCTTCCCGACAACCCTGGCCGTTGGTTGTCGGGGTTTGCGGGCGGGGGCTGATCGGAATCCGGGAGCCCCCTTTAATAAGGGGGCCCCCAGATGCCGGCCCCCCACCCTATGTGAATGAGTATGGGGTACATCGTACCCCTACCCATTCACCTGGTGGAAAAAAAATGTCAATAAAAAAAACACACACAGCTTTTTAAAGTAATTTATTACACAGCTCCGGGGGTCTTCTTCCGACTCTGGGGGTCTCTTCCGACTTTGGGGGTCTCCGGTGTCGTCTCCGCGCTCTCCGGTTCTTTCTTCCTTCTTCCAGCTCTTTTGCTAACGGAGAGGCCCGGTCTTCCCCGTCGTCTCGTCCGGCTCTCCGTTGTCCTTCTGCCGGCCCCTCCATTATCTTCTTCCAGCTCTTTTGCTAGTGATGGGGCCGGTCTTCCCGTCGCCGTCTGCGTCTTCTTCCCTCTTCTCCTCCTCGATGTTCACTCGTCGCTTCCTCCCGCTGTAATGCTGGCTGTTCGGTCCGCAAGGATTTATATAGGCTTCTCATGATGTCACAGTCACATGCTCCGGGTGGCCCCGGAGCATGTGACTGTGACGTCATGGGAGCATGTGACTGTGACATCATGAGAGGCCTATATAAATCGTTGCGGACCGAACAGCCAGCATTACAGCGGGAGGAAGCGATGAGTGAACATCGAGGAGGAGAAGAGGGAAGAAGACGCCGACGGGAAGACCGGCCCCTCCACTAGCAAAAGAGCTGGAAGAAGATAGTGGAGGGGCTGGCAGAAGGGCAACGGAGAGCTGGACGAGATGACGGGGAAGACCGGGCCTCTCCGCTAGCAAAAGAGCTGGAAGAAGATAGCGGAGGCTCTGCAGAAGGAAGAAAGAACCGGAGAGCGAGAGAAGAACCGGAGACCCCCGGAGTCGGAAGAAGACCCCCGGAGCTGTGTAATAAATTACTTTAAAAAGCTGTGTGTGTTTTTTTTCCACCAGGTGAATGGGTAGGGGTACGATGTACCCCATACTCATTCACATAGGGTGGGGGGCGGCATCTGGGGGCCCCCTTATTAAAGGGGGCTCCCGGATTCCGATCAGCCCCCGCCCGCAGACCCCGACAACCAATGGCCAGGGTTGTTGGGAAGAGGCCCTTGCCCCCATCAACATGGGGACATGGTGCTTTGGGGTGGGGGGCTGCAGGTTGCCCTCCTGCCCCAGAGCACCAAACCCCCCATGTTGAGGGCATGTGGCCTGGTACGGTTCAGGAGGGAGGGGGGCCGCTCTCTCTTCCCCCCCTCTTTTCCAGCGGCCTGCCAGGTTGCGTGCTCGGATAAGGGTCTGGTTTGGATTTTGAGGGGGACCCCCACGCCGATTTTTCGGCTATGGGGATTCCCCTTCAAATCCATACCAGACTGAAGGGCCTGGTATGCTCCTGGAGGGGGAACCCATGCCGGTTTTTTATTTAAAAATTGGCGTGGAGTTCCCGCTCAGGATTCATACCAAACACAGTGCCTGGTATTGGCGGGAATCGACGTCGGATCCCGTTCAATACAGTGCCGCGTCTCCTTCTCGCTATTGCAATGAGCGCGAGATGTCGCCACCCTGTCGCCGAGATGTGGGCACCCTGTCGCCGAGAATCTCCGCGATGGGATCGCAATGATTATACAATGTCGGCAGCACCTACTGTATCTCCATCTTTGTTAAACCTGATATTGCAAGGCAGAATAGTGAATATATAGAATGAAAGTAAACTTTATATAAATGAAAGAATTTAAATCTAATTTAAAGCAATTTGTTTTTGCAACCTGCAAGACAATGTCATAATGTGCTAGTAGCATCGCCTACTAGCATATTATGTGAAATTTACCTTAGAACGAAGCCCTACAGCGACATGTTGTCACCGTTGAAGGCACTTCCATCTTTACCCGGTCTTCCTTCCGGGTTCAAGGACTCCAACTGTGTGAGTGGCTGGAGCCGCAAGGACATCACTCCCGCATGTGCTTGGGGGCTCTCCGGCTTATGGCACAAGACTCTGAAGAAACATCCTTGGTGGCCGTTCCTTAAGAGCGCATGTGCCAATGACATCACTGGCTGCATCTACAGTAAATATTGCCTAAACGGTGCACATTTAGGAGATATTTCCAGTACCTACAAGTAAAAAATATGCATGGGAGTTTACTTCCACTTTAACCACCAAGAGCAAACACTAAGGCCTCATGCACACTGGGCATGTTTTGGGCATCAGACTTTTTTTTTTTAACTACCTCTAAACTCCCCTGCATGTTCTCCTATGTGTTCAGGCTTTTAGCAGCTTTTTTTTAGAAGGGGAGTTTAGTGGCAGAAAAAAAAACCTCTGCCAACACATTCTGGAGCAGCAGTGTTTTGGCAGAAAAAACACTGACAGCTCATAAACTCCCAGCCTTTAGCAGAGTGTTTTTTTTTTTGTTGGAAGCAGAGGCCCCCACCTATACTATACCAGGCCACATGCCCTCAACATGGGGGCAAGGACCTCTTCCCCACAACCCAGGCCAGTGGTTGTGGGGATCTGTGGGGAGGGTGCATCTCGGCAGGTTTAACAAAGCTGAAATTTGCAAATAAAGTTAAGGATACCATACAGAGTGCCAAGGGAGTAGGTGTTCATCTGGCACACAGAAGTCATTTTGCTAACTGCTATTCTCAGGTACCTTTTTCATGCGTGCTCTTAGAGGAAATTCATATCCTTACATTCATACCAGGTTAGCTTTCAATACTATTAATCACTGATCACTGACCATGATACATGTGCTTTAAACACAAATGAGAACTGATGAGTTAAAAAAAAAACTGTAAACACAACTGTAATTAGTGCCTGAGAAACTCTCAAAATGACCAACAAGATGCCCCTTTTTCTTTCACGCAAAGTGCAATAATTACTATATTTCTCATGGGGCATGCTTAGTCAAAAAAATGTAAATACATTATGTTACAGTCCTGCCCTACAGTATCATATTTGCTTCAGAGTAAAATTTACCTTTTTGTTAGGAATGACTGAAAGGATTAAAAGGTCAGTCCCTTCAGACAGTCCTGAGTAGATGCAAGAGGTCTGATCCTCCAGTTAGCTTTTTTTTTTATCTCCCCAGACCTTAGTGGAGAGATCTATGCACCTGAAATTCCAGCTTCACAATCCCTATGCAATCAAAGTTCTAAGACTATTAGTTAAAATTTCCCTTTATTTCACATTATAAAAAAAGACAGCTAGAAAAAAGTGTCAGCTTGTGGATTGTGGTATGATATAAACCAGCAGATGAACTAACCATTTAAGCCCTTGAACCTTTTGGTATCTTTCACCATACAAAGATAAAGCATAAAGCCACTTACCTCTGTTTGTAAGGAGCTACTAGAAGCAAGCAATGCCTGTATGGCACAAGGAGGACAATGAGTCAAAGCAAATGCCATAAGTTCTTGCCGTGTTCTCAGGTCATCATAGTTCTCACATTGTCCCAGTTTACTGCATACTTCCCAGCTGTTACTGTACCCTGAGAAATAGAATGGTATGGCTGATATACAACGAACCATATTGCAAAACTTTACTTACAGGTAGTTAGGACTGGTGCCACCACATATATCACAGAACAGATAAGGGGTGAGAGCTCAAAACCTGGCTATCGTACCAACCATTTCCCCTTAATACTTTGAGCCACCACCCCAAAAACAAGTAAAAAAAATAAGGAATTAGACTTCCATGATACTGTATGTGTACTTGTTCTGTGTTTGACTCCGAAAAAAAGAGAGCCAACGTGATGGCCACGCAACTATCATTTTCAAAAGGAGGTTAACAAAGCTAAGCTCTAAGTTTTTTTCCCCAGAAAGGTATACTTTGCGGACCATTGTCCTTGTCTTGTAGTAGTGTTCTTTCTCTGCTCAGCAAAGTGTCAATTACAACAGGTAAATGTTCTTACAACCTAGAGCGTATCTCTAGTGAAATATGCACACATTGGGCTAAAGACGTTCATGCTGTAAGAAGCATATGGGCATCCACAAAAAAACAGTCATGCAATTATTTTGGTGCATAATACAGTACAGTGGTCCCTGAATGCAGAATATGCATTTTCAGGAGGCAGTATTTACAATATAAATGTATACATAAAATATATAGGTAATATCAGCAGATTTGGGTTCATGTTGGGTAAACAATAAACTTATGAATAATTTGACATCGGTTCTCACTTATAAAAGGTATGGAGGCAATTGTCAGAGATATTCTGTGAGGCTTTTAAAAAATATATATACTTTAGGGTTAATGTGAGAGAATGATAAATTTGGAGCCAATTGGTTGACAACTCTTTCCCCAGACATTTTTATATAGAACCCCTACACACAGGGGTACACATACAGAGACAGCTCAGCCTGAAACTTGTGTGCAAAAGCCCAGTTTATATTGAAGGAAGAGCATATGAAAAAAATAAAATAAAGCATTCAATGCATTTAAAAACAGTAGATTGAACTCCAAGCATGGTCCTATTTGAGGAAGATAGAAAATTCTACCTCAATATCTACCAACATCCCCATCTCATTAGAATCTCTCACATGGGTAATCCCAAACATCTCCCTGATCCAATGGATAAATAAAGATATATTTTTCTTAAAAGACCTCACCATAAATGGCAAAATTATGTATTTCGTAGACATACAAAATAAACACCAAATTCCACCATCAGAACGTTTTACCCACGTACCAATCTCCAGACAAATATGGAAATATCTGCACACTACAACTCCAAAGGCAAAAGGTATATCCCTGATATACAATACACTTAACCGTAAAACTACTTTTATCAAACATATCCCCCTACTCAAATGGGAGAAAGAATTAGGCAAAACATTCTCAGACAAAACAATGGATGTCAGTGATTAGATGCAACCACCAATTCTCACGATGCTCTAACTCTATAAAGAACTAGCACAACAATTACAATCAAGATGACATTTCACCCCATTCATAGTTGCAAAACTCTCCAAAACCAATTCAAACCTATGCTGGAGGGGATGTGGCCAGGTAGGCACATTAACACACATGATCTGGGCCTGTCTTCACCTCCGCAGCTTCTGGTCAGAAACATTCAAATTAATATCCAAGGTAACTGGGGTCTTTGTACAACCCAACATTGAACAAGATATTTTGAGCAGAAGTATGTCCAAATCCCAATATCTGTCAGATCAATAACCATGCATATACTCCTTGCCGCACGCTCTGCAGTAATGAACAAATGGAAAACCACTGAATTCCCTAGCATAAGAGAAATCACTACAAAGGTCAATATCGTGGCAGAATATGAAAAAAATCCTAGCATACAGAGATGGAACCAAATCTAAATATGAATCTAACTGGTCCATATGGAAAAACTTTTCACCTACACCTTAAATGACCTAACTACTTTTTTACTTTTCTTCCTTTGACTTAAAGATGTTCAAGTCAAACCACATTGTTGTTACACCTTGTTTGAACATTCGTTGAAACCAGTTACAGGATTGATTAATAAAACAATTCCTCGTTTACCCTCTTTATTGGCTCTTAGGAGCCCAAACTCTTCTTCATCATACCCCTCCTATTTTCTTTATGGTTTAGGTTAGAATGATTGTATGCATATAGAGTGAGAATTATTGATCACTAAATAATCTCAAAACTATGATGTTAACAGATAAATATGTGTATTTTCATACTCAAGAAACAATGTCTAACTTTCCTTTATTTTCTGTATTATGCTGAAAACCAATAAAAATCATGTAAATTAAAAACAGTAGATTAAATACATAAAAATAGTATACAATTTACTACCTGTGGCCATGAGCTCTTGGCAGTGCCCATTGGCAGCCTTGTAATCTTGACACTGAAGCGATTGTTCAGCTAGAAGTGTAAGAACTTGACCTTTCCTCTCCATCTCTTCATTTTCTGAAAGGGGAAATAGGGAAGACTTGTGAAATGAGGACTTCACTTCAACAATGAAAATGAACCCGACATAAAACAAGAGAACATTTTCTGTGAATCTATGCAACAAGTAAAGGCTAAATTGTAATAGATATTTCCTAACACACATAAACAGGCCTTTAGCTGTCTAGATCCCATCCTATTTCCTCTTTCAGCCTTGATGTACAACTTTTAATAAATACATGTATTATATAACATCCAAACTACATCCAAACTGTCCCCTCAAGCACCCACAGTATAAAGAAAGAGTACTAATGTTCCTGGTTTATTTTTTATTTTTTCAGCCTAGTCTAGCAGATGATATTCTAGAGAAAAAAGATTAGAATGTTTAGAACAATTTATTTGATAGTTATATAGGTTGAAAAAAAAAAAAAGACACATGCAGATTTAATCCATGTCTCAAGGAGTTGAAATATATGATATACCAGTCATTTTAATGCATGTAATCATTATGTCAACCAGCCCAGTTTCTACATACACCCAGGTACCAACAAGGAGTGTACATTTTGCTGCCACTGCTACTGCAATGTTTACTAGACCCAGCATGCCGTAACTTTTAGTTGATTGGGTGCATGCACTGAGCTGAAGACAGGGGAGGGTTGATTGTGACAAACTAGTTTTCCACAAGCCCTACTGACCCTATCTTCAGATGGACTGCTCAGTGCTCAGCGGGATCTAAACAGGCTGATGGCTGTTCTGTACAAAACAGACCAATCTCTGCAAATTATGTACACCATTAAATTATTATTTTTTTTCTGCAGCCTTCAGGGAAATTGGCATCTAAGGCATCTGCAATAAAAGCACAGTTAAGAAGTTTAGGTTTACCTGCATGCAAGTTCATTTATTTAAAATCTTGTTCCTAGCAAGTGGGTCAGAGGAGACGCAGAAATACCAAATACTTCAAAGGATAAGTATTTTGCAGCTCACCTAGTTTATTATGCATAAACCTAGCAATCTATAGACTGGACTAGCATGTGACAAACAATCCTACATATAGGAGTTAAAAATGTAATATGTGTATTTTTTTTTCCAGGAGAAAAAAATATATTAGCTATGCAATCTGTAGACAAAAATATGTCACAAAAACTAAAAATGTGTGTTATTAGAAAACTAGAGTTACTGTAGATCTGTGGCCCTTTACTCGCCCTTGGGGCACTATTCCATCTACTGACACCAACAATGGAGCACTATTCCTTCCATTAATACCAACAATGGGGTACAATTCCTTCCATTGATACCAATGATGGTGCACAATTCCTTTCATTGATACCAACGATGGGGCATAATTCCTTCCATTGATACCAACGATGGGGCACAATACCTTCCATTGATGCCAACAATGTAGCACAATTCCTTCCATTGATACCAACGATGGGGTGTAATTCCTTCCATTGATTCCAACGATGACTCACAATTCCTTCCACTGACATCAATGATGAGGCACAATTCCTCCCACTGACACCAACGATGGGGCACAATTCCTCCCACTGACACCAACGATGGGGCACAATTCCTCCCACTGACACCAACGGTGGGGCACAATTCCGCCCACTGACACCAACGATGGGGCACAATTCCGCCCACCGACACCAACGATGGGGCACAATAACTCCCACTGACACCAACGATGGGGCACAATAACTCCCACTGGCTCTAGCCTGACCTCCCTAAAGTCTGAAGGACAGTAAACTGGCATTTGTTTAGAAAGTTTGGAGACCCCTGCTGTAGATCAAAAGTATACAATTTGTTATATAACTTAGTTATATAACAAAAGTAGAATTACCATTCTGGTACAAAGCATTGCAAAGTTATTTACAAGTTAAATGCTGGTAGGTTAATTGGCTTCTGTCTAAAATTTGCCCTAGTATATGAATGTAAGTTAGGGACCTTAGATTGTAAGCTCCTTGAGGGTAGGGACCGATGTGAATGTACAAAATATATATGTAAAAGCGCTGCGTAAATTGACAGCGCTATACAAGTACCTAAAATAATAATAATAATAATAAATAAAGGCTTTTTTTTGTACCTTTCATTTAAAGCGACACAAAAAAAACGTAATTTCAAAAGTTAAAAAATTTGTACATAAATTATTCTGTAAGTGTGATCTTGCTGGGTGTCACATCTCATATATAAAATAGTGTACAATTGGTGGAGATTGGGCACTTACACAAAAAATATTATAAAAATACTAAATTTATTGTAAGGTATCAACCAATATGAACTAATATTCATGATTAGAGTTCTCTTTAAATATATGTATTAGTACAGAATATGTTTTTCTGAACTGTAAAACAGAATGTGACTTTTGTGGTCAAACTAATCTTTCTTCTGTGTAACTGACAGCCAAGTATATTTAGACTTTGTGGTTAGGCCTTTTCCGGGAAAAAGTCTATCTTACTTCTGCTTTTTAAGTGACAGATTGACCAAACTGACATCTGGCGTTTCTTATCTTCCTGTTTCAAATGTCAGAACATGTCTAGTTTGACCACAATTGACGTATGTTAACTGACCGTTTTTGCAGAAGTAAAAACATCTGCTAGAATTTATTTTTGTCTAACTCACAATTTTTTTTCTTGCTTATTGCCGATTGGTCCATACAATTCTCCTGCTGTGTATAAAAAAAGGGACATGTAACCATTAAACCATATTCCTGTATACCATTCACTGTATATTGGTGTCTTGAATATCCGACCGGTCAGAGAAACTTCCACAGATCCTCAGTCCAGCTCGAGCCAAGAAGGTCCAACAGAACAGAACCTTTCAGTGGTGGCAGCGATGGGATGATCCAATTGAACAGGTAAGACCCCCTTTAATTATTATTGGGAACAACAGTCTTGCCTTGTCAATTGGTTCACCATAAAGTAGACTCTCGAGAAAACTACAAGTTTTCTGGGACTCTGTTAAGATTGAAAGGAAGATTTAGAATAGATACAGAGGGTCTCGCTAGGTTGGCCAGACCAGGTTATTAGATTGAGAAAGAATCTTAAATTCTTTTCTACATAGGACGGATCTGTGGAAACTCTATATCTAAAGGTGTACACAAAAAAGGGTTACTTTTTTTTAAATGTCAACTGTATATTGTTGTCCTGAATGTAAAACTGGTTTATTGTTTGCTTACAAAGGGAAGACCACGTCATTAGTGGCAATTGTTCCAGGGGGGTATCATGTCAAAATTGGCAAGGGTCCTATGTTCCAGGGATCAAAACAACATATGTTAAGGTTTAATATACACAACATACTACCCCCCAGTCCGGTGTTCGAGGGACTAAGTGTAGCAGAAATACAGTGTCTGGTTGTATTTAAAAAAGGAGAACACTGGGTTCCTTGTCATAAATCTATAAATTGTCATAAGTTTAAGGACATTTTCCGCCCCTGGAACGAAATAGAGAAAGCAAGACAGAAATGTTTTAATTTTAAAGTATAAGTATTATTGTTTGCTATAATGGGTAATCAAGCAGGAAAGGAAGCTGAAAGTAAGCAGCACCAACCCTCTCCGATTGATTACATTAAAGTCAATTATGGGAAAAATTATACTGATCCTTTTTGGTCACTAGTTTTAAAAAGAGCACATCAGTTAGAAGTGCCATGTTTGGGGGAATACGGACCATGTTCCGAGGAAGAGTGGGAGGAAGTGACCAGAATATGTGGCCAACATAAACAGTATAATTATCCCATAAAAGACCTTGACAAAGATTACATGACTAAATGTTGTAAGATTTGGGCAAAGGGTATGAAGGAATATAGAAAGAAATATACAAGTGTAAAAATGGTAAAGAAAGAGCAATTAGAAGACGCAATAGGAAGTCCATCAGCTCCCCCTAATTTTTATCAAGAAAAACCCCCTCCATATGCTATGGTAAAAGATGAATCCCTTGTCCCAAAGAAAATATACCCCTCGTTAGATCCAAATGTTATAGCAGGAGTATTAACCATAGCTAAACAAAAGGGAACTAATTGGTTACGAGAGGGGGAAGATAGAAGACAGATACAGGAACATTTAAGTCAATTAGTAAAGGAGGAAGAACAGTGTATTAAAAAAGAGGAAGATGAAGAAAAAGTGATAGAAGGAGAGCTGAGAGAGTTACAGGAACGTAGAGATAGATTAGGAAAAATAAAGGGGATAATACGTGGACTTAGAAACTCGGGCTACCCAGAAACCAATCTAGTGAAGAAGGCCGATTATATATCTGGAGATGGGTTAAGTAAGGATTTTCAGAGTAGCTTCAGTATGACCCCTCAACGCCAGGCACCCACACCATCAGATGATGGAGAGGATCAGACAGCTCCAATTAGTCGGGTTTTTCCTTTCATTACAATGGGAGATACACAGGTGCAAATACCACTACCATTGGGTACGGTCAAGGAAATTAGAGACACATGTCCCAAACCAAGAAAGGACCCCAGACAGGCGGTGACCTTTCTGCAAAGATACTGTTCAGGAACAAGAATGTCTCCTGAAGATCTTAATACCATACTTCAAAATGTAGACCCCGATTCCCAAGCTGACATAAATATAGGTCAATGGGCCAAGGATGCAAAGTTATATGAGGCTGGGGAGGATTGGAATATTTTTTGGAACTCATTGTTACAGGCTTGGCTCAAGGCATATAAAAACACCACCATGTTGCATGATTTGATATCTTGCAAACAACAGTCAGGAGAGGATTTCTACACCTTTGTCACTAGATTACATAAATTATATAAAAGTTGTGGAATAGACAATGATCAACTATTCGTGAGTACAGCCATAAATAAAGGGATTTTTATAACAGCTTACCTGTAAAATCCTTTTCTTGGAGTACATCACGGGACACAGAGCGACTTAGTCATTACTAATGGGTTATATAGATTACCTTCAGGTGTTGGCACTGGCCAATTCCAAACCGGAAGTACCCTCCCCTATATAAGCCCCTCCCATCCGGGAGCACCTCAGTTTTGTAGCCAAGCAATAAGTGTCCCAAAAAGAGGGGTGGGAGCTCTGTGTCCCGTGATGTACTCCAAGAAAAGGATTTTACAGGTAAGCTGTTATAAAAATCCCTTTTTCTTTTTCGTACATCACGGGACACAGAGCGACTTAGTCATTACTAATGGGACGTCCCAAAGCAATGCCAAATGAGGGGAGGGATACATAAGCTGGGCGCCATCAGGCATGAGGCTCTTTTGCGGCCTGCAACACACTGCGCCCAAAGGCGACATCCTCCTGACTTCTGACGTCTACCTGGTAGAATCTAGTAAACGTGTGTACTAAGGACCATGTTGTGGCCTTACAGACTTGAGCCAGGGAGGCTTGGTGATGCACTGCCCATGAAGTTCCAACTGCTCTTGTGGAGTGCGCCCTAACTTTGAACGGAGGCGGTCTCCTTTTCAAGCCATAGGCTTGTATTATGACCTGTCGAATCCACTTGGCTAAAGTAGATTTTTGATGCTGCCTGACCCTTTCTGGGGCCTTCCGGCAGAACAAACAAAGTATCCGTTCTACGAATCTGAGCAGTGGCTTTAAGATAAGCTTTAACTGCTCTTACTACATCCAAAGAATGCAATAACTTTTCCTCTACCGAACTAGGTTTGGGGAAAAAGGAAGGAAGAACCACATCTTGGTTCAAATGGAACCTCGATACCACCTTAGGAAGAAGGCTGGATGAGGACGTAACACTACTCTGTCCTTATGGATAACCAGATATGGCTCCTTACAGGACAAGGCGGCTAATTCCGATACTCTTTTAGCCGAACAAATGGCTACTAAGAAAATCAATTTCCTGGTGAGAAGAACCAAGAAAATGTGCCGCAATGGTTCAAATGGTTGTTTCTGTAGAACCGACAGAACCAGGTTTAAGTCCCATGGACATATGGGAATACTAACCGGAGGGCTAATACGCATCACTCCTTGTATGAAAGCTTTGACTAATGAATGCAAAGCCAAGGGCCTTTGAAAAAAAAATATTGACAAGGCCGTCTGACCCTTGATAATACTCAAGGCAAGCTTCCTATGTACAGCCCACTGTAGGAAGTCCAGAATCCTACCTATTACGTACTTACGTGGATGCCATTTCCTGGCCTCACCCCACGTGATGTACGCCTTCTAGATCCTATAATAGATCTGCCTGGATACCGGCTTCCTGGCATTGATCATGGTAGATACCACAGGATTAGAGAGCCCTCTCTTTTTTAGAATGTGGGCTTCTATAGCCAGGCCGTCAAACCTAGGGCTGGTAAGGAAGGGTAGTATATCGGTCCTTGCGAAAGCAGGTCCGGACGATGTGGGAGGGTCCAAGGACTTCCCACTGACATTTTTACAATCTCCGCGTACCATGCCCTTCGGGGCCACGCTGGAGCCACCAGAATCACTGGTTTCTTTTCTACCCTGATTCTGCGGATTAATCGCGGTGGGAATGCATATATCAGCTTGAACTGATCCCAAGGGAACACTAGGGCATCCGAACCGCAAGCTAGGGGATCCTTTGTGTGAGACACAAATCTGTCCACCTTTGCGTTGAATCTGGATGCTAGCAGATCTACATCCGGTGTTCCCCACCGCTGGCATATTGCCTGGAAAACCTCGGGGTGAAGAGACCATTCCCCCGGGCATAATTGCTGGCGACTTAAAAAGTCCGCTCTCCAATTTTCCACTCCTGGGATGAAAACCGCGGATATGGCTGTTACATACCTTTCTGCCCATTCCAGGATGCAATTCGCTTCCCTCTGGGCTGCACGACTCCTGGTGCCACCCTGGAGATTGATATATGCCACTGCTGTGGCATTGTCTGATTGAATTCTGACAGGTGACCCTTGGAGTTTGGATGTCCATGCTACTAGGGCATACCGGGCTGCTCGTATCTCTAAGAAATTGGTGGGCAGGGCCTTCTCTGCTTCTGACCACTTGCCCTGGAGAGACCATTGCTCCAGTACTGCCCTCCAGCCTATGAGGCTGGCAACTGTAGTGACCAATTTCCAAGAAACCGGACTGAAGGGTTTCCCTTCCCAGATTCTGGGGCACCAACCACCAATGGTGCGAACGGAAGGGGACAGGGACATTGGTAAGTCTAAAGCCTGAACTTTTTTGTTCCAGGCTGACAGTATGGCCCTCTGCAAGTTCCTTGAATGGAATTGACCGTAGGGTACCGCTTCGAATGAAGCCACCATTTTTCCCAGCAGCCTTATACACAGGCGTATGGATGGTTTTTCTTTTTTGCACCCACTAAGTGGGTCAAATCTTTCAAAGACGACACCTTCTCTGGAGGTAAGAAAATCTTTCTCTGATTTGAATCCAGTCTTAGCCCCAAAGTATTCCAGGCTTTTGACTGGTTTTAGGGCTGACTTGTCTCGGTTGATAATGCAACCGTGAGATTCCAGATACTTGATTATCTTGTGAACGACCACTTCTAGTTTTTTTCACTGAGTGGTCTATCAGCAACAAGTCGTCTAGATATGCCATTATCGTTACACCTTGTGTTCCTAGTTTGGCCAATCGTAGGGCCAGAATTTTTGTGAACACTCGTGGTGCCGTGGCCAGACCGAAAGGTAAGGCTCTGAACTGAAAATGGCGCCCTTCTACTGCAAAGCGTAGAAATTTCTGGTGGGCCGGACAGATGGGAATATGCAAATAAGCATCCCTTATGTCGATCGAGGCTAACCATTCCTGCCCTTGTAGGGCGGTGGCCACCGATCGGATCGACTCCATCCGAAAAAGTCCTGATATGTAGGAACTTGTTTAGCCCTTTTATATTTAATATGGGCCTCATGTCCCCATTTGGTTTGGGGACTGTGACAAGGTTCGAGTAAAACCCGAACCCGTTTTCTTTCAAGGGAACCTTCATGATTACCCTTGGGGCAATAGTTGCTCTAGTGCCAGAAGGAGGGATCCACTCTTCTGGGGATCGCTTGGCACGTTTGACCTTATAAAATGGGCAGGAGGAATGTCTTTTAACTCCAGCCTGTATCCCAGACTTACTGCGGAGATCACCCATCTCTGATGGTGTCCCGCCAGGTCTCTGTGAACCACTGAAGTCTTCCCCTCACCCGACTGAGTGGGGGCAACCCTTCATGACTTAGGGGGAGGTTTTGTACCTCTCTTGACCCAGGGTTTCTTGTTACCCTGTGATTGTCTCTGATTTCTGCCCCCTGGATTTGACCGCGGAGGCCATCGGAACTGTTTCACAGCCGATGTGCCAGGGACTGGAGAAGTAGGCCTCTTAAAAGAAGGACTTCTACCCTTGTTCTTAACCGGTAAGAGTGAACTTTTACCGGCAGAAATTTTCTGGATATATTTGTCCAGATCTTCTCCAAATAAGCGTTCTCCATGAAATGGGAAGCTAACCAGCAGTTTTTTACAGGGAGCTTCAGCAGACCAGTTTTTGAGCCACAGAAGCCTACGCATATGTACTATAGACAGCTTAAAGCGGGAGGCCTGTTGGATTGTATCCTTTATGGCGTCCACCGCAACACAAGGCTCTAGGCAGGTCAGCTAGGGCAAGAGCCTGCTGATCTGGTAAGTCCCTTAAGACTTGTTTCAACTGATCTTTCACTGCTTGGCAGACTCCAATCGCTGCTACCGCAGGTTGTGTCACCATGCTTGCTGTAGAGAAAGCAGATTTTAGTAAAGACTCCAATTTTTTATCTATTGGGTCTTTGAACATTGGAACATTATCTACTGGACATGTCAGTGATTTGTTAACAGAAGAGATGGCTGCGTCCACTGTAGGGACCCTCCATTTTTTTATGAACTTATCCTCCATGGGATAGATCACCGGAAATCTCTTGGGGGGAGCAAATATTTTATCAGGATGCTCCCAATCCTGGTAAATAAGCCCTTCTAATAAAGGGTGGATTGGGAAGGAACAGACAGCCTGGGGAGCTTTTAGCGACCCCAGCGAGGAAACCGTAGTGGATGGTGGTTCCGCCAGAGGCATTTTAAATGCTGATCGGACCATATTAGTCAGAGACTGAACCCATAATCTTTCAGCCTGAGATGCTGAGAAAGGTTCTTCCACTGTTGATTCCTCCATAACTGAATCAACCTCATCCTGATCCCCTTCCGGTAGGTCGATCTCTGTGTGGGGCTGTTCCTCCACTAACAGGCACTCTGAAGGAGGAGACGGAGATCGGACGCGCTTTTCCTGTGACAGGGAAGCAGCGATCAATGCTGTTAATCTCTCTTCCAATCCTCCCAGAGTTGAGGCTAAAACCTCCTCTGTTATATATACAGGAGCAGGTGGACTGGGGACAGCCGCAGCACCAGGCATTCCTGCGGGGTTTCTACGGCTACTGACCTCTGAATTCTCAGGGGAGATTGGTGCAGTACAAGCATGCCCAATATCCTCAGAGCCCGATGGCGACCCCTTTGGCTTCCTGGAAGACCTATTTACGGAGCGTCTGGACGACATATCCTTTAAGCACAAAGCTGAGGTATTCCCGTCGTCATACACCAATTTTGCTGGTAATAGTCTAACACAGTTGCTGCTATATACCAGCTGGTGTCCACTAAAGTGCCTTTCTATGGGGATGCCTGCATCAACCGCCTCTGTGTGCCACTGTTTGTTGCTAGCTCTGTTTGCATCCAGCTGACACTTGTACTGTGTCTTTTAACCATGCTGGGACGCCTGCACATGCGCAGAAGCGCCGCGGCGCGCATCGAGCGTCATCCACCCGCCCCGCCCCTTTTTTTTCATAGGAGGCGCGTGCCCGCGCGTGCGCCCGTGCGCCATTGGCGCCCTTTTCGAAATCAAACAGGGACTAGGAGCCAGGGCCCTTTTTGCCGGAGGGCCTGTGCGGTGGATGAGCGCAGCAACAGGGCAGAGGAAGTGGATTCCCACAGAGAAACTTACCAACTGCCTGGATCTTTTGACTTGAGAAAACCAAAGATCCACATGACAAGAAAAATGGACTACAGCGGCCTCTAGTGGTTTAACACAGGTACCGCGGTCCCCCTTTTTTTTTTTTTTCTTGACTACTATTAAAATTTTACATTTTCAGTAGTTACAGGCATACACAGATATTAGCGGGAATACCGTTAGGTAACAGACAGAAAGACAAATTAGGCTTGGGGTCCCCCAATAGAACCAAGTTCCTGGGGGCCCCCACTTACCTGATCCCCGCCGCAGGACTTTGTTTGGTCCACAGAAGTCCAAACTTCACCTATCACGGCAGGCATTGTAATTAAACCTTCAGGGACCGGGTTCCCAAGGATTCCACTCCCCTGGACCTGTATAGCACCCTGCACAGACAACATCTTGGTCGTGGGTATGACCAGAGCTCTGGATCCCAGGGTCCAGCCCTCCTAAGAGAGGCATTACAGGCAAAACCTTGCTCTTCTGCTGCAAGGCCCGGGTACCGACCGTTTAGCTATGAAGCTTTTTTGGTGGGATCCGGAACAGCTTACTAAGGCCCAAAAGAACCTGTACGCAAGCCCAGTGAAAACACATGTTACTCCTTGGCCAACACCTTAGACACTGGCAAAAAACTGAGGTGCTCCCGGATGGGAGGGGCTTATATAGGGGAGGGTACTTCCGGTTTGGAATTGGCCAGTGCCAACACCTGAAGGTAATCTATATAACCCATTAGTAATGACTAAGTCGCTCTGTGTCCCGTGATGTACGAAAAAGAAAATGGAGATCCAAGGGCCACCCAAATAATCAAACTGATAAACACAAAATGGGCGGTAATGACCTCAGATGGATTCATAGCTGACATAAAGGAGAGGGCATCCTCAGGGGTATTTAACACTAAAGGAGGATTGTTCACCTCTATTACAGAAGAAAATCCAAACATAGCTATGGTCAGTGGACCAAGTTCAGGAACCATACCTAGAAGGAATTATCCTCCCCATAATCAGGATCAGGGTTGTTTTAATTGTGGGGATCCAAACCACTGGAAATCAGAATGTCCCCAAAGAAAGGGAGCCAGGGATAACTTCCCTAGGGGAGGTAGGGGAGGCTACAGAGCAAGATCTCAACCAAGATCTCAGTATCCGCCCCGACCAAGATATGACACACAACAACAGCAGCCACAACAGAGATCCCAGTCAGTTCCAGTACACCCCCAATATAGGCCCTATCTTCCAAGGACCATTTGAAATTCTGAAGGTTGCCAGAACAGCTGTTCTTACAGATCAAGGACCACAATGGATCCATGCATCCAGACTAAAGACATTTCCGAAGGGAAACTGGAAGAAGGTGAAGGAGAAGACAAAGACCTCTGTTCTGGAGAGTATTCCAGAAAAGGATCCGGAACATACTCCCTAGTGGACCATAAAAAAAAAACAAGCAACTCAGAGTTCCATACCCATAGACACTAATGGTCAAAAAGGAGGGGTCACTTCGACAAAACTTTTTCTTTTTTCCTTAATGATTACATTGTTTATTTTAATGCTCATAATCGTAGGACACTGTTGGTCAGATAATTCTAACAGACCAAAAAGAAGTATGGAAGACAATTTTAGTGGTAAAATGCTGCTGCTTAAATTTAAGTATGCTTATGCTCAAAAATCAGGATATGAAAAATGTTGGATATGTAGTAAACTCCATCCTAGCACTGCTAGGATCCCCCTAATGGCAGTACCTCTAAACTTCACCCCTCTCCTAAACGGTACACCACCTGTCGTCCTTACAAAAGTCACAAGAACGTTTTCAGATAATAACCTTACTTTCCAAATTATTGGTAGAAGTCATTCCCCAGACTGGTGTTTTAGGTTGGGAAACTCCACAAAGGGAGCTGAAGTATGCCAACAAGCTACAATTAACTTTTCAATAACTTCAATTGAAAGCCCTTTCTTTCACACTTCAGAACCTGCCCTAAACACCACTCTAATACATTTTCTTAACTCCAGTTCCACTTCCACAGTAGGAAAATTATTGTCAAGTTTAACTTTTTCTGGTTTTTCTGATGAAATGATGACAATATTTAACAAACGACCTTTAGCTCTAGGAGACAGTATTTATATTTGTTGTGGAAAAAGTTGTCACCCTTGGATCCCCACTGAACCCCAAGGATGGTGTTATCTTGCATCCCTAGTCCCCATTATGGACATAGTAGGAGATAGCAAGGGAACACACCTCCTTGAAGCTAGCATGCATCCTAGGTATCCCCTCAAACACAGAAATAAAAGGGAGTTATTTTTCGAAAAAGATATGGCTTGGGCCTGGTTCCCTTCCTGGACAGGTTGGGGGATAGATTTAAAGGAGCACTAAAGCTTCCCTTTTTTTTGCTTAAAAATAACAAACATGTTATACTTACCTCCACTGTGCAGCTCGTTTTGCACACAGTGGCCCCGATCCTGGTCTTCTGGGGTCCCTCGGCGGCTGTCTTGGCTCCTCCCCACAAGGACTCCACACCTTAATGCGAGTGAGCTCGCATGGTGTGGAGTGATTGCGGGCGCGCTCCCGTGATACAGCGGCGGCCATAGCCGCCGACTGTATCACTCGGCCCCGCCCCCCGGCGTGCCGCGTCATTGGATGTGATTGACAGCAGCGCCAGCCAATGGCTGCGCTGCTTTCAATCCATCCAGTGTAGCCAATCGGCGGCCAGGCTGAAAAACGAAGAGGATGACGGGGACGAGCATGGGACTTTCGAGGGGCCAGGTAAGAAAAATGGGGGCTCGGGGGGGGGCGGTATTGTCGAATGTTTTTTCACCTTAATGCATAGGATGCATTAAGGTGAAAAAACATGTAACTTTACTACTCCTTTAATGAAAAGGCTTAATAATTATACAAATATTATAGATGATGTATTAGTAAAGAACTCTGATGATATTACTAGTTTAAACATTGAAACTAGAGCAATCAGAAAACAATTAGAACTTCATGATCTTGCTATTGAAAGCATGAGTGCTGCACTCACTGGCCTGTGTAAAGTTACGGAGGATTATGAGTGCTGCACTTGGATCCACAACACATCTGTTGAGATTCCTGATTACTATGATGTAATTGCCCAACATAGGAAAGAGGTAAATAAATTGCAACAGGAGGCGAGGGATATCGCGAAAACATGGAGCCCCTTTGGAGAGGGAGGATTCCGGGGCACAGGTATTTTCTCATTTCTCAGACAAATGGCTATAACAGTAGTAATGGTGTTAATCTTCATTCTACTGTTATATTTAGTATTTAAATTAATTGTCTGGGTAATAGGAAAGATCTCTAGTAAAAAGAGACAGGGTTTTAAGGAAACAATCTTGATGATGTCCACGGTACATACTAAACAAAAATGGTATAATGAATAAATCTAATGATCTATGGGCTTCAATTCTTGAAGCCATGATCATAAGGAGGGATTGTAAGGTATCAACCAATATGAACTAATATTCATGATTAGAGTTCTCTTTAAATATATGTATTAGTACAGAATATGTTTTTCTGAACTGTAAAACAGAATGTGACTTTTGTGGTCAAACTAATCTTTCTTCTGTGTAACTGACAGCCAAGTATATTTAGACTTTGTGGTTAGGCCTTTTCCGGGAAAAAGTCTATCTTACTTCTGCTTTTTAAGTGACAGATTGACCAAACTGACATCTGGTGTTTCTTATCTTCCTGTTTCAAATGTCAGAACATATCTAGTTTGACCACAATTGACCTATGTTAACTGACCGCTTTTGCAGAAGTAAAAACATCTGCTAGAATTTATTTTTGTCTAACTCACTAATTTTTTTCTTGCTTATTGCTGATTGGTCCATACAATTCTCCTGCTGTGTATAAAAAAAGGGACATGTAACCATTAAACCATATTCCTGTATACCATTCACTGTATATTGGTGTCTTGAATATCCGACCGGTCAGAGAAACTTCCACAGATCCTCAGTCCAGCTCGAGCCAAGAAGGTCCAGCAGAACAGAACCTTTCATTTATTAACACAATTTCATTAAAGTAAATGTAAAGCATTGTGTTTTTTTTTGTTATACTTACCTACTCTATGCAAGTGTTTTGCACAGAGTGGCCCAAATCCACCTTCCCAATCCACCTTGTCTGGGGTCCCCCTGTGGCGCTCCTGGCTCCTCCTCTTCTTGAGTGTCCCCACGGAAAGCTGTTTTCCATGGGGGCACTCGTGCGTCCATTGACACAGACAGCAGGACTCGGGCCCACCCCTGGCTCCCGTGTTACTGGATTTAAATGACAGAAGTAGGAGCCAATGGTTCAATCAATCTATCCAATGAGGCCCCAAGACAGCAGCTGGAGCTTCTGTGCTTGTCCCAGTCCCTGGAACAATCAGCAGGCTCACGTGAAAAAAAAGGGGGGTCTGGGGGGGGGGGTTGCTGCAGCACAAAAGGTTTTTCACCCTAATGCACAGAATGCATTAAGGTGTAAACTGTGAGGGATTACAACCCCTTTAAGGCCATCATATAAAATCAGCAGCTGAGGAGGCGCATGCGCGGCAGCTCCTAAGATGGCCGCGATCATCTAGAGCTCTGCTCCACCACAGCCCCTTAAACAGCCACCGGAGCTGACCGAACGCCCTACAGCACCCCAAACAGGAACTATCAACCGGAGGAACCCCCCAGGAACACTCCGATGTCCACGGCGCCGGCGAGAAGAAGCCTCGCACGCCAGAGGACAGCCTCAACTTGGACGCTCAGCTATGCCAAGATGGCGGCCGCTCCATGAGGGGGATACCTGGAGGAGGAATCAGAGGACTCCATTGCGGACCAGGATGCAGCACCACCAGCTTTCACCAGGTACAGCACAACCTCCACTGCACCAGGCCCACTCCCCCTCCTCCACTGAATCCCTGCTGGGCAGTCTGCAGACAGGTCTCCCCTCTACTCCTATGCTGGATCCCAACACATGCATGCTTCTTGCTGGGAGTGAGGCATGTGAAACAACCCCAGCCCTCACGGACTTTCCCTCCATGATGATAGCCTTTTCACAAATGCTCTCAAGGAGCTTGGCACTGAATGCTGCACAGATTACCTCTTCTATTCATGCAGATCTACAACAGATAGGATTGGATGTGATTGAGAAAAAAGCAGACCATTCTGTGGCCAGAATAAATCAAAATTCTGCCAGGCTCCAGGATGTACAAGACCAACTAGAAACCGCATTTGCAAAGATTGATGACCTCGAGAACAGGTCGAGAAGGTACAACTTTAGGATTAGGGGCCTCCCTGAATCCAAAAAGGAGGTCCAATCAGGTGTAAATCGTTCATGAAGAGTCTCATCCCGGACATAGCAGGCCCCGCTTGGAGCTGGACAGGACACAGAGGGCCCTGCAACCCCCCCCCGCACAGATGGACTCCCCAGGGACATCATTGTGAAACCCCATTTTTACTCAGTGAAGGAGGAAGTGATGAAGAAGTCAAGAATTTTGGACAACCTCCTTATACATGGGCACAAGGTCCAGATCTTTGCGTACCTCTCCTCCTATATTGTCCAGAAAAGGAGATCACTTAAACCGCTGCTTCTGATCTTGACCAATAAGGAAATCACCTACCGATGGTCATTCCCACTCCGCTTGAACTTCTCCTTTCGGAACAAGAGCTACAGATTTTCCTCCTTCGCCGATAGGGAACGCCTACTACTACACCTTGGCCTTCTCTCTCAGGATGTTCCCCTTACCGTTTCCAACAAGGGAACCCCCTCTTCATCGAAGAAACCCCCTCCTGTAAGCCCTCTACAACCAACTTGGCTGCAGCAGAATTCCAAGAGGTCCAAAGAAAATCAACCAACTTGACTGACCTGCAGTAGCTAAAACAAAAAACCAGGGCTCTGGTAACTCACACATTTTCCCCACATGGTGAGGATTTGCCCTCTGTTCTCCCCCTTTGAGACTGGTCTTCATGACCATACCCCTCCTGCGTGTCACCCTTGTGGGAGCCCCCCTCTGTTTTCTCACAAGACTTAACCAATCTGGGGCAACAGGAGACTCCAGACTGGGTAGCAGGTGGGAGTAGAGAAGACTAACTCTGGGTGCCCGTTCAGGCACTTTTGACCACTGACCCCCTTTTTTCACTGGACGCACTCCTGTCTTGCCCAACTTGCAAGCTCCCATCACTCAAAATGCACGTTTTTTTTTTTTAAGGGAGTGCACAGTTTGCACCCACCATTGAGTGAAATTTGCTGTTCCTGATTTTCCAAAGTTCTGTCTGTTATTTCTATTTTTTTTATTTGTTTCTCATTCCTGTTACCATATTAGGAGGTGCATACCCTAACGCTGGGATAGCGGGGACATCCCCTTTAGTAAAGCTCTCAGGTCTGATTGTTCTCATCCCGGGCCTGGGTTTCACCTTGGCTCCCCTGCCTCCGGGGTGGGGGGAATTGGGTGGAAGGCGGGCTCGGGGGGGGGGGAGTCTCCCAGCACTTAAGTTGATTTATAGCAATAACTAGTTTAATTGCATTTTGTACTTTCGCTTTAATTCTGTTAGGTTTATAGGCGGCGGGGCTGTGGTGGAGCCAATGCACCTCCACTAGTCTCCTCGGGCACCCTTGGTGCCCCTAGAGACATCCCGGATGCTCTGTTCGCAGGGCTTTCAGGTCCTCTCAGGTTATGGGGTGGGTAATGGCTGGTCCATTGCTCCTCCGGGGTGGGAGGGGGTGAGGGGACCCCCTGTTACATTTCTTCTTCTTCCATCTTATAACCATGGATGGTTTGTTGTATGTCTTCACATGTCTAATACCCTTCTTTTTTTCCATCCTTTCCTTGCTCTACCCGGCTACATCTCGCTGGAGTCACTCCAGGTTCCCCGGCATATCCGGGTCCATCTTCCCAGGTAACCAAGCACCATTGTCCAGGCCAAGTTGGCATCTCAGGGCGTCTGCCTCTCTACGAGAAGGTAGGTTTTATGCATCCACAGTGGGACCCTCACCTCTGATCCATGACTAACAACAACCATACTCTCACCTTTCTCAAAATAATTACACACAACACTCAGGGAATCAACTCCCCGGTCAAACGTAGGAAACTTTTTTCAATTTTATCAACCACTACATGCGGATATCCTGCTACTACAAAAGATACACTTTCCTGCATCAACGATACCCTCAATATTTTTGGCCTCAGCTGACAACAAAACCAAAGGTGTAGCTATTTTCTCCGCCAAACACATCAACCTCTCACAATCGGAGGTCATTTTGGACCCCTTAGGCCGCTACCCACTGGTCTCCGGCTCTATTGATGGAGAGACATACACGTTTCTGTCATATTATACCCCTAACAAGGGCCAAAAACAATTTTTTGAATCAATGCTACATAAATTACAAAAACATTTTAAAGGAATGGTTTTCATTGGTGGTGACTCCAACACCGACTTTGATTTCTCCCTAGACAAGAAGGCAGGGGGGAAACCGATACCTAAACATCCATCTAAACAGAGCGCAAAGATCGCCCACCTGCTACATTCAGCAGGACTGGTAGACGTTTGGAGAGAATGCAACCCACACACGAAAGACTACACTCAATTTTCTGTACCCCACGGTTCATACGCCAGGAAAGACCACATCTTCACACACGCCACCTCAATCCCATCCATTAGAGGGGCTAAAATAGTGGATACCCCCTAATCAGACCATTCAATAGTCACTCTACATACTCAAAAATTGTCAGGCTCTAGGGGACAATTCTGATGGCGTCTTAATGAGGCCCTCCTGAGTGACCCGATTTAGTGCACCCTGCTAGAAAGCGCCATTAAGGAATACTTTGCGGTCAACGACAATAATCAAGTCTCCTCTTTGACGGTTTGGGCAGCGCATAAATCGGTCCTCCGGGGGAAGCTCATTCAGCTAGCTTCTAAACTGAAGGCAGAACATAAGGCAGACACTCAAACACTCAGAGGACTTCATGTCTCTAGCAAAGGCCCACAAGAGAAATCCCACTTCAGAATCCCTGACCAAGCTGGACACAGCCCCTGCTCTCCTTAATTTGACCCTTACTACGGTCGCAGAAAAGCACCTCAAAAGGTCCAGGGCTAAATTTTATTCACAAAAAGACAGGATTGGAGCCAGACTTACAGTCAAGTTGAGCCCCAAACAACGCACATTATCCTTCCCCAAAATTTGATCCTCAACTGGAGATCTAACACAGAGCCCGAAAAAAATCATGGGAGAATTTCTAAGGTTTTACTCTGATCTCTACAAAACCAACCCCCCTCCCCCCATCCATTCAAAGACACCTTTTTAGATAACCTCCCTTTGCCAGCATTAACTAGAGAACACAAAGATCTTTTAGAGGAACCATTTACCCAAGAGGAGGTGTTGGACACCATCAATTCCCTTAAACTGGGCTCCTCGCCCGGGCCTGGTGGCTTTTCTACTGGATATTATAAAAAATTTGGCCCCTGCCTGGTCCCCCATCTGACACAGTTCTTTAATGCTCTCAGGGATGGAGCCCCCCTAGGGAATGATCTCAACTCTGCGTATATCACAGTCATACCTAAACCAGGTAAAGATACAAGTGAGGTTGGCAATTATTGCCCAATCTCACTCATCAACAACAATATAAAAATAATGACTAAAATTCTTGCTAAAAGAGTGGCAAGTTTCATTGCCACAAACATTCACAGAGATCAGGTGGGCTTCATCCCTGGGAGACAGGGGCTGGATCAGATCCGGAGAGCAATAGACATTATCTCCTTGCTTAAGTCTCAATGGGATGGGGGTTCCCGTCAATCAGGCTTCCTACTTTCCATAGACCTGCAGAAGGCCTTTGATTTGGTGAACTGGCCATACCTATATGATATCCTGGGTCGATGGGGCTTTGGTCCTAACTTCCTAAACCTAATCCACTCGCTATATTCCTCCCCGAACGCGCAAGTGTGTCTGATGGGCAGATACTCAGACACTTTCTCTATAGGAAGGGGCACCAGGCAGGGATGTCCATTATCCCCCCCATTCTACACCCTATTCCAAATTATTATGCAAATTCTATTTCAGTGTCACAAAGATTAAATATTTTGTTTTTCAGTTTAACTCATGGATGGCATTGTGTCTCAGGGCTCTTTTGATCACTGAAAACAATCTCGGACACCTATGATAATTAGATTGCCAGGTGAGCCCAATTAAAGGAAAAACTACTAAAGGAGGGTTTTCCACATTATTAAGCAGAGCACCATTTTTAAGCAATATGGGGAACAAAAAGGATCTCTCTGCTGCCGAAAAGAGTGAAATAGTTCAATGCCTTGGACGAGGTATATAAACATTAGATATTTCACGAAAACGTCAGCGTGATCATCGCACTATTAAAAGATTTGTGGCTGATTCTGAGCACAGGCGGGTTTTGTGCAGATAAAGGCACATTGAGGAAGATTTCTGCCAGATCCATGCATCGGTTCAAGAGAGCAGCTGCTAAAACACCATTACATGACAAACAGATATTTGAAGCTGCTGGTGCCTCTGGAGTCCCACGGACATAAAGGAGGAGAATACTCCAGAGTCTTGCAACTGTGCATAAACCTTCCATTCGGCCACCACAAACCAATGCTCACAAGCAGAAATGGCTGCATTGGGCAGAAAAATACATGAAGACTAATTTTCAAACAGTCTTGTTCACTGATGAGTGCCGTGCAACCCTGAATGGTCCAGATGGATGGAGTAGTGGATGGTTGGTGGACGGCCACCCTGTTCCAACAAGGCTGCAATGTCAGCAAGGCGGTGGTGGAGTCATGTTTTGGGCCGGAATCATGGGAAGAGAGCTGGTCGGCCCCTTTAGGTTCACCGAAGGTGTAAAGGTGACCTCTGCAAAGTATGTGGAGTTCCTGACTGACCACTTAATTCCCTGGTACAGAAGGAAGAACTATGCTTTCCGTAATAAAATCATCTTCATGCATGACAATGCACCATCTCATGCTGCAAAGAATACCTCTGCATCAATGGCTGCTATGGGGATAAAAGGAGAGAAAGTCATGGTGTGGCCTCCATCCTCCCCTGACCTCAATCCTATTGAGAACCTTTGGAGCATCCTCGAGCAAAATATCTATGAGGGTGGGAGGCAGTTTACATCCAAACAGCAGCTCTGGGAGGCTATTCTGACATCTTGCAAACAAATTCAAACAGAAACTGTCAAAACACTCACAAGTTCAATGGATGGAAGACTTGTGAAGCTGCTATCAAATAAGGGGTCCCATGTTAAAATGTTGTTCAAAGTTTGATTCTAATAGCTTTTGATTTTAGCAAATATGCTGCAAACAGAACAAATGACAATTTTCAGTTCTTTACCACCTATAAAGTGTTTTGAAACTTACTGTGCGTAATAATATGGAACAGTGCATTGTAAGTTTTTTTATTTTGAAAAAAAAAACTGTTATCATTAGGAGGTTTGTTCAATAAAATTTAAATTGTATTCTTAATAGCTGATAACATGAGAATTATGCTGACTGATGTTTACATCAATTATTTAGGTAAATGAGAAAAATATCATTGGCATAATAATTTGGAACAGGGTGTATTTGCATCAGCTATCGAAACCCTGGCCATAGCGATCCGATCTAGTCCTGACATCAAAGGGGTGGTTTGTGGAGAACAAGAACATAAATGCGCGCTATATGCGGACGATTTACTCCTTTTTCTCACCTCCCCGCTAACCTCCACACCTACAGTGTATAAAACCCTTCAAGATTTTAGTAGAGTCTCTGGTCTGCAGGTCAACATGACAAAATCACTTGCTTTAAACATAACAGTACCCCCAGACCTACACAAATTGCTAACACACAATTTTGCCTTCTCATGGGCCTCAAATGACATTCCCTACTTGGGAATCAAACTCACCCCAGACATGGACAAACTCTTTCAAGCAAACTACCCTCCCATGATCCATAGGTGTGGGGAGGACCTGGCTAGGTGGTTGAAGTGTGGTCTATCCTGGCTGGGTAGAGTTCATGCAGTAAAGATGACCTTGCTACCTCGTTTTCTGTACCTGTTTCGCTCTCTCCCGATACCAGTAAAAAAAACAATATCTCGCTAAATTCCAATCCACAATTGTGCGGTTCATCTGGGGCAACAAAGGCTATAAATGCCCCAAGGGAGGGTTATTCTGGTTGAAGTCACAGGGGGGGGATTGGTTTACCGAATCTGTGGTGGTATTACCAAGCCGCTCAATTAACTCAAATATCCACAGTATACTCTAAGGGCCCTAAGCCTGATTGGCTCTCCACGGAAAGACAAGCCATTCCCTTGAATACCATTGACTTCCTGTTATGGAGTAACACAAAATTTAGACCAGTTATGTCTCCAACACTCTCTCATTCTGTATCTTTGTGCTCCACGCTCTACACTCAACGTTCCCTCATCTCACCCGTTAAGCCCTTATCTCATATTTTTCATAACCCCGGATTCCCACCGGGTCTTAATATTAAAGGGGTTGTAAAGGTTTGTTTTTTATTTTCTAAATGGGTTCCTTTAAGCTAGTGCATTGTTGGTTCACTTACCTTTTCCTTAGATTTTCCTTCTAAATGTTTTATTTCTTTGTTTTCTTTGTCTGAATTTCTCACTTCCTGTTCCTCCTCAGTAAGCTGTTCAGTAAGCTGTTCTGGCTGACTCCACACCACTCGGATGATGGTGTGAAGTTTAGTGAGGAGAAACAGGAAGTGAGAAATTCAGACAAAGAAAAAAAACATTTAGAAGGTAAATCAAAGGAAAAGGTAAGTGAACCAACAATGCACTAGCTTAAAGGAACCTATTTAGAAAATAAAAAACGAACCTTTACAACCCCTTTAAAGCCTTTAAATGGTGGGCGGATAAGGGTCTCTACCGAATTGGACACTTCCTCTCCCAGGCGGGCCCCCTCACTCTGGCACACTGCAAGAAAACACTGGAGATGCCCAACTCTGAGATATTCAGTTTCTCCTAAATAGTTAACTTCCTACACTCCATCTGGACCAACAAAACTGAATCCTCCACTATCACACCATATGAACATTGGTTCTCAAATACTACGGATCAGAGGGGAGGGATCTCTCTAATATACTCCGCCCTGGTGAATAATAATGACACTCGGGCCTATGCTCGGGCCTGGGAGGAGGACACGGGTTGCTCCTGGAAAACCTCAGACTGGTATCAGGCATCCAAACGCTCATTTAGAGGAAATTTCAACATATCTTTGATAGAAGCTAGCCTTAAAGTTTTGACCAGGTGGTACTATGAGCCCTCTAGGCTGGCTTTGATATTCCCCGGGGTTTCCCCTTTATGCTTCAGGGGCTGTGAGCTGGAGGGCACGATGTTCCAAATTTGGTGGACCTGTCCCCGGATCAGACCCTTTTGGAGGAAGGTATTTCAGACAATTAGGATTGTGACAATTACTTCAGTAACTCCCTATCCTCAAATAGCACTCGCCTTGGGGGGATCAGGGCATCCCCACAGAGAGTTCCCAAAGGGGTGGGGGGCTAGGAACCTTCCGGGGATGCGCAGCCGGCACCCCCTAGAACATCCCAGGGACAACTATATGTTTGCGTCAGACCCTGCAGCGGGCGGGACTTGGACCCCAGGCCATTTGGGCGGAGAGTCTCATACAAAAGTTATCTACGTTACTTGTTGTGGGCTTTTTGCCCAGAATATTTTGTTAGTATTGTTTATTTACCGTAAAGAATTTGAACATTGGTTCATTGAATGTTACTATCCGAATTCTTTGGTCCCGAGTCCGTAAAGCTTGTGGATACGTTAAAACACTATAATGTATTATATTGTTTTTCTGTCATGCTTGTTGAAAACCAAATAAACATTTTGAAAGCATTTTTTTTTTTAAATCAGCAGCTGATCAACCACATCTAATTACATGCGGATGTTACCTGTAGGATTTTCTCTGTATATATACCCTTGTGGTTGTTATACGAAAATTGTATTATTAAATTTGTATTTTTATAATATTTTTTGTGTAAGTGCCTAAAAAGCCCATAACCTTAGACAACTGTACACATATTTGGGGATAAAAATAGAAATAACAATATATAAATAAATCAGCAGAAAAAAAATAGCTTGGAGGAATAATGAGTTAAATACGTCTGACTATAGTCAATATCGGTTAAAGCGGTATCAAACCCAAAACCCAAAAATAAATCATTAGATGTGGTGGCTTCATTCGTTTTCTTTTCCCCCTGGTTATCTGACCAGTGACACACTTCCTGTATTAGAGTGCCCCCCGCTCAGGGTGAATGAGTATACAGGGGGCATATTTGGACAGCAGGAGGAGGGGAGTGTTAGATGTACTAGTAGATTTAAGTACCCTAACAAATTGAAGCCAAACTCCAGCTAACACTTTATAAGCAGTTACAGCAAACTGTTTTTCCTTTTGGGATAAATGTTTTACATAAATAACATCTGGTCATTGTGGGTAACCCTGCAAGTGTAAAATGGGATGCCTCATCTTAGTAACTGATACATTCTGCTGAAGAGCTTGTTCTTTTGAAAAACAACAGACTTACTGGCTGGATCACCAGGTGAAAAAAGAAGAATGAAAGCCTAAAAAATAAAATTAATCAAGTCATCACGGCTAAGAAATGGTAAGGTGCAATATAATACATTGTTGCTTTTGGTTGAATACCACTTTAATAGGGGATTGCATAGGAAAAAAATTGTATTTATGCAATTTACTAGTATGGTTGCTTTAACTGACACCACATGCAAATCAAAAGGTCACTCCTGATTTGAACTAAGCAAATACAATTCAACAACAACATTATACTGTATTTCTGAATCATGTTTCTAAACAGTGATTTCACAGCAGTGACAACTTTCTTGGCTGTAAAGGAGAGGAGGGTTTAGCTCAGCTTTCAGTTTCTGGGTTTAAATACTGAATAAAGCCTAACTGTGGGGATTGCCAACATCATTAACCCCTTCATGACCACCCAACATGTATGTGCGGCAGCAAAAGGGTGGGCTTTAATGCCCACGTGCCGCACATATGCCTCGCTACGTGGCCACCACTTATATGCTGAAGGCATTATCACTGCATGCTCCTAGCACAAAGACCAAGCTGTCAAAGACAGCTTTCAGTCTGGGCTAAAGTCTGGTAGCTGGCGGGACCGGCCTGCGATCATGTGACAGTGGTCACGTGATCGCTGATCCTTCCCGCCCCTCCTTTCAAACTTTTTAAAAGGACCCTGAGGTGGCAAGGGATTAAAATAGAACTCCCCACAGCTGATAAAGGATCTATTGCTCATTTATTTCCCCGGGATGATATAACGCAGTGTAATACTAGCCAGTTCCTGGTGCCCTTGAGCTGGAATATGGGTACAAACTCCTGTCAGAAGCCATGTCTCTATCACTGATGATGTGGCCACGGTGTGTGAGAGGGGACATGCCATGACCAGCAGATAAATGGCAGGGAGATCAGTCATTACAACTGGAACCAGCAGGAAGGAAGATCACAAATATGAATTTAGTATTCTGGATGTAGCCAAGAGACGGCTATCTTGGCCTGTGATCAGGAGACACTGTACAGCGTTACTGTTGTTGAGCTTTTTTTCTCCTAGTGTTCAGCCTGAACTTTGTGCTGTCACTTTCTGAATATAGAGTGACTGAACTTAAAAGGGGAAGCAAAGCATCTTGGGACGTGTAGTCCAGGGAGCCAGGGTTTACTTTCAGCTGGACCGTTTTGAACCACAACTACCAGTCGGCTGGGAGGGAAGAACAAGATGCTGGGAGAGGTGGGAAAAGAGAGGGAAAAGGCTTGTGAGCGGGTGGGCTCTTCGTCTTGGGACCCTGGCCTAGATCTGCAAACAAGGACTCTGTGTCTGAGAATTCTGTGGCCGAATTGCGGCCTGTGCAAGAAAGAGTCATTGTGCGTGTGTTCGAGGGGCATTCATTGTCAGCATCTTCTGGTTGTTCGGTGGCAGCCTGGAGGCCGTTCCTGCTCCTTCCACATTAGATCCAGCTGGACCGCAGTGCGGTGCAACGCAAGGTCAGACACCATCCCCTGAGCCAGGACCCAGAGGGAATTGCTGTAAAGTTTTCACATCTTGTGTTTAACACCACCAGTCACAAGGATCTGTGAGCGGGAACCTGCCCATCTTCTGATACACTGCATGCAGACAAAATTGTCTCTTTCGTTGCTTACACCTATAGAACTTTGTGTCACATTACACCTGGTCAATCAGCTATAGTGTTCATCTTGTGTCAGAGTATCACAGGCACACTTTGCACCCCTTGCCTGCTAAGACACACCAGCCTAAGTTGTTTTATTCTGCTATACAGACATTCTCTGACATTATTCACCTAAGTGCTAGCTGAAGATTCAAGGTCTCTACTTCTTTAAAGGAACTACATTTGACCTCCCCCTCTTTACAAGGGATTGATATTGCAGTGCTGAAAAGGCCTTGATTTACCTGGGACTCTATTTCTTAAAGGAGCAGGTTAATGTTTGCAAGTTAAACTGTTTGTGTTTAATTTCATACAATATTACACTTTGCCTGGGCCTGTGGGTTGAAGTACAGAAGGGAGTGGTCTGACCCAGCTAAGGTCATTCCCCTGCCTGCTTCTGCCTGTTCACATAGGTTTCATATGTCTAAGCAGGGTTTTGACCATATCAAATTGTTCTTTATATTCTTTCAGATACTGTTTGTTGTTATTATTGCCTCTACCATCAGTAGTGCTTTGCTAGAGGTATTCCTATAGAGGACAAGCTTATGTCCTTTACCTCTAATGTCTTTATTACACCAGTAAACAAAGCTTAACTGTTTCACTAGACTTGTGTGTCTTTAATTATCTTGTCAGAGGTGGCGGAAGACTTGCAGTGTCGAGGCAACCAGTGGGATGCCGATTCAACTAGCAGCCCTTATGGGGTGCTGCATAATTTTAATGAGTTTATAACTCACCTGAGTTCACCTTTAAGGATTATGGTCTTAAAAAAGTGTTTTTCGTTGGGGGGACGGCTCTTCTAGGCGGGCGGCTCACTTGACGTGACCTGGAATGTAAAGAGGGGCCTGCGGTTCTGGGGAGCAGTAGACCAATATGGGATATTAGTAAGTGCTATTATGTTCCAGCCCATGCTTGAGTTTTTTTTTCTTTAGTTTTTATGGATGCTATGACATGGACCCTTGAACGTCGGGACCCTAAATGTTTGAATCTCAAGTGTTGTATAGTGACTGTACAATGCTATGTTGTCTTTTATACTTTTTGTATGGCAAAACTTTAATAAAAATATTGAAACAAGTGTTTTTCAAAGTCATAGGAACTTTTGTCCAGACTGGAAGAAAAGGAAGTAAAAATTTAAATATTGAGATATTTGGAAAGTGGGTAGTGGCATGTCTTGAAGCAACTGGAGCAATGCAGAATGAACCTTAGATTGTAGACTGTATTTAAAGTAAAAATTAGACAAAATAGGTGAAAAGGGACACAATAAAGGAGCAAAATGCAGCAAATAAGCAGTACAAAGCACAAAAAATATAAATAGATGTAGCAACAAAGCATAAAGCCAGGGAGAGGAGTGAGTAAGGAGACCATAGAAAAGTCACATCTCAATTTGCACAGAAATGATTATAAAACAAAGATCTTTGGCCACACATGGACTGCAGAACTTTGGGCCAAATTGATACTGTTAAGTCAGTCTGGCACTATAATTAAGCAGAGAGAGAATTCACATATATCAGCCTAGCATAATCTAAACCCAAATAAAGAAGATGGTAGGCACTGAACACATTAATGTATTTTGTTCTCCTTTTGCTGGCTGTTGTTAGAGATCTCCATTTAACCACACTGTCCCTGTTGTGACAAAATAAAGGAAAAGTTATGTGCTAATGACGGTATGAAGCAGTGGGAGTTATAGCTGAAGTGGCACATTTATAATGGAACTTCACAAATTATTGCCGACTTTCTTATTCAGAGCGGAGATAGCACTGAACAAACAAAGCATGATGTCCTAATCAACAAATTACCTGCATGCTGTTTACAGGGCAACCTTATCTCTAAACACCACCATGATGAACAGAATACTAAATATGGGTTTTATATCAAGATGAGGCACGTGGAGCCCGGTGAAGGCTTTGAACACTGTTCTACTGGGAATTGTAATTCATTTCACGTTTAAGCTTTAGGTAACTGCATTAGTACAGAGCAGGCAGAAGACAACACTTGCACCTGCCAAGCATGAGTAAACTAAATTGACGGGGCTACCAAAAATTTGCTCAATCCGCTCCTGGGGCTCCTATGTAGCAGCACTGTATCCAGTGCTTGTGTTACCTCTGACCTGGCGTGGTCCGGACGTTGCTTGCACAACCCATAGTAATGTCTGATAAAGGCAGGCATGCATACTAAGTTGTTCAGCTCAGTATATTCTTCCACAGCTAGTGTTTGATGACCCTGTATGCTTGAGCCCTGAAAACAAACCTGTTCAGTTTTAAACTTCTCTAATCAACTACCGCACATGCCTACTGAACTTACCTATACTAACACCCCCACCAAAGCTTCTACTTACCCATGTACCAGCGCCGCATTTAGTGTAATGCTCAGGCTGAAATACTTCGCTGCATCAGTCATGCCAACACACTGAGACCTCACAAACTTCGTACAAGCCCAGAAAGCAGCGATGGTGTACTAGACTCCATTCAAATCTAGTAGAGCTCAGTGAACAAGCATGGCAATTAAAAAGGAAAGTGTCTTCAGTGGTGACAGTGCACCACTGGAAGGCTTAGTTTTAAGGTAAGTGTCATAGTGTGCTCGTATGCATTGCATACTAGCACATTAAGACCTAAACTGCTCGGTGCCTATTTTTTTTTTTTTAATGCTGTTGACTACTGCTTGAAGTAAGAAACCAGATGGGATGTTAGTGCAGGCTAATTTAGAAAGAGCTGAATCAGAGGAATTTATTATACTATAATATAATTACAGTTGTCCTTTAATGCCGCCCACCTTTGCCGCATATATCCACCTTTCCATTGCTACAGGGAGGGAAGAAAATACCTGGGTTTGGGGGAGCATGCGACTTACTCTATGCTCAAACCTGGTGATTGGCTCTGCACTGTGACAAAGACTGGTAGTGTCCTCATCTCTGTGATTGGACCTGCATGCACCATGACAGAGATTGGTCGACTCCTCATCCCTGTGATTGAACCTGCACTTTGACAAGAGATTTCTAGAGTCTTCATCTCTGTGCAAGCATTGGCAAGAGTGACTTGGATACAGGGCTGTCGTTCTTTTGCTTTCAGTAGATGAACAGTGATGAGCAGGCCCGGACTGGGACAAAAAATAGGCCCGGGTATTTTAGACTGAGCAGCCGTGGAGGCGCTTCGTGGCAGCGGTTAATGATGGGATGTGGGGTTCCAGCACCTTGTACCTCTGGACCACTTTACATTACACAGCACCACAGTTATGGACCCCCTGCATGTTACACAGACACCCCCTAACAGTAATGGACCCCCTGCATGTTACACAGACCTCCCTACAGTACAGACCCCCTCTCTACAATACAGACCCCCCCTACATTACAGACCCCCCCTACATTACAGACCCCCCCTACATTACAGACCCCCCCTACATTACAGACCCCCTACAATACAGAACCTCCCTTACAATACAGAACCTCCCCTACAATACAGACCCCCCTACATTTCAGACCCCCCCTACATTTCAGACCCCCTTCAATACAGACCCCCCTACATTACAGGCCCCCCTACAATACAGAACCCCCTACATTACAGACCCCCCCTACAATACAGAACCCCCTACATTTCAGACCCCCCTACAATACAGAACCCCCCACATTTCAGACCCCCCCACAATACAGAACCCCCTACAATACAGAACCCCCCCTACAATACAGAACCCCCCCCCTTCAGACCCATAATGTACCTCAGATCAGCGCGGGACTGCATGTTGGGTCCCCTCCCCTTGTGGACATAAAGGAGGAGGGGAAGGCGGCTTCACTCTGCTTGGCTGTGTGAGACAGCCGAGCCGAGACTGATCCGATCATCAGTGCCGCGGCCACCTTGCCAGAGAGAAGGGGATCGTTGTGGGTCTCGCCCCCCTGATGTGCCAACGGGTGTCACTGTCACTCAAGTGCGGCTCCGACTCGCAGCTGAGAGTGCACTGGGGCAGTGGCGTCACTAGGGTTGGTGCCACCTGGTGTGGCAAAACATGGTGTCAGCCCCATCCTGTCTATCCTGCCCAGTGCCCTGCAGGCAGCGCACAGTCACGAGGCGCACCCCCAAATGACCCCTGTAAGTTAAAGTATAGGGTGGTATTGGGCCGGCTGAGGCGATATAGGGCAGGTTGGGGTAATATAGGGCAGGTTGCGGTGATATAGGGCAGGCTGGGGTGGCATAGGGCAGGTTGGGGTTGTATAGGGCAGGCTGGGGTGGTATAGAGAAGGTTTGGGTGGTATAGGGAAGTTTGCGGTGGTATATATATGGCAGGCTGGGTGGGATAGGGCAGGTTGGGGTGATATAGGGCAGGGTGTGGTGGCATAGAGCAGGTTGCAGTGGCATAGGGCAGGTTGGGGTGGTATAGAGCAGTTTGCGGTGGCATAGGGCAGGTTGGGGTGGTATAGAACAGTTTGCGGTGGCATAGGGCAGGTTGCGGTGGCATAGGGCAGGCTGGGGTGGTATAGGGCAGTTTGCGGTGGTATAGGGCAGTTTGCGGTGGCATGGAGCAGGCTGGGGTGATATAGGGCAGGTTGCGGTGGCATAAGGCAGGTTGCGGTGGCATAGGGCAGGGTGGGGTGGCACTCATAGGGCAGGGTGCGGTGGCATAGGGCAGGCTGGGGTGGTATGGTGCCAGGTTAGGACTATGTATTGACATGTGCAGCAGTGCAGTAACTTACAGCTCTGGCTGCTGTGTCCTCATTTCTTTCTCTTTCAGCTGTGGGATCAGCCAGAGTGAACGAGTCTGTGAAAGGAGTGAAGGGGGCAGCCACACTCCCAGCTCCGCCCACCAACTCTGGCTGCCTCCGGAGACATTGGAGATGATGGGGAAGATGTTACATGCTGTCCGGCGACCCGCCGTGGCCCTCCGGGCATTTGCCCGGTATGCCCTATGGCCAGTCTGGGCCTGGTGATGAGGGAGCGAAAAAAACCCCAGTAAAGAAGTGAATTAAGGAAAGGTTGTATTAAAGTGAACCTGTTGCTTTGCCCTTAAAGCGGAGGTTCAGGCAAAATAACATCCATATACAAGCACACTCCTTAAAGAACGAACATGTACATTAGCCACTTTTTTTTTTTTTTATGTAGTACATACCGTACTAATGTCATTTCCAATTTCGTCTTCCGGGTACTCACTCCCGCGGGAGTAGGCGTTTCTATTCACCCGCAATGCAATCTGGGAGTTCGCCCAGATGTGACATGTCCTGCAGAAAAAGTTCCCCGGCGGATAAGGTTCCCCCCCCCGTACTGCGCTTGCGCGGCACGAACCTCAACGGAGTTTCCGAAAGTAGCCGAACAGGAAGAGCTGCGAGTCGGCTCTACACAGCGCCTGCGCAGTCAGCTCTACATGACTCCTAGTCATTGCGCAGGCGCCGTGTAGAGCTAACTCGCAGCTCTACATGTTCGGCTACTTTCGGAAACTCCGTTGAGGTTCGTGCCGCGCATGCGCAGTACAGGGCGGGGGGGAACCTTATCCGCCGGGGAACTTTTTCTGCATTACACCGTCCACCACCAGGAAGTCAGTGCTTGTGGGCTTCAAAATGCCCACAAGCAAAATGGAAAATTCAGACGGCTGATTTTAAAAGTGCATCTTTTGCCAGAAAAAAGACAGGGGAGGTTTAAAGTCACCAAACACGTGAGTACTAATTGGTGATCTACAAATACTTTGCATGCAAGCGGAAAAAAAAAAAAAAATGCCGCGGAACCTCCGCTTTAATGGTCCACTTTAAACTTGTATTTTAAAAGTGAAGAGTAAAATAAATCTAATGGTTCTTACCATTCAGACATAAAAAAAACTGTCTGTTAAAATTACAGAAGACATGACCTTTATGTCAAGAGGATCAATTTTATTTTGTGTTATTTTATGTAGTGCAGCTCTGCTTGTTATATCCTGAACTTTGCCAGAACTTCTCTGGCTTAAAGATTAAGTTCATCTTTAAAAAAAAAAATAATAATAATAATAAATGTCCTATTTTTTTGCAGGTAAAAAAACGTGCATTTATTTATTTTTTTTCCCAAGAAGCCTGCAAAGCGTTGCCCCTGTTATCACCAGATCGTAGATACAATCTCAGGCTCCTGCAGACTCTCAGCATAGCTGTCTGCTCGTTCCTCATACGGGGAGGCAGTTACCTGAGAGCAGGAACCACAAGCTGTCAGCCGCAATATAGCCAATTGTACTTGTAGGCATTTATTCATAGGAAACTGTGAATGTATGATGCGGCTGTGTGAGTTGAGCCCCTTATGGCTGTTGTTTTCAAATTGTGACAGGGGTTCAGGGGGGAGGATCTCCCACCTACTGTCAAAGGGAGATGTGTCGGGAGGCTGCAGATGATGCAATATGTTGCAAGTTCCACCCTAAAAACGGATGGAACATGTAGCATATTCCAGAGGTGAACTTATCCTTTAAGGCCCGCATATGTTTAGGTTACTTTGACCCAGCATAGCCTCCTCTCATTAAAGCCTGAGTCACACATCCTACCAATAGTGGTTGTAGAACACATATTTTTCTACCAAGAAGCTGCCTAGCCAGAACTGCCTAATGGACTTTTGAGGAAGAACGGGGATTCTTTTGTCAGAACTTGCTTCTCTCCATATACAAGTCAATGGGAATGCAAAGCAGTTTGAAGCATGTTGATGAAGCTTAGAAGGAAGTCAAAAGGAGTCAAAAAGTGCCTTGAGGCGATTTAGTTTGCATTTGTAGCGCTAGACAAGTTACTCACTCACTCAGATCAATTGCAGGTCAAAAGCCCTTTCAAAATACTGTAAATCAGGCATGTCCAAAGTCTGGCCGGCGTTCCGGTTTCGAATGGCCGCCTGGTAATTTGAACATGTATATCTTTTGTGGCCCCCAACGAATCTCCAAGTGCCGGGGGCCACAAAAGATATACATACTGGCTGCCTTGGAGGGGACAGGGAGGAGGTGGGACGAGTGCCGTACATACAGGTGAATTTCCTATTTGCACGGCAGCCTCTGTAATAGGAAGTCCCATCTCCTGTGCTGCCATTGGACGACTGTTCTGTCCATCATAGGAGGTGGGACTTTGTATTAAAGAGACCGCTGAGAAAACAGATTCTGCTGTATGTAATCTGTTGGTGCTCGTCCCGTCCCCCTCCCTGTCCCATCCGAGGTTGCAGATGGGCATCAATCAGGCTGCACTGATGGCAATGGTGGGTCTGCATTCACGGCAACGGTGGGTCTGCATTCACGGCAATGGTGGGGCTGCCTTATTTTGTTTCACAGTCCTTTATTTAAAATTTACGTTCCATCCAGCCATGTAGAAAACACAGACAGGTGCTTATTGCGGTGCTGCAAGTTAATTATGGAAGCCACCTCTTTTGTAAAGTATTTTTGTGTGCGCTAGGGTGAAGAGGCAGATCTCATACACAAATAATATACCTATTAAAGCAATGTTTTGGAGTAACAAACTATTTTGCCAAGCAATGATAAAGGCCCAAATTCTACAATTTGCAGCTGACCCCCATTATTTACCAAATTGGAAACTGAAAACAAAATTTCAGGAAAAATGAAAATAAAAATGCATGGACTGTTAAGTGATAAAATAAAATAAATAAAAATAAAAAAATAAAAATAAAAAACAGCTCTTGCTGCGATATTTACCTTTAAAAGAGAAGTTAAGGTTTTACAAGAAAAAATGTATACTCGCCTATGTGGATGCAGCATCGATCCGATGCTGCATCTGTCCCCTGCCGTATTTGCATGGAGAACAAAGCGATCAAATACCACTGATCACTCAGTTCTCCCCTCCGCTCTGAGCAGAGAGCTGTGACTGGCTGTCGCCGGTTCTCTGCTTTGCCTTTGCAGGGGGAGGAAGCATCTGGCTCAATGTCCCAGTGGTGCAGCTGAGAGGCTGAGCCAGCTGCCAGTCCAGGCATCTGGGAGGATTCCGAATGTAAAATTGGAATCTGTCCCCAGCCTGGACCTGCTGAGTGACATCAGCCAACAGCTGGCTTTAGCATGCTGTCAGCTGAAAACGGGACACAGGAGCACAGGACTAAGTGCACTCCTGTGACCTACAGGAGAAATATACGGTAGTCAAAAAAGCTTTCCCCCGGCAGTACTTTTTTCTGTCCTCAGTCTGACAGTCAGAATCAGTTAACCGATTATCTCTGAGCCAAAGTTGTCATACAACAGCCCCCAGCATGTGACTGGACAGTGATAAGAGAAGCAGCACAGTGATCATTTCTTTCTGCTGCTATGATTTCCCCTTTTATCAACATATTTCTTGTTAGTTCTGCTGTACAGGTACTGCTTGCATTAAAACAGTAACTTTAATGTCAGTGATTACAGAGCTGCAATCATTTGTCTCTTTTATATTTGCTTAGAGCAGTGTTTCTCAACTCCAGTCCTCAAGGCGCCCCCAACAGGTCATGTTTTCAGGATTTCCCTCAGATGAAATGGCTGTGGTAATTACTAAGGCAGTTAAACTGATTAATTCACCTGTGCAAAATAATGGAAAGCCTGAAAACATGACCTGTTGGGGCACCTTGAGAACTGTATTTGAGCAACACTGGCTTAGAGGACCAAGACAGTACATTAATTAACCACTTCAGCCCCGGAAGGTTTTTCCCCCTTCATGACTAGACCATTTTTTGCGATATTACACTGTGTTGCCTTAACTAATAATTGTGTGGCTGTGCAACACTGTACCCAAATTAAATTGATGTCCTTTTTTTCCCCACAAATAGAGCTTTCTTTTGGTGGTATTTGATCACCTCTGAGGTTTTTATTTTTTGCGCTATAAACAAAATAGACCGACATTTAAAAAAAATACATACCGTATATACTCGAGTATAAGCCAAATTTTTCAGCACATTTTTTTGTGCTGAAAATGCCCCCCTCGGCTTATGCTCGAGTCACATTTATGCGCCTGATCTCCTGGATTTTGGGGACCCAGTACCGGCCGGCCATAGGTCCCCTGGACCCCCCACTCTTCTTCTACAAGTTTGCAAAGTTTGTTGTCTGGGGGACCTACGGCCGGGGAGCACCGATTTTTCAAAGCCGGGCACCCCTTTCATAGACTCCTGTGTTAAACGGTAATTTCTCTGGTGAATTTGGGGACCCAGTACCGGCCAGTCGTAGGCCCCCTGGACCCCAAACTTGGCACACATGTAGCCCAATTCCTCCTCTACAACTGTGCAAAGTTTGTTGTCTGGGGGACCTACGGCCGGGAAGCAACGATTTTTCAAACCGGGCATCCCTTCCATAGACTCCCATGTTAAACGTCAGTCTAGTCATGGGCACAGTGAGGCATGGGCACAGTGAGGCATGCAGATGGACACACTAGGCTTATACTCGAGTCAATACGTTTTCCCAGTTTTTTGTGGTAAAATTAGGTGCCTCTGCTTATACTCGAGTATATACAGTATATTGTTTTACTATAAAACACATCCAATAGAAAAAAATCCTTATAGGCAGGCTAAACGTCTACTTTAAGACACATACAATAACCTTCCTAGGTCTTCATTATTATAAGTACCCAAAACAATTTCACAGAGTCTTGGAGAAGTCAGCCAAAAGCAGGTTGATGTCTGACTTAAACGTACAAAAATCTCTCCTAAACAGACCAAAATTAACTGTCCAAGTCCACTATGTGGAAAGAAAAGGCAAAGGCGGCTATTTATTTTACTCTGCATGGTGTTTTACAGCTACAGATCAGAATATAGCTCTCTTCCATTCTTCCTCTAAAACTTCCCAAGAAATGAGCAGCTTCTAGAACTTGGCAACAAGTATACAATCACATTTATTAAGCCCACAGCTACAGAATTCCGGTAGAAGAGAATTAATCAATAGTTTAGTCTTTCCTCTGGCATCGGGAGCACACCACCACAGAAAGAAATTAGTTACAGCTGAGTTGCAGCTAAAAGATAGAGAATTTATCTAAGAGCTCTACGGGCAATCATTACCAGCGTGCACTGGTGCAATAAGCCGGCCGATGCACCCCGTCAGGCCTATGTGTGAATGCAGTGAAATATTAATGTGATACTAGGAAAGAAATATGCCCTGGATTCCTAAGTCTCAGACAAACCCTTAGTCTGAACAATCTTTTATTAGCCCCAGTGCTGATAAACGATCAGGACCCATTCACACTTGTGCATGTATGAAATACTTGCGTTAATGTGCAGGATCACATGCACAAGCTCACAATGTGCAGTGTGGTACCATTCAGTGAGCGTGGCATCCCAATGCAATATATAGCCACATCAATACTGAGCAATTTCACCCCCTTCCTTCCCAGACCAATTTTCAGTTTTCAGCGCTCCCGCACTTTCAATGACAATTGCGCTGTCATGCTACGCTGTACCCAAATTAAATTTTTTATCATTTTGTTGACAAAAATAGAGCTTTATTTGGTGGTATTTATTTACGACTCCGTTTTTTATTTTTTGCGAGATAAGCGAAAAAAGAGTGGAAATTTGGAAAAAAAAAACAATTCCAATATGTGCCAAAATGGAGATTGTAGTGATGATTTCTCAGATGTCGTTAAACACTTATCAATGAGGAAGCGCCATCTGATATAGCTGGCATTTTGCATTGTGGTGTCCAGTTTTTTTCTAAATAGAAGCGTTTTAACAATTATTTTTTTAATGAAGCTGTAGATTTATAAATATTGGAAATAACTGGAAAGAACAGTAATGATTATATGATATTTTGGTGATTGGGATTACCGGTACATCTACTTTAATTGGTTATTACCACAACACATATATGGCACGTTGGGGCCTCCTGCATTGTAAAAGGGTTACTCAGGATTTTTTTAATCTGTTGTGGTGTGTTGGCAGCCCACTCATAATGAATGGGTTACCTTTAAGAAGAATTCTTAACTGGTCTTTAAAATGCTCCCTCCCCTTCCTAACATCTATACTAACTAATCTATGTAAAAAAGATATATATACTTACCTATTTTCAGCCTGCTCCAGTCCGGTCATGTGATGCAGCTCCCCTGTGTCAGCCAGCAGCGGATGACAACAGCCGGGAAAGCCGGGAGTGATGACATCACCCACAGGTTCTGATGTCCCTGCACCTGCCGCTGGCTGACAGGGGAGATAGATCATATGACTGGACTGGAGCTGGCTGAAAATAGGTAAGTATATACACATCTATTTTACACAGTTTAGTTAGTATAGGTTAACACCTAAAACAAATAAAATGAAAAGAATGCCATCATGCTAATAATACCACCAATGAAATTACAAATTGTATTGTGTGCCCTTTATTAGACCTGAAAAATTTACCTGCAACTCTCAGCAGATGAGCCAGTGACAGTAGCTTGGATGCCTGCTTGTAGCTGGTGGAAGACTGAGAAATACACTTCTTGATGAGGCTAAGGCGATCGGAACACAAACGCACTGCAATGACAAAGAGCAAAAACAAAGATTACATAAAGGCCCCCCATAAACTATGTCAAAGTTCTCTGCAAAGCACAAATTGTTTGAATTGGCCACATATACAGGGTTGCCAACTTTCAGTAAATTTACGAAAAGTTTGTAAAATCCATAATTGTTGCATCTGTCCACAAATGTCAGTTACGGACATGAAGCCTACTTGTCCATAATGGACATTCAAGGACAGATGCAAAAAATACAGATTTTATAAACGGTTCGTAAATTTATTGAAAGTTGGCAACCCTGCACATATACCCAATGCAATTTTAGAATACCAACCTTTTCTGTCAATGATTTTTCCATACCTAGAACAGTCACACAAATGCAGAATAATTCAATATATTAGAAGCTTTACTGGACCATTTTTAATGCCCCATACACACGATCGTTTTTCCTGATAGAAAAAGTCAGATGAGAGCTTTTGGTCGGGAATCCCAACCATGTGTATGCTCCATCAGACTTTTTTCCAACGGAAAAACTGCTGGAAAAAGATAGAGAGCAGGTTCTCTTTTTTCCCCATCAGGAAAAAAACTGAATTTCTGATCGTGTGTACAAAACCTGACGCAATAAATTCAGACGCATGCTCGGAAGCATAAAACTTAATTTTTTTGGCTCGTCGTAGTCTTTTACGTCACCGCGTTCTTGGCAGTCAAAAGCTCACCGAACTTTTGTGTGACCGTGTATTTGCAAGGCAGGCTTGAGAGAAATTCCGTTGGAAAAACCATCCAACTTTTTTCCCGACGGGAAAACTGGTCGTGTGTCTGTTACAGGGCATTAGTGTGAAAAGTTCTTGCCATAAGCAAAATTTATCATAGCCAAGTATTTGTTTTAAAATATATAGCAGCACACTGCACCCTTTTCATACCAGAAGGACAGCAAGCTATAGAGCAAGCAATGTGAAATTATAAAAAATATTAAAAGCTACAGACTTCTAATGATAAAAAATAAATAAAAGCTACAGCCTAGACTGGACTGCTTTAATATTCAGTCAAACAGAAAACACGTTAACAACCTATTTTTGCAGACACCTTCAGGGCTGGCAAGTTGTAGAACACTCCAAAGATCTCCATACATTTTTAAAGGCCGTTTAGGAAGTTTTTCTGAATGCGGGAGAAAGTGAGGAGACCAGCAGCTCTAACAAGCCCAATATCGCTCAATCCAGGAATTTCCAAATGTTGGGTTATCTCCAGAAAAGTAATAGAGGGGAAATCTTGCAATACTGACTAGAGGTCGGCCGATATATCGGCTGGCCGATATATCGGCCGATATTTAGGCATTTTTGATAAATCGGCTTTGGCCGATTAATATCAAAACTGGCCGATATATTACACTGGCTGCACTTCCTCCTCCCTCCACACTTCTCCACACTCAGCAGCATCAAGCGCCGTGCTGTGTGTGTGTGTGTGTGAAACTGAAAGTAAGAGGAGAGAGAGAGAGAGAGAGGAGCTGTCAGCTTGATGTCGGGGTGGGCAGGACCCAGCAGATATATTACACCAGCCAATGGGATGGTATCTGGGCGGGCCACTACGTCTAAAGCAGCCCAATCATTGGCTGGTGTAATTTAGCTGCTGGGTCCCGCCCACCCCCACATCGAGCACATTGAGCTCAATTCTAACAGCTCTCTCTCTCTCTCCTCTCTGTCAGTTTCACACATTACACTCGGCTTAGTGTGAAACCTGCCAGTGCCCCCAGCCAGTGCCATCTGTCAGTGCCCCCAGCCAGTGCCATCTGTCAGTGCCCCCAGCCAGTGCCATCTGTCAGTGCCCCCAGCCAGTGCCAGTGCCATCTGTCAGTGCCCCCAGCCAGTGCCAATCAGTGCCACCCAAATCAGTGCCACCGCCAATCGGTGCCATCTGTCAGTGCCACCAGCCAGTGCCAATTAGTGCCACCCAAATCAGTGCCCCCAGCCAGTGCCAGTGCCATCTGTCAGTGCCACCAGCCAGTGTCAATCAGTGCCACCAGCCAGTGTCAATCGCCAGTGTCAATCAGTGCCATCTGTCAGTGCCAATCAGTGTCACCGCCAAACGGTGCCATCTGTCAGTGCCACCAGCCAGTGTCAATCAGGGCCATCTGTCAGTGCCACCCAAATCAGTGCCACCGCCAATCCGTGCCATCTATCAGTGCCACAGCCAGTGCCACCAGCCAGTGCCATCTGTCAGTGCCCCCAGCCAGTACCAATCAGTGCCACCAGCCAGTGCCATCTGTCAGTGCCCCAGCCAGTGCCATCTGCCAGTGCCACCAGCCAGTGTCAATCAGTGCCACCAGCCAGTGTCAATCGCCAGTGTCAATCAGTGCCATCTGTCAGTGCCAATCAGTGTCACCGCCAATCGGTGCCATCTGTCAGTGCCACCAGCCAGTGTCAATCAGGGCCATCTGTCAGTGCCACCAGCCAGTGCCATCTGTCAGTGCCCCCAGCCAGTACCAATCAGTGCCACCAGCCAGTGCCATCTGTCAGTGCCACAAGCCAGAGCCAATCGGTGCCATCTGTCAGTGCCACCGCCAATCGGTGCCACCAGCCAGTGCCAACCAGTGTCACCCGCCAGTGCCACCTGCCAGTGCCAACCAGTTCCAATTGCAAGTGCCACTGCCAATCAGTGCCATCTGTCCCAAACTAGTGCCATCTGTCAGTTCCAAACCAGTGCCCCCTGCTGCCAATCGGTGCCATCTGTCAGTTCCAAACCAGTACCACCTGCCAATGCCAGCCAGTGCCACCTTTCAGTGCCATCTGTCAGTTCCAAACCAGTGCCATCTGTCAGTTCCAAACCAGTGCCACCTGCCAGTGCCAATAGAGCCATCTGTCAGTTCCAAACCAGTACCACCTGCCAATGCCAACCAGTGCCAGCCAGTGCCACCTGCCAGTGCCATCTGTCAGTTCCAAACCAGTGCCACCTGCCAGCGCCAATAGTGCCACCTGCCAGTGCCATCTGTCAGTTCCAAACCAGTGCAACCTGCCAGTTCCAAACCAGTGCCATCTGTACTGAGGACATCAAGTGTGTGCTAGAGTGACAGGAGTAAGCAGGAAGAAAAAGAGTGGGTGAGGTGGTTTTTTTTTTTCTTTTTAATCGGCCTAAAATATCGGCCACAAAAATCGGCATCATATATCGGCCATCGGGCCCCCTAATTTCTAAATATCGGCATCGGCCAGAGAAAAACCCATATCGGTCGACCTCTAATACTGACACTCGTTCTGGTAACCTGGTAACGAGATTCTTTTAATTTGCGGTGATTTTTGCTCACTTCCCGTTTGGCTATGGGACAGGAAGTGAAGGAAAATCTCTGCAATAGAATACAATAGGCAAAAAAAAAAAAAAAAATGGCAGGGGCTATAACCCTCTCTTGCTCTATCCAAAACAAAAAAAAAAAACCTTTGCCTATAGTTCTACTTTAGGACTGTGTGTAGCTCAACTATCTACCGGAATGGATAATATTTGGTCTGATTGTGTTGGCAGACCTTCCCACCTCATAGCTGATCTGAGAGCTTTGGACCTCATCTGCATGAAACAAATATACTGTATTTTCTAATTTGGTAAAAGGTATCAGGTGTCCGTATCTGCTGGAGAAGGATCTGTTAGTAAAACTGAAATGGACTTTTACTGTCTTCAAGGCAACCACAATTTAATCATAATGTTTTACTTTTTCCAAGATACAAATACAACTTTAATTAATGAAGAGTTCTTGGACAGAGAAGAAAATTAATTCTAGCAGAACCTAATAAGAGAACACTAAGGGCTCATTCTCACCAGCCTGCATGCTAAAATCCATGCATGCTGGCGACACTTCACTCAACTCTATGCACCACAGAGTGTTGCGACATGCTGTGATGTGTCACACTGCATACCAATGCATACAAGCGGTTATTTGTATGCACCAGACACCATCACACATGTATGGTGTGAACAGGGCACATTGCAAACAAATGTTTTCTATGTGTCCCTATGTGTTCTATATGTCCCCAAATTGAGCCTGTGTTGATCTATGTAGATCAACAGACATAGTATGGATGAGCCCTAATGATCCATTCTTAAAAGAGAAGTATGGAATACATTTTTATTTTGGAATCATACTCACCTAGGTAGATGCAGCATGTGGTTCTCAGAGTTCCCTAAGCAGAGAGCTGGTGACTATCAGTCACCAGCTCTCTGATGTGGCTGCCCGCCCCGTGCTCACTGGAGTGCTGAGCTGTAGAGGGGGTGGGAGCGGCTGGCTCAGGCTCTCAGGGGCTTGCTGAGAGACTGAGCAAGGTGCTGGTCCAGGCTCCTGGGTGGATCCCGACCATATGGTTGTGATCTTTCCCATGCCTGGATCAGCTCTGTGACTTCAGCCTGCTCTCTGCTGAAAACAAGTCACAGGAGTGCAGAACAAACTGCACTGCTGTGATCCACAGGAAAAGTACAGCTAAATGAGCTTTGGCTGTACTTCTCCTTTAAAATCTTTATGTTCCCTTTAGCACCTGACCCCAATCAATTTACTCACCTTAGTGACATGTACAAAGCAACAGGAGGAGCATAATACCATGCTGCAGAAGAGTTTCTTTGTAAGGGTTCTAGTGTTCATTGTGAAGGCAGTTGTGTCCCAAATAAAAAGTTGGTGTCTTGTACGGGTGCAACGGATCAAAAAACTCACGGATCGAATCGATCCTCGGATCAGAGTCACGGATCGGATAATTTTTCAGATCGGCAAAAAAAAAAAAAAAGACAAATCTTGTTACACCCACCGGAGTTTTAGATTTCAGAGTTATTTTCAACACAGAACCGAGCTTACATGCTTAAATATATTATTTGGAAATCCAACGGACTGTTTACATGTTAAATTTTAAAAGCAGCAGCAAACCTGCTGACCTTACATGGTTGCTAATGTGACAGAACACCTCTGATTTTCACATTTAACTAAATGTTAAATGTGAAAATCAGAGGTGTTCCGTCACATTAGCAAGCATGTAAGGTTTGCTGCTGCTTTTAAAATTTAACATGTAAACAGTCCGTTGGATTTCCAAATAATGTATTTAAGCATATAAGCTCAGTTTTGTGTGAAAATAACTGAAATCTAAAACTCTGTTGGGTGTAACAAGATGTCCGCTTGGGCCCTTCTGCACAGTAATGATAGTGAGGAGTGTGGGGTGGAGCAAGATGGTGGTGGTGAAACGTCACTACAGCGGCCGCCGCCGGGTGTACAAAGATGGCCGCCGCTCCGGAGCTAGGCCGAAGCCGCGGCCTTTCCTATGGCCGAGGCTCCGGAGTGCTCCGCGGATCGCGTGGTGTTCCGATCCTAACAGGGTGACTCGTTCGGATCACGGATCACCACCGATCCGTTGCACCACTAGTGTCTTGAAAGTGAAAGTATTGTTAAAAAAAAATAATAAAGTATTGAAAGCTCTTGTTAGCAGGGCCCTCTCAACCCCCTTCTCATATTGTTACTGTATTGTCTCACTTTTTGTTAAGTGTTGTGCAAACAGCTGGCACTATATAAATTCTGTATAATTATAAGAATAAATGTAAATCTAGATCCCGTGGAAAATGAAGAAGCCCTAATTAAAAGATAGAGCTGGTACTAAACAGGCAGTACTTGCATCCTACATAGTCCATGATTTGTAGTGGGCAGAACAGGGTCAAAGATAGAGTAAAGATATGGCATTAATCATGATAGACTGTGCCCAACCCTGATCCTCAAGGGCTGCAAACAAAGCATGTTTTCTTTGATAATATAAACCAGGTGTACCCAACCTTTTGACCTTCCTGGGCCACATTGGAAGAGGAAATGTCTTGGGCCACACATAAAATACACTAATAATAAAAATATGAGATGAAGAGAAAAGGTCGGGCAGATCACCGATATAGCTAATGTACATATCTGAGTAATAAAACTTCAATTTTTTTGTAATTTTTTTTGCTATAAAAGTAAAAGAGGACAACAGAAAATGAGTGCAATATTTTACACGGTTTTTGATAAACAAACGCATCAATATCTGGTTCGATGGATGGAGTAGTAATTCTCAATGAATTTTCAAGGTGCTCATCAGATATTTTGGTTCTAATTTTGCTCTTTGTGTGCTTAATCCTTGAATATAGTTGCTCACGAATATAGGTGCTGCCAAAAACTGATGACATGAATAAGGCCTGATTGTGAAGAGTGGGGTATTTTTCTCTGGGAAGAAAAAACGTATAAAAGTCTAGTAAAGAGGCACGAACAAATTTTTCTTTGGCCATGTATTCACGAAGTGTAAATGCATTTTTTACGAAAAATTCCAAAAACAAACAAAAAAAAATAAATAATTTTTAGGTTTACAATTTGTGTTGGGCCGCATTCATAGCCGTAATGAACCGCAGGTTGGACGCCCCTGATATAAAGGCACACAGCTAGCACCCTCTATGAAGAACAAAGCCATGCACTTGTAAACAAAGTTGATATTGTCTTGTGCAAACCCTTCAACACTATAGTTGATAATTTTTCATCAGCACCCCCATAGCCACACAAGCCATACCAAGGCTGGTAGTAGAAAAAGCTAAAAAAGATATTTCACACATTCTATATCAGTACCACCACAGATGAAAAAGAGATGTGGACAATACCTTGGTTCTCTTTGCAGGTTGTTATGAGAGAACCCAGCTTGCTTGTACCCGAGCAACAATCTGGAACATTTTACTATGCACAAAAATCAGTCAATGACAGTCTGCAGCATGATGTGTGACTATGTGTGACCCCTGGCTGCCCTAGGCTCTAACCTATGTTCGCTATGCAGAAAATTGGCCCTGTATCTAAGTATTTGAAGAAATCAGAACTGCATGCACTTTCAAGGATGTCAGGCACCAAAGTGGTGCACTACTTGTCTTGATACCTGAATAAAGGAATAAAAATAAAAAAAAATGCTTCTATGATGAAAGAGTAAGCAAATATCTACCAACATGATCAAAAATAAAATCAGCAAACATTAATCAAAACATGAATCTGCCAACAGTGTAAGTTATCAGCCACTGGAATGGTTTCTCAGAGACCTCTGACTGTGGATCACTCTTCTCTTACATAATGTGGAGAAAGCAATACATAGAAGGCTGGCCGCCAGTAATCCCAGTGTACGCCAAGCTGCTGGGCAACCCCCCTCCTTGGATTTCCAAACAATTGGACTGACAAAGTAGAAGTGTAGACATTTATCACAATTGGAGAACACAGAGCGCAGGAGCAGATGTTCCACGCAGACAATAATGTAGAGTGGGCTACAGATGCTGAACACAGAGCTGTGAGCTCAGAAACGAGATAATGAAAGCCACATTAAGCAGTGAAGTGTGCGCACTTCTAATAAGTAATCAGTATGCAAAACGGCAATGTTCTGGAGAAGAACAAAAGCTGCTGGAGAACTTTCCCCAAGGTAACCAAATTATACTGAAACAACTTGCAGCCACTTACTACTCCTCAATAAACTTCGCTGTCTGCTACAGCCAGAGCCATCTTTCTTGTGTACAGATTAAGAGAGCCGTCTCAAGAATAAACTATATTTATTCGGCCATTTCCAGCCTGCATATACAGCATTAGTTAGAAGTTAGCACATCACTGCTTATAAAACTTAGACCAGCCTGCTGGATGGAGATATAAAAATGTCTGTATGTGTTTAATGGATATTCCAATGGTCTTAAATGTTTTAAAGAAATGAAAAAAGACCTGTGTATCTGAGAATCTTTGCTATTCCCTTTATTATTGGATGCAGATTATTCCACAGATGCATACTCAGGTGATGTTAACCGCAAGCAAAATCAATATAACAACAGTTACAGTACACTAATAATTCTGAATGGCAGTATGTCATATCTAACTTGCAAAGTTTACCTTTGGGAACATGTTACATGTTCCACACATTTTTAGGCCTATGGAGTCAGGCTGCACATGCTCAGTTTGGTGTGTATTGCTAGAGGTTTTTTTTTTTTCTTTGGGAGAGTGCATGTGATCAACACAGGGCCAATCAGTACTGTCCAGACAGAGAGTGAGGGGTCTTGCAGTTTCATAGGGCAGTCAGAAAACCCCTCCTACAAGCATTAACCAGTGTTTGGCTGGACACTGCTAGAAGTCACAAGACTGCTCCAACTACTTTTGAGAAAAGATATTTAGCAGTATATATTTACTAAAATAATTGCATTTCCATGTTCTGCGTACTGTGGGAGACCAGATATAGTGAATGCAGGCTCCTGGCTTTAGTAACACTTTAAATGGGCAAAACAATTTAAAGGAGATCTATGGTGAGCATACACTTTAATTTTATAACATCAGCATGATAATTGCAAAACAAAAAGTAATTATTTTTGACAATCCATTATAAGCTCACTTTAAAAAAAAATCCTTTCATGTTGTGAATGCGGACTGTCTGCTTGTCATCTCTCCCCACAGCTTCCTGGACTCCCTGCATGCTTTGCAGCTTCTCTTCTGCTGTATACGTTCAATTTCTAAGGACTATATATCCCATGGTACATTTCTTCCTGCAAGCAGTGAATCCTGCATTGACCCTGCCTCCTGAAACTACTCCTATCTGCACATCTGTAGTTCAGTAGGCAGGCTCTGTGAAATATGTAACACAGCAGTGCCTACTCACAGGTCACAGTGAACATGTGCCACAGGATTTAAGGAAGTAAATGTGTGGGGATCTTTAAAAAAGTTTTGCAAAACTTTTAGATCATTCAGAGTAATAGCAATATGGAAATGAATACAGGATTTTAAAATATGACATAGATACACTTTAAAATGCATTTCACCGGAATGCAAAACCTACTGTTAAGGAGTCAAGAGTCTACAATGTGCATCTGTAACAGTATACTGCACAAAATGCAACATAATGCTCATCAAGGGTCAAAGGGTCAATAAATAAAGCACAGGAGATACAAGGTTGAGCAAAAGTGTCTGACATCATAAAAAGTTTTGGCAGATAAGATGGGGGCACACTATCACACTGAATAAATAAATGAAAGTGGCTGTAAACCTCAGACAAAAAATATGACCAAAGCATATCTCTCTATAGTGTGTACTGGTCTCACTCCAGAGCACTGTCATTTCTGTCTGCTGCTTCTTTCCTCTGCTATCAACATGAATCACTTCTGACAAGTTTTCCTGACACCAAGAGAAAAATGGTGACAGGGGAGGGATCTCCAGCTGATTGACAGCCTCGGCTCTGTTCCTGTGTGCTGTGTAGAGGGAGATGTGTCCCTTCCCTCCAATCAGCTCTCTCCTCATTGAGCTCTACTGAGTGTAACTTTTGCTCTTCGCCCACATTTTTCTGAACTCTTAGACAAGCTTTACAATTCAGCACTTTGGACAGATGTAAAGAAAAGAAGATTGCAATATTCAGGTATAACATACTATAACTTAGTATGTAGGAGGATTTGTTTCATCTATGTGTATCACCTAATAGTCACTTCACTGGGTATATCTAAGGGTTTACAACCACTTTAAGGATGCCTTTGAGGTTGTGAACGAGAATGGTAAGTGGACCTGTTACAGTAAATATACAGGTGCATCTCAAAAAATTAGAATATCATCAAAAAGTTAACTTATTAAAAAAAAAAAAAAAAGTTAACTTATTTCAGTAATTCAATTCAAAAAGTGAAACTCATATATTATATAGATGCATTACACACCGAGTGATATATTTCAAGCATTTCTTTATTTTGATTGTGATGATTATGGCTTACAGCTAGAGAAAACTCCAAATTCAGTATCTCAGAAAACTAGAATATTGTAAAAAAGTTCAATATTGTAGACTCGTGGTGTCACACTCTAATCAGCTAATTAACTCAAAACACCTGCAAAGGTTTCCTAAACCTTTAAAGGGTCTCTCAATCTGGTTCAGTAGGTTATACAATCATGGGAAAGACTGCTGACTTGGTAGTTGTCCAGAAGACAGTCATTGACACCCTCCACAAGAAGGGTAAGTCACAAAACAACAAGGAACAGGGATAACCATAGCCTTGGGGGGGACTGTGAAGAAAAGCCCATTCAAGAATTTGGGGGAGTTTCACAAGGAGTGGACTCTATCTGGTGTTATTACTTCAAGAGCCACTAAACACAGACGTATCCAGCTACAACAGTTACATTCATTCCTTGTGTCAAGCCACTCCTGAACCAGAGACAACATCAGAAGTGTCTGGGCTTAGAAGTGTCTTACCTGGGCTTATTGAGAAAAGGGACTGGAATGTTTCTCAGTGGTCCAAAGTCCTCTTTGCATTTCATTTGGAAATCAAGGTCCCAGAGTCTGGAGGAAGAGTGGGGAGTCACAGAATCCAAGTTGCATGAGGTTCAGTGTGAAGTTTCCATAGTCAGTGATGATTTGGGGAGACATGTCATCTGCTGGTGTTGGTCCTCTGTGTTTTATCAAGTCCAAAGTCAGCGCAGCCCTCTACCAGGAAATTCTAGAGCACTTCATGCTTCCCTCTGCTGACCAGCTTCATGGAAATGTGGATTTAATTTTCCGGCAGGATGTGGCACCTGCCCACACTGCCAAAAGTACCAATACCTGGTTTAATGATCATGGTATCACTGTGCTCGATTGGCCAGCAAACTCGCCTGACCTAAACCCCGTAGAGAATTTGTGTGGTATTGTCAAGAGGAAAATGAGAGACATGAGACCCAACAATGCAGACAAGCTATCAAAGCAACCTGGGCTTCCATAAAACCTCATCAGTGTCACAGGCTGATCGCCTCCATGCCACGCATGCAAAAGGAGCCTATGGTATGCACTCAAAGTATTGAGTCCATACTATACTGTACATGGACATACTTTTCAGTAAGCCAACATTTCTGTATAAAAAAAATCATCTCTTTTATTGGTCTTGTGTAATGTTCTAATTTTCTGAGATTTTTTAGTTTTCACTAGCTATAAGCCATAATCATCAAACTTAAAAGAAAGAAATGCTTGAAATATATCACTCTGTGTGTAATGAATCTATATAATATGTGAAATTTACTTTTGTGAATTGAATTACTGAAATAAATTAACTTTTTGATGATATTCAAATTTTTTGAGATGCACCTGTATTTGTATCAAAATTGCCATTATACAGGTAATACGGCACAGAGTTGGCTGAAATTCTGAAAATGGAAGAACTAGGTAAAAAACGATGTGCCCTGGTGCCCTGAAGTTGTGTGTGAAAGAGGATGGCAGAATGCCTGGGATGCAACATCTCTGGGGCTGGGTAACTCAAAAACTAAGAAATTAAATGGCAGAGGTTGTCTTCACAATAAAATCATTGCTTCGTCATTTTTGTGTTGCTTGTGATGCTGCAACCTTTCTACAAAATGCTAAGAAATTTGTAGGAAGAAGTCAGAAAGCAATCAGCCTGTAAATGCTGCACTGTTGTCTTGTTCCTGGGAGCTCTCCGAGGTACTGAAGGCCTTTCACAGCATGGACATAAGTAACGTATGCACTGCTACCTAGAGGCAACTTAGCGGAATTTTCAGAAGGCAGAGCTTTATTTCTCAATGTAAAGTCTCTAATGGGGATAACACATTCCCTTCTAACTACAGAAGAAAGGCCTATGATAATGGCTCTGCTGCATATCCTGGTGAAATAGCTTACAGCTATATCCTAAAAGTTGGGTTTAAAAAAGCTCTCTGACAAAAGCTGAAAAAAGCTAAGAAAACAAAATGTGATTCACCTGTGCTGCTGAAAAACGTTCCAAGAAATGTGTGGCTTCTGTGCATTGCCATCACCCCAAGGGATATACACCACCCCTAACACATAAAAATCCATCCATCTGTAAGGTGTACTTAGCAGAGAATAAAGTAGCACAGTGATGGAGAGATATATGGACTGAGAAGCATTTATAGACAGAGACAGGAAGAGTGCAGATGGAGGCTATAAATCAAGTGAATATTAAAGTGGGGATTTTGTAAAACACTACTGCTGTTTTCGAAAAGCAGGAAAACAAAGATTAGACCAAGACAGTACAAACTTTATTCCTCCAAACCAGCCTTTTTCAACCAGGGTGCCCAGGCACCCTGGGGTGTCGCAAGGTTTCTTCAGGGGTGCCTTGGCAAAATGCCTAAAATTTGATAAAACGTCATATACAGGGGGCGTGGCCATTGATGCTACAATCCCTAGCATCCTGCGATCCACAGCCCACAACTTGGCATCAGAGTTTGGATGAGGCCCAACCCACCTGAGCTGTCTCATTGGATGGCAGAGGTTAATGCAGTTCTACCTTATAAGAAACTGGTATACTCTCACAGGGGGTGTCCTTCAAAATATGATAATATATGGGACAGGTGGCTCCAGGACCCCGCAACATGCACCTAATAACACTAGTTGTGATCTAGCCCACGGACTTGCAGGATATCCCCACGGAACATAAACACCAGGGAAGCGGGGAGTTCACCGCACCGCTCTACGCACAATGCACACGAGCGACAGGAGTGTAACTGGTACCTGTCGTAAGGTTTCTTCAGGGGTGCCTTGGAAAATGCCTAAAATTTGAAAAAACGTCATATACAGGGGGCGTGGCCTGAAGGTACATGGAGTAGGACGCTTGCCGAGGAGCTCCGGCCATTGATGCTACAATCCCTAGCATCCTGCGATCCACAGCCCACAACTTGGCATCATACTCGCCTGTTCAGACACTAATCGGCGTATGCCTTAAAAACTAGGTGGGAGGGGGACGTGGGGGACGGGGGACGTGGGCCCATTAACAGACGACGAGTGGAATATCCCCTAAATTATCAGACCATCTCACGCAAATTTATATCACTCACAGAGCTTACCTCACACCGCTCATAGTCTCCAGGTACAAGAGCGATCACCCTGCCACCTGCCCCATGTGTGGCCAAGTTCTGGGCACCTTTTTTCACTTGCTGTGGCAATGTCCCAAAATACAAGTGTTTTGGGGACATGTGGTTCGGTTCCTGCATGATACGATGGGCTCCCCCATAACGCTACAGCCAAAGCTGTGCCTGCTAGGTATCTTCCCAGACCCAGAGATTAACAAATTTCTTAAAATATTCCTACATGAAACGCCTGTTTTCGGCATGGAAGGTCAGCTAGAGTTTGGATGAAGCCCAACCCACCTGAGCTGTCTCATTGGATGGCAGAGGTTAATGCAGTTTTACCTTATAAGAAACTGGTATACTCTCACAGGGGGTGTCCTTCAAAATATGATAATATATGGGACAGGTGGCTCCAGGACCCCGCAACATGCACCTAATAACACTAGTTGTGGTCTAGCCCACGGACTTGCAGGATATCCCCACGGAACATAAACACCAGGGAAGCGGGGAGTTCACCGCACCGCTCTACGCACAATGCGACAGGAGTGTAACTGGTACCTATTGTTATGTCTCGCACTTATGCATACAGTGACGGGTAATGATGTCACATATTCATGTTGAGAGGTATTCTTTACCATGTCCAATGTCTGTCATGGCCGCTAACTGTATGTATTTTTTTCTTTATGTTCAATAAAGCGTTTAAAAAAAAAAAAAAAAACAACTGTATAGATTTTCTGCAATACAACTCCGGTGTCTATGGAGCAAATGTGTTTTAAATATTTTTATTTTTTTATCTTATTCAGCTTTGTTTTCCCTTTCCCTAGTATAGTATGTTTCATATGACTTGTATACTTTTCATGCTTTTTAACATGCCGATGTAAGCAAGAGTGTTTGTATGTTTGGTAAAGATGACAAATCATTCAGGCTGCATTCACACTTCATTTTGAATCACGGGCAGATTTGCCGTGATTCTCTTTGAAAGTGCCGATGTGTGAATGACAAATCGTGGGACTCGCATTTGAGATGGCATTCATTTGAATGATATCTAAATTCGCAGTCCAGGTCTGTCATGATTTTCATGCGATAAATAGCGCTGCAATTGTGGCAACCCACATTGCGGAAAGCATGTCGCCCAAAAAAAGTTCAGGTTATACTTTTGGGGGACATGCTTCTCGCGATTGCAGCATGATTCATCGCCTGACAATCGCGGCACACCCGCACTGATTTTAGACGTCATTGAAATGAATGGCATCTCGAATGCGAGTCCTGCGATTTGTCATTCACACATCGGCGCTTTTAAATCTTGGGCAGAATCGCGGGAAATATGTCTGCGATTCAAAACGCTGAAGTGTGAATGCAGCCTTAAGGTAAAAATGTATCCGATTAGAAAATACATTTTTTTAAATAAGGCTCTCAGTGTACTTTGCACATAGATGAAAATTTGTGCATATGTAAAATATTCAAGTCTTAAGCAGCCCATAGAATATGCTATTTGTTTTTGCTTCCCTGTCGACAGAACACAATGATCACTGCAGGCAGCTATATCAGGGCGGAAGGCAGGGGTAAGCAGGATGGAGGATGTGAGGTCAGCAGGGGAGTATACAGTAGTCAGTAAAACAGTATACTGGGAATCAGTAGGGTGGAGGACAGGGATCAGCAAAGCCAAGGATAGGGGTCAGCAGGGCAGTGTACAGGGGTCACTGCTGGCAGGAGAGGGGACTGGGGTTACAGCTGGCAGGAGAGAGAACAGGGGTCACCGCTGGCAGGAGAGAGAACAGGGGTCACCGCTGGCAGGAGAGAGAACAGGGGTCACCGCTGGCAGGAGAGAGAACAGGGGTCACCGCTGGCAAGAGAGAGGACTAGGGTCACCGCTGGCAAGAGAGGACTAGGGTCACCGCTGGCAAGAGAGAGGACTAGGGTCACTGCTGGCAAGAGAGAGAACAAGGGTCACCGCTGACAAGAGAGAGAACAGGGGGTCACGCTGACGAGAGAGAACAGGGGGTCACGCTGACAAGAGAGAGAACAGGGGGTCACGCTGACAAGAGAGAGAACAGGGGGTCACGCTGACAAGAGAGAGAACAGGGGGTCACGCTGACGAGAGAAAACAGGGGTCACCGCTGACAAGAGAGAGAACAGGGGTCACCGCTGGCAGGAGAGAAGACTAGGGTCACCGCTGGCAGGAGAGAAGACTAGGGTCACCGCTGGCAGGAGAGGGGGACTAGGGTCATCGCTGGCATGAGGACTAGGGTCACAGCCGACAGGAGAGAGGACAGGGGCAACCACTGACAGGAGAGAAGACAGGGGTCACCGCTGGCAGGAGAGAAAACAGGGGTCACCGCTGGCAGGAGAGAAGACAGGGGTCACCGCTGGCAGGAGAGAAGACAGGGGTCACCGCTGGCAGGAGAGAAGACAGGGGTCACCGCTGGCAGGAGAGAAGACAGGGGTCACCGCTGGCAGGAGAGAAGACAGGGGTCACCGCTGGCAGGAGAGAAGACAGGGGTCACCGCTGGCAGGAGAGAAGACAGGGGTCACCGCTGGCAGGAGAGAAGACAGGGGTCACCGCTGGCAGGAGAGAAGACAGGGGTCACCGCTGGCAGGAGAGAAGACAGGGGTCACCGCTGGCAGGAGAGAAGACAGGGGTCACCGCTGGCAGGAGAGAAGACAGGGGTCACCGCTGGCAGGAGAGAAGACAGGGGTCACCGCTGGCAGGAGAGAAGACAGGGGTCACCGCTGGCAGGAGAGAAGACCGGGGTCACCGCTGGCAGGAGAGAAGACCGGGGTCACCGCTGGCAGAAGAGAAGACAGGGGTCATAGTGGTCAGGGTTGGCAGGAGAGAGGACAGAGGATACCACTGGCAGAAGAGAGGACAGGGGTCAGCACTAGCAGGAGAGAGGACAGGGGGTCACTGCTGGCAGGAGAGAGAACAGGGATCAGAGCTGGCAGGAGAGAGGACAGGGTTCACAGCTGGCAGGAGAGAGGACAGGGTTCACAGCTGGCAGGAGAGAGGACAGGGGTCACAGCTAGCAGGAGAGAGGACAGGGGCCACCGCTGGCAAAAGAGAGGACTCGGGTCAACGCTGATATGAGAGAGGACAGGGGTCACTGGTGACAGGAGACAGGACAGGGGTCACTGGTGGCAGGAGAGAGGACTGGGGTCACCGCTGGCAGGAGAGAGGACTGGGGTCACCGCTGGTCACCCATCCCTGCATGGCCCACAGCCTGAGCACAGGAAGGAAGATCATCTCCTAACCCACACAGCACACACTGTAGCTGAAATATGATTTCCTTACACACAGCTATGATCTGCACAGTGTGTAGGTGGCTCCTGTGTTGCAGATCTGACCTGTGAAACTCATCTGCAGTAGCCAACTATACACTGTGTGCTGTGGTGGGGGGCGCAACCCACCCCCCCCCCCCTAGATCTGGAGATGCCCTGTGACAACCATTTCACCAGGTAGTAAACAAAAAGCACTTTTCCAACAGCAACATAAAATGCAAAATGGAATTTATGTTTTTTTGTTACGTTAAGTAGGGGAATGCTAGAACCCCCACCGGTTTTTATTATTGTCTCTAGTGTTGTCCCTGTTGCAGCTTTTCCTTCACGTGTCCCCTTGTTGTCCCTGTCGCAGATGTTCCTTTATCCCAGATTTTCCTTCACTTATCCCCAGAACAAACTTCCAACCTTGTCGACATAAGTGTCATTTAATTTCTAAGATACATTTTATACAGCCAAATGAAACCAAAACCAGTCCACTATCAAAATACTAACTCTGTAGGCACATTGCCTCCATGTTCTTACAATCCAAAAGAGGCAGTTATTCAAGAATGGTTAACTTCCATACATCTGTGGGATCTGTTGTTAATCTACAACTACTGGTTTATAACACACATGCATCCAATTATATACAGACATCCCTCATCGAGCACACAAGCACTCGCCATTTTGATCACCATCCGAATCTCAGGTTGAACCCTACCCTTTCCATTCAGGAAGGGCAATATGTTGATTACTGTCGGATACCCCAATACAGTCTGCCAAATTTTGGAATAAGCGTGTATGCCTTCTATTATGTACAAATAATTGACCTATTTCGGATTGGCTTGAGTGTACTCCAACGGCTCCCTGCTTACCAGCATTGATTGTTCTATCAGAACTACCTTTAATATATTAACGCAATACCATCTTCTTGACCGGGCATACAGTATTTATACACTGCCACTGTCTAGATAGATGCATGACCTGCCAACGCTGGTCTAAATACGCCAATTTGAAAATTATATATATATATATGCTCCTGAGGAAGCGTTCACGATAACGCGCAACATGTCGAGCAAGTTCTCCATCTCCTCTGGATCCATCTGCTGGTTATCTGGTTTATAACTACACAATTATAATTTCTCTTTTTTGTTTCTTGTACTCAGTTGAGTCTTTATAAGGAGAATACATTGTACTGTACTGATAACCCATTTGGACCAGTCATAATAACTGATCAATTCAATTTTTTGATTGTCTTATAATTCAAATCCTTTGTATATCAATAAACCTCCAATTTTTTACTTTCATCTTTTTTGTATGCCTTTAAAGTCCAATTACTAGTTCCTAGTTTAGAAAATCCACTTATATCGGGACGGTGGCATATTGGTACTAGTGTATCCAAAGTGTTACCCTTTGGGAAGATGCACGTAAATTTATTTTAGAATTCTCTATATACAGACATGTTTTTTAAAACTTCAGTCATTTTATTTTTATAAGTAAGGAAAGATATGTGTGTGTGTGTGTAAAGAAAAAATAGGGCCAACGTGACTTTTATGGCACCATTTATGTTACCTAGTTTTCCTATAACCCCATTTTCTTATTTCACTTGCATGCAGCTGGAGTTTCCATACTATGATCTATGAGCAGCCAACCATCCTCTTCTAAATGCTGTCTGCATTTCACGTAGGTAAGCACGAATACAATTTGCACTACTATGGCTGCAATGATAGAAAATTTTAAATGGTAGGCATGCACAGCGAAGGAGAACAGCCCATTAAGGGCAATAGAAATGTTACCTAAGTAGCTGTAGAGTGAGAGGTGACATTTTCACAGGGCCATTAAACAAATGGAGAGAAGTCAATCTGTGACCATCTCCTCACTCGAGCTACATTGTGACCTTTACCAAAGCTCCTGTGAATATAGCTATATAGCTGAGCATTGACCGTTAAATGATCTTTATCTGTCAGCTGACATACCGCAATACCGAGACAGTTCCCCTTCATTTAAGCGCAAAAGCAGAGAGGGGGGTCTTTACTAAGACAGGTCTATTTGCGAGCAATAGCAAGGAGGGAGCAAAGAAACAGGTCAGTTTAAACGTGAGAGCTACGGGAGGGGGATTCTTTAAAAATGTCTTGCTCACCTGTCAGTATAGACTGCTAGGTTTTTGAGGATCCCCCTTCATCTGAAAGCTAATGCTGCTGGGAAGGTTTATTGATGAGACAGGTCCTCTTCATCTGCCAACACAAGCTGCTGGAGATGTTTCTACTGAGACAGGTCTCCTACACCTGTCATGTTGCAAACTAACACTACAGTTGTTCAAAATTACCCCCCCATCCCCCATTAATCTAAACTCCCCACCCCACAATGACAAATTGAAAACAGAATTTTAGAAATGTCTGTGAATTTATTAAAAGGAAAAAAACTGAAATGTCACATGTACTTAAAGAGGTGCCCCCCCTAGTTTTTTTTTTTTCTTTTTTTTTTTAAGTCAGCAGCTACAAATATTGTAGCGGTTGACTTTTAATACCAGAACACTTAACTTTCCGAAGGGATGGCGTTGCGGTGCTGTCTCCGGAAGTGGGGGGGTGCCTGTCAAAAACAGGTACCTACCCCCCTTTTCCCCCCTGAAAGGTGCCAAATGTGGCACTGGAGGAGGGGAGATGACATATAAGCAGAAGTTCAGCTTTTGTTAAAGCGCCTTTGGCAGCAATTAGTCTTAAATCGTTTTAGGTATGAGGTTACAAGCTTTGCACTCCTGGATTGGGGGACTTTCTGACATTCTTCTTTGCAAATCCTCTCAAGCTCAGGCAGGTTGGATGGGGACTGTCGGTGGACAGCCATTTTCAGGTCTTTCCAGAGACGTTCTATAGGGTTTAAGTCAGGGCTTTGGCTGGACCACTCCAGGACCATTCACAGAGTTGTCCCTAAGCAACCCCTGTGTTGTCTTGGCTGTGTGCTTAGAATTGTTGTCATGTTGGAAGGTGAACCTCCGGCCCAGTCTGAGGTCCTGAGCGCTGTGGAACAGGTTTTCATTGACAATATCTCTGTACTCTGCTCCATTCAGCTTTCCCTCAGCCCTGACCAGTCTCTCAGCCCCTGCTGTTGAAAAACACCACAACAACAAAAAAAAGGGCACATCGACCTAGTGCATTATCAACACTAAACCCATATTAATGAAGTAAAACAAGTGGATACTCACAAACATGTGTTGGACACAAGCATGTCTGGAGACACAGACAAGACTGCCTCCAATACACCATACTCAGCTGACGGCATAGGAAGACCTCTAAATGTCCATAGATGGCTAACGTGTTTCGAGGGTCAGGTACTCTTCCTCAGAGCTCAGAAGAAGAGGGCCTGACCTTCAAAATGCATCAGTATCGATGAACTTTAGAGGTCTTCCCATGCCGTCAGCTGAGGGTAGTGTATTGGAGGCGGTCTCCTCTGTGTCTCTAGACATGCTTGTGTCAAACACATGTTTGTGAGTACCCACTTGTTTTACTTTCTTAATAAAGATTTACTTATGATAATGCACTAGGTATTTGCACCCTCTGTTTTGTTGTTTTGTAGTTTGTGCAAGGATACCAACAGTCCTAAGAGGGCAGCAAGATGTGTGTGCTCTGTACTTGCAAGATCAAGCCAAGAGGAGTCCATCTTACCCCTAAGCAACACAACTGAGCACAGAAGGTTATGTTTCAAGTTAGGCTGAAAAATACCACCATAGCATGATGCTGCCAACACCACGCTTCATTGTTGAGAAGGTATTGGGCAGGTCATGAGTGGTGCCTGGTTTCCTCAAGATACATTGTTAAGAAATTACGGCAAACCGTTAAATGTATTATTCATCGGACCAAAAAATCTTGTTCCTCACAGTCTGAGATTACTTCAGGTGCTCTTTTGCAAACTCCAAGCAGGCTTTCATGTGTTTCATACTGAGGAGAGGCTTCCATCTAGACTTAAAGCTCAGATCAGTAGAGGGCTGCAGTGACGGTTTTCCTTTTGGAACTTTGTCCCATCTTCACACAGGATCTCTGGAGCTCAGTTAAAGTGGCCATCAGGTTCTTGGTCACATCTCTTACTAAGACCCTTCCCCCCTGATTGCTCAGTTTGGCCAGACGACCAGTTCTTGGAAGAGTCCAGGTTGTTCCAAACTTCTTCCATTTGAGAATTATTATGGGGGCCACTGTGCGCTAGTGAACCTTCATTGGAGCAGAATTTTTTTGAAGCCTTTCCCAGATCTGTGCCTTACAATAATCCTGTCTCTGAGCTCTGCAGGCAGCTCCTTTGACCGCATGGCTTTTGCACTGATACAGTATGCATTGTAAGCTGTGAGGCCCTTTCTAGAGAGGTGTGTGCTTCTTACTTAAAACTGACAATGAAAAATGAAGAGTCGGTAATGGGCAATAAACATTGTTTTTACATGCAATTGGCTAAAGTTAGTGAGTCTATCTTGATATCAGCCTCTGTCAAAACCTGCACAGCATCACTGAGACAGGAAACATGAGGGACTTCTTTAGAAGCCAGTCAGGCACTGCTGCATGCAAAAGTGCTGACAGGATAAATGCTGACTGTACCGAACAGAGTAAGCAATGCGCTGCTGCTCTTTCAATATCCAACGAGTAGGCTAGGTGTGGGTAGTGTGTTGGCAATGTTTATACCTCACTTGAAGTGTTAATGATACATAAAAATGATTGATTAAACCTTTGGTCTATATAAAATTAAGCAAACGATAGCGGCACGAAAAAGGAAAACAGTAGTTTATTATACAGGAAAGAAGAAACTTGTATTAATCCAGAACTTGTGACTATAACATAAATTATATCACCTTTGAAACAAAGAGGTTACTCATACAACACAATAATATTACATCAGAATATGGCTATTACACAATAATATTACATAAGAATATGGCTATAAGGGAGACAACCGTGTATCAGCACAAGTTAAAGGAAGATTAGAGTTACAGGAGAGATTAATGAAATTAAAGAGATATATTTACAGAGTACTTCACCATGCTCCTCAGGTCAGGACATCCTTCGCAAGGCCCTCATCATGGCTCTGGCTGACTAATTTATACCCCTTCCATGCCAGAATCCAAAATCCGGTGGTCTCATTGGTTCAAAGCTGACCACCTGATTGGTTGAAATCTCAAGTCTCTTTACCTAGCCTGCCCCCTCTAAAGCTGAAATACTGGTTGCTTTATCAGCTTAGTCTAACCAGTTCCCACATTAGCATGCTAAGGGCCCCCTGTGGTGACCGGCCCCCCCAAGACAAAGGACACTTAAGTATCACCTGAAACCTCATCCATGTTCCCACCCAACAGGAGATGATATGTCCTTTGTTTACAGTATGGGGGGGAGCTCTCTCTCTCAAAGAAGATATAAACAGATTTTACCCGTCCCCCTATATATATATATATATATATACATACATACATACATACATACACATACAGCGTCCTGTTCCCAATGATTGGACGCTATTAAACCAGCAGCTCCTACAAGGGTAGTGTTTCATAAATACATATATACATGTGTCCGTTGGGGGGCATGGTGGTTTATGTAGAGTACCGGATATGAAAAAGAATTAGAATCAAAATATCCACCACAGTAGGTGACACTAATGTATTCCTTATCTCAAATGGAGAAGGTGGTATCGCCCTCCTCATTGTACTATTTGGCAGAGGTGTATGAGTCACAAAAGCAGCTGGACAGAATGATAAATTATTTGGTAGAGAATACAGTTTGCATATGTGTATCTAAAATGTGCATCTAAAGAGGAAGTAAAGTCTTACTCTTTAATTGTACCTACAGGTAAGCCTATAGTAAGGCTTACCTGTAGGTACTGTAAATATCTCCTTGACTTGCATCGTTTAGGAGATATTTACTATATACGCTGCTGCTGACATCGTCGGCGCATGTGCACTGAAGGAACGGCTCACTCGAGCCATTTCTTCAGGACCCGTGCTGTGACCAGCAGCACCTGCGCGTGAGTGACGTCATTGCGGCTCCGGCCAATCACAGTGCCGAAACACCTGGAAGTAAGTCCGGGAAAGATGTCGGCCATGGGAGCAGAGTGTGGGCGGCACTGCAGGGCATCACTCTAAGGTAAGTATTTCATAAAGAGCTAGTATGCGATGCATTCTAGCTCATTATGCCTTTATCTTGCAGGTTGTTTTTTTTTTGAAGGTTTACAACCTCTTTAAAGTGATTGTAAAGTCTCGTTTTTTTTTCCTATAAAAGAAACACAAACATGTTATACTTACCTGCTCTGTTGCAGTGGATTTGCACAGAGCAACCCGGATCCTCGTCTTCTCTGGTCCCTTTTTCTGTGCTCCTGGTCCCTACCTCCTGTTGAGTGCCCCCACAGCAAGCAGCTTGCTATGGGAGCATCCAAGCCTAGTCACAGCTCCCTGTGTCTGTTCAGAAACAGAGCCCCGACCTGGCCCCGCCACCTCTCTCCTGATTGGCTATCCGGCTTTGATTGAAAGCAGCGGGCGCCAATGGTGCCACTGCTGTGTCTCAGCCAATCAGGAGGGAGAATCTTGAATGGCTGAGACACTCGTGGACATCCCTGGACAGAGAGGGACCTCAGGTAAGTATAAGTGGGGCTAGGGGCAGCTGCTGCACACAGAAGGCTTTTTATCTTAATGCATAGAATGATTAAGATAAAAAAAAAAAAAAAAAACGTATGCCTTTACAGCCCCTTTAACTGTTGTTAAATTGAACTATTAGTTTCAGCACTAATCTATGAATGTAACCAATAGATATAATGGCTGCTATAGAGATAAAAAGATAGCCATCTGTTTATTCTGTTCTAATGGTGACATGCAAAGGAAAATTGCATAGGTGTCATTACGACACATTAGCATTAATGCTGGTAACTGAAGAGATGGCAGGAATACAGCTGCATGACAGTAAATGATGGAGATCTCAGACTGTTGACTGAGGGGTAATTCTGTGTTCTGTGAAGCAGATGATCATATTACCCAGCTTATAAACCCCCACTGACATATAGAAGTACACTTAATAACCCCTGAATATTTTGGTCTATACAATAATTGCTGTTAAATGAAGTGTGATTGATCTGACTACATCTTGGATTGAAAATGACACATTTTCGGAAGAAATTTCTGTTAGATCTCTAGGTTTTTTTTTTTTTTACTTTTCAATAACAGCAGGAGAAAACTATTTAGCTGAGATTTGTTCAGAACTTGTTTAAAAAGTTACAAATACATTTTGTACAAAAACTTTCCATTTATGAGCAAGTTTTATTCTCAAAGGGCTGATGCATAAAAGATCTTGAGTTTATGACCTGGGCTTTGGGAGAACACAAAGTTAAAGTGATTGTAAACAATCACCCTGTAAAACAACCCATAGTTTAAAATAGAAATGAAAGGCAAAACATTTGTGTATAGATATAAAAATAACATTATAAAACGCCTTTTTTCTCGTTTTTATAAGCGATCACATGCCCTCTGTTCCCTGTGCAGGGGGAGTGTCAGGATAAGTGTGATCGTTGGAGGAGAGCTCACCCATCATAGCTAGGGAAATGACCATGATGTGTTCTCCTGCTTAGTGTGGTCAGTTTTTAATAGGAAAGCAGAGAGACTGGCAGGGACACCAGGGATTTCACATTTCCTATACAAGTGCATGGTACAAAAAGGCACATATCAGGAGCATCAGGAATATGAAATGTTGGGGTAAGAAATGCTTTAACCAACATGCTGACTAACAGGCCATTCAGTGGCACAACTTCAGTGTCAGAATACCTTGGAGCCCTGCCCTCATATTATTGTACACTTACTAAACATTGAAAAAAAAAGGCCCAACTGCAACCAGAATAAAAACAAAAACATTGAGGCTAACCTTTTTATTTAAGTCAGTGACCCACGTTTGCTAATTTAGCCAAATTAAGAATAACAGAGATTCTACTACTTTTCTCTCACTCTACGCAAAATAGGAAACTTTAATATAGGCTGGAAGAGACACCATAACAACCAAGCTACCAGGATTTCCTAGTGGATCACAATACATTCTAGGATGTTTTGCTATCATGGACTTCAGATCACAAATGTGTGGATCTCCTTTCACCTCTGAATCCACGAGTGCACACACTAGAGTTGTAGTTCGCGTGGGATCGTGTGAAGGTTGATCATATGGATTTACTTCATATTTTAAGCACAGATATACTGGAACCAGTAACAGTAGTAATCATTCTTCTACATCTGGAATACACACAGTAATCTCCCAGTTGAATTGACTAGCAGGGTTTTCTCAGAAAATACAGTTTTTGTTTTGACATACAAAAAAAAAAAAAAATGTTCAACTTCTATCTATAGCTGGCTATGACTTTCTAAACTAGAGGTGTCAAACTAAATTTCATCTCGGGGCACAAAAGGCGTTATGGTTGCCCTCAGAGGGCCAGTTGCATCTGTAAGACTATATAAATGTATCTTAAGGCTTAAAGTGGTTGTAAACGGCAGATATTGTATAAAAAAAAAAACCACCTGCAAGGCAATGGCATTAATGTGCTAGTATGCATTGCATACTATTATTTTACAGGATTTATATAGCACCAACAGTTTGTGCAACGCTTTACAATGTAGAGGGGGGACATGTACAATTACAATACAGTTCAATACAGAAGGGGAGCTTACAATCTAAAGGGAGGGGGACGTGGTACAAAAGGTAATAGCTGCGGGGGATGATCTGATGGAGATGACTCGGGTACAGTTCTTAGGTGGAGGTGGGATAGGCTTCCCTGAAAAAAGGAGTTTTCCGGAATCGCCTAAAGGCAGACAGGGTAGGGGCTGACTGGACATACAGGGGCAGGGAGTTCCAGAGGATGGGAGAGACTCTGGAGAAGACATGGAGGCGAGCATTGGAGGAGGTAACAAGGGAGCTAGAGATCAGGAGGTCTTGGGAGAAGCGTATACTTTCTTCAGCTCTGTGTATACAAAGGAGCATGGGGGAGCCCATGTCCATAATGGGGGTGGTAGTGACACAGCCCCAAATCCACAATGGCTCAAAAGTGATATGGCCCAGAAATATTTAGACAGAATAAAGGTGGATAAAGCACCTGGACCAGATGGCATCCACCCACGGATGGAGATATTCATTTTACCTACCAGTAAACCTTATTATAGGCTTACCTATAGGTAAAAATGACCAAGCAGGGTTTACTACCACTTTAAGCTGTGAAGGGAAGGTGCATGGAGCTCACTCACACTCCGGTAGAAGAAGTCTGAAAAAGAGGGTTGCAGGCAGACCATGGTTCTGCCATGGTGTTCTCTCTGAGCAGTCTCCAATAAAGTTACTTGTGGATAATTCTACTGGTGTGTGACCCTCCGTTTCAACTGGCATAGAATTGTGTTATTCTCATAATTATAAGCAGATATCCAGAGCACCCACCAACCCCTACATCAGAAGTCAAGAGTCCCACACCCTCCCTTACATCACAGTACACACCCCTTTCCTTGTGCTGGAGCTGGGAAGCAGAAAGTGCAGGGTCTGGAAGAGGACAAGAAGGGGTTGGAGTCAGCTGCTTGAGTCTGCTGCATACTGAGACCAGGGGAGGCGGAGATAAGGACATGCTGCAGCTGCACAAAGAGGTGCAGGACCTGTAGGATGAGTTTATCCTCCTCTCTGCTGCCAACTGTAGAGACGGGAAGGGAGGGAGACAGAAATTAGCTTGTCTGCGGCTGCACGATAAAGCACAGGATCTGGCGGAGTTCTGTTCTCCTCTCAGCTGATGAGACAAGGTGGGGCTTGGATGAAGTGGGGTGTTGCTGCTGCAATAGAGGTGTGAGGGCCACTCAGCTACTAAGGGAAACGTTTGAGGAAGTTATTGCAATACCCTGTCTCAGATTTATAAAAAAAAAAAAACAGGAAATTTGCTAATTTTCTTTTTTAGATGTTGATTAATGTACGTGGTTTTTTTTTACATTTTTTTTTATATACTAGGTCTTAAAAAGACAATGTTGAATAAAGTATTGACGGTCTATCTGCTTTTACAAACTTAACCAACTAAAGTAGGACTTGGTGTGTAGCAAGGATCATATTCTTAAAACACTTGGCACTAAATGGTATCCCTATTTCCAGTTTCCAGTTTCAGAAGGTAAGGAGGCTGCTATTGGTCTGAGGCAGAGGAGCCCTGATCAGAACCAGAAGGCATCCCTTGGGGTCCTTTGATCTCTTCTGTTTCAATACTTTTGTACAGGGCAGCACTGCCGCTATTTTTTTATTTATTTTTTGATAATCACCCCTGGTTATAAGCATGTGTCAGGTGGCAGGATAGAGATGAGGAGTGATCTTCTCCCGACATCTGCCTGAAAGTTCCAGATCTGGTATAATTAGAGATAGCAGGCACGGTAGGAGACAGTGCAAATTACTATGGTGAGGGTACTGAGTATTAATAACTTGATAAGCTGGAAATAATTATGCTGCAGGCAATGGGGGGCCTGGGGAGTTTGCGTGTACTAGTACCACCACTGAACCAGGATAGGGTTTAATTGTTAACACTGCCATTATTGAAACTGGAGATAGAAAGTTATAATTACAGTGTTATTAAAGCCCATTTTCCCCAGTATACAGTATTTATAAACCTCACCCTCCCCTTTTCCAGGTTCATTGGTGGTAGTGGTAGGCCATAGATACACGGTCCTAACCGTTAATGGACAGGCTGATCAATTAACTTGGGTACAACCAGCCTTCCGGGTTTCTCTTGTGATTATCGCTAGTGGCTTCTATAGCCACTAGCAATAATTACTGTCTGAAAATGGCGCAACAGAAGGGATTTCTGTATCAACACTGCCACTGGAGTCGAGTAAATTTCTTTCCTACAACCTTAAATTCGCTCAGTGTATGGCCAGGCTTAGGCAACCTGTACATTATGCAATTTTCTTTCCTTCAAACATAGTCAGGTGTTGATGGAGGAATCCCTCCCACTGAGCTATTGTATTACGACAGCGGGAGGTTTCTCAGACGTCCGAATACAATGATTAGTGCATGCGGCTATAGCCGTCGGCAGTGTTCAAAAGTCAATAGATTTACTTCAGTACAACCAGCCTGCTCAGACATACATGTATTGAAATTCAGCCAGTCCAGCAGGAATCAACCACATTTTGATCCATCTATGGCTGGCTTTAACCACTTGACCACTGGGCACTTAAACCCCCTTAATAACCAGACCAATTTTCAGCTTTCGGTGCTCTCACATTTTGAATGACAATTACTCAGTCATACAACACTGTACCCATATGAAATTTTTGTCCTTTTTTTCACACAAATAGAGCTTTCTTTTGGTGGTATTTAATCACTGTTGGGTTTTTTATTTTTTGCGCTATAAGAGAAAAAAAGACTGAAAATTTTGTAAAAAAATGATTTTTTTTTCGTTTCTGTTATAAAATTTTGCAAATTACTATTTTTTCTTCATAAATTTTGGCCAAAATTTATACTGCTACATATCTTTGGTAAAAATAAGTACAAATTGGTGGATATTATTTGGTCTTTGTGAAAGTTTTAGAGTCCACAAGCTATGGTGCCAATATCTGAAAATTGATCACACCTGAAGTACTGACGGCCTATCTCAATTCTTGAGACCCTAACATGCCAGAAAAGTACAAATACCCCCCAAATGACCCCTTTTTGGAAAGAAGACATTCCAAGGTATTCAGAAAGAGGCATTGTGAGTTTTTTGAAGTTGTCATTTTTTCCCACAATTCTTTGCAAAATCAAGATTTTTTTTTTCTCTTTTTTTTTTTTTCACAAAATTGTCATATTAGCAGGTTATTTCTCACACACAGCATATGCATTCCACAAATTACACCCCAAAACACATTCTGCTATTACTCCCGAGTATGGCGATACCACATGTGTGAGACTTTTACACAGCGTGGCCACATACAGAGGCCCAACATGCAGGGAGCACCATCAGGCGTTCTGGAGCACCCAGGCCAATTCTGACATTTCTCTCCTACATGTAAAAATCATCATTTGTTTGCTAGAAAATTACATAGAACCCCAAAACATTATATATGTTTTTTTAGCAAAGACCTTAGAGAATATAATGGTGGTTGTTGCAACTTTTTATCTCGCACGATATTTGCGCAGCAATTTTTTTAACGCGTTTTTTACGGAAAAAAAATGTTTTGTGCTTAAAAAAAAAAAAAAACAGTAAAGTTAGCCCAATGTTTTTGAATAATGTGAAAGATGAAGTTACGCCGAGTAAATAGATACCTAACATGTCGCCCTTAAAAATTGTACACACTCGTGGAATGGCGCCAAACTTCGCTACTTAAAAAATCCCCATAGGCGACGCTTTAAATATTTTTACTGGTTACATGTTTTGAGTTACAGAGGAGGTCTAGGGCCAAAATGATTGCTCTCGCTCTAACGTTCGCAGAGATACCTCACATGTGTGGTTTGAAAACCGTTTTCATATGTGGGCGGGACTTACGTATGCGTTCGCTTCTGTATGCGAGCTCACGGGGACAGGGGCGCTTTAAAAAAAAAAAAAATGTATTCTTCATTTTACTTTATTTATTTTAGTTTGACATGTTTTTCCGCCCCAAACATTTTTTTGATCACTTTTATACCTATTACAAGGAACGTAAACATCCCTTGTAATAGGAATATGGCATGACAGGTCCTCTTTACAGTGAGATATGAGGTCAATAAGACCCCACATCTCACCTCTAGGCTGGGAAGCCTGAAAAAAATACAAAAAAAAAAACAACAATCCTGGCTTTGATCGTAGCGGTGAGTCGGTAGAAGCACCGGAGGGCGGCGGGGGGGACATCCCCTCTCGCCTCCCGTAAGAATGATCAAGCGGCGGAACAGCCGCTATGATTGTTCTTATGGTGTAGGGAATCGCCGGCTGAAAAAGCTAATATCTGAATGATGCCTGTAGCTGCTCCCATCATTCAGATATCCCCGCACAAAGTCAAGGACGTCATATGACGGCCGGAGGGCGGGAAGTGGTTATTGCAGAGTATTGCCGGGCATTGCGGAGTATTGCCGGGCATTGCGGAGTATTGCAGGGCATTGCGGAGTATTGCGGACTATGGCAGGGTATTGCGGTGTATGGCAGGGTATTGTGGAGGGTATTGCACAGGGTATTGTGGAGGGTATTGCACAGGGTATTGTGGAGGGTATTGCAGAGTATTGTGGAGGGTATTGCAGAGTATTGTGGAGGGTATTGCAGAGTATTGTGGAGGGTATTGCAGAGTATTGTGGAGGGTATTGCAGAGTATTGTGCAGGGTATTGCAGAGTATTGTGCAGGGTATTGCAGAGTATTTTGCAGGGTATTGCGCAGGGTATTGCAGAGTATTGCGCAGGGTATTGCGCAGGGTATTGCAGAGTATTGCACCAGAGTATTGCAGAGTATTGCAGAGTATTGCACCAGAGTATTGCAGAGTATTGCACCAGGGTATTGCAGGGTATTGCGCAGGGTATTGCAGAGTATTGCGCAGGGTATTGCAGAGTATTGCGCAGGGTATTGCAGAGTATTGCGCAGGGTATTGCAGAGTATTGCGCAGGGTATTGCAGAGTATTGCGCAGGGTATTGCAGAGTATTTTGCAGGGTATTGCAGAGTATTGCACCAGGGTATTGCACCAGGGTATTGCAGAGTATTGCACCAGGGTATTGGCAGGGTATTTTGCAGAGTATTGGCAGGGTATTTTGCAGAGTATTGGCAGGGTGTATTGCAGAGTATTGGCAGGGTATAGCACAGGGATGGCTGAGCAGGGATGGATGGATGGCTGGATCTGTGACTGCAATTGTCACAGATCCAGCCCACAGTGCTGCTGCTGCCATCCGCTCCCTCCCCCTCCCCTCTCACACTGTACCGATCGGTACAGAGAGGGGAGGGAGGAACCGGCGTCATCAAATGACGCCGGTCTGTTTACAAGTGATTGCTCCGTCATTTGACGGAGCGATCACGTGGTAAACGGCCGCTATCAGCGGCGATTTACCGCGATTCGTGATCCGCCGGGTCCTCTGGACCCGGCGGTCACGGAGTTTCCCGTGTGCGCGCCCCAGGGGGCGCGCGGGAGCGCGATTCTGGGAGGACGTTATATAACGTCCTCCCAGAGTTAAGCAACCACCTTGTCGACGTTATTTGTCGGCAGGTGGTTGTTAAGTGGTTAAAGTAGATAAAATGGATAAAAATACCCCCCCCCCTTTTTGAACATTGCCTCCCCATGTATTTGCTACATACAGTTTGTAATAAATATCAATGGAATATATTGTTACAAGTGGTCACGTGACCACAAAGCTCCGGCAAGTGTGTCTGTCTGTATGGCTGGTGGGCATTACATCTTCAAGGCCAACAATGCCTTAGAACTATCCACACCAGTGGGATGATGGCATTTCCCCAAAGATAAAATTATGTTGCTGGCCCTCCACAGACAGACAGTGCTTTACATTTATGTGACCACTGTGACAGCAGGAAGGTAAAGTCACCTGGTTGCATCCAGGGGGGTAGATATATTTTGCCCAGATTCAGGCTTTACGCCGACTTATACAACTAGGTGGAGAGTTGTATAAGCCCAGCTGAGGCTAGTGGGCTCATGGATGACTCATACCTCTAGGGAGAGTGTGGGGCGTCGTGCAGACAGGGAGTTGATGAGACCAGCTGAAGCTTGTCAGCTCATTTAGGCCTCTATAAGAACTCCCAGATTCATTAGGTGTTTGCTCATGCCTGGAACCAGACCTGTGTGGACTGTCTAGGGAGAGTGAACCCCTGTGCGGTGAGACAAAGCCTGTATGGCTATTTGCTTGGACATTTAAAACCAGGGACTTAGGGACTAGGACAGCACTAGGCTGATCCCAGTTGTTAGTTAGGAAACCTGTATGTTTACTCAGAGGTCAAGTTGACCAGGATTTATTTTATTTATGTTTCTTTTGCTTTGCTGTGTTTTGTCACTGTAAATAGAAAATAAACCGCACCTTTTTGATTTTGAAAACCACAACCTCCGTTTGCTGGGCCTGTTTTTGTGTGGGGGAGCCCATCCCGGGGGTCACACACACCCGCTGCCGAGCTAACCCCCTCACAGTTGGTGGAGAACCAGTGGCAGTTTTTTTTAAGCCAGCATGGAGGAGATACTGAAACAGCTGGCTCTAGCAAATGCCAATCAACAGCAGACAAATGCAGGTTTGCAAAGGAGCCTTGCAGCCCAGCAGCAAGCTCACCAACAGAGTCTGGAAGCTCAGCAACAAGCCCAGCAGCAATCTGAGGCCCGCTTCATAGACCTGTTACAGAAGCAAGAGCAGAGACTACAACGAATGGAAGCAGTAATGCAGCAACGTCCGCAGACCAGTGAGGAAAGCCGTCCCACTAATACCGCGTCCTTTGGGGTGAGTCGTTTATTGACAAAAATGACTGGAGAGGATGATCCAGAGGTATTTTTGACCACATTTGAAAGGACCGCTGAAAGAGAAAAGTGGCCTGAGGAGCAGTGGGCTGGACTGGTGGCTCCTCTGTTAACTGGTGAATCGCAGAAAGCTTACTATGACCTAGAGCCTAACCAAGCAAAAGACTATGTGATGCTAAAAGCTGAAATTTTGGCAAGGCTGGGTGTCACCCAGGCTGTCCGGGCTCAGCGTGTGCATAACTGGACTTTCCAGCTTGGAAAACCCCCCAGGTCTCAAATGTATGATCTCATTCACCTGAGCAGAAAGTGGCTACAGCCAGAGACTTTGTCCGCACCAAAGATTGTGGAACGTGTTGTAATGGATCGGTTTTTGAGAGCTCTTCCTACTGCCATCCAAAAGTGGGTAAGCCATGGAGACCCAGAGACGGCCGATGGTCTTGTGGATCGTGTGGAGAAATACTTGGCTACAGAGAACCTGACGGCCTCTTCCAGAGACACTCGGACTTTCCACCCTAAGACCAGACCATCCCCAGGGGCGGATAAGAGGATTCCAAGGGGTGAGGGTGGAGAGAGTGAGAGGGTGGGAGCTCTACCCCAAGTTTGGCGAGAACAGCCTGGGAAATCAGCGGCTCAAGAGGCGGCAAGAAGGATCGTTTGCTACCGCTGCCGGCAAGCGGGACATATTGCAGCCAATTGCCCGGTTGTGGAGGAACCCATGCAGTGTGACTTTCTGACGGGCAGACGTCAGTCGCTGTGTGCGACAGTCGCATGCACTGCCATTCGAGGAACTGAGAAACATTTATGCAAAATGTGTGTTAATGGTAGAAATGTTGTGGTATTGCTGGATTCAGGTAGCCTTGTGACCCTGATAAAGGCTGAGTTAGTTAAAACAGAGGTCTTTGGGAATAGCAAGGTAGCTGTTATTTGTGTGCATGGGGACACCCGAGAGTATCCAGTGACTACAGTGTGTTTCGAGACCCCCAAAGGTACCCTCTCTCATCCAGTGGGCTTAGTATCTCAGTTACCGCATGACGCCATTGTGGGAAGGGATTTTCCGAAGTTCTGGGAACTGTGGGATGATCCTGAGCCCCCCACTGGTGCCCCTATGTACCAGGAATGTGATAGCCAGAACTCCCCTGAGAGTGGTGAGGACTCTCCGGAATTTCCCTTATCAGTATTGGCAGGGGAGACTCAAGAAACTGGAGAGGAGCCCACCTCCTCAGACGAAAACCTACCGTCTGTGGAGTTTTCTGATCTTGAGGTTCACAGGGAAAACTTTGCCACAGAACAGTTGAAAGACCCCGCCCTAATAAAGGCACGGGAAAACGTAGTGAAAATAGATGGCGAGTTAGTGAACCCAGATAATACCTGCACTTACCCATACTTCAGCGTAGAGAAGGACCTACTGTATCGGGTGGCAAAAAGGGCAGAAGAAACCGTTGAGCAGCTTGTGGTGCCCAAACCTTACAGGAAGTTGGTGTTGGAGTTGGCCCATGGGCACATTCTTGGAGGTCATCTGGGGACAGAGAAAACCCGACAGAGGGTATTACAGAGATTCTATTGGCCGGGGGTGATGAAGGACATAGAAAATTATTGTTCCTCCTGCCCTGTGTGTCAGAGGTCGGCCCCGATGCCACATTTCCGTAGCCCGCTGGTCCCTCTACCCATCATTGAGGTCCCGTTTGAGAGGATCGCCATGGATTTGGTAGGGCCTATAATCAAGTCCGCTAGGGGGCACCAGTACATATTAGTTATAATGGACTATGCCACCCGTTATCCAGAAGCGATCCCTCTCCGAAATACCTCGGCCAAAACCATAGCCAAAGAGCTATCTCTTGTGTTTAGCCGGGTGGGTATTTGTAAAGAACTGCTTACGGACCAAGGTACACCCTTTATGTCCCGAGTTATGAAGGAGCTGTGTAAATTATTCAAAGTGACGCAATTACGTACATCTGTGTATCACCCCCAAACCGATGGGCTGGTTGAAAGATTCAACAAAACCCTAAAACAAATGTTGAAGAAAGTGGTGGATAGAGATGGAAAGGATTGGGACTGTCTACTTCCTTATCTGATGTTTGCTATTAGGGAGGTGCCCCAATCCTCTACGGGATTCTCCCCCTTTGAGTTACTGTATGGGAGACACCCAAGAGGGCTGTTGGATATTGCCAAGGAAACTTGGGAAAGTGAGAGTTCTCCCCACAGGAGTGTGATTGAGCATGTCGCCCTGATGCAAGACCGAATTGCACAGGTAATGCCCATCGTGAAGGAACATTTGGCCCAAGCGCAGTTAGCACAGCAGAGAGTGTACAACCGTGGAGCCAAGACCCGTACCTTTTCCCCGGGGGATAGGATACTGGTACTTGTCCCTACGGTTGAAAGTAAATTCCTTGCCAAATGGCAAGGCCCCTATGAGATAATGGAAAAAGTGAGCGAAGTGAATTACAAGGTCAGACAACCAGGAAGGCGAAAGCCCGAACAGATCTATCACGTTAATCTGTTGAAAGCCTGGAGGGATAGAGAGTCCCTAGTCGCAGACACTTGGTCACCAGCTCAAACTGGTTGCGTGATTCCTGAGGTTGGAATAGCAGCCACCTTGTCACAACCCCAACAACAGGAGGTTAAGGAGTTTGTGCTTCGCAACAAGGAGGTATTCTCTGAGCTGCCGGGACAAACATCTGGGGTAGAGCATGACATCATTACCCCGCCCGGTGAAAGGGTCAAGTTAAAACCCTATCGGATCCCAGAGGCCCGACGGGAGGCAATACGGGAGGAAGTACAGAAAATGCTGAACTTAGGGGTGATAGAGGAGTCCCAAAGTGATTGGTCTAGTCCCATTGTGTTGGTGCCTAAACCGGATGGGAGCTGGCGATTTTGTAACGATTTTCGTCAGTTGAACAAAGTTACAAAATTTGACACCTACCCCATGCCACGTATAGATGAGTTGATCGACCGGCTGGGAACAGCCCGATACATGACGACTCTTGACCTCACAAAAGGGTATTGGCAAATCCCCCTGGCCAAGTCGGCCAGAGAGAAAACCGCATTTGTAACCCCAGACGGGGCGTTCCAATATAAAAGAATGCCGTTCGGGTTACAGAATGCGCCGGCCACATTCCAGCGGAAAATGGACCAGATGCTGAGGCCCCATCGGAAGTATGCTGCGGCTTACCTGGATGACGTAATTGTCCATAGCACAGATTGGGCCTCACATCTGCCAAAAGTGCAAGCAGTCCTGGACTCTGTTCGGGAAGCGGGGTTTACGGCTAACCCCAAGAAGTGTACCATTGGGCAGGAGGAGGCCAAATATCTTGGGTACACCATTGGGAGGGGAGTAATAAAACCCCAACTCAACAAAGTCGAGGCCATCCAGAGTTGGCCACGTCCCAACAGCAAGAAGCAGGTACGAGCCTTTCTGGGAATCGCTGGGTATTATCGGCGATTCATTCCCCACTTTGCTTCTAAGGCTGTGCCCCTAACCAACCTGACGAAGGGGAAAGGGTCGGTCATGATTAAATGGACCCCCGAGGCTGAGGCAGCATTCCAATTCTTGAAACAAGCCTTATGTAGCCAGCCAGTGTTGTACTCACCCGACTTCTCTAAAGACTTTGTCGTACAAAGTGATGCGTCAGATGTGGGGTTAGGAGCAGTATTGTCCCAGGTCTGGAACGGGGAAGAGCACCCAGTCATTTACCTCAGCAGGAAGTTGAAGTCCCATGAGGTAAATTACGCCACCGTTGAAAAGGAGTGTTTAGCGGTGAAGTGGGCTCTAGATTCCCTTCGGTACTACCTGCTAGGTAGGCACTTTGACATGGTTACGGATCACGCTCCGTTAAAGTGGATGGCTCAAAACAAGGAAACAAATAGAAGAGTGAATAGGTGGTTCCTGGCCCTCCAGGAATTCAACTTCACAGTAAAGCATCGCCCTGGCGTTCAAATGGGGAATGTGGATGCTTTGTCTCGAGTACATGAATGCCTGATTGCTGGTGTTCCAACCCCGAGGTTAAAACAAGAGGGGGGGGGTATGTGACAGCAGGAAGGTAAAGTCACCTGGTTGCATCCAGGGGGGTAGATATATTTCGCCCAGATTCAGGCTTTACGCCGACTTATACAACTAGGTGGAGAGTTGTATAAGCCCAGCTGAGGCTAGTGGGCTCATGGATGACTCATACCTCTAGGGAGAGTGTGGGGCGTCGTGCAGACAGGGAGTTGATGAGACCAGCTGAAGCTTGTCAGCTCATTTAGGCCTCTATAAGAACTCCCAGATTCATTAGGTGTTTGCTCATGCCTGGAACCAGACCTGTGTGGACTGTCTAGGGAGAGTGAACCCCTGTGCGGTGAGACAAAGCCTGTGTGGCTATTTGCTTGGACATTTAAAACCAGGGACTTAGGGACTAGGACAGCACTAGGCTGATCCCAGTTGTTAGTTAGGAAACCTGTATGTTTACTCAGAGGTCAAGTTGACCAGGATTTATTTTATTTATGTTTCTTTTGCTTTGCTGTGTTTTGTCACTGTAAATAGAAAATAAACCGCACCTTTTTGATTTTGAAAACCACAACCTCCGTTTGCTGGGCCTGTTTTTGTGTGGGGGAGCCCATCCCGGGGGTCACACACACCCGCTGCCGAGCTAACCCCCTCACACCACTTTCAAAAGCATTAAAAAAAGGTATTTCCATTGAGATTTATTGAAAATTGTAGTAAGAAACATGCAAGAGAAGTGGGAAGGTAACATTTAAAATATGTAAAAATAGTACTCAGGTTGTTGTCCAAAGGTGTTTTTCTTTCTGTTTGAAGTGGGGTCAAATAAAAATATTGCTTTAGGGCCCTGAGATTTCTATTGAGTCCCTCGGTGTGAAGGGAATACTGCACTGTAAAGGTGTGTAGGAGATGAACTCCCTGTACAGCACAAGATGATGGACTACAAGCTGGATGAGACATATACATCAGTGCAATACAGCAACTGCCCACAGAACTCCCTTCAACCAAACCAATCATTTCTTAATGTCTAGCCTATTACACGCGTAGGATCCCCTCTGCAGCTCTCTGTGCTCGCGGCCTATACTTTGAAGCATATTAATAGATAAACTCACTTTTCCTCTGATAAAACAAGCTCCTGGCCCTGGAACATAGTACATAAGAGAAATGTACAGATGTTTCTATGTCACACAGATCCACATTTCCAAATAGAACATCTTATAGGAAAATGTACCTCTAGGCTAAGTGAGAATGGTATATTAACAGAGAAAAATTACAAGCATGTAATACATACTCCGGAAAATGGTCCAGGATACTACTCACCGCTACCAATGAAAAAATGAAATTATTCAAAGAGGACAAGCAAAGACACCAACTATCATACATGTGAGGAGATTAGGCAGTTCTCTGATAACCGTCACTTGAGAGGGAAATAAATAATAATAAAAAAATAAATAAATTATATACAGTGGGGAGAACAAGTATTTGATACACTGCCAATTTTGCAGGTTTTCCTACTTACAAAGCATGTAGAAGTCTGTAATTTTATCATAGGTACTCTTAAAATGTGAGAGACGGAATCTAAAACAAAAATCCAGAAAATCACATTGTATGATTTTTAAATAATTAATTTGCATTTTATTGCATGACATAAGTATTTGATCGCCCACCAACCAGTACGAATTCTGGCTCTCACGGACCTGTTATTTTTTCTTTAAGAAGCCCTCCTGTTCTTCACTCATTACCTGTATTAACTGCACCTGTTTGAACTTGTTACCTTATAAAAGACACCTGTCCACACACTCAAACTGACTCCAACCTCTCCACAATGGCCAAGACCAGAGAGCTGTGTAAGGACATCAGGGATAAAATTGTAGACCTGCACAAGGCTGGGATGGACTACAGGACAATAGGCAAGCAGCTTGGAGAGAAGGCAACAACTGTTGGCCCAATTAATCGAAAATGGAAGATGGTCAATCTCCCTCGGTCTGGGGCTCCATGCAAGATCTCACCTCGTGGGGCATCAATGATCATGAGGAAGGTGAGGGATCAGCCCAGAAATACACGGCAGGACCTGGTCAATGACCTGAAGAGAGCTGGGACCACAGTCTCAAAGAAAATCATTAGTAACATACTACGCCTTCATGGATTAAAATCCTGCAGCGCACACAAGGTCCCCCTGCTCAAGCCAGCGCATGTCCAGGCCCATCTGAAGTTTGCCTATGATCATCTGAATGATCCAGAGGAGGAATGGGAGGTAACATGGTCTAATAACACAAAAATAGAGCTTTTTGGTCTAAACTTCACTCGCCGTGTTTGGAGGAAGGAGGAGGAGTACAACCCCAAGAACACCATCCCAACCGTGAAGTATGGAGGTGGAAACATCATTCTTTGGGGATGCTTTTCTGCAAAGGGGACAGGACGACTGCACCGTATTAAGGGAGGATGGATGGGACCATGTATTGTGAGATCTTGGCCAACAACCTCCTTCCCTCAGTAAGAGCATTGAAGATGGGTCGTGGCTGGGTCTTTCAGCATGACAACGACCCAAAATACACAGCCAGGGCAACTAAGGAGTGGCTCCATAAGAAGCATCCCAAGGTCCTGGAGTGGCCTAGCCAGTCTCCAGACCTGAACCCAATAGAAAACCTTTGGAGAGAGCTGAAAGTCTGTATTGCCCAGCTACAGCCCCGAAACCTGAAGGTTCTGGAGAAGCTCTGTATGGAGGAGTGGGCCAAAATCCCTGCTGCAGTGTGTGCAAATCTGGTCAAGAACTACAGGAAACGTATGATCTCTGTAATTGCAAACAAAGATTTTTGTACTAAATATTAAGTTCTGCTTTTCTGATGCATCAAATACTTATGTCATGCAATAAAATAGAAATTAATTACTTAAAAATCATACAATGTGATCTTCTGGATTTTTGTTTTAGATTCCGCCTCTCACAGTTGAAGAGTACCTATGATAAAAATTACAGACCTCTACATGCTTTGTAAGTAGGAAAACCTGCAAAATCGTCAGTGTATCAAATACTTGTTCTCCCCACTGTACAAATTGATCACTTTGATAAGGTGTACAGTACCAATAGTAATTTTCCCTTTTTTTCAGAGGGAAGAATGAAAAATTATTATAATCATCTGAAAATAACTCATTATTTTAGGCAGCACAATTGTTACAGCTTTTGGTATGTATACAGCATGAACATTAGGGATGGGCTTCGCGTTCGAGTCGAACCCATGTTCGACTCGAACATCGGCTGTTCGCCGAATTGCGAACATTATGGGCTGTTCGCGCCAAATTCGAGTGGCGCGTCACGGCCCATAATTCACTGCGGCATCGCAGTGCATTGCTGGCTGATGATTTGCCAAGCATGCACTATAACTCGCATGCTTTGGCCAATCACAGCACAGAAAAAAACGAAGAGCCATAATTGGCCAAAGCCAGGGTGACTTTGGCCAATTATGGCTCAGGGGGTTTAGTACACGCCCCACACTATATAAGGCTTCCGGCTTGGCGGCCTTGTGTAGTGTGTTGGAGTTGTTTAATGAGAGATTACAGAGACAGACAGTGTCATTTATATTGAGTTAGATAGAGCAGGCAGGCGGGTCAGTTAGCTGCAGTTACAGTGTGTAGAGGATATAAATGCATCCTAGGTGTTGTATATATATTTATACACTGTATTCAGTTTAGCTAGATCCGTTCCTGTTATTCTCTATACTGTGACAGGCAGGCAGGTGATTGTGCTAGCTGCAGACAGTCAGTGTTTCACTTAGTGTACTGTGTGCTTTGCATAGCGTTCACCTAAAGCTTACCTGAATACAGTTAGTGACTAATAGTAGTGTTCTCATAATTAAACCACAGGCAGAGAGCTGCAAGTATTTTCAGTTAGTGTACTGTGTCCCTCTCTGCACAGTTTTCACCTAAAACTAACTAAAGACAATTGCTGCTTTCCCTATACTAATACCACAGCAGGCAGTTGATTCTGATTATCAGTACAGATTTTATATATATATATATATATATATATATATTAGGGCTGTTACTGATTACAATTTTCGTGTTCGATTAATCAATTTTTTTTTAATCGATTAATTTCGATTAATTATAACGCACATACAGTTTTTACAAGAATTTTTTTTTATTAAACTTTAAGAAAAACGTAGAAAGTTAGTTTGTTAGTTGTCCACATCTCCCCCCATACTGTAATGTCCACATGTGCTCCCATTCTGTAATGTCCACATCTCCCCCGTAATGTCCACTCCCCCCCCCCCATACTGTAATGCCCGAATGTGTCCCCATACTGTAATGTCCACATGTGCCCCCATACCGTAATGTCCACATCTCCCCCGTAGTGTCCACATCTCCCCCGTAGTGTCCACATGTGCCCCCATACCATAATGTCCACATCTCCCCCGTAATGTCCACATCTCCCCGTAATGTCCACATCTCCTCCCCATACTGTAATGCCCACGTGTCCCCATACTGTAATGTCCACATGTGCCCCCATTCTGTAATGTCCACATCTCCCCCCATAATGTAATGCCCACATGTGTTACCACTGTAATGTCATTGTCCATATCTCCCCCGTAATGTCCACATCTTCCCCCATAATGTCCAAATCTCCCCCCGTAATGTACACATCTCCCCCCGTAATGTACACATCTCCCCCCGTAATGTACACATCTCCCCCCGTAATGTACACATCTCCCCCAGTAATGTACACATCTCCCCCCATAATGTCCACATCTCCCCCCATAATGTCCACATCTCCCCCCATAATGCCCACATCTCCCCCCATAATGTCCACATCTCCCCCCATAATGTCCACATCTCCCCCTATACCTTAAGATCCAGGCAGAATCGTCCGCAGAGTAGACGGCACAAGCAGGCGGCTGATGATGACGTCAGCGCGCCGCTACTAGGCTGCCGCAGGGTGGACCAAGATGCCCGCTGCGCTCCGGAGCTAGGCCGAAGCCGCGGCCTTTCCTATGGACGAGACCGCGGAGCTCACTCTGCGGATTGTCATCGATCAAAAAATTTTTGATCGATCAAAGAAATTAACGATTAATCGAGCAATTAATCGTTAATTTCCGCACCCCTAATATATATATATATATATATATATATATATATATATACATCCCACCTTTGTGCAGCTACATCTCACTGCAGGCCATTAGTATGTCTGGAAGGCACACAAGGAGAGGCAGACAGTCGCGAGGCAATAAAAGAGGGCCAGCAGGCTCTGTGTCTAGAGGCAACAGTGCTGTTGGTCGTGGACACGGTGCATCCTCATCAGCACGTGGCCGTGGGACACGCTTGTCGTCCTTTTCGGCAGCTGGCCATGTTGAGCGGCAACATGCCCAAGACTTGGTAGAGTGGATGACCAAGCCGTCCTCATCCTCCTCGTTCTCTCTCACCCAGGCTCAGGTTACTTTGTCTGGCAAAGCAGCTGCCAAAGCGGCCTCTTCCCTCGGCTCAATTACATCAGTCACTCCTTCCCTAGCCCCACCATGTCCTTTTGAGGAGTCCCCCGAACTGTTTGAGCACAGTGTTGGGTACATGCTCCTGGAGGATGCCCAGCGTTTTGAAGGCTCTGATGATGGAACCCAGCTGGAGGAAGGAAGTAATGTGAGCCCAGAGAGAGGGGGTGCCCAACAAGGACAGCTATCTGGCAGTCATGTTCCTCCATGTTCCCCCAGCTGCAGCATACTGCCAGATTTGCTCCAGGGATGAGGAGGGAGGGGATGATGAGGTCACTGACTCCACGTGGGTGCCTGAAAGGAGAGAGGAGGAGGAGGCGGCACATCTCCAACAAGGCAGGATGCCCTCCAGGGGCCAGATTAAGGGCAGCACACCGCCATCACACCGCAGAGCTCCGCATGTGCAGGGCGCTGCTGTCTCTGCGCGTTATTCCAAAAGTTCTTTGGTGTGGGCCTTTTTTCAGACGTGTGCAGCAGATCGCACCGTTGCCATTTGCAACATATGTCCAAAGCATTTCTCGCGTGGCCAAAACATCAGCCGCTTGAGCACCACACCAAAGAACAAAGCGCACCTCTCCTTGCTCCTCATCAGCTGGGATCTCCAACCCCACTATACCTTCAGTCCTCTCTGAAACCTGCACTGAGAGGAATGAAGGTGTAGAATTAGGTGCGTCACAGCTAAGTACTTGCGGACAATCTGCTATCGGTACACCGACGTCCGATTGTACCAGGCAAATTTCCCTGCCCCAGCTGCTGCACTGCCAAATGAAGTTTGCTCCCAGCCATCCACATGCCCAGCGGTTGAATGCTAGCTTGGCTAAATTGCTAGCACTTCAACTGCTGCCTTTTCAGTTGGTAGACTCTGCCCCCTTCCGTGAGTTTGTGGAATGTGTGGTTCCTCAGTGGCAGGTTATCAAACACCACTTTTTCTCACGGAAGGCGATTCTGGCTCTCTACCGGCATGTGGAAAGCAATGTCTTGGCCTCGCTGGACAGGGCGCTAAGGTGCATATTGCCGCTGACTCATGGTCCAGCAGGCATGGACAGGGACGTTGCCTATCTTTCACTGCGCATTGAGTGACTCTTCTGGCAGCTGGGAAGGATGCAGGGCAAGGTGCAGTAGTGTTGGAGGTTGTTCCGCCACCACGCCTCCAAAATGTTACTACTGGTGATTCTGACACACCTCTCTCCTCCACCCCTCCTCTTCTTCTTCCTCCTCCATGGCCTCTACCTGTGCTTTGTCCTCGGAACCAGCGGTGCTCCGTAGGCGTTCAAGGGGCTACGCAAGTATGCAGGCAAAAAGATGGCATGCGGTGCTTGAGCTGGCATGCTTGGGGGACAGGAGCCACACTGGGGCAGGCTCAGAGGTGGCTGACGCCACGCCAGGAATGGTGGTTTCCGACAATGGCACCAACCTCCTCTCCGCCCTCCGACAGGGACAACTGACCCATGTGCCCTGTTTGGCTCATGTCCTTAACTTGGTGGTGCAGCGGTTCTTGGGCAGGTACCTGGGCTTACAGGAGGTCCTGAAGCAGGCCAGGAAACTCTGTGGGTATTTCCGCCGGTAATATAATGCCAGTGCTCGGCTGGCTGACCTGCAAAAGGATTACAACCTGCCCAAGAACTGCCTAATCTGTGACATGCCCACCAGGTGGAACTCTACGTTGGCCATGCTGCAGCGGCTGCACATGCAGCAGAGGGCCATCGATGAGTATTTGTTGCAATATGGCACCAGGACAGTGTCAGGGGAGCTTGGATTTTTTCCCCCACGACAGTGGGCCATGATCAGGGATGCATGCACTGCCACCATTTGAGGAGGCCACAAGGATGGTGAGCAGTGACAGTGCATGCATCAGTGACACTGTCCCTCTTGTCCACCTGTTGGAGCACATGCTGTATAATAATGGACAGGGCACTTGAGGCAGGACAGAGGCAGGAAGAGGAGGACTTCCTTACCTCTCAAGGCCCCCTTTATCCAGACAGTATTCCTGCTGGCCCAGATATCACACAGGAGGAGGAGGAGAATTATTGTGTCAGCATGGAGGTGGAGCCTAGCACTCAGCATCAGCAGCAGTCTTCAAGGGATCAATTACAGTCCCAAGACACCCATGGACTTGTACGTAGCTGGGAGGAGGTGGCCGCGAATCATGTCGTCCTCAGTGACCCAGAGGACTCCGCAACGAATGCCTCAGCAAACCTACGCTGCATGGCCACCCTGATCCTGCAAAGCCTGTGGAAGGATCTTCATATTTGTGCGATCAAGGAGAGGGATCATTACTGGCTGGCAACCCTACTTGATCCACATTACAAGGGTAAGGTTGCGTACCTTATCTTGCCATCGCAGAGGGAGCAGAGGATGAAGCATCTTCGGGAGGCCTTGCAGAAAGGTCTGTGCAACGCGTTCCCAGAGACTGGGAGGTTACAAATTCCTGGTCCTGGACAACGTGTTGCTGAGGCTCTGGTCAGTCAAAGAAGGAGCGGTGGAGAAAGTGGCCGTCTGACCGATGCGCTCAGACAATTATTTAGTACGCAGCCCCAAGGTATGATTTGCTTCCAGCAACCATCGCCAGCGTCTGGTTTACATGGTGCAGGAATACCTAGGGGCAAGATTAGACTTGGACACCTTTCCCACCGAAAATCCTCTGGGTTACTGGGTCTTGAGGATGGATCACTGGCCAGAGCTTGCACAGTATGCAATTGAGCTACTGGCCTGTTCTGCATCCAGCGTTCTTTCGGAACTCACATTCAGTGCTGCTGGAGGCTTTGTAACCGATCACAGGGTGCACCTGTCCACTGACTCGGTCGATCGACTGACCGCCAAAAAAAAAATTCTCAGTCTTGGATCACCACCAGCTACCAAGCACCTGAGATGCTGATGTAACCGAATACTTTTTTTGGAAATGTCAGATCCCTTCAAGACTGCCTATGCTGATGCTGAGTGACTATCCTATTATGCTGAGTGACTATCCTCTTCGTCCTCAATGATCATGCTGATAGCTTGAGAGAACATTTTTGGTTCTGTGCACCGCCACCAGTGGCTAAGGCCCAATTTTTCAGCCCCTGTTTAACAGGGGCATGTATTTACAATTTTTGATGCAATGCTTTGCAGCAGGGCTCATTGCTGCGCTCCAACTAGAGAATCTGTGAGGGGTTGCAGTGTTGTGGCACCAGCACCAGTGCCTAAGGCCCAATTTTTCTGCCCCTGTTTAACAAGGGCGTGTAATTACAATTTTTGATGCAATACTTTGCAACAGGGCTCATTGCTGCGCTCCAAGTACAGTATCTGTGAGGGGTTGCAGTGTTGTGACACCAGTGCCTAAGGCCCAATTTTTATGCCCCTGTTCAACAGGGGCATGTAATTACAATTCTTGACCTAATATTTCACAGCTGGGCCCATTCCTGCGGCCACCAAGAGTAACTGTGAGGACTTACAGTGTTGTGGCACCAGCACCACCACCACTACCAAAGGCCCAATTTTTCCTACCACTGTTCAACAATGGCATGTAATTACAATTCTTGAGATAATAATTCACAGCAGGGCGTTCCAGCACCCACCAAGAGTAACTGTGAGGGCTTACAGTGTTGTGGCGACACCAACACCTGAGGGCCAAATTTCAGTAGAGTATATACGGCAGGCCCCTACTTTCAAACATCCAACTTACAAATGACTCCTACTTGCAAACGGAAGGAGACAACAGGAAGTGAGAGGAAATCTACCCCTAGGAAGGGAAATTATCTCCTGTATGAGTTAATATGGGAAAAAGGTGTCTCCTCTCCACTGATGCTTTATCACCAATCCTTGTTTCAATAAAAAAAATAAAAATTCAAAAAACATGTGTCATTGGGATGGAAAGTGAGGTGAAATGTTCTGAACAGGTGCACAGACAGCAAAACAAATGTTACAGGGGTGAAAACCCTTCCCTATGTTTTCCAAAAAGCTTAAAAATAGATTTTTTTGGCTGGAGCTACACTTAAAAAATGTATCTCTTCCAAATTACAAACAGATTCTGTTGTGCAACGGTTTCAGCCAAATGATCAGACCAGTGGTTATGTACAATTTCTACTTTTCTTAACATTGAACTTCAACATAAATTGTACCGGAGAACGTGTGAACTTCACGCTGGCACTGCTTTCTACTTGCTCCGGTCAGGAGGTTCCGGTGGCTGCAGATAGGGCCAACCCACTTCTTGGACAGCTTCCGCAAATGGACTGTAACAGAGTCCTCTCCAGTGACTGGGGCTTGGAAAGATGCTGCGTGCTCTTGTGCTCACTGCTGGTGGCCTGCACACCAGACTTAACAGGGGAGGACCCAGCACCTGGGAACAGCTCACTTGCCCAGTCACTGCTGTCCCATCAGGCAGGATCTCTCTGAGCACCGGAAGCTGGGTGGAGCTGACATTTATATCCCCCGGGCGTGTCCAGGAGCTCAGAGGATTGTGGGGATTTTTTAGTTAAAGGGACCTGCACCGGAATCTGGACAAAGGGGCATCCTACTACAATTCTACTTAAGAACAAACCTACAGTCGTCCCTGTCTTGTTTGCACCGCCTGTATGCTGCTGTTCAGAGTATATAGGGCTTTTTTTTTATTTGGGTGCGGGGTTCCCCTTAATATCCATACAAGACCTAAAGGGGCTGGTAGTGGCCTGGGGGGGTATCCAGGCCATGTTTCTCAATGATTTTCATCCATATTGCCGAGGCCAGACATTACATTAAAGCCGCAAGCAGTTTTAAATGACTTTTTTTCCTTTAGAAATGTCATTTTGTGCAGGGACAGTTCTAAACACGGGAAACACATGCCACTTCACAGGCATACTTTAGACACCCCCCAGGTACGATATTTAAAGGAATATTTCACTTTTTTTTTTCACTTTATGCATCATTAAATCACTACTCCCGAAAAAAACTATGTTTTTAAAACTTCTTTTTGCATTGATACATGTCCCCTGGGACAGGACCCGGGTCCACAAACCCTTTTTAGGACAATAACTAGCATATTAGCCGTTATAATTAGCACTTTTGATTTCGAACATTCGCGTCCATTGTATTTAATAAAATGTGTTCTAAATGTGTTCTAAAGTTTGCGCGAACTTTCGGTCCGTTCGCAGGTTCTGGTGCGAATTGTACCGGGGGGTGTTCGGCTCATCCCTAATGAACATAGTAACCTGGTTTACTCTTCATTAAATAAACTCCTTCAATTAAAGAAAAAAAATGCTACATTTTAGTAAAGAGCTTGAATCTAATATACCCTAGGTTTATCTATCAGAGTTGGTCAGTCTGGATCTATACACAATAGTCTATTAGAGACAGATGCAACAGTTGCATAAAGCTGATTCATCCAAAATATTCTGTACTTGCTTCAGGTGCACAAAGCATATAAAATTGCTATGCAATTTCTGTAAATAATTTACATGCAAGGATAAAAACGATCTCAAAATAGATTACTATACAAGACATTTAAGGAAAAAAAATGCCTTTTTTGATTCTTACTGTGTGTCAGCTTGTGTATTTTTCGGCTTATTTTTTAATGATATAGTTCTTCCTTCAATATGAACTTTGCCAATGCAATTGGTCAATGGTCTATTAGCCAGTAGGCACCCTGAAAATTCCAAATTTTCAAAAAGAGTACCATATTCCATATTCTGTTTACACATATAAACATTTTTGTTCATCATCATCACATAATTTAACAAAGAAATAAGATGGCAAGCGCAGCAAAGCCCAAAGTTTTAGTTTCCAGTAGTTGCTGGAAGATTAACTCACAAAGCCTGCTCTCTCATATCTACCTGGGGTTCTTGCTAGAGTTCCCAGTGCTGCCCCAAAGCTGTGTACAATATCAGTCTGAGACAATTAATACCAATTTGTGTGATATATTCCATCTTGCTCCAGTATGAATTGGGTATGGCTTTGTTGAACCCTTAATTTACACTGCTCAAAGTGACCAAGTGAACTACTGTGAATGCCAAGTATATCTAACGCCAAAACTCTTTTGATGGGTAAAACTACTGTCTACTCTGTCTCCACTAGAGAAATGTTGAAGTTCTGGATTTAGATATACTGTACTTTAGGATGCTCACATGGTGAAACTAAAAGCAACAAAACTATTAACTGTGAAGTGACTATATTTTGTATACTGTGGTGCAAACATTGAAAGTTGATGATACCTTGTAGGTTTAGATTGTTCAACTATTACCATCCACGGTTTATAACCGACTAGTAACCTATAGTCTGAACAGCAACAAAAATGTGGCAACATTCTAAAACCAGAACAATTTCTGAGGCATGAATCAACATTGCAATCATCTCTGGGTGTCCAAAGTTATGAGTTTTGCTTTAGTTCCAAGCCTGCATACTATGACTTTTCTGAAGAAAACCACAGAGTTTTGGTGATGAAAAAACAATGTCCTGTATAAATATCACCTGACCCAACGTACAGCTGCATGATTCTGGCTAAAACGAGAATCACATTTTTTTGCTTAGAATAGAGATCACAATTCTCTCACGATTATCATCTTTCACATTATACAAAAAAAATTAGGCTAATGTTGCTGTTTAGTTTTTTTTTTTATTCATTAAAAGTGTATTTTTGTTCTCAAAAAAATTGCGTTTGAAAGACTGCTGTGCAAATACGGTGTGACATAAAATATTGCAACAACCGCCATTTTATTCTCTGGGATCTCTGCTAAAAATAAAATAAAAAAATATAATGTTTGGGGGTTCCAAGTAATTTTCTAGCTAAAAATACTGATTTTAACTTGTAAGCAACAAGTGTCAGAAAAAGCTTTAGTCTTTAACCACTTAAGCCCCGGACCATTTGGCTGGCCAAAGACCAGAGCACTTTTTGTGATTCGGCACTGACAATTGCACAGTTGTGCGACGTGGTTCCCAAACAAAATTGACGTCCTTTTTTTCCCACAAATAAAGATTTATTTTGGTGGTATTTGATCACCTCTGCGTTTTTTTTTTTTTGCGCTATAAACAAAAATAGAGCCACAATTTTGAAAAAAAAGCAATATTTTTTAACTTTTGCTATAATAAATATCCCCAAAAAATATATAAAAAAACATTTTTTTTCCTCAGTTTAGGGCGATACCTATTATTCTACATATTTTTGGTAAAAAAAATTGCAATAAGCGTTTATTGATTGGGTTGCACAAAAGTTATAGCGTCTACAAAATAGGTGATAGATTTATGGCATTTTTATTATTATTATTTTTTTACTAGTAATGGCGTGGCGATCAGCGATTTTTATCATGACTTTGACATTATGGCAGACACATCGGACACTTTTGACGCCATTTTGGGACCACTGTCATTGATACAGCGATCAGTGCTATAAAAATGCACTGATTACTGTAAAATTACACTGGCAGTGAAGGGGTTAACCAGTAGGGGGCGCTGAAGGGGTTAAGTGTGTCCTTGGGATGTGTTCTAACTGTGGGGGGAGGGGCTACGATTACAGGGAGCTGTAAACAGTGTCCTGTCACTAGGAAGAATGAGGAAATGCTTGTTTACATCAGCATTTCCCCGTTCTTCCGCTCCGTGAGACGATCGCGGGTATCCCCACCGACATCGAGTCCGTGGGACCCGCGGTCGGACTCACAGAGCGTGTGGCGGGTGCACGCCCACAATGACGCATCTTAAAGGGGGCGTACCTGTACGTCCATCTGTCCAGCCGTGCCATTGTGTCGATGTATATCATTGTGCGCTGGTCGGCAAGTGGTTAAGTGGTTAAACTGACCTCATTTACAGACTGAAGTTCATTCCTTTGATCTAAAGAACTACATGTTACAATGTTTCTCTTTATCTTCGATGTTGTGATAAACTTGGCAGGCTGCCTGGATTTTTTTTGTCAGCTGTCAGAAGTGAGCAGAGAACTCTCTGCACTTGTTACATAGAATCAGGAAATGCGGTTTTAGGATCGTGAGTTGAGTTGAATCGCAATCTCGATTCTTAAACTTTTAATCTTGCAGCTCTAACCCAACAGTAAAATAACCTGATATAGGGATGTCAATTCAAACAGTATCAATTCCAAATTGGATCATGTCAAGTCATTAAGAGGGTAGCAGATACCGATAAACATAGATATAAATATAACCTGTGGTGTAAATCTGTATATAAGAGGACACACATGAAAGAAAGACAGTAGGGAAGACGGTAAGCAGAAGTAGTGAGCCAAACAGAGCCACACAGTATGTCAAGATAGGGCTACACACCAATAAAATAATTTACATTAAAATAATCACGTACTGATATGCAAAAAATAATAATGAGGGGGACACTGTCCCTAGGAAGGCACAGAAAGTGATAAAAACCATTAACAGAAGATCCAATTCATCCCAATGCTATTATTATTTTTTTGTACATGTCCACGTTAGATATTTCCCACACTTCTTAACCTAGGAAGAAGTGAAATCAAATCCCTCCAAATGGGATTTACAGATTTATTTGTATTGGGTAGCTAAGGACTATATTTCAAACCAACTATTCAATTAGGGTTTGCAACTTTTTTAATTCATAATAAATCTAAAAACAACAAACCACATTGTGACAGAAGCAGTTTGGCTAGAAAAGCTTGCTGTGTGTACCTTAATAACTGGAGTATTCAATAGAAATGTTACCATTTGATTGTTCTTTCTTTACAGGGCTCTCAAACCTTGGAGAAATCTCCACCTGCAGGCTATTGTATTCATACAGCCAGAGAACCTGTGACTTCTTGAATACATGAACAATGTCAATATCTGATTGTTTGCAGCCACTGTTTGCCTGATAATTTTCCATATAGCTTCTTTGATTTTTCAGTTGAGTTTTGTTGAGCCAAGGGGAGCAACAGGATCACCCACAGCTCAAATTTGTAACCTTTTCCACAGGAATTGACTGAAATCCAAGCCATATATAGCTAACAATAGTTCAAGTTTGAATGTGGTCTCCTGTGTTGAAACAGACAGAGCACTAGATGATGTAATTATAAAGACACTCAGAACCAAACAGGTAGCATCTCCCCTAACAACTGGTGGTGTCAGCAGTACTGACCACAGATAAACCCTTAGTTCTCCAAAGGAAGTTACTGAGTAGAATGGTGTAAATCACTGAAAAAAATCATCCCTATTAAGGAACACTAGTTTATCTAGGCTAGAGGGACCTTTAAATGCCAGAAAACTTACAGCCTATTGATAGCAACTCCCAATTCAGTGATCCCTGGATCAAATGAGATGAAGACAGATGATTTTCAAAAGTATGCTAATGTTTTATTATTTAGGGGCATTATTATACCTTGTAGAGGAAGAATCTTTACTCCGAACTCTTCTAGATAACTCAGAGATCGCATTAAATCCAGCTCTTGCTGAATGGAATGCGGACAGTCAGTGATGAGTTGTAAGCAGCTCCTGGGAAAAAAAATAAAAAATTACACATGCATGTACGGTAATTACTAGCTTTGTAAAAATAATCAGCATTGTTAGACAAGTCATCACTTTCAAATTCAAACAGCTGATGGTTTTCTACTCATATCAGGACAGTGGAAATACCAGATAAGATGATCCTTTATGCCCCTCTGACCAACTGTGTATCTGAAGCTGCTAGTTTATAGCACGGAAACAGCATCATAGATAGGAGGACATTTATCCAGCTTCTGTACACCAGTCTCATGAATGCCAGGCCATCTCGGTGCATCTTAAAGCATATGGAACAGTGGGAAATAGCATTAGCTGCTCTACGAACAGTGTTTGCTTCTCCTACCATACCCCAAAAAAAGATACGCTTGCCAACGGAGAGACACCCTGCTTTGCCCTAGGTGTGGCAGAGGTCCTGCTAAATTATTCACATTGGGTGCAGATGTCCCAAACCTCACCAATCCTGGCAAGGGGTACTAGCCACTATAAACAATGTGTTTTAATTAGCACTAGTGGTAGACCCAAGTATTTGCCTGCTAAGGAGAATTGTTAAATCTACCTTTCCTGACAATACATACATACCTATTGTTAGGGTGGTTTTTCAAGCCCGAAAGCTGATTGCCTAAAAAGGTGGCTATCCCCCCACTCCCCCACCTGGGCCAGAATATTAACTCAAATTAACACCACTCTGTCTAGGATTTTTTTTTTATTTCAACATAGAAATAGCTTAACGCGATTGGAAAAAAAATATAGGACCTGTGGCTAGCCACGCCGGGTCTGGCCCCGACCTCAGTTATCCTAAATAGAATATTGTCATGCTAAACAACTTACTGGGTGACATGTCTTGTAAACCCCTTTCAAGGCGCACCACTTTTCTCTTAAAGTGTTACTAAACCAGGACCCTGCATTCACTGTATCTGGTCCCCACAGTACACAGAACATGGAAATGCAATTATTTTAGTAAATATAAACTGCAAAATATTTTTTCTCATCAACAGTTAGAGCAGTCTTGTGACTATCAGTGTCTAGCCAAGCACTGGTTAAAGCTTGTAGGAGGAGTTTTCTGACTGACCTATGAGACTGCCAAGACCCTTGACCCTCTATCTAGACAGTGCTGATCGGCCCTGTGCTGATCACATGCACCCTCCCATGAAAAAAAAAAAAAAAATCTCTCTAGCAATAAACACCAAACTGAGCATGTGTAGCTTGTCCCCCAATGCTCTGTTCTATCAGGAGATATATTGGGGAGAGTGGAAGAGGGGAAGGATTCGAGAAGACAGGATCAAACAGCCTTTTTACACAATACAGATGATATACCCTTAGGTTCAACGGTGACTATAACAAGCATGCTCTACTGCATATACAGACTGATTTTACTGTTGTGGGTTCAGTAACACTTTAAGTGCCTCTAGAACTGACACTGGCACTACTCATAACTATACGAGTCATATATGATGTTTGTTTGATAACAGCAGTTACAAAAGGCATTGTGTTTTGTTCGTTTTTGTTATATAAGGGTCTGTGTTATCAACAGAGCTCCTGATCACAAATATACTGCATTTTTTGTTAGTCCCATTAATGTGACAGACAATGGTACAACTGTATTTTCCGCTTCTACGCTGTGAACATCTTGCATGTAAGAGGTTTGTTGTCACAGAAGTATGTTTTGTTTGTGTAAAAACCTGAAAATTCAATATAAAATATCTGATTGAAAAAAAAAAAAAAAATGGTAGCTGAGAGCTATACTGTTAAGGCATTTCACTTTCACAGCTTCCACCAAACTACCTCTATTCTGTTTCATAATGATGTTCAAACTGTTGGCCCTTGACCACCACATTTTCGAGTGCTGTGCTTTGCTTATTCTGCCTTGGTGAAATTTAGACAAAAAATAAAACATAAAAAAATAAATAAGTAAAAAAAAGTGATCATCGTAGCTATACAGGAACATTAGTCTATCTTCGGGCAAAATACAGGGAGATGGGAATCAAATGACCAATATTCACAAAACAAGGAGACCTGTGAAACTTCCTCTGCCAGGATACTTCAGGAAATAAGCCTACAATATAACAAAAGAATGTAGAAAACATTTTAAAGTCAAATTAAAGGCAAGCTAGAAATAGACTAACTTACACTGTGATTAAAAAAAAAAAATGACTGATTGATTGATAGATAGATTGATTTATATATATATATATATATATATATATATATATATATATAAATCAATCAATCAATCAATCAATGTAGTGTGGCACATAAGCCCAGGAATCAGAGGAAGGTAAGGATGTGTCTTCCCACAGCTGTACTTCACACAACACTGTCTCCATGATATTCTAATATTGATTTGTTTTCCCGCCTGCGATCGAGAATCTAGCTTGACGGTTACCATTTTATTAGTGATGCAGGAAAGCTAGTGCAACACAACAATAACATGTCAAGTTCAGGTTAAAAGATAATTGATGTTGTCTCCTAATTAGCGGCTAATTAAGAGCTCCATTATCAAGTCAAAGAATCATAATCTGAGTTTTAAATCATTTATTAATTTGAGAGTTTGCTTACTGTGGTTCTGTCACCTCAGACTGTACTTGTGAAAACACCTCCTTAGCTAGGAAGTGAGGAGAAAACAAATTAATAGCGGTATTCAGCTATTATTCCCAGTGCCAATGAATTTGCAATTCTGATGCTGATGCAAAGCCTCAGAAATACCATGGGTCGCCTTCGTGAAAATGTCTGAAAGAAGAACTGTCTAGGCTGATAATAGAAACCAATTAATCCCATACTATGTGTCTGAAGTGTATGTCCAGACTTCCTCAGACAACAAAGCAAGGCACCAGCACATTCATGCCTGCCTTTGCCAACAGTCTTATCATATTTACCACAGTGATCATCCCAAAATTCTAAAGAAAACTAGTCAAAGAGAAACATAGCAGCAAATGCAAACTTAATGTTTTGAGAATTATTTATCTATACATTTGAGCTTTGTGCTGCTTTTCTTGCATATTTACCAAGGCAAAATTGCATATGCAAATCCAAATTTTTTTTTTTTTTTTCGTTTTGGATATAGTAGACTGGAGACAATGGTCACCACAACAAATAGAGGTGATAAACCCAGACAGCTATAAAAATCAGACAGCATTTCTAACCTTTCCTTACAAAAGTTTCAGCTTTACATACACTTTGAAGCTCAACCACAAGCAGATAGAAAGTTATCCTTTTCAGTGAGGCTATGCCTGCGCTGCAAGGGTTAATAGCTTGGTGTATCTAGGAGAGAGGAGAAACCATGTTCCTTCCATAATCTTCTGCTCCCCTAGCAGGTGGCCTCCTTACATCCAGAGCAAGGCTGTGGACCCTGTTCAGGACTTGATGACGTCACGACCCTGCACTACTAAAACGTGGGGACCAGTCTAGCTGCGGGGAGGAGTGGAGAATCGCTGTATCCCCTTTTATTGTTCCCCTAGACAAAAATGAGCAATTGACCCTTACAATGCCATACTTTTTTTTTATTTGTCCAGAGTTTGACTTTAACAGCTTAAAGTTGTTCTAGAGCTGCATGATTAATCGTTAAACGATCATGACCTCCATTCAACCCCCCACAATCTTAATCCAGCATTTCTACGATTCATATAACAAGCGCAGAGCTGTTCCCTGCTCACAGCTGTCCAAAAAAAAAAAAAAAACAGCAGCCGGCAACGTTTATCAACAACATTGCTCAGCGCTGAAGGAGAGATAAAAATAAACATTGCAAGCTTTCTGTTAATTTAAAGATCAAAATGGAAGAACTCCGGTCTGAAAATAAAGTCTAAAGTTTAACCACTTGCCGACCAGCCGCCATCATTATAGTGTGGCAGATCGGCTTGTTCCCGCAAAACACTGTAGGTGTATGTTGGCTCCTTTAAGAGCTATAGCATGGCTCCATAGACACACATCTCAAAAACAAGCATACACTGTGTGTCCCCCTAGCAAATGGTTTGCTATAGGAGCACACATAAAAAAGGAGCCAAGATCGCCAACAGAGGACCCAAGAAAAGGAGATTTGGGGCCACTCAGTGCAATATTACTGCACAGATCAAGTGAGTATATCATGTTAATTATTTTAATAAAAAAAAAAAAAAATTACCTTTAGTAACACTTTATGCTCAAATTAACACATAAAACTGAAAGAGGGAGGGGCCTACAGCCAAACAGCTTTTACTGCAACTATGTCGGAAAACTCAAAATGTTCTGCCAATTCTGTGTCGTGTGACTTATTTTAGTAAAATATATACTTCTAAATTACAGTTACCATATACAGTAAATAAAAAAAAAAAAAAAAATTCTAGTGACACTAGAAATGCTATCTGATTTGACCTACACAAATAACAGTATGTCTATCAAAATGTCAAATGTCTGTCAATCGAATTCTAGCACTAAACCCAGCCACCTGCTATAAAATTATTTAATTCTGAAGCATCAGATTTGAAAGCCGACGTGGAATTTAGCTCTAGGAAGGGATGGGGCCTAATAACTTAGAAAGTATTAAGTCATTAGGCCCCATCAAATCATCCATACACAGTGTGGGTCTAGGATCTATGGGATGCCACTGAGGCACTGGGATAGAGTTTAAAACTAGTAATAATGCTTGCTAACTCCAAAATGTGCCTACACTTCAGCACTGTTGCTGCCTTAGGCTTAAATGTACACGGGACATTTTACAATCTCCCCTGAACGATTTAACTTGACAGATAGTAAACGATGTTTAAAACGTCAGTTTTGCCGTGTTTACATGCCCAATCTGGCCCTTCAGGCCTTGTCAAGTGGCCCTTGCACTTAGTTTTCCATTCCACCACTTCCAGCTCTGACCCTCCATTCCAGCTCCCTGCTGTCACTTGTAAACACAGTGGCTCCCGGAACAGATCCCTGCACACGCTCACAGCAGGGACAGATCTCCAGAATCTGAGAAAAAGAGAAAGATCTCTTTGCAAGGGAGGTATTAAAACCAGGCCAGGCAGGGGAGTGAGATGCGAGAAAGCTTTGGGAGGGTTGGGTTGCACACTGTGAATAGGACACCCCTATCCTGCACTCTATACATAAAGCACCTCTGAACCCTGCACTTTGTATGTAGCGCACCCCAGATACAACTGGCCCTTTGAGGGCAATCATACTGCTTATGCGGCCCTTTGATGAAATGGAGTTTGACACCCCTGATATAGACATTATAATTTTCCCCAATATTTTTTTTTTTTTAAACTTCATTTTTTTTATTAAAGTTTTTTCAAACATTACAACAAATCACCATATTGCAGTTCTTTTTCTGCAGATTAAACATGTTATTTCTTTACAATAACTTTCTCTAATTTCAAATAATCTCCAGATTATCATAATATCATTCCTAAGAAAACAAAAAATCAAACAAACAGACAAGGGAGATAACAAAAAAAAGGGAAGAAAAATAAAAAAATAAAAAAACTCCCCCCCCACCCCACAGACCATCACCATCAGTCCTCCCATATACTATTATATAAAATTGGATGCGTGTTTGCCTGATTTTTTAGTGTGTACCCCACGTTCGACTACAGATTTGAAAATCACACTTGCATTGGCTGAAAATAAAGATCCCTACCTCTATATTAAGCATTGTGAATAACACCTTATATCTTTAAATGATTGTCCTGCTTTTATTTATTTTTTACTGTTCTAATAGACAAGTCCAAATAAAGTAGAATTCCAAATGCAGTGCCATGACAGTGACAAACACCACAATACTCAAGGGAAATGGAGAAAGTGTGGCCAAGGTCATTTCACAATCATTGTGAATTCTGCTTCATAACCAGTGCTGCCCAGACCAGGCCCCTTCAATGCCTGACATTTGCCTACATGTTTAATGCATTAGCGTACTTCGCTTGTGTAAAGCTCCTCTGCAGACCCTCCACAAAGGAATGTAGACTGATTTTCTCCTAGGCAATGGAGGACAAACGGAAAATCAATTGCTATCAACACCCTGTCAAGAGCAATTACATCAAGCAGGAAAGGGCAACACAAAAGATTGGAGACGACTTATTTTCTTTAAATGCTTATTTTCAGGAGAATAATATTGTAAACTTCACAACGCAACTTGGCAGGGAAAGATTAAGACTGCTATAGGTAAGTGTTCTGAAAAATACAATGTGGAAGGAGGATGATTGAACTAACACAGCTTCCTGCAGCCATCAGTTATACCAGTTATTCCAATGGGCAGAGGAGGAAGAAGACTGATAACAGTAATGTCTCAGTACATATACATTCACATTATCAGGCAGATTACACAGCTTCAGGTCTAAACAGCCAATAATTGAGATACATATGGGATGCCAGGGATTTTTAATTCCAACATATCCATTAGGATCTATGTGGCAAGGTAAATGTTACAGTCATGCAATGTCTGTAACTCTGTATGTATACATTAAACTGAATGTAAATGCTCCGAGTGGCCCCGTACCTCCTCTTCTTAGGTCCCCCACGGCATTCCCGACTCCTCACTATCTTTGTTTATAAACACAGAGAGGAAAGATCAGCCCTGCCCCACTCTCTTGGCTTTGACTGACAAATAATTCCCCCTCCTTTGTTGTAATCTTCCAATGTAGAGGGGGTCAATAGAACTATAGATAACTATAGAGGGATGTGACAGGCACTCATCAGGAGTTCTCTACTGTGTCTGGCCTTTCTACCCAGCAGCTGTATTCATAGAAGCCATACTACAGCTTCTATAAATTTAACACAATCGATGAATGGAGGGTGCAGACCTATCAATCATTTCCCCAGGCTCCATTCATAGGCCCGGTTTCCTACATAGAAACTGTAGTAATGGCTAATAATCATGCAGCAGCTGGGAAGAAAGGGTTGACATAATTGGGTAGCCTTGATAAGTGCTTGTCTCACTATTGCCCTCTGATGCATTGGAAGATTACGGTGGCAGAGGTGGTCATTGGGAGAGGAAGATTTTGGCGAAAGGATGACAGGGGTATGTAAACTTGGGCTTTAATTGTATGGCCACATTCTCCTTTCCTTCCTAATCTTGTAGTTCAGCCAATAAACTACAGTGGAACCTTGGAATACGAGCATAATCAGTTCCAATAGAATGCTCGTAATCCAAAGTACTCGCATATCAAAGCGAGTTTCCCCATTGAAGTCAATGGAACCAAAAATTATTTGTTCCGCAATGACTTCAATGGCATGCAATACTGCATGTGGCCAGAGGCGGGGAGGGCGCCAGAGAGCCTCAGAAATGGGCGGAAAGGCCTCGAGGACAGTTCGGCTGACCTCGGAAAGATTCCGTTCACGAGTCTTTCTGAAGTTTGACAAGGTCAGCCAAACTGTCGTCGGGCCTTTCCGTGCATTTCCAAACGGCGACGATCGGCTGCGATCGGCGCTGTTCGTCTCCGGCGCCCCCCACCACAGGCCAAAAGCGATACTGCACACCGCTTTGGCCTGAATCCTGCTCGTTTTGCGAGACAACACTCGCAAACCGAGTTAAGATTTTTAGAAATACAGTGCTCGTATTGTGAAACACTCGTTAACTGCATTACTCGCAATCCGAGGTTCCACTGTATTTGCTTTAAACATCTGCTAGACGGGAGGTGTATGTCTTTCCACTTCTGCAGCCAAAGTGAAATAACACCTACTTTGAATATGTTACATGGTCCCATTAACATAGCATAACGTGAAAAAACAAACAACAAAAAAAAAACAATAACAAAAAAAACACATTCTAGGTGTTTTTTACTTGCTTAAAAGTCTTATCAAGCTGCCCCTACTTTTTACAGGGCTGGCAGCTATTCATCATCATATGAAAACTAGATTTGAACACTGCCTGTCCTAACAAAGGGTTAAAAAATTGGGGATAGCGTAGGGAACCCCAAGTAGGTCATAGACCTCTCTTCTGGGAGAATTTAATTACTCTCTGTGCTGACCCTGCTTTTCCTCCCTCCCCCTCACCTCCCTAGTTAAGTTTGCTGTATATTAAAGGAGAAGTAGGTTCAAAGCTCTTTTAGCCCTACCTCTCCTAAAGATCACAAGAGAGCACTTCATTTGGCTAAAGACTGCTGTTGGCTGACATCACTCAGTCAGCCCAGAATCTGGAGAAATCCAGACTTTAGGATCCACCCAGATGACCGGACCAGCAGCTGGCTCAGCCCCCCAGCAAGCTGCTGAGAGCCTGAGCCAGCTGCTCCCACCCACTGCACAGTTGGATGCTCAAGTGAGCACGGGAGGGGCAAAGCAGAGAGTCGGTGCTCTCTGCTCATTGCTGATCAAAAACCGAATAATCAGTGGTCTTTGGTTTCTCAGTTTCCTTTGTACAGGCAGCAGGGGACAGATGTAGCATTGGATCAATGCTGCATCCACCTGGGTGAGTATAAATGTTTGATTTTTTATTTTTATTTTTTTTAAATCTTGAACTTCAATTTTAAGTTATAGAAAGCATACTTACAGAAGGGGAAGCCCACAGTTGGGATTTAAGACACTGATAAGATTATTTACAAATGAATTGGGTTCATACATATGTAAAGAAAAGATGAACCTAAAAAAGGTTATAGATGATATGGTGCAGCTACAATTGAAAATAAAGTCTAAGAAAGCATGTTTCTTCAGTGTTGTCACATGAAAAGATATAATAAAATATTTACAAAAATGTAAGGGGCGTACTCACTTTTGTGAGTTACTGTAGGTTGCTTGTGTTTCACAGATTACACTTTGCTACAATGTAAAGTAGTGAGTATACAGCTTGTATAACACTGTAAATTTGCTGTCCCCTCAAAATAACTCAACACAGCCATTAATGTCTAAACTGCTGGCAACAAAGGCGAGTACACCCCTAAGAATGTCCAAATTGGGCCCAATTAGCCATTTTCCCTCTGCGATGTCATGTGACTTGTTAGTGTTACAAGGTTTCAGGTGTGAAAGGGGAGCAGGTGTGTTAATATTGGTGTTATCCCTCTCACTCTCTCATACTGGTCACTGGAAGTTCAACATGGCACCTCATGGCAAAGAACTCTCTGAGGAAATGAAAAAAATAATTGTTGCTCTACATCAGTGGTTCTCAACTCCTGTCCTCAGGACCCACTAACAGGCCAGATTTTAAGTATTACCTTGGTGAGATGCAGACTAGAATACTGCAATCCCTGAGCAGCAAATTATATCACCTGTGATGCATTTCAGTTATCTTGCAAACCTGGCCTGTTGGTGGGCCCTGAGGACTGGAGTTGAGAACCACTGCTCTACATAAAGATGGCCTAGGCTATAAGAAGATTGCCAAGACCCTGAAAATGAGCTGAAGCACGGTGGCCAAGACCATACAACGGTTTAACAGGACAGGTTTCACTTAGAAAAGGCCTTTCCATGGTCGACCAAAGAAGTTGAGTGCATGTGCTCAGCGTCATATCAAGAGGTTGTCTTTGGGAAATAGACAAATAAGTGCTGCCAGCATTGCTGCAGAGGTTGAAGGAGTGGGAGGTCAGCCTGTCAGTACTCAGACCATACGTTGCACACTGCATCAAATTGGTCTGCACGGCTGTCGTCTTTTCTAAAATCTCTTCTAAAGATGATGCACAAGAAAGCCTGCAAACAATTTGCTGAAGACAAGTAGACTAAGGACATGGATTACTGGAAACATGTCCTATGGTCTGATGAGACCAAGATAAACTTATTTGGTTCAGATGGTGTCAAGGGTGTGTGGCGGCAACCAGGTGAGGAGTACAGTCAAGCATGGTGGTAGGATTGTCATGGTCTGGGGCTGCATGGAGTTCTGCTGGCACTGGGGAGCTACAGTTCATCAAGGGAACCATGAATGCCAACATGTACTGTGACATACTGAAGCAGAGCATAATCCCCTCCCTTCAGAGACTGGGCCGCAAGGCAGTATTCCAACATGATAGCAACCCCAAACACACCTCCAAGACGACCACTGCCTTGCTAAAGAAACTGAGGGTAAAGGTGATGGACTGGCCAAGCATGTCTCCAGACCTAAACCCTATTGAGCATCTGTGGCGCATCCTTAACCACTTGACCACTGGGCACTTAAACCCCCTTAATAACCAGACCAATTTTCAGCTTTCGGTGCTCTCACATTTTGAATGACAATTACTCAGTCATACAACACTGTACCCATATGAAATTTTTGTCCTTTTTTTCACACAAATAGAGCTTTCTTTTGGTGGTATTTAATCACTGTTGGGTTTTTTATTTTTTGCGCTATAAGAGAAAAAAGACTGAAAATTTTGTAAAAAAATGATTTTTTTTTCGTTTCTGTTATAAAATTTTGCAAATTACTATTTTTTCTTCATAAATTTTGGCCAAAATTTATACTGCTACATATCTTTGGTAAAAATAAGTACAAACTGGTGCATATTATTTGGTCTTTGTGAAAGTTATAGAGTCCACAAGCTATGGTGCCAATCTCTGAAAATCGATCACACCTGAAGTACTGACGGCCTATCTCAATTCTTGAGACCCTAACATGCCAGAAAAGTACAAATACCCCCCAAATGACCCCTTTTTGGAAAGAAGACATTCCAAGGTATTCAGAAAGAGGCATTGTGAGTTTTTTGAAGTTGTCATTTTTTCCCACAATTCTTTGCAAAATCAAGATTTTTTTTTTCTCTTTTTTTTTTTTCACAAAATTGTCATATTAGCAGGTTATTTCTCACACACAGCATATGCATTCCACAAATTACACCCCAAAACACATTCTGCTATTACTCCCGAGTATGGCGATACCACATGTGTGAGACTTTTACACAGCGTGGCCACATACAGAGGCCCAACATGCAGGGAGCACCTTCAGGCGTTCTGGAGCACCCAGGCCAATTCTGACATTTCTCTCCTACATGTAAAAATCATCATTTGTTTGCTAGAAAATTACATAGAACCCCAAAACATTATATATGTTTTTTTAGCAAAGACCTTAGAGAATATAATGGTGGTTGTTGCAACTTTTTATCTCGCACGATATTTGCGCAGCAATTTTTTTAACGCGTTTTTTATGGAAAAAAAATGTTTTGTGCTTAAAAAAAAAAAAAAACAGTAAAGTTAGCCCAATGTTTTTGCATAATGTGAAAGATGAAGTTACGCCGAGTAAATAGATACCTAACATGTCGCCCTTAAAAATTGCACACACTCGTGGAATGGCGCCAAACTTCGCTACTTAAAAAATCCCCATAGGCGACGCTTTAAATATTTTTACTGGTTACATGTTTTGAGTTACAGAGGAGGTCTAGGGCCAAAATGATTGCTCTCGCTCTAACGTTCGCAGAGATACCTCACATGTGTGGTTTGAAAACCGTTTTCATATGTGGGCGGGACTTACGTATGCGTTCGCTTCTGTATGCGAGCTCACGGGGACAGGGGCGCTTTAAAAAAAAAATAAAAAATTATTCTTCATTTTACTTTATTTATTTTAGTTTGACATGTTTTTCCGCCCTAAACATTTTTTTGATCACTTTTATACCTATTACAAGGAACGTAAACATCCCTTGTAATAGGAATATGGCATGACAGGTCCTCTTTACAGTGAGATATGGGGGGGGGGGGGTGTCAATAAGACCCCACATCTCACCTCTAGGCTGGGAAGCCTGAAAAAAATACAAAAAAAAAACAACAATCCTGGCTTTGATCGTAGCGGTGAGTCGGTAGAAGCACCGGAGGGCGGCGGGGGGGGGGACATCCCCTCTCGCCTCCCGTAAGAATGATCAAGCGGCGGAACAGCCGCTATGATTGTTCTTATGGTGCAGGGAATCGCCGGCTGAAAAAGCTAATATCTGAATGATGCCTGTAGCTGCTCCCATCATTCAGATATCCCCGCACAAAGTCAAGGACATCATATGACGGCCGGAGGGCGGGAAGTGGTTATTGCAGAGTATTGCCGGGCATTGCGGAGTATTTCCGGGCATTGCGGAGTATTTCCGGGCATTGCGGAGTATTGCCGGGCATTGCGGAGTATTGCCGGGCATTGCGGAGTATTGCTGGGCATTGCGGAGTATTGCAGGGCATTGCGGACTATGGCAGGGTATTGCGGTGTATGGCAGGGTATTGCACAGGGTATTGTGGAGGGTATTGCAGAGTATTGTGGAGGGTATTGCAGAGTATTGTGGAGGGTATTGCAGAGTATTGTGGAGGGTATTGCAGAGTATTGTGCAGGGTATTGCAGAGTATTGTGCAGGGTATTGCAGAGTATTGTGGAGGGTATTGCAGAGTATTGTGGAGGGTATTGCAGAGTATTGTGCAGGGTATTGCAGAGTATTGTGCAGGGTATTGCAGAGTATTTTGCAGAATATTGCGCAGGGTATTGCAGAGTATTGCGCAGGGTATTGCAGAGTATTGCGCAGGGTATTGCAGAGTATTGCACCAGGGTATTGCGCAGGGTATTGCAGAGTATTGCAGAGTATTGCGCAGGGTATTGCAGAGTATTTTGCAGGGTATTGCAGAGTATTTTGCAGGGTATTGCAGAGTATTGCGCAGGGTATTGCGCAGGGTATTGCAGAGTATTGCACCAGGGTATTGCAGAGTATTGCACCAGGGTATTGCAGAGTATTGCACCAGGGTATTGCAGGGTATTTTGCAGAGTATTGGCAGGGTATTTTGCAGAGTATTGGCAGGGTGTATTGCAGAGTATTGGCAGGGTATAGCACAGGGATGGCTGAGCAGGGATGGATGGATGGCTGGATCTGTGACTGCAATTGTCACAGATCCAGCCCACAGTGCTGCTGCTGCCATCCGTTCCCTCCCCCTCCCCTCTCACACTGTACCGATCGGTACAGAGAGGGGAGGGAGGAACCGGCGTCATCAAATGACGCCGGTCTGTTTACAAGTGATTGCTCCGTCATTTGACGGAGCGATCACGTGGTAAACGGCCGCTATCAGCGGCGATTTACCGCGATTCGTGATCCGCCGGGTCCTCTGGACCCGGCGGTCACGGAGTTTCCCGTGTGCGCGCCCCAGGGGGCGCGCGGGAGCGCGATTCTGGGAGGACGTTATATAACGTCCTCCCAGAGTTAAGCAACCACCTTGTCGACGTTATTTGTCGGCAGGTGGTTGTTAAGTGGTTAAACGGAAGGTGGAGGAGCGCAAGGTCTCCAACATCCACCAGCTCTGTGATGTAGTCATGGAAGAGTGGAAGAGGACTCCAGTGGCAACCTGTGAAGCTCTGGTGAACTCCATGCCTAAGAGGGTTAAGGCAGTGCTGGAAAATAATGGTGGGCACACAAAATATTGACACTTTGGGCCCAATTTGGACATTTTCACTTAGGGGTATACTCACTTTTGTTGCCAGCGGTTTAGACATTAATGATTGTGTGTTGAGTTATTTTGAGGTGACAACAAATTTACACTGTTATACAAGCTGTACACTCACTACTTTACAAAGTGTAATTTCTTCAGTGTTGTCACATGAAAAGAGTGAGACTTCAATAGGGATTTAAAAATCTAAAATGTAGAGCAGGTTCATTTTTAAATGCCTAAAAAACATACAGAGGATGCTGACTAACTCTTGAAAATGCTGACTGCCTGTTTGTCTCTGACAACTATACTTTGAAAGAATTAGAGTTCCTAATCCATATACTTGGTACCGGGAAAGGGCTGAAACCAATGACAGAAAATTAACTAGTATTCTGAGAATGAAGGTCAGCAATGATAAGCTCTATATTTCCCAAGTGTAAGATTCAGTAACATTTTTTTATTCCAGAATTAGGTTGTGTTGTTTGATTAATAAATAATCTTCAAAAGAAGTTTGTAGGCTTGAATTGCAGCTAGAATTAGAATTCAAAGAGCAATTACAGAGAAATAGAATTAGCAGTTAGCTCAGTGTTATATTAAGTGTCTGGATAAAACTACTACTAGAGTCCAAATCTGAAAGTCACAGAATTCTGAGTGGCTGTGGAGTCATCAGATTTTTGAAGCATCAAGTAAAATTATTGCTTAACTCTACTATTCTTAAAATGTTGCTCCCCCTTCCTATTTCTTATACTGTCTAGCCTGTGTGAAAAGTTCTGTATTATCTTTTTTTTTTAGTCTGGTCATGTGTTCCTGCAGCTCCAGCTCCCTTGCATCAGTGAGCAACGCCTGCAGGGTAGAGGAGAGTGTGTCAAGAATGGCTGGGCAACGGCAGCCTATGAGTGACGTCACCTGAATTCCCAGCTGTTGTTGAGCACTCCCTGACATAGGGGAGTCGAACCTGCAGGGTCATGTGACCGGTCTACAGTGGACCTAAAAAGAGTATATAGTTACATAGGTTCATAGTTGGTGAGGTTGAAAAAAGACAAGTCCATCATGTCCAACCTATGTGTGTGATTATATGTCAGTATTACTGAGTATATCCCTGTATGTTATGGTCGTTCAGGTGCTTATCTAATAGTTATTTGAAACTACCGATGCTCCCTGCTGAGACCACCGCCTGTGGAAGGGAAATCCACATCCTTGCCGCTCTTACAGTAAACAACCCTCTACGTAGTTTAAGGTTAAACCTCTTTTCTTCTAATTTTAATGAGTGGCCACGCGACTTGTTAAACTCCCTTCCGCAAAAAAGATTTATCCCTATTGTGGGGTCACCACCAGTACGGTATTTGTAAATTGAAATCATATCCCCTCTCAAGTGTCTCTTCTCCAGAGAGAATACGTTCAGTGCTTGCAACCTTTCTTCTTAACTAATGTCCTCCAGACCCTCTATTAGTTTTGTTGCCCTTCTTTGTGCTCCATTTCCAGTACATCTCCCTGAGGACTGGTGCCCAGAACTGGACAGCATACTCCAAATGCATCCGGACCAGAGTCTTGTAGAGTGGGAGAATTATTGTTTTAGCCATGGAGTTCATCCCTTTTTTAATGCATGCCAATATTCTGTTTGCTTTGTTAGCAGCAGCTTGGATGCTATTGCTGAGTCTATTATCTACTAGGACCCCCAGGTCCTTTTCCTTCAGAGGTTCTCCCCCCAGTGTATAGATTGCATTCATATTTTGGCCACCCAAATGCATTATTTTAAATTTTTCTACATTAAACCTCATTTGCCATGTAGCTGCACAAGTACACATGTAAATAGTTAACATTAGGCTTTAATTCTACTTTAACCAATTCAAACCCAGCTTGAAGAAAATGTGTTCCAAGAATGTTTGAATGCAGCAGCGCAGCAATGTCTGCAAGTTTGATCCTCTTGCTGAGATGGACAAAACCTGAGAGAGACCAGATACTGCAATTTCTGTAACCTGTCATCTGCTATCAATTAAAGCTGCACTCCGGGATAAGCAAATAGTGCTCAAATACAAGAGTCTTGTTTATTTGTCCTTGAATCTTGGTGTGTTTTGTGTATTTCTATCAAATCTATGTAGTAATTCAGAGTGACTCTTTTCCTCTGTGCAGGAGCTTCCTGTAATAAAGACCGATCACTGCTAATCTCGTTCCCTGTTCAGGGTGACCGGTCTCATCTGTGATCCCTCCTGTAATTGTCTGTGGACAGTTTGTAATATGTGGAGTTTACTGGGCCCCTCCCACAGCTCTGCTCTCTGAACAGACTATATACAGTACAGTGATGATGTCACTGATACTTTTTATGGTAATATCTAGGTTTGCAAAGGCACTCAGTGCACACAAAACTGATTTAAAGTAGAATTCCAGTCTAACGCTAAGTAGTCTAAACTAAAATGTTCACCCCCCTCTAACTATACTGCCTAACCTGTGTAAAAAAGATTGGCGGCTGAAGGGGAGAAACTTAAAGCAAAACTAAATCCATCAATTTAACGGTTTTCCCAAAACGGTTACATTCAAGACATGCCATGATTGAGAACAGTCACAGTTGCTTATGCTCTCAACCGAACTGTCAAGCCATCAAATGGCTAGCGTCATGACTGATGTACCGTACCCTTGGCAACTGCAAATCACACAAAGGCTAACATTGCAGCTTCCTTGGCTATAAATTATAGGAGGGGTTAGTTCCGCGTTAAATCATATATTTTTGACCTTGGGGTCACTGCAAATGAACTTAAGATGATCGGTGTCAGGTAATTGGTAATTTCTTTAAAATTGGATTATTAAACTAGGAGTCCAATAATCAACCAATACATAAGCATGCTCAAAAATTAAATAAATGCGACTACTATCCAAAAAACAAATAAAATTTGGCCCAATTATAAAAAAAAAAAAAGCCCTAAACCTTCTGATGCAACTCATCTCCAATTCAAGTTGTTCCTGCAGGTCACAACTGTTGCGAAGCAAACCATTGTGAAGGCCTGGAAACCCCCCCCCCACCTCAATGTCATGGAAACTAGGAATAGAGTCACCAGAGCCATGATCCACGTCAAGGTCGAAGCAATTCTTCTTGACAGGGTCAAAAAATCTAAACGCCTATGGAAACCCTGGGTCGACCACTACCTTCCCCCTGACTTTGAAAACTCATTACTTCTCCCCTAAATTCCCTTATCTGTAGCCCTGATTACTCATAGAGAGCGAATTCATATCCCTTCCCTAACCCTGGTGACCTCTGTACATGTTCTCCACCTCTCCCCACTAAAATACTTTCCCCCTCTTTCCCAACTCTCCCCTCCTCTTCTTCGTTTTACACCACTCTTTAGCTCATCTCTCCCATACGTAAACTCGCCAGTTTGGACCAGTCTATCTGTCCATCATGCAGAGGCCGGACACTTCCCACCAATTGCAATCTCTCCAAGTTCAGAACCTCAAGTGCTCTCTCTGATTGCCCCCCACTTTATCCTTTTTTCATTTCAAGGACTCTTGGACACATGTTTGCTTACTAATATCGGGGCAATCCCGCCTGGCATTTCCTGGAACTAGCCTCTGGTCATAGGGACCATATCAGCTTCTGGTCAGCATTCACCAATGGTCTCCTGTGTGCCCTCGGACTAGCTCACACCGAGTCGCCTTCCTATACACTGTTGTTATTTATGTTTTCTTACAACGGGCTGTGTCCCTACCTTTGCACTACAATATCATAGACTCCCCCTCATTTAGGGGTTGACAATTCTTTGATTCATTTAATTCTGACTTTTTGTACTTTCTTTTAATAAAAAAATATTTTGAAAGACATAACATGGACTGTGTGTTTGCAGAGCAGGCTTTTTGGTGCAGGTTCTTATCTATTTTTTTCTGTGTATCTACAGACTTGTATCTGCAGAATACACAATAGTTTGCCTTCTTTGCTGACAAGCAGAGAGGGTCAGGACAAAAGCTTTGATCTGGATTTTGGAAATGCTGTAACAAAAGTTACAACTGAACTTCAGGTTAATGGCTTAATAACCAATGAATTATATAGGAGGGAGCTGTTTTACCCTGCAATGCATTTGAATATCTGTCCATCCAATCTTGATATTTACCCAGAGCTGCCAGACAGCACACCCATACTGGTGACTTGACTTTTCTTTTGCCTCGTACACACGACCATTTTTCCTGCCAGGATTCCTGTCAGACCTGCCTTGCATACACACGTTCAGGCCAAATACCGCTAAACTTTTGAATTTGAAGAACGCGGTGACGTCAAAGACTCCAACAAGCCGACAAAATTACGTTCTATGCTTCCGCGCATGCGTTGAATTGTTTACGACCATGCGCAGTATTTTTCCCCTCAGGAAACCATACAGACGACCGGTTTTCTCGGCCGGCATTTTTCCTGACAGGAAAATAGGGAACAAGTTCACATTATTTTCCCTGCCAGGAAAACTGCCATGGAGCATACACGGCCGTTTTTCCTGCCGAAAAGCTGTCATGGCAGTTTTCCTGCAAGGAAAACTGGTCGTATGTACGAGGCATTTGTTGCAGTTACTGCCCAACTCCAGGAATTACAAAAGTAACCAATGTGGGTTAAATCTGGGGTGTCCAACTTGCAGCCCAAGACGGCTATTAATGCAGCCCAAAAAAAAAATCATAAACTTACTGGAAAAAAATAAATAAAAAAATATATATATACACATATATATATTTTTTATGGCGGGATTTTGGGTAAAAATCCAATTACCATTTTGAAAACACATGCAACCAAAGAAAAATTTGACAGTGTCTCTTTACTGGACTTTTTTTTAATTTTTATCTTCCCAAATATCCCACTCTTCACAATCGCACCTTATTCATGTTATCAGTTTTCGGCAGCATCTACCGTATTTATCGGCGTATAACACGCGCCGGCGTATAACACGCACCCCAAGTTAAGGAGGGAATTTTAGGGAAAAAAACTTTTAGGAGGGAAGTTAAAGGAAAAAAAAAAACTTACATTTAAATGCAGCCTTATCAGTGTCATTTGCAGCCTTGTCACAGTGCAGCCTTGCCCCAGTGTCCATTGCAGCCTTGTCAGTGTCCATTGCAGCCTTGCCCCAGTGTTCATTGCAGCCTTGTCACAGTGCAGCCTTGCCCCAGTGTCCATTGCAGCCTTGTCAGTGTCCATTGCAGCCTAGTCACAGTGCAGCCTTGCCCCCCAGTGTTCATTGCAGCCTTGCCCCCCCAGTGTCCATTGCAGCCTTGCCCACCCCCCCAGTGTCCATTGCGGCCTTGGCCGAATTTAAATTTGGCGCCGCCGAGCAGGGCGAACGCCGCAGAGAACGTACGGGCTGGGCGGAGCCGAGATACACATAGCCGAGTGTACTCGGCTCTTCTCGGCTCCGCTCACTGTCAGGACTGGGCGTGACTGTGAGCGGAGCCGAGTACACTCGGCTATGTGTATCTCGGCGACGATAGCTGCGCTCCGCTCACAGTCAGCGGAGATTCGACGGGGATAGGTGAGTATCGGCGTATAACATGCACCCACGATTTCCCCCTGATTTTAAGGGGAAAAAAGTGCGTGTTATACGCCGATAAATACGGTATATTGATGAGCAACTATTTTCAAGGATGGAGCACACGAAGGGCAAAATTAGAACCAAAATATTTGATGAGCACCTTGAGAATTTGTTAAGAATTACTTCAACATTCATCCAACTGATGTGTTAGTTTATCAAAAACAGTATCAAATATTACAATAGTTTTAGGTTTCCCTCTTTTACTTTTAGAATATAAAAAATATTACAAAAGAATGAAGTTTTATTTCTAAGGCACATTAATGTAGAAGTGATTCAAGTTTCTATACAGCCACTCATCACTTCTACAGGCGGTGGAAAGGGGCCCTGTTGGGGCAGCTGGCAGCAGCCTGTTCACTGCATAGAGAAACTGGAATTTTGTCACTTATGATTTAAGTTTGATGTTTACAAGCCATTACTGGATTGTACAAGCATCTGATCAAACCAATCTTGGTTTGATCAGATGCTTTGGAGGCTAGATGAGACATTTGGAATCTTATAGACCCCATATCTCTCCATAAAAAAGTAATGTCATGATTATTGTTATCACAAGAGATGAACAACATAGCAATAAAGTTCCTAAAAAAACAAAAACAAATAAAAGTGACAGTGTAAAAAAAAAAACAGTTTGAAATAATAAAAAATAAATTAAAGCACCCCCATCCCACCATGATCACGCGCACATGCGGACGCATGCGTAATTCCTGAACGCATAAGAAAACGTAATCGCACCACATATGTAAGGCATCATCTTGAATGTCAGAGTAACTCTAAACTATACCTTTAAACTGGTAACCTGTAAAGGCTTTTATAGCGTTGTTTAAGTACCATAGTTTGGCGCTGTTCCATGGGCGTATGCATTTTTAAAGCATGACATGTTAGGTATCTATTTACTTGGTATAACATCATATTTTAGATTTTACGAAAACATTGGGTATTATATAGTGATTACATGCAGTAAAATTCATTACAGTGTATTTTTTTTTTTCATTTTGTGTTTGAAAAACCACTGTGCAGATACTGTGTGACATAAAAAATTGCAACACATATTATTTTATTCTCTAGGGCTTCTGCTAAAAAATATATAATGTTTGTGAGTGTACAGCACCATGGCCTCACCCTCTAGGCATGATGTCCTGCAATCACAGTGTATTGATGCACAATGAGTGGCACTGTTAATGTCATGTCACATGACCAGGTAGAAGACATCAGGAAAAAAAAAAAATGCTTCTGGAGAGCCATTAGGGTACGACACATGGGGTGTGGTTGGGGGGGGGGTCAAAAACCCAGGGATTGATTTTTGAAATGCATATGCAGCTCAATTTTTTTTTTTTAAGGAGTAGGTGAAAAAAAACAAAAAAAACAATGTCAGCTTCTTCTGTCCAAGTCTCCCCTGGGGAAAAACATCCTCTTTATTTGCCCTGACGACAAAGTGATGGGAAACCAAGAATGTGGCAACTGTGTATAGTTGGATACACACTTTACAATTTTCTTTAGATTTACCAAAACCATATAATATGAGATCAAACCTAAACACTTTCAATTTGTATGCAATCAGGCAGGCCCTTGCATTACATAGTTGAAGGTAAATCTAAAGTAAATCTACAAACAAAAGTGGTATAGTGTGTATCCAGCTTAACCGCTTCCTGACCGCCGCACGAAGATATACGTCGACAGAATGGCATGGACAGGCAAATGGGCATATATATATGTCCTTTTTAATTTGCCACCGGTGGCGCACTCGCGACCCTGCCGCGAGCTCCGTGACCGTGCCCGCGGACTCGATGTCCGCCGGTGTCCCGCGATCGTGCCACGGAGCTGAAGAACGGGGAGATGTTAGTGTAAACACAACATTTCCTTGTTCTGCCTAGTGACATGTGATCGTCTGTTCCCTGTCATCAGGAACAGCGATCAGTGACGTGTCACGGCAAGCCACACCCCCTAACAGTTAGAAGCACTCCCTAGGTCACACTTAACCCCTTCAGTGCCCCCTACAGGTTAACCCCTTCACTGCCAGTGTCATTTTTACAGTAATCAGTGCATCTTTATAACACTGATCTCTGTAAAAATGACAATGGTCCCAAAATGGTGTCAAAAGTATCCGATGTGTCCGCCATACTGTCGCAGTCACGATAAAAATCGCTAAATCGCCGCCATTACTAAAAAAAAAAAAAATGCCATAAAACGACCCCCTATTTTGTAGACGCTATAACTTTTGCGCAAACCAATCAATAAACGCTTATTGCGATTTTGTTTACCAAAAATATGTAGAAGAATACGTATCGACCTAAACTGAGGAAAATTTTTTTTTTTTATATATATATATTTGTTGGGGATACTTAAAAAATATTTTAAAAATTTCAAAATTGTCACTTTATTTTTGTTTATAGCACAAAAAATAAAAGCCGCAGAGGTGATCAAATATCAGCAAAAATAAGCTCTATTTGTGGGAAAAAAAGGACGTAAATTTTGTTTGGGATACATGTTGCACGACCGCACAATCGTCAGTTAAAACGACGCAGTGCCGAATCGCAAAAAGTGGCCCGGTCTTTGGCCAGCGAAATGGTCCGGGGCTTAAGTGGTTAAGAGAGAATTTTCTTTTCCTATGTAATGACAGGACACAAGGGAAAATCTCCCAAAAAATAAGCAAATAATAAGCAGATAGCAAAATATATATATATATATATATATATATATATATATATATATATATATATATATATATATATATAAATAGGCATTTTATATTTACATTATGTTTACATTCAAAAGGAATCTGGCAACATTTTTTTTTTTTAATAGCTAAAAGGGTACCGGATGACCACTACTAATTTATATCACATTATCTACTTGTGTCATTGGTTAGGGTAAATTTAACACATAGGGGCACATCACAAATGTCTATGTGAGAAGATAACAAGCATTGAGGTCAACGCTGCAACCACCTCCCACTCTTACCTAGAGACGCTATTGTAATAATAAAAAATTAGAAAGTATGCCTTTTCAAGTAGGAAAAAAATTGAATAGTTCTAAAATCGGGAAGTTATGTTCTTCAAGAAAGCAAAAACCTGTCGGAGGTTCTGACCTGATTCGAAGCAAATTAAATCACTGGCAGAGCAGAAATAACTCAGACTTTGCTTATTAAAACTTATTCGGTACAATAAAACTTTTCTTGTTTATAATGTGCACTGTGAACTTGTAATATTGCTGTACTCAGCTGAGCACTGGTAAATATTCCATTAAAACTCCTGAATGCCTCTATACACTAGAAATGAAAGGAGCCAGCCTGGACCAGAACAGTTCACACGTACCCACGTAACTTATTCAATTAGAGCTTTTGTCTGGAAGCTTTCACTACAAGCCCAAAACTAATTTAGGAGAGGCTGGGACCGACTCACCAGGCACACGCCGATCGCTTTTATAAGCTTTACAAAATCTGCTAATGTACTTAAAGTACACACACAAGCTAATAAAAAAAACACTGCACCATTTATGTAAAAAAAAAAAAAAAAAGTCTATTAACCAGTTCCTCATACCTATGCAGTCGTCTACACCAAGCTTAGGATTTCTACATCCAAGCTAACTCTGGAAACTGCACAGCCCCATAATATCAAATGGGGTTGTCAGAATTCCTCTCCTTCTGAGCCAACTGATAAGCAAGACAATGTTTCAAAGTGGTAGTAAATTGCAGCATTAAAAAATTCCCTGCAAGGCAATGGCATAATGTGCTAGCATGCATTGCATGCTAGCACATTATGAAATACCTACTTTAGAATGAAGCCCTCCAGCAGTGTGCTGTAATCGCTGACAGGGCTTCCATCTTCACCTGGTCTTCCATCCGGGTTCACAGGCTTCTATAGCTTGAATGGTTGAGCCGAGATGATGTCACTGCCATGGCATAGCACTCTGAAGGAATGGTGCGGGTATGCCGTTACTTCAGAGTGCATGCGCTGGTGACATCACTGGCTGCCAAAAGAGCGAATATCTTCTAAACGGTGCATGTTTTGGAGATATTAGATTTACCTACAGGTAAGCTTTCTTAGAAGCTTACCTGTAGTTAAAAATCACTAAGCAAACTCAACTACCTCTTTAAAGCTAAATTCCAGACAAAATATAATATACAAATTTTAAGTGTGCATTCTACACATTCAGATAAAAATGTGTAGAATTTAACACTTAACACTTACCTGAGGTCCTACCTCTTTGGGTAGGACCTCAAGAGGTCCTACCCAAAGAGGTAGGACCTCAGCGATGTCCACGAGTCTTTTAGCCGTCCAAGATTCTCCTTCCTGATTGGCTGAGACACAGCAGCGGTGCCATTGGCTGCCACTGCTGTCAATCAGGGGAAAAAGAGAGCTGGGTGGGTCCGGGCACCGTGTCTGAATGGACAAAGGAAGCCCTTTCACAAAAAAGGGACCCGAGAAGAGGAGGATTTGGGCTGCTCTGTGCAAATCCACTACAACAGAGCAGGTAAGTATAACATGTTTGTTATTTTTATAGGGGAAAAAAAACAAGACTTTACCATCACTTTAATACAGCTCTATATTCAAGGTGTTATTTTAATAGAAAGCATCTGGATTTGATTTGGTATCAGCCTCTTGCAGTTTATTATACAGTATAGCAGAGCACAGACTGGTGGAAAGAGAAATAGTACAAGGCAGCAATCAGTTGGTTCTACAGTGCTAAGAACATACTAAAAGGAGGGGAGAGTCCAGCGATAGAGAAATCATATGGGGGTGGGGGAGCATCGAAAAGCAGAGTTCGGTTTCAAAATGTATATACAGTGCAAACATTTTTTTTTTTTTTTTTTTTTTTTAATAGAGTAGGTGAGGAATAAAACCAATGTCAGCTTTTTCTGTCCATGTCTCCATTGGGAAAATACAACCTCTTTATTTGCCCTGTAAATTGAATCTGAGGGCTTAATAAAATTAATGACCAATAACAGTGTAGAACAGCCTTTCTCAACCTTTTCAACACAGAAGAACCCTTGAAATAACTCCCAGTGCTCAGGGAACACCTGATAAAAAGTACTGTATCTACAACTTATGATACATTAGTGTGATGGTCAGTGGGAAGAATGTTCACTTTACAGACAGGGAAAAAGATCACTGGTGTCAGTGAGAACTTCCCTGAGAGGCAGACATTTTTCACTGCTGAAGCAACCCCTAGCAACCTCTGGAGGAACCCTAGGGTTCTACTGAACCCTGTGTTGCCTTACGGTTTTATGTGAAATCTCCATTAATAGCTGCAAAATATTGTAATTATGAGTATATTTAATTTGGCTTGCATCTGTGAAAGCCGGGCAAAAGGGTGTCGCAGAAGCCTTTTGTTTAAAAGCAGACATTGCGGAGCCCCAAGCTTGGAGAGACAATTCCATTGTTTCAAACCCATTCCCTTCAATGGATCCCATGCTGGGATATGCAATGAAGAGAGCCCCACCTGTAATCCTGGGAAAATTCAATTAAATCTCCTGCCCAGATATAGACACCAGGATTTGCATGAAAGGGGGCTGACTTAGGTAGTAAGCCCTCCAATCATGATCCAAGCTAGGCCAACCAATGGGACATCAGCAGCCAGGGATATACACGGCAGAGAGGGTAGGAGAAGCTCTCTTTATGGAAGGATAGCCTGAAGGATGGGTCTAAAGGGGTAACTATGGTAAAGGTCTGTCTTACATGTAACTACACATGCTTGTACTTTAATGTTTTAGAGGAATATGCTCTGTATTCCTCCATGTAAATATTTGTATTTTTAACCTACTATTTCCTGCTCGTTTAAGACTATAGATAGTTTCTGTGTGCTAGATTAGACTTTAAACAATTCTCTAACAAATGTATATTATGTTGAAGCTTTCACTTCTGGTCAAAAGACAAAAGGCCAATATTAATTGTTCTGATCCACAGAATTCCTAGATTTCTCAAAGCAGTGAACAACAGGGGTACCAAGGATGAAAAACGTAAATCATTCGCTACTTAGGACTATTCTTTATGATATCCCAAAAAATAGGATTTTTTGTACTCACCGTAAAATCCTTTTCTCTGACATCCATGGACTGACACGGTGTCTCTTTACACTTTACACGTGGGTTATGTCCCTGCTTGCAGGAGAAGACCTAGGCAGAATGTGAAATGTTATACATACATTCTAAACGCCAGAGCTGAACAGCCCCACCCAGGGGGCGGTCCATCCGGACATAACCCTCCCACTACAGTCAGCAGACTTCAGTTCGTAACAAAGCAGTACAAACTTAAAAGGAAGGGTGGGTGCCGTGTCAGTCCATGGATGTCAGAGAAAAGGATTTTACGGTGAGTACAAAAAATCCTATTTTCTCTTACCATCCATGGACTGACACGGTGTCTCTTTACACTTTACACGTGGGATGTCCCAAAGCAGTGTCAAGAGGGATGGGAGCAGTATAAATGGAAAAACCAAAACTTCACTCCAATAAGGCAGAGCTCCTCAACGGAGGAGTCGCAACTTTAAACAGCGGCCTGCAGCACCCTGCGGCCGAAGGAAGCATCCGAAGATGCAGCCACATTAACCTTATAAAACTTAAAAGGCATGAACAGACGACCAGGTCGCCGCCTTGCACACTTGTGCAACCGACGCTTGATGTCGGGAAACCCAGGAAGCACCAATTGTCCTGGTGGAATGCGCCGTAACCGGAAAGGGAGGCGCCCGCCCTTTGAGAGCATAGGCTTGAATGACGGTTTGTCTGATTCCCCTAAAAATGATGGCAGACGAAACCGCTTGGCCCTGTTATGAACCAGAGACAGTCACAAATAGTGAGTCGGACTTCCGAATAGAAGCAGTAGCAGACAGGTACACCCGTAAGGCTCGTACCACCTCCAATATGTGCAGCGCAAACTCTCTGGGATGCGATGGGTGAGGACACAAGGACGGGAGGGCAATGTCCTCATGTAGGTGAAAGGTCGACACCACCTTTGGCAAAAAAGGAAGGTCGCGGATGCAACACCGCCTTATCCTTATGGATGACTAAATATGGCGACTTGCAGGACAAAGCCGCCAACTCAGACACTCGTCAAACAGAAGTGATTGCCACTAAAAAGGCCACCTTCTGAGACAAGACAAGAGGGAAATATCCCGGATATTCCCAAAAGGAGGTTCCTGGAGGACCGAGAGCACCAAATTCAGATCCCACGGTGGGAGAGGAGGCTTGACAGGAGGGAGCACATGGCGAACCCCCAACACAAGGTGCTAACCAAGAAAATGACCCGCTAGAGGTCGCTGAAAGAAGACGGCCAAGGCCGAAATCTGATCCTTGATGGTACTCAAAGCAAGCTTTTGGGTCACTCCACACTGCAGAGGACGCAGGATTCTGGGGACGGAATACGTCCGAGGACGCCAGTCCAGCGCTTCGCACATGGCGATATAAGCTTTCCAGGTACGGTGATAGATCTGCCTGGAGGAAGACTTCCGTGTCCTTAACATGGTCAAAATTACCGAGTCCGAGAGACCTCGGTCCCTCAACACCTGACTTTTAACAGCCCTGCTGTTAAAGCCAGAGACTGTAAGCCGGATGAAACATAGGACCTTGAGACTGAAGGTCCTCCCTCATCGGCAACCGCCAGGGAACGTCCGCGACGAGACGTACCAGATCAGCGTACCAGTGATGCTGAGGCCAATCCGGAACAATTAGGATCGCCGGAGTTTATATCAGGCGATAAGGACCCTATGGGGCCACCAACGCATCCGAGGCATCGCCCAAGGATCCCTGGATCTGGCCACAACCTCGACCCTTGCGATTGAGTCGAGAGGCCATCAGGTCCACATCCGGCGTGCCCCACCGTCGGTAAAGGAGTTGAAATATGCAAGGACCACTCTTCTTGGTCCGGTGTCTGGCGATTGGCGACTCAGATAGTCCGCATGCCCATTGTCTATGCCCAGAATGTAAAATGGCCTACAGAGCCGGCAAGTTTCTTCCGGCCCACTTAAGGATACGGACTACCGCGGAAGCCGCAGCTGAGCTCCGAGTTCCCCCTTGATGGTTTACATACGCCACCGCCGTGGCGGTGTCCGACTGGCTCCTGATGGAGCGACCCCGTACTCTCTCTGACCTGAGGAGAGACACAGTCCGATGGCCCGTATTACCAGAACAGCAATTGGTAAACGGGCTCGTCCGGAGTCCAAGGCCTGAGCCGACAGGACTCCCCAGACTCCACCCCAGCCCGTCAGGCTGGTGTCCGTCGTGAGTACCGTCCATTGGATGGGAGGGGAACGACTTTCTGGACCGAAGAGCCGAGGATCTCAACCACCATGTCAGGGGCGTCCTGACCAGGTGAATCACCTGGATCTGAAGATCCAAGGACAACGGGGATTTGTCCCAGGTGGACAAGATCTCCTTCTGCAATGCCCTGGTGTGTGATTGGGCATACGGAAGGGCCGCGAAGGAGGCCACCACGAGTCCCGGGACTCTCAGGCAAAAAACGGATTGACAACCATTTTTGGGATGTCAGCACCCGCACCGCAGACTGAAGTGTCAGCAACTTCTCCAGAGGTAGGATACCTTTGCCTCCAAGGAGTCCAGAATCAGAACTAGATACTCCAGACACTGAGTCGGGACCAGGACTGACTCCTGAATGTTCAGGAACCACCCGAGTCCCTGAGGGTCTAATTGACGATAGTCACCTTTCTACTAAGTCTGATCCACTTTCTGCTCTTAGCAGAAGATCGTCCAGATAGCCCACGACAGCAATACCTCGCTGTAACAGAAGGCTAGAACCGGAGCAAGCACCTTGGTGAACACCCTTGGTGCCGAGGCTAGGCCGAAAGGAAGAGCCACAATCGATAGTGGACTTCGCTGATCGCAAAGCGCAGAAACTTCTGGTGACTTGCGCAGATCGGAACATGCAAGTAGGCGTCCTTGAAGTCCAAGGACGCCACAAGAAAATCCCTTTGGTGGAGTGTAGCGATCACCGTTCGAATGGATTCCATGCGGAATTTCTGCACCTTCTCGAAGGCATTCAGGGCCTTGAGGTCCAGGATAGGTCGAACCATGTCCTATTTTTGGGACGACAAACAGATTCGAGTAGAACCCCTGAAAACTCTCCTGTGACGGAACCGGCACAATCACTCCGGACCTGATCAAATCCTGTACAGCCCCCCAAGAGGGCTGCCCGACAGGTAGGAAGGAGAGGAAGATTTGAGGGAAAGAATCTCTCCGGGGGCCAGGATCGGAATACTATCCTGTATCCTGAGATGACCTCCTCGCACACCCACCAGTCGGAGATTCGGGAGGACCACCGATTCGTGACCTGCGAAGTCGTCCCCCCACCCCAGAGTCGGGCGGAGGCAAGACTTCACGCGGAGGCGGGCTTGGGAGCCGCATGTTCGGCTTACGCACCCAGGGGCACTTGTGCCCACCAGCCGCACTGCCGTCAGTCTGAGAGGGCCTACCCGTGGACTCTGACTGACGAAAAAAAAACCTTTTGCTGTAAAGGAAGGCCCCTGTTTGCGGCGGGCCTCCTCACCCTTGCTAGTCTAAGGAAGAAGAGTGCTTTTACCTCCCATGACATCCATGACGATGTCATCCAGAGCAGCACCGAAAGGTCTACCACCTTTAAATGGTAGATCCGTCAGGAGCTTCCTAAGGCTAGGTCAGCAGACCAGCACTTCAACCAGATAAGGCGACGCAATACCACCGCCGAGACAGAGGCCCTGGATATTAAAGGGGCCGCATCAAACGTGGCGTTGCACACATAAACCAGGCCCTGAACCAGTTGGTGGGCCAAAGCAACTGTGTCTGGAGGAAGATTATGCTCCTGTACAGCTAGGTGCAACATTTTTGCCCAACCTGTAAGTGTTTAAGACACAAGGGTCGTCGCTACCACAGGCCGTAGGGCGGATCCCAACAAGGCAAACATGGCTCTGCTCACCACTTCCGACCTCCTGTCAGTGGGGGTCCTCAAATGCAGGAGTCCCCTCCATCGGGAGAGTGATGGCCTTGTTCAACCGGGCGACTGGAGGGTCGACCCTGGGGGAGAAGCCCACTTTTTAAGTAGGGCATCTTCAAGGGGTATCTGATAGACAAACGCCGCGGGACCATAAAAAAAATTCTTCTGCGGCTTTTTCCAGACCTTATCAATGAGCTGGTCAAAGAAAGTACATATGGAAAAACCTCTTTAGAAGGCCTGGCCTTAAAAGAACCAAAGGAGACTGTATCCGCCTGAGGTTCTGTATCCGCAGCATTTTAGCTTGAGAGTGTCCCTCACCGCAGTCATGAGTACACTAACAAGCGCCCTGTCATTTACTGACTCAGAACTGGAGTTTTCCTCATAAGGAATGTCCTGTTCAAAACCATCCAATACATTCAGAACTAGGGTCCTGAGCGGTAGTGGCTAGGCCCATATCTGAATCAGCGCACTGCCCTCATGAAGTAAAGTGGGGAGAGGGCGCTTTTTTGCTCCCTTGCGCTTGCACACAGCTCCCATCCTGGTCAGAAATGATTCCAGGACTGCCCACAACTGGTCCCTAGGGACCGCAGGTGCTGAAGCACTGCCTGTTGTCCACTGACATTTAGGGGAAGCTGGTGACAGAGACTCCATATTGCCCCCCTCTGAGACTCCTCAGATAAAAAGTCCACCCACAGGCTGTGCTGACTGAGGAGGGGGCGCCCAGGGGACTCACCAAACCGGACCAGGGACCGCTCAGTTCCGCTGTCTGTACCGCGCTGTGTCAGCGCTGGCGAGCTGTGGGGAGATTGTGAGGAGATTAGCGCTGTTACAGCAGCGCTAGAGGCCAAAACTAGTGCTGAAGAGCGCGCGGGCTACAAGAAAATGGCCGCCGCACTTCACTGAGGCGATCCGCGGCAAGATGGCCGCCATGACTCAGCAAAAGTGAAAAAAACAGCACACACACAGCGCCACTCAGGCCCCAAAACACAAAAAAAGGCCCCAAGCATATCTGCAGACCAGCATTAGCCCCTCCAAGAACAGTGTGACCCCCAGGCACCCCACACAGCACAGCGCCAGCAATGGTGACAGAGAGTGACAATGAAATACAGGGGGAGACAGGGAAAATCCCCCACAGAGAAACACACAGCCTTTTGTACTCACCTGCAGGCAGGAGAGACTACTTACCCGTCCCCTGAGGGACCCACTGGTGTGTTTCTGACAGGACTATCACAGTGCAGTACTGAGTAGCTGTCGGCCCGGTCCACCGCGAAAGATACAGTCAGTCAGAAACTGTTCAGTCTTGAGAGGACCGTGGGAGCATGAAAGCAAACCCGGCCACCCCTGGAGTCATGGGGCCTGTCGTGAACTGAGTCTCACGCACAAAAGCCGAGGATCAGCACGCTCGATGGTCGGACAGGGAAGACTACGAGGATATCTTGTACCCAACCTGTTGCCCAGCCGACAGTTGATAGAAAATTCTCAAAAATAAAATAAAAAAGAATTCCAGAAAAGGAATAAAAATAGGTCAGGAGACTGGCTCCTGAGAGAGCCACGTCTTCTCCTTCTGCTAGGCAGAAAAAAACTGAAGTCTGCTGACTGTAGTGGGAGGGTTATGTCCGGAGGGACCGCCCCCTGGGTGGGGCTGTTCAGCTCTGGCTTTTAGAATGTATGTATAACATTTCACATTCTGCCTAGGTCTTCTCCTGCAAGCAGGGACATAACCCACGTGTAAAGTGTAAAGAGACACCGTGTCAGTCCATGGATGGTAAGAGAAACTTTTTTTTTCTTTTCTTTTTTAGCTTTTCACATTACTAAGATATTCACAGCAATAACTTACCATTCATCATTACATTTTTGTATTTAACCACTTCAATACCAGGCACGTATACACCTTCCTGCCCAAGCCAATTTTAGCTTTCAGCGCTGTTGCAATTTGAATGACAATTGTGTGGTCGTGCTACACTGTACCCAAACAAATTTTTTATAAATTTTGTTCCCACAAATAGAGATTTCTTTTGGTGGTATTTGATCACCTCTGCAATTTTTATTTTTTGCGCAGTAAAAAAAACAGACAGATAATTTAGAGAAAAAAAAACAAGTTTTTCTTTGTTTCTGTTACTTTTTTTGTAAATAAGTATGTTTTCTTGTTCAAAGGCGGCACCGATGAGGTGGCACTGATGGGTACTGATAGGCGGTACTGATGAACACAGATAGGTGGCACTGGTATGCGGCACTCATAGGCAGCACTGATGGGTACTTTTGGGTGGCACTGATAGGTACTTATGGGTGGCACGGATGGTCACTGATAGGTGGGCACAGATGGGTACTGATGGGTGGCATTGCTGGGCATCACTGAATTAATTTTTTCCATAATGGTGCCAGTCGGTGTCCATTTGTGGGCACTGATTGGCATAGATTGGGCATGTATTTGCATATTTGGATGGCCATGGGGGATGTACCTGGCCATCCACATGTTAGGGGCTTTCCTAGTGGTCCAGGCGGCTTCCCTGGTGGTCCAGTGTGGGCATCCGAGGGGGGGCTGCGCTGATAAACAATCAGTGCAGACCCCCCCTTTTTAGGAGAGCCGCCGATCGGCTCTCCTCTACTCGCGCCTATCAGACGCGAGTGAGAAAAAGCCGATCAACGGCCCTTCCTGTTTACATCGTGACCAGCCGAGATTGGACACGGCTGATCACGCGGTAAAGAGCCTCAATCAGAGGCTCTTTACCGAGATCGGTGTAGCGGTGTGTCAGACGGACACATACCGCACCACCGATCACCGCAATGTGCGCCCCCCACCGGCGCGCGGTGGCTGTTACCCTGCTGGACGTCATATGACATTCAGTCACGATAATGCAACCACCGCCCGGACATCATTTTGCTATAGGCCGGGCGGGAAGTGGTTAAATCAAAAATGTTTACTACATTCTGCACTAAATTTAACTAGGAATGGCATTTTCTAAGCTAGGTTAAATGACTTTCCAATTATAATTTTTTTTAACTCTGCACATCAGTGACATTGGTAGACCAGGATTACATGTGCCCTTCCTGCACCTCATCTAAGGCCGAGATGCATTTTGTTTTGTATTTATGTTCTGTCCTTTCATTGTTTAGATAGAAATATAAGGTTAAAACACCTACTGATCATCGTGCAGTACTCTAGATACTGTTCTACCATGAACTTAAGTATGGTACACACTATGAGAAAATTGGATGAGCAGCTCATCAAACCTGAGGGTGCTACTCATTGTACAAAAAATCTTGCATGACAAAAGGCATTTTTGATGTAGGAATGTTGTACGTAGATTATATTGTTTCCGATCATGTGCAGTCTTTTGCATGCGATTTTTTTTGTTAATTGTTAGTTCTGCTAATGTACCGAGAAAAATTTGGGAGTTTTTCCCTTTGGAAATTTCCGTTAGGAAGGTCTGAATTGGCTGTTGAAAGTTGTGTACACGCTATCAGAAAATTGTACAATCGTTGCGCATACAAAAATGTTTGCCCGATTTGGTGTGGACCCTACTTAAACCAGCATCCACAGACTTCTATAGTGATAGAAGTACTTTAAAGCTGCTTTCACACTGGGGCGGGCGGGCGTTGACGGTAAAACGCAGCTAGTTTTAGCAGCGTTTTACTGTTGTTTTAGCTGTCGTTTTACTGTCGCTTTAGCTATTTGGCTGCTAGCGGGCTCTTTTAACCCCCTCTAGCAGCCGCATAAAGGGTTAAATGTGCCCGTGTGCGCCGCTGCCGAAGCACTTTGCAGGCACTTCGGCAGCGGTGCCCATTCATTTAAATGGGCAGGAGCAGTGGTGGAGTGGTGTATACACCGCTCCTTCACCGCCCCAAAGATGATGCTTGCAGGATGTCCTACCAGTGCATCGCCCCAGTGTGAAAGCACTCGGGCTTTCCCACTGTGACTGCAGGGGAGGCGTTTTTTCAAGCGCTGTTTTTAGCCCAAAAGCGCCTGAAAAATGCCTCGGTGTGAAAGGGGTCTAAATCTATTCATGTACAATCACTAATTTGTGTGGGAAATGATTATAAATAATTATCTTATAAGATGGTAACTTTTTACCATATATTCTGTGGAAAGATTATATTCCCCACTGGCCTATCTCACGAAAACGTGGTTGGCCATTTCATTACTACCCAACTTATCCTGTACTGATAACAGAGAACAAGACTGAATGCAATGTATGGAAGCTGGCAATATATCTTTTTATTTAATCAATAATGCAGTTGTGACACTTTTCTGGCGTTATGGTCTGTTTAAGACTTGAGCCTAATTCAGAAAAGCGTTACAACAGTTTCTGTAGGAACCCCCAGTTCACAGATATTAATGGTTATGATTACATTAAAGCAACCAGAGACTGTCGCAGAGTGAAGAAGGCTCATTCACACAAGCTTTACTCTCTGAAGAATGATCCCTGTTCAGAATTTTGTTCACAAAGCAACGAACAGGCTGTGAGGAGGCGCTGTATTGACTCCTTACTGCCTGCTGTAACCCCTTGAACCCCCACACTGGTATGCTGCAACTGCATGCACTGCACGTGGTGGCGCAGAACTTGCAGAGTGGCTTTATTCACTTGAATGGATCGTGTTTGGCGGATGCTAAACCTGACAAAAGCGACAGAAGGTATGTTTCCTGCTGTGGATGTGTAAAGCCCAAGCAGTTGCGTCTACAGCTAAAGGGGGTAGAGGATGGGAGGGATGCAGGTGGTAACAGTGCGGTGCAGCTGAAGAGTCTTACTGCCCCACAACCGCTAGTGTGAACAAGCTCTTGGTGACATACATTGGGTGTCATACAACACTTCACCTGAGCTTGTTTTACAACTGATGTGTCATAAGATCCTCAGGGGCCTGTCCAGCACTGGCTGTACACATTTATTTGAGGGCCAATGCAAATTTTGTGGAGAACTATTGATTCTCAGTCATGCCTTTAGGCAGCTCAGCACTCCATACTACAATAAATAATATTGAATTTTACCATACCTTGCCAGGTCCATACAGTTATCTGTGAGGGTAGCAGATGAGTTGAAGTATTCTCTACTGGCAGCCAGAACCAGCTCCACACTCTTCTCATAGGTCACTCTATAGAACACTTTTCCTTTAGAGCTGATGCTCACAGGTAAATCGATGGAAGTTGCATTGCAATGCATCATATGCCCAGCCAGCTGGATGTTCTCTTGGCGACTTGAACACAGCAGACTATCTGCAAAAATCTTAAACATGACATGAAAGAGTTAAGAATACAGACATACAAAACGTATTCAGTAATCCTAGTCACAAAACAAAACTAACCAGTTCATATATAACCTGCCTATACGTGCAGTGCCGCTCTAAGCAACCTCTATGACTAACCCCCTGGTGGGTGGGGCGAAACATGTCAGGGGGCGTGACTTGTGGTGTGGTGTAAGGATGAGGCCATCTCACACATTTTAACAACATAAACTGAACTGGGAAAGTGGTGATTTTTCTAAGCGAACAACTTTATATAGATATATTTTCATACCATTTATGGATGAATAGGTAAATCCTAATAACTAGCACAAAGCAAAAAAGAAACACAGCAAACTTACATAAATAACAAAAATCACACTAAGTGTGAAATGAAGGCAAAGGCGCACAGGACTCCTGAGCAATTTTCTCCGGAGATGTGTGAACCGGCTCCATTGAGAGCTGGTCACAAATTCCTGTCATGCGAATTGGATGTGGAAAATAGTGTGAACCCAGCCTCATAATTGTCAAACTGCAATAAAATAAACGTTTGCTTTTGGGTCTAAGGCCTCATGCCCACGGGCGTTTTTTCAGCCGCGTTTTTGAGCGTTTTTTACAGCTTAAAAACGCCTGTCCATGTTAGTCTATAGCTTCATGCCCACCTAGGCGTTTTTGAGCTGTAAAGAGCATAGGCGTTTGTAAGCTGTAAAAAAAAAACAGGACCAGTGCGTTCCTCAGCGTCAGAATTAGGCAGAAAAAAACACGAGTGTCAAAAAACGCGCAAAAACGCGCACTGACGCGCGGTCGCGTTTTTAGCTTTGAAGGTTTTTTTTTTTTTTTCAAAAAAAATAAATAAATAAAAGATTTACAATAACATGGACAGGCGTTTTTAAGCTGCAAAAAACGCAGCTGTAAAAACGCCAGTGGGCATGAGGCCTAATACTACTTTATAAAACGTTGTTTTTGAAGAATCCCACAAATTTACTTCTTTGAATTATGTGATATGTAGTCACTATGCCCTGTGATTAAGCACTGCTGTGTCACACATTTCACAGAGCCTGCCTTCTGAACTACAGAGGTGGAGTTTCGGGAGGTGGAGTCAGTATGGGAATCACTGCCTGCAGGCAGCAAGGTACCATGGGATTTGTAGTTCCTAGAAATCTAAAGCAAATCAAATGATTGAGGAGAAGCTGCAAAGCATGCAGGGAACTGAAGATGTTATGAAAAGAGCAGACATGGAGAACTCACATCAAAGTAAGCTTATAAGAGATTGTCAGGACTGTCAAAAATAACTATTGTTTATATTACTATTACAGTGCTAATGTTATAAAATGTAGGTGTAGGTAGTGACTAAGAAATCCTTTAAAGGGTAAGTTCACTTTTATGGAAAATCTGTAAGGTTAACTTATACTGGACCCCCTCCCCAACCCGCCCCCCACCCACTGTACTGGAATCCTGCAATCCCCCGCTGTCAGGTACCGGGACATCGCTTTACCGTTCTGGGGATTTAAAATCCTCCTGGCTTTCTTTCTGTCCTCTCGTCCAGCGCTGACAGGACGGGCTAGGTGGATTCGGACTGATCAGCGACATCCATGTGACTGTGCTGACCAATTAGAATGCCTCCTATCCATACACGCTGAGAAGTACATATAGGATATTTAAGCCACAGGGATTTCAAATCCCTGGACCAGTTAACGTGGCATCCCAGTGTCTGACAGCGGACATTCGTAGAACTCCGGTACAGGGGGGGTGGGGAGGGGTTTTAGTGCAAGCTCACCTTAAGATTTTCTGTAAAAGGTGAACATACACTTTAATAAGTTTAGTGTAAAGTATACTTAACCACTTCCCGCCCAGTCAATAGCAAATTGACGTCCGGGAAGTGGTTCTGTTATCCACACTGGACGTCATATGACGTCCTGCGGGATAACAGCCGCCGTGCGCCCGGGGGGGGGGCGCACATCGCGGCGATCGGTGGAGCGGTGGGTCAGTCTGACCCACCGCTACACTGATCTCGGTAAAAAGCCTCCGTCGGAGGCTTTTTACCATGTGATCAGCCGTGTCGAATCACGGCTGATCAGGAAGTAAACAGGAAGAGCCATTGATCGGCTCTTCCTCACTCGCGTCTGACAGACGCGAGTAGAGGAGAGCCGATCGGCGGCTCTCCTGACAGGGGGGGGTTCGCGCTGATTGTTTATCAGCGCAGCCCCCCCTCGGATACCCACACTGGACCACCAGGGAAGCCCCCAAGGACCACCAGGGAAGCCCTAAGCATGTGGATGGCCCCCATGGCCATCCACATGTAGTAAAAAATATATATATAAAAAAAATATGCCGATCAGTGCCCACACATGGGCACTGACTGGCACGATCATGCCAAGAAACAAATGTGTGGTGGCTGGCATTGCTAGGCAGCAGTGTCACCAGTGTCACCTACTAGTGTCCATCAGTGCCACCTATCAGTGCCCATCCGTGCCCATAAGTGCCCACCTATCAGTGCCCGTCCGTGCCACCTATCAGTGCCACCCATAAGTGCCCAATTAGTGCCGCCTATGAGTGCGCATCAGTGCCGCCTATAAGTGCCAATCAGTGCCGCCTATGAGTGCCCATCAGTGCCGCATACCAGTGCCACATATCAGTGCCCTTCAGTGCCGCCTTATCAGTGCCCGTCATTGAAGTTGAAAAGGTACTTATTTACAAAAAAAATTTACAGAAACAAAGAAAAACATAGTTTTTTTTCAAATTTTCGCTCTTTTTTTATTTGTTGCGCAAAAAAATTGGATTTTTTACTCACCGTAAAATCCTTTTCTCTGAGTCCATGGACCGACACAGCTTCTCTATTGACAAAGTGGGTATTATCCGTTAATTAGGAGTGACTAGGCAGAAAAACTTGTAAAAAGTGTTGCATCACACCTTCTACAGCAGTGGTCCCCAACCTTTTTGGCACCAAGGACCGGTTTTGTGGAAGAATATTTTTCCAAGGCCCAGTAGGAAGGGGGGAGAAATCACGATGTGTGGGTCGGTTTACACTGCTGCGGTGCGGGAATTCACTGCGGGTTCCCGCATCGCAGGTTTTCCAGGCGGCAGTTCACATTGCCCTATGCAAACTGCTGGGAGTGTCAGTTAAAAGTTAACGACACGCCCAAATCAGTTTGTATATCGCAGTGCGATCTGCAAACTCTGACAGGAATCGGATCGCATGGGTGTGAACACCCATGCGATCCGATTCTGCTGCAGACAAAAAAAAGGGTCCTGTGCGAGTTTAATGCAAATTCAGCCATACGATTTGTATGGCTGAAATCGCATCGCACAGAGATCGCATGTGATGTACTCTGCAGTGCGGTGCGAATCACATTCAAACTCATCGCTGCAGTGTGAACCGGCCCTAAATGTCCCAGCGTAAAAATATTATTAAATGTCCCAATGTAAAAATATTATCAAATGTCCCAGTATAAAAAAATGATTTAATATTTTTTTTTTATACTGGGACATTTAATTATTTTTTATACCGGGACATTTAATCATTTTTTTATACTGGGACATTTAATGTCCCAGTATAAAAAAATAATTAAATGTCCCAGTATAAAAAAATAATTAAATGTCCCAGTATAAAAAATACACAAGTCCCTCTGCAGTGCCCACTGTACTTACAGTCTCAGCACGGGAAAGTGAGGGGGAGCCATTAGAGATTGCAGGAATGCATTGAGCCGGTACATAGCGAGGGTGGGCGGAGAGATGACATCATTCTCTCTCTCTCTCATTGGCTGGCCGCGCCTCTGTATAGCGTAGCCTTGCAGCGCCATATGTTAGGGCGGGACAGCGGCGTGCCTCTGCGTAGCGCAGAGAGATGGTGTCATCTCTCTGCTCGAGCAGCTGCATCGCTGACGGTCTCCTCTGTGGCCCGGCTATAGCGGTGGTACGGCCCGGACAGTGTCATTCGCATTGTGGCCCGGCTGGAGAGGCGGTACGGCCCGGCTTTGGGCCGCGGACCAGGGGTTGACGACCTCTGTTCTACAGTACCGCCCAGGGGGCGGACCCTCTGGGTATACCCTCTCAGTCTGCATCTTCGCAGATCAGTTCGTCAAAAAGCAGTACAAACTTAAAAGGAGGGGTGGGTGCTGTGTCGGTCCATGGACTCAGAGAAAAGGATTTTACGGTGAGTAAAAAATCCTATTTACTCTTTCATCCATGGACCGACACAGCTTCTCTATTGACAAAGTGGGACGTCCCAAAGCAGTGTCAGAGAAAAAACGAGGGGTGGTAACAGCATAAAAATAAACTTCACCCCAAACACAAAACAGCACTCCTCCAACGGAGGAGTTGCAACTCTAAACAGCCGCTTGCAAAACCTTGTGGCCAAAAGAGGCATCCGAAGATGCACCTACATCAATTTTGTAGAATTTTGTGAAAGTGTGTGCGGATGACCAAGTCGCCGCTTTACATAATTGGGAAACAGACGCTTGATGTCGGAAAGCCCAAGAGGCACCTATTGCCCTGGTCGAATGCGCCGTGACAGGAAAGGGGGGCACCTGACCCTTTAAGGCGTAAGCCTGGATTACTATCTGTCGGATCCACCTAGAGATGGTGGCCGATGAGACTGCTTGGCCCTTCTTGGGACCAGCCACCGAAACAAACAGTGAGTCTGACTTCCGGAACAGGGAAGTAGCAGATAGGTATACTCTCAAAGCTCGGACAACGTCCAAGGAATGCAACGCCGACTCCTTAGGATTCGACGGCTGAGGACACAAGGATGGAAGTACAATGTCTTTGTTGAGATGAAAAGCCGAAACGACTTTCGGAAGAAAGGAAGGCTGCGGACGCAGCACCACCTTATCCTTGTGGAAAATCAAATAGGGAGCCTTGCAGGACAAGGCTGCCAGCTCAGAGACTCGTCTAACTGACGTAACAGCCACCAAAAAGACCACTTTCTGAGAAAGTGTCAACAGGGGAATATCTCTAATATTCTCAAACGGTGCCTTCTGAAGCACCGAGAGGACCAGGTTCAAGTCCCACGGAGGTAACAGGGGACGGACCGGAGTGGCCACATGTCGGACCCCCTGCACAAATGTACTCACGAGAGAGTGAGTCGCCAGGGGTCGCTGAAAAAAGACAGCCAGGGCAGATATCTGTCCCTTAAATCGTACTTAGGGCAAGCCCTTGGTCCACCCCATGCTGTAAAAACAGCAGGATTCTGGAAACCAAATAGGTACGCGGATGCCATTTCATATCCTCACACATGGAGATGTAGGCCCTCCAAGTGCGGTGATAGACCTTCCTAGAGGACGGTTTTCGAGCACTTCTCATAGTAGAGATTACTGAGTCTGACAGGCCCCGGTCTCTCAGTACCTGGTTCTCAACAGCCATGCCGTTAAAGCCAATGACTGTAAAGCAGGATGGAATCTGGGACCTTGCGATAGCAGGTCCTTCCGTAGTGGTAGGCGCCAGGGGACGTCCGCTACCAGACGTACTAGATCGGCGTACCAAGGACGCTGAGGCCAATCTGGAGCGATTAGGATCATTGGAATTCCCTCTGCCTCCACTCTGCGGAGCAGAAGAGGAAGAAGCCTTAAGGGAGGGAAGGCATAGATTAGCCGATACTGACCCCACGATGCTACCAACGCGTCCGTTGCGTCTGCCCATGGGTCTCTTGACCGGGCCACAAATCTCAATACCTTCCGATTGAGTCGGGAAGCCAGAAGATCTACGTCTGGTGTGCCCCATCTTTGGCAGAGGAGTTGGAACACCTCCGGGTGTAAGGACCCTTCTCCCTGGTCCAGCATCTGGCGGCTCAGGTAGTCCGCCTGCCAGTTTTCCACACCCGGAATGTACACGGCCGACAGTGCCGGTACGCTCCTCTCTGCCCACTTCAGGATGCGAGCGATCTCCGATGTTGCAGCTGAGCTTCTTGTTCCTCCTTGATGATTGACATATGCCACTGCTGTGGCGTTGTCTGACTGGATCCTGACTGGACGCCCTTGCAGCCTCTGAGACCATTTGAAGAGGCACAGCCTGATCACCCGGATTACCAGGACATTGATCGGCAGGAGGGCTTCCTCTGGGGTCCAGCGACCTTGCGCCGACTGAACACCCCAGACTCCCCCCCAACCTGTAAGGCTGGCGTCCGTCGTAATCACTATCCAGTAAACCGGAAGAAATGACTTCCCGGCCATTAGAGCCGGTGCTGTCAGCCACCATACCAGGGATCTCCTGACTAGGTGGCTCACTCGGATTTGATAATCCAGAGATGGACATCTGTTCCATCTGGACAGAACTTCCTTCTGTAACACTCGAGTGTGGTATTGAGCATATGGAACCACCTCGAAGGAGGCTACCCTGAGGCCCAACACTCGCATGCAAAAAACGGAGTGACGACCAATTCCTGGAAGTCAGCTGCCGTACTGCAGCCCGGAGGGTCTGCAACTTCTCCACAGGGAGGAATACCTTTGCCTCTGAAGAATCCAGAATCAACCCCAGGTACCCTAGGCGTTGAGTGGGCACCAATACTGACTTTTGGGTGTTTAGTATCCAACCACAGTCTCGAAGAGTCTAACAGGTAATGGACACGCTTACCTCTAATTCTGAGCTTGAAGGGGCCTTCAGCAGAAGGTCGTATAAGTAGCCTGTGATAGCGATACCCCGCTGTCCTAGAAGTGCCAGAATCGGAGCGAGCACCTTGGTGAACGTCCTGGGTGCTGAGGCAAGGCCCAACGGGAGGGCCACAAACTGGTAGTGGTCCTTCCCGATAGCAAATCGCAGAAACCTCTGGTGTCTGGAGTATATTGGGACATGCAGGTATGCGTCCTTGATGTCCAAGGAGGCCAGAAAGTCCCCCGGATGGAGAGCCGTGACTACAGATCGAACCGACTCCATCCGAAAACTTTGTACCTTCACAAAGCAATTGAGGGCTCTGAGATCCAAGCTTGGACGAACCCCCTCCTTCTTCGGCACAATGAACAGATTTGAGTAAAAACCCCGTTCCAGTTATGGAACTGGAATAACTACCCCGCGTTCCAGTAGACCCTGGACCGCCCCATACAGGGCCTCCCGACGGGTCGGTAGTAGCTGGAGATTGGAGGTGTTGAATCTGTCCGGTGGACAAGAGAGAAACTCTATCTTGTAGCCTGAGGAGATTACTTCGCAAACCCACCTGTCGGAGATTAGTGCTGTCCACTGAGTCGCGAATTTGCGAAGACGTCTCCCCACCCGAGAGCTGGGTGGGGTGGACCTTCATGCGGACGCAAATTTGTCCGCAGGCTTATTGGGTATGCGGGACCAGGGACGCTTTTGTCCTTGGGCAGGCGCTTTATCGGCCTGGGGTCTTTTACCTGTCGCCCTAGGGGGACGAAAAAACCACTTGTGTGCAGTAAAGGAGGGTCCTTGACCTTGGCGTGGCCCCTTATCCTTGCTAATTTGGGGAAGCAAAGTGCTTTTACTTCCTGTGGCATCCTTGATGATGTCATCCAGAGAAGCCCCAAAAAGTCTGTCGCCCTTAAAAGGCAGATCCAACAGGGCTTTCTTGGAAGTCTGGTCCGCAGACCAGCCTTTTAGCCAGATCAGGCGGCGTATTGCTACTGCATAAACCGAAGTTTTAGACAGCAGGGGAATAGTATTCATGTCTGACTCGCAGACAAACCTAAGGCCCTGGACCAACAGGTCGGCCAATGTTATCTCATCAGGAGGAGCATCTCGCTCCTTAACCCCTGGAGTAGCAATCTTGCCCATTCAGTAAGTGTGTGAGACACTAGGGCCCCCGCCAATGCCGGGCGTACTGCCGAGCCTACCACTGAGTATAGGTAGCAAGCGAGTGCTTCAGCCTTCTTATCCACAGGGTCCTTGAAAACAGGAGCCCCTTCTACAGGAATTGTGGTGGCTCTATTAAGTCTGGACACCGGAGGGTCCACTATAGGGGGGAGAGGTCCATTTCTTCAGAAAACTCTCCTCAAAAGGGGTACCGTACCGCAAACCTCTTTGGGGCTGTAAAGACCCTCAGTGGGTTCTCCCATTCCTTGTATAACAGTTTATCAAAAGACACACAAGGGAACACCTTAGCAGTGCGGGCAGGTCTATGAAACCCAAGTGGACCGGAGTCTCTGCTGCTTCTACAGTATTTTCCAATTTTAGCATATCCCGCACTGCAGTAATAAGGTCAGATACCAAAGCCGTCTCGCGTACTGACCTGGACTTTGAGTCATTCTCACTGTCCGGTCACGGTCTGCCGTCTCTGATGCGTCAGAATCTGGGCCCCGAGCCGTAGCTGGACCTGGTTCTGCACCAGAATTATCCCCAGAAGCTTGCAGGAGATGGGGCGTTTACTAACCCCTGTATTCCCGTGTGCTGCTTCCACCCTGGCAGCAAACGCCTCTAGGATTGCAGTCATAGCGTTCATAGACACCTCAGGGGCACCAGCTGCTAAATCTGGTGTTTCAGGGGAGAAGACATCTGGCTCAGATGCCATGCTGACCACACGCTGACACTCACAGGGCTCCAGTCAAGATATCAATAGGCCACCCTCCTGTGCTGCAGAGAGGCCGGGTCACCCAGAGGACTCACCACCCTGGATAGGTACTGCTATGCTGCGCCTGTGATGCTGTCCCTCTGCTGCTGTGTCAGTCTGCTTCTTTTATCAGCACTTCCTGTGTGAATTTTCGCGCCAGTGTAATGCACCCTAGAGGCCGGAGGCTCTCGAAAAATGGTTGCCAAAACCGTCTGTATGGAAGATAATGTGGGCTCTAAGAAAATGGCCGCCGACAGAAGATAGAGGTCAAGCAGCCATAGCCCACAAAAAGATGGCCGCCCAACGGCAATATCAGCATACAGGGTGGGCAAACATGGCCGCCGATCAGCTGATAGGGGCCAGTGGGTGTGGCCGAACCACAGGAAGATGGCCGCCGGGCAGTCACAAGAGGCCAAACTTGGCATGGACCACCTCAAAATGGCCGCAGACAGCATGGAGGAGGAAGGACACAAACACAGGTAAGAAAAAATGACATTTCTTTTAAATGTTAGTTACAGCCAGCCCCGCTCCAGTGGGACCCCCTAGGTGACCCCCAGCACCCAGCAACCTTTAGCTAGAAGCCCAGGGAGAGAGGGAAGAAAGGGGCCACAACCACTTACTTGATCTCTCCAGGAATGTCCAGCTAAATCACCCAGCCGAGGCAGGGGAGTTTTACTTACCTATCCTGCATGTATTCTGCTGGAAGACATTCCAAACAGATGATCGTCCGCGCACGGAAGGTGACTGTTGGCCAGGCATGCTGTGATTGGACCCAGAAGGGACGATCATATGTATGCCCTGGAGCATGACGCTCACCGGACAGGCTGCTGCGACTCGGCCGTAAGGTCAGCCGAAGCTGAGTGGTCCGATGCAAGCCTTGGAGCGTAAGCTCACCGGCCAGGCTGCTGCGACTCGGCCGTAAGGTCAGCCAAAGCTGAGCGGTCCGATGCAGGCCCTGGAGCGTAAGCTCACCGGCCACCCGTGGAGCGACGGGCATGTCGTGGAAAACCCAGCGCGTAGCTAGGGTCGGCACATGCTCGATGGCCGAAACTGGAGAGACTACAAGGATCGAGGATCCAGCCTGTCACCCAGTCGGCAGTTGATCGAAGATCGCAGGAAACAACAAATGTAGCAAAAAAAATAAAAATATATATATATATATATATCTTTTTTCCCCGGACCAATGGGCCCGAAGAGAGCCATGTCCTACTCCTTGCTAGACAGAAAAAAACTGATCTGCGAAGATGCAGACTGAGATGGTATACCCAGAGGGTCCGCCCCCTGGGCGGTACTGTAGAAGGTGTGATGCAACACTTTTTACAAGTTTTTCTGCCTAGTCACTCCTAATTAACAGATAATACCCACTTTGTCAATAGAGAAGCTGTGTCGGTCCATGGACGAAAGAGTAATAAAAATTGCAGAGGCGATCAAATACCACCGAAAGAAAGCTCTATTTGTGGGAACAAAATGATAAAAAATTTGTTTGGGTACAGTGTAGCATGACCGCACAATTGTCATTCAAATTGCGACAGCGCTGAAAGCTCAAAATTGGCTTGAGCAGGAAGCTGTATAAGTGCATGGTATTGAAGTGGTTAAAGTGTCACTAAACACACATCATAAAAACCTATCAGTAAATGGTGTAGTACATGCTGTTCATACTCACTCAGTCACTATGGGATTCATTTTCTGTATTGTGAAAAAACCTGGTTAATCCTGCTGCTCTCTATCTCCACCTTCTGTTCATGTCCCCACTGCAGTTGGGGATTTTGCACAGCAGTGATGGCAGCTCTACACATTTTCAGTTTTCAATTATTTTCTATGCTGAGCATTTCCTCTTTATCACATCTGAGCAGCGCATGTGACTATAGTCACACATGTGGGCATATACACTAGTAAATGACAGCCCATTTCCTCCACCATGCCCATTAACACAATGGGGATGGGTTATTACATCTTGATTGATGGAGGCTTCCCCTCCCTGGTATTCTAAGACACAGGCTGGAGGGGCGGGACACAGCCTGGGACTGGCAGAAATCAGCCAACACCATGCTATTGCCAAATAATAATAATAATAATTTAATTTAAATTATATATTTGTATCACAATTTAAAACAGTTTGATACTAATTATTTATTTTTATGCTGTATCCCGTAGGCATTTTTTATTTATTTTTTACCAGCAGCAGAGGACTAGAAGCTCCTACTACTTATGTTTCCCTGCAGGCAGGCTGGGAAGGATCTGGGTCATGTGACAGCTCTTTATCGAATTAGAAAACAGGTACTTAGATGTTTGTTTGTTTTTTTAATAATTGCAGTGCCATCGTCCACATACAGAAATAGAAGGTGTGTGTTTAATATCACATTAAAGAAAATCTAAACTCTAAGGCCTCATGCCCACGGACGTTTTTACAGCCGCGTTTTTGAGCGTTTTTTACAGCTTAAAAACGCTTGTCCATGTTAGTCTATAGCTTCATGCCCACCTAGGAGTTTTTGAGCTGCAAATAGCATAGGCGTTTTTAATCTGTAAAAAAACCCAGGACCAGTGCGTTCCTCCCCTCCTAAAAAATGCGCGAAAATGCTGCGATTGTGTTTTTGAGCTCCGACATTTATTTTTATTTTTTTCGAAAAAAAAAGGTCAAAAAAATGTATACAATAACATGGACAGGCGTTTTTAAGCTGTAAAAAACGCGGCTGTAAAAACGTCCATGGGCATGAGGCCTAAAAGATCATTTCTCCCCTTTGTTCCATTTTAATGTGTAAAAAAACACCAGTTAATCTTTTGTGCTAATTTATGTGCTCTCTGCCTGTGATGTTATTAGGACAGTAATTGTGTTATTGGAAGGATCACCAGATGAAAATAAAGGAATAGAACATAAAAGAAAAAATAAAAAATAAACATTCAGCCACTACACCAAAGGACTGGAAAGCTGCAGTATTATTTACTGTTACATTTTTGGAGAGATTTAGATATGCTTTACCCAAACTCCAAAACCTCATATAAACTTTAACATGCTAACACGATTTTGAAAGTTTTTCACTCCTTTTAAATTGTGTAACTTTTATTAACATAATTCCTGATGATGCTGACAAAATATTCACACACTCTTTGTTATGGAATGGAGGCCTCTTAACTATGCTCCTGCATTGTCACCCGAGTGCATGTCCCTGGGGGAGACTACAAGTGGTATGGTCCAGATAGATGGTCCAGAGCAGTGATGTGCAGCCAATGCTAGAGCAAATCTGCCTAGACGTGAAGTAGCTGAAAAAGGACAGAAATTAGCAGCACTGAGATGCAAGCAAAATGAACAAATGAAATATGAGTAGTGTTTTTTAGTGAAAAATCTGGTTTTATGGTAAACACAGCTTTAGTAAACTAAACCATATCCAGTTAGAGTTTATATCTACTGTATGCTCATATTGGGACATTAAAAGAAGAAATCTATTGAATAAATATTAAATGATATACAACTCCCTAGGACACCATGTGTATAAGCAGTGTGGTTAGGCAGGTTTTCAGCGAAGTCGAGCACGGCACCAACCTAGCATTGATGATCACTCATTAATAAAAGTAAAAGCTCACAAGGTGCTGCATCTATTATCTGGGCTGTGTATGTATACAAGCAGCCACTGATAGACACACAGAGCTGAATGAACAATCAGTGCTGCTTGTTCATTCAAAAAAGTTCAAGTAACAATTAACACTTTAAAAAAATAAAACAACAAACATGGTATACTTGCTCTGTGCAATGAATTTGCACAGAGCAGCGCCCTTTCCTGGGTCCTCCGCCAGGCCTGTTCTCTTCAGCGAGTGCCTCCATGGAAAGCTGATTTGCATTGGGGCACACATGCGGGCTCCCTCCCAATCTGCCTGGTCTGAGTCTATTGACAACAACCGGGCAACTTGGCCCCGCCCCCTCATCACAGCATTTGATTGACAGCAGTGGGAGCCAATGGCTCCCACTGCTATCAATCTGCCCAATGAGGAGGGAAACAGTGGTGAGAGCTGCTGCTCTCGAGCACGTCGCTCGATCGGATCAGGCTCAGAAGAATAAAGGGGGGGGGGGGGTTTGCAGCAGAGGAGGTTTATTTTTTTAACCTTAATGTATAGAATCAAGGGAGGGGTTATATACCTTCCTATCAGCTAGCATAATGTGCTTTAGGATCCAGGTCATGACACCACTTTAAGTAAAACTAAACTCATGGGACGAGTGCACTTTTACCTTAACATTGTGTTTCCTGCATCATTGGCGTACATCCCATCAAACACATGCCTGTAAAATGCACTGAACTTTAAAGCCAAACTCCAGTTTATAATAAAAAAAAATAAAAAAAAATTGCTTGTTTTTAAAAATATAAAAAAGTTGCAAAACGCTACTAGTCTCTTGTGTGGTCCCCCTCAGGCACGCCACTCTGCAATCCAGCTCATCTACTCTTCTGAGTTCAATGACACTAGGACTGGGTGGAAAGCTACGTCACAAAGAGGATTCCTGACATCACCTGACTATAGATTTAAGAAAAAATAAATGTATACATTAGTTAGTGTTAGATGCCAGCAGCACTACCACAGTGCCACTACAAGTCGCTAATCACTGCTATTACTAGTAAAAAAATTATATCTACCGGTATATATATCTATATTTATATATATATATATATATATATATATATATATATATATATATCATAGTTTGTAGACACTATAGCTTTCTGGTAAATCAATCAATATACACTTATTGGGACTTTTTTTTTTTTTTTATCAAATACATGTAGGAGAATATATTTTGCCCAAAACTTATGAAGAAATTCATTTTTTTTTTATTGGATATGTTTCATAGCAGAAAGTAAAATAATGTCCGGCCTTATTTTATTTATATAATAAATAAATACCCAGTGGTAATTAAATACCACCAAAAGAAAGCTCTACTTGTGTTATAAAAAAGGATATAACATTTTGGGTATAGCCTTACATGATTGTGCAATTGCCAGTTAAAGTACAGCAGTGCTGAATAGCAAAAAATGGCCTGGTCATGGAGGGGGTAAAATCTTCCAGAGCTGAAGTGGTTAAAAAAATACTAATAATAAAGTTGGTGAGTGTGCTCCAAAAAGAGTGTGTGTGTGTGTGTGTGTGTGTGCGTGGGGGTAGGCAGCAACCTGGAATAGGTCTTTAAATCGAACACACCTCCTCTCAACACAGAGATGTGCATGTAGGCTGATGCAATATAAGATAAAGTAATTATATAATAGGTGGTAAAATGCACCACCATCTGAATTATAAACTGAAAACTCACCTCCCTTTGCCAGCAGATGCTCAGAAGAACCAGATGTAATCTATATTCTTATTTAAAAGTTTCAACTCTTCTCTATATCTACCCGAATCAGGTAAGTTGTATATAAAAGGTGAGATCTGGGCAATCTCTGAACAAGATATATGGCCTCAGAAGAAAAGTCCTCCAAAAGAGTTAACAAAGAGAAGGCACAGCAGAAGCAATCATGACTGGTGACTTTTTAGGGAATTTCAAATTTAAACAGGTTCAAGTGTGCAAATCATGTCATCTGATTGGATGAAAGTTACCCTGCCAAGTAAATTCTATAAACTGAGTCAAGAGGAAGGTCACAAAAAAAAAAAATGAATTAAGGCATACATGTATCAAGGTCATGATGTAAAAATCAATGGTCCAACTTAGAATTGTACAGCCAACATATAACATCATCACTGGCCATTGCAATGTACAAAGTCACATGTCAAGCACAGTTACCATATGAAGAGATATATATATATATATATATATATATATATATATATATATATATATATATCACTTTTGTTGCCAGCGTTTTAGACCCCAATGGCTGTGTGTTGAGTTATTTTGAGGGGACAGAAAATTCACACTGTTCTACATTCACTACTTTACATTGTAGCAAAGTGTCATTTCTTCAGTGTTGTCACATGAAAAGAAATAATAAAATATTTACAAAAATGTGAGGGGTGTACTCACTTTTGTGAGATACTGTGTGTGTGTATATATATATATACACACACAGTAAATGATATATATACTGTATATGTATAACTATATACACAGTATATGCTGCATATACAAGGTATATATATATACAGTATATATTAGGATTCAATTTAGGGATTTCAATATGCAAGGACAAAACTACAGACGATGTAGAGATTACAATATCCTTAAAAAAAAATGACTATTTATTTTAATCTTTTTACATCTATAACCTAACGTGCAGGATCCCAATTTTATGCTAAGCACAAACAACAATCTCCTGCGCTCAGGAGTGGTGTAATGGTGGAGGATGGATCACAGGTCCTTGATATTTCCAATACATGCACAGGCTTTGCTGCCCCCTAAGGCCACTTTCACACCGAGGCGCACCGAGGCTTTTCAGGCGCTTTTGAAGCGCTTTCAATTAATTTCAATGGAGAGGGGCGTTTTTTCAGCACACTGTCTCAGTGTGAAAGCATTCATGATTTTAATGGAAATAAGTTTTCAGGCGCTTTTTTTAGCGTGAAAGCGCCTGAAAAGCGCCTCAGTGTGAAAGTGGTCTAAGGGTCGCGGAAGAACCCAGTGGTAACACTGCAAAACAAGGAAGAGAGGGCACACCAGCTGTGTGCATTACCCAAGTGGTATCTTTAGCAATGCAATAAAAGGAAATATACTAACAAACAACTCAATGGCAAAAGCATATAAGAGTCCACAGTATGCACAAAGCACCGAGACTAGTCCCAGCAAGCCAATTCCAGGTAGCTGACACGTTTCAAAGGGAGATCACCTTCTTCCTCAGAACCAATTTATTACATTGTTAAAGATAATACTTGGGTAATGTGCAAGGCTGGTGCACCCTCTCCTTGTTTTGCAGTGTTACCAATTTAATGCCCATAATTTCCCTATTATGTAGAGGAAAGCTGGAATGTACATATATGGGTCATGTCCAGGACTTCCCATCAGGCTCTCTTGCACGGTAAAAAGAGAAGTATATCTGTGTATGTGTAAATACTGGAGAACACCCATTACTATATTCAGGCATACCCCACTTTTCAGTACACAATGGGGCCAGAGCATGTATGTAAAACGAAAATGTACTTAAAGTGAAGCAATACCCTTTTTCACTTCTGAGGCTGTAGTGGGGGTGTCAGGAGCTGTAGTGGGGTGTCAGGGACTATAGTGGGGGTGTCAGGGACTATATTGGGAGTGTCAAGGACTATAGTGGGGGGGGGTCAGGGAGTGTGTTTCCAAGTAGCGGGGAATCTGAACTATCCCGTGCATGGATTACTCAGCTGCAGCTTTAGCTTGAGAGCCACTTTACATACACTCGGGGGTATGTCCTTACTCGCGAGTGTATGTAAAGTGAGTGTACTTAAAGCGGGGTATGCCTGTATAACAATATTGCTATATACAGTGTTTCCTACTGATAAAAGAAAGAGCACAATTTCTGGCTGTAACACCCCAATTGTAGCTAAACTGAGTGTGCACTGTGATCTTTTCAGCAAGAAGTGTGAAAGTTGCTTAAACAAAGAGTAACCGAGACAAGGCATGGGGTGTATCAGACCACTGGAAATAATTTGCAGTGCTGTTCACCTTTTGCCTGTTGCGGGGCACTTGAATTTTGGTTTGGTGATGAATCTCACTGAAATAAGCAAAGGAAGTAAGGCACTTCAACACCCATGTTATAATGAACCCTAAGTTTATCGATTTTCAGACTACCATCAGGCTTTAAATATCAACTCTGAATTTACAAAAAAAGCGGGTTTTAATTCAAAGCTGTAAGGATAGGAATACGGGAGCTGCCATTGCAGACTTGTATTTAAATGTACAAACTATGGGGAATAGGTCATCCTCATCCTGCATCCACTACCTATTAAGCCTACAAACTAGAGAAGTCTTAAAAGTACAAACTTGTCTTTAGGATGCTTATTTCTAGGTCATTAGCCGACCAGATAGTGAAGACAAAATTAGTATGACAACCCTGGGAAAAGGGAAAGTCAGCAACTGACGATGCTATATTTCTGTGTGGACATGTTGCCTATAAAGATAGAAGGCTTCACCATGGAGCTGTGACCTCTATAAAAGTACTTGGCCTGTAGCCTTGTAAAAGTACATGGTCACTGAAGTTCTTGAGAAACCGAAACACCTTTATAATTTACAGCACTGTGTAAATTATACAAAATAGCATAACAGGGAATTCAAAAGACGTGTTTGAATCTTATTACTTGAACTTTATTTTGCCTTAAAATTTAGTTTTACCGCTAAATTTGTAACGGAATAAAAAAACAAAAAACAAATTAAGATACAAGCTTCCCTGTCTGTCTGTGATCATCCCACTATGTAGAAAGGGATTGTATACTAACAATGTACAAGTATCTAATAAAAAAAAAATGATTTGAAAACAAAAATAATGGTTTCTAGAGCTGGGCAATGAGGTAGCACTAACGTTGTGGAAAATAGATGCAGACCAAGCTGAAATTCATTTTTCATACACAGACATCAGCGTCTATTCACGATATTACTTTTAACTTATCTAGTGCAAGATGGGAGTTTTATTCATTGTATGAGAGACGGGGACATTGATGTATTGATACTGCTACTACAAACACAAGTATTGCTTAAATCAAGTGTAGCTGCAATTTACAAACACATTTTGCCATATCAGATTGAATATGTATGGGATCGGTGTGTCTTCTAAAGTACTTTCTTGTATAATGTATGATGGATGCCAGTGTTGCTGTGTCTCCAGGGTCTGTCCTTGGCACCTTCCTTTCTTCGAGTTACACGCCTGGCAAACCGACAAGCTCTCTGAGAAAATGCTGGCTTTCAAATACAGCTGTGTCCTTACTCCTGGAAAAGCCTCCAAAACCCCTCCAGCCTTTCTAAAAAATTTCAAGGCCAAGCAAAGTTAACTAAACCATAGCCACAAAGCTTAAGGCAGCAGTTAAATGGCTAAACCTCTCAGATAGCCAGACATTTGGCGAGAAGTGTGTTGGGTTCTGATCCCAGCAAAAAGCTGTAGAAACTAGACATGTGCATTAGTTTTCGTCCGAATGCATTTTCGTCCGAATATCGGGTATTTCCGTTATCGTTTTAACAAACGAAAACGAACGCGCAGAATCCGAAATCTGAAAGATCCGACATTAAAAAATGCTTTATTTTCGTTTTCGTTGCTACAAAAGTTCGATATAGATAGGAGATTCGACATGATGCTGACAATAGCAATCTGTGTCTATCGAACCTGTGGTCGAATGTGCTTAACCTTAACTCTATTAGTCCAAGATTATTCTACATAGAGAGGAAAGATTCGACATTATAGACAGTGTTGGGGTAAACCATTAGACATGAACGCCAAAAATTCGACGAAGCATCGAAAAACATACAAACGTCAAATCTGTCATTGAAGGCTTATGGTGTCTGTTGAAAGTTCTAAGAAGATTCGACAAGCAGCTAAACTGTACAACACCGCAATCGTACATTTCCGGTCAAATGCTCGTCCCATAGGCTATAGAAGAATTTGAATGTTGGTTGACTAGTAATAATAATTTATAAATATAATTATTACTAGTGTCATAGCTTGTAGGCGGAACATTCGACCGGAAATGTACGATTGCGGCGTCGTACAGTTTAGCTGCTCCGTCTAATCTTCTTAGAACATTCGACAGACACCATAAGACTTCAATGACAGATTCGACCTTAATTAATTCGGACGAATGCATTTAACTTAAAGTGGAAGTAAACCCTTCTATCATTTTCAGGCAAGGAAGCTGCCATCTTGGCCTCTGTTTAATCTTCAACTGCCATGATGCTGCACATGTGATCAGTTATGACACCAGCCATTGGCTGGTTTGACAGTTTGGTTGAGAGCACAACCAATGTGACAGTTGGCATTCCCGGCATGCCGGGAATGTAACTGCTTTTTGAAACTGTTAAATCCATGGGTTTACTTCCGCTTTAACAAAATAAATAAAAACGAATTTCGGGAGTAACTAAATAAATTTATTTTTCGGACGAAAAACAAAATTCCAAAACAAAATATTTCAGTGTGCACATGTCTAGTAGAAACCCACATGTCAATTATTATTTTTTTTTAAAATCAATACGGGTTTTCTTGAATACATTGTAACATTCCAGTGCAATTGCATACGTTTTTAAAAGTACAAAAGATTCAGAGACAGAACAGACCAAATATCTTGCTAAACAAATACAATCTCATTGGGTATCACATGCAATACACACACTAAACACAAAAACCATACCCACTAGCCATATCATCCACTCTCAAGGCACTGCAGTAGTCGCCTCAGGATAAGTTCCCTCAGGCACAAGCCGGGTGTATCAAGCTATGACATCCAGAGTTTCTCAAATGTACCTGGGCATTTACCCTCCCCTTCTCCTCCATGCTCAGCAATCTGCTAAACACAATAGGGTGGGATATTACATGTAGAATAAAAGAGGCTTCAGACAGGTAACTAAAAACTCCCTTTTTTCTAATCATACAGTGTAGAACGCTGGCTGGATATTCATTGACCAAGGAAAGTTACCAAGCAATAAACCAAAGGAGTGTGTAACAACAAGGCAAACATTACAGTGCCATCAGGCACAACAAAACAAACATGACCCAAAGACCTAACTCAAGAGTGCACCTGAAAAAACTTTGTGACTGAATCCACAGAGGCCTGCACATCCACCTGAAAAAAAACTTGAAGAAATTATGAACCAAGGACCAGCTGGGCAGCAGATGTTTGAAGTTTAAAAGCCCAGAAAACTCCAATCGACCTTGCAAAGGTATTGGAGCTTAAGTCCTTGTAATGAGTTATCTTATCCACCTAGCAATAGTGGACTTAGAAACAGGGTGCCATTTTCAAGATCCTGACGGCAATATAAAGAGACAGTCCATTTTTCAGACAGAAACCATGGCTCTCAGATACATCCTGACAGCTCTATGTTCAGTCAATAGAGAGCAATTTCCTTGAGGTCCTTTGGAGCAGGGCATAAATAAGGAAGAATGATGTCCGCATGAAGATGGAAATATGATACCACCAGGCTGAATGCAAGATCTTGGATACAAGACCAATATATCTTAGTAAAATATCTGTAGAGATGGGGAAAAATCCTGATGCTTTTGAGCTCTGAACAGTGATGGCTGCATTAAGGATGTCCCGAGAAAGTCTGTCTTAGTTGCAGAAAAATCTGCTTTGTTCAGATGGGCTGCATGTTCTGTGCCTGAGATAGGACTAGAATCAGATGCAGAGAGTTGCATTAAAATAGGGCCCTGCCTTGAAGCAAGTAAAACAGTGGCACTTTGAATGGGTTGAGTGCTTTTTAAGCTTTTGTCACAGCAAATGTTTGTCTAAGTTTTTCCTGTGGCTCCCTTCCAACTGGTTTCCGCCATTGCTATAAGTAAGGTTGTTCTCCTGTGGAATAGAGGTAGGCGTGTCCAGAGAAGGACGTACAGCAACCTAGGTGTCGAAAGTAGTATAGAAAAGTCCTTATGGCAAAAGGGTCGAAGGAAGTGCCTGAATATTTTAATAAGGGCTATGGGCGGAAGTGATGGTAAAGGCGAGACCTGTGGTGTAATGTAACACCTAATCATTCAACTGAGACTAAGCTATGAATGGTGGATTTTTTACTACTAAGTTTGAAAGTATACACTATAAACTCAAATTCCAGTCTTCCAGAGAGTTTAGCACAAAGGAAATACTATTCAGGGAACACTTAAATAAGTGTATTGCAAAGTATTAAAACTAGAGTATCGCTCTAATAACTAAGACAAACCTGTCTTACCTTTACATGTCTCTGGACCCTATATGGGTCCAGGCTTTGCTTGACACAATGAGAATACATCTGGAGGGGTCTTCAGGGTCTGGGGTACCATAGGAATAGATCACAGCTCTGAACCTGTATAGCACCCTGCGGCTAACTACAATCATTGCATCTAAGTGCCAAGGTGAGCCCCCAAGCGCGAAGCAACAATGCTAGCCGTTCCCACTAAGTGGGGTCCGGGTATGGTTACCAAGATATTACTGAGGTTACACCAATCTGGATTTATTATTATTATTATACAGGATTTATATAGCACCAACAGTTTGTGCGACGCTTAACAAAATGAAGGCAGACATTACAGTTACATTACAATTTGGTACAAGTGGAATCAGAGGGCCCTGCTCGCTAGAGCTTACAATCAAGTAGTGCACTGCTTTTATTGTACTAGAAGGCAGTGAAGAGTTGACTGAAGAATCCAAAATAAAATAAAGAAAATGAGTCATGCATATAAAACGTTTCCATAGGAGAGAAGAGGTCCAGCACCTAAGGACATAAGAACACTAACAAAAAACTGAGGACTCGTCGTGTGGAGTGGGGTTATAAGAGTACGCCCAGGTGACATGTCCAGCAAAGCCAGCGTTCAATTGTCTTCAGGTAGCAGCCTAAAGCCCAGGGTCTATGAAAGTCCAGCCAGTGACCTGTACTATACAATTAAAATAAAACACTTTAACATTAGTAGATCCACTCATTCTGCTCCACATTACCAGCTCTGGCATGGCAGCCTCCCATTATTCCATTTTTTTTTGTAAACAGAGTAGGTGCATAGAAAGTGCAGACTGCAAAATGTGGAGACTTGATTTAAAGTACTTTACTTTTTCTGTCAGAAACTATTTTCTTCCTTGGGCCCCTTTCACACTGGGGCGGTAGCGGCGGTGGCTAATTTTGTGGCGGTAGTCGGCCGCTAGCGGGGCGGTTTTACCCCCGCTAGCGGCCGAAAAAGGGTTAAAAACAACCGCAAAGCTCCTCTTCAGAGGCGCATTGCTGGAGGTATAGCCGCGGTTTTCCATTGCTTTCAATAGGCAGGAGCGGTAAACACACCGCTCCTTCACCGCTCCAAAGATGCAGCTAGCAGGAATTTTTTTCCCGCCCTGCTAGCACACCGCTCCAGTGTGAAAGCCCTCGGGCTTTCACACAGGAGAAACCGCAGCTGCTGTTTAGGATCGGTTTGCAGGCGCTATTTTTAGGTAGCGGCGGTTTGCAGGCGCTATTTTTAGGTAGCGGCAGTAGCTAATTTTGCGGCGGTAGTCGGCCGCTAGCGGGGCGGTTTTACCCCCGCTAGCGGCCGAAAAAGGGTTAAAAACCACCGCAAAGCTCCTCTTCAGAGGCGCATTGCTGGCGGTATAGCCGCGGTTTTCCATTGCTTTCAATAGGCAGGAGCGGAGGAGGAGCGGTAAACACACCGCTCCTTAGATGCGGCTAGCAGGAATTTTTTTCCCGCCCTGCTAGCGCACCACTCCAGTGTGAAAGCCCTCCGGCTTTCACACAGGAGAAACCGCAGCTGCTGTTTAGGATCGGTTTGCAGGCGCTATTTTTAGCGCAATAGCGCCTGCAAACCGCCCCAGTGTGAAAGGGGTCTTATCGTGGTCTCCACATCACTCGCCTCACAAAATCCAATTGTCCTACTTTTCCTGATGTTGCATGTGTGACCCATCTGCTGTGCATTTATTTTCTAACTTACTATTATAGGAAATCATTCATAAGAATAGAAAAAAAAAAAAAACATAGGCTACGTCTATAGATTTCCCCTTAGGAAAGGAATGCTAGTTGCTGGCAGTTATTGAGATCCTTAGGCAACAACAGCAGCAATCATATTCCTCTCTTCACAGGTTCAATTTTACATGACTAGTTTCTCTCCAAAAAAAAGAACACCGAAATGCTTTCCACAAAGGACTATTTGTTAGAAACAGTGTCTGGATGGATAGAGAAGTTAGGAACATTACAGAACTATCATCAGCGCCAACTTCCTTTGTGACAGTAAGGAAAAAAATGTGTGTGAAGTTGAAATATAAAGCACAGGTCTTTATTTATTGGTCTGAAATCCAAGGGAGGTCTGAATGTGATTTTTCCTTCCTCAGAATTATTTTCATTTTATTATGGTGGAAAAATGACACATTTCAGGTCTTTGTTGAAACTCCCATATGCCTTTTCAGAGAGATTCCTACAAAGCTTTTCTAATTTGCTTTCAAAGCAAGTCCCAGGAGAAGTGGAGATTGGCAGTCAGATCCAACTAAATCTGTAAACTGTAATAAAAAGCTTCAAATCATTTTCAACTTTTAACAGATGTCAAGCTTTCTAAGTAAATTATGCTATTCGCAGGCTTGTTCGGGCTTTGTGTGCTTACTTGATTAAAGTGAACATGCAAATAAACAGCGGGCGTCAACACAAATTCAATTCCATCTTAATATCAGCATTTTACAAATAGCAGCGCAAGGTTATTCTTGGGCTTTGAACATCAGGAGTTGATATACGGTAGGAAAGTGATGGCACGGTTTGTGCATCAGATCACAGGGATCAGGCTGTGTGTGTTACAGTGCCACGCTGGTCCCGTCCCTCCCTGCGCCATAAGCGAAAGGCATGGCAGCATTCCAATGTGAAAATGCATTTTGAAGCACAAAATACTATGCTGTCTAGAGCACATCTGCTCTCATGTGGTGTTTGAAAAGAACAAAGCATTAGTTAAGACTGAGCTGTGTTGTGCCCAGCTGTCTGAAATAGTCTCACTCAATACATATAAAAAAAGAGAGAGAAATAAATTATATATATATATAAATATAAATAAAAGACAATTGTGTGAAAAACAATAGCAGATTCCACTCTGCTAATCATACAAAGTTCAAAAGACAGTGCTGTTAAATTCTGAATAGAGTTTTATTTCAAAAGGCAGCAGTACATGAGCGTGTAAAAGAACAGTCCTTGAACTTTAGAAAGGGTGGGGATGAGCAAAACTATTGGTGTTCTACACACTCGCGTATCTTTGGAAAGTAACCTTTGGAAGTAAGCTTCTATTCAGCATTTTGCAGAGCGCATCGCATTCTTGGACATATACAGTATATAAACAAACATATACTGTACATACAACCCCTTTAGTCAGTAAGTAAAACCATGCTATAATCACCAGTCCTAGATTCTGCCTCTGTGTACGCAACTTCCCAAAGTTAAGCCGGCCAAAGACAGTTTGAATCCCTACTGAACCGACCAAGATTTGAACCATTTACGGGCAGGGTAAACGTACCCAAGTTGATCGACCAGCCTGCCAGATTTTACATGCGATTATTTACATAGCAGTTAGCAATAATCACCGTCTTATCCCAGTGGGGGCAGCTTCCCCTGTCAACACTGTCTGTGTTGATGGAGGAGTTGTGCGAATTTCTTTCCTGCAACGCTTGGCTGCAGGAAAGAAATTTTCTCTGTCTATGGCTGGCCTTAGACCCTAAGCCCCTTTTAAGTCTATTAAGCCATCCAGTGAGAACACTTGGACACTGGGGATACAATAACAGTGCTCTCATATGGGAAAATATGTGGGCGAGGTTCAGTTTCAAGGGCAGACCTACTTCCGATGTCAGAGAAGTTGGTGTCATAGTAATTAGGTGCACCCAGGGCTGTCTAGCTACATAGAAAATGATTTTTAGTTAAGTTAAGGATCCTAGCCCCTTAACGACCGCTCACTGTATATATACGTCGGCACAATGGCACCGACAGGCACAATCACGTACAGTGTACGTGATTGCCTTTGTACAGTTGGGGGGTCCAATCGGACCCCCCTTCTGTACAGTGAGCGGTCAGAATTCGTTGGGGAGCGATCCGACATGAGGGGACGGCCGTTCGATTCCGGCCACCCCCCCGCGATCGCTCCCGGCGAATGGAAATGCCCCCTCTGTCTGTGTAATGTTTACACAGACAGAAGAAGCAGGAGGAAGTGATGTCATCTCCTGTGCGGCGCTCACATATACCGAGCGCCGTACAAGAGAAGACACACAGGTTAGTGCACAAACACTACACTAACACCAGCACACATAGGCACATAAATCGCCCCCCCAGCCCCCAGTCACAGTGTCACTGATTGCAGTGACCATTTATTTACTGATCACTGCAATCAGTGACATTTGTGACTGTAAAAGTGTCACTACATTTAGTTTTAGGTCCAGTGTAGCCCCCTAACCCCCCCCAATAAAGGTTTAACCCCTTGATCACCCCCCAGATAACCCTTTCACCCCCTAGCACCGCCGTCGCTAAGCGATCATTTTTCTGATCGCTGTCTTGGCGTCGGTGATGCAGATCGGTAGCCAGTAATTTTTTTTAGGTTCGCCGCAGGTTTTTATAGCGTCAGGTACCCCCATAAATTATCTAATAAAGGTTTAACCCCCTTGATCGCCCCCCAGGTAACCCTTTCACCCCCTATCACCACTGTCGCTAAGCGATAATTTTTCTGATCGCTGTCTTAGCGTCGGTGATGCAGATCAGTAGCCAGTATTTTTTTTTTAGGTTCGCCGCAGGTTTTTATAGTTTCAGGTACCCCCATAAATTATCTAATAAAGGTTTAACCCCCTTGATCGCCCCCCAGGTAACCCTTTCACCCCCTATCACCACTGTCGCTAAGCGGTCATTTTTCTGATCGCTGTCTTGGCGTCGGTGATGCAGATCGGTAGCCAGTAATTTTTTTTTAGGTTTGCCGCAGGTTTTTATAGCGTCAGGTACCCCCATATATTATCTAATAAAGGTTTTAACCCCCTAATTGCCCCTAGTTAACCCTTTCACCAGTGATCATCATATAAGTGTTACGGGTGACGCTGGTTAGTTAGTTTGCTTTTTATAGTGTCAGGGCACCCGCCGTATATAACCCAATAAATGTTTAACCCCCTGATCGCCCGGCGGGTGATATCAATTAGGTTTTAGCGTCAGAGAGGGTCTGCGTCACACCCCAGGCAGCGTCAGGTTAGTGCCAGTAACGCTAACACCCACGCGTGAAGCATACACCTCCCTTAGTGGTATAGTATCTGAACAGATCAATATCTGATCTGATCAGATCTATATTAGCGTCCCCAGCAGTTTAGGGTTCCCAAAAACGCAGTGTTAGCGGGATCAGCCCAGATACCTGCTAGCACCTGCGTTTTGCCCCTCCGTCCAGCCCAGGCCACCCAAGTGCAGTATCGATCGATCACTGTCACTTACAAAACACAACACACATAACTGCAGTGTTCGCAGAGACAGGCCTGATCCCTGCGACTCCAGTGCTGTAGGAGGTGATTTCACCACCACAGTTAAAAAAAAAAAGCATATATGCCGAAGCATTGGGGCAGCAGGAGCAGAGGAGCGATTTTGCTCCTAATGCCGCGTGCATACGGTCGAAATTCCGACGGAGGCTTGCCCGTGGAAAAGTCCGACCGTGTGTACGCGGCATAACTTTTTTGCGGGAGGATGCCCCCATGCTTCGGCATATATAAATGGTGCATGTATGCCCATCATTAGAAGTGGGTGGATGAAGGGCGGTATTCTAATGGTGGGCATACCCACCGATCAATCTCTTTTTTCGTTCAGCCACCTGGCTGCATGAAAAAAAAAGATAACAATACATGTCCAACAAGGACCAGCAACGTACTGGTATGTTGCTGGACTTTGAATGGTTATACCAGATTGATGCCTGCGGGTTTAGGTATCATCTTGGTATCATTCTTTTCAGCCAGCGGCCGGCTTTCATGTAAAAGCAATCCTAGTGGCTAATTAGCCTCTGGACTGCTTTTACAAGCAGTGGGAGGGAATATCCCCCCCCGGATATAAAAAGCGCCATTGGGAAATTGGGAAAGCATTTTATCACACCGATCTTGGTGTGGTCAGATGCTTTGAGGGCAGAGGAAAGATCTAGGGTCTAGACCCCAGTTTTTTCAAAAAAAGAGTACCTGTCACTACCTATTGCTATCATAGGGGATATTTACATTCCCTGAGATAACAATAAAAATAAAAAATATGGAAGGAACAATTTAAAAATAAAATAAAAAAGCAAAATTAATAATAAAAAAAAAAAAAAAAAAAAAAAAGCACCCCTGTCCTGCCCTGCTCTTGCCCAATGGTGAACGCAAGCGTCGGTCTGGCGTCATATGTAAACAGCAATTGGACCATGCATGTGAGGTATCACCGCGAAGGTCAGATCGAGGGCAGTAATTTTAGCAGAAGACCTCCTCTGTAAATCTAACGGGGTAACCTGTAAAGGCTTTTAAAGGCTTTTAAAAATGTATGTAGTTTGTCGCCAATGCGCGTTTGTGCGAAATTTTAAAGCATGTCGTGTTTGGTATCTATGTACTCGGCCTAAGATCATCTTTTTTATTTCATCAAACATTTGGGCAATATAGTGTGTTTTAGTGCATTAAAATTAAAAAAATAGGATTTTTTACTCACCGTAAAATCCTTTTCTCTGAGTCCATGGACCGACACAGCTTCTCTATTGACAAAGTGGGTATTATCCGTTAATTAGGAGTGACTAGGCAGAAAAACTTGTAAAAAGTGTTGCATCACACCTTCTACAGTACCGCCCAGGGGGCGGACCCTCTGGGTATACCCTCTCAGTCTGCACATCGCAGATCAGTTCGTCAAAAAGCAGTACAAACTTAAAAGGAGGGGTGGGTGCTGTGTCGGTCCATGGACTCAGAGAAAAGGATTTTACGGTGAGTAAAAAATCCTATTTACTCTTTCGTCCATGGACCGACACAGCTTCTCTATTGACAAAGTGGGACGTCCCAAAGCAGTGTCAGAGAAAAAACGAGGGGTGGTAACAGCATAAAAACAAACTTCACCCCAAAACACAAAACAGCACTCCTCCAACGGAGGAGTTGCAACTCTAAACAGCCGCCTGCAAAACCTTGCGGCCGAAAGAGGCATCCGAAGATGCACCTACATCAACTTTGTAGAATTTTGTGAAAGTGTGAGCGGACGACCAAGTCGCCGCTTTACATAGTTGGGAAACAGACGCTTGATGTCGGAAAGCCCAAGAGGCACCTATTGCCCTGGTCGAATGCGCCGTGACAGGAAAGGGGGGCGCCTGACCCTTTAAGGCGTAAGCCTGGATTACTATCTGTCGGATCCACCTAGAGATGGTGGCCGATGAGACTGCTTGGCCCTTCTTGGGACCAGCCACCGAAACAAACAGTGAGTCTGACTTCCGGAACAGGGAAGTAGCAGATATGTATACTCTCAAAGCTCGGACAACGTCCAAGGAATGCAACGCCGACTCCTTAGGATTCGACGGCTGAGGACACAAGGATGGAAGTACAATGTCTTCGTTGAGATGAAAAGCCGAAACGACCTTCGGAAGAAAGGAAGGCTGCGGCCGCAGCACCACCTTATCCTTGTGGAAAATCAAATAGGGAGCCTTGCAGGACAAGGCTGCCAGCTCAGAGACTCGTCTAACTGACGTAACAGCCACCAAAAAGACCACCTTCTGAGAAAGTGTCAACAGGGGAATATCTCTAATATTCTCAAACGGTGCCGTCTGAAGCACCGAGAGGACCAGGTTCAAGTCCCACGGAGGTAACGGGGGGCGGACCGGAGGGGCCACATGTCGAACCCCCTGCACAAATGTACTCACGAGAGAGTGAGTCGCCAGGGGTCGCTGAAAAAAGACAGCCAGGGCAGATATCTGTCCCTTAATCGTACTTAGGGCAAGCCTTTGGTCTACCCCATGCTGTAAAAACAGCAGGATTCTGGAAACCAAATAGGTACGCGGATGCCATTTCATTTCCTCACACATGGAGATGTAGGCCCTCCAAGTGCGGTGATAGACCTTCCTAGAGGACGGTTTCCGAGCACTTCTCATAGTAGAAATTACTGAGTCTGACAGGCCCCGGTCTCTCAGTACCTGGTTCTCAACAGCCATGCCGTTAAAGCCAATGACTGTAAAGCAGGATGGAATATGGGACCTTGCGACAGCAGGTCCTTCCGTAGTGGTAGGCGCCAGGGGACGTCTGCTACCAGACGTACTAGATCGGCGTACCAAGGACGCTGAGGCCAATCTGGAGCGATTAGGATCATTGGAATTCCCTCTGCCTCCACTCTGCGGAGCAGAAGAGGAAGAAGCCTTAAGGGAGGGAAGGCATAGATTAGCCGATACTGGCCCCACGATGCTACCAACGCGTCCGTTGCGTCTGCCCATGGGTCTCTTGACCGGGCCACAAACCTCAATACCTTCCGATTGAGTCGGGAAGCCAGAAGATCTACGTCTGGTGTGCCCCATCTTTGGCAGAGGAGTTGGAACACCTCCGGGTGTAAGGACCATTCTCCTTGGTCCAGCATCTGGCGGCTCAGGTAGTCCGCCTGCCAGTTTTCCACACCCGGAATGTACACGGCCGACAGTGCCGGTACGCTCCTCTCTGCCCACTTCAGGATGCGAGCGATCTCCGATGCTGCAGCTGAGCTTCTTGTTCCTCCTTGATGATTGACATATGCCACTGCTGTGGCGTTGTCTGACTGGATCCTGACTGGACGCCCTTGCAGTCTCTGAGACCATTTGAAGAGGCACAGCTTGATCGCCCGGATCTCCAGGACATTGATCGGCAGGAGGGCTTCCTCTGGGGTCCAGCGACCTTGCGCCGACTGGACACCCCAGACTCCCCCCCAACCTGTAAGGCTGGCGTCCGTCGTGATCACTATCCAGTAAACCGGAAGAAATGACTTCCCGGCCATTAGAGCCGGTGCTGTCAGCCACCATACCAGGGATCTCCTGACTAGGTGGCTCACTCGGATTTGATAATCCAGAGATGAAGGGCATCTGTTCCATCTGGACAGAACTTCCCTCTGTAACACTCGAGTGTGGTATTGAGCATATGGGACCGCCTCGAAGGAGGCTACCATGAGGCCCAACACTCGCATGCAAAAACGGAGTGACGACCAATTCCTGGAAGTCAGCTGCCGTACTGCAGCCCGGAGGGTCTGCAACTTCTCCACAGGGAGGAATACCTTTGCCTCTGAGGAATCCAGAATCAACCCCAGGTACACTAGGCGTTGAGTGGGCACCAATACTGACTTTTGCGTGTTTAGTATCCAACCACAGTCTCGAAGAGTCTGACAGGTAATGGACACGCTTACCTCTAATTCTGAGCTTGAAGGGCCCTTCAGCAGAAGGTCGTCCAAGTAACCTGTGATAGCGATACCCCGCTGTCTTAGAAGTGCCAGAATCGGAGCGAGCACCTTGGTGAACGTCCTGGGTGCTGAGGCAAGGCCAAACGGGAGGGCCACAAACTGGTAGTGGTTCTTCCCGATAGCAAATCGCAGAAACCTCTGGTGTCTGGAGTATATGGGGACATGCAGGTATGCGTCCTTGATGTCCAAGGAGGCCAGAAAGTCCCCCGGATGGAGAGCCGTGACTACGGATCGAACCGACTCCATCCGAAATCTTTGTACCTTCACAAAGCAATTGAGGGCTCTGAGATCCAAGATTGGACGAACCCCCTCCTTCTTTGGCACAATGAACAGATTTGAGTAAAAACCCTGACCCCGTTCCTGTTCTGGAACTGGAATAACTACCCCGCGTTCCAGTAGACCCTGGACCGCCCCATACAGGGCCTCCCGACGGGTCGGTAGTAGCTGGAGATTGGAGGTGATGAATCTGTCTGGTGGACAAGAGAGAAATTCTATCTTGTAGCCTGAGGAGATTACTTCGCAAACCCACCTGTCGGAGACTAGAGCAGTCCACTGAGTCGCGAATTTGCGAAGACGTCCCCCCACCCGAGAGCTGGGTGGGGGCGGACCTTCATGTGGACGCAGATTTGTCCACAGGCTTGTTGGGTCTGCGGGACCAAGGACGCTTTTGTCCTTGGGCAGGCGCTTTATCGGCCTGGGGTCTTTTCCCTGTCGCCTTAAGAGGGCGAAAAAACCGCTTACGTGCAGTAAAGGAGGGCCCTTGCCCTTGGCGTGGTCCCCTACCCTTGCTAGTTTGGGGAAGCAAAGTGCTTTTACCTCCTGTAGCATCCTTGATGATGTCATCCAGAGAAGCCCCAAAAAGTCTGTCGCCCTTAAAAGGCAGATCCAATAGGGCTTTCTTGGAAGTCTGGTCCGCAGACCAGCCCTTTAGCCAGATCAGGCGGCGTATTGCTACTGCATAAACCGAAGCTCTTGACAGCAGGGGAATAGTATCCATGTCTGACTCGCAGACAAACTTAAGGCCCTGGACCAACTGGTCGGCCAAAGTTATCTCATTAGGAGGAGCATCTCGCTCCTTTAACCCCTGGAGTAGCAATTTTGCCCATTCAGTAAGTGTCTGAGACACTAGGGCCCCCGCCAATGCCGGGCGTACTGCTGAGCCTACCACTGAGTATAGGTAGCGAGCGAGTGCTTCAGCCTTCTTATCCACAGGGTCCTTGAAAACAGGAGCCCCTTCTACTGGAATAGTGGTGGCTCTATTAAGTCTGGACACCGAAGGGTCCACTATAGGGGGAGAGGTCCATATCTTCAGAAAACTCTCCTCAAAGGGGTACCGTACTGCAAACCTCTTTGGGGCTGTAAAGACCCTCAGTGGGTTCTCCCATTCCTTGTATAAGAGTTTGTTAAAATAAGACACACAAGGGAACACCTTAGCAGTGCGGGCAGGTTTACGAAACCCAAAGGGGACTGGAGTATCTGCTACTTCTTCAGTCCTTTCCAACTTTAGCGTATCCCGCACTGCAGTAATAAGGTCAGATACCAAAGCCGTCTCGCGTACTGACCTGGACTTGGAGTCCTCCTCACTGTCCGATCGGTCACGGTCTGCAGTCTCTGATGCATCAGAATCTGGGCCATGAGCCGTAGCTGGACCTGGTTCTGCATCAGAAATATCCCCAGAAGATTGCAGGGGACGGGGGCGTTTATTACCCCCTGTATTCCCGTGTGCTGCTTCCACCCTGGCACCAAACGCCTCTAGGATTGCCGACATAGCGTCCATAGACACCTCAGGGACACCAGCTGCTAAATCTGGTGTTTCAGGGGAGAAGACATCTGGCTCAGATGCCATGCTGACCACACGCTGACACTCACAGGGCTCCAGGCAAGATATCAATAGGCCACCCTCCTGCGCTGCAGAGATGCTGGGTCACCCAGAGGACTCACCACCCTGGATAGGTACTGCTATGCTGCGCCTATGATGCTGTCCCCTTGCTGCTGTGTCAGTCTGCTTCTTTTATCAGCACTTCCTGTGTGAATTTTCGCGCCAGTGTAATGCACCCTAGAGGCCGGAGGCTCTCGCAAAATGGTTGCCAAAACCGTCTGTATGGAAGATAATGTGGGCTCTAAGAAAATGGCCGCCGACAGAAGATAGAGGTCAGGCAGCCATAGCCCACAAAAAAGATGGCCGCCGAACGGCAATATCTGCATACAGGGTGGACAAACATGGCCGCCGATCACCTGATAGGGGCCAGTGGGTGTGGCCGAACTACAGGAAGATGGCCGCCAGGCAGTTACAAGAGGCCAAACTTGGCATGGACCACCTCAAAATGGCCGCCGACAGCATGGAGACACAGAAACACAGGTAAGCAAAAATGACATTTCTTTTAAATGTTAGTTACAGCCAGCCCCGCTCCAGTGGGACCCCCTAGGTGACCCCCAGCACCCAGCAACCTTTAGCTAGAAGCCCAGGGAGGAGGGAAAGGCAGGGAGAGAGGGAAGAAAGGGGCCACAACCACTTACTTGATCTCTCCAGGAATGTCCAGCTAAATCACCCAGCCGAGGCAGGGGAGTTTTACTTACCTATCCTGCATGTATTCTGCTGGAAGACATTCCAAACAGATCATCGTCCGCGCACGGAAGGTGACTGTTGGCCAGGCATGCTGTGAATGGACCCAGAAGGGACGATCATATGTATGCCCTGGAGCATGACGCTCACCGGACAGGCTGCTGCGACTCGGCCGTAAGGTCAGCCGAAGCTGAGCGGTCCGATGCAAGCCTTGGAGCGTAAGCTCACCGGCCAGGCTGCTGCGACTCGGCCGTAAGGTCAGCCGAAGCTGAGCGGTCCGATGCAGGCCCTGGAGCGTAGGCTCACCGGCCACCCGTGGAGCGACGGGCATGTCGTGGAAAACCCAGCGCGTAGCTAGGGTCGGCACACGCTCGATGGCCGAAACTGGGGAGACTACAAGGATCGAGGATCCAGCCTGTCACCCAGTCGGCAGTTGATCGAAGATCGCAGGAAACAACAAATGTAGCAAAAAAATAAAAAATATATATATCTTTTTTCCCCGGACCAATGAGCCCGAAGGGAGCCATGTCCTACTCCTTGCTAGACAGAAAAAAACTGATCTGCGATGTGCAGACTGAGAGGGTATACCCAGAGGGTCCGCCCCCTGGGCGGTACTGTAGAAGGTGTGATGCAACACTTTTTACAAGTTTTTCTGCCTAGTCACTCCTAATTAACGGATAATACCCACTTTGTCAATAGAGAAGCTGTGTCGGTCCATGGACGAAAGAGTAAAGTGTATTTTTTCCCCAAAAAATGCGTTTGAAAAATCGCTACGCAAATACTGTGTAGAAAAAAAAAATGCAACACCCACCATTTTATTCTGTAGGGCCTTTGCTTTAAAAATATATATAATGTTTGGGGGTTCAACATAATTTTCCTGCAAAAAAAAATATGTTTTCATGTAAACAAAAAGTGTCAAAAAGGGCTTTTTCTTCAAGTGGTTAGAAGAGTGGATGTAAGCTTTCTAATGTTGTGTATAAAATGCCAGAACAGTTCAAAACCCCCCCAAATGACCCCATTTTGGAAAGTAGACACCCCAAGCTATATACTGAGAGGCATGTCGAGTCCATGGAATATTTTATATGTTGACACAAGTTGCGGAAAAAAGACAATTTTTTTTTTGCACAAAGTTGTCACTAAATGATATATTGCTCAAACATGCCATGGGCATATGTGGAATTACACCCCAAAATACATTCTGTTGCTTCTCCTGAGTACGGGGATACCACATGTGAGACTTTTTGGGAGCCTAGCCGCGTACGGGACCCCAAAAACCAATCACCGCCTTCAGGCTTTCTAAGGGTGTAAATTTTTGATTTCACTTCTCACTGCCTATCACAGTTTCGGAGGCCATGGAATGCCCAGATGGCACAAAACCCCCCCAAATGACCCCATTTTGGAAAGTAGACACCCCAAGCTATTTGCTGAGAGTTATTGTGAGTATTTTGCAGATCTCGCTTTTTGTCACAAAGTTTTGAAAATTGGAAAAAAAAAAAGAAAAAAAAAAAAAAGTTTCTTTCTTCATTTTCAAAAACAAATGAGAGCTGTAAAATACTCACCATGCCTCTCAGCAAACAGCTTGGGGTGTCTACTTTCCAAAATGGGGTCATTTGGGGGGGTTTTGTGCTATTTTGGCATTTTATGGCCTTCAAAACTGTGATAGGTAGTGAGGAGTGAAATCAAAAATTTGCGCCCTTAGAAATCCTGAAGGCGGTGCTTGGTTTCCGGGGTCCCGTACGTGGCTAGGCTCCCAAAAAGTCCCACACATGTGGTATCCCCGTACTCAGGAGAAGCAGCAGAATGTATTTTGGGGTGCAATTCCACATATAACCATGGCATGTGTGAGCAATATATCATTTAGTGACAACTTTTTGTAATTTTTTTTTTGTCATTATTCAATCACTTGGGACAAAAAAAAAATATTCAATGGGCTCAACATGCCTCTCAGCAATTTCCTTGGGGTGTCTACTTTCCAAAATGGGGTCATTTGGGGGGGTTTTGTACTGCCCTGCCATTTTAGCACCTCAAGAAATGAGATAGGCAGTCATAAATTTAAAGCTGTGTAAATTCCAGAAAATGTACCCTAGTTTGTAAACGCTATAACTTTTGCGCAAACCAATAAATATACACTTATTGACTTTTTTTTTACTAAAGACATGTGGCTGAATACATTTTGGCCTAAATGTATGACTAAAATTGAGTTTATTTGATTTTTCTTATAACAAAAAGTAGAAAATATCTTTTTTTTTTTTTTTTTTCAAAATTTTCGGTCTTTTTCCGTTTATATCGCAAAAAATAAAAATCGCAGAGGCAATCAAATACCATTTAAAAGAAAGCTCTATTTGTGGGAAGAAAAGGACGCAAATTTCGTTTAGGTACAACATTGCATGTCCGCACAATTTACAGTTAAAGCAGCGCAGTACAAAATTCTGAATTCACCTCTGGTCCTTTAGCTACCAAATGGTCCGGGGCTTAAGTGGCTAGGCAAGACTTTTAAGCCCCGTACACACAGGCCAAATGTCTTGAGACAACAGCCGGTTAAAAAAAAATGGCTGACATTCGACCAGTGTGTATGTCAGTCTGTCGGAAAAGCATGCTGGAAAGGCAGCAGCCAACCAACTCCCGATCAGCACTCAGAAAACGGCAGAGAGCGCTGATCAGAGTGTTCTGGCAGGGGGGTTGCCTCTCTGCCAGAACACAACAGCTCAGTGGCGGAGATCGCTAAATTATCCTTGCATTGTTAGTACAGCGGCTCCGACCTGCCATTTTTTTCTTCTTTTTTTTTATTCAACAGGCTGGATTGCACGAAAAAAAAAAAAAAAAAGAAAAAAAAATGTAGTATTTACCCGGCTTTAGTTTTAGAATTTAAACAAAGCTAACAGGTTCACTGTAAAAATCAAGATAAGCGATAAAATTCAAAGAGAATACAAAAAAAAGTTACATATTGTGGAGAGAGCGAGCGAGAATAAAGTCGTCACACATCAAGCCAAGCTTTTTTTTTTATTTTTCTTTTATAATCTAAGCTTGTCACATTGTTCAGATCATTTAAGCTGACCGTTCACCAATTATGTTAAGAGTCCTATAGCCAGAAGTATCCAGCATAGATATGACACTGTCTCCATTTGTCTAGAAGGATGTTATCTCAATGTTATTCATTTTCTCGACATCTGCAAACTGCTTTACATAATGACTTTCAGCACATCCTCCTAGTGACAGCAGACAGGAGAAGATTCCTAGAAGACCAGCTCCTCTTCTAATCAATTCACACCACCCTCATGTTAAAGTATAGATTACAATGAAATTTAAAAGGAGGACTAATACTGTGTGTATAAATGTTTAAGCTGATGTTCCCCAGTAGATCATTTTTATCTAAACTGAGTCTAATAATGCGATTCGTGGTGATGATGTGGATTTCAGGTAGCCGGCCAATAATGGTAGCAAATTGGAAGAATAAAACAAGAAATGTGAATGGCTGCTACTGGCAATTATTATAGCATTGCATTTGAGCACGATTAACTTAAATCAACCCAAGCTTGTGCCACCACAGGCCGTACCATTGTTTATGGATAGCTTTAGTTTGTAACAGAGCCCGAGTGGAATGCAGAATATTGTACTTCACCAAAACAAAAAGTTAGATCAAAGACCATACATATTGAGGAAAATTCAATTACAACCGGAACCCATAATAGGAAAAATATAAATACCAACCTTGTAAATTTCTCTACTTTAAGGCTGGGTTCACACCTATGCGAATTGGATGGAGGCTTCTCCGCATCTAATTCGCATGACAGGAGATTGTGATCGGCTCTCTATGGCTTTGTTCACATATCTCTGTTGCGGCTGCGGAGCGGCTTGCACAGGGGTCCTGTGCATCTTTTGCTCCGTTTCAGGGCTGAATTCAGGCAAAAAATTGGCCCTGATTCGTCCCTGGAACAGGAACGCACCGGACCCTTGCTGCGAGCCACATCCATCGGAGGTGTGAACCCAGCCTTAAAGCAGAGATCCAGGCTTTTTTTTGTTTATTAAAAGTCAGCAGCTACAAAAAGTGTAGCTGCTGACTTTTAATAAACAGACACTCACCTGTCACACGGTCCAGCGATGCGGCCGCACGGAGCCTCGCTCCTCTCCTACTACTCTCCGCGGAGCCTCCATTGAAACTGTGGGCATCCGGGCCGTGACAGCTTGTGACGTGTCCCAGAAGATTGCAGAGAGAGAGGGGCCACCTAGGGGAGAGGAGGAGTTGCATAGGCGGCCTGTTGTCGGAAGCAGGAATTGGGACAGGAAGTCCCTCTCAAAACTAGGCAACCACTCCCCCCCAAAAGAAAAGGCATGCCAAATGTGGCATGTAAGGGGGAGAGGAGTGTTTAAAGTGAAAGTTCCACTTTTGGGTGGAACTCAGCTTTAAGTGCTACCACGGACCTTAGATTAATTCTTAATTAGCAAAATTGATTAGCAATTCAAATATAATGAAAGACACATTTTTATTTTTGTTTGTAGGTTTTTATCACTGCCTGTGTCCCGTTAGGGAGATTCACCCTCTCTAGTTGTCCTGTTTACCATTATCATTGAAAGTGAAAATAAAACAGAAAAATGTCCCCAGAAAAGTATTAGAGAGGAAATCTTCTATTGAGGACGCTAAGGTCTTCATGAGTGTGTTGGTGTATATTTCCAGATTTATTTTGAGTATATTCAAACCGGTCAGACATTTTTTTTTTTAACTCTTAAAATACATGTTTGGTATTACTTTAGTTATCTACAAAATTATTTGTGCACCTCTGAATTTCACTCAGTTTCACTTTAAAAGAGAAGTTTGGGATTAAAAAAACAAACAAAAAAAAAACAACATACTCGCCTACATGCTGCAGCATCGTTGTGGTGCTGCAGTTATCCCCCACCGGCTCTAAGCCCAAGAATGGAGCGATCATACGACCACTGATCACTCAGTTCTTGGTCTGCCCTGAGCAGAGAGTGGTGACTGCACACAAAATGTTTTTTTTTTTCTATCTTAATGCACAGAACGCATCAAGATAAAAAAAATACTTCTGCCTTTACAATCACTTTAAGGCTGAGTTCACACTGGAGAGCAGGCGTTTGAGAGGCTTTAAAAAGGCCCTCAAACGCCTATGCACAAGATACAATAGACAGCACATAGTGTTGTTCACACTAGGCGTCAGCATCGCTTCAAAATTTAAGCCTCATGTCGAGTCGGGAAGCATTTTAAACCTTTTAACGCCTCCCATTTAAGTCTATAGTAACGCCTTGCAAATGCTCTGGCAGGAAGTTGCGGAGCAGTTGTGGGTCGTTGAGATTCGTTCATTTTCTGTAATGGAGTAGGCATTTGTGGAGCAGTTTTAACGCTTGTCAAACGCTTCAATAGGGCGTTTGGGGAGCATTTTTAACTCCTCATTGATGCTTGTAAAATACTTGTCTAATGCCCAAACTAAAGCTCATTGACGACTGTCTGACACCCATGTGAACGCCACACAAATGCTATAGGAGCGTTAGACATTTAGCCAAGTGTGAACAAGCCCTTAGTCCTCTGGAATAGATGAATATGTACAAATAAATGGCGGAATTGCAGAAGAAATGCTGCTTTAGGATACCTGCAGTGTTCAACACTAGGGATGAGCTCCGGCGTGTTCGCACACTCCATGTGCAGAGCCCGCCAGGAAGTCGGCACGGTGCTACGCTAATCACAGGCAGGGAGACATGTCCCAATGCTCGGCTGCAGAGATCGGGACATGTCTCCCTGCCTGTGATTAGCGCAGCGCCGTGCCGACTTCCTGGCGGGCTCTGCACATGGCATGTGCGAACACGCCTGAGCTCATCCCTGTTCACCACACATCTGGAAATCGAAGAAGGAGGAGGAAAATTGTCGGCCAAACAGCTGCTGCATTCCATCCAATGAGCGGCTGATGTTAGGGCAGAAGGAGGAATTAGTTCGATTTATTTATTTTTTTCATTTAGCCTGCTGGCTGAATGAAAAGAATCTACAGTTTATGTGTATAGTCAGCTTTAGTCAAGTGATTCTTAATAAAGAGCAAAGATCTGCTGATCCCATATACAACCCTCCTCTTCACCAGGCATCTGTGACAAAGCCACAAAGTAAACGCATTTTAACCTGCACCAACACCTGACGCTCGTCTCTTTCTAGTGCATGGAAAAGATGGGGCTCATTAGCTCTGCAGATGCCAACCTATGTCAAGCTATCGTACAACAAACAGCACTGCTTCATTTGTTTGTATTACCTCATAGCAGACATCGGCACTAAGACACTTGTACACATTCTGCTGCATCTCCAGTATATCTTGAAGAAGACCTTTCCAGTGACTCTCACTGACTGGAGGTTGTCTAGGAGAGGAAAGATAAAAATTAATGTTCACATAAACAAGGCAAAAAATTACACAAACTACTGATATAAATATTATTTACAAAACAAACAATGAACTATTAGCCACCTATGACTGTAAAAAAAATTCAGATGTAATTTTTCTAGGGCTGTGGAAATGAACTATTAATTCCTCGATTAATCAATACATTTTTTTGATCGATCAAAATTCTTTTGATCGGTACTCACCTCTCCGCCGGCCTTCTGGTCTTCAGGGAGTTCCGTCGGAGATCCGGTGACGTCACGGACACCGGCGGGGCTTGCCTTCATATCTGAAGGGCTCCTTTGCTGTGCCTTCATATCTGCACGCCGGCGGGACCTTACTATCTGCCACACGCAAGGGCTGTTACACTTCCCTCTAACATTCCAACTACATGCCGACGGACTGATGTTAACCCCTCCTCATCTGGATTTTGCAGTAGTATTGTTGTACACATTTTTATACCAGTATCATACTTAGCTACATGTTTTTATGACTGCTTTTGCTACCGTTTGGTATTACTCGCACCATTTTTACAGTTTATGTAGCTACATCGATTTTATCTACAGTGCAATATTTATTTTATTACCTACTTGAAGACTATAAAAGTTTTAATGCTATTCCCATCGAGCGCTGCCTTTGTGTGTTTTTTGTATCCTGCTATCCATTTTTCCAGTGGTTGGTAGCTGCACTGCGAATCAGCCTGCAAGGAGATCAGCTAAAAGTAGTTGGATCTGTATGTGCGTTATAATTAATTGAAATTAGTCGATTAATCAATTAAAAAAAAAAAAACGATTAATCGAACACGAAAATGTTAATCAGTAACAGCCCTAAATTTTTCTCTATCATGGTGACTAATAGAATACTGTACATTTGCAGGTCTGTCCAAAAATGACCAGCTTATGGTATGATCCTTCTTCCTGCTTAGCAGCAGAACGGGAGGTCTGTGAAATCTGGGATTCCTAGCATCTCCATCCCCTCCTAAATGTAACCCTATTATGCCTACTACAGTTTAAGATCATAACAAAAGTTACTGTACTAAAAGCTGTAATTGTTTTAGGCAGAACCGAAATTACAATGGTCTTCCCTTAAAGCAGTCCCTTGTCCTTCCCATTGAAAATGCAAATAGCAACCCTCAGCTCAGACCTTACCCTGTATTTAATATGCCCAGGCTGTCCTTTTCAGTTATCTCTGCTGATCAGTCAAAATTTGAGCCATTGGTGGCCATAAGTGACTGCATCCTCTATTAGATACAGTCAATGTTCAGCAGTGTCAGCAGCCATAGGAGCCTGAATACAATAGAGATTCCTCCATTAGAGCTGTACGATTATTCGTTAAAAAATTGTGATCTCGATTCAACCCCCCTCACAAACTCTATGCAGAATTTCCAGATTCATTCATGTAACAAGTGTAGAGAGTTATATAGACAAAGGAAAAATGTGCTAAAAGTTATAAGTAAACCTAAACAAAGGCAGCAATAATAGTGGCATAAACACAAGCAAAATGAGACATAAAAAACTGCGCCAATGTTAAACACCAATAGTATCCAGGGGCTGATTTGTGTAAAGCAGCATGCAATACACCAATCCCAGCCTCTGGAAAGACAATTATTAAAGTCCAAAATTAATGTTTGAAGCAATCCAAATCGAACTTCAAAAACAGTCCTAATGTAGGCTAGAAGACATCCATTAGAGGGATTTGAACACACAAACGGTAGATGACTCCAACACCCAGTGATCTTATTGGACAGACAGTGCCCTCCACCACACAGATTGGCAGCTTACCAAAGATACGCCCACGATAAGCAGTCGACTGTACTAGCCCAGCCGCGGCTTTGTCTGGATGGACCCAAGAATCTGGAGATAGTACACAGCATAAAGCACCGCAAATCACTCTTCCCCCGATCCTCCCGATCATGGGTAAATCTGCTAATTCTTGCTGGCGAAGCAAATCAGCTGCAGGCTCTAATTGTTTAGACGCGATCACAAGGAAATGCAGATTTACCCATGATCGGGAGGATCGGGGGGGAAGAGTGATTTGCGGTGCTTTATGCTGTGTACTATCTCCAGATTCTTGGGTCCATCCAGACAAAGCCGCGGCTGGGCTAGTACAGTCGACTGCTTATCGTGGGCGTATCTTTGGTAAGCTGCCAATCTGTGTGGTGGAGGGCACTGTCTGTCCAATAAGATCACTGGGTGTTGGAGTCATCTACCGTTTGTGTGTTCAAATCCCTCTAATGGATGTCTTCTAGCCTACATTAGGACTGTTTTTGAAGTTCGATTTGGATTGCTTCAAACATTAATTTTGGACTTTAATAATTGTCTTTCCAGAGGCTGGGATTGGTGTATTGCATGCTGCTTTACACAAATCAGCCCCTGGATACTATTGGTGTTTAACATTTGCGCAGTTATTTATGTCTCAAGTGTAGAGAGTTATCTGCTCACTCAGCTGTCAAAAGAAATAAAACGGGAAGCCTGCAAAGATTTTAACAACATTGTCAGGCTAGTAGAGAACTGAAAACATTGTAACGTTTCCTTCTTAGATCAAAGGGATGAACTTTGGTGTGTAAATGATTTAAGTTAACCAACTTAAAGTGGTTGTAAACCCACTGAAAAAAAAACCCTGCAAGACAAAGGCATAATGAGCTAGTATGCATAGCATACTAGCTCATTATGAAATACTCACCTGAGATAGAAGCCCCTGCACCGGTCCCAGTAAACAGCCCTGCCGGCGACATCACTCTCGGAGTTACTTCTGGGTATCGCGGGCTCCGTTGCTGTGATTGGCCGGAGCCGAGATTACTTCACTCCCACGCATGCGCGCGGGAGCCGCTGGTAATGGCACACTAACTGAAGCAACGGCAGAGGAGATCTCCTAAAAGATATAGGGGAGATCTCCTAAAAGATATAGGGGAGATCTCCTAAAAGATATAGGGGAGATCTCCTAAACCAGGATGTTAGGAGATATCCGGGGTAGCTACAGGTAAGCCTTATTATAGGTTTACCTGTAGTAAAAAGTGGATTGTAAGGGTTCACAACCACTTTAAAGTCTAAACCTTTTTCTGACACTTGTTTTTTACAAAGTTAAAACCACTATTTTTTGCTAGAAAAATTACTTGGAACCCCCAAACATTACATATATATATTTTTTAGCAGAGACCCTAGAGAATAAAATGGTGATTGTTGAAATATTTTATGTCACACTGTATTTGCGCAGTGGTCTTTCAAACATAATTTTTGGGGAAAAAATACACTTCAATGAATAAAAAAATAAAAAAAACAGTAAAGTTAGCCCATTGTTTTGGTATAATGTGAAAGATGATGTTACGCCGTGAGTTTCATGAGAGAATCATGATCTTTATTCTAAACAAAAAAATTGTGATTCTCATTTTAGCCTGAAACATGCAGCTCTATCCTCCACACACACCGTTTAGCATGGATGGGGGAACCACATTTTTATTATTATTATTATTATACAGGATTTATTTTATATAGCGCCAACAGTTTGTGCAGCACTTTACAATGTAGAGGGCGGACAGTACAATTACAATACAGTTCAATACAGAAGGAATAGGAGTGCCCTGCTCGTGGAGTTTACAATCTAAAAGGGAGGGGGTGATACTTTCTCTCTTCTCTTTTCTGGCAAGCTTAATGGTCAAAACTTCAAGCCATCTATACCCAGCTTTTCGCTGGCAGGGTGGGCTGTACTGAACAGGATCCTATTGCTATAGGCCATTTTGGTCTGCTTGTAGATTGGTATACTGATGGATCATGGTAGTCTATGTAAGGAAGGTTGTCTGTGCTAAGACTGCAGTATAAACATTTCTGCAAGGCAAGACGGGCACCTAACAAGCAGAGCAAGATTTAATATGTTATCTGAGAACTGTATTTCCAATGTTCTCTGGCTGTATGCTGTTGAATTAAAATATGTAAAAGTGGAAAAAATGCATTGTGGCCACTATGGATGGCCCTATCATAAGAAACCAGTATGGTTCCAGGTACAGGAAAGGTGGTTAAAAGTGTTTTTTTTTTCTTATCATAAATACATTTTTCCTGTGCTCTGATTTGCAGTCACGTGTCCTCCCTCCACTCTTCATCCAGATCTAAAGGAGCCAAGTGGGAGGGGCTAGGTTCCTTTCTCTCCTACGATAAAACACTGAGGCATTGCAGCTTCAGGGGAAGGAGCAGCTTCAGAGAAACAGTACATTCAATGAAGTATGGAGAGGGGAGGGGCGGGGAGGATAGGAGAGGGGCAGGGAGGAGAGGGGCTGGGCAGAGAGGAGAAGGGAGGGGCAGAGAGGAGAGGGGAGGGGCAGAGAGGGGAGGGGCAGAGAGGAGAGGGGAGGGGCAGAGAGGAGAGAAGAGGAGGGGAGAGTTAAGGAGGAGGGGAGGGGAGAGTTAAGGAGAAGGGGAGGGGAGAGGAAAGGAGGAGGGGAGAGGAAAGGAGGAGGGGAGAGGAAAGGAGGAGGGGAGGAGAGGGGCGGGGAGGAGAGGAGATCCTGAACACTACAGAGCTGACAGGGAGAGAGGGAGGGGTAGATGCAGAGACACACAGGGGAGCGTGATTTTTATTTTTATTTTTGTTGGGGGGGGGTTTACAACCACTTTAAGCCTTGACTGACTAGATATGCTTTAAGAGTGATATTTTATGTCTAGGATTTGCTGAATGCCAATAACAGAACAAAGGCATGCTTTCAATGCAAATGTAAATGCATTGCCAGGCAGCTCTTTTACATAAAGACAACTTTTGTTCTTGTTTTCATGGACCTTTAAACAAACGCAGGGACTCATGTTGATCTCAAACATGGCCGTGGATTATGTTATTCCAGACACGTCCGTGAATTGTGTCCTGTGCTCTCATGAACATCTTTCATATGACCTCAATGAGTTTAGGATCAGTGCACATCATCAATGCTATACAGAATGACATGCTGTGTATTACGGAAGAGAGCCAAGTGCAGACATGTGTCATTCTTTGACCCGGGACCTAATCTCCCAAATACACAAAATCCCAGAAGCATCAAGTGCATAAAAGAACATTCACATTTAATTAAGTGCATCAGCAACAGGCCTAATCATGGAGGTTGTGTCTTCCATTAGCTGATGCAATTATCTCTGAACTGTCAACTGGGTCCTAAGGGAAAGAAAAATCCCTTTATTAAATAGTCTATTTTCTATCCTCTATTATTCCCTTCTTGTGTGGAGTGGGGTTTGCCTTGACCTGAGTGGCTGTTCATATACATTATAGCAGTCGGTAAAGGTACCGATGCATAAAGACAAAGTGTCAAAAATTCTGGATGATTGCAACTTAAGAGTACATCAATTTGACAGCAGGCGATTGACAACCATTGAACAGATTGGAAAATCAATGGGTAACTTCTATTGCTTTTTGTTGACTAAGATCCAATTACCACTGGTAACTATTCAGTGGATACACCAATTCAGTTTCATTCAATTCATTTCCAGTGATTGCTTTGGACATTAATGGGCTTTAATGTAAAACTTTTAGGCCCTAAAACTATTAATACCAATATGCCCTAAAAAGGGCAGCGGCTCTTTTAGGTGTCTGCAAATGTCATTGTCAAAAAAGTTTTTTGTGGACCCATGGACCCTCCTAGTTCTAGATACTTCCTTTACACTGACCTCAATTTCACCGACTAAGATATAAGTTCCACCCTATTTGCACCAATGTTTTGATCTACTAATTCAGGGTCTCCAAACTGTGGCCCGTGGCCAAATGTGGTCCTTTGTTTGCCTTCATCCGGCCCTTGGAACACTATTCCTTCCACTGACAGCAGGAGATTTTGACCGACTCTCTATGGAGCTGGTTCACATATCTCTGTGGCAGGTCCGGTGCGTTTAGCAGAAAACCGCTGTGCGTCTTTTGGTCCGTTTCATGTGCGAATCCATCCCCAAATTTCGGCTGAAATTGGACCTGAAACAATGAACCAGCATGCACTGGACCCCTGCTGTGAGACAAATCTGTCTTAGGTGTGAACTGAGCCTTAATGTCCGAGTCTAAGCAGAAGTTGAGGTCTATGTATATCAGGATTGAGTTGCTCACTGGGAACACAGAAAACAATATCAGCATAAAGGGTAATAACAGCCAGGAAAAGGTCAAGCATGACCTAAGCTGAAGGCCTTATCACGCACTCTCTTTCTTTCTGGAGGCCCAGGCTATTCTCAAACTGCTCTGTGATCTCATTTAAAGAAACAGTGACACTTCCCTTAGCATGACTGCAGGAGATGGACCAAGTGGGGCGCTCATATATAACAATCTCAACTCCTGAGCCACCAAATCATTAGCCAACAAGTATGAGTGTGTGTGAGAAGTATAAAATCAACTTTTCATTGGTGTGACCTTTTTTTGTTTTAGAGCATAGAGGGATTAAAACCCTGCCACTTTTTTTTATTGCCAAGTCCCCATTAGGGAGATTCAACCTCTCTGTTTGTCCTCGCAACCATCATCACTGCAACTGAAAGAAAATCACAAATTTTGGATGGTCATCAGAACCAGATTAGAGGAGAAATCTTCCACTATGGACATTTGTTCTGGTGAACCTAGCATCTACTAGGGATTCCTCTTACTGTGGAGGGGCTTTCTCACTTCCTGTTGTGGCCATGGGACAGAAAGTGAAGGTAAATCTCCACCAATGGGTTACAGATGGCAACAAAACCTGAAATGGGTTATAACATTGAGGGGAAGCCATCCCCGCCGGGAGAAGACCGTGATTCTTGCTAGCAGCTATAGCAGCCGCTAGCGATAATTGCAAGTATAATCCAGCAGGCTGATTGTATCCAAGTACAAGGTTTGCATCTCAGGTGTTTCCTGCTGAACCAGACAATATTCAAACCATCAATGGTCAGCCTAACCTCACTGCCTGCCTTCATGTCGTAAAGCGCTGCACACACCGTTGCGCTGTATAAACTCTGTATAATAATAATATTATAATAATACTTTGTCTGGACAGCTTGGTTGGTAAAAGTAAGTTGAAAAACAATAGACTACAAGTTGGATTCCCGGGCGAAAATAAAGGAAAAATTTCTATAAAAAAGAAATCTAATGCAACCATCACATTTAAGAATTGGTGAGGTGCAAGATAAAGGGGTTGTAAACCTTTGTGTTTTTTCACCTTAATGCATCCGGCCCCCCAGCCCCCCCCCCCCCCATTTTACTTACCTGAGCCCCGAATTTCCATGGGCGCGATCCCGCGTCGCTCTCTCCGCAACTTCTCGGCTCTTCATTGGATAGATTGATAGCAGCGCAGCCATTGGCTCCTGCTGCTGTCAATCAAATCCAATGACGCGGGTGTCGGGCCGAGTCATACACTCTGCGGCTATGGACGGCGAGTGTATGACACGGGGGAGCGCCCGCAAGGTAACCCCCTCGGGAGAGAGCTTCCCAGAGGGGGTTATCTATTGCGGGGAGGAGCCGAGAGTGTTGCCGTGGGATCCCAGAACAGGAGGATCGGGGCCACTCTGTGCAAAACTAACTGCACAGTGGAGGCAAGTATGACATGTTTGTTATTTAAAAAAATAAATAAACATTTAGTGTCACTTTAACCGGCTCAGATCCGCGCTATAGCCGAAAGACGGCTGCAGCGCGGACCTGAACTGCCGGGTGGACGTCTCCAGGACGTCCTCTTGTTTACTTCCGCAATGAGCGCATCGCGGAAGAGCTGTGCCCCCTGTGTCACGTGGGCGCCGATGCGCGTGCCTGGCAGCCGCGATGTCCGCCACGTACCCGCGATCGGCTGTCACAGAGCCAGGGATGTGGATCTCTGTGTGTAAACACAGAGATCCACGTCCTGCTAGGGAGAGGAGACTGATGGTGTGTCCCTTGTACATAGGGACAACCATCGGTCACCTCCCCCAGTCAGTCCCCTCCCCCCACAGTAAGAATCACTCATGAGGGAACATATTTAACCCCTTCCCTAGAGGTTAACCCTTTCACTGCCAGTCACATTTATACAGTAATCCGTGCCTTTTTTATAGCACTGTTCGCTGTATAAATGTGAATGGTCCCAAAATAGTGTCAAAAGTGTCCGATGTGTCCGCCGCAATATCGCAGTCCTGACAAAAATTGCAGATCACCGATATTACTAGTGGAAAAAAATAAAAAATAAAAACGTCATAAATCTATCCCCTATTTTGTAGGCGCTATAACTTTTGCGCAAACCAATCAATAAACGCTTATTGCGATTTTTTTTTAACCAAAAATATGTAGAAGAATACGTATCGGACTAAACTAAAAGAAAAAAAAATTTAAAAAAAAATTGGGATATTTATTATAGCAAAAAGTAAAAAATAGTGGGTTTTTTTTCAAAATTGTCGCTCTTTTTTTTATAGCGCAAAAAATAAAAACCGCAGAGGTGATCAGATACCAACAAAAGAAAGCTCTATTTGTGGGGAAAAATTGATAAAAATGTCATTTGGGTGCAGTGTTGTATGACCGCGCAATTGTCATTCAAAGTGTGTCAGCGCTGAAAGCTGAAAATTGGTCTGGGCAGGAGGGGGGTTTAAGTGCCCAGTAAGGAAGTGGTTAATACATCTTTGTTTTTGGGTTTAGTAGCGCTTTAAACCTTAAACATGACCCCTCAACCCCAATAATAATCCTTAACTAGAGGCAACCCTTTAAAACAAACCTTAAACACATTCCCAAAATCGAACCCTTTAAGTGTATCCATAGGCAGAAGAACGTTTTTTTTCTGACTGATAAATGCACACCAATGTCACAGGAAACACAGATATACATTAGTACACGTTTCTAGTTGCAAAACCTCCTGTGCCCAAGCAAATGCTCCAAATGAATCTGCTGAAAATAAATGTATTAGCCCAACTTTTGTCAGCTTTATATCCATTTCATACAGGCAGTGAGTGATCATGTTCAAAAAGCCTTTTATCTCTTATCATTTCTCAAAGGGGCGACCACCCTTGTTTGAGTCCTCAGATCTTCCCAGAGCCTACTGCGTATTAAATAGATAAATGGAATGGATAACCCGTTTCCAATTGTTGTGATAAAGCCCGGGTCAAAGTCAAGAGGCCTGGGTCTCATCCCGCAGATATAAATGAAATAAAGGCTGGACAGGAACAGGTAATTACTATCACCCAATCAATAGTCTAATCTACACGAATGATATCTGCTAAACGCGGAGCAAATCCTCCAAGGTTGGCAAAAGACAAATGGCATTGCACACATTTAATCACAAAAGTGCAAGTGAGATAATAAATAACGAAGCAGATTCTAAAGACTGGATAAGCTACAACAGCACAGTCCATTCTATAAAGGTTTTCAGAAAATGTTAACACATTTGATGGTAAAAAACAAAATAATAAAATTCCCGACAAATGGGATTTTCTGGATGGCATACCGTACATATTTTATACATTTAAAGAGCGATATCATCCTGAACATGGTATATGTTTTTGTTGCTCTATAGATGGATCTTCGTTTTTGTTTTTTGGAACCTGCACTACATGGTCAAATCTGAGTTCAACCCCATTGGAAATCAACTTTCTCTGGTCTGATTATAGCAAATTACTAAAAGATTCTCACTTCTGGTTGATGGGACATGGCATTTTACGGCACTGAATTAAAAACATACAAAAAATAGGTTCAATTCATTGTCCTGAACAAAGAATGTTAAGTCTAGTACCAGCCAAAACGTGTTCCAGATCAGCAATAGCAAAAGGCATTGAAGCCAGAGACAGCTGGGAAACAAACATTTTCAAGAAGGAAGTACGGGTTTCCTCATCAAGCAGAAAAATAAGTCTTCATTAACTGAAACAGAAGACACTTACTTTCGACCAGTATGGCGGGTAAGACGCACAAATAGCTTGTGAGCTTCTTCCACACTTGACTGCGTCTCTTTCACAAATGATATGGGTTTCTGCAGTCCATGCTTCTCCAAGATCTCTGACACACTAAAAAAAAAAAAAGAAATGGAAATATGATAAGATGACGACTTGTAAAATAACACAAACCCTCAACTGTGTTTATTCTGTAAAAATAAAATTCAGTATAACTAAAAAGCAAAACTTTTATTACCAGTATTTTTTTTTCCCGGATAGAGTGAAAAGGGATTAGAACACCTTTCAGGCTTTTATTGCGGTCCTGTAAAGCCCTGTACACACGATGGGATTTCCTATGGTTTTTAAACAGATGGATTTTTCCATCGGAAAACCGATGAAGCTGACTTCCATCAGTCTTGCCTACACACCGTTCCAAACGCGGTGACGTAAAACACTCCGACGAGCCGAGAAAAATTAAGTTCAATGCTTCTGAGCATGTGTCGACTTGATTCTGAGCATGCGTGGGTTTTTTATCCGATGGAGTTCCCCACAGACGATAGTAATTTGCCATCAGTTTTTTAACCATCGGATAAATTTAAAACATCTTCCATTTTTAAACACCGATGGAAAAAAGACCGATGGGGCCCATACACGATCGGTTTGTCCGATGAAAAAAGTCCATCGGACTGTTTTCATCGGTAAAACCTATCGCATGTACACGGCTTTAGGCTTCTTTCAACGGGTGGACCTATCGGCTCTGGCTCTCACTGGTTGAAGTTTAAAGGCAATTTCAAATGTGGTATACGAGGATGTGCTTATTGTTGTCATATCAAGAGGGGTCCTTCAGTCTGTTCTACTACTACTGGTAGAAGTTGTGTTATTTCTTCATTTATTAACTGCAACACCAGGTTTCTGGTATATGTAGTTCCATGCGATTTATGCAACATCCAGTATGTGGGTCGCACGACGCACAGAGTGAAGGATTGTCTCGATGATCTTTAAAGAGACATTGAGAAAAAACGCTCCGCGAATGTAGCCAAACATTGGAACATAGTCCATAACAAGGATGTCTCCAGTTTATTTATTCAGGGGATTGAAGGTATAGTGACACCCCCTAGGGGAGGTGATAGATTTAGAGCGCTTTGCAAGAGGCAAGTTTACTATATTTTTTCCCTCAATACCAGGAAACCAGCAGGATTAAAGGGGTTGTAAAGGTAAAAGTTTTTTCACCTTAATGCATTCTATGCAGAAAAAACATCCGACAATACCGGTTCCCCCTGGCCACCCGTTTAGCTTACCTGATCCCTCGAAAGTCCCGCGCTTGCCCCCGACATCCTCTTTGCCGCTCAGCCTGGCCGCCATTGGCTCGCGCTGCTGTCAATCACATCCAATGACGCGGCGCGCCGGGGGGCGGGGTCGAGTGATACAGTGACCGGCAATAGCCGCTGGCTGTATCACTGGAGCGTGCCCGCAATCACTCACCACCATGCGAGCTCGCTCGCATATAGGTGGTGAGTAATTGTGGGGAGGAGTCGAGACAGCCGCCGAAGGGACCCCAGAAGACGTGGATCGGGGCCACTCTGTGCAAAACGAGCTGCATAGCGGAGGTCAGTATAAATTTTTTTATTTTATTTTTTTAAATAACAAACATGTCTTTAGTGATCCTTTAAATTTTAAACAAGATGTCTCATATTATTACGAGTAACTCTCAATTGAGGTTGAATTTTTTCATACATACTTTTTTTATGTTTAAACTGATGTTTAATGGGTTTTTTTCCTGCATTTTTCTGCGTGTTTTATTTAATTTTTTTTTGCGTTTTTCCTGTGCCTTTTTTTATTTTTATTTTGCTGCTGTTTTGCTGGTGATTATATATCCCAATTAGCCTTCGGGTCTCCTGAGATTTAGATATTTGTCGGAGTTCTACAAAATATTATTATTGCATGTTCATGTGGTTAAATAGCGGTGTTCTTTGATGTAGTCATCACTAATTAATAGAGTTTTTCTAACTTTTTACTAGACATCATCACACCGCCACTTTGTATTTGTATTTGTGCCCTTATTCCTTAGTGGCACCCTGTGAACGGAAGTTCTTACATATAAACATGGTACGTTCCAACATATTTTGGTAGATTTTTAGACATTTATAGACACACTTCGCAACAATTTACACATGTACTTTTGTTTATAAATGTATCTAATTTTTATTGTTACGAGTTTGTGTTTTCATGCGTTTCCCCCCCCCCCCCCCGTGGTGGTGGTGGTTTACTGTCTTTATTATGTTTTTACTTTTTTGACTATTTCGAGATATTGGATTTTCTTATATACGTGTATCTTTGATATGTACATGTATATATAGCAATCCCTCTGTCTTTTTTTTGTTTATGTTACCATCTCGTTTTGTGGTCTATTTCCACGTTTTCCATTTCTTCCATGTCTTCTCAGGGGCCTCGCATGTATGTATCTCTTCCTCCTTCCACCCCCCCCCTCTTTTTGGCCACATGTGTTCGCAATTTAAAATCATTGAATGCATCATGTGACATGTTTGAATCTGGTATATATTTGTCAAACAATATGTGGTCATTTAGCTATGACAATGATGTTGTGAAATGTATCAGCTGTTTGTCCTGTTTCTGTTGTCACATGAACATTGACTATTCATTACAATAAAGGCTTTTAGTGGAGTGCGGCTGTCCAATCCATTTCTTCACTATCGGGTCTGCCTGTTCGTTTTTTTTTAGGCGGGCCTGATTGAACCATTCATTGCCCTCTACGGAGCGGCGGATGTAAATGGACATGTGCCAACATCCGATCCAATCCTATCGCCTAAAAACGGAGGGGTGGGGGATATGTCCCTCATCTATCTGGCAGATTGGATGATAGTGAGATGTAAACGAACAGGCGGTCCGTTTACACCTGACCTCCCATAGAGGAAAGCAGGCTGTGTCCGTGTCTACTCTGCATAAGCAGAGCGGACACAGACCTGTCATCCGCCTGCTCAGCGGGGATCAGTGCACAGATCCCCCCGCTGAGCAGGCGGATACGCTGGCGCAATCAATCCTTGTGAAAGAGCCTTTCTATTTGTCATGATTACCGTTCATTACTGTAAACATCCCAAAATTCAGAGCAGTAATACAGGGGACATCTTCTAATGGAAACACTAGGTCTGGTGACAACCAGGGATTCCCTCACTTGGGGGGTGGGGGGTTTCGCTCCCTTCCAGTTTTAGCTATGGAACAGGAAGTAAAGGGAAGACTCCCCAATGAGACATAGATGCTTAAAAATAATGACAGGGGTTATAACCCTCCTATTCTCTATCCAAAGTGAAACACAAAAAAGTTTGCCTTTAGTTCTACCATAAAGTGTAATCATTTTGTTAACTGTAGAAAGGGCAGTACACCACAGTAACCAATCTAAAACTGTCTCTTAACTGGTCTAAGTAAAGTGAAATCTGATTGGCTGCTGTAAGCATCAGCACATTGGAAGCAAATAACCAGAAGTGCTCCGTTTCTGTGACTTACACTATTTAAAGTTGAATTCCAGACACAATTTATTTTAAATTATTAATTTGCTTAAAAGCTCCAAAGAAACTAAATCACTTTTAATTACCTTGAACAAATAGAAGTATTATCATCGCTATGCTTTACACAGTGAGGAGAGCAGAACTGTGGGTAGGACCCACCAGCCACATGTGACCCCACAAGCAACAAAGGTATTTAAACTGCGATTAATGCTTAATTATATGCAGTGAGATGGGGGCAGTGGGAGCGGTAACAATTAAGTATTAATCATGGAAAGTTTTAATAGTTTGGGGTCAATTATATTTTAAATGCTTTACTAAAATTTTAAGATACAAAATTATAAAGCAGAGAATGTGGATTTTAACCAAGCAATGACTACAGATAGATCAATGAAACTCATTTATAAAATGCACATACATGTACAGTACACACAGTTTTATTATTTATTTTAACAAATATGCATTTAACACATAACAAATGATTTACAAAGTTCTATTCCTTTTCTGTAAATGAAAAGCTTTTAAAGGGGCTATTGAGTCCATGTGCAATGAAGTCTAAAGTGCCAACGGTTGGCTCAGAAGTCAATGCAAAAGATTAATATTCAATCACAGGAGCCGACTGCAGTTTGCAAACGAAAGCGCCAAACGTCTGGGGTCTTTGGCGTGCTGCAAGATTCCAGAAAGCATATTCAAGCATAGAAAGTGTAAACTGAAATATTAAGGTGCATGTTAATTTTGCAAAGTATTTTATTTTTTTATTTTGCAAAGTTAATTTTCACATAGCTCAGTGAAAGTGGTGAAAAAAATAAATGAAATTTACTCGCACCTAATTAGATAAAGTCGGCACCACTATACTCACTAAGCTGTGTGAAAATTATCTTTGTAAAGTGAACATGCCCCACACCTTTAGTAAATAAGCCTCTTTGTATATGTTTTAAATGACACCAGATTCACCTCAATAAGCAATACCAGGCAGCAAGTAATAAGAAATCTAGTAATGCTGTCCATAAAACCCTGCAATTGTGTTAAAATCAGAATTAATAACAGAAGGGAGTGGATGGTCTGGTGCACTACCCTGTTTTAGATCTCTAGACTTAATATTTATTTTTGACTGATGAGAAGTACTCAAACTTTAGTAACTCAAACTCAAGTTTACTTTACCACTTTAGTAAATGAATCTCTAAGTTCACATGGACCGCCACTAATCAGTCGGTAAAAGCCATGTCGAGCACTCTCTGAAGCCTGCTAAACAAATAATCAGCCCAAAAAGCCAATATAAGGTTATTTATATGTCATCTCTGCCTACATCAGATACAACAATAAAAAAAAAGAAAGAACTTTCAACCAGGAAATCTCATCTTTCTGAGGTTTACAAATTTATTAAATCAGCCTAGGCAGAAGCCAATTTTGTATCATTATTTACACTTGAAATGCAGTTCTGGCAATAAAACATGTTGAAGTCGGTCTCCAACCCAGAAGAGTTTACAGCAGAGCTGGTAAAATCAATTTAGCACAAATTGGGCATATCAAAGCATACACACAGCAGGAAAATCATGATTCGCCATTTCACAGAATATGCACGTGCCAGCCTGTGCAATGTGTGGCGGATTGTGCAGATCAATAAATGCAGCAAATCAATGTTTTATAAAAAAAATAACAACAATAATAGAATAAAACTATGAATACAAAATTCAGCTAGAACACATCAGATTTGCCTGCTTAACAACTAAAGGCATGGCAGGTCCATCTAACTCCAGTTTGCCTGGTGACATGGAGAGAAAAGAAACTTCAAGGTCACGAGGAGCAAGCACCACTATCTGAATCTCCAGCAATTCTCTTAACATCATTGTTATTCCAGCTGGGGATTTCACCGCTAAGCTCATCTATCTCCGACTTGTAACTAGATAATGAAGTTGTAGATTTAATAAAGTGACCTAATTTCCACCAGCTGCACTTTCCATATGGAAACCAGCTTGCAAAACACGCTACACGTAAAACAACGAAACAAAACAAAAAACCCTACAACTACAAACGACACGCTAAATCAAAACACAAAGTGGGGCTGGCACCTCTGGGTAACAGGTGGCCCCCTCGCCATGGGCTCCTCTGACTTGCTTAGTTATAACAGATGGTATTAGCTGAAGCTTGGAAGAAAAGGTTGTCCACTTTCCTAGATGGGTGAAAGCTTCTTTCTGCTAGCGGCCATCCTCTACATTCAGGTCCAGCAGAACACTATGAGATCTCTGCCCTTGAAGAGATATCCATGATACCCCATCATAACAATTCATCTTGACTTCCGCACTACTGAAAATAACTTTTTTTTTCACTTGTTTGAGTGTAGTAACAAACAAAATAGCCCTTTCCTGCATTATTGGGACTTGCAATTTGAAACAGTTTCAATTAAATTACCTGTAAAAGCAAAACTACAAATTAGAAAATGAATAGCCTAACAATCAATACAAGTTGCAAAAAATCTGCTTTTGCTGCAATACTTACCTTTGATCCAAAGCGGTTTCTGCAGTACTTATTTCCCCCCACTAGATGTCCTCAGTCTCCATATAAAATGATGACCAGTTTCACTCAACCCACTTCCTCTAAACCCAGGATGTCATAGACCCACCCCCAGCTGTAACTGGATAGTGAACGAGAAGCAGCAGAGTAATGAGACCATCTATCTGTACTATGCTTTCTTCTCCTAGCAGCTTTCTCCCACTCTGGGTTTCACAAGGACTGCAAATGTCTGATACCATTTAAAACAAGGTATGTACATTGCTAACATTTGAAACAATACATGTCACTATGTATTAACCGCTTAGGGACCGCAATTGTCAGTTAAAGCAACACAATGCAGTAGATGGCCTGGTCATGAAGGAGGTAAAACCTTCTGGAGCTCAAGTGGGTAATGAATGCAGAACAGCAATAGCTTGGGTCTTTAATCTCTGCCTAAAATTCACTTTTAAATGTGGTAATGAGGCTTTACCATAAAATGAACGCTTACCTTCATGTGATGGACACTGGCACACCCAAGACAGGAAGTCCCCTCCCTATATAACCCCTCCCATAATCGGGAGTACCTCAGTTTTGTAGCAAAGCAATAAGTGTCCCCAAAAAGAGGGGTGGGAGCTCTGTGTCCCGTGATGTACTCCAAGAAAAGGATTTTACAGGTAAGCTGTTATAAAAATCCTATTTTCTTTATCGTACATCACGGGACACAGAGCGACATAGTCATTACTAATGGGATGTCCTAAAGCAATGCCAAAATGAGGGGAGGGAGACACCATACATAAGCTGGGCGCCATCAGGCATGAGGATCTATACTGCAGCCTGCAGCACACTGCGCCCAAAGGTGATATCCTCATGACCTCTTACATCCAACTGATAACATTTAGTGAATGTGTGGACTGAAGACCAAGTTGCGGCCTTACAGATTTGAGCCAAGGAGGCCTGGTGATGCACTGCCAAATAAGCACCCACTGCTCTAGTAGAGTGCGCTTTAAATTTAAATGGAGGCATCTTCCTTTTCAGACCATAGGCTTGAATAATAACCTGCCGAATCCACTTAGAAATAGTCGATTTAGACGCTGCCTGACCCCTTCTGGGGCCCTCCAGCAGAATAAACAAAACATCAGTTTCCCGAATCATAGCAGTGGCTTTAAGATAGGCTTTAACTGCTCTTACTACATCCAAAGAATGTAATAACTTCTCCTCCCCCAAACTAGGTTTGGGATAAAAGGAAGGGAGAACCACATCTTGGTTCAAATGCAAATTTGACACAACCTTGGGAAGAAAGGCTGGATGTGTACGTAGAACCACTCTATCCTTATGGATAATCAAATACGGCTCCTTACAAGACAAAGCTGCTAATTCCGATACCCTCCTGGCTGAGGATATAGCTACCAAGAAAATGTATTTCCTGGTGAGAAGCACTAAAGGAATGTGGAGCAATGGTTCAAAAGGCTGTCTTTGAAGAACTGATAGAACCAAGTTTAAGTCCCATGGACATATGGGAGACCTAACTGGTGGGTTGATTCGAGTCACACCCTGCAAAAAGGATTTAACTAGCGAATGTCTAGCTAGTGGCCTTTTGAAAAAATATCAATAAGGCCGAAACCTGACCCTTAATAGTACTTAAGGCTAGATCTTTGTCTACAACCCACTGTAGGAAGTCAAGAATTCTACCTATGACTGTCACATCAGTCAGTCCATACCCAACCATTTTTCTGTGGTGCATCACAAATGTAGAAGTGCTAATGTGATAAAAACACATCTTTTACAGCAGGGGTGTCCAGCCTGCATCCCAAGGGCATAAATAATCTCAAGACAGCTATGAATGCGGCCTAACACAAACTCATAAACTTAATAAAAAATGTTGACATTTTGAGAGATTCACATTTTGTTGTTTTGTAGCCAGAAATGAAGACACACATGTTTTGTTTTTTTATCCAGCTGTACTTACTCTTTCATCCAAGGGAAACATAAAACACCAACATGTCAAAAAAATAATAATCAAAAACAGAATCGCTGAGTTGGATAAAGAATCACCCCCTTGTGTCACTATTGAACCACTTTTTGTTTTAATTACAGCCTTTTAGTCTGTTGGGATAGGTCTCTGCTAACTTTGCACATCTAGACTTTGCAATATTTGCCCACTCCTCTTTGGAAAACTGCTTTCAGTTCAATTTGATGGCATCTTTTTGTGGACTGCAGTCTTCAAGTCATTCCACAGATTTTACTTTTTGCTATAATAAATATTCCATTTTTTTTTTTAAAACATTTTTTTTTCCTCAGTTTAGGCTGATATGTATTCTTCAACATATTTTTGCTAAAAAAAATCACAATAAGCGTATATTGATTGGTTTGCGCATAAGTCATAGCATCTATAAAATAGGGGATAGATTTATGGCATTTTTATTATTATTGTTAAATTTTTTTACTAGTAATGGCGGCGATCAGTGATTTTTATTGGGACTGCGATATATTGCGGTGGACAAATCGGACACTTTTGACACATTTTTGGGACCATTGCCACAATCTAAAAACATTCAAGAACAGATTAGAAACAAACATGTATCGGTCTAGGGAGGGTTTCAAAGCCATTTCTAAGGCTTTGGAACTCCAGTGAACCACGGGGAGAGCCATTATCCACAAATGAAGATAAATTGAACAGTGGTGAACCAACCCGGAACAACATCTAAAGAACTGCTTGCCTCAGGTAAGATCAGTGTTCATGATTCAACAATCAGAAAGAGACTGGGCAAAAATGGCCTCTGTGGGAGAGTTCCAAGGCCAATGTCACTGCTGATTAAAAATAACACAAAAGCTAATTTCACATTTACCAAAAAACATCTTGATTATCCCCAAGACTTTTAGGCAAATATTCTGTGGACTGATGTGACAGGGGCTACCAGAATCACTGGCTTCTTTTCCATCCTGACTCTGCGGAGGAGTCGAGGTAGTAACTGCAGCGGAGGAAACGCATACATTAGTGTGATTAAACCCCTCCGGAAACACCAGCGCATCCGATCCGCAAGCGAGCGGGTCCCTTGTCCTGGACACAAAGTTGCTCAATTTCGTGTTGAACCTGGATGCCAATAGATCTACGTCTGGTGTCCCCCATCTCTGACATATTGCCCGAAAGATGTCGGGGTGAAGAGACCATTCCACTGGGGATAACTGCTGCTGACTCAGGAAGTCTGCCTTCCAATTCTCTGTTCCTGGAATAAAGATAGCGGATATGCATGGGACATGTCTTTCTGCCCATATCAGGATATGATTCACCTCCTTCTGGGCCGCTCCACTCTTGGTGCCCCCTTGGTGATTGATGTATGCCACAGCTGTGGCATTGTCTGATTGGATCCTGACAGGGGAACCATGTAGCTTAGAAGTCCATGCTTCCAGGGCCAAACGTGCCGCCCGAATTTCCAGCAGGTTGATGGGCAAGGTCTTCTCGAAATTCGACCACTTTCCTGGAGTGCCCATTGCTCCAGTACTGCCCCCAGCTTAGAAGGCTGGCATCTGTAGTTACTATCCTCCAAGAGATTGGAATGAACTACTTTCCCTTTTGTAAATTTTGGGGTACCAACCACCAACATAGACTCCTGCATACTGACAACGTCAGGGACATTGGGAAGTCTATGGCTTGAACCTTTTTGCTCCAGGTGGATAGGATGGCGTTCTGTAATTTCCTTGAATGAAATTGAGCATACGGAACTGCTTCGAATGAGGCCACCATCTTTCCCAGCAACCGCATGCACAGACGAATGGATGGCTGTCTCTTTGCACAGATCGCTTGAATTAGCTCCCTTAAAGAAGAGATTTTTGCCTGAGGCAGAAGAATCTTTCTTTGGTCTGTGTCTATGAGTAAGCCTAAATATTCCAGTCTTCTTGCTGGCTGCAAGGCTGATTTGTCCAGATTTAGGACCCAGCCCCGGGACTCCAGGTATTCTACTGTGTTGCGTACAGCAACCCTTACGTTGGAAGCCGAATGATCTATTATCAAAAGATCGTCCAGATAGGCCATTATAGATATTCCTCGAGTTCTTAAGTCGGCCAACAGAGGGGCCAAGATCTTTGTGAACACTCGCGGAGCCGTGGCCAACCCGAACGGTAGCGCCACAAATTGATAATGGCGCTGTTCCACCGCAAAGCGTAGAAGCTTTTGATGACTGGGGAATATAGGAACATGTAAATAAGCGTCCCTGATATCGATGGACGCCAACCATTCTCCCCCTTGTAGGGTGGCGGCTACTGACCGAATTGATTCCATACGGAATGACTTGACGATTAGGAACTTGTTTAGACCCTTGAGATCTAGTATGGGTCTTACACCTCCGTTGGGCTTTGGAATGGTAAAAAGGTTTGGAGTAAAATCCCAACCTCTGTTCTTTTACCGGAACCTCCACAATTACCCCTTGGGTTAACAGTCGGTCTAACGCCGAAAGGAGAGATCTTCTCCTTATTGGATCTTTTGAGACGTTTGATGTTATAAACCGAGGAGGAGGAAATTCCTGTAACTCCAACTTGTATCCCAAGGATACCGTGGAGAGAGCCCATCTGTCCCGGATCGTCTCTCGCCAAGCCCCTGAAAACAACAGAAGTCTTCCCCCCCACTCGCCTGAGTGGGGGCGACCCTTCATAAGGCCGACTTGGGGGCTGGTTTAGTATTCCTTCAGATCCAGGGTTTTTTATTACCCTGTGCCTGTCCCTGAGCTCTCCCTCCAGGATTTTATCGGGGAGGTCGTCGGAACTGCTTAGAAGCTGAAGTTCCAGGGACTGGAGAGGTGGGCTGCTTGAAGGAAGGACCCCTGAATTTTCTTTTAACAGGTAAAAGAGTACTCTTACCAATGGAGATTTTCTGGATGTACTTATCCAAATCCTCGCCAAATAACCACTCCCCATGGAATGGAAATCCAGCCAGGAGCTTTTTACAGGGCGTCTCGGCTGACCAGTTTTTTAGCCATAAGAGTCTACGCATGTGTACCAACACCAGCGGGAGGCCTGATGAATTGAATCTTTAATGGCGTCAACCGCAAAACATAAAGTACTAGGTAGATCTGCTAAATCATGAGCCTGCTGAGCTGGCATGTCCTTTAAAACCAGCTTCATCTGGTCTTTCAAAGCCTGACAGATGCCAATGGCTGCCACTGCAGGCTGAGTTACAGCACCAGCTGTAGAAAAAGCAGTCTTTAATAAGGTTTCCAATTTTTTATCTGTTGGATCCTTAAACATCTGTACATTGTCCACTGGACATGTCAGGGATTTGTTCACAGAAGAGATGGCAGCATCCACAGTAGGGAGGCTCCACTTTTTGGTGAACTTTTCCTCCATAGGATATACCACAGCAAACTTTTTTGGAGGAAGGAACAATTTATCAGGATGTTCCCAATCCTTATAAATGAGAACTTCTAGCAATGAATACTGGAAAGGATCCATTAGCCTGCGGGGCTTTCAAATACCCCAATGAAGAAACCGATGTAGTTGCTGGTTTTGAAAGGGGCAGCTTGAAAGCTGACCGAACCATGTCTGTTAAAGACTGAACTAACAATTTTTCAGCCTGAGAGGCTGAAAACAGTTCCTCTAAAGTAGATTCTTCTGAGGCAGCAGCATCATCCTCAGCCTGATCCCCTGCAGGAAAATAGATTTCATCCTGAGACAATTGCTCTGCTGTTAGATACTCTAACGGTGGAGATGGAGATCTGGCGCGCTTTTTTCCCGGCAGGGAGGAAGCGATTAATGCCGCCAATCTTTGTTCTAATCCTCCCAGAGCAGAGGTAAAAGCCTCCTCTGTCACATACACCGCAGCAGGTGAACTGAGGGCAGCCGCAGCACCTAGCATTCCTGATGGCTCCCCTCGGGTAACTACCTCCGATTTATCAGGGGAGGATATACCAGCAGGAGCAAGCCCCAGATCCTCAGAGCCCGATGGTGAACCCTTTAGCTTCTTAGGATTTTTATTCCCAGAGCCCTTGGAAGGCATAGTCCTAGCTCAAAGCCAAGGACTTGCAGCCAAAAATGCACCCACCACTAGCTATAGTCTAGCGTACATACCTGCTATGTGAGCTAGTCAGGTGTCTAAACTAATGTGCCTTGGGGATGCCTTTATCACCACCTGTTGTATGCCCAATATAACAATAATAAATGTCACCAAAAATGTCTCTGCTGGTGTGTCCGTCCTCTTTACAGCGTGTCTCTCGGAGACTGTTTTTTTTAACAGCAGAGGATGCCCGCACATGCACAGAAGCTCGCCGGGGAACACCGCGCGTCATTACGTCAAGCCCCGCCCCCTCCGTGAGTCACTCTCCTTCATAGCTTCTAAGGCTTTGCGCGCGCCAGTAACATCTCACATGGAAAGAAAACATGGGGAGAGGAGGAGGAGGGGGCTGTGGAGCTTAGGCTGAACGCACTATAGAGGGAGACCGCAGCGCAGTGTCTTTGTACAGATCGCTTGTTCCCAGGTCTCCCTAGCGGGTATGATATGGTAAAATTTCACCAGTTGGGTCCTTTTAGAGCTGTATTTAGAAAGAATGCTCCTCCATCTGTCTAGGCATTACACTTGTGACAAGGTATAGCCCAGTTACTTAGACATTCCCAAAAAGTATCTCCTTCTTGAGGCCAAGTGGGGGTACTACCATAATGTCCAATAGAACCATATGAAATACATTTCAGTTTTAATAAAAAATATTCTAGGCATCAGGTACAGTGGGAAATATACCATGTAAGTAAATTACAGGCAAACACATTAGTTTGAAGGCTCCCTGCTGAACCAAGTTCATCAGGGACCTTCACTTACCTGTCCCCGCCGCAGGACCCTGTTTGGAACAGAAAGCCCAAACTTCGCCCCTCTTGGCGGGCAACGTCATTTGACCTTCAGGGAATGGGGTCCTACTGAAAGGAACACCACTCCCCTGGACCTGTACAGCACCCTGCCAGAAACCTCTTGGTATTGGATCTGACCAGAGTACTGGATCCCAGGGTCCAGCCCTCCTAAGAGAGGCATTACAGGCCAAACCTCGTTCTTCTTCCCCGAGGCCCGGGTACCGTCCATTTTGGCATTGAAGCACTTTGGACGGATCCGGAATAGCTTGCCTTAGGCCTCAAAGACCATACGCAGAGCTAACTTGAATACATGCTTAACCGTGACCAACACCTTAGACACTGGCAACAAAACTGAGGTACTCCCGATATGGGAGGGGTTATATAGGGAGGGGACTTCCTGTCTTGGGTGTGCCAGTGTCCATCACCTGAAGGTAAGCTCTATAACCCACATAGTAATTACTATGTCGCTCTGTGTCCCGTGATGTTGGATAAAGAAATAGGAACGTGTAAATAGGCGTCCCTGATATCGATGGACGCCAACCATTCTCCCCCTTTCAGGGTGGAGGCTACTGACCGAATTGATCCCATACGGAATAACCTGACGATTAGGAACTTGTTTAGACCCTTGAGATCTAGTATGGGTCTTACGTCTCTGTTGGGCTTCGGAATTGTAAAGAGGTTTGAGTAAAATCCCAACCCCTGTTCTGGCACGTCTATGAAACCCAAGTGGACCGGAGTCTCTGCTGCTTCTGCAGTATTTTCCAACTTTAGCGTATCCCGCACTGCAGTAATAAGGTCAGATACCAATGCCGTCTCGCGTACTGACCTGGACTTGGAGTCATCCTCACTGTCCGGTCACGGTCTGAAGTCTCTGATGCGTCAGAATCTGGGCCCTGAGCCGTAGCTGGACCTGGTTCTGCATCAGAATTATCCCCAGAAGCTTGCAGGGGATGGGGCGTTTACTACCCCCTGTATTCCCGTGTGCTGCTTCCACCCTGGCAGCAAACGCCTCTAGGATTGCCGTCATAGCGTTCATAGACACCTCAGGGGCACCAGTTGCTAAATCTGGTGTTTCAGGGGAGAAGAAATCTGGCTCAGATGCCATGCTGACCACACGCTGACACCCACAGGGCTCCAGGCAAGATATCAATAGGCCACCCTCCTGCGCTGCAGAGATGCTGGGTTACCCAGAGGACTCACCACCCTGGACCGGTACTGCTATGCTGCCGTGTGCTGCGCCTGTGATGCTGTCCCCCCTGCTGCTGTGTCAGTCTGCTTTTTTTAATCAGCACTTCCTGTGTGAATTTTCGCGCCAGTGTAATGCACCCTAGAGGCCGGAGGCTCTCGCAAAATGGTTGCCAAAACGTCTGTATGGAAGATAATGTGGGCTCTAAGAAAATGGCCGCCGAGCCGAAGATAGAGGTCAAGCAGCTGTAGCCCACAAAAAGATGGCCGCCGAACGGCAATATATACATACAGGGTGGACAAACATGGCCGCCGATCAGCTGATAGGGGCCAGTGGGTGTGGCCGAACCACAGGAAGATGGCCGCCGGGCAGTCACAAGAGGCCGAACTCGGCATGGACCACCCCAAAATGGCCGCCGACAGCATGGAGGAGGAAGCACATACAGGTAAGTAGAAATGACATTTCATTTAAATTAGGGTTGTCCCGATACCACTTTTTTAAGACCGAGTACAAGTACCGATACTTTTTTCAAGTACTCGCCGATACCGATTACCGATACTTTTTTTCAATGTCATGTGACAGTTTGAAAGATGGGGACTGATAGGTGGCACTTATGGGCACGGATCGATGGCACTTATGGGCACTGATAGGTGGCACTTGTGGGCAGTGATAGGTGGCACTGATAGGTGGCACTTGGGGGCACTGATAGATGGCACTTGTGGGCAGTGATAGGTGGCACTTGTGGGCATTGATAGGTGGCACTGATTGCACAGAAAGGTGGCACTTGTGGGCACTGATAGGTGGCACTTGTGGGCACTGATAGGTGGCACTTGTGGGCACAGAAAGGTGGCACTTGTGGGCACAGAAAGGTGGCACTTGTGGGCACAGAAAGGTGGCACTTGTGGGCACAGAAAGGTGGCACTTGTGGGCACAGAAAGGTGGCACTTGTGGGCACAGAAAGGTGGCACTTGTGGGCAGTGATAGGTGGCACTTGTGGGCACTGATAGGTGGCACTGATTGCACAGAAAGGTGGCACTTGTGGGCACTGATAGGTGGCACTTGTGGGCACAGAAAGGTGGCACTTGTGGGCACAGAAAGGTGGCACTTGTGGGCACAGAAAGGTGGCACTTGTGGGCACAGAAAGGTGGCACTTGTGGGCACAGAAAGGTGGCACTTGTGGGCACAGAAAGGTGGCACTTGTGGGCACAGAAAGGTGGCACTTGTGGGCACAGAAAGGTGGCACTTGTGGGCAGTGATAGGTGGCACTTGTGGGCAGTGATAGGTGGCACTTATGGGCACTGATAGGTGGCACTTGTGGGTACTGATAGATGGCACTGATTGCACTATTAGTGCAATCAGTGCCATCTATCAGTGCCCACAAGTGCCACCTATCAGTGCAATCAGTGCCCATAAGTGCCACCTATCAGTGCAATCAGTGGCATCTACCAGTGCCACCTGATAGGTGGCACTGGTAGATGGCACTGATTCCACTGATAGGTAGCACTTGTGGGTACTGATAGGTGGCTGGCACTGAAATGCTGCGGGGGGTGGGGGGGAAATGACACAGGATTTAAGAAAAAAAAAAAAAACTGCTGCAACGCCCATCTTGGTACACCCTGCACTCGGCTGCAGTAAGCAACAGCAGACATCTTGTTACACCCAGCCCATATAGCTCGGGCTGGGTGTAACAAGATGTCTGCTGCTGCTTACTGCAGCCGAGTGCAGGGTGTACCAAGATGGGCGTGGGGACGTTCAGCCGCTGACGGCGACCGAATGTGACAGCACCGGTCACCGATCCTGATGCGGCTGCGCCCTGAACCCCTGCCAGCTTACCAGGTTCAACTGCAGGTGAGGGACTCGCTCTCCGCCCGCGGACTCCGTCCACCGACTGTGCCCGCCCTCTTCAGCCAGACTCCGCCCGCACTTTCCTCTTCCGCCCTCCCCAGCCACTGACTCCTCCCGCCCTCTCCGGCCAGACTCCGCCCGCACTCCCCCGCCCTCTCTCCTGCCCTCCCCAGCCACTGACTCCTCCCGCCCTCTCCGGCCACAAAAAAAAAGTATCGGGTGAAGCATCGGGAGCATTTGCGCGAGTACAAGTACTCGCGCAAATGCTTGGTATCGGTCCCGATACCGATACTAGTATCGGTATCGGGACAACCCTAATTTAAATGTTAGTTACAGCCAGCCCCGCTCCAGTGGAACCCCTTAGGTGACCCCCAGCACCCAGCAACCTTTAGCTAGAAGCCCAGGGAGGAGGGAAAGGCAGGGAGAGAGGGAAGAAAGGGGCCACAACCACTTACTTGATCTCTCCAGGAATGTCCAGCTAAATCACCCAGCCGAGGCAGGGGAGTTTTACTTACCTATCCTGCATGTATTATGCTGGAAGACATTCCAAAAAGATCATCGTCCGCGCACGGAAGGTGACTGTTGGCCAGGCATGCTGTGATTGGACCCAAAAGGGACGATCATATGTATGCCCTGGAGCGTGACGCTCACCGGACAGGCTGCTGCGACTCGGCCGTAAGGTCAGGCGAAGCTGAGCGGTCCGATGCAAGCCTTGGAGCGTAAGCTCACCGGCCAGGCTGCTGCGACTCGGCCGTAAGGTCAGCCGAAGCTGAGCGGTCCGATGCAGGCCCTGAAGCGTAGGCTCACCGGCCACCCGTGGAGCGACGGGCATGTTGTGGAAAACCCAGCGCGTAGCTAGGGTCGGCACACGCTCGATGGCTGAAACTGGGGAGACTACAAGGATCGAGGATCCAGCCTGTCACCCAGTCGGCAGTTGATCGAAGATCGCAGGAAACAATAAATGTAGCAAAAAAAATATATCTTTTTTTCCCCGGACCAATGGGCCCGAAGGGAGCCATGTCCTACTCCTTGCTAGACAGAAAAAAACTGATCTGCGAGATGCAGACTGAGAGGTTATACCAGAGGGTCCGCCCCCTGGGCGGTACTGTAGAAGGTGTGATGCAACACCTTTTACAAGTTTTTCTGCCTAGTCACTCCTAATTAACGAATAATACCCACTTTGTCAATAGAGAAGCTGTGTCGGTCCATGGACGAAAGAGTAAGATGTGTTTTTATCACATTAGCACTTCTACATTTGTGATGCACCACAGAAAAATGGTTGGGTATGGACTGGATGCTGTGTGACCCAGAACAAGAAGTTGCCTATCCCCTTCAGGGAATAGGGACAAGCTAGATGAATGAACACATGGACATAGGGCAATCAATCAGCCATGACGCTACAAACTGCAGCCACAACATGTGAGCCTATTATTACAAGGTAAGGCACATAACCAACACAGGGACCTATAACTACACTAATACCCAGTTAAAACAACAAAAACTTCTTAAAGTGTATGTTGGCATGCTGATTCTTTGGCTTCCACATTTTCTAAAACATTGACCAGGAACTAGGACAGATCAGGAATTCTGTCTGTATTTATCAATCATATGTTCCATGTCAGTAGTAGGTCATAAAGTGCTGAAAGCAGAGGATCACCTTGACTGCATTTTCATTTTTGGGTGGTTTCCTTTAAGCTGAGCACATGGCTAGGCATTTAATATTCATTTAAAAAGAACAACTTTAGAATTTGTATTTTTATCTGCCAGGCCTGGGACAATGCTCCCGTCACACTGCTTGCTATCTTTTAATATAATAAGAAACATGAAAAATGAGTATGCCCCGGCCCCGCTGTTCAGTCTCTTATCACACATCTATTTGCATCAGGTAGTACTTTCCCCAGGCCTCGCCACTGACTTTATGAAACAGGGATATTTATGATTTGATTTGCCTCATGCCTGCCTGCCCTAGTTTATCATTAAATCAAGCGGCAGCACCCATACCAAAATACTTATTTTACAAACAACAAGCCAGCAGCCAGAATGAACAGACTATAATACCCATTTCCTTCTAATTTATAGTTCATACATAGGTTCCAAGGCAAAACAAATTACAAGTGGAACTTTGTCGCTTGTCTTTATGGTAAAGTGAACTCTCATTGAAATGTCTATTGATGGCAGGATGTAATAACTTACACCAACAGACTGGCTGCTGTGAGCGACAGCCCTTCACCTAACCAAAGGCTGGAAATCTCAGAAATACAGTCCCGGGAGGTTATGGAGTGCCCGCCTTGTAGATGGTATAAAAGGGATCTATTAATAAGTAAAGAGCACTCGGACACGCAGCAGCTTCGTTATTACAGAAGTTAGAAAGTTTTCTCCTCTGCTACTAATGTCTGGATTAACCATTTCATGACTGCAAGAGGCCTTTACAAGTCCTCATCCATAATGCTTTGTGTTGTGAGAAAGGGTATTAAAAATTGTAGCAGGGAACTAGAAGTGCACCTGTGCACATTGCTAGCCCAAAGACCCTGCTGTCTATGTATATATCCAATCAGCCATATAGGATTCTCTGCAGTTCTATAGTCCAGCTCTTTGAGCAGCACATCTGATGTGCTTGAGAGTCCATTTCTATTCTATTACATTATTTTTTTTTTACAACGCAGGTTGCCAGGTCTTTCCTTAAAGTGATATTAAAAAGGAGAAGTCCAGCCTGAGCTCATTCGACTGAGCTTCTCCAATGGGTCACAGGAGTGCAATTCATTTAGCACTCCTGTGACTCATTCTGAAGTCCGCTCTCTGCTGACGTCACCAAGATCAGTCGCTGAGAGGCTGAGATGGCCACTCCCCGCCCCTTCCACAGCTCAGCGCTCCAATGAGCGCTAAGGAGCCGAGCAGGAGAGCCGCTGATTGACAGGCAGCAGCTCTCTGCTCGGGGAGGTGAGAGAACCGAGCCACCGGTGGTGTTCGGTGGCTCTGTTCTCAGTGAAGAGGCGGCGGGGGACCGATGCTGCATCCACCTAGGTAAGTATGATTATGGGATAAAAAAAAAATCCCATACTTCTCTTTTAATGGGATTTTTTTTTTAAATAAAAAATAACAAACGTGTTATACTTGTCTGTTCTGTTCAGCAGTTTTGCACAAAACAGCCCCAATCCCCTGCCGGCGCTCCTGGTCCCACCCTCCTGCCGAGTATCACCCGGGGTAAGCAATTTGCTACGGGGGCACCCAAGCAGGCTTACTCCCGGGTCGCTGCTTTTGTGCACATCACTGGATCAATGCATAGAATGAATGAATGTAAAAAAAAAAAAAACATGTACCATTAGAACCACTTTAACCCTCCACCAATTGTTTGGGCTTGGGACAAGCATGTAGCATGTAATAGCATTGTGCATAGCTTATTTATACACGTATACAAGGGCCAATTTAAAAAGGTAATGAACACTGCTTATAATAAAACTCCCCTGTAGGTACAGGGAATATCTCCTAAAAGTGCACCATTTAGGAGCTATTGACTATTTCTGCAGCTGGCGACGTCACTTGCATATGCACTTTGAGTATGCTGTCCCTTCAGATCGCTGTGCCGTAATCATTGCCCACGGCACATTGTGCAGGAGTGAAGTGGTCGTGGAGCGGCCATTCAAATGGCCGGAGCCCGCAAATCTGGAAATAAGACTGAGTGAAGATGGAAGCCGCTGGAGGGCTTTATTTTAGGTCTTTCATAATGTGCGGTTATACAATGCAAACTAGCAAATTATGCCATTAACTTTGGAAAGGGTACGTCCCCCCCCCCCCCCCCAGACTTCACTACTGTTTTAAACAGTAACCAATAAACCTACCAACATGTCTTTGGAACGTGGGACAAAACCAGAGTACCTAAAGAAAGCCACACTGGCACAAGGAGAACACATGCCAACTCCATGCAGATAAACAGGGTCCAGGCCCAGGACTCCAACAAATAACCACAGTGCTGCAATCGTGTGCTAGCCACTAAACAACTGTACTAGCCCATAGAGTTAAACTCATGTCAAAATATAAACCCAAAAGAAAAACTCAAATACTCTATAAACTGTAACATATTAATGTAATTTCAAATATTGTTTTCATTTTTTATTTTTTGGAATTGTTCAGGCATTTCCTGTTATGGGGTAACAACTCTCTACAAACTATGCTTTTTCTTTGTCACCCTGTCACATGCACCCCAGGTGGAGACTACAAGTGGCCATACTAAGGGCCCAGACCAAGGACCATGGAAATGATCTGGAGAAAAATGAGAGCATGTAGTCAGAAAGTGGTTACCTGATCTCTGGTCACAAAAAGATAAACACTAAGAGGGCAGCACTCTAAATCTGGTGGAGCTGTGCATGGTAGACAATCAGCTTGTTTAATCAAGAGCTGATACGCTCCGCTACCAGTAAAGCGCTAATACGCTCCGCTACCAGTAAAGCGCTGATACGCTCAGCTACCAGTAAAGCGCTGATAAGCCCCGCTACCAGTAAAGCGTTGATACGCTCTACCACCAGTAAAGCGTTGATACACTCTACCACCAGTAAAGTGATGATACACTCTACCACCAGTAAAGTGATGATGCACTCTACCATCAGTAAAGTGATGATGCACTCCACCACCAGTAAAGTGATGATACACTCCACCACCAGTATAGTGATGATACACTCTACCACCAGTAAAGTGATGATACACTCTACCACCAGTAAAGTCATGATACACTCTACCACCAGTAAAGTGATGATACACTCTACCACCAGTATAGTGATGATACACTCTACCACCAGTATAGTGATGATACACTCTACCACCAGTATAGTGATGATACACTCTACCACCAGTAAAGTGATGATACACTCTACCACCAGTAAAGTGATGATACACTCGACCACCAATAAGGTGATGATACACTCTACCACCAGTAAGGTGATGATACAATTTAAGTGTAGAAATACTCTGCTATGCCACCTATCTAAAAAAAAAAAAAAAACAGCTACAGTAAATGAATTGATTCACAATAAACCAATCTGCAGCATAACTATAAAAAAGAAAAAATTGCTTTCTCATTTAATCTCCAAATAATTCTCCCGAACTGAAGCAGCATAGGATAATGAAACAAAATGCGTTACCTGAGGATTTGTTCCAGCTGATCCACCTTGTCATGCAAGGATTTTGTTATGTCTGTCTCTGTGCTGGGAATAAGAGGATGAAAGAGATATTGTAAATCAGATTGCTGAAAATAATTTCCTGTTTTTATTAATACAGCATTGCTGAGTGACACAAACAATAACTAAGTCTTCTATCAAAGCTGACACAGAGTTCCACTGCACTGGCTAAGCCCTTGGAGGGTACTTCTAAAGTGAAATTTGCGGATGATAGGGCACAAGAGCTGTATGTACTGGATGCCAAATATAACTTATTTGACTACTTTAAAAGGGGCCGGTCAGGGTAGAAATATATGGCAGTGGCCACTGCTGACTATGCTGGCTGTCATCTCTGCTAGGTGACATACTAACCTGAACAAGCATCTGCACCCCTCACCTGCTATGCTTGTTCCATATAAGTGACTCAGGGATGTTTTTGTGCAATTCCCAGAGTTCAGCTTGAAGGATTAATTTGTGCTTCTTCCTAGCAACCAGTCAGATTCTTATTTCCATTCTTAAATATGTGAATGTAAGGCCTTATGCCCACAGACGTTTTTAACAGCTGTGTTTTTTACAGCTTAAAAACGCCTGTCCTTGTTATTGTAAATTATTATTATTTTTTTTTTTTGAAAAAAAAAAAAAAAACCTCGGAGCTAAAAAACGCGACCGCGCGTTAGTGCGCGTTTTTGAGCGTTTTTTGACGCTCGCGTTTTTTTCTGCCTAACTCCGACGCTGAGGAACGCACTGGTCCTGGGTTTTTTTTACAGCTTAAAAACGTCTATGCTGTTTGCAGCTCAAAAACGTCTAGGTGGGCATGAAGCTATAGACTAACATGGACAGGCGTTTTTAAGCTGTAAAAAACGCTCAAAAACGCGGCTGTAAAAACGTCCGTGGGCATGAGGCCTAAAGGTGAACTAGGCAGTCTAAATCAGTGGGTAACACAAGTGCCTAAAACAGCTCTTCTCTTTAGTCATTAAAAAAAAGGTCCACTTACATTGCTCTTACATTGCTCTTACATTGTTGGCAATACAATGTACTGTAACGTTTCTGAGCTTTTCTAACATAGAGAAACAAGGTCTCAGGGAAATCCTGCTAATAATTACTATATCTACAGCGCACTGATTAATAGTGTAGTGGTCAGTGGGAAGATTACTTCTTACATTGTTGGTCAGTGGGAAGAATGTCTCTCACATCGGTGGCCTGTGGGAAGAATGCCCCTTACATTGGTGGTCAGTGAGAAGAATGCCTCTTACATTGGTGGTCAGTGGGAAAAATGCTTCTTACATTGGTGGTCAGCATGAAGAATGCTCCTTACATTAGTAGTCATTGGAAAGAATGCCTCCTATGTTGGTGGTCTCTGGGAAGAATGTTTCCTACTTTGGTGGTTAGCAGTAAGAATGTTCACAGATAGCTAAAAATGATCTTTGGTGTCTGCATTGCATACTTTAGGGTCCGAAATTGCTCAATGTTAAAGGAACCCCTAGCAACCTCTGGAGGAACCTTAGTTGAGAAAGGCTGACTTAGAGTTTTTCTTACCCATAACCCCTCTGGGGCAAACATTCCAGAATGTCATAGCAGAGGGACAGCTGATTATCTCGCTCGCAAGTGTAGATAGATTCCAAAGCTATGATCATAAGCTGGTCCTGACCAGGAATTAGCTTCTGCGGCCACTAAAGAGGGAAAAAAAAAAAAATTTGAAAAAATAAATAAATCATCATCAGCTATATTCTAAAGATAAGCAACAATAGACAATGAAAGAGGATTGTGACTGCTTTAACCACTTTAATACAGGGCATTTTCACCCCCTTCCTGCCCAGACCAATTTTTAGTTTTAAGCGCTGTCGCACTTTGAATGACAATTGCGCAGTCAGACAACACTGTACTCAAATAAAATATTTATGTTTTTTTCCCCCACAAATAGAGCTTTAGTTTGGTGGTATTTAATCACCTCTGCGGTTTTTATTTTTTGCGCTACAAACAAAAGAAGAGCGACAATTTAAAAAAAAAAACACAATATCTTTTACTTTTTGATTTAATAAATATCATTTTTTTTTTTTATCAGATTAGGCCGATACGTATTCTTCTACATATTTTTGGTAAAAAAAAAACACAATTTGCGTATTTGATCGGTTTGCGCAAAAGTTCTAGCATCTACAAAATAGGGGATAGATTTATGGCATTTATATTTATGTTTATTTTTTTACTAGTAATGGCGGCGATCTGCGATTTTTATTGTGACCGTGACATTGCGACGGACACATCGGACACGTTTTTGGAACCATTCACATTTATACAGCGATTAGTGCTATAAAACTGCACGGATTACTGTGTAAATGTGACTGTCAGGGAAGGGGTTAACAGTAGGGGGCGCTGAAGGGGTTAAATATGTTCCCTAGTGAGTGATAACTGTAGGGGGAGGGGACTCACAAGGGGAGGAGACCGATGTGTGTTCCTCTGTGCTGGGAACACACATCGGTCTCCTCACCGCTGACAGGACATGGATCTGTGTGTTCCACGGTCCTGCCATGATTGCGGGCAATCACGGGTGCCCGGCAGACATCGCGGCCGCCGGGCACGCGCACCGGGTCCCGAGCAATGCGGCGGGCGTGCGCGCCCCCTAGATGGCCGGGAATGCCCGGACGTAATATGACATCCGCCCGGAGGGACGAGAGGTTCCTGCGGATGCCATATTACAATATGCCGGGCAGGAAGTGGTTAAAAAGACACCTGTGTCATCATGTCTAATTCTACCAACCATATATAGAAATAGGCAAGAGTAATATTTCAAATGTGTAATAGATAAATGACTGGTAATCTAAGCCCTCTCTGCAGTGTAATTATACAAGGGTGCACTCCAAGCACAAAACAGGGATTCCGCATTTGTCATTTTTCTCATGTCCACATAAACTTCCCTCCAAACAATTACGACCTGAAATATCCCAAAGTCAAATTCGTTAATCAAGGATTAAAAGCCGCTCACAGAATCTTTTAATCTCTGGAACTTAAATGATGCAGATAAAGTGTGATTTATTGTTGTCACATCTGTAGTACAGCCTAATTTATTACTTCAACATGCTGTCACCATTTAATTATTCAAAGCTGTTGCTAAGCTATGAAAAAATAAATCACTTATTATAGAATATTCTCACAGTGCTGATAGATCAACCAAAGCAACTCTTCAACTGTCCAGCTCTTCATATTTGATGAGAAAATTGTTATGGGGGCACAGACAAACCAAACCAGGTAAAGACAGCCAAAGACAAAGTGATTGTCACCCAGTCCTGAACCTGGTGATTGTTATGTCTGAGAGCAAATGGGGTGATTGTATTTACTTACTTTATTCATATTTTTACGTTTTGTTCGTTTTATTATAGTATTTGTAAAAATGCATGAAAATAAGAATTTGATAGTTGTACTTTCTGCCAATACATTATACATATACTGTATTTATTGGCGTATAACACTCACTTTTTTACACTGAAAATAGAGGGTAAACTGTGCCTACGTGTTATATGCAGGGGGCTGTGGAAAGTTTTTTTCCTAAAACTTCCCTCTTAAAGTTAGGGTGCGTGTTATACGCCGATAAATACGGTAATTAAATATAAACATCAAAAATCTTTGTTAGGCTGGGTTCACACTATTGTGAATTGGATATGGGTATTCCCCGCATCCAATTTGCATGTCAGGAGATTGTGACCGGCTCTCTATGGAGCCGGTTCACACATCTCCGGATGGCTGCGGTTCGAAATGCACAAAAGTCCTGTGCATCTTTTGGTCCATTTCAGGTCCGAATTTAGTTCCTGTACAGAAGAAATCAGATTGGGAAAAGAAGAAGCAACATAAGGAACAAGTATGTGTTGAAGTGCAAGGAGCATGCTGATAGGAGGAGGGAGTAAAGTGACAGAGAGATGATCTCATCAGTGTGTTGCTTCTCCTTTCTTTGTCCACTGAGAGGTACGAGAACTGTAAGCAAAACGGCAGCAGAGGAAATCAGGTCCCTATTCTACTAGCCATGGCTATGCTGTCTGGTATAGCTGAATAAATCTCAAGACAGTATGAGAAGTAGAAACCCTTTGGCAGGTAAAAACTCCCATATATGCAGTTCATCTATGTATTTAGCAGTCTGCCTGGGGTTCAGATTTAAACATTTCTCTTAATGCCACAATTTTTTTTCCCCCAACTTAGATCCTGCTACTACCTGAAATGTGTGCTTATAAGCAGATGCAACATACAAGTTGAAAGTTGGCTTCCTTTATGTAAGCTGAAGACCAGACAGGGAAGTACTTTTGTAAGCTTACAAAGAGGAGAAAGTAGGCATCACCAGTGTGGCAATGTCCATTAGCAGCCCATACCAGTAATAGAAAGTCTCCGTCTGAAAAGTGAGGCCATCCTATGTATGCTAGGCAGCAGTACAGAAGAGCAAAGGTGCCTGGACCCGGTGCTTGAATTCATTCAAATGTTTAGCCCATTTTTATTTTTTTCAAGCCATGCTCCTTGTTTTTAAGGCTATTCCACTAGACATGCGTTTCTCCATTGGAGTGCCACAAAGAGGCCCCAGGGTTTCTGCAGCAAAAGGACAAAAAACTTGCACTAACCCCAGTATACAGAGAGGCTTTCTCCTCCACTAACTATACCCACATCAGCAATACAGAATGCAGTCTGGGCCACCCACCCGCATCCTGCCAACTGTTGACAATCATTTGCTAAGGACATATCGGGTGGCCCGCCCAGCTTTCTGTATTGCCGACAGGAGTTTGAATAGCGGCAGAGAGGAGAGAGCTGGGAGGAAGAGGTCAGGGCTGTGCTCTCTCTCCCCTTTGTATACTGGAGTGAGAAATGCTGCTGACTTCTAAGGCCTAAAATTAACACACATTTATCACTTTATTAGCTTTGTTGACCTTCTCTGGACCCTCTCCAGTTCCAGCACATCCTTCCTGAGGACTGGTGTCCTGAACTGGACGCATACTCAAGATGCAGCCGGCCCAGAGTCTTGCAGAGTGGGAGAAATATTGTTTTATCTCTGGAGTGAATCTCTTTTTTAATGCATGCCAGTATTCTGTTGGCTTTGCTTGCAGCAGCTTGGCATTACATGCCTTTGCTGAGCATGTCATCTACTAGGAGCCCCAGGTCTTTTTTTCCATCCTAGGTACCCCCAGAGGTTTTAGCACCCAAATGCATTACTTTATATTTTTCAAAATTAAACCTTTGTAGTTGCCCACCCTGATATTTTATTGAGGTATTCCTGTAAGGTTTACACATCCTGCGCTGAAGTTATTGCCCTGCTTAACTTTGTATCATCTGCAAATATTAAGATTGAGCTGTTTATCCCATCCTCTATATTGTTTATGAATAAATTAAACATAATTGGTCCCAGGACAAATCCTTGGGGGACCCCACTTACCATACCAGACCATTCTGAGTACTCGCTATTTATCACCACCCTTTGGATCGGCCCCTGTAGCCAGTTTTCAATCCAGGTACTCACCCTATGGTCCATGCCGACAGACCTCAGTTTGTAAAGTAAACGTTTGTGGGGAATTGTATCAAATGCCTTTGCAAAATCCAGATACACCACATCCACAGGGCTTCCTTTATCTAGATGGCAGCTCATGTCTTCATAGAACGTTAAGACCCTTTTCACACTGAAGGCAATTTTCAGGCGTTTTAGCGCTAGAAATAGTGCCTGTAAACTGCCTCCCATGCTGCCTGAAAGTGAAAGCCCGAGTGGATGCACACTGGGGCGTTGCGCTTGCGGGCCGTCCTGCAAGAAGCATCTTTGAGGCGGTTTGGGAGCGCTGTATACAGAGCTCCTAAACCGCCCCTGCTGATTGGAATGAATGGGCAGCGCTTCTGAAGCGCCTGATAAGCACTTTGGAAGCGCCGCAACAGGGGCGGCTTTAACCCTTTCTTTGCCCCGTTAGCGGCCGAAAAGTGCTGCTAAAACGACAGAAAAGTGCCGCTAAAACGGGCAGTGATTTACCGCCAATGTGGTTGTGGCTACAGTGTGAGAGTAGCTTAATAGATTGGTCTGGCAAGAATGATTCTTCATGAATCCGTGCTGATTATCACTAATGATACAGTTTTCATTACTCAAATCTTGGATATAATCCCTTCTCATTCCCACCATTAGCTTACATACTATTGATATTAGGCTGGCTGATCTGTAGTTTCCAGGGATATATTTTGGCCCTTTTTTAAATATTGGTACCACACTGGCTTTTCTCCAATGAGCTGGTACCATTCTAGTCAGTAAACGGTTTATACAAATTAGGAACAATGGTCTAGCTCAGTGTTTCTCAACTCCAGTCCTCAAGGCGCCCCAACAGGTCATGTTTTCAGGCTTTCCATTATTTTGCACAGGTGATTTGACTAGTTTCACTGCCTTAGTAATTAACACAGCCCTTTCGTCTGAGGGAAATCCTGAAAACATGACCTGTTGGTGCGCCTTGAGGACTAGAGTTGAGAAACACTGGTCTAGCTTTCACCTGGCCGAGTTTCTTAAGGACCCTCGGGTGTAAGCCATCTGGTCCTGGTGACTTATTATGTTAAGTTTTTCAAGTCTATTTCTAATACTGTCTTCTGTTAGCAATTCTGTGACATTTTATTAACATTACAGTCTCGGTTACTATATCACCCTGTTTTCTTTGTGAAAATTGAGGAGAAGAATGCATTTAAAAACCTTTGTCTTCTCTTTGTCTTTTGTAACCAAATTGCCTTCATCATCCTTTATGGGGCCAATATGTTCTGGCCTCACTTTCTTACTGTTTATATATTTAAATAATTTATTGTTTTTTTTCTCCTCCGCTATGTGCCTTTTGTGGTCTATTTTAGTTGCCCCGATTGTGCTATTGCATTCTTTGCATTGTTGGAATGCTAACAATGACACCTCATCCCCATATTTTTTTAAGACCTTTTCTTTTGCTTTTGTATGCATTTTTACATTAGAGTTTAGCCACCCAGGATTCATTTTCGCTCTTTTAAACTTATTTACTGTTGGAATGCACTGGCCAATACCTTTATTTAGTACGCTTTTAAAGCACTCCCATTTTTCTTCCGTGTTATTTGTTCCTAGGATTTTATCCCATTTAATATTGTCTAGCAAAGAGCGCAGTTTAGGGAATGTAGCGCTTTTGAAATTCAGTGTCCTTGTATTACCCTTGTGCTTCTTATTTCTGTGTTTTATTCTGAATCTAATTGACCTGTAGTCAGTTTCCTAAGTTGCCCCGTATTTCCACATATCGTTTGTAAATCAGTAGGTCTAGTAATGCGTTCTCTCTTGTTGGTGCATTCACCAACTGACCCATGAAATTATCCTTCAAGACATTTAGGAAACGGAGAGCCTTAGACGAATGTGTGGTTCCTTCTGTCCAGTCTATATCTCATTATAACATTTCCCAGCCTTGTTGCCATTCCAAGCTGTGATAGGAGGTCTGCCTCCCCCTTCTCCCTCAGTTTAGGGGACCTGTAGCATACGCCCACTATTACTTTCATATTATTTCCCTCCCTTTGGAGCTCCACCCACAAGGATTTCATCTCCTCCCTAGCTCCATTAGTGATGTCATCCCTCACATTCACTAGCACATCATTTTTGATTTACAGGCATACACCCCCCATTTACTACCCTCCCTATCTTTACAATATAGGGAATACCCCTGAATGGTTGCCAGCCAATCATGTGAGCTGTCAAACCACGTTTCTGAAATGCCCACAAAATCAAAATACTCCTTGTACATTAGCAGCTCCAGCATGTGTAAACACATGCTCTAAATTTAAGAAAAAAAAAATGCAAACCACTATACTTTTTCTTTAAGACTTTCTGTCAGAACAGACTGCCAAACCCCAGTTTGTTTTAATTTGCACCAAGTGACAGAACTAAGAACATCTCTTCCTAAGCAGTGCAAACACTGTTTTGGAAAATAAATAACTGAGAAAGTCATGAATAGCAATGAGCATCAAAGCTTTGTCATACCCAAGAAATATTCTGTGCCCATATCCACACATGTAGTGCCATTAAGAACAGCAAACAGATAAAGCAAGAGAGTCAGCTTACATCAGGTTTTGAATTCTGAAAGATCTTCAGAGGATGTTTAAGGTCATCCTTGGCCATGGTTACTATATAATCTTTTAGAAGAGTGTTAGCTGACCCTGGGTTCTGTGCTTCACAGCGATGAAGGAAGGGGACCATACGCTGGTAGGCATTCTTCACATATTGATCTTCTGATGACTGGAAAATATATTAAATAACAAAAAAAGGTTTTTAAAAACAAAAAAAAACATTACATTAGGGAACAATTACATAGCAAAAAAAATCGTTTTAAGAGGATTTCCAAAAACAGAAAACCCTCATGTTTCCCATTAAATGATGCTGGTCTCCATGTATGCACAACTTGTGTCTTGTGATGCTGTATTTCTGTGAATTCTCTTCCACGTGTCATCAGGCATTTAACAACCCATTCAAGTCTTAAAACATGCATTCCAAACTTTTTGAAAGCAGTAAAAAACATGATTCAAAACATGAATGTATGTTTTTTTGGTTTTTTTTCCCCAGACTCTTACCTACATCAAAACAGCTTCCACATCTTCATTACCTCTTGTAGCTATGTATTTTTCCCCCAATGGGACACAAATAAAAAAAAAAAAACTAAAGGGTTTTACCCATTCATTATCTATTCAAAACTGTAAAAAAAATCATTAAATAATCACATCAAACTCGGGTCATAAATCGGTCAGGTCTGTAAATGTTAACCCCGAGAAAATTCTGGCTTCAGCTACATTGCCCACACCCCTCTGAGGCATTTCACCCAGACTGGACTTAATCATACTTTTACAACTAAGCATAATCTGGGTGAAACGCAACAGAGAGGTGTGGCCGTTGGGTGGGGACTGTAGCTGAAACCAGAATATTCACAATGTGACGGGTTGACATTTACAGAGTGTGGCCTAAGTTTGGTACATTTGTCAAGTGAGACGTGCTCCTTAAGGGATCGGCACCGGGAGCGAAGAGCAAGCCGACAGGACATTACAAAGGACACTGTGTGCAGAGCTATACATACAATATAAAAAAAATACTGGTTTGATTTTAGACATACGTATATATACTTTAAACTTGTTTCTATATTTTAAAGTTATTTGTACAGTCACTGTACATCCTAAAATGGTACAGCAAAGCACAATAGTTGGTGAGACGAAGTATTAAACAACTATGACTAATGCCAAGGCAACTGTCCTTTCACAGTTTTCATACCCGACACGGGGACAATGTTATATCAGTTTACAGCATTTGGAGGTCCAAAATTCAGCCATAAAATACAATAGCTGAAATGGTTAACCATTTTGTTTTATACTTGACCCTCATAATGTCACCAAGAAAACATTGTACGTGAAATCTGTGAATGGGTTTTCGAACCCTGTAAAATCCAGGGGATACAAGAAAGGGCCATTTAATTATTGTGAAAATACACATGGGGCAGAGTAATCCCTCAGCTTTGCCTCTTGTCCTAACTAGTTTTCGCATATCAGACCACTCCTTTGATAGCCTGGTATTTTTGCTGACCTGGAAGGTCAAGGATTCTCAACTCCACTGTGCAAAATAAAGCTGTGCTCTGCCGGGACTCTGTTGGAATACTGCATGGACATTACCTGACACCTGTAGGCCTTCCAGGTACAACTGGGGGCCTTGTTTGTTCCCCAGACGGGTGGCCTTTGGATGTGATTGGGCACATTCAAGAGTAGTATGTTATTATCTCATCCAGGCAAGTGCATATCTTTCTATTCCTATTTCCCCCCTTTGCAGTGAAGTGCAGAGACTGTATGGTGCTGGTGTCTTCCGGGTGATTGGGGACATCATCTGTTCACATGTTGTGTGCCCCGGATATGATGTCACAGTGCCCTGGAAGTGATGGGAAATGTAGGAAGGTATGGTCACTGTGTTTTGCTCACTTTTTTGGTGCTTTGACACATCTGGGATAATCTAGCAATAGCCCCTCACCGATTGTTGCTGATCATGTGACCTTTGTTTCCTCCCTTATTGGGGATACATTTAAATATTTGGGCAGCACAGTGGCTAAGTGGTTAGTGCTTCCAACTGGCACTACCTTCCTGGAGTTTGCTTGTTCTCCCTGTGCCTGAGTGGGTTTCCCCTGGGTACTCCAGTTTCTTCACACATTCCAAAGACATGCTGGTAGGTTAAGTGGCCCTAGTATGAATATGTACGAGTGTGAGGTAGGGACCTTAGATTGTAAGCTCCTTGAGGGCAGGGACTGACGTGAATGTACAATATATGTGCAATGTGCTGTGTAAAGTGACAGTGCTATATAAGTACAAATAAAAAATAAATGTAAAAAATAAATGTATATGAGAAACTATATCCTCTATGTTACTAAAAAGAAAAAAAAAAATCATGTTTTTGATTGATATGTAGAATATATGTGATGTTCAGATATAACACCAAAGAATTGTATATTACAGATTTTTATATATAAGTATGGATACAGGAGGGTTTAGCAATTTATGTCAGCCTCATCCAATAATGTTTTTATAGAATATTTTATGCCAATGTACACAATTAACTTAATGCCTCCTTCTATACAGATTATTTTTTTTTGATTAAAGTGTTACTAAACCCACAACAGTAAAATCAGTTTGCACATGCCGTAAAGCATGCTCATTATACTCACTGTGGGACCTAAAGGGTTAATCCTCTGCATTGTTTAAAAAGGCTGTTTGATCCTGTCCTCTCCGATCCTTTCCCTCTTCCACTGACTCCAGAACATGTCCGGATATACAGAGTCTTTGGAGTCAGGCTGCACATGCTCAGTTTGGTGTGTATTTCTAGAGGTTTGCATGTGATCAGCACAGGGCCAATCAGCACTGTCCAGACAGAGGGTCAGGGGTCCTAAATCCTGATAGGACAGCTCTGTGCAGTATGAAAAATCCTCCTACAAGCGTTACCAAGAACTGATAGAAGCCACAAGACTTCTACAGTATATACTGCTGATGAGAAAGGGTATTTAGCAGTTTATATTTACTAAAATGATTGCATTTCCATGTTCTGTGTACTGTGGGAGACCAGATATAGTGAATGCAGGATCCTGGGTTTAATAACACTTTAAGTATAGTTTGTATATAGAGTGTACTCTACATGGTGCCTAGAAAGTCCCTACCACAATTAACATTTCTTCCATAAAGCTGGGTATACACTATTAGATTTTGAATGAACAGAAAACCAACACTCGTACGAAAATTTTCAGTACATCCGACATCTTACTGAATGTCATTTGAAAGCAGTTCAATATCTTGTTTGTTTTTAACGTTCAATTTTGAAGTGAATGGACTTTACTAAACCAAAACTTCATGCACGTTTTAATTTTGAGAAAAAAATCACGTCCTGCCCCTTCAAATTTTCTCGCCACTGAGGGCAAAAATGAACAACAATTTAACTCTCTAACGATTAGAAAAACAAACGATTGTGCAGAAAACAAAAAATGTCAAATGAAAATCTACTAGTGAGTATCCAGCTTTAATCTGCGTATGTATTCTACAAATCCTGAGCAATAAGAAATCATTTTCTCTTGTGCTACACAACTGCACTCTACAGAAAGCCTTACTGTATGTGCAGAGAGATGTAGGTCAGAGAAAGGTACATTACACAATACAGAGGGCAAGGGGCTGCAGTCCCACCAAGAGACCTTCTGAAAAGCCTACTTAGCCTACCAGCAATTTTTGAATCTTAAAAACTACAGCTTGTTTTTGAAATTGCACAACACGAATGCAGACATACATTTTCCATAAGAAGTCGCAGCTTGTCGATGTCCTTGATCTGCTGCAGATCTTTAAGCGTTAATGAGACATCACAATCTGCTTCATACACAAGAGTCTCCAACGTGACCAAGTCATCACTCAGTAGCTGCAAGCCTGGGATCCTCTTCTCCTTTCCCAGACGTACCAAGGAGAGGGCGCCATCCACCTGCACATAACAAGAGAGCACTAATAACATATCTTGGGCAGTATAAATATTGTATAAACAAACGAATTATGTGTAAATGTAGAATATTGTATATGCTAAATATTGCTTGAAGACAAGATTCCCCCTACACGGATATATTTTGTATAAGTCTTCTTCACCATTACACTCACCGCCTCTCACATCATTAAAGCATTCTCAACGTTTGCTATAATAGGTAGAAAAATCTTAAATGTTTCTACCAGTGGTTGAAAAATCAATCACTGTGTAGACCAAGGGTAAGCAACCTGTGTCTCCCTCCAGCTGTTGCATAACTACTAAGTCCCATCATGCCTCTGGGAGTAATTGTAACTGCCAGCCTTGCAATGCCTCATGGTAAATGTAGTTCTCCAACAGCTGGAGGGCCCCAGGTTTCCTACCCCTGCTGTAGACCATCCCGCTAAATGTTGGTCAATCCAAAACTGAAATCGTTTTAAAATGACCTTAAAAAATAAATAAAAAATAAATGAAATGGTATTAAAAAAAAAGCCCAATTATTTCTGATACACAGTGTAGTAAACACTGCAATAAATGACACAAAACATGTGCTCAGTAAAAATACACTGTTCCAATTAAATAGCTTACAATTAAATAAGCCCTAGCATATGTGGTCTGTATGGCAGTAACATTAGATTGCAGGTTCTGGAGACATGGACCTATGTAATTTGTTTAATGTTCCTTGTACAAGGCAGCAGAGTATGCTGGCACCGCACCGAAGAGTGAAATAAATAAATAAAGCCGCAGGTCCTCCATGCAGAATAGGAAAGGCGTATTAGAAAAGAAATTGAGTGTTGCAGATTAAGTGCAGACAGTAAGTGTAATTATATTCTAATACGGAGAATATAAATTATGCATATGCAGTGCCTGCCAACATTTCACCAATTCCAAAAGAACATTCACACAAACTTGATGAAAGAGAAATAAACTCTCATGTGCCAAGTGTAAAATAGAAAAAATAAATGAATGAAGCAGAAGCCACAATGATTCCTCAGGGAAAAGATGGAGAAAGGGAGAAGATCAACAATGGGGGCAATGGGAGGGCTGGGAGAAGATAAAGCCAAATTGTAAAGCAGTCAAGTCACTGTTCTGAGAGAAAAAATACAGCAATGGGGGGGGGGGGACATAATTCTCTAGTCGGGAAAATAAAATATATACAAAACAATGGAATTTTACGGTTCTCTAGTTGGGAAAAGATACAGCAATGGTGGGGGGACGGGGTCCTTCTTCCCTCAGGAGAACACTGAAGATGGGTCGTGGATGGGTCTTCCAGCATGAGAAGTCACTGTACTCTAATCACAAGATACTGTTTTTAGTAAATTTCCAAGAGCAATGGATTATTACAAGGTTTACAGCAGAGCATGGTGTACTGGCTTAACAGAAAGCAGTCATTTTCTTTACAGCATCGGATTTATGGCTTAAATTTCCACCAGGCCTCTATAAACAGATACTCCAGGTTTATTCTGGGTTTGTGAAGGTTTTCTCTGGGTGCTTCAATTTCTATGCATAACCCAAAAATACTGCGGTAGGCTGTATTTCTCCCACAGAGAGAAGGAGGAGCTTAGACTTTAGGCTCCTACTTGACAGAACTGTTGCGAATTTAAGTCTATGCAAATGACTACACTTGAAAAATACATAAAATGAGACACGAATACAGTAAGCAGCATAAATCTTTGCATGTGGTCCTTTACCTTCTACAGTTCTGACAGTTCACGTTTCAGGAATATTCAGAATGTAAAGGAGGTTCATGGACACAAAGTTCAAGCACTTTTTTTTGTTATAGCAGACCAGTATGCAACATATTTATGACATAAAAACAAGTCACTGATCACGTGTAGACTTGGAGCAGACCTTTGTTACCAAGCCCCAGTAGCCGGGGGAAAACATGGCAGGAGGCATGGCTGGAGCAGCGCTGGCTGAGGTCATACACAGCCATATCCACATCCGAAGCACTGGGTCAGTTTTGAGCGGTGTCTTACCCCACATAAAAAAACTCACACTTCACAGACCGCATGCTTACTTGTCTGGAATAATTTTCAATCTCCTCCGCTCGATTCCAGTACCAGTTTTTCACTATATCAATTGATAAGTTGTCTGTTCTGTAAACTAGTAATTCAGGCTGTTCATCATATAGAAATTCAGCCAAATCTGTTAAACTGGGCTCCACCTTTAACCTGAGATGAAAAGAAACAACATAAGAAGTTCAGATATTAAATGTACTCATTTATTTAGTGCTGATAAATTCTTTAGTGCTTTACAGAAAATACACACAATGTATCTCAGTCTCTGGCCTAGAATAACATAAACAGTAATCTTGGTGTACAAATATGCTTTACATATACTAAGAACAACACTATATGGCCTAAAGAACCTGGACACCCTTCCAAATTCTTGAATTTGGTGCAAAAACGGAAGGCCCATAAAGACATGGTTTGAAGTGTTGTGTGCAAGAACTCAAGAGGTCTGACCCGAGCGAGGAAATGAATCACTGATTAAAAGCCAGGTTTTCCTGTCCAACATCAGTACCTGGTGCGGATAGTATCTGTATCATTACAAATTCCCACTTGCTGCTAAAAAAACATGGAAGGTCTTCCCATATTAATGGATTTGGACGTCAATCTAGCATGTACAGTATAGTCATGATGGTCATGGGGTCCACAAATTTATGGCCATATACTGTATGCAGTTTAAGGAGCTGCTTAAATAAATACAAATCAAATAAATTGTGGCAGGACATAGTTTTGAAAAATCAAAAAGTTTGTATGGAAATCGTACAGTCAGCTTTGAACAGCTTTAGGACAGTTTAGGTGTAATCCACTATCAATGAAATGTGTTGGTGGCCTGGTATATTGGGGAACGATGTACACTTCTTGCAGAGATGACTTATTAGTATAGTATTGCACTGCTGAAACCACACCACCAGCAACTTGCTATACTATAATGTTTACTTTTAAATAATTGTCTTTTTTAATGTTATTCATTCAAGAATGGTGCAAGTTCTTAAATTTTCAAATTTACTTTATTTTGTTGAAAGTGTAAATTTCATGGATTGTTTCTATACAAGGAAGCAGCTCCGATCAGAATTAACAATAAAAAAATGGAAAAAAAAAAAGTCACACCAACCACAAGATATTAAGTTTTATTTTAAATAAAATAAAATAAAAAGATACCGTATATTTCCGTGTATAGGATGCTATTTTTTCCTAAAATAATAGCCGGTAAATCGAGCAGCGTTTGATACATGGTCAGTCAGCCTGGGAGACAGCCGCACACGTACGTCGCGGCCCATAGCTTGTCAAATGGCTTCCTCCAATCACGAGCCGTATGTTACTGACGTCAGCTGGAGCTAGAGGTGGGGGTGGAGGTGTGATACCGTTGGAAGTGGACTGTGCACAGATGCAACTGGGACCGAAGTGTTCTGAGCCCAAGATGTCAGAAAATAATAAACGTAAGTGATTGTCTTACTCTGCAAAATCAAACCAAATGTAGCCAGCTATGCAAAAAAGCATGGAAATAGAGCTGCAGAGAAGAGTTTGGCCCTATCTCCACTGAGTGTATGATCAGACAGTGGAGAGAACAGGAAGAACAACCCCTGCATAATGTACTGGTATTTAAACGTTGCCTGCGGTAATTACTAAATAAAAATGTGTTCGGTTTTACCTATGTGTAAAATATTGATTTCTTAATTTTGGGTTGGAAAAGTGGGGGGCGTCTTGTACATGGGGGCGTCTTATACACGGAAGAATACGGTAACAAGCAAAATATCAATTTCAAGTGAAAGTCATCTGCTAGAAAAACATTATAATGGTTATTCAGATATTTACTGTAAATCAACAGTTAAAGAACGTAGATTTATCCCAACAGGTCCTTAAGTTTCACAATATTAAAATATTCCTGAAGTAACTAGACTTCTGTCTCTAACCGTCTTGAATTTTTTTTTACGATAAAAACACACTTTAAACAATGAAATTATAGTGTCATGATTCTTTTAAAGGAGGATTTCCATTAATAAATTGGAAACCTATTTATCTTGCTATTTAGCTTTAAAATGTCAGTCTCCTGCAGCTACCTGTTTTACCAGGACCATGAGATGCAAAAAGAGGTACAATCTGGTATGGTGAAGGAAACAGAAAACTAAATAGATTCAATAAAAAGGGCTATTAAGAGTGTTCAGAAGTATGGGTATTTTATTTTTAAGCACACATGTATTTTTCTGAATATTTCTTATTACCTATAACGGCTAACTTTTTGTTAATTATTTAGCGAAACCGGAAGTAGAGTAGGAACAGTGATTCTCTGTCCCTTTCACTTGCCTATTACTGCCCTACATTACAGATTGTTTTTTTATTAATAAAGAAGCTGGGTATTTTAAGCAGTATTACGCTATGACTAATTTCCATTTATATATATTGATCATTAATTCTGAATGGAGGCTGGGAAGTCATGTCCCTTAAAGTGGGAGTAAACCCTCCTATCATTTTCAGGCAAGGAAGCTGCCATCTTGGCCTCTGTTTAATCTCTAACTACTATGATGCTGCATGTGAGGAAAAAATGAATGAGGACAGCCGCACTCCAATCCAACGTGTGTTTATTCAACAGGCACTACAAAGACCAGCTAGAACAGGATGGCTGACGCGTTTCGCACAAAGTTAGTGCTTACTCATAGCTTGTTTACCATGATGCTGCACATGTGATCAGTTATGACACCAGCCATTGGATGGTTTGACAGTTTGGTTGAGAGCACAACCAATGTGACAGTTGGCATTCCCGGCATGCCGGGAATGTAACTGCTTTTTGAAACTGTTAAATCAATGGGTTTACTTCCGCTTTAAAAGGGTCCCTACACACAAAGTAGCTACAAACCCATGGAAGGCAGATCTGCAAGGATAAATCACTATAAAGCGCTTAAAACCTGTTTCATATTATGGGCAAAAACTAAGGTGAGCAGGCATTTCACAAACAGTGGGAGCACTAAAGCGGTAGCACAATAGCACATTAGTGAAATGCATGCCAAGTTGGCACTAGTGCCTTATGAACTTGTCTAATGAAGATATTACTGGATAGTGTATACTAAATGGACTTTGGCACATCTACACAGTACTTTGAATGTTTATATTTATGCAGTTTAATTTTATTATTATTAATTTCATAGAATATTTTGTTATGCATCACGTGGAATGGTGGTTTTGCACAGTTTAACCACTTCAGCCCTGGACCATTTGGCTGCCAAATGACCGGGCCACTTTTTGCGATTCGGCACTGCGTCGCTTTAACGGACAATTGCGCGGTCGTGCGACGTGGCTCCCAAACAAAATTGACGTCCTTTTTTTCCCCACAAATAGAGCTTTCTTTTGGTGGTATTTGATCACCTCTGCAATTTTTATTTTTTGCGCTATAAACAATAATAGCGCAACAATTTTGAAAAAAAAGCAATATTTCTTACTTTTTGCCATAATAAATATCCCCAAAAAATATATAAAAAAACTTTTTTTTTCCTCAGCTTAGGCCGATACGTATTCCTCTACCTATTTATGGTAAAAAAAAATTGCAATAAGCGTTTATTGATTGGTTTGCGCAAAAGTTATAGCGTCTACAAAAGAGGGGATAGTTTTATGACATTTTTATTATTATTATTATTTTTTTTTACTAGTAATGGCGGCGATCAGCAATTTTTAGCATGACTGGGACATTATGGCGGAAATATTGGACACTTTTGACGCTATTTTGGGACCATTCACATTTATACAGCGATCAGTGCTATAAAAATGCACTGATTACTGTATAAATGTGACTGGCAGTGAAGGGGTTAACCACTCGGGGGCTAGGAAGGGGTTAAGTGTGTCCTAGGGAGTGATTCTAACTGGTAGGGGGCGTGGCTTACTGTGACACGTCACTGAACGCTGCTCCCGATGAGAGGGAGCAGACGATCAGTGCTGTGTCACTAGGCAGAACGGGGAGAAGCCTTGTTTACAGTGTCCTCTCCCCTATCTGCAGCTCTGTGACCTAATCACAGGACACCGGCGGACATCGAGTCCGCGGGTCCCCCAGGCACGGTCACGGAGCTCACGGCAGGGGCGCGCGCCCGCACGGTGGGAGATCCAAAGTAACGTAAATATACGTCACTTTGCCCAGCCGTGCCATTCTGCCGACGTATAACAGCGTGAACCGATCTTTAAGTGTTTAATTGCTTATTTACAGTATATTATCTAGGTCACAGAATATTTTGATGCATCATGTGTAATGATGATTTATGTATGGAATTGTTCATTAGTTTATATAGTGTATAAAAATGCAAAACTACAATTTGAGTCACTTTTATCATTTATTTGTTCAGTGATAAGAGCAGCACATTTTAATGTATTGCTAAACACACGTGGGAACACAGTTAGGTGGTAGCAGCAGCTCTATATATACACCGTTAAAAATTGATACCATTAAGTGTTTGGCAGCGCAGTATTAACTTATGTATTAAACACGCATGTATTTTTCAGAAAATTTCTTATTCACTATACTGTAACTGCTAACTTTAAAACATTGTTTCTCAAAACATGTGCGTCTTTTCAAAAAAAGGAAAAATAACAAATTTGTTACAAATGGCCCAGATGGGTCTTTCTGAGCCCCCTTTGTATGCCACTGTTCACACCAGTTATTTTAGCACATTAAAGACTGGCAAAGCAGTTCAGCTGTTGCTACAGTGAAATGTTTCCATGAAAATAGTAAAGTGTAGCTATAAACACAAAATACATTTTCAAGAAAAAAAATGAAATTCTCTTCAATATTTATTATTTCTTGCAGCTCCAAGGATATTCTGGTTTTAACAATATAAGGGAAATCAAATGCTTAGTCTAACCTAGGTCCTATTTTAAGGTGCTTTCCCTGTATGCCATTTCCATAAATCCTTTGTCCTTGTAGGAAGCCAAGGTGTCTGCTAATTCTTATTCTATGTACACCATTTGATATTATCTGCACAGAGAAGGGAATGCAAGGCTGCTGGACAAGCCCTCAAGGCCATGTATCCATTAATGATTACAGGATGTAGTATAGATTTTCAGCGCAGGTATTGTTTCTGGAGAATATAACACTCTCTGTGGCCAGGGCTATTTTTTACAAAAACCACCACGTTTTTATAGAAATGCCTGAAAAGAATATAACTGAATTGTTCTTCACAATGAAAAGTTACAAATGAACAAGCTCATCCATTTTTTTTTACAGAATATATATATATATATATATATATATATATATATATATATATATATATATATATATATATATATATATATATATATATATATTTTTTTTTTTTATTTTTTTTCCTAAGAAGTAGTTTTCTCACATGATTAAAAAAAAAAAACTAAGCATATCTAAACCCAAGAATAATAATAGAAAAAAATACATTGCAGGTTATCAGTTATACAACTGGGGAAATTGAGATTTCTTCACTAGTATCTTTCTACTGTCACATTTTCACTGAAGTCCAGGAAAGATTGTAGGGCACTCAGTATTACTTATTATTGGAGCAAGTGGACTTAAAAGATTGTGGTATTCATATTTAGGGAGGCAAAAATGTTCCACGGGAAATGGCAATTGTGGATAATAATATTGGCCTGCAAAAGCCAATGATGATGTGGATGAACAGAAAGGAGTATTACCAAACTGATGTAAGTAACTGTATCACTGTGTTAAATGTATTAAATATATTAAAAACTTTGGGGGAGAATTCAATAAAACTTCTGCTGCACTTTTCTGGCGTTAAAGGGGATATAAAGGCAGAAGGTTTTTTTATCTTAATACATTCTATGCATTGATAAAAAGCCTTGTTAGCAGCAGCCCCCCTCATACTTACCTGTGGTCCCTCTTTGTCCAACGATGTCCATGAATATCTCAGCTGTCCGAGATTATCTTTCCAGAGTGGCTGAGACAAAGCAGAGGCTCCATTGGCTCCTGCTGCTGTCAATCAAAGTCAGCTAGTCAATCAGGGGAGAGAGGGGGTGGGGCCGGGGCTCCACGTCTGAATGGATACACAGAGCTGTGACTCAGCTCGGGTGCCCCCATAGCAAGCTGGTTGCTGTGGGGGCACTGAACAGAAGAGGGACCCAAGAAGAGGAGGATCTGAGCAGCTCTCTGAAAATCCACTGCAACAGGGCAGGTAAGTATAACATGTTTGTTATTTTTATAGGAAAAAAAACGAACCTTTACAATCACTTCAATCCCTCTTGTTAACATATTGGGCTAAATACATGAAGCATCTGTGACACTTTTTGCTCTGACAGTGACTCGTTCACCAAATTCAGGTAGTTCTAAAATGCGGCACTTTTACCATGTGTTGCAATGAATGTGATAAATTCAAAAACAATATAAAAATGCTGAGTCTTTTGAAAGTGGAGCTAATTAAGACCAATTCTCTTTTGGTGTACAGAGGGAGAAACTAGCACAGACAGATTTTACAGAAGTGTCTTTTGTGTTCAGTGTAAAAGTGGTGCAGCATGCGCCAAATAAAAGTACAAGTTATGGACAGGTGCAGGAATCTAGCGCATGCTACCCTACTTTTAGAAAGCATTAGAGCAGTGGTTCTCAACTCCTGTCCTCAGGACCCACTAACAGGCCAGATTTTAAGTATTACCTTGGTGAGATGCAGACTAGAATACTGCAATCCCTGAGCAGCAAATGATATCACCTGTGATGCATTTCAGTTATCTTGCAAACCTGGCCTGTTAGTGGGCCCTGAGGACTGGAGTTGAGAACCACTGCATTAGAGACACTTTTGGAAACTCTGCACCAGTCTTTAAGAATTTCAGGGTTTATGTTTAAGCACATGGGGCAACATTTTTTGTCCACTTATCTCACTCCTGATTAAAAACAGAATAATTTGTCAGTAATGTTAGTAATAATTGTAAACCAGAGACCATGTCACTTATAATATCTAGGATATGAGCTCTGAAGCTGCTTTTTTTAATGGGAAGAAAGAGGTCATTTTTACTCAAATTAAAATATTAATATGCCAATGCTGCTATGCACTGCTCTGTTAATTTAGTTGAAAAGTGTAAATATGCAATGCTATGTCCACTCCACCATGAGTGATGCCCTGCTTTTCATCATTCTTTTACTGGCTGGTTCAGCAGGGACCGGCCAAGGTTTAAACCATCTATGGGCAGGCTGAATGTACCCAAGACAACCAGCATGTCTGATATTTACATGCAATTATCGCCAGCGGCTATAGCCACTAGCAATAATCACTGTGTTCTTCTGGCAGGGATGGCTCCCCACACCCTCTGCTGGGAGAAAACAATAGCTCCGCGGGAGGGATGAATTCCCCCATCAACACGTACTCTGTTGATGGGGGAACTGAGCAATGTGCTTTCCTGCAGCCCGTGGTTGCAGGCAAGAAAATGGAATTATCTATGGCCTGCTGAAGTTTGCAACATTTTACAGAAACCATTTATAAGCTATGAATGCCATTTTAGGTCCCTGTTTGTCCTGCTGACATAATGTTACTAAATAAATTAAAATGGCAGAGTGACAGTAAATAAACTGCCTAATGGGAAAGTGAATGCCAGCATAAGTAGAGACAAAGTATTATTTTAAACAACAAAACAACAGCACTTGCATATTTTCTGGCTACATTATACATGCCAGAGAAAAAAAAAGCCAAGTAGATTTTCTTTATTATTAGCTTTAATCAAACACTCAACACTTGTTTCTGTTTCTATAGAGAATACAGGGCTTAGCATTAGCCAAGTGGCAGGCATCCACTAAAACATACAACACAAGTGGAAAATCTTCAGTTTGAATATTTATGCTGATCATTAGGAGGGACAAAGCCCTCAGCATCTTCCAAGCTGTGCAGTGGAAGCAGCAGATGTTTTCTAGCTACATCGAGCAAGTCTTTGTAGAAGAGAGTCCTTGTCTTTTTAGGTGGAAACTGAATTAGTGTGTATAATCTGTACAGAAGAGTAGTCTGAAATATAATTCCAGCCTTTACATCCACCTGAAACAGACATAATTAAACACTAAAAATACATTCAGGCCTGATTCACACCTATGCAGGTTGCAGTTTGCTGATTGCAGGTGCATTTTGCATTTTTTCAATACACATTTGTGATCTATTAAAGTCAATGGAACAAAAACCAGAAAAAAGTCACTGACCCTTTCCATAAAATGCACAGATTTGAACTACATCCATAGGAAGCCATGTTAAATGGACTGTAGTGTGTTTTTGCAAAACTGAAAATGCACTAAAAAATGCATAGGTGTGAACCAGGCCTCAGACAGCCATCTGTTTTGAATAGGACAGCATGGTTTGTTCAGTTGCTTATGTCTTTCATCTCTAAGGGAACCCAGCATGTAGACTGGGCCACGGTAGCCTGTGCCACTGCCCACCTCCAACAAAACAGATCAATACCCTATCTGGATGACATTTGTTTTTTTGTGTTTTGGAACATGCCTGACCACTGTAATTGCCTGCCACTAGGGATGCATGTGACAGGATGACAATGAAGCAGCACAGTTGGGACACAATTGTCACCCTATAACAGGAAGTGACTGAACAAAACAGGAAGTGACTGAACAAGGATATTCATGGCAGGAGAACTAAGTATTCTTCTAAAGAGTATCTTCATCATGAAATTAAAGTTTCCTCCTATCCATCCCTCCTCCTGCCTGCTACACAAATCAGGCACTATTTTATATTTCCCTTTTTCTTCAGTAAAAGGGTTCTGCCTAGACACCCCTATGCACGTCACTCGCCTAGGCGAATGATGTACTCTATGCTCATTGTGCCTCCTGAGATATGCATGTCACATATCCCAGGAGGCACAGCCCTTCCCTGACATTGGAAGAGGAGGGCGGGCCCAGTGATGCATCATTGGGAGAGTCAATGGCTGAACAAGGAGGAGCTTGCAGCCTCCCTATGATGCCAAACAGGAAGATGGGGTGCAGGACTGAGAAGGGGCTGCTGAGAAGAGGATCTAAGCAGGACAACGCTGAATCCACTGAGTGGGTGAGTATCTGAACTGTGCAGAATGCAACATCAGGTAAGCAGAAGTTAAAAACGAAGAAGGGGGGAGCTAAAGATCTGCTTTAATAAAAATAATGCATACATCTTTAATAAAAATAATGCATACATCTTTAATAAAAATAATGCAAATTACATTAAAATAGTTGTAAACCTCTAACATAAATATATGAACAAAGCATATTCCTCTATAGTAGTCAATTGTAATTTCTGTCTGTAGACTCATTCTTCTGTTATCTGCACTTCTGACAAGTTTTCCTGACACCAAGAGAAAAAAGGCGACAGGGGAGGGCGCTCCAGCACAGCACACAGCCTGTGACTAACAGCCTCAGCTCTGTTCCCGAGTGCTGTGTGAAGTGTGTGTGTGTGTGTGAAGTGTGTGTGTGTGAAGTGTGTGTGTGTGAAGTGTGTGTGTGTGAAGTGTGTGTGTGTGAAGTGTGTGTGTGTGAAGTGTGTGTGTGTGTGTGAAGTGTGTGTGTGTGTGTGAAGTGTGTGTGTGAAGTGTGTGTGTGAAGTGTGTGTGCGTGAAGTGTGTGTGTGAAGTGTGTGTGTGAAGTGTGTGTGTGTGTGAAGTGTGTGTGTGAAGTGTGTGTGTGTGTGTGAAGTGTGTGTGTGTGAAGTGTGTGTGGAGTGTGTGTGAAGTGTGTGGTGTGTGTGTGAAGTGTGTGTGTGTGAAGTGTGTGTGTGTGAAGTGTGTGTGTGTGAAGTGTGTGTGCGTGAAGTGTGTGTGCGTGTGAAGTGTGTGTGCGTGTGAAGTGTGTGTGCGTGTGAAGTGTGTGTGTGTGTGTGAAGTGTGTGTGTGTGAAGTGTGTGTGTGTGAAGTGTGTGTGTGTGAAGTGTGTGTGTGTGAAGTGTGTGTGCGTGAAGTGTGTGTGTGAAGTGTGTGTGTGTGTGTGAAGTGTGTGTGTGAAGTGTGTGTGGAGTGTGTGAAGTGTGTGGTGTGTGAAGTGTGTGTGTGTGAAGTGTGTGTGTGTGAAGTGTGTGTGTGTGTGTGAAGTGTGTGTGTGAAGTGTGTGTGTGAAGTGTGTGTGTGAGAAGTGTGTGTGTGTGTGTGTGTGTGTGTGTGAAGTGTGTGTGTGAAGTGTGTGTGTGTGTGTGTGAAGTGTGTGTGTGAAGTGTGTGTGGAGTGTGTGTGAAGTGTGTGTGAAGTGTGTGTGAAGTGTGTGAAGTGTGTGTGTGTGTGTGTGTGTGTGTGTGTGTGTGTGTGTGTGTGTGAAGTGTGTGTGTGAAGTGTGTGTGTGTGTGTGAAGTGTGTGTGTGAAGTGTGTGTGGAGTGTGTGTGAAGTGTGTGTGAAGTGTGTGAAGTGTGTGTGTGAGAAGTGTGTGTGTGTGTGTGTGTGTGTGTGTGTGTGTGTGTGTGTGTGTGTGAAGTGTGTGTGTGAAGTGTGTGTGTGTGTGAAGTGTGTGTGTGAAGTGTGTGTGGAGTGTGTGTGAAGTGTGTGAAGTGTGTGGTGTGTGAAGTGTGTGAAGTGTGTGTGTGTGTGTGTGAAGTGTGTGTGTGAAGTGTGTGTGTGTGTGTGTGAAGTGTGTGTGTGAAGTGTGTGTGTGAAGTGTGTGTGTGAAGTGTGTGTGTGAAGTGTGTGTGTGAAGTGTGTGTGTGAAGTGTGTGTGTGTGTGAAGTGTGTGTGTGTGTGAAGTGTGTGTGGAGTGTGTGTGAAGTGTGTGAAGTGTGTGGTGTGTGAAGTGTGTGTGTGTGAAGTGTGTGTGTGTGTGTGTGAAGTGTGTGTGTGAAGTGTGTGTGTGTGTGAAGTGTGTGTGTGTGTGAAGTGTGTGTGTGTGTGAAGTGTGTGTGTGTGGGGGGGGGGGGTGTCCCTTTCCCTATAATCAGCTCGACTCACTGAACTATGCAGAGTGCAACTTCAGCTCCCTGCCTTCTACTTTCTTAACACTCAGACAAGCTGTATAAATTCTGGACTTTGAATGGATGTAGAAAAGAGAAGACTGAAGATAAACAGGTACAACTTATGTAGCAGGATTTGTTTCATCTTTGTGTATCACCTGAAGTCAGTCACTTCACTGTCTATATGAAAGGGTTTACAACTACTTTAACAAATTAAAGCTTGTGTAATATTTTATTGCGTGAGTTTAGTAATATATTAAACTAGACCTACAGGCAAACTACTGCTTCCCAGTTGTCTTTACAGTTCTGTTCTAGTAAACTCATAATCAAAGGGATCATCATTGTTCAGCTAGAGGTGAGGTTAATTATTTCAAATGGTACAAGTGTACCTATGTCAATTTTCTAAGAGGAGGAATTACCCTCACTTTGGGAAGATTTCCTTTCTTTTCTTATTGGGTCTCTAGGACAGAAAGTGAAGGGAAATATTGCCAGAGGGACACAGGCAGTACAAAACAACCCAAGGGGTTTTAATCGTTCGCAAGTCTTGCCTTTACAAACACTTTAATATAGTTAGTTCAAGAAACATCAGCCAACACCTGTGCTTCAGAAAAGGGACCATATGTTGCCACTGCATACTCTGTGACAGTGTTAAAACTTAAATGAGATATTAGTTATTGGGTTTCTACAGTTATGTAAAAAAACTTAGTACAGCTTGTGGAAATTGTTGGCTTTTAGAACATATATTAACAGGCAAACATTAGATCTTCATTCAAATAATTCCTACAGATAACTGTGATATACTTGAACAAAAGATACATAAAAATGACAGTGTATGCATAGTGAAGCATGGAGTAAGAAATAATAGGATTTTTTTGTACTCACCGTAAAATCCTTTTCTCGTTCGTCCATGGACGGACACAGCTCCTTAAATCTTGACAAAGTGGGTTATGTTCCTGTTCATAGGCGAGGACTAGGCATAACATGTTAGTTATCTTAAAACATGTAACTTTACCAGAGTTGAACAGCCCCACCCAGGGGGCGGTCCCTCCGTACATAACCCTCCTACCTGCAGTCAGCAGCCTCAGTTTGTAGTAAAGCAGTACAAACTAAAAAAGGAGGGGGGGGTGCTGTGTCCGTCCATGGACGAACGAGAAAAGTATTTTACGGCGAGTACAAAAAATCCTATTTTCTCTTATCGTCTATAGACGGACACAGCTCCTTAAATCTTGACAAAGTGGGACGTCCCCAAGCAGTGTCATAAAAAACGAGGGGTGGGAACAGTAATCACAAGAAGACTTAACTTCACCCCAAACAAACAGAGCTCCTCACGGAGGAGTTGCAACCTCAAACAGCCGCCTGCAAAAACTTGCGGCCAAGGAAGCATCTGAAGATGCACACACATCAACCTTGTAAAACGTTGGGAAAGTGTGAACAGACGACCAGGTCGCCGTCTCACAAACCTTGAAGACAAATGCTAGATGTCGGAGAGCCCCAGAAGCACCAATTGCCCTGGTTGAATGCGCCGTGACAGGAAAGGGAGGCGCCCGCTCCTAAAGGGCATAGGCCTGGATGACGATCAGCCTGATCCACCTAGAAAGATGGCCGATGAGACCGTCAGGCCCTTCTGTGGACCACATACCGGCATGAACAGTGAGTCAGAAACTCAGAAACGGAGCAGTAGCAGACAGGTGTACCCGTAGGGCACGTACAACGTCCAAGGTATGTGGCGCAGCCTCCTGGGATGCGATGGCCGAGGACACAAGGATGGAAGCACAATGTCCTCGTTTAGGTGAAAAGCCGAAACCACCTTAGGAAGGAATGAAGGTTGTGGGCGAAGCACCGCTTAGCCTTATCGAGGACCAAGTAAGGCGACTTGCAAGACAAGGCCGCCAATTCAGAAACCCTTCTGACCCAGTAATGGCAACTAGAAAGGCAACTTTTTGAGAAAGAGTGGAACCTCCCTGATGTTCTTCAAAGGGAGGTTCCTGAAGTACCGAGAGCACTAGAGTCAAGTCCATGAAGGAAGCGGTGGTCCAAAACGGGGGAACCACGTGTCGGACCCCCTGCACACACGTACTTACCAGTGAGTGAGCCGCCAGAGGCCGTTGGAAGAAAACAGCCAAGGCTGATATCAGCTACCAGTCTAACGAGGTCAGCATACCAGGGACGCCGGGACCAATCTGGGGCGAATAGAATCACCAGAATCCCCGCCGCCTCCACTCTGCGGAGCAGACGAGGAAGCAATTCCAGTAGGGGAAAGGCATGAATTCCCTATGGAGCCACCAACGCGTCTGCCCAGGGAGCCCTGGATCTGGCGGCCACAAACCTCGACATCTGTGATTGAGTCGAGAAACCAGGAGATGCACAACTGGTGTGCCCCAATTCCGACAAAGTAATTGAAAACACCTCCTGGTGAAAAGACCATACCCCTTGGTCCAGCATGTGGCGACTCAGATAGTTTGCCTGCCAGGTCTCTACGCCCGGATGTAAGCAGCCGATAGAGCCGGCACGCTCCTTTCGGCCCAACTTAGGATGCGAGCGACTGAAACCTAATCAGACGCCCCTGAAGTCTCTGCGACCCTTTGGAGAGGCACAGTCTGATCGCTCGAATGTCGAGGACATTGATCGGCGGTCAAGATTCTTCCAGACTCTGAGGCTGGTGTCCGTCGTGATCACAGTCCTATGGAAAGGAAGGGACGACCTCCCGGACTGAAGAGCTGGGAAATGCAGCCGCCCTCTCAGGGAAGCCTTGACCAGGTGACTTGCCTGAATTTAGAGACAATGGAGATCTGTTCCAAGTGGACAGGATCTCTTCCTGCAATACTCAAGTGTGGAATAGGGCAGACGGAACTGCCTCAAAGGAGGCGACCATGAGGCCAAGAACTCATGCAAAAAAGGGGAGAGACGACCATTTGCGGGATGCCAACAATTTCACCGCCGACTGGAGCGTCTGTAACTGCTCCAAAGGAAGGAAGACCTTCGCCTACAAAGAATTCAGGATCAAGCCTAGGGACTTCAGAGACACTGAGTCGGTACCAACACAGACTTCTGTATGTTCAGTACCCAACCAAAGTCCTGGAGGGTCTGACTAGCTATAGACATGTCCTCCTCTAATTCTGCGTATGTATTAATGCGTATGTTCATACTGTGGCGCCAAAGACGCGCATGTCTTTGGAGTGTGGGAGGAAACCCACGCAGACACAGGGAGAACATGCAAATTCCAGGCAGATGGTGTCGGGGTCCGGGTTTGAACCAGGGACCCTCTTGCTGCCAGGTGAGGGAGTTAATCACTACCCCACTGTGCTGCCCTACAAGGTATTGAGGGCCCTGAGGTCCAAGATTGGACGGACACCGTCCTTTCGTGGGACTACCAACAGATTCTAATAGAATCCCTGAAACCCTTCCACCAGGGGCACAGGTAAAATTATTCTGCACCAGAGCAAGTCTTGTACTGCTCCCATCTAAGCAGACCGACGAGCCGGAAGGAGAGGAAAAATTTAAGGGAAAGATCTGTTTGGTGGACAAGAAGAAACTATCTTGTACCCCTAAGTGACCTCCTCGCAGACCCACTGGTCAGAGAGCAGAGAGGTCCACTGAGCTGCAAACTCGCAAAATCATCCCCCCCACACCCTTGAGTCGGGCGGGGACAAAATACCATGCGTAGCATGGTATGTTAGACAGCGAATTCGTGCACGCATCCAGGGACGCTTCTGTCCCCCAATTAGAGCCTTGTCAGCCCGGGAGGATCTACTGACGACGATTCCGCACAGAAGCCCCGGCCAACGGCGCAGCTCCTTCCCCTCAGAGGACTGTGAGAGAAGAGTGCTCTTCCCTCCAGTGACATCTTAACAATGTCGTCCAGCGAGGTACCAAAAAGCCTCAGAAAGGCAATCTGCCAGAGCTCACTTGGGAGCTTAGCCAGTGGACCAGCATTCCAGCCAATCAGGCGGCGCAGCACCAACACAGATACAGAGGTTCTGGAAATTATTTACATACACACACCGAGTATGTACTAGTGTATAGGACTTTACCGTGGCGCCGAAGGCGCGCGTGTCCTTGGAGTGCGGGAGGAAACCGGATCACCTGGAGGAAACCCAAGCAGACACAGGGAAAACATGCAAACCCCAAGCAAACTGCGACGGGGCCATTTAAAATATACACGGTGTATGCATTAGTGCATATGTTTTTACTGTGGCGCCGAAGGCGCGCATGTCTTTGGGGTGTGGGAGGAAAACTGAGTACCCGGAGATAACCCACGCAGACACAGGGAGAACATGCACACTCCAGGCAGATGGTGTCTGGGTCCGGGTTCGAACCAGTGACCCTCTTGCTTCCAGGTGAGGGAGTTAACCACTACACCACTATGCTGCCCTACATGGAAAGTCGCAGCCATATATAGGTCGCAACACTGACCCCAGCATCACCGCCTTGGACCTCTTATCAGAAGCGTCCAGTATGATAACGGACCGCCATGCGCTGGGGGACCACAAGGACCTCTGCGGCTGTTCCCATTCCTTATGTATGAACTATCAAAGAAAGTAACATAAGGAAAAAACATCACAAAGCGGGCAAATTTGTGTGACCTAAGGGAGACAGACTCCTCTGCGGAAGTCCCAGCTGCATTCCCAGCTGGAGAGTGTCCCTCACACCATCAGAAGTGCACTCAGAAGTGCCCTGTTAAACATTTCCCAGAAAATGGCGGAGGGAGGGGCGCTTTCTTACCCCCCCCTTACGCCCGCAATCCCTTTCTACCTTGGCAACAAAAGGTTCCAGGACTATCTATAACGTATCCAAGGAAACCGCAGGTGCAGGGGCACCATTTGCTGCCTCTGGCAATGTATGGGGAAGAAAGGTCAAATTCTGACTCCATAAACGCCCACTGACAGCCCTCAGGGACCAAGTGAAACACACATAAGAGTCCACCCTCCATGCTACACTGACCGGGGGGGGGTAACCCAAGGGACTCACCACCCAGAAGAAGACCGCTCAGCACCGCTGCCCGCCTTGTATACACAGTGTGTGTGATGAAAAAGCTGTGAGGAGAAGAACTGCGCTGTTCAGATAACCTGTGCTAGAGGGCCAAACCCACTCCAAAATGGCCGTCAGACGCCTCAGATAAAAAAGGGGGCGGACCACAAGAAAATGGCCGCCCGCAATACCGACCTACGCCACAGCGTGGCTACAACAAAATGGCCGCCAATTAAAGTTTTAACACAGAAAAAAAACACACTAAAAATGGTGTCAGCGCCGCAAAAAAATGGTGCCTGAGGCTAAGGATGTGGACGAGGAGGCCTGCAGAAACTCCCAGGAGACAGACCCTCCTCACAGAAAGCGGACCCTGGCACCCAACGGTCCCCCACAGGGACTCGGAGCCCCCCCACAGGTACACCCCGGTTGCAGCGGGTCCTAGGGCAGGAGGGGAAAGGGCGACAAAGAGCAGGGAAAGGGAGGACAGGAAAACCCCTTAATCCCGGGAATGCCCAGCTGTTCCATCCTGCCGAGACAGGAGGAACCGTACTTACCCATCCTTGCGAGGACAAGCTGGCGCGTCCCTGACAGACCCACAACCGATGGTACGGAGTAGCTGTCAGCCCGGTCCACTGTGAGTGAGGCAACAAGCAGCCCAGTCATATGTTGACCCTGGAGCATGTGCTCACCGGCCACCCCTGGAGCCATGGGGTATGTCGTGGTCAGAACCAAGTGCAAAACAAGGGACTGGCACGCTTGATGGCTGAAACTGGGAAGACTACTATATATCCAGCCTGTCGCCCAGCCGGCAGTCGATAGAAGATATCACGAAAGAAAAAAGAAAAATAAAATAAAAAAATCCTTCAGGACTCTGGGCCCAAAGGCAGCCACGTCCTTCTCTGCTAGGCAGAAAAAAACTGAGGCTGCTGACTGCAGGTAGGAGGGTTCTGTACGGAGGGACCGCCCCCTGGGCGGGGCTGTTCAACTCTGTTAAAGTTACATGTTTTAAGATAACTAATATGTTCTGCCTAGTCCTCTCCTATAAACAAGAACATAACCCACTTTGTCAAGATTTAAGGAGCTGTGTCCGTCCATGGACGATAAGAGAAATTATGGTTTTGGGTTGTATTGCTGCCTCAGGACTTGCAGTCTTCAAGTCAACTTCTGGGTTCTATGAATCCATCTGTCCAAAAGCTGAAGTTGAACCAGAAATAGATCTTTTAACATAACAAGGATCTAAAGCAGGGGTGCCCAACCAGTTGCCCGGGGGCCACATGTGGCCCGCAGAGCCCTCTGATGTGGCCCACGACCTCCTGCTCTGGAATGGCGGGTTGACATAAGCCGATGCTTCATGTATAGCGCCAACTTTTGTCACAGGTGGAGTGATACCAAATTCTCTCTGCCTGGGACAGCAACAGCTGGTGATACCTGAATTGAAGACTGTCATTAAAGGTAAGTTTAATACTAAAATCACAGTGTATATATGGGCATATCTGTTCTGCAGTGGTAACTGGGCTGCTTTCAAACTGATCGGCAGGTGCAGAACAGAACACCTGCAGGTTACCTGCACTGAGCCATAGACTTCTGTTATTACCTGTGGGTTGGTGCACTTCAGAAAGTGCAGCAAACCTGCCGGATATAATAGAAGTCTAAGTGCAGCTAACCGCAGGAAAGCCACAGGTGCACTGCGCTGCACCCTCGGTGTGGGTATACCGCAGCGCATCAGTGTGAAAGCAGCCTTAGGCCCCTTTGATACGATCAGTCCGACCCAAATGGACCCCTCGTTCACCTCTATTGAGTAACAGATGTAAACAGACTTGTGGCCATTTACACCCACCTACCTCTAATTCGATCCGCTAAAAGAAAACAGAAGGGGGGATCTGTCCCCTTTTATCTGGGCAGATCGGATAGGAGGGCCAATAAAGTAGAGTGGGCTGTGCCCCTGTCTGCTCTGCATATGCAGAGTGGACATGAACCTGTCATCTGCTTGCTCTGTTCATTGTGGCCCACGACCGGTTACCAAGTCGCTTAAGTGGCCCTCACGCTTCAAAAGGTTAGGCACCCATGATCTAAAGCACACAAGCAAATCTAAGGAGTGTGTAAAAAATAAGAAATGGAGGGTTGTGGACTGGCCTAGTCAAACCCTTGACTTCAGTCCCCTAGAAATATTGTTGGGGGATTTGAAAGTGAAAGTCCATCATAGGAAATCCACAAACATGTTGCAACTGAAGGAATTTTCCATGGAGAAGTGGTCTAAAATTTCAAGGTCCGAAACTGGTGGGACAATTTTCAAAATCCATAGTCATTACCGATAAATGGGGCAATACCAGCGTCTCGGGCGAAGAGGTGTATGTACTTTATTCACAGTACATTATTACATTTTTTTAGAATTCTGTTCAATAAATTATTGAAAAATGTCCTTGTGTTTTTTTTTTCAAGCAGGTAACTATTATTTGTAGGTACTGTTTGAATGAAGATCTAACATTTGCCTGTTCAAATATGTGAAAAAAAGTCAACAATTTCCATCAAGTGTACTTATTTTTTCACATGACTATCTAAAAAAAAAGGTGATTCCTCATCTTAAGAAGCAGCACTGCAAATTCTCATGGCTTTGTAACAACTGTGGACAAAATTGGAAATTCTGTAACAAAATACCAGATTTAGGGGAAATGGCACTAAGAAGTAATAGACATAAGCTAACAGTTGGGCTGTTTGCATATATAAAAAGACTTCTACTCCTACCTCTGATATCTGTGAAGTTTTGTTCCAAGAAAAAAAACTCCAATTAGCACATAAAACACTTTCATGCAGATATTTCAAACTGCCAGAGAAAATGGCCCTGTGAAAGCTAACACAGCATTTCCACCTTCAGAAAAGGCACTAAAAGCTATATCAGTTGGCAGAAGGTGGAGTCACTTGACCTTTGCCTGCCAAGAACTTCTTATGATGTTATCAACCATGTACACCGGTAAATGCAGGCACAATCTGCCGCTGCAGCCGCCATCATCTCCCTTCGTACACTCTTCATCAGGTAGCCTTTATTTGGACAGACAATTCCACAGCCATGATTTGAAAGTGATTGAATGCCTTTTAATAAAAGCGTTTTGTAGTCATTCCCCCTGAAGCTGTGTGATCTTCTATTTATTCAATCGAGAGTCAAGCTGGGTGTGCTGAAGAATGGAAAGCAATTTAGTCCTGTAAAAGTAACAAAGGGCGACGGCGGACAGGATGGGGATTTAACACATCAACCTCTTTTTTTTTTTAAAGTCCGCTAATGTTCCACCGCTTTCTTTCATGTGGCTCGGCTGTTCTATTAAAACGTATTAACATATTGAGTGGAAAACATAAAAACAGTCATTTAAATATGTATGAGCATACAGCTGATGTGTGCCTTTCAATTATAGTTTAGGCTGGACTTACTTGCACTGAGGTTCCTCGCACCAGTCCCTGTCACGGTGCTTCTGCTCATTCCATGCAACAATCTTAAGCTCACCGTCTTCAAAGCTAGGAGAGAAATGCAGAGAAAGATAAGAAATAAAATACATGCTGGTGGAGCAAGGCTGCAACTGAACATGTAAAGCGGGGAGAGGTGAGACCAATTGAAAAGTCCATTTTGGAAATATTTACAAATACATCTATTTAAAGGAGAACTGTCAAAACCAGGAAATGAGCAACCAACACTCTTTAACGTGAAAGTCTCTTTCCTGCTCAGACCCGCTACTTAACAACACACTCAGAAGGAACAGTTTTATTTTTTTAAATAAATCCATATGTAGCCGATTAACTTTTTTGCGCACCTTTTCGCAGGTTTTGTGCTTTAAAACAGTAGTAAACGTAACAAAAAAAATTAAAATAAATAAATCTTCTCCCTGCAAGGTAATGTCACATTATGAAAGACTTACCTTGAAACAAAGTCCTCCAGCAGCACGCTGTCACCGCTGACAGGGCTTCTATCTTTATCTGGTCTTCTTTTCCGGGTTTGCGGGCTCTGGCCACTTAAATGGCCAGGCCGCGATGATGTCACTCCTGTGCCACAGAGCTCTAAAGAAATGGCACAAGTATGCCGTTCCTTCAGGGCACATGTGCCGATGACGTCCCCGGCTGCAGAGACCCTGAATATCTCCTAAACAGTGCATGTTTCCTTGTACCTACAGGTAAGCTTTATTATAAGCTTACCTGTGGGTACAAGTGTCCAATGGGAGTTTACTACCACTTTAAAGTAGCAATAACCCCAAAAACAAAATGTATTATATTGCAGCTTACCAATCATTAGATGTGGTGGCTGCATTAGTTTACTTTAAGTTCTTTTTCCCCCTGCTTTGATCTGGCCAGTAGCACACTTCCTGTTTTAGAATTCCAACACTTTGGATGAAGGCACAACAGAGACATCTTTGGACAGCAGCACATAAAGCTTGTCTAAGCTTTCAGAAAACAGGGAGAGCTCATGTTACACACTCTGAGGTTTACAACCACTTTAAGCATCACTTTTTGGAGAGATGTGACCGTTATATGACAGGTACACGTTAACAAAACAAGTAAAGATAGTTAAAAAAGAGTAGCGTATAATCTTACTGCTCCACAAATGAGAGGCCTTCCTCTGCTTGGGAAGAAAGTAATTTAAAGTGGAAGTAAATGTAGTGTGAGGGGGTTAGCTCAGCAGCGGGTGTGTGTGACCCCCTGGATGGGTTCACCACACAAAAACAGGCACAGCAGACAGAGTTTGTAGTTGCAAAAACAAAAGGTGAAGTTTATTTACACTATTTACAGGGGAAAAACAGCAAAACGAAAAGAAACATACAAAAAGAAATCCTGGTCAGCTTGACCGCTTACTACACACGTAGGTTCCCTGTCTGACAACTAGGTGCAGCCTCTATCTCCCTGTTTTTTAAGGTTTTATCCACACAGGCTTTGTCTCACCGCACAGGACAGAAACACACTCCCCAGTCTTGCACAACACAGAACTGGTTCCAGGATGGAGCATCTCCCTTAGCATGCTGGGAGTTCTTGTAGAGGCCTTAATGAGCCACTTGATTCAGCTGGGCTCATTAACTCTTCCCCCGCAAGACTCCCAGCACTCCCCCTAGTGGTATGAACTTGCATAAAGCCTGAATCTAGGGCATACATACCTACCATCCTGGATGCAACCTGGTGATTTTACCTGCCTGCTGTCACAGTAGGTAGTAAAAAACTCAGAGCAGGCAACTTTTTATTGCAGAACAGACATGCTACATCTATTCTGCAATAGCACTTGCCTGCCTGCTTGAAGTCTTCTACTGAACGTACACTTAGATGTGAATATGCAGTTTAGCATGCATTCCTGGCACACTCCAGCTATGACAGAATTACTGACTCCCGTGTACATGCTTGAGATGATGTCATTCCCCCACTGGCCAATCAAGAGCCAGAAAACCCAGTACCTGGAAGTGTCCAGGGGGAAGATAACAGGGATGTAACCACTGCATTGCTGGAAGGTGGAGGTGGGTATGTATGGGGGTTTAGCTCTGCTTTAAGTATTTCAGTATTCCACTATACCTATTTGAATATACAGGACATGCATAGGCGTGCGCAGGGGGTGTGCCACGTGTGCCTGGGCACACCCTAATCACTCTGTGAGGCGCTGACTCTCCCTACTGCCCAGGCTTCCCCCCCCCCACAGTACTGCTGGTTTCCCTTCTCTTCTCTCCCATCAGCTGCTATGGCAGATGTGACAGGGTGAAGAGCGGGGGAAAGGGCTAGTCGGTATGTCATTTACCGACCCCTTCCTTTTCTAAATGAACACAGTGAACACACTCACTGTGTTAATTCATAACTGAAGCATAGTAACACGTGTTTACTATGCTTCAGTTTGTAAATGAACAGGAAGCTGTTCAGCACAGAGCTCTTCCCATCGATTCACTGTCCAATGCAGCTGAGGATGCAGAGAAAGCCATGTGTTTTTGAACTTTGGGGTGCACACCCAAATGCAATAGGCTGCGCACACCTATGAGAACATGTCAAATTTTTCTCTATAAAGAATCAATGAAATCCAAGAGGGCTTTAGTGCTGAACATGTGCTCTGATAGAGAAATGACAGATAAAATCTGGCTGCTATGAGAAACGTGTTTATGTCTCGTTCCTGAATGTCGCAAAAATGACCACTGCTAAGATTCAACACATAACAGACATCCTTCAGATTCTTCTAACCTAAAAGGTTTGAGAATTGTTTGAGGCTGATTTCCAAGCATAACAAGATATATTATCATATGCTAATCAAAGGTGGAATCTAAATACAGATCATACCGGTAAATGGCGCACCTTCAGAAATAGAACGTTCAAATTGCATGCGATGCTCTTTTAAAAGGCCAAATGTGTATCTAGCCGTTTACACCTCAGCTAAATGATTGTTTTCTACACATGCAATTAACATTTACTTTCCCCTGACACTGCAGCACAGCTGGCTGTTGCTGCTAATGTAGAATGTATTGAACAATGTGATAAATTATATATTATATATATATATATATACACACACACACACACACACACATACACACAGTATCTCACAAAGGTGAGTACACCTCTCACATTTTTTAAATATTTTATTATATATTTAAATTTGCTGTCCCCTCAAAATAACTTAACACACAGCCATTAATGTCTAAACCGTTGGCAACAAAAGTGAGTACACCCCTAAGTGAAAATGTCTAAATTGGGCCCAAAGTGTCAATATTTTGTGTGGCAACCATTATTTTCCAGCACTGGCTTAACCCTCTTGGACATGGCGTTCACCAGAGCTTCACAGGTTGCCACTGGAGTCCTCTTCCACTCCTCCATGATGACATCACAGAGCTGGTGGATGTTAGAGACCTTGTTCTCCTCCACCGTCCGATTGAGGATGCCCCACAGAAGCTCAATAGGGTTTAGGTCTGGAGACACGCTTGGCCAATCTATCACCTTTACCCTCAGCTTCTTTAGCAGGTGTGGTTGGGGTCGTTATGTTGGAATATTGCCCTGCGGCCTTATTTGTTATACAAGCTGTACACCCACTACTATACATTGTAGCAAAGTGTAATTTCTTCAGTGTTGTCACATGAAAAGATATAATAAAGGGGTGTACTCACCTTTGTGAGATACTGTGTATATATATGTATCACTTTTACAGTGTGATATAGTGGTTAGCCTTGACAAGTCATAAAAAATAAATGTTAAAGCTCAATACTGGGCAAAAAGAAAAAATAGGATTTTTGTACTCACCGTAAAATCCTTTTCTCCGAGTTCATGGGCGGACACAGCCTTAATCTTGACAAAGTGGGTATTAGCCTTCCTTCAGGAGTGACTAGGCAGAATGTGTTAACATCAAAGCTGAACAGCCCTGCCCAGGGGGCGGTCTTACTGGCTATATCCCCTCAGCCTGCACTAAGCATCTCAGTTCGTCAAAAGCAGTACAAACTTAAAAAGGAGGGGTGGGTGCTGTGTCCGTCCATGAACTCAGAGAAAAGGATTTTACGGTGAGTACAAAAATCCTATTTTCTCTATCGTTCATGGATGGACACAGCCTTAATCTTGACAAAAAGTGGGACGTCCCAAAGCAGTGTCAAAAACGAGGGGTGGGAACAGCATTAAAAAAACTTCACCCCAAAACAAAACAGAGCTCCTCAACTGAGGAGTTGTAACTCTAAAAAGCCGCCTGCAAAACTTTGCGGCCGAAGAAGCATCCGAAGATGCACTCACATCAACTTGTAAAGTTTAGTAAAAGTGTGAACGGACGACCAGGTCGCTGCCTTACACACCTGGGAAACCGACGCTTGATGTCAGAAAGCCCAAGAGGCACCTATTGCCCTGGTCGAATGCGCCGTGATAGGAAAGGGGGGCGCCCGACCCTTTATGGCGTAAGCCTAAATTACAGTCTGTCAGATCCACCTCGAGATGGTGGCCGACGAGACCGCTGGGCCCTTCTTGGGACCAGCCACCGAAACAAACAGGGAGTCTGAACTCCGGAACAGAGCAGTAACAGACAAGTATACTTCTCAGAGCTCAGACAACGTCCAAGGAATGCAACGTCGTCTCCTTAGGATTCGACGGATGAGGACACAAGGATGGCAGTACAATGTCCTCCTTGAGATGGAAGGTCGAAAATCGACCTTAGGAAGAAAAGAAGGCTGCGAACGCAGCACCACCTTATCCTTGTGGAAGATCAGATAGGGAGCCTTGCATGACAAGGCTGCCAGCTCAGAAACTCATCTTAACTGACCTAACAGCCACCAAACGGACCACTTTCTGAGAAAGTGTCAACAAGGGAATCTCCCTGAAGTTCTCAAACGGTGGTTTCTGAAGCACCGGGGGGCCATGCCGTTAAGCCAGTGACTGTAAAGCAGGATGGCGTATGGGACCTTGCGACAGCAGGTCCTCTTGTAGCGGTAGATGCCAAGGGACGTCTGCTATACAAGCCCCACGGAGGTAGTGGAGGGCAGAACAGAGGGGCCGCATGCCGAACCCCCTGTACAAACGTTCTCACTAGAGAGTGAGCCGCCAGGGGTCATTGAAAAAAAGACAGCCAGGGCAGATATCTGCCCCTTAATTGTACTTAAAGCAAACTTTTGGTCCGCCCCACGCTGTAAGAACAGCAAGACTCTGGAAACCAAATAAGTACGCGGATGTCACCTCTTTTTCTCACAAATGGATATGTAGGTCTTCCAAGTGCAATGGTAAATCTTCCTAGAGGACGATTTCCAAGCACTCCTCATGGTAGAGATCACCGAATCTGACAGGCCCAGGTCTCTTGGCACCTGGCTCTAAATAGCCATGCCGTTAAAGTCAGTGACTGTAAAACAGGATGGCGTATGGGACCTTGCGACAGCAGGTCTTTTCTTAGCGGTAGACGCCAAGAGGCATCTGCTACCAGACGAACTAGATTGGCGTAAAAAAGGACGCTGTGGCCAATCCAGAGCAATAGGGATCATTGGACTCCTCCCTGCCTCCAGCCTGCGAAGCAGATGAGGAAGGAGCTTCAGAGGAGGGAAGGCATAGATTAGCCGGTACTGACTCCACAGTGCCACCAACGCATCTGTCGTGTCTGCCCATGGGTCTCTTGACCTGGCCAAAAACCTCATACCTTCCGATTAAGTCGATTAGCCAGGAGATCTACGTCTGGCGTGCCCCATCTTTGGCAAAGGAGCTGAAACTCCTCCGGGTGTAGAGACCATTCTCCTTGGTCCAGCATCTGGCGACTCCGCCTGCCAGTTTTCCACGCACGGAATGTATACGGCCAACAGGGTCGGTACGCTCCTTTCTGCCCACCTTAGGATGTGAGAGATCTCCGATGCTGCAGCCGAGCTTCTTGTTCCTCCCTAATGGTTAACATACGCCACTGCCGTGGCGTTGTCTGACTGGATCCTGACTGGACGACCCTGTAGCCTCTGCGACAATGTGGAGAGGCACAGCCTGATCACCCGGAGTTCCAGGACATTGATTGGCAAGTGGGATTCCTCCGGAGTCCAGCGACCCTGGGTTGACTGAACCCCCCAGACTCCCCCCAACCGGTAAGGATGGCGTCTGTCGTGACCACCATCCAGTAAAAAGGAAGGAACAACTTCCAGAACAGAAGTGCCGATGATGTCAGCCACCAAACTAGGGAGGTCCTGACTAGGTGGCTCACCCGGATTTGACAATCCAGGGATGATGGGCACTTGTCCCTATTGGACAGAATTAGCTTCTGTAACACTCGCGTGTGAAATTGCACGTATGGTACCGCCTCGAAGGAGGCTACCATGAGGCCCAGGACTCGCATGCAAAAGCGGCGTGACGACCATCTTTGGGATGTCAACTGCCGCACCATAGCCCAAAGGGTCTGCAACTTTTCCATAGGGAGAAAAACTTTCGCCTCTGAGGAGTCCAGAATCAACCCCAGATACACTAGGAGTTGAGCCGGTACAAATACTGACTTCTGAGTGTTCAGCACCCAACCAAAATATCGGAGGGTCTGGCAGGTTATAGACATGCTCACCTCTAATTCTGAGCTTGAAGTGGCCCTCAGAAGAAGATCGTGCAAGTAGCCCACGATAGTGATGCCACGCTGTCTTAGTAGGGCCAGAATCGGGGCAAGCACCTTGGTGAACACCCTCGGTGCCAATGCCAGGCCAAAGAGGAGAGCCACAAATTGGTAGTGGTCTTCCCCGGCCGCAAAGCGCAGACATCTCTGATGCCTGTTGCATATGGGGACATGCAATTATGCGTCCTTGAAGTCCAAGGATGCCAGAAAATCCCCCAGATGGAGGGCAGCGATAACAGAGTGAACCGTCTCCCTCCGGAATCTTTGTACCTTCACAAAGCAATTGAGGGCCCAGAGATTCAAGATTGGACGAACCTCCTCCCTTCTTCGGTACTACGAACAGATTTGAGTAAAACCCCTGAAACTGTTCCTGTACTGGAACAGGAATGATCACCCTGCGTATCAGCAGGTCTTGAACCACCCCATATAGGGCCTCCCGACGAGTCGGCTGAAGCTGGCGGTTGGAGGGGGAAAAAAAAATAGGATTTTTATAACAGCTTACCTGTAAAATCCTTTTCTTGGAGTACATCACGGGACACAGAGCGACATAGTCATTACTAATGGGTTATATAGTTACCGTCAGGTGCTGGCACTGGCAACTTCCAAAACCGGAAGTACCCTCCCCTATATAAGCCCCTCCCATCCGGGAGCACCTCAGTTTTGTAGCAAAGCAATAAGTGTCCCCAAAGAGGGGCGGGAGCTCTGTGTCCCGTGATGTACTCCAAGAAAAGGATTTTACAGGTAAGCTGTTATAAAAATCCTATTTTCTTTCTCGTACATCACGGGACACAGAGCGACATAGTCATTACTAATGGGATGTCCTAAAGCAATGCCAAATGAGGGGGGGGATACACCATATATAAGCTGAGCGCTATCAGACATGAGGATCTTTTGCGGCCTGCAACACACTGCGCCCAAAGGCGACATCCTCCTGACTTCTAACGTCCACCTGGTAGAACCTAGTAAACGTGTGTACCGAAGACCATGTTGCGGCCTTACAGATTTGAGCCAGGGAGGCCTGGTGATGCACTGCCCATGAAGTTCCAACTGCTCTCGTGGAGTGCGCCCTAACTTTGAACGGAGGCGGTCTACTTCTCGAGCTATAGGCTTGTATTATGACCTGTCGAATCCACTTGGCTAAAGTAGATTTTGACGCTGCCTGACCCTTTCTGGGGCCTTCCGGCAGAATAAACAAAGTATCCGTTCTGCGAATCTGAGCAGTGGCTTTTAGATAAGCTTTAACTGCTCTTACTACATCCAAAGAATGCAATAACTTTTCCTCTACCGAAGTAGGCTTGGGGAAAAAAGAAGGAAGAACCACATCTTGGTTCAAATGAAAACTCGATACCACCTTAGGAAGAAAGGCTGGATGAGGACGTAACACTACTCTGTCCTTATGGATAACCAGATATGGCTCCTTACAGGACATAGCTGCTAATTCCGATACTCTTTTAGCCGAACAAATGGCTACTAGAAAAATCAATTTCCTGGTGAGAAGCACTAAGGAAATATGCTGTAATGGTTCAAATGGTTGTTTCTGTAGAACCGACAGAACCAAGTTTAGATCCCATGGACATATGGGAATATTAACCGGAGGACTAATACGCATCACTCCTTGTATAAAGGCTTTGACTAGTGAATGCGAAGCCAAGGGCCTTTGAAAAAATATTGACAAGGCCGAAATCTGACCCTTGATAGTACTCAAGGCAAGCTTCCTATCTACAGCCCATTGTAGGAAGTCCAGAATCCTACCTATTACGTATTTACGTGGATGCCATTTCTTGGCTTCACACCAGGCGATGTACGCCTTCCAGATTCTATAGTAGATCTGCCTGGATACCGGCTTCCTGGCATTGATCATGGTAGATACCACAGCATTAGAGAGCCCTCTCTTTTTTAGAATGTGGGCTTCAATAGCCAGGCCGTCAAACCTAGGGCTGGTAAGGAAGGGTGGTATATCGGTCCCTGCGAAAGCAGGTCCGGACGATGTGGGAGGGTCCAAGGACTCCCCACAGACATTTTTACAATCTCCGCATACCATGCTCTTCGGGGCCACGCTGGAGCCACCAGAATCACTGGTTTCTTTTCTACCCTGATTCTGCGGAGTAATCGAGGTAACAATTGTGGTGGTGGGAATGCATATATCAGCTTGAACTGATCCCAAGGGAACACTAGGGCATCCGAGCCGCACGCTAGGGGATCCCTTGCCCAAGAGACAAACCTGTCCACTTTTGTGTTGAATCTGGATGCTAGCAGATCTACATCCGGTGTTCCCCACCGCTGACATATTGTCCGGAAAACCTCGGGATGAAGGGACCATTCCCCTGGGCATAATTGTTGGCGACTTAGAAAGTCCGCCTTCCAATTCTCCACCCCTGGAATGAATACCGCAGATATGGCTGGGACATATCTTTCTGCCCATCTCAGGATGTAATTTACTTCCCTTTGGGCTGCACGACTCCTGGTGCCCCCCTGACGATTGATATATGCCACTGCTGTGGCATTGTCTGACTGAACTCTGACAGGGGACCCTTGGAGTTTGGATGTCCATGCTACTAGGGCATACCGGGCTGCTCGTATCTCTAAGAGATTGATGGGCAGGGCCTTTTCCGCATCCGACCATCTGCCCTGGAGAGACCATTGCTCCAGTACTGCTCCCCAGCCTATAAGGCTGGCATCTGTAGTGACCACCTTCCAGGAAATCGGACTGAAGGATTTCCCTCTTTCCAGATTCTGGGGAACCAACCACCAGCGGAGGCTCCTGCGAACGGAAGGGGACAAGGACATTGGTAAGTCCAGAGCCTGAACTTTTTTGTTCCAGGCTGACAGTATGGCCCTTTGCAATTTCCTTGAATGGAATGGACCGTAGGGTACTGCTTCGAATGATGCCACCATTTTTCCCAGCAGCCTCATGCACAGGCGTATGGATGGCTGTCTTTTTGAACCCACTAAGTGGATCAAATCTCTCAAAGACGACCCCTTTTCTTGAGGCAAGAAAATCTTTCTCTGGTCTGAATCCAGCCTTAGCCCCAAGTATTCCAGACTTTTGACTGGTTTTAGGGCTGACTTGTCTCGGTTGATAATCCAACCGTGATATTCCAGATACTTGATTGTCTCGTGAACAACCACTTCTAGTTTTTCCACTGAGTGGTCTATCAGCAACAAGTCGTCTAGATATGCCATTATCGTTACACCTCGTGTTCTTAGATTGGCCAATAATGGGGCCAGAATTTTTGTGAACACTCTTGGTGCTGTGGCCAGACCGAAGGGTAAGGCTCTGAACTGAAAATGGCGCCCTTCTACCGCAAAGCGTAGAAATTTTTGGTGGGCTGGAAAGATGGGGATGTGCAAATAAGCATCTTTGATGTCGATCGAGGCTAACCATTCCTCCCCTTGTAGGGCAGTGGCTACCGATCGGATCGACTCCATCCGGAAAGTCCTGATATGTAGGAATTTGTTTAGCCCTTTTAGATTTAATATGGGCCTCACGTCCCCGTTTGGCTTCGGAACTGTAAAGAGGTTTGAGTAAAACCCGAACCCCCATTCTTCCAGGGGAACCTCTATAATTACTGCTTGAAGCAATAATTGTTCCAGTGCCAACAGGAGGGATCCTCTCTTCTGGGGATCCCTTGGCACGTTTGACCTTATAAAGCGGGAAGGAGGGGAGTTTTTTAACTCCAATTTGTATCCCAGATTTACTGCGGAGAGCACCCATCTGTCTCGGATCGTGTCCCGCCAGGTCTCTGTGAACAACTGAAGTCTTCCCCCCACCCGATTGGGTGGGGGCAACCCTTCATGCATTTGACTTTGGGGGAGGTTTTGTACCTCTCCTGCTCCAGGGCTTCTTGTTACCCTGCAACTGTCCCTGATTTTTACCTCCGGGATTTGACCGGGGAGGCCGTCGGAACTGTTTCACAGCCGATGTCCTAGGGACTGGAGAAGCCGGCCTCTTAAAAGAGGGACCTCTAACTCTATTTTTAACCGGCAAAAGTGTACTTTTACCGCTGGAAATTCTCTGGATATACTTGTCCAGGTCTTCCCCGAATAAACGCTCCCCATGAAATGGGAAGCTGACCAGCAATTTTTTACAGGGAGCTTCAGCAGACCAGTTTTTGAGCCATAGAAGCCTGCGCATATGTACTACAGACAGCGTAAGGCGGGAGGCCTGATGGATTGAATCCTTTATAGCGTCCACCGCAAAGCATAAGGCTCTAGGTAGATCAGCTAGGGCAAGAGCCTGCTGATCCGGCAAGTCTCTTAAGACCTGTTTCAACTGATCTTTCACTGCTTGGCAGACCCCTATAGCTGCCACTGCTGGTTGTGTCACCAATCCTGCTGTAGAAAAAGCAGATTTCAATAATGACTCCAATTTTTTATCTATTGGGTCCTTGAACATTTGGACATTTTCCACCGGACATGTCAGTGATTTATTCACACAAGAGATGGCTGCGTCCACTGTAGGGACCTTCCATTTTCTGATGAACTTATCCTCCATGGGATAGACCACCGGAAATCTCTTGGGGGGAGTAAATATTTTGTCAGGATGCTCCCAATCCTGGTAAATGAGCCCCTCCAGTAAAGGATGGATCGGAAAGGAACAAACAGTCTGGGGAGCTTTTAGCGACCCCAACGAGGAGACAGAAGTGGAGGATGGCTCCGCAAGTGGCATTTTAAATGCTGATCGGACCATATTAGTCAGGGACTGAACCCATAACCTCTCAGCATGTGATGCTGAGAACGGCTCTTCCACTGTTGATTCCTCTACAACCGAATCAACCTCATCCTGATCCCCCTCAGGTAGGTCGACCTCTGTATGGGTCTGTTGCTCTGTTAACAGGCACTCTGAGGGAGGAGACGGAGATCGAGCGCTTTTCTCCTGTGACAGGGAAGCAGCGATTAATGCTGACAATCTCTCTTCCAGTCCTCCCAGAGCTGAGGAAAAAACCTCCTCTGTTACATACACAGGAGCAGGTGAACTGAGGACAGCCACAGTACCAGGTACTCCTGGGGGTGCCCTACGGTCACTAACCTCTGATTCTTCAGGGGAGACTGGTGCAGCCAAAGCATGCCCAAGATCCTCAGAGCCCGATGGAGACCCCCTATTCCTCCTGGAATTTCTAGTCCCGGAGTTTTTAGACGGCATATTCCTAAGCCACAAAGCTGAGGTATTCCAGCCGAAATACACCAGTTACTGATAATAGTCTAGCATAAATGCTGCTATAACAAACAGTTGGTGTCTACTAATGTGCCTTTCTAGGGGATGCCTGTATCAACCGCTTGCTGTATGCCTTTAAATGTTGCCAGCTCTGTCTCTGTACTTCATAGCCAGCTTACTACAATATTGTGGCTTTTTAAAACCTGCTGGGACGCCCGCACATGCGCAGAAGCGCTGCGGCGCGCACAGAGCGTCATCCCCCAGGCTCCGCCCCCTTTCCCGGCTCACCTCTATATATAGAGGCGCGTGCACGCGCACGCGCGCGGCCACGTGCGCCCACGGCGCTAATTTCAAACATGGAAACCAGGGACAGGAGCCAGGGCCCCTCTTTGCCGCAGGCCGGGGGATGGACGAGCACTGCAACATGGCAGAGGAAGCAGTTTCCTATAGGAGAACTCACCAACTGCCTGGACTTTGCTCTCTGAGAAGAAACTAGTCCACATGACAAGAAAACATTCCACAGCGGCCTCTAGTGGACAAACACAGGTACCGCAGTCTAATATACTAAATATATATAAAAAAACATTTTTTTTTTTTTTTTCTTGACCACCATTAAAAATTATTACATTTTTTTAGTAGTTACAGGCATGCACAGAATCTTGCGGGAATACCATTAGGTAACAGACAGAAAGACAAATTAGGCTTGGGGGTCCCCCAATAGAACCAAGTTCCTGGGGGCCCCCACTTACCTGTTCCTCGCCGCAGGACTTTGTTTGGTCCACAAAAGCCCAAACTTCACCTATCACGGCAGGCATTGTAATCAAACCTTCAGGGACCGGGTTCCCAAGGATTCCACTCCCCTGGACCTGTATAGCACCCTGCACAGAAAACATCTTGGTCGTGGGTATGACCAGAGCTCTGGATCCCAGGGTCCAGCTCTCCTAAGAGAAGCATTACAGGCAGAACCTTGCTCTTCTCTTTGCAAGGCCCGGGTACCGACCGTTTAGCTATGAAGCTTTTTTGGTCGGATCCGGAATAGCTTACTGAGGCCCAAAAGAACCTGTACGCAAGCTCAGTGAAAAACACATGTTTCTTCTTGGCCAACACCTTAGACACTGGCAAAAAACTGAGGTGCTCCCGGATGGGAGGGGCTTATATAGGGGAGGGTACTTCCGGTTTTGGAAGTTGCCAGTGCCAGCACCTGACGGTAACTATATAACCCATTAGTAATGACTATGTCGCTCTGTGTCCCGTGATGTACGAGAAAGAAAAATTATCTGTTCGGTGGGCAAGAGAGAAACTCTATCTTGTACCCTGAGGAAACTTCGCAAACCCACCGGTCGGAGATCTAAAATGTCCACCAGGTCACGAATTCGCGAAGAGAGAGATGGGTGGGGACAGACCTTCATGCGGACGTAGATTTGTTCGCAGGCTTGTTGGGCTTGGGAAACCAGGGACGCTTCTGTCCCTCAGCAGGCGCTTTATCGGCCTGGGATCGTTTACTTGTCGCACTAGGCGGATGAAAAAAACACTTGTGCGCGGTGAAGAAGGGCCCTTGCCTACGGCGTGGCTCCTTACCCTTTTTGGATTGTGGGAGCAGTGTGCTCTTACCTCCTGTGGCATCTTTAAAAATGTCATCCAGGGATGCTCCAAAAAGTCTGTCGCCCTTTAAAGGGCAAATCCATCAGGGCCTTCTTGGAAGATTGGTCCGCAGACCAACACTTTAGCCAGAGCAGACGGCGTAGCACCACTGCATAGCTTGAGGCTCTGGACAGCAGAGGAATAGTGTCCAAGGCTGATTCGCAGACAATTTTAAGGCCCTGTATCAACTGGTCGGCCATAGCCACCTCGTCCGAGGGAGCCTCATGTGCTTTAAACCCATGGAGCAGCATTTTTGCCCCTTCAGTGAGTGTCTGAGACACCAGGGCCCCAACCACCATTGGGTGCACAGCCGAGCCCACCACTGTGTATAGGTAGCGGGTGACCGCTTCAGCCTTCCTGTCCACAGGGTCCTTGAAAGCAGGAGCCCCTTCCACCGGAATTGTGGTTACCCCGTTTAATCTGGACACCTAATAGTCCACTATCGGAGGAGAGGTCCATTTTTTACAGGAAACTCTCCTCAAAAGGGTAACGCACCGCCAAACTTTTTTGGGGACTGAAAACCTTCTGTGGTTTGTGCCATAAAAGCTTGTCTAGATAAGACACACAATGAAACACCTTAGCAGTGCGGGTCGGCTTAATGGAAGCCTCTGGCGTTTCTGCAGGCTCCTCTATCTTTAGAGTATCCCGCACTGCGGTGATAAGGTCACCTATCAGAGCCTTTTTGCGTGCTCCTCTAATACGTCAGAACCAGGGCCATGAGCCGTAGCTGGGCCCGGCTCCGCATCAGAGTTGTCCCCAGAAGAGGGGGCACTTTTACCCCCCCGTGTTGCCACATGCCGCTTCCACCTTGGCAACAAACCAGGACGCCGACATAGCGTCTACTGACACAGCGGGTGCAGGGGCACCAGATGCCAATTCAGGTGTATGAGGGGGAGAAGCGTCTGCTTCTGATGTCATGCTTACCCACGCACCTGACACGAGGACCCCAGTCAGGGTACCAACAGCCCACCCTCCTAGCTGTCACAGAGACGAGGGGTTCCCCCCCAGAGGACTCACCACCCTTAAACAGTCATACAGCTGCCGTCCGCTTCCTAGTTATGCTGCTTCTTGTCAGCTGTATCAGTCTGACCACTCTGCAGAGTGTGTCTGTAAGCTTGCGCCGGTTAAAAGCTGTTAATCGGCGTGGACCGCAAGAAAATGGCTGCCGTGCGGCAGATAGAGGCCAAAAACGCTGTGGGCCACAAGAACATGGCCGCCAAGTGCAGATAGAGGCCAAACACCGCGTGGATCACAGGCAAAATGGCCGCCGAGCTGTCGATAGAGGCCAAACAGCGCAGACCACAAAAACATGGCCCCCAGTGCAGATAGAGGCCAAACGCAGCATGGATCACAAGCAAAATGGCCGCCGATAGCATGGAGCAGAACACACAGGTAAGCAAACTTTTCATGGCAGCTCATAACGTTTGTTTAGCGGACGTACATGCACAGTTCCCACACAGGTAGAGCCCCCCCCAGGTGAACCCCCGTCCACAGCAGCCAGCCTAGCTCAGAGGGCCTAGGGAGGAGGGAAGGATGGGAGGGAGGAAGGGAAGGATAGAACCCCTTACTCACCTCTCCAGGAATGCCCAGCTATGTCTTCCTGCCGAAGCAGGGGATTACCACTTACCCTTCCTGCGTGGATAGTGCTGGAAGCATCCCAGACAGACCATCTTCCTCATGGTGACGGAGGTGACTGGCGGCCTCGCTGCTGCAACTCGGCCCTATAGACCGGTCATATGCATGCCCTGGAGCGTATAGCTCACCGCCCACCCGTAGAGCGACGGGCATGTCGTGGACAACCCAGCGCGTAGCTAGGGTCGGCACACGTTTGATGGCCGAAACTGGGGACACTACAAGGATCTGGGATCCAGCCTGTCACCCAATGGGCAGTTGATCGAAGATCACAGGAACAAAAATAAAAAATAAAATAATAAAATTTAAATTTGAAATAAACCTCCAGGCCTATGGGCCCAAAGGGAGCCATGTCTTCTCCTTAGCTAGGCAGAAAAAAACTGAGCTGCTTAGTGCAGGCTGAGGGGATATAGCCAGTAGGACCGCCCCCTGGGCGGGGCTGTTCAGCTTTGATGTTGTTAACACATTCTGCCTAGTCACTCCTGAATGAAGGCCAATACCCACTTTGTCAAGATTAAGGCTGTGTCCGTCCATGAACGAAAGAAAAATACCTGTTGATGACCAAAACTTGTAACTTCCGTTGTACTAAACTGAAATCTTAGACCAGCCCATACAGCGTTACAATCTTGGCCAGTTCAGCTGGAACCAGCCAAGATTCGAACTGTTAATGGTCAGGTTGAATGTACGAAGTTGATCGATCAACTTGGGTACAACCAGCCTGCTGGATTCTCTTGTGATTAATCGCTAGCGATAATCACTGTCTTCTCCTTGTGGGAGGTATGTAAATGGCCTACACCTTAAGCAAGGACATGATTAAACTTTAGTCAGAGCTGCACACTTTGTTTTTATCTGCAAACACCCCTTACCTGCATAGACAGATTTTGTGTAAAGGTAAACTAACCCTTTAAGGTTAAAAAAAAAAAAAGCATTTCCCTCTTAAAAACTTCCCTGAGCCCGTTCTCCGCTCTCTCTCTTCTCACAGCAGACTGGGCAGTTGTAAGCGACATTAGCTCCTGCTGTCATTCATATCCTGTGAGGAGGGAGCAAGGGGCAGGGTGGAGCCGAGTCACGCTGTGTGTGTCTATAAATGCACACAGCCTGGCTCAGTAGTGCGCCCACATGAGTGGGGGCAAGCAGAGAAGAGGAGGAGCATTTTTCAAGTGTATATGAGCATTTTAACCGCTTGCCGACCACCGCACGAACTTATACGTCGACAGAATGGCACAGCTGGACAAATGAGCATATATATACGTCCCGTTTAATTTGCCGCCATCTGGTCGCGTGCGCTCGCGACCCTGTCACGAGCTCCGTGACCGTGCCCGCGGACTCTATGTCCGCCGGTGTCCCGCAATCGGGTCACAGAGCTGAAGAACATGGAGATGTCAGTGTAAACACAACATCTCCCCGTTCTTCCTAGTGACATGTCACTGATCGTCTGTCCCCTCTCATCGGGATCAGTGATGTGCCACTCGTAGCCACGCCTCCAACAGTTAGAATCACTCCCTAGGACACACTTAACCCCTTCAGCGCCCCCTACAGGTTAACCCCTTCACTGCCAATGTAATTTTTACAGTAATTAGTGCATTTTTATAGCACTGATCGCTGTAAAAATGACAATGGTCCTAAAATGGTGTAAAAAGTGTCCGATGTGTCCGCCATAATGTAGCAGTCACGTTAAAAATCGCTGATCACCGCCATTACTAGTAAAAATAGTAAAAAAAAAAATGCCATAAAACTATCCCCTATTTTGTAGAATCTATAACTTTTGCGCAAACCAATCAATAAACGCTTATTGCAATTTTTTTTTTACCAAAAATATGTAGAAGAATACGTATTGGCCTAAACTGAGGAAAAAAAATGTTTTTATATATTTTTTGGGGATATTTATTATAGCAAAAAAGTAAAATAAATTGCTTTTTTTTTTCAAAATTGTCGCTCTGTTTTTGTTTATAGCGCAAAAAAATAAAAACAGCAGAGGTGATCAAATACCACCAAAAGTAAGCTCTATTTGTGGGTAAAAAAGGACGTCAATTTTGTTTGAGAGCCACGTCGCACGACCGTGCAATTGTCAGTTAAAGTGACGCAGTGCCGAATCGCAAAAAGTGGCCTGGTCTTTGGCCAGCCAAATGGTCCGGGGCTTAAGTGGTTAAAATTGCATTTCAAGTATTTTGCATATGTATTCAAGTTTTGGCTTGTTTGTTTTAGCTAAAGGATAACACTATGCGTAAAAAACACTCAAAATGCTAAATTCAAATGTTAACAGCTGTTCCCATTGAAATGGAGCCAAAAGCGCCACATTTCTAAAGTGGCCCAGATCTGCCTCCGAGTGGCTCGAGTAGCTTTTGGAGCATCAGGCGTGGAGCTACAGGCACCCAAGCCCTCACATGTGAGCAGCCACCATTGAAATACATGGGATTTTGGATGTTGACAATTTTGGATCTACAAGCTACAAAATGCTCAAGTATGAATAGGGCCTAATAGTATGGCCCTCATTAGTCAATACAAAAACACAAAACAAGTGCACATATACTGACATTTACAAGTACTGTAACTTTTATCTTGAACGTTTTGGGTAAAAATCAATCATCACCCAGTCCCTGTGGACTTTTATTATTCTTATTACAATGGTATGAGATTCCTACCATATTACAAAAACTTGTTCAAGTCTGAATAACCTAACTTTTATAGCGTGTCCTACTGTTTACACATTGTAAAGATTTTAGATAACTAAATCATAAAGACGGACTGTCCAATTAATTAATATGATGAGCAGATGGAAGGAACATCTCAAACTGATTTCAGAATTCATATTTAAAAAGCCAAAGTAGGAATTCATACTGAGTGGCTGAGTATACCAGAGCCCGATAATTTTACCTGGTGGGAAAAAAATAATTGAGATGCACTTCCTGCATACAACACGCTAGAAATTAGATCAAACTGAAGTGACCTTAAAATCAATTTATTTTCCAGCATGAAAGGAAGACCATTCATACATGCAGATAAGGCAATCTTTTGTACTAAGCTCTTCTTAATGCTCATCGGCTAAATTCACAGCCACAGCCCTCTAAAAGTGGCTACACACATTACGGCGGAAATCTAAAATCTAAATTGAACTGCAAATAAATTTCAACATACCGTATATACTCGAGTATAAGCCGTTCCGAATATAAGCCGAGGCACCTAATTTTACCACAAAAAACTGGGAAAACTTATTGACTCGAGTATAAGCCTAGGGTGTCCATCTGCATGCCTCACTGTGTTCATGTGCATGCCTCACTGTGTCCAATCTCCCTACCTGATCTCCGGCGCTGTGTGACCAGACTGACATTTAATATGGGAGTCTATGAAAGGGGTGCCCGGCTTTGAAAAATCGCTGCTCCCCGGCCGTAGGTCCCCTGGACAACAAACTTTGCACACTTGTAGATAAAGAGTGGGGCTACATGTGTGCCAAGTTTGGCGTCCAGGAGACCTAGGGCCGGCTGGTACCGGGTCCTCAAAATAACCAGAGAAATTACTGTTTAACATGGGAGTCTATGAAAGGAGTGAAAAATCGGTGCTCCCCGGCCGTAGGTCTCCCAGACAACAAACTTTCCAGGGGACCTACGGCTGGCCGGGAACAGGTGCACAAAGTTGAAGATGGACACAGAGACTCGAGTATAAGCTGAGGGGGGCATTTTCAGCACAAAAAAATGTGCTGAAAAACTCGGCTTATACTCGAGTATATAAAGCCAAAACATTTTTTTCTTACTTTGGATAGAGTAGAAAAAAGTGTTGGTTTTTTTTCCCATTTGTGTCCTGTTGGGAAGATTTTCCCTCACTTCCTGCCCTGGGCACACAACAAGAAGCTCCATGCACACTAGCATTTTTCATAAGCTCAAAAAAAGCTAGAAAAATAAGCTTTAGATTTAGACTTCTCATTACCAATGGGGACCCAGATATCCACGATACACCTATAAAATGCAATTTATACAATTTTGTAGAACTAAGCAGATGGCAAAATGTGATAAGAGACTAAAGCTGCCCATACAAGGATTGAAAATTCTATCCATGTATGGTCAACTGTGGTTGAACTTCTGATGAACCTCCCTGCCAAATTCGAACCACTCGATCAGTGCTGCAGCCTGTAAACTGCAGCGCTGATCTGTGTATTCTCGCGGTGGGCGGAATCTCCCTGCTGTCTGAATATTAAGACAAAGGATCGAGGATTTCCCCATCCACTTTGAATGTGGGTCCGCTTTTTTTGTTCAACCTGCTGGCTGAATGAAGAATAACTATAACTGACTGATCTATGACTGGCTTAACTCAACAAAAAGTATTCTAAGCCAGTCAGTGACATGGTCAGTAGGCTAGTTGGAAGCAGAAGAAAGAAGAAGCAGGGGAGTGCCTTGCCATCTTAGACTACAGGGCTGTGTGTTTCTATTGATGCACCACTCTAGTCCCTGCATGGGAGGGTGGACCAAAAAGGGTTGCTGCAAGACAAGAGAGCCACCCTAAAACAGGAAACCTTGGGCATCAGCCTAAACTTAAGCATGGGCAAGAATTAAAAGATCATGAAGCTGTATACTGAGTAAGTGATTAAAACAGCTGCTGAAGGTGCTTAAAAAAATAAAGGTTTAAAAGAGAAGTATGGCTTAAAAAAAAAAACATTTATACTCACCTAGATGGATGCAGCATTGATCCAAGCTTCATTTTTCCCTTGTCAGCTCTAAGACTAAGAACCGAGCTATCAAAGACCGCTGACCACTCGGTTCTCAGCCTTCTGTGAGCAGAGAGCTGGTGACTGTCAGTGCCCTGTGCCTCTAGCGATCACTGGAGCACCGGGCTGTGGACAGGGGGAGCAGCTGGGTCAGGCTCTTAGCGGCTAATATCTGGGCGGATTCCGACCAAATGACCGGGATCTTCTCAGAGCCTGGACCGGCTTTTTGACGCCAGCCAACAGTAGGCTTTAGCCTGCTATCAGCTTAAAATTATAGCCTACAGACAGTGGTGGTGCATAGCACATAGTGATTTTTGGAAGCGGCGATAGTCGCTGGCAAAAATTGCATGCAAACATCCGACATGCTGGACCAGCCTGAGATTCAAACCATCTATGGTCAACTTAACAACCATGGTTTTTGAATCAAGAGTCCAACAAGCTCATATAGGTGTGATGATCATGTGTCCAAATTTTCGGCCATATTGTGTGTTTACTATATATAAAAATATATACAGATAGATCTACACATTCTAACATCCACACCTATATGGATGCTAGATACATAGAAAGATCAATCTATGAATAGAGTAGATAAATTATTCTGAAAGTACAAATTGCCAAAAACTGCAGACACAGTATAGTTCTCACACAATAGATGCTTTTCTCAGGTAAATCATCATGTCACACAGCTACTCCTACAAGGTGCTGCTAATGAAAGTAATCATCAAACCCGAGAGACAGTGCCAAATCCAGCTATGCTGAAGAGCATAAATATTCAGCACTGTAAGTTACATTACTTAAGACTACAAACTACAAAAAAAATAAAAAATTTGCCTGGCAGCTATACCACTTTGTACAGAGTATATTTATTGGCTATGCAGTTCTGAGATTAAATATTGAGATGTTAGAGGAAACAGCATCAAGGCCACCTAAATATGCTGCCATGGCGATGATCGAGCGCCTGCTTTACATTTTGATTATGGGATCTAATCAGCTTTTGATTTTTGAGGTTAAGGGGCTTATCTAGTTAACTCTTTTCAGAGATACAAGCTGGTCTGATTCTTTTCACGCTAATAGCTTTCTCATTGCAGGTACCATGAGAGGCTGCAGACAGCCTGGAACGTAATAAAGTCACTTTATACAGAAAAACAAACACAAACATAAAAGTGTGCGATATAAAAGCAAAGCTGGAGGGGGTTTTATTTCTCCTCAAGGCAGATATTCTCAAATGCCGGGAGTGTAGCCTACAATGAAATCACATTTTTGAAATCTAATGTGTTGTTATGGATTACTACTAGAAACTATCCATCAGATAATCCTGTTTCATTTACTGTTAATGGTCTAGATATAAGGTACATTAACAATACTTTAAAGTGGATGTAAACCCAAAATTTTTATTTTATTTTTTGCTGTCACAATGTGGAGTATAAGATTTCCTATCATTTGTGCCAGATCTTGCCACAAAGAGTTAATCCAGCTCTGAGCAATCCTCTTATTGTTCAGTGAGATAAAACGGACAAAAAGAGAAAGACCTTTGTCTGTTCCGCCCCCTTGCTTTGAGTGACAGGTTATTTACATATCTCGTGCACTAGCTTTAGACAGGCATTATTTTTTAATTCCCACCCCTACTCCTTTTCTGAAGTCATGTGGTTAGTTTTCTGGATTTTGACTGGATGTTAGTGATCATAGCAGAAGAATACACAGGAGGAAATGCATGTTGACAAGAGGAGTGTAGAGGTGGGCGGGGAATCTACTGACATCACGACTCCACCCACCGAGCTCCAGACAACAGATCCACCCACAAAATCTGCAGTTTTTCAGGTCTCATAACAGACAGTGGGGAAACATTTGACAGATAAGGATACATGCAGGAGGCATCTATATCCTTATAGATCAGCACTATGGCAGTAGTTTAGAAAGGATCAGAGTGGGTTTACATCCATTTTAGAGCAGTGGTCTCCAAACTGCGGTCTGCGGGCCAGATGTGGCCATTGGTCTGTCTATATCCGGCCCTTGGGAAATCCCCCTATGGATATAAAGCACTATTCTTGCCACTGATATAAATGAGGAAACAACATTTATTTCACTGACAATAATGATGGGGCACTATTCCTTTCACAGATACAAATGATGGGGCACTACTTCCCCCATTGAAACCAAAAATGGGGCTCTATTCCTTCCACTGACACCAACAATAGGGAATTATTCCTCCCACTGACACCAATGACGGGGCACTATTCATCCCACTGACACCAGAGATGGGGGGGCCACTGCCAGAGTGCTCAAGGCCATCTCCCTCTGCCAGACCACTCTCACCGCAAAGATTGAGGAGGTAAAGGTAGACATAGAGAGGCCTTCTCATTTACGTTCTTTGTGGAGCACGCCCAATGCCTGGCTGCGAGCCCCCCCAAGTGGCGCTCCTCCGTGCACTTTCATTGCTAAACTCTTAAGCTATCTTGACCAGGACGCTACCCTGAGGCTCGCTTGTGAGAGAGGTAACATCCCCTAAGGTAACGTGCACCTAGCCTTTATGGCTCAGCATCCCACAGTGCCTGCCATATGGATGGGGGACTTTAACATGATAATAAATCCCAGCCTAGATAAACTTAGACCCACTAGCCCTGCGTCAACTCAACCCACAATCACTAGGTTTGGGAGGTTCCCTTCAGAGTTCGCCCTGGTTGACACCTGGAGGTTTAAGTACCAAACATCTGTAGCTTTTTCACGTTTCACTCTATCCTACTCTGTCATGTCCCGCATAGATCTACTTCTTGTTTTGCTACGATCTATTGCCTAGTCTGCTCGATGCGGGGTTTGGAGCTAGAGTGCTCTCAGACCACTCCCCATATTGGACTACTCTACGCTTGTCTGCTCTTCCAGCGGTCCGCATATGGAAGCTGAACCCCTTATGGCTTTCTACTATGTCAGATTTGGAGGGTATCCAGAGGGAATGGATATACTATTTCCGCACTAACAAGGAGTCGGCATCGGTCAGGACAGTGTGAGAAGCTTTTAAAGTACATGACTAAATGATCATCTCTCACATATCAATAGGCACAAGGCCTCTTCTAAACTAGTACTTCAAAAGGCGGAGGAACAACAAAGATCCCTTGAACAGGTCTTTCTAAATGACCCCTCTGCAGCCAAAGCCTCCCTTGTGAGACTAGACTCATTGATTAGTTACATTTTGAGAAAGCCAAGCAGCGAATATTTTTCAGTAAGCAACGTATTTTTGAGCATGGTGAACAAGCCGGTAAATTGCTTGCCTACATGGCCCATCTTTACCATAAGTCCCTGGTAATGGTTACAATCCAGTCTGCCTCGGGGAATAAGATCACGGACCCCGACCTAGTGGCCAGAAAACTTTAATCGTTCAATTCCGATTTTTACACCTCCACCACCCGCTATTCCCCATTTATACAACTCCACCACCCGCTATTCCCCAGATGAGCTGACTGCATTCTTACAGGACGTTGATTTTCCCACTCTGACCCCTTCCTAGGTTAGCCAGCACAAGGCACCAATAACCATGGATTGCATTGAGGAGACTAGCACACATTCCGCCCTCCAAGGCGCCTGGCTCTGATGGTCTCCCTTTAGAATTCTACAGCCAATTTGGGGAAGTCCTTATTCCCAAGTTGCGAGAACTATACACCCACATATTCGACTCAGCCACACTTCCTTACCTCCATGGGTGAAGCCCTCATAGTCTTACTACCCAAACCAGGAAAAGATCCGCTGTTCCCCGAATCATATCGCCTCATCTCTCGTTGGTAATTGGATGTTAAGATACTTGCCTACATTTTTACCCTGTGCATCAACAAGGTAATATTAAGCTTAATACATTCAGATCAGACGGAATTCATGCCTAATAATAATACAGCGTTTAATCTCAGGAGACTCTTCATGAATCTTCAATCCGCACATGATAATGTGGGCTCCAGGGTAGTGCTTAGTCTAAAAGCTATAAAGGCATTCAACTCAGTGGAATGGAGCTATCTGTGGGAATGTCTGCACAGGTTTGACTTCGGCCCAAAATGTATTAAATCGGCTCCAACTTTTATACCAGGCTCCCACTGCCCGGATCCAAGTCAACGGTAGGGTCTTAGAGTTCTTCTCTCTGTCTGGTTGTACCCGCCAAGGCTGTCCTATATCCCCCCTACTATATGCCTTGGCCGCGGAACCACTCGCCAATGCTATTAGAGCACACCCAGACATTAAAGGCCTTTGATCCGGACAGGTGACCGAAGTCATCAGTCTATACGTGGACGACATGCTTTTGTACCTGAGGGACGCAGGCCCTTCACTTCAGGCTACTTTACAGATAAACAAGCAACTGGGGTGTTCTTTAGTTTGCAGATCAATTGGACCAAGTCCCAAATCCTTCCATTGGATATAGGCACCCTTACAGCAGTACAAGCCGAACTCTCTCCCTCGTCGAAGCCAGCAAGTGTCAGGGTCACCTGTGGCCAGGTGACAGATGCACACCGTAGGGGGACAGGAGTGCACCGCGAGGTAGTGAACCCTATGGCTGGCTTCTGCGGATAGGAAACTGGATGGTTGTGGAAAGCGGGACCAGAGGAGCACAACCGGGATCCAAACGGAAGCTAGAGCCAAGATTCCCCAGGGCGCGGAGTCTAAGACCCAGCTGGTCTTCTCCAGGGCCTCTAGTGGTGAGGATGTTAGCTGCAGGCTGGGACCAGGTCGCGGCCCCTGGAGTTTCCTAGCTCACGCCCCGTAGGATAAGGGGAAAAGAGGGGAAGCAGCAGCACACGATAAGAGAGAACCGAATAACAAGCTGAAGGTCAGGGGCCACAAGCAGACAAGGATAACGAAGAACGAGCCGAAGGTCAAGGGTTACGAGCAGACAGGGATAGTCGGGGACAAGCCAATAACGTAACAGAGAGACAGACGTAGCACACGGCAGGCAGGAACCCAAACACACAATGCCTAACAAACACGTTGATCAGCAAAGCAGGCTTGCAGTGCACAAGTTAATATAGTGTTCAGTGATAGGGCCTGGGGTGGAGTCAGGCTGGGAGGAGATTATAAAGGAAGCCAGGTGAAAGGGCTCAGGCCTCTAAGATGAACACATGGGAAGGAAGGTAAGCTGACAGACAAACACTACTGCATATCCATGACAGCAAGATTAGATACCTCAGCATTCAAATCTCCTGATCTTTAATGGATTTTATAGACCTTAACCTTGAACTCCTATATGACCTTCTAAAAACCAAAACTCAGACCTGGTCTAATCTACCCCTTGGAATCATGGGACATATTAATTTGGTAAAAATGATACTCCTTCCCAAATTACTCTATATTTTCTGGCATCTCCCCCTATATATCCCGACGCGTATATTTAAATCAATGGAGTCCATTCTTAACACATTCATTTGGGGCCCCTCCAGTCACAAGTTATCATGGCAAGCTCTGAAATGCCCTGTCTACCACCGCACTCCCTGACCTAGACTACATTGCTTCTCAGCTATCCCACTTTTTCTACTTTAATCAGGAGGACAATATCAGGTATTCCACTCTTGTATGCTCCCCTGCTTCTCACCCGGTGGCTCACCCCTTTAAAATTTTACTCCCTGGTACTCGCGAGTTGTCTCACATGGGCAATAGGAGCCGTATGCTATTTCACCACTGTAAAATCTTGCAGCTGGCTATGACCATCACCAAGGCTCCTACACGTTTTCCTGAGTTGCTGACTGTTCCAGACCCTAAAATATGGATTGCTCAGGGGGTCATATTTCTTTCACAGGTCATATCTAATGGCTCGGTTAAAATGTTTCAAGCATTAAAAGATAGTTATCGTGTACCCAAATCACATGTTCTTTCATTACCTCCAACTCTGTCATGCCCTCAACTCCCAATTCTGTGACTCGATTACCATCCTTGAATTGGTATTTTCTGGTGGATGTGGTCACGGGCCAGGACCCCAAGAAACTTATCTCCCTGTTCTACAACCACCTTATGTTACCCACGGCCACTGCTCAGGCTCAGCCATTGAAGTCTCGGTGGGAGTCAGATTTGGGAGGCGTGACGGATGAGGACTGGGAAGAAGTGCTAGCCTCTTGCAAATAAGTGTCCTCTACGTTGTCTGACTGCCTCACTCACCTCTACATTGTTCATAGATTCTATTCAACACCAATCCGGCTCTCCAAATATAAACCGAAGTACAGTCCAGCATGCCCCAAGTGCGGAGATCTGGGAGGCACATTTTATCATTTAATATGGTCCTGTACCTCTCTTCAATGCTTTTGGTCACAGGTGGTCAAATTCCTCCACGACTGTATGGGTTCCCCACTTACTTTGTGCCCCTGTCAATGTCCACTGGGCCTCTTCTCCACGTCTGAGGACAAATATTTAAATGTCTTCTTGCAAGAATCTTTGTTCATGGCCAGAATGCAAATAGGCAAGATCTGGATCAAAGAGTCGTCTCAAACTATCCAACAGTGGATTAGGTCCGTCAATGTTACCCTCCCTTATAAAAAGGTACTATACTCACACAGGGATTGCACGGATAAGTACTACAAAATTTGGGACAGGTAGCTGGAGGACGCTTCCACCTGCACTGTCGAGGAGTGACCCTTACCCAACATTTGAAACTTCTCCCACAGTATATTGTGTCCACTTATCCCCATATTTTCTATTCCCATACTCCCCCCCTCTTAGGGCTCACTTGTTCCTGTAAATATGTGGTAGACTGCTTGATGCTTCTCATATGTGTTATACGCTATGCTATATCCAGGTAATCCTTGTTATTTTGACCTTTTATGATTTACCCTCAGTATGAATATGTCAATGCCTTCACCTTATGATTAGTGCCTGTTTCACTTTGTATTTGTATATCTTTTTTTTTTTTTTCAATATGCTTAATAAAGCATCTTTTTTTTTTATCAAAAAAAAGTAATTTCACTAATTAATTGTGGCCAAGACTGACTTTTTAGGCTAAAGATTAAAATTGAGGTCCAGAAAAAAAAACTCATCCCATGTAACCCGTTTCATGCACATTAACCTCTATCAAAAATCTCTTGAGAAGTGAAGTCCAGGAGTGAAGTATTCTGTACCTGGAGTTGGTCATATTGGCAAAACTATTGATTGCCATGAGTAACAAAGTACTCTCACTAAAGCAGACTTCAAACACTAGCATCATCATGACCACCGTGCCACTCTGCTGCTGATGCATAAGACTACAAAATAATTTTCTGTCATCTTCCACAAAGGAATACAATAGCACCTTTACCGTGTATTTGTCATGCATAAAACAAATAAGCGGAGATAAAATGGTTTTCGGTATACTTCCTTCTCGTCAACGCCTTGTGTTTTGGTGCATTTGATCTAAATTCTACCTTCTAAGCCAAGTGAAATTAGGTCCTTCAAAAAGGCAACACATCTGCAAACACTCCAACCAAATAGGATTTACTGATTGTATCTGTGCCTGTTCCTACCATTTATAGCTGTGCCATACAAAGGAGGACATGTAGCAAGCAAGAAGGTCATATATTGCAGTTTCCAGTCTTCTCATATGTCATGGCTACATTTGTTTTCTGATTATTTTTTTTTACTATTTTCACCTGGTGATCCAGCAAGTCACACACTTCCTTTCTTTGCGTGGCTCCTCTATCTGTAGAGGAACAATCAAGACACCCTTGGACCGCAGCACTGTATGGAAATAGTAGTGGGGAGGGACCAGATTAAAACCTGTGGGCTAAACGAAAAAAAATTATGAAAAGCTCGGGAGGAGCCATTGGCTGCCCTTCGGATGCTGATTTTCCAGCACGCCCGTTCAAAAGAAGCCGGCCGCTTGACCGGCTTCTGTTGGACAGGCTGGTGTACACACGGGCCAAATGTTGGCTGGCTTCTGTTGAACTGGTCAATATCAGCCGATATCCAGGCCGTGTGCATCAGGCTTTAGATTGACTTTCCAAAATGACTAACAAATTTAAACCTAACTCCACCTAAAACTTTTTTAAGCAGTTACAGAAACATTTTTCTTCCATTTTAGGAAATGAGGTTTAACTAAATGAGTAAAAGCTGGCCATTGTTTATCACTGGCATTTGGCAAAGAACATTTAACAATGTAGTATATTGCATGAATACAACTTTGTTCTGAACTTCAAAGTGAAAAAAAGTGTCAAGGCAGTTCCTTAAATATACCCTTCATCTTGAATTCTTCCTGAAAATAGCAGTAAACTTCCTGCTGAGTGTGTGCATAGTCACTCCATTGCCTTAAACCTCATAGCTGTATATCTGCAGTGTGAGATCTAAGGTACTGCTGCCTCTGACTGCTAGTTTCAGATTTGGAGTGAAAGGCTCCATGCACACTGGACGCTAAAAAAAAGCTATAAAAACGCCAGTAGCTTTGCAGAGAGCCTTTCAACGTTTTTTTTTGCGTTTTTGCAATATCGTTTATTAGCGTTTTTCAGTTATTGGTTTTTAGCTTTTTTTTGTTTGTTTTTTTTCAATGGATCAAAAAACGCAAAAAAATGCTGGTGAGCTGCGTTTTTGAGCGTTTATTAGCGTTTTCGGCGTTTCGCGTTTTTTCTGCCGAAAAACGGCACTTTGAACGCAAATTTCTGGCGTTCAGAAAAAATCCCATTAACTCCACTGCTCATTAACGCTAAAAAACGACCATGTGTGCATGAACAAATAGGCTAACAGAGGGCAGTTAATGGGCTTTTTAAAAAAAACGCCAAAATGCCAATAAATTGCAGTTTATCAGCTTCAGTGTGCATGGAGCCAGATTGTGCCATGTCACTACGGTGTTGCTCCCCATTTTCTTTGCTGGAGAGAAAGGAGCAGTCCAAGGATCCCGCTGCTTCTGCATAATCCACTCTCTGGATATAGGATTCATGCACCTTCCATGCTGCTGGAGTATTCCTCCATCAGGGAGCAGCTCTGATATGAGGAAACACCCTGCTGTTCTACCTACAGTGCCTTGAAAAGGCATTCATACCCCTTAAAATTTTCAATATTTTGTCATGCCAAAAATGTAAATGTATTTTATTGGGCTTTTATGTGATAGACCAACACAAAGTGGCACATCATTGTGAAGTGGAAGGAGTGGAAGGAGAAGTGGAAAGAGAATAATAAATAGTTTTCAAAATATTTTTACAAATAAATATCTGAAAAGTGTGGTGTGCATTTTTATTCAGCCCCCTTTACTCTAACCCTAACAAAAATCTAGTGGAACCAATTGCCTTCAGAAGTCACCTAATAAGTAAACAGCGTCCACCTGTGTAATTTAATCTCAGTATAAATACAGCTGTTCTGTGAAGCCCTCAGAGGTTTGTTAGAGAACCTTAGTAAACAAACAGCATCATGAAGGCCAAGCAACACACCTGACAGGTCAGGGGTAAAGTTGTGGAGAAGTTTAAGTCAGAGTTAGGTTATAAAAAAATATCCCAAGCGTTGAACATCTCATGAAGCACTGTTGAATCCATCATCCGAAAATGGAAAGAGTATGGCACAACTGCAAACCTACCAAGACATGGCCGTCCACCTAAACTGACAGGCCGGGCAAGGAGAGCATTAGTCAGAGAAGCAGCCAAGAGGACCATGGTAACTCTGGAGGAGCTGCAAAGATCCACAGCTCAGGTGGGAGAATCTGTCCACAGGACAACTATTAGTCTTGCACTCCACAAATCTGGCCTTTATGGAAGAATGGCAAGATGAAAGCCATTGTTATAAGAAAGCTATATAAAGTCCCGTTTGCAGTTTGTGAGAAGCCATGTGGGAACAGAGCAAATATGTGAAAGAAGGTGCTCTGCTCAGATGAGACCAAAATTTTACTTTGTCGCCTAAAAGAAAAAAGCTATGTGTGGCAAAAAACTAACACTGCACATCACCCTGAAAACACCATCCCCACCGTGAAACATGGTGGTGGCAGTATCATATTGTGGGAATGCTTTACTTCAGCAGACACAGGGAAGCTGGTCAGAGTTGTTGGGAAGATGGATGGAGCCAAATACAGGGCAATCTTAGAAGAAAACATGTAAGAGTCTGCAAAAGACTTGAGACTGAGGTTCACTTTCCAGCAGGACAACGACCCTAAACATACAGCCAGAGCTACAATGGAAAGACAGCTGTAATTGCAGCGAAAGTTGGTTTTAAAAAGTCTTGACTCTGTGCGGCTGAATACAAATGCACGCCACTTTTCGATATTTGTACAATTTTGAAAACCATTTATCATGTTCTTTCCACTTCACAAATATGTGCTACTTTGTGCTGGCCTATCACATAAAATCCCAAGACGATACATTTAAGTTTTTGATTGTAACATGACAAAATGTGGAAAATTTCAAGGGGTATGAATACTTTTTCTTTCAAGGTACTGTAAATGGTCACGCGTACTGCAATGTAGATTGCGGCATTGTAATTCAAATATTCAATAAAAAGGGAAAAGATCAGTGGCATAGAGGCAATACCAGTAACATGACCTTTGCCCTCTGTCTGTGCACAGCTTTTAGCAGATCAAGTCCCCTATAATCGCCGTACTCCCTAAACTGTAAAGGAGTAGAAAGTAAACTTTTTTTTGTTGTTGTAATTTTTTGTGATTGTACTCATTTTGGTCATAAAGGCACAAAATATTTCTGGTCACAAAGAAGTTAGTATTGAGTCTGCATCATTTCCTGTTCCTTTCCCCATAACCACACTTGCCCGTGTTTACATTTTTGAAAACCAATAGCCCTTTGCTGTATTATTAATGTTAATGGCACCGTGATCACAGGCCTTCTTATTCCTGCTAATGACTTCCAGTGGTTTATGCCCAGCAACTGGTTTTAACTAAACAGAGAGGGCACATGTTTTGTCACTGCACGCATTTTGCGAATAAAAGAACTAATAAAATAAATATTACAAAGTGACCCACAACGTGGTGGAAATGCAACAAAGATGACAGATCTTGTACAAATCACCCTTTCATGCTAAGACATCAAAGTCTTCCAAGAGGCCGCCAGATAATGAAGTCTATCTTATTCTGATTTATGAGACGCGGAAATGCTCTTCTAATCTCGTTTCAGAATTTAAAAGCTGCCTTGAAACAACTTCAGGCAAAAGAATGTGTGTGTTTTAATTAGAGACGAGACTTGAGACAGAAAGATGTATTATCACCAACCAGCAGAATCATCTTAGAAAGCATTTTGAACAAGCACTTGCTCTGGAGAAAAGGAACAGAGCACTGTGAAAAAGTAAATATTTCATATGAGGCAGCAGGATTAATAAAGCAGGAAACTAGCCTTGCAGGTTTGTTCCCAGGTAGGTGAATGCTGGCTTGTCATTGTCTGAGGGGCCACATATAAGAAAGAAAAATATAGAAAAGAACAATTGTTTGAGGCATTCCTGCCCTTTCTCAAGTTCTAAGGCAGGAATGTCCACAATTATTAAAAAAATGGCAACCACACCATGTCCTCCATACCTAACTTTTAGACCATAGTTTCTGAACCAGGGTTCCATGGAAGGAGGTTGCTAGGGGTTTCTTGAGCAATATCTGCCTCTCTGATAAGTTCCCACTGCCACCACTGATCTATTTAGCTATCTGTAAGGGGGTAATTCTTCCCAGTGACCACAAGTGTAAGGAGCATGATTCCCAAAGACCATCACACTAACATATCATGAGTTGTAGATATACAGTGATACCTAGGTTCACAAACGCTTCTGTTCATGAACAACTTGGTTCGCGAACAGAAGAGTTCACAAAACTTTGTTTCGGTACGCCAACTGGTTTGGTTCACGAACACGTGCCGTGGCCATCTTCCCTGCTTTGACACATGGTCGCAACTTCCTGTAGGTGAGATTGTGGTCACAGAGAGACACCGAAAAAGTGTACTGTGAAGACACTTACAGTATTGAGAAGCTTTTTGGTGTGCTTTTTATCACATACTGTACTGTTCCGGACATCCAGTATGTCGCCAAAGAAAATTCAGAGCAAGCATGGTGGTAAGAAGAAAGTGCGGAGCAGTAATGAAGGTGAAAGACTTAGCAAGCATGCATGTTCTTGAAAAGAAAGTGCAGAGCGGTAATAAAAGGTGACAAGAATGTGCAGAGGGGTAATGCAGGTGACAAGAATGTGCAAAGCGATAATGCAGGTGACAAGAATGAGAGACAAAGAAGAGAGGAAACCCCTGAAGGAGATCTCCCCAATGTCCTCCCATCCGCCTTCCTCCACGCCAGAAGTTGTCTCAAGCAAGGTTAGCGTTAGTATTCTCTCTCTTCATAATGTAATTTGTTTCATATTTTTGTGCTTCAAAAAACAAAAAAAGTCCAGAACGGATTAATCCGATTGCCTTGGTTTGTGACCAGAGTCGTGGAACGAAATAAATTTGTGAAGCGAGGTATCCCTGACGTAATTTTTCCATCTGACTTTTTTCAGCGGAAAAAACGATTGTGTGTACAGGGCATGACAGGTTTTCTTCTAAGACTTCCCTGTATTGTGCTCCATTCATCTCAACCGTCTTCAACTCTGACCAGCTTTTCCTGTCCCTGCTGAAGAAAAGCATCCCACATGTTGCTGCCACCACCATGTTTCACGGTGGGGATAGTGTGTTCAGGGTGATGTGCAGTGTTAGTATTCAGCATAGCAGAAAACTTGCATAAGAGTGCAAACCCTCTTATAACTGGGGATGTAGCCGTGTTCACAATTAAGCAATTACATTCAAAAATGCATGTTAAATAGGAGTCAGTACACACCTGCCATCAAAGTGCCTCTGATTAATCCCAAATAAAGTTCAGCTGATCTAGTAGGTCTTTCCTGACGTTTTCCTAGTCGCATCCTACAGAAAATGCCATGGTCCGCAGAGAGCTTCCAAAGCATCCGAGGGATCTCATTGTTAAAAGGTATCAGTCAGGAGAAGGGTACAAAAGACTTTCCAAGACATTAGATATACCATGGAACACAATGAACACAGTCCTCATCAAGTGGAAAAAATATGGCACAACAGTGACATTACCAAGAATTGATTAAAAGACGAGAAAAAAAATGGTCACAGAGGCTGCCAAAAGGTCTACAACAACATTAAAAGGAGCTTCAGGAATATCTGGCAAGTACTGGCTGTGTGGTACATGTGACAACAATCTCTTGTATTACGTTAGTGTTACAAGGTGTCATGTGTGAATGGGGAGCACGTGTGTTAAATTTGGTGTTATCGTGCTCTCATACTGGTCACTGGAAGTTCAACACGGCACCTCATGGGAAAGAACTCAAAGGATCTGAAAAAAAAGAATTGTTGCTCTACATAAAGATGGCCTAGGCAATAAGATGATTGCCAAGACCCTGAAAATAAGCTGCAGCGTGGTGGCCAAGACCATACAGCGGTTTAACAGGACAGGTTCAGAACAGGCCTCGCCATGGTTGACCAAAGAAGTTGAGTGCACATGCTCAGTGTCATAGCCAGAGGTTGTCTTTGGGAAATAGACGTATGCCAGCATTGCTGCAAAGGTTGAAGGGGCGGGGGGGGGGGGGTCAGCCTGTCAGTGCTCAGACCATACGCTGCACACTGCATCAAATTGGTCTGCATGGCTGTCATCCCAGAAGAAAGCCTCTTCTAAAGATGATGCACAAGAAAGTCAGCAAACAGTTTGATGAAGACAAGCAGACTAAGGACATGGATTACTGGAACCATGTCCTGTGGTCTGATGAGACCAAGATAAACTTCAGATGGTGTCAAGCGGGTGTGGTGGCAACCAGGTGAGGAGTACAAAGACAAGTGTGTCTCGCCTACAGTCAATCATTGTGGTGGAAGTGTCAGGGTCTGGGGCTGCATGATTGCTGCTGGCACTGGGGAGCTACAGTTCATTGAGGGAACCATGAATGCCAACATGTACCATGACATACTGAAGCAGAGCATGATCCCCTCCCTTTGGAGACTGGGCCGCAGGGCAGTATTCCAACATGGTAATGACCCCAAACACACCTCCAAGATGACCACTGCCTTGAAAAAGAAGCCGAGGGTAAAGGTGATTGACTGGCCAAGCATGTCTCCAGACCCTAAAGCCTATTGAGCATCTGTGGAGCATCCTCAAATGGAAAGGAGGAAGAGCGCAAGGTCTCTAACATCCACCAGCTCATTGATGTCATCATGGAGGAGTGGAAGAGGACTCCAGTAGCAACCTGTGAAGCTCTGGTGAACTCCATGCCCAAGAGGGTTAAGGCAGTCCTGGAAAATAATGGTGGCCACACAACAGACACTTTCACTTAGGGGTGTACTTACTTTTTGCCAGCGGTTTAGACATTAACCACTTGCTTACTGGGCACATAAACCCCCTTCCTGCCCAGGCGAAATGTCAGCTTTCGGCACTGCGTCGCTTTGAATGACAATTGCGCGGTCGTGCGACGTGGCTCCCAAACAAAATTGACGTCCTTTTTTTCCCACAAATAGAGCTTTCTTTTGGTGGTATTTGATCACCTCTGCGGTTTTTATTTTTTGCGCTATAAACAAAAAAAGAGCGACGATTTTGAAAAAAAAAACACAATATTTATTACTTTTTGCTATAATAAATATCCCAATTTTTTTTTAAAAAAAGTTTTTTTTTCTGAGTTTAGTCCGATACGTATTCTTCTACATATTTTTGGTCCAAAAAAATCGCAATAAGCGTTTATTGATTGGTTTGCGCAAAAGTTATAGCGTCTACAAAATAGGGGATCGTTTTATAGCATTTTTATTAATATTTTTTTTTTACTAGTAATGGCGGCGATCAGCGATTTTTATCGTGACTGCGACATTATGGCGGACACATCGGACACTTTTGACACCATTTTGGGACCATTCACATTTATACAGCGAACAGTGTTATAAAAATGCACTGATTACTGTATAAATGTGACTGGCAGGGAAGGGGTTAACACTAAGGGGCGAGGAAGGGGTTAACTATGTTCCCTATTTGTGATTCTTACTGTGGGGGGAGGGGACTGACTGGGGGAGGAGACCGATCTGTGTCCCTATGTACAAGGGACACAGCATCGGTCTCCTCTCTCCCTGACAGGACATGGATCTCTGTGTTTACACACAGAGATCCACGTCCTGCTTCTGTAACTGCCGATCGAATGTACCTGGCGGACATCGCAGCCGCCAGGCACGCTCCTCGGCATCACGTGATGCGCGCCGCACAGCTGTTCCCCGCGGCGGGATGTAAACAGAGAAGGACGTTCCGGGGACGTCCTCTCGGCACTTGAGAGCCGCGCTGCAGCCGTCTTTCGGCTATAGCGCGGGTCTCAAGTGGTTAATGGCTGTGTGTTGAGCAAATGTACACTGTTATACAAGCTGGACACCCACTCCATTACATTGTAGCAAAGTGTCATTTTTTCAGTGTTGTCACATGAAAAGATATAATAAAATATTTACAAAAATGTGAGGGGTGTACTCACTTTTGTGAGATACCGTGTGTATATTATATATACATATACACACTAAAATGACTAGTATATGAATTCAAGAACAATTTTTCTACTTTTTGGTTGTTTTCTTGTTTATTTTTTTAAACAGCAGGTTGTAATGGAAAGTCAAACTCACCACAGCGAGAGATAGAAAAGGGAAAATAAAATTATATTCTGTTATATGTTGCACAGATTTTTCTGGACTAAAACACACCAGAATGTACTGGCATCGTAATGGAGTGCAAACACTGTGTTCCCAATGCCTGCAAAGCACTTGCTGAGCCCAGGAGCAAACAAAGTGCATTGTGCAATTTACTTTAAATTTTGCTTCTCTGCAATTAAAAAACAAACAAAAACACATTCAGAAACATTTGTCAGCACTGATGCTGCAGCCCTCAGATATTTCAGTACCTCCCCAAGTCCGCCCTGACCCATGAGTAATGTGCTCACTATGGGCCTGACAAAAATATCAAACAATGAATAAATATCAAACAATAAATCCAGCAGGTATAAATGTGGCTATCGATTTGAACCGTTTATATCCAATTATCGATTGTACTGTTCATGTGGAGTTATCCTATCTCTCGTTATTCACTTTAGAGGTATGTAGTATTATAGAACCACAACTAGATGGTGCAATTTTGTAACTTTGTCTGACTGAATGGGGTTTGTCCCTAAATCACCACTAGATGGTGTAAGATAAATCAAATTGAGTGTTGGATCCATCATAATGGTTTTACCACTAGAGATAGGTTGGTTGGTTTTCTGGCACTTTATTTGCCAATTATCCCATTTAAATTTTATCATATTTCAATTTTTATTGCCCTTTTAATTAAAGCTATTATATATTTACATTGGGCACCTAACAACAATGGGAATGTATGTGGGTGGATTGTATTAAAATTGTAAATGTGGATTGGATACTTACAAATGGCGGTAGTGTATACAAAGGAGGAAGATGCGTGTCCAGTCATGTGACCCCTGATGAAGTCAGACGTGGCTGACATCACATGTTGAAAGGGATCTACGTGACATGTCACTACCGTAATCTTGGAACGCAGGTGGAACGCAATCAGCGTCCCTGCTTGTTTTATACTGCTTGCATTGATCTGCAACACTAAAGCCCTGTACACACGATCGGATTTCCTATGGTTTTTAAACCGATGGATTTTTCCATCGGAAAACCGATGAAGCTGACTTCCATCAGTCTTGCCTACACACCATCAGTCAAAAAACCGACCGTTCCAAACGCGGTGACGTAAAACACTCCGATGAGCTGAGAAAAATGAAGTTCAATGCTTCTGAGCATGCGTCGACTTGATTCTGAGCATGCGTGGGTTTTTCAACCGATAAACTTGCCCATATTGTACTTTAGCCCAAATTGTACTTTAGCAATTCTAAGTGATATATGCAATGGTAAAAATACCAAACCTAAAACAATAATTATTTGTATACATTTTACCATAAGTTTTATGTGTTTTTTTTTTAAGTGTTCTATCATTTTTTTATTGAAAGAGTAAATATTTCACACAACCCATGATAATACATAAAAATATGTTTTCTATCAAACTCTCTCTGAACTGAAAATAAACTGAAAACTGAAATGTGCCAACTGAATGGAGGGGATAAGATAACCCCCTGAATTATTTAGCTGTTTGTAAATTTCAGCTTGTGGTAATTAGCTTTGTAAACAACAGGATTCTTTTTTTTTATTTCAGCACATCAGCTAGGGTCAGCCTGGAAAATATGCAAAATGATGCTGGATGAGAAGGCCTGGCTTGCAGTCTCCGCTCTAGTTCATCCCAAAGGTGTTCTATCGGGTTGAGGTCAGGACTGTGTGCAGGACAGTCAAATTCACCCACCCCAAACTCACGCATCCATGTCTATATGAACCTTGTTTGTGCACTGGTGCACAGTCATGTTTGAACAGGTAAGGGCCACCCCCAAAAAGTTGGGAGCATGAAATTGTCCAAGTTTCCTTCACTGAAACTAAGGTGCCAAGTCCAACCCCGGAAAAACAACCTCACACCATAACACCTCTCCAACAAATGATTTGGACCAGTGCACAAATATAGATAGAACACCTTTGGGATGAATTGCAGCGAAAGCTGCGAGCCAAGCCTTCTTATCCATAATCAGTGCCTGACCTCACAAATGCGCTTCTGGTAGAACGGTCAAACATTCCCATAGACACACTCCTAAACCTTGTGGACAGCCTTCCCAGAAGAGTTGAAGCTGTTATAGCTGCGAAGGGTGGGCCAACTCAATATTAAACCCTACGGACTAAGACTGGGATGCTATTAAAGTTCATGTGCATGTAAAGAAGAGTGTCCCAATACTTTTGAAAATACAGTGTATATATATATTGCGATATAGGGGGTTGTTTAGCTCAGTGAAAGATGCGTTTTAAGTGAGTTCACCGCCAACAGGAGCTAAGGTTTAAGGGCATGGTAGCCCACTTTTATTAAAAGTAACAAAAGAAAAGTTCACATATGTATTTGGTTGCCCACACAGGGGTTCTTCTCCCAAAATTACAACAAATGAAAAATGCCAACCCACCTGGCTCTTAAGGCTCACTCAGCCTTGGGCAAAGTTCCTTGCTGCACAGGCCCACTCATGGCCTCTAGAAAGGGCTCTCCTGACACTCCAGGCTTCCACACTCCTCCAAAACTCACGGTTCCCTCTGGTCCCCAAGACTCTCTTTTCCAGTTGTCTCAGCTATAGTCTCCCCGACTTTCTCAGCTGGCCCAACTCTCTGTCCACTGACCTGGAACCTCTCCCACATGGAGTACCGTCTCAAGGATGTTGCCTGAGTTCTTAATCAGTAGCACAACTCTCTCCTGTCTGCAGAAACTGCTCCAACACCAACTCCTTTCCCACACACACTGAGCTATGCTCAGCTCTGCCTTAGAACGAGTGTGTGCACCTGGACACACACACAACCTGCAGAGCTTCTGGAAAACCCAGACACATGACTGAAGACTCCATCCCTCCCAATGCTCTTTGAAGTCTTCAAGTTTCCAGCCCCAATCCAGACTTACAAAATCCAGAGAAAACTTAAAGCATAGTTTTCTCTGCTCAGCAATCTTTTGCTGGAACTTCTCAAATTGCTTCTTTGAGAGTCCTGTGTCCATATTACACACATTTTCCCTACGACAGGGGGCTCTCACCCTCACAATATATAATATATATATATATATATATATATATATATATATACACACACACACACACACACACCCCTCAAATTTTCCATTTGCCTACTCGCATTTTGCGAGTGGAAAATGAGGGCTTGCGAGCTGGGCTGCCTGCCTGGGAGAGGGGGTGAGAGTACCGCCGGCGGGGTTGATCAGGAACCGTTCTCCCATCGATCGCCCTGGGGGGAAGAGAGCAAAGAGGAAGAGGAGCGCCGCGGGACAGCACGCCGTTACCAGCGCTTACATTATAATTGTCTCCGCTCTTCTCAACACAGCCCCGCCTCCTCCTGACCTGCGCCTGTGATAGACAGAACGTCTGTCCAATGCTGCGATGCGTTCTATCTATCACAGGCACAGGGTCAGGAGGAGGCGGGGCACAGGTAAGGCTGCACTGATAAAGTTGTAGTTAATATTTATTTTTGTAACTTATTTGTACATAAAACATTTAAGTGTCATTTCATAAGATAATTTATGAGGGCGTGTCGAGGTGCGGAATTAGGGGCGGGGCAGGGTAGGGATTGAGTGGGGCACTGGTGGAGAGTAACCTTCGAGGCCTGGCTAGTAGCTCATGACTTGAAATTTTGAGCCCTGTGCATAGAGATATATATATATATCTATATATATATATATATATATATATAGATATATAGATATATATAGATATATTTATATCCACACACACAGTTGTGCTCATATGTTTACATACCCTGGCAGAATTTATAATTTCTTGGCCATTTTTCAGAGACCATGAATGATGACACAATAACTTTTCTTTCACTCATGGTTGGTGTTTGGCTGAAGCCATTTATTATCAAACAACTGTGTTTACTCTTTTTAAATCATAATGGCAACAGAAACTACCCAAATGATCAATAGTTTACATACCCTGGTGATTTTGGCCTAAAAAAATGCACACAAGTTGACACAAAGGGGTTTGAGTGGCTATTAAAAGGTAACCATCCTCACGTGTGATCTGTTTGCTTGTAATTAGTGTGTGTGTATAAAAGGTCAATGAGTTTCTGACCCTTGCATCTTTCATCCAGTTTCATCTTTCATCCACTGACGTTTCTGGATTCTGAGTCATGGGGAAAGCAAAAGAATTGTCAAAGGATCTGTGGGAAAAGGTAGTTGAACTGTATAAAACAGGAAAGGGATATAAAAAGATATCCAAGGAATTGAGAATGACAATCAGTAGTGTTCAAACTCTAATCAAGATGTGGAAAATGAGGGGTTCTGTAGAAACCAAACCACGGTCAGGTAGACCAACTAAAATTTTAGCCACAACTGCCAGGAAAATTGTTCGGGATGCAAAGAAAAACCCACAAATAACTTCAGATGAAATACAGGACTCTGAAAACATGTGGTGTGGCTTTTTCAAGTTGCACAATAAGGAGGCACTTGAATAAAGATGGGCTGCATGGTCGAGAGGCCAGAAGAAAGCCATTACTATGTAAATGCCACAAAGTATCTCGCTTACAATACACCAAACAGCACTGAGACAAGCCTCAAACCTTATGGCACAAAGTCATTTGGAGCGATGAGACCAAAATTTAGCTTTTTGGCCACAACCGTAAACACTACATTTGGAGAGGAGCCAACAAGGAATGTATGAGCTACAAAGGCATACGACATTTGGTCAAAATTGATGGCAAGATGAATGCAGTATGTTATTAATAAATACTGGAGAACATTTGCATTCATCAGCCAGGAAGCTGCACATGGGACGTACTTGGACATTCCAACATGACAATGATCCAAAACACAAGGCCAAGTTGACCTGTCATTGGCTACAGCAGAATAAATTGAAGGTTCTGGAGTGGCCATCTCAGTCTCCTGACCTCAATATCATTGAGCCACTCTGAGGAGATCTCAAACGTGCAGTTCATGCAAAACAGCCCAAGAATTTCCAGGAACTGGAGGCTTTTTGCCAAGAGGAATGGGCAGCTTTACCATCAGAGTAGATAAAGAGCCTCATCCACAAATACCACAAAATACTTCAAGCTGTCATTGATGTTAAAGGGGGCAATGCACAGTATTAAGAACTGGGTATGTAAACTTTTGATCAGGGTCATTTGGGTAGTTTCTGTTGCCATTATGACTTAAAAAGAGTAACCACAGTTGATTAATAATAAATGGCTTTAGCCAAACACTAACCATGAGTGAAAGAAAAGTTTTTGTGTTATCATCCATATTCTCTGAAAAACGGCCAAGAAATCATAAAATCTGCCAGGGTATGTAAACTAATGAGCACAACTGTATATATATATATATATATACATACACACGCAGGGTGTCCAATCTCCAAACATAGAAAAAATTAACAAACTCATACACCACCTCATTATGGTATCAGCATACAGCAATGGCTGGATCAACAGTTTCCACGTTCATGGATTGGTCGCCATGGCCCTGATCGATCCCCTGATCTTTCCCCAATCTAATTTTACTAGTGGGGCCACTTAAAAGCCGTGGTGTACAAGGAAAAGATTAGAAATATTGATCACTTAAAAGGAACACATTCGAAATGCAATTGATTAACAAAAGATATCTGGGATCGTGTTCGCCAAGAGTGGGGGAGAATTCATGTGTGTGTGTGTGCGCGTGTGTGTAGAAAAAGGTGGCCGAGACGTAGAGAATATTTAGCAAAATGTATTAATGAATATTTTGTAAATATTGGTACATTTAGCTACAATTTCCCATTTTCCCTACGTATGGTTACTTTTGGCAAACCCTGTATATACACACAAAACATTATGTATTGACTGCACAAGCGGTTGATTGCTGCGTATGAGGTTAGAGAATGGTGTTCTTTCACAACTACTATTCCTTTGAGGAAAAATAAACACATCTACAAATTTGTAGGAGAATGCATAGGCATGACGACAGCTTGCTCGCCAACATCCTTGTGCTAAAAACCCCATTTTATCAATCATCTCTACGCTGCAATTAATATCCTAGAAAACTCTAATTTCCACAAAATAACATCTTGATACTTAATAAAAGTAGGTCAATGTATAATTTGTGCCCGTTGGCTGGATCTGGAGGTCAACAGAAGTTTTAATTATTCCACTGTAATTAGTGGAACATACAGCTGGAATACCAGGATCATAAATCACCAGGAAAATGCAAATGAGCGTAAAATATCCAAGACGGGTAAAAGAAAGCGATGGTAAGTAAAAATACATGTATTGTAACATGGGGGACCATTAGCTCTCGTGGCAGATGCATTTGTCAGTGATTCAAGCCAGTCAGGGACTATATTTAAGGGCATGGCAGACAATTTTTATTAAAAAGGCAAAAAAAAGTCCTTAACATATGGATTTCCCATGCAGGGATTCTTCTTCAGCAACTAATCACAACAGAAAATACTAGCCCACCTGACTCTCTTTAGCAGCACCTCTGCTCTTTATCCTGGTCACACAGACCACCGGACTGCTCAATGTGGATGGCTTTACTTTGGTGCCCACAGCTCCGCTCTGGCCTTAGTCCTCAGGCCACTGCACTGCCTATTGCAGTCACACGTTCTGGCTGCCTCCTGCAGCCCCTCTAAATCCTGGAGACCTCCTGTCTCTCTGGGTGTGGAGGAGTCTCCAACTGGGAGCCATAAGGTTTTCCCATAACCTCATTATAAGGGCTGTCCTAACCTGAGCATACACCGTGCTGGTCATCCACAAAATCTGGACACAGGGTTGGAGATCCTGTCCCACCCAAGACACTATGGAATATTCAAACTATAGAACCCCATACCGGAATACCAAAACCTGGAGAAAGCTGTGAAAGCAGTTTTCTCCAGTCCACATCTATGCTCTGCAGTCTTTCACCAAGAAAATGTGCACACCCTGTGTCACCCAAACTACCAATTTTACAGTGACAGTATTTCCTACTGTCACAGTATAAATAGCACAGCTTTAGACAAGAAACTCTTTAATAAGTAACCAAGAAAAGTAAAGTAAATAAAAAAATAAACAAATAAAAAAAAAACAATGGAAATTTTCAAAGCATTGAGGATCTTTCTTTAAGCAGAGCTTACGATATTTGTTACACTTGTTTTTCTTTAGCCAATTACTATAATGTGTTTACCCCATTTCCTAGTTAAAATGATAAAAGCCTAATTCCAGGATCCAAACAAATTGTTTAATCACTTTCAGTACCTGTAAGCATTCTATTTTTCGCATTTTTCTCCTAAACCTAAAGTGGTGTTACATGATTGTGACTATCCTAGCAGTTTCCCTTTCCTGCTGCATGTTTTGGGCAGAGCAGAATGGCGCACACACATTCCATTAACTGCTTCTTTCTAGGTGATGAGATTAGTGACCATCTTCTGCAGTACACATTTAAAGGTGGATTGATTAGACTCAGTAAGCACTACCAAAAACCACACTCGACTTGTTTACCTGTCTGCCAGGAAACTATAGGAGGTAGTGCTGAGTCTAGGCATTGAAGGAGGATTGGGTGACATTGGGTATCGCTCAACTTGTAGTGGATTGTGACAATGGAATAGCAGTTACTTTCTGAGGAAGACGTCACAGGGAGGTTTAGTTTTAAAATGAAAAGCTGACAATTTAATGCAAACAACTTAATCTGCTTAGCTATGGAGGACCTGACAAATATCCTTTCTGAACCTCATTTAACCACTTCAGCCCCTGGACCATTTTGTTGCTAAAGGACCAGGCCCCTTTTTGCGATTCGGCACTGCGTCGCTTTAACTGACAATTGCGCAGACGTGCAACGTGCCTCCCAAACAAAATTGACAACCTTTTTTCCCCACAAATAGAGCTTTCTTTTGGTGGTATTTGATCACCTCTACGGTTTTTATTTTTTGCACTATAAAAAAAAATAGAGCGACAATTTTGAAAAAAATTCTATATTTTTTACTTTTTGCTATAATAAATATCCCTAAAAAATATTTTTTTTTTCCCTCAGTTTAGGCCGATACGTATTCTACATATTTTTGGTAAAAAAAATTAAAAATCGCAATAGGCGTTTATTGATTGCTTTGCGCAAAAGTTATAGCGTCTACAAAATAGGGGATAGTTTTATGGCATTTTTATTAATATATTTTTTTTTACTAGTAATGGCGGCGATCAGCGATTTTTATTGTGACTGCGAGATTATGGCGGACACATCGGACACTTTGACACATTTATGGGACCATTGTCATTTTTACAGCGAACAGTGCTATAAAAATGACACTATATAAACAAAAACTAAAACCCGCGCTTAGAAAAGGTGCAGTGATACTTATGATAAATAAATCCGCAGCTGCCTTGATGATGCCCTGGAGGAGGGGCGAAACGCGTTGACGCAATTTCTGGCCAACCCAGAACCAGTGACGCTACTTCGGTTTCTGTAGAACGCACGCTGTGTACCCGGAACAACACTGACGCTCGTTTAATATTGCAGTCTCGTGAGTCTCTTTGCTAGCAGCGCTATGCTTTATGTTCATAAGCGGTACTTCACATGATTCTTTTATTTTTTCCTTATGTTTACTAACGGCCTCTGCTGATATTATGGAGTCAATCTACTGCATTTGATGAACTTATTGGATCTAAGTTGGTGTGATCTCGCATGCAATTTCTTATCCCCTTTTTGGTGAGTGGGGCCACAAGAGACTCTAAAAAGGAATTAACCATTTGGTTTCTGCTGTGGAAACACTCAGTCTTCCAAGATTGGCACAGATGTTATTTCTAATGAACTTAAAAGTTTTCTCACTTATTTTTTCAACTTTTTGTTTATCACTCATTTGTTAAATGAGCACAGTGGCAACACTAATGGATAATTAGGTTCACCACATGTCATATCGAATTTAAGCCATCCTCTTATAAGTGTTTATGAGTCACTTCTTTAATGCTTTAAGTGTTTGCTTTTTACTTATCCTTGCTAGCGCTGCAAATATTAGTTTTTTATTAAAATGACACTGGCAGTGAAGGGGTTAAACTGTAGGGGCGCTGAAGGGGTTAAGTGTGACCTAATGAGTGATTCTTACTGTGTGGGGGCGTGGCTTGGCGTGTGACGTCACTGATCGTCGTTCCCAATGACAGGGAACAGACGATCAGTGACACTCTCATTAGAAAGAACGGGGAAAGGCTTGTTTACACTTACCTCTCCCCGTTCTTCAGCTCTGTGACCCGATCGCAGGACACCAGCGGCGATCGGTTCTGCGGGTCCCGCAGGCGAGGTCACGGAGCTCCGGACCGGGTCGCGAGCGCGCCGCCGGAGGCGCGCGCGACCCACGGCTGGGCTCTTAAAGGGCAACGTATGCTTATGCCCAGCCGTGCCGCTCTGCTGACGTATATGTACAGGCGGCGGTCCTTAAGTGGTTAAGGACCCAGTCTTGCCTAGATGTACAGTGGAGAAAATATTTATTTGATCCCCTGCCCATTTTGTAAGTTTGCCCACTTACAAAGAAATGAAGGGTCTATCGTTTTTATCATAGGTGTAGTTAAAATGATAGAGACAGAATGTCAACCAAAAATCCAGAAAACAACACACAATATAAAATGTTATAAATTGAAATGCAGTTCAGTGAGTAAAATAAGTATTTAATCCCCAAGCAAAACATGACTTAGTACTTGGTGGGAAAACCCTTGTTGGCAAGCACAGAAGTAAGACAATAAAAGGTTTGCACACATCTCAGGGGGGATTTTGGTCCACTCTTTACAGATCTTCTCTAGATCCTTAAGGTGTCCCGACTGTCGCTTGGCAACTAGACGTTTCAGCTCCCTCCATAACTGTTCTATAGAATTACGGTCTGGAGACTGGCTAGGCCACTCAATGACCTTAATGTGCATCTTCTTGAGCCACTTCTTTGTCGCCTTGGCGGTATGTTTTGGGTCATTGTCATGCTGGAAGATCCATCCACAACCCGTCTTCAGTGTTCTGGCTGAGGGAAGAAGGTTCTCATCCAAGATTTTACAATACATGACCTTGTCCATTGGCCCCTCAATGCAGCAAAGTCGGCTTGTACCTTTAGCAGAGAAACAGCCCCAAAGCATCATGTTTCCACCTCCATGCTCGACTGTAGGGATAGTGTTCTTGGGGTTTTAGTCAGCATTTTTCTTCCTACAAACACGTCGAGTTAATGCCAAACAGCTCAATGTTGGTCTCATCATCTGACCACAGCACTTTCTCCCAATCCTTCTCTGAATCATTTAGATGCCATACCATAAACTTGGTGGGACTTTTAGGGGCATAGACCCCAAATAAAAAAGTATAATAGTATAAAAGTACAATTTTTATTTTAACAAGAAGTAAATGTAGAATTAAAATCTAACAATTATATGCGGTTACAATGATTACATGACATGGAAATAAAAAATCAATAGGAAATAACCACAGTCCACAGTTGATGGTGAAAACCAAAAAACTTTTCCTACTGTTTCGCGGGATTCTTCTTGTGGATAGCCTGGGCTGAGGGCTGCAGCTCCCCAATCTCTTGGACTTCTGATGTCTCATGGCGGCTTCTTTCCTTGGTTTTATTGATGCGGCTATTTAGGATATGATTTCCTATTTACATGGTTAGTAAAATACTTGTAGAATGATTGCACTGTGAACAAAATGTATGTACTAAATATCTAATTGTATTTCCCTTTTGCTCTTGAAATTTTTATACCATAGATATTATAGGTGTATATATAACCACTTACCCCTGAAGAAGAATCATCATGCAATCCAATCAAAATGTGTTGGGTTCCACCTTGGTTTTCACCATCAACCGTGGACTGTGGGTATTTTATATTAATATTTTTATTTCCATGTCATGTAATCATTGTAACCGCATCTAATTCTTAGCTTCTAATTCTATTCTCCTTGTTAAAATAAAATTTGTACTTTTATATTATACTTTTTTCATTTGGAGTCTATGCCCCTAAAAGTCCCACCAAGAGGGTTTTCTGGTATTGCATCAATTAGGGATGTGGGCATCCTCTCCTAGACCCTTCCACAGAAAACTATATTTGAATTATTTAGATGTTCATTGGCATACTTCAGACGGGACTGTACATGTGCCTTCTTAAGGAGGGGGACCTTGTGGGCGCTGCAGGATTTCAATCCCTGGTGTCGTATTGCGTTACCAATGGTTTGTTAAATGACTGTGATCCCAACTGCCTTGCAATCATTCACAAGCTCCTCCTGTGTAGTTCTGGGCTGATCCATCACTTTTCTCATGATCATCCTTACCTCATGAGGCGAAATTGTGCATGAAGCTCCAGACCGAGGGCGATTGATGGTTATTTTGTATTTCTCCCATTTGTAAATAATCGTTCCAACAGTTGTCTCCTCACCAAGCTTCTTGCTGATGGTCTTGTAGTCCATTCCAGCCTTGTGCAAGTGTACAATATTGTCCCCGACATCCTTTGACAGCTCTTTGGTCTTGCCCATTATGGTTAGGTTTGAATGGAAGAAAGAGATTCTGTGGACAGGTGTCTTTTATACACATAACGAGTTGTCATTAGAAGCACCTTTTTAAATTGACATAACTAATCTGTGTACCACATGAGCACATACTGTAGCCAGTCTGTGGGAGCCAGAATTATTGTTGGTTGGTAGGGGATCAAATACTTATTTAACTCATTGAACTGCAACTCAATTTATAACGTTTGCATCGTGTTTTTTTTTTCTGGATTTTAGGTTAATATTCTGTCTCCATCATTTAAAATGCATCTATGATAACAATTATAGACCCGTCATTTCTTTGTAAGTGGGCAAACTTACAAAATCTGCAGGGGATCAAATAATTATTTTCCCCACTATACAGTAGAACATGAAAAGAGTCTGTAGAAAGGGTCCAACACCAAGGAATTCTTGGATTCTAGTGCAGTTATTTGAAATGTCAAACCACATAGTAAACATGACAAGTTTCATGTGTCTGTGCCTACTCTTGAAGACACTGAAGAAGGTTGGGTGATGCTAAGTGCCATTCATCCTGGATGTGGGGTGGTGGCTACAGAAAAGCAGAAACTTTCTTTTGAAACATCACCGGGGGCCTGGAAATGTAAAATTTCTATAGGAACAAAAATCGGAACTGGGCTTTAAGCACTGCATTGTTCCTGGCAATGGTGGCCAAAGAGAAATAGACAAATTAAAGAAGATCAGCTGTGAGACAGCTACAGTAAGGCCCCTTTGACAGGGAGCGAACTCTGTTGAGATAAGCAGGGGATTTGTCCACTGATCAGAGCAGAGCAGGCGGATGAGCTATCCATGTTTTCGCTCAGTTTATGCAGAGCGCACACGGACAGAGCCCACTCTGCTCTATGTATACAGACTGTGCCGTCCGTTTAGACCCGACTGCCTTCCGATCTGATCAGCCTAGACTGAGGATGATGGATCCCTTTCATTTTTTTTTTTAAGCGGACCAGTTAGGACAGGATGTAGGCGGTATAAATGGACACAATTCTGTTTAACACCATCAGTCCATAGGGGTGAAAAAACTGACATGTAGACCTGATCGGACCCTTTGAGTAGTAGGGGCCTAAGAAAGATGCGTTTTGGAAGTAAAAATAATAAAGGGTAATATGGGGAAGTTTAGATCTTTTTGCGTAATGTGAACTAAAACTAGTAAGACATCATCAAGCTACAAAGGACAATATGAGGCTAATGCTAATGGAAGAATAAAACACCTCTCTGACACAAGCCCAAGCCCATTGAGAGTTGGATCTAAGGGGGGACTCTGATGATGACTACAATGAAAGGGGGGACTCTGGTGGAGACTTTGATGTAAGGGGGGACTCCCATGGGCTCAGGTTTATTTAAAATGTCTTTGCTTTGTTTTACTGAATTTTTTTTTTCTGTCTCCAAGTAAAGTATATTCATTCATTTAAATATGAATCATTCATTTAGCCTACAAATATTTGTAAAATGTACATTGTGGCCCTAATGCTAAAAAGTTTGAAGATTCCTGCCCAACGACATTAAGTTATGGATAGTGAGGCTTTGAACCCACTACAATGCCAGCAGATGGTTAATAAGTAGTTTATTTCCAGCATTGGAGCTCAAACATGGTCACGTATTATAAAGAAAACAATCACTTAAAGGAGTAGTAAAGTTACATGTTTTTTCACCTTAATGCATCCTATGCATTAAGGTGAAAAAACATTCGACAATACCGCCCCCCCCCCCCCGAGCCCCCGTTTTTCTTACCTGGCCCCTCGAAAGTCCCATGCTCGTCCCCGTCATCTTCGTTTTTCAGCCTGGCCGCCGATTGGCTACACTGGATGGATTGAAAGCAGCGCAGCCATTGGCTGGCGCTGCTGTCAATCACATCCAATGACGCGGCACGCCGGGGGGCGGGGCCGAGTGATACAGTCGGCGGCTATGGCCGCCGCTGTATCACGGGAGCGCGCCCGCAATCACTCCACACCATGCGAGCTCACTCGCATTAAGGTGTGGAGTCCTTGCGGGGAGGAGCCAAGACAGCCGCCGAGGGACCCCAGAAGACCAGGATCGGGGCCACTGTGTGCAAAACGAGCTGCACAGTGGAGGTAAGTATAACATGTTTGTTATTTTTAAGCAAAAAAAAAAAAAGCTTTAGTGCTCCTTTAAGTCCTGTAATAATCAGCAAAGGCACCGGCTAAGTCAACAGGGTACAGTGCAACACATTTTCAATGCCCAGCACAGGTATGTGTACCAAGGTATTCTTACTAAAGACTGGAGTTACTTCTCCTCAGTCATCAATTAAGTTAAGACTGGTCTTGAGAAATCTAAAATCTACTTAGTGACTCAGAGTAAATAAATCCTTTCTGAAAGTAGAATTCTCTTGATATAAAAATCACACTGTTATGTCGGTTGAGGACCCTCTGTGTTGCCAGGTGAATGCCGGTGTTGTACCGAGAAGGGTCCCCCGTCGGATAATGCCCGCCCTGGACTGCGCAGGCGCAGCGCTTGCACAGTACGGAGCACAGCGTAGCCGCCGAAAATCTCAGAAGATAACAGTTGTTCATCAGCTGTACACGGCGCATGCGCAATCAACACAACATTGTGCCACACGCTGCCACACGCTCCCGATGCTCGTGCAACTCTGCAAGGGGTGGGTTATTAGTTGAACACCGCAAGGGGCGGATGCATACAGAAGAGGCCGCATGATGGGCAGAGCTTTTCTCAGCAAGGGGCGGATGTATTTTTGAGAAGTGTGTAAGCGGCCTCTTCATTATGCATCCGCCCCTAGCGGTATTCAATGAATAACCCGCACAGTGTCGTGTTGATTGGGCAGGCGCCGTGTACAGCTGATGAACCGATGTTCATCTTCGGAGATTTTTGCTGGCTCCGTCGTGCTCCGTACTGCGCAGTCCAGGGCGGGCATTATCCGACGGGGGACCTTTCTCATCAGAACACCGGCTCTAAAAGGAATGAGGTGCAGAGTCTAATGAGCTTCCCAATGTTTACCAGTGCAGCTCTTAAGGGATGATGGGCTTTGATGTGATTGGGTTCCAGGTTTACGGCCCTTGGTTACACTGCAACTGCCAACAGGTGAAAGCAGGCAGAAAAAGTATTGTACAAAATAGTAAATAGGTAGTCAAGGTTATGGTCAAACAAACAAAAGATCAGGGCTGACAGATAACAAGCACAGTCAACAAACACGCAGTATCAACATCTGGGTACCATGGGCAACAGAAGTCTAAGAACAAAAACTCATATAGGTCTTTGCACAATTTTTAAAAGTACTGAGCAAGTTTAAATTGCTTTTTTGGACATAACCTCAGAGGATGTGTCCAGCAACACTTCTCAATAAGACCCAACCGTGGGAGTGTGAGATTGCACAAACATACAGATTAAATAAGTCTGATGCCGCGTACACACGATCAGAATTTCCATCGGAAAAACCTTTGATGGTTTTTCTGACGGAATTCCGCTCAAGCTTGGCTTGCATACACACGGTCACACAAAAGTTCTCTGAACTTTCGACCGTCAAGAACGCGGTGACGTACAACACGTATGACGAGCCGAGATCAATGAAGTTCAATAGGCAGTTTGGCTCTTCTGCTTGATTCTGAGCATGCGTGTTTTTTTTGCGAGTTGGAATTGCATACAGAACCTTTTCATAGGAACTTTTTCGGTCGGAAAAATAGAGAACCTGCTCTCAATCTTTTCTTGGCAGAAATTCCGACAGCAAAAGTCCGATGGAGCATATACACGGACGGAATTTCCGACAAAAAGCTCACATCGGACTTTTTCTGGCGGAATTTACGATCGTGTGTATGCGGCTTTAGGAGAGGTTCCCAGGGAACAGCAGTAAACAGGAACAGGAATCAAGCATGAGACCCAGGTGAGAAGCAGCAAATTGATCCAGCAAAGAGTCAGCTGCAACAGAAACAGTGGTGAACAGCAACACAGGTCGGTCCTTAAAGTGTTACTTAACCCAGATCCTGCATTCACTATATCTGGCCTCCCACAGTACATAAAAATGCTCCGCCCGCCTCTTCTTCTCCACTCTCAGCCCATCCATGGGCTGCAATGCACTGCTCGGCTCCTGTCAGCTCTTCTCATCGCTGTCACCCGGCATACATCTTCCTGATATCAGCGAGGACTTCCCTGCATGTTTGGTGTATCGAGTACATCCAGTCTGGGCTTTATCCTACCTCTGGTCATCGGAGTTTGGTCGTAATCTACGGATCAATCATCATACAGGCTGTTTTTAGCTTGCCCTCTGGTATGCAGAAAATCTATGTGGTGGTGGATCACAAGTGTTTTGTTGGTGTTTATCTTTGAGGGTCACCACTATAATTCTGTACCTGCAAGAGTGTCACTCAATTCATCTCTGCACTTTATTTGGATTGTCATTACAACATCTAGAGACTTATTATCATTTTTTTCAGAGACCATTCTTTCAAATATATGGTTTTTAACAGTCACTATTTATCTAATTTAGCGCAGCTTTTATTATTTTATTTTATTTTGCATTGTTTGTGGTTATCTCACGGTTAAGCTGCTGATGGCTTTTCACTTATTCACTAAATCAATTAGTGGTCACGTGTTTATATTTTATATTTTGTTAGCTCGGTATCACTTCCCAATTTTTCATTAAAAATGCAAAAGTTTTAGTAAATATAAACTGCTAAATACCTTTTTTCATCAGCTGTATATAGCAGTCTTCTATCAGTGTGTGCTAATAGCTTGTAGGAGAAGTTTTCATTTCTCCCACAATTGTCCTATCAGGCTTCAAGACCCCTGATCCTCTGTCTGGACAGTGCCGGTTGGCCCTGTGATGATCACATGCACCCTCCCAAGCAAAAAAAAAACTCTAGCAATACACACCAAACTGAACAGCCTGACTCTATAGACTCTGTAAATAGCAGGTTATTTTTTTGGGGTCTGTGGAAGGAGATGATCAGAGCAGGCAGTATCGAACAGCCTTTTTACACAATGCAGAAAATTAACCCCTTAGGTTCCACACTAGGGGGTATAATATGCTTTACTGCATATACAGACTGATTTTACTGTTGTGGGTTTAGCAACACTTTAATCTTTCACCTGGGATGGCATCTTTATTGTTAACATAGTGTTCCATAATTCAATAAGCCCCCATCCACAGACCATGTTACCCACCACCACACATTTGTGGGGAAGAGATCTTTGTCCTCTCAACATTGCAATAAGCTGCTTTGTCAATGCATGTGTTTGGAAGCTGGCAGTGGGTTATAGGGAGGATGAGGTAGGGTGTTAGCAAGGTGGCATTGGGGTGGCAGGTATGATGAGGATGACAGGGGGTAGGTTGTTAGCAAGGTTGTAGTGGGGTGCAAGGAGTGATGAAAATGAGGATGACAGGGGTAGTGTGTTAGGGTGCCAGGTGTGATAAGAATGAGGATGACAGACAAGGGTGGGTTGCCAGGTGTGATGAAGATGGGGATGACAGTGGGTGGGGTGTTAGCAAGGTTGCAGTGGGATGCCAGGTGGGAGGAGGATGAGGATGACAGGTGGTAGTGTGTTAGAAAGGTTGCCGTGGGTGCCAGGCAGAATGAGGATGACAGGGGGGAGTGTGTTGAGAAGGTTGCAGTGGGGTGCCAGGTGGGAGGAGGAAGAGGATGTCAGAGGGTGTGGAGTTAGGAAGGTTGCAGTGGGGTGCCAGTTGGGAGAAGAATGAGGATGACAGGAGTAGTGTGTTAGCAAGGTGGCAGTGGTGTGCCAGGTAGGATGAGGAGGACAAGGGAGAGAGAAAGAAGTAGAGGAAAGGCGCAGAAAGATAGCAAGAAGGAGCACACATGAAAAAAACAAAACATAAAACACATTTTTGGCATGATCTGTATTATTTATGAATTTAGAAATTGGAAAATAAATGTATTTTTAAAAGTTTAGAAATATCTATTACCTCAATATGCACATCTGCAGGCTCTAACTGATGCTGTTGAGAGGTCAAAAAAGAAACTGCAAGAACATGTACAGTGGTGTTATCTTGTTTATGGGAATCACTGTGCATACTTTTATGGGAGGCGGATCATCCATCAATCAAGATGTGACATCCCACCCCTTTTTTAGTTACTGGGCATGGAGAAGGAGGGAAGGACTAGGCTGTCATTTAGGATCTGTATACACCAAAATGTGTGATATCAATACCATGTGACCTGAACAGCTCAACTGAAACAGGAAATGTTCTCTCAAGCAGTATAGACCAAACTGAGTATGTGCAGCAGGAGTAACCTCACTGTGTCTTATCTGGACTTGTCCAATATGACAGTGCAGGAGGGGGAGGATCTGTGCAGAAAGGATCAAAAAGCATTTTTACACAATGCAGCGGATTACTCACCTAAGTTTCACAGTGAATATAACAAGCATGCTATTCTGCATATGCAGACAGATTTTACTGCTGTGGGTTTAGTAACACTTTAAGATTGGTTAATTTTTTTCGTACAGACATGGCTAAAGAAGAAACAGAAAGCAGCAAAGCAAGACTTTTCTTTGATCTTATACTGGATAATCCCATTAAATAGAATATGAAAAAAAATAACAAACCTCTTAGTGAAAAATCTTTCTACAGACTATTTAGGTATAAATTGCATATGGAGTAACTGTTGTTGACAGATAACTGTGGACCATTTGACAAGCCAATGTACTCTGTAATTTCATGAATATTCATGCGTAAAGTATCAATTTATTGATGCAAGTAGAGTGAGCCATGAAAGATCTCTGATGGAACCAGCTATTAACACAAGCAGCATTCTATATTAAACCTAAACATATGTGATCTGTCATTACTATGGCTGCAAAATGTGAAGACTGCCAGTTCGATAAGCTTATTGGGAAGTGTTACACTGAACATTTTGCCGTCTTTATTACAGAAAACAGTCATGGGAAAAAATGGCTGAATTGTATTGTATGTGCACATAGATGTCTTCCTTAATATGTATACACAGTATGCTGTCAGTCACTTCTCTTTCAAAGGATAAGATAGAAATTAGTGTACTCTCTACTGTCTTTGGGCAACAATTTTCAGTAGGGATGCACCGATGCCACTTTTTTGACACAGAGTACGAGTACCGATACTTGACATCATGTACTCGCCAATACCAATTACCGATACCTATCGGAACTGCGGGCAGGAGACAGTTAGGAACTGCAGGCATGGTACAGGAGACCGTCAGGGGGTACAGGAGACCATCAGGGGCTTCAGGCATGGTACAAGAGACAGTTAGGGACTGCAGGCATGGTACAGGAGACAGTTAGGGACTGCAGGCATGGTACAGCAGACAGTTAGGGACTGCAGGCATGGTACAGCAGACAGTTAGGGACTGCAGGCATGGTACAGCAGACAGTTAGGGACTGCAGGCATGGTACAGCAGACAGTTAGGGACTGCAGGCATGGTACAGCAGACAGTTAGGGACTGCAGGCATGGTACAGCAGACAGTTAGGGACTGCAGGCATGGTACAGCAGACAGTTAGGGACTGCAGGCATGGTACAGCAGACAGTTAGGGACTGCAGGCATGGTACAGCAGACAGTTAGGGACTGCAGGCATGGTACAGCAGACAGTTAGGGACTGCAGGCATGGTACAGCAGACAGTTAGGGACTGCAGGCATGGTACAGCAGACAGTTAGGGACTGCAGGCATGGTACAGCAGACAGTTAGGGACTGCAGGCATGGTACAGCAGACAGTTAGGGACTGCAGGCATGGTACAGCAGACAGTTAGGGACTGCAGGCATGGTACAGCAGACAGTTAGGGACTGCAGGCATGGTACAGCAGACAGTTAGGGACTGCAGGCATGGTACAGCAGACAGTTAGGGACTGCAGGCATGGTACAGCAGACAGTTAGGGACTGCAGGCATGGTACAGCAGACAGTTAGGGACTGCAGGCATGGTACAGGAGACAGTTAGGGACTGCAGGCATGGTACAGGAGACAGTTAGGGACTGTAGGCATGGTACAGGAGACAGTTAGGGACTGCAGGCATGGTACAAGAGAGTTATTGAGCACTATATTTGATTGGCTGATTCTGCTTGGCACACACGCACAATCTTGCACATGATGATGACTAAGTCGTCATCATCATGTGCGATTGTGCGTGTGTGGCAGGCTTAAACAGAAGCAAGCAGCCATATAAATATGCATAGCAACCATAGATATCATAAATAAAGTGTAAAAGTGATTTGTGCAACAGGCTGTATTTATGATATCTATGGCTGCTGCTATGCATATTTATATAATCCATATTTAGCACTATATTTAACTGGCTGCTTGCTTCTGCTTGGGCCTGCCACACACGCACAATCACACATGATGATGACGACTTAAAGTCATCATCATGTTGAGTTGAGTTGAGTTGAGAGGTATCTTAATATAGCGCGGTCTTACCCCAAAAGTGTCCCGACGCACATAGCAAAGTTCCTGGGAAAAGAGGACCCAGGAACCAGAAGCAGCACAGAGCGGCAGAAAGGGTGGAAGAGAGAGGCTATGTGCGATTGTGCCAAGCAGAAGCAGCCAATCAAATATAGCGCTCAATATGGATTATAAATATGCATAGCAGCAGCCATAGATATCATAAATAAAGTGTAATAAAGTGATATGTGCAACAGCCTGTTGCACAAATCACTTTATTTAATATCTATGCTTTTCTGTTCAGTGGCACACGCATGCACAACATCATCATCGTACCTGCTAGGCTGCTGCTGCTGTTGAAGTCACAGACCCCCCGCTCCTGGCCTGGGGGAGATGATGCCGGCTGCGCAGAGGAGTCATCGTGCGCCTGTCGCTCACGGCCTCCACACAGGCAAAGTGGGGGCTGTTAGTGCGGGGGGGGACGCGAGAGCCGAGAAAATCGCCGCAGGAGGACAAGGCTGGGGCTGCTGGTGACCTTGTCAGGAGTCCGGCCCCGCCCACGCGACGTCACTTCCGGTATTGGTTAGCGGTATCGGAGCATTTCACGAGTACCGATACTCGTGAAATTGCCTAGTATCGGCACCGATACCAGTATCGGTGCATCCCTAATTTTCAGTAATTCTTCTCCAATTACCTTTTTTCTTCCTTTCTTTTTTTTTTTGTTTCATAAGTTTTATTTAAGTAAAAGAAGCATACAGAAATAGAATTTCACAGATAACAGTATTACATCATAGTAAAGCAAGTAATACATTCCTTTCTGTGTATTCCTTTCTGTGTATGTTTCTGCGGCTATTTTCAAAAACAGAGTGGAGACATTGTAGAAGGCCACACACTGCAGAGAGCATATGAATGAGTTAAATCCTCATTGCATTTTATGGTTGTTCTATATATGTGCCCAGGCCAGAGGGAGCATGGCCTTTTGAACTTCCAGGAAATTTGAATCCACCCCATCTAGCTACACACCTCTACCGCCTGGTGCCTTTTATCTTCATTTGCTTTATGGTGCAGAGGACCATCTTTGTAATCTACCTATCCTTCTTTCTTCCCTAAACTCCTCATGATATGACTAGAGGGAAACAATCTGCTGTCTTGGGTCGCACTGAGGATTTCTATAGTGCTACAGGAGGTTGTGAAAAATAGGATTTTTGTACTCACCGTAAAATCCGTTTCTCTGGCATCCATGGACTGACACAGCGTGTCTTATACACCTTTACACGTGGGTTATGTCCCTGCTTGCAGGAGAAGACCTAGGCAGAATGTGAGATGTTATACATACATTCTAAACAGCCAGAGCTGAACAGCCCCGCCCAGGGGGGCGGTCCCTCCGGACATAACCCTCCCACTGCAGTCAGCAGACCTCAGTTCGTAACAAAGCAGTACAAACTTAAAAAGAAGGGTGGGTGCTGTGTCAGTCCATGGATGCCAGAGAAACGGATTTTACAGTGAGTACAAAAATCCTATTTTCTCTTGTCATCCATGGACTGACACAGCGTGTCTTATACACCTTTACACGTGGGATGTCCCAAAGCAGTGTCAAGAGGGATGGGAGCAGTATAAATGGAAAACCAAAAACTTCACTCCAAACAAGGCAGAGCTCCTCAACGGAGGAGTTGCAACATCAAACAGCGGCCTGCAACACCTTGCGGCCGAAGGAAGCATCCGAAGATGCAGCCACATCAACCTTATAAAACTTAGAAAAGGTATGAACAGACGACCAGGTCGCCGCCTTGCACACTTGTGCAACCGACGCTTGATGTCGGAAAGCCCAGGAAACACCAATTGCCCTGGTGGAATGTGCCGTAACCGGAAAGGGAGGCGCCCGCCCCTTGAGAGCATAAGCTTGAATGACGGTTTGTCTGATCCACCTAGAAATGGTGGCAGACGAAACCGCTTGGCCCTGTTTTGGACCAGAGACAGCCACAAATAGTGAGTCAGACTTCCGAATAGAAGCAGTAGCAGACAGGTACACCCGCAAGGCTCGTACCACATCCAAAGTGTGAAGCGCAAACTCTCTGGGATGCGATGGGTGAGGACACAAGGACGGGAGGACAATGTCCTCGTTTAAGTGGAAGGCCGAGACCACCTTTGGCAGAAAAGAAGGTCGCGGACGTAACACCGCCTTATCCTTATGGATGACCAAAAAGGGCGACTTGCAGGACAAGGTCGCCAATTCAGACACTCGTCTAATGGAAGTAATGGCCACCAAGAAGGCCACCTTCTGAGACAAAGTCAAGAGGGGAATATCTCTAATATTTTCAAAGGGAGGTTCCTGGAGGACCGAGAGCACCAAATTCAGATCCCACGGGGGGAGAGGAGGCTTGACAGGGGGGAGCACATGGCGAACCCCCTGCACAAAGGTGCTAACCAAGGGATGACCCGCCAGCGGTCGCTGAAAGAAGATGGCCAAGGCCGAAATCTGACCCTTAATGGTACTCAAAGCGAGCTTTTGGGTCACGCCACGCTGCAGAAAATGCAGGATTCTGGGAACGGAATACGTTCGTGGGCGCCAGTCCAGCTCTTCGCACATGGCGATGTAAGCTCTCCAAGTACGGTGATAGATCTTTCTGGAGGAAGACTTCCGTGCCCTTAACATGGTCGAAATGACCGAATCCGAGAGACCTCGGTCTCTCAGCACCTGGCTTTCAATAACCATGCCGTTAAAGCCAGAGACTGTAAAGCAGGATGAAATATAGGACCTTGAGACAGAAGGTCCCCCCGTATTGGTAACCGCCAGGGAACGTCTGCGACGAGACGTACCAGATCGGCGTACCAGTGACGCCGAGGCCAATCCGGAGCAATGAGGATCACCGGAATTCCCTCGGTCGCTACCCTGCGGAGCAGGTGAGGGAGCAACTGCAGCGGAGAATAAACGTATATCAGGTGATACTGACCCCATGGGGCCACCAACGCATCCGAGGCATGCGCCCAGGGATCCCTGGATCTGGCCACAAACCTCGACACCTTGCGATTGAGTCGAGAGGCCATCAGGTCCACATCCGGCGTGCCCCACCGTCTGCAAAGGAGTTGAAAGACCTCCGGGTGCAAGGACCACTCTCCCTGGTCCAGCGTCTGGCGACTTAGATAGTCCGCCTGCCAATTGTCTACGCCCGGAATGTAGACGGCCGACAGAGCCGGCACGCTTCTTTCGGCCCACCTCAGGATGCGGGCGACCTCGGAAGCCGCAGCTGAGCTCCGAGTCCCCCCTCGATGGTTGACATACGCCACTGCTGTGGCGTTGTCCGATTGGATCCTGATGGAGTGACCCTGTAGTTTCTCCGACCATGAGGAGAGGCACAGTCTGATTGCCCGTATCTCCAGCACATTGATCGGTAAGAGGGCTTCGTCCGGAGTCCAAACCCCTTGGGCCGTCAGGACTCCCCAGACTCCCCCCCAGCCCGTCAGGCTGGCGTCCATCGTGATCACCGTCCATTGGATGGGGAGGAACGACTTCCCGGACCGAAGAGCCGGGGACCTCAACCACCACGTCAGGGACACCCTGACCAGGTGACTCACCTGGATCTGAAGATCCAAGGACAACGGGGATTTGTCCCAAGTGGACAAGATCTCTTTCTGTAAAGCCCTGGTGTGCGCTTGGGCATAAGGAACGGCCTCGAAGGAGGCCACCATGAGTGCCAGGACTCTCATGCAAAAGCGGATTGACGACCATTTTCGGGACGTCAGCACCCGTACTGCAGACTGAAGTGTCAGTAGTTTGTCTGGAGGTAGGAAGACTCTTGCCTCCAAGGAGTCCAGAATCAGACCTAGATACTCCAGACGCTGAGTCGGGACTAGAACCGACTTCTGAACGTTCAGGAGCCACCCAAACTCCCTGAGGGTCTGACTGACGATAGTCACACTTTCTTCCAATTCTGAGCCACTGTCTGCTCTTAGAAGAAAATCGTCCAGATAGCCCACGATAGCAATGCCTCGCTGTCTCAGCAAAGCTAGAACCGGAGCAAGCACCTCGGTGAACACCCTCGGTGCCGAGGCTAGGCCGAAGGGAAGAGCCACAAATTGATAGTGGACTTCGCCGACCGCAAAGCGCAGAAACTTCTGGCGGCTTGCGCAGATCGGAACATGCAAGTAGGCGTCCTTGATGTCCAAGGATGCCAGAAAATCCCCTTGATGGAGTGTAGCGATCACCGTGCGAATGGATTCCATGTGGAATTTTTGCACCTTCACGAAGGCATTCAGGGCCTTGAGGTCCAGGATTGGCCGAACCCCGTCCTTCTTTGGAACAACAAACAGATTCGAGTAGAACCCCTGAAACCTCTCCTGGGACGGAACCAGCACAATTACTCCGGACCCGATCAAATCCTGTACAGCCCCCAAGAGGGCTGCCCGATGGGCAGGAAGGAGAGGGAGATTTGAGGGAAAGAATCTGTCTGGGGGCCAGGAGCGGAACTCTATTCTGTATCCTGAGGTGACCACCTCGCACACCCACCGGTCGGAGATCCGGGAGGTCCACCGATCCGTGAACCTGCGAAGTCGTCCCCCCACCCCAGAGACGGGCGGGGGCAAGACTTCACGCGGAGGCGGGCTTGGGAGCCGGCTTGTTCGGCTTACGCACCCAGGGGCGCTTGTGCCCGCCAGCCGCACTGTTGTCAGTCTGGGATGGCTTACCCGTGGACTCTGACGGACGAAAAAAAAACCTTTTTTGCTGGAAAGGAAGGACCCAGTTTACGTCGGGCCTCCTTACCCTTGATAGTTTGAGGAAGGAGAGTGCTTTTACCTCCCGTGACATCCTTGATAATGTCATCCAGAGCAGCACCAAAAAGTCTACCACCCTTAAAAGGTAGATCCGTCAGGAGCTTCTTAGAGGCTAGGTCAGCAGACCAGCATTTCAACCAGATGAGACGACGCAATACCACCGCCGAGACAGAGGCCCTAGATATTAAAGGGGCCGCGTCAAACGTGGCGTCGCACACATATATCAGACCCTGCACCATCTGGTGGGCCAGAGCAATAGTGTCTGGAGGAAGGTTATACTCCTGCACAGTTTGGTGCAAAATTTTTGCCCATTCCGTGAGTGTCTGAGACACAAGGGTCGCCGCTACTACGGGCCGTAGGGCGGATCCCAACAAGGCGAACATGGCTCTGCTCACCACTTCTGACCTCCTGTCAGTGGGGTCCTTAAATGCAGGAGTCCCCTCCATCGGGAGAGTGGTGGCCTTGTTTAAACGGGCGACTGGAGGGTCGACCACCGGGGGAGAAGCCCACTTTTTAAGCAGGGCGTCTTCAAAGGGGTATCTAATAGACAAACGCCGCGGGACCATGAAAGTCTTCTGCGGCTTTTCCCAGACCTGGTCAATGAGCTGGTCAAAGAAAGGTACATATGGAAAAACCTTTTTAGAAGGCTTGGTCTTAAAAGAACCAAAGGAGACTGTATCCGCCTGAGGTTCTGCAGTCGCAGCATTTAGCTTGAGAGTGTCCCTCACAGCATCAACGAGTTCACTAACAAGCGCCCTGTCATTTACTGACTCAGAACTGGAGTCTTCCTCACAAGGAATGTCCTGTTCAAAACCATCTAAATATTCAGAGTTAGGGTCCTGAGCAGCAGCAGCTAGGCCCATATCTGAATCAGAGCACTCCCCTTGTGGAGATAAAAGTGGGGAGAGGGCGCTTTTTTGCTCCCTTGTGCTCACACACAGCTTCCATCCTGGTCAGAAATGATTCCAGGACTGCCGACAACTGGTCCATAGGGACCGCAGGTGCTGGAGCACTGGCTGCTGCCTCTGGCATGTTAGGGGAAGCTGGTGACTCTGACTCCATAATGTCCCCCTCTGAGACCACCCACAGGCTGTGCTGACTGAAGTAGGGGAATGCCCAGGGGACCCACCAACCTGACCAGGACCGCTCGGTTCCGCTGCCCTGTCTCTCCACGCCGCGCTGCTCAGCGTGAGTGAGCTGAGAGGAGAGAGACTGTGAGGAGATTCGCGCCATTCCTGAGCGGCGCTAGAGGCCAAACTAGAGCTAGAAGAAGGTGCGGCTACAAGAAAATGGCCGCCGCAATGTGCTCTGGCGGACCACGGCAAGATGGCCGCCAATGTAAAAAACAGCACAGTCACCAAACATGGCGCCGAACAGCGCCCAGGCCCCTCACTCTCAAATAAACAGCCCCAGCGAAATGCAGAGCAGCATGAGCCCCCCCCAGGACAGTATGGCCCCCAGGCACCCCACACAGTACAGCGCCAGCGAAGTGCACAGAGAGTGACATTAAAAAACACAGGGGGAGACAGGGAAATCCCCCACACAAGAAACACACAGCATGTACTCACCTGCAGCCAGGACAGACTACTTACCCGTCCCCTGAGGGACCCACTGGTGTGTTTCTGACAGAACTATCACAGTGCGGTACTGAGTAGCTGTCGGCCCGGTCCACCGCGAAAGATACAGCCGGACTGTTCTATCTTGAGAGGACCGCGGAGCTGGAAGCCTACCGGCCACCCCTGGAGTCGTGGGGCATGTCGTGAACTGAGTCTCACGCACACAAGGCGAGGATCAGCACGCTCGATGGTCGGACAGGGAAGACTACGAGGATATCTTGTACCCAACCTGTTGCCCAGCCGACAGTTGATAGAAGATCTCAAAAGAAAAAAATAGGAAAAAATTCCAAAAGGAATAAAAAATAGGTCAGGAGACTGGCTCCTGAGAGAGCCACGTCTTCTCCTTCTGCTAGGCAGAAAAAAACTGAGGTCTGCTGACTGCAGTGGGAGGGATATGTCCGGAGGGACCGCCCCCCTGGGCGGGGCTGTTCAGCTCTGGCTGTTTAGAATGTATGTATAACATCTCACATTCTGCCTAGGTCTTCTCCTGCAAGCAGGGACATAACCCACGTGTAAAGGTGTATAAGACACGCTGTGTCAGTCCATGGATGACAAGAGAAATGAAGATGGCATGCTGTACCAAAATGCCCACTCCAGCTAAAGCATTTGGCCCTTTACTGCAGTTAATGCAAGCCATCTACAAATCTCTGATAGCGCTTACCTCAAAGACAAACCACCTTCAATCAGATATTGGTCTGTTCCATTGAGACCTGGATAATTTCTGCTAGATTACAGAGGTGGAGCAAGGGTCTACACATCGGAAGATAGCCTTCCAGACAACCTAGCTACCTTTCACACTCTGCAAATAAAGAGTAAATGTCCACATCCTCTGCTCAAGTAACAAGTGATTTACCTCCCAGAAGGTGCAGATGGATAGGAATTTACGTAAGTCCCAGTTATTATTGTTACAGGTACTTATATAGCGCCTTCAATTTACACATCCCTTTTACATATATGATACATTCACAAGAGTTCCTGCCCTCAAGGAGCTTACAATCTAAGGTTCCTAACGCACAAACACATATAAGGGCCAAATTAGATAGGAGACAATTAACCTACCACAGCATGTCTGGAGTGTGGGAGAAAAACCACAGGACCCGGAGAAAACCGATGCAGACACAGAAAAAACATGCAAAAAAATTACCCTAGTGCTGCTAGACAGAAGTGCTGACCACTTAGCCACATGGGCTGCCCCAGTTCTTGGGCTTCTTTGTTGTAGGGCAGGTACAGTGTTTGCCAGCTGCCAGAAGCCCCATATGTTTATCTTTAAACTCCAAGTTAGTTTTCAGGGTAAAATTCTAGCTTCTTTTGCTTAATATGAATGTTTTTCTACATTCCTGGATATGTAATCCTGACATTATTTTGTAAGGAGTCCTCCATGTCCTGTTAAGACTAGTGGCCCGGAGTCCACCATGTCCCTCATGTGCTGTTCATAAGAGCAGTGGCCCCCTTGTAGTTCTCCGTAAAGAGAGCGGTGAGGTTATTACCTCACCACTTGCTGCAGAGGATGGACACAATGGTTTCAAACTCCTGGTCTGATCCGCCCACTGTACAGCATAGGCCAGGAGACATTCATCCCATACATGCCCACGGTACCATCCACATTGCCGCCCATTCAGACTGTGGGTGGATCAGAACTGGAGTCAGACTATATGGTCCACTCAATGCATCAAGAGTTTGCTTTACTGAGAACTACAGTCTGAAGGGGTTGCAATGTGGGCAGGACCGTGGGTGTGTATGGGATGAATCAGACTCCTGGCTTATTTATCTATGCTGTACAATCGGTGGATCAGACTGGGAGTCTGAGGCTCTCGGGTCTGCCTAATGTACAACATAGTTAGATGGAAAAGACAGAAGTCTGATTCATCCCATACATGCCCACAGTCCCACCCACACTGCAAACCATTCAGACTCTAAAACCCCGGACATGATGGGATTTGTAGTCGTAGTATATGGTGACAAACCCCAACAGGACGTGATGTCCTTGTGGAAAATTCTGTGTAAAAAGATGTCACGAATTTTGACACTAAATAGTGAGTTTTGTATAAAGCATGCAATTTTAATCCACATCGCATTAGCAGTTTTTCTTAAAAGTATAACTTTTTTTTGTTTTGGATAGAGTGGAGAAGGATTAGAATGCTTGTCAGGTTTTTATTGCTGTCTGTGCCTCCATTAGGGGAGATTCACCCTCTCGGTTTGTCCTGTTTACCATTATCATTGAAAGTGAAAATAAAATTCCAAATTTTGGGTTGTCCCCTGTTTGGCTATGGGACAAAATTAAGTAAAGTGAAATCCTTGCTCTATCCAAAATGAAAAAAATATTTTTTTCCTATAGTACTACTTTACCTAACTACACAGGACTGAAGTGCAAATTTAATCATTATACCGGAGTTCCTCTTTAAAGAAGATGACCTGAAAACAAGGATGCTTGTGTATTTCCCTGTGATCTTGTTGCTATTAGTACTACATATGATAATCCAGCCATCTGCCTATTGGGACTTTTTAAAAAGAAACATTTTCCCTCTCTAATTAATTTTGGCCAGTAGATAAATAAGTTGGTGGACTATTCTGTGCTTGCCAAGTCTAACTTTTATAATTTTGCAGGAGAAGCAACACTTTCTATAAGGCCACGCTTAATCCCTTTAAGAGATTTCAAGGACGTAATGTCAAACAACATAGGCTAGCTGATATTTTCCCGGGAAATAATATACTAAATCCAAATCTTTAGAATAGAAGGAATTGCCTCGATCAATTGAGTCTATGGGTGGGGGCGGGTACCATCATCCTTTGGAATAGACTATTGGAAAGAAATACCTGGGGCTGCTCCAAGCATGCCCCTGGCATAGGAAAGCATTAGGACTATCATGGTAACCATGAATAAGGCAAAGGTTATAATAAAATTAACAATTTATTAAAAAAAGGACATTAAAAACAATTGTACATAAATTGGTATTGTTTAAAAAATGACAAATAAAAATATATATATCACCATTCAGTGTTACTCTAATTGTCATATGCAGCGCTCCTATCAATACTAAAATTGATAAGGTTCCCAATTGTCCCAAAGACAACGGTAAAAACAACAACCCAATCAGTATTGTGTATCCCAAAAGGAAAGTTCGATTTTATCACATGTCAGATATTCTTAAATGTTGTCTGTGGAATGTGCACCTTCCTCCAGATCACTTCAGACAGGTGTTTCAAAAACTCCCCATAGGGATTGCACTCACCAGAAGCTAGCAGGCCTCGTACGAATCCGTATTGTGTATCCCAAAAGGAAAGTTCGACTTTATCACAAATCTAATGAAAAGGTAAGTGAACCAACAATGCACTAGCTTAAAGGAACCCATTTAGAAAATAAAAAACGAACCTTTACAACCCCTTCAATGTTTTTCCACACTGTAATTCACAGCAAAGGACATGTTTTCTCCCCATGTCAAGAAAATATCCCATTGTCCAGCACACCACATTTCTTCCCAAAAACCTCCCAATTACATTACATGTATGGGAAAAAGATGGGTGCATTCCTGTCGGTAATGTGCTCCCGCATGCTGGACAATTTCTGGTATATAGAGCAAAACAATTTCTAATAGCTACCAAAAATGGCACTTCGAAAAATTAGAGATCACTTATAAAGCAATTTATATCCAATTCTATATTTAACCCCTTAGGGGAGAGAGTATCAGCTAGAAAGATCCACTGAGTTTCTCTTTGTGACAACTCCCGTACTATATTTGACCCTCTTCAGGATGGTTTAATATGATCTATTCCCCAAAAGATCAGACCTGAAGGGTCCCAGTCATGAAATAGTTTAAAGTGGAGAGATACATTATGGTCCAGAGCGTAATCTTACGGCAACCGGAAGTGACGATTGACGCCGTGCGTTCCAAGTAACCAGCTAGAGAAACCGGAAGTAATATCCGGCGAACTGTGGAGCGGTGAGCTGGATCTGATACATTACGGGATAAACCACCCACTCTCAGGTACTTTATTGATCTTAGCTTTGCAGACATCAAGTTACTGGATCAAACGGAACCTAGGCTGTACAGGTTAAAGACATAGGAGACTGTCTTTTTTATGAAAATAAGCTGAACATAGAGATACATATATATATTAAAAAAAAAAGGAAAACTAAAGCGTTTTAAAACTGGACTATACTATGTGGAGTTTTCTCTCTCTCTCCATATCATTATTCCGGGAGAAAAACTGAACATCTCTATTGAAAGGACGCCCACAGAAGGCTGCCCTTTGCCGGATCTCCTTTCTGGACTTCGTACGAGGCCTGCTAGCTTCTGGTGAGTGCAATCCCTATGGGGAGTTTTTGAAACACCTGTCTGAAGTGATCTGGAGGAAGGTGCACATTCCACAGACAACATTTAAGAATATATGACATGTGATAAAATCGAACTTTCCTTTTGGGATATACAATACAGATTGGGTTGTTGTTTTTACCGTTGTCTTTGGGACAATTGGGAACCTTATCAATTTTAGTATTGATAGGAGCGCTGCATATGACAATTAGAGTAACACTGAATGGTGATTTATATTTTTATTTGTCATTTTTTAAACATTTGTTTATTTTTGAATGTAGCTGCTGACGCTGAATTGGTTGCAATGAATAAGGTTTGATATCATTGCTATCTTTAGAAGATCCATGTCTTTGTTTTGGATTTGACTGATTTCCATAGCGCTGGGTTAAAAGAAAATTACCGTATTTTTCGGACTATAAGACGCACTTTTTTCCCCCAGAAATATGGGGGAAAATGTCCCTGCGTCTTATAGTCCGAATACATAACAGGGGCCCCGCCCCCCGCCGTCGCTGGCGCCGCCCCTGCCATCCGCTCACAGCCTCTGGAATCCCCGACCGCCGCCACCAGCTCCGCCCCCCCCCCCGCCGCAGTGTTAGGGGCTTTGCGAATCCAGTTAGAGCCGCTCTCTCTTTCTCTTCTCCTTACAGAAAGGGAGGAGGGGGGCGGCGGGGGATATACAGACAGCCCGCAGCTCTCCTCTCCCTGTCACAGCGCCGCTGCCGAGTTCTCTGGCAAATAGAGCGTCTCTAATTGGATTTGCTGGGTCGCCACCCAGCTTCCTACCCACTGTTCCCCCCCCCCAATGATTGGCCACAGCAGAGGGCCAATCAGAAGACACTGGGGGCATCATGGGAAATGAAGTCCCTGCAGAGTTCTGGCACCAGTTCCCCCAGCATGCAAGCACTCTGCTGGAGGGAAGGGAGGGGGTGTTAGAACTTGAAGAGGAGCAAAAGAGAATACTCTGCTGGGGGACACCACCAGAGAGCCACGCTGTACCCGCACCACCAGAGAGCCACGCTGTACCCCGCACCACCAGAGAGCCACGCTGTACCCCGCACCACCAGAGAGCCACGCACCACCAGAGAGCCACGCTGTACCCCGCATCACCAGAGAGCCACGCTGTACCCCGCACCACCAGAGAGCCACGCTGTACCCCGCACCACCAGAGAGCCACGCTGTACCCCGCACCACCAGAGAGCCACGCTGTACCCCGCACCACCAGAGAGCCACGCTGTACCCCGCACCACCAGAGAGCCACGCTGTACCCCGCACCACCAGAGAGCCACGCTTTACCCCGCACCACCAGAGAGCCACGCTGAACCCGCACCACCAGAGAGCCACGCTGTACCCGCACCACCAGAGAGCCACGCTGTACCCCGCACCACTAGAGAGCCACGCTGTACCCCGCACCACCAGAGAGCCACGCTGTACCCCGCACCACCAGAGAGCCACGCTGTACCCCGCACCACCAGAGAGCCACGCTGTACACGCACCACCAGAGAGCCACGCTGTACCCGCACCACCAGAGAGCCACGCTGTACCCCGCACCACCAGAGAGCCACGCTGTACCCCGCACCACCAGAGAGCCACGCTGTACCCCGCACCACCAGAGAGCCATGCTGTACCCCGCACCACTAGAGAGCCACGCTGTACCCCGCACCACCAGAGAGCCACGCTGTACCCGCACCACCAGAAAGCCACGCTGTACCCCATACCACCAGAGAGCCACGCTGTACCCCACACCACCAGAGAGCCACGCTGTACCCCGCACCACTAGAGAGCCACGCTGTACCCTGCACCACTAGAGAGCCACGCTGTACCCCGCACCACCAGAGAGCCACATCGTACCCGCACCACCAGAGAGCCACGCTGTACCCGCACCACCAGAGAGCCACGTTGTACCCCGTACCACCAGAGAGCCACGCTGTACCCCGCACCACCAGAGAGCCACGCTGTACCCCGCACCACCAGAGAGCCACGCTGTACCCGCACCACCAGAGAGCCACGCTGTACCCCGTACCACCAGAGAGCCACGCTGTACCCCGCACCACCAGAGAGCCACGCTGTACCCCGCACCACCAGAGAGCCACGCTGTACCCCGCACCACCAGAAAGCCACGCTGTACCCCGCACCACCAGAGAGCCACGCTGTACCCCGCACCACCAGAGAGCCACGCTGTACCCCGCACCACCAGAGAGCCACGCTGTACCCCGCACCACCAGAGAGCCACGCTGTACCCCGCACCACCAGAGAGCCACGCTGTACCCCGCACCACCAGAGAGCCACGCTGTACACGCACCACCAGAGAGCCACGCTGTACCCCGCATCACCAGAGAGCCACGCTGTACCCCGCACCACCAGAGAGCCACGCTGTACCCGCACCACCAGAGAGCCACGCTGTACCCGCACCACCAGAGAGCCACGCTGTACCCCGCACCACCAGAGAGCCACGCTGTACCCCGCACCACCAGAGAGCCACGCTGTACCCCGCACCACCAGAGAGCCACGCTGTACCCTGCACCACCAGAGAGCCACGCTGTACCCGCACCACCAGAGAGCCACGCTGTACCCGCACCACCAGAGAGCCACGCTGTACCCCGCACCACCAGAGAGCCACGCTGTACCCCGCACCACCAGAGAGCCACGCTGTACCCCGCACCACCAGAGAGCCACGCTGTACCCCTCACCACCAGAGAGCCACGCTGTACCCGCACCTCCAGAGAGGGAGAAAGACCGAGCCACTGCCAGGATACAGACATGCTACACTACTGACTAGAGTCACCCCGGGCAACCCAGAGTGAGCGAACGTCCAGCCAGACGGATCACTGTTGCGATTTCGCTGGGTCTGGTAAGAGGGCCTGTTGGCCATTATCCATTACTATTCCCAGGGACTGAGCCATTAGGAAGTGCCTAACCTGATATCCTCTAGGCCTTATTGACCGCAAAAACAACATCCCTCTCTGTCCTCTTCCCACGGCGTCCCCTCTGTCCTCTTCCCACGGCGTCCCCTCTGTCCTCTTCCCACGGCGTCCCCTCTGTCCTCTTCCCACGGCGTCCCCTCTGTCCTCTTCCCACGGCGTCCTACCAGGGCGTTACTCTGTCCTCTTCCCAGGGCGTTACTCTGTCCTCTTCCCAGGGTGTCCCTTTGTCCTTCACCCACGGCAACCCTCTGTCCTCTTCCCACAGCGTCCCCTCTGTCCTCTTCCCATGAAGATGACAGGGCGGGCCTTGACAGGAAGGGGTGGGTCATATTTAAATTAAGGGGTGCGTAAGTTTAGTCAGGCCTAGGGCAGCACAAAACCTAAATACACCACTGATGGCATGGTCATTCTGCGTTTACTATGGCAATGGTCCCTCTGCGTTTACTGTGGCATGGTCCCTCTGCGTTTACTGTGGCATGGTCCCTCTGCGTTTACTATGACAATGGTCAGGCTGCATTTCATGGGCACTGGAAAATATTTTAGTACACCATTTGATTCAGAATATTTTTTTTCTTGTTTTCCTCCTCTAAAACCTAGGTGCGTCTTATGGTCAGGTGCGTCTTATGGTGCGAAAAGTATCTGTTACGCCATAGCACGTTTTTTTTTTTGTGTTTATACATAAATTGGTAGAGCGTTAATTACAACTGTGCATAGTAAATACAGGTGGTTCCAAAAGAAACGAATAAACCCCATTGGTAATATGGGGAGCTGAGATGTATGTCTTGATGTGCTCCTCTACCTGTTTTGTGACTACAGTCGCTTCCTCAGGAGGAGTCAATCATTCCCATCTATTCCTTCCTACCTCTTCTTTTTTCCTTTCCCTATTTGTTTTATAATTTTTTGTTTATTCTTGGAACTTCTGTTCTTAATTGAACATTACATTGTTTGTAGTTGTTAATAGACAACTACTTCCACCCATTATAACTTCATCATACCTTTTTTAAAGTCAGAATATCCACGCCCTCAAGTGTCTCCCGTGTCCACCGTATGGGGGGGAGGGGGGGGCGGCATTACCTTTGGGTGCCTCAACAGGTGCTGCTCTGTGCTCTGCAGGTACCCGTTGGTAAGCAACGCACAAATGAATAGGAACCCTAATATTAGTATTATGTTTGTTCTGTTATATATATTTCAGATTTTTTTCTGTTATTAAATCTTATTAATTTTTTTTTGAGATTATGTAACTATGAGATTGTACTTACCTTATAGATGGCAATGATCGACTCCTCCCGAGGAAGCGACTGTAGAGGATCACATCAAATCTTGATATTTGCAATACACGCACGGTGTCTGAATTGCTGTATCAAAGATTTTTAAACCCTAATAACCATTACTCTCTCTACTGCCCCTTTTCTTGATTAACCCATGCTATACCATAATTTGTCACTAATATAACAAAAATAATAAAAATAAAAACAGCTGAGCTCCCACCTTAACTTTTTTTCCCACACTTGTAGCAAATCCTCTTGTGTTGAAAGTGATTATTAATGCCCTGCAAACTTGCATTTCACAATACAACCACAACATAACCCTCTGAAGCTGCTGCAGCAGCTGTCCTGAGCATACCCTAACTAACAGTCTGAATGACCGGAGTGTTCTGGCAGCGTGCTATCCTCCTGTCAGAACACTAAGGCCCCATGCACACGAGACGCTGTTATTTGCTGTTAAACGCGGGTTCAGAGGCAGTTGGACACTTTTTTCAACTGCTCCTGAACCCATTCAATGTTATCCTATGTGTCCATGCACACAGTCTCGTTTATTGCCGTTTTTAGGCAGTTGCGTTTAACCTCGTTTTTCCAGAAGCAAAAAAATGGGTTCAGACGCAAATGTTTTCCACGTTTCAGACGCAAAACGCGGCTAAACGCCGCTAAACGCGGCAAAACGCAGTACCGGCGTTTTGCCGCGATTTCGCTTATTAGCGTTTTTAAAGGTGACCTATTTTTTTACATTAGAAATCTCAAAAATGATGGCAAATGATGAAAAACCATCAAAAAATTATGAAAAAAAACTGTAATTGCTTGCATTGCACTGTAGACAATCCACAAATTGTGGCAGGTGACGTGGCATGTGACGTGGCCAGGTGACATGGCAGGTGACGTGGCAGGTGACGTGGCAAGTGGACAATCCACAACTTGTGGCAGGTGACGTGGCATGTGACGTGGCCAGGTGACATGGCAGGTGATGTGGCAGGTGACGTGGCAAGTGGACAATCCACAACTTGTGGCCAGGTGACATGGCAGGTGGAAATCCACAAATTGTGGCAGGTGACGTGGCAGGTGATGTGGCCAGGTGACGTGGCAAGTGGACAATCCACAACTTGTGGCAGGTAACGTGGCCAGGTGACGTGGCCAGGTGACATGGCAGGTGAGGTGGCAGGTGGACAATCCACAAATTGTGGCAGGTGATGTGGCAGGTGAAGTGGCAGGTGACGTGGCAGGTGACGTGGCAAGTGGACAATCCACAACTTGTGGCAGATGACGTGGCAGGTGACGTGGCCAGGTGACGTGGCAAGTGGACAATGCACAACTTGTGGCAGGTGACGTGGCAGGTGACGTAGCAAGTGAACATTCCACAACTTGTGGCAGGTGACGTGGCCAGATGACGTGGCCAGGTGACGTGGCAAGTGGACAATCCACAAATTGTGGCAGGTGACGTGGCAAGTGGACAATCCACAACTTGTGGCCAGGTGACATGGCAGGTGGAAATCCACAAATTGTGGCAGGTGACGTGGCCAGGTGACGTGGCAGGTGATGTGGCCAGGTGACGTGGCAAGTGGACAATCCACAACTTGTGGCAGGTGACGTGGCCAGGTGACGTGGCAAGTGGACAATGCACAACTTGTGGCAGGTGACGTGGCCAGGTGACGTGGCAGGTGACGTAGCAAGTGAACATTCCACAACTTGTGGCAGGTGACGTGGCAGGTGACGTGGCAAGTGGACAATCCACAAATTGTGGCAGGTGACGTGGCCAGATGACGTGGCCAGGTGACGTGGCAAGTGGACAATCCACAAATTGTGGCAGGTGACGTGGCCGGATGACGTGGCCAGGTGACGTGGCAGGTGGACAATCCACAAATTGTGGCAGGTGACGTGGCCAGGTGACGTGGCCAGGTGACGTGGCAAGTGGACAATCCACAACTTGTGGCAGGTGACGTGGCCAGGTGACGTGGCAAGTGGACAATGCACAACTTGTGGCAGGAGATGTGGCAAGTGAACATTCCACAACTTGTGGCAGGTGACGTGGCCAGGTGACGTGGCAGGTGACGTGGCAAGTGGACAATCCACAAATTGTGGCAGGTGATGTGGCCAGATGACGTGGCCAGGTGACGTGGCAGGTGGACAATCCACAAATTGTGGCAGGTGACGTGGCAGGGGACGTGGCCAGGTGATGTGGCAGGTGGACAATCCACAAATTGTGGCAGGTGACGTGGCCAGGTGATGTGGCAGGTGATGTGGCCAGGTGACGTGGCAGGTGGACAATCCACAACTTGTGGCAGGTGACGTGGCAGGTGACATGGCCAGGTGACGTGGCAAGTGGACAATCCACAACTTGTGGCCAGGTGATGTGGCAGGTGATGTGGCAAGTGGACAATTCACAACTTGTGGCAGGTGACGTGGCCAGGTAACGTGGCAAGTGAACATTTATAACTTGTGGACAGGTGACGTGGCAGGTAACGTGGCCAGGTAACGTGGCCAGGTGACGTGGCCAGGTGATGTGGTAAGTGGACAATCCACAACTTGTGGCCAGGTGACGTGGCAGGTGACGTGGCAAGTGGACAATTCACAACTTGTGGCAGGTGACGTGGCCAGGTGATGTGGCAGGTGGACAATCCGCAACTTGTGGACAGGTGACGTGGCAGGTGACGTGGCAAGTGGACAATTCACAACTTGTGGCAGGTGACGTGGCCAGGTGATGTGGCAAGTGGACAATGCACAACTTGTGGCAGGTGACGTGGCCAGGTGACGTGGCAGGTGACGTGGCAAGTGAACATTCCACAACTTGTGGCAGGTGACGTGGCAGGTGACATGGCCAGGTGACGTGGCCAGGTGACGTGGCAAGTGGACAATTCACAACTTGTGGCAGGTGACGTGGCCAGGTGATGTATCAGGTGACGTGGCAAGTGGACAATCCACAGCTTGTGGCAGATGATGTGGCAAGTGATACGCTAAATACAAGTACACTGCTGCTCTCTCAGCTGCTGGTCTCCCAAAATGGCTGAAATGGTTAAATAATAATGTTTTTTGAGCTTAGGGAGGGTCTTATGATGTTTCTTAACTAAACGCCTATAGACGCAAACGCGGTAAAACGCCGCTAAAATCGCGGCAAAACGGGCGTTTTTAAACGCCGGTTTTAGCCTTTAAAAACGTGTGTTCAGCAGAGTTTGCACCGGCGTCTCGTGTGCATGGGGCCTAAAGCATCACTGGGTTGAATGAAAAAAAAAAAAAAAAAAAACAACTAGTGGCGTGCACCAGGCTTTAACGCCAACAGTTTTTTGTTTTGCTCTTCATTTTCACTTAGCCAGTCTACAGCTGCAATAACAGAAGGGACTGTGATCATCACTATCCTGAGAAACAATTAATTCTCAATTGTCATGCTAATTTGCTGAGTGTATTGCAGCCGCCATTGCCTTTACGATCCACACTTAATAAAGACACATCTGGTTGCTACAGTAACAAAACGGTGCTGCTCGCACTGCAGAGACATTAGTGTTCCTGTTCTGGCTTAGGTGACAGTGGGAAGATGATTCTCAATGTGTTTATCACTTTACCAAACCAAGAAACTTTACACTGTCATTATCATTACTACAGCATTAACACATTGTGCAAACATTCAGCATTTTAGGAGATTGTTGCCCAAGACAGGCAACTGCAAATGTTCATTATGCTCATTTATTTTCAATCTATTCAGGAGTTATGTAAAAAGTTTCATGTGTGACCATGTTGTGTCTGAACTCCATTTGCTTGAATTCTGTGGAGTTCCCTTTGCTGCTGGACAGCTTTAGCGCAGTATTAATTGTTAACTTTTTAGCCTACATCGCCCAAAAATAATCTATGGCAACAGAAAAGTTTTACTGAGCACATTGTCATGATAAAATTGGACTGTTCGCAATTATTATGTGGTTAAAATTAACATCTAATTACATTTTTTACAAATAAATATCTGAAAAGTGTGGTGTTCCTTTGTATTCAGCCCCCCTTACTCTGATACCCCTAACTAAAATCTAGTGGAACTAATTTCCTTTAGAAGTCACCCAACTAGAAAATAGAGTCCACCTGTGTGTAATTTATTCTCAGTATAAATGCAGCTGTTCTGTGAAGCCCACAGAGGTTTGTTAGAGAACCTTAGTGAACAAACAGCATAATGAAGGCCAGGGAACACACCAGACAGGTCAGAGATAAAGTTTGGGAGAATTTTAAAGCAGAGTTCGATTGTTAAAAAAATGCCCCAAGCTTTGAAAATCTCATGGAGCACTGTTCAATCCATCATCTGAAAATGGAAAGAGTAAACTGCAAACCTACCAAGACACGGCCGTCAACCTAAACTTACAGGCCAGGCAAGGAGAGCATTAATCAGAGAAGCAGCCAAGAGGCTAATTAATGGTAACTCTGGAGGAGCTGCAGAGATCCACAGCTCAGGTGGGAGACTCGGTCTTCAGGACAACTATTGATCGTGTACTCCACAAATCTGGCCTTCATGGAAGAGTGACAAGAAGAAAGCCATTGTTGAATGAAAGCCATAAGAAGTCCCGTTTGCAGTTTGCGAGAAGCCGTCAGCAAACACGTGGAAGAAGGTGCTCTATTCAGACGAGACCAAAATGTAACTTTTTGGCCTAAAAGCAAAATGCTATGTGTGGCGGAAAACTAACACTGCACATCACACTGAACACACCATACCCACCATGAAACACAGCAGGGGCAGGGAAGCTGGTCATAGTTGATGGGAATATGGATGAAGCCAAATACAGGGCAAATCTTAGAAGAAAGCCTGTTAAGCCTCGTACACACGAACAAGTTTCTCGGCAAAAACCAGCAAGAAACTTGCTGGCAGAGATTTTTTGCTGAGAAATTCGTTCGTGTGTATGGTTTCTCGTCAAGAAAAGCGACAAGAATCTCGACGAGAAAAGTGAGTGTGTGTACACTTACCTGTCCTCCCGGAAGCCCGCACATGTTCGAAATGAATTTGACGCATGCGCGGTAGCTTCCTAGGCATACGTAGGGTATACCAAGATGGCGGCGACGGCATCGAATGTGACGAGCGCATGCTCGTCGTAGTCGATGACGTCACCGCGTACGCTCCCATTCAAAGAACCGCGGGTTCTTTGAATCGAGCGTCTGTACACTCGGCCGGGACAAGTTTCTTGTCCAAGAATCTCGTCGAAAAAAACGACATGTTTTTTTCGACGAGAATCTCGGCCGTGTGTACGAGGCCCTAGAGTCTGCAAAAGACTTGAGACTGGGGCAGAGGTTCACCTTCCAGCAAGACAATGACTCTAAACATACAGCCAGAGCTACAATGAAGTATTTTAGAGCAACGTATATTCATTTGTTAGAATGGCCCAGTCAAAGTCCAGACCTAGATCCAATTGAGAATCTGTGGCAAGACTTAAAAATTGTTATTTATAGACGCTCTCCATCCAATCTGACACAGTTTGAGGTATTTTGCAGAGAAGAATGGGCACCAATTTTACTCTCTAGATTTGCAAAGCTGGTAGAGATATACCTAAAAAGACTTGCAGCTGCAATTGCAGCGAAAGGTGGTTCTACAAAGTATTGACTCGGGGGGGGCTGAATACAATTGCACTCCACACCTTTTCACATATTTGTAAAGAAAAATAATTGAAAACCATTTTTCTTTCTCGTACATCACGGGACACAGAGCGACATAGTCATTACTAATGGGTTATATAGATACCGTCAGGTGCTGGCAACTTCCAAAACCGGAAGTACCCTCCCCTATATAAGCCCCTCCCATCCGGGAGCACCTCAGTTTTTTGCCAGTGTCTAAGGTGTTGGCCAAGAAGAAACATGTGTTTTTCACTGAGCTTGCGTACAGGTTCTTTTGGGCCTCAGTAAGCTATTCCGGATCCGACCAAAAAAGCTTCATAGCTAAACGGTCGGTACCCGGGCCTTGCAGAGAAGAGCAAGGTTTTGCCTGTAATGCTTCTCTTAGGAGAGCTGGACCCTGGGATCCAGAGCTCTGGTCATACCCACGACCAAGATGTTTTCTGTGCAGGGTGCTATACAGGTCCAGGGGAGTGGAATCCTTGGGAACCTGGTCCCTGAAGGTTTGATTACAATGCCTGCCGTGATAGGTGAAGTTTGGGCTTTTGTGGACCAAACAAAGTCCTGCGGCGGGGAACAGGTAAGTGGGGGCCCCCAGGAACTTGGTTCTATTGGGGGACCCCCAAGCCTAATTTGTCTTTCTGTCTGTTACCTAACGGTATTCCCGCTAATATTCTGTGTATGCCTGTTACTACTGAGAAAATGTAAAAATTTTAATAGTAGGCAAGAAAAAAAAAAAAAAATGTAAGACCGCGGTACCTGTGTTAGACACTAGAGGCCGCTATGGTTCTTTTTCTTGTAATGTGGATTTTTTTCTTCCAGAATCAAATCCAGGCAGTTGGTATGTTCTCTCCTGGGAAGCTGTCTCCTCTGCCCTGTTGCTGCGCTCATCCATCCCCGGGCCCTGCGGCAAAGGGACCCTGGCTCCCATCTAGCTCCTTGTTGTTTTCAAAAAAGGCGCCGAAGGCGCACGTGCCCGCGTGCGTGCGCGTGCACGCGCCTCTATTCATAGAGCCGATCTGGAAAAAGGGGCGGAGCGGGTGGATGACGCTCAGGTGTGCGCCGCGGCGCTACTGCGCATGTGCGGGCGTCCAGCGTGTTTTAAAGCACATTATAGCTGGCTGTTGAAGTGCACAGACAGAGCTAGCAACAATATAAAGGCACATAGAGGCGGTTGACGCAGGCATCCCCTAGAAAGGCACTTTAGTAGACACCAACTGTGATATAGCAGCAATTGTGCTAGACTATTCTCAGTAAAAGTGGTGTATTACGGCTGGAATACCTCAGCTTTAGGCTTAGGAATATGCCGTCCAGAAGCTCCGGAACTGAATCTTCCAGGAAGCGAAGGGGGTCTCATCGGGCTCTGAGGATCTTGGGCATACTTCTGCTGCACCAGTCTCCCCTGAAGTTCAGAGGTAAGTGACTGTAGAGACCCCGCAGGGGTACTTGGTACTGTGGCTGTCCTCAGTTCACCTGCTCCTGTGTATGTAACAGAGGAGGTTTTTTCCTCAGCTTTGGGAGGATTAGAGAGAGATTGTCAACATTGATCGCTGCCTCCCTGTCAGGGAAAGCACGCCCGATCTCCATCTCCTCCTTCAAAGTGCCTGTTAGCAGAGCAACAGTCCCATACAGGGATCGACCTGCCTGAAGGGGATCAGGATAAGGTTGATTCTGTTATAAAGGAGTCAACAGTGGGGGAACCTTTTCTCAGCATCTCAAGCTGAAAGATTATGGGTTCAGTCTCTGACTAACATGGTCCGATCAGCATTTAAAAATGCACCTTGCGGAACCATCAACCACTACTGTATCCTCGTTGGGGTCGCTAGAAGCCCCCAGACTGTCTGTTCTTTTCCACTTCACCCTTTACTGAAAGGGCTTATTTACCAGGATTGGGAACGTCCTGAGAAAATATTTATTCCCCCAAGAGATTTCCGGTGGTCTATCCCATGGAGGATAAGTTCATCAAAAAAAATGGAAGGTCCCTACAGTGGACGCAGCCATCTCTTGTATGTATAAATCACTGACATGTCCAGTGGATAATGTCCAAATGTTCAAGAACCCAATAGATAAAAGATTGGAGTCCTTATGAAAGTCTGCTTCTTTCTACAGCAATCTTGATGACACAACCAGCAGTAGCAGCTATTGGGGTCTGCTAAGCAGTGAAGGATCAGTTGAAACAGGTCTTGAGGGACTTGACAGATCAGCAGGCTTTGCCCTAGCTGATCTACCTAGAGCCTTAGGCTTTGCGGTTGACGCCATAAAGGATTCAGTCCATCAGGCCTCCCGCCTTACGCTGTCTATAGTACATATGCGTAGGCTTCTATGGCTCAAAAACTGGTCTGCTGAAGCTCCCTGTAAAGAATGGCTGGTTAGCGTCCCATTTCATGGTGAACGCTTATTCAGGGAAAACCTGGACAAATATATCCAGAAAATTTCCAGCGGTAAAAATACACTCTTGCCGGTTAAAAACAGAGTTAGAGGTCCCTCTTTAAGAGGCCTGCTTCTCCAGTCCCTGGGGCATCGGCTGTGTAACAGTTCCGACGGCCTCCTCGGTCAATTCCCGGGGGTAAAAAAACAGGGACAATAGCCGGGTAATGAGAAACCCTGGGTCAGGGGAGGTACAAAACCTCCCCCAAAGTTAAATTCATTGAAGGGTTGCCCCCACTCAGTCGGGTGGGGGGAGGACTCCAGTTGTTCGCAAGAGACCTGGCGGGACACGATCAAGACAGATAGGTGCTCTCCGCAGTATGTTTGGGATACAGTTTGGAGTTAAAAGACTCTCCTCCTTCCCATTTTTGAGGTCAAACGTGCCAAGGGATCCCCGGAAGAGAGAGTCCCTCCTGTTGGCACTAGAACAACTATTGCTCCAAGGAGTAATTATGGAGGTTCCCCTGGAAGAATGAGGGTTCGGGTTTTACTCAAACCTCTTTACAGTCCCGAAGCAAACGCGGACGGGAGGCCCATATTAATTCTAAAAAGGGCTATACAAATTCCTGTATATCAGGACTTTCCGATGGAGTCGATCCGATCGGTGGCCACTGCCCTACAAGGGGGAGGATTGGTTAGCCGCGATCGACATCAAAGATGCTTATTTGCACATTCCCATCTTTCCAGTCCACCAAAAATTTCTACGCTTTGCAGTAGAAGGGCGCCATTTTCAGTTCAGAGCCTTACCCTTCGGTTTGGCCACAGCACCACGAGTGTTTACAAAAATTCTGGCCCTTTATTGGCCAATCTAAGAACACAAGGTGTAATGATAATGGCATATCTAGATGACTTGTTGCTGATAGACCACTCAGTGAAAAAAATAGACGTGGTCGTTCACAAGACAATCAAGTATCTGGAATCTCACGGTTGGATTATCAACCGAGACAAGTTAGCCCTAAAAACCAGTCAAAAGTCTGGAATACTTGGGGCTAAGGTTGGATTCAGGCCAGAGAAAAATATTCTTGCCTCGAGGAAAGGTGTTGTCTTTGAAAGATTTGATCCACTTAGTGGGTACAAAAAAGACAGCCGTCCATACGCCTGTGCATGAGGCTGCTGGGAAAAATGGTGGCATCATTCGAAGCAGTACCCTACGGTCAATTCCATTCAAAGAATTTGCAAGGGGCCATACTGTCAGCCTGGAACAAAATAGTTCAGGCCCTAGACTTACAATGTCCTTGTCCCCTTCCGTTCGCAAGAGCCTCCGTTGGTGGTTGGTTCCCCAGAATCTGGAAAAAGGGAAATCCTTCAGTCCGATTTCTTGGAAGGTGGTCACTACAGATGCCAGCCTTATAGGCTGGGGAGCAGTACTGGAGCAATAGTCTCTCCAGGGCAGATGGTCGGATGCAGAAAAGGCCCTGCCCATCAATCTCTTAGAGATACGAGCAGCCCGGTATGCCCTAGTAGCATGGACATCCAAACTCCAAGGGTCCCCTGTCAGAATTCAATCAGACAATGCCACAGCAGTGGCATATATCAATCATCAGGGGGGCACCAGGAGTCGTGCAGCCCAGAGGGAAGTAAATTACATCCTGAAATGGGCAGAAAGATATGTCCCAGCCATATCTGCGGTATTCATTCCAGGAGTGGAGAATTGGAAGGCGGACTTTCTAAGTCGCCAGCAATTATGCCAGAGGAAGGGTCCCTTCACCCCGAGGTTTTCTGGACAATATGTCAGCGGTGGGGAACATCGGATGTAGATCTTCTAGCATCCAGATTCAACGCAAAGGTGGACAGGTTTGTCTCTCGGACAAGGGATCCCCTAGCTTGCGGCTCGGATGCCCTAGTGTTCCCTTGGGATCAGTTCAAGCTGATATATGCATTCCCACCGCCACAATTGTTACCTCGATTACTCCGCAGAATCAGGGTAGAAAAGAAACCAGTGATTCTGGTGGCTCCAGCGTGGCCCCGAAGAGCATGGTACGCGGAGATGGTAAAAATGTCTGTGGGGAGTCCTTGGACCCTCCCACATCGTCCGGACCTGCTTTCGCAAGGACCGATATACCACCCTTCCTTACCAGCCCTAGGTTTGACGGCCTGGCTATGGAAGCCCACATTCTAAAAAAAAGAGAGGGCTCTCTAATGCTGTGGTATATACCATGATCAATGCCAGGAAGCCGGTATCCAGGCAGATCTACTATAGAATCTGGAAGGCGTACATCGCCTGGTGTGAGGCCAAGAAATGGCATCCACGTAAATACGTAATAGGTAGGATTCTGGACTTCCTACAATGGGCTGTAGATAGGAAGCTTGCCTTGAGTACTATCAAGGGTCAGATTTCGGCCTTGTCAATATTTTTTCAAAGGCCCTTGGCTTCGCATTCACTAGTCAAAGCCTTTATACAAGGAGTGATGCGTATTAGTCCTCCGGTTAATATTCCCATATGTCCATGGGATCTAAGCTTGGTTCTGTCGGTTCTACAGAAACAACCATTTGAACCATTACAGCATATTTCCCTGGTTCTTCTCACCAGGAAATTGATTTTTCTAGTAGCCATTTGTTCGGCTAAAAGAGTGTCGGAATTAGCAGCTATGTCCTGTAAGGAGCCATATCTGGTTATCCATAAGGATAGAGTAGTGTTATGCCCTCATCCAGCCTTTCTTCCTAAGGTGGTATCGAGGTTTCATTTGAACCAAGATGTGGTTCTTCCTTCTTTTTTCCCCAAACCTACTTCGGTAGAGGAAAAGTTATTGCATTCTTTGGATGTAGTAAGAGCAGTTAAAGCTTATCTAAAAGCCACTGCTCAGATTCGCAGAACGGATACTTTGTTTATTCTGCCGGAAGGCCCCAGAAAGGGTCAGGCAGCGTCAAAATCTACTTTAGCCAAGTGGATTCAACAGGTCATAATACAAGCCTATGGCTTGAGAAGGAGACCGCCTCCGTTCAAAGTTAGAGCGCACTCCACGAGAACAGTTGGAACTTCATGGGCAGTGCATCACCAGGCCTCCCTGGCTCAAATCTGTAAGGCCGCAACATGGTCTTCAGTTCACACGTTTACTAGGTTCTACCAGGTGGACGTTAGAAGTCAGGAGGATGTCGCCTTTGGGCGCAGTGTGTTGCAGGCCGCAAAAGATCCTCATGTCTGATAGCGCTCAGCTTATATATGGTGTATCCCCCCCCTCATTGGGCATTGCTTTAGGACATCCCATTAGTAATGACTATGTCGCTCTGTGTCCCGTGATGTACGAGAAAGAAAATAGGATTTTTATAACAGCTTACCTGTAAAATCCTTTTCTTAGGAGTACATCACGGGACACAGAGCTCCCGCCCTTCTTTGGGGACACTTATTGCTTTGCTACAAAACTGAGGTGCTCCCGGATGGGAGGGGCTTATATAGGGGAGGGTACTTCCGGTTTTGGAAGTTGCCAGTGCCAGCACCTGACGGTATCTATATAACCCATTAGTAATGACTATGTCGCTCTGTGTCCCGTGATGTACTCCTAAGAAAAGGATTTTACAGGTAAGCTGTTATAAAAATCCTATTATCTTTTTCCTTCCACTTCACAATTACAGGTGAAACTCGAAAAATTAGAATATCGTGCAAAAGTTCATTTATTTCACTAATGCAACTTAAAAGGTGAAACTAATATATGGGATAGACTCATTACATGCAAAGCAAGATAGTTCAAGCCGTGAATTGTCTTAATTGTGATGATTATGGCTTACAGCTCATGAAAACCCCAAATCCACAATCACAGAAAATTAGAATATTACATGCAATCAATAAAACAAAGATTGTACATAGAACAATATCGGAACTCTGAAAAGTATAAGCATGCATATGTACTTGGTTTGGGCCCCGTTTACAGCAATTACTGCCTCATTGCGGCGTGGCATGGAAGCTATCAGCCTGTGGCAATGCTGAGGTGTTATGGAAGACCAGGATGCTTCAATAGCGGCCTTCAGCTCTTCTGCATTGTTCGGTCTCATGCCTCTCTTGGCAATGCTCCATAGATTCTCTACGGGGTTCAGGTCAGGCGAGTTTGCTGGCCAATCAAGCACAGTAATCCCACAGTCATTGAACCAGGTTTTGGTGCTTTTGGCAGTGTGGGCAGGTGCCAAGTCCTGCTGGAAAATGAAGTCAGCATCCCCATAGAGCTCGTCTGTGGAAGGAAGCATGAAGTGCTCCAAAATCTCCTGGTAGACGGCTGCGTTGACCCTGGACTTAATGAAGCACAGTGGACCAACACCAGCAGATGACATGGCTCCCCAAATCAACACAGACTGTGCAAACTTCACACTGGACTTCAAGCATCTTGCAGTGTGTGCCTCTCCATTCTTCCTCTATACTCTGGCTCCTTGGTTTCCAAATGAGATGCAAAATTTGCTCTCATCAGAAAAGAGGACTTTGAAACACTGAGCAACAGACCAGGTCTGTTTTTCTTTAGCCCAGGTAAGATGCTTCTGATGTTGTTTGTTGTTCAGGAGTGGCTTGACAAGAGGAATACGACATTTGAAGCCCATGTCCAGGATCCGTCTGTGTATGGTGGCTCTTGATGCACTAACTCCAGCCTCAGTCCACTCCTTGTGAAAGTCCCCAACACTTTTGAATGGCCTTTTCCTGACAATCCTCTGCCGGCTGCGATCATCCCTGCTGCTTGTGCACCTTTTTCTTTCACACTTTTCCCTTCCACATAACTTTCTATGCATGTGCTTTGATACAGCACTTTGGGAACATCCAACTTCTTTGCAATTACATTTTGAGGCTTTCCCTCCTTATGGAGGTTGTCAATGATGGTTTTCTGCACAACTGTCAGGTCAGCAGTCTTTCCCATGATTGTGATTCCTACTGAACCAGACAGAGACCATTTAAAGGCTCAGGAACCCTTTGCAGGTGTTATGGCTTAATTAGCTGATTAGAGTGGGACACTTTGAGCCTAGAATATTGCACCTTTTCACAATAATAAAATTTTCTGAGATTGTGGATTTTCATGAGCTGTAAGTCATAATCATCACAATTATGACAAATGACAGCTTGAACTATCTTGCTTTGCATGTAATGAGTCCATCTCATATATTAGTTTCACCTTTTAAGTTGCATTAGTGAAATAAATGAACTTTTGCACGATATTCAAGATTTTTCAAATTTCACCTGTATGTGCCACTTTGTGTTGGTCTATCACATACAATCCCAATAAAATATCTTTACGTTCTTGGTTGTAACATGACAAAATGTGGAAAATGTCAAGGGGTATGAATACTTTTTTTAAGGCACTGTATGTGTGTGTGTGTATATATATATATATATATATATATATATATATATATATATATATATATATATATATATATATATACACACATATATATACACACACACACACACACACACACACACACATATATATATATATATATATATATATACACACACATACTGTATATACTCGAGTATAAGCCAAGTTTTTCAGCCCTTTTTTTAGGGCTGCAAATACACCCCTCGGCTTATACTCGAGTCAGTGTACCTGAAAATCTCCTTAGACTGCGGGCGGCGTCCATTGTTTAAACATCGCGGCTTCCTCCTGGTCCGCCTATCATGGACGTTCTCTTGTCCGAGGATGAAAAGACATCCGTGAGTGGAGGAACACTGAACACAGAGCCTGCTGGGAAACGGAGTCCAAGAATGAGAGGACCTCTGTGATAGGCGGAACACTCAAAACAGTGTTTGCTGGAAATGCCTATCACGGAACAAGACCAGGAGGAAGCCGCAATATTTATACAATGGACGCCGCTTGCAGTCTAAGAAGTTTTTCAGGTACACTGACTCAGGCACAGGGAGGCTGCAATGGACACAGTGAGGTTGGGCACAGTAAGGTTTGGCACAGTAAGCTGGCAATGGGCACAGTAAGGTTGGGCAAAGTGAGGTGGCAATAGGAACAGTAAGCTGGCAATGGGCACAGTGAGGTGGCAATGGGCACAGTAAGGTTGGGCACAGTGAGGTGGCAATGGGCACAGTGAGCTGGCAATGGGCACAGTAAGCTGGCAATGGGCACAGTGAGGTGGCAATGGGCACAGTAAGCTGCCAATGGGCATAGTAAGGTTGGGCACAGTGAGGTGGCAATGGGCACAGTGAGGTGGCAATGGGCACAGTGAGGTGGCAATGGGCACAGTGAGGGGTGCAAATGGGCATTGTTGACCCTCTTTTCCGCTTACAGTAGCTGCTACATTTCCCCACCTAGGCTTATACTCGAGTCAATACGTTTTCCCAGTTTATTGGGGTAATATTAGGTACCTCGGCTTATACTCTGGTCAGCTTATACTCGAGTATATACGGTATGTTCATTGCTAGAACAATAATTACAAATCAGCTACATAGCAATCTAAGACATCTCCAAATGGAAACCATTGTGGGGGGAAGACATGGCTCCCCAATGGGAAAACCGAGGAGCAGTACCTGAAATTGTTATTAATGCACACAATTTCAGGTACTGCTCCTCGGTTTTCCCATTGGGGTGCCTTAACTTCCACCCAAAACTACCGAACAAGACACCTGGTGGTAGTTTCCATTTGGGCGTGCCATTTAAGGTTGGTATATAGCTGATTTGTAAGTATTATTCTATTAATAAACACACACCAAGATATATATATATATATATATATATATATATATATATATATATATATATATATATATATATTAGGGCGGTTACTGATTAAAATTTTCGTGTTCGATTAATCAATTTTTTTTAAATAGATTAATCGACTAATTTCGATTAATTATAACGCACATACAGATCCAACTACTTTTAGCTGATCTCCTTGCAGGCTGATTCCCAGTGCAGCTACCAACCACTGGAAAAATGGACAGCAGGATACAAAAAACACACAAAGGCAGCGTTCGATGGGAATAGCATTAAAACTTTTATAGTCTTCAAGTAGGCAACAAAATAAATATTGCACTGGAGATAAAATCGATGTAGCTACATAAACTGTAAAAATGGTGCGAGTAAGACCAAACGGTAGCAAAAGCAGTCATAAAAACATGTAGCCAAGTATGATACTGGTATAAAAATGTGTACAACGATACCACTGTTGAATCCAGATGAGGAGGGGTTAACATCAGTTCGTCGGCATATAGATGTCACGTGAAGGGAACTATCACAACTCCCAGTTTATGGCTGTAGAATCCCAGGTTGATAGAGGGAAGTGTAACAGCCCTTGCGTGTGGCAGATAGTAAGGTCCCGCCAGCATGCAGATATAAAGGCACAGCAAAGGAGCCCTTCAGATGGACACGGCAAGCCCCGCCAATGTCCGTGCCGTCACCGGATCTCCGACGGAACTCCCTGAAGACCCGGAAGCCGGCGGAGAGGTGAGTACCGATCAAAAAAATTTATCGATTAATCGAGGAATTAATAGTTAATTTCCACAGCCCCAATATATTATATATATATATATATATATATATATATATATTAGGGCTGTTACTGATTAAAATTTTCGTGTTCGATTAATCGATTTTTTTTAAATCGATTAATCGACTAATTTTGATTAATTATAATTAGGGATGTCCCGATACCGATACTAGTATCGGTATCGGCACCGATACCGAGCATTTGCCTGAGTACTTGTACTCGGGCAAATGCTCCCGATGCTTCACCCGATACTTGTGATCAGCAGTGATCAGTGCGGTGGGGGAAGTTACCAGCACCGATCACCGCTGTATATATTTAAAAATAGTTTCTCCGAGTCCACTTCTCTCTCTCTCCCCCCCCTCGCGCGGGTATCAGCTGTGATCGGTGCTTGTAGCTCCCCCACACACGATCACCGCTGATTGTCCCCGTATCCTCCTCCAGCCCCCTCCGTTTTGCTGCTGTCCCAATCCGTGTGTCCCTCCGTGCTGCCGTCCCAATCCGTGTGTCCCTCCATGCTGCCGTCCCAATCCGTGTGTCCCTCCGTGCTGCCGTCCCAATCCGTGTGTCCCTCCGTGCTGCCGTCCCAATCCGTGTCCTCCTCCGTGCCGCCGTCCCAATCCGTGTGTCCCTCCGTGCTGCCGTCCCAATCCGTGTCCTCCTCCGTGCCGCCGTCCCAATCCGTGTCCCCCTCCGTGCTGCCGTCCCAATCCGTGTCCCCCTCCGTGCTGCCATCCCCCTCTGTTCTCCTCCTCCACCCCCTCGATCTGTCAGGATGGAGAGCGGAGGTAGGAGCCGGTAAATCTGGCTCCTTACTGTTCGGAATGTACAGAGTCAGTGATCACTGACTCTGTCCATTCACATAACTGAAACATCGTAAACTGTGTTTACAATGTTTTAGTTTATGAATGAAGAGAAGCCGCGGTCTTCTCTCCATTCATTTTCAGCGCAGCAGAGGCTGCTGAGAAAGGGACTGGGGAATCTGTCCCTAGTCCCTTTCTCTGTCTCAAAGGGGAGATGTCAGAGGTCTGTTAAGACCCCTGATATCTCACCAAAGCCCCCCAACAGGGCTGATAAAAAAATAAAAAATTTAATAAAAAAATAAATAATAAAGAAATTAATTGTAAAAAATAAATAAAATAAAATAGAAGAAAAAACACACTGACACTGTCCACCCCCCACCCCTTAAAAAAAGAAAACATTATAAAAAATCAATCAATAAATAAATAAAAAAAATTGTAAAAAAAAAATTGTAAAAAAATTTTTTTTTTTTTTTTTAAAAGAGATAAAAAAAAAAGTATCGGTATTCGGTATCGGCGAGTACTTGGAAAAAAGTATCGGTACTTGTACTCGGTCTTAAAAAAGTGGTATCGGGACAACCCTAATTATAATGCACATAGATCCAACTACTTTTAGCTGATCTCCTTGCAGGCCGATTCCCAGTGCAGCTACCAACCACTGGAAAAATGATAGAAGGATACAAAAAACACACAAAAGGCAGCGCTCAATGGGAATAGCATTAAAACTTTTATAGTCTTCAAGTAGGTAACAAAATAAATATTGCACTGGAGATAAAATCGATGTAGCTACATAAACTGTAAAAATGGTGCAAGTAATACCAAACGGTAGCAAAAGCAGTCATAAAAACATGTAGCTAAGTATGATACTGGTATAAAAATGTGTACAACAATACCACTGCTCAATCCAGATGAGAAGGGGCTAACATTAGTCCGTCGGCATGCAGATGTCCCGTGAAGGGAACTATCACAACTCCCAGTGGATGGCTGTAGAATTCCAGGTTGATAGAGGGAAGTGATAGAGGGAAGTGTAACAGCCCTTGCGTGTGGCAGATAGTAAGGTCCCGCCGGCATGCAGATATGAAGGCACAGCAAAGGAGCCCTTCAGATGGACAAGGCAAGCCCCGCCGGTGTCTGTGACGTCACCGGATCTCCCTGAAGACCCAGAAGTCGGGGCAGAGGTGTGTACTAATCAAAAGAATTTTGATCGATCAAAAGAACTTTGATTGATCAAAACAATGAATCGATTAATCGAGGAATTAATAGTTAATTTCCACAGCCCTAATATATATATATCACACACATCCTCTCCACCCTTCCCCCTTGTTGTGAGGGAATATTGTGTAAAACTTGGAAGAGTAGAATTTGTATAAGCGTCATATGAATAGTCTGGTGACTGTATGACGATACACGGTAGTATTTACAAGTCAGCTTGCTGTCTTAAAAATGTTCTTGTGTAAAAGCTTTTCATCTACTGCTCCATAAATCTTTTTATGCAAATGTTGTACCTCATTTAAAAGGGCAACTCCACTTTCGTGAGGAAAAAAAAATAGCGCATAAAGAAAATATAATATAGCGTATACAATTGCGACACAAGTCAAATTGTAATTGAATGTTATTAGGAATTACCTTTCCTTTGCAATCTGCATTCGCTGTAATTTTCTGAAAATGCAATATGGCTACCTGGAGGAGTTCTGTACACTGAATTTGTACAGAATGCCTACCAGAAACATAATTTCCTGCTTGTGTGATTGGCTCACCGATTTTCCCAGAAGTCTACACTAAGATAGAAGTCGGATATCAGGCATCCCCTTGAGCAAAAATTTCATTTTTGGTGAGATACTCCTAGTAGGAACACGGGATGCAGGCCCAGCAGAATTCCTCATTAGTGCCCTGCCAAGTGCACAGATGATTGATAATTATGAAACCTCGCCCATTAGACTAATGCTGGCCATAAACACTTAGAAAATTGTTTTGATCGTTCGACTTTTAAAACGTTAGTGGGCAAATTTTGATTCTCGAAATGCAAATTTTATGCCAAAAAAACCAAACCAACATGTCAGATTTTTTTTGCCGAAACTAACGGTTTACGAAAAACATTAGTAGTGGAATCGATCTAAATAAGTTTGAACAAATCTACAGCCCATGTGCATGTTAAAATTTAACCCTTGTGCAATACCATCCCCACCCCACATCAGAGACAGCATATACCATAGTAAAAAAAACAAGATCTTCCTAGCCCTACCACTGTAATGAGTTCCCCCAACATATAGCAATCATAGCCCCGGGCAGGATAAAAATATGGTATAATTGTCAGAGACAAGAGCAAGACATTTATTACTCAGTCCTAGGAATATTCCTAATACACCATCAAAATCTAAGGTTCACGTGTCAGAGCAGGCCAACCCTGCCCACAGACAGACGAATCCTTTCAAAATTTTGGGGAATACACCTGTTTAAGTACGGGGTCGTATAAAATGCCAAGGTGGAATTCCCCAATGCCTTGCAAAACTATCGTGGGAGCCTTAGGTTGTTTCAGGGTAAAATGATCACTTTACGTGCATAAAAATAGGATTTTTATAACAGCTTACCTGTAAAATCCTTTTCTTGGAGTACACCACGGGACACAGAGCTAGTCATTACATAATGGGTTAAGGGTCACCAGCGGTGATTGGACACTGGCACAACCAATGGAAGACAGTTCCCCTCCATATAACCCCTCCCATCAGGGAAGTACCTCAGTTTTGTAGCAAAGCAGTAAGGTTCCCATAAGAAGGGGGGGACCTCTGTGTCCCGTGGTGTACTCCAAGAAAAGGATTTTACAGGTAAGCTGTTATAAAAATCCTATTTTCTTTATCGTACACCACGGGACACAGAGCTAGTCCTTACATAATGGGACGTCCCAGAGCAATGCCCATATGAAGGGGGGGAGACACAGATCAAAACAGGCCGCTTGCGGACCAGAAGCCCTATACTGCTGCCTGCAGCACACTTCGCCCAAAGGCGGAATCCTCATGTCCTTTCACATCTATTTAATAGAATTTGGAAAATGTATGGACTGAAGACCAAGTTGCAGCTTTACAGATCTGAGCCATCGAAGCCTGGTGGTGCACTGCCCATGAAGCACCTATCGCCCTGGTAGAGTGCGCCTTAACAGGAAAAGGAGGAGTCCTGTTCTTTAAACCATAAGCTTGAATAATTACTTGTCTAATCCACCTGGAAATGGTGGATTTTGATACCGCTTGGCCCTTCTTGGGCCCATCTGGTAAAATAAACAAAACATCTGTTTTACGTATCTGAGCGGTTGCTTGCAGATACACCTTTACCGCTCTCCCTAGATCTAGAGAGTGTAATAATTTTTCCCCCGCCGTCCGCGGGTTTGGAAAAAAGGAAGGCAGAACAATGTCTTGATTCAAGTGAAAAGCCGACACCACCTTAGGTAGAAAAGCCGGATGGGGTCGTAGTAAGATTTTGTCCTTGTGACAAATTAGACAAGGCTCTTTACAAGAAAGAGCTGCTAGCTCTGATACTCTCCTAGCAGAAGCTATAGCAATCAGAAAGGCCAACTTCCTACTTAATATAATTAAAGGAATATGGCGAATAGTTCAAAAGGTTGCTTTTGCAACACTGACAATACCAAATTCAAATCCCATGGACACAAGGGAGTCCTAACTAGAGGATTTATCCTCAGTACCCCCTTAATGAATGTCCGAACTAGGGAGTGAGATGCCAATGGTCTCTGAAAGAAGACTGATAGAGCCGATATTTGCCCTTTGATGGTGCTAAGGGCTAAATTCATATCCACTCCTAACTGGCAAAAAGCAAGAATCCTACTTATTTCATACTTCTGAGGATTCCAACATCTGGATTCACACCAGGAAACGTATGCTCTCCAGACTCTCTGATAGATGAGTCTGGAGGCTGGCTTTCTAGCATTAATGAGCGTAGAAAGAGCCGGACCAGAGACCCCTCTCTTTTTAAAAATGTGGGTCTCAGCAGCCAGGCCGTCAACTTTAGCCTTTGTAAGGAAGGGTGGAATACTGGACCCTGTGACAGCAGGTCGTGTCGGAGTGGAAACTTCCAGGGCCTTCCTATCGCCGTTTTTACAATCTCGGCGTACCAAGGCCTCCTGGGCCAGTTTGGGGCCACTAGGATTACTGGTATTCCCTCCTCCTTGATCCTGCGAAGCAGTCTTTGTAGAAGAGGGATCGGAGGGAATGCCTAGATCAGTGAGAACTGATTCCATGGAGTTATTAGAGCGTCTGTATTATTAGAGCGTCTGTCCCGTAGGCTAGAGGATCCCTCGTTCTGGACACAAAGTTGTCCAATTTCTTGTTGAACCTGGCAGCTAGCAGGTCTACATCTGGGTTTCCCCATCTCAGACATATGGCCTGAAAGATCTCGGGGTGAAGAGACCACTCCCTGGTAGCAGCTGCTGACGACTCAGGTAGTCTGCTTGCCAATTTTCCATCCCTGGAATGAAGATTGCAGAAAGGCAAGGTACATGCTCTTCTGCCCATGCCAGGATCCGGTTCACCTCTCTTTGGGCTGCCCGACTGCGGGTGCCTCCTTGGTGATTGATGTAAGCTACTGCAGTAGCATTGTCGGATTGAACCCGAACTGGGTAGCCCTGTAACCTGTATGTCCAGGTTTTGAGGGCTAGATATACCGCCCGGATCTCTAGCACATTGATGGGCAGGATCCCCTGAGTCTTGGCCCAGGTTCCCTGGGAAGAAGCCTCCTCGAATACTGCACCCCAGTCCGATAGGCTGGTATCCCTAGATACCACCTTCCAGGCCACTGGGAGGAAGGACTTTCCCTTCCGTAAATTCCTGGCTTCTAGCCACCAATCGAAGTTGTGGCGTACTTGTGAGGACAGGCGCATGGGTATATCCAGAGCTTGGCTCTTCCTGTTCCAGGAAGCTAAAATATTGCCTTGAAGTAGTCTCGAATGAAACTGGGCGTAAGGGACCGCCTCGAAGGAGGCTACCATCTTTCCCAATAGTCTCATGCAAAGGCGAATAGACGGCCTCTTGTTTGCTTTGACCTTGTGGATCAGGTCTTTCAGAGACTGTATCTTCGGTTCTGGCAGGTATACCCCGTTTTGGGCTGTATCTATGATCATGCCCAGGTACCCTATCCTTCTTTGGGCCTGGAGAGAGGATTTTTGTAAATTTATAATCCATCCTAAATGCTCCAGGTATCCTACTGTAGTGTGTACAGCGTGACCCAATCCGTCCTTTGACTGATCTATTACTAGTAGATCGTCCAGATAGGCTGTTACCGCAATGCCCCATGTTCTTAGGTTACTAACAGAGGAGCTAGCACCTTTGTGAATACTATGGGCGCGGTGGCTACACCAAACGGCAGAGCCACAAATTGAAAGTGCCGATCTTCTACCGCAAACCTTAGGAATCTTTGGTGAGCGGGGAGGATGGGTATGTGTAAATGTGCGTCCTTGAATCTATGGACGCCATGAATTTTCCGCCCTTTAAAGTGGCGGCCACGGATCGGATCGTTTCCATTCGAAAATGGCGATCGTTCAGGAACCGATTTAGGGATTTTAGATCCAGGATGGGTCTGACATCTCCATTTGGCTTTGGAATCACAAAGAGGTTTGAGTAAAAACCTGAACCTCGCTCTTTTTGGGGTACGTCTGTAACTACCCCTTGAGCCATTAAGTGATTCAAACCCTTGAAGAAGGATTCTCTTTTTTGTGGATCCTTGGAGAGTCTTGAACCTCGGAATTGAGAAGATGGGATCTCTCGAAATTCCAGTTTGTACCCTGAGGATATTGTGGATACTACCCAATTGTCCTGGATTTCTGACCACCAAGTCGCTCAGAACTGACAAAGCCTTCCTCCCACTCGGCCGAGCGGGGGCGCCCCTTCACTGAGAGGCTTTGGGGGCTTGCTTATTAGCTCTTGCACCCCACGGCTTCTTGTTCTTCTGAGCTTGCCCCTTGGCTTTTGTGGGCGGCTAAAACAGGCCGCCGCCACTGGTTGGAGTCAGATTTCCCGGGAGCTGGGGAGAGAGCGTTTAAAACAAGATCTCTTGTTTTTCTTTCTCTCAGGTAAAAGTCGTTTTACCACTTGATCTTCTGTATATATTTTTCTAAATCTTCCCCAAATAGGCGTTCGCCATGGAACGGGAACTTGCCAACAGCTTTTTGCATGGGGTCTCCGCTGACCAATGCTTAAGCCAAAGTACTCTGCGCATCTGTACCAGCTGGAGTGTAAGGCGTGATGCCTGTATGATAGAATCTCTCATGGCATCCACTGTGAAGCATAAGGCTTTAGGCAAATTTTTCCCAATTTCTAGCCTGCTCTGAAGGCAGTTCCTTCAGCCCCTGCTTTACCTGTTGGCTGATGACCTGACCCATACCGACTGCTGCTACTGCAGGTTGGGTAATTGAGCCGGCCAAAAGGAAGGAGGATTTCAACTTCCTCTCAGAAGGATCTTTTAAACCCTTGTACATTATCCACCGGACATGTCAGGTTTTTATTTACACAAGAAATAGCCGCAACTACCGCAGGCAGGCTCCATTTCTTTAAAAAAAAAAAAAATTCCCCCATAGGATAAAGAATGTTAAACCTTTTTGGAGGTGAGAAACGCTTATCTGGATGTTGCCAGTTTGCGTATATTAGATCCTCTAGTAACGGATGAACCGGGAAGGAGCATGCACCTTGCAGGGATCTTAATGACCCTAGGGAGGAGACAGGTAATTCCGTTACCTCCGCAGAGGTTAACTTAAATGCACTGCTATAGCATTGTACCTGTGACCTTAAAATCTGGCTCCTCATCCTCTGCTGATGTAGCCTCCTCCTCCTCATCCTCCTCCCTCAGGTACTTCTGAAGGGAGGTCCAATACTGGAAGAACCCTGCTTCGCTTATTGTTCCTTTTTAGAGGACTTAGCGATTAAGGTAGCAATTTTTTCCTCCAGATTATTTAGGGCAGCTGATAAAGTGTCCTCAGTGACATATACAGGCCCAGGCTCCACTGGGGAAGCCGCCATACCTGACAGAGGTAATGGCTCATCCTGAACAGGTGCATTTAGCAACACAGGAGAGAAAGGTACCGAGTCAGCACAGTTAGAGCCTCCTCTCAGGCGGTGGTGCTTTCTTATCTCTTTTTGTCCGTATTACTTCCCCTGGAAGGCTTACCGTTTAGACAAAATACAAGGTACCTAAATGCATATACTACCGTGTTCAGTTTAGCAAATACATTAAGTATGCAACTTTTAACACATAACTATGCATAACATGGATGTCTTCTAGGAAGTACCCAATCCAACCACATGGAGTCTTACGTCCCTGTATAGCTGCTGTGTTTCTCTGCCAGGAATAAGAGAACTAACGAGCTTGCTTGCTGCTGCAGTGCTTCTCACACTGACAGTCTTTTAAAATTGGCGCCGTTTCTGTGCCTGCGCGCGCGCGCGCCACGTGCCCGCGCACGCCTTCGCCCCCCCCCCCCCCTCCGATAAAGCGCGCGCGGCCCTTAGCGCTATGGCGGCGGCCATAGTGAGAGAGGACTCTCATCAGCCCTTGTTCCCACTTACCTGCATCTGCAGGTGTCTGGTCGGCCACCGAAAGGAGGATCGGGGTGCCCCAGCAAGCTCAGCAGCGGAGGTGACGAGCAGTGTACTTCGCCGAAGCCGACACTGAACAGAGTGAGGTGAGTATATTCAGCTCTTTACTCCCCCCAGTGGTGGAAAAAAAGAAGACATCCACTTTTTGAAAAAGGTCCCAACCTAGTTATGGACCTTCTAATCTCACCTTATCCACGCCGCAGGTTTTTCTGCTGAAAGATTTCAGACAGATACCAAACTTCACCCTTCACGGTGGGCTATGTGTGCCAACCTTCAGGGATATGGGTTCCTATTTAAAGGATACCTCTCCCCTGGGCCTTGTACAAGACTCTTACCAGGACTTTATAGCGAAATAGCGAAAGTGCTGGATCTTAGAGCCCAGTCCTCCGAAGAGAGACATTACAGGCGACGCCTCATGGATGAGGCCCGGATCCCATCCAGATTCAGCTCATTTGTAGGCGTCTTGGATGGATCCGAAAGCATAGCTCTTTTACCCCCAGAGGGTCTCTTTGGTAGAGCTTTCCTTTAGCACCTCCTAACGCGTCCAACACCTTTCGACACTGGCGAAAAAACTGAGGTACTTCCCTGATGGGAGGGGTTATATGGAGGGGAACTGTCTTCCATTGGTTGTGCCAGTGTCCAATCACCGCTGGTGACCCTTAACCCATTATGTAATGACTAGCTCTGTGTCCCGTGGTGTACGATAAAGAAATAACAGTGTGCTCAGTAGGGTTCTACGTGCCACTGTCGTAGCAATCCCCTCTACTAGGTTCAGTAGACAAACTGGCATTGACAACGGGACTGGGAGAGTTCTGACCCATCTCTTTGGGTAACCCCCATCAAAAATTGTTGGATCAATCAGCAATGTGAAAAGACATGGGAAAAAGTACAATGCCAGCACTCTGCACTGGTAAATATTCTGGAAGTAAACCTTTAAGCTTTAATATATGTTAAAATAAACTAAAAAAAAAAACACTGCTTTTCACCCTATAATTACGGTGTTTACGTTTTAATGGGGCTGGGAAGATAATGATGATTGCTCTCTGGGTTGCTATAAAGGGCAGATAACCTGATCAGCTGCACAATGTTTTATTCTTCACATATGCTCAAATAATTATTCCAACAACAATATTTTTTTGAATGAGAAAATGAATGAAATTTCACAAAATATATAATCAACATGAGAGGCTGTCAGTTCCTGGAACTGTACATGCAGCACTCTATATTTAGAAGATCTAAAGAGAATGATAACACACCACATAAATAATGTGTTCAGATGTTTTCTAGTGCATAGACTCTTCTTTGTAACAGCTTCCCATTGACCACTTCTTAAAAACCTTAACCCTGAAAACAAATTGCACCCTCTCATGGCTGAACGGCACTGTCCGATTAGGATAGCAGCACTGGGATGCCGATTGCCCTTCCTTGCACTTTTGAAAAGATACAGCTAAAGGCAAGAAGAGACCTATACCACCCACAGAGGTCTCTAGACTAACTTTTTTTAATAGCTATGGATTAATGGCTGCCCAAGAACAAGTTAAACATTAGGAGTTATTTTTTAACAAATATTTTATGACATTTTTCAAGTTACAGATGAAGCAGTACAATGGAACATTATTCCATTGTACTGTGATTCAACATAGTGTCAAGAGCTGCACCTCCTCAACAAACCGAATAAAGGAAATGCAGCTCAAAATCAGTAGTACAAGGTAATACATACAGTATTGAGTATATAATCAGAAAGGAATTGGGTAAGTCTGCGGTCCATTATTCATATCATTATTCAAATTAGGTGGGTGGTCATAGACATCCCAGCATGCTGCCCAGTATTACCTCCATATACCATTTGGAATACTGAAAGGGTTAACGCCACTTTTGTAAAAAATATACAGCAAATTGAAAAAAGAAAATATTTTATATATATATATATATATATATATATATACACATACACACAATGCTCAGCATAAATGAGTACACCCATTTTGAAAAGTAATATTTTAATCAAACTCTTAATGAACACAAGAACAATTTCCGAAATGTTGGCACAACTGATTTTATAGAACATTTGTTTAGCTCATTACATGAAAGTAAGGTTAATAATATAATTTAGATTACAAAATCTTCAGTTTTACTCTATTTGTTGATGCAAAAATGAAAACACCCCACAACAAAAACTACTCCAGCTAGAATCTTGTATAACCTCCATGATTTGTAAGGACAGCACCAAGTCTTCTAGGCATGGAATGAACAAGTTGGCGACATTTTGCAACATCCATCTTTTTCGATTATTCAAGAACAACTTATTTTAGAGCCTGGATGCTGGATGGAGAGTGATGCTCAACTTGTCTCTTCAGAATTCCCCATAGGTGTTGGATTGGGTTCAGAATCAGGAGACATACTTGGCCGCTGAATCACTTTCACCCTGTTCTTCAGAAATGCAACAGTGGCCTTAGATGTGTCTTTTGAAACATTGTAATGTTGAAAAAGTGCACAACGACCAAGGGCACGGAGTGATGGTAGCATCTTCTCTTTCAATATAGAGCAGTACATCTGTGAATTCATGATACCATCAATAAAATGCAGCACCCCGACACCAGCAGCCCCACAGAAGGACACTGCCACCACCATGTTTCACTGAAGACACCATGTATTTTTCTTTGTACTCTTCACCTTTGTTTGAACCATCAATTCCAAAAACATTTATGTTGGCCATCTCATCACTCCAGAGTACAGAGTCCCAGTAGTCGTCTTCTTTTTCAGCATGGGCTCTGGCAAATTCTAGACGGGCTATTTTGTGCATGGGCTTTAGGAAAGACTTACTTTCGTAGACGACACCCATGCATACCATTCCTCTGCAGTGTACACTGTATTGTCTCACGGGAAACAATCACCCCAGTTTGGCTTTCTACTTCTTTAGCTAATGGCAGTGAACTTGCATAGCGATTTTCTTTAACCCTTACCATCAGAAGATGCTCCTGTTGAGGTGTTAACTTCCGTGGATGGCCTGGACGTCTGTGAGATGGTTGCCGTTCCATCTTTGTTAAATTTTTGTGTCACTTTTGCTACAGTATTCTGACTGATAGGTAATGCTTTGCTGATCTTCTTGTAGCCTTCACCTTTCTTGTGTAAAGAAATGACTTTCTTTCTCAGGGCTTGTGACATTTCTCTTCCATGTGGTGCCATTGCTGACAGCATGAAATGGGAGGAGTTTTCATTGTTAAGTAACACCCTTTTATAATCACACGGTCGGACTTCCATCGGACTTTTCCCTGGATTTTTGTCCGAACGGAGTTGGCCAGGCACACCCATAGCATACACACCACAGGACTTTTCTGCAAACTTTCCCAAAACTTTTTGCAACATCACATGGTTTTTCTGCTCTTTTCTGCTCTTTACCGCCACCCTTTGGTCAACTTCTGCTATTGTTGGTTAATTTTAACATTAGTTGTTTTGTCCATCAGACAAAAGTCCGATGGTTTTCTGTACACACGGTCGGCCTTTGCTCCATCGGACTTTTGTTGGGCAAAAGTTTGTCCGTTTGCAGACCCAACTTTTGTCCGATGAAAACAAAAAAAAAAAAAAAAAAAAGTTTGTCCGATGGAGCGTACACACGGTCGGATTGTTGGTCCAACTTGCTCAAAATGAAGTTTGTTGGCCAAAAGTCCGACCGTGTGTACGGGGCTTAAGACTTTCATTGGGGTGTATTCATTTTTGCAACATGGTCCTGAATAAATTTGTTAGGAAAAACACTTTTGTGTGTGCAAATTAAAAAATCTGCGTTGCAATCAATGGCCTGCATTTGTGGGAGTATTTTGTAGTATAGTGTCCCATAGAAAATGTTAATTCTGAAAGGAAAGTAAAGGTTTTCTGACAAATTACCTGTCCTTTATAATCTGCATCTGCAGCTGCTGTAGTTTTCTGTAAAATGCAATGCATCATGGCAACCTAGAGGGATTCTATACAAAGTTGGTATACAGAACTTCCCCAAAAGTGTAATTTAATGCTTGTGGGATTGTCTCACAAATTTTTTCCGAAGTCTGCATTACAATACGTAACATTTTTAGGCATTTTCTGTAAAAGCAATCATATTTTTGGTAAAATAATCCCTAAAGGGATGCAGACACTGCAACTTTCCTCATTAGATCGATAAGTACATCAGCTGACTCTATTGAACACATACACTCTCATTCAAGAATCAAGAATCAGTATTCCAAGGACATACAGCTTTTTGCCGCGATTTTGATGCGACTTGAAGCAATACTTGTGTAATCTTGAGGTCTATTGACCTCAAGTCACATCAAATCGGACAAAAATAGTGCAGGGACTACTTTGAAGTTGCATAGATATTAATGGTACTCATTGGAAATCACGGGGTACGACTTGTCATGCAAGTTGCAAGTCGCAAGTCGCAGGACAAGTCGCACAAATGTCAAAGGGGCCTAAAAGTAGAAACATGTAGAACTCTGCTGCAATGTTTGTTAAAATCCTTGCAATGTGCATGGATCACCCAGGAGTTTTTTTTTCTCAGCAAAAGAAAAAATATTCTTTAACCTTTTCACGCTGGCCCTTTAAAAGGTTTACGACACCGGGGGTGGGGCTTAAGAGCACGTGACTGGCTGTAACGGCAGTCACGGGATCTGAAAACTCCCGATCGCAAGCAGCAATTGAGATATTTCGGTTAGGCACCGGCAACTGTTGGGAGCGCGCACAGCACGTGCTCTCGACACAGCTGTTTGGACAGCTATTCATGCAAATATGTGACCCCCTTGGCGCCAAGGATCAGTCGCTAAGAGGCCGCATATTTGCCTGCGGCCGATGCCAAGGGGTTAACTATGTCAACAATTTCTCAGTCAGTATATGTAATATAAAGGTCTCCCATTGGATAAAAATGTTTTACAATAAAAGGTATCCCTCATTCTATATGTGTTTCAAGAAGCACTCTCAACATTAGAATCTGGTTGATTTAGGTGACAGCCATTGGGCAACTACTTTTCTCTGGACTAAGAGAAGAGGTGTGTAGATCTATTGGATTGTTAGTTTCCGGGGTCCATCCATGGGTCCCCAAGTATTATAGCAGTAGCACGTTGTACTGCATTATTAAATGTAATCCCATTTTCCCAAAAAAGCAAGGCATTAGGGCAATTCCATAGGACATTTAATAATCTTGCACAGTTATGTGCAAGAGAGGAAGGGGGCCCTCTAACTGTCTGATTAATTGCAAATGGGAAATGGAGGGTTACAGTTTAGCTGATATAATGTAAAAGGGAGATTCACCGCATGTATCCCCAGATAAGTTATACGAGACTTAGGCAGGCCATACACAGTTTGAATCTCAGCCAGTTCAGAAGGAAACGGATGAGATTTGAACCATGTATGGGCAGGCTGAATGTACTAAGTTGATCAATCAGCTTGGGCACAACCAGCATTACGGGTGTTACCTGCGATTATCGCTAGCAATAATCACTGTCTTCTCCTGGCAGGGAGGCTTTCCCCATCCTTCTGCCAGGAGAAGACAAGGGCCGGCAGGAGAGATTGCTGCATCAACACTGTCTGTGTTGATGGGGGAAATCAAGCACATTTCTTTCCTCTGTGTATGGCCGGCCTTAGCCGGAAGCCGCTAACCTTTTAGCAAAGAAGAGTGGTTATTTGACCAAGGCAGCAGCAGGATCACATATTCATCAATATGTGTTCTATATTCCAAGCACGACCCAAACTCTTCCAAAATTGTTTTGATCTGTGGTGCATCCAACTCAACATTGGAAGTGAACGGTAAAAGGATTTCCACAAAGAAAACTGCACAAACCTCCTCTCCCTGCCCTCTTGAATACGCATCACTAATTTACTAACAGACATACCAATATGGATGTCACACCACTGTTTCAAACTCAATCTATCCAAAACAGAGCTCATAAAGTTTCCTCCCACAATGTGCCCCCCCCCACCCCAACTTCTCTGTCATGAGTGCCAAGTAAAACCCTGGACTCTGAACTCTCCTTCCAGACCCACATCCCATCGCTGTCCATCTCAACCTCCCCAACATCTCCAAAATATGCCCCTTCCTAACCAACGACATCACAAAGTTGTTATTCACACTCTGGTTATTTCTCACCTCAACTATTTCAAATCCCTTTTATTAGCTTACTTATAGATAGGCTATCTTGCCTTCAGTCCATCATGAATGCTGCCGCTAGATTCATCCACCTCATCAATCGTTCAGTGTCTGCTACCCCTCTCTGCTGATCTCTCCATTGGATTCCACTCACTCAACAAAAAAATAATTCAAAATACTAACAATTTACAAAACCATCCACAACTCTGCCCCCAGCTACATCGCTAACCTTGTCTTACAATACCAACCAAACCGTTCTCTCCGGTCCTCCCAAGATTTCCTGCTCTATAAGCTCCTTGTCACATCCTCCCATATTGCCTCCAGGGAGAATCAAGTGATATGAAAGGTATTAACTGTGGGGATGAGCTTATGAAGAAAATAAGAGTGTATTTTGTTTGTTAGAAGCTGGATTGGCTTCTCTCCAGAGCCTCTCCCATACTATGGAACTCCTTACCCCAATCTGTCCGACTATCTCCCACTCTATCTACCTTTAGGCGATCCATGAAAACCCAACTCTGCAGAGAAGCCAATCCAGCTTCTAACAAATAAAACATACTTTTACTTTCTCCATAAGCACGTCCCCACAGTTGATACCTTTTGTATCACTTGATCCACCATCTCAGATTGTAAGCTCTAATGAGCAGGGCCATCTGATTCCTCTAGTAATGAATTGTACTGTAACTGTACAGTCTGCCTTCATTTTGTAAAGCGCTGTGCAAACTGTTGGTACTACATAAATTTTACATAATAAAATAAAGCATTCAAACATGGATGAATGGGGGAGTTTGATTTAAATAGTGAAAATTAATTAAATAGTGTTTTCAGTGTGTGGTGCTCAGATAGTTTAGTTCCTCTTTAAAGCATAAGGGGGGCAGGGGCCAAATCTGGTGCGTGAGCTTATAGTGCTGTATGTGTGTAGACTGTTAGCAAAGAGTATGCACTCTTGCAGTTGGTGATTCAGACATGGTATATAGAAACTGAAGGAAAGGTCCTCAATATTCCATAGCCATCTATGTTTTACATTGCAAAAGACTATTTCAGCATTTAGTGTTATAATGGCCAAATCTTGCTTCCGATTTGCCCTACATTACTACAGAACCATTAAGACTTTTTTTTATGTTTGTGATTGTGGATCTGCCCTGTGTAAAGCCTACCTGCGTAGGATTCACTAAGGATTGCATCAACAGAGCAAGCCTGTTCGCTATTAGTTTGGACCATATTTTTTACATCAACGTTGCTAAGGGAGATCTGTCCATATGATCCCAGCTTAATGCCATCGTTACCCGCTGGTAAACAAGTCCCCTCTTCCATATATTACTATAAACTGCCTGCAGTGTGGGTATTATGTGATGTTTTCAGGCAGTTTAGACATTAGATCCTGGAGCCTTCCCTCCCATTAGATCAGATATAATTCAACTCACTTGAGTCATTTATAGCTTCCAAATGAGCCTTCTGTAGTTTTAGGAGCTGTAGACCCTCAAGGAACCAACATCCTCTCATCATTCCTGACCCTTCCGTTGTTTGAGCATAGGGGGTGGTAATATTGACCTAAGACTGCGCTTATTTGTTTAGGGTCAATAACTGGATGTACTGTATAGTGCTGGCAAGCCTATATATGAGCAGGGGGCCCTCCTCCCTGTAGTTAGGACTGCCAGTAGTTTACTGCACTTTTTTCCAAAGGTATGGAACTTAAGATCCCACAAGGAATTTGTGTGTAATTAGCAGTTATTAAAGAGACACTGTCATCTTGCCCATGTAAAATAAAATGACAGTATCACACAAAAACGACCCCCTTCACCCTTAAATTCACCTTTCTAGTGATTGTTCGCTGTTCCTTGCTGCTCCACAGGCAGCAAGAATGTAACCTACTTCTCTGTGACAGTACCCGGGCCTAGCAGCCAATTGCTAGGTTCAAACACTGTCAAATGATCTATGAAGTTACATCATTACTCTTCTATTTCATCAACATAGCCGAATTCAGCACCAGTTGCAGAAGAGGAAGGAGCAATGAGGGCATCTCAGAGGCAAGGGGAATATGTTACGGGGGGGGCGGGGGGGTAAATTGTAAGGGATGCCCTTCACAAAGACACTGCTTGGGCAAGAACAAAATATCCCTTTAAGGCACTGTACAGAGAAAAGTTTTATGAGATATGTCACTGCCAAAAGATGATTCTGTTTGGTTGCTGTAAGTTTCTGTATTTCGAACAACTTGGTACATTTAGCCTGCCCATTAATGGTTAGAATCTTGGCCGATTCCTGCTAAACCAGACAAAATTCAAACCGTGTATGGCAGGCCTAAGCAGTAGACTAGATTAGATCTATATACCAAATGAGATATAAAGCTGGGCCTGAGAAATACATAGACCCTAGCTAAACAGAAGATTGATGCTCATGTATAAAACCTAAAAGGAATAAGTGTGTCTAATCCATGGCAACCTGTTGTGAGGTGATTTCTCCACATCAGATGGAAAAAGCAAGTAAAACCACAACCTGCTCTCAACATGATTTCCCGCAAATATTATAAACTAGAGCCTTTGCCATCAAACTGACAAAATTATACATTCATTCTCACAGGGATTCCACAGAGATGTCATTTATAAGAAAAATGTAATCTTACCTAGCCTCAGGCAACAGGAAGGCATATTCATGGGGGGAAGTGGTCTCCGGAAAGTTGGAAAGAATGGCAAGGCGATGAGGAACCAGATCAGAGCCGTGGAAGGTGAAAAGAAGATCCAAGGCTTGCACATTACTTCCCTGCAACAACACAGAAAAACTGTTAGCAAACCGACAATTGTTTGACTGACCCACGTCGTAATGGTGTAAAAGTGCACCACACGTTTCAGATATTTATTTGTAAAAAATTTGGAAAATAATTTATAATTTTCCTTCCACTTCACAGTTATGTGCCACTTTGTGTTGGTCTATCACATAAAATCCCAATAAAAAACATTTACGTTTTTGGTTGTAATATAACAAAATGTGGAAAATTTCAAGGGGTAGGATTTATTTTTCAAGGCAATGTAAGCTACTTGGAGTATGTCATCAAAACTGAATGTTTTGTTGCAGAGGATACGAGGATGCTCAAAATCTGAATTGCATTTTACTGCAAACTTCTGGAAAAATAAAGAGCCAATCACACAAGCAGGAAATTACATTTATTTTTTCTTTGGGGGCTACAGAAAACCTCCAGGTTGCCATATTGGATTTTACAGAAATGTAAAGAAGTGCTGCATATTGGAAAGGTAACTTTTAAGAATGGTATATTACAATATGGCTTGTGTTGCAATTGTATATGCTAAATTATTTTTTTCTTTTTTTTACTCACCTGGAAGTACCTGTTGCTATGTGGTCCCACGAAATCTGCCTTCTGAATCAACTCGGATTCTGACGTAATTTCCCTCAGCTCCCTACTGCTCCTAGGAAATGTGTGTCATCATTTCCCAGGATGCAGTGCGCTTCCCCTATGGCTAGAATCACTCGCAAATACAATCCAGGAAGTAAATGCTTGTGGGCTTCACATGCCCACAAGCAAAATGAAAACTTCAGCAAAGATTTTTTTAAAGTCTCTTTATGCAGTAACTCGGCAGATTGGCGGCGGTTTTTAAAATAGTAAGTCATGTTATATGTACCACTGTATTGAATGCTGAAATAACATGCTTTTAAAAAATGAAAAATGTGATTGGAACCCCACTTTAAGCAGCCCATAGATGATTCAGGTTTTTTTTTATTCAATCAGCCGGCTGAATGAAGAAACTGACCTGATTTCCCCATCCGCACATTCAAGGGAATCACTCTTGTTTGTAATACCTCTCTGCTATAAGAATAAACAGATCAGCGCCAATGGCTGATCGAACGTCATTTATGCAACAGGCTGATCGTAGAGTAGTTGATCAGTAGATCGACTTCTGTACAACCACTTTCCGCATACATGGTTTGAAATTTGGCTGGTCCCTGCTGAACCAGCTGAATTTCACTCCAGGTATGGCCAGTTTTAGTCCCCTTGGAAAGTCTCAGAAAGACCTGTTGAGCCTACCAGTTAAATTTGTCCATTGCAGCATCAGGTAATAGGGTAAAAACACTTTTCCACTGTGCCTGAGATCACAGCAGCGTTGTCATCCTCATATAAGCTACTTGCACTACGGTGGAATGAGAAGATATTGCAGGGGACTTGGATATCAACATTATCACTGCTGATTCATAAGCATGTGGCTTGTCAATTAGAAGCTGGACACACCTAACCCACTGCTTTCTGGATTGACAAAAGTACCTCTGCTGCTGAAACCCTCCTACTCTAAACTATAGTGTCTGGGAGGGGAGCATGTGCTGTGAGACACAATTGCAGGAGGATTTAACTCATTTTGCAGAAGTAAAATAAGTCTGTTGTACTTTATAAGGCTTGTGTGACCCATAGTTACTGGATTTAAAACCTGTTGAGCCTTTTCCCGCCTGCCTCACGAAGATATACTGCTGCAGCATGGCTGCTCTGCACTGGTTTACAAACCTGAAGCATAAGAGCTTTTGGGTAGGGGGCGGGCATGTGCCCGCCGTCCCGGCTGTGCTGTGATTTGTTACAGCACAAGCTGATCAGCAATTAACAGCCAATTATTGATCGCCATCACCTGCTGATTAGCGCTGTCATTCAGAGAAGGGAGCTATGTAAACATCACAGAGATCTGAACACTGGCAGGTGATCTTGACGTTTTTTTTAACTAAGCAAGGTTGCTTAGTAAAAGTGGCACATAACACACATAGTAAACATTGTAGGTACACATTTAACCCCTTGATCACCCCTGATGTTAACCCCTTTCCAGCCAGTGTCATTAGTACAGTGACCGTGTATAGTATTAGCACTGATCACTGTATTAGTGTCACTATTGTTGTCAGTGTCAGTTAGTGCACCACCCCAGCCTGCGTCAGCTAGTGTCAGATTTCCCACCATACTATCGCAGTCCCACTCTAAGTCGCTGATCACCACCATTACTAGTATAATTAAAAAAAAAAATCCAGTATCTATACCAGACGTTATAACTTTCACGCAAACCAAATAATATAAACTTATTGAGAGTTTTTTTTTTTTTTTTTTTTTTACCAAAGATATGTAGCAGAATACATTTTGATCTAAATTCATTAAGAAGTTAGATTTTTTTTTTAAAACTTTAATTGGATATGTTTTATAGCAGAAAATAAAAAATATGTTGTTTTTTTCAAAATTTTCCAGTCTTTTTTTTGGTGTTTATATGGTGCAAATATGTCATTTGCGTACAGTGTTGCATGACTGCGCAATTACCAGTTAAAATAGTGCAGTGCCTAATAGCAAAAAATGCCCTGGTCATGAAGGGGGTAAAATCTTCCAGACATCAAATGGTTTGACTGTCACATAGGAGCTTTTGTATGTACATTAAATAAAACTATTCACACTACAAAGCCATTGACTGTGCATTTCCAAAGGTTAAGGCAAAAGCATAAAACAGCTGCAGTGAAAACAATAACACTCTGCACACTTAGATGATAAGCATATTAGCAAAAACAAAGGCAGATGGATAAGAACATTTGTCACTGTGCCCAGGATCATGCGCCTCTACATCTAGTTAGAAAAAAGATTACTTAATTGTGGATTAGTATTGACAGGATCATCTAACTATACAGAGTTCAAAGCACACTGGGCTTTAACGCGGAGTTAACGAACTGCAACAGATTATAAATGATAATGGAGGTGAAAGGCGGCGCGCTTAAAGAGGAATCAATTCCGCCTTTATTGTTCTGACTTTGTAACATTACCCGAGCATATGTTCTTGCTGACAGCACGATATTTTGGTTTCTAAACTTCTTGAAGAAGTCGGCATCGTATCTCTTCTCCGCTGCCTCAGGCCCCCCGAGGATCTCCTGCAGGACGAAAGGAGCAGATGTTAGAGAAATCCTTCGGAACACGGTAATGGAGCGCATTATGAATGGATAATTCAAGACTATTTATCAGACGTTTGGCATGTTCTGCAGCATTAAGGAGCCAGTAAACCTGAAATACATTTTTTATATTTTTAAAGGAAAACCGTGCTGAAAGAATATAATGGTTTCTCTCCTTCTGAAAATGCTATTTGTCTGGCAGTTATGAAGTTTCAACAGTTTCACCATGTAGCTTTAATAAGGCTTTTTAAGTCCTTACGCACATTGGCCTAACTAGCGCTGCAACGGAGAACTAAAAATGTGCTCCCGAGTGTGTTCCTAGTTCTCAAACCCTACTAATAAATTAGTTATGGAGTAATTGTCAAGTTAACTGACACTTCAAAAATAGGTCTGGCCAATGACCCCTGGTCACAAAGGTTACATAGGTTAATACTCTCTGAGGCTGATAAGGGTCTCCGATTTCACTCTGACTTTTTAATTTGCATGCTTGTCTAGGTCTCGAAAAGTACTAAAGCAAGAAAGAGCAAAACAAAATAGTTCATGGAAGGGGGTCACTATTGGCACCCTCCATATTTCTTTCAGACCAGTTTTCCTTTAACCCTTTTACAGCTATAGATATGATATATGTCATGACAATCAGAGTAAATATAAGCTGATGGCCCCAATGAAAAAGTTAATACAAGCTAAGGGCTAGTAACTCCATGCAAAACAACAATAGGGGCATAATTTGGGGGCCATCAATTAGGTTGCACCTTAAAGCTGAACTTTGAGCAAATGTTATGCTATATGTACACAGGTGCTTCCATACTTGTGAAGCACCCTCTTCTAGTTAGTTTGTTAGGCTAAATTAAGATTTTGGCCTCACTATAGTCAGTGGAGCAGTAATTTATTGTTTTTGTCCAGTCAAGGTTTTCTAGCTGGGTATGCGATTTCTCCTACCTGCTTCTAGGAGAAGCTTCCAGAATATAGGGCAGGAAGAGTCAAATGTCCAGTGTGAATATTTGTCATGCCCCAGCCAATCCCTGGAAGGAGGCATCCAGAAGGTGCCTGGGAGATGATAAATGTTTGGGAGGCCTTTTTAGAGTGTTCTTACTCTGCTAGATAGGTCCCAGTTCTCCTGAGGCTGCTGCAGCTACACTGATACAAGAATTTCAGCTTGGGTCTTGGCTGGGGCTGAGCTGAGGGCCTGTTAACATTACTTGAAGTCCTGGTCTTGAGAAGGAACTTTTGATCTCCCTCACTGAGGAACTACCTAAGAAAGCTGGGTATCAGACAGCTCCAGGACACTGTGAATAAGACCCACTGTGGGACTTCCATGCTTTTGCAGCTATGAGCATTAGTGCTAGAAGTTAGTCCTTCCATTAATTGTACTTCCGTATTCTGAACCTGTCTCCTGTTTCAAGATAAGCAGCAATAAGGTCTGAAAAGACATCCCCTAGACTGAGCCTGTAATGTCGGTGTGCAACAAACCAAGCTTGTGACCGGCAGTCTCTGTAATAGCAGGGGGCACCTGGGCTTCTTCTCAGCAGCCTCTCCAGGAGTGAGCTCTGCACTTCAACACATTTCTTGGTGTTACAGTGCCCTTGTCAGTCAGAAATCCAGCCTTCTTTGTTCTACGAAAAGCCCTCTGTTCCCATTTCCCCTATATTCTGATCTTTGGAACAGGGGCAGCTGTGCCCTCTATTCCCTTGGCCACCTGTCATTTACATTCCCCACTTCAGCTCTTACCAAAGTGAGCGGTGACACGATTAAGACATTGCTCGCTGCAGTAAGTGGGCTTGGGAGACTCAGACTCCTGGTCTAATGCGCCCACTGCGCAGCATACCTAGACTGACAGGCCAGAAGTCTGATCCATCCCACATCGCCTCCTTTTAAGACTCTAAACCCCAGGTCATGATGGAAATTGTAGTCTTAGTAGGTTGTGCCAAACACTAACAGAAAAAGATGCCACTTCTAAAATACCTTCTGGAGCCCGGGGGATTGAGAAAGATGCTGTGTAAAGAGATGGCGTCTTATTTTTAAAACCGTGAGTTTTATGAAAATCACATTAGCGGTTTTGCTTAACTAACCGTACAAGACTTTTGTATAGATTTAATCACCATCCCGGGGTTCTTCTTTAAAGTGATGAGCTGTATGGAATTTAATTAATCCCCCAATTTTCAAATATGGATATTATAGTTTTAAAAGCATTGATGTTATAGAATAGATATATCTAGTATTCATCACCTCAATACAGTTTTTGCTTTTATATTTTGTCTTTTATTTGTATTTTTTTTAATTTCACAGAATATAATAAAATTTACGGTAACTCAAATACAGCGGTACTGTTCAAATTTGCAACATTGGAGAGAAACCTAATATAACGGGGCTCTCACCTCTTATATTTAATGAACAATTTGAAGATTATATTGATTATGTGTGCACTAAAATAAATTTTGTTTATTTTATTTTTTTAAATATTGTTTCTTAAATACGTTTGTGTAAATAGTGAGAAAAAAAATGGGACTACCATTGTGTTGTGTGACCCAGAACAAACTTACAGATAAGAACTTATCATTTTACTTTAAAGTGGAAGTCCAGGCTAGAACTAACCAAGCTGAAAATTGCTCCCACTCCCTTCTAACATCTATACTACCTCTGCAAACAAGAATATGGTCTAGGGCAGGGATTTCCAAACTACAGCCTTCCAGCTGTTGCGGAACTACATGTCCCATGAGGCATTGTAAAACTCTGACATCCACAGACATGAGTAGGCATGATGGGAATTGTAGTTCCTGAACAACTGGAGGGCCATAGATTGGAGACCACTGAGCTAGGGAGTCCAAACAAAAATTGTGCCACCACATTCACATATGGGTAGGGTGTAACCAACATTGCATAATCAAAAAAAAGAGAGGAAAGGAAAAGGATTGTACACCCACGTAGCTACTTCCATAAAAAATGTATTTGTTTAAAAAAAATATGAATAATTTTTTTATAGAAGTAACTGTGTGGGTGCACAATCCTTTTTCTTTACTCTTTTTTTGTTGACCTATACCACCTACCCTGCAAAAGGAAGATACTTATACTTACCTATTCTAAGTGTACTCTGGTCATGTGATCAGCTCCCAGAGGCTGGCTTCAGGGGAGAGGAGAGAGAGTCAACAACAGATGGGCCATTCTAAGTCTATGGGTGACATCACTCTCCAGGCATTTAACCATTGTCGGTAATCTCTTCTCTCCCCATTTTAGTGTGTAGCTAATGTGAACAAACTCCTAAACTAGGTTCTCACTAACGCGGTGTGGGAAACCCTGTTACCCATATGCGTTTCCCGCACCGCATTCAAATCACAGTGCTCTCATGATCTGCAGTGGGTGTCAGTGCAATCTTAACAATGTAGCAAATGCAGTGCATTTGCCTGCACTGGATCGCATGGTACAAAAGTAACATACATCCGGTTGCAATGCAGTTCCAAAATTGGTGCATGCACAACTTTGGTGCGATTTGAGCCCATTCAAAATGAATAGGCTCAAATTGTACCACACCGACTCATATGTCAATTGAACAGGAATGCGATGTGGTTCCTGTGCAATTCACATGCGGTTCGTAGTGTGAACCGAGGCGATGTGTAAATTGCATGGTTTAATTTTTCCCCTATTTCAAAACAATCTATAATCGTTTACTGGATTTTTATTTTATTTTTCACGTTTTGATGAATATTTCATCTTTTTTTTGACAGGCCCTGATGAAGGGAACACTGTATTCCTTAAGCAATCTGGCTTAACCATGATTATTTTATTATAGCTCAATGCCAGCCACTGGTTGCCATTTCTTGACTACTTTGTCAACGTTTCCTACAACCACCTGCACAGGTTGGCACTCAAACCTTTACACACTTTCTCTTTAGCCATAGTACTTGGGGCAACATTTCTTACCTCATAGGTAGACAGACGATCAAGGTATGTCAGTAGCTTTAGCCTACAACGGCAGATCTCTTTCTGTTCAAGGGTTAAGCTGCGAGAAAAAATATCTGAAATTAATTAGTAAGAACAGAGTATATTCTTTAAAAACATTTGTAGAGTTTGAGTTTACTTTTAAAATGTCTTGAAACCAATCCCAAGCTATTTTTAATTGAATCAATCTAGAATTTATGCCAAAAAGATTTTATAAATAAAATATTTTTGCAGACTCTTAAAGCGGTAACCATAAAACCTAAAACTAAATCAAACGTTTTCAGTGGAGTTAAGTGTTAAAAAGAATCTAGAGTATGTCACAAAAAGCTTGGCTCTTTCAATTAGGCCCTCTTTCCCAGGGTGCTGCATAAACTGTACATATGGAGTAAATAAAGTGTTTTTACGTAAATACCCCCGACGATGTACCCCAGTAAGGTACCTAACTCGACCATCAATTAACTTACATCAGTTGAATAATGCCCAGTATTCGTATTAGCAATAAAAAAAACTAGTGCACTCACTTGTCAAAGTCTACCAGCTGAAGAAGGCTTTCCTTCCTCTGGTTTTCTTTCTCTTTTCTGTGTTCTGCTTCTTCTTCTGGAGAAAGGAAGTCTTCATATGCAACATCATCAATGTCAATGTCTCCTGGTATGATGAATCTGAGAAAAAGTCAAACACACCAGTCATAATTAAAAAAAAACTAAGGGCACACTAATGCACACAATTCATAGTGCATTGAGCTGCTTTGAAAAAGAAAGCACATCAGGGAATGTTTGCTTTCACACTCTTTCTCTCATTGAGCCTGCAGGGAGTAATATAGAACAGGCAGAGTAGGGATACAGTTACTTCTCTGACACATTTGGGGTAATGTGTTCTGTAAACACAGTACTTTTTCATTAAGGCACTTAAAGCGGAACTAAAGTTCCGCTGTCACAAACTGTGAGCAGGAAGGCTCTTAATTGCAATAGAGACATGCAATGTCTCTTCTGCAATAAAATACACCTACCTTTATGCGCAGGGTCGCTGCAGGCATTGTTTCTTTGTGGCGGATTGACTTACTCCTGCGCATGCACTAGAGTAACATCTTCCTACGCCGACCACTTAAGATGACCACAGATCAACACCCATAAGAAAATGCCAGTAAGGGACGGTGACCGTTGAAGACCAGGTAAGTTTAGCTCTGCTTTAAGGCAACCTCCTAACGTATTTAAAATATCCAAATATGATCTCCTCTTTATTTATTTTCCCTTCTCCATTCACCGCCCCCCACCTTTTATTATATTTATTTATTTTTATTATTATTTTTTTTCTTTGTCTTTTTCTCTTGCACTCTGCTTCCACCTTTGCCGAACCTTGTTTCTCCACTAAAATATAAGTCTTATATATATATATATATATATATATACACATACATATACACAAGTCTGTATGGCTGAAATCCCATTAAATTTGCACCAAAATGGTGCAGGACCCTTTTTTGTCCGCACTGAAATTGGATCGCTTGGGTGTTCATGCCTATGCGATCCGATTCCTGCAACATTTCTCAGTTCGCACTGCGATCTGCGAACCGATCTGGGAGTGTCATTAACTTTACATTGACACCCGCAATGGTTTGTAGATGTCAGTGTGAACCGCCGGCGATGCAGGTGTGATACGAGAACCACGCTGATTCTTGCATGGCACAAGTGTGAGCCGAGACTTAAAGCTCTGGTGCCCAACCTGCAGCCCGGAGGCTTCTGCAAACACTAATCTGTGTTTACCTATTGCCCTTATAGCAATGATTTCTAGCAATCTAATGTAATATGTCCTCAGACTATGACTATCTCTTGAAGCATGTCCCCGGTCTCCAACAACTCTCATAGCATGTCCTTTAAAGTCTCCTGCATCATGTCTGCAGTCTCTGATCAATTCTTGTATCATGTCTGCAGTCTCTGACATTCTCTTGTATCATGTCTGCAGTCTCTGACCATCTCTTGCATCGTGTCTGCAGTCTCTGACCATCTCTTGCATCGTGTCTGCAGTCTCTGACCATCTCTTGCATCGTGTCTGCAGTCTCTGACCATCTCTTGCATCGTGTCTGCAGTCTCTGACCATCTCTTGCATCGTGTCTGCAGTCTCTGACCATCTCTTGCATCGTGTCTGCAGTCTCTGACAATCTCTTGTATCCTGTCTGCAGTCTCTGACCATCTCTTGCATCATGTCTGCAGTCTCTGACCATCTCTTGCATCATGTCTGCAGTCTCTGACCATCTCTTGCATCATGTCTGCAGTCTCTGACCATCTCTTGCATCATGTCTGCAGTCTCTGACCATCTCTTGTATCATGTCTGCAGTCTCTGACCATCTCTTGTATCATGTCTGCAGTCTCTGACCATCTCTTGTATCATGTCTGCAGTCTCTGACCATCTCTTGTATCATGCCTGCAGTCTCTGAACATCTCTTGTATCATGTCTGCAGTCTCTGACCATCTCTTGAACCTGGTCTGCAGTCTCTGACCATCTCTTGAATCAGGTCTGCAGTCTCTGACCATCTCTTGAATCAGGTCTGCAGTCTCTGACCATCTCTTGAATCAGGTCTGCAGTCTCTGACCATCTCTTGAATCAGGTCTGCAGTCTCTGACCATCTCTTGAATCAGGTCTGCAGTCTCTGACCATCTCTTGAATCAGGTCTGCAGTCTCTGACCATCTCTTGAATCAGGTCTGCAGTCTCTGACCATCTCTTGAATCAGGTCTGCAGTCTCTGACCATCTCTTGAATCAGGTCTGCAGTCTCTGACCATCTCTTTTATCATGTCTGCAGTCTCTGACCATCTCTTGTATCATGTCTGCCATCGCCAGACAATCTCTTGTATCAAGGTTGCCATCTCTGATCATCTCTTGCATCATGGCTGCCACCTCTGGCCCTCTCCTGTATCATGTCTGCAGTCTCTGACCATCTCTTGTATCATGGCTACAGTCTCTGACCATCTCTTGTATCGTGTCTGCCATCTACTACTGATCATCACTTGTATCATGTATCTCATTTCTGACCATTTCTTGTATCAGGTCTACAATCTCCGACCATTTCTTGTAGCATGTCTACAGTCTCTGACCATCTCTTGTATCATGTCTACAGTATCCGACCATCTCTTGTATAATGTCTACAGTCTCTGACCATCTCTTGTATAATGTCTACAGTCTCTGACCATCTCTTGTATTATGTCCGCAGTCTCTGACAATTTCTTGTAGCAGACCATTAGTCTTTGACTATATCCTGTTGTGTGTCTGCTGCCTCTAACACTGAATATTCACTTTGCTTTATTTACGACCATTTGGGGATGTTGGGGCCTGCACCGGGGCCCCATATAAGGAAAGTTGACCACCACTGCTCTAAAGGAACTAACAGCTGAATAACAAGAATGGGTCTCAATGAAAGGATGGGCAGGGCTCAATCTCAGCTTATAGAGAGGTTGAGGTTCTGTGTATAGCTAGTCTGGTATATTAAGAACCCCACAGGGAAATTTAAAAAAACGGTACTTGCTTGCATCAAGAGAAACTTTCACATCAGCAGTATTGTTACATTATGTTTTAGGCAAGCACAGGTCCACTTTTTCAGAAGATACATTACAAAGAGGTTGTTTAAACTATTTGTTAGATAGAAAACAAATGTTCTATAAGCTAGAAATGTCCCTGGTAATATCAGCCTCATCCAACTGCAAAACCCATTTATTGAAAAGCTTCGTTTTTTTCCTCTCCTTTAAAACGCTCTATAAAAGTCTGATTTCTGGAGCAAAGAGTCTTGCAGCAAAGAGGCACAGGCTATCTCCGCTAAAGCGCAGCTGCATATATTATGCATTAAAACCCACACTTTAAGTGGTTATCAAAAAGCAACAGGGGAGCGGAGGAGGCACCGAGACGGCATTGGGAAAGTGCCCGCTGTAATGATAATACATTGCTCCGAATCAAAGCGCTCAAGAGACTGTATATTATTACACAACATTTTACTGAAGTGTGCTAATTACCATAACCATCAGATAGGAAAAGGATAATTAGAATGGGCAAGATTGAAGATTGGTAAATGAATTTACGCATGCATTAACATGTTAAGGAATAAGGCACTTCAGAGCGCTGTCTTAAGCTAGAGATCATTAATCAGAGGATAGGATGCGCGAGTCAACTGTTGCCATTTGTGTACGGATATGCAAATGTGAAAGCGACACCGGCAGCCAAAAGTTCCGCTGTTATCTCTGGAGAGGTGTCACTTGTAGCACACGGCGTGCTTGAAAAATGAAAACATACTCAGGCTTTGTTATTTAAAATCTCCAGCTTACCACAGACCGAAATGAAAGACTCATGTTGTGCTCATGTTCTGGCATCCACAAAGTGCTAAAGGGGTATTTAAGAATATTTTAGATATAAACTCGAGTAACGATCTTTTTTTTATCAAAGTGTGCTAATGTTTTATTTATATGATGTGTTTTTATTTACAGTTTTTAATCAAATATGTACTTGCCCTGTTTACTTGTGAATGTTCTGATCTAACTGCAAGTTTACTAGACTGGGTCTGTCTTTTCCAAAGCAAAAAGCTATCTGCAGTCTCAAATGATGTTAAAACACCCACAACGCTCTTCGCTGCCAAGCTTTAGCAGCCAAACTGGGATAACACCTACTTTATATTTGTTACATGTTCCCATTCACATAGTATTACCTAAAGTGGTTCTAAAGTCACAAGTTTTTTTCGTTTATAATAATGCGGTTAAAAAACCTTTAGTGTGCAGCAGCCCCCCTAATACTTACCTGAGCTCCATCTCGATCCAGCAATGATGCACGGGAGTCACAGCTGCCCGGGACTCTCCCTCCTTATTGGCTGAGACAGCAGCAGGGCGCCATTGGCTCCTGCCGTTATCAAAGTTAGTGAGCCAATGAGGAGAGAGATGAAGTCGAACTGCGGCTCCGTGTTTGACTGGAAACAGTGAGCAGTGGCTCAGCTCAGGTGCCCCCATAGCAAGCTGCTTGCTATGGGGGCACTAGGCAGGAGGGAGGGGCCAGGAGCTCTGGCGAGGAACCCAAGAAGAGGAGGATCTGGGCTGCTCTGTGCAATACCACTGCACAGAGCAAGTATAACATGTTTGTAATTTATAAATAAAATAAAAAAGAGACTTTAGTATCACTTAAAAAAAAAATGTGAACACTGTACTAACAAAGGGTTAAAGATCTCAAGGCTTGGGTGGTATAATGTACGTTAACCACTTCCCTGACAGCCTCATGTCCTGTCAGCAAGACTGTGGTGGATTTGGTTTCCCTGCAAAGGGAATAAAGTCCATCACATCCCTTAGTAAAAACAGCATACATAGTACACATAAACACTGGTTAGGCACACAGTTAACCCTTTGATCGCTCTAGATGTTTAACCCCTTCCCAGACAGTGCCATTAGTACAATGACAGCGCATATTTTTAGTGTCAGTTAGTGTCAGACTGTCCCCTACAATTACGAGTACAATTTTTTTTTTTTTAATCCAGTTTATATCACATAGCTTGTAGCTTTTGCATAAACCAATACATTTGGGTTTATTTTTTTTTAACCAAAAATATATATTTGCCTAAATTTATGAAGAAATTAGATTTTTTTTTTTTTTTTATTATTGGAGCTGTTTTATAGCAGACAGTGAAAATGTGTTGTTTTTTTTTCAAAATTGTCATTTTTTTTTTTGTTTATAGCGCAAAAAAAAAAAACAGTGGTGATCAAATACCACCAAAAGAGAGCTCTATTTATGGAGAAAAAGAACATTTGGGTATACAGCCTTTCATGATTGGCAATTGTCAGTTACGCAATGCAGTTCTGTATCACAAAAAATGGCCTGGTCATGAAGTGATTAATGAAGGGAACTGAGTCTGTTCCACGTTTGTCTCCCTTCACTTTTTACATTGATATTGTTCAGAACAGCTTGCATTATGTCCATAGGCTTGCTTCAAAAAAAACAATAACATTAATATAAGAATATATTTTTTACTCATTTTAGAAATGCTGTGTGATTGGGAACATATAACAAAAATATAGTGGGGTTTTCGCACATCTGATTGCAAAAAACAAAACAAAATTTTAACGTGATACAAATTATTTTTTTTTTTAACGTGATACTAAAGGAAATTTTTTGGGGAGAGGGGGTTAGATAAAAAAAATACGCAATACTTAAAGCGGAACTCCACCCAAAAAGGGAGGTTCCGCTCTTGCTTCACCCCCCCCACCCCCCCCCCCCCCTGACATCACTAAGGCCCCTTTCACACTAGGGCGGTTTGCAGGCGCTATTTTTCTAAAAATAGCGCCTGCAAACCGAGCCTAAACAGCGGCTTCTGTCTCTCCAATGTGAAAGCCCCGAGGGCTTTCACACTGGAGCGGTGGGCTAACAGGACTTAAGAAAAAGTCCTGCTAGCCGCATCTTTGGAGCGGTGAGAGGAGCGGTTTACCGCTCCTACACCGCTCCTTCCCATTAAAATGAATGGGATACCGCAGGTGGTATTAACCCTTTTTCGACCGCTAGCGGGGGTTAAAACTGCACCGCTAGCGGCCGAATACCTCTGCAATCCCGACGCTATAGCGCCTCTAAAAATAGCGGCGCTATACCGCCACCGCCCCAGTGTGAAACCGGCCTTAGGTGATCCAAGCTTCAGTCCACCCCCCCAGTACTCTGGGATATGTCACAGGTCTCAGAAGGCTGTGGGACCATTCACAAAGTGCAGTGTGGCTCGCTCATGCACAGTGGGCAGACGGCTGTGAAGCTGCAAGGAGTTACAGCTGGATGCCCACAGTTAAAATGTCAGCGCAGGGAACCGATGCATTGAGATAAAAAAAACTAGCATGTTCATATAAAAATTGTGAAATATTTTTTAACTACTTGCACAAACTAAATGTTTTGTTCATAATTGTATGGATACCATATTCTTCTGTAAAATGTATTCCAACTTAATTGTCATTAACAAATAAAATCTTGTGACACAAACAAAAAAAAAAAATAGGATTTTTATAACAGCTTACCTGTAAAATCCTTTTCTTGGAGTACATCACGGGACACAGAGCGACATAGTCATTACTATGTGGGGTTATATAGATACCTTCAGGTGCTGGCACTGGCAACTTCCAAAACCGGAAGTACCCTCCCCTATATAAGCCCCTCCCATCCGGGAGCACCTCAGTTTTGTAGCAAAGCAATAAGTGTCCCCAAAAGAGGGGTGGGAGCTCTGTGTCCCGTGATGTACTCCAAGAAAAGGATTTTACAGGTAAGCTGTTATAAAAATCCTATTTTCTTTCTCGTACATCACGGGACACAGAGCGACATAGTCATTACTAATGGAATGTCCTAAAGCAATGCCCAATGAGGGGGGGGGATACACCATACATAAGCTGAGCGCTATCAGACATGAGGATCTTTTGCGGCCTGCAACACACTGCGCCCAAAGGCGACATCCTCCTGACTTCTAACGTCCACCTGGTAGAACCTAGTAAAACGTGTGTACTGAAGACCATGTTGCGGCCTTACAGACCTGCGCCAGGGAGGCCTGGTGATGCACTGCCCATGAAGTTCCAACTGCTCTCGAGGAGTGCGCCCTAACTTTGAACGGAGGCGGTCTCCTTCTCAAGCCATAGGCTTGCATTATGACCTGTCGAATCCACTTGGCTAAAGTAGATTTTGACGCTGCCTGACCCTTTCTGGGGCCTTCCGGCAGAATAAACAAAGTATCCGTTCTGCGAATCTGAGCAGTGGCTTTTAGATAAGCTTTAACTGCTCTTACTACATCCAAAGAATGCAATAACTTTTCCTCTACCGAACTAGGTTTGGGGAAAAAAGAAGGAAGAACCACATCTTGGTTCAAATGAAACCTCGATACCACCTTAGGAAGAAAGGCTGGATGAGGACGTAACACTACTCTGTCCTTATGGATAACCAGATATGGCTCTTTACAGGACATAGCTGCTAATTCCGACACTCTTTTAGCCGAACAAATGGCTACTAGAAAAATCAATTTCCTGGTGAGAAGAACCAAGGAAATATGCTGTAATGGTTCAAATGGTTGTTTCTGTAGAACCGACAGAACCAGGTTTAGATCCCATGGACATATGGGAATATTAACCGGAGGACTAATACGCATCACTCCTTGTATAAAGGCTTTGACTAGTGAATGCGAAGCCAAGGGCCTTTGAAAAATTATTGACAAGGCCGAAATCTGACCCTTGATAGTACTCAAGGCAAGCTTCCTATCTACAGCCCACTGTAGGAAGTCCAGAATCCTACCTATTACGTACTTACGTGGATGCCATTTCTTGGCCTCACACCAGGCGATGTACGCCTTCCAGATTCTATAGTAGATCTGCCTGGATACCGGCTTCCTGGCATTGATCATGGTAGATACCACAGGATTAGAGAGCCCTCTCTTTTTTAGAATGTGGGCTTCAATAGCCAGGCCGTCAAACCCAGGGCTGGTAAGGAAGGGTGGTATATCGGTCCTTGCGAAAGCAGGTCCGGACGATGTGGGAGAGTCCAAGGACTCCCCACTGACATTTTTACAATCTCCGCGTACCATGCTCTTCGGGGCCACGCTGGAGCCACCAGAATCACTGGTTTCTTTTCTACCCTGATTCTGCGGAGTAATCGAGGTAACAATTGTGGCGGTGGAAATGCATATATCAGCTTGAACTGATCCCAAGGGAACACTAGGGCATCCGAGCCGCAAGCTAGGGGATCCCTTGTCCGAGAGACAAACCTGTCCACCTTTGCGTTGAATCTGGATGCTAGAAGATCTACATCCGGTGTTCCCCACCGCTGACATATTGTCCGGAAAACCTCGGGATGAAGGGACCATTCCCCTGGGCATAATTGTTGGCGACTTAGAAAGTCCGCCTTCCAATTCTCCACTCCTGGAATAAATACCGCGGATATGGCTGGGACATATCTTTCTGCCCATTTCAGGATGTAATTTACTTCCCTCTGGGCTGCACGACTCCTGGTGCCACCCTGATGATTGATATATGCCACTGCTGTGGCATTATCTGATTGAATTCTGACAGGGGACCCTTGGAGTTTGGATGTCCATGCTACTAGGGCATACCGGGCTGCTCGTATCTCTAAGAGATTGATGGGCAGGGCCTTTTCTGCATCCGACCATCTGCCCTGGAGAGACCATTGCTCCAGTACTGCTCCCCAGCCTATAAGGCTGGCATCTGTAGTGACCACTTTCCAAGAAATCGGACTGAAGGATTTCCCTTTTTCCAGATTCTGGAGAACCAACCACCAACGGAGGCTCTTGCGAACGGAAGGGGACAAGGACATTGGTAAGTCTAGGGCCTGAACTTTCTTGTTCCAGGCTGACAGTATGGCCCTTTGCAAATTCCTTGAATGGAATTGACCGTAGGGTACTGCTTCGAATGATGCCACCATTTTTACCAGCAGCCTCATGCACAGGCGTATGGACGGCTGTCTTTTTGTACCCACTAGGTGGATCAAATCTCTCAAAGACAACACCTTTTCTCGAGGCAAGAATATTTTTCTCTGGCCTGAATCCAGCCTTAGCCCCAAGTATTCCAGACTTTTGACTGGTTTTAGGGCTGACTTGTCTCGGTTGATAATCCAACCGTGAGATTCCAGGTACTTGATTGTCTTGTGAACGACCACTTCTAGTTTTTTCACTGAGTGGTCTATCAGCAACAAGTCGTCTAGATATGCCATTATCGTTACACCTTGTGTTCTTAGATTGGCCAATAATGGGGCCAGAATTTTTGTGAACACTCGTGGTGCTGTGGCCAGACCGAAGGGTAAGGCTCTGAACTGAAAATGGCGCCCTTCTACTGCAAAGCGTAGAAATTTTTGGTGGACTGGAAAGATGGGAATGTGCAAATAAGCATCTTTGATGTCAATCGAGGCTAACCATTCCTCCCCTTGTAGGGCAGTGGCCACCGATCGGATCGACTCCATCCGGAAAGTCCTGATATGCAGGAATTTGTTTAGCCCTTTTAGATTTAATATGGGCCTCACGTCCCCGTTTGGCTTCGGGACTGTAAAGAGGTTTGAGTAAAACCCGAACCCCCATTCTTCCAGGGGAACCTCCATAATTACTCCTTGGAGCAATAGTTGTTCTAGTGCCAACAGGAGGGACTCTCTCTTCCGGGGATCCCTTGGCACGTTTGACCTCAAAAAATGGGAAGGAGGAGAGTCTTTTAACTCCAATCTGTATCCCAGACTTACTGCGGAGAGCACCCATCTGTCTCTGATCGTGTCCCGCCAGGTCTCTGCGAACAACTGGAGTCTTCCCCCCACCCGATTGAGTGGGGGCAACCCTTCATGAATTTGACTTTGGGGGAGGTTTTGTACCTCTCCTGACCCAGGGTTTCTTATTACCCTGCGATTGTCCCTGATTTTTACCCCCGGGATTTGACCGAGGAGGCCGTCGGAACTGTTTCACAGCCGATGCCCCAGGGACTGGAGAAGCAGGCCTCTTAAAAGAAGGACCTCTACCTCTGTTTTTAACCGGTAAGAGTGTACTTTTACCGCTGGAAATTTTCTGGATATATTTGTCCAGGTCTTCCCCGAATAAGCGTTCACCATGAAATGGGAAGCTGACCAGCAATTTTTTACAGGGAGCTTCAGCAGACCAGTTTTTGAGCCATAGAAGCCTGCGCATATGTACTACAGACAGCGTAAGGCGGGAGGCCTGATGGATTGAATCCTTTATGGCGTCAACCGCAAAGCATAAGGCTCTAGGTAGATCAGCTAGGGCAAGGGCCTGCTGATCTGGCAAGTCCCTTAAGACCTGTTTCAACTGATCCTTCACTGCTTGGCAGACCCCAATAGCTGCCACTGCTGGTTGTGTCACCAAACTTGCTGTAGAAAAAGCAGATTTTAATAAGGACTCCAATTTTTTATCTATTGGGTCCTTGAACATTTGGACATTATCCACTGGACATGTCAGTGATTTATTCACACAAGAGATGGCTGCGTCCACTGTAGGGACCCTCCATTTTTTGATGAACTTATCCTCCATGGGATAGACCACTGGAAATCTCTTGGGGGGAGTAAATATTTTATCAGGATGTTCCCAATCCTGGTAAATGAGCCCTTCCAGTAAAGGGTGAAGTGGAAAGGAACAGACAGTCTGGGGAGCTTTTAGCGACCCCAACGAGGAGACAGTAGTGGTTGATGGTTCCGCAAGGTGCATTTTAAATGCTGATCGGACCATGTTAGTAAGAGACTGAACCCATAATCTTTCAGCTTGAGATGCTGAGAAAGGTTCCTCCACTGTTGATTCCTCTATAACAGAATCAACCTCATCCTGATCCCCTTCAGGCAGGTCGATCCCTGTATGGGACTGTTGCTCCGCTAACAGGTACTCTGAAGGAGGAGACGGAGATCGGGCGTGCTTTCCCTGTGACAGGGAGGCAGCGATCAATGTTGACAATCTCTCTTCTAATCCTCCCAGAGCTGAGGAAAAAACCTCCTCTGTTACATACACAGGAGCAGGTGAACTGAGGACAGCCACAGTACCAGGTACTCCTGCGGGGTCTCTATGGTCACTAACCTCTGAATTTTCAGGGGAGACTGGTGCAGCAGAAGCATGCCCAAGATCCTCAGAGCCCGATGGAGACCCCCTTCGCTTCCTGGAAGATTTAGTTCCGGAGCTTCTGGACGGCATATTCCTAAGCCCAAAGCTGAGGTATTCCAGCCGTAATACACCACTTTTACTGATAATAGTCTAGCACAATTTGCTGCTATATAACAGTTGGTGTCTACTAAAGTGCCTTTCTAGGGGATGCCTGCATCAACCGCCTCTGTGTGCCTTATTTACTGTTGCTAGCTCTGTCTGTGCACTTCAATAGCCAGCTGTGATTGTGCCTTTAAACACGCTGGACGCCCGCACATGCGCAGTAGCGCCGCGGCGCACACCGAGCGTCATCCACGAGCTCCGCCCCTTTTTCCAGATCGCCTCTATATAAAGAAGCGCGTGCACGCGCGCGGGCACGTGCGCCTTCGGCGCTCTTTTTTTTTAAAATAAGGAGCTAGATGGGAGCCAGGGTCCCTGCCGCAGGGCCCGGGGATGGATGAGCGCAGCAACAGGGCAGAGGAGACAGCTTCCCAGCAGAGAACTTACCAACTGCCTGGATTTGACTTTGGAAGAAAAAAAATCCACATTACAAGAAAAAAGAACCATAGCGGCCTCTAGTGTTTAACACAGGAACCGCGGTCTTACCATTTTTTTTTTTTTTCTTGTCTACTATTAAAATTTTTTACATTTTCTTAGTAGTAACAGGCATGCACAGATATTAGCGGGAATACCTTAGGTAACAGGCAGAAAGACAAATTAGGCTTGGGGTCCCCCAATAGAACCAAGTTCCTGAGGGCCCCCACTTACCTTTTCCTTGCCGCAGGACTCTGTTTGGTCCACAGAAGCCCAAACTTCACCTATCACGGCAGGCATTGTAATTAAACCTTCAGGGACCGGGTTCCCAAGGATTCCACTCCCCTGGACCTGTATAGCACCCTGCACAGAAAACATCTTGGTCGTGGGTATGACCAGAGCTCTGGATCCCAGGGTCCAGCCCTCCTAAGAGAGGCATTACAGGTAAAACCTTGCTCTTCTCTTGCAAGGCCCGGGTACCGACCGTTTAGCTATGAAGCTTTTTTGGTCGGATCCGGAATAGCTTACTGAAGCCCAAAAGAACCTGTACGCAAGCTCAGTGAAAACACGTTACTTCTTGGCCAACACCTTAGACACTGGCAAAAAACTGAGGTACTCCCAGATGGGAGGGGCTTATATAGGGGAGGGTACGTCCGGTTTTGGAAGTTGCCAGTGCCAACACCTGAAGGTATCTATATAACCCACATAGTAATGACTATGCCGCTCTGTGTCCCGTGATGTACGAGAAAGAAAAACCTTCTGACTTTACAATCACATTACGTTTTTGAGAGGAAATTTGCTGTGGTGTCCAATTTCATCACATGTGTATATCCTGATAAACGTAACACAGTGCAACCTTATATACCTTCCGCCATCTTCCCCTTTTCCAATAGCAATCATGGCCTCCAGATCTGTTCCCTTCAAGCCAAACATTAGCAGTTCTTTGGCAGCATCCACATTTTCTGGAACCCGTTCAAGACATTCGTGTAGAACCCAGGACCGCTTCTTAATCTTACTCTGGAATTAAAAACACAGAAAGTGAACCTTCAGTAATAAATTGCTGTGACGGCAAAGTTGCATTGACCTGTGCCCAGCTCACTGGCTGCACTCACCTGAGACCAGTTCGCAAGTCAGTGTCCAGTTCACAAGCCTGCGCTCACTTGTGTCTGGCTCACAAAACTGCACTCACCCGTATCTAGCTTATAATCATGCATTTACCTGAGTCAAGCTCACTGGCCTGCACTCACCAGTGCCTAGCTCATTAGCCTGCATTCACCTAAGCCAGGCTCACTGCCTGCACCCACCATTGCCCAGCTTTCCAATCTGCATTTATTTGTGCCCAGTTATTTAGCTTGCATTTACCTATGTCTAGTTTTCAAGACTGCATTCACTAGTGCCCAGCTCATCAACATGTATTCATTCATTGAGAAAATGAAACCAAATAGGGGTATTGGCGCTGCCTTCTCTATAAACGTGGAACAGCAATTTATATGATAGAGTGAAAGGACTTCTAAGGTGTGGTGTGCTTTCCCACACTTAACACAATGAATTCTCAAATGGTGGTGAGTGGATTAGTAAAAAAGTAGATCAGGGTAAAGAAAATATACAAAAAACTCAAACAATAAGTGCCTCCGGCCTCTGAAGAGCGACCAACCTATTGATCGCCTATTACGGGCCGCAACCCTAAAAAACTGAGGCAGGTGCCTCCTTTTATCCAGTATAGTGAATCAATGGCTGTTGCTTCCTCCGTTTTTTAGGATTGCGGCCTGTGATAGGCGATCAATAGGTTGGTCGCTCTTCAGAGGCCGGAGGCACTTATTGTTTGAGTTTTTTGTATATTTTCTTTACTCTGACGCACTTATTACTAATCTACTCACCACCATTTAAAAAATCATTGTGTTAAGTGTGGGAAAGCACACCACACCTCGGAAGTTCTTTCACTCTATCATATAGATTGCTGTTCCACGTTTATAGAGAAGGCAGCGCCAATACCCCTATTTGGTTTTGTCATGAACCTTGGAATACTGAAATATTTCTCCTTTGAATCTATTACACAGTGGTGGGATTTCTGCCCTGTCTTAAGGCTAATCCCCCCTCCAGACGGCTCCATGGTCTGGAAGAAAAGCATTGTTCTGTGTTTGACTGTTTGTTTATGTACTTTAATTACCCCCTGGGGCTTCTGTGTCAATACACATCTCAGGTCTCCTATTCAAGCTATAGGACCAATCCCTGCTGACCCTGTTTCAAGTCCTCATTTGCATGGCCAAGAGAACCTAACTGCGAACTACAATGTACTTTACAATTGACCAATAGGAAAGTGGTTGTTGGGGGCAGGGTGTTCAAACTGCTGTATAAAAGTGTGTGTGGGCATCCAATAAAAGGAGATTCCTGTTTGAACTTACATACAGCCTGCCTGGTGTTTGTTCTGAGCTATCACAAATGGATTAGATTATGCCACATAGCTGTAGTTTGAATCCTGGAGCATCGGATGACCGAACCATCAGACGTTGTGATCTGCAATATGATCCAATAGTAGCAGAGGAGTGTCGGGAGAGTGGAACCGAGCGAGCAAGGGGCTCGTTACAGGTTTCATTTTCTCACTTTATCAGATCCTAGTTTAGGATACTCGAAAAGGGGGGCAGCAGCCGGGATTGTCCATTTAAGCGCGGATATCACTGTATATTCATGTATTCATTCATGTATTCATTCATGCCAAGCTCACTAGACCGCATTCACCTGCATTTACCTCATTGTCCTGCACTCATTTGTTCTCAGCCCTCTAGCCTTTGCTCACCTGTGCTCGGTTTACAAGCCCGCGATCACCTATGCTCAGTTTTCCGGTCTGCGCCCATCTACGCTCACCTTAAAAAATGGCACTCACCTGTGCTTAGCTTAAAAAACTGCACTTACCTATGCTCAGCTTAAAAGCCAGCACTCACCTATATGCAACCTAAATGCCTGCACTGACTTGTGCTCAGCTTTAAACCTGCATTCACCTCTTCCTGCACTCATAGTGCTTTACCTATGTACCTAGGAGTATTCATTACATACAAAAGGCACTGCTTTCTGACTATGCCCTGCTAATCCTCTTATCTCTATACAAGTCTACCAGACAGGATAATCAAGTCACTAAACTATCATGCATGTGTCATTTGCAAATGCAATCATTATTTTCAGCACTGATATAGCAATTTTCAGCTGTTTCTGTCAAAATAATGATTGTTCTAGTAAATGACAAGCAATATATGTCAAAGAATTTGAGCGTAATGTCTGCCTGATTAAAATCAACAGATGCTAGGCAGGCTCTAATGATGTGAAACACCCACAATATTTCCTCTATGCAGACTAGGATCTTATTTGTGCAGGCTTTAGGAGCAGCCATTGTTTTATTCACTGCAAAAAATAAATAAAAAATAATAAGTACTGATTGGGCTAATGCGGACATGGCCCTATGGATTCATGTGAAGAGTGAATTTGAGAATTAGGTCCGTTATAAAAGTCTCCCATGCAGTTTGTGTGTCTAACAGAAATGGCTGCTTCAGCTGTATACGACCAGCACAAACAACAACAAAACGCTACAAAATTCTGGCTCTCCGCAACGGAAAGACCTTCTGGATGATTAATATGAATGACATGTCTCTATAAAATGCACAGACCATATGCCTCAGCCCCCGTGGCTGCACAGTGCGGTGGGGGTTAAAAACACTCGATAACACTAATCTATTCTTTATGCAGAGAATTTGTAAACCTATTATTTCTTCCTAGTTGATTTGTATAAGCTAATTATGCTGCCGTCATTAGCCTGTTATAAATAGGAAGAAAGATTATCATAGAAAAAAAAAAATGAATACATTTGCTGAAATTAATTCTGCACAAGGTCAGAAAAAAAAATTACATACCTGAACATCATAAAAATTTAAATAATAGGTAGGAAACAAAATTAAATGATAATAATATTGTACAGGGATGTTTTGTGCTTTTTTTGTTTCAAAAGGGATTATCAAAAAAATCAAAGTTTGCATGGAAGTACAGCTACACTCATTATGTCATCGACATAATTAGGGTCTTTTGTTGAAGCAGTAAATTGGTTATAAAAAATATAAACTGCAAATTGTTATCCTAATTTTCTGTTCCAGTGAATCAAGAAAATGTATGAATACAAGTATAAGCATTCCTGTCAGTGTATACAGCCCATTTATGGTTATTGGAACGCCAGTATTCTATTGGGGAATTCTCAGTCCCGAAAACTTGGTTAAGTTATTTCATTTTGTGATATTTTGGAACGGATAGGTTTAAAATTAGTATAAGGTATTCATGTTATATAAGGAGTTTGTTTAGTGTTCCTGTAACCACTTAGGGAGGAACTGATATCCTAACTGGGACTTCTGTATAGTTCAGGCATTACATCGCTTGGGAGAGCCATCAGTGCAACACCAGTGCAGTAGCCACAGACCACCAATGTAAGGGTCATTCTTCCCACTGACCACCAATGTAAGATCCATCCTTCCCACTGATCACCAATGTAGGGGGCCATTATTCCTTCCACTGATCATCAATGAAAGGGCCATTATTCCTCCCACTGATCATCAATGAAAGGGTCACATATTCCTCCCACTGATCATCAATGAAAGGGGCATTCTTTCCACTGACCACCAATGTAAGTGGAATTCCACCTCCCCTTCCCACTCACCAACATAAGGGCAATTCTTTGAAATAACTACCAATGTAAGGGGCATTCTTCCTCCCACTCACCACCATCTTAAGAGGCATTCTTTCATCTGACCACCAATGTAAGTGGAATTCTCCCTCCTACTAACTACCAATGTAAGGAGCATTATTCCTCCCACTGACCATAAATGTAAAGTGTATTCTTCTTGCCATTCACTAATAAAGTAAGAGGGTGCTTCTCCCACTGACCACTAAAGTAAGGGGGGCACCACAGCACTGACCCCCAACCTAAGTGGAAACTACTGCACTGAGATTTGTGAATTGATCTGCTTGTTTTTACTAAAGCATTGTACTAAAATACACATAAACTGGTATCATCATAGCACAAGGCCTGTACAAGTGTCCAAGGTATAATGTAAAGATAGGGGGTGCACAAGTTTTTGTTGTTTGTTATTCGACTAGAAAATGTTTTTAAAAATGGCACTGGATACCCATCCTTTAGGCTAGTGAAAGGAATTAACAAGAGTAAGCAGGGTAAATCCTGAGAACAAACAAACAAAAACGTACATCATGGTGGTTAAGGTCAAGGTAGCCATGCAGAAAGTGAACAAGAGAGTCTCAGGAGCTGGCAACTGTATTACTGAAGATGTAAAGATCTCAGAGAGATTTGGACTTTGCTCTACCAAAAATGCCAACAGCCAAGTTCACGCTTTTTAAAAGCACCATCAGGGAATCAATGACATATAAAACAATCTTCTTAAAGTAAGTAGGAGCATTAGAGTTACAGTAAAGGTCTCTCCAGAGGGTAATCCACCTTTTTTGAAGGGGGGGTGCACATCAAGATAAAGTGTAAAGCTTCAATGACATGGTATTTCAGCTTTTGCTGGTCCCCCTGGGATGCCAAGAGATTAAAATTGCTCTAATCTCAGCTGCAACTGCAATTCTATTTCCAACACACAATTCTGTTTATTGAAATGCTAAAATGTCCAAAACGCAAAAAAAATATATATATATTTAAATTTATAATTACATTTTATAAATTACATTTCCTCTCAGATAGTTTTCATTAGGACAAGTACCCCATGGAACATTCCCCCTTTTATTCTTGTTCCAATGACAACTCAAAAATGTTGATTCTGCCCTTAATTTCAGTCCCAGTGAAAACAGTCTCCAGGAAATATACAGAGAGGAAATTTAACCAACCGTGAAAATAAAACATTAAATACAAAAACACGAACGAAAAACTAATAGAGGTTTCAACCCTTCTCTTCTCTGTCCAAAATGAAAAAATAAATTGCTTTTGATATACTTTAACAAAGCAGGGGCAAAAGTAAAGTACAAGGTCACTAGACCCTAACAGTCCATTTTTTTTTTAATAAATAAAAATAATCATAAAAATTACCCCGATAGGGGTGTTATGGATTATAGCTCTGTGTGTACAGCCATTTATTATACTAAAGACGTCTTTAGACGGTTCAAATCTCGGGCGGTTCAGAACTTGAACCACATATGGACAAGCTGTGCCCCCCCCATCCAAAGTAAACTCCTATGAAAGTTTTAGCACTCTAGCATACGAGTAGCAAAATACAGTAAAAGTCTTAAATCTAATGAGATTATTATTCACACAGCAACTAATGGAATAATGGACCAGCATTAATGTATTCAAATGTGATTACCCATCTTAACACAATTGGAAAATATATTTATCTAATTATGAAAAACTGGCTCTATCTAAAAGCATTTAGACTGCAGCTTGTGTTTTTTGGGAAAATGAAAATGAAAAGCACAAAGCAAGCAACAAAGTGACAGCTAATTGGGGTTGATTTACTAAAGGAGTAAAGCATGTTCACTTTGCAAAGTGAATACTAGTATATAAACAGATGTGCTCCCTTTAAATAAAGGATTTAAAAAATATGTTGTTTTTATCATTTAGGCTGCTCAGAGTATTGAGTCAGGTTATGTTAATGACATTTGAGCTAGTCTCTACTGAATTATACTCTCTGCTGATCATTAGTGACACTCATTGTCAGATAATGTCACAGTATCAAACGTTCTATGACGCCTATTAAGAAACAGAAGAGAAAGAAAGAGGGGATGTACAGAGGAGTGCCTGGTACACTTTCACAATAAAGTCATTCTAGCATGACACAGCTGTCAGGATAAGTTTTATGGACAGGTTCATACTGATATTTATAGATTGTCACCTTATTGTAACATTATAATTCTCTTTCACTGTCTAACCAAAGTTGCATTGAAAAGTTGAATATTCTGCTTTACAAAACCCCAGACAGACATACCAAATAGTCCTGGATAGTAGCTATATTAACAGTAGACTTCCTCCATTGTCTCTGGTAGACCAGATCCGTGTCCAGACCATAGGCATGAGCCAAAGACAAAGCTTCTCCATACTCTTCATTATCAATCTACAAGGAGAGAGATGTTTGCATCAATTATGAGTTTAATAAGTATTTGATGTTCACAACATAGTCCTACTTTAGTACGATAGATAACACAACCAAAGTTTTCTACAAAAAAAAAATAGTCATTCTACTACAGTAACTGGATTATACAAGACCAGCTAGACCTATATTTTTTCTCTTTTAATTGATTTTTTTTTTGTTTCGTACTGCAGAAATACAAAGAATTGATTAAGTACAAATGTGATGTAGCATCCCAACCCACCCACCTCACTTTAGTAATTTCCACAGGTCTGTTATTTTTCCTACTATGTGTTCTCTTTGGCAACGCCTCATTGTGTTTCCTGGTTCAACCTGTTACGGGATTTGACAAATCAGTCTTGGCGTATGCTAAAGCCTCGTACACACTACTAGTTTTCAGGTTGGAGCCGCTGTACTAACAATCCGATGTTAATACAATGCTCTCCCCTACACAGCTATTGTGTTCTGACATGGGGACAGCACCCCCCACCAGAACACTCCGGTCTGTGCGCTCAGCCATTGGCTGAAAGCGCTGATCGGGAGAGCCGGTCGGCAGGCCTTCTTTGGTCATGACCCTTCAAAAAAAGCCAAAGCCCCTTCACCGGAATACTCCAGTCAACGGCTGAGAGCTCTTATTGGGAGACAGTTAGCAGACCTTTTTCAGTCATGAGACTTTGACAGAAGCCAACCGAATGACCGGCTTTTATTGGACCAGCTGCCATGCACACGGCCGAATGTCGGCCGGTTTCTTTTGAACCGGCTAAAGCCAGTTGACATTCGGCCCGTGTGTACTAAGGCTTAAATGTTAGTAATGTCCTTACAACGGTTCTTTTATTCTATTTTGTACCCCAGGTCTTGTATCAGTTGCTTTCGGAAAACTACTGTATCTATGCTAATCCATTAAACAACACTTTGATATGTTGCATTGTTTTTGGCATGGATATTGGTCATTTCCTTTTATTTTGACACTGCTGTATACTCTGGACAACTTTTTTCTTCTTGAATTTTCTAAGTTGGCAATTTTTGAAAACAAAATAAAGGAATTACAAAAAAAAAAAAATACAGAATACAGGTGCTATGGCCATAGCATAAACAACATTTTACCAAAGGAGTGATCTATAAATAATATATGAAATTCAGAACATCCTGATCTGGTGTAAGGTCAACTTAAAGTGTTTGTTAACCCATCAAAAAGAAAAATACAGATCCTGGTCCCTTAAAGCAGATTACACAGCACAGTGCTTGAGTTGTGTAATCTGCCCCCTCTAAACTGTAAAAAAAAAACTGAACCTGGCACTTCCTGTATGTCCTCTCTGCGTTGACCATGAAAATCAGGGCTGCTTCGCCCTGATCACCGTGGTCAGAGTACGACCCGCATCATACGTACCTGTCCCTTCTGCTCTCCTCTCTCCCCCCCTCATCCCCTCCTTCCCGCCTGTCATCATCCTCCGAGTCTGTATGAGGCCTGGCTCCGCCCCCCGCCGCTATTCTAGTAAAAAAAAATTCCTAAAACTTTCACTGCCAGCCTCTCTATTAGAGGCTGGCATAGCACACTATGTCATTAGTTTTGAAAAACTAGTGTTCTTACCAAATCTGAGCTGTCTTCAGGCCGGTCATGTGACTCGCGGACCCTTTACAGCTACGATACAGAGCTTCTGCGGAGGAAACAAGCAGCCACGTGATCTCCCCGGCTGACATCAGAGGGAGATCACGGCCACTCCTGCAGAAGCAATCCATCGGAGCTGTAAAGCAGCCGCGAGTAATGTGACCGGCCTGAAGACAGCTCAAATTAGGTATTTAGAACACAATTTTTTTTTTTAACTACCAACATAGTGTCTAATGGAGGGGCTGGCATAGTTTTATATAGATGGGTTAACAAACCCTTTAATAAGTATCCTGCTGAACCCAATTATTCTCTAGGCACTCCATTACATTTCAATGAAGTCTAATGCCGCGTACACACGACCATTTTTCTCGTCGGCAAAAATGACATTTTTTTCTCTTTGACGAGAAAAAGGACCGTGTGTGGGCTTTTCATCATTTTTCCCGACGAGAAAAACGGCATGAATCACGACGAGAAAAATTAGAACATGCTCTAATTTTTCTCGTCGTGATTCACGGCATTTTTTTCCGTGGCAGTTTTCCCATAGGGAAACACTGCCGGGGAGCCTACACACAGTCATTTTCTCGATCAAGAGAAAAAATGTCGGGAAAAACGGCTGTGTGTAGGGGAACAAGCCGCTCCTCGTTTTTCCCGTCGATTTTCTCGACAGTGTTTTCACCGTCGAGAAAATCGATCGTGTGTACACGGCATAATATTCCATAACAATAGGACTTGCAGTATAAGAGAGCCGATGTACGAACTTTTCAACTAGACGTATGTTGCCAGATCTAGTTCTGAATGCAATGAAGGACCTCAAAGAGGACAACTAGAGCTCTTGTTTCACCAGAAACATCTGCTCATATAAGGCCAAAAAAATAACACCACCACCAAAGGAAATGTTAATGGTCACTAACATAAATGATCATAAATTCCACTTTGATAGAATTACTCGTCAAAGCAGATTTGCTGCACCTCATATGGTCAATTCAGAAAACTTGCTCCATATCAATACCAATACCTCTTATGAATGACCTACAACTATTTGAAAATATGAAATGTTAATTTGGAAGTTCTTTCTTTGGAGTAACATATCTCACCTTTCTCTGGTAGAGCTCCTCTGGAGTCGTCGACCTCAGACTCACAAGGCGATACGTTTTAGTGATGGTGCGGGGACGTTTGCGAGGAGGGGCAAAGCGCTCCATCTCTGTGACAAAGTAAAGCCCTTGTTTTATATAAGCAAAGTATCTGGCTTTAGCAGACATCTCCTCATCGCAGTCAGAATCTTCATCGCCATACTCATCTTCTCCTGTTCTGCTCTCCAAGCGGGACCTTTTGGGGACCAGTTTTACTTCGCACTAAAGACAAACACAAATTCTATTATATCACAGCTAAGGACACCTGTCCAAAAAAATAAAACATTACACGTCTGATCACTTTGTCTAAAGCTGGGTACACACTATAAGAAATTTTGAGTAAAGTTTGTCCAGTTTTCCACAATGTTTCACAGTCAAAACCGAGGATGGTACTAATTATTAAAATTCTCTAAAGGCAAAGGCTTTTTTTGTTTGACTTATTGTTTTTTATTGTTTCTGATCATGTGCAGTCTTTCGTATCTCATTTTTCTTGTACAAAAACAGTACAAATTTAACAAAAATCGTTCCTTCAGTTCACGTACGAAAACATTTTTGCATTTTGTCCCTTTGGAGATTTTAGTTTGGAAAGTCTGAATCAGATGTCTAAAGTTGCATACATACTACTAGAAAATCGAACGATTGTTCCTCATACAGATTTTTTCCCCCCCATTTTCTCATAGTGTGTACCCTTGCACATGTTATTGATGTATAAATGCCAGATCTTCCAGGCAGAAAGTTCCTGCCCAAAAACGCAAGTATGGTCTGTATTAGGGTTGCACAGATAGCGTTTTTTTTACCAGCAAGTATCGATCTTGGGTTCACACAGAAGAGGTGGGGGAAAGCGAATGCGTTTCAGACAGGAATAGCACAGAATTCCTGGAAAAATGGCATGTGATTTGAGCCCATTTATTTGGTTGAAAGCAATGACCTGCATTCAGGTCAGTAAAAGAAAAGAACCTGTGTGCTTAAGTCCTTATAATCCCCATAGCTTTCTGACTGACAAGAACATAGTGCACACTGCAATGCTGCTTGTGAAGATTTATAGATCACCAGAATCACCATTTCCCCTTAGGCTAGGATCACACATGCTGCGGCTCACAGCAGGGGATCCAGTGTGTCTCTGTTCACCGATTCAAGTGTGAATCAGGTCTGAATTTTTGCCTGAATTCATACCTGAATTGGAATCAAAACCTCCATTGAGAGCCGGGCACACTCTCTTGTCATGCGAATTGGATGTGGCAGTTCTCTATTCATTACACACTATTTAATGTTTTTTGAAGTGCAACTAGTGTTCGTACCCGACTATGACTTGGTATCAGCCTTTTGCAATCCCCTACACAGCAGAACTAGGACTACGAGAGGCAGGTCTAGGAAACAATCAGGTGTGCTACATGCAAACTTGCTTATCAGAAGATAGAGCAGAGGAATGATCCCATCAATCATCTCCTATTCTCTCACTGTCCAGTCAGCGGGTGACAGGTAGACAGAGGACACTTCCCCGTGCTTTATTTTGTTTCTTGATGTATCTGGTAGAATCTAGTCATTTCCTTACTTTCAGCAAAACCCAGTGTTTTTAGCCCAGTTCTCCTTTGCTAGACTACATAAGTCACCTATCCTTGCCACTCGCTGTCTCTTTCCTTATGCGGTTGCCTAGACTCCCAAAAGCCTACCTACAGACTCTGCATAGAGAAAGGGCTCTTTTTTTTGGGGGGGGGGGGGGCTATATCAAGAGCAACTGATACCTCAGCATCTGCCCTTGCCAGAATTTTACAAGCCAGGTGTTTTTACAGGGTGTAGGGACAGTGGTTTCTTTCTATACCACAAAGTAAAAAAAAAAAAAAGACAAAACTGGAACATGCTCTAGAAAAGGATTGAGATATTTGAGAGTAAATTTAGTACATGCTTATACAGTACAAATCCTTTAATCTACAAGATATGTTATTGAGATGAGGAGGGGGGGGGGTGTTCTGTAGTGCAGCAGGTTATAAGGTACACAAGGTTGATACCTATGCTTAGGATTTCAATGTAGCAGAGGAAGTTAGGAGCTCACTGGATTTCTAGAGATGAACAGGCATTTTTCTGTACTTGAGGCATTTTAAACCACTTCAGCCCCAGAAGAATTTACCCCCTTACTAACCAGGCCATTTTTTGCTTTAACTGACAATTGCGCGGTTGTACGACGCTGTACCCAAACAAAATTTACGTCCTTTTTTTGCTTTCTTTTAGTGGTATTTAATCACCTCTGCAGTTTTTATTTTTTTGTGCTATAAACAAAAGAAGACCGACAATTTTGAAAAAAGCACAATATATTTTACTTTTTGCTATAATAAATATCCCAAATTAAAAAAAAAAAAAAATCCTCAGTTTAGGCCGATATGTTTTCTGCATATTTTGGGTAAAAAAATAAAATAATACAATAAGCTTATATTGATTGGTTTGCGCAAAATTTATAGCGTCTACAAATTAGGGGATAGATTTATGGCATTATTATTATTTTTTTAGTAGTAATGGCGGCGATCAGAGATCTTTAAACGGGAATGTGACATTGCGGCAGACAAATCAGACACTTGACAAATTTTTGGGACCATTGACATTTATACAGCAATCAGTGCTATAAAAATGCACTGATTACTGTATAAATGTCACTGGCAGTAGAGGGGGTTAACTCTAGGGGGCGATTAAGGGGTTAACTGTGTTCCCTAGGTGTGTTCTAACTGTGGGGGGATGGGATTGACTAGGGGAGGAGACCGATCAGTGTTCATACTTAGTATGAACACACGATCTGTCTCCTCTCCCCTGAGAGAACTGGGATTTGTGCGTTTACACACACAGATCCCGGATCTCGCTCTGTCACAAGCGATCACGGGTGCCCAGCGGTCATCGCGCTCACTGGGCACTCGCACAGACTCCGGGGACACGCTGAGGGCGTGTGCGCCTTCTACAGTATCTTAAAGGGCCGACGTCCAGCTACGATGGCTCACCCAGGGGAGCCAACCTGCTGCAGTATAACTATGGTGGCTGGTCAGGAAGCGGTTAAAGAGACAATGGGGAAAAGTGCAGAGATGTGGCACAATTTTTTTTTCCCCCAAACATACCTTTCAATACAGGATTATCCTTTTAAAATGAATCCAATTAAGCACAGTGTGCTCTTAAAAGTACCATATGTTATATAAAGCACATGACAAGTTCACACTAATTCAATTTGGATGTAACGCACTCCAGCCAGACTTCACAGAGCTTCTTCCAAGCCTCAGATGGAGAAAAAAAGAGTGGGGATTTATAGCATGGACATGTTGCTGTTGGGGTATCCAAGACATATAAGAAGCCAAGGCGCAGTTCATTCCACAAAACTCCAACTATAACTAAATTTACTTTGCAGGTTAACTAACACTTTAAAACAGGTTGCATAGTGTTGTAATGTGTTACCCTTCAACAGAATGAGAAGTATGGATTAAGCGTGAAACCATTTATTGACTAGATTGTAGCGCAAGCTTTCAAAGCACGTTGGCCTCTTCTTGAAACAATATGCAACAACCCTGAAGAAATCCAAACTTGATTTTAATTAAGTAAACTTGCATTCTATTTAACTTCTGTGTCTTATTGAAGAATTAAACTGCCTGTGGATGGTGTCAAGTCAACAGTTGACCATACTGGGTCTGTGGAGATAAGTCAATGCATAAAGCACCATCTGAAACAGAACAGACTGGAAGCCCATCGATTCCTCACTTAGAAAAACACCAAGGTGAGCTTTAATTAAAAGAGAAGTTAACCTTTTGTAACATGTTACACCCATATCCAGGGTGTAACATGTTACAATTTCCCCGGCCCCTGCACAACGAAATCCGGGTCCCCATTTTGACAGATAGAGGGGAACCTCCTCCCTCCGCTACCTGTCACAAACTAAAAATAAAACTGCATCATTCAGCCTTTAACTGTTAACTTGTAGTTCTCAATTAACTACCAGAGTGCTATTGATTGCTCTTGGTAGTTTACTGAGCTTCCTGTCAGAGTGTAAATGCCTGCCAGTATCGGAGGTACAGACAGACAGCTTCAGGACTGTGTCATTACACATATGATCTGCTGATCATGGGTGCAATGCTTTACAGGTCCCAAACAAAAATAAAATAAATGCATATTTTTTTTACCTGCAAAAAAAAGTGCAATTATTTTATTTTTTGTAAAAGTGAATCCTTATCCTTTAACCACTTGCCGATCAGCCGCCGTAACTATAATGCGGCAGGTCGGTATGTTACCGCGAACCATCGTAGCTGCATGTCGGCTCCTTTAAGCGAGATAGCAGGCACGTGCCGCTGCACTGTGGGGGTTCTGATGCACGTGGCCGGCGGTCGCGAAGACTGCCGGCCACTCGCGATCGTGGGCACGAGAGCCAGAACAGGGGCGTGTGGGTGTAAACACACAAATCCCTGTTCTGAAAGGAGAGAGAGATCGTGTGTTCCTACTAGCTAGGAACAACGATCTGTCATCTCCTCTAGTCACTCCCATCCCCCTACAGTTAGAACACACGCGAGGGGACACACTTAACACCTTGATTGCCCCCTAGTGTTAACCCCTTCCCTGCCAGTGTTATTTACACAGAAATGAGTGCATTTTTATAGCACTGATCGCTGTATAAATGTGAATGGTCCCAAAAATGTGTCAAAAGTGTCCGATCTGTCCGCCATAATATCGCAGTCCCGATAAAAATCGCTGATCACCACAACTAGTAAAAAAAATAAAATAATAAAAATGCTATAAATACTGTATATACTCGAGTATAAGCCGAGTTTTTAGGCACATTTTTTTGTGCTGAAAATGCCCCCCTCGGCTTATACTCAAGTCACCTTTTTGCGTCTCATCTCCCGGACTTTGGCGACCCGGTACCGGCCGGCCATAGGCCCCCCAAACTTGGCACACATGTAGCCCCACTCTTCCTCTACAAGTGTGCAAAGTTTGTTGTCCAGGGGACCTACGATTTTTCAAAACCGGGCACTCCTTCCATAGACTCCCATGTTAAACGTCAGTCTAGTCATGGACACAGTGAGGCATGCACATGGACACAGTGAGGCAAAGTGAGGCACGGTGAGGCAAAGTGAGGCATGCAGATGGACACCCTAGGCTTATACTCGAGTCAATACGTTTTCCTAGTTTTTTGTGGTAAAATTAGGTGCCTCGGCTTATACTCGAGTATATACGGTTTCCCCTATTTTGTAGACGCTATAACTTTTGCGCAAACCAATGAATATACGCTTATTGCAATTTGTTTTACCAAAAATATGTAGAAGAATATATATTTGCCTAAACTGAGGAAAAAAGTAGTTTAAGGAAAAAAAAAAAAAAGGGGGGAAATTTATTATAGCAAAAAGTACAATATATTGTGTTTTTTTTTTCAAAATTGTCACTATTATTTTGTTTATAGCGCAAAAAATAAAAACCGCAGAGATGATCAAATGCCACCAAAAGAAAGCTCTATTTGTGGGAAAAAATGATGTCAATTTTGTTTGGGAACAGCATCGCACGACCGCACAATTGTCAGTTAAAGCGACGCAGTGTCGTATAACGAAAAATGGCCTGGTCATTGAGCAGCCAAATCTTCCGGGGCGTAAGTGGTTAAAGTCCAACATTAGTCAACTGGTAACATTCAAGTTTTACATAATCCACTGCTTCCTTATTTATCAGACTCTACAACAATACCTCTGGTTGGGACTAGTTTCTCACATTCTATAATGTTGGGTGGGTGGGTGGGCGCTGGGTTGCAATATGAAAAGTTCAGTGCTATTTATAACATACGGATTTTGCTTAGGGCAGCCAAGTGCAGATTGTCAATATCAAAAGCCATTTAGTGGGCAGGCTGTGTTGCTCCTTTCAGTAAAAATGATCATATTTCAAATCTACAGCAAACAACGTTTGTATTTTACCTCTGCGGACCTTTTAATAATTTCATTCAATATTCATTCTTACCTTCTTTTTTTTTTAAATTATATATAATGTCATTTTCTGCCCCCACACTTGTCCAGGAAGAGCTATATCTCTCTCACAGCCGAGTAAATACAGCTCTCAGTAAGCAAGTGGCAGCTCTCCTACCGCTACCCCAAATACCATGTGTCTAATCCTACATTAATGACTTGGAAGAAAGGTCTCCAGTGTACAGCTCAATTACTTGTGAAATGCTATGTGTCCCTGATCCGTGACACGGGATAGAAGACTGGTGCTGGGGGGAACATTACAGTTTCTATTAAATGGAGAAAACCGCATTTCGGGAAGACGCAGTTACAGCAGCACATGTGGTTTATTGCAGTGGAGCCTTGTGTCACATGAAGGAAAGTGTAATGAATTTAGAACCGCTGGCTAGGGAGGGATATCCTGTACATAAATGTTTGAGAGATGGAATGAGAAGGAAGAATGCGATTAGTATCATAGACCAGAGATGTATGGAGGTAACACTTTAAGGAGAACACCAAATGTTTTGTTATGTCACTTGTATCTTACCCCCTCACCCTCCGTTACCCAATTTATGGCTCTGCTTTGCTGCTGCAAACTGAAGGACATAAAGAGAGAGTCTTACTATTGCTGATTTTTTCGAGTGCATCTAAACCCAAGAAAAAATCAATATATTGTAGTTTACCAGTCCTTGAATGTGATGGCTGCATTGTTTTTTTTTTTTTTTAGGTTTTATTTCCATGTATTTTCATCAGGCAATCCTGCCAGCAACATATTTATTGTCCCTGTGTGACAATGCTCACCAACTGTACTGTACCTACAGAGGGGTCGTGTTGTCACCATCCTAGAACAGGACTACAGAACACCTCCTCCCCCTCTCCATAACATGGGTTCTGCAGTTTATGGAGGCAACCTGAGAAGAGCTAACTACATGTCTTGAGACGACACTCAAGAGTGCAAAGGAACTTTTTTCTGCAGGATTAACTTTTTATAAATCTTTTTGTGCACCTATTGAACAAATATACTGTAACAAATTGCACTCAATAGAATATTTAACAGGCCAAAAGGGAGTAAATAACAAAATATTAAGGTTGGTGTTTACATAAAAATGTACAGTACCTGCATGTATAGCCATGTGAGAGCTGCCATTGTGTCTATTCACTAACCTGTAACAAGCATGTAAGACATGGGTGCTCAACCTGTGGCCCTCCAGCTGTTGCGGAACTACAAGTCCCATGATGCATTGCAAGGCTGATAGTTACAGGCATGACTCCCAAAGGCAGAGGCATGATGGGACTTGAAGTTCCGCAACAGCTGGAGGGCCATAGGTTGAGCATCCATGATGTAAGACACGAGTTAAAACTTTTGAAAATGTTCTAGTTGCATGCTGGTTTCAGGTCAGTGACTTACTAAGTAGTAAAGTCAAGTTGAGGATTACAGCCCTGCACCCTAAAGGCCTCATGCGCCCAGTTTGCATTCAGGGCTGTGCACCCACAACCACATGGATGTCAGATTGGGACCAGTGTCTGTGTCCGTACGGCCACAATGTCCCAATTAACATCAATTCGACTGCTTGTATGGGGATGCACATAACACCCGTGTATCCCCATACAGGTAAACATGGCCCTCTATGGGCGTACGCTTTATTATGCCCTGTGTTACATAGTTAGTCAGGTTGAAAAAAGACACAAAAGTCCATCCAGTTCAACCATAAAAAAAAAAAATATCATACAATATTCTATTTCTTTTTCGTACATCACGGGACACAGAGCGACTTAGTCATTACTAATGGGTTATATAGATTACCTTCAGGTGTTGGCACTGGCCAATTCCAAACCGGAAGTACCCTCCCCTATATAAGCCCCTCCCACCCGGGAGCACCTCAGTTTTTTGCCAGTGTCTAAGGTGTTGGCCAAAGAGTAACATGCGTTTTCACTGGGCTTGCGTACAGGTTCTTTTGGGCCTTAGTAAGCTGTTCCGGATCCCACCAAAAAAGCTTCATAGCTAAACGGTCGGTACCCGGGCCTTGCAGCAGAAGAGCAAGGTTTTGCCTGTAATGCTTCTCTTAGGAGGGCTGGACCCTGGGATCCAGAGCTCTGGTCATACCCACGACCAAGATGTTGTCTGTGCAGGGTGCTATACAGGTCCAGGGGAGTGGAATCCTTGGGAACCCGGTCCCTGAAGGTTTAATTACAAGGCCTGCCGTGATAGGTGAAGTCTGGACTTCTGTGGACCAAACAAAGTCCTGCGGCGGGGATCAGGTAAGTGGGGGCCCCCAGGAACTTGGTTCTATTGGGGGACCCCCAAGCCTAATTTGTCTTTCTGTCTGTTACCTAACGGTATTCCCGCTAAATATATGTGTTTGCCTGTAACTACTGAAAATGTAAAATTTTAATAGTAGTCAAGAAAAAAAAAAAAAAAAAAAGGGACCGCGGTACCTGTGTTAAACCACTAGAGGCCGCTGTAGTCCATTTTTCTTGTCATGTGGATCTTTGGTTTTCTCAAGTCAAAAGATCCAGGCAGCTGGTAAGTTTCTCTGTGGGAATCCACTTCCTCTGCCCTGTTGCTGCGCTCATCCACCGCACAGGCCCTCCGGCAAAAAGGGCCCTGGCTCCTAGTCCCCTGTTTGATTTAGAAAAGGGCGCCAATGGCGCACGGGCGCGCGCGCGTGCACGCGCCTCCTATGAAAAAAAGGGGCGGGGCGGGTGGATGACGCTCGATGCGCGCCGCGGCGCTTCTGCGCATGTGCGGGTGTCCCAGCATAGTTAAAAGACACAGTACAAGTGTCAGCTGGATGCAAACAGAGCTAGCAACAAACAGTGGCACACAGAGGCGGTTGATGCAGGCATCCCCATAGAAAGGCACTTTAGTGGACACCAGCTGGTATATAGCAGCACCTGTGCTAGACTATTACCAGCAAAATTGGTGTATGACGACGGGAATACCTCAGCTTTGTGCTTAAAGGATATGTCGTCCAGACGCTCCGGAAATAGATCTTCCAGGAAGCCAAAGGGGTCTCCATCGGGCTCTGAGGATATTGGGCATGCTTGTACTGCACCAATCTCCCCTGAGAATTCAGAGGTCAGTAGCCGTAGAAAACCCGCAGGAATGCCTGGTGCTGCGGCTGTCCCCAGTCCACCTGCTCCTGTATATATAACAGAGGAGGTTTTATCCTCAACTCTGGGAGGATTGGAAGAGAGATTAACAGCATTGATCGCTGCTTCCCTGTCACAGGAAAAGCGCGTCCGATCTCCGTCTCCTCCTTCAGAGTACCTGTTAGTGGAGGAACAGCCCCACACAGAGATCGACCTACCTGAAGGGGATCAGGATGAGGTTGATTCAGTTATGGAGGAATCAACAGTGGAAGAACCTTTCTCAGCATCTCAGGCTGAAAGATTATGGGTTCAGTCTCTGACTAATATGGTCTGATCAGCATTTAAAATGCCTCTGGCGGAACCACCATCCACTACGGCTTCCTCGCTGGGGTCGCTAAAAGCTCCCCAGGCTGTCTGTTCCTTCCCAATCCACCCTTTATTAGAAGGGCTTAATTTACCAGGATTGGGAGCATCCTGATAAAATATTTGCTCCCCCCAAGAGATTTCCGGTGATCTATCCCATGGAGGATAAGTTCATAAAAAAATGGAGGGTCCCTACAGTGGACGCAGCCATCTCTTCTGTTAACAAATCACTGACATGTCCAGTAGATAATGTTCCAATGTTCAAAGACCCAATAGATAAAAAATTGGAGTCTTTACTAAAATCTGCTTTCTCTACAGCAAGCATGGTGACACAACCTGCGGTAGCAGCGATTGGAGTCTGCCAAGCAGTGAAAGATCAGTTGAAACAAGTCTTAAGGGACTTACCAGATCAGCAGGCTCTTGCCCTAGCTGACCTGCCTAGAGCCTTGTGTTTTGCGGTGGACGCCATAAAGGATACAATCCAACAGGCCTCCCGCTTTACGCTGTCTATAGTACATATGCGTAGGCTTCTGTGGCTCAAAAACTGGTCTGCTGAAGCTCCCTGTAAAAAACTGCTGGTTAGCTTCCCATTTCATGGAGAACGCTTATTTGGAGAAGATCTGGACAAATATATCCAGAAAATTTCTGCCGGTAAAAGTTCACTCTTACCGGTTAAGAACAAGGGTAGAAGTCCTTCTTTTAAGAGGCCTACTTCTCCAGTCCCTGGCACATCGGCTGTGAAACAGTTCCGACGGCCTCCGCGGTCAAATCCAGGGGGCAGAAATCAGGGACAATCACAGGGTATCAAGAAACCCTGGGTCAAGAGAGGTACAAAACCTCCCCCTAAGTCATGAAGGGTTGCCCCCACTCAGTCGGGTGAGGGGAAGACTTCAGTTGTTCACAGAGACCTGGCGGGACACCATCAGAGATGGGTGATCTCCGCAGTAAGTCTGGGATACAGGCTGGAGTTAAAAGACATTCCTCCTGCCCATTTTATAAGGTCAAACGTGCCAAGCGATCCCCAGAAGAGTGGATCCCTCCTTCTGGCACTAGAGCAACAATTGCCCCAAGGGTAATCATGAAGGTTCCCTTGAAAGAAAACGGGTTCGGGTTTTACTCGAACCTTTTCACAGTCCCCAAACCAAATGGGGACATGAGGCCCATATTAAATATAAAAGGGCTAAACAAGTTCCTACATATCAGGACTTTTTCGGATGGAGTCGATCCGATCGGTGGCCACCGCCCTACAAGGGCAGGAATGGCTAGCCTCGATCGACATAAGGGATGCTTATTTGCATATTCCCATCTGTCCGGCCCACCAGAAATTTCTACGCCTTGCAGTAGAAGGGCGCCATTTTCAGTTCAGAGCCTTACCTTTCGGTCTGGCCACGGCACCACGAGTGTTCACAAAAATTCTGGCCCTACGATTGGCAAAACTAGGAACACAAGGTGTAACGATAATGGCATATCTAGACGACTTGTTGCTGATAGACCACTCAGTGAAAAAAACTAGAAGTGGTCGTTCACAAGATAATCAAGTATCTGGAATCTCACGGTTGCATTATCAACCGAGACAAGTCAGCCCTAAAACCAGTCAAAAGCCTGGAATACTTGGGGGCTAAGACTGGATTCAAATCAGAGAAAGATTTTCTTACCTCCAGAGAAGGTGTCGTCTTTGAAAGATTTGACCCACTTAGTGGGTACAAAAAAGAAAAACCATCCATACGCCTGTGTATAAGGCTGCTGGGAAAAATGGTGGCTTCATTCGAAGCGGTACCCTACGGTCAATTCCATTCAAGGAACTTGCAGAGGGCCATACTGTCAGCCTGGAACAAAAAAGTTCAGGCTTTAGACTTACCAATGTCCCTGTCCCCTTCCATTCGCAAGAGCCTCCATTGGTGGTTGGTGCCCCAGAATCTGGGAAGGGAAACCCTTCAGTCCGGTTTCTTGGAAGGTGGTCACTACAGTTGCCAGCCTCATAGGCTGGGGGGCAGTACTGGAGCAATGGTCTCTCCAGGGCAAGTGGCCAGAAGCAGAGAAGGCCCTGCCCACCAATCTCTTAGAGATACGAGCAGCCCGGTATGCCCTAGTAGCATGGACATCCAAACTCCAAGGGTCACCTGTCAGAATTCAATCAGACAATGCCACAGCAGTGGCATATATCAATCTCCAGGGTGGCACCAGGAGTCGTGCAGCCCAGAGGGAAGCGAATTGCATCCTGGAATGGGCAGAAAGGTATGTCACAGCCATATCCGCGGTTTTCATCCCAGGAGTGAAAAATTGGAGAGCGGACTTTTTAAGTCGCCAGCAATTATGCCCGGGGGAATGGTCTCTTCACCCCGAGGTTTTCCAGGCAATATGCCAGCGGTGGGGAACACCGGATGTAGATCTGCTAGCATCCAGATTCAACGCAAAGGTGGACAGATTTGTGTCTCGCACAAAGGATCCCCTAGCTTGCGGTTCGGATGCCCTAGTGTTCCCTTGGGATCAGTTCAAGCTGATATATGCATTCCCACCGCGATTAATCCGCAGAATCAGGGTAGAAAAGAAACCAGTCATTCTGGTGGCTCCAGCGTGGCCCCGAAGGGCATGGTACGCGGAGATTGTAAAAATGTCAGTGGGAAGTCCTTGGACCCTCCCACATCGTCCGGACCTGCTTTCGCAAGGACCGATATACTACCCTTCCTTACCAGCCCTAGGTTTGACGGCCTGGCTATAGAAGCCCACATTCTAAAAAAGAGAGGGCTCTCTAATCCTGTGGTATCTACCATGATCAATGCCAGGAAGCCGGTATCCAGGCAGATCTATTATAGGATCTAGAAGGCGTACATCACGTGGGGTGAGGCCAGGAAATGGCATCCACGTAAGTACGTAATAGGTAGGATTCTGGACTTCCTACAATGGGCTGTACATAGGAAGCTTGCCTTGAGTACTATCAAGGGTCAGACGGCCTTGTCAATATTTTTTTCAAAGGCCCTTGGCTTTGCATTCATTAGTCAAAGCTTTCATACAAGGAGTGATGCGTATTAGCCCTCCGGTTAGTATTCCCATATGTCCATGGGACTTAAACCTGGTTCTGTCGGTTCTACAGAAACAACCATTTGAACCATTGCGGCACATTTTCTTGGTTCTTTTCACCAGGAAATTGATTTTCTTAGTAGCCATTAGTTCGGCTAAAAGAGTATCGGAACTAGCCGCCTTGTCCTGTAAGGAGCCATATCTGGTTGTCCATAAGGACAGAGTAGTATTACGTCCTCATCCAGCCTTTCTTCCTAAGGTGGTATCGAGGTTTCATTTGAACCAAGATGTGGTTCTTCCTTCTTTTTTCCCCAAACCTAGCTCGGTAGAGGAAAAGTTATTACATTCTTTGGATGTAGTAAGAGCAGTTAAAGCTTATCTGAAAGCCAATGCTCAGATTCGCAGAACGGATTCTTTGTTTGTTCTGCCGGAAGGCCCCAGAAAGGGTCAGGCAGCATCAAAATCTACTTTAGCCAAGTGGATTCGACAGGTCATAATACAAGCCTATGGCTTGAGAAAGAGACCGCCTCCGTTCAAAGTTAGGGCGCACTCCACAAGAGCAGTTGGAACTTCATGGGCAGTGCATCACCAGGCCTCCCTGGCTCAAGTATGTAAGGCCGCAACATGGTCTTCGGTACACACGTTTACTAGATTCTACCAGGTAGACGTCAGAAGTCAGGAGGATGTCGCCTTTGGGCGCAGTGTGTTGCAGGCCGCAAAAGAGCCTCATGCCTGATGGCGCCCAGCTTATGTATCCCTCCCCTCATTTGGCATTGCTTTGGGACGTCCCATTAGTAATGACTAAGTCGCTCTGTGTCCCGTGATGTACGAAAAAGAAAAAGGGATTTTTATAACAGCTTACCTGTAAAATCCTTTTCTTGGAGTACATCACGGGACACAGAGCTCCCACCCCTCTTTTTGGGACACTTATTGCTTGGCTACAAAACTGAGGTGCTCCCGGGTGGGAGGGGCTTATATAGGGGAGGGTACTTCCGGTTTGGAATTGGCCAGTGCCAACACCTGAAGGTAATCTATATAACCCATTAGTAATGACTAAGTCGCTCTGTGTCCCGTGATGTACTCCAAGAAAAGGATTTTACAGGTAAGCTGTTATAAAAATCCCTTTATTAGAACCGGCTCTCTATTTTCCGTCTGGATTCCCGGCTGACTTTTTCCCGTCGTGAAAACCGTTGTGTGTATGCTTTCCCGAGGAAAAAAAAACGCACGTTTGTAAACAATTTGACACATGCAACGTCATTTTGACGGCTTGTAGTCTTTGACGTCACTGCGTTCTTGGCAGTCAAAAGTTCAGCGGTATTTGGCCTGAACGTGTGTATGCAAGGCAGGCTTGAGAGGAAACCTGTCGGGAAAACCGTTGTGTTTTTTTTCCTGCCGGGAAAATCGGTCGTGTGTACAGGGCTTTACTGTGAAGAAACCTTGCCGTATTTGGAGATGAAATCTCTTTTCCTCTAGACGTAAAGAGTGCCCTCTTGTCCTCAGTGTTGACCGTAAATTGAATAACTCAACACCAAGTTCACTATATGGACCCCTTATATATTTGTACATGTTGATCATATCCCCCCTTAATCTCCTCTTCTTAAGAGTGAATACATTCAGTTCCTCTAATCTTTCCTCATAGCTGAGCTCCTCCATGCCTCTTATCAGTTTGGTTGCCCTTCTCTGCACTTTCTCCAGTTCCCCGATATCCTTTTTGAGATATGGTGCCCAAAACTGAACTGCATATTCCAGATGAGGTCTTACTAATGATTTGTACAGGGGCAAAATTATATCTCTCTCTCTCTGGAATCCATACCTCTCCTAATACAAGAAAGGACTTTGCTCGCTTTGGAAACCGCAGCTTGGCATTGCATGCCATTATTGAGCTCATGATCTACCAAAACCCAGAGATCCTTCTCCACTATGGATTCCCCCCCCCCCCAGTTGTACTCCCCCTAGTATGTACGATGCATGCATATTCTTAGCCCCCAAGTGCAAAACTTTACATTTATCAACATTAAACCTCATCTGCCACATAGTCGCCCAATTAGACAGAGCATTGAGGTCGGCTTGTAAATTGGAGACATCCTGTAAGGACGTTATTCCACTGCATAGCTTAGTGTCATCTGCAAAGACAGGAATGTTACATTTGATCCCAGACCCAATATCATTTATAAAGAAATTAAAAAGTAAGGGTCCCAGCACTGAACCTTGGGATACACCACTGATAACCTTGGACCATTCAGAGTAAGATTTATTAACCACTACTCTCTGAATTCTGTCTTTTAGCCAGTTTTCTATCCATTTACAAACTGATATTTCCAAGCCTGTAGACTTTACCTTACACATTAGCTGTGTGTGTGGAACTGTATCGAACGCTTTTGCAAAATCCAAGTATACCACGTCCACCGCCACGCCTCTGTCCAAGGTTTTACTTACCTCGTCATAAAAATAAATCAGGTTTGTCTGACAACTTCTGTCTTTCATGAATCCATGCTGTCTGTTGCTTAAAATATTTTTTTCCAGCAAGAACTCATCTATGTGGTCTTTTATTAATCTCTCCAGTATCTTCCCAACTATAGAAGTTAAACTAACAGGTCTATAGTTACATAGTAAAGACTTTGTTCCCTTTTTAAATATAGGCACCACATTGGCCCTGCGCCAATCCAGTGGTACTATTCCTGTCATTAATGAGTCCCTAAAAATTTGATACAATGGCTTTGAAATTACAGAGCTCAATTCTTTTAGGATCCGTGGGTGTATGCCATTTGGTCCAGGTGCTTTATCCACCTTTATTCTGTCTAAATATTTCTGGACCATATCACTTTTGAGCCATTGTGTATTTGGTGCTGTGTCACTACCACCCCCATTTTGGACATGAGCTCCCCCATGCTCCTTTGTATACACAGAGCTGAAGAAAGTATTTAATAAATTAGCCTTCTCTTTGTCCCCAGTCACCCACTCTAGATTATTTTGTGAAGGTCCTACATGTTCAGACTTGACCTTTTTACTATTAATATATTTGAATAATTTTTTGGGGGTTTGTCCTACTATCTTTTGCAATCTGTCGTTCGTTTTGAATTTTTGCATCCTTGATTTCCTTTTTACATATTCTGTTATATTCTTTGTAACATTTAAATTACACTAGTGTTCCTTCATTTTTATATTTTTTAAAAGCTCTTTTCTTATAGTTTATAGCTTTTTTAACTTTGGCCGTGAGCCACATAGGTTTTATTTTTAGCCTTTTAAACTTATTGCCCGTGGGAATATACTTTGCAGTGAGTTCACAAACAGTCTTTTTGAAGAATTCCCATTTCTGTTCCGTGCCCATTGATGCCAATATTCCCTCCCAGTCCAAGTCCTGGAGAGCAGCGCTCATCCTTGGAAAATTTGCTCTCTTGAAATTAAGTGTTTTTATCTTTCCCGTATGTGATTTTTGCTTACAGCTAACATCAAATGAAATCCTGTCATGGTCACTGCTACCCAGGTGTTGCTTTATCTGAACATTAGTAATACGCTCTGCATGGTTTGAGATTACCAGGTCCAACAGAGCACCCAAGTGACCTGTCAGTATACTATATCACTGAAGAAACCGGCGGAGAACATGACATTTTTGTAAAAGTAAATCCTTAGATTCCTTAGTTTGGATTTCTTCAGGTTTGTTGCATATTGTTTCAAGAAGAGTTCAACGTGCTTTGAAAGCTAGCACTACAATCTATTTAGTCAATAAAGGGTTTCACGCCTAATCCAAGCTTCTCATTTTGTTTAAGGGTAACACATTACAACACTATGCAACCTGTTTTAAAGTGTTAGCCTCTCCATTTTGCCCAGTCAGAGAATGTGCTGCGTTCATTGAGAAAAATGCAAAGCATTCTTTGAATGGCATCTGTGCCAAAGGGCCAACCTCCCATGTTAACAATGCAGCAGGGCAGCTGCTCGGCATGGGACATGGAAGCTAGTAGGGATCACTGCAGTAGAGGCATCTACTACATTGATTTCCAGCTTCTAGAGCGGATGGGGGGGGGGGGGGGGTCGTCAAGCTGGCAATCGCGATCGACCAGTTGACTGCAGGGAGGAGACAGGTGGATCGTGACCATGGCTCTGCCTCTCCCCCGCCTCTGCAAATCTCAAGTTAATTGCAGAGCGGAGAGTGGGAGGCAGCATAGTGCTGGATGGAAGGCAGGGACAGGAGACAGGAGCTGCTCAGTAATTGGTTTCTAGCCGGTCCTAGCAGCCAATTAGCAGCTTGTTTTATGAACTCCAGCAGCTTCTGCACCCGCCTTCCACCAGCACTATCTCCTTTCTGCTGGACACACACTGCACAGCGCTGTGTGTATGGGGGGGGTGCGATATGAAGGGGACAGAGGAGACACTGTTGGAGGGGGGAGAACACACTAAAGTGTGTGTGTGTTTGTGTGTGTGTGTGTGTGGGGGGGGGGGGGATTATGATGAGAAAGGGACAGAGGACATTGCTTTGAGGATGGGGGGCAGAAAACACTGCTCTAAGGGGGCAGAGCATTGCTATAGAGGGGCAGAGGACACTACAGTGGGCTGGGGTGATGCAAGGGGGGGGAGAAGATACTGGTGGGGGGGGGGTACAGGACAGTACTGGGGAATAAGGAAGCAGAGGACTCTACAGTGGGGGAGGGTGATGTAAAGGGGCAAAAGACACAGCACTGGGGGGTACAGGACCCGAAAGTGGGCAGCGCATACAAAGAAAAAAAGAGTTACCAAAAAAGATACAAAAAATACAGAGACACACAATTGGCAATTTGCTATGAAAATAAAAAGGGATAAAAACAGAAATAAAACTTTACCGAAGTCTATCCGTTAGTAGAAGCATACTAGAACATGTGGGAACTCCCCAGTCTCGAACTGGCTTCGTGGAAGAACAATGTCCATATCTCAGGCTACCCAATTTATTGAAATATGGATGTGGGCTAGACTTTAGCCCTTGGCCAATCAACCCTGGGGGGTGTTCCTGTCTCAGCTCACAAGATGTTTTGTGCTCTGAAATTACCAGAGTCGAATTGGCCCAGAACGGCGCTGATTGCTGGGTCATGGATAGGATTTCCGATACCAGCGCATCAGTCCGATCGCGACAGTACCAATCACTGCCTGCCTGCCGCAGTCAGGCGCCATATAACGGTTTTGTGTATTTTTCTAGGATTCTACACACGCTACAAATATAGATTGACATGTATGTGTAGCCCAACATGTGTACGATCAAAAGGAATTATTTTCATCTCTATGCCGCTAATATTTTAGCTTTTATGAGACAAAGTAGGTTCCTCAGATCTGATGATATAAATCAAAGTTTGCAGACCGGCCGGGGCCTTGTGAATGCCCCCTGTGGATTCTTGTAGCCACAATGGCTAGGACTCCCTTTGAAGGCTTCAGAAAGGTGGCAATCTATATTTACTCATATGGGAACTTTTATTGGCATCTAGGTGTCAACTCTGGCCTAGAAACTGGTCCTGTCCTTTTCAAATGCTAATGAAAGAACATATGTGCATGACTGATATTGAATACTACATTTTTAATAACCAAGATTTAAACTACATCTACAATTACACTACTTCTACAGATCACGTCACATCTTTTTAAGGCAAAACTATCCTACTCTTACATTTACGTTACAGCGCCTGCTTTGGGTGGGCTACAGGACACTATTGTGGGGGGACATAGGACACTGCTGTGGGGAGGGGTGATGTGAAGGGGGCAGAGGACACAGCATTGGGGGGAGGGGGGTGTGTGATGTTAAGGGGGTATAAGACACCGAGTTGGGGAGGGTACAGAACACTACTGTAGGGGAAGGGGGGTAGAGGACATTATAGTGGGCAGGTGATCTGAAGAAGACAGCGGACACTGCTTTGAGGATGAGGGGGCAAAGGATACTACAGTGGGGGAATATTTGAAGGGGGGCAGAGGACACTACTGCGACACATGTGTTCTTGATGCCGTCATTTTATTGGGAGCTTGATGTTTTTATTTTTAAGGGCACTGCCTAGTCACCCCTCCCCCAACCTCAACCTCTGAAAGGTTGCCTACCCCTGTCCTAGTGGGATCCAACTGGTATGGTATATGCATAGTTACAGTACATTGGTCTAAACTGGACCAATGTAACTATGTACAAAATGCCAGGAATTCTTCTTTAAAATATAAAAGATGAGTAAGATTCTGGGTGGACATAGCTAGGACTCAAGTGCACAGATCTCACAGTGAGTCCCTAAAATATATAAATGCCAATGAGTAACTCGAGTTGCCTTTTTCCCAACCTAAAAAAGAAAAATACATTCTGATTTCATTTATCCTCTAAATACAATCCTGAAATGGCTCAGAAGAGGAAATAATTGTGCAGACAAGGAGCAGTCCCAATCCTATAGAGCAAAGAATACACAAAAAATCCTCAGCAGAGCCCTTAGAACAGGGGCGTCCTATCTGCGGCCCAAGACAGATATGAATGCTGTCTAAAACCAAATTGAAAAACGTACTTAAAAATGTAGATTTAAAAAAAAAAAAAAATTGTAAAAAAAAATGTGTTTACACGTAGCAAACCCATGTGGCCTAAGAAAAATCTGATTGTGTCTCTTTACTGGTCTTTTATAGGTTTTATATTCCCAAAGAAAAATTTCCGACTCTTCACAATCAAACCCTATTCATGTCATCAATTTTCGGCAGCACCTATATTTGGGAGCAACTATTTTTTAAGAAAGAAGCACACAAAGGGCAAAATTTGAAACAAAATATCTGATGAGCACCTTGAGAATTCAATGAGAATTACCACTACATCCATCCAACCAGTTCCATTTGTTAATCAAAAATAGTGTCAAATATCGCACTAGTTTTATGTTGCCTTCTTTTACAATAAAAAATATCTATAAAAAAAAAGAAATTGTATTACTCAGAGAGGTACATTATCTAGATCAGTGATCATTAACTTGTGATCTGCCCAACTTTTTCTGCTCATCAGCTATTCGTATTGTTAGTGTATTTTATATGCGGCCCAAGACAATTCCTCTTCTTCCAATGTGGTCCAGGAAGGTCAAGAGGTTGGATGAGCCTTAGCTCTCTCACATATGGTGTACAGGAACTAGAGAATCCTCTGCTCTTTGACAACACTGAAAACCTAGTAACAGCTTATGGTTTGTATTATTTCCCCTTGTGGACTTCAGAAAACACACTTCACGTGTTGTGAATAACGAGGTGCATGGATGTTGTTTCTCAGTGATGCAAGACATACTACTATCTATGGAAGCCTGAGTGTAAGATGACATGCACACAGCATCATTACACTTCACCATGTTTGCATGTATCTCACTGTGCGCTTAATCACAGACCCACTGCAGCGATATACCAAAGACCTATGATTAAGCGCACTGTGTGAAACACGGGAACCCTGTCGGCTTCTTTATCTTGCTGTGTGCACATCTTACCATGTTGACGTTTATGGATTTACATTAGCTGGTTCAGAAAAACATATTTTATACAAGCCAGTGCAGCCCAAGAACTGTATACTAAGAAGGAACGCTGAATAAAATAATAAAAGGAACCACTCACAAATTCCAACTTTAACCACTTGCCTACTGAGTATTTTTACCCTCTTCCTGCCCAGGCCAATTTTCAGCTTTCAGCACTGTCACACTGAATGACAATTGGGTGGTCATGCAACACTGTACCCATTTGACATTTTTATAATTTTTTCAGACAAATAGAGCTTTCTTTTTGTGGTATGTAATCACCGCTGGGTTTTTTATTTTTTGTTAAATAAACAAAAAAATACCAAAAATTGTGGGGAATTTTTTTTTTTTATAGTTTGTTATAAACTTTTGCAAGCAGGTCATTTTTCTCCTTCGCTGATGTGCACTGATGAGGCTGCACTGTTGGGACTGCACTGATAATCAGTACCCTGAGTATCAGTGTAGATGTCCCTTTTACACAAGCAAGTTAAAGCGGAGCACCGCCGATTTTTTTTTATTAAAAGCCAGAAGCTACAAATAGTGCAGCTGCTGACTTTTAATGTTAGGACACTTACCTGTCCTGGAGTCCAGCGACGTCGGCAGCAGAAGACGAGCAATCGCTCGTCACTCTGCTGCCCCCACCGCCATCCTCGGTGAGGGAACCAGGAAGTGAAGCCTTGCGGCTTCACTGCCCGGTTCCCTACGGCGCATGCGCGAGTTGCGCTGTGCCGTTCTCACTGGTCCCTGTTGTGTTCTGGGAGCCGAGTGTTTCCCAGAACACAACGGGTATTCTGCGGGAAGTGACGTACTACCCGCAGAATACCCGCAGAGAGGACTCCCAGAAGTGGGTGCAAATACCTGTCTTAGACAGGTATCTGCACCCCCCTCCCCCCTGAAAGGTGCCAAATGTAACACCGGAGGGGGGGAGGGTTCTAATGAGCGGAAGTTGCACTTTAGGGTGGAGCACCGCTTTAAAGCTGGTTATCGGCTCTCGGCTCCTTGCGCTGTCAGCATGAGGAAACGAATGTCAATAACCGGCTTGTGTTTACATTGTGATCAGCTGTGATTGCACACAGCTGAACACATGGTAAAAGGCTGTTGTGATTGGCCCTTTACCCCGATATGTGATCAACTGTGTCCTAGTAATCACAGAGTGTGTCGCGGGAATGACAACGGGAGAAGATCATTTGACGCCTTCCCAGAACTGGCCGGTGATTAAACATCTATTTCCCTTAGGGCTCTTACAGCGTGCAAATCTGGCATTTTTGAGAATTCATGTTTAGGGCAGCATGTGCGTAAGAACGTATGCCCTAATAATGGGATGCCTGTGTTTGGGGCATATGTTCCTGAGCTCAAAGTACCCTAAATAAAGGTACTGCTCAAAACAGCCTTCAGCCATGCAGTGCAGCCTGTTATTGATTTTGACAAGCTGTCAACAGGCTGCCGACAGCATGCCGTACACTGCACCTGTGCCTCTCTAACACCCCCGAAAAACAGTCAATTTTTACTCTGCATGAGACCTAACTGATTGAGTGCATGAGCCGTTATCTATTGCATTAAAAGCCACTGAATCGTTTTACAGTGTTTTTAGAATAGTCACCTGAATTGTATTTACTGAAGTTGACCAAACCAGCTGGGCATTGCATTAGGATAACTAAAGCTCTCTACATAGTGTATTCATTATTTGTTTTGGAACCAAGGTGCCTCTTCCCCCACCAATCATCATTATAACGGTTGTTTTTATTTTTTTATATATATACAATTTAAGTTGCATCTTTCCGTAGAGCGATTAACCTCCCTAATTTATAAAGATTTAAAAAGCTTGTCTAGGAGACACTTAAAGCGGAGTTCCAAATGTTTTTTAGTTTATTAAAAGTCAGCAGCTACAAAAAGCATAGCTGCTGATCTTTAATAAACCGACCCTTACCTGTTCCACGGTCCAGCAATGCGGCCATCTGGAGGCTCGCTCCTCTCACTCTCCTCTCCTCGGTGCCATCATAGTAACTGTGGGCACCCGGCCATGACAGCTTATGGCTTCACGGCCGGGCACACACTGCGCATGCGCGAGTTGAGCCACGCTCTGCTATTAGCCAGCCGATCTTCTGGGACCTGAGTTGTGTCCCAGGAGATTCCTGGCGGGGAGGGGCCACCTAGGGCGAGAGGAGGAATCGCCTAGGTGGCCGAAGAAAGGAAGCGGGACAGGAAGTCCCACTAAAAAGAGGGTACACACTCCCCCCAAAAAAAGTGGCATGCCAAATGTGGCATGTCAGGGGGCGAGGAGTGCTTAAAGTTAAAGTTCCACTTTTGGGTGGAACTCTGCTTTAAAAAACATTTTTATAGTTAAGCTTATCATATGCAGTCCTGTTTAGGCAGGTGTGAAGAACTGCTGTACATATTTTATTTTATTTTTTTTAATAATTTTACAAAATGCAAAAGTGAGTGAACAGAAAAAAATCGAAATCAAATCAGTATTTGGTGGGACTACCCTTTGGCTTCAAACCAGCATCAATTCTTACACTTGCACAGTCAGGGATTTCGTAGGACTAGAGTCAGGTGTATAATTAACCAATTATACCAAGCAGGTGTTAATGAACATCAATGTCATATGTAGGTTAAAACACAGTCATTAACTGAAACAGAAACAGCTGTTTAGAAGGCTCAAAACTGGATGAGGAACAGTCAAACTCTGCTTCTAAGGTGAGGTTGTCACAGGTCAAACATCATGGCAATACTGAGCACAGCAACAAGACACAAGGTAGTTATGCATCAGCAAGGTCTCTCCCAGGCAAAAATGTAAAAGCAGACTCGGGTTTCAAATGTGCTGTTTAAGCTCTTTTGAAGAAGCACAAAGAAATGGGCAACATTGAGTACCGTAGATGCAGTTGTTGGCCAAGGAAACTTAATGCAGCAGATAAAAGACACATCATGCTGATTTCCCTTTAACATCGGACACATACCTGGTGAAAACCAGTGGAACCCAGGTATAACCATATACTGTTTGAAGACGTCTTACCAGAGGTAGTCTTCATGGAAAAATTGTGGTGAAAGAAGTCAAGCCTCCGACATGTAAACAAGGCTAAGGGACTCAACTATGAGCAAGGTGGAGGTACCTTGCAAGTTAGGGGCTGCATTTCTCCAAATTGAGTTGGAGATTTGCTCAGGATCAATGGTGTCCTCAATGTTGAGAAATGCCATACCATCAGGGAGGCATGGGAGTGGCCTTAAATTTGTTCTGCAGCAAGACAACGACCCCAAACATAAAACCAATGTCATTAAGAACTATCTTCAGTTTAAAGAAAAAGGAGTCTTAGAAGTGATAGTTTGGTCCCCACAGAGCCCTGATCTCAACATCACTGAGTTTGTCTCGGATTACATGAAGCGACAGAAGGATTTGAGGCAGCCTACATCCACAGAAGATCTGTGGTTAGTTCTCAAAGATGTTTGGAACCTACCTACCTGCCAAGTTCCTTCAAAAACTGTGTACAATTGTACCTAGAAGAATTGATGCTGCACTGAAGGCAAAGGTGGTCACACCAAAAATTTAATTAATTTGGATTTCTCTACTGTCCATTTACTTTACATTTTGTTAATTGATAAAAAATAAACAATTAACACTTCTATTTCTGAAAACATTCTTAATTTACAGCATTTTTTTACACCTTCCTAAAACATTTGCATAGTAGTGTACATCATACATATGAGGGTTCATTCACAGACATGTTAACATGGTATAGCCGCAGATTTTTATTTTACATAAAACATGAATACCTTCCCTGCTTATGTCAATGCAGGAGAATGCCCAAACATCTGCAGTGTTTGTACTGGGCGAGGAAGAATAGTGGTTGGCTGAAAATATTCAATGCAGCCAACTTCTATTTTATTGGGGATGAATTGGATGGGGTGTCTGGTGTGGTCTGCCATATTCTGTGATGGAGTGTGCGGATTTACTCTTCCCTGGACCCCAAGTTTAACACATGCTTGTTTAGCACTGAACATGTCACTGTCTTACAGCTGGTATGAAGACATATGACCACTAAAATGGGGTCACTCAGATTTGGGAGCAATAGCTGAACTACAAGATCTCAACAAGGGGGGCATACACCCAAATTAAAACATCTGATTGTTTCATGGGATACTAAAGCAAAGTAATACATTTGAAATATTAAACCATATATAAACAACTTAGCTAGAAAATTACTTGTGTTAAAGAAGGTATTGTTTAGAATGAAGGTACAGGAGGTATTGTTTAGAATGAGGACAAAGGGTAGGCAAGAGGGCCGGCTGCCCTGGGCACAATGGTTAATTGTAGGAATGGAGTGGCCTTCCTTCTGTTACAAGGCTGACAGGAGTATTGACAGTGGCAGCGAGTTTGACAAGCTAATAACTGGTGGGCGTAGGATCCACTAAGCTTGCACATCAGTCCCACCCAACTGCGGTTTGGCATCTTTGACTTGGAGCGCTGGATGACATTGTCCCGGCACTGCCCCTGACCTGATTTGTGAAAGATTGGAATTCTTCTTAGTTTTAAGAGCTTTCCACTCACTCCCTGGTGTGTTCCCACTGCAAAAAGGAGGACAAATGCCCCTGTGGGGACACAGGCAACAACACAAATCAGCGGTTCTAACCTACCAAAACATAAGAAACACAAGGCTAAACAAAAACTACTGACTCACAAGATGCTGAGCCTTTTCCACTAACAAAATATGCATGGAAGAGACAAATCAGCCATTCCATTGACATTTACAAAAATTCACAAAAAATATATGTATCAAGACTGCAATGCTTTACTTGACTGGCAGACAACCACATAGGCAAATGTTTTGGCACAAGCTCAGCTTTAACACTGATTTGAACAGAAGTTCTGTTATATATTAAAGCCCATTGAAATGCAGAGTGTAAAGCTGACTTTAAAGACAATTCAATTAGGTGAGTCTACCATTCTTCAAATTTAAGGCTGAACTTTTTGTTCTAGATGTCTTTGTTCTAAAAAATTATATACATTTCTTTATATATGCAATGGAGCCTTTAAATTTATATATATATGACCAATTAAATTCTTCTCTTCTAGTTATGCATTAAGTCAGTCTTGTGAATAATCAAGTACAGCTTTGACAGCTCTGTGGTTGGTTCTGAGACAGTCAATGTCTCCTCATTACAACCGCCACGTCTTCTTTCTATATTGAAAAAGTACTGCTGTATGTGCATATCCATTTATTACTTCTGGCACCCATCTATGCCTTCTTGTTAAAGTCCAATTCCAATTCACCCTTCCCCTCCATCCTCTGTTACACACCGAGTTCTGGCCCTATTCACCTCTTCTCCTTTACGGCATGGTCCACAATAATGCAGAGAGCACCATATACTGTGAGTACAGGGAGCCATGCTGATTCTCACCAAGGGTAAAAGAAGCCTTGCACTCACAGCAAATGGGTTGAATGATGCTGGGCAGGGCTGCTGTTAGAAATCACGGGGACCCCATACTGCTACGTGACGGCCTCGCTCCCCCCACCCTCCAGATAATATCAAATTATATTTTTGCTAAAAATACACTAAAATAATTATATGACATATTTACCAGTCCCTTTCCCTGCTCTCCATCCCAAAACATCTCCTTGTGTGCCTGCAGCAGCTGCCGGTCGGAGAGGATGGAAGCTGGAAAACCAGCAGGGAAAAGGGGTGCACACGGGGGATGGGGACACGGATGCTAGAACTGATCCCCTAAAGTACAGCTGGGGGGAGGGAGCAGAAGAGAAGCCAGCAGCTCTACGGGGGGAGACAGAAGACAATCAATGTCTGCAATAAGGCAGTACAGCTGGCCCTCCTGCTCAACAGTTGCCTGGGATTCCCTTTGGAACTGATGGGGCCCAGGCGGACTGTCTGCACTGCCTTATCAGTGGCCCTGATTCTGGGCATTAATCAACTGAGAGGAGGACATGAGCTGGACCTCATAGAGGCAGGTCTGTGGGGAACATTAATGGAAAGGAAATAAGTATTGCAGGAAACAAATTTAATCAAAGGGATTGATGTAGTCAACATCAGTAAGTTAAAAATAAAAAACTCAAATAAAATGATAGAATACACAAGAGTCATCACAATATGCATGTGCCTAGTATATCTCTGTATACATTCTAGACATGTTCATATTGTCATGTCTTTTGTGAAATATAGGATTTACCTTTCGGGGTTTCCTTATCCTGAAGAAGGGCAGTAAGTCCAGAGAAATGCATAGACAGATGGGATACCTGTCTAAGATACTGTATTGTTAAATTTGTGATTTTAATTGAGTCTTCAAATTGTCATCTGATATATTGTATGGAGATATCCAATGTTGAGGTTTGGCCCTTTCACAACTATGTGCTTTTGCTGCGCTAGAAGGCACCTTTTCCAGCATGACAAAAGCGCATCAAAAGTATTTCCCTTGAAATCCTATGTACCTATTCACATGTGTGTGCTGTGTTTTGAAAAGTTCTGCATGCAGCATCTTTTGTAGCCTGGCAGCAGCATTTTCTCCATTTTAGGCTACTTTCACACTGGCAGCGCCCGCCGTTCACGCTAAAGCGACGCTCGTCATTGCTGTGCTTTAGCGCTGTTTTAGCTGAGCTTTTGCAGCACTTTTCGGCCGCTAGCGGGGTGCTTTTTACCAATAAAAAAAATGGTAAAAAGTCCAGTTTTGCAGCGCTTTCTAATGGCTTTTCAGGCTAAATACGCTTCCAAACCACCCCAAAGATGCTGTTTGCAGGACTTTTCATAACTCCCCGCAAGCGCACCGCCCCAGTGTGAAATACGCTCCCAAACCACCACAAAGATGCTGTTTGTAGGACTTTTCATAACTCCCCGCAAGCGCACCGCCCCAGTGTGAAAAGGGACACTGCAATGAATGGCACAGTGTTGGCAGAGAATGGCTATATTTATGGAGAATTAATTACAGTATTGGGACTTTCTTACACTTATGTTTTTATTAAACACTTTTCACTTTATTATTTTGTTTGTACACTTTGATAACGTTAATTATATGTGGATAAATAAACTGAGAAATATTGTGTTACTGAGTATTGAAAGGGGCAGTACACCCTAGTTCAGGGATGGTGAACCTTGGCACTCCAGATGTTTTGGAACTACATTTCCCATGATGCTCGTGCACTCTGCAGTTTAGATAAGCATCATGGGAAATGTAGTTCCAAAACATCTGGGGTGCCAATGTTCGGCATCACTGCCCTAGTTTATTATTATTGATCAATCAGCACAATTTGTATTTAGCTTGTTTACAAGTTTATAAAAACTCAACATGACTCTTACTAAATATCTTGGACTGTCCACTCTCCAAAAAAGGATCATTTTTATTTATTTTATTTTTATAGCATTGAGCGCTGTATAAATGTGGGGGGGGGGGGGGTATTTGTACTTTTCTGGCATTTTAGGGCCTTAAGAGATGACATAGGCCATCAGTATATCAGAAATACAGTATATACTATATAACATAACCTGCTTCACACAGATTAAATAATGTACACTGATGTGGGTTATTTTTACAAAAGAAATGTAGCAGAATACACTTTGACCTAAATTTATTAAGGAGGATTATTTTTTACAACAATTTATAAGAGAACTGAAGAAAAACAGGTTATTTAAAATTTTTCGTTTATATATAAAAAACAAAACAAAAAAAAAACACAAGTGGTGATTAACCACTTAAGCCCCGGAGGATTTGGCTGCCAAATGACCAGGCCACTTGCGATTTGGCACTGCGTCGCTTTAACTGACAATTGAGCGGTCGTGTGACTTGGCTCCCAAACAAAATTGACGTCCTTTTTTCCCCAATAATAGAGCTTTCTTTTGGTGGTAATTGATCATCTCTGCGGTTTTTATCTTTTGCGCTATAAACAAAAATAGAGCGACAATTTTGAAAAAAAAAAGCAATATTTTTTACTTTTTGCTATAATAAACATCCCCAAAAAATATATAAAAAAAAAATAAAACATTTTCCTCAGTTTAGGCCGATACACATTCTTCAACATATTTTTGGTAAGCGTTTATTGATTGGTTTGCGCAAAAGTTATAGCATCTACAAAATGGGGGATAGATTTATGGCATTTTTATTAATATTTTTTTTTTTTACTAGTAATGATGGCGATCAGCGTTTTTTATCGTGACTGCGACATTATGGCGGACACATCGGACACTTTTGACGCTATTTTGGCACCATTCACATTTATACAGTGCTCAATGATATAAAAATGCACCGATTACTTATAAATGTGACTGGCAGGGAGGGGGTTAACCACTAGGGGGCTAGGAAGGGGTTTAGTGTGTCCTAGGAAGCAATTCTAACTGTGTGGGTGGCGTGGCTTATTGTGACATGACACTGATCACTGCTTCCGATGAGAGGGAGCAGATGATCAGTGTGCTGTCACTAGGCAGAACGGGAGATGTCTTGTTTACACTGGCCACTCCCCGTTTTGCAGCTCTGTGACCCGATCGCGGGACACCAGCGGACATAGAGTTAACGGGCACGGTCTCGGAGCTCGCGGCAGGTGCCGGAGCCCGGACGCCGCAAAATTCAAAGTGACGTGTATATATATATATATATATATATATATATATATATATATATATATGTTACTTTGCGCAGCCGTCTCATTCTGCCGACGTATATGTGCAGGACATGGTCGGCAAGCGGTTAAATACCACCAAAAGAAATCTTGATGTGTCTCATAGGTATAGCGTTGCATGACTGAGTAAGTGTGACAGTGCTGAAAGCGGACAATTGGCCTGGGCAGAAAGGGGGGTGAAAATGGCCAGTAGACCCCTTTCACACTGAGGCGGTTTTCAGGTGTTTTAGCGCTAAAAATAGTGCCCGTAAAGCACCTGAAAACTGCCTCTCATGCCTTCCTAGTGTGACCGAGTGCTTTCACACTGGGGCAGTGCGCTTGCGGAACAGGAAAAAAAAGTCCTGCATCTTTGGGGCGGTGTAGGAGCGCTGTATACAGCTCTCCTGTCCATTGGAATGAATGGGCCGCCAGGGTGCCTCGACCCCCTCCTGTCCGCACAGGGAAGGCGCCCCCGGTCTAAAGCACCTGAAAAGCGGTTTGGAAGCTCCGCCAAACGGACGCTTTTAACCCCTTCTTGGGCTGCTAGTGAGGGTTAAAAGTGCCCCACTAGTGGCCGAAATGCGCTGCTAAAACTAGCGGAACTTTACCACTAACGGACCCTGTGGATCTGTATTATTATATACAGATCCACAATAATACCTGTCCTTCAACCTTACCTAAACCTGCCTCAGCCTAACAACAATCCTTAAAGAGAAACTATAATAGCTTTGAGTTCATTTTATCTTTGTTTGTTTTTTGGGGAGGGGGGGGCTAGTCTTCTTTTGAGAGTGACCACTCCCAAGCAGTGCTGTGTGTGTCCACTGACACATGCAGTGTGACCTGGCCTTGCCTCCCACTCTCTCTTTACTGGATTTCCAATGGCTCCCGCTGCCGTCAGATTCTCTATCGTGAGACCAGGAAAAGAAGAGAAGAGCTGCAGCAGATGGACACAGCGTTGGATCGAGAATGGACTCAGGTAAGTGTTTAAGGGGAGTCTGGATGGAGCCAATATTGAAAAGTGTTTTACTTTAATGCAGAAAAAGTACAACTTTTTACCTTCAGAGCCACTTTAAAGTGAAACTCTGCTTTGGTTGAGGAAAAATAAAACCCTAGCAGCTGTCCAAGTTCTCAGGAAAGAGGACCTTGATCAACCATGCTGGCATAATCATTGGGCTCAATTTGCCCATCCAACACTATGCAGAGGAAACACAAATGAAAGGAAACATTTAGGAGAATACAATACAAAAATCTGAGTCCTGCAGGAATTGATACCTTTATCTTTTAAAAGTATCAGGCAAATACACTAAACACCTGGACTGAACAATACAAGTTGTAAGAGACTCCTAATTCCATGATTTTCCTGGGGCTACAATCAGTTGTTAAAATCTAAAAGAGGATTAAAAGATTCTTCCAAATATACGCACCATCACTTCTATATGCTTAAGCCTGGTATAGTACACTGTAAAGTCTGCAACGTTATTAGGCTATTAAGTTGACTGACTGCTAAAACAATTTACTTTCAATTTTCCTAAGCAGTGCTTAGGGGCTGGAGTGGCGCACGCAGAGAAAGTTACAGGTATTATTTGCCATTCCACTGCAGGATCTGCTCAAGACGGCTCCATTCTCCATTCTTCTATTTAATCCTCTTTGCTTGTACATCACCGCTTAAATTTATTATAATATGCATTAACTCCAGTTCTTAGCTCAATCTATGACCAAGAAAAGCATATTTCAGCATATTTTCTTCCATTCACCCCAGGCTCATACAAAGAAAGAGAAGGGAATAAGTATTACATGAGTTTCCCATTAAAAGCAAATTATGCTTAAAGCTCAAAATGTACTTTTCCATGGAACTTATTAAAAAAAAAAAAAAAGATACAACTGCAGTGGAAAGTGCACCTGTGCTAATGGAGTAAACTATACATAGCAAAGCAAGAAAGTAGGCACCATTTTTTAAATTAAGCCATATAAAAGGTTATTATATATTTAATAAGAATGGGAGAAAAAAAAAGAAAAAAAGAACCTAGCATTATATATATTTTTCATGTTAAAGTATAAGTACAGTCATAACATTTTTCAAAACCTTATCAGGTTATTTTTGCTGTCTGTGCTCTACTGGGGAGATTTCCCTTCACTTCCTGTCCTGGAAAAGCAACAGGAAATGACAAGTCTCACTGGTCAACAACTTCCCATGGTAGACAGCTGTCAATATTTGCCCCATTGGATGAGGCACCCTTACCTCTTGAGACAACTCACATTTTGGATTTCCCATCACTTACTGCCTGGGTGAGAATAGATGAATAGGGAAGGTGAACTGGCCCATCAGATACAAAAGATAGCAGTATAAACTTGACAGGATTTGTTCCAACTGTTACCTTCTCTAAAGCCTTGTGTATACACTACTAGTTTTCTTTTCGTTCGACCCAGCGTGTCACACAGCTTAGGTCACAGCTGCTGTACTAACCATCCAATGTCAGTACAGCAATCTTCCCTGCTGTGCCATTGTATTCTGACAGGGAGTAGCCCCAGCCCCCCCCCCCCGCCAGAACACTCCAGTCAGCGCTCTCAGCCATTGGCAAAAAGTGCTGTTCGAGAGCCGGTCGGCAGACCCTTTTTGGCCATGACCCTTTGACAAAAGTCAGCCGAACGGCCAGCATCTGTCGGACTGGCTGCCATACACAGGAATGTCGGCCGGTTTCTATTGAACCTGCCGACACCGCTCGACATTTGGCCATTGGACATTTGGCCTGTGTGTACTAGGCTTAACAGTTTTGTCTTTACATACAGTATGGCTTTATGCATGCTTGCTCTGTGTCAAAAACACTGCTTTTAGGGCGTTTGATGTATTTTTTTCTGCCTCCAATTGCCTCTCAATGATAGTTCTTAGGGGAAATTTACTAAAACTGGTGCACTCAGAATCTGATGCAGCTGTGCGCATTGGCAGCCAACCAGCTTCAGCTTGTTCAGTTAAGCTTTGACAATAAAATGTGGAAGCTACCGTATATACTCGAGTATAAGCCGACCCGAGTATAAGCCGAGGCACCTAATTTTACCACCAAAAAAAATGGGAAAACGTATTGACTCGAGTATAAGCCTAGGGTAAGAATTTAGCAGCTACTGTAAGCGGAAAAGAGGGTCAACAATGCCCATTTGCACGCCTCACTGTGCCCATATCCACACTGTGCCCATCTCCTCACTGTGCCCATCTCCTCACTGTGCCCATCTCTTTACTGTGCCTATCGCAGCGTACCTGAAATTCTTGACAGGCTGCGCTGCGGGCGTCCATTTTTTAAATTTTGCAGCTTCCTCCTGGTCCCGTGCAGTTCCGTGATAGGTGATTGACACTGTGTTCAGTGTTCCGCCTATCACACCCATCTTCTCATCCTCGGACTTTCCCAGCAGACACTGTGTTTAGTGATCTGCCAATCACAGACGTTCTTTCATCATCGAACAAGAGAAGCTCCTTGATTGGCAGATCACTAAACAGTGTCTGCTGGGAAAGTCCGAGGATGAGAAGATGGCCGTGATAGGCGGAACACTGAACACAGTGTCAATCGCCTATCACGGAACCGCACGGGACCAGGAGGAAGCCGCGAATTTAAAAAAATGGACGCCCAAGGTACACTGACTCGAGTATAAGCCGGGAGGGGTATTTTCAGCCCTAAAAAAGGGCTAAAAACCTTGGCTTATACTCGAGTATATACGGTAATTGGTTTCCTTGCAGAGCTGCATTTGATTTTGCATGCTCCAGTCTTAGAAAATGTCCCCCTACGTGTCCATGCACAAGGCATTTAGAGGCAGAATAAAAAAGAAAAACATTACTAATTCAGGAGAGGAGACGGGCCTAAATGCATGTAAATGCACTTGGCACTTTTTTGGCACAGGTTTCATTCATTTCAATGGCCAGAATAGCTAATATTCTGGCCAAATAAAATGAACACCCAAACGGTTGAGCCTTCACCTTCTTTTCTCATCAGAAGGAAGCAGCCATCTTTTTTTCAGGCATTATATAGGCGCAGTACCTATATCCTGGGCTTAGCTGTCAGCTCAGATGACACATTCATGTCAACCCTGCTGAATGTACACACAGATCAGCTCTTTGCTGCAGTCTCTCATCTTGTGATTGGCTAAAAAGTTACAATGTTGCAATCTTATCACAGGGGGTAGTGTAGACTGAGGGAATGCATACTGAAGCAGGCTGTAGACTTCAAGCGGCATTAAACCCAAAGCCAAAAATTTTATATATTGCAGCTTACTAATAATTATTTGTGGTGACTGCATCCGTTTTCTTCCTTTGGCTTTTTCCTCTCGGTTTTCACCTGATGATCTGGCCAGTAACACACCTCCTGTATTAGTGAGAAACAACTCTGGAGGAATGAGCAGAAGAGGCACAGCAGACAGCAGCATTGTTAGTCTAAAGCCCCGTACACACGGTCGGACTTTTGCCCAACAAACTTCGTTTTAAGCAAGTTGGACCAACAATCCGACCATGTGTACGCTCCATCGGACAAACTTTTTTGAGTTTGGTTTTGTTTTCATCGGACAAAAGTTGGGTCTGCGAACGGACAAACTTTTGCCCAACAAAAGTCCTATGGAGCAAAGTCCGACCGTGTGTACAGATAACCATCGGACTTTTGTCCGATGGACAAAACAACCAATGTTAAAATCAACCAACAATAGCAGAAGTTGACCAAAGGGTGGCGGTAAAGAGCAGAAAAGAGCAGAAAAACCATGTGATGTTGCAAAAAGTTTTGGGAAAGTTTGCAGAAAAGTCCTGTGGTGTGTATGCTATGGGTGTGGCCGGCCAACTCCGTTCGGACAAAAATCCAAGGAAAAGTCTGATGGAAGTCTGACCGTGTGTATGGGGCTTAAGAGGGAGGGGAGTGTTAAATGTATTAACGGATTTAGAACCACTAACAAATTAAAGCCAAACTCCAGCTCACAATGGAATAAAGGTTTTGCATGAATAAATAAAAGCTGATCATTTTATTCACCCCACCAGTGTTAAAGCGGAGTTCTGCCGAAAAAAAAATATTAAAAGTCAGCAGCTACAAATACTGCAGCTGCTGACTTTTAATACATGGATCCTTACCTGTCCAGGGCGCCCGCGATGTCAGCAGCCGAAGCCGATCTGTCCCTTTGATTCTCGGGTAGAGACGCCGCAATCTTCGGTAAGGGAATCGGGAAGTGAAGCCTTGCAGCTTCACTTACTGCTTCCCTACTGCGCATGGGTGAGTCACGCTGCGTGATTTCACTGGTCCTTGCTGTCTTCTGGGATCTGTGTGTCTCCCAGAAAACAGCAGGGGGACGGAGGAGGGGCTGGACATGGCGTAGATCGCAATGGATACTGCAGCGATCTATGTCCGGAAGTGGGAGCAAATACCTGTATTACACAGGTATCTGCTCCCCCCTCCTCCCTGAAAAGTGGCAAATGTGACACCGGACGGGGGGGGAGAGAATCCGAAAAGCAGAAGTTGCATTTTTAGGTGGAACTCCGCTTTAAGTTGTTTGTCTCATGCATATAAAAAGACACATTCTGCTGGAGAGCTTGTGCTGTGAAAAATAGCATACTTTCTGGTTGGATCACCAGGTGAAAATAGAAGAAAGAAAGCCTAAAAAGGTATACTAATAAAGTCATCACATCTAAGAATTGGTAAGCTGCAATATAATAAATGTTTGCTTTTGGGTTAAATACTTCTTTTATCTCAACCTAGGCAAAGTCACTGGTTTAGGGCTCTTTCACACGGAGGGTCCGTTCAGGTCCGCCTGTCAGTTTTTTAGGCGGACCTGAAACGGATCCTATGGAAGCACGGATGTCAGCGGTGACATGTCCGCTGACATCCGCTCCGAAAAAGTGTGACAGAGGAAAATCCTATTTTTCCTTCCGTCGGCGGAGCGGATCGGATGACAACGGACTCTACGGTCCGTAGTCATCCGATTCCCCATAGGGGAGAGCGGCGCTCTGACAGGGCAGTCCCTGCACAGTGTGTGGGGACCGCCCAGTCATCCGTCGGCTCAGCGGGGATCAACGGAGCGATCCCCGCTGAGCAAGCGGAGCTTCACGGGGCGGATCTTCACGGATCCGCCCCGTGTGAAAGAGGCCTTAGAGTTTTTAATAACAAAGGACAGAGATCTGTTTCGAAGGTAGAGGTTCAATGTATGAAAATGTACAGTAATCAGGGTTGCCAACTTTCAGTAAATTTACGAACCGTTTGTAAAATCTGTACTTGAATGTCCATTATGGACATGTAGGTTGCATGTCCGTAACTGACATTCATGGACAGATGCAACAATTATGGATTTTACAAACTGTTTGTAAATTTACTGAAAGTTGGCAACCCTGTCAGTAATGCACTTGAGGGCTAAAAATTTGAGTGCAGTTTACACGCTAGGGGAGAACCTCTGGGGGAATGGAGGATTAAAAGGATCTGGGATTCTTAATAGATGACAGACTCAGCAATGGCATGCAATGCCAAGCTGCAACCAGCAGACTATTAGCATGCATTAAATATGGGTATTTAATCAAGCGATGAATCAATAATTCTACCACTTTCAAAACTCTGGTTCAGGCACATGTTGCGTATGCCAGTACTGCCATGCCAGTTTTGGCCACCAGGCCTCAGGAAGGATGTGCTGGAACTGAAGAGAATCAGGAAATAGGGCAAGAAAACTAATGAGGGGGCTGGAGGACCTCAGACAGAGTGTCTGTTTGACAGAAGTCAGCAGCTACAGTATTTGTTGACTAAAGAACCTCTCTGTAAGAGAAGATACCATAGCAATATACATATATCTATACAGTGATTCTAGCATAGGGAGGAAACTATTTAGTCTTAGCTCATTTAAAAAGATGTTACCACTCAATGAAGTTGGTACGAGAAACTTTTTTTTTTTTTTTTTACTAGAGTGGTAAGAATGTGGAACTCGCTTCCACAATTCAATTGGTGGGGTCAGCAGGAAGTGTTGATCATTTCATAAAACTTCTATATGGGCAACTTATCGAACACAACATAACACAGGGATATGGGAAGTGGTAGAGATGTATATACATACACACACCCTCACCCACAAAGGTTGAACTGGACAGACTGGCTATAGTCAACCGCACCAACTATGTAACTATCTATTCAAAAAATATTTATGTATATTGTAACTTCTCAGGAATTTATTAAGAATGAAAGGTCCACTTTAAACCCTGCCTCCAATCCAATTAAGTTTCAATCCATTACAATGTACTATAGCGCAAAGGATTAGAACGTTAAAGTGGATGTAAACCCTCACATACACCCAGTGAAGTGAACAGCCTCAGATGATACACAGAGATGAACCAAATCTCCCTACATAGGTTTTACATCCATATCTGCTGTCTTCACATTTTTATACTGTTTAGAACAGTGTTTCTCAACTCCAGTCCTCAAGGCGCCCCAACAGGTCATCTTTTCAGGATTTCCCTCAGATGAAACGGCTGTGATAATTACTAAGGCAGTGAAACTGATCAAATCACCTGTGCAAAATAATGGAAATCCTGAAACCATGACCTGTTGGGGCTCCTTGAGGACTAGAGTTGAGAAACACTGGTTTAGAATGTTCAGATCATGTTAGGAAATTTTCTTTTCCGGGTTAACAGAGTGTGATGTCTGGGCATACAGCCAAGATAGATAAAATTGTTGATTGGAGGAAAGGCACACACCCCCTTTCATCATAGGCAGAGACTCTCAGAGGTGTTTTGTAACAGGGCCAGCTCCCCGTTAATCTATTTTAGCAACTTCCCCTGACAGAAATTTCAGGCTGCTTTTGTCTGATGTGTCCGAGAATTTGTCAGGAGTTATCAGGCTGATAACAGAGGAACAGTTTGGGAGAGAGCTATGGGACATAACTCTTTAAAGAGAGATAACAAAACACTGCAGATATATGTGCCCAGCTCAAATTTCATGAATTGGGTTTTCATCCACTTTAAGTCATTGAAATGTAACATTACTTAAAGCAATGTTCGGAAAAACAGCTGGGCCAATCAAACCCTGTTTTTTTCCTCCACCGAACCAAACAGTACAAGCCTCAGAGTTTTCACATAAACACTTAAAGAGCACTGATGGCTAGTATAGACCCAAACACGATTAAGTAAATACAATTTTGTGGTTAAAGTGATTTTAAGAACTGAACGGCTTCAGTTTGAACATTTTTACCCAGAACAATAAAACATATTGCTTTGCACACTTAGGAGTATTCTGTACCAAGTTAGCCATTAAATATTTTGGATAGTTTGGCGCTTAAGTGAAACGTTTTATTGTCTAACCTAAAGTGACACTAAATGTTTAAGCAAATCTCACAAGCAGCATAGAGTACCGAGTCACTGCAGTATCATAACATTTAAATATTTGTTCTACTTACCATTCGCATGTTAGTTGTAAGCTCACTCCGCATGCCCCCAACACAATCGCCTTCTCTTCTAATTCCATTACATAGTTGCAAGAAGTGCACATCTATAGCACTTATGTGCACTACTCTGCGCAAACTACATTTCCCAGAGTTATGTGTTGTTATTATTCCTTCATTAATGGGCTTGCTTCTGTTCTATTACATGCCCCTACTAATCATGTCAGCTTTTATTACTCTAATCCTTTTGGAAGTAAGGAGAGAAGGGTGGCTACTTTCCCACATAAATGGAGACCATGTATAGCCGAAGTAGCCACTCTTATTAAGGAAGATTAATAGCAACTGAGTTCCCAACAGCTACTCCTGGAAAAATGTACCAATCCTGGTAATGATAAAAGCAGCTTCTCACAACAGGAACAAAGTAAAAGTAAAATCCAATGCTGAGACATGATTTAGATGAGAAGAAGAGAGAGGTCTGGGGGGATTTGGGTAATGCCTGGAAAAAGCTTAATCATGACTCTGACAGTCACTGATAAACTGCTGTTATTCTGATTATTAGAAAACTGCCGTATAGCATTCTATTATTGGTGAACATCTACCTTTAAGACTTATTTTTTAAATTATTATTATACAGGGTTTATATAGCGCCAACAGTTTGTGCAGCACTTTACAACATGAGGGCAGACAGTGCAGTTACAATGAAATTGAATACAGGAGGAATCAGAGGGCCCTGCTCATTACATCTTACAATCTAAAAGAGAGGGTCAAGTGATACAAAAGGTAATAGCTGTGGAGAATGAGCCGATGGAGAAAATAAAAGTACAGTTGTTAGGTGAAGGCAGGATAGACGTCTCTGAAGAGAAAAGTTTTCAGGGATTGTCAAAAAGTGAATAAAGTAGGAGATAGTCGGACAGATTGGGGTAGAGAATTCCAAAGGATGGCAGAGGCTCGGGAGAAGTCCTGGAGGCGAGCATGGGAAGAGGTGACAAGGGAACTTGAGAGAGCAGGAGGTCTTGGGAGGAACCAAGAGAACCATTTGGTTGATTTTTTTTTAGACAAGGTTAGTGATGTAGCTGGGAGCCAAGTTGTGGCTGGCTCTGTAAGTTATTGTTAATATTTTGAATTTAATTTGTTGGTTGAGTGGCAGCCAATGGAGGGATTGGCAGACAAGGGCAGCAGACGCTGAGTGGTTTATGGATGAGTTTGGCAGCAGCATTCATAATAGACTGAATAGGGGATAGCCCATGTAAAGGTAAGCCAATGAGGAGGGAGTTACAGTAGTTGAGGCGAGAGATAACCAGCGAGTTGATTAGGAGCTTTGTGGTGTCATTGGTCAGGAAGGGACCTATTCTGGAAAAGTTGCGGAGGTTGAGGCACCAAGCTTTCAAAAGTGATTGGATGTGGGGCCAAAAGGAGAGCTCAGAGTCGAGGACTACACTTAGCACCCTGGCATGCAGGGATGGGTTGATGGTTGTGCCATTACTCTTGATAGAGAAGTCAGGGGAAGGGGCATATGGGGGAGGAAATATTATGAGCTCAGTTTTGGATAGATTGAGTTTGAGAAAGTGGTGTGATATCCAGACTGATATGTCGGTCAGTAAATTAGGGATGCATGAGGAAACAGATGTCTTGAGCTGAGAGGTAGAAAGATAGATTTGTGTGTCATGAGCGTAGAAATGAGATTGAAAGCCATGGGAGGTGCTGGCCCAGGAGGAGGTGTAGATTGAGAATAGGAGAGGTCTGAAAACAGAACCTTTGGGGACCCCAATGGAGAAAGGAAGAGGAGAGGAGGAAGTAGCATTGTAAGTGACAGTGAAGGTGCAGTGGGATAGGTAGAATGAAAGCCAACAAAAAGCACAGTCACGGATACCAAAGGAGTAAAGTTTTCTTTGAGGAGGGGGGGGTGGTCAACTGTATCAAAGGCAGCCATAAAGTCCAGAAGTAGGAGTACACAATAGTGACCATTGGCATTTGCTGTTAGTAAATTGTTTGTGAGTATTAGGACAGCAGTTTCTGTGGAGTGTTGAGGGCGAAATCCAGACTGAAGGGGATCAAGAAGATTATTCTTAATGAGGTGGTAATTCAGTTGGTTGTAGACCCCAGATGGGGCGTAAGTTGTTAAGATCGGTGGGGTCCAAGAAAGTCTTTTAACCACTTGCCGACCGCTGCACGAACATTTATGTCGGCAGAATGGCACGGACAGGCAAATGGGCGTACATGTACATCCCTTTAGATTTGCCGCCGCCGGCGCATGCGCCCCTGCCGCAAGCTCAGTGACCGTGCCAGCGGGACCCGCGGCCTCGATGTCCCACGATCGTGTCGTGGAGCTGCAGAATGGGGGGATGCCTGTGTAAACAAGGCATCTCCCTGTTGTGCCTTGAGATAGGAAACTGATCTTCTGCTCCGTCATCGGGAGCAGTGATCAGTGTTGTGTCACAGGTAGCCCAGCCCCCACACAGTTAGAATCACTCCCTAGGACACACTTAACCCCTTCCTCCCCCCCTAGTGGTTAACCCCTTTCCCTGCCAGTGTCATTTACACAGTAATCAGTGCATTTTTATAGCACTGATCACTGTATACATGACAATGGTCCCAAAATAGCGTCAAAAGTGTCCGATGTGTCCGCCATAATGTCGCAGTCACGATAAACATCGCTAATCGTCGCCATTACTAGTAAAAAAAAAAAAAATATTAATAAAAATGCCATAAAACTATCCCCTATTTTGTAGACGCTATAACTTTTGCACAAACTAAATTTAATAAATGCTTATTGCGATTTTTTTTTACCAAAAATATGTAGAATACGTATCGGCCTAAACTGAGGAAAAAAATTGTTTTTTATATATTTTTGGGTGATAGTTATTATAGCAAAAAGTAAAAAATATATATTTTTTTCAAAATTGTCGCTTTATTTTTGCTTATAGCGCAAAAAATAAAAACCGCAGAGGTGATCAAATACCACCAAAAGAAAGCTCTATTTGTGGGAAAAAAAGGACGTCAATTTTGTTTGGTAGCCACGTCGCACGACCGCGCAATTGTCAGTTAAAGCGACGCAGTGCCGAATCGCAAAAAGTGTCTCGGTCATTTGGCAGCCAAGTCCTCCGGGGCTGAAGTGGTTAAACTTTGGGGGTGACTATTACATGTTTTATAGAGTTGGGGAAGATGCAAGAAGATAGGGAGAGATTGAAGATGTTAGAATGAGTTTAGCAACCTCCTCTATAGTAGCAGGGTTGAATAAGGAAAGTGTTGATTGAACCTGTGGATATGGGATGTTAAAGGGGTTGAAAAGGTAATTAAAAAAAAACAAAAAAAAAAACAACAAACATGTCTATAATTACCTATTCTGTGCAATGGAATTGCACAGATCGGCCAGAAACCTCCTCTTTTCAAGTCCCCCGCCGGCGCTCTGGCCAGTGCCCCCATGGGAAGCCACTTCCCATGGGGGCACTCGTGCATGCTCGCACCCAAGTCCCTCTGCTGCGTCCATTGACTCAGACAGCGGGACTCTGCCCCACCTCCTGCTTTCTTGTCACTGGTTTTGATTGACAGCACTGGAAGCCAATAACTCCCGATGCCCCAGCAAAGCCAGTGAGACCCAGAAGTGAGGGGAGAGAAAATCTGCAGACATGCATAGCGCTGGAACGAATGTGGGCTCAGGTAAGTAAAGAGGGGCTGAGGAGGCGATGCTGACACCTAAACATGTTTTACCTGCAAGGAATGCAATGCATTAAGGTAAAAAACTTTTGGACTTTACAACCCCTTTAAATGGAGGGGGGGGGGGGGGGAGATTACATCACAAATTGAATCAATCTTATTTTTTAAAGTGATTGGCAATCTCCTGGGCAGTAAGTTGGCGGGTGCAGGCAGTGGAGGACAAAGTCGAGTTAAAGGTAGAGAAGAGTTGATGGGGTCTGGATGAGGTGGTGTTAATGATAGTGATAAAATATGTCTGCTTGGAAGTGTGGAGGCAAGAATTGTATTTTTAGAGGGCAGATTTATATTGGTTAAAGTCTTTGAGACTTACTCTTACGCCACAGACGCTCAAAAGCGCAAGTTTTTTCAGACTTCTGGAATCATCTGTTTGCCAGGGTTGTAGGGCCTGATTTTGTGTGTAGTGAAGCGGTCAAGCTTGTCCAGGGTGAAGGACAGCCTGGGATCTATTGTTGTGGGGGCATCGTGTACAGCTAAATAAAAGTTTGAGGATATATCTCTAGAGGCTAGGGGAAGCAGATGGGTGAGGGAGGTAACATGAGAGTGTGATTTATATGAGGGGACATGCCTCAGCATCCTGGGGGTTTTATTAGCATGTGGGATTAGAATTAGGAAGAGGTGATGAGTGAGGTTGATATATACAGATTGTGGGGTGGAGAAGAGGGGTGAAGGAAAGAGAGTTTAAGGAGAGAGGATACAACTGTGAAAAAACAAGGTAAAGAGCGCATGTTAGAGAGAGGAAGGAAAGCGAAATGGGGAAACAAGGTCACCTGCAGTCTGATGTTTTATAAAGTAGCTTGCTGTAGATGTTTGCTTCATGCAATCGCTGAAGTGCAAGAGCGGAAGTGCCACTTAGTTAAAGGAGGCCACTTTATTGAAAGAATCCCAACATGTGTCCCCTGTCATGTGTCCCCTAAGAATCCCAACATGTATCCCCCGTCATGTGTTCCCCATAAAGGTGGTTTTGTTTTATACTGTGGTGGGTGTGGATGGAATTTGCAATCAACCAGGAGTAAATATCAGGCACATGGCTATCACAGCAAACCTCTCACACCACAATCAAACTGCAAGAGGACCAAGAGGGCAGGGATATAAAGATTAGGGCAAGTCCATAATTTAGGTAAGGTAATGGTTTACCTCTAGGCTAAGAAATCCTCCATCATGAGCAGCGGCCACCTGTGGAGAGGGTTCAAACCATTCGCAGGACTTCCCCAGCAAATTTTTTAAAGTTCTTACAGAGGACACAGTCAAAGAACCAGAGCAGCGAGCCAAAATCACAGCATTGTCCGCCCACCAATTTATATCCATCAGTGAATAGTAGAATTCTTTATCTATGCAAAGACACAAAACATTGATTCATGACAAGACATAGTAACCACCACAGTAAACTCAATAACAGGATAAAATATGCAACATCAAACACAAACAACAGAGGACTTATAATAAGCTGCCGTTGTCTGTGTACTTGCTTGTAGTATTCTTTCGACAGCCAATTAATGACAATTCTCAACGCGCTTGGCGCAGTTTGAGGGATTTCACTGTTTATTAATGCTGCACTTAATCTACACAAAATAATACATACAAAAGGAACATGAGAGATTAAACTTGAAAGCACAGTACTGTCCATTTTGGACTTTTTTCCCTCAAAAGCCAACTGTCTCTACTTTTAATATTACCATGATGCATAAATGACAAGGGGTGAGCACTATGAAAAGATCAGAAGGTATAATTTGTATTTAATTATTTAATTGGCAACTGTTCATAAAAAATAAAAAAAACTGACTGTTGCAGAAAGCATAAGAACAGTTCCTGTTTTATATAGTTTTAATTATAAATCCCTTTGAAGTGGTTTTGGAGAGAACTAGCTTTACAGCACTTTGTCTGTTTATCAAAGAGAAAGTGGAGGAGCGCAAGCTCTGTGATGTCGTCATGGAGGAGTGGAAGAGGACTCCAGTTGCAACCTGTGAAGCTCTTGTGAACTCCATGCCCAAGAGGGTTAATTTAAGGCAGTGCTGGAAAATAATGGTGGCCACACAAAATATTGGCACTTTGGGCCCAATTTGGACATTTTCACTTAGAGGCGTACTCACTTTTGTTGCCAGCGGTTTTGACGTCATTGGCTGTGTGTTAAGTTATTTTGAGGGGACAGTAAATTTACACTGTTATACAAGCTGTACACTTACTACTTTACATTGTAGAAAAGTGTCATTTCTTCAGTGTTGTCACAAGAAAGATGAAGATAAAATAATTACAAAAATGTGAGGGGTGTACTCACTTTTGTTTGATACTGTATATGTATGTCAAATCCTGATGATGAGGGGGGAGTTGGCACTTTTTTTTAATATATATATTTCAATATTAATTTTATTCACTTTTATTTGTTTTTACACTGTGCCTTTAACTCTTTTTTTTTTTTCTTTTTAGATCAACCTTATTGCAATCACAAGGGATGAACAACATCCCTTGTGATAGCATGGGCTGTGAAAGGTTCTCTTTTTGAAGAGATATGGGGTCTATTAGACCCAAGACAGCCTGGGAAAGACCGTGGGCAGCAACGGGAGGGGGGCCCTCCCTCCGCCACCTGAAAAGTTATTGAGCAGCTGTATCACTTTTACCAGATAGGGTATGGCCAGCTGAAAACAATGGTACCAGGATTATGGTTGTAGCTGCAACCATGATCCTGGAATAACTGCCTCAATATGAAGTTGTAGGCACGGTGGTATTGAGGTGGTTAAAACTGCTCCCTCCCTATTTTTAACACCTATTCTGAGTAACCTGTGTAAAAAAGATGTACATACTTAGCAATTTTCAGGCCACTCCAGTCCTGTCACGTGATCTCCCCTGTGTCAGCCATTATCGGCTGCAGGCGAGAGGAGAGAGTGCTCGACACCAGCTGGCAATGCCTGAGAACAGTGATGTCACCCATAGGCTTCCCATGGCTGATCCACTGCCAGCGCTCCCTCCTCTCCACTGCAGCCACTTCCAGCTAACACCGAGGAGTTAGATCTTGGACAGAAGTGGCATGAAAACAGGTAAATATATAAATCTTTCTTACACAGGTTAGTCAGCATAGATTTTAGGAGGGGGGTGGGAGCATATTTAAAGGATAAGTTCACCTTTTAGAGCATGTTACACCCATATTTAGGGTGTAACATGCTCCAGCACATGTCCTCACCCTCATGAGAAATAGGGCAGGGGATCCTCTCTCGCTGTCACATTTTAAAAACAGCTCCATCCGCACAAATCTGTAAATGAGACAACTACATGTCCTGTCTTCCTCTGCGGCACACGGCTTATAGTTCTCAATGAACTGTGAGGGTGCTGATTAAGGATGAGCTCCGGCATGTTCGCAAGCCCCACATGCAGAGCCTGCCAGGAAGTCGGCACTGCGCTGATCACAGTGAGACATTGTCCTGATGCGCCGCTGCAGAGAGCGGGAAACGTCTCACTGCCTGTGATTAGGGCAGCACAGTGCCGACTTCCTGGCGGGCTCTGCACATGGGGCTTACGAACACACACCGGAGCTCATCCTTAGTAGTTCATTCACAAGCTCTGCAGCTTTCAAACTGACAGCTCATACAGACGTACGAGCAGAGAGCTGTGGGGCTTGTTTGCAGTAGCCTGCCACTCATTACGAATTCAAAAGTTTGCAGGCTCTTGCGGCAAAAAATAATAAATGCATTTCTGTAAAAATAAGTGCATTGATTACTTTTCCCCATAAGGTGAACTTAGCCATTAAGATCAGTTAGCTTTTGCCTGGAATTCCACTTTATTACCCTACTAGGACACCAAAACAAAAATAAACACAGAAAGCACATTAACCAAGTAATAAGTAATGACTCGGCAAATAAGAGTGTTTGTTACAAAACAGAACATTAAGGGAAAGATAAAGAAACAGCAAAAAATAAATAAATAGGTGGAGACGAGACTTGCATATCCATATGTTTGGCTTGGAAGAAGCCTATAGACAACAATATCATAAAATCATCACATCCTTCAAAGAATCCAATTTTCTCTCGGGTCAATACAGCTTGGAGAACTTCATTCTAGTAAAAGCCAAAGTACTTAAATTCTAATTTACCTTTCATCTTTTTCCTTTTCTCCACAGAGCTCCGCCAATCAGGGTTGATCTCATCATAGCCGGGCTAAAAGAAAAAAAAAAAGAGAGAGGCGAAGAGAGCCAAATGAGGGAAGGCAGATAATGAAAATGTAACAGTGCTGAACATTTGTGCCATGAAATATCATTTCAACGAGACAGACTCCGTCTACGAAGTATCTGATCAAGGCTGCAGCGTTCTGAAGTGTATTCTCATTAATGTCTTGCTATTAACTATTTCAGCTGGAGGAAAGTACACATTGCAGAATTGATCTGGGCAACAGACCAGAACATTTGCTTTTTTTTCCCCCAGGCAACCACTGTCTGCTCATTGGAGTTGAGCAACATTAGTTGATTTCAACCCCAAGTTACCAACCTGCAATTAGCCCCAAATTTCACAATGCTTTCAGGAAATTGCTTTAATAAATAAGCATAAGGCTTTGTTTACTAACATAGCCAAGTGATCACTGTGCCAGTGCAAGCAAGTGATTAAGAGCCCATTCACACAGGGGCAACACGACTTCCAGCGCGATTTTATGAGGCAACTCAAACACGACTTGAGAATGAATCACAGCGAGACCTGGAGCTATTTACAAGGCAACTTCAAGTTGCCTGCAGGATAGGAGACATTCCAGTGGCCAATCAAACAAGAATCAGCTCTGTGGGAGGGAGGGGGAGGGAGGGGTTTACCTGAGAAATGTATGTTTTCTTCCTGGAGAGTTGCTCCTATTAAGACAGTGAGAGGCGACTCCCATTGAAATGAATGGTTACAGGTCGCCTAGGAGTTGGATTGAAGTAGTACAGGGACCTTTTTTGAAGTCGGAGCGACTGCAGTAGTGTGCATAAGGACGGCACCATTAACTTACATTGATTTCTTCAGCCAGCGCGACCTGAGGCAACTAGGGGCGACCTGGGGCGATTTGGAGTCGGATCCAAAGACGCCCCTGTGTGAATGGGCTCCAACTGGATTTGCTAGCAAACAAAGCCAACCCTAATGCTAACTCTAAGCCCTTTGTTGATAAAGCCATGTCAGTGACAGCTGCCCCTGCATTTCCTTCTAGGCATATAATAAAGTGACTGTAAAGGATACATTTTATTAAAAATAATAAACATGTTATACTTACCTCCTCTGTACAATGGTTTTGCACAGTGTCGCCCCAATCCTTCACCTCTAGGGCCCCCCAGCAGCGCTCCTGGCTCCTCCTCTTCTTGGTGAGCCACCATAGATAACCTCTTCCTATTGTGGCACACCTGCAGGCTTAATCCCAAGATGCACTGCCTGTGTCCATAGACAGACAGTGTGGCTCGGCTCCTCGCTTCCTCGTCACTGGATTTGATTGGCAGCAGCAAGAGCCAATGGCTTCCACTGCTATCAATCTACACTTTGAGAGCAGAGAGAGTCAGACACAGTGCTGGATCAACATCAGGCTTGGGTAAAAATAAGTGGGGCTAGCAGGGCACAAGGTTGTTTTTTTTCTTTAAAGAGAAGAAAACTTCCTCTGCAAACTTTTACCTATAGGTAAGCCTATAATAAGGCTTACTTATAGGTAGTGAAAATACCTCCTAAACCTGTACGGTTTAGGAGATATTTACAATGCATGCAGAGATTGACATCACTGGTGAATGCACTCTGAAGGAACAGCCCATGGGTGCCATTTCTTCCGAGCCCGTGCAGTGAGCGGCGGCTCCCACGCGCATGCACAGTAGTGACGTCATCACGGCTCCGGCCAATCACAACGCCGGAGCCCGCAAAGCCGGAAGTAGCTCAGAGAAAGATGCAACAGCTGGAGGGCCGCCAGCTTGAGACCCCTGTTCTAAGGCATCTATTTCATAATGAGCTAGTATGCAATGCATACTAGCTCATTATGCCTTTGTCTTGTAGGGTTTTTTTTTTTTTCTTCTGGAGGTTTACAGCCTCTAAGTGCACCTGGACAGAAATACTTTTTGTAAAAGTTGTTTAAGAAAAGAAAAAAAAACAACAACAAGAAATTTCCCAACTCTCAGGAGCCATTTGAAGTCCACTGCACCCATTAAAAACAAGCCAAAAAAAAAAAACACCTTAAAGCCCAATTCCAGGGAAAAGCTAACTCCTCCCTTGCAGTGGGGCTCCCCCTTTGCTGTAAAGGTTAAATTGCATTTTTATGACTAGGGTACCAGTAAAGAGCCAGGACTTTGGCCTACCTTGTATCCCACGCTCCCCCTATGGTCTGTAGGTGGTTGCTGGTCATCCTCGCTGACTATGCAGGGACATTTCCCTCAAAGTACTTGATTACATCAGAGTGCCTGCGACCTTGGAGAAGAGGCTGATGAGGCCTTGCAGGAGCGAGGTATTAGCCAAGTAAAAGTCCTTTTACCGGCACTCCAGATATAAGTAAGTATTTAAACCTTTCACTGCAGGGGGAACTCCACCGCAAGGGAGGGTTTTTTTGTTTTGTTTTGTTTTTTAATTCAGCTTGAATTTGCTTTCTTAATTGACTTCAGTGGATTTTGCCAAAGTGAAAAAAATCTGCAAAAAGGTTTGAAGATTTTAAACCCATTTCAGATCTGATGCAATCCCCAAATTGGGGAACCATATTTACAAACAGGCAATACACTCTTCGAACCCAGACTCCAAAACTAAGGGAGTTTCCATACTGATTTCCAAACGTGCTGATTTCCGATTGTCGGATTCGATGATCGATCCTCAGGGTAGATACATTTTTATTAAAGGTACCTTTGCCTCTAAACCAATCACACTAGCCAATGTGTACTGTCCAAACGAGCACCAAGTGTCGTTCTTTAGGAAAGTTTGTGACCTGCTTGCCACGTTCCAGGAGGGTATTGTACTCTTGGGAGGGGACTTTAATGTTCCATTAAACCCAACTATAGACTCCTCTACAGGCACATCCACCCTCACACATCGGGCACTTCGCCAGATTAGACTCCAAATGCAATACCTCACGCTCCATGACACATGGCGCACCATGTATCCCACCGATAAAGACTACACTTTCTTCTCTCCTCCTCACCAGACATACTCCAGGATAGATTACTTTTTTCTCTCGCAGACGGACCTTTCCTTTCTCTCACAGGCCAATATAGAGCCAATGTTCTTATCAGACCACCACCCCATAACAGTAACTCTTACGTTTCCTGAAGTCCACAAGACAACAAAAACTTGGAGACTAAACCCATCGCTATTCAAAGACCCTGAAAATGTTAGACAAACACGTACCCGAATCCAATTATACTTTCAAGAAAATTCTACCCCAGATGTTTCCCCCATCACGCTTTGGGAAGCACACAAATGTGTCCTAAGGGGAAAACTAATCTTGTTTGTTTGTTTGTCTCTCCCGATTGTGAAGTAACCGACCAAATGATAGCCTAGAGCCTTATTAGAGGCTCCCAACACCTATACGATCATTGCAATTTCCGTTTTCAGAAGTTTTACCATGACCCCGGATAGGCCTGCTGATATTGGCCTGCAGTGGGTCCTTGCGTTCTTACGCTGGTTTACTTGCTCTTTGTCAGCTACCGGTCATTGCTCTGTTTTAAAGTTGGTTATTCTTGAAATGTTCATGAGCTTGTATGTCTTGTATGTACATGTACCCTTATTTTTCTCTCAATAAAATCTTTTATGGAAAAAAAAAAAAAGGTTTGAAGATTTTTAGTGAAGCAAAACTTCTCAATTTCACTAATTTCTACTGCTCAGCTAATATAAATCCATGCTCTCTTCACTGATGCTAAATCGGACAGGCACACTATCGCAAATAATGCCCTTTTATTTATTTTTTAATGTTTAAATGTAAATTAATGATCATGAACCTAATTGACTTTTTCCACTAAGGCAGTCTATGCTTTCGATTCAAACCCACCATTGTATTCAAATAGTACAGTACATGTCTAGGTGCTTCTGTTGGTTTGTGGTTTAGCAAAAATAGGATTTTTATAACAGCTTACCTGTAAAATCCTTTTCTTGGAGTACATCACGGGACACAGAGCGACATAGTCATTACTAATGGGTTATATAGATACCGTCAGGTGCTGGCACTGGCAACTTCAAAAACCGGAAGTACCCTCCCCTATATAAGCCCCTCCCATCCGGGAGCACCTCAGTTTTGTAGCAAAGCAATAAGTGTCCCTAAAGAGGGGCGGGAGCTCTGTGTCCCGTGATGTACTCCAAGAAAAGGATTTTACAGGTAAGCTGTTATAAAAATCCTATTTTCTTTCTCGTACATCACGGGACACAGAGCGACATAGTCATTACTAATGGGATGTCCTAAAGCAATGCCAAATGAGGGGGGGGGATACACCATATATAAGCTGAGCGCTATCAGACATGAGGATCTTTTGCGGCCTGCAACACACTGCGCCCAAAGGCGACATCCTCCTGACTTCTAACGTCCACCTGGTAGAACCTAGTAAACGTGTGTACCGAAGACCATGTTGCGGCCTTACAGATTTGAGCCAGGGAGGCCTGGTGATGCACTGCCCATGAAGTTCCAACTGCTCTCGTGGAGTGCGCCCTAACTTTGAACGGAGGCGGTCTACTTCTCAAGCCATAGGCTTGTATTATGACCTGTCGAATCCACTTGGCTAAAGTAGATTTTGACGCTGCCTGACCCTTTCTGGGGCCTTCCGGCAGAATAAACAAAGTATCCGTTCTGCGAATCTGAGCAGTGGCTTTTAGATAAGCTTTAACTGCTCTTACTACATCCAAAGAATGCAATAACTTTTCCTCTACCGAAGTAGGTTTGGGGAAAAAAGAAGGAAGAACCACATCTTGGTTCAAATGAAACCTCGATACCACCTTAGGAAGAAAGGCTGGATGAGGACGTAACACTACTCTGTCCTTATGGATAACCAGATATGGCTCCTTACAGGACATAGCTGCTAATTCCGACACTCTTTTAGCCGAACAAATGGCTACTAGAAAAATCAATTTCCTGGTGAGAAGAACCAAGGAAATATGCTGTAGTGGTTCAAATGGTTGTTTCTGTAGAACCGACAAAACCAAGTTTAGATCCCATGGACATATGGGAATATTAACCGGAGGACTAATACGCATCACTCCTTGTATAAAGGCTTTGACTAGTGAATGCGAAGCCAAGGGCCTTTGAAAAAATATTGACAAGGCCGAAATCTGACCCTTGATAGTACTCAAGGCAAGCTTCCTATCTACAGCCCATTGTAGGAAGTCCAGAATCCTACCTATTACGTATTTACGTGGATGCCATTTCCTGGCCTCACACCAGGCGATGTACGCCTTCCAGATTCTATAGTAGATCTGCCTGGATACCGGTTTCCTGGCATTGATCATGGTAGACACCACAGCATTAGAGAGCCCTCTCTTTTTTAGAATGTGGGCTTCAATAGCCAGGCCGTCAAACCTAGGGCTGGTAAGGAAGGGTGGTATATCGGTCCCTGCGAAAGCAGGTCCGGACGATGTGGGAGGGTCCAAGGACTCCCCACAGACATTTTTACAATCTCCGCGTACCATGCTCTTCGGGGCCACGCTGGAGCCACCAGAATCACTGGTTTCTTTTCTACCCTGATTCTGCGGAGTAATCGAGGTAACAATTGTGGCGGTGGGAATGCATATATCAGCTTGAACTGATCCCAAGGGAACACTAGGGCATCCGAGCCGCAAGCTAGGGGATCCCTTGTCCAAGAGACAAACCTGTCCACCTTTGCGTTGAATCTGGATGCTAGCAGATCTACATCCGGTGTTCCCCACCGCTGACATATTGTCCGGAAAACCTCGGGATGAAGGGACCATTCCCCTGGGCATAATTGTTGGCGACTTAGAAAGTCCGCCTTCCAATTCTCCACCCCTGGAATGAATACCGCAGATATGGCTGGGACATATCTTTCTGCCCATCTCAGGATGTAATTTACTTCCCTTTGGGCTGCACGACTCCTGGTGCCCCCCTGACGATTGATATATGCCACTGCTGTGGCATTGTCTGATTGAACTCTGACAGGGGACCCTTGGAGTTTGGATGTCCATGCTACTAGGGCATACCGGGCTGCTCGTATCTCTAAGAGATTGATGGGCAGGGCCTTTTCTGCTTCTGACCACTTGCCCTGGAGAGACCATTGCTCCAGTACTGCTTCCCAGCCTATAAGGCTGGCATCTGTAGTGACCACCTTCCAGGATATCGGACTGAAGGATTTCCCTCTTTCCAGATTCTGGGGAACCAACCACCAGCGGAGGCTCTTGCGAACGGAAGGGGACAAGGACATTGGTAAGTCCAGAGCCTGAACTTTTTTGTTCCAGGCTGACAGTATGGCCCTTTGCAATTTCCTTGAATGGAATTGACCGTAGGGTACTGCTTCGAATGATGCCACCATTTTTCCCAGCAGCCTCATGCACAGGCGTATGGATGGCTGTCTTTTTGAGCCCACTAAGTGGATCAAATCTCTCAAAGACGACCCCTTTTCTTGAGGCAAGAAAATTTTTCTCTGGTCTGAATCCAGCCTTAGCCCCAAGTATTCCAGACTTTTGACTGGTTTTAGGGCTGACTTGTCTCGGTTGATAATCCAACCGTGATATTCCAGATACTTGATTGTCTCGTGAACAACCACTTCTAGTTTTTCCACTGAGTGGTCTATCAGCAACAAGTCGTCTAGATATGCCATTATCGTTACACCTCGTGTTCTTAGATTGGCCAATAATGGGGCCAAAATTTTTTTGAACACTCTTGGTGCTGTGGCCAGACCGAAGGGTAAGGCTCTGAACTGAAAATGGCGGCCTTCTACCGCAAAGCGTAGAAATTTTTGGTGGGCTGGAAAGATGGGAATGTGCAAATAAGCATCCTTGATGTCGATCGAGGCTAACCATTCCTCCCCTTGTAGGGCAGTGGCTACCGATCGGATCGACTCCATCCGGAAAGTCCTGATATGCAGGAATTTGTTTAGCCCTTTTAGATTTAGTATGGGCCTCACGTCCCCGTTTGGCTTCGGAACTGTAAAGAGGTTTGAGTAAAACCCGAACCCCCACTCTTCCAGGGGAACCTCTATAATTACTGCTTGAAGCAATAATTGTTCTAGTGCCAACAGGAGGGATCCTCTCTTCTGGGGATCCCTTGGCACGTTTGACCTTATAAAGCGGGAAGAAGGGGAGTTTTTTAACTCCAATTTGTATCCCAGATTTACTGCGGAGAGCACCCATCTGTCTCGGATCGTGTCCCGCCAGGTCTCTGTGAACAACTGAAGTCTTCCCCCCACCCGATTGGGTGGGGGCAACCCTTCATGCATTTGACTTTGGGGGAGGTTTTGTACCTCTCCTGCTCCAGGGCTTTTTGTTACCCTGCAACTGTCCCTGATTTCTACCTCCGGGATTTGACCGAGGAGGCCGTCGGAACTGTTTCACAGCCGATGTCCTAGGGACTGGAGAGGCCGGCCTTTTAAAAGAGGGACCTCTAACTCTATTTTTAACCGGCAAAAGTGTACTTTTACCGCTGGAAATTCTCTGGATATACTTGTCCAGGTCTTCCCCGAATAAGCGCTCCCCATGAAATGGGAAGCTGACCAGCAATTTTTTACAGGGAGCTTCAGCAGACCAGTTCTTGAGCCATAGAAGCCTGCGCATATGTACTACAGACAGCGTAAGGCGGGAGGCCTGATGGATTGAATCCTTTATAGCGTCCACCGCAAAGCATAAGGCTCTAGGTAGATCAGCTAGGGCAAGAGCCTGCTGATGCGGCAAGTCCCTTAAGACCTGTTTCAACTGATCCTTCACTGCTTGGCAGACCCCAATAGCTGCCACTGCTGGTTGTGTCACCAATCCTGCTGTAGAAAAAGCAGATTTTAATAAGGACTCCAATTTTTTATCTATTGGGTCCTTGAACATTTGGACATTTTCCACCGGACATGTCAGTGATTTATTCACACAAGAGATGGCTGCGTCCACTGTAGGGACCCTCCATTTTCTGATGAACTTATCCTCCATGGGATAGACCACCGGAAATCTCTTGGGGGGAGTAAATATTTTGTCAGGATGCTCCCAATCCTGGTAAATGAGCCCCTCCAGTAAAGGATGGATCGGAAAGGAACAAACAGTCTGGGGAGCTTTTAGCGACCCCAACGAGGAGACAGAAGTGGAGGATGGCTCCGCAAGTGGCATTTTAAATGCTGATCGGACCATATTAGTCAGGGACTGAACCCATAACCTTTCAGCATGTGATGCTGAGAACGGCTCTTCCACTGTTGATTCCTCTGCAACCGAATCGACCTCATCCTGATCCCCCTCAGGTAGGTCGACCTCTGTATGGGACTGTTGCTCTGTTAACAGGCACTCTGAGGGGGGAGACGGAGATCGAGCGCTTTTCTCCTGTGACAGGGAAGCAGCGATCAATGCTGACAATCTCTCTTCCAGCCCTCCCAGAGCTGAGGAAAAAACCTCCTCTGTTACATACACAGGAGCAGGTGAACTGAGGACAGCCACAGTACCAGGTACTCCTGAGGGTGCTCTACGGTCACTAACCTCTGATTCTTCAGGGGAGACTGGTGCAGCCAAAGCATGCCCAAGATCCTCAGAGCCCGATGGAGACCCCCTATTCCTCCTGGAATTTCTAGTCCCGGAGTTTTTAGACGGCATATTCCTAAGTGTGAGGGGGTTAACTCGGTAGCGGGTGTGTGTGACCCCCTGGTTGGGCTCCCCACACAAAAACAGGGCCAGCAGACGGAGGTTGTGGTTTTCAAAATCAAAAGGTGCGGTTTATTTCTCTATGTACAGTGACAAAAACACAGCAAAGCCAAAAAGAAACAAACAAAATAAATCCTGGTCAGTTTGACCTCTGACTAAACATGCAGGTTTCCTAAACTAACAACTGGGATCAGCCTGGTGCTGTCCTAGTCCCTAAGTCCCTGGTTTAGTAAAAGTCCAAACAAATAGCCACACAGGCTTTGCCTCACCGCACAGGGGTTCACTCTCCCTAGACAGTCCACACAGGTCTGGTTCCAGGCATGAGCAAACACCTAATGAATCTGGGAGTTTTTATAGAGGCCTTAAACGAACTGACAGGCTTCAGCTGGTCTCATCAACTCCCTGCCTCACGACGCCCAGCACTCTCCCTAGAGGTATGAGTCATTCATGAGCCCACTAGCCTCAGCTGGGCTTCATCAACTCCCTAGTTGTATAAGTCGGCATAAAGCCTGAATCTGGGAGAAATATATCTACCCCCCTGGATGCAACCAGTTGACTTTACCTTCCTGCTGTCACATACCCCCCCCTCTTGTTTTAACCTTGGGGTTGGAACACCAGCAATCAGGCATTCATGTACTCGAGACAAAGCATCCACATTCCCCATTTGAACGCCAGGGCGATGCTTTACTGTGAAGTTGAATTCCTGTAGGGCCAGGAACCACCTATTCACTCTTCTATTTGTCTCCTTGTTTTGAGCCATCCACTTTAACGGAGCGTGATCTGTAACCATGTCAAAGTGCCTACCTAGCAGATAGTACCGAAGGGAATCTAGAGCCCACTTCACCGCTAAACACTCCTTTTCAACCGTGGCGTAATTTACCTCATGGGACTTCAACTTCCTGCTGAGGTAAATGACTGGGTGCTCTTCCCCGTTCCAGACCTGGGACAATACTGCTCCTAACCCCACATCTGACGCATCACTTTGTACGACAAAGTCTTTAGAGAAGTCGGGTGAGTACAACACTGGCTGGCTACATAAGGCTTGTTTCAAGAATTGGAATGCTGCCTCAGCCTCGGGGGTCCATTTAATCATGACCGACCCTTTCCCTTTCGTCAGGTTGGTTAGGGGCACAGCCTTAGAAGCAAAGTGGGGAATGAAGCGCCGATAATAACCCGCGATTCCCAGAAAGGCTCGTACCTGCTTCTTGCTGTTGGGACGTGGCCAACTCTGGATGGCCTCGACTTTGTTGAGTTGGGGTTTTATTACTCCCCTGCCAATGGTGTACCCAAGATATTTGGCCTCCTCCTGCCCAATGGTACACTTCTTGGGGTTAGCCGTAAACCCCGCTTCCCGAACAGAGTCCAGGACTGCTTGCACTTTTGGCAGATGTGAGGCCCAATCTGTGCTATGGACAATTACGTCATCCAGGTAAGCCGCAGCATACTTCCGATGGGGCCTCAGCATCTGGTCCATTTTCCGCTGGAATGTGGCCGGCGCATTCTGTAACCCGAACGGCATTCTCTTATATTGGAACGCCCCGTCTGGGGTTACAAATGCGGTTTTCTCTTTGGCCGACTTGGCCAGGGGAATTTGCCAATACCCTTTTGTGAGGTCAAGAGTCGTCATGTATCGGGCTGTTCCCAGCCGGTCGATCAACTCATCTATACGTGGCATGGGGTAGGTGTCAAATTTTGTAACTTTGTTCAACTGACGAAAATCGTTACAAAATCGCCAGCTCCCATCCGGTTTAGGCACCAACACAATGGGACTAGACCAATCACTTTGGGACTCCTCTATCACCCCTAAGTTCAGCATTTTCTGTACTTCCTCCCGTATTGCCTCCCGTCGGGCCTCTGGGATCCGATAGGGTTTTAACTTCACCCTTTCACCGGGCGGGGTAATAATATCATGCTCTACCCCAGATGTTTGTCCCGGCAGCTCAGAGAACACCTCCTTGTTGCGAAGCACAAACTCCTTAACATCCTGTTGTTGGGGTTGTGACAAGGTGGCTGCTATTCCAACCTCCGGAATCACGCAACCAGTTTGAGCTGGTGCCCAAGTTTCTGCGACTAGGGACTCTCTATCCCTCCAGGCTTTCAACAGATTAACGTGATATATCTGTTCGGGCTTTCGCCTTCCTGGTTGTCTGACCTTGTAATTCACTTCGCTCACTTTTTCCATTATCTCGTAGGGGCCTTGCCATTTGGCAAGGAATTTACTTTCAACCGTAGGGACAAGTACCAATATCCTATCCCCCGGGGAAAAGGTACGGGTCTTTGCTCCACGGTTGTACACTCTCTGCTGTGCCAACTGCGCTTGGGCCAAATGTTCCTTCACGATGGGCATTACCTGTGCAATTCGATCTTGCATCAGGGCGACATGCTCAATCACACTCCTGTGGGGAGAACTCTCACTTTCCCAAGTTTCCTTGGCAATATCCAACAGCCCTCTTGGGTGTCTCCCATACAGTAACTCAAAGGGGGAGAATCCCGTAGAGGATTGGGGCACCTCCCTAATAGCAAACATCAAATAAGGAAGTAGACAGTCCCAATCCTTTCCATCTCTATCCACCACTTTCTTCAACATTTGTTATAGGGTTTTGTTGAATCTTTCAACCAGCCCATCGGTTTGGGGGTGATACACAGATGTACGCAATTGCGTCACTTTGAACAATTTACACAGCTCTTTCATAACCCGGGACATAAAGGGTGTACCTTGGTCCGTAAGCAGTTCTTTACAAATACCCACCCGGCTAAAAACAAGAGATAGCTCTTTGGCTATGGTTTTGGCCGAGGTATTTCTGAGAGGGATCGCTTCTGGATAACGGGTGGCATAGTCCATTATAACCAATATGTACTGGTGCCCCCTAGCGGACTTGATTATGGGACCTACCAAATCCATTGCGATTCTCTCAAACGGGACCTCAATGATGGGTAGAGGGACCAGCGGGCTACGGAAATGTGGCATCGGGACCGACCTCTGACACACAGGGCAGGAGGAACAATAATTTTCTATGTCCTTCATCACCCCAGGCCAATAGAATCTCTGTAATACCCTTTCTCGGGTTTTCTCTGTCCCCAGATGACCTCCAAGAATGTGCCCATGGGCCAACTCCAACACCAACTTCCTGTAAGGTTTGGGCACCACCAGCTGCTCAACGGTTTCTTCTGCCCTTTTTGCCACCCGATACAGTAGGTCCTTCTCTACGCTGAAGTATGGGTAAGTGCAGGTATTATCTGGGTTCACTAACTCGCCATCTATTTCCACTACGTTTTCCCGTGCCTTTATTAGGGCGGGGTCTTTTAACTGTTCTGTGGCAAAATTTTCCCTGTGAACCTCCAGATCAGAAAACTCCACAGACGGTAGGTTTTCGTCTGAGGAGGTGGGCTCCTCTCCAGTTTCTTGAGTCTCCCCTGCCAATACTGACAAGGGAAATTCTGGAGAGTCCTCACCACTCTCAGAGGAGTTCTGGCTATCACATTCCTGGTACATAGGGGCACCAGTGGGGGGCTCAGGATCATCCCACAGTTCCCAGAACTTCGGAAAATCCCTTCCCACAATGGCATCATGCGGTAATTGAGATACTAACCCCACTGGATGAGAGAGGGTACCTTTGGGGGTCTCAAAACACACTGTAGTCACTGGATACTCTCGGGTGTCCCCATGCACACAAATAACAGCTACCTTGCTATTCCCAGAGACCTCTGTTTTAACTAATTCAGCCTTTATCAGGGTCACAAGGCTACCTGAATCCAGTAATACCACAACATTTCTACCATTAATACACATTTTGCATAAATGTTTCTCAGTTCCCCGAATGGCAGTGCATGCGACTGTCGCACACAGCGACTGACGTCTGTCCATCAGAAAGTCACATTGCATGGGTTCCTCCACAACCGGGCAATTTGCTGCAATATGTCCCGCTTGCCGGCAGCGGTAGCAAACGATCCTTCTTGCGGCCTCTTGAGCCGCTGATTTCCCAGGCTGTTCTCGCCAAACTTGGGGTAGAGCTCCCACCCTCTCACTCTCTCCACCCTCACCCCTTGGAATCCTCTTATCCGCCCCTGGGGATGGTCTGGTCTTAGGGTGGAAAGTCCGAGAGTCTCTGGAAGAGGCCGTCAGGTTCTCTGTAGCCAAGTATCTCTCTACACGATCCACAAGTTTACCGGCCGTTTCTGGGTCTCCATGGCTTACCCACTTTTGAATGGCGGTAGGAAGAGCTCTCAAGAAACGATCCATCACAACACGTTCCACAATCTCCGGTGCGGACAAAGTCTCTGGCTGTAGCCACTTCCTGCTCAGGTGAATGAGATCATACATTTGAGACCTGGGGGGTTTTCCAAGCTGGAAAGTCCAGTTATGCACACGCTGAGCCCGGACAGCCAGGGTGACACCCAGCCTTGCCAATATTTCAGCTTTTAGCATCACATAGTCTTTTGCTTGGTCAGGCTCTAGGTCATAGTAAGCCTTCTGCGATTCACCAGTTAACAGAGGAGCCACCAGTCCAGCCCACTGCTCCTCAGGCCACTTTTCTCTTTCAGCAGTCCTTTCAAATGTGGTCAAAAATACCTCTGGATCATCCTCTCCAGTCATTTTTGTCAATAAACGACTCACCCCAAAGGACGCGGTATTAGTGGGACGGCTTTCCTCACTGGTCTGCGGACGTTGCTGCATTACTGCTTCCATTTGTTGTAGTCTCTGCTCTTGCTTCTGTAACAGGTCTATGAAGCGGGCCTCAGATTGCTGCTGGGCTTGTTGATGAGCTTGCTGCTGGGCTGCAAGGCTCCTTTGCAAACCTGCATTTGTCTGCTGTTGATTGGCATTTGCTAGAGCCAGCTGTTTCAGTATCTCCTCCATGCTGGCTTAAAAAAAACTGCCACTGGTTCTCCACCAACTGTGAGGGGGTTAACTCGGTAGCGGGTGTGTGTGACCCCCTGGTTGGGCTCCCCACACAAAAACAGGGCCAGCAGACGGAGGTTGTGGTTTTCAAAATCAAAAGGTGCGGTTTATTTCTCTATGTACAGTGGCAAAAACACAGCAAAGCCAAAAAGAAACAAACAAAATAAATCCTGGTCAGTTTGACCTCTGACTAAACATGCAGGTTTCCTAAACTAACAACTGGGATCAGCCTGGTGCTGTCCTAGTCCCTAAGTCCCTGGTTTAGTAAAAGTCCAAACAAATAGCCACACAGGCTTTGCCTCACCGCACAGGGGTTCACTCTCCCTAGACAGTCCACACAGGTCTGGTTCCAGGCATGAGCAAACACCTAATGAATCTGGGAGTTTTTATAGAGGCCTTAAACGAACTGACAGGCTTCAGCTGGTCTCATCAACTCCCTGCCTCACGACGCCCAGCACTCTCCCTAGAGGTATGAGTCATTCATGAGCCCACTAGCCTCAGCTGGGCTTCATCAACTCCCTAGTTGTATAAGTCGGCATAAAGCCTGAATCTGGGAGAAATATATCTACCCCCCTGGATGCAACCAGGTGACTTTACCTTCCTGCTGTCACATAAGCCACAAAGCTGAGGTATTCCAGCCGAAATACACCAGTTACTGATAATAGTCTAGCATAAATGCTGCTATAAGAAACAGTTGGTGTCTACTAATGTGCCTTTCTAGGGGATGCCTGTATCAACCGCTTGCTGTATGCCTTTAAATGTTGCCAGCTCTGTCTCTGTACTTCATAGCCAGCTTACTACAATATTGTGTTTTTTTTAAACTGCTGGGACGCCCGCACATGTGCAGAAGCGCTGCGGCGCGCACAGAGCGTCATCCCCCAGGCTCCGCCCCCTTTCCCGGCTCACCTCTATATATAGAGGCGCGTGCACGCGCACGCGCGCGGCCACGTGCGCCTTCGGCGCTAATTTCAAAAATGGAAACAAGGGACAGGAGCCAGGGCCCCTCTTTGCCGCAGGCCGGGGGATGGACGAGCACTGCAACATGGCAGAGGAAGCAGTTTCCTATAAGAGAACTCACCATCTGCCTGGACTTTGCTCTGCTGAGAAGAAACTAGTCCACATGACAAGAAAACATTCCACAGCGGCCTCTAGTGGACAAACACAGGTACCGCAGTCTAATATATTAAATATATATATAAAAAATTTTTTTTTTTTTTTTTTTCTTGACCACCATTAAAAATTATTACATTTTTTTAGTAGTTACAGGCATGCACAGAATTTTGCGGGAATACCATTAGGTAACAGACAGAAAGACAAATTAGGCTTGGGGGTCCCCCAATAGAACCAAGTTCCTGGGGGCCCCCACTTACCTGTTCCCCGCCGCAGGACTTTGTTTGGTCCACAAAAGCCCAAACTTCACCTATCACGGCAGGCATTGTAATCAAACCTTCAGGGACCGGGTTCCCAAGGATTCCACTCCCCTGGGACCTGTATAGCACCCTGCACAGAAAACATCTTGGTCGTGGGTATGACCAGAGCTCTGGATCCCAGGGTCCAGCTCTCCTAAGAGAAGCATTACAGGCAAAACCTTGCTCTTCTCTGCAAGGCCCGGGTACCGACCGTTTAGCTATGAAGCTTTTTTGGTCGGATCCGGAATAGCTTACTGAGGCCCAAAAGAACCTGTACGCAAGCTCAGTGAAAAACACATGTTTCTTCTTGGCCAACACCTTAGACACTGGCAAAAAACTGAGGTGCTCCCGGATGGGAGGGGCTTATATAGGGGAGGGTACTTCCGGTTTTTGAAGTTGCCAGTGCCAGCACCTGACGGTATCTATATAACCCATTAGTAATGACTATGTCGCTCTGTGTCCCGTGATGTACGAGAAAGAAAGGTAGCTTTTACCTCTAGTTTTAACAAGATGCATACAATTTTTAATAGGCCAGCATAAACATATGAAAAGGCATGTCATTTTTCCATACAGCCCCAGTAGAAATACCATAAACAACCAAAAATCTTGCTGTTCACTGAGAAATCTTAGGATTAATTATACCACATTGCATGTGGTTCACACGTTAAACCCTATCCTATAAAATGTAACATTTATTTTCGTTATTCACAATGTAGGATACATGGCCATGTGGAAAGAACTAAAATGATTTTGGAAGACCCCCTCTTGTTTGCCCTCATTTTATCAATCCATACTTCAGTAATTATGGGTTACAGAGACAATAGGGGAACAAATCTGAAACCTCAACATATTTCACACTACAATGGCTTTAACATGGGAGAAAATAAATTAAAAAGTGCAATCCAAAAGGTCAAGTGCACAATAAAGGACATGGGCCTAAAGGCAACGATGCATGCAATATGCTCTGCAGTAGAAGCTGAAAGGACACAATTGAAGGAAAAAATTGATAATAGAGAAAAACCTATATTTTCATTAAAGTAAAAAAATCTGTAAATTCAGCTAGAAGGCCAAAAAATAACAGAAGTACTGACGAACTTGGCTATCCAGGAAAAAGACTGCTCTGGGTTAAATCCAGTGCTACCCCCTTAAAAAAAAACAGTCACCAACTTAAAACAAATTGTTGGTACAAGCACAGCAGAATCGAGTACCTTAAAAATACTTTTTCATTCATGTCCATAAGTAGCTGTAAACCTCAGACATGAAATATGAACAAAGCATATCCCTCTATAGTGTGTACTTGTCTTAATCCAAAGCATCAAGCGTCATTCCTGCCTGGTTCCTCTGCTATCTGCATGAGTCGCTTCTGACACGTTTTCCTGACACCAAGAGGTAATAAGGTGACAGAGGAGGGAGCTCCAGCACACAGCCTATGATTGACAGCACCAGCTCTGGTCCTGTGTGCTGTGTGAAGGGGATGTATCCCTTCCCTCCAATTAGCTCCTACTGAGCTCTGCAGAAGGTCATTTCAGCTCCCCGACCCCACTTTCTGAAAGCTCTGACCAGCTGTATAAACTCTGAACGTCTGTAGGGAAGAGAGAGATGAAAAACAAACAACTTATGTAGGAGGATTTGTTTCACTGGAGGCTAGTCACTTCACTGGGTATATGTAAGGGTTTACAACCATCTTAACTGCTTGCCTACAAAGGCAATTTTTTTTATTAATATTTTTGCACACAAACATTACATATTTTCTGAAAGCAGAGGCCCTGGAGAATAAAATTATGGCCGTTACATTTTTTTTTAGGTCACACAATATTAGTGCATCCATTTATCAAATGCAAAACTTACAAATGTTACGTCGAGTAAATAGATTCTAAACATGTCAAGATTAAAAATTGTGCATGCCTGTAAAATGGCAACAAACTATGGTACCTAAAATTGTCAATAGGTGATGCTTTTAAAAGCCTTTACAGGTTATCAGTTTTGAGTTAATGGTGAATTATGGCCCTAGAACTATTGCTCTCACCTTACGTGTGGCGAAATCACAGTTTACATATGCATGCTGGTCCTACGTGCATGTTTGCATTTGCACCTATGCGCGGGGTGCTTTTACATTATTTAATTATTTTAATGCTATTTTATTTATTTTTTCATTTAACATCTTGCAATTACAGGTGGGGGGTAAAAGCCCCATTGTGATAACTTCAGGCAGATGACAGGTACTTTTGATGAAGACATCAGAGCCCTGCCCTCCAAAGCAACTAACCAAGCACAGATCGTGCTTGGTTAGATGCTTCCCATCGTTTCTAAGATAATTTATCACAGAGGTGATTGGGGGAACGGATTGTTCCTCCAGCTCCTCTATGGGCAGCTGTCTTGACCGCTTACTGTGGCAGACTTTACTTTTACATGACAACCAATTGCTGACTGAAAAAAAAAAAACAGTACCAGGATCATTTAGTTGTGGACAGAGTGACAATGAATAACAACACCTGTCAGGTTTTTATTGCTATCTCTATCGCTGTTAGGGAGATTTACCATTTCTATTCGTCCTCTTTACCATTATCATTGAAACGGAAAGTAAAACAACTTCCATATTTGGGGTTTTCCCCAGAACAGTAATTATGGGGGAAATCTTTCAACGGGAACACCAAGAGATTCCCTTAATTTGCAGGTAGTTCCTTTCACACCCTACTTTGGCAATAGGGCAATTTCCCCAATGGGACACACATGGCAAAAGAAAAAAAAATGACAGGTGTATAACCCTCCATTAGTCTATCCAAAAAAAAAAAAATGCCTATAGTTCTACTTTAACAACTTCCCATCAGGACGTTTATATACGTACATCCAGTGTGAGCAGTTACCTGCAATGTGCCAGAATGCGATCGCATATATGACTACTCAGTTCCCTAGCACAACCCCCTCCCTTTTTGCATGTCACAGCCCTCTCCACTTTTGGGAGTGTTTAATCACTACCTCTGCTTGCTGAACTCCTTCCCCTCCCTACATAACCTTTAACCACTTCAGCCATTTATTGCGATACAGCACTACGTTACTTTAACGGACAATTGCGCGGGTGTGCGACGCTTTACCCAAATAAAATCGATGTTTTTTTCCCAAAAATAAAACAACCATTTTGAAAAAAAAAAAAAACAACAATATATGTTTTACTTTCTGCTATAATACATATCCCAAAAAAAAAAAAAAATTCTTCATCAATTTAGGCCAATATCTATTCTTCTACATATTTTCCCCATAAGCGTATATTGATTTATTTGCGCAAAAGTCTACAAACTATGGGATAGGTTTATGGACTTTTAATTTTTTTATTATTTTTACTGTTAATGGCGGCGTTTAGCGATTTGTAGTGGAACTGCAACATTGCAGCAGACAAATCTGACCCTAAGTGACACTTTTTTGGGGACCAGTGACACCAATACAGTGATCAGTGCTAAAAATAAAAATGACCCCCCTTGTCGAATTACATAGAACAGTGGGTGTGGCCAAATTGCAAAAGTGGGAGGATCTTAAAGGGGCAATAAATACCAGGAGTGTTATGTACAGAGTGCCATTTCAGGGGTGCCCTGTGTACAAAGTGCAGCGTTCAGGGGTGTGCTGTGTACAGAGTGCAGGGTTGAGGAGCGCGCTACATACTGCGTGCAGGGTTCAGGGGTGCACTATGTACAGAGTGCAGTTTCAGGGGTGCCTTATACACAAAGTTCAGGTGTGTACCACATATTGAGTGCAGGGCTTAGGGGTGTGCTAGGCACAGTGTGCAGGGTTCAGCCCTCTTTTACAGGCTGTCCACATCTCACTTCCACCCCTCCTCTATCTGACTTCTGTATCACTCTACCCCGCCCCCACATCTGTAAACATCTCCTCGACAGCCCTCTCTCCCCCCCCCCCAAAAAAAAGCTTGCTCAAATCTTATCTTCTCGGCCCGGCTCTAGTACCTCTAGGCAGCATAGGCAGTGGCGCGCTCTGACTTGCAGGGAGATCATTAGCCGGCATCCATGCACAGATGGGGATTACAGAGCCGCTTACCATGTGATTCCCCATCCCACACCACTACATCTGCATCTTTCTTGTCCCCGCAGTGAGTGCAGGGCAGGCAGGGAAATGTGAGAGGCACTGAGAGAAAAACTGTTGTTGTAGACACAAAAGGCCTCTGTGGTTCCAAGTGACGTTGGAGAGCAAGAAGAGGACGAGAGAAACATTCCAGTTGAAAAAAAAAGGTCCACATGAAATGGCAATCAGATCTGAATTGGCTGATACTGTTACAATATGGCGGGTGATGTGGTGGCCAGCAATGATCATCTGTAATTTCCCTACACATTTTATCCTTTTTTGATATGTGCAATAGGGTGTCACTTGAGTGACAGCTCTGAGTCAGGTAACATTACTTCCGACTTGGTGGTGACCAGCAGCAGTTTCAGAGCTTTTGGATGTGTACTTAAGGGGCTTTAACAGATAAATGACATGCCTAAAATATGTTTGACACATAAAATCTTATAGAAGGTTGTTGTTGAAATGGATGATCTGACAACAAGGTGCCTTTATCAAAATGCCAACGCTTTTGGTCACCTTACCACCACCAGATGAAGCCAGGAGGAGCATTTTTTAGCTTATCTACTTTTCATTAATCTATAACATTGGTTTATGCCAACATCCAGAACAGGTCTAATTTAATGGCCACTTAGGTTTTCAATTTTTCATTTTTGATCCACCAGCACTATATGAGGTTTCTGTAAAAGCTAAAAGGTTATCTCACGGGAACCCAGTGCAGGATCCAGGCTTACATATTGCTGAATTTTCCTTCTTGCCATATAGATACTAATTACCATTAGGAAAACTAAACATGATTATTTCCCTGTACTATGCTGGACAGTGATGAATTCCTGCTTCCATGAATTGAGGAAGAAGGCTGAGGAGCCAGAGATAAATGAGATCAGTAATTAGTCCCCTGCAGCTTTGTACAGTACTAACTTGATAAATATGAAACAGACTGCTCCTATTATTCCAGAATCGTTACAGGGCACTTGAAGATACATTTGTCACAGACAGAGTGATTCTATGCAATCATCAGTAGGGAGTCTTACGAGGAACTCATTCACACATCATGGTTCCCTGCCGAGTTACCTTCTATGTCTGTCCATGAAGCTGAATCCACCAGAGTTCCCTGCGGTGTGCGTTGCACATGCACGATCCCACTTCTAGCATAAATAATTCCAACTTGTTAGAGCTCACAGTTATATAAGGCCATCCTCTAAATGGGTTATTAAAAGTAGAATGACTGAAGCTAGCTTATGTTGTTAAGATCAGGCCTCTAAAACTAGGGCCAAATTGAAGGTGTAAGCCAATTAGTCTACCAGTGGGTCTTCGGTCATAGGAGGAAATCCACACAAAAACTGGGAGAACATACAGAGAGGGATTTAATTGAGAAAGAATCAGACACCAACCTCATGCAAATCAAGCGACCTTTCATTTAAATTGTGTCTCCAGACATTTTTTTTTTAAATTGGATAGAATGTCTATTTTGTACAGCTGTTTGTGTTCCTGCTGAAGCATTGAACCTCTCTATTCATCCTGTTGGCCACTCTCACTGGGACAGAAAGTGACAGTGAATCCAACAGGGAAACTCGTTTCAATGTCAGCTGTTTAAGAATTTTCCCTTATTCCCCATTGAAGCAAAAGTTCCCCAATGGGGCACAGGCAAAAAAAATGAGTCTAAAAAGCACAGAAAATCAATTACAGGAATTTTAACCCTTTCCAAAGCAAAAAAAGTTTTGCCTTTAGATTCACTTTACAAAAGAACTATGACAGCCTAGCGCAATGAGTGTAGTGTGAGTTACACATATCACGCTGGGCTGTCATAAATCTTTAGTTAAAGATTATCTAAAGCCAATATGATGAAGTAGCGAAGGTTTGGAAGCTGTCAGGTGTTTACGGATGCCTATGAACCGAATGGGTATATTTCTCACGTGTTTTAATCCCTGCGACACCAAGGTAAAATAGGTTAGGGAAATTAGGGGAATATGGTTCATGTTAGGAGGTAGGTGCAGACCGGGATGTGTATTATATTGGGATATTGTTACTTAAAGGAGAAGTCCAGCCTGAGCTTTTTAGGCTGGGATTCTCCTCTGGGTCACAGGAGTGCAATTTGTTTTGCACTCCTGTGACCCATTTTCAGCAGAGATCGGTCTAAAGTACGCTCTCCGCTGACGTCACTGCCATCGGTTAAGGCAGCGCGTCATCCAGACTTCCAAGTCTGGATCCGCCAGTTGCCTTGATTGATGGCAGTCTCAGGTAGCCGCTGAGATGGCCGCTCCCCGCCCCTACACAGCTCAGCACTCCAATGAGCGTGGAGAAGTAGAGCAGAAGCGATGCTGACTGATAGTCAGCATCGCTCTGCTTGGGGAGGAGTGAGAACCGAGCCATCGGCGGTGTTCGGTGGCTCGGTTCTCAGTGCAAAGACGATGGGGGACAGATGAAGCATCAATATGAATGCTGCATCCACCGAGGTAAGTATAAATAGCCCAAAAAAACCACCAAACTTCTCTTTTAAGATCAGGGAAGGAGGTAACTTATGATTCAAGCAGCATCCAAATTAATAAATATGTGACTCCCCTTGTGGCATTAAAATATAGAAGTGGAATGATATTCCTTTTGTTTTAGTGGTCAGTAGCAGCAGGATGTTCCTACTGATCCAATAATCAATGGTTAGACTGATCTTCACCGTTTCGATTTGGAAAGCTGGCTTGGGCCTGTCTGCAGGGAACCAGTGGCAGGAGGAGCTTCTATTCCTAATAAAAAATGACCTTGAAATACAGAGTAAAAATATTTAAGATCAATAAACCGTTTTAACCACTTAAGGACCAAGCCTCTTTCTGAGATTTGGTGTTAAAAACCGTTTTTATTTTGCTACAAAATTACTTGAACCCCCAAACATTATATATATATATTTTTTTTTCTAACCCCCCCCAAAGAATAAAATGGCGGTTGTTGCAATACTTTCTGTTACACCGTATTTGTTCAGCGGTCTTACAAGCGCACTTTTTTGGAAAAAATACACTTTTTTGAATAAAAAAATAAGACAACAGTAAAGTTAGCCCAATTTTTTTTTTATATTGTGAAAGATAAGGTTACATCGAGAAAATTGATACCCAACATGTCATGCTTCAAAATTGCGTCCGATCGTGGAATGGCAACAAAGTTTTACCCTTACAGATCTCCACACACGACGTTTAAAAAATTCTACAGGTTGCATGTTTTGAGTTACAGAGGGGGGTCTAGGGCTAAAATTATTGCTCTCGCTCTAACGATCACAGTGATACCTCGCATGTGTGGTTTGAACACTGTTTTCATATGCGGGCACTGCTCACGTATGCATTTGCTCCTGCGTGCGAGCTTGGCAGGACGGGGCACGTTTAAAAAAAAAAAATCTTATTTATTTTACCTTTTTTATTTTTACTCTTTTTTTTTTTTTTAAACTGCATCTGTCACTTTTATTCCTATTACAAGAAATACAAAAATAATAATAATAAAAAAAATGCATGACAGGACCTCTTAAATATGAGATCTGGGCTCAAAAAGACCTCAGATCTCATATTAACACAAAAATGCAATTAAAAAAAAAAATTTGATGTCATTTGAAAAAAATTAAAAAGGTCTCTTTAAAAGCTATGGGCGGAAGTGATGTTTTGACGTTGCTTCCGCCCTGCAATGGTATGGAGACAGGTGGGGGCCATCTTCCCCTCACTCATCTCCATACCACACACAGAAGAGGAGCCGATCGCCTCCGCCGCTTCCGACTGCTCCAGTAAGCCGTGGAGGGCACCGGAGCAAGGCGGGAAGCCCTCTCCCGATATCGATAAAAGTGATCTTGTGGCGGATCCGCTGCAGAGACCACTTTTATCTGAAAGTGGACAACCCGCTGAAGAAGAATATACCGGGGTTGCTGTCATAACAACGATATCCCTCTTCAAACAGCCGCCGTATAACGTGAGTGGTTAAATTGTCATACAAATACATATTTGAATTCAAATATTTATTATTTTTTGGCTATAACATGGTGTGTGTGGGCAGATTTCTGCCATTCACAGGCTGCGTCACACCCCTCCAGCCTGTGTCTCAGGGAGGTGATGCCTCCCATCAACCAAGATGTACTGTAATATCCCACCCCCACTGCATTTAGCTAGTTAGTGGGCATGGAGGAGGAGGAGGAGGGAGTAAGCTGTAATTTACCACTGTGTATACGCCCACATGTGCGACTCTATAGACATATGGGCTGCTCAGATGTGATAGGAAAGAAATGCTCAGCATAGAAACTCACTGAAAACTGAGCATGTGCAGAGTTGCCACTACAGCTGCCAAAATCCCTAGCTGAGTTGGGGACTGGAACAGAAGGTGGACAGAGAGAGCAGCAGGTTTAACCAGGTTTTTTGCATAAAAGAGCTCTCATAATGACTGAGTAAGTATGAACAGCATGTAATAATAGGATTTTTAATAACAGCTTACTTGTAAAATCCTTTTCTTGGAGTACACCACGGGACACAGAGCCTTAATCATTACATAGTGGGTTGTATGGGTCACCAGAGGTGATTGGACACTGGCACAACCAATGAGAACAAGTTCCCCTCCATATAACCCCTCCCATACGGGAAGTACCTCAGTTTTTTTAGCAAAGCAGTAAAGTTCCCATATGAAGGGGGGGGGGGCTCTGTGTCCCGTGGTGTACTCCAAGGAAAGGATTTTACAGGCAAGCTGTTATTAAAAAGCCTATTTTCTTTATCGTACACCACAGGGCATAGAGCCTTAATCATTACATAGTGGGACGTCCCAGAGCAATGCTCAACATGAAGGGTGGGAGACACAGATCAATCGGGCCGCCAACGGACAAGAAGCCCTAAACCGCTGCCTGCAGCACACTACGCTCGAAGGCAGAATCCTCATGTCCTCTTACATATATTTGATAGAATTTGGTAAATGTATGGACTGAAGACCAAGTTGCAGCTTTACAGATCTGAGCCATCGAAGCCTGGTGATGCACTGCCCATGAAGCACTTTTTGCCCTGGTCGAGTGCGCCTTAACAGAAAAAGGAGGAATCTTGTTCCTCAAACCATAAGCTTGAACAATTACTTGTCGAATCCACCTAGCAATGGTGGATTTTGATGCCGGCTGGCCCTTCCTGTGACCATGTGGCACAATAAACAAAACATCTGTTTTACGTTGCCTGCAGATAAACTTTTACTGCTCTCACTACATCTAGAGAGTGCAATAACTTTTCCCCGCTGTCCACGGTTCAGGAAAAAAGGAAGGCAAAACAATGTCTTGATTTAAATGAAACGCCGACACCACCTTTAGAAGAAAGGTAGGATGGGGGCGTAGTACAATTTTGTCTTTGTGACAAATTAAATAAGATTCTTTACAAGAAAGAGCTGCTAACTGATACTCTTCTAGCAGAGGAGATGGCAATCAAAAAGGCCAATTTCCTGCTCAAAAGAATCAAAAGAAAATGGCGGATAGGTTCAAAAGGTTGCTTTTGCAAGACTGACAATACCAAGTTCAAATCCCAGGGACATAAGGGAGACTTGACTGGTGGGTTTATCCTCAGTACTCCCTGAATGAAAGCCCGAACTAGGGAATGAGATGCTAGTGGTCTCTGAAAAAAGACTGATAGAGCCAATATTTGACCCTTCATGGTACTCAGGGCTAATTTCATATCCACTCCCAAATGGCAAAAGGTGAGAATCCTACTTATGGCATACTTTTGAGGATTACACCCTCTGGATTCAAACCAGGAAACATACACCTTCCAGATTCTATAGTAGATAAGCCTGGAGGCTGGCTTTCTAGTATTAATGAGTGTAGAAAGAACTGGACACGAGCGCCCACGTTTCTTCAAAATGTAGGTCTCAGTAGCCAGACCGTCAAATTTAGCTTTTGTAAGGAAGGGTGGAACACTGGACCCTGAGACAGCAGGTCGTGACGTAGTGGAAGCACTCAAAGTCTTCCTACCGCCATCTTTATGATTTTAACTTACCAGGGCCTCCTGGGCCAATTTGGGGCCACTAGGAGTACTGGTATTCCCTCCTTCTTGATCCTGCACAGCAATCTCTGTAAGAGAGGGATCGGGGAGAATGCATAGATCAGTGAAAACTGATTCCAAGGAACTATCAGAGCATCAGTTTCGTAGGCCAGCGGATCTCTCGTCCTGGACACAAAGTTGTCTTACTTCCTGTTGAGCCTGGAAGCTAGCAGATCTACATCCGGGGTCCCCCATCTATGGCATATTGCCTGAAAGACACTGGGGTGGAGAGACCACTCTCCTGGTGACAGCTGCTGGCGACTTAGTCCGCTTGCCAGTTTTCTACCCCCCCCCCAGAATGAAGATTGCAGAAAGACAAGGAACATGTTTTTCTGCCCATGTCAAAATCTAATTCACCTCTTTCTGAGCATCCCGGCTCCGGGTGCCTCCTTGGCGATTGATATAAGCTGCTGCAGTAGCATTGTCAGATTGAGTCCAAACAGGGTGGCCCTGTAACCTGTGTGTCCAGATTCTGAGGGCTAAGTATACTGCCCGAATCTCAAGTATGTTGATGGGCAGGCTCTCTTCGGTCTTGGCCCAGTTACCCTGGGCTGAAGCTTTTTCTAACACTGCTCCCCAGCCCAACAGACTGGCATCCGTAGACACCACCTTCCAGGTGACTGGGAGAAAAGACCTTCCTTTCCGCAAGTTCTCGGTCTTTAAACACCAACTGAAGCTTTGTGGAGACAGGCGCATGGGTAAATCCAGAGCTTGGCTTCTCCTGTTCCAGGCAGCTAGAATACTGCCTTGCAGTAGTCTCGAATGAAACTGGGCGTAAGGAACAGCCTCGAAGGAGGCCACCATCTTCCCTAATAGCCTCATGCAAAGGCGAATCGATGGTCCCTGTTTTGCCCTCACCTTGTGGATCAATTCTCTTAGAGACTTGATCTTTGGCTCTGGCAAGAATACCCTGCTTTGGGCCGTGTCTATGATCATGCCCAAATACTCTACCCTTCTTAGGGCTTGTAGAGAGGATTTCTGTAGGTTTATGATCCATCCTAAATGCTCCAGGTATCTTACTGTATTGAACACCGCGTGATCTAATCCTGCCACTGACTGATCTATCACAAGTAGATCGTCTAGATAGGCTGTCACTGTTATGCCCTGTGCTCTCAAGTTTGCAAAGAGTGGGGCCAGAACTTTTTGTAAATACCCGGGGTGTGGTGGCCAAACCAAAAGGCAGAGCCACAAACTGGAAGTGGCGATGTTCTACCGCAAACCTTAGGAACTTTTGGTGAGTGGAGTAAATAGGCACATGTAAATAGGCGTCCTTGATATCTATAGACGACAAAAATTCCCCGCCTTGTAGGGTGGCGACCACGGACCGAATTGTCTCCATTCGTTAATGGCTAATGTTCAGAAACTGGTTTAGATCTTTTAGGTCCAGAATGGGTCTGACGTCTCCATTTGGTTTTGGAACCACAAAGAGGTTTGAATAAAACCCTGCACCTTGCTCTTTTAGGGGGACTTCCTTGATGAGACAGCAAGTGATCCAATCCTCGGAAGAAGGATTCTCTTTTTACTGGATCTTTGGAGACCTTTGAACTTCGGAACCGATAAGGTGGGGTCTCTCGAAATTCCAGCTTGTACCCTAGGGATACAGCAGAAACTACCCACTTGTCCTGGATCTCGGTCTGCCAAGCTGTTGAAAACTGCTGAAGCCACCCCCCCCCCCCACTCGGCCGAGCGGGGGCGTCTCTTCATAAAGAAGCTTTGGAGCTTTGCTTGTTAGCTCTTTGCCCCCACTGTTTTTTGTTTTTCTGGGCCTGGCCTTGGTCTTTAGCCTTAGAGGCTGGCTGAAAATGCCGTCGCCACTGCCTGGAGGCAGATGTTCTGGGAACCGGGGGGAGAGAGCGCTTAAAACAAGGGTGCTTGTTTTTCTTCTTCTCCGGCAATAGAGTAGTCTTGCCGCTTGATATCTTTTGGATATACTTTTCAAAATCATCCCCAAATAGGCATTCACCATGGAAGGGAAAACTGGCCAAAAGCTTTTTGCATGGAGCTTCCGCTGACCAATGCTTTAGCCAGAGAATTCTGCGCATATGCACCAGCTGGAGCGTAAGGCGAGATGCTTGTTGAATAGAATCTCTAATAGCATCCACTGTGAAACATAAGGCCCTATTCATATTCTCCCAAAATTGTATCTGGTCCGGAGGCAGATCTTTCAGCCCCTGTTTCACCTGATCCTTTAAGACCTGACACATACCAACTGCCGCCACAGCAGGTTGGGTCACTGCACCCACCAGGAGAAAGGAAGACTTTGAGCAAAGATTCCAACTTTTTCTCCGAAGGATCTTTAAATACCTGAGCATTGTCCACCGGACAAGTTAAGCTTTTATTTACACAAGAGATAGCTGCATCCACAGAAGGCAGATGCCACTTGGTAAACTTCTCCTCCATAGGATAAAGAACTTCAAACTTCCTAAGAGTATTATCTGGATGTTTCCAGTCTGCGTAAATCAGATTCTCCAAAAAAAGGATGAATTGGAAAGGCACATGCAGCCTCTGGGGATTTTAATGAACCTAGGGATTCAGTTAACTCCAAAGAAGGTAACTTGAATGCAGAGCGTACTGTTTCAGTATAATATTGCACCTGTAATTTAAGAACCTGGGAAGCAGAAAAAGGTTCTTCTGATATCCCTGATCCCGCCGACTCTTCATCCTTATCCCCTGATGGGGCTACATCCTCCTCATCCTCATCCTCCTCAGACTTTTCTGAAAGGAGATCTGAAACAACAGGAGCTCTGCTTCGCTTTTTGTCCTTTTGTGAGGACTTTGCGATTAACGTAGCGATTCTTCCTTCTAAATTGTTCAGGGCTGCTGCCAAAGTGTCCTCAGTGACATGCAGGCCCAGGCCCTATAGGAGAGCCTGCTACTCCTGATGGAGACAATGGCTCATCATGTACAGATGCATCATATATTACCAAAGAGGAAAGTACCAAGCAGGCCCGGCTAGAGGCTCTCGTCTCAGGTGGCGATGCTTTTTTGTCTTTTTTAGTCCCTGAATTTCTCCTCTAGGAAGACATATTACCAAGCAAAAAGCCAAGGTACAATCAATGCATATACTCTTGTGCTAGTTAAGCAATCTACATACAGTATGCAACTAATCACACAGCTTCATGCTGAGTGGGTGTCCTCTTTTGGGAGTTCTCAATGACCAACCACATAGAGACCTTACGTGCCCGTAAGCCGCTGTGCCACTGATCAGGGGAGAGCTGCAGGTTTGTGAGGCTTTATGTGCACTTCCTGCTTCTGAGCGCCGTGGAATGAAGCGCCCGCGACCCAGGGGAGAATGGCGGCAACCTGAGAGGAGGAGAGGTCCTCCTACATCATGATTGTGAGGAGGACGGTTGTCATCCACGGCATAGCTCTACAGCGGAAGGAGTGCTGTCTGAAAAGACCTGACACTGTACTGGAGCCTGGTGAGTAAAACTCAACTCTTTACTCCCTCTAGTGGCGGCAAACAAAGAAGACACACACTCTTTAAAGGAAAGTTCTTAAGATACATACTAAGAACTTTTTCCCTGCTTACCTTATCCCCGCCGTAGGTTTGCTGAAAATCAGACAAAACCAATCTTCACCCATCACGGCGGGCATCTGTGCCAACCTTCAGGGATATGGGTTCCTACTTAAAGGATGCCTCTTCCCTGGGCCTTGTAAAAGAATTTGCCAGGACTTTTAGCGTTATTTAAAAAGCGAAAGTGCTGGACCCTAGAGCCCAGTCCTCCGAAGAGAGACATTACAGGCGACACCTCGTGCGCGAGGCCCGGATACCATCCAGTTTTGGCGTAATATTTTAGGCGTCTTGGATGGACCCGAAGTGTAGCTCTTTCTCGGTTTCCTTCCACCAGCAGGGTAATCTATATTACCCAAATGGTAACGTTAATTTCTGTATATTCTGCATTTTTATTTCAAAGCAAACAGCCAAACTTCTGTACATCATTTTTGTTTTCTTGTAATATTTACCTTGGTACATATTTCTATGCACTGCCCAACTAGGGTTATTAAAATGAAAATGTAATAAGTGGATTTTGGTACTAAGCTAAGAACTCCTATTCCTAGAAAGACTGTCTGTATGCTTGGTGTAAATTCACTGTTAATCTTTATGAAGTTATATACAGATTAGAGCCGGTTCACACAGGGGCGACCTGGGATCCGACTTGAAGTCGTCCCAAGTCGCGCTGTTAAGAAAAGCAATGTAAGTGAATGGAGCCGTCTTAATGTACACTACTGAAGCCATTCCGACTTCAGAAAAGGTTCCTGTACTACTTAAATCCGACTTCTACGTGACTTGTATCCATTGATTTCAATGGAAGTCGCCTCCAAAGTCGGATCACTGTCTTAACTGAAGCAACAATACAGGAAGAGAAAATTATTATCTCATGTTTTCTCAGGCAAACCCCTCCCTCCCACAGTGCTGATTCTTGTTTGATTGGCCACCGGAAAGCCTCTTGTCCTGCAGGCAACTTGAAGTCGCCTTGTAAGTCGCCCCAAGTTTCGCTGTGGTGCGCGCTCAGGTCGCCTCGCAAAGTCACGGCCAGAGTCGTGTTGCCCCTGTGTGAACCGGCTCTTAGGGTCAGTGTGTGTAAACTAGTAGATCTGCCAGACGGGTGTATATATGTATGTATGGTTACATAGCAGACTAGTAAGCTGAGAAATTACAGGTGGTGGCATTTTTATTGAGTGATTTGTATTTGTATGTGTGGCCAGAAATCTAGATTTGGTTGAAGTCACCCTCTAGTGGTGGGCAGAGACATTGTGGGCCTTGACAACGGTTTACAGCGCTGTTTTACCTGCCTGAAAGTAAGCTTTTTGTCCTCATTCTTTCTCTACCAAACAAGGTTCTCGCCCAGGTTAGCGAGGCATCATGGGCATGCATTCTTGACACCCGTTTTTGCAAGGTTGATTTTTGCTGAGCTCCATTATTTTTATTTTTTTAACATTCATACAGCATTTTTTTTTTTTATACATACACCCCGTGTGACTAAAAACGGTAACATATTCTTGTGACTGGTAGCAGAGCTTACATGGAATAAGGTATTTATAGTTTTGATTGTAACAGATTTTCTCAGTATTAACTTTAAAATACTAAGGAAGAAGCTCACCCCCGTCGGTGGGATTGTGGTTGCGCAGGGTGGAGGACATCAAAAAGATGGAGGATTTAGTCCTCACTGCTCAAAACAAAGAGGAGAAGCACTCCGAGGCGTGGAGGCTATGGAACATCATATTTTCTGATGAAGGATCGGCCCTGCTTAACTCTTAATCTGGCATGGGGAAACGGTTGGAGACACACTCATAGCTCTGGGTCACCGCACTCTACCCTTTCCCCTTCGCCCCCCCCCATCTCCCCTCACTTTCTTCTGATCATTTTTCCCTTTTCCCCCTTTTTTTTTCCCCTCTTCTAGTAATTCCAGTTTTTTTTGGTTGTCTCTATCGATTCCCCCCCCCCTTTTTTTTCTTCTCTCTCTCCTCTCTTCCCTTTTCTTTCTCTCCCCCATTAATTAATGAGATATGTGAATTGGACAGGGCAATCGGACTCCTGATAGTTGTGACACGGTGATACCCCCTATCTGATGACCCTAGAATAATGTTAAACATCTGAGGGGGATACTGAACAGATTGTCATGATATCTGCGATAATGGTATCCTATGTTGTGTTATCTACGCCAGGCAAACGTCCGGCCCTGTCTGAGATAAATGTGTGTGAATTTTCTATGTTGCACTCTATTTGTAAGGTAATGTTTTTATTCTATGTATTATCTATAAAAAAAAAACAATAAAAATGTATATTTGAAAAAAAAAAAAAAATACTAAGGAAGAAATAGGGTGGCCCCACCCTGAAGCTACACTACAAATCTCTCACGAGTCCGGTCAAAGCAGGTTTTTTTTTTAAAGAAAAACCAAACACCAAACAGCAGCAGTTTGGTAATGCAACCAGTTTAGAAACAAACCCTACTTAGTGTATTTTTTTTTTTTATGAAGATAAATTTAAACACTATACATGAGTGGTTTATAAATGCTTTCACGGAAAACAAACCATTATGACAGAGACAGGATTTTATCTGAAGATCTTTTGTTAAATTGCTTTGCTCAGTGCTTGGCACACTCGTGGTTATGCTTGATTTAATCCTAATGAAAAAGAGGAGAAGCACATTAATTTATCTCAATTTTAAATATGACTGTGCTCTATTTTATCAAGCCTAGCTGATGAAAACTTTCAGATCCAACAAAGCAGGTAAGTAATTATGGATAATGAAAGTATTACTGGGATTCACGTATGAAATGAACTCCACATGTACTGGCATAGGAGCAGTTCATACTGTGTCTTTGTTAATTTTTTTATTAAAAAAGCAATGGTTTATGAATTCATGTACCAGTTGCTAGGGGGTCATGGGGTAGTACACCAGTCCAGATTAGGGACACAAAAGCACATCTTCTTTCAATGAGGGAATCCATAGTAGGTTTTCTACTGGGTACAGGTAATGTTAACCTGATCCATGGAGATTTATAACCAGAATGTACTGGGATATCCAAACCAAAGCATATGAAAGATGTTCCAAGGACATTTGCATAACATTCTGACACCATCTGAACTAGCTGATATATCATGAAACAGCTCCACTTTGAGATACATTTCCACAATCCGCACCCAACCAATCTCATTTGTATCATTATTACTTATACCTCATGGCCAGAGGTGAGCATACTTACACCCCCCCATGGCTAGAGGTGGCCAGAGCTATAGATGGCTGGTGTAAACGAATTTTTGAAACTTTGATAACTTTGATCACACTTTCTTTTGCTGTACCTTCCTCAGAACCTTCTAATAAGGTTGGGAGAGCTGGTCGAATTGGTGTCTTGCAGTCTGTGATGGGAGGTGTGTGGAGTTTAGGAGGCAGTTCTTCAATCGTAAGAAGCTTTTTTGGGGCTGGCCCCTGTGGAATCGTGGAAGGAAACTGAAAAATCGAAGTGCCACTCCACTAGTGGAAGTCCAGAACGAGCTATATTTGTGTTCAACGAGTTGTGCCAACGTGTTTCGGGAGCTACAAGTGTCTACCTTAATCAAACAAGACAAATGGAGGATTTAAGTCAAGACTGGGCTGGGGAATGAAATAATTGCTGAGTACTTCACATATTACCTGTGTTAACTCAAGTTTGGCAGGTTTCTATTGTTGTCTATGTGTCTGCTGGGAAGATTCACTCAGCAGATACATAGACACAGATCTATTTGTCCCGGTGAACGTATTGTAACAGAAATGTTAAACATGCAGTTCCACCCCAAACCTGCATGTGTGAAAACTGGGGAAATCTGGGTCAAGTGCCAAAGCTTCTGGATGAGATCACTCATCTTTACTTAAACAAAGGACAGACAAAGACACACAAAAAAAAAAAAAGTAGGACCAAACATGGAACTGTCTCACCAAAACTAATAAGAGGACTGTTTTCTGACCACATGGTCTCTAAAAAATCTAAGCAATTCTAAAGTGTCATGAAACCAATGTATCCAACATTTTAAGTTACTACTGTTGTGGAATGGAAGACTACGTGGCTTGGCTTCTAAAAGTGCCCACTGGTGTTCCATTTCTACTATTAATTATTCAGCCCTGATAGACTGTGTGATTTTGTACACTGCCTCACTTCAGGAACTGACCAAAGCTGCCAAATATTCTCCTTCAGTTATAGAGTTATATGTGTTGGCAGAAAGATATATCTTCACAGTATAGTGAAACGCTTTAACTCATGTGGATAACACCAAGATATCTCTTCAAGCAAATGAAGGGTTCCCTTTAACAGAATCCAGGATGCAATTGATAGGACTCTCTCCTTATGCCTCTCCTTAATGCCACGAACACACGATCGTTTTTTCAGATGAAAAAAGACAGATTGACTTTTTTCATCGGAAAGAACGATCGTGCGTGGGCCCCATCGGTGTAAAAAAAAAAAACGAACATGTTTTAAATTTTACTGATGGGGAAAAAAACCGATACGAAATGCCGATCGTCTGTGGGGAACTCCATCGGAGAAAAATCCACGCATGCTCAGACTAAATTACAAGACGGGAGCGCTCGTTCTGGTAAAACTAGCATTCGTAATGGAGATAGCACATTCGTTATGCTGTAACGGACTGAAAAGCACGGAGGCTGAAAAGCGCGAATCGGCTAACACCAAACTTTTACTAACACGCGGTAACACGAAATCAGCAAAAGCAGCCCAAAGGGTGGTGCCGTTGGATTTGAACTTCCCCTTTATAGTGCCGTCGTACGTGTTGTACGTCACAGCGTTTTGGACGGTCGGAATTTTGTCTGATGGTGTGCAGGCAAGACTGATGAAAGTCAGCTTCATCGGAATTACGACAGAAAAATCCATCGGATTTTATTCCATCGGAAATACGATCTTGTGTACAGGGTGTTAGGGCACTTTCACACTGGGGCGGGGCGGGGTTGTGCTTTTAACCCCTGCTAGCAGCCGAAAAAAGATTGAAAGTGCCCGCAAAGCAACGCTGCCGAAGCGCTTTGCGGGCTCTTCGGCAGCGCTGGCCATTGATTTCACACTGGGGTGTATTCACGTCCTGCAAGCGCACCGATCCATTGTGAAAGCACTTAGGCTTTCACACTGGGGTGGCAGGGGAGGCGTTTTTCAGGCGCTATTTTTAGCCCTTTAGCGCCTGAAAAATGCCAGTGTGAAAGTAGCCTTAACCTAGTAGTGAAGAAGGCATTGAAGAGGAGCTGGGACTTTAATGTGAATTCATACAAAGTAGAGAGAGTACAAATGTACCAGATGGGATAGTCTGAGTATTTCAAAAACTGCTGATCTACTGGGATTTTCACACACAACCATCTCTAGGGCTTACAGAGAATGGCTTGAAAAAGAGAAAATATCTAGTTAAGTGGAAAAAAGGCCTTGCTGATGTCAGAGGAGAATGGGCAGACTGGTTGGAGATGATAGAAAGGCAACAGTAACTCAAATAACCACTGGTTACAACCAAATCTCTGAACGCACAACACATTGAACCTTGAAGCAGATGGGCTACAGCAGCAGAAGACCACACCGGGGGCCACTCCTGTCAGCTAACAGGAAACTGAGGCTACAATTCGCACAGGCTCACCAAAATTGGACAATAGAAGATTGGAAAAACGTTGCCAGGTCTGATGAGTCTTGATTTCACCTGCAACATTCAGATGGAAGGGTCAGAATTTGAATTACACAACTTGAAAGCATGGATCCATCCTGCCTTGTATCAACGGTTCAGGCTGGTGGTGTAATGGTGTGGGGGGTATTTTCTTGGCACACTTTGGGCCCCTTAGTACCAATTGAGCATTGTTTAAATGCCACGGACTACCTGAGAATTGTCACTGACCATTTCGATCCCTTTATGACTATAGAGTACCCATCTTCTGATGGCTACTTCTAGCAGGATAATGCACCATGTCACAAAGCTCAAATCATCTCACCTCTTTTTTCTTGAACAGGACAATGAATTCACTGTACTACAATGGTCTCCACAGTCACCAGATCTCAATCCAAAGGAGCACCTTTGGTATGTGGTGGTACGGGAGATTCGCATCATGGATGTGCAGATGACAATTCTACAGCAACTGTGTGATGCTATCATGTCAATATGGACCAAAATCTCTGAGGGATGTTTCCAACACCTTGTTGAATCTATACCACGAAGAATTAAGGCAGTTCTGAAGGCAAAAGGGGGTCCAACCCGGTACTAGGCAAGGTGTACCTAATAAAAGTGACCGAGCAGGGGGCAGAGACTGCAGGGAGACATGTCAGCAAGAGGCAGAGAAACATCAGAACACTGATCCTCCCAGTGATTAGCTGACCGCAAGTCTAACCATTGGAATACAGGCAGGCTGTGCTCCCAGCAGAGACAGAAGGCTGACTACACTGTGGGTCAGTTTGAAATAGGAAAGCAGGGGGACTGGCAGGATCACTGGGGATTCCACACAAAGGAAGCAATGCAAAGAGAACCGGATAATTTTTAACACAAATGCATATCAGGGACATGAAATTTTGGGGTAACGTGCAATTTAAGTACAAGTTGCTGCAAATGTAAGCAGGCTTCATGCTGCTTTGGAGGGACTATAGAAAATGGGAACTACTATGGCTAAAATTCAGGACCATTTAGGAACTGGTGAACCATAAGTACATGATAAAGGGTAGCCAGCTACATAACATAAATGCCAGAAAAAAAAGTTAAAGCCAATCAGCAAGCAAGATATGTCCATGAGAAAGCTTAAATGCTTCATTTTTTTTATTTGAGTGGAGTGTTCCTTTAAGAACTGCAGACTAATTATCTGTGCAAGCAGGCCTCACATCTTTACATGCCAATAAAGCATTGTGCCATGCTTTGCATGACAAAAACTTAACTATGTCAAAAGAATTCCCAATTATTTGTGTAAAAAAGCCTGTCAACTGTGCCAGTTATGCCTTTCCGAGCATCCTCAGAGAGCGCTGTCACCAGAAAAGTTACTTTTATATAGTTTTCAAACTGTACACTGTTAGTTCGTTTTTTTTCTCCTAATTATACAGCAACCGTTTAAATTATTTTGTGCTACTGAATGTCTATTCATTTGGTGCCATCCATACAAAAAACCCTGCTGTTGGATTAATGGTCCCTCAAAAGAAATGGAATAAGAAAATCCCATTTCTTTACACGTTGCAGTTACAAGTATGGAGTTATACCATATTTATCGGCGTATAACAGTGTTTCTCAACCTTTTTCCAGTCGGGGCACCCTTAAAAAGTATTTTCGGTCTTGAGGCACCCCAGTCCAAGGCTTGGTTCACGTTACTGTATGTCGCGGAACAGGCGCAAAAAATCGCGCTCGTTTCTGACAACCAGGCAAATGCTCTGATCTTTAGGGGTGCCATTAATTCTTAATGGTATCTCACACATTGGAAAACGTGGGGTGCTTTAGGTGCTGTGCAATAAATAAATAAAAAAAAGTCAGGGACTTCTTTCCCTGCATTTTTGTGGGTAGGGAAGCCCATTGAAATTAATGGGCTGCCATACACGCTGCCACACAGATGTGAACCAAGGGCTTGTTTACATGTCAGGTTCGAGGGGCGGTAAAACAATATGGTTGAGCTGTTTTTACCACACCCACCTTCTCCCCCTTTAGCTGCAGAGGCAGCATCTGGGGGTGTACACATGCTGTGGCTACAGCTGGAGGTATACTGAGGGTGAATGGGGCCGCACTGCAACTACCCCGCAACTGTGTGCATTGCACGGTTGCGATGTAGTGATGATGCATTTATGGGCTTAAAACAGGTGGTGAGGAGGCAACATATTGCCTCTTTACCGCCTGTCAAATGCCTCTGAAAAGCGATCTGTGCATGGATTGCTTTTCAGCGGAGCAGCAGTCCTTGCTGCTATCACAAACAAGTCCTACAAAATAATTTCTGATGGAACAAGAATGGGGGGGGGGGGGTTAGGATTAAAAGTAACATACACACATGCACACAGACTCATCCATACAGACTCATACACACACATGCATACACACACATGTACAAACACAGACAGACACTCACATGCACACACACAGACACATGTATAAAGCCCTTTTAAAACAAATCTAGCTTCTAACAAAAGTACCTTTCCAGTTTCCTCATTCAGACGGGTACTGCACTCTAGGGGGAAGCAGAGAGCACAGCACACTTCCCTGCACTTTATTTTCACTTTTGAGGCTGACGGAGCTTCTCACAGTGCCGATGTATAGTTCGGCAGGGGATTGGGAGCAGTGTTGCCAACCGTCCGTATATTTACGGACAGCACGTAAAAGCAAGTCTTTTTTTTCATGTCCGTTAATGTCCGTGATAGGAAAAAAGTGCACGTAAAAATAGCCGTGACCTAGCGGCTTTGAACTGCGCATGCGCAGTTTCGGCGAGCTGCCCGACTCCCGAGCTCATCCGATCCTGCAATCATTCGGCCAGCGCCAGTGGGCGGGACCACCGGGGGGGGCGGATTTGACAGAGGCTGTGCGCGGCGTGCGCTATTGGCAGGGATGCGAGTGATGTCATGGCGCATCCCGCCAGGCGCGCGGCGCCAGCCTTTGAAAACCATACATGACAGAGGCAGGAGCTGAGCAGGCGGAATGGAGGAGCCCAGCCCAGCCGCCACAGAAGAAGTGGACCAGCTCAGGCAAGCGGCCTTCCTTGCTTTAAGGTAATAAAGAGCTTCTTCTTCTGGTGGCAGGAGGTGGTGGGGGCATGAGGTGATGGTGGCAGAAGGTGGTGGTGGTGGGTGCAGGAGGTGGTGGTGTTTGGGGCAGGAGGTGGTGGTGCCAAAAACTGGCAGGAGGTGGTGGTGGGAGCAGGAGGTGATGGTGGCAAGAGCTGATAGGAGCTGATTGTGGCAGGAGGTAGGGGTGGTGTGTACAGGAGGTGGTGGTGGGAGCAGGAGGTGATGGTGGCAAGAGCTGGCAGGAGGTGGTGGTGGTGGGTGCAGGTGGTGGTGGGGGCAGGAGGTAATGGTGGCAAGAGCTGGCAGAAGGTGGTGGCAGAAGGTGATGGTGGTGGGTGCAGGTGGTGGTGGTGGGTGCAGGTGGTGTTGGGGGCAGGACGTGATGGTGGCAGGAGGCAATGGTGGCAAGAGCTGGCAGAAGGTGGTGGCAGAAGGTGATGGTGGTGGGTGCAGGTGGTGGTGATGGTGGGTGCAGGTGGTGTTGGGGGCAGGAGGTGATGGTGGCAGGAGGTAATGGTGGCAGAAGGTGGTGGCAGAAGGTGATGGTGGTGGGTGCAGATGGTGGTGGTGGTGGGTGCAGGTGGTGGTGGGGGCAGGAGGTGATGGTGGCAAGAGCTGGCAGGAGGTGGTGGTGGGGGCAGGAGGTGATGGCAGAAGGTGGTGGGGGCAGGAGGTGATGGTGGCAAGAGCTGGCAGGGGGTGATGGTAGGGGCAGGAGCTGGCAGGGGGTGATAGTGGCAAGAGCTGCAGCATGTCACGCCACCCTGGTAAAATTCATGTTATTGGTTCGCGGGATTCAAAAACCATCTCCTGTATTATGTCTGCAGTCTCTGATCATCTCCTGTATTATGTCTGCAGTCTCTGATCATCTCCTGTACCATGTCTGCAGTCTCTGATCATCTCCTGTACCATGTCTGCAGTCTCTGATCATCTCCTGTACCATGTCTGCAGTCTCTGACCATCTCCTGTACCATGTCTCCAGTCTCTGACCATCTCATCTTTTATCATGTCTGCAGTCTCTGAGGGGGAGCCAGTAGAGGAGTCAAGAGTGGGAGCGCCGCCAGATTGGGGATCACGAGAGAAGTCAGGTGTGTGGACTGTGTAGCGGAGACTATAGAATAAAACCAGAGCCGCCAAGCTGGAGTTGCCTGACTGAGCCCTGCACGGTTCACCTGAGAGGAGGTCAGTCTGAGGGGGAGGTCACTGATGTAAGGGGGGGAGTGAACACAATAATGTAAGGGGGCACTGAAATAAAGGTTAACCCTTATATCAGTAACCCCCCCTTACCTTAGTGTATTCACTCTGCGGAAGGTAATCTCTGGTCACCAGAGTCCCCCTCACTCATTAGAGTTCCCAATGTTCCCTTTTACATCAGAGTCTGCAGGATTTCCTCTTATAGTGCAAGGGAGAACTCTGCGGACCCTGATGTAAGTGGGAACTCTGATATAAATGGGAGCGCAGAGCCCCCCCTTACATCAGAGTTCCCCCTTAGATCGTGATCTGTGGCATCGTCCTTTACATCAAGGTTTGCAGAGTTCTCCCTTGCACTGTAATGGGGAACTCTGTGCAGGCTGTGTTATATTAACCTGACCTTCATGTAAATAGAGAAATTCTGTTTTTGACTTTTGTTTAACCTAAACACATTGCTAATAGCACTAGCAACATGTTTATAGTTTAAATACTAAAAGTTGCACAGTTTAGCACCGAAAACAGCCATTTTAGGTTCTTTTCCGAAGTGGTAGTAAAAAATTGGTGGTGTTCGTAATTGTTAGGCATCTTGCCAGTAAATTTCACTTGGGGGGGTTGGCAACACTGATTGGGAGATCGGGCTCATATGACAGCCCTTCTCTCCCCTGATCTCGCGGCACACCAGTGTGCCGCGGCACACTGGTTGAGAAAGGCTGGCGTATAACACACACCCTAACTTTAGGGAAGTTTCAGGAAAAAACTTTCCGGACCCCTTGAACGGGACACAGATTCCCTGAACTGGACACGGACCCCCTGAACTGGACACAGACCCCCTGCCCGGGGCACAGACCCCCTGCCCGGGGCACAGACTCCCTGCCCGGGGCACAGACTCCCTGCCCGGGGCACAGACCCCCTGCCCGGGGCACAGACTCCCTGCCCGGGGCACAGACTCCCTGCCCGGGGCACAGACTCCCTGCCCGGGGCACAGACTCCCTGCCCGGGGCACAGACTCCCTGCCCGGGGCACAGACTCCCTGCCCGGGGCACAGATGCTCTTTCCAGGACACAGGCATCCATTCATTATAAAGCCCCCTTGCACTCCCAGGAGACCCCCAGTCTCCTGGGTCAGCATTGCCAGCATTCTCTAAAGTTGAGAAAACATCACTGTCTGCCTCTTCTTATACACCGCTCCTCCCGTGTCACTGTCGTACATCGAAGCTTCTAAAAACCTCAATTAACACCTCTCTTTCTTGGACCCGGTCATGTGACTGTTCTTCTCTGTTACATGACCGCTCTCTTCATCTAATCAAAAGCCACACTCGAGGAGGCAGAGTGGGAGGAGGAGAGCGGCGTTAATTGAGGTATTTAGAGGCTTCCATTTACATTGAGCGTGGCACAGGAGGAGCAGTGTATGAGAAAGGACTGGCAGTAATGTTTTCTTAACTTTAAAGTATGCTGGCAGTGCTGTCCCAATGGGTGTCCACCTGGGTGGACAGCCCCCCGTTGGTAATAAAAAAAAACATTGGCGTATAACACGCAGGCACAGTTTACCCTCTATTTTCAGGGTAAAAAAGTGTGTTATACGCCAATAAATACAGTATTTCCTTCTGTAACTAAGCGAACAGGACAAAGAAACCAACTGCACTATGAAAAAGTACTCTTTGCCTTGTTAAAGCAGATCTACACAGTGAACTAGGTCTAGGCTGTTGTACCTTTCCTCCTTTATAAAAATAGAAAGTAAAAAAACATTCCCCAAGCAGAACTCAAGACAAACAGCAAAATCTACAATTAGATGCAGATACAAGAGCTGCCTTACCATTCAAATACAATTGTGCTCAAAAGTTTGCATACCCTGGCAGAAATTGAGAAATTTTGGCATTAGTATTGAAAATATCACTGATCATGCCAAAAAAAATGTCTTTTATTTAAGGATAGCAATCACGTGAAGCCATTTATTATCAAATATGATTTAAAAAGGATCCAAAAAACTAACAGAAATCACCCAAATGGCCCTGATAAAAAGGTTACATATCCTGGAATGTTTGGCCTTGGTACAGACACAGAAGGTGGCACACACAGGTTAAAATGGCAATTAAAGGTTAATTTCCCAAATTCGTGGCTTTTTAAATCACAATTAGTGTCTGTGGATAAATAGTCAATGAGTTTGTTAGCTTTCACATGGATGCACTAAGCAGGCTAGGCACTGAGCCATGAGGAGGTAGAAAAGAACAGTCAAAAGACCTGCGTAACAAGGTAATCAAACTTTACAAAGATGGAAACGGATATAAAAAGATATCCTAAGCCTCGAATACGGCAGTCAGTACTGTTCAATCACTTAATAAGAAGTGGAAAATTTGTGGATCTCTTCATACCAAGCCAAGGTCAGGTAGATCAAGAAAGATTTGGCATGATCAGTCATATTTTTAATTTTAATGACAAAATTTCACAATTTCTGTCAGGATATGCAAGCTTTTGAGCACGACTAAGTTTTGATTTCTATCCATCCAGTCCTGAGATTTACATAGCTCTGCCAAACGGCCCAGTTCTGTCTGGCAGGGGAGGGAAACTGATTTTACCTCTCCCAGCATGACTGGGCAGTAAAAGTAGAAGCAGTAGACAGATGAACTCAGCTAATTTTTCTCCTCCTATCAGCATGCTCCTTCTTAACACTTGGCAGGCTCTTTGTGCTGCCTCCTACTCTCTTTGGAGAAGGGGAAAAGGTTCTAAGCCTTGAAAACCAACAGTATTTAGAGCTTTCAAACTTATTCTGCTTGTTTGCATAAATAAGATAGATAAGGTGCTGAAGCTCTGTTTGTCATCTCTGTTCAGTCATCATCCAGGGCCAGCATCTACTCCTGGAACTAAGGCAGCCCATAGACAGAGCAAATGTCTTTCCTGGAACCACAGGACAGTGGTTATGGCTAGCAGCCATGTTTTTTTTTTTTTAGCAGATAAGACTGGAGGTAGACGGGTGTAAACAGACACAAATCTGTTTACATCTGCCACTCCATGAAGGTGAATGAAAAACAGACAGGCAGACAGTTCGTGAAAAAGGGGCCTAAGGTTGCTTTCACACTAACACCCTGTGGATTACCCAAACCACGCGTGCATTACATAGCACTTGTGGCTTTCCTGCAGTTTAGCTTCATTTTGCTTTCGACTTCTACTATATCCTACAGGTGTGGTGCACTTTCAGAAAGTGCACCAAACCCGCAGGTAATAACAGAAGTCTATGGCTCAGTACAGGTAACCCGCAGGTGCACCTGCAGATCAGTTTGAAAGAAGCCCCCCAGTAACCACTGCAGAACAGATATGCCCAGATATACACTGTGATTTTATTAATAAACTGACCTTTAATAATATTCTTCCATTCAGGTATCCCCAGCTGTTACAGTCCCAGGCGGAGTGATACCAAATGCACTCTGCCTGGGACAGTAACAGCGCTATAGAGGAAGAATCAGCTTATGCGGCTCTGCTCCGCAGTCTCTTGCTTCCTATACCACCGGCTCCATTCAGAACACTGATGCTCTAGGATGGAAGGTCGCCAGCCCGCAATCTGGGCTTGCTGACCTGCCATTCCAGAGCATGACGTGGAACACATCAGAGGGCTACATGGGTCATGTGTGGTCCATGGGTCACCGGTTTGGCACCCCTGATGTACAGTCTGTGTGAGTGATCTTGGAGGGGAGCAAAGACCTGAGAAATATTTACTCCCCATTGTAGTATACCGACGACAAAAAAGCTCCGGATATGATTTTTTGCATACTTTATTGCATGGTCAGCACTGCTACAGTGATAGCTATTTTGGGTCCTGTGCCAAGGTGGAGATAGTCGTATCACTCCTCCCCTGCATCCATCCAATCAGAGAATGCTTTGTATTCACTGAAGAAATACAAGGAATTCTGGGAATGGAGGCAGTGCTGAGCAAGCAACCCCTGGTGATAGAGTAAAACACACAGCACAGCACCCAGAGGATCGCATCTATCACTGTAGTTGCGTAAAATACTACAGTGATTGTCAGCTTCCCCAGTGGCCCTTCAGGTGTGAGATATGTATACTTGCATTGGTCCAAGATGAACCAGTGTAAGTGTGCCATAAATATCATACCTGAAAGTTCAGCTTTAATGCTCCCAAATTGCACTCTCAAGCCAAGATACATTCACCTGATTGGAAATCAATAAGTGCTTTTTATTGGTTTAAAGCTGTTTTTTTTAAATGACACTGTTGCTAAATAATAGAAAATCAGATCTCACAATGTGCCGGTACCCAAGATCTTATCACCGCGCCAAAGAAACACCCAACATAAATAGAGTAGCCACTTTAAAGAGACAAAATGTATATAAAAAACATCTACCAGACACAAGATTGAAGGTAAATAGTGGCGCTAAATATGCAATAACATAAACAATAAATATTACACACCCAGTGAATAATAGTGTATGAAAATGCAAAGGATGCAAAAAACGAAAAAAGTCCATAAAATAAAGCATCCAATTCTGGGTAGTAAATCCATTGATAGATATTCAGTTGATTGAATGATCTGACACCACACCACTTGATCAAAACTGGGTCTCCATTCCCCAGTTAGATGTAAACTTGCCAACACTAATTGCCTCACATATTCATGTTTGGCTAGTAAAACATTGTACGCCTCAGGGTCATGGATATCCCACCAAACGTTCCATTCATCCAAAGACCACAAGGCATCCGTAATATGTAAAGGAAAATGAAAACTCCAAATAGTGCAATAACGTCACAAAATGGAATTTATTAAGAATACAAAGCCTAATAGTAATGCACTTACAAGAAGGCAGATAAAACACGCATTGGAATGATAAGCAGATGCCAGGGATATCTAGTCGCGGCGGACATAGACTAAGCACCGTATCTCACCCAACCAACGAGCCAGTACACACGGAGCGTCACTTCCGGTTATGCGTAAACGTCACTTCTGGTTGCCATACAGCCAAGTCCCAATGTGTTTCGTCATTGCGACTTCGTCCAGGGCCCTTAGCCTATGTCTGCCATGACTAGGTTTCCCTGGCATCTGCTTATCATACCAATGCATGTTTTATCTGCCTTCTTGTAAGTGCATTACCATTAGGCTTTGTGTTCCTAATAAATAAAAAATTTGTGACGTTATTGCACTATTTGGAGTTTTCATTCTCCTTTACATATTACGGATACCTTGTGGTATTTGGATGCCTGGAACGTTTGATGGGATATCCACGACCCTGAGGGGTACAATGCTTTACTAGCCGAACATGAGAATGTGAGGCAATTAGTGTTGGTGAGTTTACGTCTAACTGGGGAGCAGAGACACGGTTTTGATCACGTGGTGTCAGATCATTCAATCAATCAACTGAATACCTATCAATGGAATTACTACCCAGAATTGGATGTTATATCTTTTGGACATTTTTCCTTTTTTGCATTCTTTGCATTTTCATACACTATTTTTCACTGGGTGTGCAACATATATTGTTAATGTTATTGCATATTTAGCGCCATTATTTAGCTTCAATCTTGCGTCTGGTAGATGTTTTTTATTATACTGTTGCTAAATAGGTGAGGAATTTATTCTTACTAAATTTCTAATGTCTAAAAAAGAAAATGTGCATGCATCTCTGTACATACTGAAGTCTGTAAATCATTACTCACATGCGTTTAATAGAAGAGATAATTTATGGGTAACATGACTGTGGTCAGGGAGTTTACATCTTTAAAATGGCACTCAGCTCTTGCTAAAAAGGTCTCTCAATGCCAATTCAATTAGATAATACCGCACATTATCACTCTTACCCAGCACTTGTTTTACTATGTTAAACACCCACAGTGAGCAGTGTGTGCCAGGACACATTTTAAATCATCTTGTGTAGAGGCCAGGCACAATTATTTCCCTTTGCTAATTACAGTTATTTAAAGAATTAGGTCATGCAAAGTGGCCATGTTCTGCAGAGAAGCCAGATGAAAAAATACAAGGTACAAGAGTTGGTAAAAGTTGATTTTCAATGTAGATCAAAAGTCAATAACCAAAGTTAAGACTTCAAATACATTATGGAAATGAGCGGTGACTGTACATAAAGTTTTCGGTTTTACCCAATGGACTTGTTCTATGTCAATGCCAATGCTAAATACAAACTAATGTGCACCATCAAAGCTGAACGCCAACCATTTATTTAAAAAAAATAATGAATGCGGTTACATTTATATTTAAATGGAGCTGGTGTAAGTATCCAAATCTGTCAGCATCCTGTAATCCCTTGTACATGAAAGTGAGAGAAGAAGGGTTATAACCTGCAGCTAAACAGGCTCTGCTGAAATCACGGATGCTGGTGTATTAAACAATGCCAAAATTTGGAAACATTATCTATATCTACCCAATTATTTTCACAATAAGAGGTTTTTTACTCAACCGAGTGAGGTTGTTATTACTCTATGACATTTTAGGCCCCTTCCACATGGGACTGTATTTGCAGTGCATGCCTCCTTGCAATTTAGCACACTCGGGAGGAACAGGTGCAGCACCCAGCCTCGCTGCCTGCGGCCTGTCAAGGTCTATGGCAAGCTGCAGCTGGACGGGCATGAATAAGGTGCCCATGTTTAGAGACCTATAAATTCAGGGACAAATGCCCAGAATGCAGAAGACCAGTGGGGCCTGTAAGGCGAGCTGTATGTCTGCAAATCAACCTACATATTATACAGAGTGGACTATTTTGTTTTATACAAACTACCATTAAAATTTAACAGTTAGTTCACCTTTACCAAAAAACTGCCTGTGCAGTTAAGGGGCACCTGTAGATAGAAAAAACTGTGCAACTTTGACCAAAATAAATTAATGCCCTTGCTATAGGTGTAGGCCATTTACGTATTTCCTGAAGCCTGGCTGAGAAACTCCCAGAGATGGATTCATCCTTTCCTGCCTTGTTGCTAGGATGTTGCCTAGATACTCCTATTTCCCCATTGCAGGAGCTCTGAGCTCAGGGATGCTGTGACAGAGAAGTGAACTGCACATGTGTGGGATTTGAGAACTCGCTCCTGTGATGGTGAACAGTAAGAGCAGGCAGGATTAGATGATGTCATCTCTGGGAGCTTGAGTCAGACTTCGGGAGGAATGCAAATGGCGTGCACCTGTAGCAATGGCATTATCCAACTTTAGTCGGAGCTGCAGTGTGTTTTTATCTACAGACACCCCTTACCTGCATTGGCAGTTTTTTGGTTCGGTGAACTAATTATTTTTAAAGTGGTTGTAAACTTCAATCCTGTACTTGTATCTATAGGTAAGCCTATAACAAGGCTTACCTATAGGTACTGTAAATACCTCCTAAATGTGCACCGTTAAGGAGATATTTACTATATATGCAGCCGATGACGTCATCGGTCATTCCTACAGAATCCTGTGCTGTAAATGGCAGCCCCCAACGCATACAGTCACACAGCCGGAGTCCGCTGACCCAGAAGGAAGATGGGTGAAGATGGAAGCGTTTTCAGGTAAGTTTCACATAATGTGCTAGTATGCGATGCATACTAGCACATTATGGCTTTTTTCCCCATGACTAAGCTCCTGGGGGGCAGAATGAAACACGTTGGCGTGGCCTGGTTAGAGTCCAGGCTGATGTTACCACTCTATTCACCCCTCTAGGATATCTTAGATGTGCGACGTCCAGGGGCTACCCCTTTCTTTCTTGAACATTATGGCTTTACCTTGGTAGGTCTGAAAAAAAAAAAAAAAAAAAAAAAAAAAAAAGGTACCCAGCGGTTTACAACCGCTTTAAAGTACCGTATATACTCGAGTATAAGCCGACCCGAGTATAAGCCGAGGTACCTAATGTTGCCACAAAAAACTGGGAAAAACTTACTGACTCAAGTATAAGCCGAGGGTCAACAATGCCTCACTGTTCCCATCCTTACTGTTCCCATCCTCACTCTTTCCCATCCTCACTGTTTAAATTTTACATTGTAAATAGTACCTGAAAAAAAATTGAGGCTGCGGCGTCCATCGTTCAAATCCCGCGATCTCTTCCTGGTCCCTTCCGTGATGGGCGATTCTCATCAGACACTCTCCGCCTATCACGAACGCTCTCTCAACCTCAGTTTCCCAGCAGACACTGTGTTGGGTGTTCCACCAATCACAGACGTCTGCTGGGAAACGGAGGATGAGAGAACGTTCGTGATAGGCGGAGAGTGTCTGCTGAGAATCGCCTATCACGGAAGGGACCAGGAAGAGATCGCGGAATTTGAACGATGGACGCCGCAGCCTCAATTTTTTTCCAGGTACTATTTACAATGTAAAATTTCGCTGACTCGAGTATAAGCCGAGGGGGGGACTTTCAGCCCCAAAAAAAGGGCTGAAAATCTCGGCTTATACTCGAGTATATACGGTATATGTAAAGCCCAAACTATTTTTTTTTCCATTCTGGATGTAGTGAGGAAATCTTAAAACCCTTGAGAGTGGGGTTTTTACTTCTATCTCGGTTAGAGAGATTTCCCCTCACTTTCTGTCCTGCTGACAATGGTTTTACCAGACAGGAAGTTAGGATAAATCTCCTACAGCAACACAAACTGAAATAAGTCTTTAGTAAGCAAAATTTTGAGTATAGCCTCACATAATATTCAGTAATAAGCCTCGTACACACGACCGGTTTTCTTGGCAAGAAACAGCAAGAAAACTGCTGGCAGAGCTTTTTGCAGAGAAAACCGTTCGTGTGTATGGTCTCTCGTCAAGAAAACTGCCGGGAATCTCAACGAGAAAAATAGAAAACCTGCTCCCTATTTTCTCTTCGGAATTCTCGTTGGCCTGTTTCCCAACGAGAAAACCATGAGTGTGCACGAGGCTACATGCTTACTTGTCCACAGGTAAGCCCGCGCATGCTCGATGAGACTTCGACGCATGCGCGGTAGCTTACAAGGGTAGTGTAGGGTGAAGCAAGATGGCGGCAACGGCATCGACTGCGACGAGCGCATGCTTGTCGTAGTCGATGACGTCACCGCGTTCTTGCTATTCAAAAGAACGGCGGTTCTTTTGAATGTGTGTGTGTACACAGGGCTTGGCAAGAAAATCTTGCCAGGAATCCCGTCGAGAAAACCAACGTTTTTTTTTCAACGGGATTCTCACCCGTGTGTACAGGGCTATAGTTAGCAAAAAGTACCATCATCCAATTTAAATAGGAAAACTAAACCAGGTGGGAATATGGCGGCAGTTGCTGATGCTGCCCTACCAATATATGACCACCTAAACGGAGGACATGCTGGAATATCTCGGTACCTAGATAGTCCAGCATGTCCTCCCTTTAGGTGGTCATATATTGGTTGGGCAGCATCAGTAACTGCTGCCATATTCCCACTTGGTTTAGTTTTCCTCTTTATTAAGGCTGAGCTCAGGCTTGTTAGCAAGTCCACGTGCCCCCGCCCGCCAGGAAGCTGACAACTCCGCAGCGCTAATCACAGGTATGTAGACATTTCCTGATCTGTGCAGCCGTGGATCGGGAAATGTCTCACTGCCTGTGATTAGCGATGCAGAGTGTCAGCTTCCTGGCGGGCGCAAGCACGTGGACTTGAGAACATGTCTGAGCTCATCCTTAGGCCCCTTTCACACTGGCACGTTTTTCAGGCGGTTTAGCGCTAATAATAGCGCTGTTATACCGCCTGAAAAAATCGTGCCCTGTAGTCTTCAATGTGAAAGCCCGAAGGCTTTCACACTGAAGCAGTGCGCTAGCAGGACCGCTCCAAAAGTCCTGCTAGCCGCATCTTTATAGCGGTGAAGGAGCGGTGTGTTCACCGCTCCTTTACCGCGGCTGCCCATTGAAATCAATGGGACACCGCGGTAATACCGCTCGCAAACCGCGGCAATAGCCACGGTTTGCGGGCGGTATTAACCCTTTTCCGGCCCGCTAGCGGCCGCATACCGCGGTAATAACGACGGTATAGCGGCCCTGAAAATCACACCGCTACACCGCCACCGCACCTGCCCGCCCCAGTGTGAAAGGGGCCTTAGTCTTTAGTAGAGTAGGGGAGGGCTACAACTGCTGACAGATTTTTATTTCTGTGTGTGTCCCACTTGCAGATTTTCACGCACTTCCTGTCTGGTGAAACGGTTGTCACAGGACAAGAAGTGAGAGGAAATTTATCTAACAAAGCCCCATATAGCAGAAAAAAAAAAAAAAAAAGCTGGCAAGGGTTCTGTCAAAAAGAAAAACAAATTGGGTGGGATATGCTGTACATTTGGGTCATGATGCAATAACATTATTGCACACTTGTAAAAAGTGAGCTGCATCTCTACAAATAAATTTGGGGAGGGCTATTTGAAATTTTACAGTTTATTATTGGATTTCAAGGGTTGTGCCACATACTTGGAGATATATACTAGAGGTATATATAGAGGTACAGTGCTCAGCGTTAATGAGTACACCCCTTTTTGAAAAGTAAACTTTTAATCAATATCTAATGAACACAAGACCAATTTCTAAAATTTTGACAAAACTGAGTTTTATAGAACATTTGTTGAGCTCCATTACATAAAAGTAAGGTTAATAATATAACTTGGATTACAAACTCTTCAGTTTTACTCAAATTAGTTGATGCAAAAATGAATACACCCCACAACAAAAACAAGTACATCTAGTATCTTGTATAACCTCCATGATTTGTAAGGACACCACCAAGTCTTCTAGGCATGGAATTAACAAGTTGGCGACATATTGCAACATCTATCTTTTTCCATTCTTCGAGAACAACCTCTTTTAGAGACTGGATGTTGGACGGAGAGTGATAATCAACGTGTCTCTTCAGAATTCCCCATAGGCGTTGGATTGGGTTAAGATCAGGAGACATTCAGTACTTGGCCACAGAATCACTTTCATCCTGTTCTTCAGAAATGTAACAATGGCCTTAGATGTGCGTTTTGGATCATAGTTCTTATTGGAAAAGTGCACAAAAGACCAAGGGCACGGAGTGATGGTAGCATTTTCTCTTTCAATATAGAGCAGTACGTCTGTGAATTCATGATAGCATCAATGAACTGCATTTCCCCGACACCAGCAGCACTCATGCAGCCCCACAGAAGCAAACTGCCACCACCATGTTTCACTGTAGGCACAATGCATTTTTATTTGTGTTCCTCACCTTTGCGATGCCATACAGTATTGAAGCCATCAGTTCGTAAAATATTTATCTTAGTCTTGAAATCTTGTTAATTAGGATTTTGCCTAAAATTTTGTTTTGCTCTTAAGACTATTATTGGGGTGTATTCAAATTTGCAACATGGTCTTGAATGAATTTGTTAGGAAAAATCCTTTTTTGTGTGTGAAAATTAACAAATCTTGGTTGCAATCAATGGTATTTGTGGGAGTATGTTTGCAGTATAGTGTCCCATAGAAAATGTTGATTTTAAAAGGAAAGTAAGGATTTTCAGACAAATCTGTTGGGGTGTACTCATTTACAGTGCCTTGAAAAAGTATTCATTACTCCTTGAAATTTTCCACATTTTGTCATGTTACAACTAAACACGTAAATGTATTTTACTGGGATTTTATGTGATAGACCAACACAAAGTGGCACATAATTGTGAAGTGGAAGGAAAATGATAAATGTTTTTAAACATTTTTTTTACAAAGAAATATCTGAAAAAAGTGTGGTGTGCATTTGTATTCAGCATCCTTTACTCTGATACCCCTAACTAAAATCTAGTGGAACCAATTGCCTTCAGAAGTCACCTAATTAGTAAAAACAGTGTAATTTAATCTCAGTATAAATACAGCTGCTCTGTAAAGCCCTCAGAGGTTTGTTAGAGAACCTTAGTGAACAAATAGCATCATGAAGGCCAAGGAACACACCAGACAGGTCAGGGATATAGTTGTGGAGAAGTTTAAAGCAGGATTAGTCTATAAAAAAATATCCCAAGCTTTGAACATCTCATGGAGCACTATTCAATCCATCATCCGAAAATGGAAAGAGTATGGCACAACTACAAACCCACCAAGACATGGCCATCCATCTAAGCTGACAGGCCGGGCAAAGAGAGCAATAATCAGAGAAGCAGCCAAAGTCCCATGGTAACTCTGGATGAGCTTCAGAGATCCACAGCTCAGGTGGGAGAATCTGTCCACAGGACAACTATAAGTCGTGCACTCCACAAATCTGGCCTTTTTTGGAAGAGTGGCAAGAAGAAAGCCATTGTCATCCAATTATCGATTAATACAAGGCAATTTTCTAGTGCGTGGCATTGGTCTTTTTTTCCGGTGATGCGAAGGTAGAGTTGGGTGTCATCAGTGTAGGAGTGATAGAGCAGGTCCTGGTTACTGATGATTTTGAGGAGTGGGCGGAGGTAGATGTTGAAGAGCATGGGCGACAGGGGTGATCCTTGAGGGACTCCGCACGTAATTGTGCGTGCTTCCGAAGTGAAGGCTGATAGTTTCACTGTCTGGGATCGATTCTCTAGGAAGGATGCGAACCAGGGTAGATCAGAGTCTGCGACTCCGGCTACTTGGAGTTGTTGCGGTTGTACTACTGCTTTCTCCATGATCTTGGAGATGGTGGTAAGGCTTGTTACTGGTCTGCGATAGTTTGGGTCTTTAGGGTCGAGGTTGGCTTTCTTTAGGAGGGGTTTGATTATGCCTTGCTTGAGGGAGATCAGAACAATACCTTCTTTGAACGATTGATTTATGAGATGTGTTATGGTGGGTGCCAGGATGTCGGTACATTCTTTCAGAAGTTTTGTAGAAATAATGTCATTTGGTGATGTGCTGTCGGAGGCTTCTGATGATGATTTTGGTGGTGTCGATGGTGATTGGGATCAGAATAAATTTTGTTGTTGTAGAGTATTTATGTGGCGTTTTTATTCTTGCTCTGGCCGAGTGAGGTTAGTTGTTTTTTTCTGCTTCATTATTTCACGAATGTTTTCGATTTTGTCAATAAAATATCACCGCAGGATGTGAGCGACCTCCAATGCAGCAGCCGAGCTTCTTGTTCCTCCTTGATGGTTGACATATGCCACCGCCGTGGCGTTGTCCAACTGGACATCCCTGCAGCCTCTGTGACCATGTGGAGAGGCACTGCCTGATCGGCCGAAGTTCCAGCACATTGATAGTCAGGCGGGATTCTTCCTGCGTCCAGCGACCCTGTGTCGACTGTACGCCCCAAACTCCCCCCCCCCCCCACCGGTCCGAGGCTGGCGTCCGTCGTGATCACCGTCCAGTGAAATGGAAGAAACGACTTTCCAGACTGAAAGGCCGGAGATCTCAGCCACCAGACCAGGGAAGCCCTGACTAGTTGGCTCACCCGGATTTGACAATCCAGGGACAATGGAGATTTGTCCCATTTGGACAGGTTCTCCTTCTGCAAGACTCGAGTGTGGAATTGAGCATACGGTACTGCCTTGAAGGAGGCTACCATGAGATCCAGGACTCGCATGCAAAAGCGCAGCTATGACCACCTGCGGGATGCCAACAGCTTCACCGCAGCCCGAAGAGTCTACAACTTTTCTAAAGGGAGAAAAACTCTCGCCTCTGAGGAGTCCAGAATCAAGCACCAACACCGACTTCTGGAGGTTCAGTACCCAACCAAACTCTCGAAGGGTCTGACTGGCTATAGCCACATCCTCCTCTAATTCTGAGTCTGAAGCAGCTCTCACTCTCAGAAGGAGGTCGTCCAGGGGGTGTGTCCAACTTCCGGTATGTGAGGTAGCTTTTCCTCGGAGCTCCGACCGCACTATCATCCTGCACTATTCTGCATGCTCACAGACCTGCTAAATTTGCCGCTATCATACCGGACCCGATCGGTGATCACATTGGGACACCAGCCATGGTCAAATACGGACCGAGTGTGGATCCTACGCCCGCAGAGAAGCTGGCAAAGTTTGCACATGAGGTGTCCCAAAATGGCGCCCGCTCTGAGAAGGAGCGGCGCGCTCTGTCTGCAGAACCTACAGACCCCTTTGCGAATCCCCTGCCCTCTCCCCAATCAGAACCGGAGGAGAGTGGCTCCGGTACACAGGTGAGTGAACCGACCCTGATGCAGATAATGGACACCATTAAAAGCTGCCATGCTGCGCTGACTAATCAGATAGAAACCATCAGGGTGGACTTTGCTCTCCTCAAAGATGATGTGCACAAAGTGAGACAAAGGGTTACACAGACAGAGCAACGCATAAACGCAGTAGAGGATGATGTGAACCCCTTAATGGTCCAGGTGAGAGACATGGCGGCGGACCACAAGTCCCAGGAGGCCAAGCTGGGGGACATTGAGGACAGGCTCAGGAGGAACAACCTCTGATTCCTGGGGTTCCCGGAAGGTGCAGAGGGGAAGAACCTGGAGGAATTTCTCCTATCCTGGCTCCAACAAACCTTTGGCGCGGATAGCTTCTCCCGCCTGTTTGCCATTGAACGGGCGCATAGGGTCCCACTGAGGGCTCCTCAACCTGGTAGATATCCTAGACCTCTGCTGGCCCGGTTCCTCTACTTCAGGGATAAGGAAACCATACTCAGTAAAGCACACACCATGCCTGAATTGCTGTTCAACAATACCCGCATATCCATCTTCCATTATTTTTCTGTGGCCACGCAGAAGCAGAGAGCAGCATTCCAAAGTGTGAAGCAGCGTCTGAGGGAGCGCAGCCTGCCTTACAGTATGCTATATCCAGCAAAGCTAGGAGTCATTCATAAGGGCAAGGCACAATTCTTCATGTTGCCCAGGGAGGCTAATGACTGTCTGGAGTCCCTGGGATCTGGATAATGCATCTGCCTTTGCCCCGGTTATGTAAGTACATTACATGGCCTGGGGGGATCCATAATGGTGGAATCTGAGTGGGCACACTCTTCCTTTGAGATGATACTTTGTCTTCCCTGTCTAAACATCTCCGGTCTGACTGATCTTGTACTTATTCAGTTTTGTGAGACTACTTAACTATGTTCTACATTCAATGCAGTTCATTTAATGCTCTGCTACCCATCAAGTACTACCCCTAAAATCTTCCTGCCCGGCTGGCGCAGGAGATATACCCCCTTTAGGGGACTTTAGTATCCGGCTGGATAAGGACGGGCTCCCCCTGTTGGGGTGAAACTAATGTTACTGTTTGGGGAAAAAAACCTGTAGAATGTTGGGGTCTGCGGGCAGGGGAGTTTGTGTTCCAGTGTTCCGGATCGCTACTTCTAAGGAAGGGGACATTGTTTTTTCTGGTTTTAATTTTTTCAAACTCATGTTTTTTCTTTCCCTTTTTTTTTTGGGGGGGACTCATGCCATTATTATTCCACGTTTACCCATTGCCATTTTCTGTACTGCGCATCATTTCTTGTTCACCATAATGTAAATCGCCTCTCGGTATGACGGACAGGCTTAGTACTTTCAAAATTCTCTCCTGGAATGTGAGAGGTCTCAATTCAAAAGTTAAGAGGGCACTAGTCTTTAATTATATTCAGAGGCACAAACCCCAAATTATTTTCCTCCAGGAAACTCATTTGGTAGGCTCTAAGGTTATGGCCTTACAGAAGGTGTTTGTGAAACATGCTTTTCATTCCACTTACTCCAACTACGCTAGAGGAGTGTCTATCTTAATAACCAAGTCACTAATTTATACCCTAGAAAAGATTGTAACTGACCCCTTTGGCAGATTTGTCATAGTGATTCTCAATATAGATAACACTCCCCATACATTTGTGGCAATTTATATTCCACCGCCGTTTACTATTGCATTATGGGATACGATAATGGCGAAAGTGCTCCTGGTGGCCAAGGGGCCTATTATTATGGCGGGTGATGTTAATGCTGTACTTTCGCCTGATAGGGATAGATTTAAAATGGTCTCCAGCTGCACTTCTTCACTGGCTGGTTGCATGGATCACTATGGTCTGGTGGAGGTGTGGCGTTGGAAACACGCTGATGTGAGAGAGTTTTCATGTTTCTCCTCCACATATAATACTCTATCTAGACTGGATATGTGTTTTGTAACGGGAGAGGTCTTGCAGAGGGTGGCTGATGTGCGATACCTCCCAAGGGCTATTTCGGATCACTCTCCCTTGCTGGTTTCGGTCACCATTGGTAGGTCTCAGGGCTCCAAGCCTTGGAGACTGAGCCCCATGTGGCTGGAGGAGTGTTTTGAGAGGGCAACTGCCAAGGAAATAACTAATTTTTGGTTGGAAAATAGAGGGGAGGTGCCGCTTGGGACTACCTGGGATGCATTTAAAGCCACCCTTAGGGGATCTATCTCGGGGTTAATTAAACAATTTAGAGCTGATAGGGACTGGAAGGTGAAGGACTGTGAACAAGTTGCTGTGGAGGCGGAGGTAGAGTATATCGCTAATCCCACTCCACACAACTTCAGGGAATGGAAAGATAAGGCCAGGCAGTTGGATTTAGTGGTAGTGGAGAGAACTCAGAAGAAGCTGCTATACCAATCACAGCGTATCCTTGAGTTCGGAGACAAAAATAGTAAATTATTGGCATATTTGGCTCACTCGCAACAGGCTTCGGCCTCTATCCCTATGATATGTAATAAAAGTCGCCTTCTATGTACCGAGCAAGAGGATATGGCTAATGCTTTTCTGGAGTTCTACTCCGACCTTTATAAGACTAGGGTTGATTATCGAGAGTAAGAGGTCTGTCAGTTTTTAGCGCCAGTCCCTCTGAAGGTGCTGTCGAGAGAGGTGGCAGAAGTCTTGGACCTTCCTTTCAGCACTGAAGAAGTCCTGTCTGCAATGCTCTCTATGAACCCCAATAAAACCCCTGGTTTAGATGGGTACCCTGTTGCGTGGTATACCACACAAAGAATTTATGGCATCCACTTTGCTGGAGGTATATAAAGACGCTATGAACAAGGGGACACTTCCTGACTCAATGCGGGAGGCGTTGATTGTGCTGCTCCCGAAGCCCCATAAGGACCATGAACAGTGTGAGTCCTATAGGCCCATTTCGCTCATCAATATCGACGCAAAAATTTTAGCCAAGCTTCTAGCTCAGCGTCTGAATGGGGTAATAGGGACCATTGTCCACCCTGACCAGACGGGCTTCATCCCAACGAGATCCATGGCTATAAACTTGAGTAGACTCTTTACTGTGCTACAATCTGTAGGCCCTGTTCCAGATACCCGAATTGTATTGTCGTTAGATGCCCATAAAGCCTTCGACTCTATTGAGTGGCCCTACTTGTGGGCGGCCCTTGAAAGATTTGGCTTCGGCCCTAAATTTAATAACTGGGTAAAGTTGCTGTACTCTAAACCACTAGCACGATTGAGGGTTAACAACATCGTGACAGAGACCTTCGAAATAGCTAGGGGCACTTGGCAGGGGTGTCCCCTGTCTCCGCTGTTGTTTGCCCTGGCTATAGAGCCATTGGCGGTCCAGTTGAGGGGAGATGTAGAGGTAAAGGGCTGTTGGATAAACTCTAAGGAGGAAAAAACCTCCTTATATGCAGATGATATGCTATTATACCTAGCGGAGGCAAAGGGTTCCCTGAACGCAGCATTAACTAGGATTACGAAATTTGGTAGATACTCTGGTTTTAAAGTCAATTGGGATAAATCAGTGGTTTTCCCTGCCGACTCTGGCTATACCCCGAATCTCCCAGCTGAGGTCCCTTTGAAAGTTGTTTCCAAATTTCGGTATCTGGGGGTGGAGGTGCAGTTACCGTTGAAAGTGTATATCAAAAATAACTTACGCCCAAAGGATAACTTACAGACCTGGTCCAAGCTGCCCCTCGGTCTCCTAGGTCGTATTAATATTTAAGATGATCTACCTGCCTAGATTTCTGGATGTGCTGTGGCATGCCCCGATATATGTTCCCAAAAAATTGTTCACGGAAATCAATTCCATCCTGGCCTCTTTCCTCTGGGGCAATAAGCCACCACGGGTATCCCTGGATACTCTGTTTTTACCAGTCCCGAGTGGAGGACTGGCATTACCAAATTTACAGTGCTACTATTTGGCAGCACAGCTGACACATATTCACTGGTGGTTTTTCCCCAAGATGGAGGTGGCTTCAGTGGAAACTCCGGTGGCCCTGATGCACTCGTTTGAGGCACTCATTAATGTACTATACAGGAATGGCCCATATCCGCCTCAAGGCACAGAGATTCTTAAACTTTCCTATAAAAATGTTCACATATGTAACAAACGAACGGGGGGTGGTCCATTAACTCTCTCCCCTAACGCACCTTTGTGGTATAACCCTCAACTCGCAGAGATCTGTAAAATCCCAGATTGGGCATGCTGGGCTCAGTATGGTCTCAAGTTTCTGCATCAACTGTTCAGGAACCAAACTTTTAGGACATTCAGGGACCTTCAGATTGAATATAAATGTCCCAACAATTACTTTTATAGGTATCTTCAGCTGCGCCATGCTGCAGCGGCTCAATTTGGCCTGCGGGAGGTTCAGCTGAGGAACTCAGAGCTGGAGAAACTGTTACTTGAGGAAGACCACTTAAAACTAGTATCAAGATATTATTTCTCTTTAATGACATCCTCATCCCCTAGGATGGAAAGGGTGGAGGCGCAGTGGAGAGGTGATATTCCAGCTCTCACTGAGGAATCTTGGGCTGCAGTCACCACATCACTGTTGCCGTCTGTGATTTCAGCCAGAGATAAAGTCATTCAATTTAACTTCCTACATCGAGTGTATTACACTACGAAGCGGCTTCATAAGATGGGCAGGGCGGAATCTCCTGAGTGCAACAGATGTGGGGTGGAGATAGGTGATTTCTTTCATATGATATGGCTATGTCCGCAGGTGAGGGGATTCTGGTCGAGTGTTATGTCATTCCTGGAGGAGAGACTGGCTCTCCCGAATATATGTGATCCGGCCAGATGTATACTGGGTGTCTTTGGGGATCAGGAATTTTCAGACTCTAAAAAGACTCTTGAGAACACTTTTCTTCCATGCTAAGAAAGCATTGGCTTTGAAGTGGAAAGATGATAGGCCTCCGTCGCTCCACTACTGGATTGACCTGGTTAATGGAGCTCTCCCAAAATATAAGTTAACTTACATTTCCAGGGGGTGTCCAAAAAAATTTAACAAAGTATGGGCTGGATGGATCAAATCGGTGTCAGGAGAGATAGAGGTGTGAGATGGTCTGGACAGACCCTAGAGGGATCATGCTCATCTTCAGTGGGACATGCTGGGCGGTGACATGGGTATCATAAAAAATTATAATATACTGCGCTGTCTATGTGTAGATCTAATTCCACATAATAAAACGTGAATGTAATCTAAAAATCCCTACAAATGCTGCAACTTAAAAGTGAGACACACACAGTAAACAATAATAAAAATGATAAAGCTGCGCAACGTTTGAATTAAACACCAAACTTACATAAACATAAGGTGTGACCAAAAATAACTCCTATACAAAAATGTTTCAACCACCAATGATGGTGAATTGAATAAAATAACAAATCCCAACCAATAAAAAATCACAACTAATAAAATTGATTGATAACTAATCGAAAATGCTGAAAAATGCTGAAAAAAAAGGGAGAAGAAGAAAGTTCAGTCCTGTGGATAATTATTGCAATCAATAGAGTATAAAGATCGTGTAAGCAAAGGACAGCAAACAGGGGTCTTCTCACTCCACCACTGGTGACTTCAAACTCTAAAAACACCCTTGGAATAGTGCCTGGTATTCGATAGACAGAGATTCCACCACCACTAGTAATCGCTGCCGCTTACCAGAGCAAAGGATCTGTGCACAGATCAATATCAACAGATGGCTAATTCCCTGCCAGGGTCTCTTTAATGATGATTACTTCCCCTCCTCTGGATTCCACGCCACTTCTCTCCAAATACCACCATAGATCAGGATGTAAAAGGAAACAAAGCCACCATAGCGTAAATCCGATATAACTTATTTAATGAATAAAAGAGTGCACTTACATGTAAATCACAAATATAAGGCGTGTGGAAAAATTAAGCCGGCCGGCTGTACAAGCCCTCTCGCTCCGGGACTTGTTTTGGATGTCGGTGACGGAGCGAGAGGGCTTGTACAGCCGGCCGGCTTAATTTTTCCACACGCCTTATATTTGTGATTTACATGTAAGTGCACTCTTTTATTCATTAAATAAGTTATATCGAGGGGAAGTAATCATCTGTTTGCTGTCCTTTGCTTACACGATCTTTATACTCTATTGATTGCAATAATTATCCACAGGACTGAACTTTCTTCTTCTCCCTTTTTTTTCAGCATTTTTCAGCATTTTCGATTAGTTATCAATCAATTTTATTGGTTGTGATTTTTTATTGGTTGGGATTTGTTATTTTATTCAATTCACCATCATTGGTGGTTGAAACATTTTTGTATAGGAGTTATTTTTGGTCACACCTTATGTTTATGTAAGTTTGGTGTTTAATTCAAACGTTGCGCAGCTTTATCATTTTTATTATTGGTGACATGGGTATATTTGCTCATACAGTGTGGCCTCTAAAAGGTGGAAAAACATATGTCAAGATGTTGTTATGGTCTTGGGTTCCCCCCTGGTTTTGTTTTGTTTGTGTTTTTAAATCCCCCCCCTTTTTTTTCTCTCCCTTTCTTTGTTGTTACCGTTTGCATATTCCTTCGCTATATAAGCATATGTAGGGGTATGTACCTGGAGAAAGTGGGGTTGGCCCCGCGTGCTGATGGTTACCAATATCTATCTGCTATGTGTCTTAGCTACATGTTTCTGATATTATAAGTATTGGTTGCTGTTTTGATTATGCTTTGTGGAATGTAACCTGTGTAATTATTTTTTCTGAAAAAAAAAATGAATAAAATTTACCCTTTAAAAAAGAAGGAGGTCGTCCAGGTAGCCCATGATAGCGATTCCTCGGCATCTCAGCAGAGCCAGAATCGGGCGAGCACCTTGGTGAAAACACTTGGTGCCGAAGGCCAGGCCAAAGGGGAGAGCTACAAATTGGTAGTTATCGTCCCCGACTGCAAAGCGCAGAAATATCTGATGCCTGACTTATATGGGGACATGCAAGTATGCATCCTTGATGTCCAAGGATGCCAGAAAATCCCCTGGATGGAGTGCAGCGACCACAGAGCGAACTGATTCCATCGTGAACCTTCGTACTTTTATAAAGGCGTTGAGGGCCTTGAGATCCAGAATTGGACGGACCCCGTCCTTTTTTGGGACTACAAACAGATTGGAGTAGAATCCCTGAAACCTTTCTGGCAGCGGCACAGGTACTATTACCCCACGCATCAGCAGGTCCTGCACTGCCCCGAACAGGGTGTTCCGATGAGCCAGAGGAAGATGAAGGTTAGGAGGGAAAAAATCTGTTTGGTGGACAAGAAAGAAATTCTATCTTGTACCCTGATGAAACCTCTTCGCAAACCCACTGGTCGGAAAGCAGGGAGGTCCACCGAGCTGCAAACTCGCAAAGGCGACCCCCCACCCGAGAGTCGGGCGGGGGCAAACCTTCATGCTGTCGCAGATTTGTTTGCAGGCTTGTTTGTCTTGCGAAACCAGGGACGCTTTTGTCCCTCAGCTGGCCCCTTGTCGGCCTGGGAACGCTTACCTGCGGGCCCAGGCCGACGAAAAAAAAGCTTCTGAGTGGAAAAGGAGGGCCCTGGCCTACGGCGTGGCTCCTTACCTTTTCTGGATTGTGGGAGCAGTGTGCTCTTACCCCCAGTGACATTTTTAATAATGTCATCCAGCGAGGCTCCAAATAGCCTTGCTCCCGCGAAGGGCAACTCCGCCAGAGCCTTCTTGGAAGTCTGGTCCGCGGACTAGCATTTTAGCCAAATCAGGCGGTGTAGCACCACAGCAGATACTGAGGCTCTGGAAAGCAAGGGAGCTGTATCTAAGGCTGCATCGCAGACATACTTGAGGCCATGTACCAACTGGTCGGCTAATTCCATGCAGACCGGGGAAGCCTGTTGCTCAAGCAACTCGTGGTGCAACAATTTTGCCCATTCGGTAAGTGTCTTACACCAGGGCCGTGGCCAAAACTGTCTGTAATGCTGACCCTACTACCATGAACATGGACCGGGCCACCGCCTCGGCCCTCCTGTCTGCAGGGTCATTAAAAGCAGGGGTCCCCTCTCCCGGAATCGTGGTTACCTTGTTTAACCTTGACAACGGGGGGTCCACAATCGGGGGAGATGTCCATTTTTTCAGGACACTCTCCTCAAAGGGGTAACGGACCGCCATGCGTTTTGGGACCGGAAAGGCCCGCTGCGGTCGTTCCCATGCTTTGTATATAAACTTATCAAAATAAGTTAGGTAGGGAAACACCTTAGCAGTGCGGGCCGGCTTGTGGGACCCAAAAGGGACCGACGCCTCAGTAGATGCCCCCGCCGTATCCTCCAATTTAAGAGTCTCCCGCACTGCGGTGAGAAGAGCTCCAACAAGCGCCTTTTGCTGCGCTGACCCGGACATGGAGTCTTCCTCACTGTCCGAATGGTCCTGGTCTGCATCCTCTGACACGTCAGAACAGGGGGCGTGTGCCACAGCCAGGCCCGAGTCTAAATCAGAGCTTTCCCCAGAAGATGATGGGGGGAGGGGGTGTTTTTGACCCCCCCTTTTTCCCACACACCACCTCCACCCTGGCAACAAAGGACTCCAGGACCGCCGACAAAGCGTCCATAGGCACCGCAGGTGCAGGAGCACCGGTTGCTATCACAGGGCTGTCTGGGGAAGAAGCGTCAGCTTCTGACGCCATGCTGACCACACTCGCCTGACAGCCACTTAGGGACTAAAGGCAAGGTACACAAAAGGTCCATCCTCCTAGCTGCTACAGACCGAGGGGTCCCCCAGAGGACTCACCACCCTGACCCAGGTACTGCACAGCGTTGCGGTCCGCTCTCTCTCCTGCACCCTGTGCCTGAGGTGTTCTCTGCGTCTGAGGTGTTCTGTGCTGTTTGCGACGTTCAGAAAGACATTCCCAGCGCTAGAGGCCAAAACTAAGCTGGGGCTACAAGAAACTGGCCGGCGGTTGCCTCAGAAAAGAGAGTGCAAGCTACAAGAAAATGGCCGCCGGCTGCTTCAGCATTAACACTAGCGCGGCTACAAGAAAATGGCGTCGGCTCCGCAAAAATGTCCGCCGTTCGTTTCTGAGGTGATAGAAAAAAGGCTGCAAACACGCTGGGCCTCCGAGCGGAGGCCCCCCACAAGGCAGACCAGACAACACCCCACATGGAGAGCGGACCCTGGAGACCCAGCGCAGCCACCAGCCAGGACCCGGAGCCCCCCCCCCGGAGGCCCCCTGGTCAGGTACACAGCAGGCCCAGCTCACACAGAAGCATGGGGAGGAGGAATGCCCAGCTGTTCCATCCTGCCGAAACAGGTGGAACCCTACTTACCCGTCCTGCAGGGACTGCTGGATGCATTCCGGACAGACCCATCACCCGAGCAGTACGGAGTGGCTGTCGGCCATGGCCCACTGTGACTCAGACAGCAGTAGCCCGGTCATATGTGTGCCCCGGAGCATATAGCTCACCGGCCACCCCTGGAGTAAAAGGGGTATGTCGTGGCCGACCCAGCGCATAGCTAAAAGTCTGCTCACGCTCCATGGCCGGACTGAGGAGACTACAAGAATCTATATTATCCAGCCTGTCACCCAGCCGGCAGTTGATAGTAGATCTCAGGATCAAAAAAGTAGAAAAAAAACAAAGAATTTCCAGGACCAATGGTCCCAACTAGGAGCCAGGTCCTACTCCTATGCTAGGCAGGAAAAAACTGAGCTGCTGAGTGCAGGGTGATGGGTTATAGCCAGAGGGACCGCCCCCTGAGCGGTACTGTTCAGCTTTGCTGTTCTTACATGTTTTTAACTGTTCAAAATGTCTGCCTAGTCCTCTCCCGATAGACGGCATATAAACCCTAAGGTCAAGAATAAAGGAGCTGTGTCCGTCCATGGACAAAAGAGAAAATCCTTTTTTATTTTAGGAAAGGTGATAAGATAAAGTTAGCCATACACCATACACAAAATTTTGCTAGTTCAGTAGGGACCAGACAAATTTCAATTGGTGTGCGGCTGACCTTGCTCAGCAGAAGTTGATCATTTGATTGGCTTCTGTCAAAGGGACAGGATGGAAAATGTCTCTTGATCAGTGGATGCAGTCGCTGATCAGTGTACTTCAACAGCAGCAGGTCCCACTGTCAAAATACAATGTCTCTGCAGGGTGATTCCTCCACCTCATTTGTGAGGAAATAATTTTTTTGCATTCAGCTAATTTAACAGATTTCTCCATCTGTTCAAAAATGTAACCATCTATGGCCAGCTTTAGCCAAAAAAATCACAAACCTCCTCCTGCTGGCTGAAAATGTGAATATGAAGCACTCATATAGAGCGTTACATACTGAAATTAGTGATACTAGATCGATATATATCTATATAGATATATCTATATATACACACCTGCCTGCTCTGTGTAATTGTTTTGCACAGAGCAGCCCTAATGCTTCGCTTATCAAGTCCCCCACAGGCGCTCCTGGCTCCTCCCCCCGCTGCCACTTGTGTGCTCGCTGCCAAGCCCTGCTCTGTGTGTCCATTGAAACTCAGAAGGGGGCTTAGCCCCGCCCCCTGTTCCCTCCTCGCTGACTGTGATTGACAGGAGTGGGACTGCTGTGTCTGAGCCAATGAGGAGGGAGAGAGCTGGAAGAACAGCCGCTCTTGTGCACATTGCTGGATTAAGAGTGGGCTTAGGTAAGTATAAGGGGGGCTGGGGAGAGAGAGAGATTTAAGTTTGCATAATATATTAAATATATATGAATCTCAAAATGCTGCCTTAAGCCTAGTTTCCCAAACTCTGGTCTGTCATGTATCACTTTACAACCTTTGCTGCTCTGATTGCAAACCGCATTTAAAAAATAAAATTGTCCTTTTCAAAATTCAGTCACCTTACAGAGAAGGGAGGACCTCCCCATTGTGGTAGTACTCGCTTATAGTGAAATTATCAGGATGGATGTGCGGAGATAACACAGAACAATGCAGAACTGCAGACTTTCAATGACGGTGTTGCTCTTTGGCTATGTAGTGTGGCATTAGTCTATGGATCATACAAGGAGAATGTCAGTTTTTGCGTTTGTGTTTTTTGTTTAAACAAATGTAACTAAACTTTCCATTAGGCTGTTTGGATGGACTTCTGTATTATTTTTAACAGGTAGCGTATATTAGAAGAGGTACACCTACCTGCTCACTCTGAGGCCACTCTCCCTGCAGCCTTAAGGATGGCATCTCCCAGATAGACAGTTTACCAGATAAATGGATAGCAGCCAAGAGTGTTTCATCAGGAGAGAGACTCATCTTAAAAATTCCATCCTGTGGTGAAAAGAAAATTCAGTCAGTGTCAGCTATTTATGATCAAGATTTACATATTTTATTCTCTTCGTTTTGTGTACTTCCAACAGTGTGGGCAGCACATCTGCTGAATGACTACTGCAAATAATAGTAATTATTAAGAAATTACACTTCTTTTTTAAAACAAAGTGGGAAAACCAAATTCAGACACCTAGTTGTCCTAAATAAAAGTAAAAGCCTCATTGATCATTGTGGGTAAAAAAAATTTAATAAACAGTCCCATACATTTTTGTTGATAGTCTTACATAAAAGCGTACCTAAACCCAAGATAAAAAATTTAATTTATTGCACCTTACCAGTCTTTGTGTGGCTGTATTCGTTTTATTTTTTCAGGATTTTTAGCCCTTTATTTTGTATCTAGTAAGCCACCCAGTAATAGAGTGGCAACGCTCACCAACTGTACTGTGTCTAGGGAGGAGCAGTGAACAATGCACAATCTCAAGGTACCTAAACTATTAGTTTTACATATTTCAGCCGCATCCACACATGCAAGACACCCAACGTTAGAGGTGATTTATTCTTACAAGGCAAATACACTTTTGCACACTTGTACTGACCAGTATTCCAGCATTTTTTCTCCCTCATTTTACTAGCACATGCAGGTTATGTGGCCCCAATGCTGACAGAGATGTGGGAGGTATATCAAACAAGGATACTGCACAGGTGCTCAACCTCCCCGACATAAGCGGCTATTAGGGTGGCTGGCCCATACAGCGCCCAAGGTTGTAATGTACAATTAAAACCTGTGGTTTTGTGTAAAAAAAAAAAAATAGGATTTTTATAACAGCTTACCTGTAAAATCCTTTTCTTGGAGTACATCACGGGACACAGAGCGACATAGTCATTACTAATGGGTTATATAGATACCGTCAGGTGCTGGCACTGGCAACTTCCAAAACCGGAAGTACCCTCCCCTATATAAGCCCCTCCCATCCGGGAGCACCTCAGTTTTGTAGCAAAGCAATAAGTGTCCCTAAAGAGGGGCGGGAGCTCTGTGTCCCGTGATGTACTCCAAGAAAAGGATTTTACAGGTAAGCTGTTATAAAAATCCTATTTTCTTTCTCGTACATCACGGGACACAGAGCGACATAGTCATTACTAATGGGATGTCCTAAAGCAATGCCAAATGAGGGGGGGGGATACACCATATATAAGCTGAGCGCTATCAGACATGAGGATCTTTTGCGGCCTGCAACACACTGCGCCCAAAGGCGACATCCTCCTGACTTCTAACGTCCACCTGGTAGGACCTAGTAAACGTGTGTACCGAAGACCATGTTGCGGCCTTACAGATTTGAGCCAGGGAGGCCTGGTGATGCACTGCCCATGAAGTTCCAACTGCTCTCGTGGAGTGCGCTCTAACTTTGAACGGAGGCGGTCTCCTTCTCAAGCCATACGCTTGCATAATGACCTGTCGAATCCACTTGGCTAAAGTAGACTTTGACGCTGCCTGACCCTTTCTGGGGCCTTCCGGCAGAATAAACAAAGTATCCGTTCTGCGAATCTGAGCAGTGGCTTTTAGATAAGCTTTAACTGCTCTTACTACATCCAAAGAATGCAATAACTTTTCCTCTACCGAAATAGGTTTGGGGAAAAAAGAAGGAAGAACCACATCTCGGTTCAAATGAAACCTCGATACCACCTTAGGAAGAAAGGCTGGATGAGGACGTAACACTACTCTGTCCTTATGGATAACCAGATATGGCTCCTTACAGGACATAGCTGCTAATTCCGATACTCTTTTAGCCGAACAAATGGCTACTAGAAAAATCAATTTCCTGGTGAGAAGCACCAAGGAAATATGCTGTAATGGTTCAAATGGTTGTTTCTGTAGAACCGACAGAACCAAGTTTAGATCCCATGGACATATGGGAATATTAACCGGAGGCCTAATACGCATCACTCCTTGTATAAAGGCTTTGACTAGTGAATGCGAAGCCAAGGGCCTTTGAAAAAATATTGACAAGGCCGAAATCTGACCATTGATAGTACTCAAGGCAAGCTTCCTATCTACAGCCCACTGTAGGAAGTCCAGAATCCTACCTATTACGTACTTATGTGGATGCCATTTCTTGGCCTCACACCACGCGATGTACGCCTTCCAGATTCTATAGTAGATCTGCCTGGATACCGGCTTCCTGGCATTGATCATGGTAGATACCACAGCATTAGAGAGCCCTCTCTTTTTTAGAATGTGGGCTTCAATAGCCAGGCCGTCAAACCTAGGGCTGGTAAGGAAGGGTGGTATATCGGTCCTTGCGAAAGCCGGACGACGTGGGAGAGTCCAAGGACTCCCCACTGAAATTTTACAATCTCCGCGTACCACGCTCTTCGGGGCCACGCTGGAGCCACCGGAATCACTGGTTTCTTTTCTACCCTGATTCTGCGGAGTAATCGAGGTAACCATTGTGGCGGTGTGAATGCATATATCAGCTTGAACTGATCCCCAGGGAACACTAGGGCATCCGAGCCGCAAGCTAGGGGATCCCTTGTCCGAGAGACAAACCTATCCCCCTTTGCGTTGAATCTGGATGCTAGAAGATCTACATCCGATGTTCCCCACCGCTGACATATTGTCCAGAAAACCTCGGGGTGAAGGGACCCTTCCTCTGGGCCTAATTGCTGGCGACTTAGAAAGTCCGCCTTCCAATTCTCCACTCCTGGAATGAATACCGCAGATATGGCTGGGACATATTTTTCCTGCCCATTTCAGGATGTAATTTACTTCCCTCTGGGCTGCACGACTCCTGGTGCCCCCCTGATGATTGATATATGCCACTGCTGTGGCATTGTCTGATTGAATTCTGACAGGGGACCCTTGGAGTTTGGATGTCCATGCTACTAGGGCATACCGGGCTGCTCGTATCTCTAAGAGATTGATGGGCAGGGCCTTTTCTGCATCCGACCATCTGCCCTGGAGAGACTATTGCTCCAGTACTGCTCCCCAGCCTATAAGGCTGGCATCTGTAGTGACCACCTTCCAAGAAATCGGACTGAAGGATTTCCTTTTTTCCAGATTCTGGGGAACCCACCACCAACGGAGGCTCTTGCGAACGGAAGGGGACAAGGACATTGTAAGTCTAGGGCCTGAACTTTTTTGTTCCAGGCTGACAGTATGGCCCCTTGCAAATTCCTTGAATGGAATTGACCGTAGGGTACTGCTTCGAATGATGCCACCATTTTTCCTAGCAGCCTCATATACAGGCGTATGGACGGCTGTCTTTTTTGTACCCACTAAGTGGATCAAATCTTTCAAAGACAACACCTTTCCTCGAGGCAAGAATATTTTTCTCTGGCCTGAATCCAACCTTAGCCCCAAGTATTCCAGACTTTTGACTGTTTTTTAGGGCTGACTTGTCTCGGTTGATAATCCAACCGTGAGATTCCAGATACTTGATCGTCTTGTGAACGACCACGTCTAGTTTTTTCACTGAGTGGTCTATCAGCAACAAGTCATCCAGATATGCCATTATCATTACACCTTGTGTTCTTAGATTGGCCAATAAAGGGCCAGAATTTTTGTAAACACTCGTGGTGCTGTGGCCAAACCGAAGGGTAAGGCTCTGAACTGAAAATGGCGCCCTTCTACTGCAAAGCGTAGAAATTTTTGGTGGACTGGAAAGATGGGAATGTGCAAATAAGCATCTTTGATGTCGATCGTGGCTAACCAATCCTCCCCTTGTAGGGCAGTGGCCACCGATCGGATCGACTCCATCGGAAAGTCCTGATATACAGGAATTTGTATAGCCCTTTTAGAATTAATATGGGCCTCCCGACCGCGTTTGCTTCGGGACTGTAAAGAGGTTTGAGTAAAACTCGAACCCTCATTCTTCCAGGGGAACCTCCATAATTACTCCTTGGAGCAATAGTTGTTCTAGTGCCAACAGGAGGGACTCTCTCTTCCGGGGATCCCTTGGCACGTTTGACCTCAAAAATGGGAAGGAGGAGAGTCTTTTAACTCCAAACTGTATCCCAAACCTACTGCGGAGAGCACCTATCTGTCTTGATCGTGTCCCGCCAGGTCTCTTGCGAACAACTGGAGTCCTCCCCCCACCCGACTGAGTGGGGGCTTCAATGAATTTCACTTTGGGGGAGGTTTTGTACCTCCCCTGACCCAGGGTTTCTCATTACCCTGCTACTGTCCCTGTTTTTTACCCCCGGGATTTGACCGAGGAGGCCGTCGGAACTGTTACACAGCCGATGCCCCAGGGACTGGAGAAGCAGGCCTCTTAAAGAGGGACCTCTAACTCTGCTTTTAACCGGTAAGAGCGTATTTTTACCGCTGGAAATTTTCTGGATATATTTGTCCAGGTTTTCCCTGAATAAGCGTTCACCATGAAATGGGACGCTAACCAGCCATTCTTTACAGGGAGCTTCAGCAGACCAGTTTTTGAGCCATAGGAGCCTACGCATATGTACTATAGACAGCGTAAGGCGGGAGGCCTGATGGACTGAATCCTCTATGGCGTCAACCGCAAAGCCTAAGGCTCTAGGTAGATCAGCTAGGGCAAAGCCTGCTGATCTGTCAAGTCCCTCAAGACCTGTTTCAACTGATCCTTCACTGCTTAGCAGACCCCAATAGCTGCTACTGCTGGTTGTATCACCAAGCAGATTTTCATAAGGACTCCAATCTTTTATCTATTGGGTTCTTGAACATTTGGACATTATCCACTGGACATGTCAGTGATTTATACATACAAGAGATGGCTGCGTCCACTGTAGGGACCTTCCATTTTTTTTTTTTTGATGAACTTATCCTCCATGGGATAGACCACCGGAAATCTCTTGGGGGAATAAATATTTTCTCAGGACGTTCCCAATCCTGGTAAATGAGCCCTTTCAGTAAAGGGTGAAGTGGAAAAGAACAAACAGTCTGGGGGCTTCTAGCGACCCCAACGAGGATACAGTAGTGGTTGATGGTTCCCCGCAAGGTGCATTTTTAAATGCTGATCGGACCATGTTAGTCAGAGACTGAACCCATAATCTTTCAGCTTAAGATGCTGAGAAAAGGTTCCCCCACTGTTGATTCCTCTATAACAGAATCAACCTCATCCTGATCCCCTTCAGGCAGGTCGATCCCTGTATGGGACTGTTGCTCTGCTAACAGGCACTCTGAAGGAGGAGACGGAGATCGGGCGTGCTTTCCCTGACAGGGAGGCAGCGATAAATGTTGACAATCTCTCTCTAATCCTCCCAGAGCTGAGGAAAAAACCTCCTCTGTTACATACACAGGAGCAGGTGAACTGAGGACAGCCACAGTACCAAGTACCCTGTGGGGTCTCTACGGTCACTTACCTCTGAACTTCAGGGGAGACTGGTGCAGCAGGAGTATGCCCAAGATCCTCCGAGCCCGATGAGACCCCCTTCGCTTCCTGGAAGATTCAGTTCCGGAGCTTCTGGACGGCATATTCCTAAGCCTAAAGCTGAGGTATTCCAGCCGTAATACACCACTTTTACTGAGAATAGTCTAGCACAATTGCTGCTATATCACAGTTGGTGTCTACTAATGTGCCTTTCTAGGGGATGCCTGTATCAACCGCTTGCTGTATGCCTTTAAATGTTGCCAGCTGTCTCTGTACTTCATAGCCAGCTCACTACAATATTGTGGTTTTTTTAAACTGCTGGGACGCCCGCACATGCGCAGAAGCGCTGCGGCGCGCACAGAGCGTCATCCCCCAGGCTCCGCCCCCTTTCCCGGCTCACCTCTATATATAGAGGCGCGTGCACGCGCGCGGGCACGTGCGCCTTCGGCGCTAATTTCAAATATGGTAACAAGGGACAGGAGCCAGGGCCCCTCTTTGCCGCAGGCCGGGGGATGGACGAGCACTGCAACATGGCAGAGGAAGCAGTTTCCTATAAGAGAACTCACCGTCTGCCTGGACTTTGCTCTGCTGAGAAGAAGCTAGTCCACGACAAGAAAACATTCCACAGCGGCCTCTAGTGGACAAACACAGGTACCGCAGTCTAATATATTAAATATATATAAAAAATTTTTTTTTTTTTTTTTTTTTTTTCTTGACCACCATTAAAAATTATTACATTTTTTTAGTAGTTACAGGCATGCACAGAATTTTGCGGGAATACCATTAGGTAACAGACAGAAAGACAAATTAGGCTTGGGGGTCCCCCAATAGAACCAAGTTCCTGGGGGCCCCCACTTACCTGTTCCCCGCCGCAGGACTTTGTTTGGTCCACAAAAGCCCAAACTTCACCTATCACGGCAGGCATTGTAATCAAACCTTCAGGGACCGGGTTCCCAAGGATTCCACTCCCCTGGACCTGTATAGCACCCTGCACAGAAAACATCTTGGTCGTGGGTATGACCAGAGCTCTGGATCCCAGGGTCCAGCTCTCCTAAGAGAAGCATTACAGGCAAAACCTTGCTCTTCTCTGCAAGGCCCGGGTACCGACCGTTTAGCTATGAAGCTTTTTTGGTCGGATCCGGAATAGCTTACTGAGGCCCAAAAGAACCTGTACGCAAGCTCAGTGAAAAACACATGTTTCTTCTTGGCCAACACCTTAGACACTGGCAAAAAACTGAGGTGCTCCCGGATGGGAGGGGCTTATATAGGGGAGGGTACTTCCGGTTTTGGAAGTTGCCAGTGCCAGCACCTAACGGTATCTATATAACCCATTAGTAATGACTATGTCGCTCTGTGTCCCGTGATGTACGAGAAAGAAAAAGGCAGGCTTGATCCACCAACTAGCTTGTACGCAATTTTTGGACAATTTGGGGCAATTTTTGGGCATTTTTCCATGGCACCCCTGAAGAACCCGGAAGGCACCCTGGTTGAAAAAGGCTGCAGTATAGGACAGGTAAGCAGGTAATTGAACACTAGCAAGAAAACTTGCAGGTGCGACCTAAAGCACACATACATTATCCCACCCACTCCAAGAGACTTTAGTTACTTAGCAGGCAATGGGTGGTCAAGACAGAGAGAAGAAAAAGGGCCTGTACACCAAGATAAGGAATTATCAGGCAAGTCAAAATTCCTAGTCCTATCATAATCATACAGTACAGGACACAGGACCCATGGGATATATATACGCAAATGATAAACTGAGGGGTGAGCAACAAAATAGCAGACAGAACTGGCAACAAAGCCACAAAGAAACACAAGGATTAAAGAACTTAAACAAAACACTCAGATAACACATTGAAATACGATGCAGTCGATGCAGTCTTCAGATACTGCCTGTACATACACCTGGTGGAACTTTGAGATCGTATGAACAGAGCACCAGGTGGTGGCCTTGCGAATCTGGCAAACAGATGTTTGATGTTGAAAAGCCCAAAGGAAACCAATAGCCCTGGTGCAATGGGTCCTATTATGGAAAAGAGGAACTTATGGGGCTAGGCCCTGAGAAAAGTTGCCTGGCCCACCTGGCAATGGTGGAGTGGGAATCAGAATGCCCTTTAAAATGGCCCACAGGAAGAATAAAGTACAAAAAGAGACTAAAGCCCCGTACACACGGTCGGACTTTTGCCCAACAAACTTTGTTTTAAGCAAGTTGGACCAACAATCCGACCGTGTGTACGCTCCATCGGACAAACTTTTTTGTTTGGTTTTGGATTTCATCGGACAAAAGTTGGGTCTGCAAACGGACAAACTTTTGCCCAACAAAAGTCCGATGGAGCAAAGTCCGACCGTGTGTACAGAAAACCATCGGACTTTAGTCCGATGGACAAAACAACTAATGTTAAAATCAACCAACAATAGCAGAAGTTGACCAAAGGGTGGCAGTAAAGATCAGAAAAGAGCAGAAAAAACACGTGATGTTGTAAGAAGTTTTAAGAAAGTTTGCAGAAAAGACTGAGCGTGTGTATGCTATGGGTGTTCCCAACCAACTCCGTTCGGACAAAAAAACACGGAAAAGTCAGATGGAAGTCCGACCGTGTGTACGGGGCTTTAGTCTTGCAAACAAAGGCTGTGGATGCCAGGTAGCATCTGACAGTCCTGGCCACATCCAGGCAATGGTGGGCAATTTACTTACAGTATCATACATAGGAGCAGGACAGAGAAAAGGAAGGGCAATGGCAGGAAGGTTTCTTTCTAAAAACCACAGGTTTTAGAAGCACAGAGAGTTTTCCAACGAATTCAGACATAGTTGTAGAGTGTAGAAATGTGCTCCATTTGTGGTAACTCAATTCAGCTTAAGGACGGCTAGGTCTTAGACCCTTTCACACTGGGGCGGTATGGGCATTAGCGGTAAAGCAACTGTTATAGCGGCGCTTTTCAGACGCTAGCAGGGCACTTTTAACCCCCGCTAGCGGCTGAAGAAATGGTTAATAGCGCCCGTGTTGTCATGCTGCCCAAGCGCTTTGCAGGCATTTCAATGGGCAGGGGCGGTGGAGAAGTGGTGTATACACCCCCAAAGATGCTGCTTGCAGGATTTTTTTTCTGGTCCTTCAAGCGCACCGCCCCAGTGTGAAAGCACTCAGGTTTTCACACTGGGGTGGCTTGAGAGGCGCTTTTCAGGCGCTATTTTTAGTGCTAAAACGCCTAAAAAAAGGCCCCAGTGTAAAAGGGGTCTAAAAATTGACAGTTACTTACCGGTAACTGCTTTTCTAGGATATCTTCCAGGACGGCACACCTGAGAGATGACTGGTCCACCTGATAGGAAACACAATCAACACATGAGGTTAAAAGGCCCCTCCCTCCCTTCCACCTGCACCTCAGTTCTACCAAAGTAATAGGCTATCCGGGTGCCAGAGGGAAACTCTACCCGTAGTACTTGCATCACACCAGGGGTGGGATGTAGGCCTGCCGTCCTGGAAGATATCCTAGAAAAGCAGTTACCGGTAAGTAACTGTCAATTTTCTATAGTCATCTTCCAGGACAGCACACCTGAGAGGATGGACAAGAAGTTCAAGGCCTACCTTAGGGTGGGACTCCCGCCTGTAAGACCTTCCTTCCAAACGTCAGATCCTGAGGCGATAGCAGTTCCACTCTATAGTGCTTTAAGAAGGTGTCCTGCTTCGCCCATGTGGCTGCTCGGCAGATCTGTTCTATTGAGGCCCCTGCTCTTTCTGCCCAAGAGGCCACCAAAGATCTTGTTGAATGAGCTTTAATGTTACCTGGTACTGGGCAACCTGACTGCTCATAAGCCATACCTATGGTCTGCCTAATCCACCTAGCCACTGTAGATTTAGAAGCCTGCCCTTCATTCCTAGGGCCGCTAAATAAAACCAAAAGGTGAGTCGACTTCCTGAAGTCCTTCACTCTGTCCAAGTATGTCAGCAAACATCTCCTGACATCTAAAAACTGAAATTTTTCCCTGAATTCTGCTTTCGAAGGCCTTCAGAGCCTGACCCACCGCAAGAAGCTCCCTGTAATTGGAGGAGGCTCTTGCTTGGATCGAGGCCCAGGATCCCTGTGCTTGGAGGTCCCCCAAGTGAGCACCCCAACCCCAGGCGCTTGCGTCTGTGGTAATTTTTATATGGTTCCACTGGGCCCAGGGATGACCCAACGTGAGTCTGTCCTAACCCAGCCACCAATCTAGCGAGGCCCTTACCCTTGCTGGAATGGCTACCTTCCCATCCAGAGACTCTGTCTTCTTGTCCCAGGAGGATAGAAGGAAAAACTGTAGCTCCCTAAAAATGGAACTGAGCCCAGGGAACCGCCAGAATACAAGCAGTCATTAGGCCAAGGACCCTCATGACCTGTCTGCGAGAGCAGTCCCTGGGTTCCAATAGAGAGGAAATCGCTGATATTACTCTTAACCTTTATTCCTCTGGGAGAAAAAGCATCTGAGCCCCTGCGTCCACTGAGTATCCTAGGAAAGTCTTTATCTGGGATGGCACCAAGGATGATTTTTCCCTGTTTACTACTAGCCCCAGTTCTCCAAGGTGCAGATCACTGTCTTTACGTCTGCTGTCACTTGCTCTAAAGACTGTCCATAGATCAGGAGGTCATTTAAATAGGGTATCAGAGACACCCCCTGTAAATGCAGGTAAGCTACAACCTCTGCCAATATCTTTGAGAAAAACTCTTGGGCTTGCAGCTAAGCCAAAGGGAAGTGCTCGGTACTGCCAGTGTTGTATTCCCTTGCTTGTCAGGACTGCGAACCTCAGCAGGGATTGGTGTTCCGGTGCAATAGGCACGTGGAGATACATGTCCCTCAAATCTACTGTGGCCATAAAGGCATGCTTCAATAGATGTTTCCTCACAGTATATATACTTTCCATCCGAAAGCTCTTGTGTACCAGAAACCTGTTCAGCTTCCTGAGATTTAATATCAGGCAAAATTTTCCTGACGGCTTCTGGACCTCAAACACGTGGGAGTAAAATCCCTGGTAGAGCTCTTCGGGTGGAACGGGGACGATAACCTCCTGGTCCGCCAATCCCTGTAAATTGTCCATCAACCCTGCTGTTCTCAATGGTTCTTTGGGGAGATGGGTCAGAGTAAAATTTTGAGGGGGAGGAGAGGAAAGTTCCAGACAATATCCCTCTGTCAGGATATGCAGGATATAGGGGCTTTCGGAGATCCTTCTCCATTGAGGGACAAATTGAGAAAGTCTCCCCCCTACGCTGACGCTGGCGTCACTTTGACTGCTTGCTGGCGTCCTTAGGTCCGGAGAAGAGCAGGCCACCCTTCTGTCCGCTCTTTCCCTTCCCCCATCTTCTATTTGTGTCCTTCTTGGCCCTGAACTGGCCCTGATTAGGAGGGGCATGAACAAACGTTTTGCCTTTTTCTCTCTTGGCCTTAACCGGGAACTTTTTCCCTTTCTCTGCAGAGTGCAATAGGACCTGATCCAGACCAGGACCAAAAAGCTGGGAACCTTCAAAAGGTAACCCGCAGAGCCGTGACCTGGACATATGGTCCCCCTGCCACGATTTAACCCAAACCGCCCTCCTTGCGGAGTTTAGGAGGACCGCTGACTTGGCTGAGATCCTGACAACCTCCACTGTTGTGTCTGCCAAATATGCTACTGCCTTGTTAATTATTTCAAGAGAGTCTAAAACCTCCTCGGAATTGTCCCCTCTAGAAACATGGCCAGAGAGCCTACCTAGCCAGGCATTCACATTCCTGGCTACACAGGCAGATGCTAGTGCAGGAGCCATGGCTGCCGCATTGGCATCCCATGCTTTGCGCAGAAGCGTTTCAGCCCTTCTATCCATTTGGTCTTTAATGCTACCCGAGTCCTCAAAGGACAAATCTGATTTCTTAGAGACCTGAGAAAGGGCTGCATCTAATTTGGGGGTCTTGAAAAACTTCTCTTCTTCTTCCTCCCCAAATGGAAACCTTCTCTTCCAGGTTTTTAGCTTAAGGACCTTCCTTTCCGGGTCCTTCCATTCCCTCAGAATTACTTCCTTAAGGGTTTGGTGCACTGGGAATACCCTGGACTGAGGTTTTCCTAAGCCTTTATACAACTTATCCCGGGCTGTTGTCTGCACTGGAGGTTCTGGGATATCTTCAGAGGCATAAATTGCCTTGAGTAACTGTCCCACGTCCTCCACGGGAAAGAGATTCCTAAGTCTAGGACTGTCACTGTCCTGGCTTTTCAGGGTCTGAGCCTTCCCCCTCCTCTAATGAGTCCTCCTCTGACTCCTCTGGGTCCTCAAGCTCATCTACTCCTGAAGCAATAGAAGAGGGAGGCCTCTGCGGGGTTCTCTGACCTCTGTCAGATGTGTCCCCCAGAGATGAAGTATCTTTCCTAGAAGACAGAACCTCTCTGCCACTAGTGCTAGGCTCTTCCTTAGATGCAATAACTGTCTTAAGGGATTGGAGCGTAGTCAGCATCTCTGACTGTACTGTAAGGAAGTCCTTCATCACCTGTGAGGTTTCCTTACCTGACAATTTATGTATGCACCTGTAACAAAAAGGTTTTGCGTGATCCTGTGGGAGCTTTTCATTGCAATTCCCACACCTTTTTGTTCTAGGGGGAGGGGTACTTTTGCTTTTAACCTTGTGGGCCCCTTGAGCAGATCCACTGGGTTCTAAGGAGACAAAAGACAAGACAGCACTAATTTTTAGCAGGCTGTACTCTCTCTCCTGCCCCCTTCCTCCCGAAGGGGTGTGGGTAAGACCCCCCTTAACCCACCCCTTGTGAAAATAGACGAAAGACTCCCCACTTGTGGTCTCCTCCTGGGATGCAGCCACCGCTGTGTCCTCCTCTCCTTCCATTCCTGGTCTCAGCTGGTCCCTTCTTCCTAAATGCTTTGCTGTGAGATTCCAGGCGGTGAGAGGGGCCTGTGGGACCTCCGCCTGGCTCCACCAGATTTTTATGGCCAGGACGCCGATTGGCGCCATTTTGCTGGAGTCCCGCCACCAGAAGTAGTCCCATTTTGGCCTATTGTGTCTGGATCCGCCATTTTGGCGTGGACCAGAAACCGGAAGTGATGTCACCCGGAAACTGAAGCGGCGCCATCTTGCTCCACCCGGCGAACGCTCACTCAGTGTTTTCAGCGTTCCCTATGGAGCTGCACTGCCTGGAAAATGACAGCCTTCCTCCTCCAGCGGCCTGGACTCCTGCAGACTCTCCAGTTCCTTCATCCCCCAAGTACTCTACTGGGTGGAAGGTAGGTGGGGAGGCATGTACCCACAAGAGATCCGGGAAACGCCCCTGTGCCCGGGAGGCTCTATACCGGGGAATACCACCGGTCATTGGGAACCCTCCCTGAGAAGGGACTGAGCCCTGGCTGGACCCGCAACCCTCCCCGGCCTTGGCGTCCAGCTCTCAGGGGGAGACCATCCGCTACCGACTTCAGGTCTGACAAAAAATAACAAACGTTTCGCTGCCAGGAAACACAATCAAGAACAGAGGTGCAGTGGGAAGGGAGGGGCCTTTTAACCTCATGTGTTGATTGTGTTTCCTGTCAGGTGGACCAGACATCTCTCAGGTGTGCCGTCCTGGAAGATGACTAGAGAAAGTAAGGTATGGCTTTATTCACAACTAGGGATGCAAATACATTACAGGTACAAGTAAGGAGAGAAGAAAAGGGATGATGCAAGGTAACAGGGGAAGGGGATCTCCACTAACCTAACACACATTCTCTCATACCAAGGGTCCTTTTTGTCCAGAGTTGAAAAATGTCCCCCAGTTGGGGGGTTGGTAATTGCAGTCAGTGAAGATATCTTAAACCAAAGGGCAAAAAATGCATTCCTGTCCCAGGCTTACAGTTGACTCTTTGATCAGGTAATCACATCAGCTGCCCACAGGATCTCCCAACCCAAAAGGTAAGCAGTCATTCTAGCCAGATCTGGGCATTAAACCCCTGCAGGGGTCCTGGTATTCAGAATGTCCATTTCATCCCTCCACTCATATAGTGGCAGAGATATCTGCTTTTGTCAGGTAGGCCGCATGGTGCATGCCTGAGAGTGAGCTAGAGTCAAATAAGGAAACTCAGAATGGAGATCGGAATGGATGGGGTTTTGCAAGGCCGGATACAGGAGCTACTATAACCCAGGTGCTGCCTATGTTCCTATGGCTCTGTCTCTGTAAGGCTTCATGTACACTTGAACTACTTTGACCGCCGGCCAATGCAAAACACCGCAAAATCGCAGCACAATTCTAAACGCGATTCTCCCACGTTGAGGAGATGGAGGTTAGAGGAGGTTGAACCTCCTCTAACCTCAGCAGCTCCTAAATAATCCTAAAAGCCTATGTGTACATAGGCACATAGGTTTTCATGGAGTTGAGCTTTGGCAAAAAAAACGCCAAAAGCTCCTAAACTCAAGTTTAGGAGCTGCAAGTGTACATGGAGCCTAAGGCCCCATTCACACCTGAGCGATTTTCTGCTTGAAGTTTGTAGCTCTAAAACACTTAACAAGCCAAATCGCATTATTTCAATGGCCCCTTGGTCACATCTGAGCATTTTGTTGCCTGAAGCACAATGCCTGTTGCTCAAAAAAAGTACATGAGCTTCTTTTTGGCAGATTACATGCGTTTTTGGCCCCATAGACTTCAATAAAAATGCCTGACTTATGCGTTTTCTGCTCAAATAGCAGCTCTCCCCCCCTAATTTCCTCTCCTCCCCCTAGTGCTTTCTATTGACTAAACAAAAACACCTGAAGCTGTAAAACGCTTGTAATACACTTCTAAAACGCTTTAAAAATACTTGTTAAAAACTGCAAAAATGCTTTAAAAGAATGCCCGAGAAAAACGCTAGTAAATCCCTACACTCAGGGGTGAATGGAGCCTTAGAGATGGCAGTTGGAGTTCAGGAATATGTTGTTTGCATTTAAGGTGGAAAAGGCAGGTGATAATCCATCATCTGGAATGTACGGCAAAGTTATCTCATCCTCCTTAGACTAAATCTAGATAGGAGAAGAAAAGATGTAAAATTTTAAGTATAATTGCAGGCATCTGCATGTAATACATAGTTTGGACCAATGTAACTATAAATAACCATACATGGCTGATGCCCCTTGGAGCTGGAAAGTACTAAAGTAGGCACTGCTACTCCAGTGATCTCCATTTGCTCCGGGTCCTGTTCAGAGCGGTCAGCCAGATGCATTGTTAATACAGGTGGTCAGCCACTCAGCATGAGCGCCATTTAGAGAATGCTTTTCATTTCCTGAATGAATGCAAAGCGTTCGATGATTGGACAAGATACAAAATGTGATGTCACTGCCCTGCCTCTCCACCTTATCTAATCAGGGAACACTTTGCATCTATTCAGAGAATGCTTTGCATTTTCTGAATAAATGCAGTGTTCTCTGATTAAATGGCGTCCTTGCTGAGAGGCTGACCTCCTATATTGGAATTATGCATTCAGATGTGTCAGAGTGCGTCTGTCTTGCCTCTCCACCTCGTCAAATCAGAGAACACTTTGCATTTATTCAGAAAATGCAAAGCATTCTCTGAATGGCGCCCTTGCTGAGTGGCGGACGTCCTATATTCTCATTACACAGGAGAGAAGTTGCTTGGCACAGGGCACGGAAGCAAGTGGAGATCACTGAAGAAGTAAAGTCTACTTTAGTGATTTTCAGCTTCTAGTCCCATTGGCCAGGTATGTCATTTACATAGTTACAGTGGACCAATGTACTGGATAACATGCCAATTCCTGGAATTATTCTTTAAATGACTTGTGCTAAGAAAAGTTAAAGACAAAATAAAATGAATAACTCCAAAATCCTGTGTCTATAAAACCACATGGTGTGCCATGCCCTGCAGAGTGTGTTCTTAAAAGTCTGGAACTTTTGCCAACAAACAGGGATATCCTGTCTTCTCCATGATGTGGGTCCTACTAGAGGTCAAGGCTTACACACTCATGGTGAGGCTACCCCCAAAATGGGTCTTCAGGGACTGGAGACCACCGAAATGGACCAACGCACTGGGCCTGTATAGCAACCACTGGCTAACTACACACGTTGCACTACTTGCCAAGGTGAGCCCCTAAACACAGGGTCCAGTGGTGAAGCAAACATTACAGGTCAAACCCACAGGATGGGGTCCAGGTACTGTCCCCCAAGGTACATGCCGAGAGTAACTCATCAGGAACCTCGGTCAAACAAGCTTGACAGTTCCCGACAGAATCTTCAGAGATAAATAAATGAATGGCTTAAAATGAAAAATACTTCTCCAGAGGAAAACAGGTCAATCACCTAAGGACACTAGCAAAAAAAAATGGAATCTCACAGGGTGGGCAGGGTTATATCTGTATGTACAAGGGGTGGCCCTAGCAAGATTTGGGTGCAATCACTAGAAGGTTGCCTGCATATAACCTAGGGATGTCCCGATACCGATACTAGTATCGGTATCGGCACCGATACCGAGCATTTGCCTGAGTACTTGTAATCGGGCAAATGCTCCCGATGCTTCACCCGATACTTGTGATCAGCAGTGATCAGTGCGGTGGGGGAAGTTACCAGCACCGATCACCGCTGTATATATTTAAAAGTAGTTTCTCCGAGTCCACTTCTCTCTCTCTCCCCCCCCCTCGCGCGGGTATCAGCTGCTTTAAAATCAGCGGTGATCGGTGCTTGTAGCTCCCCCACACAGATCACCGCTGATTGTCCCCGTATCCTCCTCCAACCCCCTCCGTTTTGCTGCTGTCCCAATCCGTGTGTCCCTCCGTGCTGCCGTCCCAATCCGTGTGTCCCTCCGTGCTGCCGTCCCAATCCGTGTCCTCCTCCGTGCCGCCGTCCCAATCCGTGTCCCCCTCCGTGCTGCCCTCCCAATCCGTGTCCCCCTCCGTGCTGCCATCCCCCTCTGTTCTCCTCCTCCACCCCCTCGATCTGTCAGGATGGAGAGCGGAGGTAGGAGCCGGTAAATCTGGCTCCTTACTGTTCGGAATGTACAGAGTCAGTGATCACTGACTCTGTCAATTCACATAACTGAAACATCGTAAACTGTGTTTACAATGTTTTAGTTTATGAATGAAGAGAAGCCGCGGTCTTCTCTCCATTCATTTTCAGCGCAGCAGAGGCTGCTGAGAAAGGGACTGGGGAATCTGTCCCTAGTCCCTTTCTCTGTCTCAAAGGGGAGATTTCAGAGGTCTGTTAAGACCCCTGATATCTCACCAAAGCCCCCCAACAGGGCTGATAAAAAAATAAAAAATTTAATAAAAAAATAAATAATAAAGAAATGAATTGTAAAAAATAAATAAAATAAAATAGAAGAAAAAACACACTGACACTGTCCACCCCCCACCCCTTAAAAAAAGAAAACATTATAAAAAATCAATCAATAAATAAATAAAAAAAATTGTAAAAAAAAAAATTGTAAAAAAAAAAAATTTTTTTTTTTTAAAAGAGATAAAAAAAAAAGTATCAGTATTCGGTATCGGCGAGTACTTGGAAAAAAGTATCGGTACTTGTACTCGGTCTTAAAAAAGTGGTATCGGGACAACCCTAATATAACCCATGGTCTATGAATAAATCCTGTCTCCTGTACTGCACAAGTCAGATAAAACTTTTAAAAAGATTATAACTTATCCCCGTAGTATATCCAAGATGCTTCAAAAAGTTTAACTCTGTAGCCAGCTTGGTACCAATCCCCTTCTCTTTGTTAATAGTAGTGAAAATAAAATTATATATAAAGCAGTAACAGTGAAAAACACTAAAATAAATTTGTACACTATCTAAAAGCATCAACCAAAAACTAAATGAAATTGAGCTCAAGCCTGAGAGACGAGTGTTTTTTTTCCCCAAAATCAATATCGCACTTATTAGAGAGAGATGGAGAGAAAGGGACAGGAAATGATGAAAAGAGAAAGACATAAATGAGCTTTTAGGAGACAGACCAGGAGACGATATACACATTGCTGCTGCATATAACTGCATTTATGTGAAACATTACTGCCAAATAAACATTCAACTCTATTCTACCAATAAATTGGTAGGAACACAATGTGTATTTTCTTCACAGGATTATACAAGATGTATTCCGTTCTTTTTTCATCTATTGTGAAGTTTTCATCTAAAAAGATAAAATGCATTGCAAAATTCAAAAACTGGCAGAATAAACCTTTCTACATCAGCTTAAGAGGTTGATGAAAAAAACACTATGAAAAATGTATTGCCTACTATGGAGAAGGAAACCAACATGCCATTGGTTTTTATGCCACATATGAAAAATAAAAGCTACAAGGATTTAAAAAATATTTTAAAAAATGCCAAGCTCAGGGTTTACGGCAGCAACAATCCCCATCAAGCCATCAAGCCAAGAAATGATCATATGCTGGTCACAGAGCAGGGCCTGACCTCAAACACAAAACCTCCCTTCCAGGCCTCCAAGGTCAGGAAGGAAGGCACAACTTTTTTTTTTGAGGGTTATCTACTGGCCTCTATGGTCCAGCAACATGGTCAATTGAACGTGAATCTCTTCTCAAGATGAGAATATAGGAACACTGCCCAGCCACACAGTAGCAGGGATGAGCCCAGGCATTTTTGGATTTGGAACCTGTCACTGCACACTGCCAATCATAGGCAGCATGTGTATGTGCAGCTGCGGGCCGGGAAATGCCTCACTGCCTATGATTGACAGCGTACAGTGACAGTTTCCTGGCGGGTACGATCCAAACACACCTGAGCCCATCCCTACACAGTAGTAACGGGGAAGACAGAAAGGCAATATTTTCTACTAAGGTCTGGAGGACTTCCCATCAGTAGCAACAATATGGGAACTTGGACATAAAGGGAATACAGAGGGGTTTATAGAAACAGAAATATGTAGATATGAAATAATGCATAAGCATTTGTGCATTCCTTTAAGTCAGCTGTGGAGCTCTAAGCTACCTTTCATGTTTTCCAGCATGTCCTTTAGTTTTTAAATTTTAAAAAATTCTGTTGTTTACATGGCTCAAAAGCGCAAGCTGACATTTACACACATAAGTGAATGAGACAGAGCCGTGACTCATCCCTTACTGGAGAGGTCCATCAGAGGTTCTCTCTGTGAATCGTTTGTCATCTAATAAGTGATTATCTGTGAAAAAAAAAAATGGATATACTATATACAGTATATATTTATGTGTCCAAAATGTCTGGATCCATAGGCAAAAATATATGCTTCATACTCGGAATACAAAATCACAAAACATTTTTTATTTCTTAATGTAGCAGAACTGATGTTACATGCAGAATTAATTTTCTCCTTTGGTGCAATGATTGTTCTTAGCCAATTCCAACAGACTACTAACTTCAGATGACCTCAAAGAAATAAAGTTGAGTGGTGTTAAGTGTAGAAACCTAAGAGGCCATTTGACTGGACGACGCCTTTCACTCCACCAGTTTGGGAAAATCTGAATTAGGAAACTACTTACAGCAATAGCTACGTGTGGTGGGGCAATGTCTTGTTAAAACCACATTTTTTGTTCCAACAAAGGAATATGATTAAATTGAAAGACAAGCAACGACAGTAACTTATAGTGTTACATCACTATCAAAAACGTTTGCCCAACTAATCTGTCACCAAATATCCCTGCCCACAACATTATTCATGGAATAGTTTAAAAATGGCTTTCACCCATCCCATTTGGGATGTTTTCAGACCAACAATGTGTATTGTGTCGGTTGACACAACCATTGCAATGAAAATGAGAATTCCTGTAACACTCATTAAGACTGCATTCACACCTGAGCGTAGCGTTTCGAGCGGTTTTACCGTCGTTTTGTCAAGCGAATTTGCGCCCGTCGAATCGCTCATTGTCGCGCTAGACGCTTGAATCGGGCGTTTTCATTACATTCTATGACTCCTAAAATGCCCAAATCTGCCCGATTCACGCGACAAAAAAGGGTCCGGAACTTGTTTGAGCTTCAGGCGTTTTGGAGTGGAGATGTGAACCATCTCCATAGAGAATAATGTATTTTTTCCCCTCTAGCGTTTTGTAGCTTCAGGCTTAGGGCTACAAAACGCTCAGGTGTGAATGCAGCCTTAAGGCCAAGATCACCTTTGAGAAAAAGATAATAAATGCACATATGGTATATTTGCAAGAATCCAATGTGCATTTATTATTTTTTCAGCTTTCTGCAGACAAGTCCTCAGGCATTTGACCCGTACCTTTGTACAGGCTTTCTTTTTTGAAAGCTGAAGGAATTGTAAATCGACTATGAGCATGCTCATCAGTAAGCTCGTAGTTCATTGAAACTACAAGTCTGTCTGTGGCATTGGCAGATGGGACTTCTATATTCACAGAGCTCTGTGAATGAATGGCGCAGCTGTTCTTGTGGAGCCCTGCACAACCACACCGATTTTAAATGTGGCAGTGGCTGCAGTTGAGAGGATCTCACGTCCGCTGTCACAGGGCATGGGTTCCTCTCCCCCACAGCTGCTGCTCCAAAAATGGTACCGCTCAGAGCTGAATACAGGCTCATCAAGCTCAATTCAGACTACAAAAAAATGTCACACATCTGCACTCTTTCGAGGCACACCAATAGTCACAACATTTTTTAAATGTGTTTGGCTTGGATCTCCAACTACAGGAGGGCAGGTGGTGACCTAAGCTAAAATCTTTTTAATACTTTTGTGATTGTTGGTGTGCCTAGACAGAGTGTTACTAGACAGTGTGCAGGTTGGTTCCATTTTTTTCTAATCCTGTATGTGCTGGAACATGTTACATATTATAAACTAAATACAGGGGTGACAGGTAACATGTTCCAAAAGGTGAACTTTTCAGTTAATTCCAAATGTTTGAAGAACTACTTACAATATTCCAAATGCCTGTCTGTGTTATCACCATGCAGTTTCTGGACCAGCTGTATTTTAAAAGGGATGTGTGTGTATTTTAGGGGAGTCCACCATTAAGTAGAAAACATGGAGGTTTACCTTCAAAGTGGTTTGTTTCAGCATGATACAGTTACACAAAAAATGTCTAACCTCCTGGCTATTTTAAAGCCCAGTTTGGTCTGAGTAGGCCTGTTCAAGCATGGTCTCACTTGCTAGACAAGTGTCCCACTGTATATATACCACAGATGATGGTTTGGATAGGATGGTTGTCTATAGGGCCAAGCAGGACTGGTCAGGCACCTTTGTATATCCTCACACAAGGAGCATCAGCTGCAACCATCATAATAGGAGCCTTGACCGAAGGCAGACTACTCTCCAGGACCAAAATGCAGAGATTTGCCTGTGGGACTTTATATGAGGCGCAACACACCCAATTGTAAAAACAACGATGTAAAGATTTATTTAATGTAATACCAAAAGGTCATATTGCAAAGCAAATTGGTCCAAATATGCATATCCATTCCCTAGCTAAATACAGTACTTAAAAATCAGTCCATGATTAATGTAACATTGCATTTTTTGAGCCTGACGCATTTCGTGAATTGATTCTCACTTCCTCAGGGGCCGATGCGTATACACATATCTATAAGATAACATAGTTTAAGCCTGTATGACAACAATAGTAAAAATTGTATTACATGAATGCAAAATGTAGGGATCACAATAAGCCAGCCATACTTACAAAAATGCAGGATATTGCATTCTCATATCCCAATGGCAGCCACAAGGGACATCTGATCTGGGAGCTGTGGGTATAGGATCCAGAGAAGACCAGCAGCGCAAGTAGGACAGAATAAAGTATAAATTGATACAACTGTGCCAACATTTGGTTGCAATATTTTTATTTTATTTTATGTGCACATTAACACGCATACACATTTTTCTCCAGCCATGGTTGTTTTGGACTGTCCTTACTGCCCGATACTTTAATCTGTCCTGCTTGCACTGCTGGTCCCCTTTGAATCTTATACCCGCAGCTTCCAGGTCAAACATACCTGGTGGCTGCCGCTGGAATATGAGCATGCAATATCCTGCATTGTTTTTAAGTATGGGTCCCTTATTGTGATCCCTACATTTTGCATTAATTTATTACAATTATTACTATTCTTGTCATATAGTCCTAAACTATTTTACCTTAAAGAAATGTGTATATGTACCAACCCCTGAGAAAGTCCAAATCTATTTCACGGAACGCGTCTGGCAGGTGGGGTGAAATGCATCAGTGTGTGTGGTTTGGTGGAGACATGTAGGCTGAGGCCACTCTATTGTTTATTCACCTGGGCCGGTCGGGAGTAGCAGTGATACTTTCCTCTTTACAACAGTCGTCATCTTGTTACAATAGAATGTGAAAGTTGGTGGGATATAGAGGGCAGCAAGTAAATATGTTGTCCATGAAGTTGATGAGTTTAAAGCGGAAAAATTAGGAATCTCAGTTTGTTGTGTTTGGGGCTGCGTAGCCACAGACCAGTCAGGGTGCCCATGCTGACCCGTGTCCACAGCCAAAAGTGCCCACAATGGAAAAATAGGATTTTTATAACAGCTTACCTGTAAAATCCTTTTCTTGGAGTACATCACGGGACACAGAGCGACATAGTCATTACTAATGGGTTATATAGATACCTTCAGGTGCTGGCACTGGCAACTTCCAAAACCGGAAGTACCCTCCCCTATATAAGCCCCTCCCATCCGGGAGCACCTCAGTTTTGTAGCAAAGCAATAAGTGTCCCTAAAGAGGGGTGGGAGCTCTGTGTCCCGTGATGTACTCCAAGAAAAGGATTTTACAGGTAAGCTGTTATAAAAATCCTATTTTTCTTTCTCGTACATCACGCGACACAGAGCAACATAGTCATTACTAATGGGATGTCCTAAAGCAATGCCCAACGAGGGGGGGGGATACACCATACATAAGCTGAGCGCTATCAGACATGAGGATCTTTTGCGGCCTGCAACACACTGCGCCCAAAGGCGACATCCTCCTGACTTCTAACGTCCACCTGGTAGAACCTAGTAAACGTGTGTACTGAAGACCATGTTGCGGCCTTACAGATTTGAGCCAGGGAGGCCTGGTGATGCGCTGCCCATGAAGTTCCAACTGCTCTCGTGGAGTGCGCTCTAACTTTGAACGGAGGCGGTCTCCTTCTCAAGCCATAGGCTTGCATAATGACCTGTTGAATCCACTTGGCTAAAGTAGATTTTGACGCTGCCTGACCCTTTCTGGGGCCTTCCGGCAGAATAAACAAAGTATCCGTTCTGCGAATCTGAGCAGTGGCTTTTAGATAAGCTTTAACTGCTATTACTACATCCAAAGAATGCAATAACTTTTCCTCTACCGAACTAGGTTTGGGGAAAAAAGAAGGAAGAACCACATCTTGGTTCAAATGAAAACCTTGATACCACCTTAGGAAGAAAGGCTGGATGAGGACGTAACACTACTCTGTCCTTATGGATAACCAGATATGGCTCCCTACAGGACATAGCTGCTAATTCCGACACTCTTTTAGCCGAACAAATGGCTACTAGAAAAAACAATTTCCTGGTGAGAAGAACCAAGGAAATATGCTGTAATGGTTCAAATGGTTGTTTCTGTAGAACCGACAGAACCAGGTTTAGATCCCATGGACATATGGGAATATTAACCGGAGGACTAATACGCATCACTCCTTATCTAAAGGCTTTGACTAGTGAATGCGAAGCCAAGGGCCTTTGAAAAAATATTGACAAGGCCGAAAACTGACCTTTGATAGTACTCAAGGCAAGCTTCCTATCTACAGCCCACTGTAGGAAGTCCAGACTCCTACCTATTACGTACTTATGTGGATGCCATTTCTTGGCCTCACACCACGCGATGTACGCCTTCCAGATTCTATAGTAGATCTGCCTGGATACCGGCTTCCTGGCATTGATCATGGTAGATACCACAGAATTAGAGAGCCCTCTCTTTTTTAGAATGTGGGCTTCAATAGCCAGGCCGTCAAACCTAGGGCTGGTAAGGAAGGGTGGTATATCGGTCCTTGCGAAAGCAGGTCCGGACGACGTGGGAGAGTCCAAGGACTCCCCACTGACATTTTACAATCTCCGCGTACCACGCTCTTCGGGGCCACCAGAATCACTGGTTTCTTTTCTACCCTGATTCTGCGGAGTAATCGAGGTAACCATTGTGGCGGTGTGAATGCATATATCAGCTTGAACTGATCCCAAGGGAACACTAGGGCATCCGAGCCGCAAGCTAGGGGATCCCTTGTCCGAGAGACAAACCTGTCCACCTTTGCGTTGAATCTGGATGCTAGAAGATCTACATCCGATGTTCCCCACCGCTGACATATTTGTCCAGAAAACCTCGGGGTGAAGGGACCATTCCTCTGGGCATAATTGCTGGCGACTTAGAAAGTCCGCCTTCCAATTCTCCACTCCTGGAATGAATACCGCAGATATGGCTGGGACATATCTTTCTGCCCATTTCAGGATGTAATTTACTTCCCTCTGGGCTGCACGACTCCTGGTGCCCCCCTGATGATTGATATATGCCACTGCTGTGGCATTGTCTGATTGAATTCTGACAGGGGACCCTTGGAGTTTGGATGTCCATGCTACTAGGGCATACCGGGCTGCTCGTATCTCTAAGAGATTGATGGGCAGGGCCTTTTCTGCATCCGACCATCTGCCCTGGAGAGACCATTGCTCCAGTGCTGCTCCCCAGCCTATAAGGCTGGCATCTGTAGTGACCACCTTCCAAGAAATCGGACTGAAGGATTTCCCTTTTTCCAGATTCTGGGGAACCAACCACCAACGGAGGCTCTTGCGAACGGAAGGGGACAAGGACATTGTAAGTCTAGGGCCTGAACTTTGTTGTTCCAGGCTGACAGTATGGCCCCTTGCAAATTCCTTGAATGGAATTGACCGTAGGGTACTGCTTCGAATGATGCCACCATTTTTCCCAGCAGCCTCATGCACAGGCGTATGGACGGCTGTCTTTTTTGTACCCACTAAGTGGATCAAATCTTTCAAAGACAACACCTTTCCTCGAGGCAAGAATATTTTTCTCTGGCCTGAATCCAACCTTAGCCCCAAGTATTCCAGACTTTTGACTGGTTTTTAGGGCTGACTTGTCTCGGTTGATAATCCAACCGTGAGATTCCAGATACTTGATTGTCTTGTGAACGACCACGTCTAGTTTTTTCACTGAGTGGTCTATCAGCAACAAGTCATCTAGATATGCCATTATCATTACACCTTGTGTTCTTAGATTGGCCAATAAAGGGCCAGAATTTTTGTAAACACTCGTGGTGCTGTGGCCAAACCGAAGGGTAAGGCTCTGAACTGAAAATGGTGCCCTTCTACTGCAAAGCGTAGAAATTTTTGGTGGACTGGAAAGATGGGAATGTGCAAATAAGCATCTTTGATGTCGATCGCGGCTAACCAATCCTCCCCTTGTAGGGCAGTGGCCACCGATCGGATCGACTCCATCGGAAAGTCCTGATATACAGGAATTTGTATAGCCCTTTTAGAATTAATATGGGCCTCCCGTCCGCGTTTGCTTCGGGACTGTAAAGAGGTTTGAGTAAAACCCGAACCCTCATTCTTCCAGGGGAACCTCCATAATTACTCCTTGGAGCAATAGTTGTTCTAGTGCCAACAGGAGGGACTCTCTCTTCCGGGGATCCCTTGGCACGTTTGACCTCAAAAATGGGAAGGAGGAGAGTCTTTTAACTCCAAACTGTATCCCAAACATACTGCAGAGAGCACCTATCTGTTTTGATCGTGTCCCGCCAGGTCTCTTGCGAACAACTGGAGTCCTCCCCCCACCCGACTGAGTGGGGCAACCCTTCAATGAATTTAACTTTGGGGGAGGTTTTGTACCTCCCCTGACCCAGGGTTTCTCATTACCCTGCTATTGTCCCTGTTTTTTACCCCCGGGAATTGACCGAGGAGGCCGTCGGAACTGTAACACAGCCGATGCCCCAGGGACTGGAGAAGCAGGCCTCTTAAAGAGGGACCTCTAACTCTGTTTTTAACCGGCAAGAGCGTATTTTTACCGCTGGAAATTTTCTGGATATATTTGTCCAGGTTTTCCCTGAATAAGCGTTCACCATGAAATGGGACGCTAACCAGCCATTCTTTACAGGGAGCTTCAGCAGACCAGTTTTTGAGCCATAGAAGCCTACGCATATGTACTATAGACAGCGTAAGGCCTGATGGACTGAATCCTTTATGGCGTCAACCGCAAAGCCTAAGGCTCTAGGTAGATCAGCTAGGGCAAGGCCTGCTGATCTGTCAAGTCCCCCAAGACCTGTTTCAACTGATCCTTCACTGCTTAGCAGACCTCACTGCTGGTTGTGTCACCAAGCTTGCTGTAGAAAGAAGCAGACTTTCATAAGGACTCCAATCTTTTATCTATTGGGTTCTTGAACATTTGGACATTATCCACTGGACATGTCAGTGATTTATACATACAAGAGATGGCTGCGTCCACTGTAGGGACCTTCCATTTTTTGATGAACTTATCCTCCATGGGATAGACCACCGGAAATCTCTTGGGGGAATAAATATTTTCTCAGGACGTTCCCAATCCTGGTAAATGAGCCCTTTCAGTAAAGGGTGAAGTGGAAAAGAACAGACAGTCTGGGGGCTTCTAGCGACCCCAACGAGGATACAGTAGTGGTTGATGGTTCCGCAAGGTGCATTTTTAAATGCTGATTGGACCATGTTAGTCAGAGACTGAACCCATAATCTTTCAGCTTGAGATGCTGAGAAAAGGTTCCCCCACTGTTGATTCCTCTATAACAGAATCAACCTCATCCTGATCCCCTTCAGGCAGGTCGATCCCTGTATGGGACTGTTGCTCTGCTAACAGGCACTCTGAAGGAGGAGACGGAGATCGGGCGTGCTTTCCCTGACAGGGAGGCAGCGATCAATGTTGACAATCTCTCTCTAATCCTCCCAGAGCTGAGGAAAAAACCTCCTCTCTTACATACACAGGAGCAGGTGAACTGAGGACAGCCACAGTACCAAGTACCCCTGCGGGGTCTCTACGGTCACTTAACTCTGAACTTCAGGGGAGACTGGTGCAGCAGAAGCATGCCCAAGATCCTCAGAGCCCGATGAGACCCCCTTCGCTTCCTGGAAGATTCAGTTCCGGAGCTTCTGGACGGCATATTCCTAAGCCTAAAGCTGAGGTATTCCAGCCGTAATACACCACTTTTACTGAGAATAGTCTAGCACAATTGCTGCTATATCACAGTTGGTGTCTACTAAAGTGCCTTTCTAGGGGATGCCTGCATCAACCGCCTCTGTGTGCCTTTATACTGTTGCTAGCTCTGTCTGTGCACTTCAATAGCCAGCTATAATGTGCTTTAAAACACGCTGGACGCCCGCACATGCGCAGTAGCGCCGCGGCGCACACCTGAGCGTCATCCACCCGCTCCGCCCCTTTTCCAGATCGCCTCTATATATAGAGGCGCGTGCACGCGCGCGGGCACGTGCGCCTTCGGCGCCTTTTTTGAAAACAATAAGGAGCTAGATGGGAGCCAGGGTCCCTTTGGATGAGCGCAGCAACAGGGCAGAGGAGACAGCTTCCCAGCAGAGAACATACCAACTGCCTGGATATGATTCTGGAAGAAAAAAATCCACATTACAAGAAAAAGAACCATAGCGGCCTCTAGTGTCTAACACAGGTACCGCTGTCTTACATTTTTTTTTTTTTTTTTTTTCTTGCCTACTATTAAAATTTTTACATTTTCTCAGTAGTAACAGGCATACACAGAATATTAGCGGGAATACCTTAGGTAACAGGCAGAAAGACAAAATAGGCTTGGGGGTCCCTCAATAGAACCAAGTTCCTGAGGGCCCCCACTTACCTTTTCCTCGCCGCAGGACTCTGTTTGGATCACAGAAGCCCAAACTTCACCTATCACGGCAGGCATTGTAATCAAACCTTCAGGGACCGGGTTCCCAAGGATTCCACTCCCCTGGACCTGTATAGCACCCTGCACAGAAAACATCTTGGTCGTGGGTATGACCAGAGCTCTGGATCCCAGGGTCCAGCCCTCCTAAGAGAGGCATTACAGGCAAAACCTTGTTCTTCTCTTGCAAGGCCCGGGTACCGACCGTTTAGCTATGAAGCTTTTTTGGTGGGATCCGGAATAGCTTACTGAGGCCCAAAAGAACCTGTACGCAAGCTCAGTGAAAAACACATGTTACTTCTTGGCCAACACCTTAGACACTGGCAAAAAACTGAGGTGCTCCCGGATGGGAGGGGCTTATATAGGGGAGGGTACTTCCGGTTTTGGAAGTTGCCAGTGCCAGCACCTGAAGGTATCTATATAACCCATTAGTAATGACTATGTCGCTCTGTGTCCCGTGATGTACGAGAAAGAAAGCTGGTGTGGTCAGCTCAATGCACCGTAGTTAGGCTGCTTACACAATGCTCTGTTGATAAAACCAGGTAAAAACAGATAAAAACGGTTTCAGAGATATTTTTGATGCATTTTCAGTGCGTTTCTGATGCATTTTTTGGGTGCCTATTACCCAGCAGCCACCTGTAAAACTTGGACATGCGACTCAAAAAAAACACAGGTGTGTTTTTCAGGTCTTTTTTTTTTTTTTGGACACATTTTCTATTCATTTCAACGGGGACCTGCATTTTTGGTTTTGAAAACTACACCAAAGTTGCAGAATTTTTTAAAACGCACCCTCAGCACAGTGGTGTGAAGTGTCCTATAGGATTTAGAGGGATTGCACTTTTGTTGCCTTTTTAGCACAGTAAAAATGCAGCAAACACGAATCAGTGTAAAAGCAGCTTTAGGGTTCTATTAGACCAGGATCCAGATCACAGCATGCAATCTTAAATAATTTTTAACACACCTCTTTGGCTCACACTATTAAACTTCGTCCATAGAGACAAAGGATAATTTGCTTTCCAGAATTCTTAGGCTTTTAATGTAATTATGTTCTGAGCCTACTGACAGTTAAAGGAGTAGTAAAGTTACATGTTTTTTCACCTTAATGCATCCTATGCATTAAGGTGAAAAAACATTCGACAATACCGCCCCCCCCCCCCCGAGCCCCCGTTTTTCTTACCTGGCCCCTCGAAAAGTCCCATGCTCGTCCCCGTCATCCTCTTCGTTTTTCTGCCTGGCCGCCGATTGGCTACACTGGATAGATTGAAAGCAGCGCAGCCATTGGCTGGCGCTGCTGTCAATCGCATCCAATGACGCGGCACGCCGGGGGGCGGGGCCGAGTGATACAGTCGGCGGCTATGGCCGCCGCTGTATCACGGGAGCGCGCCCGCAATCACTCCACACCATGCGAGCTCACTCGCATTAAGGTGTGGAGTCCTTGCGGGGAGGAGCCAAGACAGCCGCCGAGGGACCCCAGAAGACCAGGATCGGGGCCACTGTGTGCAAAACGAGCTGCACAGTGGAGGTAAGTATAACATGTTTGTTATTTTTAAGCAAAAAAAAAAAAAAGGTATAGTGCTCCTTTAAGCTTGATACAAAAAGAGTCACACAAATGCTCCTTGCGCCGTTACCATGATAACAGTCAAAAACAAAACAATTCCATTCCATCCAAAAATTACAAAAACTAAAACCTTCATTGCCAACAAGAAAAAAATCCCCTATGCTTCTCTTTCATATAATTATGTTAACTACTTAAATCAAACCTGTTTATTGTGATCTGTGAAATACATACTACATCTCAGTAAGCTCAGTGCTTAAATATAGCGCAAGGGGCTGACTTCAGCTACAGCTGGCTACATGATTTTTCCCAAGCGGACAAGCTGAATATATCAACATGACAGTAATATGACAGCACCCTTACCATCATACAACCAACTCTGTATAATCAGGTACATCAGGACCAGACTAGAGCACCTCCTCCCAAGACAATCCTACACTCAAAAAGGGATCAAGCTGCTCCCATTTTAAACTGGAAAATTCTTTTTAAAGCTCCACTCCAGGCAAACATCTAAATGCACATATGAAATGCATATCCAGGAACAGTTTTACCTGCAAAGGATTTCAATTAATTTAGCTGCAAGATTTATACAAGAGAATGGTATCACTGTATCTTTATCAATAAGGAATAAGTGCCGATATCATTCAACACCCAGCATGCTGACTGGACAGTGAAGGAGCAGCAGGAGACAGAAAATACCATCTCTACTCACTCTGCATTCTTCCCCTTCTCCCTTGTCAGCACAACTGCATGCAGCAAAACTGACTGGCATCTAATGCTCTAGCCCTGGGGTCTCCAAACTCTCTGAACAAATGGCAAGTTTACTGTCCTTGAGACAATAGGGGGGGCCAGACTGTAGCCAGTGGGATTAGTCAACACCCTGGTGTAAGTGAGAGTAAACTGTGCCTCATCATTGGTTTTACTGCAAGGAATAGTGCCCTATTGTTGGTATCAGTGGGAGGAATGGTGCCCCATGGTTGGTATTCAAGGTAGGAATGATGCCCCATTATTGGTGTATGTGGGAGGAATAGTGCCCCACCACTGGTGTCACTGGATGGCATGGTGCCCCATTGGCTTGGCCCATTTGGCTTGTGGGCTGCATTTTTGAGATCACTGCCCCAGCCCACTTTCTGCCTGTCTGAGTGCTGCTTTACAGGATACTGCAAGAGGCCAATACCAATCGAGATTCAGTTACCTAAACTAGTTTTGTTTAACCACATCCCGCCCGACATATTGAAACATGCCGGCCGCAGCAGGGATCAGTTACCCTTACTGGGAGTCATATGGCATCCAGCAGGGTAAGCCGCTCGTGAGGGCCCCCAGGGGCGTGCAGCGTGGCAATTGGTGGTGCGGTGTGCTGCTCCGACACACCGCATCTCCGATCTAAGTATAGAGCCTATGACGTAGGCTCTTTACCAAGTGATCAGCTGTGTCCAATCACTGTTGTTATATCCAATAATTGTCAAAAACAAAGGTTTGCTGTCAAATGAGGCAGAACGGCTAAATGGACAAGAGCTCTGGTGGGACCACCAGGTCATACAAGGAGGGTTATGCACCTGCATTACAGAAAACGAGTTACCTCTGAGGCGACAGCAAAAACTTAGTTTTTGACAATTATTGATCTAGCTCCAGAAGAACGCGTAATTAATTGCAAAACTAGTCAAGCACGCCTATGTACCTATGAAAAGCAGAACTGATACTTCCTGAGCTGGCTTCTGTTACCCATTATCAACCATTACAGGATTATACCTATTCAGGTTACCTAATTTTGTCACTTTATTGGGGAATTGCCATTATCAGGACTTCTCTGGCTGACTAGCCTAGTCTATTGAATCCAGATAGACTCTGGACAGCCGACGGGTCGTTGAGAACTTTTTTTTGTCACATTCACAGATGTATATACTTTTTAATTGTCAATGTCTACTATATGTGTTACCAATAAAACATTTTAGAAATATCCTTTTAAAGTATGCCTAAAAGGTAAATTTTCCCAAATTCCTAATTTTGTAAAAAATTTAAGGAGGTGGCATAGTGTATCTTGTTATGTTGTCCACAGTTCCGCCCTGTGGTGACAACACTAATAATACCTATGTACATGAGTTCAGCTTTAAAAGAAGCCTAAATAAATATATATATATATATATATATATATATATATATATATATATATATACACACACACACACACACACACACACACAATGGTTTAGGACATTGTGTCCTTCAGACTATAGGGGGGTGGGCGGTCTGTGACCAGAGGGAGCAGAAAATGCCCTGGTATCAGTGGATATAAACATTGGTTTTAATGGAGCCCCAATGTTGGTATCAATGGGAAAACTAGTGCCCATCGGTAGGGTCAGTGGGAGGAATAATAGGATTTTTATAACAGCTTACCTGTAAAATCCTTTTCTTGGAGTACATCACGGGACACAGAGCGACATAGTCATTACTAATGGGTTATATAGATACCTTCAGGTGCTGGCACTGGCAACTTCCAAAACCGGAAGTACCCTCCCGTATATAAGCCCCTCCCATCCGGGAGCACCTCAGTTTTGTAGCAAAGCAATAAGTGTCCCCAAAGAGGGGTGGGAGCTCTGTGTCCCGTGATGTACTCCAAGAAAAGGATTTTTCAGGTAAGCTGTTATAAAAATCATATTTTCTTTCTCGTACATCACGGGACACAGAGCGACATAGTCATTACTAATGGGATGTCCTAAAGCAATGCCCAACGAGGGGGGGGATACACCATATATAAGCTGAGCGCTATCAGACATGAGGATCTTTTGCGGCCTGCAACACACTGCGCCCAAAGGCGACATCCTCCTGACTTCTAACGTCCACCTGGTAGAACCTAGTAAACGTGTGTACTGAAGACCATGTTGCGCCTTACAGATCTGAGCCAGGGAGGCCTGGTGATGCACTGCCCATGAAGTTCCAACTGCTCTCGTGGAGTGCGCTCTAACTTTGAATGGAGGCGGTCTCCTTCTCAAGCCATAGGCTTGCATTATGACCTGTCGAATCCACTTGGCTAAAGTAGATTTTGACGCTGCCTGACCCCTTCTGGGGCCTTCCGGCAGAATAAACAAAGTATCCGTTCTGCGAATCTGAGCAGTGGCTTTTAGATCAGCTTTAACTGCTCTTACTACATCCAAAGAATGCAATAACTTTTCCTCTACCGAAGTAGGTTTGGGGAAAAAAGAAGGAAGAACCACATCTTGGTTCAAATGAAACCTCGATACCACCTTAGGAAGAAAGGCTGGATGAGGACGTAACACTACTCTGTCCTTATGGATAACCAGATATGGCTCCCTACAGGACATAGCTGCTAATTCCGACACTCTTTTAGCCGAACAAATGGCTACTAGAAAAATCAATTTCCTGGTGAGAAGAACCAGGGAAATATGCTGTAATGGTTCAAATGGTTGTTTCTGTAGAACCGACAGAACCAAGTTTAGATCCCATGGACATATGGGAATATTAACCGGAGGACTAATACGCATCACTCCTTGTATAAAGGCTTTGACTAGTGAATGCGAAGCCAAGGGCCTTTGAAAAAATATTGACAAGGCCGAAATCTGACCCTTGATAGTACTCAAGGCAAGCTTCCTATCTACAGCCCATTGTAGGAAGTCCAGAATCCTACCTATTACGTATTTACGTGGATGCCATTTCTTGGCCTCACACCAGGCGATGTACGCCTTCCAGATTCTATAGTAGATCTGCCTGGATACCGGCTTCCTGGCATTGATCATGGTAGATACCACAGCATTAGAGAGCCCTCTCTTTTTTAGAATGTGGGCTTCAATAGCCAGCTCGTCAAACCTAGGGCTGGTAAGGAAGGGTGGTATATCGGTCCTTGCGAAAGCAGGTCCGGACGATGTGGGAGGGTCCAAGGACTCCCCACAGACATCTTTACAATCTCCGCGTACCATGCTCTTCGGGGCCACGCTGGAGCCACCAGAATTCACTGGTTTCTTTTCTACCCTGATTCTGCGGAGTAATCGAGGTAACAATTGTGGCGGTGGGAATGCATATATCAGCTTGAACTGATCCCAAGGGAACACTAGGGCATCCGAGCCGCAAGCTAGGGGATCCCTTGTCCAAGAGACAAACCTGTCCACTTTTGCGTTGAATCTGGATGCTAGCAGATCTACATCCGGTGTTCCCCACCGCTGACATATTGTCCGGAAAACCTCGGGATGAAGGGACCATTCCCCTGGGCATAATTGTTGGCGACTTAGAAAGTCCGCCTTCCAATTCTCCACTCCTGGAATGAATACCGCAGATATGGCTGGGACATATCTTTCTGCCCATCTCAGGATGTAATTTACTTCCCTCTGGGCTGCACGACTCCTGGTGCCCCCCTGATGATTGATATATGCCACTGCTGTGGCATTGTCTGATTGAATTCTGACAGGGGACCCTTGGAGTTTGGATGTCCATGCTACTAGGGCATACCGGGCTGCTCGTATCTCTAAGAGATTGATGGGCAGGGCCTTTTCCGCATCCGACCATCTGCCCTGGAGAGACCATTGCTCCAGTACTGCTCCCCAGCCTATAAGGCTGGCATCTGTAGTGACCACCTTCCAAGAAATCGGACTGAAGGATTTCCCTCTTTCCAGATTCTGGGGAACCAACCACCAGCGGAGGCTCTTGCGAACGGAAGGGGACAAGGACATTGGTAAGTCCAGAGCCTGAACTTTTTTGTTCCAGGCTGACAGTATGGCCCTTTGCAAATTCCTTGAATGGAATTGACCGTAGGGTACTGCTTCGAATGATGCCACCATTTTTCCCAGCAGCCTCATGCACAGGCGTATGGATGGCTGTCTTTTTGAACCCACTAAGTGGATCAAATCTCTCAAAGACGACCCCTTTTCTTGAGGCAAGAAAATTTTTCTCTGGTCTGAATCCAGCCTTAGCCCCAAGTATTCCAGACTTTTGACTGGTTTTAGGGCTGACTTGTCTCGGTTGATAATCCAACCGTGATATTCCAGATACTTGATTGTCTCGTGAACAACCACTTCTAGTTTTTCCACTGAGTGGTCTAGATATGCCATTATCGTTACACCTCGTGTTCTTAGATTGGCCAATAATGGGGCCAGAATTTTTGTTAACACTCGTGGTGCTGTGGCCATACCGAAGGGTAAGGCTCTGAACTGAAAATGGCGCCCTTCTACCGCAAAGCGTAGAAATTTTTGGTGGGCTGGAAAGATGGGAATGTGCAAATAAGCATCTTTGATGTCGATCGAGGCTAACCATTCCTCCCCTTGTAGGGCAGTGGCCACCGACCGGATCGACTCCATCCGGAAAGTCCTGATATGTAGGAATTTGTTTAGCCCTTTTAGATTTAATATGGGCCTCACGTCCCCGTTTGGCTTCGGGACTGTAAAGAGGTTTGAGTAAAACCCGAACCCCCATTCTTCCAGGGGAACCTCTATAATTACTGCTTGGAGCAATAATTGTTCTAGTGCCAACAGGAGGGATCCTCTCTTCTGGGGATCCCTTGGCACGTTTGACCTTATAAAGTGGGAAGGAGGGGAGTCTTTTAACTCCAATTTGTATCCCAGATTTACTGCGGAGAGCACCCATCTGTCTCTGATCGTGTCCCGCCAGGTCTCTGCGAACAACTGAAGTCTTCCCCCCACCCGATTGAGTGGGGGCAACCCTTCATGCATTTGACTTTGGGGGAGGTTTTGTACCTCTCCTGCTCCAGGGCTTCTTGTTACCCTGCAATTGTCCCTGATTTTTACCTCCGGGATTTGACCGAGGAGGCCGTCGGAACTGTTTCACAGCCGATGTCCTAGGGACTGGAGAAGCAGGCCTCTTAAAAGAGGGACCTCTAACTCTATTTTTAACCGGCAAAAGTGTACTTTTACCGCTGGAAATTCTCTGGATATATTTGTCCAGGTCTTCCCCGAATAAGCGTTCACCATGAAATGGGAAGCTGACCAGCAATTTTTTACAGGGAGCTTCAGCAGACCAGTTTTTGAGCCATAAAAGCCTGCGCATATGTACTACAGACAGCGTAAGGCGGGAGGCCTGATGGATTGAATCCTTTATAGCGTCCACCGCAAAGCATAAGGCTCTAGTTAGATCAGCTAGGGCAAGAGCCTGCTGATCTGGCAAGTCCCTTAAGACCTGTTTCAACTGATCCTTCACTGCTTGGCAGACCCCAATAGCTGCCACTGCCGGTTGTGTCACCAAGCCTGCTGTAGAGAAAGCAGATTTTAATAAGGACTCTAATTTTTTATCTATTGGGTCCTTGAACATTTGGACATTATCCACTGGACATGTCAGTGATTTATTCACACAAGAGATGGCTGCGTCCACTGTAGGGACCCTCCATTTTTTGATGAACTTATCCTCCATGGGATAGACCACTTGAAATCTCTTGGGAGGAGTAAATATTTTATCAGGATGCTCCCAATCCTGGTAAATGAGCCCTTCCAGTAAAGGATGGATCGGAAAGGAACAAACAGTCTGGGGAGCTTTTAGCGACCCCAACGAGGAGACAGAAGTGGATGATGGCTCCGCAAGGGGCATTTTAAATGCTGATCGGACCATATTAGTCAGGGACTGAACCCATAACCTTTCAGCATGTGATGCTGAGAATGGCTCTTCCACTGTTGATTCCTCTACAACAGAATCGACCTCATCCTGATCCCCTTCAGGCAGGTCGATCCCTGTATGGGACTGTTGCTCTGCTAACAGGCACTCTGAGGGAGGAGACGGAGATCGAGCGCTTTTTTCCTGTGACAGGAAAGCAGCGATCAATGCTGACAATCTCTCTTCCAGCCCTCCCAGAGCTGAGGAAAAAACCTCCTCTGTTACATACACAGGAGCAGGTGAACTGAGGACAGCCACCGTACCAGGTACTCCTGAGGGTGCTCTACGGTCACTAACCTCTGATTCTTCAGGGGAGACTGGTGCAGCCGAAGCATGCCCAAGATCCTCAGAGCCCGATGGAGACCCCCTATGCTTCCTGGAATTTTTAGTCCCGGAGTTTTTTGACGGCATTATTCCTAAGCCCAAAGCTGAGGTATTCCAGCCGAAATACACCACTTACTGACAATAGTCTAGCACAAATGCTGCTATAAAACCAGTTGGTGTCTACTAATGTGCCTTTCTATGGGGATGCCTGCATCAACCGCTTGCTGTATGCCTTTTTTAAATGTTGCCAGCTCTGTCTCTGCACTCCATAGCCAGCTCACAACACATAATTGTGGTTTTTAACATGCTGGGACGCCCGCACATGCGCAGAAGCGCTGCGGCGCGCACAGAGCGTCATCCCCCAAGCTCCGCCCCCTTTCCCAGCTCACCTCTATATATAGAGGCGCGTGCACGCGCGCGGCCACGTGCGCCTTCGGCGCTAATTTTGAAAAGGAAACCAGGGACAAGAGCCAGGGCCCCTTTTGCCGCAGGCCGGGGGATGGAGGAGCATTGCAACATGGCAGAGGAAGCAGTTTCCCACAAGAGAACTCACCATCTGCCTGGACTTGCTCTGATAAAAAGAAACTAGTCCACATGACAAGAAACGTTCCACAGCGGCCTCTAGTGGATTAACACAGGTACCGCAGTCTAATATATTAAATATATATATATTTTATTTTTATTTTTTTTTCTTGTCCACTATTAAAATTATTAAATTTTTTAGTAGTTACAGGCATGCACAGATATTAGCGGGAATACCGTTAGGTAACAGACAGAAAGACAAATTAGGCTTGGGGGTCCCCCAATAGAACCAAGTTCCTGGGGGCCCCCACTTACCTGTTCCCCGCCGCAGGACTTTGTTTGGTCCACAGAAGCCCAAACTTCACCTATCACGGCAGGCATTGTAATTAAACCTTCAGGGACCGGGTTCCCAAGGATTCCACTCCCCTGGACCTGTATAGCACCCTGCACAGAAAACATCTTGGTCATGGGTATGACCAGAGCTCTGGATCCCAGGGTCCAGCTCTCCTAAGAGAAGCATTACAGGCAAAACCTTGCTCTTCTCTGCAAGGCCCGGGTACCGACCGTTTAGCTATGAAGCTTTTTTGGTCGGATCCGGAATAGCTTACTGAGGCCCAAAAGAACCTGTACGCAAGCTCAGTGAAAAACACATGTTTCTTCTTGGCCAACACCTTAGACACTGGCAAAAAACTGAGGTGCTCCCGGATGGGAGGGGCTTATATACGGGAGGGTACTTCCGGTTTTGGAAGTTGCCAGTGCCAGCACCTGAAGGTATCTATATAACCCATTAGTAATGACTATGTCGCTCTGTGTCCCGTGATGTACGAGAAAGAAACTGCCCGGTCGATGGTGTCAGTTGGTGAAAAGGGGCCCCAAGGGCCAAATGAAGGGGAGCCAAGAGCAACATCTGGCTCCCGGGCTGCAGTCTGGAGATCACTGGTTTAGGATAGATCATTAATTTTTTTGTATTTCATTTTAGCTTTCCTTGTGGATATGCTTAATCAGGGCAACCCTCACTCTGTATTGATTTATAGGCAAAACCAAACTCTAACTGCAGACAATAACAGATAAGCTGCTATGACAGCTTTAACGTTTTTTGTTTTTATCGTTTACTGACTGACTGATTGGAAAGTCTGTTGAATTGATGTTTGTTAGTATCCTATAGAAACAGTTTCCATTTGTTTTGGTGCCGGCTCTACAAACACATCATTCTCATATAGTGTATATTTATTTGATGTGACAATTTTTCACACAAGCTCGGGCCCTGCTAAATGTGAAGGTGAAGAACAGGCTACTAGACTCAAATGTAAATGTAATTGAATAACAAATGCCCTGGAGTGGGACTGAGGGTTCTACTGCATTCAGCACCTCATAAGACAAGACGATTTAACATTTCTGAGAAAAAGGAGTTTCTCCATCCTATTGCTAAATTAGCAGTGGTTACCAGAAAAAAGATGGAAAGAAATGCAGCCTGCAACAGAAACAGGATAGCTGGTCCACTTTTATGATGCTTATGAAAGCAATTTTACACTACTACGCTACTCATTCAGATTTACCAACAGTCTTATTTATAATGCATCTGTGTCCACATTAAACTACATTATCTTGTTGTTCAATTATTTTTTATAACATTTTTATATAAAACATAAAATCTTACAAACATATATATAATATCTCTCAAAGCTTTCAAAATTCTTCATAGGGAAATAAAAGGGCCCATGTCTCCCTTACTCATTACATCAATTTCCATCTTCTAAGCAATCCCCCCCCAACCACCAAAACCTCTATGCAAATTAACATTCCCCATAACTAGCCGTGCACAACCAAAGTTACTTAATATTAGTGTATAGTGAATATATCTTTCTTTTTTCCTTTCCTTATCCCTCTTTATTAAGAGGGGGGGGGGGTTGGGACTAAACTCTTCCAAGTCCTATTAAACTTTAATTCCATATCATTTTGTAAATAGATTAATTCCTCCATTAGCCTAGTTCTCTCCACTTCCCTAACCCAGTCCTCTATTATCCTTTATTTATCTACATATTCTGAACAAACAGTAAATGAGTTTTAAAGCAAAAGCAATCTACCCCTGACCTCTCTAGGTGCTTGTAATGTGAAGTTATTCTGTTTTAAAGATCACAGATAGTCCAATTCATTTAGTTTCTAAAAGCTTATATGTGAATATCAGAAGGTTGCCAAGATTCTGTTCAAAGAAAAACAGAGTGTCTGTACTGTGACCTTTGAAAATGAATTCCTCCTCAATGCTTATATATACTGTACATACTGTAGGTAAATGAGGGATTGAATTTAAGTGCTTTTACTGCCTATTCAGAATATGTAAATATCTAAGGTACATGATCTGGGCACAGGTTCACTTTAAAGTATTATTATTATTATTTTTAGTATACATATATATTATTATACATAGAACTGTCCTTTTGATTTTACTTCCAGATATTGTCCCCAAACCATATCCTCCGCAGTCAATACATTTATTCCCTTGTCAGAGTCCTTTATGATAAAACTAGTAAGGAGGAGGAACTTGTGACATCACTGGGCTTAGTTACACCCAAACAATGACGTGGGTCTAACACACACACACACACACAGTGAGCTTTCCGATACTGGTGCAAATAATGCACCAGGAAAAGCGAGTGTGGTGTTTTTAATGAATAATTGATGTTACAGTAAGAAAGTCTGTTTTTTGCTTTAACCACTTCAACCCCGGGCTTTTTTTTAACCACCTCAATACTGGGCCTATTCTGGCACTTCTCTCCTACATGTACAAATCATCATTCTTTTGCTAGAAAATTACTCAGAACCCCCAAACATTATATATGTTTTTTTAGCAGACACCCTAGGGAATAAAATGACGGTCATTGCTAATTTTTTTCTTGCACGGTATTTGCGCAATAATTTTCCAAACGCCTTTTTTTGGGGGAAAAAAATGGTTTCATGAATTAAAAAATAACAAAACAGTAAAGTTAGCCCAATTTTTTGGGAAAATATGAAAGATGATGTTACGCCGAGTAAATAGATACCTAACATATCACGCTTTAAAATTGCGCACACTCATGGAATGGCGCCAAACTTCGATACAGGTTACCAGGTTAGAGTTACAGAGGAGGTCTAGTTCTAAAATTGTTGCACACGCTCTAACACACGCGGCGATACCTCACATATGTGGTTTGAACAGTGTTTACATATGTGGGCGGGACTTGCGTGTGCGTTCGCTTCTGATCGAGAGCTACCGGGGACAGGGGCGTTTTAAATTTTTTTTTTTACTTACATTTTTTTTTTTTTTTATAAATTCTTTTTATTAGATTTTCTTACAGTACAGTACAACATTAAAACACATACTCGAGTAGGCAACATACCCTCTCGACCGCGGCCATGCAAGGCCCACTCTACCAGAACTAACATAGTTCATCTATAACTATAACCCCCTTTCCCCCCCCCCCATCCCGACCAAGGCCGCCGTTATATATATAACACATAAGACATTCTTGCATCAATCCTAACATCACAGTCCGTCCTCCTATTATTATATCCACTATCCTCCTAAAGAGCCTATATTCACCAGGAAAACCATGTGGAACACATGTCAGCTATACAGTAGTAAATTTATAATCATGCTATCTTTGACCGACCGTCAATTCCATTGATCAGATCAGCCTACTGTTGCAGAAGAGTCCAGCCATGCCTGCCAGACCTTGTCAAACTTTTTCCCACATCCACGTGCCCTGTACGTAGCCTTATATAGATGTATAACTGAGTTAACCAGACCTTTCCAGAATGAGAGTGTGGGGGCACTAGCGTTCTTCCACTTTAATAAAATAGCCTTTCTGCCATAAAACATCCCAATAATTAGCAATGTGCGGTGTGCCAATGATGGAACCACCCCCTCCACCAAACCCAGGAGGCAAACCCTGGGCGCCAGGGGGACCGGAGCTCCAAGCACCTCCGACATGCACTCCACCACCCCAGACCAAAAGGTCTGAATCCGTGGGCACGTCCAGAAAACATGTTCCGAATCTGCCGGGGAGTATGTGCACCTCCAACATTGACCCCTGGTGGTAGGATATATACGAGAAAGCCTAGCAGGAGTGAAATATATACGGTGCAGAAATTTGAACTGTATTAGACGATCTCTAGCAGAAACCAAATGCCTAAATGGGCGATCCCCCATATCCTCCCAATCCTCCCCCTGTATCTCTGGAATTTCCCTTTCCCACCTCTCTCTACACCTAGTTACCCCCAACGGTATTTTTTTAAATAGGGATTTGTAAACAGTGGACAGAGGTTTGGCTAGGTCTTTGTCTTTCAAAAGGGTCTCCAGTGGGGATGGAAGGGACTCGACTCTTTGGCCACTGAACTGCGCCTGAAAAGCGTGGCGCAGCTGCAGATAGCGAAAGAAGAAGGAATTTGGCAAATCATGCCTTGCTTTTAATTGATCAAAAGAAATAAGCTCACCTTCCCTAGTAATATCCTCTAACACTTTAATCCCCCCACAAGCCCAAATCATTGGATCCGGGAGGGAGCAAAAATCTGATAAGTTTGGGTTCAACCAGAGAGGGGCCGAAGGCGAAACTCCCAGATAGGAAGGTGACATCAGAGCAGTAGTGACCTCCCAGGCCCTAATGGTGGCCTTCATAGAGACTGTTAAAGGGAGACTGGACCTGGGACCCCTAAATAAGGCCAATCGTAAGCTCTCATATGATCCCAAATGAGCCGCTTCCAGGACCGTGGCCGAATCGCCGTCATCAGCCAGCAGCCAGCGCCTAGCAAACACCATCTGGCCAGCCAGATAATACTTTTGCCAGTCCGGAAGCGCCAACCCCCCCTGCCCCAGGGGCTCCTGCAGGACCGAAATACTAATACGAGGGGATTGTGGAGACCAAAGAAAAGCCCCCACTATACTATTCAATGTTTTAAAGAAATCTTTGGGAATCCACACTGGAGAGTGACGCAGGAAGTATAGGAGTACTGGTAGGAATTTCATTTTGAGAAGACTTATTCTCCCTATCAGGGAGAGAGGCAGTTTCCGCCAGACCTGAGTTTTTTGTCTGAGGCCAGACACCAGCGGGAGAAGGTTCAAAGCCATATAATCTCCAATATGGGCAGTTATTCTGACACCCAGGTAGGTAATAGTAGAGACCCACTGCAACGGTAAGTCGTTATCTCTAAGCATCTGTGCTTCAGGGCCCAGCGGCAAAATAGATGACTTGCTCCAGTTCACCCGCAACCCCGAAAAGGAGGCAAATAAATCTAAGATCTGCAAAACAGCCCTGAGGGATGGCCCAGTGTCCCTAAGGAATAGGAGCAAGTCATCAGCATATAGTGCTACACATTCTGTAATTGAGCCAACTCGGATACCCCCCACCCCACTGGAGCGCCTAAGTGCTCTAGCAATTGGTTCCATCATTAATGCAAAAAGAAAGGGGGAGAGTGGACACCCCTGCCTAGTACCCCTACCTAACGGAAAAAATTCAGAGATTGTTGTACCGAGCCGAATCGCTGTTCGAGGATTAGTATACAATAGAGTGATCCATCGACGGAAACCGGGTCCAAAGCCCATTCCCTCCAACACCCCATGCATGTAGCACCAGTCAACCGAGTCAAATGCTTTCTCTATATCTATCGAGACAATTACCTTGGCCAGGGAGTCAGTGGTACCTAGCTGAATATGCGTGAACAACCTCCTCAAGTTAGTGTCCGTCGACATGCCGGGTATGAAGCCCGTCTGGTCAATGTCCACCAGGGACGAAATTACCCTGGCCAACCTTGACGCCAGCACTTTAGCAAGGATCTTCAGATCTACATTTAGCAACGCAATCGGTCGATATGATGAGCATTGTAGTGGGTCCCTCCCCGGCTTCAAGAGGAGCACCATGTAGGCCTCCATCATTGACGCCGGCAAGGCCCCCCGCTCCCAGCAGTGACGAAAGAGCACATTTAGTCTTGTGGCCAATCGGGACCTAAACGCTCTGTAGAAATACGCCGGAAATCCATCCGGACCCGGCGCCTTCTGTGGGGGAAAAGCGAGCATAGCTGCTTCAATTTCCAATACAGAAATAGGTTCATCTAACATAATAGCATCAGTATCTGACAATCTCGGTATGGAGAGGCTCAGCAACAACTCATTCAGTTCCGAGGGATCGTAAGAAGGGATAGGCGAGTACAGGGACGAGTAAAATTGAACAAATTCCCTTAATATGTCTGTGGGATCCGTAATCAAGGTCCCCCCTTTATTCCGTATCACCGGTATACTAACTGGTATTTTTTGGTCAGTGGCAAGGTTAGCTAACAACTTGCCATTTTTGTCACCCTCAGCGAACACCGTTTCTGCCCTCTGACGCACCTCAGTGTGCGCCAGATCCGTGAAATGTAATGCTACTAAGCGTCTAGCTTCCAGTAAGGATACATAATTGGCCTCTGAGGGAGAGTCTGCATTTACTTTAGCACTCTCTCGCTCATGAGCCATGAGAAGCTCACTCTCCTGGATATGATCCTTCCTGACTGACTTTATTGCGGAAATACACTCCCCTCTTGCCACTGCTTTGAAAGCATCCCATACCACCGAGGGATCAGCCGATCCCTCGTTTGCCTCCCAGTAGGCGTCTGTGGATTGTTGAATCTGAGCCAGCACTTGATCCTCTAACAACCAACCTGGTGACAATCTCCACCCCCCTACCCTTTTCTTCACATGAAAGGCCATAGTGACCATAAGTGGGTTATGATCCGAAGTTCCCCCAGGTAAGTAGTTCACCTCAGATACATACTGCAGAATGGAAGCATTGCCAAACGCCAAATCAATCCTAGCGGAAGATTTGTGAGTGTAAGACAGATGCGAGTAGGATACCGTATCCGGATGCTTCCACCTCCACAGTTCAGTCAGACCCGCCATCGACATCCAGGAGCAGAGATCCGCCGAGGCCGGTCTCCCAGCATTGGAGGAGTCCAGCACCGGGTCTAAGATGGCATAATAATCCCCCATGAAAAGTATCGGCAGATGGAGATACGGGGCCAATGTTACCAACAAATCACATAGTAAATTAACTTTGAAAGGAGGGGGCAAATATACATTCACCAGTAGGATTTTATGAGAGAATATTTCCAAGAGGACTGCCACATATCGACCTCCCGAGTCAGTAAACACTTGATGTATTGTGCATGGAATTGCCTTACTAATTAGCAAGGAAACCCCTCTAGAGTATGTGGAATAGGTAGCGTGAACCGCCCTTTGAATCCAGGGCTTGCGTAACGACAAAATCGTACTGCCCTCCAAGTGAGTTTCCTGTAAGAGGACAACATGTGGTTTGACCCGTTTGAGGTATTGGAAAACTGCAGCCCTCTTAAATTTATTATTTAGACCCCTGACATTCCAGGAAAGTATTTTAAGTTTACTATCCATTATGAAAATCAAAGAGATATGATAACCACATGAAAACAGTTAGCGGAGGGAAAACAGTTGCAATTATCATATAGGAGGACATACACATTTCAGCCAGTAGTTGTGCAAATCCGGGAGAAGCTCCATGGCCTTGGTCAGAAAAACAAAAAAACACCCCTGCTGTCATACCACAAACTACTAATCTACCAAAAAAATACAAAATCAACATGAAATCCAAAACCTGAACAAAAACAATAATCTTCTGGTATGCAGCTTTAGTCCCAAAACAAACAAACCTGTAGGAGTTCAACCTGAAGCGTTGACAGTTCGGCATTTGAAGCTGGAAAAATAAAAAAATCCGTGCCAGTCGCACCAGACTCCTACGGCTGTCCATGATATAGAAGTAGCAGCTGACCGTGCACAAAGAACCCCTTGTGGGTACAACCTGAACCGTGGGAATGTATCATTGTGTAGTCGTTACCACAAAAGTACAATGCAGCTGCCACATTTGTGCATCTCTGAAAAAGAGCACTCACAGAGGAATAGTGAGATGGTGGCCCCACAATAAAGCAGATCCAAGGGCTCCGGATTTCAGCCATAATACTGGGGTCCCAGGGGAAAAAAAATAGCAAAAGAAAACATCTTGCCCCCTGACTCTGATCCTGAGAGTATAGCAATGCCTGATGCCCCAAAAAGAGAAGGGGAAAATAGAGTAAGTCTACAGGAGTAGACAGGCAGTTCCCTTGCAAAAAACAACAGACCAGAAAATAAAAATAGAAAAATCATAACAGTAACAAGGTGGACAGGTAAACCTTGTACGGCATCACGGATTCTGGTCCAACCAGTCGCAGGCATCCTGTGGAGTTTCAAAGAACTTTACTGAACCCTTGTGCTGCACTCGGAGACGGCTGGGGTACAACATACTGTATTTCAGATCTTTCTCTCTGAGCCTTCTTTTCACATCTGTAAAGGAGCGACGCCTCCTCTGAGTCTCCGCCGAGAAATCCGGAAAAAGCATGATGCGTGCGTTGTCATATTTCAGCTCCTTATGTTTTCTTGCCTCCGCCAGTAACATGTCACGGTCCCTATAGTTTAGGAACCGGACCAGAAAAGGACGAGGTGGGGCACCCGATGGCCGAGCTCCAGTGGGGACCCTGTGTGCCCTCTCAGCAACATATGTGGGGGGGAGATCCCCTAAAGCCAGCAGTGATTTGAAGAACTGCTCGGCAAAAGTAGTAGTGGCTACCCCCTCAGCCCCTTCAGGTAACCCCACAACTCTTATGTTGTTTCTTCTCTGGCGGTCCTCGGAGTCATCTGCTCTGTGCTGCAAGAACCGGACCATATCTTTCAGCTCCCCGAGTTGAAAACCCTGAGTATGGGCAGCGTCCTCCACTCCAGAGATGCGATCCTCCGCTGTGGATAGCCTGCCTCTGATCTTGTCCAGATCATGCCGGATAAGGTTACACTCCGAGGCCAAACAGTCAATACGTGTCATAAGCTCCGTTTTAGAAGCCGCAATAGCTTCCAGGATTGGACCTGTTATGGCTGCCGTATCCACCTCTATTTCTTGCGGCAAGGGAGATGGTGCCTCCTGTACCTGCGACGCCATACTCACTGGCTGCGTCATCCTGGAGATCTGTGGTTTGGCGCGCTGTGTCGAGTTAACAGGAACCAAGATGGCGTGGGCGGAGCCAAGCGCCATATTGCTCTGAGAGCGCAACTGCCTCCGTTCTAAAGGTGGCTGATTAAGGTGCTGCTGCTGCTTCTTCGAAGCCGAGGATGGCATCGTTAGGTGCCGCGGCAGTTCCCCTTTCACCGGAGCAGTGCAGCACCGAGTACCGGATATTTAGTCAGCTGCAATCAGGATATAGAGCCGGATGAAAGCCGGAGCTCCGGGCAGACACATCCTGCCGCAATCACATCCGGTCACGCCCCACATTTTTTTTTTTTACACTTTTTTTACTTGATCACTTTTATTCCTATTACAAGGAATGTAAACATCCCTTGTAATAGGAATGGTGTGTGACAGGTCCTCTTTATTGAGAGATGCGGGGTCAATAAGACCCCACATCTCTCCTCCAGGCTGGAAAGCATGAGATTGTGAAAAAAAATTCACTGATCTCATGTTTACTAGCCGCAATGGCGGCTTTGTTTACATCTGAGGAACCGGGCGTGACGTCATCACATCGCGCCCGGGCCTCCTACGGTCATAGAGATGACTGGTGACCATCTGGTCACCAGTCACCTCTATGATTCCTATCCGGCGCCAGAAGATTCATTCTCTGGGCCCCCGATGGCACAGGAGAGCCCGGAGAAGCACCGGATGGCAGCGGGAGGGTGGGGATGTCCCCTCCCGCCGCCTACAAGAACGATCAAGCGGCGGAACCGCTGCTATGATCGTTCTTATGGTGCACAGAATCGCCGGCAGAACAGAAGGATATCTGAATGATGCCTCTAGCTGCAGGCATCATTCAGATATCCCCCCACAAAGCCCAGGATGTCATATGACATCCACCCAGGATGGGAGATCCCATCTGTGGACGTCATTTGACTATAAGCGGGTAGGGAAGTGGTTAATCCCACTGGGGAATCATTTGGGCAGCCATTGGAGAGTGCATGTTTATTTATCCGCATTAAGCACTTCAAGACCAAGCCTATTTCTGACACTTGTTGTTTACAAGTTAAAATCAGTATTTTTTGCTCAAAAACTACTTGCCAAACATTAAATATAATTTTTAGCAAAGACCCTAGAGAATAAAATGTCGTTGTTGCAATATTTTATGTCATACGGTATTTGAGCAACGGTTTTTCAAATGCAATTCTTTGGGGAAAAAAAAACACTTCACTGAATAAAAAATAAATAAATAAATAAACAGTAAAGCTAGCCCAATTTTTTTTTTGCATATTGTGAAAGATGATGTTACATTTAGTAAATAGATACCTAACATGTTACACTTTAAAATTGCATGCACTTGTGGAATGGTGACAAACGACAGCACATAAAAATCGCCATAGGTGACGCTTTAACATTGTTTAACGGTTACCAGTTTAGAGTTACAAAGGAGGTAATTTGCTAGACTTATTACTGATTGCAGTGATACCTCACATGTGTGATTTGAACCCCGTTTACATTTGCGGGCGCAACTTACGTATGCGTTTTATTTGGCGCGAGGACAGGGGGGGAGGGGACTGGCGCTTTAACCACTTCAATACCAGGCACATTCGCCCCTTCCTGCCCAGGACAATTTTCAGCTGTCAGGGCTGTCGCACTTTGAATGACAATTGCGAGGTCATGCAACACTGTACCCAAACTAAATTTATATCATTTTCTTCCCACAAAGAGAGCTTTCTTTTGGTGGTATTTGATCACACCTGGGTTTTTTATTTTTTGCTAAACAAACTAAAAAAGACCAACATTTTTGAAAAAAATAAGTTTTTCTCAGTTTGTCATAAAAGTTTGTTTTCCCCTTCACTGACAGGCACTAATGAGGTGGCACTGATGAGGAGGCACCGATATGTAGAATTGATAGGCGGCACTGATGGGCACCAATAGGCGGCACTGATATGCTGCAGTGATGGGCACTGAAGACGGCTGTGATGGGCACTAATAGGTGGTACCGATTGGCACTGACAGGTGGCACTGATGATGAGGTACTGATGTGTTACTGACAGGTGTTACTGCTGGGCACTGATTGGCACTGTAATGGGCACCAAGTCTTTTTATTATGGGGACACTGTGGGCACTTATTAGCATGTGATTGGCACATCTGAGGGGGCTGTTCTGATAATCAATGTGCTGATTATCAACACAGACCACACCCTCTGACACAGAGAGCCGCCGATCGGCTCTCCCTGTCAGCGCGAACTGAGGAATGCCGGTTACCGTCACTTCCGGGTTCACGTGACGATCAGCTGTGATTGGTCACAGCTGATCACGTGGTAAGAAGCCTCTGACAGAGACTCCTTACTACGATCGGAGATGTGGTTGGCGTGTCAGACTGACACGCCACAATCGCGATTGCCACGCTGCCCCCCCCCACAGGCGAGCGCCGGCATGCTATCCTGCTGGACATCATATGACACCCAGTCAGGATAACAGAGCCACTTCCCGGACGTCAATATGCTATTGACTAGGCGGGAAGTGGTTAAAAAAAAAAAAGATTTCTGATCACTTGATTTGCTGTCACAAGGAATGTGAAAATCCTTTGTGACAGTAATAGGCAGTGACAGGTACTCTTTATGGAGGGATCTGGGGTCTAAAAGACCCCAAACCTCTCCTCTGCACTTCAAAGCATTCAAAAGGCCAAAATCTGCATTTCTGAATACCTGGGATTTTTTTAGGTTCAATAAGTTTAGCTTGGATTTTTTTAAATCGGCGCCAATGGCTGCCGAGTAAACCTGAAGTGACATTGTGACGTCGCTTCAAGGTTACTACATCGAAGACCCAATCAAAGAAGCTTCCAGCTTTGTTCAGGACTCTGGCCAGCCGGCGAACGTGTCGGCTGGTCGCTCGGGTCTCCCAGTGACCCTCTATATTGTCTTGTGATGTGTTCGTATTTAAAGAGTAAGAGCCGGTTCACATCAGGGCGACTCAGGATCCGACTTCAGGTCGCCCCGAGACGCCCCAAGTCGCGCTGTAATGTTAGTCTATGGAGCCGTCTTTATGCACACTACAGAAGTCGCTGCGACTTCAAAAAAGGTTCCTGTACTATTTTAAAACGACTTCTAGGCGACTTGTACCCATTGATTTCAATGGAAGTCGCCTCCAAAGTCGGATCAGTGTCTTAACTGAAGCAACTTTACAGGAAGAGAAAATAGTTTTCTCAGGCAAACCCCTCTCTTCCACAGAGCTGATTATTGTTTGATTGGCCACTGGCAAAGTCGCCTGTCCTGGAGGAAACTTGAAGTTGCCTCGAAGTTGCCTTGTAAAGTCGCGCTGGAAGTCGTGTTGCCCCAGTGTGAACCGGCTCTTACTCCACTTTTGTTGACAAAATTTTAATGAGAACAATCCTCTGGGTGTTCTACAGTACACCCAGTTCTACAGTAAAAAAAGGGTTGTATCAAAAATCACAGTAGACTTTCTGCAAAGAATAAATGTCTTTCCTTGACCACTTCAATACCGGACACTTTTATCCCCTTCCTGCCCAGGCCCATTTTACAGCATTCTCGCAATTTGATTGACAATTGCGCAGTCATGCAACACTGAATCCATATGACATTTTTATAATTTGTTTCACACAAAATAGAGCTTTCTTTTGGTGGTATTTAATCACCAATGTTTTTTTTTTTGCTAAATAAAACAAAAAAAGGCCACAAAGTTTGGGCAAAAAACGCATTTTCCTTTGTTTCTGATATAAAATTTTGCAAATAAACAATCTTTCTTTTTAAATTTAGGTCAAATTTTATTCTGTTGCATGTCTTTGGTGAAAACCCAAATCGGTGTATATTAATTTAGTCCTATATTCTCTTTTTGGAGGGTATTTGTTTCTCTTTTTGGAGGGTATTTGTTTCTCTTTTCACATATTTTCAAGGACATTGTCTTGGAAGATGAGGATTGTTCGAGTGGATTCTTTTTTATGATATGCATAGTTTTATTTGTATTCACAGTATATTTGGTTACTGCAAATTATGATTGTTATCATTTCAATTGCTGGTGTGTAATTTCTATTGTTGCTTACAGCGGTAGTAAACTGCTGCAGAATAAAAAAAAAACAAAAAAAAAAAAACAACAACACCTGTAAGAGGATGGCATAATGTGAAATACTTACCTTAGAACAAAGCCCTTCCAGCGGCTCCGGGGTGACCGCTAAGAGGGCTGACATCTTCCCCTGGCCCTTTTTCCGGGTTCATGGGCTCCGGCGCTGTGAGTGGCCGGAGCCGCGCGGATGTCACTCTCGTGCATGCGCAAGGGAGCCCTTGGTTTCTGCAAGAAGCTCTGAAGGTCCGGTATGGTACGTTGGAACTTCAGAGCGCATACGCCAGTGACGTCAGTAGCTGCACGCAGGGTGAATATCGCCTAAACGGTGCACATTTAGGAGATATTCATTTTACCTACAGGTAAACCTTATTATAGGCTTACCTGTAGGTAAAAGTAACAAAGCACGTTTTACTACTGCTTTAATGTTTTACACACTTTACATACATAGTATTTATTTGGAGAAAAGAGCGCTGGGCTTTACACTTACAATAGCTAGTCATTTAGAATATTTCATATAGATTATTATTAAGTTAAAGTTCTAAATACATATATATTGGCCTGAAATCCTCCTTTACATATTTTTTAATTATGTTAAATAAATACAAAAGCTGCGGCAGATTGCAGGAATAAAAGTAAATCACTTTGGTCTGCTCCGATTTATTTTCCCTCTCCACACCAGTGGCTCTCAATCAAAACTGAGCTCTGCCTACTGGAACTAAATTAATGACGGTAATCCCTCTACTTACCTGTTCAGTTCCGTGTCTGCTAGATAATCGTGCCTTAATAATCCTCCACAATCCTTTTCTCTTCAGCGCCTAGAAAATGAGATCAAGCCATGCGTTACACCAACAACCCAAATTATAGGCAAAAATCTTCATTTCCGTAGGAAGAAAACTCCCAGAATAAGAAAAAAAAAAAGATCACAAAAGGAGGAAGAGGATAAATACAACCACTTAAATCATTACATTTCCCAGGACACACTTTAAGCCCCTTTAGGCAATCTAAAAATTAATTTAGAACTACCGTGCAAGGCGAGAACATGGGGGACCACACATGCCTTGGTAATAAAAAGCTTTTATTTATCTTTTTACTGCTTTTAATTAAATTGATAGAAATTACAAAAAAGTGACTAAGTAGATTTTTGTGTAATTGTTGGTTAATATGTACAATTGCATATTGATATGTCAATTCTCTGGAGAGCCAGCAGTCTCAGCTCAGGGAATAAATGCGAGTGAAACTGTGTCTAAAGCCAAGATGTTTATATTTTTAGCTTTGGATAGAGTGGTAAAAGCTTCTAACCCCTACCAGCCTTTATTTCAGGCTGCATTCCTGTTGCTGAGATTCAATCTCTTCATTGTCCATGACCCGCTCTATCCTGTTGACCTCAGTCAGTGGGACCAAAAGTGGGAGCAAACCCAAAATTTTCAGTTCTCACCAGAACGGAAATAGAGAGAAAATCTTACAATGGAGAGACTTGTTTTTATTAAAGCTGTGTAAGAGGACATGTCCCTCCCTTTGGAGAAATCTCCTCTCATTTTCTGTCCATAAAAAAATTTCCAATGGAGGAATAATAGAGGGGACTTTACTGGTACTACGGGAAGACATGCATAATTAAATTACAAATAGCTTTATCCACAAAATATAAAAACAAAACAAAAACAAAGTTCAAAATGGGGGATTATTTATTGCCACACAGTACAATTACTTCTTCCAATAAACAAGGAGTGTTTATAGCCGTTTGCATATATCTTCATAACAAGCACATAGATAGGTCAATGCATTTCGCAAAATTGCTTCTTTAGGACCCTTCATATGCTTCGAAGAAGAGCAACTTGGCTAGCGAAACATACATCAGCTATAACATACCAAGATCTACAAGATGTACAATTCATAAATCACCAGTAACAATGCACTCACATGCACCCAAAAGAAAAGGAAAGATCTTGGTATGTTATATATATTAATGTATGTTTCTCTTGACAATTTGCTCTTCTTTGAAGCATATGAAGGGTCCTGAAGAAGCAATTTGGTGAAACACATCAACCTATCTATGTGCTTGATATGAAGATATATGCAAATAGCCCTTGTTTATTGATAGAATAATTGTACTATGAGGCAATATGTGGTCCCCCAATTTTAACTTTTTTTTATATTATTTTGGAAATAAAGGGATTTGTATTTTAATTACGAGGTGGTATCAACAAGTTTTGAGACCAGCTCTGTTTACAAGAAAGTACTTTATATATCTATGTTTATACACCATCACCTTCAAAATAGTCCCTTTACATAGCAATACAGCGCTCCCAGCGTTCCTGACACTTTTGTAATGTGTCCTGGAAGTATTCTATTCCAAGCATGTCAAGCACCTTTTGCGATTCAGGCTGGATCTGAATGGCATATATTGTCCACCTTGACAGTTGCAAATCTAGACTCCCACACCTTGCCTGGCCCCAATCCACAAGATAATTGTGAAAGGAAAAAAAGGGTCCACACAGCTCATCTGACCGATTTTAGCCTTATTAACCACTTAAGAGGTGTAAACAGTTAGTCATCGATATGAAAACCTGGCCAATCACCAGACCCAATAAGGTGAAAGTAATTTTATCCACTCAGTTAAAGTGGACCTTCACCATCTTTAACCATTTTACATAACTTTCCTCCTCACCCCCTTCTGTTAAACAATCAGTCATTGAATTTGTTTTTGGTGGGACCCACCCTGCACTTCCTGTTTTCTCGCCTAGGCAAGAAAGACATAAACCAGCTGACTACAACCTTCTGGCAAAGGAAAAGTGCCACTCCAGGTGAGGAACTCCAGGCACAATGAAAAATTTGTAAGACTCCTCACATGGGTACAAGCTCCAGCTCGTCTGTCGTAGAAGACTGGAGGAAGAAATTGGCTGCACACTGACGTGATTGAAGTCCATTTACCTACACATTGCCCAGCGAACACACAGTGTAGTGCGGATTGGCCTGAATCCATCTGGAAGGTGTGATGAGGTTTCCCAGAATGAAGGAAGAAATTGGCTGTACACCAACTTGATTGAAGTCCATTTATTGAATATTTCATGCAAACAATGACACACACCACCGTTGCAGTAGCCGGAACAGAGGTAGACTAGTTTTGCACAGCTACACTGTGCTTACTCATCACCAGGAGTACAGTTCCTCTTTAAATTCTGACACCATCCAATACCCGAATGTACCCAAGGTGGATTCCTGCAGTGGTGAGTTAGAGAGCAGGTATGGATGAATGAGAATACCCTACTAAGGAAAAGGGGTCATCGGTGGGCACCCGTTAAATATTAAAAAGGAATTAAATAGTGTTTTTGGTTTGTGGTGCTCAGATATAGTGTAGTTCCAATTTAATTGAACACAGCTAGCAGCTGATTGGCTCTGTCAGATTCCGTCTGCTCTAGTTGCAACAAATTCCCTCTTGCAAGTGGAGCTGGTACAAATATCAATTCGATCTAACTCTGGTTAAACCCCAAATCTAAAGATGTTGACATGCAATTTCTGTAAAAAACAGAAATTCCCTTTACTGACTTTATAATGACTAAGTGAAATAAATAAAAAAAATAAACAGAAAAAATGTATGACATTTTTTCCTGACAGAGTTGAAAAGCTGAATGAACACCAGTTACCATCCTGGAATACAAGATCAGCGCAATTGATGATTTTTTAATTCACTGTAAACATGTTAAACTGCTGAAAATTTAAATAAGGACATTAAAGATGCTCTGATAAATAATTAAGAGCTGAAAATGAATAGTAAAATGCACACACGGATTTTCTAATTACTTACTGTGCCCACATCATCCTCATAATTAGTGACCTGTTTGTAGTGGGGGGAACCGGAGAGCACTCTCCAAGCTGTCAGCCCACACTGCGTTGCTGTAGACACTCCATCTTCATTTGTCTCGCTGCCTCCGACTAACAAAAGCCTAAAAATACACAAAATAAAACATATATTTTTATTATACAAAAAGGTACATCTCTCAAGTGCAGCTTGTTGAGGTAGCCATTTTGAACCCTGGGAGGTTTATTTACTAAAACTGAAGAGTGCAAAATCTAGTGCAGCTCTGCATAGAAACCAATCAGCTTCCAGGTTTTTCTGTCAAAAGCCAAGCTGAAGTTAGAAGCTGATTGGCTATCAAGCACAGCTGTAACAGATTCTGAGTTCTCCAGTTTTAGTTAATCTACCCCCGTGTATCAGTGTTTTTAAAGCAAATTTGTAATGTTAATAGAGACAAACTGGGATCTCATTTTTGTTCCCCCAGCGCAGATAGAGAACGAATAGGAGAATGGCTGATGCAGGCAAGAAAGATTGTCTTATCCACTCCAACATAGCGAAGCCTTTATTTTATTTTTTAAAGTGATATTAAAGTCTCTTTTACTGTTTAAAAATAACAAACATGTCATATTCTTCTGCTCAGTGCAGTGGATTTGCACAGAGCAGCCCAGATCCTCCTCTTCTCAGGTCCCTCTTTGGAGTTACTGCCCCCTCCCCCCCTCCTGTTGAGTGCCCTCCACAGCAAGCAGCTTGCTATGGGGGCAGCAAAGCCAAACCACTGCTGTGTGTGTTCATTTAGGGATGGAGCAGCGACTCGTCCCCACCCTCTTTCTCCCCTCACTGGCTCACTGACTTTGATTGACAACAGAGGGAGCCAATGGCACCCACTGCTGTGTCTCAGCCAATCAGGAGGGAGAGTCCCAGACAGCTGAGGCTCTCGTGCAACATCGCTGGTTAGAGATGGGCTCAGTTAAGTATTAGAGGGGCTGCTGCACACTAAAGGTTTTTTATTTCAATGCATAGAATGCATTAAGATAAAATAACCTTCTGCCTATAGAACCACTTTAGCCACTTCCTACCAGATGGACGTCCCTGGACGTCCTTGACTTTGAGCCGGGATAGCTGAATGATGCCTGCAGCTACAGGCATCATTCAGATATCGTTTTTTAGAGCTGGCGATTCTGTGCACCGTAAGAAAGATCATAGTGGCTGTTCCACCACTTGATCGTTCTTACAGGTGGCGAGAAGGGACGCCCCCCCCCCCCCCCGCCGCCCTCCGGTGCTTCTACCGACTCACCTGTGCGATCGGTGAGTCGGAGAACAGATCCGCCGGCCCCAGCTGCCTACCATAGATATTTCTGGCGGACCAGATGGTCGCCGGAGACTCTATGATCGTTCAGAGGCCGGGCGTGATGTTATGACGTCACGCCCGGCCTCTGCATTCTAAAAAAAACGGCACTGCCTCGGCTAGGAAGCGGTGATCGTTTTTTTATTTTTTTTATTTCAGGCTTCCCAGCCTAGAGGTGAGAAGTGGGGTCTTATTGACCCCAGTTCTCACTGTAAAGAAGACCTGTCATGCTTATTCCTATTACAAGGGATGTTTACATTCCTTGTAATAGGAATAAAAGTGATCAAATTATTATTATTTTTTTTTTAAAGTGTCAAAGTAAAAAGTTTAAAGTAAAATTAACAATAAAAAAAAAAATTATTTTTTAAAGTGCCCGTCCCCGGTAGCTCGCACGCAAAAGCGAACGCATATGACAGACCTGCCCACATATGAAAACGGTGTTCAGAACACACGTGAGGTATCGCAGCTAACGTTAGAGCGAGAGCAATAATTCTAGCCCTAGACCTCCTCTGTAACTCAAAACATGTAACCAGTAAAAAAAATTAAAGTGTCGCCCATGAGGATTTTTAAGTACCAAAGTTTGGCGCCATTCCACAAGCATGTACAATTTTGAAGGGTGACGTTAGGTATCTATTTACTCTGCGTAACTTCATCTTTCACATTATGCAAAAAAATTGGGCTAACTTTAATGTTTTAATATTTTTTAATTCATAAAACCGTTTTTTTTCCCAAAAAAATGCGTTTGAAAAATGATTGCGCAAATACCGTGCAAGATAAAATGTTGCAATGACCGTCATTTTATTTCCAAGGGTGTCTGCTAAAAAAACATATATAGTGTTTGGGGGTTCTGAGTAATTTTCTAGCAAACAAATTATGATTTTTGCATGTAGGAGAGGAGTGCCAGAATAGGCCCGGTAAGGAAGTGGTTAAGTTAACAGCTGTAAATACTATATTTGTTGACATTTAAAAATCAAGTACTTCGTAATGCCTGAGGTCCAGCGCGGTCTCCCCTTCCTGAGAAACCACAGCTAGCTCTCCACTGTGCATGCACAAACTCACATGGCGCTTTGTGAACGGTCCTGCAGCATGGTCCTGCATGTGATGTATCCGAGGAGGCTGCAGGAAGGGAGGGGGCAGGGAAAGGGGAGCCATCCACAGGTAGGTGAAGATTGCGGGAGTGGCAAAGGGTTCCAATAAACCACCCCCCAAGCTTTAAAAAAAAAAAAAAAAATGAAACTTCGTTGAAGGCTGGTGGGAAGGGAGAGAACCAGTTGGACTGAGGCAGGCATACACGGTGCACATTTCTATGGTTGCAAGAAAAAAATTTGCATGATTCCCCCCTATCAACACAAGCAGTGCTGACAGGGGAATTAGCAATTGTCTTTTCCTGGTGGGTGGGCTGGGCAGCCATCCCTGCCAGCCAGTGATTATTGCTGGTGGCTATATATAATCACAAGAGAATCCGGCAAGCTGGTTGTACCCAATCACCTTGGTACATTCAGCCTGCCCATTAACGGTACGAATCTCGGCCGGTTCCTGCTGATCAAGCAGAGATTCGAACCATGTGCCTTAACTTTTTGCGTGAAGTTCCACTTTAATGTCATTAATATTTGCAGGTCAGTGTGCAGGTACCAGAGTAACATTACTTTCCAGTACCCAGCGATATCATAGCATCTCTAGACATCTATACTTTGGCTTTTAAACCTCATTATTGGTGGTATATTATCAAGTAAACTTTCTTCTGTGTACCTAGGGATAACTCTGATGCCTGCAACATTATTTCACAAAGGCTTTAACTCTGATTTTAAGACTGTACTACACAACCTCCTGACAACAAAAAGGTAAGAACACACGAGCATCCTCGTCCCTGAACAGCCTCTGGGAACATTTACGTGAGCACATTAGAACATTAGATAACCCTCACTTTCTAAAATATATAAATGCGGGCTTTAATCCATTACGTTTTTAGCAAACAGCAAAAAAAAAAGAATAACCAGAAATGACACACAAATAGCAACTTCCCTAATGTGCAAAGTATCATAACAGAAAATGTGCCAATTCCACAAAAAGTAATTACTCCAAATCATGGTAATTGCTCTCTCATTTGTTACCAAGCTAGGCTTCTGCCAGTTGGAATCAACACAACACAGTATTAAATTTGTAGAGGAGAAAAATAACAAGTAAAATAGGCTTGCCTGAAGCTGATATTATTCAGATGATGATGGGACTATGAGATGCATGGTTTTCTAGGATATTCGTTTTTGCCGAATGCTTAATGCAACGTGTGCCTGCCCATGCAATGACAAGCCGGAAGGTGAAAATTGGGCCTAATTGCCCATGCTTTGGATTGAAACAGACTTTATTATTCATTCAGAACTTACATTTAATGCCGAAGTAACCCCATCGATTTAACAGTTTCAAAAAGCAGTTACATTCCCGGCATGCCGGGAATGCCAACTGTCACATTGGTTGTTCTCTCAACCAAACTGTCAAACCATCCAATGGCTGGTGTCATAACTGATCACATGTGCAGCATCATGGCAGTTGAAGATTAAACAGAGGTCAAGATGGCAGCTTCCTTGCCTGAAAATGATAGGAGGGTTTACTTCCACTTTAAGAAGTCTCTTACTTTTACACAACATGTGCATATGTCAGCATAAATAGAATGTAGACTTACTAATATTAAAATTATTACCATGGGATTGCATACTGAGCAACTAACAGAGATAAGGCATGTTGGCTTAAAAGTGGCATTAAACACTCAAGAATGTAACATGCCCCACATACTTGGCAATGCCCCCGTGTGGACAAACACTCACTTTCACCCTCGTCTCCACCACTCACTCCCACAGTAGAGCACCGATTCCCTCTGGTAGATTAAAGGAGGAGGATGTGCACTGAAGGACGGAAGAAAAATGGCTTGCCTCTGCAGACCATGTCATAGAATGGACGTGCACTAGAACCACACCTGTTCGGGTGACACTGTAGGACAACCCAGCGGCAGACAGTGGTACAACCACTGAGGAGACAAAGAAGGACCACGTGCAAACCATACAAAGAGACATCCCATGAGGTAAGTCTTTTTACTAGTATTAGGTAACAAAAAAAAAGGAAGTTTTGGTGTCACTTCAAGATGGAGTTCAAGTAGATGTTAAAGGGACACTAAAGGTTCCCGTTTAAAAAAATAAAATAAAAATAACAAACATGTTATACTTACCTCCACTGTGCAGCTTGTTTTGCACACAGTGGCCCCGATCCTGGTCTTCTGGGGTCCCTCGATGGCTGTCTCGGCTCCTCCCCGCAAGAACGAACCCCCTTCATGGGAGCTCTCTCCCACAGGGGTTAGTTTGCGGGCGCGCTTCCGTGATACAGCCGGTGACTACAGCCGCAGACTGTATCACTCGGCCCCGCCCCCCCCCGCATCACTGGATGTGATTGACAGCAGCGTGAGCCAATGGCTGCGGCGCTGCTATCAATCCATCCAATCTAACTAATCAACAGCCAGACTGAGTGGAGAAGAGGACAGCAGGTTAACGGGCTTAGGTATGTAAAACGTGGGGGGGGGGCTGGGGGGGCCGTCATTGCCAGTTTTTTTTTTTCACCTTAATGCATAGGATGCATTAAAGTGAAAAAAAAAACGAACCTTTACAACCCCTTTAAACCTAACAAATAGGAAATGTAAGGCGCTACTCCTTTTTGTGTCCAAATTAATTCAATAATGGTGCCAAACCATAAATAATCCCAATTATGTGATATTCACACAAACACAACTCTATTAGAGTGTGCCAGAAATGTGCTGCATGTTGTATCCAATAATTCTTATATTCCAGAAAATGATATCAAACAAATAGAAATTAAAAAAATGTAATGTCCACACAAACTTCACAAATGTCCACAGTGAGCCAAAAAAACAAACAAAAAAAAACTCATCTGTGCAATGTTTGAATTCTCAAATAAAAATAATTAGTCCCATCCACTGTCTCTTTAATAACAACTGTAAAAAACGTCTTCGCTCTACAAATAGATTGCTCCACCACATGTGATTTAGGGGGACACTCACCAGATCCTTGTGGCCATATAGACCTAAAAAGCCTTAAGAGCAGTATGGGTTTTTATTTTATTTTTTTTGGAATCATACTTACCTAGGTGGATGCAGCATCGCTCCCAAGGTGCATCTGTTCCCCACTGGCTTTATGGCTGAGAACTGAGCGATCAAACACAGCTGATCGCTCAGTTCTCAGAGCTCCCTGAGCAGAGAGCTGGCGACTGTCAGTCAGCACTGTCTGCTCTGCCCCTCCAGCGCTAATTGGAGCGTTGGGCTGTGGAGGGGGGCAGGAGAGGAGGAGCTCAGGCTCTTAGCGGCTCGCTGAGAGGCTGAGCCAGGTGCAGGTCAAGGCATGTAGGTGGATCCCGACCATATGGTCGTGATCTTTCCCAAGCCTGGACCGGCTCTGTGACATCAGCCCGCTGTCTGCTGAAAATGGGTCACAGGAGTGCAGAACGAACTGTACTCATGTGATCCAAGGGAGAAGTACAGCCAAATGAACTTTGGCTTTACTTCTCCTTTAAAGCTTATGCTAGCAATAGGATGCATCCTGCATACAGTGTGTTCTTCTGTCCACTCTCACATTCAGTATGGAATCACAGATTCCCAAAGGAGAATGATATGTATATAGTGCAGCAAGTTTATTAAAATCAACAGTTAAAACCCAGCCAGACTTTTGCACTTACATGAAGTTCTGCCCAGACCGGCATCAGCTCAATCAGCCTGCATTTAATGTAAGCTGCTCTGTCGTTCTCTCCACAGAATCGGCATGTGTTACACCTCAACAGGATGTGACGTCACCGACAATCTGGACGGGGGTGTGGCTTACATTAAACACAGGCTGATTGAGCTGAAGCCGGTCCAGTTCCTATGCAATTCATATGCGATGTACAGTGTGAACCAAGCCTGAAGCTTTAATGAGATTTCAGAGATTGGGTTTAGAGCTATTTTAAGATGTCTCCGATTTTGATGCAACATATGTATCTGTCATCATAGAATCTAGACTTACAAATATTCAAATACTTATTGGATATTCAAAGAGTATACAGAAAAACCACCAGTAATAAGGAAGACTAAGAAGAAATTATTTTTTCTTGCTTAGAAACAGTTTATACAGCTTGGATCAGTAAGAGCAGGACCTGCCAACCCATCCATTAGGTCAGACATGTTAAAGCAATGTCATTTGGGCAGCATGTGTTGCTCTTCTGCCTTGTAGCCCTCGGCCAGTGTAGGATTTTAATACAAACGGATCCTCAAACTATCCTTGAGCTCATCAATGTGAACCTTTACTTAAATGTTAAAGAGCAATTCCAAGCAGCTGGTGAATGCAATCAATGAGCTACAAATGCCATCCAGCAAATACTGCCACATGCCAAGAAAGGAACGTTCTCTTAGTCTACCTGAAAGTGTATCTAAAGCCCAAACATTTTATAGTTTTAAACAGGGTTTGGAAGTGTTGGCATCCCTGTTGTGTCCTTACTGGGAAGATTCACTTTTTCGATATGTTCTAGGGACCAATTTTACTGGGGCAGAAAGTGAGAGAATATCCAAACGTTTGAGTCGTCAAAAGAAACAGAAAGGGAAAGTTTCTAATGGGAACACTTCTGATGACAACAGCTCAAGAGGAGATTTTCCTGTTTTCTCTGGGACAGGGGGGGTAAAGGTAATTCTCTTCAATGGGACACAGACAGTTAAAAACATTCCCTACACTATATAAAACAAAAAAAGTGTTGGCTTTAGATATACGGTACTTTCTACTCTATTATAGGGTTATGAATTTAAGAGATATGAACATAAAAAAAAAACATTTCAAGAAAGTTTTCAGGACACATCTCTTATGCCCTTGTTGCTTCCTCCGCTGCTACTACTAGCAAATATCAGCTGTCAGAACGACAGCCAGAATTGTTTTGTAATACATAGCAGGAGTGGCTGGCAAAATAACACTACAGTTACTATTTCATTCATATGTACTGTATATATCAAAGGTTTGACCGTTGATCTGCACATAACATCAGCCTAACCAATCAAAAAAAAAAAATATGTAAATAAAATGTTTTCATTGTTTCACATCTTTTTTGTCTATAGTTTACAGAAAAGTCAATTAGCTTTATTTTGTTATCTTAGGTAATGTTTAAATTACTGCTAAATAAACAGACCCACGGTGGAAACTTAGTGTTACTAAACCCAGGACCCCGCATTAACTATATCTGGCCTCCCACACTATACAGAACATGAAAATGCAATTATTTTAGTAAATATAAACTGCTAAATACCATTTCTCATCAGCAGTATATAGCAGTCTTGTCACTTCTATCAGTGTGTGGTTAAAGCTTGAAGAAAGGATTGTTCATTCTACTCAGACTGTCCTATGAGGCTGCAGGACCCCTGACCCTCTGTCTAGACAGTGCTGATTGGCCCTGTGCTGATCACATGCACCCTCCCAATAAAAAATCTCTAGCAATACACACCAAACTGAGCAGGAGCAGTGTCCCCAAGGCTCTGTTCTATTAGAAAATGAATTGGGGACTGTTGAAAGGGAGGATCAGAGAAGACAGGATCAAACCGCATATTTACACAAGGTGGAAGAACACACTCTTCCACAGTTAGTATAGCAAACATGCTTTACTGCATATACAGACTGATTTTACTGTTGTGGGTTTCAGTGCAACCCAGAGCACAGTTCACATGCCACTAGGAATATACTTTACGTCATTAAAAATCTGCTGTGTACTGTATTTTTCCGTGTATATGACGCCCCCACGTACAAGACGCCCCCAACTTTTCCAACCCAAAATAAAGAAATCAATATTTTACACATAGGTAAAACAGAACACATTTTTATTTAGTAATTACCGCAGGCAACGTTTAAATACCAGTACATTATGCAGGGGTTGTTCTTCCTGTTCTCTCCACTGTCTGATCATACACTCAGTGGAGATAGGGCCAAACTCTTCTCTGCAGCTCTATTTCCATGCTCTTTTGCATAGCTGGCTACATTTGGTTTGATTTTGCAGAGTAAGGCAATCACTTACTTTTATTATTTTCTGACATCTTGGGCTCAGAACACTCCGGTCCCAGTTGCATCTGTGCACAGTCCACTTCCAACGGGATCGCATCTGCTCACTCTCCACCTCCACCCCCACCTCCAGCTGACATCATTAACATATGGCTCGTGATTGGAGGAAGCCGTTTGACAAGCTATGGGCCGCGACGCACCTGCGCGGCTGTCTCCCAGGCTGACTGACCGTGTATAAGACGCTGCTCGATTTACAGGCTATTATTTTAGGAAAAAATAGCATCTTATACACGGAAAAATACAGTAACTTCCTCCTCCTCAGCTTCCTGTAGCACAAATAAACATTTTTTAATCTGATTGGTGACTCTGATATAATTTGTCATCGTTTTACATCAAACGTTCAGTATGCGAGTCTGTATTGGGTGTGGTTTGGGAACTCCTCTCTAGATGAAAAGTTCTGTAATGTACACATCTCATGATGTAGAGAAGTATTAAAGGGGTTGTAAAGCTTTGTGTTTTTTTCATCCTATGCAATAAGGTTAAAAAACACCTTGCAGTCACCTGCCCCCCAGAGCCCCCGTTTTACTTACCTGAGACCTGAATCTCCTTGGGCGCGATCCCACGTTGCTTTCAACGAGCTCTAGTCTGCACTTTATTGGACGATTGATAGCCGCACGGCCATTGGCTCCCGCTGCTGTCAATCAAATCAATGACGCGGCGCGCTGGGGGGCGGGGCCGAGCGATACAATCAGTGGCTATGGCCGCCGACTGTTTCACATGGGAGCGAGCCCGCAAGCTAACCCCCTTGGGAGAGTGCTTCCCAGAAGGAAGTTAGCTCTTGCGGGGAGGAGCCGAGATATCAGCAGAGGGACCCCAGAAGACGAGGATCAGGGACACTCTGTGCAAAACAAACAGCACAGTGGAGGGAAGTATAACATGTCTGTTATTTAAAAATAAAATAAAAAATGAACCCATACAACCCCTTTAAACCCGAAACCAAAAATGTAATATATTGTAGCTTACCAATCCTTAGATGTAGGGGCTGCATTATGGTTTTTTTTGGGGGGGCTTTTTTCCTTCTGTTTTCACCAGGAGATCTGGCCAGTAAAAGGCCAGTCACTGGCTGTGTGCTCTGCCCCTCCAACCCTCACTGGAGTGCCATACTGTGGAGGGGGTGAGTGGCTGGCTCAGGCTCTCAACGGCGCACTGAGAGGCTGAGCCAGCTGCTGGTCAGGTATCAGGGTGGATCCAGACATTATTGTCGAGATCCCTGCAGAGCTTTGACTGGCTTCTGTGACTCCAGCTGAACATAGGTCCAAGGAGTCCAGAAAGAAGTGCACTCCAGTGATCCATAGAAGAAGTATGGCCAAAAGAGCTTTGGCTATACTTCTCTCTTAAAAATATGCGCATCTAGCTATAACAAATATTGTCTTTCACAAAACCCACAACTGAGAAAGTCAATAGACGAAACATGTACGGCGTGGTTTGTGGTGGCATGACATTTCCTGTTAGTTGCTGGATCCCTGAAATCTGCTGGGCCTTTCTTACTGCAGTAGGCACCATCTTGGATATGTGCAGTGCCTGTAAGATTGAGTGATACGATTTATATTTGAAGTCTGCTTGTACAAATAGTGAAGTGATGCACTTAAATTTAATTTTATACTGTATTTAATGTTTTACTTATGTTTATATATCAAAGCACTGCATGTATTTGGATTTTGTAAAAATGTTATTATAGTACAGCTGGGTGCACTTATTTTTAATACTGAGAGAATAGTATTGGTTTTTCATAACAAAATTTTAAGGCATTTTTTCTGTATTTTCCTGTGTTTTTTTAATGATGAAAAAATAGGAAAATATAAATGTGTTGTAGAGATGTATTGCAAATTTTTTTGTAGTCACCCTTGCAAGTGCACCGCCAAGAGGAGTCTGTTGTATGTCACTCCTGGGCTTCATCTTCCCTAGGACAAGGGGCACGAGCAAGGAAGAGACACGGGACAAGGAGTGGGAGCAGGAAGGAGTAACATGGCGAGGGGGAGCAGAAAATGGAGAGGGAGGGTGCAGAGAGGGTTCACAGAACAAAGACTGAAAAGAGGGAGTATTAAGGGGACAAGGGGTGGAAGCAGCGAGGAGTCACAGGACAAAGACTTGGAGGAGGGATGAGTAGTAGGACAAGGAGTGGGAGCAAGGGGAGTCACATTACAAGGGAGAGCAGGAAGGGAGTCGCAGGAAAAGGGGAGGGTGCAGAAAAAGTTCACAGAGCAACGACTGAAAAGATTTAGGAGTAACAGGAAAAAGACAGAGAAGAGACGAATAAACAGGACAAGAGCAGGGAGGAGTCACAGGATGAGTGGGAGCAGGGAGGGGTCACAGGAAAAGGGGTAGAAACAGAAAGGGTCACAGGATAAAGTGTAAGAGTGGGGAGGAGTCACATGACAAGGGGTGGGAGCATTCAAGAGTTACAGGATAGGGAGCAGCAAGGTTTCACAGGACAAAGAATGGGAGCGGTGGGGGGAAGGATCCCTGGACAAGGGGTTGGAGAAGGGGAGAGGGATCACTGGACAAGGGGTGGGAGTGGTTGGGGGGAGGTGTCACAGGATAAAGGTTGGGAGCAGGGAAGAGTAACAGGAAAAGGGTGCAATCACAGAGGAGTAACAGGACAAAGAAAAAACATTGTATTCTGCCAGCAGAATACAATAGCTCAATGGGAGTGATTTCCTGATCACTTAAAATGTGATCCCCCATCCACCGAGTGATTCACCCATCCACATCAAATGTGATCCCCCATCCACCGAGTGATTCTCCCATCCACATCAAATGCAATTCTGCCATCCACATCAAATGCGATTCCCCCATCCGAGTGATTCCCCTATCCACATCAAATGCGATTCCCCATCCACATCAAATGTGATCCCTCATCCACATCAAATGTGATCCCCCATCCACATCAAATGTGATCCCCCATCCACATCAAATGTGATCCCCCATCCACATCAAATGTGATCCCCACCTACATCAAATGTGATCCCCCATCCACCGAGTGATTCCCCCATCCACATCAAATGCGATTCCCCATCTACCGAGTGATTCCCCATCCACATCAAATATGATCCCCCATCCACATCAAATGTGATCCCTCATCCACATCAAACGTGATCCCCCATCCACATCAAACGTGATCCCCCATCCACATCAAACGTGATCCCCCATCCACATCAAACGTGATCCCCCATCCACATCAAACGTGATCCCCCATCCACATCAATTGTGATCTCCCATCCACATCAAACGTGATCCCTCATCCACATCAAACGTGATCCCTCATCCACATCAAACGTGATCCCTCATCCACATCAAACGTGATCCCCCATCCACATCAAATGTGATCCCCCATCCACATCAAACGTGATCCCCCATCCACATCAAACGTGATCCCCCATCCACATCAAATGTGATCCCCCATCCGAGTGATTCCCTTATCCACATCAAATGTGTGGATGATGAAATCTGTTCATTTTTGTTTTCTTTCAACCTGGTGGTTGAATGAAAAAATGAATCATGTATAGCCTGCCTTACTTTCTCTCCTTCATTGCAGTATTACATCTACTAAAAACAGGCCGAGGCACTTTAAGCAGAATGTTGGCATTATGCCATCACATCTGAGTAAGCCTAGCTCAAACTTCATTTAAAGATCTGTGACATGAAGTCCATCTGATAGCACTACACCTCATTTTGTTTATAACCTGCTGCACAGTAGATCACTCAGCCTGGACTTATAATGGCAAGCCACAAGCCACATTGCTCCCAGCAAGCCGATAAAGAGAGGCAGTAGTTTAATAGAAGAATCGACATCTGCCTTCTAAGAGACCAGGCAGGGTGCTTAGCAAAGCTTTATGGAGTAATTAACTATTTAATAAACACACAAGTATGACCTAGCAGTGCCTGTTCAGTGGTTTGTGGTAGAGGCAGAGGAGTAGAGCTCTATTCTAGCTGGTTAAGCTAAGAACACTCTGCTGGCAGATTTTAGCACACAACACACTAATTACGTGCCTTGAGGAAAAAAGAGTCTAAGTTAATTCTGCTCTAAAGATTTTTTTTTATTTTCTCTGTTGAAGGTTTTCCCTCATTTCCTGTTTGGTAAAACGACGGTTAGCAGGACAGGAAGTGAGGGAAGGCTTCTCTAATGAAGCTGCAGATAGCAGTTCAAATCCAACATAAGTTCTATTCCTTCCACATATGAAGATGTGAAGTCACCAGCACTACAAATTATTGCATTTCATATGTTTGATGTGAAGACAGTTTCACATAAGGCATAAAAAAAAAAAAAAAAAAAAAAACAACATTTACAACTAGTGTAAAAAATTAAAAGCAATAAACCACGCTAGCCAGTAACATAAATAAATATACAGCAGCACCTGTGATATGTGATAACATATAAAGTATACAAAAGAATAAAAAGGAACAAGTGCGCTAATGTGAATTGAATAATAATCAAAAATTATGAATCCACACATATATTGAATAAATGAAGTCCAACAGCGATAACAACAAATGTGTCCTGTAAAAATGAATATATCGGGGGGCGTGGCCTGGACATGGCTGGATAGAGACGTGTTTTTTAGAGCTCCCGTCCGTCTCTCACATATCCCGCTATTATAGCGATCTGCACAGCACTATGCGATCGGCCAAAAGGCACAACGCTAAGAGGAACATTAAGAGCACAAAGCCACCGGTACAGCCCCCACCACCGGGTGAAATTAGGAGACTTTTCCTGCGATCACAGCTCAGCTCTCCGGCAACTAAGATGGCGGCACCGCATGCAGAGGAGGGGGAAGACGGATCATCGCACGCTTCTATGTCCCCGGCTTCTACATCGCAACCCTGGGAGACATATGGACATTCCCAGCTGGTCCCGTTTATAGACGAAGGGGGAGATCACTTGCGGACACCCCCCCCCCCAGATGAGCGGCGTGAACCCGGAGCTCCGGGCCCTCTTACAGGCCCTACCGACCAAGGCCGACATAATAGCGCTTATTGGGACAGTAGAGGCGGCACACCGCGAGGAGATGAAGGCAGTACGGGCGGACATTACATCTCTGACGACCAGACTCGAGACGGGAGAAACGGCCCTGGCCGAGATGGATCGGAGGGTCGCGGCGGTGGAGCGGGCCCAGACCACTCACATGGAGGCCCTAACGGAGCAGCAGCTCCGTACGGAGGAAATGGAGGACCGGAGCCGTAGGAACAACCTGCGGATCCGGGGCCTACCGGAGGCTACAGGCCCGGAGGACTTGGAGGATACAGCCACTGCGGTGTTCCGCATGATAGAGGGTATTGACCTCCCCGACAGACTGGAGTTTGACAGGATCCACAGGGCGTTAGGCCCGAAGCCTACAGATCCCCTGAGACCACGTGACGTTATATGCCGGCTACATCACTATAGACATAAAGAACAGGTACTCCGCAAGGCGTGGGAGGCGGGGGACCTGGAGTTTGATGGCGCTACTCTGAAAATACTGCCGGACCTCTCAAGGGCCACGCTGCAGAGGAGGGCCATGTTGAAGCCCCTGCTGGAAGTAGCCCGCAGACATCTGTTTACTTACAGGTGGGGTTACCCACTTTCAGTGACCTTTCAGAAGGATCAACGGCACTTCACCCTACGCAAGCCAGACGCCCTGCCGGAACTATTCACCTTTCTAGGAGTGGAACCGATTGATCTGCCCGACTGGCTGGCCTTCCTCCCGGATCCAAAGGGACGACCGTCTGCATACAGACAGAGAGAAGGTTTTTCACCAAGACCGCAGAGGGGCCGCCGCAGGCCAAGGGAGACATCAAGAGAGCCGGCGAGAGAGTCCTAAGGTACTGATTCTGCTATGATACACGTTTATTTGATTGTTTAGGGCGGTCACTAACGTTTCATTGCCGGTGACCATGTTACCGTTAGTATGCTGCCTTGACCCTCAGGATGGTGTTCACAATCTGGGCCCCTGTCGGTGGGGTGATCCCCTGGCCCCCCTTTTCCTTTTTATGTTGTGGGTGCCCCCTCCCCTCGTCTGTTTTTTCCCTGGACGCCTCCTGGCCTGGCAGTGGTGCCCGGCGTCAGCGAAAGGCCATTCTGGAGACTGCTGGGTATATATTGCGCAAGATGCATTCTGGAGCGACACGGTGGGGAACAAGCTTAAAAACTCTTGTCACATGGTAATCCGAGAATGGGGTCTGATGTCCAATACCCATCCATGCCACTTATCACCAATGTTTCTCCTACCCCACAGGGTTACTTGGCCTGGTGTTCTGCACTGTGTCGCTTTTTGATTTCTCCCTCTGTTTTTGGGAGGGGGGGACATCAGGAGTGGAGATTGACGGGAACATCGCGGGTATACGCAGCAACTACGGAGCAGAGACTCGTGAGCAAGGACTATCCTCCCTGAGGCTTACGCCAGAGACGCTTTGGGTATGCAAGCAACGTGTGGCTCAGAGTCGCATCAGACATGCTTTGAGTAATGAGTTACTAAGGAATAGATCTTCATGATCGGCTATGCATAATAGAGTGATGTATTGCGATAATCTGTTAGACCACTTATAGGGGTAGATAGAGGTCCATCGGCAGGATAGAGCCTCCCTTATTTTATCAAACCAGAGGAATATGGGACATGGCTGGGAGGGCGGGAGACGAGTTGGTGCCCCCGGGGGGGTGCGGCGGAGGAGAGGCGGATTTGGGGACCCTCAGATAATGGATGGAGAGGGATGAGGGGGGCTTGGACGTGGGGTCACGTGATAACTACGATCTGGCCCAGGGGACAGGGGTCCTAGTGATAGTTGGGCATAGGATATGCAGCAGTTTTGATGCAAGTTTCTACTGTTAGACTGCCATAAATGTGAAATGTGAAAAGGTTGTTCGGATGGCAGAATGTTTCATATGATGTTTTTCCCTTTTTTTTTTTTTTTTTCTCTCTGTTCCTTTTGTTTCTTTTCGGATAGTGCAATTGTGCATAACTTTTTCAGACTAGCCAGATAGCGGGAGAGGGACGGCGGAGGGCTCACCCGGATGAGCTTTGTCCTACCGTTCCTCCAAATAGGATAGCGTGCCTCGGTTGGGGAAGTGTATAACTCCCCGATTGACATACGCGCACATAAAGGTTTTTTTACTACGGGGCCTGGGTACTAGACCTAGCCCCAATTTGGAATTCGTGTTCCAACTCTCTACCTTTTTTTTTTTTTTTCTTTCTCTCTTCATAACTATACTTATTCACTGACTTTCTCTACTCTTACTATCTTCTACCCTCCCCATCTCACCCTATACTCCCCCATACCCACACCGCCGACTAAAACTTAAAAGCCCAACTCCATCCACAATGAAGACACAGAGTGTAAAGGTGATGTCACTTAACGTACGGGGCCTCAATACGCCAGAAAAGAGACGCATGTTGCTAAATGACCTTAGAAGATCAAAAGTAGATAAAGCCTTATTGCAGGAGACCCATTTTAAGGACACCAAATTACCCTACCTTAGAAACAAATACTACCCAGTCGCATACCATTCTACGAACCCAAATGCGAAATCCAAAGGAGTGACCGTACTGCTGTCAGGTAAAATCCCCTGGCAGTGCAGGGGGTGCCAACTGGACCCTACGGGCCGCTTCGTTTTTATTAAGGGCCTAGTTGGGACCACTTTGCTGACCATAGCAGCAGTGTATGCTCCCAATGAAGGCCAAGCCGCGTTCCTGGAGGGAACACTGGAACACCTCCAGGGGTTCACGGAGGGGAAACTGATCTTAGGTGGAGATTTTAATACCCCCCTGACTCCGGCGGTTGACACCTCGCTGGGAAGGACCTCGATTCCTATTGCCCAACTTAAACGGATATCCAAGACCTTACATAGGATGCAGCTTATAGACATCTGGCGCCTGCAACACTCAGGCGATAGAGACTATACATACTACTCCCCATTACACCAAACATACTCGAGGATAGACTATTTTATGATCCCACACAACCAACTGGAAGCTGCAGAATACACTGAGATAGGAAACAGGACATGGTCGGATCATGCTCCCATATCGCTGTCATATAAGCTCATGGACTCATCTACCACCAGTCAAAAATTTTGGAGACTAAATGAGAGCCTATTACAGACTCCAGAGGTCCTAAATGAGGTCTCTAGAGAATTCAATTTCTACTTTGTAGAAAACGACCGCCCAGACTGCGCACCAGAGACCCTCTGGGAGGCTCACAAGCCGGTGATTAGGGGTATCCTTATTAAGCACAGGGCCAGGATTAAAAGAGAACGGAACCAGACACTCACCCACTTGCTCAGAGACCTCAAGGTAATAGAATCCAGACACAAACATGCCCCCACCCAACAATTGACTATAGACTTGGAGACGATTAGGAAGCAAATAAACGACATACTACAATACAGGGCAAAAGCATCCCTACAGGTCTGCCGAAAATCTACCTACGAATCTGGGGATAAATGCGGGAGACTGCTAGCTCAATCAGTTAAGGACCTCAGACTTTCCACGTACGTCCCACATATCGCTAAACCAGACGGAAGCAGGGTAACCCTTCCCAAGCAAATTAGCCAGGAATTTAAGTCCTTTTATACTACTCTGTATAACTTGCCACCAGTTACAGGATCACAACGAGAGTTGGACGACTATGTGTCATCTGCCCGACTCCCGACCCTCTCCGCAGAGACCCGAACTGATTTGGACACCCCCATTACCCTGCTAGAACTGCAACAGGCTATGAAGCAATTGAAACCGGGGAAAGCTCCGGGTCCTGACGGGTACACGTTACAGTATTATAGAATACTGCTTCCAACACTAGGTCCCCGTCTCCTAAAAGTTTTTAACGAAACTGGGGAAGGGGGTGCATTCGCCAGAGATACCTTGAATGCGCACATTTCGGTGATATGGAAGGACGGGAAAGACCCGGAGATATGTGGGAGTTACAGACCCATATCGCTGCTCAATGTCGACCTTAAACTATTTACGAAAATACTGGCTAACCGACTTACACTACACCTGCAGCATCTTATACATTTAGATCAGGTGGGCTTTATACCATCGAGGGAAGCTAGAGATAGCACCACTAAAGTGTTAAATCTGCTACATATTGTAAAAAACAAACAAATTCCTTGTGTTCTCCTGAACAGTGACGCCGAAAAGGCGTTTGACAGAGTCAACTGGCCATACCTGTTTACTGTCCTGAGAGGAGTAGGTCTAGGAGAGAAAATGCTCAACCGCATAGCCAGCATTTACAGTAATCCGACAGCCCAAGTGAAGGTGAACGGAGTATTGTCAGATGCTCTTCCTATCACTAATGGTACGCGACAGGGATGTCCATTATCCCCCTTGTTGTATGCACTTTCAGTGGAACCATTGCTTTCCACAATCAGACTTAATACTGACATTCACGGCATATCGGACGGACGGCGACGACATAAAATATCGGCGTATGCCGACGACATGTTCTTCTCATTGACTGATCCAGGGACATCACTTCCCAATCTACTTAAAGAACTAGACACATTTGGGAAACTGTCCAATCTCAAAATTAACTATAATAAATCTGAGGCCATGGGAATATCAATACCAACACAAGACATCACTACCCTACAAGCGAGCTTTAAGTTCCGTTGGACCTCGTCCATATTGACTTACCTGGGTACGAAGATCCCTTCAGACCTGTCACGAATTTACGAAGCTAACTTCCCCCCCCTACTGACAAAAATTAAAGTCCTATTGGAGAAATGGCACAAAGGGATACACTCCTGGTTCGGGAGGTGCAATTTAATAAAAATGAGTATCCTACCCAAAATTCTATACCTGTTTCAGGCCCTGCCGATTAGAATACCCCCCAGCTACTTTAGGCAAGTGCAGGCGGTGTTCACCAGATTTGTGTGGGCAAACAAAAAACCACGACTACCACGAGCCTTGCTGACGGCTCCTAAACAACATGGAGGGCTAGCACTCCCAGACGTCAAACGGTACTACCAGGCTATACACCTTGGGAGGGTGGTGGACTGGTCACGACACCAAGAGCTGAAACTGTGGGCTCAGGTAGAACAAAGTCAGTTGGAGACACCGTTAGGGACAGCAATTTGGTGTTACGACTCACTGCCCACAGAGATTAAGACACATCCCTTGATCGGGAACACTCTGAGACAATGCAGACAGGCGACCCTTCAGACCGCACAGACAACTAAGAAATCCCCTATGACTCCAATTATTGGGAACCCTAACTTCCCCCCGGGGAACTCCCCCTCGAACTTCCAGGCGCTAAGAGGAGGCGACCAAACACTAGCGGGCGCATTTGTGATTCAGGATAGATGGCCTACCATGGGGGAGTTGACGGACCCGAATGGCAGTTACCAACTGCCATTTTGGAACGCGGCCCAGTTGCACCATTTCCTACACAGCATCTCAGAACCCTACCTCTACGCTAGACAGAGGACTCCGTTTGAGGAATTCCTAACGGGGAAGGAACCTTTGGCGCAGGTCCTGTCAAGCATGTACGCTCTGCTGAACACACCGTCGGGAGCGCCGAATTTGGCATGCTTTGATGGGTGGGAAGCAGACCTGCAATGTACCTTTTCAACGCCGCAGAAACAGATCATGATAGACCTTGCCCTTAAATCCTCCATCTGCACTAAAATGCAGGAAACAAGCTACAAAATTTTGACTAGGTGGTATTACACGCCCAGTCGGCTACATAAGATCTTTCCCGAATCATCTGAGCTATGCTGGAGGTGTCAGGGGGAAAGGGGGACATTGTTACACATGTTCTGGTCCTGCCCGTTGCTAACAACCTTTTGGGCTGTGGTCCGCACCACGTCCCAAGAGTTTACAGAATTCCAAATCCCGGATGACCCAGCATTCTTCTTACTCCACTTATCTACCCTTTCTCCCAAGAGATACAGGAAATCCTTACTGAGACACCTGACGAATGCAGCAAAGGCCTGTATCCCACTGTTGTGGAAACAACAATGCCCACCGACCGCAGCACTGTGGTTGCGGAAGGTGGAAGACAAACAAAATGGAAGACCTTATACTGACCTCACAGGATAAACGTGAAATCTATAAGAAGACCTGGGATTTGTGGAACATTTTCATCCTATCGGATGAAGGGAAAGCCCTTCTGGGGACCTAAATCTCACCATGAATCTGCTCAATCTCACTAGTAAATTGGAGTACGACCCGATACCAATCTGTGGAGACAGGCGGCTACCCACTCCCCCCCCCTCCCCCTTCTCGACCCTTTCTGACCTGTGCTTATTCCCTTTTCTTTTCTCTTCTCTATATCCTCTTTAAATTACAATCTAGTGAACTATATAGACAGCTTACGGGGTGAGACCTAGGTGGCTAGCCTCACCCTGGTCCAGAGACCAATGAAACACAAGAAGTTGAAGCAATAATAGAAGGATAATAGGCTGACATAATGTATTGCTAATGTCTGTGAATCGACCTGGGAGGCTGCGACCTTCACTGAAGTTATATGATTGTAAGCTTGTTGGGGCTTGTGCCTCATTTCCTGTTCTCCTTTTCTTTTTTTCTTCTTGAAAAATTTAAATAAAATTTATATTTGCAAAAAAAAAAATGAATATATCCTAAATAAGTCCCATCAAAAATCAGCAATGAAGGGAAGCCGTGAAGAGGTGAACCGCAAAAAGTTTGAAATTCGGTGCATGCACACCCGTGTCCACCACCAACAATCAAGCTGCTTACCAGAGGTAAGAAACAAATAAGCCCATCCGCAATCCCAGGGGGAGATCCAGAGAAATCCAGATAAACTTTGCAGAGTTCCAATGTCACTTGATAGGCAGTGGATACAGCAAAGATTTCCCAAGGAGAGAGAGGAGGCTCAATAGTGCATTACCCAATGTAAAATTTATTTTTAAAAACGGGTTTAAAAACACTTACACAATGTACAATTTAAAGAACATAACAACCGGCCGGTCCGCCGTACCTGTCCCGTAGTGAGGTGTGCGTGCTGACGTCATCACTACGGGACAGGTACGGCGGACCGGCCGGTTATTATGTTCTTTAAATTGTACATTGTGTAAGTGTTTTTAAACCCGTTTTTAAAAATAAATTTTACATTGGGTAATGCACTATTGAGCCTCCTCTCTCTCCTTGGGAAATCTTTGCTGTATCCACTGCCTATCAAGTGACATTGGAACTCTGCAAAGTTTATCTGGATTTCTCTGGATCTCCCCCTGGGATTGCGAATGGGCTTATTTGTTTCTTACCTCTGGTAAGCAGCTTGATTGTTGGTGGTGGACACGGGTGTGCATGCACCGAATTTCAAACTTTTTGCGGTTCACCTCTTCACGGCTTCCCTTCATTGCTGATTTTTGATGGGACTTATTTACAACATTTACAACTAGTGTCCCTATTGGAAGATTTCCCCTCTATTACTTTTCTGGGGACAACCCAAAAGTTGAGATTTTCTTTCACTTTCAATGATAATGGTAACAGGACAAATAAAGAGGGGGAATCTCCTTAATGGGGGTGTTCTGACAAAATGAACAACCTGGCAGAATGTGCAACCCCGTCACTTCCCGTGATGTGGAATCAGCTTCATCGCCAAACCGCACTCACTGCGCATGCGCAACACGTCATACATGCCTTCAGTGGCTGACGTCGGTGCACACAGGAATTTGCATGACAAAATGCTCGACCGACTACTGCGCATGCACACGGCATAAATCAACTAACGCTAAAGAAATTTACGTTGCTAAGCCCATCTTGGTACACCTTACTCTCGACCTCATCAAACCTACAGTAAGAAGGCGGGGCAGCGGACATCTTGCTATACCAAACCCAGTTTTGAAAAACAAGTTGTTTGTTATAAAATGTTGCTAACAGGTCATTTTTCTCCTTCATTGATGTGCGCTGCTGAGGTGGCACTGATAAGTGGCACTAATGGGCTCTGATAGGCAGCACTGAGAGGTACTGATAAGCTGCACTGATAGGCAGCACTAACAGGTAACACTGATGGTGAGGCACTGATTAACACTGATAGGTGACACTGGTGGGCACTAAGGCAAGGACCAATGTCTCTGTAACAGAAGCCAGTTACCACCTTTCTGCTCTTCTCCTCACGCTGATCGGGAGGAGAAAAAAAAGCAGATAAACCGCTTGTTTACTTCCGTGATCAGCTGTCATTGGCTGACAGCTAATTACTTGGTAAAGGGCCCGCTGTGATTGGCCCTTTACCCCGTTATGTGATCAGCCAAGTCGGAAGGACTCAGGAATCATAGGGGACGTGCGAGCAGCACGATCACCGGAGGACATCTATTGATGCCCTCCCAGGACTGGAAGCCCGCGCTATAGCCATCATTCGGCTATAGCGCGGGCAGAAAGTGGAAGTTTAGCCTAAAACTAAAATCTCTAAATCTACTTTCAGTCACAATCTAAGATTAACCGATCTAGCCCTGTAAAGCAAAAATCGCTATACAAACCTTTTACAGCAGCGGATGCTATGTAGAAGAGACAGCCGACCACAGCTGGGAAATGCCTGAAAAGTGACATTACCCATAGGCTTACTATGGGGCTTCCGTTATCGGCTGTCTCTACTGCACATGCCGACACTGAGAAGCCGCCACTGACAGCCAAGCGTGAGACCGGACCGGAAAAGCAGAAAATGTATGTATAGCGATTTTGGCCTCATATCCCCAGACGACGCTGGTTACAGAGAAACACACGCGTTGGGAGGGGGAAGTCGAAACTGACCGCTTGGACCAGCTGGTTCCCCATAACTAAGCTCCAGGGCGGAGCGAAACGCGTTGGTAGCGTGGCCTGGCCTGGTGGGAGCCCAGGCTGAGGTTGTCTCTCTCATACCACCATAGGACTTGGTGGATGTGCGACAGCAGGGTCTTTCCTATCTTCCTTACAGTGAACCTGCTGGTTGTTCGTTAGACATGCTGTGTAATTCCTTCAAAATTGTAAGTTTGATTTTATAATTTTATTAAAGTTCTGGTGAAATACTACACTATGTGGATTTTCCTCTGTACTTTATCTTCCTCCAGGGAGTCTATCTAGGATTAGAAGATCATAGAGCCTTTGCATGCAAGATCGTGGTGTATATGGCTGCTAAGCAGCAAGGTGTCTGATGGCCTCCTTGTGGGAACAGAGCAGCTGGTAAGGATTCCTTTTGGAAGCAGTCTTTTTTCGGTGGTGCACAGTATCATCATTTCTTCACGGCAAAGAAAGAGGGACTATTGAATTTTAGAAAATCTTTTTGCACTATATATATTTTTTTAGAATATATTATTTTGCACAGTGTTTGCACATTTTATATGGACTTTATATGCACCGATATATCAATTTAGGATGATTTCATCGTATGTTTAATGCACTTTTATGGTGTCTCTTATGTAATTTATTAACTTATACCTAGCACAAGGATAGCGCACTTTTTATTGTTTGGTTGGAGCTAGTCTAAAGCCTCATACACACGGTCGGACTTCCATCTGACTTTTCCGTGGATTTTTGTCTGAACGAAGTTGGCCGGGCACACCCATAGCATACACACCACAGGACATTTGTGCAAACTTTCCCTAAACTTTTTCCAACATCACGTGGTTTTTCTGCTCTTTACCGCCACCCTTTGGTCAACTTCTGCTATTGTTGGTTGATTTTAACATTATTTGTTTTGTCCATCGGACAAAAGTCCGATGGTTTTCTGTACACACGGTCGGACTTTGCTCCATCTGACTTTTGTTGGCCAAAAGTTTGTCCGTTTGCAGACCGAACTTTTGTCCGATGAAAACCAAAAATGTTTGTCTGATGGAGCGTACACACGGTCGGATTTTTTGGCAAACTTGCTCAAAATGAAGTTTGTTGGCAAAAAGTCAGACCGTGTGTACGGGGCTTTAGATTGTGGCTGCAAGCAGATTTAGAGATTTTAGTTTTAGGCTAAACCTCTACTTTAAGAGAGGGACCCTACAAGGCCCTTAAAGCGGTAGTAAACTTTCACACACACAATAAAATAAAATAAAATCCTCTTGCAAGGTAAAGTCATGATGTGCTAGTATGCATTGTATACTACCACATTATGAAAGAGTTACCATAGAAAGAAGCCCTCCAGTGGCGTGCTGTCACCGCTGACAGGGCTTCCTTCTTCACCAGGTCTAACTTCCAGGTTTGCGTGCTCCAGCCGTTTGAATGGCAGAGCTGCAATGACGTCACTCCTGCGCATGCACGTGGGGGTCACGGCTGCAGCACAGAGCTCTGAAGGGATGGCATGAGCATGCGCCAGTGACGTCACCAGCTGCACAAACAGAGAATATCGCCTAAATAGTGCATGTTTAGGAGATCTTCCTGGTACCTACAGGTAAGCTTTGCTTTTGTTTTTTTGTATAATCTTTATTTGTGAACGTCAAAGTGGTACAGCACAACACACGTTGTCATAGGCATTTTCAGCAAACAGTATGCCAATCATTTTTAAATAATGTAAAAACAATAAGAACATTTAAAAAAAGACAATACAGACAATAACATCGTGACCACGTCCTAATGGGTATAGTTTAGACTAAAAAAAAACAGGTAGCTAGCCAGAGGTGGGGTCCCCCCCTGCTTAGAAAACAAGAATTACCATAGCAAAAAAAAAAAAAAAAAAGGGCGAGGGGAAACTAAAAAGGGGGGGGCAGGTACCCTGAGTGAGTACCCTGAGTCACGCCAGCCAGCTGTCCGAACGACAAGTAAAGTACCAGGTAGTGTGCAAATTATCGGGTAAGTCGGATGGGCGCGCATGAGGGGAGGGGGCCACAATAGACCTCCAGCATACCTCCCCTCACACGACGACACCGGCCGGACCCCATATAAATAGAGATATCCGCACCAAGGTGGCAAAAAGAAGTGCCTGTCTCCCACGGGGGCCAGGCTGCCCCCCGGCGACAGAGTCCCATGCCGGCGCTCCCAAGTCCCACTCCCCACCTGGTGTGTTAACCGCTGGGTCATTCGTTGTCAATTAACCAAAAAAAAAAAGGGACAAAGTACAGAGAAAACCAGAAAACAAGAGGAAAGAAAAAGTGAAGATCTTAGGAAGAGAAAAAAATAAAATAAAGAGTAGAATCAGTTGGAACATACCTGGAAGCACACATCCAGCTCCGCCCTCACGCCACTGACATCCATTAAATCGCTGTATTGTTAGTGGCTAAAAAGGAAAAGTCACAGCACCTCCCATCCCCCACTAGATGCTTAAATATGTCAAGACAGTCTAGCTGAGGGTTCTGTGTCAAATCAGGGGGCCTGGGGTCTTCGTTTAAGGTAAGGGTCCGCCAGTTCCAGCAGTGCCACGTCCAGACTCGAGGACATGTACCCTGGGTCTGAGACATAGGTTGCCTAGGTGCCGGAGAAGCGCTCCAGAGTATTCCTTCAGGTGGCGATCCAGTCCTCCGCCTCCTGTATTTCACTGACCTTACGGATCCATTCCTCCCTGCTAGGGACTTGCGGACGTTTCCAGGAAGTAACCAGTTTGCTGCATTCAGTAAGTGGGGCAATACACTCTTTCTGTACTGGCCCACCGGCATGGGAGGAATGTGTAATAGAAAGTGAAGCAGGGAAAGAGGGACGTCAAAGTCTAGAATTGCCTTGATCTGGGACCGTATGTCTTCCCAATAGGGTCTGATCACTGGACATTCCCACCAAATATGCAGGAGTGTACCCCTGTGGCCGCAGCCCCTCCAGCACCGGTCTGACGTGGATGGGTAGATCCTAGCCAGGTCCACCGGTACTCGGTACCAGCGCGACAATATTTTGTAGTTAGTTTCCTGGGTCTTGGAGTCAATGGAGCTGGATCGGGTGAGTTGGTATAGGTGTGACAATTGAGTGGGGGTGAAAACCGTCTCCAGATCCCGTTCCCAGGCCCTAACGAAGGTAGGTCTCTGCATAGAGGTCATGAAGCTAAGTAAGCGGTAGAGTTCAGAGATCATGTGTGGGATCGGTTCCTCTTCTATGAGGAGACTTTCGAAGGGTTTGAGTGTAGAAATATCCCGTATGGAGTCCCCGTGGGTCACAAAGAAATGGTGTTGTTGCCTGTAGCGCCAAAAGTCCATGGGGAAGCTCCCTTTCTGTTCTCTAAGTGTCTCTAGGAGCATGAGTTTACCACAGCTAGCGCTACCATCCTCGACCCAGGGGCCGAAAAAAGCCACTTGCTCTCCCGGCGGGAACCACAAAAAGCCTCCCAGTGGGGCCAATGAGGGAGCCCGGGGGGCCAAAGCCAGTCTAGCATTAAGCCGATCCCAGGTTCCTAAGGCCTGAGTCATCAGTGGTGAAGTAAAGTCTGACAGCCCCCTGTGTTCCCGGGCCAACCACGGGGCATAAGATAGGTTCCTACCCACCATATACTTCTCTAGGGAAACCCAGAGTTTGGAGCTAGTGTGGAAGCGCGAATTGAGAATCCTCTGGAGGACGATTTCCCTATGTACCTCTGAATATCTGGGAGGCCCAGACCCCCCGCTTCTCTCGGGCGTGTCAACAACCTAAGTGCAATTCTCGGTCTCCGGTCGTTCCATATAAATTTTGATATCATACTAGACACTTGGGTGAAAAAACCTCTAGGGAGGGACATGGGTATCATCTGCATATAGAACAGTATGCGTGGGAGGACATTCATCTTTAAAACGGCCAGTCTCCCCATCCAAGTAAAGGCTGTCTTACTTCAACTAGCTAAGTAATTTTTCACAGTGGCTAGCAGGGGCAGGATTTGACATCATAGAGGGTGTCAAATCTGTCAACCGGATGCCCAAGTATTTTAGGGACGACTTGGCCCAGGTAAATGGGAAGGCCTGTTTGCAATCGATCAGTCAGTGAGGGCGGAATCTGGATGGAAGGATCTCTGATTTTGCGTAATTAATTTTAAAGTTAGAAAGCGACACAAATTGTTGGAATTCCCTCATCAGATTTGGCAGTGAGATCAGTGGCTCCGTAAGGTGGAATAGCACGTCGTCAGCATAAGCCAAGAGTTCGTGCTCTGTAGGACCCACCGTCATTTAATGTCGGTGTTAGCCCGTACGGTGCGTAGAAACGGTTACAGCACTAGGGTAAAAAAGATAGGCGAAAGCGGACACCCCTGTCTCGTGCCATTTCGGATCGGGAATCTGGGGGAAATGAAGCCATTAACCTTGACTTGTGCACTGGGATCTGAGTATGATGCCATGATCCAGGCCAGCATGTGCGTGCATAGTCCTATGGTCTCAAGTACAGCACGTAAGTAGGTCCAGTCCACCTGGTCAACTGCTTTTTCCGCGTCGGTAGAGAGACTCAGGTATGGGGGGGGAGTCAGGAGTGGTACGCGCCCAATGAATGAGCTGTATGGCTCTATTGGAGTTGTCCCTCGCTTCACGGCCCGTGACAGATCCGGTCTGGTCTGGATGGACAATAAGTGGGATTAGGCGTTTCAATCTGGTGGCGAGAATTTTTGCTAGGATCTTAATATCCACATTAAGGAGGGATATGGGCCGGTAGCTTTGGGGCATGGTGGGGTCTTTCCCTTCCTTGGGGATGACTGAGATATGAGCCAATAGTGCCTCCCCTAGTATGGCGTTCCCATCTGCTATGGAGTTGAAGTATCCACACATCGACTCAGACAGCAGAGGCAAGAATAGCTTATAGTAGGCTTTTGTGAACCCATCAGGACCAGAGCTCTTGCTATTAGGCAAAGACTTCACCGTTGCCTCTATCTCAGCAGGGGTAATGGGGGATTCCAGGTTTGGATGTCAGTCAGTCTCGTGTCACTAACTCCCGGGGAGCGCGCCGAACCTAGGTCATAAAGAGTGGCGTAATAATCCCGGAATCCAGGAGGCTATTTGGGAGGACTTGACTGAGAGTAGACCAGAGGCACAACTTATGTACAAGCATTTGCACACGTTTCCTCCTAAGAGCTCTGGCGAGCATTCGGCCACACTTATTGCCATGTTCATTATACTTGTGTGACATGTAGTGCAGCTGTTTACGCGTCTGGCGGTCCAGTAAGCATAGGAATAGTTCTCTCAGGTCAGTCAGCTCCTGCAGAGCCCCTGGATCTCTGGTATGTTTGTGTTTAAATACCGCCGTTTGGACTGCTTGTAGCACTCTGTTAAAGTGTAAGCTTTGTTTTAAGCTTACCTGTAGCTACAAGTGTTTCAGCTGTGTTTACTACCGCTTTAAGGGATACTAAAACACACACTGTCTTATTTTCATATTCCCTTCTCCTTCTGAACGTGGATGATGGCACTGTAATTATTGTGATGAAAGGTGGCGTGTCCTGATGTGATCAGCGGCGGACGTGCCAGAGGGGAGCTCCGGGAATCCTACATTCCATCCGCTGCCATCCTTACAATCTACAGCTGAACAAGCATCTACCTGCCTGCCAGCGGGTCCCTCTCGGTCCTCTGGAGCATCCTGGGCCAGTATCGAGCAGCAGCTCTGCCGGGGGACGCCTGCCCAGCACTGATCCTCTCGTCCGCGGCCATCTTGCCGTTCCGGCCTTCCTGGACGAACGAATTCAGGCCTACCTGAAGGTAAGGAGGGTCATCCACTCTCCCCTGCCTGCCCATCCGCCCATCTAGCGGGACACGGGGACCTGTCTGGCCGTCCGTGGAGGCCGCGGTTTCGTCCGGCCTAGTGCGGCCTGCAAAGCACCGCTGTTTCCTGAGCCGCGGCCCCCGCGAGTGCTTCCGGAACTCGGATCCTTGGCTTCCATCCCTCCGCCCTGTCCTCTCTGCCCACCGCTGCCTTGGCCTAGTGTGCTGCCCTGCAAGATCTGTGCCTGCTGCTGGGGTGGCCTGAATGATTGATCCTAGAGTCCTCTGTTGCCTGCCTGCCTATGATACACCGCTCTGAGTCACCCTCACCCCTGTACCTCCAGCCTCACATCCTCCCTACCTGCCAGCCGGGTGTTGGCTGCTGAGCGACAGGTGCTTGGAGACCCCCCTGTGTTTCGATCGCTGCGGCAAGCCTGGCTGGGCTCTCACCGTTTTCCAAAGCCTCCTCTGAGCACGGCTGCAAATCCTACCCCTGTGTAACCTGCCAGATGCCCTCCTCCTCTAAGAAGGGCAAAGGGAGCTCTAAAGCCACAAGGGCCCACACACCCCCCCCGGGTACCACCGTCATCTTCCCCGCACACGGATCCCGTCCTGGTCGGGCGAATCCGGGCCTTGCTAGCCGGCCTGGACATGGACCCCGGTGAGGCCCCGGAGGTAGAGGGGGCGGCCCCACCTTCTCATGATAACACGGCCACAATCCTTGCTGCGATCGAGCGGAGTAAGACTTCGCTCCTGGTACGCATCGACCACCTTGCTGCGGAGTGCAATTTCATACGGAATGATCTAGACAAGATAAGGGGGAGGATGTCTGAGACAGAGTCAAGAGTGTCGGCCACGGAGGATCTAACGGCCAATCACTCCACCTCCATTGCTGAGCTACAACGCACAGTGCAGTCCCTGGTCGCAAAGTCGGACGACGCAGAAAATAGGCTGCGACGCAACAATGTCAGAGTCCTCGGTCTGCCTGAGGGAGAAGAGGGGGACCACCCTGCTGTATTTGCGGAGGAGTTCTTTAAAAATTTACTTGACCTGACAGATGTTCCCCCTACCTACGTTGTTGAAAGGGCCCACCGAGTGCCTACAGGCAGAGCCATCCCGGGGAATATCCCCAGACCTTTTCTGGTCCGCTTCCTCAATTACCGGGACAGGGACAGGATCCTCTCTGAGGCCCGCAGACACGCCGCACTCAAATACGGCAACGCCTCAGTTCTTCTTTTTCCCGACTTCTCGGCAGAGCTGCAGAGGAAGAGAAAGACCTTCAATGATGTCCGCAGGCGGTTCAGAGACAAGAACATTAAATACGGCATGCTATACCCCAGCCGCCTGCGTGTCCAACATGGTGGAGAGGTGCGCTTCTTCGACAACCCTGCGGATGCTGATAGCTGGCTGACCACCCTGCAATGAAAGATTCCTCCCACTGATCTATTAGATGCACGATTCTTTCACATCCTGGTTTGCTCTATCCTACTTAACTTCCTGCAAACACCGGAGTTACCCCAAGCGTACCTCTACAAGTGAAACACAGTCGACCCCCCCTGTTTTGTTTGGTTTCATTGTTTACTCCCAAGTGAGGGACCAGGTGACTTGTCTCTACCTGGGGCAGCTTGCGACTTGAAGGGTCTGCCCTGCTGCTCCGGAGGGCCGGTCTCCTCCCACTGTAATGGGATGCAAGTTCCCTCACTCTCGCCTACTGTTCTAGGTTGAACTCACGCTGAGGTTGCCTCAGAGACTTTGAGCCTCCAGAAGGCGACATCTACAATCAAGTTAAGGGTAAGAAACTGCCTTGGCGTAAGTTGGGGATATGCCAGGCGGTAGGGCGTTATTTGTGCTGTTTATAAGTTATCACACCTGCTCGGGTTCCACACTATTTTTCTTGCTGGACTATGTTGTCTTAATTTTGCTACTTCTCTGGTTCACATATTATCTCCTGTGTATTCACTTTATGTTCTCTCCAGTTCCACTGGATTGCTATACCCTATGGACTACCTCTGCAGAGGGCCCATGGCCGGGACATAACTGGGTATGGGTCTTCTATGATCCTTAAGTTATTGAACTTCTCTATTTCAAATGGGTATAGATTTAAGGCTGATATCTTGGAATGTTAGGGGTTTGAATGACAAGGCAAAAAGATCATTAGTATTTAAATTTCTGCAGTCCCACAAACCTCACATCTTGTTTCTCCAGGAAACCCACCTGACGGGTAGCAAAATCCTAACACTCAGGAGGGCATGGGTCAAACAAGGGTTTCATGCCACATATTCCTCCTACGCGAGGGGCGTGACTGTTCTGTTGAACAAGTCACTCCCCTGCACAGTGGAACAGGTCTTCACGGACCCTGGGGGAAGGTACGTCATCCTTATCCTCGAAAAGGTTTGCCCAACGCTGGGCAATAATTAATGTGCATGTCCCTCCTCCATTTAACTCCTCCATCCTGTACACGGTCCTTACAAAAATAGCTCCCCTTCGGGTCCATAATATTCTAGTTGGAGGGGATTTTAATGCCATCCTAGACCACAACAAAGATACTACTAACCCCCTTAGACTTGCCCCCCCTGATTTGGATCTCTGGGCAGACACCTTTGGTCTCCAGGAGCTCTGGCGGTGGAAGCATCCGGAGGAAAGGACATATTCACATATCTCAGCAGCACATAGGTCTGGGTCCCGCATAGACCATGTTCGGGTCGGCTTCTGCACTGTCTCAAGTCAGAACGGTCTCCTACCTCCCGGCAGGTCTTTCGGATCACTCACCGCTAGAGCTTGGCTTGGGTCTGGGTACCCCCCGCGAGCCGAGATGCTGGAAGTTGGCATCCCATTGGATAGCCGACCCACAGGTCCAGGAGCTGGTGGGGCCCAGGCTCGAGGAATACTGGCAGACAAACGAGGGATCGGCTTCCCTTGACGTGGTCTGGGAGGCGGGCAAGGCTCATGCCAGAGGAGAATACATCTCCTCTATCAAGGCAGTGAGATCCGGCTTTGCGTTACAGACCGCTCAACTGGAACAAAGTGAAGGGGCGGCTTTGGATCTTTTCACGAGGCATCTAACGCCTGAAAATTATTCTACCCTAGCCCAAACGAGGAGAGACCTGAAGCTCCACTACACCTCGCTGGTACACTGAGATGCGCGAAAGCTTGTAGCCAAGCTTTTCGAGTCAGGGGACAAGAACGGCAAACTACTGGCCAACCTCGTAGCAGAACCTACGCTCCAAACAGTAATCCCTAGACTTCAGACTTCCACTGGTTGCCAGGTTACGGACCCCGAAGGTATACTGCGGGAATTCCATCTCTTCTATAGCAACCTGTATGCCGACCCATTCTCTGGCTCAGCTGCTGCTGGGCTGGAGGAAATGGGGGGAAATACTTTGCCTCTCCTCTCTGAGGAGGACAGGATAGCGTTAGATAAGCCATTAACACGTCTGGAAATAGAGGCCGCAATATACTCCCTGCCCAACAATAAATCCCCGGGCCCAGATGGTCTACCTGGGGACTGGTATAAAACTAACGCTACTTTACTGGTTCCTAAACTAAATCAGTTATACACAGACTGCCTGGAATCCGACAGGCTTCCAGACAGCATGTACCAGGCGCATATAGTGCTGCTGCCCAAACCAGGGAAGGACCCCACCTGTTGCTCATCCTACAGACCCATCTCGTTGCTGAACTATGACCTTAAGATACTCACGAAAGTACTAGCCAATAGACTCATGAAGGTTTTACCATCCCTAGTCAACATAGATCAGACAGGCTTTATGCCGGGCAAGTCCACGGACATTAATCTTAGGCGAGTCTTTACCCATCTCCAGCTCCCATCCGAAGAGAATGCCTCCCGGGTACTGGTATCCCTCGACATCGAACAGGCTTTCGATACAGTCAGATGGTCCTATATGATGCAGGTTCTGGAGGATTTTGGCTTCGGCCCAACTTTCCGGAAATGGATCGGCCTACTATATAGGGCACCCACCGCTCGTATCAAACTGAATGGTAGTCTCTCGCCCTCTTTCCCGATTAGGAGGGGAACAAGACAGGGGTGTCCTGTATCACCTGCATTGTTCGCCCTGGTAATGGAGCCTCTGGCCGAGGCCCTGCGGAGGTCGGGGGAGGTGTCTGGAGTACGGGTCGGCTCGGTGACCGAGAAGCTGGCATTGTATGCCGATGATTTGATTCTCTTCCTCGGGGACCCCGGTCCCTCGCTCGCCGGGGCGCTTCGGCTTCTGGACCGTTTCGCGACTCTCTCTGGCCTCAGAACCAACTGGAGCAAATCACTAATTCTACCCATAGACACCGGGGCAAGGAGGCTGAGTGATCCTACTTTGCCTCTACAATGGGCAGATACCATCAGATACTTAGGGATAAATATCTCGTCCAATACTAAAGACTTTTTCAAACTTAACCTGTCCCCGGTGCTGCAGTGGTGTAAACTAAAACTGAAGGCTTGGTCAAACCTCCTATTATCTCTAATAGGGAGAATTAACGTAATAAAAATGAAATTACTCCCGGTCTTGCTGTATACCTTACGGCACTCTCCGGTATGGATCCCCAAGTCTCTTCTCCGGCAACTAGACTCCTCAGTGGCTTCTTTCTTGTGGCAATCACACCCGGCCAGATTTAGTAAAAAGATTTTGTGTAGACCATGGACACAGGGGGGACTTGCCTGCCCGGACTTCCACACCTACTACTTAGCAACAATGCTCACCCATGCACATAACTGGCTGGTTTCGGACGACACCAATGCGTCAGTTGTCCTGGAGGCGGCACACCTAGGATCTTTCGAGGCCCTTCGTAATGCACTCTATAGGGGGTCAGGGGGCTCTGCGGTACCCTCGACCCTAGCTATGAAAGCGATCATTAAGGCGTGGTTCACGGTAGTGATTAAACCTAATTTGGCGAAGGCCAGGTGGTCCCCTAACACACCACTTTGGTGCAATCTGAGGCTCAGGGAGTTCCACTCTTTGCAGGATCCGGGTCTGTGGGCCGGCAAGGGCATCAAGTATTTGAGGGATATCTGCGATGAGCTGGGGCTATTTACATTCGATAGGTTAAAGAATAAATTCCAGCTTCCGAACTCTTTCTTTTTCAGGTTCCTGCAGCTCCGCCACGCCTTCAGCTCGCAGTTCAAGTCGGTTCAGCTCCGGCTGGAGCTTGATACCTTGGAGATTCTCCTGGACGATGCCGAGCTCTCAAAGCCCCTGTCCCGAATCTATCGAGCACTCCTGCCGTCCATCCAGGAGGGTCTGGATGGTCTGCGTGATTTGTGGCGGGCGGAGGTGCAGGAGCTGGACAGCGAAGACTGGGAGGATATGTGGGACTACCCATTTCAGCCGCTGGTGGCTACCAGGGACAAACTGATCCAATTCAAGATCCTCCACAGGATCTATTACACACCCCAACGCCTCCACCGCATATACCCGGCCCTGACAGCTAACTGCTGGAGATGCTCTGATACTCCTGCAGATTTCACACACATTCTGGGATTGCCTACAGATTCGGGAATATTGGCAGGAGGTAACACAATTCATCCATAACCTAACTACCATTTCTATTCCCCTGACAATTAGTGTATGCCTCCTTGGCCTGGTGGAGCCACTGGCACTTGCCAAAGCCCCACGTACCCTAAAAGGTATCCTCCTGTTTTACGCAAGGAAAGCCATAGTACTAAAGTGGAAGTCAGCCAACCCCCCCCCCACCCTGACCTCATGGAAGCATCTAGTCAATACAGTGGTCCCCCTCTATAAAGCGACGTATCTGTCTCGTGGATGTCCCAGAAAATATGAAAAAGTCTGGCATCTGTGGACTGATTCGGAGTCCACAACAGATGACCGACCCCAAGAGGAGTAATTCATCAGATCTCCTCCGCACTCATCAGTCCTGATAGGAGCTAAGGTCCGTACTCTGAATAAATGAATGGAGGTGTAAGCATAGCTCAAATTCATAGCACCTACCCCTGCATGCTCCTGATAAGCCCAACCCAGACATCTAGGAACGAGTAGTGGTCCCGCAAGGAATAACAACTCCTGTTGTAATCCTACCATGTGTATCCCGAGAGGTGTCCCTGTTATGTTAGTTAGATATATTTAGCGTTAAGATGTGATGATAAGTTGTCCTCTGTTTTTTGTTTTCTTTTTCTTTATGTCCCCTTGTGTTTTTGGGGGTGTCCCCCCCTTTTTCTTTTTCCCTCCCCCCCCCCCCCCTTTTATTTTTATTTTTTTATTTTTTGTGTTCTTTCTTCTTTCTTTGATGTGCACGTGGTAATGTGCAAGGTTAGGCCGGGGTATGCCCCAACGGCCATGTTTTGTATCTCAATAACGCAGAAAACTTTAATAAAGCGAATTTAAAAAAAAAAATGATTGTGATGAAAACAAGTACCTTTTTTTCTAATTGATATACAGCTGTCACATGACCCAGCTCTTTCCCAGCCAGTCTGCAGGGAAACATAAGCAGGAGGAGCTTTTAGTCCTCTGCGACTGGTCACATGTTCAGAAAAAATAGCCTTTTAAATATAGAATAAACAAAATACATATAAATGATCATACAAATATATATTTAACCACTTCCATACCGGGCCTATTCTGACACTCCTCTCCTACATGTAAAAATCCTATTTTTTTTACTGGAAAATTACTCAGAACCCCCAAACATTATATGTGTGTTTTTAGCAGACACCTTAGGAAATAAAATGGCGGTTGTTGCAACTTTTTATCTCGCACAGTATTTGCACAACAATTTTTCAAACAATTAAAAAAAAAAAATCAAACATCTCTTGTAATAGAAATCGTTCTTGACAGGTCCTCTTTATGGAGAGATGCATGGTCAATAAGACCCCACATCTCTCCTCCAGGCTGGCAAGCATGAGATGGAAAAAACGATCCCATGCTTACCAGCCGCGATCGCGGCTTTGTTTACAATCGCGGCCCGGACATAATGTTGCGCCCGGGCCTCCGAGGGTCATAGAGATGACTGGTGACCATCTGGCCACCGGAAATCTCTATGGTCGTCATCCAACGGCGGCAGATTCTTTCTCCAGGTCCCCAATGGCACAGGAGAGCCCAAAGAAGCACCAGATGGAGGCGGGAGGAGGGGGATGTCCCCTCCCATTGCCTGTAAGTACGATCAATCGGCGGAAATGCCGCTATGATCGTTCTTATGGTGCACAGAATCGCTGGCTGAAAAAGAGGATATCTGAATGATGCCTGTAGCTGCAGGCATCATTCAGATATCCCCACTGAAAATCAAGAACGTCATATGACGTTGAGCCTTGAGCTGAAGGTGGTTAAAATGTAATCTTTATTTTTTATTTTTTTGGCAAAACATGGTGTGGGAGGATTTCTGCCAGAGACAGGCTGTGTCACGTCCCTTCCAGCCTGTGTCTTAGAATAACAGGGAGATGAAGCCTCAATCAATCTACAAGTAATAACCTTTGCCCATTGTGTTTAGCTGGCTAGTGGGCATTGAGGAGGGAGGCAGGGAGTGTGCTGTCAGTTACCACTGTGTATACACCCACATGTGTGACTCTATAGTCACATGGGCTGCTCAGATGTGATAGGGAGGAAAAACTCATGGTAAAAATACACTGAAAATGGAGCATGTGCACTAGCTGCCAACACTGTTTTGCAAAATCCCCAACTGCAGTGGGGACATGGACAGGAGGGGGAGACAGAGAACAGCAGGATCAACCAGGTTTATTGCAGAATAAAAAATATATATTTCATAGTGACTGAGTGAGTATGAACAGCATTTATCGATTTGAGTTTTAAGTGGTACTGTCTTCACAACACAGTGCTGGTGACTTATCTTCATATCTGGTTCTGGTATGGTCCCATCTATGGTATTCATTTTAAGCACCCATCAATAAAAGGTCAGGTACTGTGAGGAGCACAGCTACTATTTGGACTTTCTATTACTTCCCCATGCTATCCAAAACTAGAAAGGGTGTTTTTGGCTTGACATACACTTTTTCAGCCACATTTTGATAACACATACTTTATATTTGTTTCATGGTCAAATCAAAAAATGTTTTAAAATAATATTTTAAATTGTGCTTGTTCTTTTCTAAAATCTTAAAAACAAAAGATTCCTCTGCTATGCAGATGGGGATGAGTTAATGTTTGCCATAATTAACTGTGCTGGCAGATCTCATTCAGTTGTAAACTAGATTTGAACACGGTCTCACAAAATTGGTCTGGTTTAGCAGTAATTGGACAAATTTTGATCCGTCTTTGGGACATCTTCGTACTGAAGTTGATATATTGATCGGCCTATCAGTTTTTTTTTCATGCGATCATTGTATTCTGATGGCTGGGAAACCTCCTGCTGTCAGAATACAATAATGCAGGGGGAGGGATTGCCCCTTCAACACTGACTGTGCTAATGAGGGAATCCAACAATTGGTTGAAGGAAAGCAAATTGTGTAACATACAGCTTTCTTTAGAGTTCTAGAAGCCTGCTTCAAACAAACACCTAGAAAAAGTAAAAAAATATATTTATATAGTATTTTAAAATGATTTGTAGGTATGCTGTGTGAATAGGAACATATAACAAATATATATTGGGGGGGTTTCTCTGATCTGACTGCATAAGTGGAAATACACTTCAAAATCACTGACTCAAAACACATATGTAGATCAGGAATTCAGATTTTCGCCTGACCCATGCTCCTTCTAGGTCAGAGACACTTTAGTGTTGAAGAAAGTAATAACCAAGTATTCTCAAAAGGTCAGAAATGGCCGCCAACATGCTTCCTTTGATGTAGACTTCCATTAATCACTTCCTGTCCTCCATACTTATATACATGCTCTAAGACAGGAGTGGCGATATCACAATCATAGCTGCAGTTATGATCGTGTCATTTTATTTTTTAAAGCAGGCGATGGGCTTTCACATAAAAGTTATCACTTTTAAAAGGCGGTGGAAGGTGGGTTACCCCTCCCGTCGCCTTTACTGGGCTCTTCCGTCCTACCAGGGACCCTAGTATCAATGCAAACAGGCGCATTGGATGTAGGGATCGACCAATTATTGGTGCGGCCGATATTCACTTTTTTGGAAGTATCTGTATCAGTCACAAACTTACCCGATGTTACCGATATTGCTTCAAGGGGTTTTACCGAGGTGATGCCTCCGGCTGCAGGCATCACACCGGTACAATTTTATTTGGAGAGGATGGTCAGCTTTATTGTAACAACAACTGATGCGGCTCAGCAGCCGCTTGGCTGTTATTACAAGCAAAGGGAGGGGACGCACCCCCCTTTCCTGCCGCCGCCGCCCGAGCTCTCTTGTCCAACCGGGAGGCTGGAGCAACCAGCCGTCACGTCCGCGGGCTGGCTGAAGACCCCAACAAAGCCGATGCTTCGTTCGGGTCTCAGATCTAGTAACCCGGAAGCAATGTCATGACGTCACTTCCCGGATTACTGGCATCTTAAAACCGCCAGTTTTAAAAAAATAGAAAGTCATCAAAAACGCAGAACTTGACGTTTTGAATACTTTCAAGTGCAGAGGAGTGGTTTGTGGTCTTATAGACCCCCGGTCCCTCCATAAAGAGTACCTGTCACCGCCTATTACTGTCACAAGGGATGTTTACATTCCTTGCGACAGCAATAACAGTGATTAAAAAAAAAAAAAATGTAAAAAGGACAGTGTAAACATTTTTTTTTTTTTTAAATGTACAGAATATCTGCAGAGAATATCGGCTATCAGCCTGAGAGGTGGCCGAAATATAGGTATCGTAACTGCACCGAAAAAACGATATTAGTCGATCCCTAATTGGATGCACTGCACAGAGAGGATTTTCCATTGTTCCTCCCCCATTGGCATTTCATTTCAGTTTGTTTACAAGCCTTTACTGGCTTGTAAAGTATCTGATCAAACCAATCTCCAGAGAAAAGATCTAGGGTCTAATACACCCCAGATCTCTCCATAAAGAGGATCTGTCATGGCCCATGCGATCACAAGGGATGTTATTCAATATTATAATCAAGCTTAACCAAGAAAGCAAAAAAAAAAAAAAAAAAGTAAAAGGTAAACTGTAAAAAAAAAAAAAAAAAATGAAAGAAAACATTTAAATACAATAAATAAATATAGGTACCGCATGTATATGTAAACAGCGATCACACCACATATGTGAGGTATCGTTGTAGTGAGAGTAATAATTCTAGCATCAGCGCTAAATGGTGAAACCTGTAAAGGCTTTAAAGTGGTAGTAAACTGCATCCAAAAAATAATAAAAATGGGACCCACGCAGTTTAAGTCATAATGTGCTAGTACACATCATATACTAGAAGATTATGACAGATTTACCTGAAAATGAAGCACTTCAGCGGCGCTCTGTACTGAAGGCACTTCCGTCTTCATTCTTGGGTTTGCAGGGTTCGGCAATCCGATTGGCCAAGCCAACGATGAGTCTGTTTATGGAACGGGTTCAGAACACATGCGACGGTGTTATCAGAACGGTCCTTCAATGTGCATGCGTCGGTGACATTACCGGCTGTATTTAAAGTAAACATCTCCTCAACGGTGCATGTTTAGGAGATATTTAGAGTACCTATAGGTAAGCCTTACTATAGGTAAAAATCATACATGGGAGTTTATTCCCACTTTAAAAGGGTCAAGTTTGGAGATATTTAGGTAGCGTAGTTTGTAGCTGTACCACAAGTGTACGCAATTTTAAAGTCTGACATGTTAGGTATCTATATACTCGGCATAACATTATCTTTTATATATTACCAAAAGATAATTAATTACTTATTACTAAATTTTATTAGTGGATTTTCTTTCACAAAACGTTTGAGAAATGCTTGTGCAAATATTGTGTGATGTAAAAAATTGCAACAACCACCATCCAGGGCCTAAAATATATATATATACTAATTTGCAGGTTCTAATTAAATTTACTAGCAAAAAATGCACATTTTTACATGTATGAGAGAAATGTCAGAATTGGCCTGAACTGGAGGTGGCTAAAAGGCATGAGAAGAAAGCTAAGCAATCTTTTACGGAAAACATTATAAGTTGATCATCATTTCGCCTGCTTATCTCTGCATTTACTGATTATTCAATTTTCACTGAAGGGAACATCTTACTTATATGCATCATATGCTGGAGCTATATTGAACAGATTTGTAGCAAGCTAAAATTATCAACTATGCAGTCTTTGCAAGAATCCTATAAGGTCCTGTTTAATTCGCCTGAATATGCCACCAAACACACACCTTTCTGTTAAATACAGGTAGGCATACTGCAACCCTATGACAGGTGCTCTTTAAAATAGCTAAGCTTACAAACATGTAGTCTGCTCCTCTGTGTGATGTATGCTCCCTGCACCTCTGTGGCTCTCAGTGATCTGATATGGAGACATTAACACTGCAAAACCTGAAACACACGTATCTTGTGCCGTGGGTATGATGGCGATGACAGCCCCAATTTCTCTTGAAGGCACAGCGGGGCTAAGATGTGTGCCACACCATAGCCTCTAATGCACCAGCAGTGATGACTACAAAGTCCTCTTCCTAGTTATACAGGACCGCCTCCCTTACTTGCCTCTTGTCCCCTGACATGTAGATTATGGCTTCAGAAGAGTCATTTCTAGTTTCATTTTTTTCCCCCATGTTCAGTATACATAATTGAAAAGGCGAGGATGAATTAAGCTGATGTTTGTAAGATAGCACCAGCTGCTGTTCCTCTTAATGACATGTTTTTGCTGCCACACTAAAAGTAACATCTGTCTGTTCTTTCCCCTATAAAACACAACTGCAGTCATTCTCAAGCTTCATCTACCTACCTGCACAGCCACTGAGGAACTACAAGTCCTAGCATGCACCAACAAGCAATGACACCTTCATATATTCAGCTGCTGGACAAACACTCAAGCTTACTCCAGGCTCAGTAAAAAAAAAAAACTTCAGCCCTAGATGATATCATCCCATTACAGATTTTTTTTTTGGAGGAATTTATGACAAAAGCAAAATTTCTCAGGGTACTTCTATTTTAAGAAGTTTCCTATATGATAGCAGGGTGCAGGAGAGTTTCTTTCCATCCTAGGCTATGGGGCTGTGTGTTTCTATTGATGTACACAGTGTAGAGACACAGCTCTAGTCCCTGCATTCCACCCTGAAACAGGAAACACAGAGCAGCAGTCATGGCACCAGCTTTAACTGAAGTACAAGATAAAGAAGGTACATACTCAGTAAGCGATTAACCACTTCAATACCGAGCACTTTCGCCCCCTTCCTGCCCAGGCCAATTTTCAGCTTTCAGCGCTCTCACATTTTGAATGCCAATTGCGTGGTCATGCAACACTGTACCCATATGAAATTTTTATCATTTTGTTCACACAAATAGAGCTTTATTTTGGTGGTATTTAATCACCACTGGGTATTTTTATTTTTTGCTAAAAAAATGAAAAAATACCGAAAATTTTGAAAAAAAACAATCAAAAACAAGTTTATAAATAAATAATATTTCTTTATCAATTTAGGCCAAAATGCATTCTGCTACATTTCTTTGATGAAAATAACCCAAATTAGTGATTAATATTTAGTCTGCAGGAAAGATATACAGTCCACAAACTATGGTATATATATCTGAAAATTGATCGATCCTGATGTACTGAAGGCCTATCTTATTCCTTGAGGCCCAAAAATGTCAGGACACTACAGATATCCCTCAAAGTAGACAGTCCAAGGTATTTAGGAAGTGGCATGGTGAGTTTTTTGAAGTTGTCATTTTTTGTCATAATTTTGGGGAAATTAAAAAAAATTCACCAGTACAGTGTCATCATATAATGGGTGTGGCGAAGATTAAGAACGCTGCAATGCGAAAAAATAAAAATAAATTTTTTAAACACACTTTGTACTACTCTGGGGAAGTGATCAGTCTTTTTTTTATTTAACACATTATGTTTGCATATAGCAGTGCATTTCATTGCTACAGTATCTCACAAAAGTGAGTACACCCCTGACATTTTTGTAAATATTTTATCATATCTTTTCATGCGACAACACTAAAGAAATTACACTTTGCTACAATGTAAAGTAGTGAGCGTACAGCTTGTTTAACAGTGTAAATTTGCTGTCCCCTTAAAATAACTCATCACACAGGCATTAATGTCTAAACCGCTGGCAACAAAAGTGAGTACACCCCTAAGTGAAAATGTCCAAATTGGGCCCAATTAGCCAATTCCCCTCCCTGGTGCCACGTGACTCGTTAATTAGTGCTACAAGGTCTTGGGTGGGAATGGGGAGCAGGTGTGTTACATTTGGTGTTATTATTCTCTCTCTCATACTGGTCACTGGAAGTTCAAAATGGCACCTCATGGCAAAGAACTCTCTGAGGATCTGAAAAAAAGAATTGTTGCTCTACATAAAGATGGCCTAGGTAATAAGACGATTGCCAAGACCCTGAAACTGAGCTGCAGCACAGTGACCAAGACCAAACAACGGTTTAACAGGACAGGTTCCACTCAGAACAGGCCTTGCCATGGTCGACCAAAGAACTTGAGTGCGCATGCTTATACGCCGCACACTGCATCAAATTGGTCTGCATGTCTGTCGTCGCAGAAGGAAGCCTCTTCTAAAAATGATGCACAAGAAAGCCCGAAAACATTTTGCAGAAGACAAGCAGACTAAGGACATGGATTACTGGAACCTTGTCCTGTGGTCTGATGAGACCAAGATAAACTGATTTGGTTCAGATGGTGTCAAGCGTGTGTAGCGGCAACCAGGTGAGGAGTATAAAGACAAGTGTGTCTTGCCTGCAGTCAAGCATGGTGGTTGGAGTGTCATGGTCTGGGGCTGCATGAGTGCTGCCGGCAATGGGGAGCTACAGTTCATTGAGGGATAACAAAGAATGTAGCTGCGCTGACCCAACCTATAAAGAAAAAATAACCCCCTAAATAAGTGATCGTGGTTGGTGCACAATGAATCAGCAGCAAGTGAAGGTGTAATATACCAATTATCTGAAAAAGTAGATTAAATCATAATGTGCAAAATAATCCAATGAAATTATATAAATGTCCAATAGTGAGCAGAGATCAAATAACAAATTGAGTGAATGTCAAACAGGGAAGATCTTGCATAAATGAGTGACATCAGCAACAAACTCCACCACCAAAAGTGCTCACACCATAGAGATTGCACACTTAGCAAACGGCAAGCAAGATCGTTGCACATCTGATTTCATCTTTCATCATGACTTGTAGTGACCTTTCGGAACAACTACAGTCAGGATTACCCTGATGAGACTCAACAGAGCCATCTTCCTGCAAGGTTTTAAATGATATCCACATTATCCAGGTTATTAAATTAAAGTCCCTATTCTCTTTTGGGTAATTTATCGTATGGGCCCCATGGAGTTACATCGCTAGAAGCAGGGAGCATTTATCCATCTACTATAGCAGCCATAGCTATATGGAGACACATACATCCGTCCATTCATCTATCTGTCTGCGGTTGATTTGCTTTTGCTCACAGCCTGGTACAATCTGGTAAGAAGATTACCTGTGAGGTGGTGGTTCACTCTGTGGTGGATTTCTTACAATCCTTATAAACTGGTCAAGGCTTGATTATATGTTTTGTTTGGTAAGGAGATTACTTACATGGTGGTGGTTCACTCTTATCAACAATCACACACTTGGAGCGCGGGGGAAAAACCGGAGCAGCCGGATGAAACCAACGCACACCGCATACGCACACCATGTAGGTACTATAGTATGTGTGATAAACATTTTGAACATGTCTATGTGTGCATAGCGCCGAAGGCGCACACACCGTTGGCGCGTGGGAGGAAACCGGAGTACCCGAAGGAATCCCACACAGACCCAGAGAATACAATACATACATCTACTGTAAATGTATTTAGTGTTGTGTATAAACATAATGTGTATGTTTATACTGTGTATGGCACCGAAGGTGCGCATGTCATGTAGTGTGGGGGGAAACCGGAGGACCCGGAGGAAACCCACGCAGACTGCACACACATACCGTGTAGGTATGTTAGCATGTGGATAATCAAATCGCACAAGTGTCAGACTGCATACGCGTAGGTATTATAGTATGCGTGATAAACATATGGAACATGTTTAAACTGTGCAGAGAGCCAAAGGCGCCATACCGTCAGAGCGAGGGAGGAAACCGGAAAACACCCGGAAGAAACCCATGCAGACAGCACACAGATACCGTGTAGGAATGAAAGCATGTGAATAAACATATTGCACATGGTTATGCTGTGCATTATCCTTGGAGCGTGGGAGGAAACCGGAGTACCCGGAGGAAACCCACGCAGACAGCATACACATACTGTAAGTATTTATAGCATGTGCAATAAACATAGTTAACATGTTTATACTGTGCAGAGAGCCGAAGCGCACATACCGTGAGAGGACACCGGAGCACCAGGAGGACACCCACGCCGACCCAGAGAGTATGCAAATGTGAATCTTTCGCGCTAATAAGGAGTAAAGTGAAAGGAACTGGGGTAAAGAACATTGGCTGCAAAATCAATCTGTGTTCACTCTACACATAAAGATACAAAGCAGGGGGGGGGGGGGGGGATTTTGCGCTAATGTATAATAATATGACCACACAATATGTGAATAAACAAATATCAACAAAGAAATTCTGCCAAAAAGGTGTGACTAATACACTAATGAACACCAATAATAGTAATACAACTAAATATGCACCAGTGTACTAATAAAAGTGCAATACTGAAATATCCTGGTGATCGTGAAAAACAACAAACTGTGCATGAGGTTCAATAATGCAATGGTATAATGGTAAATGCAATCACAAAGTCCATATGATGTCTGTCTAATAATTCTAATAAGGTATATCCAATCGGTGATGTTCTTAAATGGAGTCAGGGTCTTCTATATTAGGTACCCAATTGTAGTATTGAACCACTGGTGTATCCTACACCTGTCTCTCTATATTCTCACCTCACTTCGGAATTAAACTGGCATAACATGGGGTCTTGTCTTTCACTTTATATCCTCTCCACTTAAATCTGGCATGGGTATGGCCACCACTACTCACGCTACCTGAAAATGGAAAAGGGGGGGGTAGGGGGGGGGGCAAAGCTCCAACCCAGGGTCCAACAAGGGAACAGACAAGAAGCCTCCAATGGTGTAGTATTTCGGTAAAAACTAGGGTTTTTATTAAGAGTTAAAAAGGTGGACTCTTACATCACAACCGGAAAAGATAAGCAATACAGAGAATCGCAGCGTGCTATGCGCCGTCTTACTGTTATTCTGCTGTTTCCGATCCTGGATGTGATGCCGCAATCCTTCCCTAGGGATCAGATCCAGGATCGGAAACAGCAGAATAACAGTAAGACGGCGCTTAGCACGCCGCGATTCTCTGTATTGCTTATCTTTTTCAGTTGTGATGTAAGAGTCCACCTTTTTAACTCTTAATAAAAACCCTAGTTTTTACCGAAATACTACACCATTGGAGGCTTCTTGTCTGTTCCCTTGTTGGACCCTGGGTTGGAGCTTTGCCCCCCCCCCCCCCTACCCCCCCCCTTTTCCATTTTCAGGTAGCGTGAGTAGTGGTGGCCATACCCATGCCAGATTTAAGTGGAGAGGATATAAAGTGAAAGACAAGACCCCATGTTATGCCAGTTTAATTCCGAAGTGAGGTGAGAATATAGAGAGACAGGTGTAGGATACACCAGTGGTTCAATACTACAATTGGGTACCTAATATAGAAGACCCTGACTCCATTTAAGAACATCACCGATTGGATATACCTTATTAGAATTATTAGACAGACATCATATGGACTTTGTGATTGCATTTACCATTATACCATTGCATTATTGAACCTCATGCACAGTTTGTTGTTTTTCACGTTCACCAGGATATTTCAGTATTGCACTTTTATTAGTACACTGGTGCATATTTAGTTATATTTAGTTGTATTACTATTATTGGTGTTCATTAGTGTATTAGTCACACCTTTTTGGCAGAATTTCTTTGTTGATATTTGTTTATTCACATATTGTGTGGTTATATTATTATACATTAGCGCAAAATCCCCCCCCCCCCTTTGCTTTGACCCAGAGAGTATAATACATACATATACTGTGAATGTATTTAGAGTCGTGTATAAACATACTGAGTAGGTTTATATTGAGTATGGCACTGCAGACACAGCATTGGAACGTGGGAGGAAACCCACGCAGACACAGAGACCAATAACACATACATACACTGTGAATGTATCCAGTGTAGAGTTATAAGATACGTTTTAATTATGGCGCTGAGGTGCATAATCTTCTCTGTTATCATTCCAACCTGCTTAAATGTGCTGCCGAAGCAGTATGCAGGTAAAAGGTAACCTCTGACACCGCAGACCGTGGTCCTGTCAGAGCTCAGAGCGTTCCCCAGGAAATGGCGGGAAACCACAGGTGCAGAGACCCCGTTGTTGCCTCAGAGACATCACACAGAAGGCTCACAGGAACTATAGAAATAAATGAATAAAGTGCCCCCCCACCATGCTGCACCGACCGGGGGGGGCACTGTGTACCACTGTATCATCCATGCTGCTCTCGACGCAGCGTGTTAAGAAACCGTGAGGGAGCTGTGTAATAGAAAAGCTTGAAAAGAACCAAAGGAGAAAGTGTCCGCCTGAGGTACCACAGCCACAGCATCCAGCTTGAGAGTGACCCTCACAGCATCAATGAGTTCACTTACAAGCGCCCTGTCATATACTGACTCAGAACTGGAGTCTTCCTCACAAGGAATGTCCTGTTCAAAAACATTAAATTATTCAGAGCTAAAGTCCTGAGCAGCAGCAGCTAGGCCCATATCTGAATCAGAGCACTCCCCATGTGTGAGATTGTGTGGGAAGAGGGCACTTTATAGCTCCCTTGATCGCACACCGCTTCCATCCTGACAAGAATTTTTTTTCCAGGACTGCCGACAACTGGTCCATAGGGACCGCAGGTGCGGGAGCACTGCCAGTTGCCTCTTGCAACAGTGGGGAAGCAGGTGAACCAGACTCCATATTTGCCACTCTCCGAGACCTTATACACTATAAAGTAAATACAGTCCACCCACTGGCTGTGCTGAGGCTGAGGAGGGGATATCCAGAGGACTCACCAACCCTTGTAACGACCGCTCAGCTCTGCTGTAAGTCACCGCGCTGCCAGCGCGAGTGAAGTCTGAGGAGAGTGTGAGGAGATTCACGCCGCAGTAGCGGCGATAGAGGCCAAAACCGAAAGTGAACGCGCCGCGGCTTCAGGAAAATGGCCGCTCCAGAGATGAAAACCTGCTCCAGAGTGCTCTGGACCTCAAACTGGGGCGTGGGTTCATCTTCCAAAAGGACAACGACCCTAAGCACACAGCCAAGAAAACAAAGGAGTGGCTACAGGACAACTCTGTGAATGTCCTTGAGTGGCCCAGCCAGAGCCCAGACTTGAACTTGATTGAACATCTCTGGAGAGATCTGAAAAAAATGGCTGTGCACCGACGGTCCCCATCCAACCTGATGGCGCTTAAAGTGGTTGTAAACCTTTACCTACGGGAATGCCTAGATTAAGGCTTACCTGTAGGTGCAAGAAATATCTCCTAAACCTACACAGTTTAGGAGATATTTGCAAAAATGACGGGCACCGATGTCTACGGCGCTTGCGCCGTAGACAGCGGCGCAGTCGCTCTGTGGAAACCTTTAGAAACGGCGAGCGTGCCGTTACTAAAGGCGATTTGCTGTGACTGGCGGCTCCCGCGCGCATGCGCTGGAGTGACGTCATTGCGGCTCCGGCCAGTCACAACGCTGGAGCCGCGATACCCGGAAATCACTACGGGAGTGATGGCGGCGACGGAGGAGGGGAACGAGGACAGCTGTGGGGGCTTCGATCTCAGGTAATTAATAATGAGCTAGTATGCTATGCATACTAACTCATCATGCCTTTGTCTTGCAGGGTTTTTTTTTTTTTTTTTTTGCAGAGGGTTTACTTCCTCTTTATAAGGTCCTGCAAAGTAGAATTGGAGAAACTTCCCAAAAATAGGTGTGCCAAGCTTGTAGCATCATACTCAAAAACACTTGAGGCGGTAAGTGGTGCTAAAGGTGCTTCAACAAAGTATTGAGCGAAGGCTGTGAATACTTATGTACATGGGATTTGTTTGTTTTTTATAAATTTGCAAAGAATTCAAACAAAATTTTTTCACCTTGTCATTATGGAGTATGGTTTGTAGAATCTTGAAAAAAAAAAAAATTTAATCAATTTTGAAATAAGCCCGTAACATAACTAAATGTGGAAAAAGTGAAGCGCTGTGAATACTTTCCTGATGCACTGTATTCTATGTTATCTGGTCTGTTTGCTCCATGTGAATATCGCAAAGTACTGATGACAGTCAAGCAGCTAGAAAATTATTGGATCATTTTAAACAAACGGTTTAAATCAGGCACAGGCAACCTTGGTACTCCAGCTGTTGTGGAATTACAAGGCCCGTGAGCCACTAAAAGACTGACAAGCACAGGCATGACTCCCAGAGGCATGATGGGATTTGTAGTTTCAGTGCAGCTGGAGTGCTGAGGTTGCCTACAGCTGGATTAGAACTTTATAAATATAAATAACCTACCAGGCTATGTTGTCCAGTGCTCAGGTCTATGGTACGATTTGATGTAATAAACATACATACCTGTAAAGCAGTCCATGTAATAAACATACGTGCCTGTAAAGGACAGGCCTCTGATGGAATTTCACCCGGAGACCAATATAATCATACGAGCCTAGCTATACTTCTTCCAAGCATTTAATAATGCATTGTCCCTTTAATGAAATGTTCAATGAACTATAAATGAAGGCAATGGAAGCGTGTTGGGTTTCACGTCAATGAGCCATTAAAGAACCAGCATGAAGCGGTCGAAGGCCTCCCTGTAATCAGGCCACATCTGATTTAGATCTATCCCACCAGATCAATGGAGGAAACAATTACTCATCATAGATTACTTGCTGCTTTCCAAGTGGATAACGCCACTAAGTGCGCCAATGTCACACTCGTATGATTTGGCGTTTCACGTAATCCAGCGGTGATTCTATAATCCCTTTTTCCTGACTCCAAGAGATCACTGGGCTGCTTTTCCCAGGAGTCTATTTAGAAGCAACGAGATGGGTCTGTTCACAATATAAAACCTGACTGCTGTGAATTGCAAACTGAAAGCTAAACAGTAATATTCCATTTGTCCAGATGACATAAGGTATTACTTGTACTTTCTTCCCCGGTTTATGTCATCGCAGGCACTTCAAGGTGAATATCATCACAGGTATCTATCAGGTTGAAAAGCTGCTTTAGCAATTTATCAACACGGAAACTGCAACCTCTTGAAGCGGGCTGGAAATCAATCAGCCGCAATTCGCTTTGCCAGAGCTGCCTGGTGTCAATGTAAAGAAAGTGCGCCACCATGTGGCTAGATTTGAGAAATGCAACAACTATGCTGTTCAGCTAAGGAAACATTGCAAAATTAATTAGCAATTCCACCTAAAACTATTTCTCCGTCAAGTGTTCCCACTGTGGAAATATCTCTTCACTTCCTGTCCTACCCTGAGTATTGCTGGGAGCTGAGCTTCCTTTTTCCCATGCTGCCATGTACACCCCTATATTTGTTTACCGAATCCACTATGAAACCAGTGGTGACATAGAAAAAACTAAAAAACTAAGTGAGGATCTAACCTTAAGCCCCGTACACACGGTCGGACTTTTGGCAAACAAACTTCATTTTGAGCAAGTTGGACCAACAATCCGACCGTGTGTACGCTCCATCGGACAAACTTTTTTGCTTTTTTTTGTGTTTGCATCGGACAAAAGTTGGATCTGCAAACGGACCAACTTTTGGCCAACAAAAGTCAGATGGAGCAAAGTCCGACCGTGTGTACAGAAAACCATAGGACTTTTGTCCGATGGACAAAACAACTAATGTTAAAATCAACCAACAATAGCAGAAGTTGACCAAAGGGTGGCGGTAAAGAGCAGAAAAACCATGTGATGTTGCAAAAAGTTTTGGGAAAGTTTGCAGAAAAGTCCTGTGGTGTGTATGCTATGGGTGTGCCCGGCCAACTCCGTTCAGACAAAAATCCACGGAAAAGTGGGCGGCACAGGAAGGAGCACGAACGGGTGACCCCAGAGAAAGTGGCAATCGCTGAAAAGGAGGGCCCTGGAGCACTGGCAGGGACCTCACAAAAGGAGGATCAGGGCTCCTTTGTGCAAAACCATTGCACAGAGTAGGTAAGTATATGTTTGTTATTTTGGTTTAAAAAAAAACAAACAAGGCTTATACTCACTTTAATGCAGGGCTTGACAAATTTACTTGGAATCTAGGAGCCAGCTGTCATGGATATGCATTAATGTCTGTCTGCCATCTTACCTTCCTCCTCATGTGTTCATCTAGGGACCAGACCTCCTTCACCTGGCTTCCTTTATAATCTCCTCCCAGCCTGACTCCACCCCAGGCCCTATCACTGAACACTATATTAACCTGTGCACTGCAAGCCTGCTTTGCTGATCAACGTGTTTGTTAGGCATTGTGTGTTTGGGTTCCTGCCTGCCATGTGCTACGTCTGTCTCTCTGTTACGTTATTGGCTTGTCCCCGACTATCCCTGTCTGCTCGTGACCCTTGACCTTCGGCTCGTTCTTCGTTATCCTTGTCTGCTTGTGGCCCCTGACCTTCAGCTTGTTATTCGGTTCTCTCTATCGTGTGCTGCTGCTTCCCCTCTTTTCCCCTTATCCTACGGGGCGTGAGCTAGGAAACATCAGGGGCCGCGACCTGGTCCCAGCCTGCAGCGTAACATCCTCACCACTAGAGGCCCTGGAGAAGACCAGCTGGGTCTTAGACTCCGCGCCCTGGGGAATCTTGGCTCTCGCTTCCGTTGGGATCCCAGTTGTGCTCCTCTGGTCCCGCTTTCCACAACCACCCAGTTTCCTATCCGCAGAAGCCAGCCATAGGGTTCACTACCTCGCGGTGCACTCCTGTCCCCCTACGGTGTGCATCTGTCACCTGGCCACAGGTGACCCTGACACCAGCTAAAAAAGTTAGGAGCCACAAATGCGCCCCGTCCCGCTGAGCTCGGGTGCAGAAGCGAACGCATACGTGAGTAGCGCCCGAATATGAAAGTGGTGTTCAAACCACACATGTGAGGTATCGCCGCGATTGGTAGAGCAAGAGCAATAATTCTAGCCCTACACATCCTCTAACTCAAAACATGCAACCTGTAGAATTTTTTTAAAAGTCGCCTATGGAGATTTTAAAGGGTAAAAGTTTGTCGCCATTGGGGGGCACAGTGGTGTAGCAGGTAGCACTCTCGCCTAGCAGTAAAAAGGGTCATTGGTTTGAATCCCAACCACGACACTACCTGCCTGGAGTTTGCATGTTCTCCCTGTGCCTGTGTGGGTTTCCTCCGGGTACTCCGGTTTCCTCCCACACGCCAAAGACATGCTGGTAAGTTAATTGGCTTCTGTCAAAAAAATAAAAAATAAAAATTGGCCCTAGTATATGATTGTGAGTTTAGGGACTTTAGATTGTAAGCTCCTTGAGGGTAGGGACCGATGTGAATGTACAATGTATATGTAAAGTGCCGCGTAAATTGACGGCGCTATACAAGTACCTAAATAATAATAAATTCCATGAGAGGACGCAATTTTGAAGCGTGACATGTTGGGTATCAATTTACTCGGCGTAACATTATCTTTCACAATAAAAAATTTTTTTTTTGCCATCTTTACTGTTGTGGATTTTTTCCAAAGAAAGTGCGCTTGTAAGGCCGCTGCACAAATATGGTGTGACAGAAAGTATTACAATGACCGCCATTTTATTCTATAGGGTGTTAGAAAATAAATATATAATGTTTGGGGGTTCTAAGTAATTTTTTTAGCAAAAAAAATTTATTAAATTACCTAAAAAAATAAAATAAAAATAAAAGGCGCCCGATGACGGCTGCAAACACTTCCTTCTCTTCTCCACTTTGGGAAGGAGATGGACGGGCAGCAAAAAACAGGCAGGAAGCTCCATTAGCATTGCTGGTTGTCTTTTCATACCAACGGCCACCACAAGATGGCGCCAGATCACAGAAGGAAGCATAGGCCTGCAGAAGGCCGCAAAGCCGCGGCCTCAATTACCAGCCGACGCGATCGCGCGGTGGGGGGACGCATGGAGACACAGGCTACCCCAGCTGTGCCACCCCAGGCGCCAGGTCGCTAATTCTAGTCGCAATTGCGACCTGGCGCCCGGGGTTTGTCAAACCCTGCTTTAATGACATTGTTAATTAAACTTTAAAGCTGAAGTTTATTCTGCTTATATGTCACCTTCCCCTCATCAGCATGGTAATGACATTTTTAACCACTTTGTGTTTAGGCCTTTCCTGCCACTTTGTTTACATGTAACAATCAGTATTTTTTGCTAGAAAATTTCTTAGAATCCCCAAATATATATTTTTTTTCAAAGCAGAAGCCCTAGAAAATAAATTGGTGTGTATTGCATTTTTTTATGTCACATGGTATTTGCCCAGCGGTTTTTCAAACACAAGTTTTAAGGATTTTTTTTTATTTTAATGCAAAAATAAAACAATACATTAACAAATTTTCCGGTTAAGTATAAAAGATGATGTTACTTCATGTAAATAGATAAAAAAATGTGGAACAGCATCAAAACTACGTAAATTTTACTATCCATAGATGATGCTTTAAAAGCCTTTACAGGTTACCACTTTAGATTTACACATGAGGTCTGGTGCTAGAATTACTGCCCATGATCTGACAATAATGGTGATACCGCACATGTGTGGGATGATCGCTGTTCGCTAGCATGCGAGAGCCAACGCATGCATTCGCCTTTGCACGCAAGCATGGGGGGGGGGGGGCAAAGGCATTTTAAAATGTATTTATTTTTTATTATTTTTACACTGTCGGTTTAATTTTTTATCACTTTTATTGCTGTCACCAGAAATGTAAACATCCCTGGTGACAGCAATAGGCATGCGACAGGTACTCTTTGTGGAGTGCACTTAAAAGCATTTGATCACACTAAGATCGGTGTGATTAATTGTTTTTCATTTTTAAAAATTGTGCCATTTACATCGAGGTAAACTGGAAGTGATGTAAGATCATCGCTTCCAGCTCCCTATATCATAGAGATGAACAAAGCGGTTCTGGCCTGTGTCTCTATGATTAGCCAGTGAAAGCATTGGCTGCCCAATCTGGTGTCCCGGTGGGATGGGACAGCCCAATGAAGTTGTGGGAGGGGAAGGGGGGGCGTCACCAACCCGCTGCTGGTACAAGCAATCCAGCTTTTACAAAGAGAGATGGTTGTCAGCTCAAAAAAACGGTACCGGGCATCTTCCCGGTATAACCACTTGAAGTCCAGCAATGTACTGGCTTGTCGCTGGTCATCACATGGTTAAATAAAACCTTTCCATTTTGATTACATTCCTTCATTTTTTTAACCAGGGACCTCATCACTGGGTCTATGTGATTCTCTATGCAGGAAGATTACATCTGGTGAGAAGAGCCCGCTGGATGAGGTATATAGCCTCTTGAAGACATCACAACACCCTACCTCAGTACACCCCAATACAAGCAGTTGGCTGGATCTTGGTAAGAGTTATGCAAATATCAAAATGTCTTGATAGTTGGATGTCAGTCTGGAGGAGTAGGTGTTCCTAAGTGGATTGTATTTGCATGCAGACTGTCCTAGGTAGCACCTGCATGTCATGCTGAGCATCCATGATTGAAATATTAACATCCAATCCAAATAAGAGAGGGGGGCAGGGACAGTAAAGCTAGGGAGGAAGGAGCTCCAATGACATATGCCCCACGTTTGAGGGGGGGGGAGAATAAAGATGTTCATCTGCACCTCCCAACAATACAAAGCTTTACATTCATTGAGAAGAATGCAAGGCTTTTTCTGAATGGAGGAGGTACCAAGTGAGTGGCCACTATGATCAGTATACTGAATGTACTAAAGCTGGAACTACAAGTCTCAGCACCAGACATTCAGCGCCGACAGGAGATTGCTGCCTGGGTAAAAGTAAGATATGTAACAAACTGCAGCAGCCTGAGATAGAGCAACCTTCAGAAGAGCCAACTCATTTTTACGGTGTAAAGGGGTAAAAAATCGTTTTTGGCCATAGTTTATTTTTAAAGAAAAAGTCCACTTGGCCCTGTTTGCAGAGATAATGACAACATAACCTTTTTTTAACAGTGAAAAGTCTGCAACTCTTTTCATGGCAGAAGGTTACTCTGCATGGTGTCACCGTGCTTCAGATTGCTACACTTAGTGTTTAAGGTGAAAGGTTGGTGCTCCTCTGCAGTACATTATAGGTGTGTAGGTCCAGACCAGAAATCTGATGGTGTCAGGTGCTGAACAATATATTATTCTGCTCTCTCATTGCATTACAATTAACAGTAACACTGTGTGTCCCAGAAGACAAGCTGGCCATTCACACAATTCAGCATGACTCACGCATGCACAGTAGGAAACCGGGAGTGAAGCCGCAAGGCTCCACTCCCGATTTCCCTTAGTTAGAATGGCGGCGCCTGCACCCGATCCGATGGATGGATCGGCCTCGGGGGGGGGGGGGGTAGACATTGTGGGCTCCCAGAACAAGTGTCCTTATTAAAAGTCAGCAGCTACAGTGTTTGTAGCTGCTGACTTTAAAAAACAAAAAAATGTGTGGCTGGAACTCCGCTTTAAGTAAATTATCAAACCATTAAATGGCTGGTTTCATAACAGATCACATGTGCAGCACCATGGCAACCTCAGATCAAACAGAGGACCAATATGGCAACTTTCTTGGCTGTAAAGTATGCATGTCAAACACAAGGCCCGTGTGCTAAATCTGGCCCACCAGACCATTTCACGTGGCCCTCGCACCTCTCTTGCAGCTGCGGCACCCCCTCTTGTCTCTGCCACCACCTTGTTCCAGCATTAGGCAGCAGAGAACACAGAACTCCTCCTCCAGATCCTGTGCTTCTCCCTGCAGCTGCAGAGAGGCTTGCCCGACCCCCCCCCCCCCCCATGTCTCAGTAGTCAGCAGCAGGGAGGACAGAACTCTTACTACAGATCCTGCACCTCTCTGTGCATCCGAAGAACCCCCTCATCTCCACCTCCCATGGCCTCAGCTGACTCTGGCAGCAGACTCCAGCCCTCCTCTGGTCTCCTCCAGACTCTGCACTGTTTCTCTGCTCAGCCCCCAGCTTCTTCCTGCCTCTAGAACACGGTAAGGGGGGTGCACTGTGATGTAAGGGTGAGTGGGAGACTCTAGACTACTAAAGGTAGTGGCTGGGGGGGGGGGCTCGACATCTAATTTAAGGGGAGAAGGGGGCTCTGGACATCTAGTCTTACAAGTACAACCTGCCCTTTGAGAGCAACCGTAACGCTGATGTGGCCAGCAATGAAGTTGAGTTGGACACCCGTACTATAAAGGACAGGGGGTTTGGTTCTGCATTGAAGTGGATGTAAACCCTCACATATACCCAGCGAAGTGAACAGCCTCAGATGATACACAGGGATGAAACAAATCTCCTTACTTAAGTTTAACATGTATATCTGCTGTCTTCATCTTGCTATATTCTTTAGAACGTGCACATCATGTTAGATTTTTCTCTTCCTGTTAAGCTGTGGGAGGGCAGTCTAAGCACACACTGTGTGACATCTGATCGGAGGAAAGACACACACCCCCACTCCACATAGGCCGAGGAAGGAAGGAATGTGCTGTGAATAGACCAGCTCTCTGCTAATCTATAGCACCCACCCTGACATTTCAGGCTGGTTTTATCTCAGTTGTCAGAGAAGTTATCATGCTGATAACAGAAGAAAGGAGCAGCAGAAACACACGGGACTCAGGGCTTTGGAAAGAAGCAAGAAAACACTACAGGTATATATGCGCCTAGGTCAAATTTCATGAATCGGGTTTACATCCACTTTAAGACTTGTTCAGTCCAGAAAGTATGCACTGACAAGCACTTGTGGGTTGAACAGCAAAATGCAGGTCAGTGCACCTAAAATGAAGTCTGCAGTTATGTTCCTAGCTGTGTGTACACATCTCACCCAGTTCAGTCCCTTGATGCTGCCTCTCCCACCAGCCAATGGAACAATCTATTAAGCTAGCACAACTCTTCTGCCTTTCATTTTGTGACCAGCAGGTTAGAAAATCCAACACAATCTCAGATTAGTCCAACTTCAGCCTCTTCCCTTGTGGCACTACATTGAGCAGATAGATGGTGGTGGAGGGAAAACATAGGAACCATTTCTCCTGCCTGTGGTAGACTGGAAGCACCATTCCTCCAGGTTGCTCCCCTTAGGCACACCTTGAGAGACTAGACACTTGGCTGGAGATGAAGAACTGTTCTTGAAACTGAAGCAGTGATAAAATGGTTACAATTGCCCCCATTCCACAAAGCTCTAAAAATGAGCAATTCTAGCAGGTTCTGGGGTGACTCCCTTGCCTTACAGGGTACGGTGGAGCCACCCTTATCTGGGTCTTATAGAAGTCTAAAAGCATTGTCTGTTCAGCGGGCCTATACTCATCTGATCTTGACAAATAATGTGAAGCTTTAATACTACTTAAATCCATGGTCCTGGTCTTCCTCCCCCGCTGGTTCTAGTTGTGACAACCAGTCTGCCAAAGCCAATCTTGTTGCTGATCTCCAATTGTCCCCCGTCATTGCCCCTCTCGTTAACCTCATCACAAAACCAGCAGCCAAGTGCGTTTAACTGTGTTACGAGGGAGAAAAAAAAAATGCCTATGCAGCTTTGACTAAAGTTGAATAACGCCCTTCCTATAGGTGTAGGCCATTTACGTACTTCCCGAAACAGGACGTAAAAACTCCCAGAGATGGCATCATAACCATAATGCCTTGTGGCTAGGACATTGCTAAGCCACTCCCAGCTATTACATTCCCTGACACGCATTGGGCAGCCCATTAATTGCAATGGACTGCCCTACGTGCGGCAAAAGTAGCTCATGAGCAATCTGCCGCGATGGAGGCTCTAAGGGTAATGTGAGGAACACAGGAACATGTTACACCCCAAGTATAAGCTGAACTTAGACTGAGCACAGAACTGCATTCATTTGTGTCTTTAATATCTACATAGAATTCAGCTTTAATGGCTTTTAGCTTGTCCAAAAGCCCAACTCCAATCATGGATAGTATTTTAATAGAATGGGCAAAATGTATAACCACTGACAGAATTTTAATGCCATGTCCCTGTTGGAGAGACTTCTATATAACTTCATGTTATAATGACAAACTTTCAAATGTGTTGTCACCAAGACAAAAAGGAGTGAAATCTCCCAAATGAAGAAGGCAACAATAAAAATTACCCAGCAGTAGTTCTAATTTTTCTCCACTATGTCCAAAACTAATAAAAAAAAAAAAAAAAAAAACGGTTTACATCATCCCAAAGTATAACCCCGAACACCGACCATATACACTATATTGTCAAAAGTATTGGGACACCTGCCTTTACACGCACATGAACTTTAATGGTATCCCAGTCTTAAGCTTTGTACACACGGTCAGATTACAGGCGGCGCCCTTGTTACAAGCATAAGACTTACAAACTACTCCTACTTACAAACCTAGGGAGACAACAGGAAGTGAGAGGAAATCTACCCCTACGAAGGGAAATTCTCTCCTGTAAGCATTAATATGGGGAAAAAGGTGTCTCCACTGAAGCTTTATCACCAATCCTTGTTTCCCTAATAACCCAAAAATTTCAAAATCCAATTGTCATTGGGACAGAAAGGGAGGTGAAATCTTCTGAACAGGGGCACAGACAGCAAAACAAATGTTACAGGGGTGATGATAACCCTTCCCTATGCTATACAAAAAGCTTAAAAATAGATTTTTTGGCTGGAGCTACACTTAAAAAAATGTACCTGTTCCAACTTACAGACAGATTCAACTTAAGAACAAACCTACAGTCCGTGTCTTGTTTGTAACCCGGGGACCGCCTATATTGAATTTTCTTAAGTTTTTTGTTGGATGCTAGTTTCAAATCGAAAGTGAAGAGGGTACTCATCATCAGAAAATTCTCTGACGACAGAATTCAACCTCAGAAGTGACGTAGTGGGGCCGATTTATGAAATGTTTGCGCCATGAGTATCGGCGTATCTGCGTGCGTAACGGCTGTTTTGGTATTTACAAAACATTAGCGCCGGTAGCGCAGCGCTATTTCCCATTTACTATAGTGTTCTCGGCGGATGGGAGGAGGCGCTCAGTGCGCCACTATGGACCTGGCGCACGGCATCTTAAAATCTAAATATATAGAAGCTGGAAGTGCCAATATAATGGGGGTGATGTGTGGTGATGTGAGGAAGTGTAGTGACACCTGCCCAAGTAACAAACATGCCCAAAATAGCCCAGGTTCACACTGGGCTGCGGGAGTGAAGCCGTACGAGTTCAGCTGAACTCGCACGATTTCACTCTCGCTGGCACTCCCGATTTCAGCTGCGATTACAGAGACATCTGACACAGATGTCAATGTAAATCGCGGCCGAAATCGCAAAAAGTAGTACAGAAACGACTTTTTGAAATCGGTGCAGCGCCGCAGATGCGGCGTCACACCAATTAGGACGGTGCCATTGCCGGCAATTTGCGGCAAATATCGCCGATTTGACATGTGATTTGACATGTCAAATCGCACCAGTGTGAACCTGGGCTAAGAGTGAGAAAGTAACTTTTTTAGAACCAGCCCGCTGCGCCGGCAAGTTCGTTTAGAACTGTGAGAGGTTTTTTTGTGCTCAGCGCGGGAATTTTACTTGTTCAAACGCGCCGGTTCACTGCGCCGGCAAAATCTTAGTAAATGTCAAGTCACGTAAATCAATTTGCATAAGTTGAACAGGCGCAGCTCTGAACTTACCATTATATAACAGTGCGCCAGCAAAATTACATTTCTAAAGGAAAACAAAAGGCTTTTAAAAGCACCCGCGGCTATAATGAATTGTCGACTCCCGGCAATATAGAGAAAAGTAATTGAAAGTCTTTGATAAAAAAAAAAAAAATGCGTGGGGTCCCCCCAAATTCCATTACCAGGCCCTTCAGGTCTGGCATGGATATTAAGGGGAACTCCGCGCCAATAAAAAAAAAAAGATGTGCGGGTCCCCCTAAAAATCCACACCAGACCCTTATCCGAGCACGCAACCTGGCAGGCCGCAGGAAAAGAGGGGGGGGGGGACGAGAGAGCGCCCCCCCCCCAACCGTACCAGGCCACATGCCCTCAGCATGGGGAGGATGTTCCCATGTTGATGGGGACAAGGGCTTCATCCCCACAACCCTTGCCCGGTGGTTGTGGGGGTCTGCGGACGGGGGGCTTATCGGAATCTGGAAGACCCCTTTAACCCCCAGATCCCGCCCCCCCCTGTGTGAAATGGTAATGGGGTACAAATGTACCCCTACCATTTCACAAAGAAAAATGTCAAAAACGTAAAAAATGACAATAGCCGGTTTTGACAATTCCTTTATTAATGTCTTCTATTTTCTTACATCTTCTTCTTCTTTCTTTCTTCTTCCACCTTCTTCTTCCAGCTTCTTTTCTCCATTCGGGTTTCTTCCTCCATCTTCCTTCGGTATTCTCGTCCGCATCTTGCTCCGGCTTCTTCTTCCCTTCTTCTTTCATGGGCCACTCCGCTTGAATTGGAGGTTCCCGCTGTGTGACGCTTCAGTTCTTCAGTTCTCCTCTGAGTCCGCTGCCACATGGATTTCACGGAGACTTTCCCCGTAGTGTCAGAGGGGGGCAGGGTCACCCGGTGGCAGCGGACCCAGAGGAGAACTGAAGAACTGAAGCGTCGCACCGCGGGAACCTCCAATTCAAACAGAGCGGCCGGAGAAAGAAGAAGGGACAAGAAGCCGGAGCAAGATGCGGACGAGAACACCGAAGGAAGAAGGAAGATGAAGATGAAGATGAAGAGGAAGATGAAGATGAAGAGGAAGATGAAGAAGAAGATGGAGAAGAAGATGGAAGAAAATAGAAAACATTAATAAAGGAATGGTCAAAAACCGGCTATTGTCATTTTTAACATTTTTGACACTTTTTTGGTGAAATGGTAGGGGTACATTTGTACCCCCATTTCACACAGGGGGGGGCCGGGATCTGGGGGTCTTCCAGATTCCAATAAGCCCCCCGCCCGCAGACCCCCACAACCACCGGCAAGGGTTGTGGGGATGAGGCCCTTGTCCCCATCAACATGGTGCTTTGAGGTCACAGACCCCCAAAGCATCCTCCCCATGTTGAGGGCATGTGGCCTGGTATGGTTCAGGAGGGAGGGGGGGGCCGTTCTCTCATCCCCCCCCTTTTCCTGCGGCCTGCCAGGTTGCGTGCTCGGATAAGGGTCTGGTGTGGATTTTTAGGGGGACCCCCACGCTATTTTTTTTTTTACGTTTGGCGCGGGGGTCCCCTTAAAATCCATACCAGACCTGAAGGGCCTGGTAATGGAATTTGGGGGACCCCCACGCATTTTTTTTTTTCAAAAGACTTTCAATGACTTATCTGTATTGACGTGAACCAGCAATTCATTACAGCCGCGAGTACTTTTAAATGACTATTATTTTACTTTAAAAATTTCATTTTGCTATCGAACTGTTATAAACATGGAAAACATGTGCTACTTTACAGGCATACTATAGACAGCCCCCAGGTATGATATTTAGGGCCAGTTCACACCGGATGCAGTGCAGTGTGTTTTTTTGATGCATGAAAAACGCAAAGTAAGTTGATCACATTAATGCCAATGGCATAGTTCACACCACTGCAGTCCGTTCCAGTGCGTTTCAGAAAGGAAAAAAAAATTGGTCATGCTGCATTTTTTTAGGTACAGAACTGTACTGGACCACAGTAAAACGCTACGGAACTTACCAAAAACGCACTGGAATGCACCTAAATGCACCAAAGACGCACTGCAACACACTTGTCCCAAGTGAAAAGAGGGGGGGAAAACACTGGACTGCATCAAAAATGCACTGGAACGTGTCAAAAACGTGCATGCAGAAAAGCTCCTTGAACGCATCCAGACTGCGGTTCTATGGTGTGAACTAGGGCCAGTTCACACCATAGAAACGCAATCCGGATGCGTTCCAGGTGCTTTTTTGCATGCGTGTTTTTGATGCGTTCCAGTGCATTTTTGGTACATTTTTGATGCAGTCCAGTGCTTTTTTTTCACCCCTCTTTTTTATTAACCATAGATAATGACAAGTGTGTTCCAGTGCGTTTTTGGTGCATTTAGGTGCGTTCCTGTGCGTTCCAGTGCGTTTATGATGCGTTTCCAGTACAGTCCAGTGCAGGTAAAATGCAGCATGTTCTACTTTTTTTTGTGGAACTGGAACGCACTGGAACAAACACTGCCATTTAGAATCATATATCCAACTTTCCATGCATTTTTGATGCATAAAAAACGCAATGGACTGCATGTGGTGTGAAATGGCCCATAAGCAATTTGGCATATTTAAAGGCACTTCTCCTTGTTTTGTTTTTGGTGTTGTCCAAATTGGTGACATTGATATATGTCCCTTAGGGTGGGACCTGGGCCCCCATTTTAAGGCCAATAACTAGAAGCTAAGCCAGCCAAGTGGGGACTAGCAAAATTAACAAGTCAGTTCCTATAGACTGCAATGGTATTTGTTGGTAGGGGGGGGGGGGGGGGTGTTTGTCCCATCTGGATGATGTGCTTAATTTTGGACGGGGGGGGGGGGGGGTTATTTTCTGCTAGCTGCATTTGTGTTGTTCTGAGCATGCCCAGGCAGTTAATTTTTTTTTTGGTGCTTTTTGTGTGTGAACAGCACCTGGATATTTCTGGGCATGCTCAGAGAGTGTTTTTATGGGTTAGTAATTGAAGGATATCCTTAATAGGTGTACCCACTTTGAAGTTCAGTCTCTACATTGGGTGAACTGGCATTTTGGGTGTTTCATGGACTGTGCGTGTGTTTTCAATTGCCTCATTAGCTCACAAACCTATGTTATATAAAGCTTGCAGATAGCATCCTCTCCCTTGCACTGAAAAGAGGTGTGTGTGTGTGTGTGTGTGTGTGTGTGTGTGTGTGTGTGTGTGTGTGTGTGTGTGTGTCAAAAAGTACATTTTGGTGTGCTTATCGAGTTTGTAACGCATGTATTTTATTTGTTATGTCTTTGCAAAACAGGTGCTTGTTTTAATTTTGTTGATTGTATTTTTTTGTGTGGGGGGAAATGTTCCCCTGAAATAATTTTGATGCTGTTAATGTGTGTTGTTTGTTCACTTTAATTTAATTGTCTGTGCTGCATTATTTTGCGAAAACTTTCTCAAGATGTTTTGAGTCTGTGACTAATGTTTCAAATTGACCCCGTTTTTTATTTTGGCTTCCCTTTGTTTTGTTGACCAATAAAATTTGATGCAAAGTTTTGAGGTTTGTTTTGCGTTTTCTTTGCAACAAATGTGACAGCTGATTGGCATGTCAAAACAAAACAGGTGTGATTTGTCTACCCTGGTGCCTTCATGCTAGCATATGCATGTATTGTGTGCTGCCATGGATGGTCACCAGGAAATGAAAAATACAGAGCGGTAAGTATTCAATTTTCCTTTTTACTGCAGTGGTTCTCAGCCTCAGTCCTCAAGTACCCCCAACAGGACATGTTTTGTGAATTAATCTTATTGAGAATTGCTGTCCAAAATACAAAACCATTGACTGTGATTTAAAGCACATGTGCAAGATGAAGGAAAACCTGCAAACATGGCCCGTTGGGGGTACTTGAGAAGCACTGATTTAGAGCACTGCACTTAAAAATAGCTCAAGGCAATACGATTCTAATTGTGGGCATTTTGAGGGAACCCAAGTAAGTGTTAGAACCCCTGCTTGTTTTTTTGTTTTTTTTTTAGGTTGGGCTTTGTGTCCCTTTTAGTAAAATTGGCTTCACTTCCTGTCACACAGCTAAACAGGAAGTGACGGTAAAACCCTACCAATGTCTTTTCTTGGGGACACACAGATCAATCTAACTAGTGTCCCCATTAAGCAAATTGCACTCTAGCACTTTGTTGTGTACACCCCAAATCATTGGGTAGTTTGGGGTTAAGTAAAGACAAATCCACTCTGCAGTAAAAGTGTAGCTGCTTAAAATCTGAGGGGAAGCACTGGTGATTGTAACATCCAATCATGTAAAAGCAAAGATGGTGTTTTTTTTTTGTTTTCTTGCATGTACCCCTTGGATATCCAGCAAGTGCACTTGTAGTGCAAAGTAGATTTGCCTTTAGTAAATAAACCCCAAAGTCCAAAATATCTAATAATTTGGGGTGTACCCCGCAAAATGCTGGAGTGCAATGTACATAATGGGGAAAGTATTTAGATTGACCTGTGTGTCCCCAAGGAAAGACATTGGTAGGGATTTCCCCTCACTTCCTGTGTGGCTATGTGACAGGAAGTGAATTATTTGGAAGGATAAAGTGGCCAAATTTGGGATTTGTCTTCACCCTATCAGGGGTGCAGACATCCCCAAAAACTGTCTAGACTTGTAATCCCTCTGCACTCTATCCCCAAGCAAAAATAAGAAAGGATTTCATTTAGTTTAACTTTGCAAAGACACATTCCTAAGTTGAATTGTGATGTGTGTCAATGGCCCATTGAGACCCTCTTTAATCACTCAAGATCAGCGCTATAACTGATCGACGGCCGCAGCACGGTCCTCAATTGCCAGGAGTCCGTCAATAGACGTCCTCCCCTTCGCGCGTGCGCTGTGGTCACTGAGTCACTGAGACTCGAGTGATGACAGATCCGAGTAAGGGGCCGATCTCTGCCCTTAACATGTGATCAGCTGTCAGCCAATGACAGCTGATCACGTGATGTAAACAAAAGCTGGGCAATGGTTTTTGTTTTCCCCTTGTGCTGACAGCGTGAGCATAAAAAAAGGCAATCACCGGCTTATGTGCAAGGGACATCAGGCCTGAAGAGGAAGAGGCAATTCTGCGTCATCTGTGACAATCAGTAGCCCCTGCCAGTGCCACCTATCAATGCCCACCACTGGTGCCAATCAGTGGCACCTAGCAGTGCTGCCCATCAGTGCCCATCACTGCCAACTATCGTTGCCACCTAGCAGTGCCACTTCTCAATGCCCACCAGTGCCAACTAGCAATGCCACCTCTCAGTGCATACCCTTGCCACCTTATCAGTGCACATCAGTGCAGTCTCATCAGTGTACATCAATGAAGGAGAAAAATTACCTTTTTTCAAAATTTTAGAAATATTAACCACTTCCCTACCGCCCACCGTCAAATGACGTCCTTGGCTTTGTGCGGTGACATCTGAATGATGCCTGCAGTTGCAGGCATCATTCAGATATTCTTTTCAGCCGGCGATTCTGTGCCCGATAAATACCTTCCGCCGCTTGATCGTCCCGCCGCCATCCGGTGCTTCTCCGGGCTCTCCCGTGCCATCTGGGGCTCGGAGAACGAATTGGCCGGCGCCGGATGGGAAGCATAGAGATGACTGGTGACCAGATGGTCACCAGTCATCTCTATGACCGTCGGAGGCCCGGGCGCGACGTTATGACATCACGCCGGGTTCCCGTATATGTAAACAAAGCCGTGATCTCGGCTGTCAGCATGAGATAGGTGAATTTTTTGGACCGATCTCATGCTCCAGCCTGGAGGAGAGATGTGGGGTCTTATTGACCCTGCATCTCTCCATAAAGAGGACCTGTCACAATAGATTCCTATTACAAGGGCTGTTTACATTCCTTGTAATAGGAATAAAAGTGATAAAAAAAAAAAAAAGTAAAAAACCAAAAAAAAATAATAATAAAAAAAAAAAAAACACCCATGTCCACGGTAGCTTGCGCTCAGAAGCAAACACACACGCAAGTCCCGCCCACATATGTAAACGCCATTCAAACCACACATGTGAGGTATTGCTGCATGCGTTAGAACGAGTGCAACAATTCTAGCACTAGACCTCCTCTGTAATGCGAAAATGGTAACGTGTAAAAAAAATTAAAGCATCGCCTATGGAGATTTTTAAGTACTGAAGTTTGGTGTCATTCCATGGAGTGTGCGCAATTTTAAAGCGTGACATGTTAGGCTGAGTAAATAGATACCTAACGACATCTTTCACATTATACAAAAAAATTGGGCTAACTTTATTGTTTCGTAATTTATTTTTTATTTTTTTATTCCCCGGGACTGTGACCACGCCCCATGCCAATATAAGTGGGTGCACTCCGCAGACAGAGCATTGTAGCGGCAGACAGCGACGAGGCAACATCGGGCGGAGAGAAGAGGGAAGAAGACGACGGCAGAAAGACCCCTGAAGTCGGAAGAAGACCCCCGGAGCTGCCTAATAAATGACTTTAAAAACCTGCGTTGTGTTTTTTATTGACTTTTTTTTCCACCAGGTGAATGGGTAGGGGTACGATGTACCCCATACTCTTTCACATAGGGTGGGGGGGCCGGTATCTGGGGGCCCCCTCATTAAAGGGGGCTCCCGGATTCCGAAAAGCCACCCGCCCGCAGACCCCGACAACCAACGGCCAGGGTTGTCGGGAAAAGGCCCTTGTCCCCATCAACATGGAGACAAGGTGCTTTGGGGTGGAGGAGCGCAGGGCGCCCCCTGCCCCAAAGCACCCACCCCCCCCCCCATGTTGAGGGCATGCGGCCTGGTACGGTTCAGGAGGGGGCACGCTCGCCCCCCCTTTCCTGACCTACCGGGCTGCATGCTCGGATAAGGGTCTGGTTTGGATTTTGGGGGGACCCCCACGCCGTTTTTCGACGTAGGGGGTTTCCCTTAAAATCCATACCAGACCTAAGGGCCTGGTATGCTCCTGAAGGGGAACCCATGCCGGTTTTTTAATTAAAAATTGGCGTGGAGTTCCCCTTCATGATTCATACCAAACACGGGACAGCGAGCGCGAGGCTGCCGAGAACCAGCGCGATACCATCGGCCAGGTAGTCGCCTCTAGGACACGACTTGAGCGGCTGCTTCACGCTCAAATCGTGTTCAAGTTGCCTCGCAAAGTCGCGCTGTCCCTGTTTAAGCTGGCACACGAGTCGCCCCGCGAGTCGGATTGTCTTCATCCGACTTCCCGGGCGACCTCTATTCAAATCAATGGGCTCCCATAGGGAACCATTCATTTTCAATAGAGCGCCGCTCAAATTTTTATTTACTATAGCAGTGCGCCGCCGGTTCCTGCGCTCAGATTTATCCGGCGCACCTATTAAAAAGGTATGAACTGGCGCAGCGCACTGTTTATAGTAAATCACCCCCAATGTGTTGAATTGTTTTGTATGTGTTCTTTCATTTCTGAGCATGCCTAGTCTTGCTCTAATCGGCTGTGAAAGCATCATACTAACAATCAGAAAATTGGCAGATCGCTCATCGGACGAAGTTTATCTTCAGATTTTCTGACTGTGTAGTCAGTAGGGTCCAACGTTGAGTTGGCCCACCCTTTGCAGCTATAACAGCTTCAACTCTTCTGGGAAGGCTGTCCTAGAGCACCTAATAGGTTGCTATGGGCACATCCACTTGTTTTCTCCATCTTTTAAAACAGGTTGCTATTGGAACATTCACTTATTTCCTCCATCATTTATAGCGGGCTGCTATGGGCACATTTACGTATTTCCTCCACCTTTTATAGCGGGCTGCTATGGGCACATTCGCTTATTTCCTCCATCTTTTATAGCGGGCTGCTATGGGCACATTTACGTATTTCCTGCACCTTTTATAGTGGGCTGCTATGGGCACATTCGCTTATTTCCTCCATTTTTTATAGCGAGCTGCTATGGGCACATTTATGTATTTCCTCCACCTTTTATAGCGGGCTGCTATGGGCACATTCACTTATTTCCTCCATCTTTTGTAGCGGGCTGCTATGGGCACATTTACGGATTTCCTCCACATTTTATAGCGGGCTGCTATGGGCACATTCACTTATTTCCTCCATCTTTTATAACTGGTGGCTATGGGCACATTCACTTATTTCCTCCATCATTAAGAACAGGTTGCTATGAACACATTTACTTATTTCCTCTATCTTTTATAACTGGAGGCTATGGGCACATTCATGTATTTCTTCCGTATTTTATAAGCCAGCTTTTATGCAAATACCAAGATAACAATGGGATTATCTAAGCAGCCTTGCTACAGTTTTATAAAAATGCTTTTTAGCAGAGCAAAGCAATAGAAAAAAAATATGTTTGATCAGAAGAGCAATTTTAGTGCGGTCAAGTTTATTACCAAGCACTATTTCATAGACATTCATTCCACTGCAACAACAAAGAAATTCTGGAATCTCCGTGAGGGAATAAAAAAAATAAAAATAAAACTCCATTTTATGGGACGTGGCTGTAAAAGCGTCTGATGGATGATAAGTGCACTTTTAAATATTTAAAGCTCATGAATTTCATATGGTAATTGGCAATTTTTTTTTTTTCCTAAGCTGAAGCAACGCAGGACATTACTTCTCCAGATAACACAACATATCCGGTTAAGACTCAAGGTAATAATGAAGATCCCAGGGGCGTAACCGGGAATAATGGTCTCCTAAGCACTACAATAAACCTTACAATGATCTGAGGGGACAGAAACAACGGCTGTTGTTTGAAAAGCAATGCAAGCTACAAAAAAAAAAAGAGAAGGAGGGATAGAGACATTCCTCTCCACAACTTTTTAATTAATTTTTTTATCGTTTTTTATAGAAATGAAATAGAAGCAGCAATAACTTCCCATCCTTTTGTTTTTAAGGATTACAGGCTTGTAAACTGAGCTTCTCCACCATTGTATAAAATCTTTATTGTAGCGAAAAACAAATGACAGTATGTCCAAGGACTTAGTTTGCAAAGATTACTGGTGGGTTTTCTAATAGGAAAGCCTAGCACTGTGTACCTACTTTTAGCTGCCTGCAAACTTAGTTGAAGTAGAACTATAGGCCAAACTTTTTTATTTATTTTTTATTTTAGGTAAAGTAGAAAGGGCCATAACCTCTGTCAGTTTATTCTTGCCATCTGTGTCCCATTAGAAAGATTTACCTTCACATCCTGTCCCATAGCCAAAACAGGAAGTGAGAGGAAATCCCTACAAATTCCTTACGAATATATATGAATTCCTTGGGGACCCCCAGGTAACCAGAACTAGTGTCCCGATTGCAATATTTCCCCTCTATTACTTTTCTGGGGACAACCTAAAATTTGGGATTTTCTTTTACTTTTAATGATAATGGTAAACAGGACAAATAGAGAGGGAGAATCTCCTTAATGTGGGCACAGACAGCAACAAAATCTGACAGGTGTTCTAATCTCTCTCCACTCTAGCCAACATTTAAAAAAAAAAAAAAAAGTTTTGCCTTTAGTTGTACTTTAAGGAACTTGTTTGAAACTTAGAAGGCAGGGACTGATGTGATACATACACTATATTACCAAAAGTATTGGGACACCTGCCTACACGCACATTAACTTTAGCCACTTCAGCCCCGGAAGAATTTACCCCCTTCCTGACCAGAGCACTTTTTGCGATTCGGCACTGCGTCGCTTTAACTGACAATTGCGCGGCCGTGCGACGTGGCTCCCAAACAAAATTGACGTCCTTTTTTCCCCACAAATAGAGATTTCTTTTGGTGGTATTTGATCACCTCTGCGGTTTTGAATTTTTTGCGCTATAAACAAAAAAAGAGCGACAATTTTGAAAAAAAAAAAAAAAAGCAATATTTTTTACTTTTTGCTATAATAATTATCCCCAAAAATATATATTAAAAAAAAACCTAATTTTTTCCTCAGTTTAGGCCGATATGTATTCTACATATTTTTGGTAAAAAAATAAATAAAAAATCGCAATAAGCGTATATTGGTTTGCGCAAAAGTTATAGCATCTACAAAATAGGGGTTCGTTTTATGGCATTTATTTTTTTACGAATAATGGCAGCGATTTTTATTGTGACTGCGACATTATGGCGGACACATCAAACACTTTTGAAGCTATTTTGGGACCATTGTCATTTATACAGGGATCAGTGCTATAAAAATGCACTGATTACTATGTAAATGACAAGAGAAAAGAGAACGGCGCCCTCTAAGTGCAGCATATTTAAAACATATTTAATGTAAAAAGATTAAAAACACTCACATGGGAGCAGACATAATCAGGCATTCAAGGGTTAAGGTGATTCATCCGCATAGTCCTCAGTGTGTGTACACGGCACGGGCTGCTGGAGAAGATCCTCTGTCCTGTAGCTTTCCTGTCTGCACTGAATGTGCACAGTGCTGGCCGGAGGCTTGGACGTAGACCGTGGAGGCTCCGTGATGTCATGCAGTCATCACTTCCGGGACTGGGGTTATGCGTGTCCCTTCTTCAGGCTGCTGAAGGGACACGCATGTCCCAATCGTGAAGCGCCGCCCGCTAACCCCAGTCCCAGAAGTGACGACTGCACAACATCACAGAGCCTCCATGGTTTACGTCCAAGCCTCCGGCCAGCGCTGTGCACACTCAGTGCAGACAGGAAAGCTACAGGACAGAGGATCTTCTCCAGCAGCCCGTGCCGTGTACACACACTGAGGACTATGCAAATGAAACACCTTAATTCTTGAATGCCTGATTATGTCTGCTCCCATGTGAGTGTTTTTAATCTTTTCACATTAAATATGTTTTAAATATGCTGCGCTTAGAGGGCGCCGTTCTCTTTTCTCTTGTCTGTTACCAAAGCCTCTTCTAGCTTTTTTGGACTGGCAGCCTTCTTCAAATTCAGCAACCTTCCATTAGAAAACTTCCTTACATGGACATATATTATAATATATATTGACGTATAGTGACTATACCCCCTCTGCCCATCCTTTTTCCAAACCCCATTTATACCTTACATTTTTAGACAGCTAAATCCAGAGTGTGCCATTATTAACCCTTTGTTTTTTGTTACTATGTAAATGACACTGTCAGGGAAGAGGTTAACCACTAGGGGCGAGGAAGGGGTCAAGTGTGTCCTAGGGAGTGATTCTAACTGTGTGGGGGCTGGGCTACAAGTGACAAGACAGTGATCACTGATCCCGATCACAGGGAGCAGTAGATCACTGTCCTGACACTAGGCAGAACAGGGAAATGCCTTGTTTACAAAGGCATCTCCCTGTTCTGCAGCTCCGCGACACGATCGGCGGACACCAGCGGACATAGAGTCCACGGGTCCCGCGGTCACGGAGCTTGCGGCAGGCGCACGCACAGCGGGATTTTCAAAGCAACGTACAGGTACGTTTGCTTTGCCCACACGAGCCATTCTGCCGACATATATGTTCGTTAGGCGGCCGGCAGGTGGTTAATGTCATCCTAGTCTTAGTACACAGGGTTCAATATTGAGTTGGCCCACCCTTTGCAGCTAGAACCTTTAGGATGAATTCGAGCGGAGATTGCAAGCCAGGCCTTCTCATCCAACATCAGTGCCTGACCTCACAAATGCACTTCTGGAAGAATGGTCAAACATTCCCATAGACACACGTCTAGACCTTGTGGACAGCCTTCCCAGAAGAATTTAAGCCGTTATAGCTGCAAAGGGAAGGCCAACTCAATATTGAATCCTACAGACGAAGATTGTCATTAAAGCTCATGTGCGTGTAAGGGAAAGTGTCCCAATACTTTTGATAATATAGTGCATATATCACATCAGTCATTGCCTTTAAAGAGCTTACAATCTAAGTTCCTTAAAGTACAACTAATGGCAAAAGTTTTTTAAATGTTGGCTAGAGTGGAGAGAGATTAGAACACCTGTCAGATTTTGCTTCTTTCTGTGCCAACATCAGGGAGATTCTCTATTTGTCCTGTTTACCATTATAATTGAAAGTGAAAGTAAAGTAAAATCCAAAATTTTAGGTTGTCCCCAAGAAAAGCAATAGAGGACAAACGACATCATGACATCACTTCCTGTTTTACGGAAGCCAAATTTGAAAAAACTACAGCATTCAAAACAGCCAAACTTGGTGTTTTGAATGCTTTTAAGTGCAAAGCAAATATTTGGGGTCATTTAAACCCCAGATCCCTCCATAGAGAGTACCTGTCAGTGCCCATTACTGTCACAGGGAATGATTACATTGCTTGTGAAAGCAATAAAAGTGATTTAAAAAAAAAAAAAAAAAGAAGGACAGTGTAAATAAAGAAAAAAAATGTAAAGCTGGTAAATCCATGTAAATCCATGCTGGTGCACAAAAATGAATGCATAAGCAAGTCGCGCCCGCAAATGTAAACAATGTTCAAACCACATGTGAGGTAACACCACAATAATTCTAGCACTAGACCTCCTTCGTTACTCTAAACAGTCAACGTTACTGAAAGTCCTTAAGTTCTGGGCTTTCCCCATCAACAGGTAACCTGTAAAAATAATGTTTAAAGCGTCGCCTATGGGGATTTTTAAGTACTGCAGTTTGACGCCATTCCACGAGTGTGCCCAATTTTAAAGCGTGACATGTTAGGTATCTATTTACTCGGCGTAACACCATCTTTCCTAGTATACCAAAAAATTGGGCTAACTATACTGTTTTATTTATTTTTTTATTCATTTAAGTGTATTTCTTCTAAAACAAATTAATTGCATTTGAAGGACCGCTGCGCAAATACAGTGTGACATAAAATATTGCAACGATCACCATTTTATTCTCTATGGGTCTCTGCTAATAAAATATACAGTTGTGCTCATAAGTTTACATACCCTGGCAGAATTTATGATTTCTTGGCTATTTTTCAGAGAATATGAATGACACAAAAACATTTTTCACTCATGGTTAGTGTTTGGCTGAAGCCATTTATTATCAATCAACTGTGTTTACTCTTTTTAAATCATAATGGCAACAGAAACTACCCAAATTACCCTGAACAAAAGTTTACATACCCTGTTGATTTTGGTCTGATAACATGCACACAAGTTGACACAAAGGGGTTTGAATGGATATTAAAGGTAACCATCCTCACCTTTGATCTGTTTGTTTGTAATTAGTGTGTGTGTATAAAAGGTCAATGAGTTTCTGGTCTCCTGACAGACCCTTGCATCTTTCATCCAGTGGTGCACTGACGTTTCTGGATTCTGAGTCATGGGAAAGCAAAAGAATTGTCAGAATTGTCAAAGGATCTGTATAAAACAAGAAAGGGACTATAAAAAGATATCCAGGGAATTGAGAATGCCAATCAGCAGTGTTCAAACTAATCAAGAAGTGGAAAATGAGGGGTTCTGTTGAAACCAAACCACGATCAGGTAGACCAACTAAAATTTCAGCCACAACTGCCAGGAAAATCGTTTGGGATGCAAAGAAAAACCCACAATTAACTTCACGTGAAATACAGGACGCTCTGAAAACTTTTTCAAGATGCGCAATAATGAGGCACTCGAAGAAAGATGGGCTGCATGGTCGAGTCGCCATAAGAAAGCCATTACTACGCAAATGCCACAAAGTATCCCGCTTACAATACGCCAAACAGCACAAGACAAGCCTCAAACCTTCTTTTACAAAGTAATTTGCAGTGATGAGACCAAAATTTAGGTTTTTGGCCACAAGCATAAATGCTACATTTGGAGAGGAGTCAACAAGGCCTATGATGAAAGGTACACCATTCCTACTGTGAAACACGGAGATGGATCGCTGATGTTTTGGGGATGTGTGAGCTACAAAGGCACAGGAAACTTGGTCAAAATTGTTGGTAAGATGAAGAGAAACATTTGCATTCATCAGCCAGGAAGCTGTGCATGGGACGTACTTGGACATTCCAACATGACAATGATCCAAAACACAAGGCCAAGTCGACCTGTCATTGGCTACAGCAGAATAAAGTGAAGGTTCTGGAGTGGCCATCTCAGTCTCCTGACCTCAATATCATTGAGCCACTCTGGGGAGATCTCAAACGTGCAGTTCATACAAGACAGACCAAGAATTTACAGGAACTGGAAGCTTTTTGCCAAGAGGAATGGGCAGCTTTACCATCTGAGAAGATAAAGAGCCTCATCCACAAATACCACAAAAGACTTCAAGCTGTCATTGATGCTAAAGGGGGCAATACGTGGCATTAAGAACTGGGGTATGTAAACTTTTGATCAGTGTAATTTGGGTAGATTATGTTGCCATTATGATTTAAAAAGAGTAACCACAGTTGATTGATAATAAATGGCTTCGGCCAAACACTAACCATGAGTGAAAGAAAAGTTATTGTGTCATCATTCATGGTCTCTGAAAAATGGCCAAGAAATCATAAATTCTGCCAGGGTATGTAAACGTATGAGCACAACTGTATATGTTTGGGCGTGCCAAGTAAATTTCTAGCTAAAAATACAGATTTTAACTTGTAAGCAACAAGTGTCAGTAAAAGGATTAGGCATGAAGGGGTTAAGATAAATTAGCAATACCGATAAGATAACCTTACTGGTCTAGCGCAATTTTTCCAAAGGTAACAGCAACAAAGACATGAATAGTACCTTAAGACCAGGTTCACACTGGGTTGCGGGAATGAAGCCGTGCAAGTTCAGCTGAACTCGCACGATTTCACTCCCGCTTGTCAGTCCCGATTTCGGCAGCGATTAGAGACACATCTGTGCAGGTCTCTGCACAGATGTCAATGTAAATTGCGGACCGAAATTGCAAAATGTAGTACAGAAACGACTTTTTGAAATCAGTGCAGTGCCGCAGAAGTGGTGTCGCACCGATTAGGATGGTACCATTGCCGGCAAATGCAGCCGATTTAACATGCGATTTGACAAGTGTGAACCAGGGCTAAATATGACTTCAATTCACTGATATACTATTAACCACTTGACCTCCCGAAGATTTACACCCTTCATGACAGGCCATTTTTTGCAATATGACACTGTTACTTTAAGGGCACTTTCACACTGGGGCGGGGGGTGGTGGCGCGTTATCGTAGTTTTAGCGTCACTTTTCGGCCGCTTTTAACTCCCGCTTATGGCCGATGAAGAGGTTAATAGCGCCCGCAAAGCACCGCTGCCGAATCGCTTTGCAGTCGCTTTGGCGGCGCTGCCCATTGATTTCAATAGGCAGAGCATTTAGGAGCGGTGTATACAGTGCTCCTAAAGTGCCCCAAAGACGCTGCTTGCAGGACTTTTTTTTAACGTCTCGCAAGTACACCGCTCCAGTGTGAAAGCACTCAGGCTTTCACACTGGAGTGACAGGAGAAGTGGTTTACAGGCGCTTTGCAGGCGCTATTTTTAGCACTAAAACGCCTGTAAAGCGCCTCAGTGTGAAAGTAGCCTGACAATTGCACAGTTGTGCGACGCTGTACCCAAATAAAATGTATGTAAATGGTTTTCCCACAATTAGAGCTTTCTTTTGGTGGTATTTGATCACCACTGCCTTTTTGTTTTTTTGCGCTATAAAACACAAAAAGGCCAATGAAAAAATCTAAAAAAATTCTGCTACATGTTTTTGGTAAAGAAAAATTCCAATGAGCGTATACCAATTGGTTTACATGAACGTTATAGGGTCTACAAACCATAGGATATATTTATGGTATTTCTTTCCATTTTGTTTTTACTAGTAATGGCGGCGATCAGCGACCTATAGCGGGACTGCGATATTGTGGTGGAAAATCGGACACTGACACTTGACACTTTGCAGAAACCAGTGACACTAATACAGTAATATATGCACTGTCGCTGTACTAATGATGACACTAGCTGGGAAGGGGTTAACCACTTCAGCCCAGGAAAATTTTACCCCCTTTATGACCAGAGCATTTTTTGCGATTCGGCACTGCGTCGCCTTAACTGACAATTGCGTGGGCGTGCGACATTGTACCCAAACAAATTTTACGTCCTTTTTTTCCCACAAATAGAGTTTTTTTTTGGTGGTATTTGATCACCTCCGTGGTTTAAATTGTTTGCGCTCATAAACAAAAAAGAGCGACAATTTTGAAAAAAAAAGCAATTTTTTACTTTTTGCTATAATAAATATCCCCCAAAAATATATAAAAAACTAAATTTATTTTGCAGTTTAGGTCGATATGCATTCTTCTACATATTTTTGGTAAAAATAAAAAAAAAGTGTATATTGATTGGTTTGCGCAAAAGTTATAGTGTCTACAAAATAGGGGATAGATTTATGGCATTTTTATTATTTTTTTTTTTTAATTAGTAATGGCGGCGATCTGTGATTTTTATGGTGACTACGACATTGCGGCGGACAGATAGGACACTTTTGACACTATTTTGGGACCATTGGCATCTATACATCGATCAGAACTAAAAATAGCCACTCCTTACTGTATAAATGTCACTGGCAGGGAAGGGGTTAAACACTAAGGGGCAATCAAGGGGTTAAATGTGTTGCCTCAGCGTGTTCTAACTGTAGGGGGGATGGGCTACCTAGGACATGACAGAGATCAATGCTCCCTGTCATGTCAGTAGGCAGAACAGGGAAATGTCTATGTAAACAAGGCATTTCCCTGATCTGCCTAGTGACATGACAGGGAGCTACTGCCCCTGCCTCTCCTCGTCGCGATTGCACGCACCCGCTAGCCCGGGATTATGAAGGGATGTATGGGTACGCCCTTTTGCGCACCTGTGCGACTCTGCCAACGTACATTGGCGTGCGGCGGTCGGGAAGCGATTAAATATCTAGTGCGGTCAAAGGGTTAACTGTGTGCCTGCCCAGTATTTGTGTACTCTGTTAGGTGCTTTTACCAAGGCAAGAGATGGATTTTGTTCCCTGCTTTGCAAAAACACAAAATCCATGCCTTCACCCGGTCAGAACAGAGATCTGCCTTGTTTACATAGGCAGATCTCAGTTCTGTGTGCCCGGCACCCGCAGATCGGCTTCTGCTGTGAATAATCACAGCACAAGCGTTCCGACATTGTGCACGCACCCTGCAGGCGGAAGGGCAAAATTAGGTATATGAACGTGATTCTGAACAGGAGATCAGCCCTGTAGCAATAAAACTGCTATGGGGTAGATGGCAAGTGGGTTAACCTCCTAGATTGTGAACTCTAATGAGCAGGGCCCTCCGATTCCTCCTGTATTGAACTGTATTGTAACTGTACTGTCCGTTGTAAAGCGCTGCACAAACTGTTGCCGCTATATAAATCCCGTACAACAACAACAAACAAACTGGCAGTGTCTACATTGCATTTCCCATGGGGTTTTTTTCCAAGCAAGTTTATTGAGGAATTTCAACATAAAAGACTATATGATGTAGAGTATGTAAAATGTAAAAGGTATTGAAGCTGTGGTCTACATAAGTAAACATAATATGATGATACCAGTGTGATACAGGTTATATAGCAGTGCTTATTTCAGTATTGATGAATAAAGAAACATTTAAAATCCTCAATAAAACAAGGAAACATCCAAAACGAACTGTAAAACCTAATTAAACAGTTTAAAAAAAAAAAAAAGGGACACTGACCGTGTGTAACAGATGGCTGCAAGGTCTCTCAATGTTATCCCATCCATCTTTACAGTCAGAGTCATGCTTGCACACAGGTTGTACACATTGCCCAGGGCAGGGAAGAGTGGGTCTCCGCTCTAATGTCTTTTGCAGAAGATATTTATTATTAAGGGGAAGACACTGACATTTTTTTTTTCTTTATTAAAGTTTAGCTTCACACTTTAAAGCTGAAGATAAAAAAAGATATTAAAAAAATTTACAAAAAAATGTGAGGGGGTGTACTAACTTTTGTGAGATACTGCACCAGCGCCAACATGTGCAGCTTATCTGCTGTAAGTGAAGACTAGCACCGCCGCTCGCAATCCCAGTGACAGACAGAGAAAATGGGGCTTTGTTGGGAGAAGACTTTGCCCAAACCTCCAAGATTTGGATTCAGTTTCAATCTGCTTGATGGTCACCTTGCTGGCCGTATTGTTTTGGGAGCGTGAAAATTTAGAAGCACCTGGTGGAACGCTTTTTAATAGAAGATTTGGGCACACTACTGCATACATGGACTTTTCATTTACACACGTTGTATGTATAGCATTTGTTTTGTATATTTATTAATTTGATTTTGAGTTGCTTGCAGTGCTTTTGATGTAAAAGGCAGCACCTACTTTTCGTGTTCACATACAGGTAACAGAATTACGTTACTGGGGGACTCAAAAGAACAAAGACTGCTGAGCTAAAACTAGTGATAGACTGCATAATATATTTCATTTTTGATTTTGCCTGTAGTTCTACTTTAAGGTAAACAATACCATTACATTACAATCATTATTCAGTATGTGCTCAATGAAAACACCATAGATAATACCAGAGAAAAACCAATGCAGTCCTGAAGCTATGACAGACAAACGTGGTTATGGTATTGGTTTGGGAGCGCTATGGGTGAGTAGTTGCTGGGTTCTAAATATGATCAGACTGTAAAGCGGACAGGCAGGCGCGACAACAAACCATCATATACCTGAGCGACATCTTACTCTACCGCCATATTGCAGCGAGAACCTTTTAGGTTGTTTTCTCCAGAAAAACCATCACATTACTACAGCAGATGTATAATTTAAGAGGCTGTTATCAGGATGGATGAGATCCCATGTCAGCTGGAATGGAGCTGCCATATGAAGTTAAGGTGAAAAAATAAAATAAAACACAAGGCCTCTCTCTGAGGACGGAGGTAAAATTCATGATGGCAGCACACAGTTGAGGGAAAAACAAAAGTGCTTTCTTTAACACAGATCCTGAGAAAGTGGCAGCCACCAGAGTCTCTATTAAGATTAATGGTGCTATTGCTTCAGTGGTTCCTAAACCTCTTTGCTGAGCAGAAGGCTATTTGCGATGATTAAATATTTCCACACGCAGAACCCAAAATAAAAAAGGAGCAGTCTTTACAGAAAGCTATGAAGTAAAAGTGTAATCCACTGCACCAATATATGAAAACTTACTGTGAAATATTTAAAGCTCTACTCCAGGATGAAACTTTTCTTTTTTCTTTTTTTTTTTGACAGAGTGGCAAAGGATTAAAGCAACTCTAGGCCGCCTGTCGTAGTGCCTCTTTTCCACCACAAGATGTCCTCTGTCTTCTGGGTTAATTTAAACCAGAAAACTGAGGAAACACTAGGGGGAATGAGCATAGACCAGTGATGGCGAACCTTGGCATTCCAGATGTTTTGGAACTACATTTCCCATGATGCTCAACTACACTGCAGAGTGCATGAGCTTCATGAGAAATGTAGTTCTAAAACATCTGGGGTGCCAAGGTTCGCCATCACTGACATAGAGTAGCGCAGGCTTTATGCCCATACCACTCTTCTAAGCCAAGTACACAGGGCAGATCCTGCTACTAATTAACAAAAGGGGATGTCTGCTCTGTTTTCTGTCACAGACACAGCACAGAAAGAGGTCCAGCTGTAGCTGCATGCTCTAGATTAGTGATGGCAAGCTGTGGCACCCCAGATGTTTTGGAACTACATTTCCCATGATGCTCAACTGCAGAGTGCATCATGTGAAATGTAGGTCCAAAACATCTAGGGTGCCAAGGTTCGCCATTACTGCTCTAGATCCCTCTGGTTGCCCCCACTCTTCTTTCCAGCTGAAAACAGAAGGGAGGAGGAAAGCTGGCAACCATACGGGCTACGCTTGTGCAGAGTAATCACTGCAAGGACAGAGATAAGCGAGTGGTCTGATGACATCCTGTACACCATAACCAATCTGTCGAGGATCTGCGACAGTTCTCTATATTGAAAATATTGAAAACTGCAGCGATCCCTTTGTTAATTAGGTGCGGACCCTGCTCCAGCTTCTGTATCAATGTGAAATAGAAGCTGGAGTGGGTGGCGCACGTAGAACTAAAAGAGGATTATAAGCGTTGTTAAATGTGGAGTAAACCACTTACACCAGTTTCCTGCATCTTTATAATGGCACAGGAAGCTTAGTTGGTTTCCCCAACAGTGCGTACAGTGCATCACCACAGCACCCTGCATTCAATGTGTCGTGACATCAGCACCACTATTTGCATCACTGAGCATCATAGAAAAGAGGCGAAGAGGACCTGTGGAAGCACATGACTGGCCTAAAGACTTCAAAAAAGGCAACAAAATAAATAATAATAACAGTAGGGCTCACATGGGAGGGAAGCAATTGTGTGGGTATAGCATTTTGTTCAGGTTTTTGTTGCTGTGCACCCACTAAGGGTTAGATCCCCTCACTTTCTGTCCCTGCGACACCAGAATTAAAACATTAGAGAAACATTGGTTACAAAGAAAAGACACAGAACCCTGGTAAACATCCTGTAGCCTTTTGGCACCTTTCGTGCATTCCTCAGTCTTTCCAATTTACTCAGGCCAGTGAAAGAAAATATTCTCTAATTTGGCTTCTACTAGTAAAAGATCTGGGTTGCTTTTTTTTTTTTTATATAAATTTAAGGTTTTCACTTCCATTCCCTTTCTCCTTCTCTGACAGCATGGGCCTTGCTGAGAGATTTATCAAATGTGTCATAAGTAATATTTAGGGGGCTCTAGGGAGTACAAATGTTACAATGATTTGCAAAGGGGCTGTGATAGCAGTGATCTCTAGCAGTCTCACGTGTCTCCAGTTGATGACTCCTTAAAAGGATAAGTTCACCTTTTAAAATAAAAAAATAAATGCAGGGTGTTTTTTTTTTGTTTTTTTAACTTGGAGCCTGGAAAGCATCAGCAGATTGCAGGTGCAATGCAGGACTCCTGCAGACTTTGCAGTGTATCTGTCTGCTCGTTCCTCGTACAGGCAAACAGATACCCGACAGGAAGAATAAAAGAACTACCAGAGTGCTCAACAGCGCTGTGGCAGTTAATTGAAACTACAGGCCGACACGCAAAGGCTGTCGAGACGTGTAGTTTACCATTTACAAAGGACTGTGAATGAATGTGTCCGGGAGGGCAGAGCCCCACACGCCCATGTTTTTTTTCAAACAGTGACAGCGGGCACCCAGAGAAGATGCCCGCCCGCTGTCACTGGGGAAGGTGGGGGGATTGGGAGAGGTCGCAGCTGCAAGAACAGCTGCTAAATACGGGTGGAACGCGTAATATGTTCCAAAAGGTGAACTTATCCTTTAAAGTGGTTGTGAACCCTTACATACCATATTTATCGGCGTATAACACACACTTTTTTCCCTTTAAAATCAGGGGAAAATCGTGGGTGCGTGTTATACGCCGATACTCACTGATCCCGGCGATCTCCGCTGACTGTGCGGAGCGCAGTGATCGCCGCCGAGATACACATAGCCGAGTGTACTCGGCTTTTCTCGGCTCCGCTCACAGTCACGCCCAGTCCCGCCATTGGACCTGTGTTATGTCCATCATAGGGCGGGACTCGGCGTGACTGTGAGCGGAGCCGAGAAGAGCCGACTAGAGCCGAGTACACTCGGCTATGTGTATCTCGGCTCCGCCCAGTCCCTGCGTTCTCGGCGGCGTTCGCCCCGCTCCGCCCAGTCTCTGCGGCGATCTCGGCGGCGCCAATTTTTAAATTTGGGCAAGGCTGCAATGAAAACTGGGGGCAAGGCTGTACTGGACACTGGGGGCAAGGCTGCACTGGACACTGGGGGCAAGGCTGCACTGGACACTGGGGGCAAGGCTGCACTGGACACTGGGGGCAAGGCTGCAATGGACACTGCTGGCAAGGCTGCAATGGACACTGCTGGCAAGGCTGCAATGGACACTGCTGGCAAGGCTGCAATGGACACTGCTGGCAAGGCTGCAATGGACACTGCTGGCAAGGCTGCAATGGACACTGCTGGCAAGGCTGCAATGGACACTGCTGGCAAGGCTGCAATGGACACTTGCTGGCAAGGCTGCAATGACAAGGCTGCAATGGACACTGGTAAGGCTGCATTTAAATGTAAGTTTTTTTTTCCTTAAACTTCCCTCCTAAAAGTTTTTTTCCCTAAAATTCCCTCCTAAACTTGGGGTGCGTGTTATACAAACATATATAAATACGGTATACCCAGTAAAGTGACTGGCCTCAGGCGATACACCGAGATTAAACAAGTCCTCCTACATAAGTTGTACCTGTCCATCTGCAGTCCTCTATTTTCTACATTTATGCAAAGTACTGAATTATTTCTGTCAGAGTTAAAAAAAAAAAAGGGGGGGGTGCTGAGAGCCAAGGTTACACTAACAGCTCACACAGGAACAGAGCTGGCTTGAGATCCCTCCCCTGTCACCATTTTTCTCTTGGTCTCAAGAAAACTTGTCAGACGTTATTCATGCTGATAGCAGAGGAATGACACAGCACACAGAAATGACACTAATGCCGCGTACACACGACCGTTATTCATGTCATGGAAAAAAACAAAGTTTTTCTCGACGTGATTTTTTGGGTTTCCTCTCAAGCCTGCCTTGCAAACACACGTTCGTGAAAAAAAAACGCTTGAGCAAAGCACGGTGACGTACAACGGCACTATAAAGGGGAAGTTCCATTCTAATAGCACCACCCTTTGGGACGCTTTTGCTGATCCTCGTGTTAATAAAGTTTGGTGAGAGACGATTCGTGCTTTTCAGTCCGTTACAGCGTGACGAATGTGCTATCTCCATTATGAACGTCAGTTTTACCAGAACGAGCGCTCCAGTCTCATACTTGATTCTGAGCATGCGCATTTTTTTTTCCCCTCGTAAAAGCATACACACGACCGTTTTTCACGATGTTAAAAAGAACGACGTGAAAAACAACGAGAAAAAAATGGGGAGGGTTCTAAATTTTTTTAGGGCATTTTTCTAGTCGAGAAAAATGGTCTGGAGCCTACACACGACCGTTTTTCACGACCATTTTAAAAAATAGCATTTTTCTCGTCATGAAAAACGTGTGTACGCGGCATTAGTGTTCTTAACCACTTAAGCCCCGGACCATTTCGGGCCATTAGGACCAGGCCTGTTTTTGGGATTCGGCACTGCGCTGCTTTAACTGTAAATTGTGCGGACATACAATGTTGTACCCAAATGAAATTTGCGTCCTTTTCTTCCCACAAATAGAGCTTTCTTTTAATGGTATTTGATTGCCTCTGCGATTTTTTTTTTTTGCGATATAAACAGAAAAAGACCGAAAATTTTGAAAAAAAATGATATTTTCTACTTTTTGTTATAAGAAAAATCGAATAAACTCAATTTTAGTCATACATTTAGGCCAAAATGTATTCAGCCACATGTCTTTAGTAAAAAAAATGTCAATAAGCGTATATTTATTGGTTTGCGCAAAAGTTATAGCGTTTACAAACTAGGGTACATTTTCTGAAATTTACACAGCTTTAAATTTATGACTGCCTATCTCATTTCTTGAGGTGCTAAAATGGCAGGGCAGTACAAAACCCCCCCAAATGACCCCATTTTGGAAAGTAGACACCCCAAGGAAATTGCTGAGAGGCATGTTGAGCCCATTGAATATTTTTTTTTTTTGTCCCAAGTGATTGAATAATGACAAAAAAAAAAATGTACAAAAAGTTGTCACTAAATGATATATTGCTCACACATGCCATGGTTATATGTGGAATTGCACCCCAAAATACATTCTGCTGCTTTTCCTGAGTACGGGGATACCACATGTGTGGGACTTTTTGGGAGCCTAGCCGCGTACAGGGCCCCAAAAACCAAGCACCGCCTTCAGGATTTCTAAGGGCGTAAATTTTTGATTTCACTCCTCACTACCTATCACAGTTTCGAAGGCCATAAAATGCCAAAATAGCACAAAACCCCCCCAAATTACCCCATTTTGGAAAGTAGACACCCGAAGCTATTTGCTGAGAGGCATGTTGAGTCCATGGAATATTTTATATTTTGCCACAGGTTGCGGGAATATGACAAACTTTTTTTTTTTTGCACAAAGTTGTCACTAAATGATATATTTCTCACACATGCCATGGGCATATGTGAAATTACACCCCAAAATACATTCTGCTGCTTCTCCTGAGTACGGGGATACCACATGTGTGGGACTTTTTGGGAGCCTAGCCGCGTACGGGACCCCAAAAACCAAGCACCGCCTTCAAGGTTTCTAAGGGCATACATTTTTGATTTCGCTCCTCACTACCTATCACAGTTTTGAAGGCCATAAAATGCCAAGATGGCACAAAACCCCCCCCAAATGACCCCATTTTGGAAAGTAGACACCCCAAGCTATTTGCTGAGAGGCATGTTGAGCCCATTGAATATTTTTTTTTGTCCCAAATGATTGAATAATGACAAAAAGAAAAAAAAAAAATGTACAAAAAGTTGTCACTAAATGATATATTGCTCACACATGCCATGGTTATATGTGAAATTACACCCCAAAATACATTCTGCTGCTTCTCCTGAGTACGGGGATACCACATGTGTGGGACTTTTTGGGAGCCTAGCCGCGTACGGGACCCCAAAAACCAAGCACCGCCTTCAAGGTTTCTAAGGGCATAAATTTTTGATTTCACTCCTCACTACCTATCACAGTTTTGAAGGCCATAAAATGTCAAAAAAGCCCAAAACCCCCACAAATGACCCCATTTTGGAAAGTAGACACCCCAAGCTATTTGCTGAGAGGCATGGTGAGTATTTTACAGCTCTCATTTGTTTTTGAAAATTAAGAAAGACATTTTTTTTTCTTTTTTTACATTTTCAAAACTTTGTGACAAAAAGCGAGATCTGCAAAATACTCAACATACCTCTCAGCAAATAGCTTGGGGTGTCTACTTTCCAAAATGGGGTCATTTGGGGGGGTTTTGTGCCATCTGGGCATTCCATGGCCTCCGAAACTGTGATAGGCAGTGAGGAGTGAAATCAAAAATTTACACCCATAGAAATCCTGAAGGCGGTGCTTGGTTTTTGGGGTCCCGTACGCGACTAGGCTCCCAAAAAGTCTCACACATGTTTTATCCCCGTACTCAGGAGAAGCAACAGAATGTATTTTGGGGTGTAATTCCACATATGCCCATGGCATGTTTGAGCAATATATAATTTAGTGACAACTTTTTGTACATTTTTTATTTTTTATTTTCTTGGTCATTATTCAATCACTTGGGACAAAAAAAAAAATATTCAATGAGCTCAACATGCCTCTCAGCAAATAGCTTGAGGTGTCTACTTTCCAAAATGGGGTCATTTGGGGGGGTTTTGAACTTTCCTGGCATTTTATGCACAACATTAGGAAGCTTATGTCACACATCATCCACTCTTCTAAACACTTGAAGACAAAGCCCTTTCTGACACTTTTTGTTTACATGAAAACATTTTTTTTTTTCCAAGAAAATTATGTTGAACCCCCAAACATTATATATTTTTTTAAAGCAAAGGCCCTACAGATTAAAATAGTGGGTGTTGCATTTTTTTTTTTCCACACAGTATTTGCGCAGCGATTTTTCAAACGCATTTTTTGGGGGGAAAACACACTTTTTTTATTTTTAATGCACTAAAAAACACTATATTGCCCAAATGTTTGATGAAATAAAAAAGATGATCATAGGCCGAGTACATGGATACCAAACACGACATGCTTTAAAATTGCGCACAAACGCGCAGCGGCGACAAACTACATTCATTTTTAAAAGCATTTAAAAGCCTTTACAGGTTACCACGTTAGATTTACAGAGGAGGTCTACTGCTAAAATGACTGCCCTCGATCTGACCTTCGCGGTGATACCTCACATGCATGATGCAATTGCTGTTTACATATGACGCTAGACCGACGCTTGCGTTCGCCTTTGCGCAAGAGCAGGGGGGGGACAGCGGTGCTTTTTTTTTTTTTTTTTTTTATTATTTATTTGGCTTTTTTATTTTATTTTTAAACTGTGCCTTCCATATTTTATTTTTTTACCATTTTTATCGTTATCTCAGGGAATGTAAATATCCCCTATGATAGCAATAAGTAGTGACAGGTACTCTTTTTTTAAAAAAAATTGGGGGGTTAGACCCTAGATCTTTCCTCTGCCCTCAAAGCATCTGACCACACCAAGATCGGTGCGATAAAATGCTTTCCCAATTTCTCAATGGCGCTTTTTATATCCGGGGGGGGGGACATTCCCTCCCACTGCTTGTAAAAGCAGTCTAGAGGCTAATTATCTGCTAGAATTGCTTTTACATGAAAGCCGGCCGCTGGCTGAAAAGAATGATACCAAGATGATACCTAAACCCGCAGGCATCATTCTGGTATAAACATTCAAAGTCCAGCAACATACCAGTACGTTGCTGGTCCTTGTTGGACATGTATTGTAATCTTTTTTTTCATACAGCCTATTGGCTGAACGAAAAAATAGGATTTTTTACTCACCGTAAAATCCTTTTCTCTGAGTCCATGGACCGACACAGCTTCTCTATTGACAAAGTGGGTATTATCCGTTAATTAGGAGTGACTAGGCAGAAAAACTTGTAAAAAGTGTTGCATCACACCTTCTACAGTACCGCCCAGGGGGCGGACCCTCTGGGTATACCCTCTCAGTCTGCACATCGCAGATCAGTTCGTCAAAAAGCAGTACAAACTTAAAAGGAGGGGTGGGTGCTGTGTCGGTCCATGGACTCAGAGAAAAGGATTTTACGGTGAGTAAAAAATCCTATTTACTCTTTCGTCCATGGACCGACACAGCTTCTCTATTGACAAAGTGGGACGTCCCAAAGCAGTGTCAGAGAAAAAACGAGGGGTGGTAACAGCATAAAAACAAACTTCACCCCAAAACACAAAACAGCACTCCTCCAACGGAGGAGTTGCAACTCTAAACAGCCGCCTGCAAAAGCTTGCGGCCGAAAGAGGCATCCGAAGATGCACCTACATCAACTTTGTAGAATTTTGTGAAAGTGTGAGCGGACGACCAAGTCGCCGCTTTACATAGTTGGGAAACAGACGCTTGATGTCGGAAAGCCCAAGAGGCACCTATTGCCCTGGTCGAATGCGCCGTGACAGGAAAGGGGGGCGCCTGACCCTTTAAGGCGTAAGCCTGGATTACTATCTGTCGGATCCACCTAGAGATGGTGGCCGATGAGACTGCTTGGCCCTTCTTGGGACCAGCCACCGAAACAGTGAGTCTGACTTCCGGAACAGGGAAGTAGCAGATATGTATACTCTCAAAGCTCGGACAACGTCCAAGGAATGCAACGCCGACTCCTTAGGATTCGACGGCTGAGGACACAAGGATGGAAGTACAATGTCTTCGTTGAGATGAAAAGCCGAAACGACCTTCGGAAGAAAGGAAGGCTGCGACCGCAGCACCACCTTATCCTTGTGGAAAATCAAATAGGGAGCCTTGCAGGACAAGGCTGCCAGCTCAGAGACTCGTCTAACTGACGTAACAGCCACCAAAAAGACCACCTTCTGAGAAAGTGTCAACAGGGGAATATCTCTAATATTCTCAAACGGTGCCTTCTGAAGCACCGAGAGGACCAGGTTCAAGTCCCACGGAGGTAACGGGGGGCGGACCGGAGGGGCCACATGTCGAACCCCCTGCACAAATGTACTCACGAGAGAGTGAGTCGCCAGGGGTCGCTGAAAAAAGACAGCCAGGGCAGATATCTGTCCCTTAATCGTACTTAGGGCAAGCCTTTGGTCTACCCCATGCTGTAAAAACAGCAGGATTCTGGAAACCAAATAAGTACGCGGATGCCATTTCATTTCCTCACACATGGAGATGTAGGCCCTCCAAGTGCGGTGATAGACCTTCCTAGAGGACGGTTTCCGAGAACTTCTCATAGTAGAAATTACTGAGTCTGACAGGCCCCGGTCTCTCAGTACCTGGTTCTCAACAGCCATGCCGTTAAAGCCAATGACTGTAAAGCAGGATGGAATATGGGACCTTGCGACAGCAGGTCCTTCCGTAGTGGTAGGCGCCAGGGGACGTCTGCTACCAGACGTACTAGATCGGCGTACCAAGGACGCTGAGGCCAATCTGGAGCGATTAGGATCATTGGAATTCCCTCTGCCTCCACTCTGCGGAGCAGAAGAGGAAGAAGCCTTAAGGGAGGGAAGGCATAGATTAGCCGATACTGGCCCCACGATGCTACCAACGCGTCCGTTGCGTCTGCCCATGGGTCTCTTGACCGGGCCACAAACCTCAATACCTTCCGATTGAGTCGGGAAGCCAGAAGATCTACGTCTGGTGTGCCCCATCTTTGGCAGAGGAGTTGGAACACCTCCGGGTGTAAGGACCATTCTCCCTGGTCCAGCATCTGGCGGCTCAGGTAGTCCGCCTGCCAGTTTTCCACACCCGGAATGTACACGGCCGACAGTGCCGGTACGCTCCTCTCTGCCCACTTCAGGATGCGAGCGATCTCCGATGCTGCAGCTGAGCTTCTTGTTCCTCCTTGATGATTGACATATGCCACTGCTGTGGCGTTGTCTGACTGGATCCTGACTGGACGCCCTTGCAGTCTCTGAGACCATTTGAAGAGGCACAGCTTGATCGCCCGGATCTCCAGGACATTGATCGGCAGGAGGGCTTCCTCTGGGGTCCAGCGACCTTGCGCCGACTGGACACCCCAGACTCCCCCCCAACCTGTAAGGCTGGCGTCCGTCGTGATCACTATCCAGTAAACCGGAAGAAATGACTTCCCGGCCATTAGAGCCGGTGCTGTCAGCCACCATACCAGGGATCTCCTGACTAGGTGGCTCACTCGGATTTGATAATCCAGAGATGAAGGGCATCTGTTCCATCTGGACAGAACTTCCCTCTGTAACACTCGAGTGTGGTATTGAGCATATGGGACCGCCTCGAAGGAGGCTACCATGAGGCCCAACACTCGCATGCAAAAACGGAGTGACGACCAATTCCTGGAAGTCAGCTGCCGTACTGCAGCCCGGAGGGTCTGCAACTTCTCCACAGGGAGGAATACCTTTGCCTCTGAGGAATCCAGAATCAACCCCAGGTACACTAGGCGTTGAGTGGGCACCAATACTGACTTTTGCGTGTTTAGTATCCAACCACAGTCTCGAAGAGTCTGACAGGTAATGGACACGCTTACCTCTAATTCTGAGCTTGAAGGGCCCTTCAGCAGAAGGTCGTCCAAGTAACCTGTGATAGCGATACTCCGCTGTCTTAGAAGTGCCAGAATCGGAGCGAGCACCTTGGTGAACGTCCTGGGTGCTGAGGCAAGGCCAAACGGGAGGGCCACAAACTGGTAGTGGTTCTTCCCGATAGCAAATCGCAGAAACCTCTGGTGTCTGGAGTATATGGGGACATGCAGGTATGCGTCCTTGATGTCCAAGGAGGCCAGAAAGTCCCCCGGATGGAGAGCCGTGACTACGGATCGAACCGACTCCATCCGAAATCTTTGTACCTTCACAAAGCAATTGAGGGCTCTGAGATCCAAGATTGGACGAACCCCCTCCTTCTTTGGCACAATGAACAGATTTGAGTAAAAACCCTGACCCCGTTCCTGTTCTGGAACTGGAATAACTACCCCGCGTTCCAGTAGACCCTGGACCGCCCCATACAGGGCCTCCCGACGGGTCGGTAGTAGCTGGAGATTGGAGGTGATGAATCTGTCTGGTGGACAAGAGAGAAATTCTATCTTGTAGCCTGAGGAGATTACTTCACAAACCCACCTGTCGGAGACTAGAGCAGTCCACTGAGTCGCGAATTTGCGAAGACGTCCCCCCACCCGAGAGCTGGGTGGGGGCGGACCTTCATGTGGACGCAGATTTGTCCACAGGCTTGTTGGGTCTGCGGGACCAAGGACGCTTTTTTCCTTGGGCAGGCGCTTTATCGGCCTGGGGTCTTTTCCCTGTCGCCTTAAGAGGGCGAAAAAAACCGCTTACGTGCAGTAAAGGAGGGCCCTTGCCCTTGGCGTGGTCCCCTACCCTTGCTAGTTTGGGGAAGCAAAGTGCTTTTACCTCCTGTAGCATCCTTGATGATGTCATCCAGAGAAGCCCCAAAAAGTCTGTCGCCCTTAAAAGGCAGATCCAATAGGGCTTTCTTGGAAGTCTGGTCCGCAGACCAGCCCTTTAGCCAGATCAGGCGGCGTATTGCTACTGCATAAACCGAAGCTCTTGACAGCAGGGGAATAGTATCCATGTCTGACTCGCAGACAAACTTAAGGCCCTGGACCAACTGGTCGGCCAAAGTTATCTCATTAGGAGGAGCATCTCGCTCCTTTAACCCCTGGAGTAGCAATTTTGCCCATTCAGTAAGTGTCTGAGACACTAGGGCCCCCGCCAATGCCGGGCGTACTGCTGAGCCTACCACTGAGTATAGGTAGCGAGCGAGTGCTTCAGCCTTCTTATCCACAGGGTCCTTGAAAACAGGAGCCCCTTCTACTGGAATAGTGGTGGCTCTATTAAGTCTGGACACCGAAGGGTCCACTATAGGGGGAGAGGTCCATATCTTCAGAAAACTCTCCTCAAAGGGGTACCGTACTGCAAACCTCTTTGGGGCTGTAAAGACCCTCAGTGGGTTCTCCCATTCCCTGTATAAGAGTTTGTCAAAATAAGACACACAAGGGAACACCTTAGCAGTGCGGGCAGGTTTACGAAACCCAAAGGGGACTGGAGTATCTGCTACTTCTTCAGTCCTTTCCAACTTTAGCGTATCCCGCACTGCAGTAATAAGGTCAGATACCAAAGCCGTCTCGCGTACTGACCTGGACTTGGAGTCCTCCTCACTGTCCGATCGGTCACGGTCTGCAGTCTCTGATGCATCAGAATCTGGGCCATGAGCCGTAGCTGGACCTGGTTCTGCATCAGAAATATCCCCAGAAGATTGCAGGGGACGGGGGCGTTTATTACCCCCTGTATTCCCGTGTGCTGCTTCCACCCTGGCAGCAAACGCCTCTAGGATTGCCGACATAGCGTCCATAGACACCTCAGGGACACCAGCTGCTAAATCTGGTGTTTCAGGGGAGAAGACATCTGGCTCAGATGCCATGCTGACCACACGCTGACACTCACAGGGCTCCAGGCAAGATATCAATAGGCCACCCTCCTGCGCTGCAGAGATGCTGGGTTACCCAGAGGACTCACCACCCTGGATAGGTACTGCTATGCTGCGCCTATGATGCTGTCCCCTTGCTGCTGTGTCAGTCTGCTTCTTTTTATCAGCACTTCCTGTGTGAATTTTCGCGCCAGTGTAATGCACCCTAGAGGCCGGAGGCTCTCGCAAAATGGTTGCCAAAACCGTCTGTATGGAAGATAATGTGGGCTCTAAGAAAATGGCCGCCGACAGAAGATAGAGGTCAGGCAGCCATAGCCCACAAAAAAGATGGCCGCCGAACGGCAATATCTGCATACAGGGTGGACAAACATGGCCGCCAATCACCTGATAGGGGCCAGTGGGTGTGGCCGAACTACAGGAAGATGGCCGCCAGGCAGTTACAAGAGGCCAAACTTGGCATGGACCACCTCAAAATGGCCGCCGACAGCATGGAGACACAGAAACACAGGTAAGCAAAAATGACATTTCTTTTAAATGTTAGTTACAGCCAGCCCCGCTCCAGTGGGACCCCCTAGGTGACCCCCAGCACCCAGCAACCTTTAGCTAGAAGCCCAGGGAGGAGGGAAAGGCAGGGAGAGAGGGAAGAAAGGGGCCACAACCACTTACTTGATCTCTCCAGGAATGTCCAGCTAAATCACCCAGCCGAGGCAGGGGAGTTTTACTTACCTATCCTGCATGTATTCTGCTGGAAGACATTCCAAACAGATCATCGTCCGCGCACGGAAGGTGACTGTTGGCCAGGCATGCTGTGATTGGACCCAGAAGGGACGATCATATGTATGCCCTGGAGCATGACGCTCACCGGACAGGCTGCTGCGACTCGGCCGTAAGGTCAGCCGAAGCTGAGCGGTCCGATGCAAGCCTTGGAGCGTAAGCTCACCGGCCAGGCTGCTGCGACTCGGCCGTAAGGTCAGCCGAAGCTGAGCGGTCCGATGCAGGCCCTGGAGCGTAGGCTCACCGGCCACCCGTGGAGCGACGGGCATGTCGTGGAAAACCCAGCGCGTAGCTAGGGTCGGCACACGCTCGATGGCCGAAACTGGGGAGACTACAAGGATCGAGGATCCAGCCTGTCACCCAGTCGGCAGTTGATCGAAGATCGCAGGAAACAACAAATGTAGCAAAAAAATAAAAAATATATATATCTTTTTTCCCCGGACCAATGAGCCCGAAGGGAGCCATGTCCTACTCCTTGCTAGACAGAAAAAAACTGATCTGCGATGTGCAGACTGAGAGGGTATACCCAGAGGGTCCGCCCCCTGGGCGGTACTGTAGAAGGTGTGATGCAACACTTTTTACAAGTTTTTCTGCCTAGTCACTCCTAATTAACGGATAATACCCACTTTGTCAATAGAGAAGCTGTGTCGGTCCATGGACGAAAGAGTAAAAGAGATTGATTGGTGGGTATGCCCACCATTAGAATACCTCCCTTCATCCACCCACTTCTAATGATGGGCATATATGCCGAAGCATGGGGGCATCCTCCCGCAAAAAAGTTATGCCGCGTACACACGGTCAAGCCTTCGTCGGAATTTCGACCGTATGTACGCGGCATTAGGAGCAAAATCGCTCCTCCGCCCCTGCTGCCCCCATGCTTCGGCATATATGCTCTTTTTTTAACTGTGGTGGTGAAATCACCTCCTACAGCGTTGGAGTCACGGCTTTATGTATCGTGGGAGCAAACGCTGTTGCTGTCAAGATAAATAGATCCGCGCTGCAACTGAATGGCGTACCTGCTAAGCAAATGGTGGTTAACATTAAAACAAAGTAACATTACAGTACAACAGTAAGACCTTACCATGCCATACCTGCAAAGCAAATACCAAAACAAAACCTAGTAAAAAATAAAAAAATGTTTTAACGCAACCTGTGCCTAAAACATATATATGCCGAAGCATGGGGGCATCCTCCCGCAAAAAAGTTATGCCGCGTACACACGGTCGGAATTTTCCACGGGCAGGCCTCCGTCGGAATTTCGACCGTATGTACGCGGCATTAGGAGCAAAAATCGCTCCTCCGCCCCTGCTGCCCCCATGCTTCGGCATATATGCTCTTTTTTTTAACTGTGGTGGTGAAATCACCTCCTACAGCGTTGGAGTCACGGCTTTATGTATCGTGGGAGCAAACGCTGTTGCTGTTAAGATAAATAATTCCGCGCTGCAGTTGAATGGCGCACCTGAAAACAAAAAATTACATACCTGAAAAGCAAGCATGATAAAACATTGCAGAATAGAATACAGTAAAAAAGAGCACAACAATAGAGAGAAAATAGAGAGAGAGAGAACAATAAAACAACAACTATTTTTGGTTTTTTTATTTTATATTTTTTTTGTGTTTTGTTTTTTACGTTTTTTTTTTTTCTTTTTTACACTTTTTTTTGTAACTTTACAACTGTAATGGTTCGGGTCTCTCAAAATGTAATGGCATCTTGGGAGACCCTGTGTAAGTGTGTCCTTGTCTGTGAAATGCTGTACCCTACGCTAAAACTTCACTTTTGAGTGGTAGCGTTCAAAACATTCACCTTGGCAAAGACCAGGCTTGTCAGGACAGAGTGGACAAAAACTACAGGTGTCACGCCTAAATCCGCGCTTGCTACAGACACGACATCTTTTTTGGGGGTGGCTTTGGGTAGGGGTACTCGGGAGGACATACGAATAATGCCTCTCATGCAGCCGGCTTACTGCATTTGGTAGGGGATGGTGAGGTGCAGAACCGCCTGGATACAGGAGTTCTGTGACTATCTCATTCTGGAATTTTAGAAGAGATAACGTCCCGCCTGAAGCTCTGTATAGCACATGAGCGTTCAGCAAAGCCAATTGGAATAATGATAGAGACACTTTTTTGTACCAGCGTCTCGCCTTACGGTCAATTAGATACGGCGCCATCAACTGGTCGTTGAGGTCCACCCCTCCCATATTTTGGTTATATTCGTGGACACAGAGGGGTTTCTCCACAACACCAGTCGCCGTACGAATTTGGACTGTCGTGTCTGCATGAAGGGAGGTAAGAAGGAAAACATTCTTATTGTCCCTCCACTTCATAGCGAGCAAGTTATTACACTTCAAGCAGGCTCTCTCCCCCAGCCTAAGACGGGCATCTACAAGCCGCTGGGGAAAGCCCCGGCGATTAGGTCGCACAGTGCCACATGCTCCAATCTGATGATCAAACAAGTGACTAAACAGTGGCACGCTCGTGTAATAATTGTCCACATACAAGTGGTACCCCTTTCCGAATAAGGGTGACACCAAGTTCCACACTATCTTGCCAGCGCTCCCTATGTAATCCGGGCAGTTGACCGACTCAATCTGACTATCTTTTCCCTCATAAACCGTAAAGTTCACTACATAGCCTGTTGCCCTGTCACAGAACTTGTAGAGCTTGACCCCGTATCTGGCACGCTTGCTGGGAAGGTACTGCTTGAAAGACAAGCGGCCAGAAAATTTAATCAGGGACTCATCAACGCAGACAACTTGATCGGGAGTAAACAAGGCTGCAAAACGTTCGTTGAAGTGGTTTATGAGGGGCCGAATTTTATAGAGCCGGTCGTATTCAGGGTCCCCACGTGGACGACAAAGTTCATTGTCATTGAAGTGCATGAACCGCAAAATCTGCTCGTATCGTGCCCTGGACATGGAGGCAGAGAACACGGGCATGTGGTCAATTGGGTGCGTGGACCAATAAGCACGCAATGACGGAAATTTATGTGTGCCCATGTTGAGGGAAAGGCCCAGAAAGGTCTTAAATTCGGAAACCGTAATTGGTTTCCAATTTCTGGCAATTTTAGGCAACTGGGGGTTAGCGGCGATAAATTGACCAGCATATAAATTACTCTGGTCCACAATAGATCTATAGAGATCTTCCGTGAAAAACAGCGAATAAAAATCAATTGGAATAAAATCAGCTGTTTCCACCTGAATACCGGGTTGGGCAGTGAATGGGGGAAGTACGGGTTCTGCAGAAGTGGTGGGGACCCAATCAGGATAGGCGAATTCTGCAGGAAGGGCAGTATGGGCACGACGGGCCTGCCTTTGTCTTCTTGGTGGCAGCGGGACACTACTTGTGCTTGCCACCTCGCCAGCTTGAACTGCACTTATGGGACTCGCCACGTCACCAAGTGTTACTGCAGTGCTGGATGTACGTCCAGGCTGTACTAGGCCGCTGGTGCTTGCCAGTTCACCAGAAGGAATAGCGGCGCTAGTACTACTCTGCTCCATGATACGAGAGACCTGCGGTTCTTGCTCCTCAACAACCTCAGAAGATCGGGATCGGGTACACCTGACCTTAGCAGGGACCTCAACTTCGTCGTCAGAGCTATCTGACGTGGGGCCGCTGACGTCACTGTCTTCTACGGGAAGATATTCTGAGCCTGAATCTGACAGATACGTGACCTCCTCTTCACTATCTGTCATGCGCAGAATCTTGTAGGCCTCTTTACTAGTGTACCTTCGTCTTGCCATTTTGGGCTCTAAATTTAGGGGTACACTAGTAAGATTCACAGGAAAAAAAGCACCTGACTGTCGTCAGCAAATATATCAAACGCTACAAAAAAACTGTTAGCGATCGCAGGGATCAGGCCTGTCTCTGCGAACGCTGCAGTTATGTGTGTTGTGTTTGGCAAGTGACAGTGATCGATCGATACTGCACTTGGGTGGGCTGGGCTGGGCTGGGCGGAGGGGCTAAACGCAGGCGCTAGCAGGTATCTGGGCTGATCCCGCTAACACTGCGTTTTTGGGAACCCTAAACCGCTGGGGATGCTAGTATAGATCTGATCAGATACTATACCACTAAGGGGGGTGTATGCTTTGCGCGTGGGTGTTAGCGTTACTGGCACTAACCTAACACTGCCTGGGGCGACGCAGACCCTCTCTGGCGCTAAAACCTAATTGATCTCACCCGCCGGGCGATCAGGGGGGTTAAACCTTTATTGGGTTATATACGGCGGGTGCCCTGATGCTATAAAAAGCAAACTAATCAACCAGCGTCACCCGTAACCTTTATATGGTGATCACTGGTGAAAGGGTTAACTAGGGGCAATCAGGGGGTTAAAACCTTTATTAGGTTAAATATGGGGGTACCTGACACTATATAAAAACCTGACGGGTAACCTAAATAACTAAATAACTTACTGGCTAACCAGTGACACCAGTGACGCTTATACGGCGATCACTGGTGAAAGGGTTAACTCTAGGGGCAATCAGGGGGTTAAAATAATATATGGGGGTACCTGACACTAATAAAAACCTGCGGCGAACCTAAAAAAAAATAACTGCCTATCTAAAACACCAGCGACACGAATACAGCGATCGGAAAAACAATCGCTTAGTGACGCTGAAGTTAGGGGGTGAAAGGGTTACCTGGGGGGTGATCAAGGGGTTAAACCTTTATTAGGGGGGGGTTAGGGGGCTACCCTGGACCTAAAGGGGCCTAATCCTAACTGCCCTGCAACTTTTTACAATCACAGATGACACTAAATGCAGTGATCAGTAAAATAAATGATCACTGCAATCAGTGACACTGTGATTGGGGGCTTTGGGGTGACCTGGGGGGTGATCTGGGGGTGACTGGGGGGTGATTTGTGTGCCTATGTGTACCTACGTGTCAGTGGACTGTTGGTGCACTAACCTGCTTCTTCTCTCCTCGGCGCCGGGAACGAAAAGACCGCGGCGAGGGAGATGACATCACTTCCTCCAGCCTGTGTTTACATTTCAGGCAGGAGGAAGCAATTTCATTCGCCGGGAGCGATCGCGAGGGGGGGGGCGGAATCGAGCGGCCGCCCCCTCATGCCTGATCGCTCCCGAACACTTAACGGCCGCTCACTGCAGTGAAGGGGGGTCCGGATGGACCCCCCAACTGCACAAAGGCGATCACGTAGATCTACGTGATTCTGCCTGTCGGTGCCATTCTGCCGACGTAAATCGGCGGTGGGCGGTCGTTAAGTGGTTAATTGAGAAAAGTACACACTATAGAGGGATTTTCTTTGTTCATATTTCATGAGATTTACAACCACTTTAGGTCCGGCGTTAAAAAAAATAATAATTAAAAGTCAGCAGCTACAAACACTGTAGCTGCTGACTTTTAATAAGGACACTTACCTGTCCAGGGTGCCCGCGATGTCGGCAGCCGAAGCCGAGCAATCGCTCGGGTCTCGGCTGCCCCACCACCATCCTCAGTGAGGGAATCAGGAAGTGAAGCTTCACTTCCCGGTTCCCTACTGCGCGAGTCGCGCAGTGTTATGTGAATGGGCGGATGTCTCCTGGGACACACACACACACACACACACACACACACACACACAGTCCCAGAAGACACCGCTCCCCATTTCCCATGAGGCAGCGCGAGGAGGAGAAGAAGAAAGAAGACAACCGGACGAGGAAGTGGCAGATTAGGACGATCTGCCTAGTAACAGCCATTTCTGGTAAGTATAAAAATATATATATATATATATTTTTTCTAATTTTGTTGTAGACTTTTTGGCATTTTTTTTTTTAGGGTGGAACTCCGCTATAAGTATGTCCCCAGTATACAAATTTTACAGCTGACAACTTTTACAGCGTTTACATTAGATTAACTGAATAACATGCACAGCCCTTTGCTGATGTCAAGGCTGCACTAGACTACAGGGTCCCCTAAACCAAGTAAACTCACCACCACTCAGGGTCACAAAGGATCTAGTCTTTCCCGCACAAAAAACATGTTTTTGGCGCTTCACTGCTGAGATTAAACAAACCAATACACATTTAAAGTAAGCCTGTCATAAGAGAATGCCACCGCTAACCACTTTCCTGAAATACAGATTGCTCAGTTGCTATAGGTTTCTGTGGCATTGGTGTAAAACATGTCAAATGGGAACTACTGATCTTCCCACCTTTTCCAGTGACTCAGTATATACTAAAAGCGTGGGATCGCCATGGCAACATTTTCAGACGGAGGTTCACATTTCCCAAATCTACTCTTTATACTCTTGAACACCTACTGCATAAAAGACAAAAGCATGATACTGATGGTTTTCACCCAATATAAAAAGAAAATCAGCTGTCATAACTCACCTGTGCCCGGGGTGGTAAACAACAGAGGAGATACCCTGAGAATAATGACATCCAAAGTTGAAGCTATGGTTTTCTTGATAATTTTGATTGGCACCAACACTAGAAAAGATAAAGAAACCTTCCTAAAGTCTTCAGAAAAAAATAAAATAGCCCAAGAAAAAGCCAACTAACAATATTAGCGAGCAAATTTATCTTTAAAGCGGAAGTAAACCCATCCATTTACCGTTTCAAATAAGTTACATTTCCGGTACGTGCCGGGAATGTTACCCTCCCATTGGTTGTGCTCTTAACCAGACTGTCAAACCATCCAATGGCTAGTGTCATAACCGATCACATGTTCAGCATCATGGCAGTTGAAGATTAAACAGAGGCCAACATGGCAGCTTCCTTGGCTGAAAACGATAGGGGGGTTTAGTTCGACTTTATGGAGAATTTGTGCTCTGCCCATGTGTAAGATGTCAGGAATTCAGCCAGATGCCTGGGACAATGTAACTTCTGTGCACACGATCAGGAGTATCAACATCAGTGGCTGCCCAATGGCATACATAGAAGATGGCAGACCAGGAAGGAGTCTGGCAAAATATGACAGAAGCAGCTTCACAGCAGGAGGACAGTACCCTAGGAGGTAAGTGTGCCATGATGTGCAAATATGCTCTCAAAAGAAGCCCTCCAGTCTTGAATTGCATTGTAACTGTACCTTATCCCTTTATTTTGTAAGAAGCCACAGAGCACAGCGAAGAACACAGGCAATCAACACTCCCAGAGGTGTTGAATGCTTCAAACTGAAGTGTATGGATAGGGGCATATGGCGGGAAAATTAGGACATTATGATGTCAGGAGGTGGGGGCTGAGCTCATTTCCTGTTCACCGATAGGAGGATGATTCTTTAAATAACTTCTGTTCTGTAATACACTTTGTCAAATGCCTGATGAAGGGGTCCTGTGAGGCTCCAAAAATAGGATTTTTTACTCACCGTAAAATCCTTTTCTCTGAGTTTATGGACGGACACAGCTTCAATCTTGACAAGTGGGTATTAGCCTTCATTTAGGAGTGACTAGGCAGAAAAAGTGTTAACAACTTCAGAGCTGAACAGCCCCACCCAGGGTGTGGTCCTACTGGCTATATCCCCTCAGCCTGCACTAAGCAGATCAGTCTGTCAAAAAGCAGTACAAAGCCTTACACATCTGGGAAACAGACGCTTGACATCAGAAAGCCCAAGAGGCACCTCTTGCCCTGGTCCAATGCGCGGGGAAAGGGAGGCGCCTGACCCTTCATGGCGTAAGCCTGATCACAATCTGTTGGATCCACCTAGAGATGGTGGCCGATGAGACCGCTTGGCCCTACTTGGAACCAGCCACCGAAACAGCGAGTCTGGACTCCGGAACGGAGCAGTACCAGACAAGCATACTCTCAGAGGTCGGACAACGTCCAAGAAATGCAACGTCGTCTCCTTAGGATTCGACGGATGAGGACACAAGGATGGCAGTACAATGTCTTCCTTGAGATGGAAGGTCGAAACACAACCTTAGGAAGAAAAAAAGGCTGCGGACGCAGCACCACCTTATCCTTGTGGAAGATCAGATAACAAGGCTGCCCGCTCAGAAACCCGTCCTAACTGGCATAACAGCCACCAAAAAGGACCACTTTCTGAGAAAGTGTCAACAAGGGAAACTCCCTGATGTTCTCAAATGGTGGTTTCTGAGGCACCTAGAGGCCATGCCGTTAAAGCCATTGACTGCAAGCAGGATGTCGTATGGGACCCTGCGACAGCAGGTCCTCTCGTATCGTCAGATAGACAAGCACCACGGAGGTAGTGGAGGGTGGACCGGAGGGGCCGCCTGCCGAACCCTCTGTACAAACGTTCTCACTAGAGAGTGAGCCACCAGGGGTCGATGAATAAGGACAGCCAGGGCAGATACCTGCCCCCTAATTGTACTTAAAGCTACATTTTTGGCCCGCTCCCTGCTGAAGAACAGCAGGACTCTGGAACCACATAAGTACGCGGATGCCACCTCATTTCCTCACAAATGGATATGTAGGTCTTCCAGGTGCGATGGTAAATCTTCCTAGGGGATGATTTCCGAGCACTCCTCATGGTAGAGATCACCAAGTCTGACAGGCCCCCGTCTCTTAGCACCTGGCTCTCAAGCCATGCCGTTAAGCCAGTGACTGTAAAAAACAGGCGTATGGGACCTTGCGACAGCAGGTCCTTCCTTAGCGGTAGATGCCAATAAGGCGTCTGCTACCAGACGCACTAGATCGGCGTACCAAGGACGCTGAGGCCAGTCCAGAGCAATTGGGACCATTGGAACCCTCTCTGCCTCCCGTCTGCAAAGCATAGATTAGCCGGTACTGGCTCTACGGTGCCATTGACGCAGCTGTCGTGTTTGCCCATGGGTCTCTTGACCTGGCCACAACCTCAAAACCTTCCGATTGAGTCGAGGAGCCAGGCGATATACGACTGGCGTGCCTCCCCTCTGGAAAAAGAGCTGAGAACGCCTCCGGGTGTAGAGACCATTCTCCTTGGTCCAGCATCTGGCAACTCAAGCCTGCCAGTTTTCCACACCCAGAATGTATACGGCCGACAGGCCTGGTGCGCTCCTTTCTGCTCCCCTTAGGAGGCGAGCGATCTCCGATGTTGCAGCAGAGCTGCTTGTTCCTCCTTGATGATTGACATACGCCACCACTGTGATGTTTGTCCGACTGGATTCTGACTGGACGCCTCTGTAGCCTCTGTGGAGAGGCAAAGCTAGATCGCCCGGAGTTCCAGGACAATGATCGGCAAGTGGGATTCTTCCGGAGTCCAGCGACCCAGGTTGACTGAGCTCCCCAGACTCCTGTCCGCCGTGACCCTCATCCAGTAAATTGGAAGGAATGACTTCCCGGACAGAAGTGCCGGTAATGTCGGCCACCAACTAGGGAGGTCCTGACTATGTGGCTCACCCGGATTTTGACAATCCAGGGATGAAGGGCACTTGACCCTCTGGACAGAATTATCTTCTGTAACACTTGCGTGTGAAATAGTGCATATGGTACCGTCTCGAAGGAGACTACCATGAGGCCCAGGACTCGCCTGAAAAAAGTGGCGTGACAACTATCTTTGGGATGTCAACTGCCGCACCGCAGCCCGAAGGGTCTGCAACTTCCCCATAGGGAGGAAAAAAACTTCCGCCAGAATCAACCCTAGATACACTAGGAGTTGAGACGGTACGGATACTGACTTCTGAGTGTTCAGCACCCAACCAAGGATCAGAGGGTCTGACAGGTTATAGACACGCTCACCTCTAATTTTGAGTTTGAAGTGGCCCTCAGAAGTAGATTGTCCAAGTTGCCCATGATAGCGATGCCAAGCTGTCTTAGTAGGGCCAGAATCGGGGTAAGCACCTTGGTGCCGATGCCAGGCCAACGGGGAGAGCCACCATTGGTAGTGGTCTTCCCCGGCCGCCAAACGCAGACATCTCTGATGCCTGGTGCATATGGGGACATGCAAGCATGCGTCCTTGATGACCAATGATGCCAGAAATCCCCCGGATGGAGGACAGCGACAACAAAGCGTCTTTTGCACTACGAACAGATTAGAGTAGAACCCCTGAACCCGTTCCTATACTGAGACAGAAAGGACAACCCTGCGTATCAGCAGGTCTTGAACCGCCCCATATAGGACTTCCCAATGAGTCGGCTGAAGCTGGCGGTTTAGAGGGGAAAAAAATCTGTTCGGTAGGCAAGCAAGGTTGGGCTTGCGAAACCAGGGACGCTTCTGTCCCTCAGCAGGCACTTTATCAGCCTGGGGTCGTTTACTTGCCGCACTAAGCGGACGAAATAACTGCTTGTGCGTGGTGAAGTAGAGCCCTAGCCTATGGCATGGCTCCTTACCCCTTTTTGGATTGCGGGAGCAGCAAGCTCTTACCTCCTGTGGCATCATTAATGATGTCATCCAGAGAGGCTCCAAAAAGAAATTTCACCCTTAAAGGGCAGGTCAATAAGGCCTTCTTGGAAGTTTTTTGGTCCGTAGACCAGCACTTAGCCAAACCAGGAGGCATAACCAGGTGGCATAACACCACCGCATAAACCGAGGCTCTGGACAGCAAGGGGATAGTATCCATGTCTGACTCGCAGACAAACTTAAGGCACGGTACCAACTGGTCGGCCAAAGCTACCTCGTCCGGAGGAGCTTCCCGTGTCTTTAATCCCTGGAGTAGCATCTTTGCCCACTCAGTAGGTGTCTGAGACACCAAAGCCCCAGCCATTGCTGGACGCACCGCTGAGCCCACTATAGGTAGCGAGCGATTGCCTCAGCCTTCTTGTCCGCAGGGTCCTTGAAGACAGGAACCCCTTCCACTGGACCCGTGGTTACTTGGTTAAGTCTGGACACAGGGGGGTCCACTATCAGGGGAGAGGTACATTTTTTTCAGTAAACTCTCCTAAAAGGGTTACTGGACCGCCAAATTTTTTGGGGCCGAAAAAAAAAAAACCTTCAGTGGTTTTTCCCCCTCCTTGTATAAAAGTTTATCAAGATAAGACATACAAGGAAACACCTTGGCAGTGCGGGCCGGCTTACAGAACCCAAAGGGAACCGCCGTCACTGCTGCACAATTCCCCAACTTCAGCGTAACCCGCACTGCAGTGATAGATACCAAGCCTTTTCGGGTGCTGACGCGGACCTGGAGCCATCCTCACTGTCCGACCGGTCACGGTCCGCAGCCGCTGATGCATCAGAATCAGGGCTATGAGCCACAGCTGGGTCTGGCTCTGCATCAGAATTATTCCCAGAAGATGGCCGGGGGAGGGGGCGCTTCCTACCCCCGTGTTCCCACGTGTCACTTCCACCTTGGCAATAAAAAGGCCTCCAGGATCGCCGACATAGCGTCCACTGATATAGCAGGGGCACCAGTTGCCAACTCAGGTGTTTCAGGGGAAAAAAATGTCTGCTGACCCACACGCCTGACACCCAGAGCGACTCCAGGCAAGGTATCACAGCCCACCACCCTCCTAGCTGCTACAGAGATGCAGGGTCTCCCAGAGGACTCACCACCCTTAGGACGGTCACTGATACTGCTGATTGTCTGCTCCCGCCAGTGATGGTCTCCCATAGCTGCCTGTGTCAATCTGATCCTCCGTCAGCATGTGTCTGTCTATCGCGCGCCTGTAAATGCACCCTAGATGCCAAAGACTTCCACAAAATGGCCGCCGAGCGGCCATACTGAAGAACGGCGTGAACCACAAGAAAATGGCCGCCCAGCAGTCGACAGAGGCCAAAGCGGGCGCGGACCACAAGAAAATGGCCGCCGAGCGGCGATAGATCCATACAGGCGTGGACCACAAGAAAATGGCCGCTGAGCGATAGACAGAGACCAACACAGGCATGGACCACAAGAAAATCACCGCCGACAGCATGGAGGGAGAAACACACAGGTAAGCAGCAAAAATAGACACTTCCAATGATAGCCTACAGCGCAGTTCCCGCTCCAGATGGAGCCCCCCAGGTGACACCCAGCACCCAGCCTTAGCTTGCAGAGCCCAGGGAGGAGGGAAGGCAGGGAGAGAGGAAAGAAAGGGTAAAACCACTTATTTGATCTCTCCAGGAATGTCCAGCCAAGTCCTCCTGCCGAAGCAGGGGAAGCTACTTACCCTTCCTGCGTGGATTATGCTGGAAGACATTCCGGACAGACCATCTTCCGCGAGGTTACGGAGGTGACTGTCGGCCCGGCATGCTGCGATTGAGCCATAGAGACCGATCATATGCATGCCCTGGAGCATAAAGCTCACCGGCCACCCGTGGATGCGACGGGCATGTCGTGGAAAACCCAGCGTGTAGCTAGGGTCGGCACACGCTCCATGGCCGAAACTGGGGAGACTACAAGGATCTGGGATCCAGCCTGTCACCCAGTCGGCAGTTGATCGAAGATCTCAGGAACAAAAAAAAACATAGAAACGTAGAAAACGTAGAAAAAAGAACCCCAGGACCAATGGGCCCGAAGGGAGCCATGTCCTTCTCCTATACTAGGCAGAAAAAAAAATGATCTGCTTAGTGCAGGCTGAGGGGATATAGCCAGTAGGACCGCCCCCCTGGGTGGGGCTGTTCAGCTCTGAAGTCGTTAACACCTTTTTTGCCTAGTCACTCCTAAATGAAGGCCAATACCCACGTGTCAAGATTGAAGCTGTGTCCGTCCATGAACGAAAGAGTAATGTTTTTTCTGCTGTAACAATGTGAACGCTGAATAAAGTTTTGGACCCATTCTGGAGATCCATGGAGTGCTGGCGACATTCTCTCGTCTGACTATCTATGGTTCCAGTCAGTGGTCATTGCAGCACCAACTTACACACACAGCCATGTCTTCAGTTATGTGTGCGCTGGAACAGCGCATTGGAATTCTTATATACATTTTTCAACCAATAGCTTTCCATTTTCATCATTTTGCAATGCAGGCAGATCACTTCCTGAAAACACAACACCCTGCCTCAGAACTCCTCAGAAGGACCCCCAGCCCTGAAGCAAGCAGTGGACTTGCTCTTGGGAGGAGTGCAAATATCAAAATGCCTTAATGGGTGGGTGTCAGTCTGAAGAAGTGGGTGTTCCTAGGCTGGTTGTATTTGCATGCAGACACAGGCCAAGTGAATGAAAGGCCTGAAATCCAATGAATGAAAGGGCCAGTTGAAGCTGGTTGTCCCCTATCCAGAAAATAAGAGGGCTCTTTTTGACTCCCTGCAGCTTCAGATGCACACTGTAAAATCAGATTAATTCATTTTAAAACAGGAGGAGTCTGTACATGACTGAAGATAGGACTTGAGTCCAGCTTTAGGATTCAGAGGTTGTAATGCTTCAATGGAGAAAAGACAAAAGGCACAGGTCGTCACAGGTAAGTGTAATACCGCTTATGTAGGTCTTTAAAGTTTCTGACAGTTATGGACTGCTGTTATATTATTTTACAGAGTAAAAGCTGGCTTTTTTTTTTTTTGCAAAACCAGTGTAAAAAAAAAATAGAAATTAAAGCACAAATTAGGCATACAGAGAAGACATGACCTAGGTGTAACAGTCACCATGGCTCCCCGGATTTAGCGAGCCTTGGTGTTGACCTTACAATAAAAGATATTCGAGATTTACCTGACTAGATAACTCTTGAGCTGTCCACGATAATTGATTACCAGAAGTTCAGCTGACCACTGTGCACTTGCTTTGTACTCTAGAAAAACCAGACCAGCAATCGCATAACTCAAGTCCCCAGGGAAGCTGTTTTGCTGTGGGGAAAAAAAAAAAGTACTGAGTAAGGCCTAATGACTCATGCCCACGGGCGTTTTTTCAGCCGCGTTTTTGAGCGTTTTTTACAGCTTAAAAACGCCTGTCCATGTTAGTCTATAGCTTCATGCCCACCTAGGCGTTTTTGAGCTGTAAAGAGCATAGGCGTTTGTAAGCTGTAAAAAAAACCCAGGGCCAGTGCGTTCCTCAGCGTCAGAACTAGGCAGGAAAAAACGCGAGCGTCAAAAAACGCGCAAAACGCGCACTAACGCGCACTAACGCGCACTAACGCGCACTAACGCGCGGTCGCGTTTTTAGCTCCGACGTTTTTTGTTTTTTTTTCAAAAAAAAATAAATAAAAAAAAAATAAAAAATATTTACAATAACATGGACAGGCGTTTTTAAGCTGTAAAAAACGCTCAAAAACGCAGCTGTAAAAACGCCAGTGGGCATGAGGCCTAATAGTTAATTTCATTAACAATTCTCATCAGCGGTATATTCAAAGCAAAGCAACATCTAAAACACATAACCACTTTGGAAACTATTGAACTGTTTTATTTTGTGCCACACCTTACCAATTAAACATGTGAAAAATTAAATCCACACACAGTCTATAAAAGTTCTTAAAGTAGACAGAGTAAAACAATGGCTTTGGGTGCACCACTTCCCCAAGCTAATAAAAACTCCTATAATAAACCAAAAGAATAGCTCCCCCTTAAGTCCATTTGGCCCACTGATTCCTCTGTAATTTGGGTATGGTCACAGCAAGAAATAGAGTCTATGTGAGGCATGGGAACTGACAGACTGCTTATATGTCTGCTATATAGTCATGCTGGCAGAGACACCAATAGATGTGTGCTCTTTAACGTGATCATCTCTCAAAGCACAATTTGCACATAAAAGCTGTGCTTGTAAAGAAGTGAATACTCAGAGATTTGGAAACTATATGGGCAGATTCTTCTGCCTAAACTTTTGTGAGCATTTGAGGAGGCTAATCAACAACATAAACTCCCTGTTTCAATGTCAGAAGCAACGATAGTAGGATTTTTATAACAGCTTACCTGTAAAATCCTTTTCTTGAAGTACACCACGGGACACAGAGCCAGTCATTACATAATGGGTTAAGGGTCACCAGCAGTGATTGGACACTGGCACAACCAATAGAAGACAGTTCCCCTCCATATAACCCCTCCCATCAGGGGAGTACCTCAGTTTTTGTAGCAAAGCAGTAAGGTTCCCATAAGAAGGGGGGGACCTCTGTGTCCCGTGGTGTACTCCAAGAAAAGGATTTTACAGGTAAGCTGTTATAAAAATCCTACTTTCTTTATCGTACACCACGGGACACAGAGCCAGTCATTACATAATGGGACGTCCCAGAGCAATGCTCAATATGAAGGGGGGGGAGACACAGATCAAACAGGCCGCTTGCGGACCAGAAGCCCTATACTGCTGCCTGCAGCACACTTCGCCCAAAGGCGGAATCCTCATGTCCTTTCACATCTATTTGATAGAATTTGGAAAATGTGTGGACTGAAGACCAAGTTGCAGCTTTACAGATCTGAGCCATCGAAGCCTGGTGATGCACTGACCATGAAGCACTTATCGCCCTGGTAGAGTGCGCCTTAACAGGAAAAGGAGGAGTCCTGTTCTTTAAACCATAAGCTTGAACAATTACCTGTCTAATCCACCTGGAAATGGTGGATTTTGATACCGCTTGGCCCTTCTTGGGACCATCTGGCAAAATTAACAAAACATCTGTTTTACGTATCTGAGCGGTTGCTTGCAGATACACCTTTACCGCTCTCACTAGATCTAGAGAGTGTAATAACTTTTCCCCCGCCGTCCGCGGGTTTGGAAAAAAAGAAGGCAGAACAATGTCTTGATTCAAGTGAAAAGCCGACACCACCTTAGGTAGAAAGGCCGGATGGGGTCGTAGTACAAATTTGTCCTTGTGACAAATTAGATAAGGCTCTTTACAAGAAAGAGCTGCTAGTTCTGATACTCTCCTAGCAGAAGCAATAGCAATCAAAAAGGCCAATTTCCTACTTAATATAATTAAAGGAATATGGCGAATAGGTTCAAAAGGTTGCTTTTGCAACACTGACAATACCAAATTCAAATCCCATGGACACAAGGGAGACCTGACTGGAGGATTTATCCTTAGTACCCCCTGAATGAATGTCCGAACTAGGGAATGAGATGCCAATGGTCTCTGAAAGAAGACTGATAGAGCCGATATTTGAACCTTGACGGTGCTAAGGGCTAATTTCATATCCACTCCTAACTGGCAAAAAGCAAGAATCCTGCTTATTTCATATTTCTGAGGATTCCAACTTCTGGATTCACACCAGGAAACGTATGCTTTCCAGACTCTATGATAGATGAGTCTGGAGGCTGGCTTTCTAGCATTAATGAGCGTAGAAAGAGCCGGACCAGAGACCCCTCTCTTTTTTCAAAATGTGGGTCTCAGCAGCCAGGCCGTCAAATTTAGCCTTTGTAAGGAAGGGTGGAATACTGGACCCTGTGACAGCAGGTCGTGTCAAAGTGGAAGCTTCCAGGGCCTTCCTATCGCCATTTTTACGATCTCGGCGTACCAAGGCCTCCTGGGCCAATTTGGGGCCACTAGGATTACTGGTATTCCCTCCTCCTTGATCCTGCGAAGCAGTCTTTGTAGAAGAGGGATCGGAGGGAATGCATAGATCAGTGAGAACTGATTCCATGGAGTTATTAGAGCATCTGTCCTGTAGGCTAGAGGATCTCTCGTTCTGGACACAAAGTTGTCCAATTTCTTGTTGAACCTGGAAGCTAGCAGGTCTACATCTGGGTTTCCCCATCTCAGACACATGGCCTGAAAGATCTCGGGGTGGAGAGACCACTCTCCTGGTAGCAGCTGCTGACGACTCATGTAGTCCGCTTGCCAGTTTTCTATCCCCGGAATGAAGATTGCAGAAAGGCAAGGTACATGCTCTTCTGCCCATGCAAAAATCCGGTTCACCTCTCTTTGGGCCGCCCGACTGCGAGTGCCTCCTTGGTGATTGATGTAAGCTACTGCCGTAGCATTGTCGGATTGAACCCGAACTGGGTATCCCTGTAACCTGTATGTCCAGGTTTTGAGGGCTAGATATACTGCCCGGATCTCCAGTATATTGATGGGCAGGATCCCTTGAGTCTTGGCCCAGGTTCCCTGGGTAGAAGCCTCTTAGAATACTGCACCCCAGCCTGCTAGGCTGGCATCCGTAGATACCACATTCCAGGACACTGGGAGGAAGCACTTTCCCTTCCGTAAATTCTTGGCTTCTAGCCACCACTTGAAGCTTTGGCGTACTTGTGAGGACAGGCGCATGGGTATATCCAGAGCTTGGCTCTTCCTGTTCCAGGAGGCTAAAATATTGCATTGAAGCCGTCTCGAATGAAACTGGGCGTAAGGGACCGCCTCGAAGGAGGCTACCATTTTCCCCAATAGCCTCATGCAAAGGCGAATAGACGGCCTCTTGCTTGCTTTGACCTTGTGGATCAGGTCTTTCAGAGACTGTATCTTTGGCTCTGGCAGGTATACCCTGTTTTGGGCTGTATCTATGATCATGCCCAGGTACACTATCCTTCTTTGGGCCTGGAGAGAGGATTTTTGTAAGTTTATAATCCATCCTAAATGCTCCAGGTATCCTACTGTAGTGTGCACCGCGTGATCCAATCCCTCCTTTGACTGATCTATAACCAGTAGATCGTCTAGATAGGCTGTTACCGCAATGCCCTGTGTTCTCAGGTTTGCTAACAGAGGAGCTAGCACCTTTGTGAATACTCTGGGCGCGGTGGCTATACCAAATGGCAGGGCCACAAATTGAAAGTGGCGATGTTCTACCGCAAACCTTAGGAATCTTTGGTGAGCGGGGAGGATGGGTATGTGTAAATATGCGTCCTTGATATCTATGGACGCCATGAATTCTCCGCCCTTTAAAGTGGCGACCACGGATCGCATCGTTTCCATTCGAAAATGGCGAACGTTCAGAAACCGATTTAGGGATTTTAGATCCAGGATGGGTCTGACATCTCCATTTGGCTTTGGAATCACAAAGAGGTTTGAGTAAAAACCTGAACCTTGCTCTTTTTGGGGTACCTCTGTAACCACCCCTTGAGCCATTAAGTGATTCAAACCTTTGAAGAAGGATCCTCTTTTTTGTGGATCCTTGGAGAGTCTTGAACCTCGGAATTGAGAAGATGGGACCTCTCGAAATTCCAGTTTGTACCCTGAGGATATTGTGGATACCACCCATTTGTCCTGGGTTTCTGTCCGCCAAGTCGCTGAGAACTGACGAAGCCTTCCCCCCACTCGGCCGAGCGGGGGCGCCCCTTCACTGAGAGGTTTTGGGGGATTGCTTATTAGCTCTTGCACCCCACGGCTTCTTGTTCTTCTGAGCCTGTCCCTTGGCTTTTGTGGGCGGCTGAAAAGGCCATCGCCACTGGCTGAAGTCAGATTTCCCGGGAGCTGGGGAGAGAGAGCGTTTAAAACAAGGCCTCTTGTTTTTCTTTCTCTCAGGTAAAAGTGTCGTTTTACCACTTGATATCTTCTGTATATATTTTTCTAAATCTTCCCCAAATAGGCGTTCGCCATGGAACGGGAAACTTGCCAACAGCTTTTTGCATGGGGCTTCCGCTGACCAATGCTTAAGCCAAAGTACCCTGCGCATATGTACCAGCTGGAGTGTAAGGCGTGATGCCTGTATGATAGAATCTCTCATGGCATCCACTGTGAAGCATAAGGCTTTAGGCAAATTCTCCCAATTTTTAGCCTGCTCTGAAGGCAGCTCCTTCAGCCCCTGCTTTACCTGTTGGCTGATGACCTGACACATACCGACTGCTGCTACCGCAGGTTGGGTAATTGAGCCGGCCAAAAGGAAGGAGGACTTCAGTAGGGATTCCAACTTCTTCTCAGAAGGATCTTTAAACACTTGTACATTGTCCACCGGACATGTCATGTTCTTATCTACACAAGAAATAGCCGCATCTACCGAAGGCAGGCTCCATTTCTTTAAAAAAAATTCCTCCATAGGATAAAGAATGTTAAACTTTTTTGGAGGTGAGAAACGCTTATCTGGATGTTGCCAGTCTGCGTACATTAAATCCTCTAGTAACGGATGAACCGGGAAGGCGCATGCACCTTGCAGGAATCTTAATGACCCTAGGGAGGAGACAGGTGATTCCGTTACCTCCGAAGAGGGTAACTTAAATGCAGATCGCACTGTTCCTGCATAGCATTGTACCTGTGACTTCAAAATCTGGGATACCGAGAAAGGCTCATCCGATATCCCTGATCCGTCTGACTCCTCATCCTCTGCTGATGTAGCCTTTTTAGAGGACTTAGCGATCAAGGTAGCAATTTTCTCCTCCAGATTATTTAGGGCTGCTGACAAAGTGTCCTCAGTGACATATGCAGGCCCAGGCTTCACTGGGGAAGCCGCCATACCTGACAGAGGTAATGGCTCATCCTGTACAGGTGCATTTGGCAACACAGGAGAGGAAGGTACCGAGTCAGCACAGCTAGAGCCTCCTGTCTCAGGCAGCGGTGCTTTTTTATCTCTTTTTGTCCGCATTACTTCCCCTGGAAGGCTTACTGTTTAGACAAAATACAAGGTACCTAAATGCATACACTACCGTGCTTAGTTTAGCAATTTACATTAAGTATGCAACTTTAAACACACAGCTATGCATAACATGGATGTCTTCTAGGAAGTACCCAGTCCAACCACATGGAGTCTTACGTCCCTGTATAGCTGCTGTGTTTCTCTGCCAGGAACAAGAGAACAAACGAGCTTGCTTGATGCTGCAGTGCTCTGCACACTGACAGATCTTTAAATTTGGCGCCGTTTTCCGTGCCTGCGCGCGCCTACGTGCCCGCGCACGCCTTCGGCCCCCCCCTCCAATAAAGCGCGCTCCCGCGTGCGCGGCTCTTAGCGCTATGGCGGTAGCCACAGTGAGAGTGGACTCTCACCAGCCCTTTCCACTTACCTGCATCTGCAGGTGTCTGGTCGGCCACCGAAAGGAGGAGCGGGGTGCCCAAGCAAGCTCAGCAGCGGAGGGACGAGCAATGTACTTCGCCAAAGCCGACACTGAACAGAGTGAGGTGAGATTTACATTCAGCTCTTTACTCCCCCCAGTGGTGGAAAAAGAGAAGACATCCACCTTTTTTTTTTTTTTTTTGGAAAGGTCCTTAACCTAGTTTTGGACCTTCTAATCTTACCTTATACTCGCCGCAGGTTTTTTCTGCTGAAAATTTTCAGACAGATACCAAACTTCACCCCTCACGGCGGGCTAAGTGTGCCAACCTTCAGGGATATGGGTTCCTATTTAAAGGATACCTCTCCCCTGGGCCTTGTACAAGACTCTTACCAGGACTTTTAGCGAAATAGCGAAAGTGCTGGATCTTAGAGCCCAGTCCTCCGAAGAGAGACATTACAGGAGATGCCTCATGGGTGAGGCCCGGATCCCATCCAGTTTTGGCTTAACTTGTAGGCGTCTTGGATGGGTCCGAAAGCATAGCTCTTTTACCCCCAGAGGGTCTCTTTGGCAGAGCTTTCCTTTAGCACCTCCTAACGCGTCCAACACCTTTCGACACTGGCGAAAAAACTGAGGTACTCCCCTGATGGGAGGGGTTATATGGAGGGGAACTGTCTTCTATTGGTTGTGCCAGTGTCCAATCACCGCTGGTGACCCTTAACCCATTATGTAATGACTGGCTCTGTGTCCCGTGGTGTACGATAAAGAAAATAGTAATTCCCAAACCTGGGAAGGACCTGCTTCATTCAGCCAGTCTTATCGTCCATTTTGCATTCTTACGTCGGATGTTAAAATTCTGGCGAGACTTCTTGCTAATAGGCTATCTAAATGCATTCCTGACCTAATATCCACACTGATCAATCAGGCTTCATACCTAATAGAGAAGAAGCTACTAATATTAGACGATTATTTTTAAATATGTAATTGCCAGTAGATAATATTGTCCATTAAGTGATCCTTTCTTTGGATGCTCATAAGGCATTTGGCAGTGTGGAGTGGGATTATCTATAGGAAGTTTTATCTATCCTTGGTATTAGCACGAAATTTGTGTCATGAGTTTGTTTATTGTATAATAATCCCACTGCTTGATTGAGAATAAATAATACACTTTCTCAACCATTTAATCTTTATAGGGGTACAGGCATGAGCACACCCAGTTGTGTGACAATAGCGAATAAATATTTGATATTGTCTTCCGGCTACTCCCCCAAGCCAATCAGGAAGCAGGTCTTAAGACCGGATTGGCCGAGAGAAGTGACCGCATAGGCCACCGAGGAAGAGGAGACGCAGGGGGAAGCCGAAGCTACCCGCGACCTAGATGGGTTAAGTGCAGGGCTGGTGGGCAAACAGGCGAGCAAAGGGGGGGTGGTGTTTGGTTTACAGAGCAACGAGGGGGGGGGGATTTGACTGACAGACCTCCCTTGCCCCTCGTCTGAAGCTGATGATCTTGTTTGTCGGATGGCCAGAGCCATTTGCTCAGTGGAGCAAAAAATAATGGTGACAGTGGATAGCAGTGTCTGGTGCTCCATTGGGGGGGGGGGGGGGAGGGGGAGTGGCAAACAAAACCATCCGCCACCCCCCCCCCCCCAAAAATGGAGCACCAGACAAGGATGTCTACACAAAAAAGTTATTAAAAGTATGGCAAACAACAAAGAAAATTACAGGTATCAAAGGTTTTACTGATAACACTCCCATAGTATATAACAGGAAATATGGAGAGTTGAATAAGATGAAGGGTTTTGAACTGTGGTATAACAAAGGGATAAAGGAATTTGGTACAATTGTATGAAAATGCCTCTCATAAATTATTTGATCGACTGTGTGTGAAATTTGACCTCCCATGTCAGAGGTTTTTTCAATAGCTCCAGTTAAGACATGCTATCCAGTCTCAAACTCGTGCATATACATTGCAATATAGCAGGTAAACTATTTTGTCTATACTTCAGTAGTGATACTAAGGCTACTTTCACACAGAGGCGCTGGATGCGCTGGCGGTATAGCGGCACTATTTTTAGCGCCGCTATACCGTTTTCTTTGCCGCGATTTGCGGGCGCTAGCGGGGGTACTTTAACCCCCGCTAGCGGCCGAAAAAGGGTTAAAAACGCCCGCAATAACGCCTCTTTGAGGCGTTTTGCGGGCGCATTAGAGGCGCTACCCCATTGATTTCAATGGACAGGGGCGCTACATGAGCGCTATTTTTAGCGCTCCTATTGCGCCTCAAAGATGCGGCTTGCAGGAGTTTTTTGAGCCTCCTGCAAGCGCAACGCTCCAGTGTGAAAGCCCTCGGGCTTTCACATTGGATAGTATTGAGAGGCTTTTTTGGGGCGCATTGCAGGCGCTATTTAGGAGCGCAATAGCGCCTGCAAAGCGCCTCAGTGTGAAAGGGGCCAAAGGAATTTCTTATTTCCCAATTTTACTCTACTCTTCACACTAAGTTTCAAGCATTGGTGGTTGTTCCGGCTAAACAACAGTGGTCCAAAGATTTGGGCCCTTTAACAGATCACCAGTGGGAGATGGTGTTGTCTGCACTCTCACAGGTTACCTTATCTCCCACCCACAAAACATACACAGTTATTTTTTCTGGATCAGACATACCACGCTCCAGAAAAACTGTTTGCCTGGCATTGTAGAGAGAATCCCCTTTGTTCTAAATGCATTAGTGGCCCTGCCACTCTGATCCACATAATGTGGAGAAGTCCAAAACTTCATAGATACTGGAAAGGGGCCCTGACTACTAGAAGATCTGTTTTTCAGGTTACTTTAGCAGAAGATCCAGGGATATCTTTATTGAACAAGTTGGACGAGGCTACTTTACTAGAAAATACATATGTCCCTATCACCCGAGGGTTATTTCAAGTCCACACATGAATTGCTCAAAAATGGTTATGTCCCTATTTCCCCAACTTGGAGGAACTGAAAAACACAAATAAATCATACTACATCTAAAGAAAAGGTTATCTACCAACACAGAAACTGCCCAAATATATTTGAAAAAATCTGGAATAGGTGGCTTGTGTTTATCTCTGATTTCATTAATTCTGAATAGATTATTGTCTATATTGGAGGGTACCAGGGTAGTCATGATGATCAGCCAGTTATTATATTATATTGTTTATGGCTGTATGAAATATATGTGGGATTTAGGAGGCAAAGCGCTGAATGTTTTTTTTTTCCTTGTTTAGTACCGTATATACTCGAGAATAAGCCGAATTTTTCAGCACATTTATTTTGTGCTGAAAATGGCATCCCTTATACCAGAGTCCGACCTGCGCTGTGCCCATCTGCAGCGTTATCAACTCTCGGCGCTGTGATATATTCAGTCTAGTCGGCGGTAATGCAGTGTACCAAACTCCTCGTCCGTGATAGGCTGAACACTGACTAACTATGGGGAAACCAAATCAGTGTTCCGTCACGGACGAGGAGGAGGCGGCGGGGCTTTGGTACACTGCATGTCCACCGACTAGACTGAATATATTACATCGCCGGGAGTTAACGCTGCAGATGGGCACAGCGCAGGGAGATCATAACAACGGCAGACGCCGATCAGGTACTTGAGGGTGAGGCTGAGGCATGCAGATGGACACAGTGAGGGAGGCTGGGGCATGCAGATGGACACAGTGAGGGAGGCTGGGGCATGCAGATGGACACAGGGAGGGAGGCTGGGGCATGCAGATGGACACAGGGAGGGACGCTGGGGCATGCAGATGGACACAGGGAGGGACGCTGGGGCATGCAGATGGACACAGGGAGGGAGGCTGGGGCATGCAGATGGACACAGGGAGGGAGGCTGGGGCATGCAGATGGACACAGGGAGGGAGGCTGGGGCATGCAGATGGACACAGGGAGGGAGGCTGGGGCATGCAGATGGACACAGGGAGGGAGGCTGGGGCATGCAGATGGACACAGGGAGGGAGGCTGGGGCATGCAGATGGACACAGGGAGGGAGGCTGGGGCATGCAGATGGACACAGGGAGGGAGGCTGGGGCATGCAGATGGACACAGGGAGGGAGGCTGGGGCATGCAGATGGACACAGGGAGGGAGGCTGGGGCATGCAGATGGACACAGGGAGGGAGGCTGGGGCATGCAGATGGACACAGGGAGGGAGGCTGGGGCATGCAGATGGACACAGGGAGGGAGGCTGGGGCATGCAGATGGACACAGTGAGGGAGGCTGGGGCATGCAAATGGGCATTGTTGACCGTCTTTTCCACTTACAGTAGCTGCTGCATTCTCACCTTAGGCTTATACTTGAGTCAATAAGTTTTCCCATTTTTTTGTGGTAAAAGTAGGTGCCTCGGCTTATATTCGGGTTGGCTTATACTCGAGTATATACAGTATATCTATATTGGATTTTTTCTTTGTTCTTGAACATGAATTATTTAGGATGTTATTTGGATAAATACATTTCTGGAAGGTTTATAATTATACTGACATTTAATTGTAACTGAGAGGTTGGATTGCACATGTGTTGTTATTGTAAAATAAACGTCTAAGGGTTGGGGAGTACAACTGGGGCAATCCCTAGTGGAGAAGGATCTGTGGGTTTTGGTAGATCATAAGCTCAATAATAGCATGCAATGCCAAGCTGCGGTTTCCAAAGCGAGCAAAGTCCTTTCTTGTATTAGGAGAGGAATGGACTCCAGAGAGAGATATCATTTTGCCCCTGTACAAATCAGCAAGACCTCATCTGGAATATACAGTACAATTTTGGGCACTAGTTCACAAAAAGGATATCGGGGAACTGGAGAAAGTGCAGAGAAGGGCAACCAAACTGATAAGAGGGATGGAGGAGCTCAGCTATGAGGAAAGATTATAGGAACTGAATGTATTCCCTCTTGAGAAGAGGAGATTAAAGGGGGATATGATCAACATGTACAAATATAAAAGGGGTCCATATAGTGAACTTGGTTTGGAGTTATTCACTTTAACCACTTCAGCCCCGGAGGATTTGGCTGCCCAATGACCGGGCCATGTTTTGCGATTCGGCACTGCGTCGCTTTAACTGACAATTGCGCTGTCGTGCGACGATGCACCCAAACAAAATTTACGTTATTTTTCTCTCACAGATAGAGCTTTTTGGTGGTATTTGATCACTTCTGCAGGGGTTTTTTTTGCGCTATAAACAAAAAAAAAGAGCGACACTTTTGAATAAAAAAAAGCAATATTTTTTACTTTTTGCTATAATAAATATCCCCAAAAATTATATTAAAAAAAAAACTATTTTTTTCCTCAGTTTAGGCCGATATGTATTCTTCTACATATTTTTGGTTTAAAAAAAAAAATAAATAAATAAATAAAATCGCAATAAGCGTATATTAATTGGTTTGCGCAAAACTTATAGCGTCTACAAAATACGGGATAGATTTATGGCTTTTTTTATGAATTCGTTTTCTATTAGAAATGGCGGCGATCTGCGATTCTTATCTTGACTGCGACATTATGGCGGACACATCGGACACTTTTGACGCTATTTTGCAACCAGTCCTTTATACGGTGATCAGTGCCATAAAAATGCACCGATTACTGTGTAAATCACACTGGCAGGGAAGGGGTTAACCACTAGGGGGCGAGGAAGGGGTTAAGTGTGTCCTAGGGAGTGATGCTAAATGTGTGGAGGCTGTGCTACGAGTGATGAGACAGTGATCACTGCTCCCGATCACAGGAAGCAGTAGATCACTGTCCTGTCACTAGGCAGAACAGGGAAATGCCTTGTTTACACAAGCATCCCCCTGTTATGCAGCTCCGTGACACGATCGCGGGACACCGGCGGACATTGAGTCCGCAGGTCCCGCGGTCACGGAGCTCGCTCGTGCACGGCGCGAAATTCAAAGCGACGTACAGGTACGTTGCTTTGCGCAGCCGCACCATTCTGCCGACATATATGTGCAGGAGGCGGTCGGCAAGCGGTTAAGGTCATCACAGAAGACAAGAGGACACTCTTTACGTCTAGAGGAAAAGAGATTTCACCTCCAAATACGGAAAGGTTTCTTCACAGTAAGAGCTGTGAAAATGTGTTATAGACTCCATCCAAAGGTGGTTCTGGTCAGCTCAGTAGATTGCTTTAAAAAAGGCCTGGATTCTTTCCTACATATACATAATACAACTGGATACTAACATATACAAGTAAAGTCAGTAAGGAATGTTTTCTTTCTCGTACATCACGGGACACAGAGCGACATAGTCATTACTAATGGGTTATATAGATACCGTCAGGTGCTGGCACTGGCAACTTCCAAAACCGGAAGTACCCTCCCCTATATAAGCCCCTCCCATCCGGGAGCACCTCAGTTTTTTGCCAGTGTCTAAGGTGTTGGCCAAGAAGAAACATGTGTTTTTCACTGAGCTTGCGTACAGGTTCTTTTGGGCCTCAGTAAGCTATTCCGGATCCGACCAAAAAAGCTTCATAGCTAAACGGTCGGTACCCGGGCCTTGCAGAGAAGAGCAAGGTTTTGCCTGTAATGCTTCTCTTAGGAGAGCTGGACCCTGGGATCCAGAGCTCTGGTCATACCCACGACCAAGATGTTTTCTGTGCAGGATGTTATACAGGACCAGGGGAGTGGAATCCTTGGGAACCCGGTCCCTGAAGGTTTGATTACAATGCCTGCCGTGATAGGTGAAGTTTGGGCTTTTGTGGACCAAACAAAGTCCTGCGGCGGGGAACAGTAAGTGGGGGCCCCCAGGAACTTGGTTCTATTGGGGGACCCCCAAGCCTAATTTGTCTTTCTGTCTGTTACCTAATGGTATTCCCGCAAAATTCTGTGCATGCCTGTAACTACTAAAAAAAAATGTAATAATTTTTAATGGTGGTCAAGAAAAAAAAAAAAAAAAATTTTTTTTATATATATATGTAATATATTAGACTGCGGTACCTGTGTTTGTCCACTAGAGGCCGCTGTGGAATGTTTTCTTGTCATGTGGACTAGCTTCTTCTCAGCAGAGCAAAGTCCAGGCAGATGGTGAGTTCTCTTATAGGAAACTGCTTCCTCTGCCATGTTGCAGTGCTCGTCCATCCCCCGGCCTTCGGCAAAGAGGGGCCCTGGCTCCTGTCCCTTGTTACCATATTTGAAATTAGCGCCGAAGGCGCACGTGCCCGCGCGCGTGCGCGTGCACGCGCCTCTATATATAGAGGTGAGCCGGGAAAGGGGGCGGAGCCTGGGGGATGACGCTCTGTGCACGCCGCAGCGCTTCTGCGCATGTGCGGGCGTCCCAGCAGATTAAAAAAACCACAATATTGTAGTGAGCTGGCTATGAAGTACAGAGACAGAGCTGGCAACATTTAAAGGCATACAGCAAGCGGTTGATACAGGCATCCCCTAGAAAGGCACATTAGTAGACACCAACTGTGATATAGCAGCAATTGTGCTAGACTATTCTCAGTAAAAGTGGTGTATTACGGCTGGAATACCTCAGCTTTAGGCTTAGGAATATGCCGTCCAGAAGCTCCGGAACTGAATCTTCCAGGAAGCGAAGGGGGTCTCATCGGGCTCGGAGGATCTTGGGCATACTCCTGCTGCACCAGTCTCCCCTGAAGTTCAGAGGTAAGTGACCGTAGAGACCCCGCAGGGGTACTTGGTACTGTGGCTGTCCTCAGTTCACCTGCTCCTGTGTATGTAACAGAGGAGGTTTTTTCCTCAGCTCTGGGAGGATTAGAGAGAGATTGTCAACATTTATCGCTGCCTCCCTGTCAGGGAAAGCACGCCCGATCTCCGTCTCCTCCTTCAGAGTGCCTGTTAGCAGAGCAACAGTCCCATACAGGGATCGACCTGCCTGAAGGGGATCAGGATGAGGTTGATTCTGTTATAGAGGAATCAACAGTGGGGGAACCTTTTCTCAGCATCTCAAGCTGAAAGATTATGGGTTCAGTCTCTGACTAACATGGTCCGATCAGCATTTAAAAATGCACCTTGCGGAACCATCAACCACTACTGTATCCTCGTTGGGGTAGCTAGAAGCCCCCAGACTGTTTGTTCTTTTCCACTTCACCCTTTACTGAAAGGGCTCATTTACCAGGATTGGGAACGTCCTGAGAAAATATTTATTCCCCCAAGAGATTTCTGGTGGTCTATCCCATGGAGGATAAGTTCATCAAAAAAAAAAAAAAAATATGGAAGGTCCCTACAGTGGACGCAGCCATCTCTTGTATGTATAAATCACTGACATGTCCAGTGGATAATGTCCAAATGTTCAAGAACCCAATAGATAAAAGATTGGAGTCCTTATGAAAATCTGCTTGGTGATACAACCAGCAGTAGCAGCTATTGGGGTCTGCTAAGCAGTGAAGGATCAGTTGAAACAGGTCTTGAGGGACTTGACAGATCAGCAGGCTTTGCCCTAGCTGATCTACCTAGAGCCTTAGGCTTTGCGGTTGACGCCATAGAGGATTCAGTCCATCAGGCCTCCCGCCTTACGCTGTCTATAGTACATATGCGTAGGCTCCTATGGCTCAAAAACTGGTCTGCTGAAGCTCCCTGTAAAGAATGGCTGGTTAGCGTCCCATTTCATGGTGAACGCTTATTCAGGGAAAACCTGGACAAATATATCCAGAAAATTTCCAGCGGTAAAAATACGCTCTTGCCGGTTAAAAGCAGAGTTAGAGGTCCCTCTTTAAGAGGCCTGCTTCTCCAGTCCCTGGGGCATCGGCTGTGTAACAGTTCCGACGGCCTCCTCGGTCAAATCCCGGGGGTAAAAAACAGGGACAGTAGCAGGGTAATGAGAAACCCTGGGTCAGGGGAGGTACAAAACCTCCCCCAAAGTTAAATTCATGAAGCCCCCACTCAGTCGGGTGGGGGGAGGACTCCAGTTGTTCGCAAGAGACCTGGCGGGACACGATCAAGACAGATAGGTGCTCTCCGCAGTAGGTTTGGGATACAGTTTGGAGTTAAAAGACTCTCCTCCTTCCCATTTTTGAGGTCAAACGTGCCAAGGGATCCCCGGAAGAGAGAGTCCCTCCTGTTGGCACTAGAACAACTATTGCTCCAAGGAGTAATTATGGAGGTTCCCCTGGAAGAATGAGGGTTCGGGTTTTACTCAAACCTCTTTACAGTCCCGAAGCAAACGCGGACGGGAGGCCCATATTAATTCTAAAAGGGCTATACAAATTCCTGTATATCAGGACTTTCCGATGGAGTCGATCCGATCGGTGGCCACTGCCCTACAAGGGGAGGATTGGTTAGCCACGATCGACATCAAAGATGCTTATTTGCACATTCCCATCTTTCCAGTCCACCAAAAATTTCTACGCTTTGCAGTAGAAGGGCGCCATTTTCAGTTCAGAGCCTTACCCTTCGGTTTGGCCACAGCACCACGAGTGTTTACAAAAATTCTGGCCCTTTATTGGCCAATCTAAGAACACAAGGTGTAATGATAATGGCATATCTGGATGACTTGTTGCTGATAGACCACTCAGTGAAAAAACTAGACGTGGTCGTTCACAAGACGATCAAGTATCTGGAATCTCACGGTTGGATTAGCAACCGAGACAAGCAGCCCTAAAAACCAGTCAAAAGTCTGGAATACTTGGGGCTAAGGTTGGATTCAGGCCAGAGAAAAATATTCTTGCCTCGAGGAAAGGTGTTGTCTTTGAAAGATTTGATCCACTTAGTGGGTACAAAAAAGACAGCCGTCCATACGCCTGTATATGAGGCTGCTGGGAAAAATGGTGGCATCATTCGAAGCAGTACCCTACGGTCAATTCCATTCAAGGAATTTGCAAGGGGCCATACTGTCAGCCTGGAACAAAAAAGTTCAGGCCCTAGACTTACAATGTCCTTGTCCCCTTCCGTTCGCAAGAGCCTCCGTTGGTGGTTGGTTCCCCAGAATCTGGAAAAAAGGAAATCCTTCAGTCCGATTTCTTGGAAGGTGGTCACTACAGATGCCAGCCTTATAGGCTGGGGAGCAGTACTGGAGCAATAGTCTCTCCAGGGCAGATGGTCGGATGCAGAAAAGGCCCTGCCCATCAATCTCTTAGAGATACGAGCAGCCCGGTATGCCCTAGTAGCATGGACATCCAAACTCCAAGGGTCCCCTGTCAGAATTCAATCAGACAATGCCACAGCAGTGGCATATATCAATCATCAGGGGGGCACCAGGAGTCGTGCAGCCCAGAGGGAAGTGAATTACATCCTGAAATGGGCAGAAAAATATGTCCCAGCCATATCTGCGGTATTCATTCCAGGAGTGGAGAATTGGAAGGCGGACTTTCTAAGTCGCCAGCAATTAGGCCCAGAGGAAGGGTCCCTTCACCCCGAGGTTTTCTGGACAATATGTCAGCGGTGGGGAACATCGGATGTAGATCTTCTAGCATCCAGATTCAACGCAAAGGGGGACAGGTTTGTCTCTCGGACAAGGGATCCCCTAGCTTGCGGCTCGGATGCCCTAGTGTTCCCTTGGGATCAGTTCAAGCTGATATATGCATTCACACCGCCACAATGGTTACCTCGATTACTCCGCAGAATCAGGGTAGAAAAGAAACCAGTGATTCCGGTGGCTCCAGCGTGGCCCCGAAGAGCGTGGTACGCGGAGATTGTAAAATTTCAGTGGGGAGTCCTTGGACTCTCCCACGTCGTCCGGCTTTCGCAAGGACCGATATACCACCCTTCCTTACCAGCCCTAGGTTTGACGGCCTGGCTATTGAAGCCCACATTCTAAAAAAGAGAGGGCTCTCTAATGCTGTGGTATCTACCATGATCAATGCCAGGAAGCCGGTATCCAGGCAGATCTACTATAGAATCTGGAAGGCGTACATCGCGTGGTGTGAGGCCAAGAAATGGCATCCACATAAGTACGTAATAGGTAGGATTCTGGACTTCCTACAGTGGGCTGTAGATAGGAAGCTTGCCTTGAGTACTATCAAGGGTCAGATTTCGGCCTTGTCAATATTTTTTCAAAGGCCCTTGGCTTCGCATTCACTAGTCAAAGCCTTTATACAAGGAGTGATGCGTATTAGTCCTCCGGTTAATATTCCCATATGTCCATGGGATCTAAACTTGGTTCTGTCGGTTCTACAGAAACAACCATTTGAACCATTACAGCATATTTCCTTGGTGCTTCTCACCAGGAAATTGATTTTTCTAGTAGCCATTTGTTCGGCTAAAAGAGTATCGGAATTAGCAGCTATGTCCTGTAAGGAGCCATATCTGGTTATCCATAAGGACAGAGTAGTGTTACGTCCTCATCCAGCCTTTCTTCCTAAGGTGGTATCGAGGTTTCATTTGAACCAAGATGTGGTTCTTCCTTCTTTTTTCCCCAAACCTACTTTGGTAGAGGAAAAGTTATTGCATTCTTTGGATGTAGTAAGAGCAGTTAAAGCTTATCTAAAAGCCACTGCTCAGATTCGCAGAACGGATACTTTGTTTATTCTGCCGGAAGGCCCCAGAAAGGGTCAGGCAGCGTCAAAATCTACTTTAGCCAAGTGGATTCGACAGGTCATTATGCAAGCTTATGGCTTGAGAAGGAGACCGCCTCCGTTCAAAGTTAGAGCGCACTCCACGAGAGCAGTTGGAACTTCATGGGCAGTGCATCACCAGGCCTCCCTGGCTCAGATCTGTAAGGCCGCAACATGGTCTTCGGTACACACGTTTACTAGGTCCTACCAGGTGGACGTTAGAAGTCAGGAGGATGTCGCCTTTGGGCGCAGTGTGTTGCAGGCCGCAAAAGATCCTCATGTCTGATAGCGCTCAGCTTATATATGGTGTATCCCCCCCCTCATTTGGCATTGCTTTAGGACATCCCATTAGTAATGACTATGTCGCTCTGTGTCCCGTGATGTACGAGAAAGAAAATAGGATTTTTATAACAGCTTACCTGTAAAATCCTTTTCTTGGAGTACATCACGGGACACAGAGCTCCCGCCCCTCTTTAGGGACACTTATTGCTTTGCTACAAAACTGAGGTGCTCCCGGATGGGAGGGGCTTATATAGGGGAGGGTACTTCCGGTTTTGGAAGTTGCCAGTGCCAGCACCTGACGGTATCTATATAACCCATTAGTAATGACTATGTCGCTCTGTGTCCCGTGATGTACTCCAAGAAAAGGATTTTACAGGTAAGCTGTTATAAAAATCCTATTTTTCCCCTGCTGGAGCAAATTAGATCATGCTTTGCTAGGGTTTTTGCCTTCCTCTGGGTATAGGATTGTGTATATGGGATTGAATAGTGTAGCGATACCTCCAACTAAGGAGGCCGCAGAATTAGATTTTGGGCCCTGAGTGCAGCTCCGCCAACCCCCGGCAATAGGCTCTATCCCCTTCTGGCACAGCTAGTACTAACAATCAATGATATGTCCTATGCAATAGAATAACTAAGCAAGGACACAGTAATGAATTGTAATAGGTAAAGTGTTTTACTCATCAATTCTCAATATGAATAAAAGGGGTAACAATAATCACAGTTCTAAACAATCACTCCTAAGGGCAGCGTCCTGCCACTCTAACACACTATATAGTAAAACACGCTACAAGTGCGCCATACGGGCGACCGTTAACTAAGTGCCCTATGGCGCAGCAATCAAACACGCTAGAATCCCCACCAGGCCTGGTTCTAATATTTAGCTTAGTCCTTCTTTCTTCACCGGCAGGTCTTTAATGGTGGTGCACTTAAACAGAGTATAACTTTGTAATCCAAGGGGTATGAAAATAACTTGTAGGCCACGGCAGTCTATAGGCCTATACACAGCAACAGTATCTAAGCTGGGCTTATGCCCTCTCACCCGCCGGACTACGGATCCAGTCCGGGAAAACCTCCACCGGCCGTGTCACACACTCTCGATCTCTCCAACGATCGGGTGCCCGATCCGACAAGGCGGTAGCTCACAAAGTCAGATGCCACCCAGGCTCGCAGAGGGGAGGATGGAAGGCTCTTCGGTGCAGAGCAAGGCCTCAGGCTTCAGGCCTTGCTCCTCCGACACATCCGCACAGGAGGATCCGTCCGTGAAGTCTCGTGTCGCCAAAGAGGCCGAGCCCGGCCCCGCCTCTTCCTTTTATAACCCCTCCCATGAGTCTCTGCGGTGGAACGTCACAACAAGAATGGGGTTATGGGTAATGTAGTTTCTTCCCAATATAGGGGAACACCCCGCTACAATAGTTTTTTTTTTTATTGGTTGAACTAGATGGACTTGTGTCTTTTTTCAACCTGACTAACTATGTAAAAACTAATAAAAAATGATTGCAGAAAAAAAAAAAAAAAAGTAGTACCCACACTGGCAAAAGTCACCCCAAAAGAACAGATCTCCTGTGTCCAACAGTGCCCACATTGGTTCCTTTGCCTGATTTCTGTGTAACCAAAGGACACAGTGATGTGGAAGTCGGTGGGAGAAACCAGACTCAAGCCAGGGATTTCTCTGGATTGGGCCAGGTTCTTTACAGAAACAGTGTTTATGGGCAATCTTGTATCGAGAAAGGGTTGCTTTAAAGTATAACTGGGCAGCACAGTGGCTTAGTAGTGCCTTGTAGTACAGGAATCCTCAGTTTGAATGCTGAACAGGACACTACCCTGCCTGGAGTTGGAATGTTCTGCTTGTGCTCATGTGGGTTTCTCTGATTTAATCCCACACTCTAAAAACATGGCGGTAGGTAAGTGGCATCAGTCTAATTTGGCCCTAGTTTGATATTCTACTGCATGTGTCCAAAATGGCTGCCTCCCTTTCCTTGCCTTACCCTATACAAAACTTTTTAAAAATTGCCTTTAACCACTTCCCGCCCAGTCAATAGCGAATTGACGTCCGGGAAGTGGTTGCAATATCGATACTGGACGTCATATGACGTCCTGCAGGATATTGCCTTGCGCGCGCCCGCGGGGGCGCGCAGCGCGGTGATCGGGGACGGCATGTGTCCCTCGGACACAGCGCTACCCCGATCACGGTAAACAGCCAATTTCATTGGCTGTTTACCATGTGATCGGCTGTGTCAAAGTCACAGCCGATCACCTGTCAAAACAAACTCGGCGGCGCACTCCGTGCGCGCCGCCACAGGCTTGCAGAGCGGGGATCGGGGAAGGCGAGTGTCCCTTGGACACAGCGCGTCCCCGATCAGAGTAAACAGCCAATGAATTGGCTGTTTACCACGTGACCGGCTGTGTCCAATCACAGCCGGTCACAAATGTAAACAAACTCCACAGGAGTTACTACCTGATCCCTGCTCTCTCCTCACACACCGATCTGTGAGGAGAGAGAAGAGATCAGTAAGTTAGCTCAGTGTAGTTTGTCTACATAAGTTTACAGTGCACAACACGCCCCCCCCCCATAAAGAGGACCTGTCACACAGCCCAGCACATCAATCAGCCCAGCCAATCAGCCCATCTGTCAATCAGCCCATCTGTCAATCAGCCCATCTGTCAATCAGCCCATCTGTCAATCAGCCCATCTGTCAATCAATCACCCCACCTGTCAATCAATCACCCCATCTGTCAATCAATCAACCCATCTGTCAATCAATCAATCAGCCCATCTGTCAATCATCTGTCACAGGCCCACCTCCATTGGCACTGCCACACAGGCTACCAGTACCGCCATCGGTACCAGTACCACCACCAGTACCGCCACCAGGCCCAGCATCTATACTGCCACACAGGCCCGCTACCAGTATCACCACTAGTGCCGCCATCGGTACCACCACCAGTACCACCACCCGTACCACCGTCGGTAGTGCCACCACCACCTGTACCGCCATCGGTACCATCACCACCCGTACCACCACCACCTGTACCGCCATCGGTACCACCACCACCTGTACCGCCATCGGTACCACCACCACCCATACCGCCATCGCTACCACCACCACCCGTACCGCCACCGGTACCGCCGCCACCACCACCACCCGTACCGTCATCGGTACCACCACCACCTGTACCGCCATTGGTACCACCACCACCACCCATACCGCCATCGGTACCACCACACAGGCCCACCACTAATAACTCCATCGGTACTACCACACAGACCGCCACCACTACCACCAGCAGTACCATTACACAGGCCCACCAATAAGCACTGCCATAATGTCCCAAAGGGTTTACACACCTGAGGAGGCATATGCCATTCTTGCCATGTCGGATGATGAGAGCAGCAGGGAGCTCCCATTATCCGATTCTGGTTCGGAATACGAGCCAGTGGAGGATAGTGGCTCAGAGTCCGAGTCCCCGGAGGAAACCGTCCCTCCCAAAAGAATGCGATCGGCACCAAGATCAGCACCAAGATCAGGAGAACTGCCCACCACCAGCAGCACCATACCCCAGGAAGAGGAGCCCAGTACAAGCAATGGAAATGCACGCCCAACCCGAAGAATCCAGCCCCAATCCTACCTTCCCGATGCCCTGGCAAACCCCTTATGGTTGCCTGCCAACTCAGGATCCGCTATCATCCCCCCTTTCACCGCACAGCCAGGTGTGCAGCCCGACACTACAAATTTTTCTAAATTTGATTATTTTTGTTTATTTTTCCCACAAGATTTGCTGCAGAATATAGTGGATCAAACGAATCTGTATGCATCCCAATTTATTGCTGCCAACCCCAATTCTTCCTACGCCCGCATGTTCCAGTGGCGGCGTCTAACATTGGAGGAATTTAAATTATTTTTGGGCCTTATGTTCAATATGGGGCTTACAAAAAAGAACGAAGTCCATTCATATTGGTCCAAACGCCCCATCCAACACATGCCCATATATTCCGCTGTCATGTCCAGGAAAAGATACGACATGATTATGCGCTTTCTCCACTTCAATGACAATTCACAGTGCCCTCCCCGAGATCATCCCAACTACGACAAATTGTACAAGATACGCCCCCTAATCAATGCCTTTTCCCAGCGATTTGAAGACGTTTTCATCCCAGACCAAAAAATTTGTGTGGACGAGTCCCTCGTACATTTCACCGGCCGACTGCAGTTCAAGCAGTACATACCAAGCAAGAGAGCCAGGTATGGGTTAAAATTAAATAAATTATGTGATCGAGCCACTGGATACGTCTGCAAATTCAGGATCTACGAAGGCAAAGACTCCCAGCTCCAGCCCCGTGATTGCCCCACATATATTGGAACCAGTGGGAAAATTGTCTGGGAGTTGGCATACCCCCTGTTCGGAAAAATAGGATTTTTATAACAGCTTACCTGTAAAATCCTTTTCTTGGAGTACATCACGGGACACAGAGCGACATAGTCATTACTAATGGGTTATATAGTTACCGTCAGGTGCTGGCACTGGCAACTTCCAAAACCGGAATTACCCTCCCCTATATAAGCCCCTCCCATCCGGGAGCACCTCAGTTTTGTAGCAAAGCAATAAGTGTCCCCAAAAGAGGGGTGGGAGCTCTGTGTCCCGTGATGTACTCCAAGAAAAGGATTTTACAGGTAAGCTGTTATAAAAATCCTATTTTCTTTTTCGTACATCACGGGACACAGAGCGACATAGTCATTACTAATGGGATGTCCTAAAGCAATGCCAAATGAGGGGGGGGATACACCATATATAAGCTGAGCGCTATCAGACATGAGGATCTTTTGCGGCCTGCAACACACTGCGCCCAAAGGCGACATCCTCCTGACTTCTAACGTCCACCTGGTAGAACCTAGTAAACGTGTGAACTGAAGACCACGTTGCGGCCTTACAGATTTGAGCCAGGGAGGCCTGGTGATGCACTGCCCATGAAGTTCCAACTGCTCTCGTGGAGTGCGCTCTAACTTTGAACGGAGGCGGTCTCCTTCTCAAGCCATAAGCTTGCATAATGACCTGTCGAATCCACTTGGCTAAAGTAGATTTTGACGCTGCCTGACCCTTTCTGGGGCCTTCCGGCAGAATAAACAAAGTATCCGTTCTGCGAATCTGAGCAGTGGCTTTTAGATAAGCTTTAACTGCTCTTACTACATCCAAAGAATGCAATAACTTTTCCTCCACCGAAGTAGGTTTGGGGAAAAACGAAGGAAGAACCACATCTTGGTTCAAATGAAACCTCGATACCACCTTAGGAAGAAAGGCTGGATGAGGACGTAACACTACTCTGTCCTTATGGATAACCAGATATGGCTCCCTACAGGACATAGCTGCTAATTCCGATACTCTTTTAGCCGAACAAATGGCTACTAGAAAAATCCATTTCCTGGTGAGAAGCACCAAGGAAATATGCTGTAATGGTTCAAATGGTTGTTTCTGTAGAACCGACAGAACCAAGTTTAGATCCCATGGACATATGGGAATATTAACCGAAGGACTAATACGCATCACTCCTTGTATAAAGGCTTTGACTAGTGAATGCGAAGCCAAGGGCCTTTGAAAAAATATTGACAAGGCCGAAATCTGACCCTTGATAGTACTCAAGGCAAGCTTCCTATCTACAGCCCATTGTAGGGAGTCCAGACTCCTACCTATTACGTACTTACGTGGATGCCATTTCTTGGCCTCACACCAGGCGATGTACGCCTTCCAGATTCTATAGTAGATCTGCCTGGATACCGGCTTCCTGGCATTGATCATGGTAGATACCACAGAATTAGAGAGCCCTCTCTTTTTTAGAATGTGGGCTTCAATAGCCAGGCCGTCAAACCTAGGGCTGGTAAGGAAGGGTGGTATATCGGTCCTTGCGAAAGCAGGTCCGGACGATGTGGGAAAGTCCCAGGACTCCCCACTGACATTTTACAATCTCCACGTACCACGCTCTTCGGGGCCACGCTGGAGCCACCAGAATCACTGGTTTCTTTTCTACCCTGATTCTGCGGAGTAATCGAGGTAACCATTGTGGCGGTGTGAATGCATATATCAGCTTGAACTGATCCCAAGGGAACACTAGGGCATCCGAGCCGCAAGCTAGGGGATCCCTTGTCCGAGAGACAAACCTGTCCCCCTTTGCGTTGAATCTGGATGCTAGAAGATCTACATCCGATGTTCCCCACCGCTGACATATTGTCCAGAAAACCTCGGGGTGAAGGGACCCTTCCTCTGGGCCTAATTGCTGGCGACTTAGAAAGTCCGCCTTCCAATTCTCCACTCCTGGAATGAATACCGCAGATATGGCTGGGACATATTTTTCTGCCCATTTCAGGATGTAATTTACTTCCCTCTGGGCTGCACGACTCCTGGTGCCCCCCTGATGATTGATATATGCCACTGCTGTGGCATTGTCTGATTGAATTCTGACAGGGGACCCTTGGAGTTTGGATGTCCATGCTACTAGGGCATACCGGGCTGCTCGTATCTCTAAGAGATTGATGGGCAGGGCCTTTTCTGCATCCGACCATCTGCCCTGGAGAGACTATTGCTCCAATACTGCTCCCCAGCCTATAAGGCTGGCATCTGTAGTGACCACCTTCCAAGAAATCGGACTGAAGGATTTCCTTTTTTCCAGATTCTGGGGAACCAACCACCAACGGAGGCTCTTGCGAACGGAAGGGGACAAGGACATTGTAAGTCTAGGGCCTGAACTTTTTTGTTCCAGGCTGACAGTATGGCCCCTTGCAAATTCCTTGAATGGAATTGACCGTAGGGTACTGCTTCGAATGATGCCACCATTTTTCCCAGCAGCCTCATATACAGGCGTATGGACGGCTGTCTTTTTTGTACCCACTAAGTGGATCAAATCTTTCAAAGACAACACCTTTCCTCGAGGCAAGAATATTTTTCTCTGGCCTGAATCCAACCTTAGCCCCAAGTATTCCAGACTTTTGACTGGTTTTTAGGGCTGACTTGTCTCGGTTGATAATCCAACCGTGAGATTCCAGATACTTGATCGTCTTGTGAACGACCACGTCTAGTTTTTTCACTGAGTGGTCTATCAGCAACAAGTCATCCAGATATGCCATTATCATTACACCTTGTGTTCTTAGATTGGCCAATAAAGGGCCAGAATTTTTGTGAACACTCTTGGTGCTGTGGCCAAACCGAAGGGTAAGGCTCTGAACTGAAAATGGCGCCCTTCTACTGCAAAGCGTAGAAATTTTTGGTGGACTGGAAAGATGGGAATGTGCAAATAAGCATTTTTGATGTCGATCGTGGCTAACCAATCCTCCCCTTGTAGGGCAGTGGCCACCGATCGGATCGACTCCATCGGAAAGTCCTGATATACAGGAATTTGTATAGCCCTTTTTAGAATTAATATGGGCCTCCCGTCCACGTTTGCTTCGGGACTGTAAAGAGGTTTGAGTAAAACCCGAACCCTCATTCTTCCAGGGGAACCTCCATAATTACTCCTTGGAGCAATAGTTGTTCTAGTGCCAACAGGAGGGACTCTCTCTTCCGGGGATCCCTTGGCACGTTTGACCTCAAAATGGGAAGGAGGGGAGTCTTTTAACTCCAAACTGTATCCCAAACCTACTGCGGAGAGCACCTATCTGTCTTGATCGTGTCCCGCCAGGTCTCCTGCGAACAACTGGAGTCCTCCCCCCACCCGACTGAGTGGGGGCTTCAATGAATTTAACTTTGGGGGAGGTTTTGTACCTCCCCTGACCCAGGGTTTCTCATTACCCTGCTACTGTCCCTGTTTTTTACCCCCGGGATTTAACCGAGGAGGCCGTCGGAACTGTTACACAGCCGATGCCCCAGGGACTGGAGAAGCAGGCCTCTTAAAGAGGGACCTCTAACTCTGCTTTTAACCGGCAAGAGCGTATTTTTACCGCTGGAAATTTTCTGGATATATTTGTCCAGGTTTTCCCTGAATAAGCGTTCACCATGAAATGGGACGCTAACCAGCCATTCTTTACAGGGAGCTTCAGCAGACCAGTTTTTGAGCCATAGGAGCCTACGCATATGTACTATAGACAGCGTAAGGCGGGAGGCCTGATGGACTGAATCCTCTATGGCGTCAACCGCAAAGCCTAAGGCTCTAGGTAGATCAGCTAGGGCAAAGCCTGCTGATCTGTCAAGTCCCTCAAGACCTGTTTCAACTGATCCTTCACTGCTTAGCAGACCCCAATAGCTGCTACTGCTGGTTGTATCACCAAGCAGATTTTCATAAGGACTCCAATCTTTTATCTATTGGGTTCTTGAACATTTGGACATTATCCACTGGACATGTCAGTGATTTATACATACAAGAGATGGCTGCGTCCACTGTAGGGACCTTCCTTTTTTTTTTTTTTTTTTTTTGATGAACTTATCCTCCATGGGATAGACCACCGAAAATCTCTTAGGGGAATAAATATTTTCTCAGGACGTTCCCAATCCTGGTAAATGAGCCCTTTCAGTAAAGGGTGAAGTGGAAAAGAACAAACAGTCTGGGGGCTTCTAGCGACCCCAACGAGGATACAGTAGTGGTTGATGGTTCCGCAAGGTGCATTTTTAAATGCTGATCGGACCATGTTAGTCAGAGACTGAACCCATAATCTTTCAGCTTGAGATGCTGAGAAAAGGTTCCCCCACTGTTGATTCCTCTATAACAGAATCAACCTTATCCTGATCCCCTTCAGGCAGGTCGATCCCTGTATGGGACTGTTGCTCTGCTAACAGGCACTCTGAAGGAGGAGACGGAGATCGGGCGTGCTTTCCCTGACAGGGAGGCAGCGATAAATTTTGACAATCTCTCTCTAATCCTCCCAGAGCTGAGGAAAAAACCTCCTCTGTTACATACACAGGAGCAGGTGACTGAGGACAGCCACAGTACCAAGTACCCCTGCGGGGTCTCTACGGTCACTTACCTCTGAACTTCAGGGGAGACTGGTGCAGCAGGAGTATGCCCAAGATCCTCAGAGCCCGATGAGACCCCCTTCGCTTCCTGGAAGATTCAGTTCCGGAGCTACTGGACGGCATATTCCTAAGCCTAAAGCTGAGGTATTCCAGCCGTAATACACCACTTTTACTGAGAATAGTCTAGCACAATTGCTGCTATATAACAGTTGGTGTCTACTAATGTGCCTTTCTAGGGGATGCCTGTATCAACCGCTTGCTGTATGCCTTTAAATGTTGCCAGCTCTGTCTCTGTACTTCATAGCCAGCTTACTGCAATAATGTGGCTTTTTAAAAACCTGCTGGGACGCCCGCACATGCGCAGAAGCGCTGCGGCGCGCACAGAGCGTCATCCCCCAGGCCCCGCCCCTTTTTCCGGCCACCTCTATATATAGAGGCGCGTGCACGCGCACGCGCGCGGCCACGTGCGCCTCGGCGCTAATTTTCAAACATGGAAACCAGGGACAGGAGCCAGGGCCCCCTTTGCCGCAGGCCGGGGGATAGACGAACACTGCAACATGGCAGAGGAAACAGTTTCCTGTAGGAGAACTCACCAGCTGCCTGGACTTTGTTCTCTGAGAAGAAACTAGTCCATATGACAAGAAAAACATTCCACAGCGGCCTCTAGTGGACAAACACAGGTACCGCAGTTTAATATACTAAACATATATAAAAAAACATTCCTTTTTTTTTTTTTTCTTGACCACCATTAAAAATTATTACATTTTTTTAGTAGTTACAGGCATGCACAGATATTAGCGGGAATACCGTTAGGTAACAGACAGAAAGACAAATTAGGCTTGGGGGTCCCCCAATGGAACCAAGTTCCTGGGGGCCCCCACTTACCTGTTCCCCGCCGCAGGACTTTGTTTGGTCCACAAAAGCCCAAACTTCACCTATCACGGCAGGCATTGTAATCAAACCTTCAGGGACCGGGTTCCCAAGGATTCCACTCCCCTGGACCTGTATAGCACCCTGCACAGAAAACATCTTGGTCGTGGGTATGACCAGAGCTCTGGATCCCAGGGTCCAGCTCTCCTAAGAGAAGCATTACAGGCAGAACCTTGCTCTTCTCTGCAAGGCCCGGGTACCGACCGTTTAGCTATGAAGCTTTTTTGGTCGGATCCGGAATAGCTTACTGAGGCCCAAAAGAACCTGTACGCAAGCTCAGTGAAAAACACATGTTTCTTCTTGGCCAACACCTTAGACACTGGCAAAAAACTGAGGTGCTCCCGGATGGGAGGGGCTTATATAGGGGAGGGTACTTCCGGTTTTGGAAGTTGCCAGTGCCAGCACCTGACGGTAACTATATAACCCATTAGTAATGACTATGTCGCTCTGTGTCCCGTGATGTACGAAAAAGAAAGGTTACCATTCATATGTTGATAATTATTATACCAGCCTGCCCCTTTTTCGCCACCTTTACAGTAAACAAACCCCGGCCTGCGGTACCTTCAAAAAAAACCGGAAGGGATTCCCACAAAATTTATTGACAAAAAAATTGCGACCTGGAGAATCGGCATCCATGAGGAACGAGGAGGTGTTGGCCATGAAGTGGAGGGACAAGAAAGATGTCCACATCCTCTCTACGATCCACAATGACACCATGGTGGAGATCCCAAGAAGACGCGGCTCCATTGTAAAGCCTGAATGTGTCCACGACTACAATTTGTACATGGGGGGGGGTGGATTTAAACGACCAGATGCTACAGCCCTACTTATCAACCAGAAAGTCCCATTATTGGCACAAAAAAGTTGCGTTTCACCTGTTTCACATGGCCCTTTTTAATTCGTTTGTCTGCTACCAAAAAGCAACTCAAAATCACCGACTCCACTACCTCCAATATATCGAAGATATCATCGATAGGATAGGACACCTCTGCCTGCTACCTGGACCTGTGCTTTGGCTGTGCTCTGGCTGTGCTGACAGTATCTCTGCCTGTGCGAACTATGGACAGTATTCCTGCCTGCTGCCTGGATGATTGCTTTTGCTGTCGCTGACCTCATCCCTGCCTGCTGCCTGGACCGATGCTCTCCTCTGTGGACCACTGCACTTCTAAAACCACAGGTAATCTTTTGTTATTTGGTATGTACCTGCTATGTGTTAGATATATGAAGGGCCTTCAAAAATGTGATCGGTAGTCAGAAAATGATATGTGCAATTAATGCTGCTAGAATGCCTGGAGGTGCTACTTGGATGTTGGGCCTCTGTATGTGGCCAGGCTGTGTAAAAGTCTCAAACATGTGGTATCGCCATACTCAGGAGGAGTAGCAGAATGCATTTTTGGGTGTAATTTTTGCTATGTACATATTATGTGTTAGAAATATCTTATAAATTGACAACTTTGTGTAAAAAAAATGCATTTTAATTTTTTCTCCACATTTTCCAAAACCTTCTGGAAAAAAATGAACCGTTCAAAAGACTTATAATGCTTCATAGATTATACGTTGGGGTGTGTGCTTTCAAAAATGGGGTCATTTTGTGGAAAATTCCATTGTCCTGGTGCTCCAGGGCCTTCAAAAGTGTAATAGGTGGTTGAGAAAGGATATGTGCGATTTATGCTTGTAGAACGCCTGAAAGTGCTACTTCAATGTTGGGCCTCTGTATATGGCCAGGCTGTGTAAAAATCTCACACATGTGGTATCGCTATACTCAGGAGGAGTAGCAGAATGCATTTTGGGGTGTCATTTTTGCTATGTATATGCTATGCGTTAGAAATATCTTATAAATGGACAACTTTGTGTAAAAAAAATGCATTTTCATTTTTTCTCCACATTTTCCAAAACCTTCTGGAAAAAAATGAACCGTTCAAAAGACTCATAATGCTTCATAGATTATACGTTGGGGTGTGTGCTTTCCAAAATGGGGTCATTTTGTGGAAAATTCCATTGTCCTGGTGCTCCAGGGCCTTCAAAAGTGTAATAGGTGGTTGAGAAAGGATATGTGCGATTTATGCTTGTAGAACGCCTGAAAGTGCTACTTCAATGTTGGGCCTCTGTATGTGGCCAGGCTGTGTAAAAGTCTCACACATGTGGTATCGCTACACTCAGGAGGAGTAGCAGAATGTATTTTGGGGTGTAGTTGCAATTATGCATATGCTGTGTGAGAGAAAAAAACTGTTAATATGACCAGTTTGTGTAAAAAAAAAAAAATTAAATTTTCCCAAGAATTGTGGGAAAAAAATACAACTTCAAAAAACTCACCACGCCTCTTAGTAAATACCTTGGACTGTCTACTTTCCAAAAAGGGGTAATTTTGGGGTATTTGTACTTTCCTCGCTTGTTAGTGTCTCAAGAAATGAGATATCCCTTCAGTACATCAGGCGTGATCAGATGTGATAAATTTTCAGTGATTGCCACCATAGTTTGTAGACTCTATAACTTTCACAAAGACCAAATAATATACACTAATTTGGGTTCATTTTACCAAAGATATGTAGCAGTATACATTTTGGCACAAATTTATGAAGAAAAATTACTTATTTGCAAAATTTTACAATAGAAACTAAAAAAAAGTGTTTTTTTTTTTTTAAAAATTGCTGTTTTTTTGCTTATATCGCAAAAAATAAAAAACCCAGTGGCGATTAAATACCACCAAAAGAAAGCTCTATTTGTGAGAAGAAAATGATAAAAAATTTGTTTGGATACAGTGTAGCATGACTAAGTAATTGTCATTCAAAGTGTGAGAGTACTGAAAGCTGAAAATTGGTCTGGGCGGGAAGGTGCATAAGTGCATGGTATTGAAGTGGTTAAATACACTTTAAAGCAAGTCTTCACTGTCCTATGTAGCTGTGGGTACTGTGGAGACATACATCCTCACATTTTTACAACAGGGGAACTGAATGCAAGCCTCCCTTCCCTCTTTTAGAAGAAAAGATGTCGTAGCCTTCTAAAGTCAACAAATAGTAGGTGCTTTAAGCTATTCGAAAATGAACTGCAACCAAACTTCAGAGTTTCTGTCGTGATCAACAAGGAAAAATTGTTCCACAGTATTGCCAGCTACAGATGTTCATTTAGTGCTTACTAAGAATATGTAAATACTTCAATGCCCATAGCCTGGTCACATGTTCTCAGACTATCTGTTCCCTCTTGCATACATAAGTATGTACATTAGGCAGCTAACATCATACATACCGGTGGAATGACAAAGAGCTCACTTCCCACGAGATCAAAGAGCCTGACAGTCCCTGTGCTTTCACCATAGGCCACCAATGTGCAGTCATGGCTCCACGCCACACATCGCCACTGCGGATTTGGATCCTTGGGAACTAAAGCAGGAAAGCAATAACGAGATTATTTTTCCAATATCTATGTCTAAAACTGGACACATCCAGTATTTATCAAGCTCTCCTTAAAAAAAAAAAAAAACACCTTCATTAAACCTGCCATCCATGATCATTCAACGCAGTGCAACAAGCAAAATTGCTTCAGTAAAGTCCCATTACTGCTAGCAGACCATGACTTTGTATGAAACAACAGAAAGGCTACTCATTTAAAGCGGTTGTAAACCCAGACAAATTTTTTTTTTTTTTCAAATCACCTGCAAGAAAAAGCCATAATGAGCTAGTATGACTAGCATACTAGCTCATTATGAATCACTTACCTTAGATCGGGACCCCCGAAGCCATCCTCGTCCCCCGCTCCGGCCGCAACCATCGCTCCTCAGATACCCGGAACGTTACTTCCGGGTATCGCCGCTCCAGCCAATCACAGCGCTGCTCCGGCGCTGTGATTGGCCGGAGCAGCGAAGACGTCACTCCGCGCATGCGCGCTGGAGCTTTCTATTCCGGCAGCGCCGGAATTCTGAATGGGATTAACCCTGTGAATGCACCGTTGTCTACGGCGCGCATGCGCCGTAGACATCGGTGCATGTCTTTTTTTGCAAATATCTCCTAAACCGTGTAGGTTTAGGAGATATTTCTTTTACCTACAGGTAAGCCTTAGTATAGGCTTACCTGTAGGTAAAAGTAAAAAAAAAGACTATACAACCGCTTTAAGCTTAGTACAAATTTTAAATAGGGTTTAGAAGGTCTCTGAGCAGACCCCTTTTCCACACTGTAGCTTCCTCCCCCCTTTAGAACGACATCTCTCTGCATAAACTGTAATTTGTAGACTGCAAGGGAGTAGATTTTTGTAATGGATTTTTGCATTGGACCAACTTGTATGTTTGTACAACACAAAAATGTGACGAACTGGGAATATCCATGCTGGTTGACCAACTTTTCTCTAAGCAGGCTCAGGATGCATTGGCCAGGGACCCAGAGGTGCACTGATTAAAGGCACTTTAAATCCAAGGGGCATACAGAGGAAGGTTTTCTGACTGATAAAAAGGGAACACATGTCATGGACTTTCTGCTTAGACAGAACTTTAACTTTAATTAAAACTTTAAAATGTCTAGCAGGTTTCCTTATAGGAGCAGAAAGAATGGAAGGAATTAAACATTTACTGACGGAGATGCAGACATTTTAAGTTTATTTCAAGGCAAAATAAACAACAAAACCACATTTCTAGACCGAGTAGTGTCAGCCCTGCCCAGTTGTTTTTGTCAAAGCACTGAGTCTTTCCCCCTTCCACTAATCTCCACAACATACAGACTGATTGTTCAGTAGGCCTTTATATTACCTAGGAGGGCTGATTAGACTCCTTGAGATAACAAAGGAAGTGTGAACAAGACAGCAAGACTGAAACCTCGTACACACAAACGAGTTTCTCGGCAAGAAACGACAAGAAAACTGCAGAGAGAGCTTTCTTGCCGAGAAAATTGTTCGTGTGTATGGTTTCTCGTCAAGAAAACCGACAAGAATCTCGACGAGAAATATAGAGAACCTGCTCTCTATTTTCTCGTCGAGATTCTCGTCAGCCTGTTTCTCGATGAGAAAAGTGTGTGTGTGTACACTTACCTGTCCTCCGGGAAGCCCGCGCATGCTCGAAATGACTTTGACGCATGCGCGGTAGCTTCCTAGGCATAGATAGGGTGTAGCAAGATGGCGGCATCGAATGTGACGAGCGCACGCTCGTTGTAGTCGATGACGTCACCGCGTTCGCTCCATTCAAAGAACCGCGGGTTCTTTGAATTGAGCGTCTGTACACTCAGCCGGGACAAGTTTCTTGTCCAAGAATCTCGTCAAGAAAAACGACGTGTTTTTTCTTGACAAGATTTTCGGCCGTGTGTACGAGGCTTCACTTTTGACCTGATCACTTATTGAACAACAAAATGCTTTTCTACTAAAATGAAACAGACCAAAAAAGGTCTTTCAGTGGCAAAACATTCTAGCTATTACTATAAAATATTACCTGGAAGTCATATTGATGAGACAAACTTTTACTTATATTTACTTATTTTTGATGATTCTTTTCCTAGCAGCTAACTTTAAAGCGATTGTAAAGTCTGTTATTTTTAAATGAAAAAAACAAAACAAACATGTTATACTTACCTGCTCTGTGTAATGGTCTTGCACAGAGCAGCCCGGATCCTCCTCTTCTCATGTCCCTATTCAGTGCTCCTGGCCCCTCCCTTCTGCCAAGTGCCCGCAAAGCAGCCAGCTTGCTATGGGGGAACCCAAGCCCCTGCACTGCGAGTCCATTAAGACACAGAGCCATGATTCGGCCCCACCCCCTCTCTTTCATTGGCTTTCTGACTTGATTGAAAGCAAATTATTGTCTCAGGCAATGAGGAGGGAAAGTGCCAGGGCAGCCGATTCTCTCCTGCAACACCGCTGGATCAAGATGGGCTCAGGAAAGTATTAAGGGGACTGCTGCACACAGAAGGCTTTTTCTGCCTTTAAAACCACTTTAAAGTCAAATTCCAGTCAAATGCTTCAAAGTTTTAAATAGGAGTTTAGAGTAGTCAAACTTTGAGGCACATTTTTGTTTCTGCTTGTAACATTTTAAAGGGAGATTTTTCTTCACTCCCTTTGTTATGCCCATACAGTATATGAAACAAGGGTGTGGTTGTCCATATCACAGGAAGCCACAGATAGCTATAAAAACACTGTCAGATGCTCTAACTCTTCATCACTATTTAAGGTATGTTTTTGTTTTAATCTCTATTCAATTTAAAAAGATATGCCGTCTTTTCATGTCACAACAGGAAGCTGGGGGAAATCTCCCCAATAGAAACATAGATGGCAATAAAAATATTACAATGGCTCTAATCATTCACCACTCTATCCAACACAAATAAAAGCTTTGAAGTGTTTGTTAATCCATCAATGCAAAATTACAGTATCCTCTCTGTTTATGTATGCAATATCCCCGTGTCTGTGCCTTATGCAGTATAATGCAGTATATACCTGCTCACAGAGCGCCGATCGGCACTCACGTGACCCGCCAGCTCTCTCTTCTCTTAGCCTGAAAGCTGCAGTGGGCGGGGAAGAGGATCCTGCACTGGTGTCGGACAGCAGGGGAGGAGGAGAGAGATGGCAGGTCACGTGAGCGCTGAGCGGCACTCTGTAAACAGGTATATACTGCATTATTTTTATAAGGCACAGACACAGGGACAGGGACAATACATACATAAACAGAGAGGATACTGTAAGAAAATAACAGTAATTTCAACAGCAGGAGCAAAGGGGGCGAGTACGGACACGGAGCCGACAGGCAGGGAGGAGAGGACAGACTGCGGATGACGGAGGCACATAAACTGACCACGGTGTCGGGGCTCAGCAGCCATGATACAACGTGGTCAGTTTACATAGGGGAGGCCAGAAACTGTTAGGATCAGCCAGGTATTTCAGGTGATACAACGGGCCTAATTACACAGCACAAGCACTGTGCTGTGTAACATTCTTTTAAAGAAACAAGATCTTTATTTTAATTTTTTTAGGTTGACAAACACTTTAATTCAAAAAATCCTAATCAGTTCCTCTGCTAAACAACTATGGAAATAAAATCAATTTAATGATAAGCTTGCACTGATAAATTTGGAGCAGTAATTCATAATCAACGTGCAGCACTGCAAAGCAGAATGCATGGCATAAAACTGCAAAGAACAAATATTTGTCCAATGTACATATACAGTATTCTTGTTTGTGCAGTGGCTGGTTATGGATGTGTTTACGATGAGAACTCCTGGTTATAGTGTCTACAAATCTAGGTGGGTATTGTAATATTCATCTCATGTCTATAGTTCCTCAATGGCCATGGAAAAACTGCATAGTGACGCAATGACTGGGCCGCAGGGCAGTATTCCAACATAACGACCCCAAACACACCTCCAAGACGACCACTGCCTTGCTAAAGAAGCTGAGGGTAATGGTGATGGACTGGCCAAGCGTGTCTCCAGACCTAAACCCTATTGAGCATCTGTGGGACATCCTCAAAACGGACGGTTTAGGAGCGCAAGGTCTCCAACATCCACCAGCTCCGTAAAGTCGTCACGGAGGAGTGGAAGAGGACTCCAGTGGCAACCTGTGAAGCTCTGGTGAACTCCATGCCCAAGAGGGTAAAAAGCAGTGCTGGAAAATAATGGTGGCCACATAAAATATTCACACTTTGGGCCCAATTTTGACATTTTCACTAAGGGGTGTACTCACTTTTGTTGCCAGCGATTTAGTCATTAAAGGGGTTGTAAAGGTTCGTGTTTTTTATTTTCTAAATAGGTTCCATTAAGCTAGTGCATTGTTGGTTCACTTACCTTTTCCTTCGATTTCCCTTCTAAATGTTTTTTTTTCTTTGTTTACTTTGTCTGAATTTCTCACTTCCTGTTCCTCCTCAGTAAGCTGTTCTGGCTGACTAAACACGGCTCTCCTCGGATGATGGTGTGAAGTTTAGTGAGGAGAAACAGGAAGTGAGAAATTCAGACAAAGAAAAATCGAAGGAAAAGGTAAGTGAACCAACAATGCACTAGCTTAGAGGAACCTATTTAGAAAATAAAAAACGAACCTTTACAACCCCTTTAATGGCTGTGTCAAGTTATTTTGAGGGGACAGAAAATGTACACCGTTATACAAGCTGTACACTCACTACTTTACATTGTAGCAAAGTGTCATGTCTTCAGTTTTGTCACATAAAAAGGTAAAATTAAAATATCTACAAAAATGCGAGGAGTGTACTCACTTTTGTGAAATACTGTAGCTATCAAAGAACTGGACAGTGTGGCATTGACCTCATGTCTATAGCTAACCAACACTGCATAGCGTGACATTTATCTCACACCTATAGCTACTGGGGAATTACTCTTACATCTACAGCTAACCCAAGCACTGGATAGTATGACGCTCATCTAACGTCTAATGCTACCCAAGCTCTGTATAGTGTGATGTTTATCTCATGTCTATATCTCCCCAAGTTCTGCATGGTGTGAGTCATCTCAAGTCTAATGCTACCTAAGCGCTGTATAGTGTGACATTATTCTCACATCCATAGCTACCCAAGTACTGGATAGTGACATTTGTCCTACGTTCACATATACTCAAGCACTGCACAGTGTGATATTAAACTCATGTACAGCGGGTAAATTAAGTATTGAACATGTCACCATTTTTCTGGGTACATATATTTCTAAAGGTGCTGTTGACATGATATTTTCAACACGTCGGTAACAACCCATGCAATCCATACAGACAAAGAGACCAAAACAAATAAGTTCAGAAATTAAAGCGGAGTTCCACCTGTTTTTTCATTTATTAAAAGTCAGCAGCTACAAAAAGTGTAACTGCTGACTTTTAATAAACAGACACTCACCCGCCCTACGGTCCAGTGATGCGGCAACCCGGAGCCTCGCTCCTCTCCTCTCCCCCTCATAGCAACTGTGGGCACGCGGCCGTGACAGCTTACAGCTTCACAGCTGGGCACGCACTGCGCATTTCGCGCTGCGCTATTGGCCAGGCAATCTTTTGGGACCTGTGACATGTCCCAGAGGATTGCTGGCAGGGAGGGGCCGCTTAGGACGAGAGGAGGAGTCGCCTAGGTGGCCGAGAACAGGAAGAAGGAAGTGGGACAGGAAGTCCCACTAAAAAGAAGGTACCCACTCCTCCTCCCAAAAAAATTACATGCTAAATGTGGCATGTAAGGGGGCAAGGAGTGCGTAAAGCGGAAGTTACACTTTTGGGTGGAATTTGGCTTTAAGTTATGTGTCATGAAATGAAATGACACAGGGAAAAAACTAGTATAAACTTAGTATAAAATAACTTGGTATAAAATCTTTTGTTGGTTATGACAGCTTCATGGTGCCTCCTGTATGGAGAAACTAGTCTCATGCATTGCTCAGGAGTAATTTTGCCCCATTCTTCCACACAGTCTTCAAATCTGGAAGATTCTGTTGGCCTCTTCTATGAACTTTGATCTTTAGTTCTTTCCATAGATTTTCTATTGGATTCAAGTCAGGTTATTGGCTGAGCCATTCTAGCAGCTTTATTTCCTTTTGTTGAAACCAACTGAGAGTTTTCTTGGCTTTGTGTTTGGGATCATTGTCTTGCTGAAATGTCCACCCTCGTTTCATCTTCATCTCCCTGGTAGATGGCAGCAGATTTTTAACAAGAATATCTTGGTAAATTTTTCCACTCATCCTTCCTGAAGTTTGCTAGTACCGTACACATAAAGTGAGACTAAAAGGTTTGCTTTTTTTTTTTTTTTCTCAATAACAAACATGTCATACTAACCTCCACTGTGCAGTTCGTTTTGCACAGAGTGGCCCTGATTGTCCTCTTCTGGGGTCCCACGGTTACGAAGGTCTTGAGAGAGATCTTTGCTTTTACCCATCATGAGATGTTTCTTGTGTGACCCCTTGGTAATTAGACACCTTTTTATAGGCCATCAGTTGAGACTGAACCAGCGGATATTGATTTGCAATGACAAGGGGCCGGATTGCTTTCTAATTACTGATAGATTTCAGCTGGGGGCGTGGCCAAGACAGGCATGTGAGAGGACGCATCTCCCACAGCTCCTAGCAGTGATCCGGTATTGATCCTCCCCCAGCCGCCTAATCGGTCCGACGCCGACATATGCTTGCAGCCTGAGATCCGGGGACCACCGAGGTACCACCGCCGGCTCTCTGCACCAGGGGGATGACCCGCAAAAAACAGGCGGAAATCGTGGGGCCGGAGCTCCAAGATGGTGCCGCCGCATCTGCAGTGAAGGGGACACCGCGCAGCCAGGACAAGCAAGGCCCCAAGCCAAGTAAGCCGCCTAAAACCCCCAAAGATCCCCCTAAAGACATGCTCTATTATGCCCAGAAGTTGTCTGGGGCTGTGGGGACACAACTGCCCGCCCGATCGGGGGACCCTAAACATATGCTGCCTGATATGCAAGAAGACGCTGCCCCAGATCAGTGGGGAGAGGAGGAGGGGGGCCAGGCAGGCTCCATGCTGCAGGACACTCAAGCCCCAGATTCACAGGTCGCAGTGCAACCCACTCTGGCTGATATCCTCAGGGCTGTGAACAAATGCACAGCCTCTGTTGACACTTTGAAAGAGCAGTGTGGCTTGCTGAGGCAAGACATGCAGAAGATCCGTGAACGCACCACGGCTGTGGAGAGTAGAGTCAGTGAGGTGGAGGACCAAATGCAGCCCATAGCCCAGGACACAAGAGCAGCCCTGCAGATGGCTAGAGATGCATACGATCGTGCTGAGGATATGGAGAACTGTCTCAGAAGGAGAGGGTGGAGGGCAGAGATCCTACTACATATGTGGAGAACTGGCTGATTGAACTTTTTGGCAAAAATTCATTCTCACCATTTTTTTCCGTGGAGCATGCGCACAGAGTGCCCTCTCGCCCACCCCAGCAGGGGGGTCCTCCCAGATATATTCTTGCGAAATGACTGCACTATCGGGACAGGGAGGCGGTGCTACGCCAAGCTCGGGAGCGAGCAAATGTACAGTACAATGGCACCAGGGTGTCGTTCTATCCGGACTTTTCGGCGAAGGTCCAGAGACGCAGAGCCAAATTTAATGATGTGAAACGCCGTTTGCGACTCCTACAACTTCCATACGCCATGCTTTATCCTGCAAAGCTCTGCATAGTGGTGTTGGGCCAGGCACAATTCTTTGAGTCTGCCAAGGAGGCCCTAACCTGGCTGGATCGGAACGAGCAATCACTTCAACAACGAGAGCAGGAGGATGGAGAATAAGGCTTGAATTCCGATTGTGCCTGTTGGCATGGATTATAGGCTGCTAGAAGTTACCTTGCGTTCACCTTACCCAGGGGGGATCCCCCATTATTGTTTGTGGCTACTGTTTTATGGCTGGGGGACATTATATGGCTATAAAACGCAAGGAGAGCGATTTACACCACGCTGTTCAATACGCTGATGTTACAATTGACTGAACTGTGGCGACGTTCTGTCGTGAAAAGAGTTGCTGCTGCCCTGTTGGTGGATTGTGTAGCTCCAGGACCCGTTAGGTCCCCTGTTCTTACTAACTTTTCCTTTTTCAGCAGTTATACTTTCAAAGAGGTACATTGCAGCAGACTTGAGTCATTAATCTTATTGAGCCGTGATGCGGGGTTCAGGACTGGTACGAGAGGGGTGATGTCATCCCTGCCCCGGGGACTATATTTTTGTTTCTACCCACGATTATCCGACCATTTATCTTTAGTCGCAGATGCTCATGGCTAAGGTTCCTATTGTTTCTTGGAATGTGAGGGGTATGCAATCCCCCTTGAAACGTACAATGCTTACTATGTGTTTGAAGAAATTCCTTCCTGGGGTAATCTGTTTCCAAGAGACTCACTTAACGGCAGAGACAGTATGTTGTTTACGGTATTCATGGGTGGGGAAGGCCTACCACTCTACACACACCTCCTTTTCTAGGGGGGGCGAGTGTATTGGTACATGCAGCCCTGGATTTCCAGGAGTTTGACAGTGTCATAGACCAGGAGGGGCGATACGTATTTCTTCACTGCAAGTTTGGTACATTGATATGTGTGTTGGCGTGTATATATATCCCACCACCGTTCACGGCGGCGGTGCTCCGGCTCCTCCTTGCGTTTTTGGATGGTAGGCCGGATGTGCCGTTGCTAGTGGTCAGTGATTTTAACTGCTGTTCGGACCAGGTGGCGGATAGACACCCGAGCCCTAGGCCCTCCGCCCTCGCCAGGAGTACTCCCTTGGCGTGGTTGTTGCAAGAGGTGGGCTGGGTGGATATCTCGCGACACCGCAATCCGGGCGACAGACAATTTACCTGTTTTTCGAAGTCCCATGGTTACCTGTCTAGGATTGATTTGGGGGTGGGGAACCTGAGCATACTGATAGATTTCAGCTAGTGTCTTGGCTTTCCATGCCTTTTTGCACTTCCCTTTCTTCATGTGTTTAATACTTTTTCCCTGTGTTATTCCATTTTATTACACATAACTTAATTTCTGAACTTATTTGTTTTGGTTTCTTTCTATGTATGGAATGTTACAGACATGTGGGGAGAATGTCATACCAATAGCACCTTTAGAAATATATCTACCCAGAAAAATTGTGACGTGTTCAATACTTATTTTAACCGCTGTATATAGCCCTACCTAAGCGATGTATAATGTGACATTACTCTCACATCTATAGCTACCCAAGCCCTGTAAGGTGTTGTGCTCAACTCATGTCTACATTTACCCAAGCACTGGATAGTGTGTCATTCATCTCATGTCTGTAGCTACCCAAGCTCTGTAGTGTGACTTTCATCTCCTGACTATAGATATAACAAGCTCTGTATAGTGTGACGTTCATTTATAAAGCTACCCAAGAACTGGATATTGTGACCTTTATCTTACATCCACAGACACAGGTACTCAAGTACTGCACAGTGCAAAGTTCATCTCATGTATATAGCCCTACATAAGCAATGGATAATGGGACATTAAAGTCATGTTCATAGCTACCCAAACCTTGTTCAGTGTGATATTCATCTCATATCTACAGCTACTTAAGCACTGGATAGTGTGTTGTTCATCTCATGTCTATAGCTACTCAAGCCCATGATAGTGTGAAAATCATTTCACATCTATAGCTACCCAAATTCTTTGTAATATGACCCTTATCTTACGGCTATAGTTATCCAAGCATTGTATAGCATGACATTCATCTCAAGTCCCTAGCTACCCAAGCTTTGCATAGCATGACATTCATCTCACGTCCATAGCTAGCCAAGCTTTGTATAGCATGACATTCATATTGCGTCTTGAGCTACCCAAGCTTTGTATAGCATGACATTCATCTCACTTCTATAGCTACCCAAGCTCTGCAGAATGTGATGGTCATCTCACATCTTTAGCTACAGGTGCTGGATAGTATGATGTTCATCATACATCTATATCTACACAAGAGCTCTGAGGCTCATCTCCAGCTTTTAAAGCAGTAGTCTCCAATCTGCAGCCCTTTATCTAGCCCTAGGAGCACTATTCCTCCCAGTGATACAAGACACTATTCTGCCAACTGACAACAACAATGGGGCACCATTTCTCCCACTGACACCAACAAAGGGGCACGAATTCCTCCCACTGATACTAAAAAAGGGGCACTATTCCTCCTAATCATACAAACGATGGGGCACCATTCCTCCCCCTAATACCAAATACATGGCGATGTTTACTCCCACTGATGCCAGGAAAAATTCAACTCCCGCCGGCCAAAGTCCCGCCCCCTAAAGTCTGAAGGACAATAAAATTTATTTATAATTTATTTCAGGTACTTGTATAGCGCCATCAATTTACGAAGCACTTTACATATACATTGTACATTCACATCAGTCCCTACCCTCAAGGAGCTTACAACCCAAGGTCCCTACCACACATTCATACATATACTAGGGCCAATTTAGACAGTAGCCAATTAACTTACTAGTATGTCTTTAGAGTGTGGGAGGAAACCGAAGTACCCGGAGGAAATACCACGCAGACACAGGGAGAACATGCAAACCATCAGGCAGATGGTGTCGTGGTCGCAATTCAAACCAGCGACCCTTTTTGCTGCTAGGTGAAAGTGCTAACCACTACACCACTGTGCTGCCCTAAAATGTGCCTTTGTTTAGAAAGTTCCTAAATCTTAACACATTATCTTAATGGGAATGCTAATTAGGGGATACATATTTTTTTAGGTTAAAACCTTATTAAAATAATTTCTTTGCCAAGAATAACCACCAATAAAAAATACAGAGTGACAAATAAATGACCAAATTTCATGTCTTTGGTTAAGCATACACAAGTAAATCCAATGTTCCTCAGGAATATTTTAGCTACTTAGTATGTCTGCAACATATTTTTACATTTCAATTAGCCTCACTTCTAGACCCTGCTCTTGTTGACCTAGCTGAATTGTATTAAACTGGGTGATTTCTGTTGCATGCTAAAAAAAGGATTGAGGACAGCACATTCATATAATTACTCACCTTGACATTTTCCTATAACGGAGCCAAAGTCATCTTTTGCAGACCTGGATGTGCGCAGGAAACAGAATACAAAGGGGAAATTAAATCTTGATAACTATGAGAGAGTGATGGATTCTTGCAAACATACAGAGGAGATATGTACCCATCGGTGTTATGAATAGATGAATTCAGGAGCTAAGCCTTTGCTAGAAAAGGGCATTCTTATCCTAAGCGGGGCTTGCTCTGAAAATTTAAAAATCCTTATTTTGTACGTGTGTGTATGGTCCTAATGCAAATGAATTTATTCTGCTGCCTCTGGGAAGAAAATGCATCACTTTAAAAATAAAACATGGAGCGCATTTCGAATACCCCAGCTGAAGTTTAATAAGGGTTTATGTCAAACTTTGTTTACTTCTAAAGTTAAAGGCCTTTTTTTAATGACTCTTGAGAAGTTTTATTGGACAAGGGATTGTAGGCTAGCCTTACGCCTCACAGTAATAGTAAGCAAAACATCCATCTGAACATTGCATTGGAACATTATGCAGGAATCAAAACAACATTTACAGGTTAATTAGGACAGAGCATGTGATATATATTTCCCATTATGTGCATGCATGCCAAGTAATATAATAGTGTAAAAGTTACAGGAATATATATTACATCTTACGGGTGGAATAGTCATTCTCGTCCTAACACTTAGCACCAGGTTAAAAAACAACTTTAATGTCAGTGTAACATCATTTATACTTTAGGATGAAGGTCCCATGACTGGAGCTCAAGGACTGAGCTTTTCTGAAAAAAATAGGATTTTTTTGTACTCACCGTAAAATCCTTTTCTCTGACGTCCATGGACTGACACAGCATCTTCAATCTTGACAAAGTGGGTTATGTTCCTGCTCATAGAAGAAGACTAGGCAGAATGTTAGATGTTTTAACATACATTCCATTACCAGAGCTGAACAACCCCGCCCAGGGGGCGGTCCCTCCGGACATAACCCTCCTACCAGCAGCCTCAGTTCGTATTAAAGCAGTACAAACACAAAAAAGGAGGGGTGGGTGCTGTGTCAGTCCATGGACGTCAGCGAAAGGGATTTTACGGTGAGTACAAAAAAATCCTATTTTCTCTTACCATCCATGGACTGACACAGCATCTTCAATCTTGACAAAGTGGGACGTCCCAAAGCAGTGTCAAAGAACGAGGGGTGGGAACAGTATCAAGGAAACCAAAAAAACGTCCCCCCAAACAGAGCTCCTCAACGGAGGAGGTGCAACATTAAACAGCCACCTGCAAAACCTTGCGACCGAAGGAAGCATCAGAAGATGCACCCACATCAACCTTATAAAACTTAGAAAAGGTATGTGCGGACGACCAGGTCGCCGCCCTGCATACTTGTGAAACAGACGCTTGATGTTGGAAAGCCCAGGAAGCACCAATTGCCCTGGTTGAATGCGCTGCAACCGGAAAGGGAGGTGCCCACCCCTTAAGGGCATAGGCCTGTATGACAGTCTGCCTGATCCACCGAGAAATGGTGGCAGACGAAACCGCTAGGCCCAGTTTTGGACCAGACACCAACACAAACAGCGAGTCAGACTTCCGGATTGAAGCCGTAGCAGACAGGTACACCCACAAGGCACGTACCACATCTAATGTGTGAAGCGCAAACTCTCTAGGATGCGATGGACGAGGACATAAAGACGGAAGCACAATGTCCTCATTAAGGTGGAAGGCCAAGACGACCTTCGGGAGAAAAGAAGGCTGAGGGCGTAGCACCCCCTTATCCGTATGGAGGACCAAGTATGGCGGTTTGCAAGACAAGGCCGCCAATTCAGAAACCCTTCTCACAGAAGTAATGGCTACAAGGAAAGCCACCTTCTGAGATAAAGTTAAGAGAGGAATCTCTCTGATGTTTTCAAAAGGAGGTTCTTGAAGAACCGAGAGCACCAAATTCAAATCCCAAGGAGAAAGAGGTGGTTTAAGAGGGGGGAGCACATGGCGGACTCCCTGTACGAAGGTACTAATCAAGGAATGACCCGCTAGCGGCCGCTGAAAGAAAAACAGCTAAAGCTGAAATCTGACCCTTAATGGTGCTTAAAGCAAGCTTTTGGACCACACCATGCTGTAAAAACAGTAGGATCCTGGAAACTGAATACGTCCGTGGTCGCGAATCCAGCTCCTCGCACATAGCGATGTAGGCCTTCCAGGTACGGTAGTATATCTTCCTGGAGGAAGATTTCCAAGCCCTCAGCATGGTCGAGATGACCGAATCTGAGAGACCTCGGTCCCTCAGCACCTGTCTTTCAATAGCCATGCGGTTAAAGCCAGCGACTGTAAGCAGGATGAAGAATGGGACCTTGAGACAGAAGGTCCTCCCGCAGCGGTAGCCGCCATGGAACGTCTGCCACTAGGCGCACAAGATCGGCGTACCAAGGACGCCGAGGCCAATCTGGGGTGATGAGGATCACCAGAATCCCCTCGGCCTCCACACTGCGAAGTAGTCGAGGAAGCAACTTCAGTGGAGGATAGGCATAAATCAGCCGATAACAACCCCACAGGGCCACTAACGCGTCTGACGCGTCTGCCCAGGGATCCCTGGACCTAGCCACGAATCTCGACACCTTGTGATTGAGTCGAGAGGCCAGTAGGTCCACATCCGGCGTGCCCCACCTCCGACAAAATAGTTGAAACACCTCCGGATGTAAGGACCATTCCCCCTGGTCCAACATCTGGCGGCTCAGATAGTCCGCCTGCCAGTTGTCTACTCCTGGAATGTAAACGGCCGACAGAGCCGGCACGCTTCTTTCTACCCATGTCAGGATGTGAGCGGCCTCGGACGCAGAGGCCGAGCTCCGCGTTCCCCCCCTGATGAACCCCCCCTGATGAACCTGCGAAGTCGTTCCCCCAACACCGGGGTTTTGGCGGGGGCAAGACTTCATGCGGTGGCAGGCTCGCTTGCCGGCTTGTTCGGCTTACACACCCAGGGACGCTTCTATCCTCCAGCCGCACTGTTGTCAGTCCGGGAGAATTTTCCCGCGGGATCTGACTGACGAAAAAACCTCTTCTGAGTTGGAAAGGAAGGACCTGGCTTACGGCGCGGCTCCTTTGCCTTAGTAGGCTGAGGAAAGAAGGGTGCTCTTACCCCCCCATGACATTTTTAATAATGTCATCCAGGGAAGCACCAAATAGCCTTCCGCCCTTGAAAGGTAAATCCGTCAGGAGCTTCTTAGAGGCCAGGTCAGCAGTCCAGCATTTTAACCAGATCAGGCGAAGCAAAACCACCGCAGACACTGAGGCCCTAGAGATTAGGGGGACAACGTCCATAGTGGCATCGCACACATACACCAGGCCCCGTACCATTTGGTTGGCCAGTGCAATGCAATCCAGAGGAAGATTATGCTCCTACACAGTCTGGTGCAGAATCTTTGCCCATTCCGTGAGTGTCTGAGACACCAGGGTCGCCGCCACAAGAGGACGTAGCGCGGATCCCAGCATGGTGAACATGGCTCTGCTCACCACTTCCAACCTCCTATCAGTAGGGTCCTCAAAAAGGCAAGGGTCCCCTCAACCGGGAGAGATGTGGCTTTATTCAATCGGGCGACCGGGGGGGGGTCGACCACCGGAGGAGAGGCCCATTTTTTAATCAGGCTCTCCTCAAAGGGGTACCTAACCGCCAGACGCTGCGAGACCTGGTCTATGAAACTGTCAAAGAAAGGTGTATAGGGAAAAACCTTCTTAGAAGGATTAACTTTAAATGAACCAAAGGAGACTGCCTCCACCAGAGGTTCTTCAGCCGCAGCCTCCAGCTTGAGAGTGTCCCTCACAGCATTAATGGAGTTCACTAACAAGCTTCCTGTCATGTACTGACCCAGATAAGGAGCCTTCCTCACAAGGAATGTCCTGGTCAAAAATATCCAAAAATTCAGAGCTAGGGTCCTGTGCCGCAGCAATGCCCTTCTCAGAATCAGAGCACTCCCCTGGAGATGGTGTGGGGAGAGGGCGCTTTAAAGCTCCCTTGCGCTCGCATGCCGCTTCCACCCTGGCAACAAATGATTCCAGGCCTGCCGACAACTGGTCCATAGGGACCGCAGGTGCAGAAGCACTGCCAGTTGCCTCTGACATGAATGGGGAAGCAGCTGACACCGACTTCATGATACCACAGCACCCTCTGAGACTTTGTCAAAATGTGAGAAAAAAAGTCCAACCTCCGGCTGCACTGACTGTGGGGGGTTACCCAGGGGACTCACCAACCCGGCTAGGACCGCTCAGTTCTGCTGCCTGCGTCCCGCTCCCAGCGCGAGTGAACAGTGAAGTGACTGTGGAGAATCGCGCCGTTCTTAGGCAGCGATAGAGGCCAACTAGCACAAAAAAAGCGTGCGACTTCAAGAAAATGGTCGCCGCAATGATAAGTGCGCCACAGTGTGGCCACGGCAAGATGGCCGCCAATGCAATTTTCAATATAAAAGAAAAAAACATAGTAAAACATGGCGCCCAGCGGCGCAAGAAAAAACAGAAGGCCCAGGTTGACATAAGAAGCATCCCCACATAGAATGCAGACCCCCATGGACCCCCACCGGGACAGAATGACCCCCAGGCACCCCCAGTCAGCGCACTCCAGAGCAAGGTGACAGAGTAGTAAAAACATGGGGGAGACAGGGAAACCCCCCTACCATAGGAACACACAGTATGTACTCACCTGCTGAGGCAGGGGAAACAGTACTTACCCGTGCAGCTAGGATCCACTGGTGTGTTCCTGACAGGCCTATCACAGTGCAGTACTGAGTAGCTGTCGGCCCGGTCCACTGTGAAAGATACAGCAAAACTGTTCAGACATATGTGGACCCTGGAGCAAAAGCTCACCGGCCACCCCTGGAGCCGTGGGGTATGTCGTAGACTGATCTCACGCTGAGCGAGGATCAGCACGCTCGATGGTCGGACTGGAAAGACTACGAGGATAGCAACTACCCAACCTGTTGCCCAGCCGACTGTTGATAGAAGAATTCTCAAAAATAAAATAATAAAAATTCAAAAAGGAATAAAAATATTTCTTCAAGAGACTGGCTCCGAAAAGAGCCACGGCCTGTCCTCTGCTAGGCAGAAAAAACTGAGGCTGCTGGCTGCAAGTAGGAGGGTTATGTGTGGAGGGACCGCCCCCTGGGCGGGGCTGTTCAGCTCTGGTAATGGAATGTATGTTAAAACATCTAACATTCTGCCTAGTCTTCTCCTATAAGCAGGAACATAACCCACTTTGTCAAGATTGAAGATGCTGTGTCAGTCCATGGACGGTAAGAGAAAATATACTTTTGCTGTATATTGTGCCCCATGAGAAATGTATTCCTGCAGACTTGTTAAGTTCCAGAAATATCTGCTTTAACGTGGAGTTCCACCCTCTATTTGAGGTTTGGCCCCTGGCATTGCCAATCACAGTGCCTTAAATGTTTGGAATGTTTTGTTTTTCTTTATTATTTTTTTATTTAGTTTTATACAATACATGTTATAACAAGCCACACAGTGTGGGCAACGACCGGCCATGAAAAAATTTGCCGGCGCATACAACATAAAACTAACAACATAAAAGTAATCACATGAACTTGTGATACATCCCCCCCCAAAACTTGACCCAGACAGGTACATAAATACGCCAACCTCCGGCCGGAGGCGGTCTATCATAACGCAGGGCTATAGCCCAACGGCTCCCCATGTGTTTTTATCGGATATCTTTAGGGAATGATTACATCTATTTTTCCCCCGAACGTCTGTGCTTCAGTGTGCGGGAGTGACTACAAGCTCCATCGCTCCCATGTTACAGAGGTGGAATACCCCTTTATCCACAGATAGTTGTACAAAATACTGTTCATCCATCTTTTTGGTACTCAAAATAATAAATCAAATCACTTACCTAATTTCTACACATTGCTCCTGAACTGCTGCCAAAAGCTTTCCGTTACTAGAAGAAAAATGACAGCAAATACATTAGAATCATTACCACGCTATTAACGGTTATAAAATGATGCAATTATGAAAATGTATTCTGTCTGCTGATAATCTCTCTCTCACACATGGCAAGGAGTCATTCTTTTAAGTGTTGTGTTATAGTGTCTCTTAACCACCTCACTACCACCATATGTTTATGAATGGCAGAGTGGTGGACTGTTATTTACTTAGTGCCACTGAAACAGCAGTGGAGAAATCACCCGCAGGTGGCTATTGCGTCTGTTAATGGCTGTGAATCAGTTCAAGGACAAAGTGTACAGAACCAAATTTGAGTGGTTCTGTACCATGTGATAACCTATCACTGCTATCACAAAGGTAAAGACCGTTTACCTAGTAATTTATTACTGGGGAATGAATCAGCAGCAGATGATTCATAGAGAGGGATATTCACTGACTGTGGGATCGTTCTTTTAACCCTTCCCTCGCCACCTTCACATGTGATCTCCATCCTGTCCCTGTATGTAGCCTGTATAATAAAGGAGCTATAATTTCAAGGTTATATCTGACAAACCAGTAAAAGTTTACTTGAAAATCTCCTTTCCCTGCCTGCTGGCCATCTCTTTACACAATGTTCTGCATGCATTGTCGCTTCTCTGCTTTTTACTTTCAATGTCTAGGGACTACATATCCCATGGTACCTTGCTGCCTTCAAGCAGTGATTTCTGTACTTACTCTGCCCTCTGAAACTCCTCCTCTCAGCACCTCTGTAGATCAGAAGGCAGGCTCTCGGAAATGTGTGACACAGCAGTGCCTACTCACAGGGCATAGTGACTACGTGTCACAGAATTCAAGGAAGTACAGTGGAATCTTGAATTATGAGCATAATCCTTTTCCAGGAGAATGCTTGTAATCCAATGCACTCGCATATCAAAGTGGGTTTCCCCATAGAAGTCAATGGAAACGAAGATAATGCGTTCCGCATTGACTTCTATTGCATGCAATAACGCATGTAGCCAGAGGTGGGGGGCGCCGGAGAACCACGGAAATACTGGGAGACAGCTCGGCTGAACTCGGAAAACCCCGGAAAGGCTCTGAAACACTCAGGAACGGAGTGTTTACGAGTACTTCCGAATGGCTCCGAACCGTTCCGAGTGTCAACGGTGCCCCCGCACCTCTGGCCAAATGCGGTACTGCACACCCCACTGGCGTGAATCCTGCTCGTTTTGCGAGACAACACATGCAATCCGAGTCTGGATTTTTTTTTTTAAAGTTGCTCGTCTTTCAAAACGCTCATTAACTGCGTTACTGGTTAACCAAGGTTCAACTGTAAATGTGTGAGGATCTTCACAAAGTAAGTTTTCAAGCTTCAAGTTCATGCAGAATATTGGAAGTAGGCTAGAAATAATTGAAGTACAATATGGAAATATATATGATTTTACATGTGACCATACAGTATATGCTTTCAAGTGGTTGTAAACCCTTACAATCCACTTTTTACTACAGGTAAGCCCATAATAAGGCTTACCTGTAGCTACCCTGGATATCTCCTAAACCTGCATGGTTTAGGAGACATCCTCTGTATCAGCATGTGCCAACGTCATTGGCACATGCGCACTGAAGCAAAGGCTCATTCGTGCCGTTACTTCAGCTGACGTGCCGTTACCGGCGCATGCGCGGGAGTGATGTCATTGCGGCTCCGGCCAATCACAGCGCCGGAGCCCGCGATACCCAGAAGTAACTCCAAAAGCAATGTCGCCGGCCAGACCAGTGTACGGGGACCGCTGCGGGGGCTTTGAGCTAAGGTAAGTATTTCATAATGAGCAAGTATGCTATGCATACTTGCTCATTATGCCTTTGTCTTGCAGGTTGTTTTTTTTTGTTAAGTGGGTTTACAACCACTTTAACTCTTCACCTCCCTTATCCTGCACACCAACCCCAAATCTCCACTCTCCCACTGCATGTGACCTGTACATTAACCCCTTCACTTCCTCCTTCCTCTGTGTATGATCTGAATATTAGTTTATCCAGTGAACCTTTACCAACATCTATCTCCAAAAGGGGTCATGTTTGTACTGCCTAACCATTTGTACTTTTAATGTATTTAACAAACTATTCAGTTACTATTCTTTAAAAAAAACTATCTTCAAATATTATAGAAATTGAAAGGGTCTTACCTTGTCAAAACAAGCTGCCAGCTAATCTGTTTATTGATTAGGCGCACAAGCCCCAAAGGGATAGAGAATTTTGCTGGACTACACATGTAAAAAAAAAAAAGACAATTTGGTAAATTCCTAGCATAAGACACAGTTAATCAACAATCTAAAAGGAAATGCTCCGCAATATTTATGCGCGAAGATAAAACATTACACCCCCAATCGCATTCTCCGATCAAACCAACCAAAACCTCCTTCACATCCCTAAATTTTGCTACAAATCAAAGGGAGAACGAAGATTTGCAGTCCAAGGACCACGGCTTTGGAATGCTCTACCAACGGACATCCGCATGAAAGAAAATCATCGGGCCTTCAGGAAAAAAATTAAGACCCACCTCTTCTGAAGGATCAGGACGTCACTGGAAGCAAAGCTCCTTGAGGCGATTTAGTTCGCAGTTGTAGCGCTATACAAGTTATTCACCAACTCACTCACTAAAAGCCAGGGCTTTACTGGATCCTGACTGTATATTGGTATAAGTGGAAGGTTACTTCAAAAGAAAAGCTCCTTTAAGTTGGGATATGCCTTAGGCTCCATTCACACCTAAGCTTACTGGAATCGCGGGTTGAATCACAGGATTCCTGAACCGCAGCTAAACACGGTACTCCTTTACGATGCCATTAGTTCTTACTAGCACCCCAAACGTGGTGCGATTTTGCCAAAATTGTCGAGGGAAAAACCTGCTAAAATCGCGGCAAAAATCGCACCGCCAAATGCTCCTGGCTCGGTGTCAAAAATTTGGTACATGAGCTTCTTTCGATTTTTTTCTTTTTGAGTGGAGGGAGGCCCATTCAAATGAATGGTGCCGCTCGGCTATGAGTCGGTCTATCTTACCCCGGTCTGGATACAACGACTATAAGTCCTATTTTCTTACATGGATGCCTGTGATATTTTTTGTACTGTGTTGCAGAAACTACACTATTGTATTGAGATAGATGTGGTACAGGGTTGGGTGTTTTTGACTTAAAAAAAGGGTGTATTTTTCTTATTATGTTGTGCCTCTATTTGTAGGGTATTGTCCCTTCCTTCTCCTGTGGACACACATTAGTATGTGCTGTATTGTGTGAAGTATTTCTTTTGTATACCTATTGCTCTCTGAATAAACTCCTATTTGATTTAAAAAAAAAATGAATGGTGCCGCTCAAAAAACACGCCACAAAAAAAAATGTAGTGCAACAGCTGTCACTACACTATGCTTAAGTGTAAATGGAGCCTTAGGGTTTGTGTACACAGACATAACTGGCTTGCTTTTAAATTGTTTTTGCACTTACACTGCCTTGTATGAGGAAGAAAGGCAAACACATCACCATGTACAAAATGCTAAAAAGAACAAGACCAATAATTGCCGTTGGAAAATAATTAACAAAAATAGTGCTGGATGCCAACCATGAATATCAGGAAACTGTAATGATCATTCAGATTAGGCACCAGAAACCTCCAAAAGCCCAAGCACCGCCCTATGGGAAAAATAACCTTTAAAGTGTTTGTAACCATAAAAAAAAAAAAACCTTAGACTTACCAGTGTATTTCTACGAGCCTTTCAGGACAGCACCTTGGAGAGAGCGTAGCTCCACCTCTTCACAGGAAACACTGCATGACAATGCCCCTTTTAAAAGCAGCTGCTTCCACCATGCCTTTAGTTGTTACCGAGAAATCCTCCGACATGCTGGAAGATATAAGCAGACAATTACCAGGTCCCACAAATTATATATCTTACTTATGATAACCAAGGGAGGGAAGTAGGCTGCTGTCCTGAAAGGCTCGTAGAAATACTGTCACCGGTAAGTCTAACTAAGGTTTTCTCCCTTCGCCTTTCAGGACAGCACCTTGGAGAGGATAACCGAGAAACTTACTTCAGGGTGGGACCACTGCCTGTAAAACCTTCCTACCAAAGGACTGGTCCAAGGCTGACATCAGATCCAAGCGGTAGTGTCTTATGAAGGTTGAGAAACTGGACCAAGTGGCCGCCTTGCAGATTTGCTCAGGAGATACCCCGGCCTTTTCTGGCCATGATGCTGCCCCTGCTCTGGTAGAATGAGGTAAGATACCCACCGGAGGTTCCAGTCCTAAAGAAATGTAAGCCTCTTTAATGGCTTGCTTTAACCATCTTCCCAGGGTACTCTTGGAAGCCTTACTACCTTTGTTGGTACCTTCTATCAGGATGAATAGTGAAGACGACTTCCTGATATTCTTTGTTACTTCTAGGTACTTTGGAAGACACCTTCTGACGTCCAAAGTGTGGAAGGCTTCTTCCCCTGGGCCCGAAGGTAAGGGGCAAAAAGGTAGGGAGAATGATCTTCTGTGTACGGTGAAAGGTTGATGATACTTTCGGAAGGAAAGCTGGGTCTTTCTTTAAGACTAGCCTATCTGGAAGACATCTCAAAAAATGTTCTTTAACTGAAAGAGCTTGTATTTCACGAATTCTTCGAGCAGAAGTTACTGCTACCAGCAGAATAGTTTTGAGGGTCAAACATTTTAACGAAGATTCTTCTATAGGTTCAAACGGTGATTTAGTGAGAGCCTGAAGAACTAAAAGACAAATCCCATTTGGAAAAACTAAAACAGGTCTATGCTTCAGTTTTGCCATAGCTCTGAAAAATCTAATTATCAAAAGGTTCCCTTGACAGGATTTAAAAAAAAAAAAAAAAACGAATAAAAAAGGCAGCTACCTGCGTCTTGAGGGTACTTGCTGCTAGACCTTTCTCCAATCCCTCTTGAAGAAATTTTAGAACTGAAACAGTATTAAGGAAATTAAAGTTCTTGCTGGAACACCAGGTGTTATAAACCTTCCAGACTTTGAAGTATATAGCCCTGGTTACTTTTTTCCGGCTTGCCAGGAGGGTATTGATGAGTTTTTCTGATAATCCTTTCTGCCTTATGATTTGTTATTCAGAAACCAGGCTGTTAGGTTGAGGTAGCCTGGGTCTGGATGGAGAACCTGACCCTGAGACAGCAGGTCTGCCCTGATTGGTAATCTGCAGGGAGGTTTTGCTGAGAGATTCGTCAAGGTGGCAAACCAAGGCCTCTTTGGCCAATAGGGAGCTATCAAGATTAGTTCTGTGGGCTCCACTCTGAATTTTGCCAATACCCTTGATACCAGTTGGAACGGGGGAAATGCGTAGGACAAAGGGAAATTCCAATTTGTGGGCTAGCACGTCAATCCCTAGCGCTTTATCCTGCCTCTGAAGAGAGAAGAAGGCCGGTGTCTTCACATTTTCTTGTTTTGCAAAGAGGTCCACCTGAGGAAAATCCCACTATCCAGTGATTTTCTCGAATACCTCCTGGTTCAGAGACCACTCTGCTTCTCTTACTTCATTCCTGCTGAGGAGATCTGCTAGAGTGTTTTCCGTACCTTTCAGGTGGACTGCAGATAGAGAGGCTAAATTGTTTTCTGCCCATGTCAGAATTTGATGGGCTAGCTCCATCAATGTCTTGCTTCTTGTACCCCCTTGTTTTGTCAAATATATTACTGCCGTCATGTTGTCCGATAATATTTGTACATGTTGTTTCTTTAGAACTAATTGAAAGGAGAGAAAACTTAGCTGTATAGCCTTCAACTCCCTACAATTCGAGGATCTCCTTGCCTCGGACTTTGACCAGACTCCCTGAGTCGCCTGATCTTCTAGGTGGGCTCCCCACCCCCATGCACTTGCATCTGTAGTTAGTCGGTAGGTTACTGGAAAGTTCCAAAGAATCCCCTTTGAGATGTTTCTTTGGTTTCTCCACCACCAGAGTGATCTTTTTGTCTTTGGACCCATGTTGAACCTTTTCTCTAGAGGTTCCCGATAGGACCAATTTTTAAAGAGGTCTGCTTGAAGAGGATGGCCATGAAGTCTAGCCCACTGTACTGAAGGAATTGCTGCTGTTAACAGACCTAAGGCGGACATGGCCTGTCTCACAGAGATCTCTGAGTTGCATTGAAGAGCTTTCAGAGCCAACTGTATTTTTTCTATCTTCTCTTGGGGAAGAAATATCCTCTGTTGTACCGAGTCTCTCTCGTACCCCAAAAACCTCACCCTTTGGGATGGTAGAAGATTTGATTTTTGCAGGTTGAGAAGCCAACCCAGACCCTTTAGGTGTGCTTGAGTTATTTGTAGATTGAGCTCCACCTGAACTCTTGAGTCTGCGAACAACAGTAGATCGTCCAAGTAAGGTACTATTGGTATTCCCTTCAGCCTCAGGGGTTCCAACGCTTCTGCCATCACTTTTGTGAACACTCTGGGAGAAGAGGAAAGGCCGAAGGGCAGGGCCCGGAACTGCAGGTGCCAAACCTTTCCTCCTCCCAGATTGACTGCTAGCCGCAGAAACTTTTGTGACTGGGGTGCTATTGGAACATGGAGATATGCATCTCTCAGGTCGATCGATGCCATATGACAACCTGGAGTGAGTAGATTCCTCACAGAAAAAAATTGTGTCCATTCTGAATTTTTTGTATCTTATGGACTGGTTGAGAATCTTCAGATTGAGGATCAGACGAAACTTTCCTGATGGTTTTTTGACCAGAAAAATGTGGGAATAAAACCCCTTCCCTTCTTGATCCTTCGGTACTTAGGAAATAACTTCCTGTTGCATCAGTTCTTGCAAAAGAGACTTCATAGCCAGGGCTTTTTCCCGATCCCTTGGTAGGTTTGTGATGTAAAATCGTTTTGGTGGTATCTCTGAGAATTCTAGATGATACCCCTGTCTGATCAGGCTCAGAACGAAAGGACTTTTTGTTGTTTTTTCGAAAGCTGGAAAGAAGTCCTGTAGTCTCCCGCCTACTGGGAGATGGTCACTGTTTTTTAGGAGTTTGCTCTGGAGGCCTAAAGAGCACCCCTCCCCTGCCTAATCCTCTCTGAGGATTCCAGGACCTTTTCTGTGCTTGCTCTCTTTCCTTATTGGCTTGCTGAAAAGGACGACATTTTTTCTTTTGCTGAACCACTTTTTTCTTCTGTGGGAAAGCTTTTTTCTTGTCTGCTGTCCTGTCAAGGACAGACTCTAGTTCTGGCCCAAACATCCGGTCTCCTGAAAAGGGAATTCCACACAATTTTATTTTAGAGGCAGAGTCCCCTGACCATGTCTTTAGCCAGATAGCCCTTCTCGCTGAGTTAACCAGCGCTGAGGACCTAGCCGTCATTCTGATGGATTCTGCTGAAGCGTCTGGCATATAATTTGACAGCTTTCAGCAAGGTGGGAAAGGACTCCAATAGATCCTTCCTGGAAGTGCCTGCTATCACATGGTTTTTAAGTTGCTCCAGCCAACACTTCATATTTCTGGCAACAACGGTGGCAGCCATTGCGGGTTTCAGATTGGACAAAACTGAGTCCCATGCTTTCTTCAGTAGCCCATCTGCCCATAGCATCCTTAAGGATGCCATATCCTCAAAAGCTAGATCAGTCTTTCTAGATACGTGGGAGAAGGCGGCATCTATTTTTGTTTTTTTATTCCAAACTGACTCTTCCTTTTCCTCAAACAGAAAACTTCTTTTGAGGCCTTTGGAGAAAAACTGTCCCTTTTCTGGCTCCCTCCACTCTTTCATAATGGTATCTGTAAGGATCTTGTGTACAGGGAAGACTGACTAACTTCCTCCAGCCCCTGATACATTTTGTCATGTACCGACAACTGTGATTTTTCCTCTTGAATTTCCAGAGTGGTATATATCGCTTTGAGCAAATCATCCACCTCCTCTAGCGAAAGTTTATACCTAGAGGCTCTCGCCTCTTCTTCCTCCTCCTCATCCTCAGAATCAACGGTTGAGGGGGGAATGCTTCCCCTTTCTTCCTCAGACTCACTCTCCACTGGTCTGGAAGTGGACGGAGGGAGACTGGATTGAGAACTCTGTTCCCTGGTGAAGAAAAAAGGCCAGAGTTCCAGCCAGGAACGCACTGTACCTAGGGTCTCTGATAATTATTTTCTTACGGAGGATAAGAGATCTTTACACTCCTGTGTAGATTCCTCCCTCACTAAATCCGCAATGCAAGATCTGCACAGTGGTTTTGGCCAAGAATCCCTTAAAGGATTTTTGCATGAGGGGCATTTTCTTCCTGTAGTTCTCCCTGATTTAGCTGTGGCTTTCTGAAACGACAGTAAACAGAAAAACCCCCAGGTCCTTTTTAGTTTCAAACAAAAACATCTAAAAAGAGAATCTACAGTACCATTTAGCATACACCCTAAGAGCCCAGAGTCTCACTCCTTGCTGTACTGCTAATAGAACATTTAAACTATAGCAGACAGCTGCAGGTTGTGACTTTACACAGATAAGAAACACCCAGTGAAAAAAGGAAAGAGGCACCACTGTACCTTTCCTACCTGGGCCTGGCCGGGAACCTGCATCTGCCATCGCTGCTGACGGTTCAGCTTCCTCCATGATGAGCTGCCGCCTTTGGGTTTTAAATCTTTCCTCTGCTCAGCTCCTCCTATGAGCAGAAGGAAGTCCCGGCCAGATGACCGCCTCTTCCTCCTGCATTCCAGCAGCTGGAACCAATCGCTGCTACGCCCCGCCGGAAGTCTCCGCCCACCGGAACTGACATCACCCACCCTCCGGGATTCGGCGCCGCCATGCAGAGACCTGGCATGGACACTCAGTGAGTACAACCGCGGCCTCCCGAACACCCTGGGCGGACGACCCCCTGCGAACCATTACTCCTGTGAGCCGGCGAAGGAAGAGACACCGGAGCGGCCCCCTCACGTGCGGGAAGGAGCTGGGTTGGTCTGGAAGAAAAAAAAAAAAAAAAAAAAAACGGACAAAGGTACTGCCAAAACCCCCTCCTGGACAGAGCGCAGCCCCTCTGGTTCCCCAGCAGTGCTTCCATGGCGGAGGAAACACTAAAACTGAAGGCATGGTGGAAGCAGCTGCTTTTAAAAGGGGCGTTGTCACGCAGTGTTTCCTGTGAAGAGGTGGAGCTACGCTCTCTCCAAGGTGCTGTCCTGAAAGGCAAAAAGGAGAAAAAAAAAGAAGAGATCCTGTTCCCTTATAGCAGAATAAAGAGCACAGTGTTTGTGCCGTCTAACTTGCCCCTCTGGAAGCTGTAAAAAACTTGCCCGATTCTGCTTGTTTCTGCCCTTCCCCCTGTAAACTGACCACAGTTAATCATGGCTGCTGAGCCCTGACATTGTGGTCAGTTTACGTGCCTCCTTCATCTGCAGCTCTCCTCTCTGCTCTCCCCTGCCCTGCCTGTCACCTCCTGAGTGTGTTACCGCCTCCAACCACCCCCCCCCCCGTTGTTAGTGAGGGGCTGGCAGTTAAAAATTCACTGCCAGTCCCTCTTAAGCTGCCACCCTGCACTGTGTAATTGTTTGTTAGAAACAAAGCCTCTAAATATCTCTTTGTGATGCATCTTCAGGCTGGTCATGCGACTCCCGGCGGGTCTGATACTCTGATCCGGGGACACAACAGGAGGGGCCAAGCGGCTAGCTTGGCAATCACATGACCTCTTGGCTGACATCAGAGAAAGATCACGACCCCTCCCACTGTAGCCCTGGATTGGAGTATTAGAGCGGCCGGGTGTCACGTGACCGGCCCAAAGATACATCACAAAATGGTATTTAGAGGCTTAGATTTTAACAAAACAATTACACAGTGCAGAATGGCAGCTTAAAATAGGGGGGCTGGAAGCATAGAAAATTATTTTGTACCCTTCTTCTGACTGATACCTTTTAACAATGCGATCCCTCTGATGCTTTGGAGCTCTCTGCAGGCCATGGCTTTTGCTGTAGGATGCGACTAGCAAAATGTCAGGAAAGACCTACTAGAACAGCTGAACTTTATTTGAGGTTAATCAGAGGCACTTTAAATGATGGCAGGTGTGTACTGACTCCTATTTAACATGAATTCATTTGAATGTGATTGCTTAATTCTGAACACAGCTACATCCCCAGTTATAAGAGGGTGTGCACACTTATGCAACCACATTATTTAAATGTTTTTTATTTTTGCCACTCCTCCTTAAAAGATTAAAGTTTGTTTTTCAATTGAGTTGTACAGTTTATAGGTCACATTCGTGCTAGTTCACACCAGACGCAGTTCCATTCAGTTCCGTGTGCTTTTTTTTCTGCATTAAAAATGCATGCACAGTGTTTTCCATGTATTCCAATGGCTCTAGTTCACACCATGCAGTCAGTTTCCGGTCAGTTTCTGGTGCAGAAACTGACCGGAAACTGACCGGAATTGACTGTATTGGTGCAGAAAAAACGGAACTGCATCTGGTGTGTAGGGATGAGCACAACACCCCTCAGTTTGGTTCGCATCAGAACATGCGAAAAGGCAATAAATTAGTTCGAACATCCGAACACCGTTAAAGTCTATGGGACACGAACATGAAAAATCTAAAGTGCTAATTTTAAAGGCTTATATGCAAGTTATTGTCATAAAAAGTGTTTGGGGACCCGGGTCCTGCCCCAGGGTACATGTATCAATGCAAAAAAAAGTTTTAAAAACTGCAGTTTTTTCGGGAGCAGTGATTTTATTAATGCTTAAAGTGAAACAATAAAAGTGAAATATTCCTTTAAATTTCGTACCTGGGGGGTGTGTATAGTATGCCTGTAAAGAATCGCTTGTTTCCCGTGCTTAGAACTGTCCCAGCACAAAATGTAATTTCTGAAGGAAAAAAAAACAGGATTTTTGTACTCGCCGTAAAATCAGTTTCTCTGGCATCCATGGACTGACACAGCGTGTCTTATACACCTTTACACGTGGGTTATGTCCCTGCTTGCAGGAGAAGACCTAGGCAGAATGTGAGATGTTATACATACATTCTAAACAGCCAGAGCTGAACAGCCCCGCCCAGGGGGGCGGTCCCTCCGGCATAACCCTCCCACTGCAGTCAGCAGACCTCAGTTCGTAACAAAGCAGTACAAACTCGAAAAGAAGGGTGGGTGCTGTGTCAGTCCATGGATGCCAGAGAAACAGATTTTACGGTGAGTACAAAAATCCTATTTTCTCTTGTCATCCATGGACTGACACAGCGTGTCTTATACACCTTTACACGTGGGATGTCCCAAAGCAGTGTCAAGAGGGATGGGAGCAGTATAAATGGAAAACCAAAAACTTCACTCCAAACAAGGCAGAGTTCCTCAACGAAGGAGTTGCAACTTCAACCAGCGGCCTGCAACACCTTGCGGCCGAAGGAAGCATCCGAAGATGCAGCCACATCAACCTTATAAAACGTATGAACAGACGACCAGGTCGCCGCCTTGCACACTTGTGCAACCGACGCTTGATGTCGGAAAGCCCAGGAAGCACCAATTGCCCTGGTGGAATGTGCCGTAACCGGAAAGGGGGGCGCCCGCCCCTTGAGAGCATAAGCTTGAATGACGGTTTGTCTGATCCACCTAGAAATGGTGGCAGACGAAACCGCTTGGCCCTGTTTTGGACCAGAGACAGCCACAAATAGTGAGTCAGACTTCCGAATAGAGGCAGTAGCAGACAGGTACACCCGCAAGGCTCGTACCACATCCAAAGTGTGAAGCGCAAACTCTCTGGGATGCGATGGGTGAGGACACAAGGACGGGAGGACAATGTCCTCATTTAAGTGGAAGGCCGAGACCACCTTTGGCAGAAAAGAAGGTCGCGGACGTAACACCGCCTTATCCTTATGGATGACCAAAAAGGGCGACTTGCAGGACAAGGCCGCCAATTCAGACACTCGTCTAATGGAAGTAATGGCCACCAAGAAGGCCACCTTCTGAGACAAAGTCAAGAGGGGAATATCTCTAATATTCTCAAAGGGAGGTTCCTGGAGAACCGAGAGCACCAAATTCAGATCCCACGGGGGGAGAGGAGGCTTGACAGGGGGGAGCACATGGCGAACCCCCTGCACAACGGTGCTAACCAAGGGATGACCCGCCAGCGGTCGCTGAAAGAAGATGGCCAAGGCCGAAATCTGACCCTTAATGGTACTCAAAGCGAGCTTTTGGGTCACGCCACGCTGCAGAAAATGCATGATTCTGGGAACGGAATACGTTCGTGGGCGCCAGTCCAGCTCTTCGCACATGGCGATGTAAGCTCTCCAAGTACGGTGATAGATCTTTCTAGAGGAAGACTTCCGTGCCCTTAACATGGTCGAAATGACCGAATCCGAGAGACCTCGGTCTCTCAGCACCTGGCTTTCAATAACCATGCCGTTAAAGCCAGAGACTGTAAAGCAGGATGAAATATAGGACCTTGAGACAGAAGGTCCCCCCGTATTGGTAACCGCCAGGGAACGTCTGCGACGAGACGTACCAGATCGGCGTACCAGTGACGCCGAGGCCAATCCGGAGCAACGAGGATCACCGGAATTCCCTCGGTCGCTACCCTGCGGAGCAGGTGAGGCAGCAACTGCAGCGGAGGATAAACGTATATCAGGTGATACTGACCCCATGGGGCCACCAACGCATCCGAGGCATCCGCCCAGGGATCCCTGGATCTGGCCACAAACCTCGACACCTTGCGATTGAGTCGAGAGGCCATCAGGTCAACATCCGGCGTGCCCCACCGTCTGCAAAGGAGTTGAAAGACCTCCGGGTGCAAGGACCACTCTCCCTGGTCCAGCGTCTGGCGACTTAGATAGTCCGCCTGCCAATTGTCTACGCCCGGAATGTAGACGGCCGACAGAGCCGGCACGCTTCTTTCGGCCCACCTCAGGATGCGGGCGACCTCGGAAGCCGCAGCTGAGCTCCGAGTCCCCCCTTGATGGTTGACATACGCCACTGCTGTGGCGTTGTCCGATTAGATCCTGATGGAGTGACCCTGTAGTTTCTCCGACCATGAGGAGAGGCACAGTCTGATTGCCCGTATCTCCAGCACATTGATCGGTAAGAGGGCTTCGTCCGGAGTCCAAAGCCCTTGGGCCGACAGGACTCCCCAGACTCCCCCCCCCCCCCCCGAGCCCGTCAGGCTGGCGTCCGTCGTGATCACCGTCCATTGGATGGGGAGGAACGACTTCCCGGACCGAAGAGCCGGGGACCTCAACCACCACGTCAGGGACGCCCTGACCAGGTGACTCACCTGGATCTGAAGATCCAAGGACAACGGGGATTTGTCCCAAGTGGACAAGATCTCTTTCTGTAAAGCCCTGGTGTGCGCTTGGGCATAAGGAACGGCCTCGAAGGAGGCCACCATGAGTCACAGGACTCTCATGCAAAAGCGGATTGACGACCATTTTCGGGACGTCAGCACCCGTACTGCAGACTGAAGTGTCAGTAGTTTGTCTGGAGGTAGGAAGACTCTTGCCTCCAAGGAGTCCAGAATCAGACCTAGATACTCCAGACGCTGAGTCGGGACTAGAACCGACTTCTGAACGTTCAGGAGCCACCCAAACTCCCTGAGGGTCTGACTGACGATAGTCACACTTTCTTCCAATTCTGAACCACTGTCTGCTCTTAGAAGAAAATCGTCCAGATAGCCCACAATAGCAATGCCTCGCTGTCTCAGCAAAGCTAGGACCGGAGCAAGCACCTTGGTGAACACCCTCAGTGCCGAGGCTAGGCCGAAGGGAAGAGCCACAAATTGATAGTGGACTTCGCCGACCGCAAAGCGCGGAATTTTTGCACCTTCACGAAGGCATTCAGGGCCTTGAGGTCCAGGATTGGCCGAACCCCATCCTTTTTTGGAACAACAAACAGATTCGAGTAGAACCCCTGAAACCTCTCCTGGGACGGAACCGGCACAATTACTCCGGACCCGATCAAATCCTGTACAGCCCCCAGAGGTAGAGGTCGACCGATATATCGGTCGGCCGATATATCGGCCGATTTTTGGCATTTTTTCAATAATCGGCTTTGGCCGATATTCTGAGAACAGAAGCCGATATTAAAAAAAAAAAAAAAAAACTTCAGCGCGGCTTGGAAATGACATCTCTCATAGAAGTCAATACAAGTTGCCTGAAGTTTCCCGTGCAGTGACTCATCTTTGGGCAGCCTGCCAAGTGAGAGGGAAAAGTGTTACAAATGTTTCTTCTTATTAATGAACTGAACTTGTGAGTAGAAGTTCTCAGTTTAACCATTTAAAGGCTAAATCTTTTCTGACACTTGTAGCTTACAAGTAAAAATCCTGTCTTTTCTGCTAGAAAATCACTTGGAACCCCCAAACATTATATATTTTTTTTTTGCAGAGACCCTAGGGAATAAAATGGCGGTTGTTGCAATATTTTATGTCACACGGTATTTGCGCAGCGGTCTTTCAAACGCAATTCTTTGGGAAAAAAAATACACTTTAATGAATGTTAAATAAAACTAAACTTTTTTTTTCGTCAAAGTTTTGATTACCTGTTTTTGTGCCTGCTTCCTGATTCCCTTACCGAAGATGGCGGCGGCAGCACCCGAGAGCCGAGAGAGAGATCGGCTTCGGGTGCCGACATCGCGGGCGCCCAGGACAAGTAAGTGTCCATATATTAAAAGTCAGCAGCTGCAGTATTTGTAGCTGCTGACTTTTAATATATTTTTTTTTTTTGGCGGAACTCAGCTGCTTTCACACTGGAGCGGGCAGGCGTTGGCGGTAAAATGCAGCTAGTTTTAGCTGCGCTTTACCATAATTTTAGCGGCGATATTCGGCTGCTAGCGGGGTGCTTATAACCCAGCTAGCGGCCGATGAAGAGGTTAAATGCGCCCGTGTAGCACCGCTGCAGAAGCGCTTTGCAGGCGCTTCAGCAGCAGTGCCCATTAATTTCAATAGGCAGTAGTGATGGAGGAGCGGTATACACCGCTCCAAAGATGCTGCTTGCAGGACTTTTTTTTAACGTCCTGCCAGCGCACCGCCTCAGTGTGAAAGCACTCAGGCTTTCACACTGAGACTGCAGGGGAGCTGTTTTGCAGCCATTTTTACAGGTGCTATTTTTAGCCCAAAAGTGCCTGAAAAACACCCCAGTGTGAAAGGGGTCCAACTGTTAGTTTTTTTTTTTCCCCTTCATCGGCCTAACATATCGGCCCAAAAAAATCGGCATCATATATCGGCCATCGGCCACAGCGATTTCTAAATATCGGCATCGGCATCGGCCAGAGAAAAACCCATATCGGTCGACCTCTACCCAGAGGGCTGCCCGACGGGCAGGAAGGAGAGGGAGATTTGAGGGAAAGAATCTGTCTGGGGCCAGGAGCGGAACTCTATTCTGTATCCTGAGGTGACCACCTCGCACACCCACCGGTCGGAGATCCGGGAGGTCCCCCGATCCGTGAACCTGCGAAGTCGTCCCCCCACCCCAGAGACGGGCGGGGGCAAGACTTCACGCGGAGGCGGGCTTGGGAGCCGGCTTGTTCGGCTTATGCACCCAGGGGCGCTTGTGCCCGCCAGCCGCACTGTTTTCAGTCTGGGATGGCTTACCCGTGGACTCCGACGGACGAAAAAAACCCTTTTTTGCTGGAAAGGAAGGACCCGGTTTACGTCGGGCCTCCTTACCCTTGATAGTTTGAGGAAGGAGAGTGCTTTTACCTCCCGTGACATCCTTGATGATGTCATCCAGAGCAGCACCAAAAAGTCTACCACCCTTAAAAGGTAGATCCGTCTGGAGCTTCTTAGAGGCTAGGTCAGCAGACCAGCATTTCAACCAGATGAGACGACGCAATACCACCGCCGAGACAGAGGCCCTGGATATTAAAGGGGCCGCATCCAACGTGGTGTCGCACACATATATCGGACCCTGCACCATCTGGTGGGCCAGAGCAATAGTGTCTGGAGGAAGGTTATCCTCCTGCACAGTTTGGTGCAAAATTTTTGCCCATTCCATGAGTGTCTGAGACACAAGGGTCGCCGCTACTACTGGCCGTAGGGCGGATCCCAACAAGGCGAACATGGCTCTACTCACCACTTCTGACCTCCTGTCAGTGGGGTACTTAAACGCAGGAGTCCCCTCCATCGGGAGAGTGGTGGCCTTGTTTAAACGGGCGACTGGAGGGTCGACCACCGGGGGAGAAGCCCACTTTTTAAGCAGGGCGTCTTCAAAGGGGTATCTAATAGACAAACGCCGCGGGACCATGAAAGTCTTCTGCCGCTTTTCCCAGACCTGGTCAATGAGCTGGTCAAAGAAAGGTACATATGGAAAAACCTTTTTAGAAGGCTTGGTCTTAAAAGAACCAAAGGAGACTGTATCCGCCTGAGGTTCTGCAGTCGCAGCATTTAGCTTGAGAGTGTCCCTCACAGCATCAATGAGTTCACTAACAAGCGCCCTGTCATTTACTGACTCAGAACTGGAGTCTTCCTCACAAGGAATGTCCTGTTCAAAACCATCCAAATATTCAGAGCTAGGGTCCTGAGCAGCAATAGCTAGGCCCATATCTGAATCAGAGCACTCCCCTTGTGGAGATAAAGTGGGGAGAGGGCGCTTTTTTGCTCCCTTGTGCTCACACACAGCTTCCATCCTGGTCAGAAATGATTCCAGGACTGCCGACAACTGGTCCATAGGGACCGCAGGTGCTGGAGCACTGGCTGCTGCCTCTGGCATGTTAGGGGAAGCTGGTGACTCTGACTCCATAATGTCCCCCTCTGAGACCACCCACAGGCTGTGCTGACTGAAGTAGGGGAATGCCCAGGGGACCCACCAACCTGACCAGGACCACTCGGTTCCGCTGCCCTGTCTCTCCGCGCCGCGCTGCTCAGCGTGAGTGAGCTGAGAGGAGAGAGACTGTGAGGAGATTCGCGCCGTTCCTGAGCGGCGCTAGAGGCCAAACTAGAGCTAGAAGAAGGTGCGGCTACAAGAAAATGGCCGCCGCAATGTGCTCTGGCGGACCACGGCAAGATGGCCGCCAATGTAAAAAACAGCACAGTCACCAAACATGGCGCCGAACGGCGCCCAGGCCCCTCACTCTCAAATAAACAGCCCCAGCAAAATGCAGAGCAGCATGAGCCCCCCCCAGGACAGTATGGCCCCCAGGCACCCCACACAGTACAGCGCCAGCGAAGTGCACAGAGAGTGACATTAAAAAACACAGGGGAAGACAGGGAAATCCCCCACACAAGAAACACACAGCATGTACTCACCTGCAGCCAGGACAGACTACTTACCCGTCCCCTGAGGGACCCACTGGTGTGTTTCTGACAGAACTATCACAGTGCGGTACTGAGTAGCTGTCGGCCCGGTCCACCGCGAAAGATACAGCCGGACTGTTCTATCTTGAGAGGACCGCGGAGCTGGAAGCCCACCGGCCACCCCTGGAGTCGTGGGGCATGTCGTGAACTGAGTCTCACGCACACAAGGCGAGGATCAGCACGCTCGATGGTCGGACAGGGAAGACTACGAGGATATCTTGTACCCAACCTGTTGCCCAGCCGACAGTTGATAGAAGATCTCAAAAGAAAAAAAATAGGAAAAAATTCCAAAAGGAATAAAAAAATAGGTCAGGAGACTGGCTCCTGAGAGAGCCACGTCTTCTCCTTCTGCTAGGCAGAAAAAAACTGAGGTCTGCTGACTGCAGTGGGAGGGTTATGTCCGGAGGGACCGCCCCCCTGGGCGGGGCTGTTCAGCTCTGGCTGTTTAGAATGTATGTATAACATCTCACATTCTGCCTAGGTCTTCTCCTGCAAGCAGGGACATAACCCACGTGTAAAGATGTATAAGACACGCTGTGTCAGTCCATGGATGACAAGAGAAAAGTAATTTAAAAGTACTGGCGGCTGTAATGAATTGTCGGCTCCCAGCAATACAGAGAAAAGTAATTGAAAGTCATTGATAAAAAAAAAATAATGTGTGGGGTTCCCCCCAAATATCCATACCAGACCCTTCAGGTCTGGTATGGATTTTAAAGGGGAACTCTGCGCCAATTTTTTTTTTTTTTTAAATGGTGTGGAGTTCCCCCCCAAAAATCCATACCAGACCCTTATCCGTGCACGCAACCTGGCAGACCGCAGGAAAAGAGGGGGGAGACAAGAGAGCGCCCCCCCTCCTGAACCGTACCAGGCCACATGCCCTCAACATGGGGAGGATGCATTGGGGTCTGGCCTCATCCCCACAACCCTTGCCCGGTGGTTGTGGGGGTCTGCGGGTGGGGGGGGGCTCATCGTAATCTGGAAGACCCCTTTAACAAAAGGGGACCCCCAGATCCCTCCCCCCCTATGTGAATTGGTAAGGGGTACATTGTACCCCTACCATGTCACAAAGAAAGTGTAAAAAAAAAAAAAATTGTAAAAAAAACAGACACAGTTGGGATAAGTCCTTTATTAAAAAAAAAAAAAAAAAAAAAAAAAAAGAAGGATTCCAGCGGTGGTAATCCACTCTCGATCTCCACGCCAGTGATGTCGGTATCCAGCAACAGGTGATCTGCAGGCTCCAGCGATGATGTCCAACGAGGAACAGCACACGGTCCTGTCTCCACCGGAGACACCCCGGGAATGACGTTGCGGAAGCCTGACAGGTCTTATGTAGCTGAGGACGGGGCCCTATGATGCAACAGGAAACCTGCGTTACATCAGAGGGGGGCGGGGTCACCTGTCACTGGGAAAGCCCGGATTTCCCCTTGCGTCAGAGGGGGATGGGGTCACGTAACGGGTGGCCCCCATCCTCAGCTACATAAGACCTCACAGGCTGCCGCAACGTCATTTCCCGGGGTGTCTCCGGTGGAGACAGGACCGTGTGCTGTTCCTCGCTAAACATCATCGCTGGAGCCTGCAGATCATCCATCGCTGCATACCGACATCACTGGAGTGGAGATCGAGAGTGGATTACCACCGCTGGAATCTTTTTTTTATTTTTATTTTTAATAAAGGACTTATCCCAACTGTGTCTGTGTGTTTTTTTACAATTTTTTACACTTTCTTTGTGATATGGTAGGGGTACAATGTACCCCTTACCAATTCACATAGGGGGGCCGGGATCTGGGGGTCCCCTTTGTGAAAGGGGTCTTCCAGATTCCGATAAGCCCCCCACACGCAGACCCCCACAACCACCGGGCAAAGGTTGTGGGGATGAGGCCCTTGCCCCCATCAACATTGGGACATGGTGCTTTGGGGTCCAGACCCCAAAGTATCCTCCCCATGTTGAGGGCATGTGGCCTGGTACGGTTCAGGAGGGAGGGGCGCTCTCTCGTCCCCCCCTCTTTTCCTGCGGCCTGCCAGGTTGCGTGCTCGGATAAAAGTCTGGTATGGATTTTTGGGGGGAACCCCCACATTTTTTTTTTTACATTTGGCGCAGGGTTCCCCTTAATATCCATACCAGACCTGAAGGGCCTGGTAATTGAATTTGGGGGGACCCCCACGCATTTTTTTTTTCTATCAATGACTTTCAATTACTTTTCTCTGTATTGCTGGGAGCCGACAATTCATTACAGCCGCGAGTACTTTTAAATGACTTTTTTTTCTTTCAGAAATTACATTTTGTGCAGGGACAGTTCTAAGCACGGGAAACAAGCGCTACTTTACAGGCATACTATACACACCCCAGGTATGAAATTTAAAGGAATATTTCACTTTTATTGTTTCACTTTAAGCATTATTAAAATCACTGCTCCCGAAAAAACGGCCGTTTTTAAAACTATTTTTTGCATTGATACATGTCCCCTGGGGCAGGACCCAGGTCCCCAAACACTTTTTAGGACAATAACTTGCATATAAGCCTTTAAAATTAGCACTTTAGATTTCTCCTATAGACTTTTACAGGGTGTTCCGCGGCTTTTCGAAATTTGCCGCGAACACCCAAAATTGTTCGCTGTTTGGCGAACAGGCAATGTTCGAGTCGGACATGAGTTTGACTCGAACTCGAAGCTCATCCCTACTGGTGTGAACTGGCCCTAAAGGTGGAAAAAGTTCTGAAATTATTTTACATCACAGAAACCTGACATTTTAACAGGGGTGTGTAGACTTTTTATATCCACTGTACATACATATTTTGGTGAAAGCTGGACCAATGTAACTATGTAAAAATATAACATGCATGAAATTTTAACTAAACTAAGCGGGAATAACCTTTAAAGTGAACCTGTACTTAGACTACGCACACTAAAGTATTTATACATTCTGAACAAGCAGAAAAGGCACTTTAAAACAAGGCAACATTCACCTCTGTAGCTATAGGCATTGTGGAGAAATTTACATTTAGGACCAGTTCACACCACATGCAGTTCTGTGTGCTTTTTTTCTGCACAAAAATGCATGCAGTGTTTTCCATGTATTCTAATGGCTCTAGTTGGCTCTAGTTCCCACCATGCAGTCAGTTTCCGGTCAGTTTCTGCACTGGAAACTGACTGCATGGTGTGAACTAGAGCCAACAAGAGCCATTGGAATACATGGAAAACACTGTGCATGCATTTTTAGTGCAGAAAAAATGCGCACAAAACTGTACGGAACTACATCTGGTGTGAACTGGCCCTTAGGGCTCGTTCACCCCACATCCGTGGAAATTACCAAAGCTCAATAGATCACTGCCCTTCACAATGCACACCAGCATGCACGCATTATCACATCTCCTCTCCTATTAACTTTCTACGAAAGCAGAATCTTGCTGGGCTTCTAGCCCTCTAAAGTAAATACATAGCAGTTGTTTTTAAGCTGTGAGAAATTAACAGAAACCACATTAAAGCTGGCTATACATGGCTCAAACAAACAAACAGATTGCACCATTTAAACAAACAAGGTAGATAGAGGAATCAGTATATTCTGACAATGGAGGAGTCGAGTCCCCGGTGTCAGAATACAACAGTGCAACGGGTACTCCTCCATGGTAAGAATATATTGATCAGAGCTGCAGCCGACTGGCTGCAGGCACTGATCAAACGAAAATCTACTAACAGTCTCCTTCGAGAGGAGTCGATCATTAGATCAACTTCTGTAGAACAGGAATGGCCATAGATGGATCGAAATTTGGACTGTCCCTGCTAAACTGGTCAAATTTCAATCCACCTAAGGCCAGCTTTAGAGTCTTTGTTCCCTTTGTGAATGAATAACTTTACTATACAAGCAGCTAGAGAAGTCAGTGATGGCTTTACTGCTTGCTAAAGATTAGTAAATACTTAAACATCCATAGCCTGGGCACAGGTGTTCTTTTAATGACTAGGCATCACTCTGCTAGGGGTTCACTTTAATCTGACTGTGGCAGGAAAGAGCTGATTTTCAGTAACTTGGAAGGGAAAGTGTTTCCTCCTTGCAGAGGCTCCTGGTTACGAATTTTAATAGCCGTGCCTCTTCATCTGATGCTAAAAGCTTTCATTGCACTTCCTAAAATGGAACTGTGATGGCTCCATAACATCAGGGATTTATCCGGATGACATCTTTATGTGTGGATTGAGAGGAGTTTTGTTCGAGCAGATAATGGGGCAGTAAAAAGTTTAACGGCAAGGGGATTTCAATATTTCGATACTGCAACTGTTGTCCTATTTTTTTGTCATTACGCTTTGTGTTGTTACTTCATTCCATAAGAATGAGCAGCCAGACACTTCATATTAATTATTACTGAAACATGTTTTGCTAATAGCACAGACAGAATAACTAGCTATAATCAGCTAAAATGTTATCCGGTAGAGAGTGTAAACAGTGATGTGTATAATGTGTATAAAGCCAGTCAACTTTTTTTCTTCCTCTGCAGGGAAGCCACAGTAAAAGTTTAAACCAGTCTTTTAACCAGGGCTCCTCCAGAAGGTTGCTAGGGGCTCCTTGAGCAATCAGCACTTTCTGCATCTCAGATAAGTACCCATTGACACAAATGGTTTTCTTTTAGTCTGTAAGGAGGCCCATCCTTCCCGTTGACCACCAATGTAAGGGACATTCTTCCCGCTGACCACCAATGTGAGGGACATTCTATCCGCTGATCACCAACGTGAAGGACATTCTATCCGCTGATCACCAACGCGAGGGACATTCTACCCGCCGATCACCAACGCGAGCGACATTCTTCCTGTTGATCATGAATGTAGGGATATTCTTACCACTGACCACCATTGTAGGGACATTCCTCCCGCTGAACACCAATGTAAGGGACATTCTTTCCACTGATCACCAATGCATGGGACATCCTTTCCACTGATCATCAATGTAAGGGAAATTCTTCCCGCTGATCACCAATGTAGGTTAAGGGCTCCTTGAGGAATGAGCACTTTCTGGCTCTCAGATAAGTATCTGCTGACACCAATGGTTTTCTTTTTTGAGGCAATTCTTCCCGCTGATCACCAATGCGAGGGACAGTCTTCCCGCTGATCACCAATGCGAGGGACAGTCTTCCCGCTGATCACCAATGCGAGGGACAGTCTTCTCGCTGACCACCAATGTATAGATATTTTTTTCCCCCCGAAGAGCACCTATGTAAATGACCAGTAATGCAAGAAGCATTCTTTCCCTAACCGTCAATGTAAGGAATATTCTATGATTACCAATGTAAGGGTCCAATGACTACCAATGTAACACTACCAATGTATACACACCGACACACACACGTATATAAATAACTAATACATTTCCTTAGATATTAGGTGTACCCACACAATTTTTTTTTATAAGTGTCCATAAAGTGGGATGAATTTTTCTCCACATGTCTTGTATTGGAGAACACAATAAAACTGCCATCTAAATAAAGGAAGGCCCATAGACATAGGTTTTGCAAAAGCATTTGACACAGATTCCCCATAAACGTTTACTGTACAAAATAAGGTCCGTTGGCATGGACCATAGGGTGAGTACATGGATGGAAAACCGGCTACAAGGGTGAGTTCAGAGGGTGGTTAAAAATGGGTAGTTCTCAGAACGGTCAGGGGTGGGTAGTGGGGTCCCCCAGGGTTCCGTACTGGGACTAATCCTATTTAATTTGTTCATAAACGACCTGGAGGAATGGGTAAACAGTTCAATCTCTGTATTTGCGGACGATACTAAGCTAAGCAGGGCAATAACTTCTTCGCAGGATGTGGAAACCTTGCAAAAAGATCTGAACATCTGGGCAACTACATGGTAAATGAGGTTTAATGTAGAAAAATGTAAAATAATGCATTTTGGTGGCAAAAATATGAATGTAATCTATACACTGGGGGGGAGAACCTCTGGGGGAATCTAGGATGGAAAAGGACCTGGGGGTCCTAGGAGATGACAGGTTCAGCAATGGCATGCAATGCCAAGCTGCTGCCAACAAAGCAAACAGAATATTGGCATGCATTAAAAAGGGGATTAACTCCAGAGATAAAACGATAATTCTCCCGCTCTAAAAGACTCTGGTCCGGTGGAACTTAGAGTATGATGTCCAGTTCTGGGCACCAGTCGTCAGGAAGGATATACTGGAAATTGAGCAAGTACAAAGAAGGGCAGCAAAGCTAATAAAGGGTCTGGAGCATATTAGTTATGAGGAAAGGTTGCGAGCACTGAGCTTATTCTCTCTGGAGAAGAGACGCTTGAGAGGGGATATGATTTCAATTTACAAATACCGTACTGGTGACCCCACAATAGGGATAAAACTTTTTCACGGAAGGGAGTTTAATAAAACACGTGGCCACTCATTAAAATTAGGGGAAAAGAGGTTTAACCTTAAACGACGTAGAGGGTTCTTTACTTTAAGAGCGGCAAGGGTGTGGAATTCCCTTCCACAGGCGGTCGTATCAGGGGGGAGCATCGATAGTTTCAAAAGACCATTAGATAAGCACCTGAACAACCGCAACATAGAGGGATATACAATGTAAGACTGACATATAATCACACACATAGGATGGACTTGTGTCTTTTTTCAATCTCACCTACTATGTAACTATGTAAATGCCTCTCGAAGAGTCACTTGCATGTCTTCAGCCACCGATAGAGTCCTGTCTTTACACCGCTCACTCCCAACCAAAACATTCTAGCGAGATTAACTACATAAAGTGAGTGGCATAATTACCAAATACAAGCCAGCCTTACAGAATCCTACCTTTCAGTCATAAAAACACAACAATTTACAATAAAAACATATAGGCACTTACCTGTACCAGATGTACTGCAGCATATACAATGCTGGACCTAAAGCACAAAAGAAGATATGAGTTATAAGCCTTCCTTAAAATGCCAACATTTTACAATAAACAATACAAAGCAATTTGTGATGCTGTCCTTTCAAGGTGGTATGGTATGTGTGTTAGGAACTGGTACAAGTAGTATTTTACAGATTCATACCATTGACTCATAGCCAACAGAGACATTTGAGAATACTCAGAATTCAGCCTATCACTTTAATAAAGGAAGTCACTACCTAACGGGCACTGCCATGATCTGACTGACTAGGCCAGCACTAGCACCAGGGCAATGCCCCCCTGTGCATTGAAAAAATTAAGCCTGGGAGTCCTATGTTTTTTGACTGGTAAGAAGAAAGGGAAAGGCAATGCAACCATAATGCTGGGATCTATGAGAACAGCATGAAAATTGATTTGCAGAAGACAGAAGCATGCCTGTATGACAGCAAGGTCCTCCCAAGGAACAAAAATGTTTGCCTGCTGAAACCCTGTGAAACTGATCCTGCCCAGAGTTGGGCTTTAAATCTGAAATTTCAGGTCCTGTGCTCACCTAACCCCAATATGGGTTCACTTGCTAGGCACTCCTGCTGCTATTCACAGGATGCCTTTTTTCTTTAATGAATGCACGTTTTTTTTACATCACTGACCCTTTTCTCCATCTTGTCCAATCAGTCAGTACACATTGAAAAAAATACAAGGCATTCTGTGAATCGTGGAAGTACTTTGTAAAGCTGGCCATTCATGGATCGAAATTTGTCCGGTTCAGCAGGGTCCAGCCAAGATTGGAGTCATGTATGAGCAAGCTGACTGTACCCAAGTCAACCCATTGATCGACTTGGGTACAACCAACCTGTCGGATTTTTCACATTCGATTACTGCACCGGCTGAAGCCACTAGCAGTGATCATTGTGTTCTGCTGTCTGGGAGGGAGCCCTGAAGCCCCCATCCCAGCAGAACACAATAGCGCTACAGGAGGGATTCCCCATCAACAATGGCTGTATTGATTGGGGAATGGAGTAATTTTCTTTCCTTCCACCCGTGGTAGAAGGAAGGAAAAGGAAGAAGGAAAAGGAAGAAGGAAAAGGAAGAAGGAAAAGGAAGAAGGAAAAGGAAGAAGGAAAAGGAAGAAGGAAAAGGAAGAAGGAAAAGGAAGAAGGAAAAGGAAGAAGGAAAAGGAAGAAGGAAAAGGAAGAAGGAAAAGGAAGAAGGAAATGAAAGAAGGAAAAGAAAGAAAGAAAGAAAGAAAGAAAGAAAGAAAGAAAATCAAGTCACCTACGGCCTGCTTAAGCATCCCTTGTGGTCAGTGTGCAGAGGGGAATTTGCTCAGAATAGAACCCAGAAGATCACCACAAATCACCATAATAACATTGACTAATACAGCCAAGGCCAGCTTCCCCACCAGGTATAAAATATGCATAATTACATTGTGCCCAGCTGGACCAAAGTAACTAACTGGACCAAAGTAAATGTAATTAAAGCCCAACTCCAGGAATATTGAGAAAATACACTCTTGCAGTGATGCCCCCCTCCAGCACTGCAATAGTTAAATGCTTGTCTAGGGATAGAGGAATAAGGAGAAATACTTACCTTTTTCGTCCCTCCAGTAGAGTTCCCCCAGTGCTGCGACAGGCCCCCTGCAGCTGCCTAAGCTGAAACTGTCTGGCAGCAGTCGCTCTTCAGCCTCCTCAATGTACAACACAGGGTTAATGTACCCGTTTTCTACTAAAAGAGGGCCAAGGTTTCGCCCACAGACCAGAGTTTGAGTAGAGAAGGACCGCACCAGAGCTGGCTAGAGACAGGTAAGGAATACATACTTGTATTCTTTGAGTTGGGCTTTAGGATCATACCTAGAGATGAACTTGAACCTGTAACTGACATGAATGGGTAAAGTGACAGATTCTCGTTAAAGGGCAACTCCACTTACACAGAAAAGTGGAAATAATATAGTATATACAATTGCTACACAAGACATATTGTAATTGAATGTTATTAAAAATGTCATTTTCAATCTGCTGCTCTGTAATTTTCTGTAAAATGCAATGCAATGTAATATGGCTACCTGGAGGTGTTCTGTACACTGATGGTGTACAGGATTCCCCCCCCCCCCCACATGTCATTTCCTGCATGTGTGATTGGCCGACTGATTTTCCCAGAAGTCTGCAGTAAAATACAAATCAGATTTTGAGCATCCCCTGCAACAAACGTATCATTTTTGGTGAGAAAATCCCAAAGGTAATCACGTCTAAAGGGATGCAGACCCTACCACTTTCCTCATTAGAACCTTGCAAGCGCAGCAGCTGATTAAGAGGTAGAAAATAACTCCCATTCACTTTATAAATGGACACAAACAGCTATTTCTATAGAATAATAAATAAAAAAAAGTAGGAATCTGCAACAAAGTCTGTTAAAATCCTTGCAATGCACATAGATCACCCAGAGGGGAATGTTTTCTTCTGAACAAAAGTGGAGTTACTCTTTAAGTAGAACTCCAGGCACAAAAAAGAAGCTGTGAACAGTAAATCTGTATGGCGTGCATTTCCATGCTAAATCATCTAGTCTGCCAGGCATGTCCTTCTTATTGCCATGCCCCAAAACTTCCACTACTAATAGACTGCAGCTTTACACACAGAAAGCTGCGATTTGTACTGCATAGGGAATAAGTGCATTTATAACGCAGCCTATTGAAGTGCTGTGAATAATTTTCAGCGTTCTCAGCGGCTTGTGCCTGGCAGACTATTAGTAGAAGCAGAATGTGGAACCACAGCTGTGCAGTCCACTTAGACCGGAGCAGAACCTGTATACATCATCATTATTACAGCTGCTGGGCCACGGCTCCCAGAATCCTTAGCCATCTGCTGCTCCGCTGACAGGGACAAAGGACACAGCACTGCAGCAACTACAGGAGGTGCAGAATACCAGTGGAATGATGGTATTTGGGCACGGAGTAAACAGTGGTAATGTACAGTACAGATTATATCCGGCTCTGGGTCAGGATAATGGAAGATCTCTGCGTACCTGAAACAGCCTTTGTGAGGACAAACGATGCTCCATGTTCACGATTCCCTCGAGGCTGAAAATAAAAAAGGATAATTACATGAATGCCCAACTTATACTATGTGACAAATCTTACTGGCAGCAGTGCAAACAGTCGAGCCAAGAATAAGTAGCAAATAATACAACGCCGGGCTTATAACCAAATATATAAGGGAGGTTTACTTCCTAAAGTTCATACAAATGTAACACAATGGTGATAATAGTTTAATCTTCCCCACATTAACAAAGCAATTTATTCCTCGCTGTGAAGTTACAGAATATAGGCAGCGGGTACAGAAAAGACATAGGCCCATGTGCCAGGTTCCCTTTAAAGATTAATAATAAAATAATAATAAGATAAAATATAAAAAGACACAAATTAGTGCAGCTCTTTTATCATCAGTACAACATTAAAGTGTAAGTTTTTCCCCAAAAATGAACACCCTACACCAGGCATCATTTAAATGTCGGACATCAGTCCGAACGCAGACTGAGCCGCAGTCCCATCCGGACCCATTTAGGAGCCGCCGGCCCATCCGGACCCATTTAGGAGCCACTTCTATCTCCCCGCCTCTGCCATTCTCAAGACAGTGCGGAGAGCGGGAAGCACAGCTCAGCACTGGATAGAGGGCAGGAGCGGGAGCTGCCAACTGGCTAACTTTTCATAATAACCTGCAAGTGATTGGCTGCTAGAACCTTCCTGTGTCTAGAAAGTTAACTCTTGCAGCTCCCGCGCTCCATCCAGTGCTGAGCTGTGCTTCCAAACCTGCTTCCCGCTCTCTATGTTGTCTATGGTAGGAGAGTGAAGTGGGGCAGAGGATACTACTGGAGAGGGGAGAAGGTGTGATGTGAAGTGGGCAGGATGAAGGGCAATGCTGTGCGAGGGGAGTCATGTAAAGAGGGGCAGTGTTCTAGGGGAGGGTTCATGTAAAGGGGGAGGGGCTGTGAAGAGAGGCAGTGCTGTGAAGAGGGGGTGTTGGTGATGTGAGGGGGCAGTGCAGTAGGGGGGAAAGATAAAGGGGGGGTTGATGTAAAGGGGGGGCATTGAGGGGCTAATGTGAAGAGAAGCAGGTGATGCATAGGGGGGCAGTGCTGTAGGGGGTGGGGGGTAATGAAGGGAAGCAGTGCTGCATGCGGGGGAATCATGAAAAGTGCAGTAAAGAAAGGGGATTCCGTACACTACTGTAAAGAGTGTTTTGGGGTGATGTGAAGGGGGCCTAAAAACACTATTCTGAAGGGAAGGGCTGAAAAAGGATTAAAACCACCTGCAAAGCGCCGCTGCAGTGGCACTGCCCATTGATTTCAATGGGCAGGGGCGCTTTAGAAGTGGCGTATACACCACTCCTACAGTGCTTCAAAGATGCGGCTTGCAGGACTTTTTTTACCGACCTGCCAGCGCACCGCTCCCTCGGGCTTTCACATTGGAGTGAAAGGAGAGGCTCTTTCAAGGCGCTATTTTTACGGCTATAGCGCCTGCAAAGCTCCTCAGTGTGAAAGCAGCCTAAAGCCTCGTACACACGGTCGGACTTCCATCGGACTTTTCCGTGGATTTTTGTCCGAACGGAGTTGGTTGGGAACACCCATAGCATACACACACTCAGACTTTTCTGCAAACTTTCTTAAAACTTCTTACAACATCACGTGTTTTTTCTTTTCTGATCTTTACTGCCACCCTTTGGTCAACTTCTGCTATTGTTGGTTGATTTTAACATTAGTTGTTTTGTCCATCGGACTAAAGTCCGATGGTTATCTGTACACACGGTCGGACTTTGCTCCATCGGATTTTTGTTTGGCAAAAGTTTGTGTTTGCAGACCCAACTTTTGTCCGATGAAATCCAAAACCAAACGAAAAATGTTTGTCCGATGGAGCGTATACACGGTCGGATTGTTGGACCAACTTGCTTAAAACGAAGTTTGTTGGGCAAAAGTCCGACCGTGTGTACGGGGCTTTAGGCTGCTTTCACACTGGGGCGCGGGTGGCGGCGGTAAAGTGCCGCTATTTTTAGCTGCGCTTTACCGTCGTTTTTGCAGAGGTATTCGGCCGCTAGCGGGGCATTTTTAACTTCCGCTAGCGGGCGAAAAAGTGTTAAAACCACCCGCAAAGCGCCGCTGCAGTGGCGCTTTGCAGGCGGTTTCGGCTGTGCTGCCCATTAATTTCAATGGGCTGGAGCGGGGTATACACCGCTCCAAAGATGCGGCTTGCAGGTTTTGTTTTTTTTTAACGTCCTGCCAGCGCATCGCCTCAGTGTGAAAGCACCCTGTCTTTCACATTGAGACTGCAGGGGAGCCGTTTTTCAGGCACTTTACAGTCGCTATTTTTAGCCCAAAAGCGCTTGAAAAATGCCCCAGTGTGAAAGGAGTCTTAAGCCCTGTACACACGATCGGATTTCCTATGGTTTTTAAACCGATGGATTTTTCCATCAGAAAACCGATGAAGCTGTTTTGCCTACACACCATCAATCAAAAAACCTACCGTTCCAAACGCGGTGACGTAAAACACTCCGATGAGCCCATGAAAAATGAAGTTCAATGCTTCTGAGCATGCGTCGACTTGATTCTGAGCATGCGTGGGTTTTTTATCCGATGGAGTTCCACACAGACGATCGGAATTTGCTATCGCTTTTTTAACCATCGGATAAATTTAAAACATGTTCTATTTTTTAACACCGATGGAAAAAAAGACTGATGGGGCCCATACACGATCGGTTTGTCCGATGAAAAAAGTCCATCGGACTGTTTTCATCGGTAAAACCTATCGTGTGTACAGGGCTTAAGTGTTATCATAAAAGTAGAGTACAAAATACGGTCCATGTGCAGGACCCTAAATCTTTTTAGTTTTGGTTTATACAGCCAAGTGCTGACCTGTGTATGTTTGCAGGCCCATAGCATGTGATACCTCTGCTCTATGTACGCAGCAAATTGCCTGGATGCATAAGCCGTTAGAGAGATTTTTCTCTCATATCCCGTTATGTCTCCAGGGCAGGAAATAAGAACAAATCCCCTCAATGGCACACAGGCAGAAAAAAATAAAATAAACTGGCAATAGATCTATCCCTTCTCTATCCTATCCAAAACGAAAAAAGAAAAAAGTTTTAGGTATACATAAACCTTTGTATAGAATCACTCAATGAAAATATAACCTGCAGATCAAACATCCCAACTATTAGCATTTTTAAAGACAAATATTTCAATCATGCATTTCCTGTATGACAGCCGATCCTCAGAGACTTAGTGACCGCCAGGTATAAAAAAAAAAACAAAATGGCCAGCATGGCTTCATACACAGGGAATGTCAGTTCTGCTTGTAAACATATATCCAAGAATCAACAGGCACTTCCAAAAGCTTTCCTAATACCCTCAGAGTAGCGATGAGGTTTAAGCCCCGAACACACACGATCCGAAAATCGTAGCAAAAATGCCGCATTCGAATCAAATCGTACGATAATCCGTTAGTACAGAGTTTTCGAGAGCAGATCAGGACAGTTCATCCGATATTATTCTATCGGACATGCACGGATTTTTTTTACGCACAATGCCAGATCGGACGATTTTCGTTTAATCAGTACAGCTGTCGTTCGAAAATGCAATACAAATGCATTACAACACATGACATCACTTCAGAATTTTTATTCTGACGTACGAGAATTTTTGTGACTTTAGAAAACTCATCAGACTCGACGTGAGATTAGCATGCAAAAAAAAAAAAAAACGGACGATCATTCGTCTGATAATCGGATCGTGTGTACGGGGCATTAGTTGTGTAGCACTGATCACACATCATCAAGGAAAACCACCATAAAAGAAAATACAGGGCTGCTTCTGCTGACCACTGTCTGAAAATGTCAGGTGCCTGGCTGTCATGTTGGTCCTAAAGGTGGGTACATATGGGCCAAAAATTGGCAGAAAATGGTCAGTTTGGCAGAAAGCGGCTGACAGCTCCTCGTCCAACAGAAGCTGGTCTCACAACTGCCTTTTGTCGAATGCGTATGCTGGAAAACCAACATCCAATCAGAGCTGATTGTTGGAGGGGGGAGGGGCAGTCCCCCTGTCAGAACACAATAACTTAGCGGGGAGGTCGCTGTACTAACATCAGATGTGTTAGTACAGCAATCTGTAAGGTTTTTTTTCGTTCAGCCTGCTGGTTGAACAAAAAAACTTCCTGTGTGTACCTAAGCTTTAGACTTCAGTATTTTCTTACTGGGAACATGTATGAAAATAAGTCAATTTTCCCTTGAGGAATGCTTGCTTTCAGGGCCAGTACTACCGCTAAGCAAATTAGGCAGTCGCCTAGAGCACACTGCTGCCTAGGACAACGCCACTGGTTTCCCTACCAGCTTTGCCAAGGAACACAAGGGGCTGAAGGCCACCACCATACACGGAACCGTGGCACCGACTGACTCTCTGCTGGCCAATCCAGAGAAAGCAGCAGCCATGGCAGACGCCCATCATGGGGGCTGCGGAGGAGGTTAGCAGCAGCTCGGCGTGTGAGGAGGGTGACCTCAAGCCGACTTTTGGGAGTCCGAGGACCGCTGGGCGGGCGGAGGAGGAGGTGGGCACCATGTCTCTCCTCGGAATGGATGAGAAGTTCTTTGCAGCTCAGTACCGGGCTATAGACCAATTCGTAACTGACTTCAGGAGCATTCTGGAGGGCTGTTACCGGCTGCATGACGCCGACCACTGGCTGTCCAAGCAAGCCCAGAGGCATTCACAAATACCTTGTGACATAAAAATTCCAAAAATTACCATTATATTCCCTAGGTTCTCTGCTAAAAAATTATATATACATATTTGGGGGTTATAACTAATTTTCTAACAAAAAATACTGATTTAAACTTTGTAAACAAAAAGTGCCAGAAAAGGCCTGGTATTCAAGTGGTTAAAGTAAACCGGTCATATAAGAGAAATATGTAGGTTGCCTTTGCCAATCTTCTATGGAGAATATGCGGCTCACAGGTCTGTCATTCCTGATCCAGTCTAATTTTTTTTTTTTTTTTAACAAAAGAATAAAATTTCAGAAAATATCCAAAAGGTGAGCGTAAAGCCTCATACACACGATGGGATTTTCTGTGGACAAAGCGTAGGACTTTTGTCCAAAGGGCGTTGGCCAGGAACTTGTATTGCATACAAAACGGCAAAGAATTGTCGGCCAACAAACACGAAACAATGTGGTTTTTCAGCTCTTTAGCGCCACCCTTTGGGCAACTTCTGCTAATGTTGTGTTATGGTTAGCATTGCTTCTGAGCATGCGTGTTTGTACTTTGGAGTTTTGTCCGACAAATTTGTGTACACAAGATCAGATAATCCATCAACACACATTTGTTGGCAGACAATTTTAAAGCATGCTATCCCACATTTGTTGGCGGAAAATCCGACAACAATTGTCCGATGGCACATACAAAACGGTCGGATTTTCCGACAACAGCCTGTCATCACACAATTCCCGTCCAATAATCTGATCGTGTGTATGAGGCTTAAGTAAACACCTGTGCCAGCAAACACACTACAGACTGTGGTTCCTGAGCACCACAACTACAGCCATATTTTACAGCCGTGTACTATTGTCTGTGTCTATTGTCTGTGTCCCCATCAAGGAGGCTTCCCCTCACTTCCGGTTCCGGTGATGTGATCAGGACAAGAAATCTTTCTAGTGGAGACAGAGAAACCAACAAAAACACAATCCCTGGAATTCAGAAAGCATATCGTAGACACTCTTAAAAACAGTGTTGGGCCTTAGATGATGCCTGCAAAAAATGTATGTACTGGTCAAAAAGATGTATGCAAATTTAACGCATGACGGTATGATGAGGGGTGAATCCTGCGGACACTCCATCCCCGAGCCACACAGTTTCCCTGGTTACTAGGATGCTGTCAGCTGTATAATGTTATTGGTTGCTAAGGTGGAGGAAGCTGTGTAGCCAACAGGGTCCTAGCAACCAAAGACACACCCCTAGATTCCGGTCTATGACCAAACGTGGGCATTGCCATATTTGGGTGATGACATCAGCCCCTTTGTTTACATTGGAAATCTGAATGGGGCCAGAGGTGCATCGTTGGTTACCAGCACCCTAGCAACCACAACCCCAAAGCAGTAAGCTATGACATTGATGAGGTAGGGCTGGGAAAAAAAATCGATTTTAATCTTGAATCGAGTTTTGAGCTCAAATCGATTCAGTTTTGAAGAAAATCGATTTTTTTTTATTTTTTTGGGAAAAAAAAAAAAAAAAATATATATATATATATATATATATATATATATATATATATATATATATATATATATATTTTTTTTTTTTTTTTTTTTCCTTCAAAGTTTCCGTAGCAGGACTGCAGGGGGCGTATCCGGAATGGCACTGGGCAGCGTTACCCCAATTACATCTACTCGCTGCAGCCGCCGTCTGCCTACCTGATCAGCGTGTCATGCAGACAGACGGCGGCCATTGCAGTGTTCAAAAGCCGCGCCTCCCGAGTCCTCGTCGTCTGTGATAGGCGGAACACTCAATTTCACAGCAGGCAGTATTCAGCCTATCACGGACATCCTCTCATCCTCATCTGTGTTATGAGGATGACCATGATAGGCGGAACACTGAATGCTGGGAAATTGAGTGTTCCGCCTATCACAGACGAGGAGGAGGCGCGGCTTTTGAATACTGGAATGGCCACCGGTGTAGCAGTAAAATCTGTATACCATGAAAATCTGCATCAGGTACGGGCACAGTGATTGAAGCATGGGCACAGTGAGACACGGGCACAGTGAGACACGGGCACAGTGAGGCACGGGCACAGTGAGGCATGGACACAGTTCAATTCAACTAAGAGTAACCTCAGGATTTTTTGTTGTTTTATTAGCTAAATCCAAATACAGTATTAATAATTTGGATGTTTAACAATCTTTGTTGCACACTGCAAAAAACAACAAAAGGTCACAAGCGCTAAATTGGTGGATAAAGAAAAAAATATAATGGATGATAATAATAATAAGAAAAAAATCCCAAATATTTTGGGAAGTACAAAGTATCCAAAAGGGGGAAAAAACAGGATCCAGCACAGCAAGAAAAAATCCGTACCCAGAAGTACAAAATACACAACATGCACACAATATAATCCAGCGCTCATGGAACATACATTATTAACTATTAAAAACTCTTGAAGAATTGATAAAAAAGCTTAGTCCATTTATCACAATAAAGAGAGGGATCCAATCCCAAATGTGCAGAGGGCAAATGAATCTTAACTCTCCAGTTGCCAGTGGTGACAAACTTGTTAAACTTGCAGTGACATCCGTGGAGCAAGGAGGGGTTAAAAAAGTCAAAACAAAGCCTGTGGCATGATCTCCGTGTGAGCACAGTACCTTGAATGATGGACAACAGGCAGACCAGCGTGTGGAGGGCCCTCCAACCCAAAAGGATGCAGAGCCAGGATCGCAGCAAGGCTGGGACAGAAGGAATCACACACAGAGTTTCAAGAGTTTTCAATAGTTAATAATGTATGTTCCATGAGCGCTGGAATATATTGTGCGTTTGTTGCACACTGACTTTGCAGTTAGAGAAAAGGGTTTGCCTTTGCAATTTTGTTTGTTGATGCACTTTAATTAATATAATAAAAAAAAAAAAAAAATCGAATCGTAAATCGAGTTTTTTATAAAAAAAAAAAAAAAAAAAAAACGCAGTTTTTTTTGGGGGGGAAAATCGCCCAGCCCTATGATGAGGCTGCGTTCACATTTGTGACGTGCACAAAATTCTGCGCTTTCCCGCAATGCACAGAAACACGCTGCCCTTTTGTAAACATACGGCAGTGCCATTCATTTTTAATGGCACGCCCACGCTCCTGTGAATGTGCACCATGCATGACAGCGTTCTCTGTAATTAATTTCTTTAGAGAAAAAAAAAAAATACACTGCAGATGTGTTTCCCGGGCACCACAACTTCAACCATATTTTAAAGCCATATGCAAGAGCATCTATTGTCTGTGTCCCCATCGAGGGGGCTTCCCCTCACTTACGGTTCTGGTAAAGTGATCAGGAGAAGAAGTGACAGGAAATCATTTTAGTGGGGACAGAGGAGAACGCAACAAACACACAGTCCCTGGTGATGTCTGCAACAAATTCATGTACTGGTCAATAAGATGTATGTGAATTTATTACCTGGAGGCATGATGAGGGGTGAACCCTGCAAACACTCTATTCCCGAGCCACGCGGTGTCTTTGGTTACTAGGATGCTCTTAGCTGCATTAAGTCATTGGTTGCTAAGATGCAAGCAGCTGTGTAGCCAACAGTGTCCTAGCAACCAATGACACACCCCCAATCCCAGATTCCTCTCTATGACCAAAGGTGAGCATTGTCATATTTGGATGAGGACATCGGCCCCTTAGTTTACATTCAGTGGTGAGCCTGAAAATCTCCCGTCTGGCAGCTGAATGGGGCCAGGGATGTGTCATTGGTTGCTAAGATGCAGGCAGCTGTGTAGCCAACAGCTTCCTAGCAACCAATGAGGCAAGCCAGCCCCATTCCTGTATTTAAATAAATGTGGGCATTGCCATATTTGGGTAAGGACATCAGCACCTTTGTTTACATTCAGGTGTGAGCCTGAGAATCTTCCGCCAAGCAGCTATATTGGGCTGGGGATGTGTCATTAGTAGAGATGGGCTCGGGTGTGTTCGAAATCCCAAATGACCGATCCTGCCAGGAAGCCGACACCGCACAGCGCTAATCACAGGCAGTGAGGCATTTCCTGGTCCCGGGAAACGACTCACTGCCTGTGATTAGCGTTGTGCGGTGTCGGCTTCCTGGCGGGATCGGGCATGTGGAATTTCAAACACACCCGAGCCCATCTCTAGTCATCAGTTAGCAGCATCCTAGCAACGACAAGCCTGGGGCAGGAAACTGTGACATCCATGAGGCTACCTTCACATTTGTGCATTGTGGGAACGTGAGCAATATTATGCGCTTTCCCGCAATACACAGAAACGCATTGCCCTTTTGAAGACATTAATTCTTCATGGCTCCCCCAAGCTTCTGTAAAACGTGCACCAAAATGCATGAAGCCACACCATGCGCTTTAGTATGGTGCAATTTTTCGAAAAGTTCAGGGACTTCTTTTGAGTGTTTCTCGCACATAGAATAAAAATTAATGGGCTGCATTACATGTGACATACAGAAGAGCACAAACGCTTTGTACGATGATGATGTTCCCGCCAATTTCCAGACCAGCCAACCGGCGATCATTCTTTCTGAATCTGGCACACATGTCTGCGCTCTCATCAAAACGGTCACAAAGCTTCCATGAATTGGGGCTGTTCACACCAGCGTGCTTGAAAATGCAATAAGCGTGTTCTTGAATATGCATGTCGCTTTTTTTAATCACACTTTTAGTGCACTGCGTTAAAATCAACGCAATCCATAGTACATTTTATATGCGTTTCCCACCCTCGTTCACCAGGAAACACACCACCAGTTATAACCCTCCCCCACACCATCTCACATTTAAAGGAAAAAAGTTTTGGTTGGATTTGTACTTTATAGAACCAGAGCCCCAGAACAAGTATCAAGCCCAGAAATTCTGCCTTCACTGGGAGCATGCTTGTTCGGAGCCAGTGACCCAGAAACTACCAGAGCCAGGCAGCCAGCATTTCCCTGTGTGGTGCATTGGATCCCTATGATTGTAGTGGAGGTTGGACAGCTGTGCCCAGCGCTGTGTATTGCTACGTGTCCTGTGCCATTCACCTATACAGGACATGGGCAGATCTGTCCTCATAAACCCCCCCAATTCTACAACTGCACCCCGCCCCCTACTCCCCCTGACCTGGACATCGGGCTCCGGGGGCCACTCGGTGTTTATCAGAAGATCGTATAAGATATTTTCATCGGTATTCTCGCAGTCTGCTTGGTCACTAGGCGCCGCCATCTTTACTCCTGGCAGTGTGCGCTTGACATGTACGGTGGCTGGCTGGTGACAAACTTCCTGTCCTCCTCCGTACTCCGCTACACTGGTGACAGGAGTCAGGCTGGCAAATAATAAAGTCTGTATGACGTGGCCTGACTCAAGTCAAGTGTCTGTCTACAAGTACAAATGTGAAAGGAGTTTGATTTTATTATTAGTTCTGATATCTCCAGTATAAAAATTTAACTGTTTAGCGCCATCTCATCACACTGTAAATGAGTCCTAAAGACCTGAGATACAGGCAGAGTGGTCATCAATTCCCTGCAGTATCCTGACCAGAGCTTGGCATTGTTTCCATTCTGAGGGGCTCTAATGTAAGGTGACCACATTTTTTAAATGAAATCCGGGGACATTTTTTTTTTTTTTTTTTACTAGTGTAGCAATACCCCCGAAGGGGACGCTGGTTTAGATTTGGGTCTGCCGTTACCTTTCTGTTCACCACACTCGTCTTAGGGGTCCCTCTTGAAGAGCCTTCATGAATGTCCACACCAACACCTGGTTACTTTTTCTTCAAGAGTTTTATTAAACAGTTCCAACAGAGGGTTAGAGGGATAGGGGAGGTTCAGGTACCTTGCTTTGCGGATCACGGGCACAATCTTAGATCCAGAGGACAAATCGGTTCCACACTGGATTCAGCAACCACCGGATAGGCCTACTCTCACTCGCCTAGCAACCGGCGCGAAGCTCGTTCAAAGTCTCTGCCACAGACTTGATGAGTGCTGTCGAGACGTTTCACAATCTTCCGCCACAAGATCGTGCGACCACACTGACACTTTGCAAAAGTTCCTTCAGAAAGTACATAGCTCACGGTGCCAGAATCTTTCAG